>JAYESD010000007.1:36620175-39526781 GCA_036927565.1 Tuctoria greenei | reverse complement strand
GATCATCCCGGGTCACGTCTCAACGTGATGTTAAAACCGCTGATCGAAGAATTGAAAGTCTTGTGGACAGGAGTCGAAGCGTACGACAGTTACAAGAAGCAGAAATTCAACCTTCGAGCTGCTTATTTGTGGTCCGTCCATGATTTGCCGGCATACGGCATGTTTTCCGGATGGAGCACTCACGGTCGTCTGACGTGTCCGATATGTGCTTCAGACACGGATTGCTTTCGACTAACTCATGGAGGCAAAATATCTTATTTCGATTGTCACAGACGTTGGCTGCCCTCGAATCATATATTTAGGCAGCAGAGGCATGTCTTTCGAAAGAACACTGTTGTCACTAAAGGACCACCGAAGCGTCTCAACGGGTCAGAAATTTCTGATATGTTGGACAAACTGGTGCCTGATGAAGGTCGTCCTGGATATTTCGTAGGTTATGGAGAGGAACACAATTGGACTCACATATGTGGACTTTGGGAGCTACCATATGTGAAGTCGTTGATTCTAATGCACAACATTGATGTCATGCATCAGGAGCGTAATATGAGCGAAAGTATCATAAGCACTTGCATGGATATGCCTGGCAAAACGAAAGACAATTATAAAGCTAGACTAGATTTGGCAGACATTTGTCACCGTCCAACTCTTGAAATCTCTGAAAGTGGTGGAAAGCCACGTGCTTCTTTCTGTCTTCGATCGAAAGAAAAGAAAGAAGTTATGAAATGGATGAAAACTTTGAAATTCCCAGATGGTTACGCAGCTAGCCTGAAACGAGCCGTAAATGTTAACACAGGAAACCTCACTGGGTTGAAGAGTCATGATTATCACATTATAATGGAAAGACTCCTACCTGTTATGTTCCGAGGCTATCTAGATGATGCGGTGTGGAAGGTTTTAGCCGAGCTCAGCTATTTCTATAGACAGCTTTGTGCTAAAGAAATCAAGATCGGGATGATGGATAAGTTAGAGAAGGAGATACCCATACTTTTATGTAAGATGGAAAAAATTTTTCCACCGGGTTTCTTCAATCCAATGCAACATCTGCTTATCCATCTTCCATTCGAAGCTAAAGTTGGCGGTCCTGTGCAATATAGGTGGATGTATCACATTGAAAGAGCGCTACGATATCTGAAACCAATGGTTGGCAACAGGGCAAGGGTGGAAGGGTGCATCGCTGAAGCATATGCTCTTAAAGAAGTTGGATACTTTTCAAGTGTCTACTTTGCGGAAGAAAACAATATCAATACTTCGGCTATGCGGTACAATGTGGACGAAACACCCCCTCTAAGCGACCTTTCCATTTTTCAAACGAGAGACACCACCGTTGGTAGCTACACGACCTACGTGCTATCCGAACAGGAAAGGACTGTTGCTTTACTCTACATGTACGCAAATATAGAAGGCATGCAGGAATACTTCGAGTAAGTGTTTCTCCTATGTTTATGCTAATCTACATATTTTGCTACACATGTACTCTAAAAGATGTTTTTTCATGTTCAGCGAGTTCCACAGACAATATTGGCCACATAGGCATCAACCTACGGCCAAACAAGTAGAAGCGATGCGAAAGGAAGGAATAAATGGGGGACAGAGTTTTCTATCTTGGTTTCGAGAATATGTAATATTCTCTCGTCTTCTATGTATTATAAATTACTATTATTAAAGAAGTATTATATAATATTCTCTCGTCTTTTATAACAGTGTCGGACTCACAGTGTCCATGAAGATTTGCGGCAGCTATCTTATGGATTGGTGAATGTTAGAAGCTATGGTCGATATGACGTAAATGGCTTCCGATTCCGTACAACTCATTTTGAAGCTCATCGTCCTCTTGCGGCAACATCAAATTCCGGTGTTGTGACGAGAGCAATGGACACTCAAGGGAATTTAACCGATTATTATGGTATCATTAATAAAATCCTTGAATTTACTTTTACCGGAAATAAGACCCTTCGAGTTGTCTTCTTTGACTGTGACTGGTTTGATCGTACTCATGGAACTCGAGAAAACCAATTTGGAATGGTGGAAGTGAAACATAAGGACCGACTACGGGGTTACGATACATTTGTTCTTGCGCATCAAGTTGAACAAGTGTATTATCTACCTTATCCATGCACGAAGCTCAGTGCTTGGTGGGTGGTATATAAGGTGAATCCTCGTGAGCGGCTATATACTCCTGGGGATGATGGTTACCATGATAGCGAAGACGTTGAAGAAGTGTACCAAGAAGAAGAGTTGCCAGACACTTTTATCGTCGAGCTTGGTGCAGGACTCGATCAATTAGTTGGAGATGTTGAAGACGTTGAAGATGTAGAGGCAGATGATACACGAAAACGAAAATTAGAACAGGCCACGATGGAAGATCGTTGGGCTGGTTTAAGGAGTAGGGCACAGACACATGACAATGATGTTGATGAATTTTGAAAGTGACTACAAGTAATGTTTTCTTGAAGATAGTAACATGAATTTTATATATTTTATTTGCATATTTACTAATTATCTAATTACAATAGGATGGCGTCAAAGAAGGGTAAGAAGGTGCCACCGACGAGGGGGTTCTACCCCTCTAGACCCGAGGACGCTTTCGTTGGTGCCTCGTCGACTGGCAGCAGACGCTCTCAGCTGCTGGGGCACGTTCAGACCAGCTCTAGAGCTTCGTCACAGGTAAATGTCACTCGTTTTTGACAAATTCTTTAAATTCAAATTCACATTAAACTTACTTATGAATCATTTGAATGTTGTAGTCCTCACCGGCTGACTCAGAGGCTGCGGCGCCTTCGGTGAGCCAGCCTTCGGCGAGGCAGCCCTCGGCCAGCCAGCACTCGGCGAGGCAGCCCTCGGCGAGTCAGCCCTCGGCCAGCCAGCTCCCGGCTGGCGATGACTTTGTTCCTGAGGCCTTTGACTCGGCTGGTGAGGAGCCGTCTGGGTCACCTGACGTGGCGCCCCAGCAGACGCGGAGGACGAGGAGGACTCACTTTGTCAGTCCTCCCGCGGTCCCTTCACAGAGGATCGTGATTCGTCCAGTCGGAGACAGGTAATAAAAATTATAGTTTTCAATTTTAGTTTCTTTTGATTACTTAAGTAATGAATGAATGAATAAATATCTTACAGGAGTTGGGACGACTTGTCTTTCACCGGTGAGAAACACCAGAGACCGGTGAACGGTGTCCTCGGGTCCATAGTGCGTTTGCACTATCCCGGGGTCATCGACGGAGTGCCTGCTCTTTCGTGGGAGGACTACGCACGTGTCCATCACCAGGAGCACGGCAACCTTCAGGAGGCCGTATGGGCCGATTTTATGGTAAGTATGTAAAAAAGTTTCTAAGTTACAACTATTAAACTCTTTTAGTGCACATCTCTTCAATATATTCTTTATCGCAGGCAAGATATATTTTAGAGGACCCGGACGACCATCGCATGTTTGAGGATGCGAGGCGAGTGTTTCACTTCAACGCTGCCAAGGCGCTTCGACAAGCTTTGTCGAACGCCCGTGTTCAAATTATTAATGAGCACTTGAAGGCGAACCAGCAGCACGTGTTACACTTCCGGCAGGAGAGCGAGAGGCACCTGACGGAGGAGGAGTACGCGCAGGTACGTGGAGTGTAGTAAGTATTTTTTTCTGATAATGTCCTCGATGGTACTTTTAACGACTTTCAACTATGTGCAGGGCCACGTGAGCTGGTTGCAGGGTCGGAACGATGCATTTCGGGCCCTTTGTCGCTACTGGGCTAGCGACGAGTTTAAAGCTAAGTCCGGGAAGGCTCGAGACTGCAGAGGGGTGGAGGGGAAGAGCAGACACGGGCAAGATAACCACTTGCGTTTAGCTAAACGCATGGTAAGTGTGTGTAACTTATGTTTATATATTAATAATATATTGTTCGTACTAACATGTATTGACAGGAGCGCGAGACGGGGGTGCCGCCCACCCCTGCTGAGGTTTGGAAGAGAGGTCACAGGGACCCTTCTCAGCCGACGGGGTGCAGTCAGGCTGCAGCCGAGCGGTTGGTAAGTTTAGAAACCATTCATATTACATATAACTATATAGATTGTTGAACTTACACGATTTTATTGTTTTGCAGGCTAAGTACGGGGAGGAGGCTAGGAAGATACACGGCCAGGATTTCGATTGGGAACGTCAACCGATCGATCCTCAAGCCGCGTATGCAACCGGTGGTGGAAAAGCACACGGAAGGTGAGTTTGCAAGTCATTTTATCGTTTTCAATTCAAAGTATTCAAGATATTTTAATTTCATATTACTGACTCTCTTTTTTTATAGGCTCGCCATATTCGACGGAGTTGTCGACTCGAGGGAGGGTAGACCTGCGAGAGGCAGCTCCACGCAGGCTTCGGGTACGGGAGGTCGCCGCTCGCAGAGGGACATTGAGATGCAGTCCCTCCGAGAAACTGTAGAAGAAAATGAAAGGCGACATGAGGAGGAAAGGAGGGCGATGGAGGCCACGATCCAAACCCAGGCAGCAGCGTTGGCGCAGATGCGGGAAGCAATGGAGGTAACAATCTAAAAATTAAAATTCTTATTAATTCAGCTTAAATGACTTACTAATAGGTAGCATTTAATGTTTGCAATGACAGGCCATCGCTCGGGCGCAGGGTCTGGGAATCCAGCTACCGGTACTACCACCGGTCCTCCCAGGCGATCCTTCTTCAGCGGGTCAGGTAAGTCTCTATGTAATCCTTCTTCTCCAGCGTAATAAGATTGAGATAGATGAAAGAGAGAGATAGTTAGATAGAAGAAAATGATTGAGATAGAAGAAAGAAAGAGATAGAAGAAAGGGAGACAGAAGAAAGAGTGAAAGATAGATAGAGTAGGATGGGAATGAAGAGAGAGTAAGATGTAGATGGAGATAGAGAGAGGGGAAGATAGAGGGAGGGAGATGTAGATGGAGATAGAGGGAGGAAGATCGAGGGAAAAGGATAGCAATAGAGAGATAGAGTGAGCAAGAAAGATAGAGTGAGAGACAAATAGAGAAATGAAAAGAGAGAGGAAGAGAGGGTGATCTAGATGAAGATAGAGGGAGAGGGAGGGAGAGAGATGTTGATGCATATATTCTAACTCTAAGTTTTATTAATTGCAGGGATCCGCGACGGCTGCACAAACGCCGTCGCCTTCGCTACCGCCGCCTGGATTGAGGCGCGACGACGACGACTTCGACTTCGACTTCGGAGGTGGCTTCGGAGGTCAGATGGGCGACTGAGCCCTTTTATTTACTCTGTTGATGACGATGTGAGATGTATATGTTTTGGAGTTTGTGATTGTGATGATTTGTATGCTGTGTATATGTGTATGCTGTGTATATTTGTTGTGATTCTGGCCATCGAGCCGGGTTGTACTTTCTGTTTTTAAAAAAAAATAAAAAACCTTATTTGCGACGGCTTTTTATACAGTACCGTCGCAAATAAGGACCTTAGCCGTCGCAATTAAACTAAAGTTATTTGCGACGGCGGCGCCGTCGCAAATAAGCATTACTTGCGACGGCCGGGCCGTCGCAAATAGGGTTGTGTGGGCCCAGAGGAGGACACGTGGCCTGCCCACTGAAGTTATTTGCGACGGCCTGGCCGTCGCAAATAAAGACAATTAATTGCGACAGCCAGGCTGTCGCAAATAAGTGTTACTTGCGACGGCCGGGCCGTCGCAAATTATGTTGCGGGGCCCACCAGCCCGCAGCAATAACTTGCGACGGCCCTCCCTGGCCGTCGCAAATAAGCTTATTTGCGACGGTGGCCGTCGCAAATAAGCTTATTTGCGACGCCGTATTTGCGACGGCCGAAAGCCGTCGCAAATAAGCGAAACCGTCGCAAATAGCTTATTTGCGACGGCATTTGGCTTATTTGCGACGGCCCTGGCCGTCGCAAATCATCGGGATTCCTGTAGTGGTTGAGGCAAGGTGACCCACTGTCACCCATTTTATTTAACATAGTGGTGGACATGTTAGCTATATTGATAGATAGAGCTAAAAGGATGGGTCTAATTAGAGGGATAGTACCGCATTTGGTTGATTAATGTTTATCAATGTTACAATATGCAGACGATACTATGTTTTGCTGATTGTAGCCTAGAAAAAGAAAAGAATTTAATGTTCCTCTTATGTGCGTTTGAGGAGTTATCAGGTTGAAAATTAACTTCAATAAGAGTGAGATATTATGCTTTGGTGAGGCAAGATACCAGCAACAGTATTCACGCGTGTTTGGATGTAAAATTGATACTTATCCATTCAAAAATTTAGGCATATCCGTATGCACTATAAAAATTAAGTAATAGTGAGTGGAGAGTTGTAGAAGAAAAGTTTGAGAAAAAACTCAGTAGTTATAAAGGAAAACACCTGTCGGTTGGTGGTAGCTTGGTTTTAGTAAATTCGGTACTTGCAAGCATAGCCATGTATGTTATCTTTATTCGAGATACCCAGGGAAGTGCTCCAAAAACTTGAGTACTTTAGATCCAGTTTGTTTGGCAAGGGGATAACCACAAGAGAAAATATAGGTTGGCAAAGTGGAATATACTATGTCAACCAAAAGAATATGGTAGGATGGGCATCCTGAATATAGAGGTGCAGAATCAATGTCTTTTGAGTAAATGGTTCTTCAAAATGCTCAACAAAAAGGGTATGACAGTCCCTCCTAAAAATAAAATATTTGAGACATAAAACAATAGGTCAAGTACAATAGAGAGCAGGAGATTTGCATTTCTGGTCAAGTCTGATGACCGTAAAAGAAAAATTCTTAAGTCTTGGTTATTTCCAAATTAATAGTGGAAAAATACTAGATTCACGGACAGATGGTCGGTGACACAACCTTTAAACATTGATACCCCGCTTTATATAACATTTCAAGGAAGAAACAAGCCACTGTGGCTGCAGAGTTTAGCACAATTCCTTTGAATATTTCATTTAGATGAGGTTTGACAGGTGCTAATTTAGTTAATTGGAACAGGTTGGTACTAGAATTGATGCATATTATACTAAATGAGCAGGATGATGCGTTTAGATGTCTTTAACACAAAATGGTTTCTTTTCTGTGCAGTCCACGTACAAACTCATCATAACAAATGATAATATTCATCATTATAAGATATTATGGCAAGCACATATATCATTAAAAATAAAAGTATTCTTTTGGTATTTGAAGAGGAGATAGTTCTCACTAAAGATAATTTATTAAGGATGAACTGGAAAGGATAAAAGAAATGTGTTTTCTGTTTTCGGGATGAGACTATCCAACACCTTTTCTTTGATTGTCACTATGATAGGTTCATTTGTAAGAGCTATTGAGATTAATTTTTATATTATTGTACTATTCTCCAATACTAATTTTTTTGATTCCTGGTTATACATGTTTAGGGCTCAAAACAGATAATATTGGTTGCATGTGCGGCTATGTTTTGGCATTATGGATTTCCAGGAATCATATCGTTTTACAAAAGTACGATGAAATCTTATTTGCAGGTAGTTTTCCAAGGGACTCACTGGTGCCGAACTCAGGCACCCCTGCAAAAGCATGACGAGCACAGGACCATGTTGACGAAGGCGTGCCAAAGGATGAAGTCGGCCGTTATGTAGATTTTTGCTAATAATAGATGGTGTTTCACTAATAAGATTGTATCTTAATGATGTACGACCTGTCTATAGGTTGGCACTGTTGGAAGACTAGTTTGTCTTCGTGTGTTCATTCATGTTTTACAATTAAGCAGGGGGGGGGGGGGACTTTTGTAATAATTGGCTATAACCTCTTTCTTCTTTCAGGTGAATGTTGGATTTTATTCTATTATCTAAAAAACAATCAACCTGAGTAAAATAACTTTCACATGCACAGTTTTATCTCTTAACCTGAATTTAAGGGAACATAAAACACGAAATAATTCTAGAATATTCTTCAAGCATTAATATTCAAGCATCTTTAAACTTCAAACCAATTTTATTGTTGGCCTCAAAGTTGCTGCTTTCCAGCTCAAGAGCTTTGCACTATTGTTTACAGGTACAACAGGGCCACTGTTAAGGAATAATAAATGCTGCTTCAGTTCGCGATTAGATTTGCTTTGAGTCTTCAGAAAAATGTGGACAAGACAAATATAAAATAAGGCATGGTGGTTCGATAGCAAGCTAGTTATGTCTTTATACACAATAAAATGTCGTCTTGTGAAAAACGTGGACACGACCATTTCGCCTTTAAATCTGCAGCTCTACCTTACATGAAAATCAATATTATTAGAAGAATGGAATCAAGGAGATTAGAATGTGATCACAAGAATAAGGAAACTATGTTAAATATCTGCAGGAAATTATAACAGAATATTTGCTACTAATATGCAATATCTTATAGGTGGTATGTAATATTTATAGTTAGTATGTAATGTTCACGTTTCTTATTTTGTTTATTTCTTTCTCTTGATCGGCTCGGTTTTTTGGTAACTAATCGCTTGTGATTAGAACCGCATGTATTCGACTGATCACATTCCTTGTAAACTTTTTCCTATATATTAACACGTAACCTACTGAGGCTAGGCCATCATCAGCAATTCAACTATTCTCACATGGTAATCAGAGCCACAATCTCTCCACCGAGATCATGATGAGTCCTGCGGCGTCTTCGGCGGGCTTCAACATGCTCAACCATCATGTTGAGAAATTGACTCAGGAGAACTATCTACTATGGCGCGCACAAGTCGTGCCAGCTGTGCATGGCGCACAGCTCTACGGATTCCTTGATGGAACTGTAGAGAAACCTACGGAGAAGATCGTTATCGAGAGGACAGACAAGCGCACCGAGATGGTGCCTAACCCGGAGTATGCTACCTGGGTAGTTCAAGATCAACAATTATTGAGTTATTTGAATACCACGTTGTCCAAAGAAATTTTTGTCAGGTGGCGATGTACTCAACTGCTGCAGAAGTCTGGAAGGCGATGCAGGTGAGCTTTGCCTCTCAATATCGCGCAAGAATTATGAACTTACGCGCCAAACTCTCACGCACAAGAAAAGGAGATCTCTCGGTTGCAACATACTTCTCCAAGATGAAGGAGTATGCTGATGAGATGACTGCCGCCGGGAAGAAATTAGAAGATGAAGACGTCATTGCCTACATCCTCGCTGGGCTAGACGCGGATTACAACTCCCTCGTGGAGAATGTAAGTACAAGATCAGATGCAATTTCTTTATCTGATCTGTTTGCTCAGCTCTTAGCAACAGAAGCACGTTTGGAGCAGCAAACTCAAGGGCACTACCAATATAGTGTCAACTCTGCTGCCCGTGGTGGTCCTCGCGGGCGTGGTGGACGTTTTGGTCGCGAACATAGCCGCGACCGCGATAGACCAGAAGGTCGTCCGATATGTCAGATCTGTGACAAAATCGGACACACGGCTTCCAAGTGCTATAAACGCTTCGATCGAGAATTCAAGTTAGAAGAAAAGGTTGTCAACAATGCCACTACATCGTATGGCATTGACACAAACTGGTACATAGATACGGGAGCCACCGACCATATTACTGGAGAGCTGGAAAAATTGTTAACAAAAGACAAGTACAATGGTCAAGAAAAAAGTCCACACTGCAAACGGATCAGGTATGAAAATTAACTGTGTTGGTAATTCTCACCTTAGAAATATTTTGTGCATGTACCAAACACCACAAAAAATCTCATCTCTATTCATAAACTTACCACTGATAATCCTATCTTCATTGAGTATCACTCACAATATTTTTTGGTAAAGGATCGGGCTACGAAGAAGGTTCTTCTTCAAGGCAAATGTAAGGGAGGACTTTATCCTTGGTGTCTCTGGAAAACTCTTCTACAAAGTGCTCTCTCTTGACAACGAAGCCTTCTACTAATCGTTGGCATGATAGGCTAGGTCACCCTTCTATGGTAATAATCAACAAAATAGTGAGTGAAAATAATTTTCCTTGTTCCTCCGAATCCAATAAAAATGAAGTGTGTGATGCATGTCAACAAGGCAAGAGTCGTCAATTGCCTTTTCCGAAATCCTCCAGTGTATCTCAAGCTCCTTTAGAACTTGTGTTTTCTGATGTGTGGGGTCCCGCACCTTCATCCGTTGGTAAAAATAATTATTATGTCTGTTTTATTGATGATTTTAGTAAATTTACATGGATTTATCTAATTCGTCATAAATCTGAGGTCTTCCAGAAGTTTCACACATTTCAAATCTTAATAGAGTGGCTATTTAATAGAAAAATACTCTCTGTACAAACCGATTGGGGAGGAGAGTATCAAAAGCTCAATTCTTTTTTTAATCAGATAGGCATCGTTCATCTTGTCGCTTGCCCTCATACACATCAACAAAATGGGATGGTGGAACGGAAACACAGACATATAGTTGAGGTGGGTCTCACACTTCTTGCACATGCATTCATGTCACTAAAATTTTGGGATGAAGCATTTTCTACTGCCGCATATTTGATTAATAGAACTCCATCCCGTGTCATCAACTATAAAACTCCTGTGGAAAAACTTTTTGGCACAAAACTTGATTATTCTCAACTCAGAGTTTTTGGTTGTGCTTGTTGGCCTAATCTGCGTCCATACAACAAATACAAACTACCATTCTGTTCAAAACGATGTGCATTCTTGGGGTATAGTCCTCTGCATAAGGGATACAAATGCCTTGACATAGCTAGCAGCAGGGTCTACATCTCGAGAGATGTAATCTTTGACGAGACTACTTTTCCTTTCAAAGATCTTCATCCAAATGCAGGAGCACAACTTAAATCTGAACTACTTCTCCTTCATCCTACGTTGCTCCCCGCTTCAAGGCAATCAGGTGGAAATATTCAACAGGTTAATTTTCAAAACCCAACAGATTCTGTGGAGATTTCTAATCAAAATAGTTTTGGAAGCTTTTATTTACAGGAAGGAAGAGATCAAGAGGGAGGAGCAACAAATCCGGACTTCCATGTTACAAGAGGGTGTAGGCCTCTTTCTACGCACGGTGCGCGAGAATCACGTCCAGAAGAACCGCACGAGTGTCCAGGGGCAGAAGGCGTGCAAGTTGTGCATGAGCGGGATGTGCAACAGCCCGAGCCATGCATGCATGGGCACTCTACCGTAGGCCTGCATGAGCCTGAGCAACGTGGGTCTGGACCTTCTACTATAGACTTGCATGAGGTGCAGCAGCCTGAGCCATGTAGGCATGTGCCCTCTACCGTAGGCCTGCATGAGGCTGAGCCATGTGGGCATGGATTCTCTACTGTAGCCTTGCATGAGCAGGAGTGAATGTGGCCTAGAGGGGGTTGAATAGGCCTTTTGAATTCCCTGCACACTCAATAGAATCGTCAAACCTTGGTTGGCCGGACTAGTCCGGTCGTGTGGGCGGACTTGTCCGGTGTGCTAAAAATATGTGTGTTGATCAAGTGTTGATTGAGAATCTAAGTTTCTTTAGCAGCGGAAATGAGAACAACTGATATTTTTATTTGAGATTAATATAAGAATGCAGGTAAAACTTATAATTGCCTTGGGTTGATGTTTTAGCACTTAAGTGATCTAGTGAATAAAATTTAAATGAAATAAGGTGCAAGACACACGAATTTTTCCTGAGGTTCGATCTCACCACGAGATCTACGTCCTCGTTGAGGAAGCTCACACAGAGCCGGGTCTCCAACCCTTTCCCTCTTCAAGTCACCATGAAGGCTGACTTGATCTCACTATCACGGGTAATCACCAGGTTTGTGGGGCAACCTCACACGTTGAGGGCTCCCACGAGAATTACAACAAAGCAAGTGATCAAATACGCTCAAAAGTATTACAATGCAGAGTATGAGTGTAGAAAGATCAAACCCCAAGAGCTCGCAATGAAAGAACGACGATCTCCCAATCCCGAATCCATGTGTTCAATTGATTTCACCCTTTTTGCACTTTAGATGTGTGGGGAGATGTGTTTTGGGCTCTTGGGACGAAGTGGCGGCACTAGGGTTTGTTGTTTGATCAGTATTCGACGTGTTTGTTAATAGAAAAGCTGTGGACTCTCTATTTATAGGGTTTCCAAAAGGTAGCCGTTGAAAAACCCTAACATCGGACTAGTTCGGTGCAAGTCCGGACTTGTCCGGTCACTGTGCATTTTGAAGTCCAGAAAGTCTGCCGGACTAGTCCGGTGCTGTGTGTAGGTGACTCCAGAAAGTTCATCGGACTAGTCCGCAGACTAGTCCGATCTCCACGAATGGGAGATTCCAGAAAGTTCAACGGACTAGTCCGGTCCATGATCGGACTAGTCTGGTCCCTCAGTATGAGAGACTCCAGAAACATCAATGGACTAGTCCGGTGGACGCAGGGACTAGTCCGGTCTCCCAATAAGTGAGATTCCAGAAAGATGAACGGACTAGTCCGGTCCATGATCGGGCTAGTCCGGTGCTTTGTGAAAGTTAGGTTAATTTTAATCCCTTACCCTCGCGCAAAGTTGTGAGATCTTGGAGTGTGTCTTTCATACACTCCCTATACATTCAAAATCTAATTTAGTCTTCCAAGCTTCATCAAAGTATATTTCCTTGAACACCACTTCATTTTTCACCTTTTTGTGAGCACCGAGCTGTTTCACTTGTTTGTCCTGCAATCATCTCAGTGGATTCATTAGGATCTCATATGTTTGTCATCAATTAGCCAAAACCCACAAGGGATATCCTAGATGCACTTACAATCTCCCCCTTTTTGGTGATTGATGACAACCATTTGAGATATCACAATTGAGAATAAAATCTTGATTTTCATAAGGTGTGCACATATGAGAATAATGATAAGTCCACAAAAAGCTTCTCACATATGCACACACCTTATGGTGGGGTGCCTAACAGGTGTGTGATCAACAAGGTGTGATGAAGTAAAGGTAATCAATAATGAGCATTGAGATAATCATCCAAGCAACAATAAGCATCACACATAAGAGTAGAAATAGTGCATTACAAGGTTTTAAAAATAAGTACATGTCCTTGATGACAAAAACATAAAGACACCAACAAGAGATGGTCTTAAGCTACTAGTCTCAATCTCTCCCCCTTTGGCATCAAGGCACCAAAAAGGGAAAAATTGAGGGGAATCACTCATCGCCACTCTCTTCTTCAGTCTTGGTCCTGTCCTCATCTTGACCACCATCATCATCATTCACCGGAGCAGACTCTTCCTCAAAGTCCTCGAAGGCGGGCGGGGATCCCACCGGCTCAATCTACAGCTTGTCACAAATAGCTTTGATGTTGGCGTTGACATATTGTTGATGCTTCTTCTGCCTGACTTCAATCTTGCAGCAGCAGGCAAAGATAGAGGTGTGCATTTTGAGCACACCACCGGAGGATTCGGGGGCAGGTGCAGAGCTAGGAGGAGCAGCTGAAGATCTAGTGACATTCACATCCTGAGTTTGTTTAGTCCTCCTCCCAGCTTCAGGGGATGGAGGTGCATCAGGAGCCGAAGGTAGAGTGTACTCAGTGGGCTTTTGCGGTTTCAACCCCGTATGGTGAACATCCTTGACGAACTCAAGTCCAGTCACCTTCTCAATCATGTACATGATGTACGGGGCATACCCGCAAGATCTGTTTGGAGTGATTGAGATGTTCACAATGTCATTGTAGATGTATTCAAAGACATTGAACGGTCTCCTCCCACCAATGACCTTCATTAGGGTCCTCAAAGTTCCTTGAATAGTCCCCGCATCTCCATCTTTCGGGGCTATTGTCTTCCTCAAAATTCTGTTGAGGACCACATAGAAGGGCTTCAAATAATTGATATTGGGAGGGACATAAGGCATCCTTGTGTCATAGAGAAATTTGAGCTCATCCTTCCCCAAGGGTTGCAGATTGTGGATAACAAGATCATGATCCAAAGTGTGTTCAAGGTGGAGGATTCTCGCAAACTCATCATAAGTGACACTATACTTGGAACCATGAGTCATCCAAGTGAGACTGTCTCCATCACCACGAGCAAAGTAGAGGGTGGAGTAGAATTGGGTGATGACCTCATTGTTCCAATCATTCTCAAAGGAAAACAGTTCCTTCAGTCTGTGCCTCTCTAGGGACTCAACCACCTCACGGAAAGCAGGATACTTCTTTGACTGCATGTACCCAATGTTCACCCATTGACTCTTCACAACGGGATTCTTCATCTTCATGTACACATGCTCGTAGTAGTCGGCATGGAAGTTGCTGCAAAATCTTGGGTCCGAACATTGCCGAGGTTTAGCATACACATTAACCTGCCTGAAGCTATCGGCAAGCTCACCCCCTTTTCCAGTGAAATCCTTACTTGAGCGCTGCCTGTTGCGGTGGCTTGGGTTCTTCATTTTCAGGGGTCCAATGGGACCACTAGCAAGCCCTTTTCCTTTGTTGAGAGTCCTCTTTGGCCCTGAGGAGCTCTCACCAGCCTTTCCTTGGGCCTTCTTCACAACTACCCTCGTTTTCTTGGGCAAGTTGTCATCGGAGGGTGGAGAGTGCACATTTACATCATGCCTATTCTTCATGTACCTCTCCTTGGCTATCTTCACCTTTTCGCGCTCAACTTCTTCATCAAAATGGAAGGAGCTGTCATCTGAGCTTGAAGACATCGTGCCTAACAAGGAGTTCATGATTTAGATGAGAATGAACTAAGAATGAAGAAGATGTGAGGATTCAAGTGTCAGAGACCGGACTTGTCCGGTTTCAGAGTGCGGACTTGTCCGGTGTACCGGACTAGTCCGTACCTGGGAGCCAGACTAGTCCGGCCTGGCACAAGAACCCTAACAAAACTAGAATCACAACTTCTATCTAAGGATGCAAAGGAGCATGAAAGGTGAAAGGAATACATCTCTGAAGCTAATGTACTTCCTTGGAATCAAGAGAAATAAGCTAGAACTAGAAAAGTTGAGAGTTTGACTTTAAGGAGAAATTTACCGAGATTTGAAGATTCGCGTTGAAGGAGCACGAATCTGTCCGGATGAGTTTGGAGTGGAGTATCAACTCGTCGAGGGGATGATTTCCCACGGAGAAAGCTTGGATTTTGAGTGCTCAACTCGAAAATCACTTTTGGGGGCTAGGGTTTGAGAGGTGAGGGTTCAACTCAAAGTGGAGGGAGGTTTGAAACGGTTTTGGGCCAGCCAGCTACTTATATACGCGGCCGACCGGACTAGTCCGGTCAGAGGACAGACTAGTCCGGTGCCCCTGGAAAACCTAGAAGGAGGGGCTGTCCGGACTAGTCCGATGGCAAACCTGACTAGTCTGGTGTCCCTATAAAAACTGAGTATATAGAGATACTAAAAGTGATCCAAGGACAAGTTTTGCAAATAATCTTGGTATTATGACCAGAAAGCAATCAACACAAAAAATGGTCATAAATTCCAAAATTTCTTCATTAAAAATAGTTTTCTTAGGAGAAAAAAAAGGTGAGGGGCAGTTTTTAGCAAAAAAGTGTAACATTTGAAGTTTCAACCAGGTGTGCAACGTTTCAAGCCATATTTCGAGAGTCAAGAATATTAAGTTCATTCCTAAGTTCACAAAACCTTTTCTCATCCAATGGTCTGGTAAAAATATCCGCAAGTTGTTTTTCAGTTCTAACATGTGAAATAGCAATGTCACCTTCTAATGAATGATCTCTAAGAAAATGATGACGAATATCTATGTGCTTGGTTCTTGAGTGCTCTACTGGGTTGTGTGCAATTTTTATAGCACTTTCATTGTCACATAGAAGTGGGATATGGTTAAGATTGTAGCCGTAGTCCCTAAGGGTTTGTCGCATCCAAAGTAATTGGGCACAACAGCTACCGGCTGCAATATATTTTGCTTCTGTTGTGGAAAGGGCAATGGAGTTTTGCTTTTTAGATGACCAAGATACCAGGGACCTACCAAGAAACTGACAAGTCCCTGACGTGCTCTTTCTATCGACTTTGCATCCTGCATAGTCGGCATCGGAATACCCTATCAAGTTAAATTTGGATTCTTTGGGATACCAAAGGCCCAAGTTGGGTGTGTGCACAAGGTACCTTAGGATTCTTTTTCTAGCAACTAAATGACACTCTTTAGGTGCAGCTTGAAACCTTGCACACAAGCAAACACTAAGCATAATATCTGGCCTAGATGCACATAAATAAAGTAAAGAGCCAATCATGGACCGATATACCTTTTGGTCCACATTTGGACCATCTTCATTGAGGTCGAGGTGTCCATTAGTGGCCATGGGTGTCTTGATGGGCTTGTCTTTGTCCATATTGAATTTCTTGAGAATGTCTTGTGTATATTTGGTTTGGCTTATAAATGTACCTTATCTTAGTTGCTTCACTTGGAATCCCAAGAAGAACTTTAATTCGCCCATCATTGACATCTCGAACCTATCTGTCATAATTTTGCTAAATTCTTCACAAAGGGATTTGTTAGTGGATCCAAAGATAATGTCATCAACGTAAATTTGACATACAAATAAATGATCATCACAATGTTTAGTGAAAAGTGTATAGTCAGCTTTACCAATTTTGAATCCATTCTGAATTAGAAAATCTCTAAGACACTCATACCAAGCTCGAGGAGCTTGTTTGAGGCCATAGAGAGCCTTACGCAGTTTGTAGACATGGTTGGGATATTTCTGGTCTTCGAATCCTGGTGGCTGCTCCACATAAACTTCCTCCTTGATTGAGCCGTTTAAGAAAGCGCTCTTGACGTCCATTTGATACAACTTAAAATTATGGTGAGTAGCATATGCCAACAAAATACGAATGGACTCAAGTCTAGCTACAGGAGCGAAAGTTTCATCAAAGTCCAAACCTTTGACCTGAGAATAACCTTTGGCCACCAGTCTTGCCTTATTTCTTGTTACTACTCCATGTTCATCTTGCTTGTTCCGAAAGACCCATTTGGTTCCAACTATGTTCGCCTTTGGTCTTTCCACCAGCTCCCATACTTCATTTCTCTTGAAGTTGTTCAGCTCCTCTTGCATTACAATCACCCAGTCTGGATCCCTTAAGGATTCTTCTACCCTGTATGGTTCCAGAAAAGACACAAAAGAATAGGATTCACAGAAATTTGCAACTCGAGATCTAGTAGTTACTCCCTTAGCAATATCTCCAATGATATTGTTGACAGGGTGGTCTCTTTGCACGCTCTGGTGTACTCTTGGGTGTGGAGCTTGTGTAGTTGCTTGTTCTTCATTATCTTCATGTGCATTGTCTCCCCCTAGATCATTGTTTCCATGATTGTCCTGATCTTCTTGATCTTCCTCCTCTTGATCTTGTGTAAGAGCTCCACCTTAATCATTGCCTCTGTGTTGAGGTTCATCTTGTGCATTTGAGTCGAATGTTTGCTCTTGTGGTAAGATATCACCAAGTCCCATTTTCTTCAGTGCTTCATATGGAGCTTCCTCTTTATCTAGCACACACTTATCAACTTGCTCCACTTGTGAGTCGTTAGATTCATCGAACACTACGTCACGTGCTACTTCAACAAGACCGGACACCTTGTTGAAGACACGATAGGCATAGGCATTTGACTCATATCCGAGCAAGAATCCTTCATCGGACTTCGAAGCGAACTTCGAGGCCCTTGGTTTCTTGTTCAGAATAAAACATTTGCAACCAAAAACTTTAAAATGGTAAGGAGCTCATATGGAGTTTTCTTCAGTAGTCGATGGAGATACAGTCGATTTGTGGCATTGCAAGCGATGTTCACTGCTTCTACCCAAAAACGATCTGATGTCTTGTATTCATCCAACATAGTTCTCTCCATTTCGATCAATGTTCTGTTCTTCCTTTCGGGCACTCCATTTTGTTGAGCGGAGTAGGGTGCCGAGAATTCATGCTTTATCCCTTCTTCATCGAGAAACTCTTCAACTTGTAGGTTCTTGAATCCTGTCCCGTTGTCACTTCGGATGTTCTTTATAGTTGATGAGAATTCGTTCTGAGCTCTTTTCAAGAACTTCTTAAGGATCCCCTGAGTTTTTGATTTATCATACAAGAAAAATACCCAGGTAAATCTTGAAAAATCATCAACAATTACTAAACCGTATTTGTTACCGTCGATGCTGATGTATGAAACTGGACCAAAGAGATCCATGTGGGGAAGTTCCAGCGGTCTTGCGGTAGTCATCACATTCTTGGCAGGGTGTGGTGCTCCGACTTGTTTTCCTGCTTGACACGCGTTGCACGGCCTGTCTTTTTCAAAAACCACATCCTTAAGATTACGGATGTGACCACCTTTTAGAAGTTTCTGTAGATTTCTCATCCCAACATGGGCTAGCCGTCTATGCCACAGCCATCCCATGTTGGTCTTAGCAACCAAGCAAGTGTTGAGTTCGGCTTTATCTTTGTTGAAGTCAACCAGATAAAGCTTGCCCTTCAACATTCACTTGAATGCAATCGAGCCATCGCTTCTTCTAAAAACGGTCACACCCTCATTAGTGAATAAACAGTTGTAACCTTTGTCGCATAGTTGGGATATTGGAAAAAGGTTATAATCTAGAGAATCTACATGTAAAACATTTGATAAGGTATGTTGAGAGGATATTTCAATGTTACCGCTACCAAGGACCTTTCCTTGGCTGTTGTCTCCGAAGTATATGCCTTCACCTGGATCCTTGTTGTACTCGTACTCTACAAACATAACTCTCTCTCCGGTCATGTGATTGTGCATCCGCTATCAAGTACCCATTTTGTTCCACTGGAGGAGTAAGCTTGCAAAAAGAATTATTCCTTGGTTTTAGGTACCCAAGCTTGCTTGGGTCCTCTCAGGTTAGTCACAAGAGTCTTGGGCACCCACACACAAGTTTTCAAGCTCTTGTGGCATGGCCCTGTATATTTGGCAATTACTTTTCCATATTTGGCTTTCATAAGAACATAAGAAGCGTTAAATGTATGAAACAATATTTGTGGTTCAGATTCATGGGATTTTTTCCTTAACAAAGACAATTCTATTCTTAGCATGATTAGAAGTAGACATCTGTTTGCTCTTATCAAAACCAAGGCCATCTTTGACATTAGGAGGTCTAGTGACCATATATGCACTACGTGCATATTTGATCTTCTCCTTATCAAAGATGCCGCTTGGAGGGGCATGCATATTATGAGAAGTTGAAGTATTAGAAATAATATTCTTCTTACTAGAGCAAGTACAAGTTCCAATTGTTGTCGAACTTATATCTTTGGAGGAAGAGCTCTTGGAGGAAGAGAAGTCACTTTGCTTGAGCAACTCGACTTGCACCTCAAGGATCTTGTTAGCTTTTGACAAGTTAGCAAGTTCTTCCTTGATTGCAATATGTGAGTCTTCTAGCTTTGAGTAAGTTTCCTTACTCAAGGCTAGCTCAGCTTCAAGCGACTCATTCTTCTCTCTTTCAATCTCGAGAAGCTTTTCAACTTCTTGATATCTCTTCCTTTCACGAATGAGCATATCTTCTTGTCGGTCAAGAAGTTCTTTCTTTTCAAAGATTTCGTTCGACAACATTTCCATTCTCTTTAGAGCAATTTTACTTAGTCCTCTAAACATTTCTTCATTATCACTAGAGCTGTCAAAGTCATCAATAGAGGAATTTAGCGTAGGAGGAGTGAGCCGTACCTTTTTCTTGCCTTCCTTAGCCATAAGGCAAGTGTGGTCGTTCATGTCCCATCCTCTCATGTTTGGAAAGAGTGTGGCCTTCATAGTAGGTTTCTTGATTGCGATAGTGGCCATTTCTTCTTCTTCATCGGAGGAGGACTCGTCGTTTGAGTCTCACTCCTTGCCAATGTGAGCTTGATGGGTTTGTCTTCATTTTCTGAAATTTTTCTTTTCTTGAGATCTTGTTTCCTTCTTCTTTTTGTTTTCTTCATAAGGGCAGTCCACCATGAAGTGACCATACTCTCCGCAGTTGTAGCAAGTGCGTCGAGCCTTGGATTTTCCTTTATCCTTGCTTTTGCCTTCATGTGAGTTGTTGCCGTGTCTTCTTTTCATCATTCGCTTGAACTTCTTGATAAATAGTACCATTTCTTCATCATCAAGATCGGTGCTCTCGTCACTTGTATGCCCATCGTCTTGATCTTCACGAGCATCTTTGAGTTTGGGTCGGCATGTTGCTTTGAGAGCAACCTCCTTCTTTTTGGAGGAAGTGAGTTCGGCCAAGTATTTGACGTATTGTGCCTCTTTCTCCATCATTTCATGGTTTATGATCTTTCACAACAACTCATCGGGGGTCATTCTGTGAAACCCGGGGCTTTCTCTAATCATTGAGCAAAGTGTGACATTTCTTGGCATGAAGGCTCTGATCATTCTCTTGACTACCTCGTGATCCGTCCATTTCTTACTTCCATAGGCACATATTTTGTTGATGAGTGCCTTCATCCAGTTGTACATGTCTTGAGGTGATTCGCCTTCTTCAATAGTGAATCTCCCCAACTCTCCTTCAAGCATTTTGATTTTTGCTTCACGAACCGATCTATTTCCTTCGTGAGCTGTCTTGAGTGTATCCTAGATTTCCTTTGCACTTTCTAAGCCATCAATCTTAGTGAATTACTCTCTGCTTAGTGATGATGTGATCATGGTGACGACTTTTGCATTTCTGTGAATCTCTTGTTCTTGTTCTGGGGTGAGTTCTTCATCCGTGTCCGAGATGTCTATGCCAGTGCAAACAATGTGCCATAGACTAGGATTTAGGGATATTAGATGCATCTTCATGTTGTACTTCCACATTGTATAGTCGCTTCCGTCAAACTATGGAGGTTTTCCCATAGGAATGGAAAGATAATGGTTGTTTGAATTGAGACGGTTGTAGTTGTAAGGCTGTCGGGAGTAGTCATGATGACCACTCCCCGTCGTCTTGTCTTCTTCTTTTCCCTTTTGTCCTAGCAGTTTCTTTCTCAGAAGTGCCTTCAATTGTCGCACTTCTTCATCATCGTGTGGGCTCTCTTTCAGCACATCAAAAGTTTTAGTTTCTTGTTCCTCCTCATTGATGTTCATCTTCGAGATATCGTTGTTCTTCTTAGAGGCCATTGATCTCTCTGAGATGTGAGTCTCGTTGTTGGAGAACCTTGCTTTGATACCAATTTAATGTGGCCTAGACGGGGGGGGGGGGGGGGGGTGAATAGGCCTTTTGAATTCCCTGCACACTCAATAGAATCGTCAAACCTTGGTTGGCCAGACTAGTCCGGTCGTGTGGGCGGACTTGTTCGGTGTGCTAAAAATATGTGTGTTGATCAAGTGTTGATTGGGAATCTAAGTTTCTTTAGCAGCGGAAATGAGAACAACTAATATTTTTATTTGAGATTAATATAAGAATGTAGGTAAAACTTATAATTGCCTTGGGTTGATGTTTTAGCACTTAAGTGATCTAGTGAATAAAATTTAAATGAAATAAGGTGCAAGACACACGAATTTTTCCCGAGGTTCGATCTCACCACGAGATCTACGTCCTCGTTGAGGAAGCTCACACAGAGCCGGTTCTCCAACCCTTTCCCTCTTCAAGTCACCACGAAGGCCGACTTGATCTCACTATCACGGGTAATCACCAGGTTTGTGGGGCAACCTCACACGTTGAGGGCTCCCACGAGAATTACAACAAAGCAAGTGATCAAATACACTCAAAAGTATTGCAATGCAGAGTATGAGTGTAGAAAGATCAAACCCCAAGAGCTCGCAATGAACGAACGACGATCTCCCAATCCCGAATCCAAGTTTTCAATTGATTTCACTCTTTTTGCACTTTAGATGTGTGGGGAGATGTGTTTTGGGCTCTTGGGACGAAGTGGCGGCGCTAAGTTTTATTGTTTGATCAGTATTCGACGTGTTTGTTAATAGGAAAGCTGTGGACTCTCTATTTATAGGGTTTCCAAAAGGTAGCCGTTGAAAAACCCTAACACCGGACTAGTCTGGTGCAAGTCCGGACTTGTCGGGTCACTGTGCATTTTGAAGTCCAGAAAGTCTGTCGGACTAGTCCGATCCAAGCTCGAACTAGTCCGGTGCTGTGTGTAGGTGACTCCAGAAAGTTCATCGGACTAGTCCGCAGACTAGTCCGATCTCCACGAATGGGAGATTCGAGAAAGTTCAACGGACTAGTCCGGTCCATGATCGGACTAGTCCGGTCCCTCAATATGAGAGACTCCAGAAACATCAACGGACTAGTCGGGTGGACGCACGGACTAGTCCGGTCTCCCAATAAGTGAGATTCCAGAAAGATGAACGGACTAGTCTGGTCCATGATCGGACTAGTTTGGTGCTTTGTGAAAGTTAGGTTAATTTTAATCCCTTACCCTCGCACAAAGTTGTGAGCTCTTGGAGTGTGTCTTTCATACACTCCCTATACATTAAAAATCTAATTTAGTCTTCCAAGATTCATCAAAGTATCCTTCTTTGAACACCACTTCATTTTTCACCTTTTTGTGAGCACCGAGCTGTTTCACTTGTTTGTCCTGCAATCATCTCAGTGGATTCATTAGGATCTCATATGTTTGTCATCAATTAGCCAAAACCCACAAGGGATATCCTAGTTGCACTTACAAGGAGCCACTGAGGACTTTGTCCAACGAGCCAAGTGGAGCTCCTCCGTGCACACCATGCGGGCATGGGCCTTCTTCTAGCCGTGACGTGCATGAGGCAGGCCTGTCATGCGGGGCTTCTAATGCTTCGCAGCAACGACGTCCAAGAACAAGGTTACAAAATAATATTTCTAAACCTAAGAATTTTGGTAATGATTTTCTCTGTCTCTTGACTACTACAGGAGAACCGAAAAATCTTGATGAGGCACTAAATAACAAAAATTGGAAAAAAACTATGGACGAGGAATTTCAAGCGTTGGAAAGAAATTGAACCTGGCATCTTGTTCCTAAAGAAGGGGTGAATAATATTATAGACTCAAAGTGGGTTTATAAAATTAAGAAAAGAGCAAATGGTTCAATTGACAGGTACAAGGCCAGACTAGTCGTAAAAGGGTTCAATCAAAGGTACGGAATTGATTATGAAGATACCTTTAGTCCTGTTGTAAAGGCAGCTACTATTCGAATTGTTTTATCAATTGCCATCTCAAAAAATTGGTGCTTGAGGCAACTTGATGTTCAGAATGCTTTCCTTCATGGAGATTTAGAAGAAGAGGTGTATATGTCCCAACCTCCTGGATATGAAGATAAAAGGTATCCTAATTTTGTTTGCAAATTAGACAAACACTTTATGGGCTGAAACAAGCCCCAAGAGCCTGGTATTCAAAGCTAAGCACGAGACTTGTCAGTCTTGGTTTTATTGCCTCAAAAGGAGACACGTCTTTATTCTTTTACAAGAAAGGAAAAATTACAATTCATTTGTTGATTTATGTTGATGATATTGTGGTTGCTAGCTCTTCAGAACAGGCAGCTAATGCATTATTGATAGATCTGAAGAAAGATTTTGCATTAAAAGACTTAGGAGCCTTGCATTATTTTCTGGGGATTGAGGTTGAACAAGATAAGGAAGGAATTATTCTGAATCAAAGGAAGTATGCAACCGAAATAATAAAAAAGGCAGGTATGGAAAAAAAGGAAGTCTGTCAATACTCCATTATCTACTAGAGAAAAGTTTTCGGCTCATGGTGGACAAATGCTGAATAGCCAAGAAGCAACACGATACAGAAGTATTGTGGGCGCACTTCAATATCTTACGTTAACAAGGCCTGATATAGCATTCTCTGTTAATAAAGTATGTCAGTTTTTGCATTGCCCCAATACTACTCATATGACCATGGTCAAGAGAATTTTGAGATATATACAGGGGACAATTAATATTGGTATTAAATTCTTGAGATACAGTTCTTTGCAAATTAGTGCCTTCTCATATGCAGACTGGGCAGGGTGTCCTGATGATCGAAGATCTACTGGGGGTGTTGTTATATATTCGGGTGCAAATCTAGTGTCATGGAGTGCAAGAAAACAACCCACAGTTTCTCGCTCCAGTACAGAAGCAGAGTACAAATCATTAGCGAATGCAACTTCAGAGGTAATCTGGATACAAACCATCTTGCAGGAGTTGGGAATTGAACAAGAAGAGATTGCTACACTATGGTGTGATAATCTTGGAGCAACTTTCATGACATCAAATCCAGTCTTTCATGCTCGCACTAAACATATAGAGATAGACTATCATTCCGTAAGAGAAAGAGTTGCAAGTAAATTATTACAGGTAAAATTCATTTCATCAAGAGATCAAATTGCAGATGGTTTTACCAAACCGCTACCATATAAGAAGCATGCCAAGTTCAAATACAATCTCAACATGGGAAGTTGAGATTGAGGGGAGGTATTAGAAGAATGGAATCAAGGAGATTGGAATGTGATCACAAGAATAAGGAAACTATGTTAAATATCTGCAGGAAATTATAACAGAATATTTGTTACTAATATGCAATATCTTATAGGTGGTATGTAATATTTATAGTTAGTATGTAATGTTCATGTTTCTTATTTTGTTTATTTCTTTCTCTTGATTGGCTCGGTTTTTTGGTAACTAATCGCTTGTGATTAGAACTGCATGTATCCGACCGATCACATTCCTTGTAAACTTTTTCCTATATATTAACACGTAACCTGCTGAGGCTAGGCCATCATCAGCAGTTCAACTATTCTCACAAATATAATTGAAATGAAAAAATATACTCACTGAAGATTCAACCGACGAAGTTGGACCAAAGTACCTATGCTCCGAAGTTAGTTGGTACGAATGCCATCTAGTATTGAGGCTGCAAATTTAGCAAACATTTCGAATAAAGATCAGCATTAAGTGCAGTCAATTGTTGTTGATCGCTGCGTGCATGATTGGTTACATAATTGTCTTATTTCTTTTTTTCGTAAACCCGGATCCTGGTCCGGCAATGATACATAAGAAGGGAGAATGAAATACATCAAGTGGTGATTTACAAACGTACTCGCTCCGTTTCTAAAAAATTGTCACGTTTAAGTTCATTCTTGAAATAAAAAATAAAAAAAATGTGAATGGGAGTAGCTGATAACCGATTAACTAAGCCGAGTTATCTATGTTGGATGCTCTCTCGGCTCACCGGGCTTCTACTTAAGAGTTCAGCGAGATGTGTAGCCCCACACTAACCCAAAGATGAGCTTCATCTGTAAGTTGAGATGATTAGTTTCATGAATTTACTGTTGGAATAAATGAGCTTGGTTCATATAATATTCAGAATTAATTCTCAATAAATCTCAAAGGCCTATTAGGGCAAGAGGGAGTGGTGTTAAGTGTTTATTCCCACATGGGAAGTGGAAGTGGAGAAACTCCTACATATAAGGGAGGTTGCTCTTTCACTTCTTGAGTGACAGAGAAGAGAGGAAGAGAGTGGTGGTCCACACGCGCTCCTCCTCCTCCTCCTCGCTCGCTCGCCTCGCCACGCCCCGCACACGCGCGCGCACGCGTGTTCGTATGAATTCGAGCCGAGCCCAAATTTTATATTTTTGCAGAAAATTAAATTGGGCTTTGCGCTTTTGGCCTTCCGAATTTTTGGGGCTACCGAGACAGAGTCCAAGTCGTTGGAGACGGACGCGTCTATGACTGCGGAGTGAGTTCGGGCGCGCGCGTGTTTGTATGAATTCGAGCCAAGCCCAGATTTTATATTTTTACAGAAAATTAAATTGGGCTTTGCGCTTTTGGCCTTCCGAATTTTTGGGGCTACCGAGTCAGAGTCCAAGTCGTTGGAGACGGACGCGTCTACGACTGCGGAGTCAGTTCGGATCCGGACCCTCCGGATCGCATACGAACTGCCTCCATGGGACTCTATAAATACGAGCGTCCGCGGTACGGCAGGGCACACCACGATCAAATCGTTCCCACGTTCGCGTTCCTTGCGCTGCCTTCTAGTCTACTCCATCTCGAGCGCCGGCGTGCACCAACGATCGGGAGAGCAGGTCTCCGGAACCGCTCGCCCTTGCGATCCTGTACCAGGAGAGGGCGAATAAGGTTTTCGAGAAGCGCTCTGCGCGACTGCTCGCGTTCTTCACCACGGCTCGTCTATCGAGGAGATCGGGTGCTGCGGCTCAACGTCGTCACCAACGCCTGCAGCGGCTGTTCGCCGTCGGATCTACAGCGGGGCGTTCGACTTCAAATTGGTACGCATTACTTCTCGTCCCGTCTGTCTGCCGATCGCTGTTGTTTTCTCTTGTTTCCCAGAATTGTTCAGTAAATTGCCTCCTATTTTCTAACAATCCAAAAACCTTATTAGGAATTTTCCTGAGTTGAATATGATGACTCTAGCCGATGCACTGAGGCCGGAGAAATTCTTTGGCGTGCACTTCAATAGGTGGCAAGTTAAGGCCACGCTCTAGCTCCAATTGCTTAAGATCTTCTAGGTAACCGAGGGCGGGCCTCAAGGTCCTTTGTCTGTTGAAGAACAGACAAATTTCAAGGAAGCCAATTCTGCCCTGAGAGGATGCATCTTAAGTGTTCTTGATAATAAACTCTGTGATGTCTATCTGACAGTCACAGATGGGAAGGAGCTCTGGGATGCACTTATCGCTAATTATGGTGCAACCGATGCAGGCGGTGAACTGTATATCATGGAGAATTTTCATGACTACAAGATGGTTAACAACCATCCTGTAGTTGAACAATCTCATGAAATACAGTGCCTTGCGAGAGAGCTCAATATCCTTAAGTGTCCTTTACCCGACAAGTTTGTGGCTGAGTGCATTATTGCAAAGTTACCTCCATCGTGGAGGAACTTCGCCACAGCCCTCAAACACAAGAGATAGGAAATATCAGTTGAAAACCTGATAGCATCTCTTGATGTTGAGGAGAAGGCTCGGGCTAAGGACGCTACTGAGAAAGGAGGCGAGGGTCAATCTAGCGCCAATGCTAATATGGTGCAGAAACCCAATGTCAAGAACAAAGGGAACAAGTCTCTATTCAAGCCAAACAAAACTACTACTTTCAAGAAGAAGAAGTCAAACAAAGCCAATGATGGCTGCTGCTACACCTGTGGGGAGCAGGGACATATTATCAAGAACTGTCCTGAGAGGGCAGATCGCAAAGGGAAAAAGAATATCAACATAGTGACATCCAACAATGCAGATGGGTACAGTAATCCCTTTACTGCTCTTTCTGTTTCTCAAACACCATCTTGGTGGTTTGATATGGGCTAATGTTCATGTATGTTCTGACATGTCCATGTTTACTTCTTACCAGTTTGTCCGAGATTCCGTCGTCCTAATGGGGAATGGGTCACATGCTTCTATTCGTGGTGTTGGCACGGTCGATCTGATGTTCACTTCGGGAAAGATTGTCCAGCTGAAGAACGTGCAGCATGTCCCTACTATGAACAAGAATCTTGTTAGTGGTACCCTTCTATGCAGAGATGGGTTTAAAGTAGTTTTAGAGTCCAATAAAATAGTTGTATCTAAGCATGGACAATTTATTGGTAAAGGCTATGAATGCGGAGGCCTGTTCCGCTTTTCTCTTTCAGAGTTCAATAATAAGACAGTAAGCCATATCTGTGGCGGTATTAATGATGATGCAAGTGTTTGACATTCTCGTTTATGTCACGTTAATTTTGGTTTAATGAATCGGCTATCTAGTCTCAAATTAATTTCGGAATTCACTATTATCAAAGGTTCTAAGTGCCATAGTTGTGTGCAGTCAAAGCAACCTCAAAATCCTCACAAGGCAGCCGAGGAGATAAACTTAGCACCACTAGAACTCATACATTCTGATCTATGCGAGATGAATGGTGTGTTGACAAAAGGTGGAAAGAAATATTTTATGACATTAATAGACGATTCTACTAGATTCTTCTATGTTTACTTGTTGCAAACTAAAGATGAAGCTTTAGACTACTTTAAAATCTATAAATTTGAAGTAGAAACTCAATTAGAGAGAAAGATCAAACTTCTTAGGTCAGATCGTGGTGGTGACTATTTTCCAAAAATATTTGATGATTTTTGTGTGGAACATGGTATTATACATGAGAGGACGCATCCCTATTCACCCCAATCAAATGGGGTAGCCGAGAGGAAAAACCACACACTGTGTGACTTGGTGAATGCCATGTTAAGCACGTCCGGTTTATCTAAGGCATGGTGGGGGGAGGCTCTATTGACTTCATATCATGTCCTAAACCGCGTTCCAAACAAGAATGAAGAGAAAACCCCTTATGAGGAGTGGGTTGGGAGAAAACCATCACTTTCATACTTGTGTACTTGGGGATGTTTGGTAAAGGTCAATGTTCCAATTACCAAGAAACGCAAGCTGGGACCAAAGACAGTGGATTGTATCTTTCTAGGCTATGCTCATCGGAGCATCTCATATATATTTTTATTAGTTAAATCTGAGGTACCTGATATGCATGTTGATACTATTATGGAATCTCGTGATGCAATATTTTTCGAGAATATTTTTCCTATGAAAGATATGCATAGCACTGCTAGGATCTCTTCTGAAATTTGTCCTGAATCCACCACAACTAGTGAGTTTCTTGATACACCTTTTGAGAATGTCCCAGAGGAGGAACACAATGAAATAACTCAGTCAAGTAAGAGATCACGGATTGCAAAATCCTTCGGTGATGATTTCATTGTGTACCTTGTGGACGATACTCCTAGATCCATAGCAGTGGCATATGCATCACCTGATGCAGATGACTGGAAAGAAGCAGTTCATAGTGACATGGACTCAATTCTTTCCAATGGAACCTGGGAGTTAACTGAATGGCCATACGGGTGCAAACCAGTAGACTGCAAGTGGGTGTTCAAGAAGAAGCTCAGGCCTTATGGTACTATTGAAAAGTACAAGGCAAGACTAGTTGCAAAGGGCTATACTCAAAAGGAAGGTGAAGACTATTTTGACACCTATTCACCTGTCGCCAGAATGACGACAATTCATGTACTACTTTCTTTGGCTGCCTCTTATGGTCTAATCATCCATCAAATGGATGTAAAGACAGCTTTCCTGAACGGAGAGTTGGAAGAGGAAATTTATATGGAACAGCCTGATGGGTTCGTAGTAAAAGGTGAAGAGACAAAGGTGTGCAAATTGTTGAAATCCTTGTATGGCCTTAAACAAGCACCTAAGCAATGGCATGAGAAGTTCAATAGTACTTTGATGTCTGCAGACTTTGTCATTAATGAGGCTGATCGGTGCGTGTACAATCGCCATAATGAGGGCGATAGCGTTATATTATGCTTGTATGTGGATGATATACTCATTTTTGGTACGATCATTAATATCATTTCTGAGGTCAAGTTTTTTCTATCAAAGTGTTTTGATATGAAAGATATGGGAGAAGCTAATGTTATTTTGAACATTAAGCTGAATAAGGATGAGAGTGTTATTACTTTAAGTCAATCCCACTATGTTGAGAAAATCTTGAGCCGGTTCGGCTTTATGGATAGCAAGATTTCTCCAACGCCTTATGATCCCAGCGTGATACTTAGAAAGAACAAGAAAGAGTCAAGAGATCAACTCAGATATTCTCAGATGATCGGTTCGCTCATGTACTTAGCTAGCACAACCCATCCTGATATCTCGTTTGCTGTGAGCAAACTGAGCAGGTTCATGTCAAACCCGGGTACAAATCATTGGTATGCACTTGAAAGGGTTATGCGATACTTGAAAGGTACAATGAGTTATGGGATTCACTATACTGGGCATCCGGCCGTGCCTGAGGGTTGATGAAATCTATGCCACGAGTGGATATGTGTTCACTCTAGCTGGTGGCGCTATATCATGGAGGTCTTGCAAACAGACCATTTTAACGAGGTCAACCATGGAAGCAGAACTCACTGCTTTAGAGACAGCAACTGCAGAGGCAGAATGGCTGCGAGAGCTCTTGATGGATTTGCCTGTAGTTGAGAAACCATTTCCGGCAATACTTATAAACTCTGACAATCAGACGGTGATTGTCAAAGTGACCAGTTCTAAGTATAATGCAAAAATCATCAAGACACGTCAAGAGACATTTAAAATCTGTTTGGAAAATGAGAAACTCCAGAGTTATTACTGTTTCGTACATACAAACGGACAAAAACCTGGCAGATCCCTTTACGAAGGGTATATCACGTAATGTGATAGAAAGTGCATCGAGAGAGATGGGTTTAAGACCCATTGATGTGACACCATAGTAGTAACCCAACCTATGTGATCGGAGATCCCGTGAATTAGGACATGGGAAAACAAGCTAGTGGTTCACCGAGGAGAGTACTTCCTTTATACCCCCTCTATGTGAAGATGCACACTTGTACTCTCAAACTGTAAGGCAGATTGGCAATTTGCCTTAATGTGTTTCTGTTGGCTATGTGTAGCAAAGATGTCGTCCTACAGGGCAGTCTTGAAGGAAACACACCTATATGAGCTCCGACTGTCTAACGTCGCAATCTGTGAGATTTTGGTGATCTCTAGAAAGCTCATGATGAGACCAGGGAGTACGACGCATATGCTCCACCCGCGGGGTAGATTACTGGTAGTCAAGTACTGGTAATTGTTTTTAGGTGAAGTCAGTTCACACAGAACTTGCAATTCAAGGCGTAGTCCATTGTCAAGTTGTGACCTGATGAAACTTGAGGATCTAGGCAGAAGTTCAACTTCACAGTCTCTGCCAAACACTAGTATATCAAACAAGGAATGAGAATGACCTCTCTCCCAATGGCTTTGAGATCTGGTGGGGGATTGTTGGAATAAATGGGCTTGGCCCATATAATATTCAGAATTAATTCCCAATAAATCTCAAAGGCCCATTAGGGCAAGTGGGAGTGGTGCTAAGTGTTTAATCGCACATGGGAAGTGGAAGTGGAGCAACCCCTACAGATAAGGGTGGTTGCTCTTCCACTCCTTGAGTGAGAGAGAAGAGAGGAAGAGAGGGGTGGCCCTCGCGCGCTCCTCCTCCTCCTCGCTCGCTCGCCTCACCACGCCACACCACGCCTTGCCCCGCCCCGCACACGCGAGCGCGAGCGCGCGCGCGCGTGTGTGTGAATTCGAGCCTCGAGCCGAGCCCAAATTTTATATTTTTGCAGAAAATTAAATTGGGCTTTGGGCTTCCAAATTTTTCGGGCTACCGAGACAGAGTCCAAGTCGTTGGCAACGGACGCGTCTACGACTGCGAAGTCAGTTCGGATCCGAACCCTCCGGGTCGCATACGAACTGCCTCCGTGGGACTCTATAAATACGAGCATCCGCTGTACAACAGGGCACACCACGATCATATCGTTCCCACATTCGCGTTCCTTGCACCGCCTTCTAGTCTACTCCATCCCAAGCACCGGCGTGCATCGACGATCGGGAGAGCAGGTCTCCGAAACCGCTCGCCCTTGCGATCCTGCACCGGGAGAGGGCAAATAAGGTTTTTGGGAAGCGCTCCGCGTGACTGCACGCATATTTCACCACAGCTCGTCTACCGAGAAGATCGGGCACTGCGGCTCAACGTCATCACCAACACCTGCAGCGGCTGTTCGCCGTCGGATCTTTAACGGTGCGTTCAACTTCAAATCGGTACGCGTTACTTCCCGTCCCGTCTGTCCGCCGATCGCTGTTGTTTTCTCGTGTTTCCCGGAATTGTTCAGTAAATTGCCTCCTATTTTCTAACATTTACTTTATGTCCCTTCTACCAAAAAGGAAAGGTACAGTCACACGTCTAAAATTTTCAAAAACATTGAAGCCTCCAGACCAGTTCCAACAATTTTCAACTAAAAACAGTTTTGCTTGTTAATGCTAAGTTTTCATTTCTACTCTTAGGGCTAACACAAATTGAGAACCTGATTGATGGTACTATTATAAAGTACAAGGAACCCATAGTGAAGGTAAGTACACATGCACTCACTAACGATATCGTGGGGATGTTCAACCCAGCAGGGGCGGCCACTTTTACTTCATGTCTTCTAGAATATATGAGCATGAAATATTAAATAGAGAAGGTGGATCTGGTAACAAGAAAAACATTTATACACAGATGAAGCGCTTCTTTCCGTAGCATTGCTTAGATGAAAATCTACAAAGTTGATTTGAAGGTTTGCTCGCATTTCTCCAATGCTCCATGATTGTTAATAATATGGCTAACAATAATTGTTGCAATAATGCCGCCCCCCCCTCTAAAAAAAGTTGTTGCTGATATGTGCATGGCGGCAGTGCGACTCTCCACAAGTATTACAACAACAACAAAGTATTTGCCTCAAACAAGTTGGGGTCGGGTAGAAATGAAACCTAATAATTTTGAAAAAAAGTAATAAAAAATAAGATGAAAGAAAAAATTATGTAATAATAATAAATACAAATAAAATAAGATTCTATATTTTATTTATTTTAGAAATGGGTTAATAAGAACGAAGATAAGAGTAACAAAATACGAATAAACTAAGATTCTGGCACATGAATTGTTAATTTCCATGCAGTTCTATCATGATCGAAATCTCTAGGTATGTCCCACTCCTTTAAGTCTCGTTTCACCGCCTCCTGCCATGTCAACCTTGGTTGACCTCTACCCCTCCTAAAATTTTCTCTACTTTTTATAATCCCACTGTTAACCGCTGTTTCTGGAGGTCTCTGCTGGATATGCCTAAACCACTGTAGGCGATGTTGGACTAGCTTCTCCTCAATCGGTGCCACCCCTACCCTATCACGTATCACCTCGTTCCTATTTTTGTCTCTTCTTGTGTGACCGCACATCCACCGTAGCATGCGTATCTCCGCAATACTCATTTGTTTGACATGTTGCCTTTTAGTTGGCCAACATTCTGCTCCATACAGCATCGCAGGTCTGATCACCGTCCTATAGAATTTCTCTTTCAATTTTTGTGAAACTTTTTTATCACATAAGATTCTAGATGCTTGTCGCCACTTCATCCACCCGATCTTGATCCTGTGGCAAACAACTTCGTATCACCATTGCTTTGTAACATTGATCCTAAATATCGAAATGTGTCCCTCTTAGGTACTACTTGTCCTTGTAAACTAACATTTCCATCCTCACACCCAACATCACTAAAGTCGCATCTCATATATTCGGTCTTGGTTCTACTATGTCTAAACCCCTTAGACTCTATGGTCTGCCTCCATAGCTCCAATTTTCTATCAACACCATCCCTAGTTTCATCTACCAACACTACATCATCAGTAAAGAGCATACACCAAGGGATATCCCCTTATATATCCTTCAACACCTCATCCATCACTAAGGAAAAGATGTAAGGACTTAAGGCTGATCCTTGGTGTAGCCCTATTGTGATAGGAAAAGTGTCGGTCTCACTATCTCTACACACACACTTTTCACCACATTATTGTACATATCCTTGATAAGGTTAATGTACTTTGTTGGGACTTTGTGTTTCTCTAGTGCTCACCACATGACCTGTCTTGGTACCTTATTGTATGCCTTCTCCAAGTCAATGAACACCATATGTAGATCCTTCTTTTGCTCCATATACCTCTCCATAAGCTGACGGAGTAAGAAAATCACCTCCATAGTGGACCTCCCAGGCATAAAACCAAACTGGTTTTTAGTGACATTGGTCACTTTCCTCAAGCGATGTTCAACCACTCTCTCCCAGAGCTTTATAGTATGACTCATGAGCTTAATTTCTCGGTAATTAGTACAACTTTGAACATCTCCCTTATTTTTGAAGATGGGTACTAAAATACTTTTCTGCCACTCTTCAGGAATTTTTTTTGACTGAAAAATGCGGTTGAATAGTTTAGTGAGCCATACTATTGCTACATCTCCCAGAAATCTCCACACTTCAATGCGGACATCATCGGGCCCGCGGGCCTTTCCACCTTTCATCATTTTTAAGGCCTCTCTAACCTTAGACTCTTATATCCTCCGCACGAATCATTTGTTTGTGTCATCAAATGAGTCATCCAACTCGAACCTAATGCTCTCATTCCCGTCATTGAATAGTCCATTGAAGTAGTCCCACCATTTGTTCCTAATTTCTTCATCCTTCAATACAATTCGATATGCCTCATCCTTAATGCATTTAATTTGGTTGAGATCTCTCACCTTTCTCTCGCGAAGTTTCACCATCTTGTATATGTCCTTTCCACCTTCTTTCGTCCCTAGCCTCTCATATAGCACATCATAGGCCTGTCCCCTTGCTATACTCACAACACGCCTTGCATTTTTCTTAGCCTATTTATACTTCACCATGTTACTTGCGCTTCTCTCATGATGCCAGCTCTTATATAAGACTCCTTCTTCTCCTTAATAGCTTTTTGAACATCTTCATTCCACCACCATGTGTCTTTATCTGCAAGTTTCTTACCTTTTGTCCACCCAAGCACCTCCCTAGTTACCTTCCTAATGTAAGTCGCCATCTTCACCCACATACTATCCGCATCTTCCTCTTCGCTCCAAAGTCCTTCTGCTATCATCCTCCTTTTGAATGATTGTTGTGCTTCATCCTTCAACTTCCACCACTTTGTTCTTGCGGTTTTAACACCTTTGTCTCGTGACACACGCACGTGGAAACGAAAGTCGGCTACCACAAGTTTATGTTGTGGAACAACACATTCCCCAGGAATCACCTTACAATCTAAACATGCCCCTCTCTCCCTTCTCCTGGTGAGGATATAGTCGATTTGACTAGAATGTTAGGCACTAGTAAAGGTCACTAAGTGAGATAGCCTCTTCTTAAAGAGGGTGTTAGCTACCAATAGGTCATAGGCTACGGCAAAGTCTAGGATATCCTTACCCTCCTGGTTTCTATCGCCACACCCAAAACCTCTGTGTACCCCCTTAAAACCTATGTTAGTTGTACCTACATGACCATTAAGATATCCTCCTATGAAGAGCTTCTCGGTTACCGGTACACTACTAACCATATCCTCCAAGTCCTCACAAAATTTTCCCTTAGTGCTCATGTCGAGCCCAACTTGTGGGGCATAAGCACTAATGACATTCAAGATAAGGTCCTCCACAACTACCTTGACTAAGATGATCCTATCCCCTCGTCTACGGACATCCATTACTCCATCCTTGAGGCTCTTATATATTAGGATGCCTACGCCATTCCTAGTTCCAGTCGAGCCAGAATACCAAAGCTTGAAACGGATATTCTCAACCTCTCTCGCCTTTTGACCTGCCCATCTAGTCTCTTGTACACAAATGATATTTACATGCCTCCTAATCGCAATGTCCACTAACTCTCGTAGCTTTCTCGTCAAGGATCCTACATTCCAACTACCCACTCGAAACCTAGTTTCCTCAGCTAGCTTCCTTACCCTTCGCATCCGTTGAAGAAGATGCAAAGAGCCTTGCTCACTTAAAACTACATATGAGCGATAATGTAGCGCGCCACTAAGATGGTGGCGTTCCGGCCCTCGCCCATTTAACTCTACATCTGGGTTCCGATATGGTGCGCCACTAAGGCTGTGGCGACCTGGACCTCGCTCACTTAACACCATACCCGGGTTCGGTATGGCGCGTCGCTAAGAGGGTTATGCCCCAACGAATTTTGAATGGGTTTTATTTCCATGAGGGTGGCTAAGTATAATTGCTGCCTCGCCAAGCCTATCACAACCCCTCCTCCTTTATCCGGGCTTGGGACTGGCTATGTCATTACAACATAGGCGGAGTTGACTCTCCACATGTATTGTTTCTTGAATTTCCTTTCGAGTCGTCCATTCAACCGAAATGGGCAGAGAAACATATCCGATACCACTACTACAAAACCAATTATTACATACGCCTTTTTTCAAACACAGGCAGTATGTAAAAAATGCAGTTGTGATGTCGAGTGAAAGAATAACCATCTGTAATGATTAAACATCACAGGCGATCTTACATTAACAACCGCCCAGGTAAATATATGATTCTCTCAGAAGGCTATTAACAAAGAACTGTCTTAACTGTTACAAACATCACCTACACTTTTTAATAAAAACACCGCCTGAGTAAATACATTCTTTTCACGAGCGGCTATCAATTAAGAACCGCCCATACTTATTCAAACATCACAAGCGATTTTTAATAAAAAACCACCTGGGTAAAGACATTATTTTCACAGGTTGCTATTATCAAAGAACCGCATGTAGTTGTACAAATATTCCATGCGGCCTTCTAAACGGATCGCCTGTTATGCCCCATATGTTTTCACAAACGGATTTTGCTTACCGACCAGCTGTGAAGCGGACTAAAAGAAAAAAAAACCAATAATACTTTTTAGAGCGTTCTATAGTATTACATATATATATGTATATATTATACTATATATACATATATATATATATCATTTATATGTATATGTAATAATATATACATATACATGATATACACATACCTACATATATGGACAAATTCATAAAAAGAAAAAATGTTAAAATAAAATATTAAAGCTTCATTGTAATATTACATATATATATATATATATATATAATATATATCATACATTTTTTCTAGAATTGACATCTTGTCGCATATAGGGCTTAAAATCCTTTTTAATGCTTCTCTCTACGCGTTTGATGTTTTCTCATTCGGTGAAAAGGTACATCTCTTCATATTTATTATATTTCTCTTCATTATCTCCCACATTGTCAATCCCAACAATATTTTGCGTTTCCAGAAACAACTACGTGCATCTTCTCAATTCCTGGATCTTGTACATAAAATCTTTTGCAACACGATCAACGAGAACCCACAGGACATCTTTATAACCCACTCTGTTCAAGTCTACCAGTGTCAGCCCGTAGTTGTCCACTTTCACACAATCAGAATGTTTGACCCATTGGCACTTAAATACGTACATTAGCATTCTTTCACATAATCGAGTTCCCATATTTCCTCTATGAATCCAAAGTATGTGGTCTTCTACCCTTGTGGATTATAAGCCTTTACACGAATACCACTATTTTGTGCAACACTCTTATCGTCTTTTTCTTTAGTGTAAAATGTGTAACCATTAATGTCATATGCTTGCCAAGATGTCACCAAAGCAGATGGGCCAGAAGCTAACTTCTTCATTGTTGTCTCTTCTATAGAGTTTTGTATGGTATATTTTTGTCCATTAACATTTAGTGAAACATCTTCTGTGCTCTTTCATGATCCAGTGCATTCTGCGATCTTGGTTTTTTTTTTGCGAAACTCAATTTTGGTGTTCCTCGATGCACGACTCAGCTATTGCGAGCTGTTGTAGTACACCAAAATGTGCATGGTGTACATTATTGTAATCTTGAACGATAAAAGTTTTCTTACCCACTTTGCCTCTCCCACGTAGTCTATCCTCATGTACTGGTATATGCACACCTATCAATTTTCCATCTTTGATGTAATCAGCGCAACCCTCAATCACTTCTTCACTGGTGTATCCATCCATAATTAAACCCTCTGATTGAGAACAGTTCCGCACATAACCTTTTAATACTCCTAAATATCTCTCTGACAGAAAAATATGATGTAAATATAGTAGCCCCAATGCTTTTATCTGATCAACAAGATGTATGATTAGGTGTACTTGCATATCAAAAAAGGATGGTGCGAAACACATCTCAAGCTTGCACATAGTCTCGACGATGTACATTTTCAAATAGTCTAAGTCTTCATGTGTTATCACCTTTTGCGATACTGCATTGAAGAAGTAATACAAACATGTGATGACAACTTGTATATGCTCAGGTTTGATGACCCTTATTGCAATGGCAAGGAACACTATCATCATCATGTGACAATTGTGAGAATTATAGCCGAATAAAGACAAGTCTTTAATCGAGACTAGTTTGTGGATATTGGATGAGAAACTCGTGGGCACTCTGATCCCACACAAGCATTCGCAAATTGTCTTTTTTGCTTGTAGTGTCAAGTTGTAGCTGGCTGGGGGAAGGTAATGCTTCCCGTTCTCCTTTTCTACTAGGTAAAGCTCTGGTCTCATATCAAGATTTACTAGGTCTATACGTGATTTTAATCCGTCCATTGTTTTCCTCATCATGTCCAGCAAGGTTCCAATGATGCAGTCAAATACATTCTTTGTAACGTGCATCAAATCAATACTATGGCAAAATTCCAGGTTCTTCCAATATGGAAGATACTTGAAAAATATTGATTATTTCTTGAAAGTCATGTCAGTTGTATCATCCGAAGATGTACTTTTCTTTCTCTTTGTTCCTTTATATTTTTTGCCCTTATCGAAAGAAATATGAATGTTGTTGACAATTTCGAACACGAGTTTTCCACTGTTAGAGGTTTTGGTGGAATATCTTTTTCGATTTTGTTATGAAATTTTTCTTTCATCTTCCTATACTTGTGTGTATCTGTCAAGAACCGTCGGTGTCTCGTGTACAGCGTCTTTCTGGATGAAATAGGTATAGAAATCCAGTTCCATCTACACATCTTACACAACCTTTCTTCCCTTTCATTTGTCCCGATAATATAAACAGTCCGGGATAATTATGCACGGTAACAAATATCATTGCTCTTAGCGTGAAATACTCCCGCTTGTACTCACCCCATGTATGTACCCCTTGATTCCACAATTTTGCCATATCTTCCATTAAAGGTTCTAAGAACACATCAATTTTGATGCCAAGTTGTTTCGAACCTTGGATAAGAATGGATAACAAAATATATTTCCTTTGATGACACAACCACGTCGATAGGTTGTACATCGTTAAGACCATGGGCCATGTGTTGTGTATGCTCATTTTTTCACCAAACGGATTCATTCCGTCTGTACCCAAGGCAAACCTTACATTTTTTATTTCCTTTGCAAATTCTAGATACTAAATATCAAAATTTTTTCCACTAGGTTGCATCATCAGGGTGTCGAATATGTTTTTCATTCTTCTTGCACTGCTCGGAATGCCAACACATAAGTTCAGTCTCCCTAGAGTTTTATAACAAACGCTTCAAGCGATCAATTACGAGAGGGTACCACATCACCAAGGTAGGGATTTTTCTCTTATTCTTCCCGCCTGCATCGTTAGAAGTATCCTCATGGTCACCTTCAGGGATAATAATAAGCTTCTTATACTTTTGAGTCTTATTCATGTTGGTAACATACTAGTGATTGTAGTCCTTCTTTTATCTACTGACACCGCAGATGGGGCATCTAGTTGCGATCTCATGCTCTTTGCGATACAGAATACAATGGTTCACACAAGCGTGTATTTTTGTCACACCTAGTGTCGTCGAGCAAAGAATTTTCTTCGCTTTATAAGTGCTTCTGAGCAGTTTATTGGGATAACACAATTATCATAGCGGTTACTTATACCGTACGAACCGCATGTGATAAAGTCTTTTCATAGACGGCTGGTCATAGGTAAAGAACTGTCTATGATAAACTCATTTCACGGGCGGTTTTACTTTCCGGCGCTGATAAACCCATTATCACACTCTTCATTTCAAGTGGTTTTAAAACCTGCGTATGATAATACGTTTAGAGCCGCTGGAGATTAGGCTTATTGTAGCATTGTACTCTCCTTCACAGAATCATTTTGGTTTTGAAAACCGTGTGTAATAATACGTTTGGAGCTGTTTGAGATTAGGCTTATTGTAGCATTGTACTCTCCTTCGCGGAATCATTTTGGCGACATGACACGAGCTTCTGATAACGAGTTTGTCAAACAAATGTTGGTACAGATAACAGCGACTGGTGCTTAAATGCAACTGATTGTAGTTGATCCCTGCATGCATGGACGTTAACAAAGCTTAATAAGCTTTGTAGCGCGGTAGATCCGCGAAGCAGACAGAGTATCATCAACTTTGGGACGGCATTAACTCAGACATCCGCAAAGCCGTGCCAGACTTTGCTAGTTCATTAATCACTCAGTTGCATGCATGCACTTCTGCCAAATGCTTCGTTTGAACTCCATCGTGCGGAATCCTATATAAACCCACCAATGCCTCTGCAGCATCATTACCCATCGAGCTCTTGACCGTCTCCAATCAGGTGAACGCGCAAGAACCAGCAAAGCTCTTCCACAATGGGGGCACTGCCTCGAGTCCTGCTTTTCAGCATCTGTGCCATCCTGTTAGCGGCAGTGATTGCCCATGCCGCGGAGCCCCAGACAGCCTCCATGGTCGTTGGCTTGGCTAAGTGTGCCGAATGCACCAGGACGAACATGAAAGCTGAGGCTGTTTCCAAAGGTAGGTTCATATATCAGTTCGCCAGGCAATCTGGTGAGCTTCAGGAACTTGTACAGCTCATTACCTGATGAATTTTATCTGTCCTGGTTTTTCAGGTCTTCATGTGGCACTCAAATGTAAGAACGCTAATGGCGAGTTCGAGACCAAGGCCCTCGCCGAGGTAGAAAATTCCGGCGCCTTCAGTCCCCCTCGCCGCCGACCTCCTCCGCCAGGACGGCCAGCTGAAGCAGGACTGCTTCGCGCAGCTCCATAGCGCGCCCCACCAGCCGTGCCTCGGACAGGAACCGTCCTGGATCGTCCGGCCATCCAGCAACGACGACACGAAGACGACCTTCGTTGCCATGGCCGGCAAAATGCACTACACAAACAAAGAATGTGCGTCAGCGTTCCTCTGTGACCCATTCCACAAGAAGCATATCCTACACAAGAAACCCATCGTGATCCCTCACTTCCATAAGAAGCCCATCGTAATTCCTCAGGTACATAAGAAACCATCGTGATCCCACACTTCCACAAGAAGACGGTGCCGGAGTACTCACACCCGACACCAGTGCCAGTGTACACACACCCGACACCGGTGCCGGAGTACAAACCCCCGACGACCGTGCCGACTTACAAGCCACCTACGCCGGAATACTCGCACCCATCACCTACTCCGATCTACCATCCGCATGCGGACCAGAGACCCAAAACCATGAGATGTTGGTATGAACGTTGCATCTGCCGTGCATCTTTTGCTCACTTACTATTTCTCAAGCTGTTATGGGCCTCCAGCTTATATAATAAAAATGTGTTTTGTTTTAAGGATGTAATTACCTTAGTTTATCAGAGACATATATCAGGTCTCAGGTTTTCCTATCACTGCAGGAATTCGTCGATAGGGCGTCGGCTATATGAGCGCCGGTTGCCCACATAAACCGTCACTTATAAGTTAAAGGCGTCCGTCAACCAACACACTTAGCCGACGAAGTAGATTAGACGCCTTTAACATCTAAGTGCATCGGGGCCGACACATTTATGGTCTATTTGCGTCGGTTTCCAGCAGCTAACGCACTTAGAAGTAAATGTGTCGGCCCCGATGACCGACGCACTTACGTCGCTTATATGTGTCGGTTTCGACAGGGCCGACGCACATAAAACGACACGTGGCGAACTCACCGAGCGCGTGTTTGTGTATCGGTCCTGTAGAAACCGACGCATATACTCCACTTCAGTGCATCAGTTAGGAGAGACCGACGCATATAATGTGCCGTGTGGGCGTCCTACAGTAGCCGGCTCTGGGAGTCAGTTTAGACAAAACCGACGTACATAACTTGTTTTTTTTTGAAAAAAATGCTTAATTTATTTCCCTCCCCGGATGGGGAGCCTCCATTCTACGCACAAAACAGCAATATATATACAACATAACAGATATAATTCAACAATATTTCAAACATAGATCCGTACACAAGTTTTCAAACATTTCAAACACAAGCACAACGAAACACAAGCACAACAGTTCGAAAATGTGTAAACGAAATTCAAATGTCATCGTGGGAGCCTCCACTCGCACGACCTGCGCTCCCATCTCCTCCACTCGCACCTCGGTCGTTGATGTTAAAGAAAGCATCGACACCTTCAGGTGTTCTATGATGAGATCCCTGCGATAGACAAATAAAATAGAAACTTAATAACGTAACATGTTAAATTCTACTAACTTAATAACATAACTTTAAAAAAGAGAAGCATGTTGGTTTGAACTAAAACTTATCAACACTCTCGTATTTCCTCTCACTCTCCCTAACTCTCTCGCCCTCACTCGCTCTCCCACTCTCTCTATCTCTTCTCCCCTCCCTCTATCTCCTTCTCTCTAGCTCCCTCTCTATCTATCTCTTCTTTTCTCTCCATCTCTTCCACTCTCCCTCTATATATTTCTCTCCCTCTCTATCTATCACTTCTTTTCTCTCTCTATGTATTCCTCTCCCTCTCTATCTATCTCTGCCTCTCTCGCTCTCTCACTTGTTCCCTCTTTCACTTCATCTCTCCGCTAGTATTTCCCTTTTCTTCTTAATATTGTGCTAATTAATATGTGATATTATAATGAAAATATTGTAACAAGTATACAAGTCATACATACTGCTACGTCTCTAACTTGTGATGGGTGAGTCTGCATCGGAGGGAAAGGCATCAGTAGGAAAACTGCTTCAAGTTGTGAGATTATAATTAGAATCATTTTGGAATCGAATAAAGTGGTCAAATGCAAAAATTACAGTTTACCTAGATTATTTTGCTGCAATCCAGAAGCCAACGCTGAGATGAACCCATAAGGTTGTGGAACACCCGAGTCACCACTCTCGGAACCCTACAACACAAATGGTTATGATATTGCATTATATAACTCAAGTCAATAAGATAAGCAGTTTTACCTGTGAGGAGCCAATCTGTAGTGCTGGCTGCATTGGTCGAAGACCAAACTAAGAACTGGAGCTACCTTGACCTATGAACTGCATCAAGTAAATTAGTTGTCATATCTTGAGTAGATACATTTGTAAATCTAATAATATTTTCAAATAAGAAAATTACCCGTTACCTGAGACATATACAAATAATGCATCTGTTGCTGCATCATCTGTGTCTGTTGCTGTTGTTGTTGCAGAAGCATCTGCGTCTGTTGCTGTTCTTGTTGCATCTCCTTCTTGGTGCATCTCAATTCTTCTCATAATTCAGCTTCTGTAGAAGATTGAAATCGACTACCACTAACATTGGACGACCGTCGTCTAGCATAAGCCTCACGCTCTATATACCCGTCGCCTAACCCAAGTCTACAAAAAATACAAGTGTGAAGAATCGACATTTATTAACATACAAATAATCATTATCTTTACACATACCTCCCATGCGGTAGACCTCCGCCGGCATCGTACGCTGCAGCAACATTCAACGGCTCTCTCAAATAGTCTAAATCAGGTCCATGATTCTTCTTAAAACACTCAACATACTTCTGTTGTGATACATTTAGTTAACAGATTAATGTAATATGTGGGGACCGGAATCCACACATCCGAGGATCTCATTGGATGGTACCGTGCGATGCGGCACCTAACAGCACACACAAAAAGGATACCAAAACATATAAAGTTTTCATTTCATAATAAGAAGAGTTTACAAAAGAGTGTACAATAGAAGTACACACGCAGCGGAAAATACATACTCATAATCTCACCTAACTAAGCAGGAGAGAAGACGTCCATGCCCTAGGACGATTCTCACTAGCAACACGAAGAACAAACAGCAGCGGCGTGGCTCACATGAGATTTATCTCGACACCTCGAGTCTCATGTACAACCTGAACAGCAGAAATATAACTAATACCTGCAAAAATCGTTAAAGCGCAAACGTGAGCATAAGGCTCAGCAAGACTTAACCGTCTCACTAGACATATGCAAGGGGACACTAAACATAGGTAAGGAATAGCATAAATGACTCGCCTACAAGTGGATCCTTATAATCAAGTTTTAAGTAGCAAATGACATTCTCTGAGCACGGCACATCATGGGCTCCACAATCAAACAAGAAACGCTTTACCGATGATATGACATGCCCAAAGCACATAGTGCTATTACAGCTAAAGTATGGGGAAATTGTAAACTTTTAATTGTACTATCTCTAAATCATACAAGGTTGCAAAGTAATTATAATTCAATACAATATGATTTTTCTGACTTCTTTAGTATTTACTACGTCACCGCTCAGTGAACAAGTGGTACTCTATTACTGCGAGGGACAGTGATTGCAATCAGGACACACCCGGACAACACGACACATACGTCGTTCGGAAGTGTCAGCGAGCACACCCGTACCTACATAACACTTCAGTACTAGGCGTATATGGCAACCTTTCGCAAGAAACTCAAATGCTGAGCCCGTCTCACCTCCGCAAACAGAAGGTCTCCGCACGGAACACCTCATGTGTCCGCCGACCGATTTACACCTTACTGTCCTCAACCCACCCCTATCGATGGTGAGTTAATGGGTCTCAACACCCCAGTTATCAAGTTACATCAGTTTATTGGATTCCATATGTCCATTATATTGCCGGTACAATTCAAGCTTGTCCGAAGGGGCTGCATACGGACGGGCCTTAATCGACACAGGCAGGGCTATGCGACCGAGACTCAATTCTCGCCGCTTCCTATCCATTCCCTACCCGGTCTCAGTTTCATTATATTAAGCCATTTTCTATTCAACCAATCCTGTGAGATACATCTCTCGCGAGTAGATTCCAACTACTCGACTTCTACCGGATCTCCTATGCATTAGCAAAGCAGTTACTACAGGTCAAACTGTAACTCGTGCCAAATAAACCCTGGGATTTTTGGTCATGCAAGTGGAGTATCATTCACCCTAAACGTAATGCACAATTCATATACTACTCATCATAGTGATAAAGCAAAAGTTTATAAACGACTTAAATGCAAACCGGGGCTTGCCTTAGTTTGTGACTGAACAAATGTCAATTGTTAGGGCTTGATCTTCCTCCAGAGAACCTGCCATGGAACCTCAGTGGAAACACCTTGGCCTTCTCCTCCAAGCGAAGCTCCTCGTCGATCACCTACCATCACGTTTCCTATCGACATGATATGCATATAAGTAATTAAGTAATTTAAGAAAAGACTCCACGGGGTTGTGTAAACTCTAAGAATGAGGAGTTCGACTAGGAAGGACAGATATGCCTTTGTTGTGTGGATAAACAAAGGATGGAGTCAAGTGGTCATAGTAGTATCGAGATGTGAATTGAAAGGTGCAATGTAAGCACACATTGCAACTTGGCACTCAACACTCGACGCTATGCCACTCAAGGACGATACAGCTGAATGGTGTGGGAGTGTTGGACTGGTAGGGTAAGGATGACCTAAGAGTCAAGGTGGCATAGTAGTGTCGAGATAAGCACTGAAAGGTGCAATGTAATGACACATCGCAATTTAGCACTCGACACTTGGAGCTATGCCGCACAAAGAGTGATAAGGTAGAATGGTGAAGAAGTATTACTGGACTGTGTGATGTAAGGAAGACTAAGCGATCAAGATGGAGCATTGAAAGCTTAAGGCATGAGTGAACTGTGCAACAAGAGGTTGTGACTTAGAAGTCGACCAATGAAGTTACACAAACTCATTAAGGAGTAAACCTAATTACGTGACAAGTGGGTCGCAGGGTCCTGATAAGGATGAACCAGGGTGAAACCCTAGCGACACTTGGGAGTGAAGTGAGGTCAACATTCTTTGGACTTAAGACATCATAATGAGCCTTGTTAACCTGACGTGAATACCGAGACAACGATCAAATGACCTTTAGGTAAAGTAGTTTCTACGGCAAGCTTCTCGAGCATTGTTCAAGTGCTTACGTGACACTATTGCAGTGTCCTTTGCAAGATTGTCCAGATGAGCTCGGTGAACTCCTAGAACTCGAACATGATGCGAGACCTTGTCGTGACGGTCATGCTTTGCCATCACGGGAAGATTGGATTAGCCAGGTCCACATCAATCCAGACTCGTCAAAGGGGTGAGCGGAATCTCGAACACCACTTCATGAGTCGAAGAGTTAGGGACTCGACTTAATTGTCGACAAAAGACTCGACGAACCTACCGTTGATGAAGAGGTACACCTAGGTAAGCAATTCTGCGAACGGAAAGGAAACGTCCTCGACACGACTAAGAAATTCTTATCCAAGGTTCCACTTGGACTAGTTCTCCTCGTCGGTCGCAACGTTCTCGCAGTTTTCTACCCTAGGTCATCGGTGGTCACCAATACACTCGGTTTGACCTAGAAGGCATATCATCTAGCATCTAGGCTACACCTAGGACTCGACGAGTCTCGCCTTGACCAAACCCTAATATGGCTAAACGACCAACGACTAATGTGTCGTGGTCGTGTTCCAGTACCACGTACATCACACGTATCCTTCACCTCGATGTCAGGACACGATAACGGCTCGGAGCGTCACGACGACGTCATATGGTCAACGACGTCGACGCGGCTCATAGTGGAGCATCACGAGCACACACGGACAAGTTAACGCGATCCAAAGGACAAAGAAGGTCAACTTGGGGACTCCTATAGGAATGATATCAATGCGGAAACTGGATGTACGACTTGACGACACATGAGTAACCTTAGCGATCACGACGAACGGACGTCGGTGACATCAAGCAAGGTATTTCAGGGTAAGGCTCACCTTGTAGGCATTTCGCCGAACATCTTGGGTGTGTACTTGATTCGGTTACTTCATCAACATCCCAAGAGTACCTTGGCCCATGTCCTTGTCGATTGCCACCCCAGAATAGACCTGCACCCATAGACCAGCATTGAACGGCAACACACTTAGTTTCGCCTTGCAACCATTTTATCGAACACCTTGGCTGCAGCTCTGTCCCAACTAATCTTTGCACAAATCAGAGCTAACCTTGAGCCAGTTGTCGATACCATGGTGTCAAAGGTGTGTTCCTGCATATCCTCCATCATACCCATTACTCGCTTTGCTTCCAGGACATAGCCACGGCGCGGAACGCGGACATGGCGTCATGGTGCTCGCGGTCGGCCCGGAAAGGCGCGACCAGTAGCAAGCCGGAACACGACATGCGGTTGGTGTGGCACGGCGTGACAACCATCGTCGTGGCTACGCGACACGGGGACAACACGAGCATGGCGACAGGGCACCAGCGGTGGTGGCGCGCATGCGGGGCACAGTGAGGCGAGCAGCAGCAGGGTGGCATGCTGCGCGCGGGCATGCTCGCCACAGGTGCAGGACGCGACGAGGCGCAGAACGGCGACGCAGGCGGGGCGGCAGAGCTGGGTGCGGCGAGGCACGGACGACGACATCCGTGAGGAGGTGGCCGGCGCGAGGAGGAGCGCGGCTGGTGGGGCGCTGGCATCGGTGGCCGGTGTTGGGCGGGCGACGTCGTGGAGGAGGTGCGCGGGCTGACGGCAAGGCGAGCAGCGCGGTGGTGCGGTTCCGGGCCGAGCGGTGTCGGGCGCCGCGCAGGCGTAGCTGGGAGGCGACGCGCGCTGTGGGCGAGCAGGAGCATGCGCGGGGTCGAGCGGCGGGATGGCGGCGCGCTACCGCGGCGAGGTGGAGGTGCGGCGCTGGCAGGCGAGCGGGGAGGCGAAGCGCTGGCGGTGCGATGCGGGACAGGCGGCGCGACGGCCAGGGCGAGCGGCATACGGCGGCGCCGGTGAGGAGCAGAGGCAGCGCGGCGCGGGAACGGCATCGGAGGCGAGGAGGCGGCCGACGGGACGCAGGGCCGGCGAGGGAGGATCTGGGGCGCGGCGCTGCTGGGACCAGAGGCAGTGCGGCGACGGGGCGGCTCGACCCGGCGGCGAAGCGGCGCCAGAGAGGAGACGAGGAGGCGCGCTCGAGCAGGGGAAGGCCGGCGGGGAGAAGGCGCGCGGGAGTGCCGTGGAGCGAGCGGTCGAGCGCGGTGATAAGGACGGGAGAGAAGGAGCCAATTTCGTTTTTGTGACCACTAGGATAAACATGACATGTGGGGTCACTTTTTCCTAGTACTGAGGATAAATATGATATGTGGGTCCCACTCTCTTCTCCCTCCTCTTTTCAAAATTCAAAAGGAGCTAACAAACAGGCTTCAAAAATAGTCAACTTTGGCCCAGTGACTAAATAAAATGTGGAGAATTTTATGGTGCAATCAGATTTCAAAACTGAGCAAGTTGAATTTGAACTCAGGTTTGAATTTGAATTCAAGTGGTGACACTTGACTCAAGGAAATAAATAGTAGATTAGGTTGAAAAATCCTGAAACTTTGAAGTTAACCTTTTTGAACCATAAGGGACCTCAGGAAAAAAATTTGGAGTTGATTTGGACAAGGTTGAGCGCGAAGTTTAAATTTGAAGTCGACGTTGATTAAACTCTCAGTACGTGTCCAATAAATGGGAAACGTGCTTCAAAAAATTTTTGAAACTTTTCCGAGAGTCTAATTGGAAAATTAGAAGGTCATGGAAAAATTTACGGCATGAGATTTGAATATTTTTGAATGTCCCATTTTAGGGTTGAAATAATTCCTATTAAGATTTTAAGTTTTAACAAGTCCATATTTGTAGTGAACATGGATTAACTCATATGGCTCATTTGAGTTTGGATTTCCAAGTCTTTTTTCAAAATTTTTAAGTTCGCATTTTTGCGTTTTTGTTCTTCCGAAAAACGGGCTTTTACAATCCTTCCCCCTTAAAGGAATCTCGTCCCGAGATTCTAAGGAAGAGAGAAAGTTAGGCCGAGTTGTTGATGAGACAACCATCTCCTGGCATGTGATTGGAGAAAGAGACTCTTCGTCTTCTTATTGCATCTATGGTTTGGATGCTCGGCGTGACTGGGATCACACCGTAAAGTTTGTAGCTTAGAAAGCTATATTGATATATTGGGGTCTTCTTCTTTTCGTCAAAAGGAAGTAAGCTTCTGCATTGGAGGACTTTAGAACTCTAAGATAGTTAGGTGTTCTTAACTCTGGGTGTTTCTCTTACGAAGACTTTGCTGCCCTGGTCTTGTGGCTAAAGCGATGTCACCACCCATTACGAGTCAAGGAGTTCTAAGACTTGATAATTAACTGATAACCTTGCGAAAAGAAAGATGCAGGGTTTTAGCGAGGTCGAGAAGTCCATAGGAAGCTCCTCGCAACTAGAAACAATCAGTTTCCAGGACTCAAGTTGATTTGAGTTTCAACAGGTCAAGGACAAAGGCTCAACTTTGTTTTGGTCACAAGGTGTTAAGTGGTTTCCCTTGTGCCACTCAAGATAATGAAACAAGTCGAAGGCGTTGCGAATGATAAAGTTGATCACAACTCAAAATTGTGAGACACAACGTAGGTATTTGAATGGGGTCATATATTCTTGCTCAAAACTCATTAGTAATTACGTTTTATGATGCATCACAAACCGGATGATGTTATGCAGACACAATGCAACTCCGCGGATAATTATGCAAGGTATGGTGCATTCAGTATTATGCTTTGAGCAAAAATAGGTAAGACAATCCAAACACAGTCAGAAGTATCCCAAATACAGGAGGATTGATTAAACTTGGTCATGAAAGGCGCTAGAAAAGACTTGCTACTTTCATATCTCGACCAAGTTCGATGGTTTCAAGGTAAAAGTATTAGCAAGGAATGGTGAGGTTCATCTCAAGGCAACAGAGTGTACAAAATGGAACAAGGTGATTGAACTTCTTGTTGATCGGAAGTTCCCTAAAGCTTGTTAATCACAACTTACAGGTAATTGTGGTTCCTTAACAATGGGTCGGGTTTTTCATCTCGTAGTTTTCTTAAAGTACTATGTCTACCCCTTAAAAGGTGCGGCAAGGTTACCTTCAGAAGTTGCAAAGAGAGTAACCTTTGAAGAGTAAGGTTCTCATCACTTCCGTAGGTTGCACGAAGTGGTTGACAAGGTACTGTGCTAGGCACGACCTTGGTTAGTAATCCACGTTCTTGCTAAAGAATTTCCAGCTCATACTACTCGCTTATGGCTTCTCGTCTCAAAGACTGAAGCAAAGGAGTGGTTTAGCGTGAAGAATCAACTGACTCCTTTAACTCGTTGATCGAATTTCACAAGAAACGGGGTTCAAGGTGATCCGTTACTTAAGCTTCACATTGACTTAATGAGTCAATATTGTACTCGGTCCTACTTACTTGAGCATTGCTCCCAGCACGTTGGTGCGGTGTCGATGTACCTTGGTATGACACCTAGGTGAACGTAACACTTCAATTACTAGATGAACTCCTTCCCCCTTAAGATTCAAGCTAGGTGAGCAAGAAACTTACTCCAAGCAATATTTATGGGGAGGGTCGTCCAACTAAGGGAAGGGTCGTACATGCTCAATGCACAATTAAAGTGTGAGATGCAAGGTTGCATAGTCAAAACACTAGCATGTGCATCCGAGCAAAAAGGGATTTGCCTTAGTGTAATACTCAACTCTAAAGGCAAATATTGTTGGGTCGCAACACCTGGGATGTTATGGAACTCCTCGAGTTGAACTCGAGAACCAAATCCATAAACACCCTAAAGGGTCATCACCCGATTAAATCCTGGTGGAGGATGAACAGCTTGGATGCAACTTAGATTTTGGCCAAGTAAATGGCAAAATCATATCTTGAGGTGAACAACAAAGTTAAAGTACACTTCAAGGCCTTTCTAAAAAGTATTGGTTTGACTCTAGACCGTCTCTGGTTTGCAAGTTATGCAATTTTAAAGTTAGCAGATTTCTCTGCACTTTCAGCAGAATCTGCTTAAACAGTAGCAGTTTTGATCTAAAGTTTTCAGGCTGTTCTGATGGAAATCTGGAAATATTCTTAGTTACAAAGTTGTAGCCAATGTAATAAGCTTTCCAGAATGTACTTACTTGTCCTCATATCAGCTCTGGCTCAAAAGATATGAATTTTTGAAGTTAGGTAAAATTTCAGTATTCAGAACTGAATTCCGTTCAGATTGACCACTCTGCATTCAAACTCGATTTGGAAAAGGTAGATGACCGATTCAGGTCTGGAGCCAATTGCAAAATTGTAGCTGACTCTCTAAACTCTCCAACGGTTACTCGCGTGACACCATTGGATCAAGGGTCTGCGAGTTATGGATTAAATTCAGAGGTGTACAGATTGCTGTCCAGTTTGGGTATGCCTGGACAGTCTCTGCGATTATCCAAATTTCACCCATTTAGAAAAGGATTCTGGTCTGGTGATGAACAGAAAACATGTAGAGGATTTCCAAACCTTTCTAAAGAGTATTTACTTGCCCTCATAGCACTTCTGGTTGAGAAGATATGGCATTTGCAAGTTGACAGTTTTTCTGAGAATTTGGACAGCACCTCCTTTGTTTAAGTCTGATTTTGTCCACAATTTTCAGATATACAAACATCAATATTTGCAAAAATAATACATAGAAAACTTGTTGCATACATTCTCAAGATTCCAGAAATGTAAAATACGAATCCATTCGACAATTCTACTAGGAATTATAATCGAAACAGTAACTGAATAGGTAACGGTCCATATTTTGAACTGTTTCGACACCTTAAACGATACTTCAACTTAGACTTGGTTATTGCGAGTTTTAGCCTTCGTGTTGAATAGGAAGTTGGTAGAGGACTAGTTAAGATTTCCAGGCATGTATAAACATGCATAGTTTGCATTTCTAGTTTAAGAGTTATGTCCGTTCAAAGTTCAGAATTTTTCTGACTGTTTCAGATAGCACCTATATACATGTATTATCTTCAACTCTGTTTTCTAATTAGTTATAAGCTGAATTTGAGGTATCACTGAATAACAAAGTTGTAGAATAGCTTTTCCACTTTCCAGAAATGTATCATAATGTAATAGAAGAGCTTTCTTCAAGGAAATATGACAAAAGTTCAGATGCTGGTCCGTGTAGTTTCAGAACAGCAGCTGCTGTGATAATGGTGCATTTTCATCACCATAAAAGCATCCTTTGGCTTGGAGGTCAATAGGAAACTATTAGAAGACTTCAACAGCTTTTCAAAAAGTATTCACTTGCCTCCAAAGCCCTCCAGGTTGAAGAGATATGGAATTTCAAAGTCAGGTCAATTCTGTTCGAAAACAGAACTCACCGGCTTCGAAACACAAGAATTTGGGAACAAACTCAAATTTTGAAACTTAGCTCAAAACTCAAATCCGATGGCTAGAACTTGATTCACAACTAATCATTTTCTTTAGAACCAAATGGAATCTTAAAAGAGATTTGACGACCTCCTTATCCATAGCATATCACCATGGATCTTCATACTTAACCAAAGTCTTACTCCGGCGAAGTCGAGCTAAACTCTCGCCAGGATCAAAGGACTTTGGTTTACCTACTCTTGAAAAAAAACATTTTACCTTGTCCACAAGATACCAGCAACTGATACTTGGACTTAATATGAATATGAAGTCATTTCTTTCGTGGGGGATGGTCAAAGTATCAATTGTGATACTGACGGTACTACGTGCCTTACCAAAAGAAAAGTCTAACCCGATACATCCGGATACGTCTATAGGTGGTCCTAATACCGATCACTCGCAAACGTTTGCTACACGGGTCGCTACCGGAGTTAGTGTACCTGCAGAAGACAAACAATCCCCTTCCACACCTTCACACCTCAAGGGCGGCACGGGGAAACACGACAGGCAGTTACAGTAAGATATAATCAAAAGTAAATGCATACGACTCTGGTGTGAGTCGCCCTCGAGCGAGGTCATGTCTCGAGGTACATGGCTGTAAATACGTCTGTACAGCAAAGACTCCCGTACGAACCGGCTTATACACGCTCGGGCATACGTGTTTCGCATGATCCCATAGAACATGAATAGTTCTAGAGATGCATACTATCGGGTTATACACCACCCGACGGGGGCTCCCACTAATTTTGTGTCACGCTGGGGTACCGCGTGTCATATGTTCTGAGAAACATGGAAAGTTTCAAAGACTCATATTGACTTTCCGTGCCAAGCCATGGAAATTTCACATACCAATCCTCGTATGCTGAGCTTACCAAGATTGATCCGCTCTCGGTGGCGTACCTTACCTCTTACCTTGAAGATGGAGCGTCGTTACAGAATAATATAACAAGTTAGTTCACCACATTTATAACTTATACTAGTAATAGTCCTTAATGGGCATATAGCTAAACCTCACTCGACTACTTCGGAGTTTTCGAAAATAGGCTCTTTTCGAGCGTGCTATTCCCAATGAAGCTCTGATACCATGTCTGTGGGGACCGGAATCCACACATCCGAGGATCTCATTGGGTGGTACCGTGCGATGCGGCACCTAACAGCACACACAAAAAGGATACCAAAACATATAAAGTTTTCATTTCATAATAAGAAGAGTTTACAAAAGAGTGTACAATAGAAGTACACACGCAGCGGAAAATACATACTCATAATCTCACCTAACTAAGCAGGAGAGAAGACGTCCATGCCCTAGGACGATTCTCACTAGCAACACGAAGAACAAACAGCAGCGGCGTGGCTCACATGAGATTTATCTCGACACCTCGAGTCTCATGTACAACCTGAACAGCAGAAATATAACTAATACCTGCAAAAATCGTTAAAGCGCAAACGTGAGCATAAGGCTCAGCAAGACTTAACCGTCTCACTAGACATATGCAAGGGGACACTAAACATAGGTAAGGAATAGCATAAATGACTCGCCTACAAGTGGATCCTTATAATCAAGTTTTAAGTAGCAAATGACATTCTCTGAGCACGGCACATCATGGGCTCCACAATCAAACAAGAAACGCTTTGCCGATGATATGACATGCCCAAAGCACATAGTGCTATTACAGCTAAAGTATGGGGAAATTGTAAACTTTTAATTGTACTATCTCTAAATCATACAAGGTTGCAAAGTAATTATAATTCAATACAATATGATTTTTCTGACTTCTTTAGTATTTACTACGTCACCGCTCAGTGAACAAGTGGTACTCTATTACTGCGAGGGACAGTGATTGCAATCAGGACACACCCGGACAACACGACACATACGTTGTTCGGAAGTGTCAGCGAGCACACCCGTACCTACATAACACTTCAGTACTAGGCGTATATGGCAACCTTTCGTAAGAAACTCAAATGCTGAGCCCGTCTCACCTCCGCAAACAGAAGGTCTCCGCACCGAACACCTCATGTGTCCGCCGACCGATTTACACCTTACTGTCCTCAACCCACCCCTATCGATGGTGAGTTAATGGGTCTCAACACCCCAGTTATCAAGTTACATCAGTTTATTGGATTCCATATGTCCATTATATTGCCGGTACAATTCAAGCTTGTCCGAAGGGGCTGCATACGGACGGGCCTTAATCGACACAGGCAGGGCTATGCGACCGAGACTCAATTCTCGCCGCTTCCTATCCATTCCCTGCCCGGTCTCAGTTTCATTATATTAAGCCATTTTCTATTCAACCAATCCTGTGAGATACATCTCTCGCGAGTAGATTCCAACTACTCGACTTCTACCGGATCTCCTATGCATTAGCAAAGCAGTTACTACAGGTCAAACTGTAACTCGTGCTAAATAAACCCTGGGATTTTTGGTCATGCAAGTGGAGTATCATTCACCCTAAACGTAATGCACAATTCATATACTACTCATCATAGTGATAAAGCAAAAGTTTATAAACGACTTAAATGCAAACCGGGGCTTGCCTTAGTTTGCGACTGAACAAATGTCAATTGTTAGGGCTTGATCTTCCTCCAGAGAACATGCCATGGAACCTCAGTGGAAACACCTTGGCCTTCTCCTCCAAGCGAAGCTCCTCGTCGATCACCTACCATCACGTTTCCTATCGACATGATATGCATATAAGTAATTAAGTAATTAAGTAATTTAAGAAAAGACTCCACGGGGTTGTGTAAACTCTAAGAATGAGGAGTTCGACTAGGAAGGACAGATATGCCTTTGTTGTGTGGATAAACAAAGGATGGAGTCAAGTGGTCATAGTAGTATCGAGATGTGAATTGAAAGGTGCAATGTAAGCACACATTGCAACTTGGCACTCAACACTCGACGCTATGCCACTCAAGGACGATACAGCTGAATGGTGTGGGAGTGTTGGACTGGTAGGGTAAGGATGACCTAAGAGTCAAGGTGGCATAGTAGTGTCGAGATAAGCACTGAAAGGTGCAATGTAATGACACATCGCAATTTAGCACTCGACACTTGGAGCTATGCCGCACAAAGAGTGATAAGGTAGAATGGTGAAGAAGTATTACTGGACTGTGTGATGTAAGGAAGACTAAGCGATCAAGATGGAGCATTGAAAGCTTAAGGCATGAGTGAACTGTGCAACAAGAGGTTGTGACTTAGAAGTCGACCAATGAAGTTACACAAACTCATTAAGGAGTAAACCTAATTACGTGACAAGTGGGTCGCAGGGTCCTGATAAGGATGAACCAGGGTGAAACCCTAGCGACACTTGGGAGTGAAGTGAGGTCAACATTCTTTGGACTTAAGACATCATAACGAGCCTTGTTAACCTGACGTGAATACCGAGACAACGATCAAATGACCTTTAGGTAAAGTAGTTTCTACGGCAAGCTTCTCGAGCATTGTTCAAGTGCTTACGTGACACTATTGCAGTGTCCTTTGCAAGATTGTCCAGATGAGCTCGGTGAACTCCTAGAACTCGAACATGATGCGAGACCTTGTCGTGACGGTCATGCTTTGCCATCACGGGAAGATTGGATTAGCCAGGTCCACATCGATCCGGACTCGTCAAAGGGGTGAGCGGAATCTCGAACACCACTTCATGAGTCGAAGAGTTAGGGACTCGACTTAATTGTCGACAAAAGACTCGACGAACCTACCGTTGATGAAGAGGTACACCTAGGTAAGCAATTCTGCGAACGGAAAGGAAACGTCCTCGACACGACTAAGAAATTCTTATCCAAGGTTCCACTTGGACTAGTTCTCCTCGTCGGTCGCAACGTTCTCGCAGTATTCTACCCTAGGTCATCGGTGGTCACTAATACACTCGGTTTGACCTAGAAGGCATATCATCTAGCATCTAGGCTACACCTAGGACTCGACGAGTCTCGCCTTGACCAAACCCTAATATGGCTAAACGACCAACGACTGATGTGTCGTGGTCGTGTTCCAGTACCACGTACATCACACGTATCCTTCACCTCGATGTCAGGACACGATAACGGCTCGGAGCGTCACGACGACGTCATATGGTCAACGACGTCGACGCGGCTCATGTTGGAGCATCACGAGCACACACGGACAAGTTAACGCGATCCAAAGGACAAAGAAGGTCAACTTGGGGACTCCTATAGGAATGATATCAATGCGGAAACTGGATGTACGACTTGACGACACATGAGTAACCTTAGCGATCACGACGAACGGACGTCGGTGACATCAAGCAAGGTATTTCAGGGTAAGGCTCACCTAGGCATTTCGCCGAACATCTTGGGTGTGTACTTGATTCGGTTACTTCATCAACATCCCAAGAGTACCTTGGCCCATGTCCTTATCGATTGCCACCCCAGAATAGACCTGCACCCATAGACCAGCATTGAACGGCAACACACTTAGTTTCGCCTTGCAACCATTTTATCGAACACCTTGGCTGCAGCTCTGTCCCAACTAATCTTTGCACAAATCAGAGCTAACCTTGAGCCATTTGTCGATGCCATGGTGTCAAAGGTGTGTTCCTGCATATCCTCCATCACACCCATTACTCGCTTTGCTTCCAGGACATAGCCACGGCGCGGAACGCGGACATGGCGTCATGGTGCTCGCGGTCGGCCCGGAAAGGCGCGACCAGTAGCAAGCCGGAACACGACATGCGGTTGGTGTGGCACGGCGCGACAACCATCGTCGTGGCTACGCGACACGGGGACAACACGAGCATGGCGGCAGGGCACTAGCGGTGGTGGCGCGCATGCGGGGCACAGTGAGGCGAGCAGCAGCAGGGCGGCATGCTGCGCGCGGGCATGCTCGCCACAGGTGCAGGACGCGACGAGGCGCAGAACGGCGACGCAGGCGGGGCGGCAGAGCTGGGTGCGGCGAGGCACGGACGACGACATCCGTGAGGAGGTGGCCGGCGCGAGGAGGAGCGCGGCTGGTGGGGCGCTGGCATCGGTGGCCGGTGTTGGGCGGGCGACGTCGTGGAGGAGGTGCGCGGGCTGACGGCAAGGCGAGCAGTGCGGTGGTGCGGTTCCGGGCCGAGCGGTGTCGGGCGCCGCGCAGGCGTAGCTGGGAGGCGACGCGCGCTGTGGGCGAGCAGGAGCATGCGCGGGGTCGAGCGGCGGGATGGCGGCGCGCTACCGCGGCGAGGTGGAGGTGCGGCGCTGGCAGGCGAGCGGGGAGGCGAAGCGCTGGCGGTGCGATGCGGGGCAGGCGGCGCGACGGCCAGGGCGAGCGGCATACGGCGGCGCCGGTGAGGAGCAGAGGCAGCGCGGCGCGGGAACGGCATCGGAGGCGAGGAGGCGGCCGGCGGGACGCAGGGCCGGCGAGGGAGGATCTGGGGCGCGGCGCTGCTGGGACCAGAGGCAGTGCGGCGACGGGGCGGCTCGACCCGGCGGCGAAGCGGCGCCAGAGTGGAGACGAGGAGGCGCGCTCGAGCAGGGGAAGGCCGGCGGGGAGAAGGCGCGCGGGAGTGCCGTGGAGCGAGCGGTCGAGCGCGGTGATAAGGACGGGAGAGAAGGAGCCAATTTCGTTTTTGTGACCACTAGGATAAACATGACATGTGGGGTCACTTTTTCCTAGTACTGAGGATAAATATGATATGTGGGTCCCACTCTCTTCTCCCTCCTCTTTTCAAAATTCAAAAGGAGCTAACAGACAGGCTTCAAAAATAGTCAACTTTGGCCCAGTGACTAAATAAAATGTGGAGAATTTTATGGTGCAATCAGATTTCAAAACTGAGCAAGTTGAATTTGAACTCAGGTTTGAATTTGAATTCAAGTGGTGACACTTGACTCAAGGAAATAAATAGTAGATTAGGTTGAAAAATCCTGAAACTTTGAAGTTAACCTTTTTGAACCATAAGGGACCTCAGGAAAAAAAATTGGAGTTGATTTGGACAAGGTTGAGCGCGAAGTTTAAATTTGAAGTCGACGTTGATTAAACTCTCAGTACGTGTCCAATAAATGGGAAACGTGCTTCAAAAAATTTTTGAAACTTTTCCGAGAGTCTAATTGGAATATTAGAAGGTCATGGAAAAATTTACGGCATGAGATTTGAATATTTTTGAATGTCCCATTTTAGGGTTGAAATAATTCCTATTAAGATTTTAAGTTTTAACAAGTCCATATTTGTAGTGAACATGGGTTAACTCATATGGCTCATGTGAGTTTGGATTTCCAAGTCTATTTTCAAAATTTTTAAGTTCGCATTTTTGCGTTTTTGTTCTTCCGAAAAACGGGCTTTTACATAATACAAGATAAATTGAGTTGATGGATAAAAGCAACAAAGAATCAACATATGTACCAATTTTTGCGATGATGCCTCGTCACACAACACCTACGGGTGATTCGGGTCTGGACCTTTGTGCCCCTTAAGATAAACCTCAAAAAACGTAGGAGGCGTACCAGTTTTAGTTGTCTGCAATATCAAAATTCAACAATTTAATCAATACAATTAATTGAAGCAATCTAAGTATGAATGTAAGAATTCATACCATCCTTTGTTCCATCCGAACATAACCATCCGACCCGAAGAAGTGCTTTCCTGGCTTGCTCTTTCGGTTTCTTCGATGTCTATTAGAAATATTTTTGAACTCAGCTGAACCCCAATACCCGCATAACCACTCCCAAGCCTCTATATTCGCACAAATCCAATCCACATGACTCTACAAGTACTCCTCCCTAGTGAGGTGAATTTTGGCTGCTTCTTTGTTTGTCATAGCTGGAACATCACTGTCTTATAGTAGACGGTCACAACTTTGATCCGTGCCTTAGAGAAAGAGTCCTTGACATGTCTCTTTGCTGCATTGTGAAAAACTGAACAAGCATATGCTTGACTCACACCCTCCTCCAAACGAAACATACCCTGCATACAAGTAACAATTAATGTCAAATAACAATAAGATATAATATAATAGAAACAATCAAAACAAACTTACCCAGAAGATCTCCCAAACTTTATCCTGACATGTACCCGAATCGCCACACTCTTGAAGCGTATAGTGATCCTGTGAGACCTATGTGTGTTGAATACATTGGCTTTGACAATAAAAGTTTTGAATGTTGTCGTAACATCTTTTTAGCAAGGTCTGACTCTAGCACCGAGCTTCTGCAAGGTCCGGCAATAGGTTCGACTTTCTTTGTCTAGGTCCGACATGTTTTTCTAGCTCCGGCTTTTGGGTTGACTAGTTCTGACTAGCTTTGGTAAGCTCCGATGCTAGGGTGTACTGGCTTTGGTAAGCTTCGGTGCTAGGTTGTACTAGCTTTGGTAAGCTCCAGCTCAAGCTCCGGTTAGCTTTGGCAAGATTCGGAGCTTGATCGCAATGTTTCTGCTTTTATCTTGCAATGTTTCGAACTTGCTTTACATTGTTGGAAAGATTGCTTAGCATTCATTTGCTACATTTTTGGTGCGTTTTGGTTGATATGGCTGATATCGTTTTGCTATGCCTTGCAACATGCTTATGTGAGGTGCTCATGTAAGGTGTTGTATTTAGAACTAACTTGAGTCAAGTCGAGGACTTGTGCTCCGAAGTATTGGTTGTTTGTTCATGTGCAGGTGTTGCTTGAGTTCAACACATGGCTGGTGACGGGATCCATTGAACTAGTCTTAGGGAGAAGATGAGGTTCAACAACCAAGTTCGGGAGGAATTGTGGTTGAGTTGATCGGGAGGTCGCGCAACATGTTTGAATCAAGAACAATGCATATGGAGGTACCATGGACGTCGTTGGAAGATGTTTGCACGTGTGCAAGGAGTGCATGGACGTGGCTACATGGTTCCGAGGCACAATGAAGAGATGTGGATGTAAAGAATTGGTCAGAAAGGTCCAACCGACTAGGTTATGGACTCAAGGTGCGGCTGAGTCATGTTTGACTCAAATATGGAAAGATTTGAGTTGGTTATGATAGGATTTCGTGTGAGTTACGAATTTGAGTTGTTTTAGGAATGTGGGATATGTTCCTAAGGTGTTTGGAAGTCTTAAGATTGCTTCTATCTGCGTATAGAAGAGTCATAAGCAGTTATGGAAAGTTTTGATTCGTCATTTGAGTAGGATTAGAGTCCTAGTTGAGATTGGGTTGGCCTAAGGTCTGGTTATATAACCAAGGGAGGCCAGAGCTCGTGGTAGACAACTTGGGGGTTGTTCCTCTTATGTTCTATTGAATAAAATTCATAGTTGAAAGGAACTTTGTTGCCTTGTTCATGAAATTTTGACATATGATAGATAATCAAGTTGTGAAGACAACCCAAAAAGAATCACGTCAATTGGATCTGTAAAACTCGAGTTATGATAAAACCACTAACGAAAGGTAGTGCTGTCCAGAAACTCGACGAGTAAAACTTGTCTGGAACAAGTCGAACGAACAAGGCACAAAAGTTCCTTCAAACTACGAATTTTATTCAATATAATACAAGAGGAACGGCCCCCCAAAGTCGTCCACCACGAGCTCTGGGCTCCCTTGCTTACATAACCAGCCCTTAGGCCAACCCAATATCAACTAGGACTCCAATCCTACTCAGATCATGAATCATAACTTTCCATAACTGCTCAAGATTCTTCTATACGCAGATAGAAGCAATCTTAAGACTTCCAAACACCTTAGGAACGTATCCCATATTCCTAAAAAACTCAAAATCGTGACCCACATGAAATCCTATCATAACCAACTCGATACTTTCCATACCGAGCCATAACCGACTTCGCCGCAGCCGAAGTCATCAACCGATACAATCCGATCCTTCCAACCAGATCTTCCCATCCATAAACCATCTTCAGAACCATGTTGCCACGTCATGCACCGCATGCATACGTGCAAAAACCTTCCTTTGACGTCCAGTAACCTTCATATGCACCGCCCTTGATTCAATCATCCTGCGCGACCTCCTGATCAGCTCAACCACAGTTCCTTCCGAGCTTGGTTGTTGGAACCTCATCTCCTCCCTGAGACTAGTCCAATGGATCCCGTCACCAGCCATGAATTGAACTCAAGCAACACCTACACATGAATAAACAACCAATCCATACAAGCCCAAGTCCTTGACATGACTCAAGTTAGTTCCGAACGCAACACCTTACGTGAGAACCTCACATAAGCATGTTGCAAAACATCAGTGAAATGATATCAGCCATGTCATCCAAAACGCACCAAAAACTTAGCAAATGAATACTAAGCAATCTTTCCAATCATGTAAAGCAAGTATGAAACATTGCAAATGAAAAGTAGAAGCACTATGGTCAAGTTCCGGACCTTGCTAGAGCAACCCGGACCTTGAGCCGGAGCTAACAAAAGCTAGTAGAACCTAGCGCCGGAGCTTACCAAAACTAGTACAACCAAGCTCCCGCCAAAGCTTACAAAACTAGCAGGACCTAGCGCCGGAGCTAACCAGAACTAGTACAACCAAGCTCCCGCTGGAGCTTACAAAACTAGTAGGACCTAGCGCCGGAGCTAACCAGAACTAGTCGAAACTAGTAAACCCAAAATCCGGAGCTAGAAAAATCAACTCGGAGCTTAGCAAAAACACGCCAGATCTATCAAAGACATGTCAGAGCTAAAGACAAAACTCATCGGAGCTAACCAAAGCTAGTCGGACCTAGCATCGAACGTAACCGGAGCTACCCAAAACAAGCCGGACCTACCGTTGGACCCTGCTGTAGCTCAGAGCTAGAGTCGGACCTTGATAAAGAGGTGTTCTGGTGATATTCAAAACTTTTATCATCAAAGCCAAGTGTATTCACTACAAGCCAATGTATTCAGCACATATAGGTCTTACAATGCTAAACTAAATTTTAAACTTATTCCCAAAGCTTCATGCAATATTGCCAGAACCTAGAGGTAAATTGAGAACCTCTATCCGACACTATGTTCTTCAGGACTCCATGTCGACACACAATATGCTTCCTATACAAATCTGCCAGCTTTGCAGTGGTATATGTGGTCTTGACAGGAATGAAGTGAGCTGACTTGGTCAAACCATCCTCAATTACCCAAATTGAGTCATAACCGAACTGGGTACGCGGTAAAATAACTATGAAGTCCATACCAATCTCTTCCCACTTCCACTCCGGGATCTTCAATGTTTGCAATAATCCACTTGGTCTTTGATGTTCCGCCTTGACTCGTTGGCACACATCGCATAGAGCTACATATTCAGCTATGTCCTTCTTCATGCTATCCCACCAATAACATGTCTTCAAATCTTTGTATATTTTTGTACAATCGAGGTGAATTGAGTAAGGTGAATCATGTGCCTCCTTTAATATGGTCTCCCGAATATGCTTCACATTGGGCACGACAACTCTTTTCCCAAGCCATAGGGTACCAAGATCATCCTCATCAAATCTAAATTCTCTCCCTTCTTGGGTCCTTTCCTTGATTTCCTCGATTTCCTCATCCTTGGTCTGACCTTCTCAGATTTCTTGCTCCAAGGTCGGATTTAACTCTATTATCCCCATATCATTGACATATCCAAGATTTAGCCATTCAAACTCCTTACATAACTTGGGTGACAATTCTCAAACTGTGAGCTGATGACTTACCCCTCTCTGGCTCAAGACATCGGCCACTACATTAGCCTTCCCTGCATGGTACTTGATTCCAACATCATAATCCTTGATGAGCCCCAACCATCTTTGTTGCCTCAAATTTAAGTCTGTTTGTGTGAAAATATACTCCAAACTCTTATGATCCATATAAATTTCACACCTATGTCCAAGGATGTAGTGTCTCCAAATCTTCAATGCATGTACTATAGCTGCAAGTTCCAAATCATGCGTCGGACAATTCTACTCATGTTACTTCAATGGTCTCGATGCATATGCAACCACTTGACCTTCTTGCATGAGCACACATCCAAGTCCTTGTCTCGATGCATCACAATATATACCAAAACTTTTGCTCACATCTGGTAGAACCAAAATTGGGGTTGTGGTTAACCTTCTCTTCAACTCCGCAAAACATTCTTGACAAGCTTGTGTCCATTGGAAAGCTTTCCCCTTCATTAGCAACTCCGTCATTGGCTTGGCTATCTAGGAAAAGTCCTTGATGAATCATCGGCAATATCTAGCCATCCGAAGAAAACTCCTTATTTCCTTTACATTTTGCGGTGGTTCCCATCTCAACACATCTCTCACCTTTCCTGGGTCAACCGAAACTCCTCCTTCTGAAATAATAAGACCTAGAAACGGCACATGTTTCAACCAAAACTGGCACTTGCTAAACTTGGCATACAATTGATGCTCCTTCAATTTCTGCAACGTAAGCCTCAAGTGTTCCTCGTGTTCATCCTCATCCTTCGAGTAGATCATTATATCATCAATGAACACCACTACAAACTTATCCAAGTACTCCATAAAGACCTTATTCATGAGGTACATAAAAGAGGAAGGCGCGTTTGTCAATCCAAAAGACATCACGGTGTACTCATAAGATCCACACCGTATCCTAAAAGCTGTCTTGGGTATATCCGATGGTCTAATCTTCATTTGAAAGTATCCCGACCTCAAATCAATCTTGAAGAAAACACAAGCACCCTTCATCTGATCAAACAAGTCTTCCATACGGGGCAAGGTGTACTTGTTCTTGATGATCACCTCGTTGAGAACTCGGTAATCCACACACATCCTTTGGGATCCATCCTTCTTGTCCACGAAAAGAATGGGCGCTCCCCAAGGTAAAGAGCTTGGGCGAATAAAACCCTTCTCAAGTTGTTCTTAAATCTGCTACTTGAGCTCTGCTAACTCCTTAGGAGGCATCCTATAAGGCCTCTTTAGCTATAGGTGCAGTTCCAGGTATCAAATCCATAACAAACTCAATGTCTCGATCGGGTGGCATACCTGGTGTGAGACCTATGTGTGTTGAATACATTGGCTTTGACAATAAAAGTTTTGAATGCTGCCATAACATCTTTTTAGCAAGGTCCGACTCTAGCTCCGAGCTTCTGCAAGGTCCGACAATAGGTCCAACTTTCTTTGTCTAGGTCCGACATGTTTTTGGGTAGCTCCGGTGAGCTTTGTCTTTAGCTGCAGCATGTCTTTGATAGCTCCGACATGTCTTTGTTAAGCTCTAATATGTTTTTGCTAGGTCCATCTTATGTTGGTTAGCTCCGACATGTTTTTCTAGCTCTGGCGCTGGGTTGTACTAGCTTTGGTAAGCTCCGGTGCTAGGTTGTACTAGCTTTGGTAAGCTCTGGCGCTAGGTTGTACTAGCTTTGGTAAGCCCCGACTCAAGCTACGGTTAGCTTTGGCAAGGTTTGGAGCTTGATCGCAATGTTCCTGCTTTTACTGTGAAATGTTCAAACTTGCTTTACATTGTTGGAAAGATTGCTTAGTATTCATTTGATAAGTTTTTGGTGCTTTTTGGTTGATATGGTTGATATTATTTTGCTATGGTTTGCAACATGCTTATGTGAAATGTTCACGTAAGATGTTGTAGTTTCGGAACTATCGAGAGTCAAGTCGAGGACTTGTGCTCGGAAGTATTGGTTGTTTATTTATGTGCAGGTTTTGCTTGAGTCCAAGACATGGCTGGTGACGGGATCCTTTGAACTAGTCTTAGGGAGAAGATGAGGTTCAACAACCATGTTTGGGAGGAATTGTGGTCGAGTTGATCGGGAGGGCGCGCAACATGTTTGAATAAAGAACAATGCATATGGTATCGTGGATGTCGTTGGAAGATGTTTGAACGTGTGCAAGGAGTGCAGAGACGTGGCTACATGGTTCTGAGGCATGATGAAGAGATGTGGACATAAAGAATTGGTCAGAAAGGTCCAACCGACTAGGTTATGGGCTCAGGCTGCGGCTGAGTAAGGTTTGACTCAAATATGGAAATATTTGAGTTGGTTATGTTAGGATTTCGTGTGGGACACGAATTTGATTTGTTTTAGGAATGCGAGATACGTTCCTAAGGTGTTTGGAAGTTTTAAGATTGCTTCTATCTGTGTATAGAAGAGTCCTAAGTAGTTATAGAAAGTTTCGATTCATGATTTGAGTAGGATTAGAGACCTAGTTGAGATTGGGTTGGCCTAAGGGCTGGTTATATAAGCAAGGGATGCCAGAGCTCGTGGTGCACGACTTTGGGGCTGTTCGTTCCGTGGTTTGATTAATAAGATTCGTAGTTTGAAGGAACTTTTTTGCCTTGTTCGTCTGACTTGTTCCAGACAAGTTTTACTCGTGAGTTTCTGCACAGCACTACCTTTCGTCGGTGGTTTTATCATAACTCGATTTTTACAGATCCAATTGACGTGATTCTTCTTGGGTTGTCTTCACAACTTGATTATATATCATATTTAAAAATTTCAGTGTCATTGGATTTGTGGCTTTTGATCTACTCGAGTTTCTTTGCAGTGTTCCAAAACTGTTTTTTCTCGGGTAGGACAGACCTTTGTTCGATCTTTTGATCATAACTTGAGTTTCTCTCGACAGATTTGAGTGTTTCTTCTTGTGTTGTCTTCATGACTTGATTCTCCATGATATCTATCACATCTGTTACGGTGAAACATGATTGGATTAGTCTCGCAGATGATTTCTTTAATAGATCGTTTTTCTGCCGAGAGGTTTTCATTGCTTCCGATGAAAAAAGATTTAATCTACCATTCAAACCCCCCCTCTGGTAGCTTTTCACATGCTCTTCGATCCTACAGATCCCATCTATGCGCTGTAATCCTTTGACCATCTACTAAAACCATCCTGGGATAGCAAATTCGGACAGTGTTTCCCAACTCGGTGTTAACAACTCGTCGATGCCTCTTTCCACTCCATCCAAGCTCCACCTAGCACCTAGTACCCTTCGGCCTTATAATTGTCCGCTCGTACATGCTTTTACTTACACCACATAAAAGGTGCCTCCGCAGCATGTACATAAAAAATACATAAAATTAGTTAATTGAAAACATATAATGAAATAATTAATTAATTAGAAATATTACCTAAAGGGGCATCGATCGGGGTGTCCTAACTCTTCTAGCTCTGCCCTTCATGCAATCCTGGCATCTCGCTCGGGATCCTCAGGCTCTTCAACTTCGTCCTCATCATCCCCCTCATTCCCACCATCAGAAGAGGTCCACTGCCCAACAGTATCTGAGCCTCCTCCTGAGCCTCCTGCTGACCCTCGTCCTGAGCCTCCTGTTGAGCCTCCTCCTGAGCCTCGCCCTGAGCCTCCTGCTGAGCCTCCTCCTGAGCCACCTTCCTGCTCTGACGTCTGCCTGACAATCTCTGGTTCCTCCCGTACAACTCCTCGTACGTCAGGCAACGATTTGTCACCTGTGTTGGACCTCGTGCAGGCTCGCCCGACGTCAGCTCTGCCACACAACTCAAAATTTGTCTCTTCCTCTGCCCTTTGTAAGTAGTATACTAAAAATATAAATAAAGAAGTATGTAAAGAAGCAAGAAACAATAGACAATTAATATTAATGTTTAAATGTATGTAAAAAACAAGTACCTGAAACGGGTCCGGCTGGCTCGAAGTAGAACTAGGAGTGGAGGTCGAAGATCGACTACCCTTCTTGCTCTTCTTCTTTCCCAAACTTGGCAAAAGCTTAAACATCTGCGCACATTTTTATAGACATGATTAGTATACAACATTACATAATAAATAAAGAATGTATACAATAATAATAAAAATCTAAAAAATGCGTACAATATAAATAAAAAATCACCAGCATTAGAATCTGCTTCTGTCACACGTGTATTAAGATATTCACGTATCTCTTCTTCCATCTCTTTCTCTTCTTCATCATATCTCTCCTCTTCTTCCAAAAATCCTTTTCTTCTTTTCCAAATTCTTTGTGATTGCCGAACACGTTTTCTTGAAGGGCTGGCTTGTTCTTCAGACATCAACTCTAGCGTATCACTAGCAATTTCTGCAAGTCCTACACTAGAATATATCATAGAATCTTTTGCTTCCTCAACTTCATCTTGATAGATAATACCGTCATCTTCTTGAATCTCTATATACTCATCATAACGATGAGGGTGCACTTCATGGTTAACTGTATACACAACCCACCAATTTTTCAAACTTAGGTGAGGAAACTTAAATAGTACACTTGTACCACTTGATTCGCAAGTACAACATTGTTGTTATAGGTTGTAGGTTGTGTATCGTGACTTGTGGTTGACCTCCACCATTCCAAAATCATCAATTCGTGTGCCCGATGTTGGATCAAATCATTCACAGTCGAAAATCACAAGTTGAAGTGTTTTTGGACCACCAAATGTGTACTCTATTATTTTTTTAAGAAAATCATAGTATTCTGTCACTTTTTTCACTACTCTCTACGGCAGTTATCATTACTCCACGATTTGTAGTGGCAGCAAGTGGACGACTTGCTTCTAAACTTGCCGTCCAAAAACGATATCCGTTGATACCGTACCTGCTAAATTCTGTTGCTCTCAATTGACCATGCGACATCTGTTGCAAGTCATCGTAGATGTTGACATCTTTCATACACTACATAAATAAACAAAGTTAGCATCTTATGATAAACATGCGAACTAATATTGAAAGAAAAAATGGATAGAAAATTACATGTTCATGCAACCAGTCCACAAAGCTTTTTTCACTGTTTATGCCATGCTGACGCATCTTATCCAATTGACTTTGTGTAGGTTTTCGTGAAGATTTCCAAGACAACTTGTCATACATTTCAAAATATGGTAACACCTCCTCCATGTTGAAAAATATGTAAAGCATGGTGTAGTTCCTCTCTTGCGCCGAAATATAATGAGAATTAGCAGCCCCAACACCTTTACCCTTCTATTGAAAAATCTTAAGCTCACTCGTAGATTGCTCTTCTACATTATGATATCATGTGACACATGCATTCACGTTGTTGGCACATGAAAAAATTTTCTAGAGAAGTTAGTAATCTCTTTAGCTGCAAATGCTTCTGCAATACAACCCTCAACTCTTGCTTTGTTGCGCACTGTAGCTCTTAGTTTCTTCAATTCTGTTTCTTAGCTATACATCCACCTGAATTGTGCAGGACCTGCTACCAATGCTTCATAAGGTAAATGCACCAGCAAATGTTGCATAACATTCATAAATCCAAGCGGGAACACTTGTTCCATCTTACATACAAGCACAACAATTTCTTTCTCCCACCGTCACATCATCTTTTTTGACACTTCCTCGGCACAAATATGTCTATAAAAGTAGCTAAGTTCAGCAAACATCTTCGACAAATCAGGTTTGAAGTAGCCACAAATCATTACCGGTATATGTCTCTCCATCATAATGTGATAATCATGGCTCTTCAACCCATTCAGTTTACCAGTGTTGAGATTAACACATCGTTTTATGTTTGCTGCATAGCGGCCTGAAAACTTTAGTGTTTTCAACCAACTAAGTATTTGCTTTCTTTCATCTGGTCTAACACAGTATGGAGCTCATGGCCTACTTTCATTTCCGCTTGCATTTGTTATAACCTCAAGCCCAAGACGATCACAAATATCAGCTAAGTCTTTCCTCGCACCCAAATCATCTTTAGTTTGGCCGGTAAAATCAAAACACATGCTTATGATGCTTTCAGCGACATTATGCTCCTGGTGCATCAAATCAATGTTGTGCAGTAAAAGCAATGCCTTTGCATATGGTAGCTCCCAAAGAAAAGAAATATGAGTCCAGTTGTGTTCTATACCATACCCTTCGAAACCACCTTCAGCAGACTCTTTTAACTTTGCATGCCATGCCATTTTTTGTTTGCTAGTCAATCGACGAGGGGGTCCTTCTGTAACACTTTTGCCTTCTCGGAATGATCGTGTATCACTCCTGTAAGGGTGATTTGAAGGAAGGAATCATCGATGGCAATCAAAGAAGCTGACTTTTCTTCCATACTTCAACCTGAAGGCATCGGTGTCAGCCATACATATGGGGCAACACAATTTTCCATGGACACACCAACCAGCCCAAATATCGCATGCCAACAAATCATGTATAGACCATAGATACGCGGCACGTAAAGTAAATTCACATTTCAGATGACTGTCGTATGCCTTTACGCCTTGCCATAACTCTTTCATCATCTCAATCAACGGTTGCATAAACACATTGATTTTCGTCCCAGGCTATTTAGGACCAGGAATGATGGCCGTGAGAAATATGTATCCTTCTTTCATGCACATGTTGTGAGGGAGATTGTAAGACATGATGAAAACAGTCCAACAAGAGTATGGACTGTTACTTGTGCTGAAAAGAGTGAAACCATCTGTTGACAATCCAAGACGCACATTTCTTGGATCTTTACCAAACTCCGGATTGAAAGGGTCTAGATCTTGCCATGCCGTGCCATCCAAAAGATGCACCATAATATCTTTGTGATCACTCTCATGTAACCCATCTGAATGCCACCTCATCTGCTTCGCTGTTTCTTGAGAAAGGAACAACCATTTAAGCCTGGACGTGATAGGCATGTACCGAAGCTGTTTGACTGGTACCTTTGTACTTATTTCCTCTCCATCATCATTCAAAACCTTCACATGTCTAGATGCTTTGCAATGCATACAATGAGTATCGTTTTGGTGTTCCTTCCAAAACAACATGCAATTATTCTCGCACGCATCTATTTTCTCATAACTCATGCCCAGACCTTCCAAAATCTTCTTTGAGTGATATATATCTTCCGACATCTTATATTTTGATGGAAGGAGATCATTGATCAACTTCAGGATACCATTGTAGCAATTGTTTGCAAAATTGAACTTAGACTTCAGCCCCATAGGTCGTGTCACCGCCTGCAGAACGGTCACACTAGCGCCCTCATATACTTTTTCATCCGTGGAGGAAAGCAGCCTGTTAAACTTCTTCACCTCCTCTGGCAGTGACTGCTCTTCGTACTCTTGACCAACATCCTCCATCATCTCATCCATCCGATCTTCATTCTCGTTTTTGTCTGACTAACTAGCATTATCCATCTCTCAATGCTCACGCCACACTAGATAGTCTGGCATAAATTCGTGCTTACAAAGGTGCAACATCATTTCAAACCTCTCCAAACGTCAACAATTATGGCACCTGCTACACGAACATTTCACAAAACGAGCACCACTAGGAAATGCTTTGTTCATGAATACATTTGTGATTTGTGCCCATTTCAAAGTGTACACACCATCTGAACTCCATCCATCATACATCACCTTACGGTTGTCACCTATTTTTCAGCTTATACCTATTCACACTAACAAGTCACACATATTTAGAGACTACTAAAATCTAAACATGCTCACGTATACATACAAGTTAAGTTACCTATTCATACAAGTTAAATTTAGAAATTATTAATCATGCTCACATATTCAGAAACTATTAATCATGCTCATATATATAAGTTAAACATGTAAATTTGCACATAATTTGAGAATTAACTTTTAATTAGTCTTACATATCCACATTTGTTATGAATTAAGCTCACACATAGAATATCACATATACAAAATCATGCACCAAACAAAGATCCTACATAAATTTAGAAATTATTAATCATACTCACATATTTACAAACTATTAATCATGTTCACATACATAAGTTAAACATGTAAATTTGCATATAATTTGAGAATTAACTATTAATTAATCTTACAAATCCACATTAGCTATGAATTAAGCTCAAACATAGAACATGACATATACAAACTGGTGCACCAAACAAAGATCACACATAAAGTTCAAGTATATGACTTCATTTTACCTTATGCGCCGAGGAGGAGCGAACGGGGCGCCGAGGAGGGCTGGACGGGGGGCGCGGAGGGGGGATGGGCAGGGGGCGCCGGAGGGGGGCCAAACCAGGGGGCGCTAGAGGCAGGACCATGGGGCGCTAGAGGAGGGCCAGACCAGGAGGCGTCGGGGGCAGGACCAGGGGCCGCAAGAGGGGGGCCAGACCAGGGGGCGCCGAAGAGGGGCCGGACTAGGGGCAGGAGCACCGGCGAGCGGGGTTGCGGGCGGGGGCGCCGGTGAGGGGCGCCAGCGAGGCGGCAGGCTGGCGGCGGCGAAGGACGGGGCGCGGGCGAGCAGTTGGGACTAAACTGCACACGCGTGAGAAGAGAAGAGCCGCCGAAGAGTTTAGGCCTCCAGTCGGGCCCACTTAAGATCGTGGGTTTGGCCCTGGACGACGCTCTTAGAGCCTGAGCCAGCCGAGCTCGCTTAAGGGCGTATGTTTGGCCCTGGCTGACGCCCCTAGAGCCTGAGCCAGCCAGGCCCGCCATATGAGCGTCGGTTCGTCCAACACATTTAATATGTACGTCATTTTGGACGACCCATTTAATAGGTGCGTCGGTTTGATCAAGAAAACCGACGCCTCTAAGTTATGGGTATCGGTTAACTTAAACCGACACCCTTAAACGCGTTAAATGCATCGGGGCCGATGCATCTATTTAAACCGACACCCTATTCATCGTTTCCTGTAGTTTATGATTAAAGTTGCTACCTGCTACATGGTAGAATTGGGTTCATGTTGATATGGTCCTTATGACTTTTGATTTGCAGCGACTAGCTCGATTATTTCACACTGACAAGGATGGGATTTCGATTTTATTTAAGACCAGGCGTGGATTGGGCGGCCTATATGACATGCCCATTTTTCTAAGAGAAAAAAGTTTGCGTGCTAATTTTATAGAATAAATGCAGCACAAAATAAGGAAAAATTTACAATGCACATTTAGGCCAAGCGCTCCCGGGCACACTTTTTTTTTCATCGATAAAGGGTGTTTCATTATACTCAAAGTTAAGAAACAAGCTGATAAAAAAGTACACGATTCACTACAGAAATGTGGTTGAATTGCGACGATCGTAGCCATCGCAAATAAGCTATTTACGACGGTTTTCAGCCGTCGCCAAAGTTTTGTCTTAAATAGGCTTAATTACGACGGCCACCGTCGCAAATAAAAGTTATTCGCGACGGTGGCCCACAACCATCATAAATAAGGGCCCAGGCCCGGTAGATGAACTGGGCCTCCTTATTACGACGACCTCAACAACCGTCATAATATATGTGCTTGTTTGTGACGGTTATATCCCGATCATCGTAAATGGTTAATTTGCAACGGCCTTGTCAGCCGTCGCAAATTGTAGATGTCTTATTTACAATGGTATTGTATAAAAACTGTCGTAGATAAGATTTTTTTTTAAAAAAGAAAAAACTACCTGACACGATGGCCAAGAACACATAAACAACACATAAAAACAACAGTACATAAGAGCATATCATAGTATCACATCACAATGACATGAACTTCATATACATCACAAATATCACATTACAAGAACATACACCAAATAAGAGGAGCTATACACTAAACCCTCCACTACCTCCGAAGCCACAAACGTCGTTGCAACCCGTCACTCGAGGTGCCGATATCGACGGCGATGGAGTTTGAACCGCCGTCGTCGATCCTTGCACTACATGTAAGTAGGTTGACATGTTTATTACTTTGAAACTTCGGTTTTAACTAGAGTTGATTAAATAAGCTAGAATTGAACATATTTAGCTTAATTTAGTTGAGTTGAGATTTTGCTATGTTAGATGAGGTAAAACTAGAATAGCTAAGTTGAGTTAGATTTGCCTATGTTTGGTGAAGTAAGACTAATTAAGTATGTATTTGATTATCTAAACAGCTGGAGAAGGAGTGTCTGGCAGGTCTGCAGCGGCAGCGGTGGATGCACCGGTAAAGGTGGCAGTAGAGGTATCTGGATCTGCAAACCCTGCTATCGAAATAGGGTCTGTCATTGCAAACATTAGATGTTAAATATATTAAGAATACGATGAATTTAAATTACTTAAGTTTTTATTTCTTACCTCCATCCCCTCTCGTATCTGCGCCATGCACGCTGCCTAGTACAAGATCATAGCCTCCATTGTGGTCCTGTGCACCTCCTCTTGCTGAAACTTCTCTTCAAAATGATAGGTGAGGGCATGCACCTCTATGTCTCTCTGCGAGACACGGCGACTCGACGTGTCCATCGATGAAGCCTGCGTAGAGCTATCTCTCGAAGGTCGCACCGCCCTCGAGAGTCGACAACTCCGTTGAATATGGCGAGCCTGCAAAAAAAATAGTAATATCAAATTGAAATATCTTGAACTGAAAATGATAAAACAAAGTATCAACTAACCGTCCGTGAGCTTTGCCGCCTCCGCTTGCATACTTGGGTTGAGGATCGATTGTTTCATTTTTTCAATCAAAATCTTTGTCATGTATCCTCCTAGCCTCCTCCCCGTAATTAGCTTGAAAAATAAGGAAACCGTGTAAGTTCAACAATCGATATAGTTAGGCTTATTTTGAATGATTTTTAAACTTACTAGCTGCTCGACTGCGACCTCACTGCACTGCTCAGGCTGAGAAGGGTCCTTATGACCTCTCTTCGAGACCTGTGTAAAGGTCAGTGTCACCCCCGTCTCACGCTCCTATCAATACGTGTTAGTACGAACAATATATTATGAATATATAAATGTTAGACACACTTACCATGTGTTTATCTAAATGCAAGTGGTTATCTTGCCCATAGTTGTGTTTCCCGTCGACCCCTCTGCACCCTCGAGGCTTGTTGAACTTAGCGACGAAATCATCGTTAGTCTAGTACCTACAGAGGCCCCGATATGCATCGGATCGACCCTTCAATCAGCTAACGTTGCCATGTAGATATTTTTAAGTCATTAAAATACCATTTAGAAAGTTATCAGAAATAATATTTACAACACTTCACGTACCTCCACGTACTCCTCCATCAGGTGCCTGTTGCTCTCCTGTCGGAACGCTCACACGTCGTGGTTGTTTCGCCTCAAGAAGTCGTTGATCACTTGAGTGCGAGCGTTCGACAAAGCTTGACGAACCACCTTTCGAGCCGGGAAGTGGAGCACGGCCCTCGCATGCTCAAAGTAGCTCTAGTCGTTCGGGTCCTCCAATACCTTTCCTATAATAAAAGAGATATTAAAGAGCTATACACTCATAAGTTAAAAGAGTTTAAGAGTTGAAACTTAAAAATTTTATTTAACGTACTTACCAAAAAATCCACCCATACGGCCTCCTGAACGGTGTCATTCTCCTGGTGAGGGGCGCGAGCGTAGTCGTTCTACGAAGTAGCGGGCACCCCGTTGATGACCTTGGGATAGTGCATACGCTAAGGACCCAAGGACACCGTTCACCGGTTTGTGGAATGTAGCAGTGAAAGACGAGTCGTACCAAAAGCTGTAAGATATTTCTTGAATCATTAATTAAGTAACCAAAAGAAACCAAAATTGAACACTACGATTTTACCTGTCTCCAACTGGTCGAATCACAATCTTCTCTCTAAGAACTAGAGGAGGAATGACAAAGTGAGTCCTCCTCGTCTGCAGCCTTTGCTGCGGCTCCATGTCTGGTGACCTAGAAGGCTCATCGCCAGTCACACCAGAGGGATGGTCGGCCGACTACTGGCTACCCGAGGGTTGCCTACACGAGGGCTGGCTAGCCGAGGGCTGGATACCTGAAGGGTGGCCAGGCTCAACTGGCGCCTTAGCCTCTGAGTCGGACTGCAACATAAAATTGATTCGTAAGTAAGTTCATTTGAAATTTGATTTTAAGAATTTGTCAATGACTACTGAAATTCTTCTCTGTGCGCTACTGTGAAGCCACATCGCTGCCTATCCACTCCAACAGGTGACTCATCAGCTTAGAGCGTCTGCTCCCGGCTGACGAGGTACCCTGGAAAATGTTCACTGCCTTGGTGACGAACCCCCTCACCCTCACCACCTTCTTACCCTTCCCTTTGTTCAACGACATCCTTTTTTAAGCGATCATTGGTAAATATGTAAAGAAGATATAAAAAATTCATGTAACTATCATGAAGAAAATGTTACTTGTAATTACTTCCAAAATTCATCAATATCACGATCATGTGCTCTACTCCTTAAACCAGCCCAATGATCTTCCATTGTGACATGTTCTCGTTTTCGTTTTCGCATAGCAGCTGTCTCTACATCTTGAACATCTCCAACTAATTTATCGAGTCCTGCACTAGGCTCGACGATAAAAGAGCCTGACAACTCCTCTTCTTGGTAATGTTTTTAATTTCATTACTGTCGTGTTGACCATCATCACCAGGAGTATATAACTGATAACAAGGATTCACCTTGTTTACCAACCACCAAGCATTGAGGTTTTTGCATGGATAAAGTAGATAATAAACTTGCTCCACTTGGTGTGCAAGAACAGATGTATCGTAACCTCGTAGCTTATCATTGTGTTTGACTTCCACCATGCAAAATTGGTTTTTTCAAGTTCTATGATTGATATCAAACCAATCACAGTGAAAGAAGACAACTCAAAGTTCCTTATTTTTGATAGAAGTAAATTCAAGGATTTTGTTCATGATCCCATAGTAATTGGTTTCTTGCCCTTGAGAGTCAGTTGCCCTCATCACAACTACGGAATTTCATGTAGTCGCAAGAGGACGAAGAGCTTCAAATTGAGTTGTATGGTATCGGAAGCCATCTACGTCATATCGATCATAGCTTTCACCAATCCATAAGATACCTGCCGCAAATCTTGATGGATGTTGTTATTCGTGCACTGTCCAAAATGGTAAGTTCTAAGAATACTTCTTTAATAATTGTAAGCTAAAATGAAAATAAGGATGAGAGAGTATTACATAATATCGAAACTAGGATAGGAAATTCGGCCCTCCATTTATTCCAACCTGTCGCATCGCTTCTACATGTTTGCTTGTAGGGTGATGCCTATGTGTCTAATTTTTCTTGTGGAACTCGCTGAATGGAAAAATACTTTTTAGAATACATGTGTTGCAAAATATGTTGATTACCATAAATGTAGGACAAACACTTACTCGAAATATTTTTCCATGTCATCTGTATTAGCGTGCATGTAGAGTAAAGCAGTCGTCCTTTCGCGTTCGCTACAATTGTAGGCCTTGTAGCTACCAACGGTAGTGCCTCTTGTTTGAAAATGGAGAGGTCACAACAAGGGGGTGCTTCATCCACATTGTACCGCATCGCCGAAGTATTGACATTGTTTCTTCTTCAAAGTAGATACTTGAAAGGTATCCTTCTTCCTTAAGAGTAAATGCTTCAGCAATGCACCCTTCCACCCTTACCTTATTGCCAACCATTAGTTTCATTATCATAGCGCTCTTTCAATGTGATGCATCCACCTATATTGCATAGGACTGCCAACTTTAGCTTCGAATGGATAATGGATAAGCAGATGTTGCATTGGATTGAAGAAACCCGGAGGAAAAAATTCCATCTTACATAATAGTACTAGTATCTTCTTCTTTAACTTATCCATCATCCCTATCTTGATCTCTTTAGCACAGAGCTGTCTATAGAAGTTGTTACGCTCAGCTAAAACCTTCCAAGCTACATCATCTAGATAGCCCTGAAATACCGCATCTCTCTTGTCCATGCATCACCGTCAGACGGGTGCGTCAAGAATTCTTTGTTCTCATGTACACCTTATTTGTGCCATCTCATGTGTGTGGCAATTCTTTTTGAAAGAAACAACTACTTCAACCGAGGTGTCACGGGCTAGTAACAAAGCTGCTTATGTGCAAATGCTGTCATCACATTATCGCTATTGTAATTAACAACTTTGACATACCTCGGTTTACCATATTTCAAGCATTTGTTCTTGTTCGCATGCTCTTTCTAAAATGGCATGCAATTGTCTAGGCACACATCAATTTTCTCATATTTCATATTGTCGATACCTTGCATACCAGGTATCTCTTCATACCAAAAGAAGACGCATTGAGTTCCACTTTCCAGTATTGTGGACTTCCGGAGGCAACACGTGTCTCGTAGTGCCGGATCTGTCTCCCTCCTTAGGGTGGCTACAGCACTGCCATGTGTCCCACAGTGCTGGATCAACCTCCCTTCTTAGGGTGGCTCGGACACTGCCACCTTTCTAGCAGTGAAGGACCTCCCTCACTCCATAGGGTGGCTCCGGTGCTGCCACGTGTCCTCGGGTGTCGGACCTGCCAACCCAACAGGGAAAGCTCTGATGCTTCCACGTGTCTAGTAGCTCCGGACCTGCCTCCTCGCAGAGGGAAGTTCCAAAGCTACCACATGCCACACGTTCGGATCTGTGTCTACAATGGGAAGACTTCGGGATCTCCAATGGCGCAGACATTAAAGGTCTATCAATTGACCGTTACAAGACCTATTTAATACGTCATTAATTCCATATTAATGATGTAAGATCAGAAGACTATCAAGACCGGTAATGCTGCTGTTAAGGCACGTTATCATACTATTAACCCCCTTTAACACCCGTACATCGTGTATAGGGCCAGGGCGCATTCTGTAATAGCTAGTCCTTAGCATATAAATGGGCCACGCTGCACGGTAGAAGACATGTCATCCATACTCGCGTACTACAAAAAGCTCAGGCTTTCGCATTCTCATACAAACAACACACATCCCGTGGAGTAGAGTATTACGCTCAGGCGGCCCGAACCATGTAAAACTCTTTGTGTCACCTTGCTCTTGGATCTTGATTTTGCTCCCTGCCTAAATACGAACCTCCGTGAACTACTTCTTAGCAGTATTGGGGGAAGTGTCGTTGGCACACTTCGACATTTGGCGCGCCAGGTAGGAGGAGCTTAAGATCTTCAAGATGGTAAACTCTTTTGCCGCTTCAAATAGACCGGCTGCACAAGCAGTTGGTGGAAATACCTCCAATGCTCAGCAGCTGACAAACATTGTCCAGTAAACATTGTTCCACCACCACCACCACATGCTGCAACAGCAAACGCTGAGAAATAGGATGGTGACTTCGCCTCGGTCACGGAGTTGACCAACGACCCAGAGAACGTGCTGAATGCAGCACGAACTCTACTTCAGCGTCCTCCATCGCTGGGAGCTCCTCGGCCGCGCTGGAACAATGGTGCACTGACGTTGAGCATTTGGTTGTAGCCACAACCACTGCGCTCTACAACCAGGGTCTGCCCCATGCAGGGTAGGCACCTTACCATAACAGGACCTTGTTTGGAAGACTTGGTCCTATGGCATCGTAGCCCAGGAGACGTGCGCCCTCTCAGCATGTGATGTCTCTGCCATGTGGGGCTCTTCGTACTCATACAACATCGAGGTTCCCGACTCAATATCTCCTTTCAGAGATCGACCGCCGGTACATGAGGCAAGATGGCCGCATCAACATTGAGGGTAGTCGTGAGAGGCGACTTGCTCGTGAAAACCCTTCTCCTCTGGGAGTTGGAGGCGGCTGTTTGGCCCTCTCCTTACATCTTCGCATGGTGGAGTGGTCACCCAAGTTTTGTCCTTATTTGACAAAGAAATATGACAGGACAGTCACCCCCGTTGAATTTCTTCAAATCTACTCCATCGCCATCCTCGTGGTAGGAGGCAATGAGGCCGTCATTGCCAATTACTTCCCAATGGCTTCGACTGGGACTGCTAGATCCTGGTTTATGTGCCTACCCCCATAGTTGGTTGGAATTATGTCGCAGGTTACCACCAACTTTGGGAGCTCCTACACCCAACCTGACACCAAGACAGACCCGTTTGCCGTCAATAGAACTCAGGAGAATCACTATGACCCTTCATCCAGCGATTCTCTCAAGTACGGAACACCATACCTTCTATCTCCAACACTTCTGTCGTTGTTGCATTCCAACAAAAAGTTCTAGACAAGAAGATGTTAGAGAAGCTGGCAATTAAGGATGTCAGGAGTGTCACTGTACTCTTCAGCATGGATGACAAATGTGCCAGAGCTGCAGAGGGCCATGAGATGCACTCCAAACCAGCTGCGAAGGCTGGTCAATCTTCCTCCAAAGATAGAGCTACTACCAACGGCAGTGTCAAAAAGAAAAAGAAGTCAAGTGGCAAGAAGAAGTCACTTGCCGGCACACCTATAGTTGCTGCTACTACAGCACCAGGTGGCTGGGGGCCACGCCCCGAAGAGAAACCTCGACCATCGTCTTAAGATGGCAAGAAGATGTGGTGTCCGGTCCACAAGTCTAAGGCCCACAAGCTTGAATACTGTCGCGGGGTCAAGAGGCTTACTGAACGCAACAGCAAGCGTCAAGATGAAACACCTTTCCGCCAGTGGTAAGGAAAACAAAAAGTCGACGAAACTTCAGGAGATCAGAGCTAGGCTGCCAAGACTCCAAGAAGGCGTTAAAGGCGGTTGAAAACACCGTCAACGACTTCGACACCAACTCCGACAATGAACGTCAGATGACTCTCCGTATGATGAATGGAGGGTCTTGGGACATCACCTCTCGATGCATTGTGAAAACTTTGCGTCGAGAGATGACTGCTGTTGCTCCAACCGCCAAGGTAGAGCTTCATCAAAAGTCAATGGACACCCCCATAACCTTCGATGCTTTGGACTGTCTGAAGAACATGGCAGGAGTTGGACAATTTCCCTTGATGGTCTCCCCGACTATCAACAGTATTCAACTCTTCCATGTCTTGGTGGATGGTGGCGTGGCCCTCAACGTGATCAGCTTTGTATCTTTTGTGAAGCTCTAGCTTAGCCTCTCGGACCTCAGGCCCTCACTCCCATTCTTCGAAGTGGGTCCAGGAGCTATCACACCTCTCGGGTCTGTTACTCTCCCGGTAAATTTTGGGACACCGAAGAACTTCCGATCCGAGAAGCTGGTGTTTGATGTGACACAAATCAACTTACCCTTGAACACCATCCTAGGCAGGCTAGCCCAATATAGGTTCATGGCAGTGGCCCACTATGGCTACCTTGTGTTGAAGATGCCAACATCGTCAGGCGTCCATCGGATCTGAGGGGTTCGCACTACTGGAGTTTTTGCGCTGGAAAAACTTCATGCTTTTGCAACACCGCAAGAATCTTAATCCAGCAAGGAGCAATCTTCTTAGCAACCTCCGAGCTCGCGCCAGTGTGGCTCAACCTCTGCACCTCGTGTGCAGCCAAGTGGCAACACTGACATCCCCGTCAAAGTCGTCCAAATCGGTCCTGATGCCACGCAAGCCACTCGTATATCAGGATGTCTAAGTGATAAATAGGAACTCGCACTCATCACTTTCCTTCAGGCAAATGTCGACGTGTTTGCATGGCAACTGTCACAAATGCCTGAGATTTCTAGGGAGGTGATTGAGAATCATATGAAGGTCTACCCCGACGCACGGCCTATACAACAGAAGCCTCAGAAGCAATCTGTTGAGCGGCATAACTTCATCCGAGAAGAAGTCAAAAAGCTGCTTGTTGTTGGACTCATTTGGGAGGTACATCATCTGCGATGGCTGCCAAACCTAGGCGTCGTGCCAAAGGCCGACTGGAAGCTTCAGATGTGCATCAACTACAAAACTTTGAATAAAGCATGTCCGAAAGACCCTTTTCCACTACCAAGAACAGATCAGATGGTGGATTCTACCTCTAACTGTGAGCTTTTATGTTTCTTAGACGCATATCCTGAATTTCATCAAATTCCAATGTCTAATTGATATGAAGAGCACACTGCTCTTATTACGGTAGATGGTCTCTCTTGTTACACAACATTGCCTTATGGTCTCAAAAATGCACTCTCCACCTTTGTGCAGGCTATGCATAAAAACTTTGGGGAGCCTATTTGGGACCTAGTGGAAGTCTACGTTGATGACATCATTGTCAAAGTGAAGAACAAAGATTCACTGCTCGACAACCTTGAATCCGTCTTTGACAAGATGCGCCTGATGCGCATGAAGCTCAACCCTGACAAGTGTGTCTTCAGGGTTAACTCCAAAAAGCATCTTGGTTTCTTGGTGACCCACCGAGGAACTGAAGCAAATCCGGCCAAGATAAATGCCATTGAAGCAATGCGGCCTCTATCCCACATCAAGGACGTCTAGAAGCTTACTTGATGTCTAGCTTCACTCAGCCAGTTCATCTCAAGGCTGGCAGAGCGGGCACTTCCCTTCTTCAAGCTATTGAGTAAGCCCGTACCATTCCATAGGTCTAATGAAGAGAAGGCCTTCTAAGATCTCAAGCACCAGACTACCAATCATGGTAGCTCTAGAACCTGGTGAGCCTCTTCTTCTTTATATTGCTGCAACTACAAAGGTTGTCAGCATGGTCCTGGTTGCAGAAAGACTAGAGAAATCTTCAACTTAGGGGCTCATATTTCTCCGGGAGGGTCCGGAGCTACCTGAAGGTGAGTATGGGTCCCAGACCCCAGACACGGATCCTAAAGGCAAGATGTTTGTGGATCAACTTCTCTAAAACGAGATAGTATCTACTGCTCAAGAAGAAGATTTGGAGCCCTCCATGAAGGCCTGGGTTGATGAAGAAGAAACTTTGAACACCTTCGGGAGGGTCCGAGCTGTTCAGAGGCCAGTATACTTCATCAGTGAACTACTTCATGATGCCAAGTCTCGATATATTGAGGTGCATAAGATGCTCTATGCAATTCTTATTGCCTCAAGGAAGCTATGCCATTACTTCCAAGTCCACAAGATATTAGTAGTAACATCTTATCCACTACGTGCTATACTTCATAATCCCAATTCAACAGAAAATATCGCCAAGTGGGCTGCAGAGCTGCCAGAATTTGATCTCAAATTCCTTCCTCGACACGCAATCAAGAGTCAGGTGCTGGCTGACTTTGTGTCAAAGTGGACACCTTCTCCACCAAGTCTGAAGGGCCTCAACGAGAAGAAGTTGGAACCTAAGGTTCTAGTCTTCACTGAGCCTCACTCGACTCTCTACTTTGATGGCTACGTGCAAAAGCAGGGGGCCAGAGTTGGAATCCTTCTCCTTGCTCCAACCGAGGAGCAGGTCAAATACATGGTATACCTATACTTTAGGGGACCAACAACATGGCAGAATATGAAGCTCTCATTTTGGACTCAAGGAGGCACAATCATATCGCATCAGACAGCTGCTGGTGAAGGGAGATTCACAACTCATCATCAAACACGTCAAAGGTGAATGTTGTTGCAATAACCCTCAGCTTGCTGCATATTTACATGAAGTCCCGAAGTTGCAGAAAGATTTCTAGGTCCTGGACCTCTGCCATGTCCAGTGTCTCAACAACGCTGAAGCTCACAATCTCTCAACGAAAGCTTCAACCGAGGCTCAAGTACCCGGCAGGGTTTTTGTCAGTAGATTACTTGCACCTTCTACCCAGCCAGCCGAATTGAGTGATGGTAGCGAGACTAGCAACTCAAAGCTGGCAGTTCCGGTGGCCCTGTTACCATGGCATCCACCAAGGGTTGTAGGCGCTATAGGAAGCTCTGAGCAACCAAGCGCGCAAGATCTAGAAGCTCAAGACAGTCCCGATGCAAGGATCTCGGAGGTTCGGGACTACTTAAAATAAAACATCCTTCCTGAAGATGGTGTATCTACTAAGCGAATTGTTTGATTGGCTAAAAGATACACGTTCGTAGAAGGGGATCTCTATCGACATGGTGCCAACGGCATTTTAATGCGGTGCATTTCTCGGGAAGAGGGCTAGAACTTCTCACATAGATCCATGGATGCAAGTGTGGGAACCATGCATCATCCCGCGCACTGGTCGGTAAGGCCTTCTGGCATGTTTTTTACTGGCCTACAGCACTCCTGGATGCAGTCGAGCTGGTCAAGAAATGTAAAGCGTGTCAGTTCCACGGGAAGCAAATTCATACACCAGCACAGTCACTGCAATGATTCCTCCCTCATGGCCATTCGCTGTGTGGGGGATGGATATTTTGGGACCTTTGCCAAAAGCCGTCGGAGGGTACTAGTGCTCATATGTCTCCATCGACAAGTTCACAACGTGATGAGTAGTTTAGGCCCGATCTTTCGAAAGGTAAGTCGATTGGGGTGGAGAACTCGACGTTGATGATCCGCGGCACTCGAGCAGTTTGAGTATCCCGGCAATCACTACACCACTACTCCATTGGTTATCAACCGTGTTGTACACGCTTGACCTTGCCAAGAAGGCTAATCCCTGCAAGTGCAACCGAGAACAATCAAGAACATCGAAGACATGATCTGAAATTGCGAAGTTGGGGTCTCAAAAACCGTAGAACGGCGATATTACTGATCTAAGCAAAACCCACTAAATATGACCGGCAGCTGCAGTATTTAAAGACTAGGGTTCGGCCAAAACATGCTTAGACGCGTCCCTAATGGACTCATACGGGGTAGAAGGCCCAAAGGCCCGATTCGGTGGTGCAACACCGGACAGAAATCTGGACTCAATTTCTTTCGATGATTCCCAATGACTCCAGAAGAATTTTGAGGTGGGATCAGAGCCATTGGAAATTTTATCTTCTCCTCTTTCTGTGCACATGTGGAACGTCAAAAACGGAGTCTGTATGCATTATGGGCGTCCGTTTTAAGGTGGACTACTCCTGGACTCCGAGTTGAACTCAAGTCCGAGTTGTAAACTGATTCCATCAACTTTTGGACGTCCCAGCAGGTTCTCCATGTTCCCAAGGCCTTCTCCCTTCACTTGTTGATCTTCTCCATTGTCCCTAATAACAATTAAATCATCACATAGCAATCTATTCTCAAACTCACATGCAAAGGATGTTAGGAACTAATTCACCTGCCGATTTATTAACCGTGCTAGTGCTCTTGTGATTGGTCCTTGCAATTCAATGTGCGTCTCCACTGTTGTGGTGTCCTCATCATCCTCGCCCTCTTGAATTGGAGTCGTCCTCAATCAAGTTCATCTTCTTCTCCCAAGTACGGTCACAAATCTAAAATGTTATATGTGGGACTAACCCCAAAATTGGGAGGCGACTCAAGCTTATATGCATTATCATTAATCTTTTCAACAATCTTAAATGGACCAACAACTTGTGGCATAAGTTTAGATTTTCTCAAGTCAGGGAATCGCTCTTTTCTGAAATGTAACTACACCAAATCACCCAGTTCAAGTTTTACTTCTTTTCTACCTTTACTACCTACAATCCTATACTTCTCATTCATCTTTTCAATATTTTTCTTTGTAGTTTCATGCATCTTAAGAATGAATTCAGATCGCTGTGTAGCATCCAAATTTATTATTTCAAAAGGGGGCAAAGGTAGTAAATCAATAGGAGCACGGGGATTAAAACCATACACTACCTAGAATGGACTTACCTTCGTCGTGGAGTGAAGGATCTGTTGTAAGGAAATTCTATATGTGGTAAACACTCCTCCCACAACTTCAAATTTGTTCTCAAGACAGCCCGCAACATAGTGGATAAAGTACGATTAACTACCTCGGTTTGTCCATCCATTTGTGGGTGACACGTAGTTGAAAATAGCAACTTGTTCCCAATTTATAACAAAAAATTCCCCAAAAATGACTTAAAAATTTTGCATCATGATCAGAAACAATGGTATTTGGCACACCATGTAAACGAACAATTTTCATCATAAATAAATCAGCAATGTGTGAGGCATTATCATTTTTATGACAAGGTATAAAGTGTGACATTTTGGAGAAACGATCAACAACTACAAAAATACTATTCCTCCCCCTTTAGTCCTAGGCAATCCCAAAACAAAGTCCATAGAAATATCCTCCTAAGGTACATTAGGAACAGGAAGAGGCATATAAAGATCATGTGGATTAAGGCAAGACTTAGCTTTATTGCAAGTAGTGCATCGTGACACATAGCGCTCGACATCACACCTCATCTTTGGCCAAAAGAAGTGTGTGGACAACACGTCTTCAGTTTTCTTCACTCCAAAGTATCCCAGTAAACCTCCTCCATGTGCTTCCCACAAAAATAGTAGACGAACGGAGCTAACAGGAACGCATAGCTTGTTAGCACGATAGAGGATACCCTCTCGCAGAACATATTTGTTTCAAGTTCTTCCTTCTCTACAATTTTCAAAAGCATCTTTGAAGTCCAAATCAGTAGGATATAATGCCTTTATTGTTTCCAAACCAAATATTTTATGATCAAGTTGGGACAACATGGTATAACGTCTAGATAATGCATCGACAATGACGTTTTCCTTCCCTTTCTTATGCTTAATGATGTATGGAAACGACTCTATGAACTCAATCCGTTTAGCATGTTCTTTATTCAGATTGCTTTGACACTTAAGATACTTCAATGATTCATGATTGGAATGTATGACAAACTCCTTAGACCAAAGATAATGTTGACAAGTTTGTAATACTCGCACTAAGGAATACTATTCCTTATCATAAGTAGAAAAATTCAGGGAAGGACCATGAAGATTACCTCCTTGTATGAGCACGCCTCCAATACCAATGCCACTTGCATCACATTCTAGCTCAAAGGTCTTGTCAGAAGCAGGAAGTTGTAGCAATGGTGCTTGTGTAAGCTTCGATTTGAGAGCATCAAAAGCTTGTTGCTGCTGAATAAGGCGATAAAAACCTGCAAGACCAAGAAAACTATGAACCTGCGTGACGGTTGTTGGGGCTGGCCAGCTAGCGATCGCTTCAATTTTTGCCTCATCCATCTCAATTCCCTACGATGAAACAACATAGCTAAGAAACGAGACTCGATTGGTGCAAAGGACGCACTTTTTGAGGTTACCAAACAAACGTGCATCTCTCAAAATAGTAAAAATAGCACGTAAATGATCAAGATGTTCATCATATGACTTGCTGTAAATGAGGATATCATTGAAGTAAACCACCACAAATTGTCCAATGAAAGCATGTAAAACCTTGTTCATTAATCGCATAAAGGTGTTGGGTGCATTAGTTAAACCAAAAGGCATAACTAACCACTAATAAAGTCCAAACTTGGTTTTAAATGCAGTTTTCCATTCATCTCCTAGTGCCATTCTAATTTGGTGGTAACCAATACGCAAGTCAATTTTTGTGAAGATGATAGCACCACTCAACTTGTCAAGCATGTCATCTAAGCGAGGAATAGGATAACGATATCGAATGGTGATGTTATTAATCGCTCGACAATCAACACACATGCGCCAACTACCATCTTTCTTAGGAACCAAAATAACAGAAATGGAACAAGGGCTAAGGCTTTCACAAATGTACTCGCGGTCCAAAAGATCTTGGACTTGTCGCTGAATTTCCTTAGTTTCCTCTGGAATCGCCCTGTATGCTGCATGATTTGGCAAGCTTGCTCCTGGAATCAAATCGATCTTGTGTTCAATGCCTCTCATGGGTGGTAAACCAGGGGGTATCTCGGAGGGAAACACATCCTCAAACTCCTGCAAAAGATTAGCAACAGCAGGGGGCAATGCAATAGACTATTCATGAAGTGAAAACATGACTTCTTTGCATACTAAAGCATAGCACATACCTTTAGCATCGAATAAATCAGCAAGTTCAGATTTAGTTGCGAGTAACGATGGTGATTTTAACTTAATGACTTGCTGTTTTTCAGATTCTAGTTTTTTGCTTTGCCATCACGAATTTTACTCTTCTCAAAATGCACAATTTCAGAAGGAGTTATGGGGAGCAAAGTGATCTTCTTTCCTTTATGCATGAGAGTATATTTATTAGTTCTACCGTGATGAATAGCATATGTATCAAATTCCCGAGGACAACCCAATAAAAGAGAACAAGCATCCATAGGCGCGACATCAAAATCAGAAAAATCATGGTAAGAACCAATTGAAAAATGTATTCTCGCTGTTTGTGTTACCCGAACCTTACCGCCGTTGTTGAACCATTGAATGTGGTATGGATGAGGGTGTGCTCTTGTTGTCAAACCAAGTTTCTTTATGACGTCCGTGTTCATCAAGTTATTGTAGCTACCTCCATCAATTATAGTGTGTACACGGCAGTTCTTGACGACGAGAAACATGTGGAAGAGGTTGTGCCGTTGTAGTTTGTCGTCGGCCTCCACTTTGGACCTCAAGGCACGCTGCACAATGATGCTCCTATAGTTCTCCGTTGCTGTTGTACCAAGTACCTCTTCTTCGGTGTATTCGTCATTTGGATCTGTAAAGTCAGTAGCAAGAGAATATTCATCTTCAACGTCCGAAGTACTATCATACCCACCATCGTCGCGTGCTATATATGCCCGTTTGCTCGGGCAATCTCTCATCATATGACCAAGTCCATTGCAGCGGTGACACATAATGTCGGAAGTACGACTCATAGAAGGAGTGGACGACGAAGGCTTGAATGATGTCACCTTGCTGCCCTCTGGCATGCTAGCAGGTGGAGCAGCAGGTGCAGTTTGTTGGCCGCCACTGGATGGTGTAGTCGCTGCACGGGATGTCAAAGATGGTGCTGTTTTGGATGGTGTAGACGTCAACACGGCGTGAAGATGCTCCTCGTGCGTTGTTGTTGTTGTTGTCGGCCCTGTAATTCTTTTTCTGCCAATATAGCAAGCTGAAACAATCTGTTGTAACCAACAATGTCCTTAATTTCACGCCTCAACCCCCCATGAAAACGAGCTATTTTATCATACATGTCCTCTACTACCCCACAACGCAGCATACCCTTTTGTAACTCTTGATAATACTCCTCTACGAACATGTTACCTTGGTCTAAGCGCTGCAATTTTTTGTGAAGGTCCCGCTGAAAAGATGGAGGAACAAATCGAACATGCATAGCTTCCTTTAATCTATCCCATGTTGGAGGATCAGTTCTGGTTTTAAGAAGTTCATTCCACCATATGATAGCAAAGTCCTTAAACTCATTAGTGGCTTGACGAACTCTATGTTGTTCAAGAACAACATGGGAATTAAATTTTTGCTCTGCTGTCATCTCCCAATTAAGATAAGTCTCAACATCATAAGCACCAGAAAAAGAGGGTATAGTAAATTTCACTTTAGCAAAAGGATCATCAGAAGGATGATTATAATTATCATGATGATTATTACCTCCCATACCTCGACAATATAGTGGTAGTCTTGGCTGATTGTTGGGATCTTCCATATCATCATAAGCATTGTCTTCGTGTCTTCCATATCCTCCGTTGATGCGTTGTATTTGGAAAACATATCTGTCATGGTCTTCATCATATCCATACCTCAACATGTTAAACACATTCATCATCAGTGTCTTGTCCTGCCATTGTTAGTAAGAAACAAAAGACAACAGAAATATGTTATCCCTATCAACTACAGTGACAATGTGAAAGGTGGAAGAAAAGAATCTCTCTCGCTCAAGCATCTTACCACGCTCTTGCAAGTGTTCTTACCGACACAGCAGGTGGTGTGGACGCTGATATGAACCAATGAAGCGTGGGGTGATTGCAAAGGTATCTGTTAAGCTCAAGAGAAAGTTGGAGCTTGGATGGCACAATATGGTGTCTAATAAGCAGAAAACCGTTAATAGTTAAAAACAGTTGAATAAGTATTCACTGTAGGAAACTTTTGTTGGTCAACCAAGTGCTCTAGGGACTAGCACAACACAAGGAAGTAGCAAGGCAGAAGGAAGACATAATGATATAACCAACAATCACAGCACAAGTAGTATAGGCCAATTGCTTTAATATGCGTGCTCTTCACTATTTTTTTCTATTTGTAATATTTTTTGATATTTTTTCATTACTCATGAGCACAAAATATGAAGCACATAAATTTTCAGCTCAATTGAATGTAATATGCGGCTTATAGAAAAACAAGAAGATTCTTTAGAATTCATGTGTTAACTTCGGAGGCCGGATATCCTATCTTCTAATGGGAATTTTCACAATCTAATTTTCGCCCAACGCGGATAGACCAGATGCAAAATTTCGTGTAGATCAATTTGAAAAAAAAAATCGCCCGATTGCGATTTTGTATGCAAAAGTTATGGCCGTTTTAAGGTAGGCTGTCCGAGTTACGATTTTTGGATGTTGATTCCAAATCAGTTTGAGAACAGAACTCGCAATCGGATATGAAAACGATCAGGAATCTGCACAGCAACTAATGGGGTGGTGTGTGACGATTCAAGGATGAGTGGCACAAAGGTTTGTCACCTAACTAGGGATGCCGATGCGGGAGTTCACGCAAGGTGGCTATCTAGGGCAAACCGATGAACATGGTGGATTGGTTTGTTGTTTAGGGATTGTGGAATAGGTATCAAGCAACAAGAAAACAAGGACGAAACACGATAACTAGGACCCAAAACACAAAGCTAAACCAGCAACAAGACTTGACCACACGAATGCAAACTCAACAATGCAAACTGAAAAACGAAACTGCAGGCACTATAGTCTAGGAAGCGGTAAAAATGATTTAATTTTTTTGTGGCTTTTCTATGGACTCTATGTACGAAACAAAACCGATCTAATGGAAGGAAAACAAAGATACCTCATGGGCAACCTATAAATCTGATACCAATTGATGAGTAGTTTAGGCCCGATCTTCTGAAAGGTAAGTCAACTGGGGTGGAGAACTCGACGTTGATGATCCGCGGCACTCGAGCAGTTCGAGTACCGCTGCAATTACTACACCACTGCTCTGTTGGTTATCAACTGTGCTGCACACACTTGACCTCGCCAAGAAGGCTACTCCCTGCAAGTGCAACCGAGAAGACAAGCAAGAACGTCTAAGACATGATTTGAAATCGCGAAGTTGGGGTCTCACAAACCGTAGAACGGCGATATTATTGGTCTACGCAAACCACCAAATATGACTGGTGGCTGCAGTATATAAAGGCTAGAGTTTGTCCAAAACATGCTTAGACGCGTCCCTAATGGACTCATACGGGATACAAGGCCCAAAGGCTCGATTCGGTGGCGCAGCACCGGACAGAAATCTGGACTCGATTTCTTTCGACGATTCCCAATGACTGCAGAAGAATTTTGAGGTGGGACCAGAGCCATTGGAAATTTTATCTTCTCCTCTTTCCGTGGATATGTGGAACAACAAAAATGGTGTCCGTATGAGTCCTGGGCGTATGTTTTAAGGTGGACTGCTTCTAGACTCTGAGTTGAACTCAAGTCCGAGTTGTAAACTGATTCCATCAACTTGTGGATGTCCCAGCAGGTTCTCCATATTCCAAAGGCCTCTTCCCTTCACTTGTTGATCTTCTCCATTGTTCCTAATAACAATTAAATCATCACATAGCAATCTTTCTCAAACTCATATGCAAAGGAAGTTAGGAATGAATTCACCTGCTGATTTATTAACCGTGCTTGTCCTCTTGTGATTGGTCCTTGCAGTTCAATGTGTGTCTCCACTGTTGTGATGTCCTCATCAAAGTGGCTAGAAGAAACTCCAAATGTGACAATCAACAAGCAATCTGCCATCAAATTCTTGAAGTCCATTGTCTGCAGATTTAGAGTTCTGAACAGAGTCATCACTGACAACAGAACCCAATTCACAAGTGCAGCTTTCCAAGAGTATTGCAAAGACCTCGGCATAACAGTAAGCTAGGTATCAGTAGCTCATCCTAAAAGCAACAACCAAGTCGAGAGAGAAAATGTAAAAATTCTCAAGGGAATCAAGATGCACACTTATGAGCGCTTGAAGAAGCATGGTGCCAACTGGATAGAAGAGCTTTCATTTGCATTGTGGGTGAGCCGGACAACACCCAGTCGGGCAGGAGAAACACTCTTTTTCCTGGTATACGAAGCCAAAGCTGTCACTCCTCTGGAAATTTCCACTCCTCCGGAAATTGCCATGGGGTCTCTCCGAGTCCGAACCTACGAAGAAGCCATGCAGGACCAGCTCTGGCGTGATGACTTAGACCTCATCAACGAGGAAAGATGCCAAGCAACTATCCGAAACGAGCGATACTGCAGGCGCTCTGGTGCTATCATCAAAGGCATGTGCACAACGGGTAGTTGGAAGAAGGCGATCTGGTGCTGCGGCGAATACTCACTCGAGAAGGGATGAACAACACCCCCCCCACCCCAGCTGGGAAGGTCCCTTCCGAGTTATAAAAGTTTCCCGCCCCGGATGCGTTCGCTTGACAACAGAGGATGGGATACCACTTCCTAACCCCTGGAATATTGAGCATCTATGTAAGTTCTATACTTAGTACCACGGAGGTGAGTCTGTATTTGTATAAAATGTATCTCATAGAGTCTATGAACAGAGTCGAGTTGGTCCAAGATGAATAGCACACTTAACTTGGTCCTCTACTTCAAGTGTGTCCTTGCCTTCCCCTATTATTCAGACCTATATTGAAATGCATTTATATGAAAGCAGATTCTACAAGCGTTTACTTTGCGCATGATCATTATTTTTCCTTCTTATACCTTCTTGTCTATAGTGATGTTGTGCAATCCACTTGAAAGTTAGTCTTAAAGATTCATGTGATATATACATAAGTTTTATTGGTAATCTTCTATTAGATCTTAGTACTACTAGATGGCCTCTTGCCTGAAAACCAATGCCAATGATAGGTCTCGAGTGCGCTATCGACTTAGCCTGGTCCAGCACCCTAAGTACGCCACTCCACTATTCTGGTGGGTCTTAGTAAGGCGGTTTCGGAAAGCAAACAGACATAAGGAAGTTTAATTAGTATACTTATGTTGTCAAGAGGAGTTTGTTAGGATCTAAAATTCAAAAAAGGATAATAATATGCAAATAAGCTATAGGCAAGAGGACTAATTTTACTGCTTTTCTTGTCTCTCATGTGTAGGTGTTGAAGTGTTCCAATGACACTTCCCTCAGTACTACTAAGAAGTAGTTCACAGAGGTTCGTATTTAGGCAGGGAGCAAAATCAAGATCCAAGAGTAAGGTGACACAGAGAGTTTTACGTGGTTCGGGCCGCCTGAGCGTAATACCCAACTCCTTTGTTGTACGAGAATGTGTACGCCTGAGCTTAGTAGTGAACGAGTATAGATGATTTGTTTTCTACTGTGCAGCACAACCCTTTTATATGCTAAGGACTGGCTGTTACAGTATGTGCCCTGGCCCGACAGGTGGCCCTGGCTGTAATAACCGCCCTATACATGATCTACGGGTGTTAAGGGGGTTAATAGTGTGATAACGCACCTTAGAGGCAGCGTTACTGGCCTTGATAGTGCTCTGATCATGCGTCATTAATATGGCATTAATGTTGCATTAACCAGGTCTTGTAACGGCCGATTGATAGCCCTTGACTGTCCGCGCCGTTGGAGATCCCGAAGTCTTCCCGTTGTAGACATAGATCCAGACGTGTGACACGTGGTAGCTTTGGAGCTTCCCTCTGTGGGGAGGCACATCCGAAGCTAGTAGATACGTGGCAGCTCCGGCGCTTCCCTCTGCGGGGAGGTAGGTCCAGAACTACTAGACATGTAGCAGCACTGGAGCTTCCCCCGTTGGGGAGGCAAGTCTGGCACCTCGGGACACGTGGCAGCACTAGAGCCACCCTAAGGAGGGAGGCGGATCTAGCACTGCGGGACACGCGGCAGGGCCAGAGCCACCCTAAGGAGGGAGGCAGATCTCGCACTGTGGGACACGTGGCAGTGCTGGAGCTACGCTAATGATGGAGACAGATCCAACACTGCAGGGCACATGTTGCCTCCAGAGGTCCACCATACTGGAAGGTGGAACTCAACACGTCTTCTTCTAGTACAAAGGGATACTTGGTATGCAGGGTATCAATAGTGGCCACCGGGCCCACCACTAGTGAGATTATGAGGTTTCAATGTCGGAGGTGGGGCATTATCTCTCCGACACTGCTGCTTCAGCTATTCTCTTGGGACACATGGCCCTTCTTAACTTGGTAGGTGGGATACATGACGTGGAGATCTCACGCAATTGAAGAACGACGGTTGACAATAAAATTTTTGTATCGGTTCCCAGCGCAACCTTTGTAGCCTTGTCAGGCTGCCGCCCTCGGGCTTCCATCTTCTCATCATAACAATGATTCACCTGGTGTAACTTTTGTGGCAATGTGGACCCGGGCTCTCTTGTCATTGACAAGGTAACTTTGTTGAGCGTGATCAAGGTCTGAATGCAATTGCCGTTCAAGCATTGCAGAGGCTTAATAAAGGGAGAGGTATTGCAAGGTGAGGGAACTCTTACGCACCGATTAGTTCTTGCTCATAGAGTTATTCGCTTGAACCTTTGCATCGCGCTCCCACTTTTGCTCCACTTTGCGGTGATGGAACTCGGACTTCTCCCCAGCAAGATCAAGAGCGATAGTGAGCTGTTGAGAGATTGGAAGCTGATGGGCTGGACAAGCGATTCCTACAACAACTCAATCCGTTGCGGAAAGCTCCCATTCAAGAAGGAGGGATCCAGTGAGATCGTCTTCTTTTCAATGTACGCGGTGGTGGGACTTGTCCCGCCTGTCTCCAGCTTCTACCTTATGCTGCAGGAGTCATTTGGACTCCAGCTTCATCACCTCGGCCCCCATTCAATCTTGTTGGTGGTGATCCTTGTCCACGTCTATGAGATGTGGGTGGGTGTGCCGCCCTGCATTCCACTATTCCAGAGCTTCTTCACGCTCCGAGCAACTGGCAAAGGTAACTAGCTGATCAACTTCTACTACTTTGTGAGGCACAAGACCCCACCCCCCCCCCTTTCAGTTCAGCAAGTCATTTACTTCCGGGAAGTGGGAAACTTGGAAGAAAGAGTGGGTTGTGGTCCGAGTGGATCAGCACGACAGGCTAGAACTGCCGGAGGGGTTTCCCACAACCGATTCAAACTCTTTGGAAGAGCTCCTAGAGCTGACGAAAGAATACAACTCGATGCTGACGAGGATGCAGAACTTGGTTGAATGGGGAGTATCCTCTATGATGGTCCTTGCCAACTTCTTGACCAACCGCTTGGCTCCACTCAAGCAACGGGAGTTCCCAGCTTGTAATTTTATTGGAGAAATGGACACCTAGCAGATTGAAGTTTGCTGAGGGACCAACCTGGATGAAAAATCTTTGAAGCTCCATCTATAGAAACTTTACAGTGAACTTTTCACAGAGATGATACCACGCCTCCAGCAGAGTTCTTACCTCTGAACATGGTTCCAGTGTTTAGGACAGAGCTGCGGAAGGGAATACCACTTGATGACACAAGCATTGCAGTGAGGCAGAGGAGCACTCGACCTACTGGGATTGTGCTCCCTGGAGCTTCGGCCCCCTGTCCACATGGAGGTTCTGACTCTGCACCTATCATTGGAAAGGGCAAGGCTCCTGTAGAACCAAGTCAAAAGAAGTCTGACTCAAGTCGGGGCAAAGGAAAGGAGCCCATCGATGCCTCTAGTCGGAAGAGAAGGTTGACGCGAACTGATGGCAGCTCTATCAGAGTAGCTCCTACGCAAGTTGTACCACTAGCTCAGCCGACCCTCAAGTCAGTCCTGGTTGTGCCTCCAGCAATGATAACTCCGTCTCTAGAGCTCAGGGGAAGCTCCAAGCCCGAGTGTTGTCTTCGACCCTAGTGCCATCTGTGGGCGCTAGGTCCGAAAATTCTTCAACTACGGTTCCGAGGCCATTGAGAGGCTCTAGGTCCGAAGTGTGTTCTAAAACGATGGAGATCCTATTTGAGGCAGCACCGGTGGCTGCCACGACTCCTGGGATAAAGTTTGGAGCCTCTGCCTCATCGACGATGATGGGTTCTAACTTCGGTCGTCCAAGGAAAAAGTTTCGTGCTAACTGGAGCGGCAGCGTCCCCAAGTAATGATCGGTACTTAAACTTGTGTTTCCTTTTTGTTCCTTTCTCTTTCTTGAATTCTTTATTTATCTGTTTCTAGAGTATCGCGAGGATGAGCTACAGCTTCAGTACCTGTTAGCAACGCGGGCACAGAGACTGCACCGACCGGAGCCTTCGCTATTGAAATGGGTCCTTTGGTCGTGGCGGACGATATGGTAGCTCTAGCACCAACAGGCGTCGAGATGATCTCGGTGCTAGCGGCCGAAGAAGCCGTGGTTGCGCCAAACCACGAGGAATAAGCACTGGAGCAAGCTTCAACTGCTCCGGAGCCAGCATTGGAGGTACTGACATCAGTGCTGGAGATTTTGGAAGCTGCAGTAGAAGTTTCGACACCAGCTCCGGAGGTAACGACGCTGTTGGCTGATGTTGATATGCCAGAGATAGTCATGCCTGTGCTGGTACCTAAAGATCCAGCAGCAGGACCTTCTACATCTAAGCCAGAGATTGATGAGCTCCCAAAACTCAGCGTCGCGGATGTTGAGTTGTTGGAGTCCATGCTTGTGCCATGGGCACCGACAACTATTCCAAAAGTCTTGGGGGAGCCAGAGGAGCCTCAGGCAGGTCCTGAGCCAATCCCCCTGGATATACAGATTGACAATGCCTACTCAAGCATCTGCCAAGTTTAGCCCGCCTTTGACTTTGAGCACAAGACCCTGGAGGATAAGCGTGACACCGTAAGGAGCTAGCGCAAGCTGCTCTACTTCAAATTGAAGTTGACGCAGTCTTGGCTAGCGGACTTAAGGGATTGATTGGAGGCCGAGAAAGCTCGGCGGACGTGTTTGAACAATGCGCTAGATGAATGAGAGGCTGCAATAAAAGCCCTCGATGACAAGACTCAGGAGATCTACGAGCATGCCAAGAAACTCAATGAACTGGTAGATGACCGCTCGGAGAGTCTCAAAGCTTTGAGGGAACAGCTCCTCAAGCGCCGAGATGCTTTAGATAATAAGGTGGATGAGCTCCAGAAGAGAGAAGACGAAATCTCTCAGAAGTTAGAGCGCAGTGAGTAGGACTTGGCTAACTACGTATAGAAATTCATGTCCTGGTATGAAAAAGAAAAGCACCAAGTATGGCTGGAAGGAGGAGTGAACAAGAGAGAATGTGTTGTCTCTTCCAGAGAGAACAAGGTGAAGGCTAATGAGAGGGACTTTGTGTTGAAAGCTACTAAGAAACATTAACAAATCATCCCTAGCAACGGCGCCAAAAATGCATGTTGATAGGTACTAAGAAACATTAACAAATCGTCCCCGACAACCGCACAAGAATTGCTTGTTGACAGCTACTAAGAAACATTAACAAATCATCCCTGGCAACGGCGCCAGAAATGCTTGTTGACGTTTCTTAATGTCACAGATCATCTCTAGTAAGAGATGAGGTCCGCAAGCGTATGGAAACTGTTGTGTAGCATTTGACCCAAGAGTATTCCCAAGGGTGTCGTATTTATCCCAATGGAAGGCAATGAAGTAAAGTAAACATTATTCTTATGATCAAGGTATAGGGTACTAGTCAGTTATCATGAACGGGGTAAGTTGATATAAGGGTAGTGTGGCACACACCTAAGCAATGTACTCTAAGGGTAAGGTTGTCCTAGCAAGGGTTAGACTACGAGATGGAGCTACTCCTACTATGCTCTACTTACTCATATACGTAGCCTAATAAAGTAAAAATGACTATGCTAAGGGTGAATACTAGGGCTTAGTGGTCCAAGATATCGGGCACGGGCTTACCCTGGTCTGCCAGGCGACTCCCGCCAAGAGCCTACGTCATAGCTGAACGTGGAGGATTACAACGGACGGATAGGGCTGTCACCACCTACCGCCTACCTCTACAACCCGTGGACTACGATGCATTCAACGCTACTTAACTATTCAAGCATCACGCTTGCATGCTAAGTAAATACCTTAAGAGTTGCAACGTAATATTCATCCTAAGGCAATGACTAACCTAAACATCGTGAACCAATGTTGGGACTAAGCACTAACATATTCATATTAACATAATCATATTATTACCTAATTAGACTATAGTCGTGGTGTATTATGTTTATGATAACATGATAATGGCATTATGTCTAGATCATAACAACATCTACACCTAGCACATACAAGGACTCCACAATCAAACAAGAAACGCTTTGCCCAAGTATATGAATAAAGAGAGACTAATAATACTATTATTATAATGCATAAAGTCACAAATACAAGAAAAGATACATGAGCCATACCTTTCCCAATTTGGACATGGTACTAGAGGCTCCTCTCTACAGCCTAATCTCCACTAAGGACTTGGAAAACTAATGTATACAAGAGAGTGAATGCTCAAGTGGTGTGTGTTGAAGTGAGGGGTGAGGGGTCCTATTTATAGCTTGGAGAAGGGCTGGTTCCCGCCACAAAAAATGCATGAATCAGTCACCAGTGACTTCTTCAACCAGGAGGAGCCAACACGTGAAAGTTGATCAGGTTTTGCGCCAGGAAGAGGTCGCCCGAGCCATCAGGTCGGCCAACCTGGTCCTTGCTTCAAACGGTTTGTTCTTTCTCCAAGTGACTTCATGGTGAGTTCCATCCCTTTATATGGGTGCTACACCGTTGGATGGTCTCGAATACTTCTATTTGTGGGCCATTTGATCCATGTGGTGCCACATGTCGGCGCTTGATTGAGTGGAATGGTATTTTATAGGATCCAACCCCTTGTTTCACTTCAATTCTGTATAAAATATCTACATGTACCAATTTCTCCAAGTACAAGTGGAAATAGGTTAAATATAAAGGTGATGGTGCAAGAAATGATAATTCCTTCACATAATTAAGTTATATTGATGGGTGAAATTGGTGTATAACAGCCATCAACAAACTCCCCCATGCTTATCCTTTGCTCGTCCAGAGCAAAGTCAAGACTTTAGGTTGATGATCAGGAGTTGCTACAATGTTCTATTTTTTCAAAAGTACCATGTGCACAACAAAATACTCTACCTAGTATTGCAAAAATTGACATGGTACTTCACCCATCTCAAGTTATTGTGGGGCTTATGCCTTCTCCTATTCATGGGTGGTTGAAAGATAGAACAGCAAATGGAGCACACATACCCTAAAAATCAAGTTCCACTCAGATTCCGGAGAGTTCAATTTAGATTTTAAGTATCTCAATTTATTTTGCTCGGTCTCTCCTTTGTGTGTAGTGGAAATATTTCCTCACCAAGGCATTTTACCTAGACTCATCCTACCACTAAATAAGGCTTGTATGTGGAGCTTGGTAGGGAATATAGTAGGCATATTTGCAACACATAATATTGCTAAGTAAAAAAAGCAAGCCTTAGGAGAAATCAATTCAAAACTATTTGATTCAAGACTTGTGCATGTGTGATGAAGTGGATGTGGATATTTGAGATGACTCCTATTTATGTAGACTCTCTTATTTTGCAGGGATGAAACATGGCTATTTTTCCTTTTTTTTTCTCTTTTTTTCTCATGCTTATGATGTAAGCATGCATTTTTTCCTTGTAGCCATGTCTTCCACTCCCTTTTTATGCAATAAATTTGGAGAGAGTACTAAGCATGAATGGTATGGATTTTCTCTTTTTATTGTAGAGTTATGGTATGATTGGAATTTGCTTACCTCTAGTGTAGAAGTACAACATGTGCAAGTGAAGTCTTGAATTCAAAAAGTAATGAATGAAATCTCACATAGGTCTATACTAGTTTGACAAAGCTCAATGTGAAGAGAAATAGCATATGCATAAGGTCTATCAATGTAATGTATCATATGGCTTTGGTAGGTATTTCCAATCACATGACAGTAACTTAAATCTTTTTAGAATTTCTCTGAAAATTTAAGTTTTACTTTCAAACTAGGAATAGCAGCCCTATCACTATATCATATCTCACAACAACTTAGAATTGGATTAAGCTTTTGCTACCCATAATTTCTAAATCAAGGCAAAAGTAATTCTAGCCAATGAAAGCAATATTTTGGAGAGTAGTAAGTTTTAAACTAGGGACTTAGGAAAATTAAAATAGAGCAACTATTCATTATTTCATCTTTGTGAATTCCAAACCATTCTTACCGCACATCTTTTATTTTATTTTGAAAGCATATCTACTCTACTTATTTTTAAGTTTTTTTATATGCAAAGTGGATGATGGGTGAATGGAAATAAATATGCAAGGGGTGTGATACAAGTTACCTCAAGTGGGGGTCCTCCCCCAAGCTTGTTCTTGTTCAAGATCCGCGATAGGGGCTGAAACCCTAACAACGGATGTAGGCCATGAGGTTGGCCTAACCTTCTTGCAGCATGACTTTGGTATTGGAGGGTTGAGTGTCGATGTTGGACTGCCTTCTATGGGTTTCATGAGTGTGGTCGAGGATAGTATTGTCGATGTCGCTCATCCACACCTTAAGGTTTTCATAGGTTAAATGTACCTTGTTATTCCTTGGCTAAGGTAATGAGAACCCTTGGTTCCAAAGGAAATGATGTGCACTCAACAAGAATTAAGTGTGTTTCGTCATTCTTTGGCTAAGGTGTATCATACCTTCTTGCCATAAAGAAATTACTTGTACTCCTCTTGCATTGGGTGTGATCCGTCATTCCTTGGCTAAGGTAATGATAACCTTTTAGCCACAGAGGAGTGACATGTACCCAACATGTGTTGAGTACGATTCGTTATTCCTTGGCTAAGGTGCAACATACCTATAACCACAAAGGGATGACGTGCACTCAACATGGGTTGAATGTGATCCGTTGTCCCTTGGCTAAGGTATAAAATACCTTCTGACCACATAGGAACAACTGGCACCTAATATACATTGGATGTGATCTTGTCATTCCTTGGTTAAGGTACACCATACCTTTGAGCCACAAATGAATAACTTACACCCGATGATGGTGGCAATTCCCTTTAGCTTGAATGAGTGCTTAGAATAGTTGAGAGCATAATGCTCTCACATATTTGTAGCAGCCCATTGGTTGCTCACGTAGGGTTTCCATGTCAAATCTTCGGCCTCATAAAGTTATGGTTGACCTTCGGGCTTAATTTTTGATGGGTAGAAACCATCATGATTTACTCCTTGGCCAAGAGATATTGAAATGGAGTCATCTAGGGTTTCCGACAATTGGATCTTTGAGAGCCTGCATAGTAATATTACTCCTGCAACTTTCCCTCTATGGTAGAGAGAGATGGTTAGCTCTCGATACTTGTACCAATGAATTTTTGGGTTAGATAACCGAATCTTCATTTGTACACACGGTGAAGAACAAGACCAAAGATGCCTTGGGTCCAATTTCAAGTGTATTCATGAACAATGTATGAATCATTGATAGGAGTGGAGCTTTATGTATAAATCAACTTGCACATTTTTCTAAAGCTCCTACTCATTGCAATGCAGATGATATAAATACACTATATGGATCCCTTCATCTTGTAAATTTTCTAACCATCGTAGATTTGTACAAAAGAGCAAATGTTTATCATTTAGGTCATGGCAAACAAGATTCTCAATTTTATCCTCCCAGACATTTTAAATTTTCTTGCCTAGGAATTTGAAATTTAGTGATCCATGCATGAATGAGTTTCAAATCAAAATTATGGATATCACTATTCCTAGCTTGCTACATACCAATTCAACTATTATTTCATCCCATAAGCATTACCTAGGCATAAAATGTCTAAGTCAATTTAGCAATGCTTATGAACATTTGGGTACTTGTTTAAATTTATTCCCAACTAAGGTGACATTCCTTTTTGAAGAATCAAAAAGAGTAATGTCAACTACTCTCGTGAGGATGCATAAGAATTGACTGATGAGAAGGTGTAAACCTTCCTTACCAATGTAAGCAAAAAACATTCAATCCTAATGGAATTCAAACGACAGAAGATTTGGAATTATACATCAATTGAAGAGCATATCGGGTTTAAGTTCGTTGTGTGAGAAACATCCATGGATTTTGGTGTAGCCTTTATGTTCATGTGTCCTGCGAAGTTGAGGTTGGAGTTTAATGGGCTTCATCTTGCTCCTCCATTGGACCACTATCTTGAGCATTCCTCCATCAGGAACTCAAAATGAGATCGATTGAGGGATATGCATTTGATGGGGCCTTCTTTAACAACCTCATTTTCATGCGTCATGCCCTACATACATTCATATACATGGTTAACATTAATCCACATAAAGAGGAATAAGTTTAAAATTGATTTAAAACAAAACCGCACTTAAAATTCTGGAAAGTGCGGACTAGTCCGATTTTGGTGTGGACTAGTCCGAGTTCTATCTGACCTCGATCGGACTTGTTCGTTTTTGCTGCAAACTAGTGTGTTTTTGCCTCTGGACACTTCCGGACTTGTCCGGTCCTATGCGGACTAGTTCGGTGTTCCAAGAATCCTAGAAAATTTGCTAAGTCCCTGGACTTGTCCGGACTAGTCCAGTGTTCCAGCGGACCTGTCCGTTTTCCTCTCTAACTAAAGTCGGGCTTGTTCGATTTTTGGCCAGAGTTGTCCGATTTCTCCCTGGACAAATTCGGACTACTCTGGTCCTTTTCAAACTTGTCTGATATTTCATGACTCTGAGTTGACACTGCAAGGATTCCACCCTGTTGCAACGATTGTACTGCAACGAATACTAAATCGCTGCAGTAAGCTTGGTCTGTTGCCACGATTCACTAGTTCGTGGCATCAGCATCTATCGCCACGGAACACGATCGTTGCATTAGGATCTTTTGCAACAATTCACTAGTTCGTGGCATTAGGATCTATTTGCCATGAATCCGTTGCCACGATTCACTAGTTCGTGGCATTAGCATCTATCACCACAGAACACGATCGTTGCATTAGGATCTGTTGCAATGATTCACTTGTTCGGGGCATTAGGATCTATCACCGTGAATCTGTTGCCACGATTCACTAGTTCGTGGCATTAGCATCTATCGCCACGGAACACGACCGTTGCATTAGGATCTATTGCCACGATTCACTAGTTCATGGCATTAGGATCTATCACCACGAATCTGTTGCCACAATTCACTAGTTCGTGGCATTAGCATCTATCGCCACGGAACACGACCGTTGCATTAGGATCTGTTGCCACGATTCACTAGTTCGTGGCATTAGCATCTATCGCCATGAATCTGTTGCCACGATTCACTAGTTTGTGGCATTAGCATCTATCGCCACGAAACACGACCGTCGCATTAGGATCTGTTGCCACAATTCACTAGTTCGTGGCATTAGCATCTATCGCCACGAATCTGTTGCCACGATTCACTAGTTCGTGGCCTTAGGATCTATCGCCATGAATCTGTTGCCATGATTCGATAGTTTGTGGCATTAGCATCTATCGCCACAAAACCCGATAATGGCATTAGGATCTATTGCTACAATTCTATAGTTTGTGGCGTTAGCATCTACGGCAACGGAACCCGATCGTTGCATTAGGATCTGTTGCTACGATTCAGTAGTTTGTGGCGTTAGCATCTATCACTGTGGAACCCGATCGTTGCATTAGAATTTGTTGCCACGATTTACTAGTTCGTGGCATTAGCATCTATCGCCACGGAACGCGATCATTGCATTAGGATCTATTGCCACGATTTGATAGTTCGTGGCGTTAGGATCTATCGCCACGAAACGCAAACGTTGCATTAGGAACTTATGCCACGATTCACAAGTTCGTGGCGATAGTATCTATCGCCACGAAACACAATCGTTGTATTAGGATTTGTTGCCACGAAATACCGGTTGGTGGCGTTAAGATCTATCGCCACGGAACACAAACTGCATTACATATAGTGTTCACGTACAGCTAGCTCACACAGTACCTATAAGAAAAAATCATCATCTTCGCTGTCCTCCCTCAATATTGGAGGTACAATACCATCATTGATATATGTATCATCATCGTCGTGGTCGTCGTCGTCATCTTCATTTGAAAGAGCGGAAGCATCACCAGTTGCTCCGTCAATGTCATTCCTATCCCATGTGGTCATATCCTCATTTATATCAGTAAGTCGTCGATCATCAAATAATATCTCTGCCTCCATCGTCTCAGTGACATTATTTTCACTGTCTCCAGGGGGCATGGCAAAAAAGTTTCTTGGCATCGTTTTAACAATTGTAGCCCATTTAGGTTTCTTCACAATTCTAACGTAAAAAACTTGTTCTCCTTGGGTGGCTAGAATGTAAGCCTCATACTTAAATTGAGAAATAGTAGTGTCCACATCTATCATTTCGTATCGATCCATTTTGTAGCCTCTGCTTTGGCTCTGACCGGAATGAGGCCGATCAAACCATTCACATTCAAATAACATAACCTCTTGATTTTTTTCGAAATCAACAGAAATCATTTTCTTGATTACTCCATGCCACTCATGATCACCATCTCGAACAACAACACCCCTGTTTTGCGTACGTAAATCTTTTTCCACCTCTGCTTTTCGAAAGAAGAAGCCATTTATGAATGATCGACTAAAAAAACCCCGACGATCACGTCCTATAGATAATGCATACAAATAATCAGTTACTTTGCCTTCTTTGTGTAATGTTGTAATTTGTACACAGTAATTAGTATAAAAGGGTTCATCGATAAACCAACTTCAGAACAGATATTTCTTCAACATTTCATCAAAGTAAAAACTTGCATGTACTTACTCGTTCTTGAAACCAATAAACAAACTCATCTCTATGGTGTCTTTCAACATCACGAGAATGAATCTTTTTCAGCTCTTCAAAATACTCACTGAAAAGGGTACAAAATTAAATTAGCCATCTACAATAAGCATGATCCATTAATATAGTATAGAACATCTGAGGGTTATACGTACTTGATCCATGGAGTGGCCTCTTCAACATTATAAATAATATAATGCCTGATGTTATGTAGTTCCACCATAGTAATTTCACCCCATTTAAACCCTTTTTAGAATTATGAACTTCTGTAAATATATTAGACTTGACAGAAGGTTCATTCCTAGCTGCAGCTTCATGACGTTCTGGCCTATTAAGCTTGGTGCTGTTGTTATCCAAAAACTGGCTACAAAAAGTCATACACTCTTCCATAATATATCCCTCAGCTATAGAACCTTCCGGATGAGCTCTGTTACGTACATACCTCTTCAATGTACCAAGGTACCTCTCAATTGGATACATCCATCTGTAAGAAACAGGTCCACCCAAGCGAGCTTCTTCGCCAAGATGGATTGGAAGATGTACCATGATATCAAAGAAAGCGGGAGGAAGCAATATCTGAAGCTTACAAATTGTTTCAGGAAATTGTTCAATCATATTATCCAAATCTGGTTCCGCCAATTCTTTAGAACAAATTCCAGAAAAGAATCTGCTAAACTCAATTAAAGGTTCAACAACCTTTTCAGGCAATATGTCACGTATTGCAATAGGAAGGAGCTTCTGAAATATAATATGGCAGTCATGAGTTTTAAGACCTGATACCTTACGTGCTGTTATGTCCACACTTTTCTTGATGTTTGAGGCATAACCATCGGGCATCTTCACGTCTGCCAAAAACTTGCACAAGGTGGTCTTCTAATCTTTTTGCAAAGTATATGATGCTGATGGACAATCATACTTCCCTTTAATACCCATCGGATGTTGCTTTGGCCATATACCCATTTCCTGCATATCAAAACGAGCTTGTAGACTATCTTTTGTTTTACCATTCATATTGAGCAATGTACCCAATATGCTATCACAAATGTTTTTCTCAATGTGCATGACATCCAAGTTATGCCTTATTAGCAATGTCTTCCAATACGGGAGCTGAAAAAATATACTTTTCTTCTTCCAACTATGCCACCTATCTTCCTCAGTGCGCTTTCTCTTATTATTCGTCTTTCCAAAACTCACTTGATCAAAAGTCTCGTATTGTTGGAGTACTTAGTGACCATAGAGTGATGTTGGAGCCTCTCTATTCTCTATTTTGTGGTTGAAAGAAGCTCCGACGCCACTGGTGATCCTGAGGTAGGAAACGACGATGACCAATGTAGCAATACTTTCGTCCATGTTTCAACCACAAGGCGTCAGTGTTTACATGGTAGTATGGACATGCTAGCCTACCTTTTGTGCTCGATCCACATAGCATTGCATATGCTGGAAAATCATTTATTGTCCACAATATAGAAGCTCGCATGAGAAATGTCTCTTTCTTTGAACTGTCGTATGTTTCAACACCATCAGACCATAATTTCAGTAGTTCATCAATCAAAGGCTGCAGATACACATCAATGTTGTTTCCAGGTGACTTTGGCCCAGGAATTATAATTGACATCAACCAATAAGGCTGCTTCATACACAACCAAGGTGGTAGATTATAAGGGATTAGAATCACGGGCCATGTACTGTAAGAAACATTCATTACTCCAAAAGGATTGAAACCATCAGATGCTAGCCCAAGTCTTATGTTGCGAGGATCAGATGAGAAATTTGGGCGAATGCTATCAAAATGCTTCCATACTTTCGAATCTGCAGGATGGCGTAATATTCCGTCATCAATACATTCTTCTTTGTGCCGGCGCATGTTTGATGCCATTGATTCTGCCATATAAAACCTTTGAAGATGGGGAATAAGAGGGAAGTATCGTAGAATCTTGCGTGCTACAAGCTTCTTGGCTTTTCCACAAGGTAAATCCTCTCTTGCATCCCCACCAGTACTATTTTTCCATCTTAATTCGCCACATTTTGGGCATCGATCCAGCAGAGAATAGTCCTTCCGGATGTAAAAGCCCGCTTTTCGAAAGAACAAAAAACGCAAAAATGCAAACTTAAAAATTTTGAAAGTGGACTTGGAAATCCAAACTCACATGAACCATATGAGTTAACCAATGTTCACTAAAAATAAGGACTTGTTAAAATTTTACATATAGAACATGTTTGCTATTGTATATTGGGACATAAGGTGTAAAATCTGTAATTTCCAAGTATTCACATTTTCAATGAAAAAATAAAGGAGAAAAGAAAACAAAATTGAGAGAAAGAAAAAGGAATTATTCCAACCCTAAAATGGGACATTAAAAAAATTAAAATCTACGGCTGTAAATTTTTCCATGACCTTCTAATATCCCAAATTGACTCTCGGTAAAGTTTCAAAAATTTTTGAAGCACGTTTTCCATTTATTGGACACATACTGAGAGTTTAATCACCCTGTCCAAATCAACTCCAAATTTTTCCCAAGGTCCCTTATGGTTCAAATAGGTTAACTTCAAAGTTTCAGGATTTTTGAGCCTAAGTTACTATTTATTTCATTGAATCAAGTATCACCGCTTGAATTCAAATTCAAACTTGAGTTAAAAATTCAACTTGCTCAGTTCTGAAATCTGATTGCACCATAAAATTCTTCACATTTTATTTAGTCATAGGGTAAAAGTTGAATATTTTTGAAGCATGTTTGCTATCTCTATTTGAAATTGGAAAGGAGTAGGGATAAGAGTGAAGTGGGTCCCACATGTCATGTTTATCCTCATGGCCACAAAACCGACTTCGCTTCTTCCTCTCCTGGTCTTATCCATAGCACGCCGCTCGCCCTGCCTTCTCCCGGTCTTATCCACAGCACGCCGCTCGCCCTGCCTCCTCCCGGCTTCCTTGCGCGCGCCTCCTCACCGGCCGCCGGCGCCGCCAGCTGCGTCACAGCTCCGCCCGGCGCGCTCACTGCCGCGCGAGCGCCGCTCCCCGCTCTCCCCCGGCTGCATCCTCCTCCTGGCCGACCGCGGTGTCGCGCCACTCCCGCGCACCTCCCTCGCCGACCAACTTGCTCACCGGTCGTGCTCCCTGACGGCCGCCTGCTCCTCCCGTCGGCCGCCCTACTCGCTGCTCCTTCCGTGCACCATGCCAGCACTGCCACCTGCTTGTGCTCCCATGTCCCAGAGCCTTGGTCTACCGCCAATGGCTGTTTCCGCCGAGGCCGCGCCCCTCACGCGCCCTGCCGATGCAGGCTGCGCCACGCCGACCACCCGTGTCGTGGCCGTGCCATCCTGCTTGTGCGCTGTTCCAATTCCAACACCATGGTCGCTGTTGTACACACCTATCCTACACACCATAGCCGCCTTCTGCTGGCCATGACCGCTGCTACGCCGCGCTTCGCCTGCCATGTGTCCCCATGTCTGTGCCGCCGCCTCCTCAACTCGCCAGCGCCTTGTGGGTACTGCACCACCCTCGACACCATGCCTCACCACCTCTGCGTCACTAGCAAGTCCATGTGTGCGCTTGTATTGCTTAGACGCCTGCTCCGGCCAACGTCGTCACCTTGATCGGGTCTTCACGGCGTTCCGCGTCGTGGCTATGTCCTGGAAGCAAGACAAATGATTGGTGTGATGGATGAAATGCAAGAACACGTCACTGACACACCAACATCGACAATTGATTCAAGGTTAGCTCTGATCTGTTTAAAGATTGGTCGGATCAATGCTGCAGTCAACCTGTTCGATGAAATGTTTACAAGGGAAGAACCAACTTTGTTGATGTTTAGAGCTGGTATGTGATGCAGGGGTAGAATGATGTGGCAATTGACAAGGACATGTGCCAAGATACCCTTTGAATGGCGATGAAGCGACGGAATCAAGTACACACCCAAAATGTTCGGCGAAATGCCTACAAGGTCAGCCTTGCCCTAAAATGCCTTGCTTGACGTCATCGAAGTCCGTTCGTCGTGACCCCTAATGGTACTCATGTGTCGTCAAGCCATACGTCCATTTTCCGCATTGATATCATTCCTATAGAAATCCCCAAGTTGACCTCCTTTGTCATTTGTATCACGTTGGCCTGTCCGTGCGTGCTTGTGATGCTCCACCATGAGCCGCGTCGACGTCGTTGACCACATGACGTTGTTGTTACGCTCCGAGCCGTCATCATGCTCGGGCATCGAGATGAAGGATGCTTGTGATGTGTGTGGTGCTGGAACACAACCACGACACAATAGTCGGTGGTCGTTTAGACAAATTAGGGTTTAGTCGAGGCGAGACTCGTCGAGTCCTGGGTGTAGCCAAGGTGCTCGATGAAATGCCTTCTAGGTCAAACCAGGTGTGTCGGTGATCACCGATGACCTAGGGAGAGGTATGCAAGAGCGTTGCGACCAACAAGGAGAACTAGACCAAGGGGAACCTTGGATAAGAGTTCCTTGGTTGTGTCGAGGATGTTCTCTAACCGATCGCAGGATTGGTTAACTTGGTATACCACTTCATCGAAGGCAGGTTCGTCGAGTCACTTATCAACAGCCGAGTCGACATCACTAGCCTTAAGACTCACAAGGTGGTGTTCGGGATTCCGCTCACCCCATTGACGAGTCCTGGTTGATGTGGACGTCGCTAAGACGATCTTCTTGAGATGGCAAAGCGTGCTTTCACGGCAAGGTCTTGCATCATGTTTAAGTCCCAAGAGCTTACCGAGCTCACTTGGACAAGCTTGCGGGAGACACTACATTAGTGTCGTCGTGTAAGCACCTGAACGATGCTTGCGACATTAGTCGTAGCAACGGGTTTACCTAAAAGCGGTTTGAACGTTGTCTTGGTACTCATGCTAGGTTAACATTGCTTGTAATGACTTCTTAAGTCCAAGCCATGTTGATCTCAATTCAGTCCCAAGTGTCGTTAGGTTCCATCATGGTTCATACTAAGTCAGGACCCTACGATAGCACTGCTCACTTAACTAGGTTTACTCCTTTATGAGTTAAGTCAAGTTCATTGGCTGACTGCTAAATCGCGACCTTCCTCTTGTACACTCCACTCATACTCAAGCTTTCGATGTCCCACCTTGATTTTTGGGTCGTCCTTACACTTCTCCGCCCAACACGTCTTCACCATTAAGAATTGTCAATCTCGCGTGGCATAGCTTGAAGTGTGGTATGCTAAGGTTCAATGTAGCTTTATGTTGTACCTTTCAGTTCATATCGACACTATTATGTACACCTTGACTCATCCCTTGGTTACCCACACAACAAGGCATATCTGTCCTTCCTAGTCAAACTCCTCGTTCTTAAAGTTTACACAACCCCGTGGAGTCTATTATTAAATTACTTAATTACTTAATGACTTATATGCATATCATGTCGATAGGAACGTGCTGATAGGTGACCGACAAGAATCTTCGCTTGGAGGAGAAGGCCAAGGTGTTTCCACTTGAAGTTTCGTGGCAGACTCTTTGGAGGAAAGCACAAGACTTAACGACTGACATTGACTTAGCGCAAACTATGGCAGGCCCCAGTTTGCATTTAAAAGCTTTATAGAGTTTTGCAGTATTTCTCACATTACATCGTAAGTTTCATATGTGCATTGTGTATAGGGTGATTGATACTCCACTTGCATGACCACAAATCCCAGGGGTTGGTTGGAACGGGTTACAATTTGACCTGTAGTAACTGCTTTGCTAATGTATAGAAAATCCGGTAGAAGTCGAGTAGTTGAAATCTACTCGCGAGAGATGTAGGACATATCTCACAAGATTGGTTAGATAGACAATGACTTAATATAATGAATCTGAGACCGGGCAGGGGATGGATAGGAAGCGACAAGAATTGGAGTCTCGGTCGCATAGCCCTGCCTGTGTCGATTAAGGCCCGTATGTATGCAGCCCCTTCGAACAAGCTTGACTTGTACCGGCGACATACTTGATATATGGGCTCTAGTAAACTGATGTAACTCGATAACTGGGATGTTGAGGCCATTAACTCACCATCGATAGGGGTGGGTTGAGGGCAGTAAGGTGTAAATCGGTCGGCGGACACAAGAGGTGTTCCGTGCGGAGACCTTCTATTCGCGGAGGTGAGACGGGTTCGGTGTTCAGGTTTCCTGTGAAAGGTGGCCATATACGACTAGTACTGAAGTGTTACGTAGGTACTGATGTACTCGCTGACACTTCCGAATGTGCGTATGTGTCGTGTTGTCCGAGTGTGTCCTGATTGCAATCACCGTTCCTCGCGGTAATAGAGTACCACTTGTTCACTGAGCAGTGACGTAGTAAATACTGAAGAAGTCAGAAGAATATGATATATTGAATTATAATTGCTTTGCAACCTTGTATGGCTTAGAGATAGTACAATTCAAAGTTTACAGTTTCCCCATACTTTACCTGTAATAGCATTATGTGCTTTGGGCATGTCATATCATCGGCAAAGCGTTTGTTGTTTGATTGTGGAGTCTATGATGTGCCGTGCTTGAAGAATGTCATTTGCTACTTAAAACATGATTATAAGGATCCACTTATAGGCGAGTCTATTTATGCTATTCCTTACCTATGCTTAGTATTCACCCTGCATATGTCTGGTCAGACGGGTTAGTTTTGCTGAGCCTTATGCTCACGTTTGCGTTTTAACGATTTTTGCAGGTATTAGGTTTATTTCTGCTGTTCAGGTTGTACATGAGATCTCGAGGTATCGAGATAAATCTCATGTGAAGCACGCCGCTGCTGAATGTTCTTCATGTTGCTAGTGAGAAGCGTCCTAGGGCATGGACGTCTTCTCTCCTGCTTAGTTAGGTGAGATTATGAGTATGTATTTTTCCGCTGCGTGTGTACCCCTGTCGTACACTCTTTTGTAAACTCTTCTTATTATGAAATGAAAACTTTATATGTTTTGGTATCCTTTTTGTGTGTGTTGTTAGGTGCCTCATCGCACGACACCACCCAATGAGATCCTCAGATGTGTGGACTCCGGTCCCCACACCGGAATAACACACAGTCATTGACACATGCATCAATCTTTTCGTAGCTCAGCCCGAGGTCACGAACAACCTTCTGAACATTATCAAGTGTATTAGGAATGCAATGGCCCTCTGGAAGCACATATGAGAATAGTTCAAGGATAAACTCACACGCTTTTTTGCTCAAATCAGTTAAACACTTTATTTGGTACAACATGACAATGAAGGATAATTGGGTCAATTTCTCACAACCTGGATACAACTCCTTTCTGGCATCATTTAATAAGTCATAGAATGCCTTTGCACACCCAGTTGGCTCCTGCTGGTTTATAGCATTTTTTGGATCATCAACACCTGCTGAAGTACCACCATGATCACCAGTGCCTCTAAGAAGGCTGGACAGCATATTTTCCATAGCAGCATCATCAGAAATTATCTCCTCATTATTTGCTTATTGCTCAGCAATTTTTTTCTCAACTCGTTTTTCTCCATGGTGTACCCAACAAGTATAATCAAATGACATCCTATTACAAAGCAAGTGAAGATGAACTTCCTTGCGTCTCCCGTAGCAAATATTACAACATTTCGTGCAAGGACAAGGCTTAGTTTCTTCTTCACGAGTGCCCTGGAATGCTAAATTTAAAAATGACTTCATTCCATCCTGCAACTCCTTCGTACGTCTGTCTTTTCACTTCCATGTCTTATCTTCTGACATTGCTTCCTACAATTCAATCAGCGTATCCGTAAGAGGATTGAACTACAATAACATTATGTGAGCAATTGTACCTAGCACTGTTGCTCCTCCACGCCGGTGGACGGCGGATGCTCTTCGAAGAGCGTGGCGGCCGGCGGATACTCCTCCAAGAGCGTGGTGGCCGGCGGATGCTCCTCCAAGAGCGTGGCGGCTAGCGGACGCTCCTCTAGGCGCGCTTCGTGCAATCGGGAGAGGGGCCATTGTGGATCGAAGGGTCTGGCGGGGAGGCAGCCGGGACAAAGGTACATGAAGCTATCAGAGTAGGCCCAACACTATGCTGGGCTGCTTGTTATTCGTGGGCTGAAACTGCTCTGAGTCACTTTGTATTCCTGGGCTGAAATTGTGTTGGAACGCTTGGTGTTCGTCCCCATGTACGCGTGAGCCCATTACCAAAATTTGGCGTCATTAAAGGAGCTGTTCTTCGATAAAAGGAGAAATTTTTAATTTGACACGCAATGGGCCCGAACACGGCTTGTATACTGCCATTCAGTGCTTCCATGCGTGCTCTTACTTAAGTGTCATGATTTTATTGTCCCTTTCATTTACCTAACATAGTGCCTAATTTAACTTCAACCAATTAGATGATGACACATAAGCGCGGAGTATGCATGGAAGCACAAACGGGAGCACCGAAGTTGCATCCGAACGGGAGGACACGGCTTGTATACTCCCATTCATTGCTTCCATGCGTGCTCCTACTTAAGTGTCATGATTTTATTGGCCCTTCCATTTACCTAACATAATGCCTGATTTAACTTGAACCAATTAGATGATGACACATAAGCGCGGAGTACGCATGGAAGCACAAACGGGAGCACCGACGTTGCATCCCCAAATGGTTGCCACGTACGTTCACGCTCAAAATCTTATAGCCAAGGGCGCACTGCACGGTTCCCGCGACTGTACCACCCTACCCTGTTGATTGCCACGTACGCAAGCGCACCGAATCTCGCAGGGCGCACGGGCACACACGAATTCCACATCCGAACTTTGCTCAGCGATCCGAATAACTCGGCGCTCGGTGTGCACGATCCATCATCATGGGCACGAATAATATTATGAAATTATCAACTTTGATGATTCAATAATACCAATCAAGTTTCATCCAACCTACCAACAAAAAATTGGATCGTCCAGTCCACCGAACCAAACATTAATTTGGATGATCCAAGACATAAAGAAATGGATGATCTATCTCCAATCAAAATTCGACGTCAAACCAAACGCAATTGATGATTGAGCACTTTGTCACATGTCACTAGAGTGTACGCACAAATGACAAATACATGACCTCAACACCGGGTTTAGGGTGCATCGTGGACTAACCACATGACCCGACCAAACACTCACATAATTACCATACACCTGCAAGAGCAACCATCTGGCCACATCCACCAACGCATCCTGACCCTGCGAAAGGATGACGAGCAGCGGCAGGTGAACACGTTGCAGCGGCGGCGCAATTGAAAACGGTGGCAGCGGACGGTGACAATACCTGGATGTTGGTGTAGTCGACCTCGCACTTCTTTCGCGAGTCGTTCACCTTCCGTGGCGAGCTGAACCACACTGGCAGGAACTCCTTGGTTTCGCAGTCGAAGCATGACTTGGAGAAATGGGCCACCAACGCACCCCGACCCTGCGAAAGGATGACGAGCAGTGGAAGGTGAACACCATGCAGCGGCGGCGCAATGGAAAACAGTGGCAGCGGACGGCGACGTACCTAGATGTTGGTGTAGTCGACCTCGCACATCTTCCGCGAGTTGTTCACCTTCCAACGGAAGCCATGCAGGTGCTTCGTCCATAGCCAGAACGCCGCATCTGGCGATGTGATGTTGACAAAGCAGTAGCCCTTGTAGTATGACATATGATATATAACTTGATGGTTTTGGAAAAAAAATGGAGGAGAAATATGTATATCGCATGCAACTACGTAAATACACCTCAATTAATTAGCTAGTTATTTTTTAAGATGATAAAAAATTATTATCTTTTTCTATGTGAGGTGGTCGGGGTAGATGATGTACATGGTGTAATAGCTTATTTGCCATGCCAATGTGGATGTCCAACCCAGACTAAGGATGATAGCAAAACGGTCTTTTGAAGTTGATAGACTAAATAATTGACCCGTTTGAAAGTTCAGGGACCAAACTTAGTTTTGATTAAAAGTTTGGGGATGAAGTTGAGTATTGCTAGCTTGATGAGCTCAAGCTCGAAAAGTTCGAGTAAGCTCATTTGTTGTTGTCATATGTGATATGTACGTATGATTAACTAAACTATATAATTCTATTAAAAATGTTCTATGGGACACAATTTTTATATATGATAGAAACAAACTCGCTCAAGTTCGACTCGTTGACAGCCCTACATGGAATTAATGTTTTGGTGCAATCGTGTAATCAAAGATATTCATCCGTTGGATCTACATCTTACGGTTATTACATCTTTTCATTCAACCCTTTCCACCACCACCACCACCCCTCCACCTGGTGGAGGGGGTTAAATAAAAAGATTCAACGACCATAATGTTGATTGATCCAAGGGTTGAAGATGGTTGATTGCACGATTACACCAAACATCTGATTACATTGTAGTTGAACCCAACTTTAAAACAGAAAATCTTTTGACACAGATTAATCCAGTTGTGAAGTTTTTCTCTTCTTGTTTTTGTGATGTTTTATTTTTTTCTTGTCTTGTGATGTTGTGTTTCATGTTTTGTACTTCCTCCTTCCCATATTACCTGTCGTTAATAATGAGGACAAGTTATTTTCTAGTTCAAATATGAACTAAAAAAAATTGTTCTAACGACAAGTAATATAGGAAGGAGGGAGTAATATTTTATGATAATGAACTCAATGTTGTTCAGCTGTTCCATCTGTTATTTTATTTTCTACCTGCTATTTAGTAAACTATCTATTCTATCTGTATTCTCTACTAGTGAACGACCGTCCACACCGCCGATGGCCTCTAAAGTGGCCTATACGATACTTTAGCCGCTGGAGGTGTCAGGAGATTGCCCGCAGCGGGGCCTGCAAAGCGGTCTGTACAGTAGTATACAGTACTAACAGGTAGCGACGACGGGAAAGAAAAGATGTGACAATGAACAGGGAGAAAAGAAAGGACGAGAAAAATGATAGAAAAAGGTAGGTATAACTCCAACGTTCCACTGGCCCTATGCCCCTATACGCGGTGTAATCATTACCACTACTCCTATACGTGACCAAAAGTTATTACCACTGCTTCAAGGTAAGTGTTGCGGACTAGATGTGCTGATTAGTTTATTTTGTGTTTACTGGGGATTATGTAACAGCTAGTTCTGTCGATTAGCGACGACTGGAATGAAAAGTGGAGACAATAAACAGAGAGAAGGGCACCAACTGCTGTGAAATCTGGACTTCTGTGTAAGCGTGCAATCTGAGAATCTTAGCCGTTTGATGGACATCCAAGGGTGGCTACACCTTTTACATATAAGTGTGTAAAAAGTGCGCAATCAGTTGGAGGGATCTATGTGCAAAAAGTATGACACCCTTTGATGTCCATCACACGGCTGAGATTCGCGGATTGCACGCTTGCACAGGAGCCCAGATTGCACAACAATCGTTGCCTTCATTACAAACTACTATATGATTGAATGTATTCATTCCGGAAGAATCCATTTCTTTAAATTGTCCCGTGAGTTTCCTTGGACGCAAACGGGGCTAAACATAAGACGAGCGGGCATAGAGGAAACACAACAAGTGCAACATTCATCAGAGACTAGCGGGCATAGGGGAAACACACATACTTGTACAAGTCTATTTTATATACTCTCTTTGTTCTCTATTAATTGGCGTTGGGAGAACTAGCAGTGCATCCAAACGGGAATGGAGGGAACATAATCCATATAGTACAATGCCAGACAGTAGAATAGGTGATGCTCGTGCTTAATCCTACAGTTCTCTGTACAGAAAACTGACCACATCTCCCACGTAGGCCTGTCGCAGTGGGCAGTTCCCTGGTTCCCCCCCCCATTGAGCAGCCTCAAGCGTCATCATCAATGTTGGGCACCACCACCGGCGGCGCTTCTGGACGAGGCCTGCCCAGGAACCTTCAGGCGACACCATCAATACTATTCATGGCTTAACGCCGACACCGGCAACACTCCTTGTTGGTCCACTTCATGGCGACGGACCCGGCCGCGTTGTAGCTGACGTGGGCCTCACCTTCGACCTGCCGGATATACTTGAAGGCGTCACGGGCCCCGCGGTCGGCATCATAGTGGAGCATGAGGACGTAGGCTGCCACCATATGGCCGTTTACGGCCGCCCTGGCAAGGAACTGGGTGCCCAGCTGCGCGCGACCGTGCTGGAAGACGAGGTCGAACCCAGTGATCATGCATGAGGGTTGCCGACAATTGCCAGGCGCTCCACGAGGCGGTCGTAGCTCCGGTTATACTTCCAGATGCTCACCCGCTCTAGCGCCACGCGCCTGCCCACAGCGCGATCCCGTCACGCCACATGCATGGCCTTGCAGGTGCCGCACAGACTGGAGAGGTCGTCCATGGGCTGCAGGTGATGAGTAATTTTAGGCCCGATCTTCCGAAAGGTAATGATAAGTCGGTTGATGGAGATCTCGACGTTGATGATCCGAGGCTCTTGAGTAGAACACGAAAACCCCTGCAATCACTACACCACCGCTCCGTTGGTTATCAACCGTGCTTCACACGATTGACCTCACCAAGAAGGCTAATTCCTGCAAGTGCAACCGAGAACACAAGCAAGAACAAGGTAGACACGATCTGAAATCGCGAAGTTGGGGTTTCACAAACCGAAGAACGGCGATATTATTGATCTAAGCAAAATCCAATTGTTCATGGCGGCTACTATGGAGTATATATAGGTGGGAGGACGTCCAAGGGGGTGTTGGGGTCGTGACCTAACCCTAACACACGAAAATAATGGATTTAGACTTGATACAAGGCCCAATGGCCCAATACGGTGGCGCAGCACCCTGACAGATTTTGTACTTGATTTTGTTTCAACTATTCCCATCGACTCCGAAGGAATTTTGACATGGGACTGGCGCCATTGGAAAGTTTATCCTCTCCCCTTTCCGTGCATATGTAGAACGTCCAAAACGGTGTTCGTATGCATCCTGGGCGTCCATTTTAGTGCGTACTGCTCCTAGACTCCGAGTTGGATACGATTTGGAGTTTGGTTCGATTTTCATCTTCTTTGAACGAATTCTTCTGTCTTCCACGTCCCTAATACTCCCTCCAAGTACTCCTTGAACCTCTCCATGGATCCTAATCACAAATAAATCATTAAGTAGCAATTTATGCTCAAAAACATATAAGGAAATATATAAGAACGAGTTCACCTCTGAAATTAATTGTTGTGTATGAACTCTATTGATTGCATCTTGTATGTTCAGTTGTTTGTATCCATAGAAGTGATTTCCTCATCATCCTCCCCTTCTTGAATTGGAGTCGTCCTCGACTCAAGTTCATCTTCTATCATGTGTGGGTCCATATATGCAACGCCATCAAATCTTCTTGTAAGCATGAACGGAGGAGGCCAAGGTGGTGGACGGCATAGTGCACCATCTTGATCTTGTCCAAACAAGAGCGCACATTCATTTGAGCCAGGATCCCAAACAAATAAACTTTGTACCATATTTGTAGGTGCAATGATAATGTGCATGATCTCGTCATTCTCCCCTTCTTTATGACAAGTCGTCCTCGGCTTGCTCGTATGTCCAGGAAAAAGGATTGCTTTGGGGGTAAAATGAACACTGTCCATATTGCATGACTGCAGCGAACAATACTTCTCTTTTATTTTTTGTCCCTGCTGTAAGAAAAAAATACTCGAAAAGCTTGACAAAACATTATTAACGTTAGTGCATTCATTTACTTTAGGATGTTGTTGCAGCACAAAAGGAGTTTTCTCATTTGAACAAACGTAAACTTTATGCACCATAAACACACCACTATGTTCATATTTGCCTATTGCATGAAAAATATTTCTACTTAACAAAGGAAATTCAAATTGGGAAAATATTCTATTCTCTACTATATCTAGATCACAAAGAGTGTCAAATTCAATATAGCCCAAAGTATTTAGAGAAGATAACAATTTCAGCTCATCCCTTTCACAAGTAATTGGAATCAAATTCTTAATTTCAGCACATGTGGGTGATAAAGTATCAAATTCATTCAGTTGTTCTAGCATAGGTACAATATAATTATTAGCACACAACTCATTTTTAACAGGAGGATCAGCAGGAAAATCAACATGTGGCAATGGTGTATCAATAAAAGATTCCACTAGTCGCTCCTCGACAATAGCATGATTGGTGAAAAAATTCAGAACATCCAGAAACTTCTCACCTTCAACAAGTGTGTTGTGATATTTGTTACCTTTATTCTCATTTTCAGCAGTAATTGTGGGTGAAATATGAATTGATAGATCTGAATTTTCACAGGGGTTGTTGAACACCTCATTCGGTTTTGGATTTTCTACGATTATAGGTTCTTGTTCCTGCAAAAGGTTAGGCCTAGGAGGAGGTACAACAAGAAAATTCTTCTCAAGCTCATGTATTTCATCTTTGCAATTGGATACACTAGTAAATGTTTCTCGCATAAGAATTTTCATATCTTTCCATGTTCAAGGTTTTTCTAAATCATTTAAATTATTCCACCAAGTTAACGCACAACCTACTAATTCACTTGCAAAATTTCTAATCTTCCTCCTCTCACACATATGAAATTTTCCAAAAATTTTATCCAACTCTATTTCCCAAGCAATATATTCATCTTAACCAAGACCATCAAAAGAAGGAAAAGATGGAAGAATGTAATTACTTATTGTTGAAGGTGTTGTAAAGGTGGTCTGAATGTCATGTGAATCCTTGGTTGATGTTTGATTTTTACTGAGCAACTCCATCGTCGTCTTCATCATGTCCATCATCTCAGCATATAATGCATGATTCTTGCTTTTACCTGACATTGTTAGTAGCAAACAGAAGACAACACAAAAAATATGTTATCCCTATCAACTACAAAGGATAATGGCAAAGTAGAAGTGGAATCACACACTCTCAAGCGTCTACCACGCTCTTACAGGTGCTCTTACCGACACTGCAGGTGGCAAACGGTGGACGGTATGAAGAAACCAATGAAGCGTGGGATGATTGCAAAGGTGTATCAATTCTGCTCAAGAGTAAGGTGTAGCTTGGATGACAATTTATATGTAGCAAGGATTAGAGACAATGAAAATCAGATAGTAAAGTTGAATAATTGTCCAAAGTACTTGTCAAAGTTGCTGGCCTAAATGTGTTCCTAGTAGTTCAAGCTAGCAAGACATGAGACAAAACTAGATGACACAAAGAATGCAAGCACTTCTGTTTTTTTTTTTGTTGTTTTTTTTTCTCTTTTTTGTGTGGCTTTTGTTTCTTGTTTTGCACTTGCCTTATTCTTTTTTCTTCCTTTTTTTTCAGAATGTGCTGCAAGGGAAGAACACAATGAAAATCAATCCAAGATATCTCATATGTCTGTCACAGATTTTCTGCTCAATCTTCCAAGGACAAATAGGCACACTTATAGGCTCTAAATTGGAAAACTTAGAGCAGCAAGATTGTAGATATATCTCTCCTCTTTAATTTCAACATATGGAAGACCTATTTTGGAAAAGAACAATAGGAGATACTGCCCCCGAAATACAGACTATTCAGAATTTTTATGTCAATAACAGATTCGGATCTAATGCAATTTCGACGTCAATAACTATATTTTCTGGGAAAATGATGAATAAGAAAGTTATAGAGAACTTCTTAAGATTTCTAGAAAGTATAAGAACACGAAAATCCGAGTTCATATGAGCTAGATATGATGAAAATACTGAACTGGACAGAGATGAATCTAATCTGGACGTGATGACGTGATTCAAAAGGATGAATCAACACAATGCAAAACTCAAACTAAGACTAAAAACACTTCTAAACCAGCAATATGACTCAACCACGGACACAAACTCAACAAAACCAAACTGAATAACAAAGTTGCAAAAGCTCAATGTGATTTGGACAAAGTAATGAACAGATCTACTAAACTGCAAGTTTTTTTGTGGTTTTTTTGTGGACTCTAGGTATGAAAAACAAAACTAATGTAATGGATAGATGAATTACCTAACGGGCAACCTGGCTCTGATACCAATTGATAGGAAAAATGGTCCTGATCTTCTGAAAGGTAATGATAAGTCGGTTGATGGAGATCTCGACGTTGATGATCCGAGGCTCTTGAGTAGAACACAAAAAACCCCTGCAATCACTACACCACCGCTCCGTTGGTTATCAACCATGCTTCACACGATTGACCTCGCCAGGAAGGCTAATTCCTGCAAGTGCAACTGAGAACACAAGCAAGAACAAGGTAGACACGATCTGAAATCGTGAAGTTGGGGTTTCACAAACCGAAGAACGGCGATATTATTGATCTAAGCAAAACCCAATTGTTCATGGCGGCTACTATGGAGTATATATAGGTAGGAGGACGTCCAAGGGGGTGTTGGGGTCGTGACCTAACCCTAATACACGAAAATAATGGACTTAGACTTGATACAAGGCCCAATGGCCCAATACGATGGCGCAGCACCCTGACAGATTTTGTACTTGATTTTGTTTCAACTATTCCCACCGACTCCGAAGGAATTTTGACATGGGAATGGCGCCATTGGAAATTTTATCCTCTCCCCTTTCCGTGCATATGTAGAACGTCCAAAATGGAGTTCGTATGCATCCTGGGCGTCCGTTTTAGTGCATACTGCTCCTGGACTCCGAGTTGGATACGATTTGGAGTTTGGTTCAGTTTTCATCTTCTTTGAACGAATTCTCTGGTCTTACACGTCCCTAATACTCCCTCCAAGTACTCCTTGAACCTCTCCATGGATCCTGATCACAAATAAATCATTAAGTAGCAATTTATGCTGAAAAACATATAAGGAAATATATAAGAACGAGTTCACCTCTGAAATTAATTGTTGTGTATGAACTCTATTGATTGCATCTTGTATGTTCAATGGAGTGTTGTTTGTATCCATAGAAGTGATGTCCTCATCAACAGGGAGGTTGCGGCGATCCACCCCGTGATCAGGACCGCAATATCGTGCGGCAAGGGGAACTCCATGGGCTTCGAAGAGAACCAATGAGGACGCGCGCGATGGAGACGAAGAGGAAGAGTACGCGCGGAGAAGAGGATGTCCTCTGTCTATTGTGGAGAAGCGTATGGTGTGTCTTTATTAGTACGCGCGGAGAAGATGATGAGACGCGCACAGTGATGGTTATGGCTTCTAAAGTGCACCATTAGGAATGCTACTTGTGAAACTGTGGTTACGGCTTCTAAAGTGCAACTGTACGCTACTTTAGCCGCTGGAGTTGTCAGCAGGCAGGAGATCGCCCACAGCGGGGCCTGCAAATAGGTTTGTAAAAAGTACTCCTCCCTCCGCCCCAACTCAACTCTATTTTTAGCATTGGTAAAACTTACCTTTGACCAATGATTTCTTGTCTGGTCCTTATCCTGATCATCAAGGTCTCGGTTTATTTGCCCACCCCTAATTTACGTAGTAGTAGCATATGGGATATACATATTTCTCCTCCATGTTTTTTTTGCAAAACTATTTAGTGATATATCCTATGTGCATATTACATATGTAAAACTAATGTAAAGTATAAAAAGTTTTCAAAGGGAAGTCTTAGGTTTCAAATCTATCTTTGAGATTTACACAATTTTGATCTGTTTTAACAATACAAGAATTGTACTTTTAGATTCACCATGAAAATATTTACATAATATACAATCTAGTACTACATGTTATTGAAGTTAATAAATTCCATATAAATCATTTGTACAAGGTAATTAGTTCGACCAAAACAGAAATAGAGTTGAGTTGGGGCGGAGGAAGTATTATATGTTGTTGTTTTCCGCATAAGGTTTCGTCCTTCGTTCAAGCCGTAGCCATTTGTACAGGCGGCTGATGCGACCGGGCGCATTGAGCTTACGTGTGCGCCAGTCATCGAGGCGCCTTAAACGCGCGCAGCGCATGCGCATCTTTGAATTCAATTGGAACCGCTTTGCGTCCCATCACCACTACTGAGCGTGTCGAGAGACGAACAACCAGGCGGGTTTAAATCCCCTGTAGTACTGTAGGTGCAGTAGACATGGCTGACATGAGGCCCCACATGGTGTGGGACCCACATGTCAGCCACCTCTACTGCACCTGCAGTACTACAGAGGCCCCACCACTCAGTTGCAGTAACCACAGTGCAGTTACTGCAGGGGATTTCATCTACGCTATAAGATCACCCGGGCACGCCATCGTCTTCTCCGCACAGCCACTCTTCCTCTCTTCCCAAAATCGTGCCAAGAACACCATGGCTGACAAGACAACGCCGCCGCCAAGCCCGCCGAAGGGCGCCAAGGGGAAGCGTCCCCGACCGGACCCCCCCCCCCCCCCGCGTACATGGATGGGCTCTCCGAAAGATGGCGCGCGATGTATTTGACAATACATCGCGCTCCATGCGTTGCCTTGGGCTTGATCCCCTTCCAGAGTATGCTGCCATGGGGACCACGAGCCATTACGTCTTTGGCATGATGCACTTAGGCGGTCACCTTGACGTCCTCTTGGAGATGCTGGCGGACGAGCTCGGCGTCGCTGACCGCGACAACCTAGTGGCGGCGATGTCTAGGAGACTGGGCTTCCCGTCTCCGCTGCGGGAGGTGCCCCCGCCCAGCCAGGAGCCCAAAGAGGAGGAGGAGGATAAGGAGAAGTAGGTGGAGCGAGGTGGAGAAGTAGTTTTTTTCTTGTTCTTAGTTGTGTTGTTTATCTTTTCTTTTTTGTAGTTTGTGTTTTTCTTTTTTCCTATTTGTAATGTATCGTCTTAAGGTAATGAACTTTATATTTCTGTTCATTGGTGCACAAAAATAGTTCTAATATTGCTGTTCTAATGATAAACTAGTGGACTATTTATCGCTTTTATCTTTTAGAATGGAATATATTTCCACTTCCAACTCTACTGAGCTGGAGATCCAGAGAGTGACTATCACCTATACTAGTTTATCTGACAGGACCAGCAGGGAGAAGCCCACTCTCTGTTCAATCCCAACACGGATCCAACATAATGAGCAATCAAACAGCAAAGCACGTAGTAAATCACAAAAAACGCAACAACAGTTTCTGGAGTACATATCAACTTTAGCCCATATTAGATGCTCGTGGGCGTCATTGCAAAAGGGTGAAGACAAAAAAGACTTGATTCCGGATGGCTTGCAAAAATAAACTAGAAGTCAGGGTCATCGAAATTTTTGCCCGATTTGGATTGAGTCTTAGTTATAGACTTCCATAATAATAAAATGTGTCAGGTATTTCAACTTTCACAAGTGTGTCATAAAATGTATCGGGTGTTTTACTTTCACTAGTGTGTCATAAAGTGTACGCCGGCCACGTATCGTGATCCAACCGTACAACTTCAAATAAAGGAGGGTTAGGGCATCTCCAACCCCTTTGTTATTTTTGGTTTGCTATTCTTTCAAATGACAAATATGCTATCCACATTTAGCATCTCATTCCATGAGCATCTCCAACCCGATTGCTATATGATGTGCTATATTAAATTTTTTCATATTTTATTAGTATATAATAATTATTTTAAAATTCAAATAACATTGTTGCAATGGCTATATTGTAACGGTTGTATTTATAACGGCTATTTTTCAATGGTTATGTTTCTAACGACTATTTTTCAACGGATGTATTTCCAACGGCTAATTTTCAACGACTATTTTGCAACGGAACGACGATAATGTACCGGAAATCGGGAATAGCAAACCGGATAGCATTTGCTACTAGTAGCACACCGAGAACTCCATATATCGCAAATGGCTAAAAGTCGCAATCCTAATAGCAAACCGGTTGGAGATGATTTTTGCTCTAGATTTGCTAAATAATAGGATATCACATATATAGCTAATGGGTTGGAGATGCTCTTTTAGCCATTACCTATTTGGTGTGATATCCTATTATTTAGCAAATTTAGAGCAAAAATCATCTCCAACCCGTTTGCTATTAGGATTGCTACTTTTAGCCATTTGCTATATGGAGCTCTCGGTGTGCTACTAGTAGCAAATGCTATCCGGTTTGCTATCCCCAATTTCTGCTACATTATTGTCGTTTCTATTGCAAAATAGTTGTTGAAAATTAACCGTTGGAAATACAACCGTTGAAAAATAGTCGTTATAGATATAACGATTGAGAAATAGCTGTTAGAAATACAAACGTCACAATATAGTCGTTGCAACAATGTTATTTGAATTTTAAAATAATTATTACATATTAATAAAATATGAAATTTTTTAATATAGCACATCAAATATTCATATAGCAAACGGGTTGGAGATGTTCATAGAATGAGATGCTAAATGTGAATAGAATATTTGCTATTTTGAAAGAATAGCAAACAACAAATAGCAAACGGGTTGGAGATGCTCTTAGAAGATTGGTGGAAAATAATACGAACTTATAAGAAAAAGGAGAAGAAGAAAATGGATGGCGCGCGTTTTGATACATGAACCGTGACACTGCTGACATCCATCTTCATTGGCCAGTTCCCGATTCCGCTGATCTCTCCAGCATGTATTCACACTAGCTACTCTCTAGTGACTGGACCCACGGTATCCCGTGGCCCACCCGGCATATCCAGTGGGTGGGCTCCTGAGAAATGTTGTTGTTGTTGTACGTGGTGTTAGGTTGAGACCATGCAACTTGTGGTCATAACGATAAGAATTAAAAATTAGAAAGAGTATATAAGATTCAAAAATCTTCAATACTCTCTTTACTCCGGGCTTGGGCCCATCAAATTCGGAAACTCCTCTGCTCATATCGTAACTGCATCAGTTATATATCCATGCCCGTTTCCAATTAAAATCCAAACTAAAGGTGTAGACGAAGGTTTTGCACAAGAGAGAGAGTTGCGCTGCGCCACCGTAGATGGCAACTGCAGGGACGACAAGGAGAGAGACCCAATGGCGGGGACTCAGGTGTACAACGTGACGTTCGAGAAAGACGTGATCACCACCACCGTGACATACTTCGGCAAGGCCGTGGAGGACTGGTTCGATGAGGTCCTCTCTGTCCACCGTCGGTGCCTTCACAAGCTCGTCGTCGGGCTCGACGTCGAGTGGCACCCCAGCTACTCCGCCGACCAGAACCCCGTCACTGTTCTGCAGCTCTACGTTGGCTGCCGCTGCCTCATCTTCCAGGTCATTCACGCTGACTACTTCCCCGACGAGCTGCAAGATTTCCTCGGTGATTCCGACTACCGCTTCATTGGCGTTGACGTGGAGGGTGACGCCGATAGACTTTGAGGACTGGCAGCTGAAGGTGGCAAAAATGGTGGACCTGGCCGAGCTCGCGGTGGAGGAGATGGATCGCCCGAGCCTCCGCCGCGCGGGGCTGAAGGACATCGCGAGCGCCATGATGGGCGCCGACATGGAGAAGCCTTACGGGGTGAGGACGAGCAACTGGGACGTGTACAATCTCTCCGGGGAGCAGATCAGCTATGCGTGCATCGACGCCTTCGTCTCCTTCGAGATCGGCTGCAAGCTGCTCTTCGGTGACTGCTGATCTTACCACTGAGTTTGTGGATCGGCTGCCATCGATCATCCCAGCATATGGAATTTGTAGGTGCATCGCTCAAGTTCTAGCTTTTGTGCTTGTGCGCCCAATCTCTCATAAAATCATTTTTGCTTGAGGAAACACTATATGTTGCTTTTAAAAACATGCATGTTATTTCACATGCATCAAGGTCTTTCACATGCATGTTAGTTGGCCATGCATGCTACGCCCCAAACATGATCAACGACCCTCAAACATGATGATCTCTCAACAAAAAAGAGAACACGTAACGTCAGCAAACATGATCGAGGTCTTTCACATGTATTTTAGACGTACATATGCTACATCCCAAACATGTATTCCAAGAATAGAATAATATTTCCTACCATGTATATATATTTCTATATTTATCATATTCTCTACCATGCATGTGTGTATGCTCTCAACCTACAGTATCAGTATATGACAGTTTAACTACCACACTAATGAAGAATATTATCCTGTCATCAATAGAGATAACAAATTTGACACAAGGATGTTCCTTTGACGGTATGAGGATAGAATGTGGACTACCATCTCTAATAAGCACACAGCTCTCACTACGTATGTACGTGGTTCATCAAATTAATTGATCGCATGCTGCCATTATGTATCGCTGTACTCGTCTTTTGAAGAAACAACAGGCGTAGGCGCTAGCCGCTACGTGTTCTTATTTTAGGAACAAATGAACACACTTGTGAAAACACTTGCGATAATCAAGAGGAGGCGAACCGCAGTTCGGAGTAACTCTGACCGACGATTCAAAAGCACAATTTTTGAAGCGTCCGTTCATCTCCACTCACGCGCTTAGACGACGACCCGCTATAAAGGCACACCTTCCTCTTCTTCTCCGCCGCACCTCTCGATCGATTTTAGCCTCCAAACTTCTCCTCTTGCTTCTCCGCCGCACCACCGTCGACCACCTCTCTCTCTTTGTTCGCACCACCGTCGCTGCACAAATGGGTAGCCCCGCACTGAAGCGCTCCAGGTAATCGACGTCCTCCGAACCTCCTTCTCCATTTCCCTCGCCACCAAGGCCGGTGGAACTGGAGGCGGCGCCCACACCTCCTCCACTCCCGTCTCCGCCCGCGGCGCCTGCACCTCTTACGTCTGACTATGAGGAGACTATCCGCCCCATGGAGGAAAACATCGACAAACTCGACGACAAGCTTAAGGAGGTCACCGAAAGCCTGTTCGTCGCTGACGTGCAAGCAAAAGCGCTCGACAAAATGGCGCAGGATGTATTTCACAATACATCTCACTCCTATCGCCGACTGGGACATGGTGTCCGTCCCCACCACGCTAGCATGGACTCCACCGGCTACTACATCTTTGGGTTAGGATTTGTTGCCGCTAGTCTCGATTGCCTCTATGAGACGATCGGTGAGGAGGCAGGGGAAGGGTTTCGCGAGCAACTCGTGGAGGCCATCAGTCGGAAGAAGTTCGATCTGGTGTTGTAGGATGCTCCGCCGGCGGTTGCGGCGGAGGCGGAGGCGCCGGCGGCGGATGCGGAGGTGGAGGCACCGCTGGCGGAAGCGACAGCGGCGGAGGCGTCGGCGGCGGATGCGGAGGTGGAGGCACCGCTGGCGGAAGCGACAGCGGCGGAGGCGCCGCCGGCGGAGGCGGCGGCAGCGGCGGAGGTGGGCAAGTCCTCCTCCGAGTAGAGTAGGATGAGTAGTAGTTTTTTCTTTTGTTTTCTATGTGTTTTTTTCTTGTTTGTAATATATGTGTTGTTTTGATGTTAATGAAAAATGTCTTTTATTTTATGTTCATGAACAATGTGTCCTACTCCAGTACATGCACTAATGAAAAACTCCTCCTTTTATCGAAAAACATCGCATATGGAAAATTAACACATTAGTAATATTATATTGTATATAATAAATACTCCCTCCTTATTCTTTTATTTGACGTTTTGGACAAAGCATTGAACTAACATTAGTAGCACATGACCACCCCCACCCACCGGCCCGGCCCTAGGTAGTAGCCCACAAATTTTCTACGACCCTGCCGCACAGCATCGCGCATAATAGTGAGAGCGGGACACGCGGGATTTCCATCCTTCGGTGTCCAGACAACAAACCCAGTGCGAAGCGAAGGATATCAGCAGGATTTCCATGGTACGGCATGCGGGGCAGGGGCGCACGCGCGACGTTGTGCGGCAAGGCCGCAGAAAATTTATTTCCGTCCGCCTAGGTCCAGAGCTTTAGGCTGTGTTTGGGAGCAAAGTTTTTCAATACTAAAGTTTTGGAAACCACAATTTTTAAAATGACATGGCAATACCAAAGTACGTATTTCAGTAACACAGTTTTGTAATACAACGATTTTGCAATACATAGGTCTGTTTGGTTGACAAACACCATTCTGTAAAAAATACCATAGTAATCTCAAATACCACGGTATTGCTGATTGCTCTAAAACTCCAAAAATACCGTGTTCCCAAACACCAAAATTGAATTCTCTACGGCCCTTCCGCACACAGACGTCTCTGTGCGACCCTTCCCAAATGGTTGCCACGTACGTTCACGCTCCAAATCATACAGCCAAGGGCGCATTGCACGGTTCCCGCGACTGTACCACCCTGCCCTGATGATTGCCACGTATGCGAGCGCACCGAATCTTGCAGGGCACACGGGCACACACGAACTCCACGTCCAAACTTTGCTCAGCGATCCGAATAACTTTGCGCTCGGCATGCACGATCCATCATCATGCGCAAGGATAATATTATGAAATTATCAACTTTGATGATTCAATAATCCAATCAAGTTTCATCCAACCCACCAACAAAAAATTTGATTGTCCAGTCCATCCAACCAAACGTTAATTTGGATGATCCAAAACATAAAGAAATGGATGATCTATCTCCAATCAAACTTCGACGTCAAACCAAACACAATTGATGACTGAGCACTTTGTCACATGTCACTATAGTGTACGCACAAATGACAAATACATGGCCTCAACACCGTGTTTAGGGTGCATTGACTAACCACATGACCCGACCGAACACTCACGTAATTACCATACACCTGCAAGAGCAACTACCTGGCCGCATCCTTCGCGTACGAACGGCAACACCGACCAACTTATACTTTTTGTACTAGGTACAAATAATTTTCCTTGTCCATGAGCCAATAAACAGGCTCTTCTGATGCGGCCAACATGATCAACGAGCCTCAAACTATATATGACGATGTTTCAACAAAAAATAGAGAAAACACGTAATAATGTTGTCATCAAACATGATCGTCGCAAGGTTTTCAAGTGCATATGTTACTTGTCCATGCATGCTTGGTACACCCCAAACATGATCAACGAGTCTCAAATATGACGATCTTTCAACAAAAATAGAAAACACTTACGTCATCAAACATGCATGATCGAGGTCTTTTGCATGTCAAATAGAAAACATGAACGAGGGTTTGTGATATATATATATATAGATATATATATATATATATATATACATATATATATATACACACACACACACACAGATATATATATATATGTGTGTGTGTGTGTTAATGAATGCATGAATGTATGGTGTGTTCATCGTCTTATACTTTTTCTTGTGTTTTCTGACGATCTTTCACCTATATATATATGTATATATATGACAATCTTTCAAAAAATAAGAGAAAACGCGTAACGTCATGAAATATGATCGAGGTATTTTGCATGACAAACTGAAAAAAACTGGAACATTGCATATACCTTGGGCCGGTGGGCCCTTTATGTGTCAAAATTAAAAACTAGAACTGAAAAACTAAAACACCGCGGAACGGACCTACAAAGTATGCTAGGTGGGCTACTGCATACCTTGGACTCTATGCATGTCAAATTAAAAAATTGCGTGTGAAGCAGAGATGGAAACCAACCGCGGTTTGGATTAATTCGAAAGCGCATTTTCGAAGCGTCTGATCATCTCCACTCGCACGGGACGAGGACCCGCTATAAAGGCACACCCGTCCTCTTGCGTCTCCGCCGCACCACTCCATCTCCATCGATCGTAGCCTCCAAACTTCTCTTCCTTTACCGCCGCACCATCACCGACCACCTCTCGCACTTACTCTGCAACTCGGTCACCGCACAAATGGGTAGCCCCGCACCGAAGTGCTCCAGGCCATCGACATCCTCTGAACCTCCTTCTTCTTCGTTTCCGTCGCAGCCAATGCCGGTGGAACTGGAGGCGGCGCTCACACCTCCTCCGTCCCCTTCTCCGCCCGCGGCGCCCCCACCTCCTCATCCCGTTTGGGTTCAAGAGACTGTCCGCCTCGTTGAACACTGCTTCTATGAACTTGATCGGCGCCTGAAGGAGGCCGCTGAGCACCTTTCTGCCACCGCCGGGCGAGCAAAAAAGCTTGACATATTGGCGCGGGATGTATTTTCCGATACATCTCGCTCGTGTGAGCGTCTGGGTCTTGGGAAACTTCCCGTCTGCACCAGCATGGACACCACCGGCCACTACTGCTTCGGGTTAGGGTTTGTGGCCGGTCGTCTCAACATCCTCTACGAGACGATCGGGGAGGTGGCTGGGGTGGAGGGCCGCCAACATCTTCTACGGACCATCGCCCGGAAGCTTCGGACTAAATTGCCAGAGGAGGCAGCAGCAGCGGCGGTGGCGGAGGAGGCGGCGGCGGTAGCGGTGGAGGAGGCGGCGGCGGCAGCAGCGGTGGAGGCGGAGGTGGAGGAGATCTCCGACGACTCCGAGTAGAGTAGTATTTGTAGTTTTTCTTTTTCTTGTCTTCTATGTACTTTCGTAGTTCTTGTTTGTAATATGTGTTGTTTCTATTTTAATGATAAATGTCTTTTCTGTTCATGAACAACGCGTCTTATGCATTATCGAAAAACATCTCCTTTCTGAAAAAAGGTGCGAGATAACTGTTGTTCAATGTCTAGCCAAGAATTCGTTGTGTTGCGACAATCAACAACTCTTGGTTGAAACTCCATTGAGATCGTGGTTGAGGCTGCGTTTCTCCTCTTTTTTGTTCTTTCACTCAATTTTTTCATTTGTAGCTGGCGCATGGGAAAATGTATTTTTAGTATGTAGTAGTATATACTACATGTTATCATTTCATTGTGATTAATGTTACAAAATGCTGATTGTTTACGATCGTTTCGTGCACTTGGCTGTATTTGCATATCGTTTGCATTAGCACATACGTATACATTTGGCGATTCATATTTTTTTCATATTTTTTTGGAATGTCCCACTAGCTAGCAGATGACTGCTTTTATATTTTGATCTCCATGCATGGCAACAAAGGTGAATTAAGAAGCGAGCAAGTTGTCCTAAGACGAAGTCTATCCCTCTAGCTACATGCACCAGCCATGTGCAGGAATCGACGCGACATGAGAGTAATTAATCACGATTGGATGCGTGCAAAAGGGCACATCTTGCGTCAAATTCTCCACTCCCGCGAAAATTTTTTTCTTCTACTTGGCGCGCCACATTTGAGATTTTGACAATTCAATTTTCACTACCTGTGCCTCCAATTTCAGTCCTGCCTATTATTGTAACCCTATTTCAGGCACGATGAGTATAAATGGAAACATTGTCCTCCGTTCCCGACACACCGCTGCTCCGCCCTTCTGGTGATCTCGCAGTATTCCAAAATGTGTTGTTTCTCTATCCGGTGTTCCATACTTGTATTCCTAAGAAATTCCTGTGTTTTCATTTCTCACGGTTTTTCCAATTTTTCCCCCATGGATCTCGCAGTGACGCATCAAAGCTCTTGGTGGTGTTGACTCCTGGGTACAACGTCGGGCGACCAAGTTTGACGGGCTCTACCGAACCTCTTCGTCGCCGACACCTCCCTGCGACATCGCATCCCGGACTCCAGTTTTGTGCTAGGTAAACTACACGATCCATGCCATCTTTTTATAGAGCTATATTGGCTTGGTTGTACATGATCCATGCAGTTTTGGCCTAGTTAAGTTATACACGATCCATCTTGATATACGAAGATTAAATAAATTAACAAAGAAGAAATGTGGTCTTTTGTTTCACGAGTTTAGTTATCACTACAGGAATATCGATGACTTATGTTGGCCATAGCCAACGTAAGTAAGGCATAAACCGACGTAGCGGTTTGGACGTAATTAAGGTAACTTACGTCGGCCATCGACGTAAGTTACCTTAATTACGTCGGTCTGCAGCAGCCGACGTAAGTCACGTACCGGGATGGGCCTTGGGCTGGGCCGGAGTACTTACGTCGACCAAAGAATGCCGACGTAAGTTATGTGCCCTAACTTACGTCGGTTAGCGCCAAACCGACGTAAGTTAAGTGGTTTAACTTACGTCGGTATGGTCTGACCGACGTAAGTTAAACTGGGCTAACTTACATCGGCAATTCCATAGCCGACGTAAGTTAAGTTATCGATTTTTCTAAAAAAACAGAAACTGACTACCTCGCTCGATGGCGAGAACACAGAACAGACAGATAACATATACACAGCACAACAGTTACAAAATATAGTCCAAAACATTGACAACAATACAATTTGCAAAATAAATTCTACCGGGCTACACGCTAGCCCCTCCACTACCTCTGTGATCTTCTCGGCGTGTTCCCGAACCCTGCAGAAGAAACATAGTCACTAGTAAGCATCAATGTCAAGTCAATGATAACATCAGAGTCCAAAAACATTAGTGATAATGTTAGAGTTGGATTGCTTCACATTAATTCATGCACCTGGGCTATCACATAAGATTTCAAGAGGTAATGTAGTGGTCTTTGATATTTTTTGACAGTCATGCTACATTACCTCTTGAAACCTTATGTGATAGCCAGGTGCATGACTTAATGTGAAGCACTCCAACTCGAACATTATGGTATTACCCACCAAAAGCTTGATTACACTTAACTTCCTCGCCACTATAGGAATCAATATCTGACAAGTCATCAAGATCTACCTCTATGTTATACCTCCTTATCTCTCTATGTAAAATACTAAAATGGATACAACAATATTAAAGAGAGAGTTTATCACCTGCTCCGGTGTCTGCTGCGGCGGAAGCGTAGGAATCTCGATATCCTGACCGTTGTGTCAAGCAAGAGCCTGCCATTGCAAAATATTAGAAGATATATGTTATTGAAGTGCTGTGAAATTTAACTACGGTACTTTAAATTACTTACCGCCACCGCTGCATGCATCTGGGCCATCATTAAGGTCGTCCTCTGCTACTCCTCCCTTACCTCCGCTGTTGTCCTCTCCAGCTCTGCCTGGGTTTGCGTCAGCGTCTCCGTCATGGCCTGGAGCTCCAGCTGGGTCTGCGAGAGACGACCACTGATCCCAACAGTCGAGGCCTGCGACGATGAAGCGCCTCTCAAAGGTTGCGTCGACCTCGAGTCGACAACTCCATCAAAAATGGCAAACCTGCAAAAGAATGAATACACTAAGTAGAAGAAGATTAATTGAAAAAGAAATGAAACACACGAAGAACTCACCGTTCGTGGGCCTTCCCGCCTCCGCTTGCGTATGCGGCTTGGGGGTCGATCAGCGTGCTTTCCCAATCATAATCCGCACCGTGTATCTTCGCAACCTCCTGCGCGTACTTTGTCTACAAAACAAATAAATCTTGTAAGCATGTCAATAATAGTATTAGTAATAATGAAATTGATGAATTTTGAAAACTTACCAGTCAGTCGGCTGCAACCTGACTACACTGCCCTGGCTGAGAAGGGTCACTTCCCTTGTGACCTCTCTTCCAAACCTGGGTCGGGTTCGGCTCATGACCCATCTCTCGCTCCCGTACAACCGTGTTAGTGAGATAAATAATATATTAGGAACACATAAATAAAATAAAAGGTACTTAACATGCGTTTAGCCAAATGCAAGTAGCCGTCGCCGCCATAGTTGAGCTTGCCCTCGGACCCCATGCGGCACTGTCTAGGCTTTGTGGACTTGTTGTTGAAAGTGTCCTAGCCCAGTACCAACAGAGAGCTAAGTACGCCTCGATGTTACCCAGTAACCAGGAAATACTAACCTGCACATATTTCATTTTTCATCAACACAGTTAACATACGTAGATATTGTAAATATTTAACTAAATCAAAAACTTACCTCCGCATACTGCTCCTCTGTCAAGTACGAGTCAGAGTCCTTCCTAAATACACCCCTTTGCTGCTCCTGCTCCTGCTCCCGGGTGTGTCGCTTGTAGTACGCGTTGACGGCCTAAATCCGGGCGTACGACAACGCCGCCGTCGTGAGCTTCCGAGCGTTGTAATGGAACACGCGTCTCGCGTGGTCTTCCATGCCTGATTCCTCTACTTGGTACCTCAGCTTTAAGCAAACAAATATTTAAGTGATATGCATTAAGAATTCAAACGAGTTGAAAAAATGAAACAGTTAAACTTACCATAAAATCGTGCTACACGGCTCCCTGAACTGTGCCGTGCACCGGGTGAGAGACCCGAGCGTAGTCATCCCACGACAAGGCGGGAAAACCATCAATTACACCGGGGTAGTGCAACTTGACGATAGCACCGAGGACATTGTTATCCTGCCTGTGGTGCTTCTCGACCCCCGTGAACGAAAAGTCGTACCAACATCTACAAAATATATTAAATCATTAAGTAAAGGAAAACAAAATCTAATATTTAATATACTATATACAGTATTTATACCTGTCTCCAATAGGACGGATCGTGGTCTACTGAGTAGTAACCGGAGGAGGAGCCGCAAAGTGGGTCCTCCTCGTCCGTCACCTCTGCTGCGACATTGCCGCGTCCTGTGACCCTGAAGGCTCTGCGGAACCCCCGGAGCCTCTAGGAAGGCTAGTGGTAGCCGGCTGCACAGGGAGGCTAGCGCTATCCGGCTCCGAAGGGAGGCTAGCGCTAGAGGGCTCCTGTAGTGGCCCCCTAGCCTCTGAGTCGGGCTCCTGTACGACCCCCTAGCCTCTGACTCTGACTCTGACTTAGAAGTCTCTGAATCAGACTGCACAAAAGGAAAAGATTGAAAATTAATAATTAATAACAATTGCAATTTAAAAAATAATTTTATTGTAACTAAAATTTACCTCTGTCCGCTGAAAGCACACGACAGCTGAGGGTGGAGCGTGTGCAAGAAAGAGGGAACGTCGGCTAGAAAGGAACGAGCTCCCTGAGGAAGGGTCTCCTGGCAGCTCAAACCCTCTCACTGGCTTCCCTTTCCCCTTCCCCTTTGACGACATCCTGTTGCAAGGAATAAATGATTAATATGCAAAGATAATATACAAAATTAATGTTAAATTTGTGAATAAAATGTTACTTAAAAATTCATCAACATCACGATCATGCACCCTACTCCTTAAACCAGCCCATCGATCTTCTTCTTCCGCATATCATTTTTGTTTGTGCAAATCAGCAGGTTCGACTATGTCATCAATATCTTCAGTTTCTGATTCTGATTCTGTTTCCGCTTCCGTGCCAGCCTCGATATCTTGAGCGTCTCCAACTAAGTTATCGAGTCCTACACCGGGCTCGACTGAGAAGGAGTCTGGCAACTCTTCCTCTTGGTAGACACAATCAACCTCAGCTTCGTCGTGGTAATCATCATCTCCTGGAGCGTATAACCGCTCACGAGGATTCACCTTATGTACCACCCACCAAGCTTTGAATTTATTGCATGGATAAGGTAGATAGTACACTTGCTCTACTTGGTGTGCAAGAACTAATGAATCGAATCCTTTCAACCGTTCCTTGTGTTTTACTTTGACCATGCCAAATTCGTTTACTCGAATTCCATGAATGGAATCAAACCATTCGTAGTCAAAGAATACCTCTCGAATTGGCTTGTTTGCGACAAAAGTGAATTCAAGGATTTTTTTAATAATCCCATAGTACTGTGTTTCATGATCTTGCGAATCGATTGCCCTCATCACAACTCCAGTATTACATGTTGCCGCGAGAGGACGAGGAGATTAAAATTGAGTTGTACGGAATCGAAAGCCGTTGACGTCATATCGACCATAGCTTCTAACATTAACCACTCCACAGGATAGTTGTCGCAAATCTTCATGGATGTTGGCATCTTTTTGGCACTGTCAAAGATATGGAGTTATTAGAAAACGTAAGCATTCTTAAGTTATAAGAAAACATTGTTAACATTGATTAGTTATCGAGAAAACGTTACATGATCTCGAAACCAGGAGAGAAAATTAGATCCCCCGTTTATTCCTTCCCGTCGAATATGTTCTATTTGCTTGCTCGTGGGTTGATGTCTATGTCTCCAATTTTGCTTGTCGAACATACTACACGACAAAGAGTACCTTTTAGAATACATGTGTCGGAAAAGATGGTGAAAAGCATAAGTGTAGGAAAAACACTTACTTGAAATATTCATTCATTTCTTCCATATTAGCGTACATGTAGAAGAATGCAGCATGCCTTTCTTTTTCGCTAACATCATACGAAGTGTAACAACCAACAGTAGTGCCTCTTGTTGCAAAAATGGAGAGATCGCTACAAGGAGGTTGCTCATCTATATTGTATCACATTACCAAAGTATTAATATTGTTTTCCTCTACAAAGTAAACACTTGAGAAGTATCTTACTTCCTTAAGAGTAAAAGCTTCGGCGATGCAACCTTCAACCCTTGCCCTGTTACCAACTATTGGTTTCAGGTATCTAAGTGATCCTTCAATATGATACATCCACCTATATTGCACGGGACCGCCCACTTTTGCTTCAAATGGAAAATGAATTAAGAGATGTTGCATTGGATTGAAAAATCCTGGAGGAAATTTTTTTCCATCTTACACAAAAGTACCGGAACCTCCTTTTCCAATTTAGTCATCATCTCTGGAGTGATTTCTTAAGCGCAGAGTTGCCTATAGAAGTGGCTAAGCTCGACTAACACCTTTGATACTGCATCGTCAAAATAGCCTCGAAACATAACAGGCAGAAGTCTTTCCATGATTATGTGATAATCGTGACTCTTCAACCCAATGAGATTTCCCGTTTTCACATTCACGGCTCGTCTCAGACTAGCTGCATAACCATCTGGGAATTTCAACCTTTGCAACCATTCGAGAACTTCTTTTTTTCTTTAGGTCGAAGACAGAAAAGAGCGCGTGGTTTACCACCATTTTCAGAGAGCTCAAGAGTTTGACGGTTACAAAGCTCGGCAAGATCCTTGCGAGCCTTTAAATTGTCTTTTGTTTTGCCCATCATGTCCATGCATGTGCTTATGATACATTCGGCCATGTTACGCTCTTGATGCATAACATCAATGTTGTGCCTTAGAATCAACGACTTCACATACGGTAACTCCCAAAGTCCACATATGTGAGTCCAATTGTGTTTGTCTCCGTAACCTTCGAAATATCCAGGACGACCTTCATCTGGCACCAATTTGTCCAACATATCAGATATTTCTGACCCGTCAAGACGTTTTGGTGGTCCTTTAGTGACAACGGTGTTCTTTCTGAAGACATTCCTCTGTTGTCTAAACAAGTGATTCGGAGGTAGCCAACGTCTATGACAATCGAAGTAAGATATCTTGCCTCCATGGGTAAGTCGAAAGCTATTGGTATTCGAGGCACATATCGGACACGTCAACCGACCATGAGTGCTCCATCCAGAAAACATGTCGTATGCCGGAAAATCATGAACGGACCACAAATAAGCAGCTCGGAGGTTGAATTTCTGTTTCTTGTAACAGTCGTACGCTTCGACTTCTGTCCACAACATTTTCAACTCTTCGATCAATAGTTTCAACATCACGTTGAGACGTGACCCAGGATGATCTGGCCCAGGTACAATGAGGCTAAGAAACATAAACTCACTCTTCATGCAAAAAGTCGGTGGAAGATTGTACGGAATGACAAAGACGGACCCACATGAGTATGGTGTGGCGTTTGTGCTGAACGGCGTGAATCTATCTGTCGCCAACCTAATGCGAACATTTCTCGCTTCACGAGCGAATTCTGGGTCGAACCGGTTTAGAGCCTTCCATGCCTCACCATCGGACGGGTGCGTCATGACTCCATTGTTCTCACGCTCACCTTCTTTGTGCCATCTCATGTGTCTGGCCGTTTTTTTGAAAGGAACAGCCGCTTCAACCTCGGTGTCACAGGTAAGTAACGAAGCTGCTTACGTGCGACTTCTGTCGTCACTGTATTACCATCGTTATTAACAACTTCGACAAACCTCGGTTGACCACATTTCAAACATTTGTTCTCATTGGCATGCTCTCTCCAGAAAAGCATGCCGGACACACATCAATCTTTTCGTGCTTCATCCTGGGACCCGAAAGAATTTTCTTCAAGTTGTACATATCCTTAGGCACTTTGTTGGGTTGTGGAAGGGCATCTTTGAACCAATCGATGAGCATGTTGTAACAATTGTTAGAAAAGAAGAACTTGGACTTAATTGCCATAAATCTAGTCACAAAATTGAGGATTGACATTTTAGTGTGTTCATGCAGAGCCTCTTCTGAATCTTTGAGACGTTTGAAGAACTCTTTAATCTCTGCCGTTTGAGTATCTTCTGTAAGCTCTGGTCGTATAGCTTCCAGCATCTCATCCATCATATCAACCTCTTGAGCATCATCATTGTCCGCTTCCACTTCTTGTACAGCCTGAGAAGCTGTCTCGCCATGGAAGTTCCACAAGTCATAATGTGACACGTAACCATTTCGACACAAGTGCAACGTAAGTTCCACTTTGTCCAAAAACGTTCCGTTTTGGCATTTCGTACATGGGCACCACGCCTTATCGCTATTTGACAACAAAAAAGCACGTTCCACAAAAGCTTCTGTCTTGGCGTACCACTCATCTGAGTGACCACCAGTTCTGCTCTTCCGACCAGTGTACATCCAACTACGATCTACGCCCATGTTTGACTCTGCAGTTTAACGCGAAAGAAATTGTCGTTAACGTATTGTTATGTTATGTGTCACGGCCCTACAACCTAGGCAGATAGATCCGAAACCCACCCAAGAGTGACTGAGTGGAGCGTGCTCATGACGAGACGTCTGATCCGGATTCGAACGAAATTTCGGCAGCATAACCCTGCTGTTCTCCACTGCACGCTTAAAAATGGTGCAGCAGAGAACAATAGGGTTACGCCACCGAAATCTCGTCCAAATACGGACCCGCGTCTCGTCGCAAGCCACGCCCCCTCGGTCACTCCGAGGCTGTCCAAAAAGGTACAATTCCGAACCTGCATGTCTCACATGCCAATGGCATGTGAGACGTGCCGATCCGAAACGGGTAATACATTGCTATAGGTTACGTTGCTCATTTTCATTTTGAGGTCATTTAAGAGAGAGGAAAGAACTAGAGAAAGACTGAGAGGAAAGTTAGTCTTAGATGACAATTCCACATCCATTTCCACCGTCCACACAATCGCGGGTCATTGACGTTCTTAAGGCGGTAAGGCGACTTAAGGCGACGGATCCCCCTGCTCCCGTGGCACCAGCTTTCCCTGCCGCCGCCGGCTTCCCTAGCCGCCGCCGCCTTACCCTAGAAAGCAAGGCAACAGGGACGCCTTACGATGCCGGAGCGCCTTACCGCTTTAGCGTCGCTTTAGCGATGCTAAAGCGACGCCTTAATAACTATGTTCAACGACAAAATATACCGCGTTTCTTAGTTCATCGCCGGCGCGAGCTTCTTTTGCGTGCCACCCACCGCCTCGAGCTCCTCCTCCGGCGCGAGCTCCTCTCGGCGCGAACTCCTCCGCATGCTGCATGACGCACCAAGCCGCGCCGCCGCCCTGATTTCCTCTGCTCACCCCTACACACGACCCACGATTTCTCTCTCTCTTGGAGCTACCGGCAATGCCATGGCACCTGACAGTCGACCTCCCCCGACGCTGCCCTCCTCATGGTGCAATTAACCACTTAAGAATAAATAGATAAACCACTTGAGCATAATTAAATGCATAAGCAAATTAACAACTTAAATAAACCACTTAAGCATAATTAAACAAATTTGAGCAATTTAAGAATAATTAAACATAATTAAATAAACCACGTAAGCATAATTAAGCAAATTAAGCTAATTAAGCAAATTAAGCATAATAAAATAAACCGCTTAAGCTTAATTATGCATAATTAAGCAAATTAAGCATAATAAAATAAACCACTTAAGCATATTTAAGCAAATTAACCACTTAACCATAATTAAATAAATAGTTAAGCAAGCATTGCCATCATAGAATCACTTGAGCAATAAAACACGGCATTAAGCTAACAATAATAAAGCTACAACGATAGCATAACAAGTATTTGAAAGCACTGAAGTCTGAATTGAAGTGTCTACCTAGTGATCGATGGGTGCCGACGGACGGACGGCCGGAGGCGAGCCGGCGCGAGGGCGCAGGGGCGGCGGGGCCGGGGGTGGGCCGGCGGCGGCGGCGCAGGGGCGGCGGGGGCGGGCCAGCAGCGGCGGTGCAGGGGCAGCGGGGCCGGGCGGTGGCTGAGGCGCGGAGGCGAGCCGGTGGGGCGGCTCGGGGTCGGGGCTGCTCGGGGTCGGGGCGGCGCCGTGGGGGCGGGGCCGCGGGCGGGAGCAGGGGTGGCGGCGACGGCGGGGCGGCGTGCCGGCGGCGGGGCGGCGACGGCGGGCAGGCGGTGGGGCGGCTCGGGGTCGGCGGCGGCGGTTGGGAAACGAAGTAGCACGCGTGGAATGAAACAGGCGTGCACCGCTCGCACGGTTAGGTTAAATCGACAACTTATGTCGGCTGCAGTTACTTACGTCGGCCGACGTAAGTAAGTGTTAACTTACATCGGCTATGGGCCGAGGTCGACGTCAGTACCTTTTATTACCGTTGGTCCCTTTACTACGTCGGCCAGCCGACGTAATTTATTTAACTTACGTCAGCTACCAGGCACCGACGTAAGTTACTTACTTACGTAGGCCGGCCCACGTAAGTTGATCTGGCCGACGTAAGTGATCGATATTCCTGTAGTGTATGTGTGTGTGTGTGTGTCTGTGTGTGTGTGTGTGTGTGTCTATATATATATATATATATATATATATATATATATATATATATATATATATATATATATATATATACACACACACACACACACACTACATCTGTAAATAAATGTTGCTTCAACAGCTTATTACGGTAGTGTATTTCTAGTTCAATTCCTGGCTGGGAACGACAAATACTAAAAACCAGAGATACTAGTATGTAATTTCTGGATTTAGAAGTACATGACGCACGGGTTATCTGATCAAACACTCCAAATGTTGTACTCTCTTCCTATTTTACAAATTTGTATTGCTAAGATTTGTAGTTCCCATGGTTTTCACATTTTTCTTTCTCGTGGCTTTCTCGGATCGTACATTTTTTTCTATTCTTTCTTTTCTAATTCCTCCGTTAGTAACAAACACTGCAGTTTATAGAAAGCACACCGTCCGATCCAAAATCTACGTCGGTCATGTAATCTGACGTTATCACTGTTATTTGGAATGACTACTTACAATGCTCTTTACATTAGGAACAAGACATCAAACCGTGATGTTGTCTACAAGAATTCATGGTGGCTAACAAGCATCTGGTATAACTATAAATGTGTTTACTATCATAATTAAATAAATTTAGACAACATTAAATCGTTTGCATGGTACGCAGAGAATATTGTAGCACATGATGTTCAGGAACCTCGAGGTTCTTCACTCTCTGGTAATACTATGATGCATGAACCAACAGCAGGTATAGATATACAAACCAAAAATACTCCTTCCACCCCAACGTAATCTTACTTTTGGAGCTTAAAAAATGTACCACTCGAGCTCTATCCTCGGTAGTAGCTTCCAACTACCCATATCACATCACATTACTACCTGCCTCTCTACCGTGCTATTTGTTTTGGCAGAGCGTGTTAGTTTTTTACTCTACTCCTTTGGCATTGAATTTGGAGCATTTTGAGAGACTACATTCTGTACTTTAGATATATTGATGATGGGTGTATCATAGTCATTTGCATTCTTTCCTAGGCCCTACTAATTATTTTAGCATGCCTTGCAATTCTACTTTCTTATTAGTACTTAGTCTTTATAGTTAACAGTTCATCAGCCTGTGTGATGATGGCATGATTTTTTTTATGCCTCCACACTGTGCTCTCTCGCCGCCGGCCACTCTGGCCGGCACCGGCGTCCACGCCCACGCCCTGCTACTGGTCACTTCAGTGTCCTCCCCGACGCGTCTCCCTCGCCCATCGCCATGTCCCATCCTTTGCGTGCCATGATTACCCCGCCGCCCGCAAATCCCTGGACATTACTCTCCCTGCCACCAATCCTCCTTGAGAGTTTCGGCGAGACCGAACCCTCGCTTTGTTGAGTGTCGCAAGCTGGCACTATGCAGTAATGCACCTGCAGTAGCTACCACTAACAAGTAGACCCGATGTCTCATGGGCCCACATGTTAGTGGCAGCTAATGCAGGTGCAGTACTGCGGAGGATTTCAATCCCGCAAGCTGCCTGCCTTATCTGCCTTGCATTCGCCACCTGCTAATGCTGGCGTTCATTACCTGCCCTGCAACTAATAATTCTCTTCTAGATGCGCTCCGGCTGATGTCAGTCAGACCAAACCGGCGAACCCTATCTTTGTCTAGTCTAGCGTTGCCGGCTGCCCGGCCCCTCACTGTCTTGCCTGCTTCGCTCATGGACTGAAAATCCTCTGCAGTACTACGAGTGCGTACCTCCACTGACATGTGTACCTGATGGCTCATTTTATGGTATGAACAGCAACAAAGAAATCAATAATGTAACCCCCCCATCAAAATAGGTGTCGTTAGGAGAGTCCTAACTATTGTAGTAGTTCATTTTTAATTCATTTGTGGGTGACAATTAATATAATCCAGGAGGGAGTACTATAGAACAAAATGGTGCTGGCACGACGCGGTCCTCCCACGCTCGTATTTGCCGCACTCGTCCTGAAGATGGTATGAACATCAGACTTTTCTTCTTTTCACACTATTGGTACATGATACTAAACTTGTTCAGGCCATCATTTGCTTTAATCGTTTACCATTTGAATCAATGTAACAAAAGGAAGGAAGCTAGGAAGAAGTGTGGCTAAAGGACGTAAGGTTGCCAGAATATGCTATGCATCCCAAGTTAGTAGAATGCAGCATGTGAAGCTACCAATTCAGTTCTCCACTAGGTTGGGTGCTGCGATTGGTATTAATCAGCAGCACTTTGTCGATGATGTGGTTATGTTTACAAAAAGACATGCATCCCTCACCGGTGCAGCGAAGTGGGCAGAGGTTGGCCATAGTAACAAGAGAGATATAGTACGAGACTTTCTGGTTAGTGTTGTCACACCCCCACACAAGTATTTTTTTTCTTGCAATCTCCATTCTGTATGTTTACAGCAACTTGTTATACAATGTACAGGATTCCTGGGACATGGAGGACACACCGGAGAGCGCAAGAAAAATTTTGAAAATTGCTGGTGAGCGCTACAAGGGGTGGCGCTCGACTTTGCATGCCACCTATAAGAGTTATTCTACCAATGAAGAACATATACGAAACCAGCCTGCTGACGTAACGACGCCCGAGTGGTTGCACCTAATAGAATATTTTGGGTCTGAGCGTTTCAAGGTCAGCTAACTTTTTAATAGCTTCACATCATACAAAAATATTTCATTTACTTTTATTCGTGGATTTAATTCTTAAAATTATTGCAGTCAATAAGCAGGACCAATTCTCAAAATCGAAGAAGACAAAAGGCGTGTCACTTGCTTGGCTCCAAATCCTACGCCCAACTTAGTTACGAGAAGGTATGAAAAATAAATCACGCTTTTACTTTACACTGCAAACAATATATATACCGACATGTTGAAGTTTACTTGTATTCTATGTAGCAAGATCCAGAGACCGAAGAAGAACCCGATGACATACAACTTTGGGAGGCAAGCCATTTGTTGAACGGTAACTGGACAAACAAGCTGGTAGAAGCTGTACATGTGAGTAACACTTCAAACAATCCCCAATTAAGTAAATATTTGCAAACTGTGACTTTTCTTTTCGTATATAGATCCAGGCACGTGCCCAAGTGGACGACATGGAAGTTGAGAAGGGAGGCCCAATTCCAAATGAGGAGAGAAACCACATCTTCCAGCGTTGTTATAGATCCTCAATCGGTTGTGCAGGATCACAGGTTCGGGGTGTGGTTATATGGCTAACCCAACTGGTCCCGAACGTGAACGTATGCGTATCCAGATGTCTGAACACCTCAACGACCAAGTTCGAAACTTAGAAGTTAGAAATGTAGGCCTCAATGAAATAGTGCAGGACTTGGAAGGAAGAAATGATAGCTTAGACACCCAGATGGACTGCATAAACCAGAAGAATGAAGAGTTAATCGTTGAAGTCCAGAACTTACAAGGTCAGATAGTAGCTGATCGTGAACAGACAGCTAAGGAAATGCAGGACATGCGTGCCTCATTGGCTGAAATGCACAAAATGATGATGGTGACCACTCCACAGAAGGTCCAACAAATAAGGAACCGCCAAAAGCCACCTGCTCAAACAATTAGTCCCGGTCAGCTTAGGAAAACTCTTAGCATGCAAACATGTCGCTTAAGTAATCCTTGAGTGTTGTTATGCGTGTTGTAAAATTGATGGTTGTTTATTGTTAAACTCGTGATTTTGTTGCCACTAATTTTCAAACCTGGTGCATTCGGGTTCTACTGCCGCTAATTATAAAACGTGGCATTATGAATTTCTTGTCACGAATGATAAATTGTTGCAATAGGAAGCTATTGCCAATACGGATGATAAAACATGGCAATAGAATGACAAAATGTTGCAGTATAAACATTTGGCAATGACTCAAAAAACGTTGCATTAAAACACTATTGCCACAGATAAGAAATCGTTGCAATACCAAATTATTCACCAAGGATGCGAAATCGTTGCGGTACCATACTAGTTCCAATGGATCTGAAATCATTGCAATACAATACTATTTGCCACATTTGTGGACTCGTTGCAATACCCAACTATTCACCACGGATACAAAATCATTGCAGTACCATACTAGTTCCCACGGATCTGAAATCGTTGCAATACGGTACTATTCGCCACGTTTGTTGACTCGTTGCACTAACCAACTATTTGCCACAGACGTTAAACCGTCGCAGTATCATACATATTTGCCACGGATGTGAAATCGTTGCAATATGTTACTATTTGCCACGGCTGTGAAAATCATTGCAGTACTATAGTATTTGCCTCGAATGTGAAAATCGTTGCAACCACGTACTATTACCACAAATGTGAAAATTGTTGCAATCACGTACTATTACCATGAATGCGAAATCGTTGCAATACAATGCTATTCGTTGCAATATGTTAAATCATCGCAATATAGTAAACAGTTGCAATAACATACTATTTGCAACGAATGTGAAATCATTACAATACCGTACTATTGCCACACCTGTGAAATCGTTGCAACACAATGCTATTCGTTGCAATACGTTAAATCGTTGCAATATGCTAAATCGTTGCAATAACATACTATTTGCCACGAATGTGAAATCGTTAAAATATTGTACTATTGCCATGCCTATGAAATCGTTGCAACCACATACAATTACCACGAATGTGAAATCATTGCAATACCATGCTGTTTGTTGCAATACGTTAAATCGTCGCAATACACTAAATCGTTGTAACAACATACTATTTGCCACGAATATGAAATCATTGCAATACCCAACTATTTGCCATGATCGTGAACTTGTTGCAATACCATACAATTCGTTGCGATACGTTGAATCGTCGCAATACATGAAACCGTTGCAATAGCGTTCTATTTGCCACCGATGTAAAATCGTTGCAATACCATACTATTCGCCATGAATGCCAAGTCATCGCAAATAACCTATCGCCGCGAGAATTATTATGACGATTTGTAAAAACTATCGCCACGCTCTTTTTTGTTGCAACAGCGACCTATTGTAACGAAAAACGACCTATCGCGACGAATTTTTTCGTTGCAATAAACCGAAATCCTTGCAGTGTGATCTTTTGTTTCACGACTTGTTTCTTGGGTTTTATGTTAAGTGTGCCTAGGGACATCGTGCCTAACTCTTTTAGAGCCCATGTGGGACTCTAAACCGGCCTCTACTCCTCTCAAACTCGAAATCCATCTAACCCTAGTCTCCACCTCTATATAAACAACCCCATCCCTTGGCTTGACATCTATTTGCCATTTTTCCACCCCACTCAAACCCTAGTTCATGGAGAGCCACCATCAAGGAGGGAGGAGGAGATCCCAAGCAAGAAAAGAAGAGGAGGAAATGAAAGAGGACCAAAATCTCCATCAAGTTCGTTCTTCATCAACAATCCACCATCAAGTTCATCACCAACCCTAGATCATCAAGATCCAAGTGTTACCTCCAAGTTTCTTGATTCATTGTAGTTCTAAACACCTGGTATACCTTCTATTCTCTTTTCCTTACATGAATTCAACCCCTAATCTCCAAATTCACTTCGATCTAGAAAACCCTAATCTGCTGATCTAGTGCAGTGCAGACTTGTCTGGTCCCTAGCGAACTAGTTCGGTTTTCCTAGTTAAATTGTGTTGAATTAATTCTAAAATTAGACCTAATCAAAATCCAAACCTGTATAAACTTGTTAAAAACTATTAGGACTAGATAGTGATCATTTAAAGGCAATCTATTAACAAGTTCTACCTTGCATTTACAACAATCATGCGTATCATGTCATATTGGGTAATATTTGTGCACTCTTTGGTTGTATTCTTGTCTTGGATGTTTATTGTGCAGATTAGACGGATTTGTGCTAGAGAGTTCCGCGGAGGATTTCCAGCACCAAGAATTTGAAGGCTTTGACCCGAATCAATCCCAAGAGCAAGGCAAGTGTCCTTAAAGCATATTGATCCTATTTTCAAAATAAATGTTTTGTTTGTAAAACCGCATGCTGTGTCAATTTGATAGGGAATCCTATGGTAGGAAGTTTACTAGATTTGTTTAACCACCCTTGTCACCTGGAAATTATGGTAGAGAGTCAGGATGGGCTTTTTACCTTTTTGCTTTGCTTAATTAACTGGGATGGAAAAAGAAACTATACTACATACCTTAATTATGTAATTATGAGATTTTGATTAACATGAACTGGTCAATATGATATGCTAATGGGTGATCTGAGCAAGCCTAGTATGTGGATGGGTTGGATGTTATGGTGGTTGCTTGCTTTAGATCATGTGAGAATAAGCAAGGACTACAGTGCCACCACGAGGCCAAGTATGGGTGCGGCGTAGCTCATTAATTAGGGCTTTGCCAGTTCTATTTGGACCATTAAGGATGATCGGAGAAGGGGTAATCGGATTGGGTTTGTTGATGATTGGTGGGACTACCCTGGGATCCGAATGGCTCAAGAGAGGGCCCTTGGTTGAAGATGTGCTCAGTTGGAGGCATCGCCACCGGTGAAACCTCAGTGGGGTCTAAATAGGCTAGTAATCCCTTTGTAAAGGCTATTTTGTGATCTCTTGGCCATACAATAAAGGAAGTGTAATTGGCGTAAGGGAGGTTTCTTTAGTTGCCGACGGGTGATGATATCACAAACATGTGGTTAAAGCGGTACGACCTCTGCAGAGTGTCAAATAAAACTATCATGATAGCCGTGCTCCTGGTTATGAGCATCTGGACAACTTCCATGATTAGAGGGAAATTAGGATTTGGGATGGTTATGGTTTGGTACTGGTTATGGCTAGTTATGGATTAATTCTGTTATTGAATATGGTTATTGGTGATGGTGAATTCTGGTATAGTGGTGATGGATATGGATTATGGAGTTATACTATAATAATCATTATGGGATATGATGGGTTTACTTCACATACATAATACATATTGCTTTTCAAATATTTTAATGTACTTTTTAGCATTTGGCCATTATTACATTCGTCATTCGTATCAGCTACATGTCATACTTTCCACACTTGCTGAGTACGACATGTACTCACCCTTGCAATTCCCCCCACAGTTGCTGGTCAGGATTGGGAGTTTAACGATGACAATGTGGAGTTCTAGGCCGTGTCTACCGTCAGCTTTGCCTGTGGTGTTGATTGGAGCTGCGCTACCCTAGTGCTTATGTTGCCTAGCTGTTTAGTTTGCTTAATTAGTTTATTTCCACTGCATTAGTTGAACTTGTCATTAATATTCATTAGAGCTGGTATTCGAGGATAATATGAATTGTGTAATAGAATTTGGTTAATTAATCTTGCTCCGTGGTAATTTTCTGTATATCCTTTTGTGAATGCACTCGTGTATGTGTGTTGAACGTCCTGGGCACACATATGCGTTCACTTGGTTCATTTTCGGAACCGGGTGTCACAGATTGGTATCAGAGCCACATGTTGACCGTAGGATGCAGGATAGATAGAATGGATACTTTAGAGCACATAGGAGCACTCAAGAATCGATGTGTTTTTGTTTGGTGTGTTGTTTGCTATATATTGTTTGCTTGTGTGCTTAATAGAGGATTTTGGGATGCTTTAGCATTGTCATGTCCACCTAGACTAGTATAGCTGGTTGTTTAGTTTCATATCCCTTGATGCATTTAGTTGTTGACGTTTCTAAATTCCTACCTATTTTTTTTCTTCAGATGGTGAGGACTCGCAACCAGAGGGATGTCAATGATGAGGAGGAGAACCATGGAGTGCCTCAGAACAACATTGGACAAGGATCTGCCCAGGGAGCTATCAACATTGAGCAGCTTTTTGCTATACAAAACCAGCTCATGCAGACCATGATACAGACTATGGGATAGCTGGAGGCTGGTAACATCAACAATCAGCCCCACATGCCTCCACCGCCACCCCCACCTCCTCATAACCGGTTGGAAGAGTTTATGAGGACTACGCCGCCAACCTTTGCTGAAGCCACTGACCCTATGGATGCGGATGATTGGCTCAAGTCCGTGGAGAAGAAGCTAGCTATTGTCCAATGCAGTGACCGCGAGAAGGTCCTATTTGCTTCTCATCAACTAGTTGGAGCAACTACGGATTGGTGGGATTTTTATTGCAGTGCTCATGAGAATCAGGAGAGGATCACTTGGGCTGAATTCAAGAAAGTTTACGTTCCCATTATGTGCCCGAGTGTGTTATGATCTTGAAGAGGCAAGAATTTGAGAACTTGAGGCGAGGGAGATCAAACATGGGTGAATATCTCAATAAGTTCACTCAACTTTCAAGGTATGCCCCTGAAGATGTGAGCTAGGATAGCCGGAAACAATACTTGTTCATGAGAGGCCTCAACAATGAAATTCAAGTGCAATTGCTCAATTGTGACTACGCCAATTTTCAAAAGCTTGTGGACAAAGCAATTGTGGTTGAGAAAAAAATTCATGAGATGGAACAGGATAACAAGAGGAAGGCACCATGTCAAGGACAGCAACAAGGAAGCAATGTGCGCCCTCGCTTTGCACCACCCAATGCGCCTTACTTCAACTCTTTTGCACCTACCCATCGCCCTGGATTTGCACCGCACCCAACTCAGTTTGTGCAGCAGCGCCCTGTCATACAAGCACCTAGGCCTCCAATGCCCTATGTACCTCAAGCCAACTTTCCTGGTGAAAACGTTCAGAATCAAGTTCGTCCAAATTCAGGTGGAGTTAAGAAGTGCTATACAGGTGGAGAAGCTAGACACTTTGCACATCAATGTCCTAAGTCAGGCCTTGGTCAAGGAAGCAATGCGTCGAGGCAAAACCTAAGACCCAATTGAGGTTAGCCGCAAGGAAACCGCGGACAGTAGAATTTTGCTCGTGGCAATGTGAACCATGTCTCTACAGAGGATGCTCAACAAGCGGATGACGTGGTCATTCGTATGTTTCTCGCCAACTCCAACCCCACGACTATGTTGTTTGATTCAGGAGCATCACATTCATTCATTGCATCGAAGTATGTCGCCAAGTATAGTTTGCCTGTCTCTCATATGAAGTTTACTCTATTGGTTAAGTCTCCTGGAGGAGAGATGAGGACAAATATAGTATTTCCAAAAGTAAACCTTAGAATAGGGGGGGGGGGTAGACTTATCCGCCAACCTCGTTGTTTTGGACCCTCAAGGATTGGACATTATACTTGGTATGGACTAGTTGAGGAAGCACAATGGAGTTATTGAGTGTGCTACAAAAACGATAAAGTTGACCACTGAGGAAGGGATCATCGTAGAATTTGAAGCATCTCAAACCGCACCGAAGCAATTGGAGCTGAATCATATGGACAGTGCTGCAATTGAGGAGATTTTGGTGGTGTGTGAATTTTTGGATGTTTTTCCGAACGAGTTGCCACGTATGCCACCTGATCGAGACATTGAGTTTGTTCTTTATTTAATACCTGGAACTGCACCTATAGCTGAGAGGCCATATAGGATGCCTCCTATGGAATTAGCGGAGCTCAAGAAGCAGATTCAAGAGCAACTAGAGAAGGGTTTTATTCACCCAAGCTCTTCACCTTGGGGAGCGCTCGTGCTATTTGTCGACAAGAAGGATGGGTCGCAAAGGATGTGTGTAGATTACCGAGCTCTCAACGAGGTGACCATCAAAAAAAGTACACCTTGCCACGCATAGAAGACTTGTTTGATCAGATGAAGGGTGCTTGTGTCTTCTATAAGATTGATTTGAGGTCGGAATACTTTCAAATGAAGATTAGACCATCGGACATACCCAAGACAGCTTTTAGGACACGGTATGGATCTTATGAGTACACCGTGATGTCTTTTGGATTGACAAATGCGCCTGCCTACTTTATGTACCTCATGAATAAGGTCTTCATGGAGTACTTGGATAAGTTTGTCGTGGTGTTCATTGATGATATTATGATCTACTCGAAGGATGAGAAGGAACATGAGGAACACTTGAGGCTTACGCTGCAGAAATTAAGGGAGCATCAATTGTATGCCAAGTTCAACAAGTGTCAGTTTTGGTTGAAAGAGGTGTCGTTTTTGGGTCATATAACCTCAGGAGGAGGAGTATCGGTTGACCCAGGAAAGGTGAGGGACGTGTTGAAATGGGAACCCCCACAAAACGTAAAGGAAATAAGGAGTTTTCTTGGAATGGCTGGATATTACCGTAGATTCATCAAGGACTTTTCCAAGATAGCCAAGCCAATGATGGAATTGCTAATGAAGGGAAAGGCTTTCCAATGGACTCAAGATTGTCAAAACAGTTTTGAGGAGTCAAAGAAGAGGTTGACAACAGCCCCAGTTTTGGTACTACTGGATGTGAGCAAGAGTTTTGATATTTATTGCGACGCATCGAGACAAGGACTTGGATGTGTATTGATGCAAGAAGGTCAAGTGGTCACCTATGAATCAAGACAATTGAAGAAACATGAGCAGAATTACCCAACGCACGATTTGGAACTTGCAGCCGTAGTACATGCATTGAAGATTTGGAGACACTATATTCTTGGACATAGGTGTTAAATTTATACGGATCACAAGAGTTTGAAGTATATTTTCACAAAACGGATCTGAACTTGAGGCAACGAAGATGGTTGGAGCTCATCGAAGACTATAATTTAGGAATCAACTATCACCCAGGAAAAGCCAATGTAGTGGCCGATGCTTTGAGTAGAAAAGGAGTAAGTTATCAACTCATAGTTCGAGAGTTACCATCCGAGTTATGTAAGGAGTTTGAACGGTTGAACCTCTGGTTTGTAAATGATGGAGCTGACGGAGTTAAACCCAACCTTGGAGCAAAAAATTCGGGAAGGTCAAACGAAGGATGAGGAAATCCAAGAAATCAAGGAAATGACCCAAGAAGGGAGAGAATTCATATTTGATGAGGATGAACATGGTACTCTATGGCTTGGTAAGAGGATTGTCGTGCCTAATGTGAACCGTATTAGGGAGACAATATTAAAAGAGGCACACGACTCACCTTAATCAATTCACCCCGGTTATACGAACATGTACAAAGACATCAAGATTTGCTATTGGTGGGATAGCATGAAAAAGGACATAGCTGAATATGTAGCATTGTGTGATGTGTGTCAATGAGTCAAGGCGGAACATCAATGGCCAGGTGGATTATTGCAACCATTGAAGATCCCAAAATGGAAATGGGAAGAAATTGGAATGGACTTCATAGTTGGGTTACCACGTACTCAGTCCGGTTACGACTCAATTTGGGTAATTGTGAATCGCTTAACCAAGTCAGCTCATTTTGTCCTTGTGAAGACCAAGTATACATCTGCACAATTGGCCGAAATATACATGGAGCATATTGTGTGCCGACACGGAGTACTGAAGAATATAGTCTCGGATAGAGGTTCTCAATTTACCTACAGATTTTGGTAGAAATTGCATGAAGCATTCGGAACAAGGTTGAACTTCAGTTCAACATATCACCCTCAAACGTATGGACAAACCGAGAGGACCAATCAAATTTTGGAGGACATGTTAAGAGCTTGTGCTTTAAAGAATGGGAAAGGTTGGGACAAGAGCTTGCCATATGCAGAATTTTCCTATAACAATAGTTCTCAAGCAAGGTTGAGAATGTCACCATATGAAGTGCTTTATGGAAGAAAGTGTAGGACACCTTTTTTCTGGAATTCGGCAGGAGAAACTCAAGTATTTGGTCCAGATGTGTTGCAAGAAGCTGAAAAGAAAGTTCAGGTAATCCGTGAAAACTTGAAGGTCGCTCAATCAAGGCAAAAAGGCTATGCGGACAATAGGAGAAGGAAATTAGCCTTTGAAGTGTGAGATTTCGTTTACCTCAAGGTGTCACCAATGAGAGGTCATAAGAGGTTTAACATAAGAGGCAAGCTAGAACCTTGCTACATTGGACCATTCAAGATTTTGAACAAAAGAGGAGAAGAAACGTATAAGTTGGAGATGCCGGCTCATCTTTCGGATGTCCATGATGTCTTTCATGTTTCCCAGCTCAAGAAGTGCCTGAGAGTACCAGAAGAACAAGTGCTAATGGAAGGATTGGAAATAGGGGCAGATTTGACTTATGCCGAACAACCGGTCAAAATCTTGGAAACCAAGGAGAGGGTCACAAGGAAAAAGGTTATTAGATGGTGTAAAGTTCAATGGTAGCACCACACGGAAAAAGAAGCAACATGGGAATTGGAGAATGATCTCAAGAAGGAATTTCCCTATCTCTTCTCTTCCGCGTAGAATCTCGAGGGCGAGATTCATTTTAAGGGGGGTAGGTTTGTAACACCCTCATTTTCATGCGTCATGCCCTACATACATTCATATATATGGTTAAAATTAATCCACATAAAGATGAATAAGTTTAAAATTGATTTGGAACAAAACCGCACTTAAAATTCTAGAAAGTGCGGACTAGTCCGATTTTGGTGCGGCCTAGTCCGATTTCTCTCTGACCTCGATCGGACTTGTCCGTTTTTGCCACGGGCTAGTCTGTTTTTGCCTCTGGACACTTTCGGACTTGTCCGGTCCTATGCGGACTAGTCCGGTGTTCCAAGAATCCTTGAAAATTTGCTAAGTCCCTAGACTTGTCCGGACTAGTTCGGTGTTCCAGCGGACTTGTCTGTTTTCCTCTCTGACTAAAGTCGGACTTGTCCGATTTTTGGCAAGAGTTGTCCAATTTCTCTTTGGACAACTTCGAACTAGTCCGGTCCTTTTCGGACTTGTCTGATATTTTGCGACTCCGGGTTGATCTTTTGTTTCATGACTTGTTTTTTGGGTTTTACGTTAAGTGGGCCTAGGGACGTCATGCCTAACTCTTTTAGAGCCCATGTGGGAGTCTAAACCGGCCTCTACTCCTCTCAAACTCGGAATCCATCTAACCCTTAACTCCACCTCTATATAAACAACCCCACCCCTTGGCCTGACATCTATTTGCCACTTTTCAACCGCACCCAAACCCTAGTTCGTGGAGAGCCACCATCACGGAGGGAGGAGGAAATCCCAAGCAAGAAGAAGAATAGGAGGAAATGAAAGAGGACCAAAATCTCCATCAAGTTCGTTCTTCATCAACAAGCCACCATCAAGTTCATCACCAACCCTAGATCATCAAGATCCAAGTGTTACCTCCAAGTTTATTGATTCATTGGAGTTCTAAACACCTGGTATACCTTCTATTCTCTTTTCCTTACGTGAATTCAACCCCTAATCTCCAAATTCACGTCGATCTAGAAAACCCTAATCTGGTGATCTAGCGCAGTGCAGACTTGTCCGGTCCCTAGTGGACTAGTCCGGTTTTCCTTGTTAAATTGTGTTGAATTAATTCTAAAATTAGACCTAATCAAAATCCAAACCTGTATAAACTTGTTAAAAACTATTTGAACTAGATACTGATCATTTAAAAGCAATCTATTAACAAGTTCTACCTTGCATTTGCATCAATCATGCGTATCATGTCATATTGGGTAATATTTGTGTACTCTTTGGTTGTATTCTTGTCTTGTATGTTTATTGTGCAGATTAGACGGATTTGTGCTAGAGCATTTCGCGGAGGATCTCCAGCACCAAGAGTTTGAAGGCTTTGACCCGAATCAATCCCAAGAGCAAGGCAAGTGTCCTTAAAGCATATTGATCCTGTTTTCAAAATAAATGTTTTGTTTGTAAAACCACATGCTATGTCAATTTGATAGGGAATCCTATGGTAGGAAGTTTACTAGATTTGTTTAACCACCCTGGTCACCTGGAAATTATGGTAGAGAGTCGGGATGGGCTTTTTACTTTTTTGCTTTGCTTAATTAACTGGGATGGAAAAAGCAACTATACTACTTACCTTAATTATGTAATTATGAGATTTTGATTAACATGAACTGGTCAATATGATATGGCAATGGGTGATCTGAGCAAGCCTAGTATGTGGATGGGTTGGATGTTATGGTGGTTGCTTGCTTTAGATCATGTGAGAATAAGCAAGGACTACAGTGCCACCACGAGGCCAAGTATGGGTGCGGCGTAGCTCATTAATTAGGGCTTTGCCAGTTCTATTTGGACCATTAAGGATGCTCGGGGAAGGGGTAATCGGATTGGGTTTGTTGATGATTGGTGGGACTACCCTGGGATCCGAATGGCTCAAGGGAGGGCCCTTGGTTGAAGATGTGCTCAGTTGGAGGCATCGCCACCGGTGAAACCTCAGTGGGGTCTAAATAGGCTAGTAATCCCTTTGTAAAGGCTATTTTGTGATCTCTTGGCCATACACTAAAGGAAGTGTAATTGGCGTAAGGGAGGTTTCTTTAGTCGCCGACGGGTGATGAAATCACAAACACGTGGGTAAGTGGTACAACCTCCGTAGAGTGTCAAATAAAACTATCATGAATAGTCATGCTCTCGGTTTTGAGCACCTGGACAACTTCCATGATTAGAGAGAAATTAGGATTTGGGATGGTTATGGTTTGGTACTGGTTATGGCTAGTTATGGATTAATTTTGTTATTGAATATTCTTATTGGTAATGGTGAATTCTGGTATAATGGTGATGGATATGGATTATAGACTTATACTATAATAATCATTGTGGGATATGATAGGTTTACTTCACACACATAAAACATATTGCTTTTCAAATATTTTAATGTACTTTTCAGCACTTAGCCATTATTACATTCGTCATTTGTATCATCTACATATCATACTTTCCACACTTGCTGAGTACGATATGTACTCACCCTTGCAATTCCCCCTACAGTTGCATGTCAGGATTGGGTGTTTAACGATGATAATGCGGACTTCTAGGCCGTGTCTACCTTCATCTTTGCCTGTGGTGTTGATTGGAGCTGCGCTACCCTATTGCTTATGCTGCCTAGCTGTTTAGTTTCCTTAATTAGTTTATTTCCGCTGCATTAGTTGAACTTGTCATTAATATTCATTAGAGCTAGTATTTGAGGATAATATGAATTGTGTAATAGAATTTGGTTAATTAATCTTGCTCTGTAGTAATTTTCTGTATATCCTTTTGTGAATGCACTCGTGTATGTGTGTTGAACATCCTGGGCACATTCACTTGTTTCATTTTCGGAACCGGGTGTCACACCTTCCAACCTCTTTACAAATTTTGTCCTAGCTGCACTAAAATCAAGAACAAAAAAACAACTCAAAAACGGGTTACGTTAGCTAGAAAGCATGTTGTACCCTTTGTCAAATAATTTTGCCAATTTGGAAACAACTTGCAAATGTAATGAATATTTAAGGGAAATATTTTTGATTTTAATTAGGAAGATGAATTCAAGTAGTTAGCCCAAGGTTCATATCCAAATAAATTTATTTCCTAATTCAAAATTTTAGTTTTATGTTGGCTGGAAATTTTACTTTCCAACGTGCAAGTGTGGAAGTTCAAACATGCTATATGCAAATGCAGTATTTGATGGGACATTAAAATATGCAATTGGGAAATCAAATGTGAGATAACTACCAATTAGCCTATTGGCAAGGACTCATCGAATTTTTGAAGTCCGATGAGTGGGACTTACCTCCGTCCTGTTTAGCGCGATGATTAGTTGTCCAATCCCAGAATTGAAGATGTGGACAACTTCTCTTGATTTACATGCCAAAATTTCTTTTGGCTGTCATTTGGACATGTGGGACACATGGTGCCCCTAACCTCTCCGTTGTCTTGATGAAGACTTGTTGATGTAGTGACGACTTTTCCTTCTTGAAGATATTCTTTTAAGAGCATGGTGAGGCTAGTCCTTCCTTAGGGGTGCCACTTCGACCTTCTTGATATTGCTAAAGGTTAATTCCTACTTTTATCATGGATCAAAAGCTTCCCTGGGCATGGTGACATGTGGACTCCATAATCAAACAAGAAATGCTACATCCACGATTTCACTTGCCTTAGGTTGCACGAGCTTGGTTGAAGGGTAGGTATCCCAACAATTGATTGTTGGATATCTTGGATCTTGTATGCTCTTTGAGTTTCTTGTCCTTGGCCAAGAGCTTCATGTAAATGTTGTGTTGATTTCTTGCTTGGCTATGGACAAGATACTTCAAGGTAGGCTAGTCAAACTTAAATCCCTTGAAATCTCCATAGCCTCCTTGATTACAAGGGTGATGTTGATTCCACCCTTGACCTCCTTGTTGGTGATAGCCATTGGAGTTATGTTTGAAAGGAAGAATCCTCATGGGTCTTAGGAAAATGATTCTCCAAGTGGACCATGTTTACATGGATTTTCACAAATCATGTGAATATCCATGACTTGGATAATTCCAAACACTTCTCCATTGGCTTGATCTTCATGATACTTCAATGGGAGTGTAGTTCCATAGCTAGCATGTCCACGTTATTGAATGTTGTGCATGCTAGGCTAAGGGAACTAGAGCATTCCTCAATCCACCCCTCGAGTAGAGACCATATTCTCATCCATGATGAATGAGAATAGGGCTTATTTAGTTCCAGCACAAAGGTGGTCATGGATTCGTGGACCAACTGAAAGTGCATCTAGGACTCCCTTGTGGGTTTTGGATGATTTATGACAAGCAATTGGGATCCTAATCCTTTCGTTGAGATAAATGCAGGCAAATGATGAAAAATGAGCAAAATGCCAAAAAGAAGGGAAATGAGAAGCAAAGTGAATTTGAGCTCAAGGAAAAGAAAATAGTAGATTATTATGTATGGAGTGTGTTAAGGAAACACACCCAAGAGCTCAATCACTTTCAAGCACACACACACAATGCACAAAGTTATACAGGGCCGGACTAGTCCGATATCAGCCGGACTAGTCCGATATCACATTCTGCACTAGATCGGACAAGTCCAGTATCCACCGGACTAGTCCGATATCTTTCTGATCCACTTCGGATTAGTCCTCCCCAATGCGGACTAGTCCTCAACACAATGCACAAGTCACACCAAATCGGACAAGTCCGTTGTGATCCGAACTAGTCTGATATTCTTTCTGACCCACTTCGGACAAGTCCGGTGTCTACACGGACTAGTCCGATATACACACTGATCTAAATCGGACAAGTCCTCCAAGTGCGGACTTGTCATCCTAAACACTTAGGGTTTCATATGTCCGGACAAGTCCGATGGCAATCGGACTAGTCCGAAGATTTCCAGTAGTGAAATCGGACAAGTCCGTTTTCAACCGGACTAGTCCGATATTCCTGGACACTTAGGGTTTGCTACACACAGCACACCGGACTAGTCCGGTGACCACCACGGACTAGTCCGATCTTTTTGAACCCTAACGGTCACTTTTAGAAACCCCATATAAATAGAGGTGCACGGCCCACTTTTACACTCTCTCGAACCCTAGCGCCGTCACACCTCCCAAGAGACTCAAAAACCACCTCTCTCCACGAAATTAAGTGCAAAATCGATCAATCTATTGAAGATCACTTCTAGATCATTGGAGAGACACTTGGCACACATCATTGAGCTCTTGGTTTGATTCTCTAACACACTCTTGCGTTTCAATTTGTAATTTTCGAGTGTGTTATTGGTGGCTTTGTAAGTTGTAATCAAGGGAGCTCTCAACGTGTGAGAACACCCCTTCAACTTGGTTATTTACCCTTTGTGATTAGTGGAAGAGGATTGGCCTTCGTGGCGATCCGACGAGGGAAGGGTTGGAGAAGACCCGGTCCTTTTGTGGGCTCCTCAACGTGGATGTAGGTTGCCTTCGTGGTAGCTGAACCACGGGATAAATCGTTTGTCTTGTCCTTTTGCGTTCTTCATCTTAATTGATCAACTTAATCTAGGGTTTGATTCACCTTGTTCGATTTGAGTTAAATTGTTGAACAAGAGCCTTAATTGTAATAGACCTTGACATAAAATTATTAAACTGTCATTCAAGTCTATATTTCCGCTGCAAACATTAACGAATCAATCAAATTGAGTGAACTTGATCAACTTAGCCCGTGAAAACCGGACTAGTCCGCACTTTACCGGACTAGTCTGATATCTCTGGTATTGACCTTGTTGTTGAGTGTTACAGGAACCAAGAAAATTCAAAAAGGCCTATTCACCCCGCCTCTAGGCCTACATTCAATTGGTATCAAAGCAGGTTCTTCAAGAAAGAGTGCAACCACTCGAAGAGATCATGTCGGACATGAAGGAAGTTCAGAAAATCAACAACCAGGAAGAAGTGAACAACGACAAGAACCAAAAGCTGGAAAAGTATCTCGAAACAATTCAAGACTTCGATGATGATGACGAGGAGACGCTGGAGCTGAAAGCACTCCTCAGAAAGAAAGCACTTTCCAAAGGGAAAGCTAAAGTTGAAGAAAAGAAGGGGAGTAGTCACACTGACTACTCCCGATATCCTTTTAACTATGATCGTTTAAATTCAAATAACAGCCATTACCTATCTATTCCTCTTGGAAAAGCCCCACACTTCGATAGGAGTGATTACTCCATGTGGAGGCAAAATATGAAGATGCACTTGATTTCCCTTAACCCATGTTTATGGCATATTGTGTGCACAGGAATAGACATCCCAGATGACGACGAAGAGCTCACCCCAAGTCAAGAGCAAGCCATCCACAGAAACGCTCAAGCCGCAGCCGTAATCACCTCCTCTCTAAGTCGAGATGAATTCACAGAGGTGGACGGACTGGAGATTGCCAAGGAAATATGGGACACACTACAAACAGCCCATGAAGGTGACCGGCATGTGCGGGAGGCGAAAATGCAAATGATCGAAGGCGAACTAGGAAGGTTCACAATTGAGGAAGACGAGTCTCCCCAGGACATGTACAACTGATTGAAGACACTTGTAAACAAGGTTCGATCATATGGGAGCAAGAAGTGGAATGACCACGAGGTTGTAAAGCTCATCCTTAGAGCCTTTATGCCTCGCAATGTCACACTATGCTCTATGATCAGAGAAAGTCCCGGGTACAAGAGGATGACTCCAGATGAATTGCTTGGCAAAATCATCAACTTTGAAATGATGGAGAAACAAGCCAAGCACGTCAAAGAAATAGCCGACCTCACATCGGCCAAGAAAAAGGGAGTTGCCTTAAAGTCCACACTCAAGCCTCTATCCAAAGAAGCAAGAGAAGCACAGCTTGAGGAGGACAGCGGTGATGAAAGCAGTGAGCTGGACGAAGAGGATATGATTTTGTTCATGAAAAAGTTCAAAAGAATAATGAAGAAAAGACAAGGAACAAAATCAAGTGAAGGCAAGTACAAGGAGAGGACAAAGCCGAAGATGAGGCGGGCGTGCTATAATTGTGGTGAGTATAACCACTTTATAGTCGATTGCCCGTATGAGGACAACAAGAAGAAGAATAAAGAAGCCAAGCCTCACCCGAAGAAATTCTTCAAGAAGAAGAAACAAGCTGAACAAGCACACATTGGAAAGGAGTGGGACTCAAACGATGAGTCCTCATCATCCGATGAAGAAGAGATGGCTAGCATAGCCATTGAAAGCACGTCCAAGAAACCCACACTCTTCCCCACGCTCAGTACAAAGAAGGGAAATGGCACTTGCCTCATGGCAAAGGAAGGTAAACGCAAGGTAAACATCAAAACTCCTTCCATACATTCCTACTCAAGCAATGATGAACTAGATAGTGATGATGAAGATATGTTAATTGGATTAGATAGAAAAACTGCTGCTAAAATGAAATTTTTACTTGACCAACTTTTTGAGAAGGAACAGCTAATTGATCGTCAAGAGGACATGATTATCTCCCAAAAGGAGAAGCATGTCGAACTTGACAATCTTCTAGTTCATGAAAAGGAGAAAAACAGCTCACTAGAGCTTGAGCTAGCTTCAAGCAAGAAAACTTGCTTGGAGTTAACCAACTCAAACGTTGCAATCAAGGATCAACTTGATAACCTGATCAATGTTAACAAGATCCTTGAAGTGCAAGTTGAGTCACTCAAGCTAAGTGAATCTTCCTCCTCTTCAAGTCTACCTTCTCAACCCACTTCAACTAATCATGTTCATATGTGCAAATGTGGTAGAATCAACACCAGTTTGAAGGAAAAGTCTACCTCCACAAAGGATAAAAATCCTACCCAATGTGGAATATTTGACAAGGAGAGGATCAACTATGCACGTAGTGCATACTTGGTCCAAAGACCTCTAAATGTCAAGTATGGCATTGGTTACTCTTATGATGGAAAGCAAAATGCTGGAAGTCATAAGAATAACAAGGGAAGGATTACCTTTGTGAAGGGAGGATCCTCACAATCTGGTAACTCGAAAATTAAGAACCTGAACTCTCATGAACACCGGACAAGTCCGGTTGTGGTCCGGACAAGTCCGGTCATACGGACAAGTCCGGTCACCCAGACTAGTCCGATCCATAAACAACAGCAACTTTTGTTCAAAACCTTTGATGACTCTTATGTATTAATGAGAAACAATGTTGGTAAAGTTTATGCTTATTATGCTGGGCCACGCCATGGGAACACAAAATCCCATGTGTGGGTGCCCAAATGTATTGTAACTAACCTCCAAGGACCCAAGCAAGCTTGGGTACCTAAAACCAAGGCATAATTTGTTTCTGCAGGCCTATTCCTCCGGTGGATCCAAATGGGTGCTAGACAGTGGATGCACCAACCACATGACCGGAGAAAGGAGGATGTTCGTGGAATATGAAGAAAACGAGGACCCAAACAAAGGCATCTACTTCGGAGATAATAGTCAAGGAAGGGTCCTCGGTACCGGTAAAATAGCAATATCCTCTGAACACACTCTTTCTCATGTTTTACATGTTGAATCTTTAGATTATAACCTATTGTCCATATCTTAATTATGTGACAAAGGTTATAATTGCTTGTTCTCTAACGAGGGTGTGACCATCTCAAGGAGGAGTGATGGTTCCGTTGCATTCAAGGGTATGTTGAAGGGAAAGCTTTACCTTGTTGACTTCAACAAGGATAAAGCCGAACTCGACACATGCTTGATTGCAAAAACCAACATGGGTTGGCTGTGGCATAGACGGCTAGCACATGTTGGTATGAGGAATCTTCAAAAACACCTCAAGGGTGATCACATCCGAGGTTTGAAAGATGTTGTTTTTGAGAAAGACAGGCCTTGTAGCACGTGCCAAGCTAGGAAGCAAGTTGGAGCACATCATCCCGCAAAGAACATCATGACTACGACAAGACCGCTCGAACTACTTCACATGGACTTGTTTGGTCCAATTGCTTACATAAGCATCGGCGGTAATAAATACGGTTTAGTCATTATTGATGATTTTTCACGCTTCACTTGGGTGTTCTTTTTGCATGACAAGTCAGAAACACAAGGGACACTCAAGAAATTCTTCAAGCGAGCGCAAAACGAGTTCTCACTATCGATCAAGAGTATTCGGAGCGACAACGGAACGGAGTTCAAGAACATACAAGTGGAGGAGTACCTTGATGAGGAGGGAATCAAGCACAAATTTTCAGCACCATACTCTCCACAACAAAACGGAGTTGCCGAAAGGAAGAACCGAACGCTCATAGAGATGGCAAGAACAATGCTCGATGAATACAAGACTTTGGATCGATTTTGGGCGGAAGCAATTAACACTGCTTGCCACGCCGCAAATCGACTCTACCTTCATCGACTACTCAAGAAGACTCCTTATGAGCTACTCACCGGTAACAAACCAAACATTTCATATTTTCGAGTTTTCGGCTCTCCATGTTATATCTTGAACAAGAAGCCCAGGACTTCAAAGTTTGCTTCGAAGTCCGATGAAGGTTTCTTGCTTGGTTATGATTCGAACACTTACGCCTATCGTGTTTTCAACAAGGCCTCCGGACTTGTTGAAGTGGCATGTGACGTAGTGTTCGATTAAACTAATGGCTCTTAAAAGGAGCAAGTTGATCAATGTGAATTAGGTAAAGAAGAAGCTCCTTATCAAGCATTGAAGAGAATGGCTCTAGGCGAAGTTCGACCACAAGAGTCATCGTCACAAATACAAGAGGAAAGTGAACCACAAGAGGAGATCAACAATCAAGGGGGAGCTTCGATACAAGATCAATCACAGGAATATGAAGATGATCAACAAATCAACGAGGGCAACCACTCAGGGGGAGAAGAAAATGATCACCAACACACAACTCTCCAAGTGCCACACCCAATAGTACACCAATGCATTCAAAGGGATCACCCAATCGACAACATCATCGGTGACATCCAAAAGGGAGTAACCACTAGATCTCGTTTAGCTAATTTTTGTGAGCATTACTCGTTTGTCTCCTTTTTGGAACCACGCAGGACTGAGGATGCATTGAAGGATCCGGACTGGGTGGTGGCAATGCAAGAAGAGTTGAACAACTTCAAGAGAAACGAGGTTTGGGAACTTGTGGCAAGACCCAATGCAAATACAGTGGGCACCAAGTGGGTCTTCCGCAACAAGCAAGACGAACACGGAGTGGTGACAAGAAACAAGGCACGACTTGTGGCCAAAGGTTACTCACAAGTCGAAGGTCTGGATTTCGATGAGACTTTTGCTCCAGTAGCTAGGCTTGAATCAATTAGAATATTACTTGCATATGCTACTCACCATGATTTCAAGCTGTATCAAATGGACGTGAAAAGCGCCTTCCTCAACGGACCGATCAAGAGAGGTGTACGTGGAGCAACCACTCGGGTTTGAAGACGAAGAGTTCCCCGACCACGTATATAAACTGCGTAAGGCTCTCTATGGCCTCAAACAAGATCCTAGAGCTTGGTATGAGTGTCTTAGAGATTTCTTAATTGATAATGGTTTTAAAATTGGCAAAGTAGATTATACATTATTCACAAAGAATCTAGATAATGATCTTTTTATTTGCCAAATCTATGTTGATGATATAATTTTTGGGTCAACTAACCAATCCTTCTGTGAAGAATTTAGTAGAATTATGACAGACAGGTTTGAAATGTCAATGATGGGAGAATTGAAGTACTTCTTGGGATTCCAAGTGCGGCAACAAAGGGAAGGAACATTCATAAGCCAAACCAAGTACACGCGGGACATACTCAAGAATTTTGGCATGGACAAGGCAAAGCCCATAAAGACTCCCATGGCTACGAATGGCCACTTGGATCTCAATGAAGATGGACCGAGCGTCGACCAAAAGGTATATAGCTCCATGATTGGATCTTTACTCTACTTATGTGCATCTAGGCCAGATATTATGTTGAGTGTATGTTTGTGTGCAAGATTTCAAGCCAACCCTAAGGAATGTCACTTGACAGCCGTAAAAAGAATCTTGAGATATTTAGTTCATACACCCAACCTTGGTCTTTGGTACCCAAAAGGCTCCAAATTCAATCTCATTGGTTACTCCGATGCAGATTATGCCGGGTGCAAAGTTGATAGAAAAAGCACCTCTGGCACATGCAAATCCTAGGAAGATCTTTGGTTTCTTGGTAATCTAAGAAACAAAATTCCATTGCATTATCCACAGCCGAAGCGGAGTATGTTGCAGCCGGGAGTTGTTGTGCACAACTCCTTTGGATGCGACAAACTCTAAGGGATTACGGTTACAATATGAACCGTATTCCTCTCCTTTGTGATAATGAGAGTGCCATTAAAATAGCCCACAATCCAGTTGAGCACTCTAGGACTAAACACATAGAAATAAGACATCATTTCTTGAGAGACCACTCCATGAAAGGAGACATAACCATCTCACATGTCAACACCCAAAAACAATTGGCCGACATATTCACCAAGCTACTTGATGAAAAGCGTTTTTGCGAACTCCGAAATGAGCTAAATATTCTTGATTCTCGGAGTGTGGCTTGAAAAGTTGCATACCTGTATAATTGCTTCAAAAATGTTGATTGAATTGTGAAAATCATCCCTCTCCATTTTTCTCTCGAAAAACTATGTCAATTATTAGATCTTGATGAATTTTGATCATTGTATGATTGTTGTATGCTTACTGGTCAAATTCATCAAGATTACTTGAATTGTTTTGCCTCTCTATTCTCTATTATTGAACCTTCAAATATATATGAATGGGCTATGCAATTCTTTCCTGGTGACCTCGGACTAGTCCGTGGTTACCCGAACTAGTCCGCCCATGCAGACTAGTCCGCAGAGTGCCGGTTAGGCCGGACTAGTCCGATAGACCACGGACTAGTCCGATATAGGTCTCTGGATGACTTCGGACTAGTCCGGTCATGTCCGGACTTGTCCGATTTTTCGTGTACATAACCCTAGCCGCCACCAAACCCTAATCTCCTCACCCCCACTTTTGCTCACGCTTTCCTCTCTCTTGCACTCGAGCCACCAAGGCGATTTTCTCCTCCCTCCGTCGAAAAAGTCCACATTTGGGCGGAGATCAAGCTTGACCTCTTGGGGATTGAAGCTAGCGAACTTGTCCGCCCTCCAACCCCCAAACCTTCAAGCGTCAATCGATTTCTTCGGTAAATTTCTTCAAAACCCTAGAAATCTTGTTTTTCTCCATTGTTGATCGTATAGCCTAGCATCCTTCACTAGTTACATGTTTAGTTGATGTACTACGTGTATGCTAGACTAGATTTGCATTAGGGATTGTATCCTGTCCAATCTGTTAGGTTTTTGAGGATGAACACCAGACTAGTCCGGTCCATGCACGGACAAGTCCGGTACCCCGGACTAGTCCGTGCCTGAGCACCGGACAAGTCCGATGTTTCTGAACCTGAAACCTAATTCCTTAATGCCATCCATTGCTATCTTGTCTTACCTATGCCTTGTATAACTTGTCATTATTCTTGCTCAATCATTCTCAGATCATGTCGAGCTCCGACAACGAGATCTCCGGCTTTGAGGCCGAGTTGGACCACGAGGTGGCACCTCGGTCTTCGGCGGGTCTTGGCAAGAAACGCAAAGAAAGACCTTCCGAGCCTGCCACTTCCCCTCCCCAGGTTCGGATGAAGGTCTGTGTCAAGAAGCTTGCCTCGAAGGCTGCTGCGTCTACAAGCGGCCTTCGTCAAGCAAAAGGAGAGGGCAAGGGAGTCGCAACGGGGCCAGTTGGGCCCTTGAAGCTCGATGCTCCCAGGGAAGGGGTCCGGGACCCTACTGAGGAGAAGTTCAACGGCAAGGGCAGTGATTCAGCGGCCAAGTTCAGGAGCATTGATTGCTATGGAAGGCCAAAGCAGGCAGCTGATGGAAGGTTTTGGTCAAACTTCCATGTAGATTTCTACAGGATGGTTTACCTGCCGATGAAGACTCCAGTGGTGCGCAATCAGTGGATTGACTGGGCCTACCTAGAGAAGAAGAAGTGCTCAGCTTTTGATGAGGTCATTGCTGCAGCAGAGAGGCATGGTCTGAAGGATCTGTTTGCCTTCAGACACAATTGGAATGATGAAGTGATTGCACAATTCTATGCAACGTGCCACTTCTCGAGTGAAGATGAAGAGAGTGTGACTTGGATGACCCATGGATCCAAGTACTCCATCACTCAGGAGGATTTTGCAAACTTGCTCCATTTAGACTCTGCTGGAAATGACCACCTGATCATCCACAACATAGGGGTCACTGAGAGGGACGGAATGAAGTTCATGTATGAGCCCAACTCTAAATATGTTCCTCCCTCCACAAAGAACATGAAGCCCTTCTTTGTGGTTCTGAACAGAGTTCTCCGGAAGACCATTACCCCCAAGGATGGGGATGCAGGGAGTGTACAGGGCTACCTCCGGACTCTAATGAGGGTCATAAGCAAGAAGAGACAGTTTGATATTGCAGATTACATTTGGAACGACATGGTCAACATCTCAAGCACCCCCAACCGGTCCTGCAGCTATGCTCCCTACTTCATGTTCATGATTGAGAAGGTCACAGGAATAGAATTTGTGAAGGATGTAGAGCACACTCCCCTGAGGCCTCAGAAGCCTCAGCCTATGAGTGTCCAGACTGCTCCCTCGCCTGCCTCAAGTCTTGAGGCACCGGCAAGAGAAAGAGATGCTGCTAGGGCTCCTCCCCCCTCTAGGGAAGCCCCTCAGAGAGGATCCGCCAGTGGGATCCTCAAATACTTGTCCGCGTTATTCTCCTCCTGCAAGAAGACTGAAGTAAAGCTTCATAAACTCAATCAGAAGAGGAAGGAGGATATGAGATATATCAAAGCCAATGTGAAGCAACTGAGTGAAAAGGTGGAGATCAACCCCATTGGATCTCCAGTAATTTCTGAAGATTCTGATCTTGACATCTACGAGCTCGGGCCCTTGTCCCCCTCCGAGCTTGCCTATTTTGGCATTGGGGGCTCGAGCAGCTCTGCTCCTCATCCTCCCTCTCCTCCTCGTCCAGCAGAGAACAAAGAAGACGAAGAAGATGACGAGAGGACCGACGGTGAAGAGTGAAGACCCTAGGACCCTCCTCTCCTTCTTTTTGGTGTCTTGATGCCAAAGGGGGAGAGATTGAGGGGGAGTCTTAGCTTTAGCTGAGTCTTAGCTTTAGCTGTGGTAGGGTGCGAGGAGAGAGTTCTCTGTAGTTTTATTTGTTATTGTAATAGTTTAACCCTGTTTTCATATTAAGTTTGGTCTTGTGATGAATTGCTCAATTTATTCTCAATGTGATGAAAACTGCATTTTTGCTCCTGGAATGTCATATGCACTTGGTATCGGTTGATTAATGTAAATTCTGTCATTCTCAATGTATTCATGCACTTAGTATGCATCCCACCATAAAGAATGCACATATGGTTAATCCTCTTGTTGCTTGATGTATTTTTGAGTCATATGTGCATACTTTATGAAAATCTCATTTTTTGCCTTATTTTGTGAAATCTCAATTGGTTGTCATCAATCACCAAAAAGGGGGAGATTGAAAGTGCATCTAGGACTCCCTTGTGGATTTTGGATGATTTATGACAAGCAATTGGGATCCTAATCCTTTCGTTAAGATAAATGCAGGCAAATGATGAAAAATGAGCAAAATGTCAAAAAGAAGGGAAATGAGAAGCAAAGTGAATTTGAGCTCAAGGAAAAGAAAATAGTAGATTATTATGTATGGAGTGTGTTAAGGAAACACACCCAAGAGCTCAATCACTTTCAAGCACACACACACAATGCACAAAGTTATACAGGACCGGACTAGTCCGATATGAGCCGGACTAGTCCGATATCACATTCTGCACTAGATTGGACAAGTCTGGTATCCACCGGACTAGTCTGATATCTTTCTGATCCACTTCGGACCAGTCCTCCCCAATGCGGACTAGTCCTCAACACAATGCACAAGTCACACCAAATCGGACAAGTCCGTTGTGATCCGGACTAGTCCGATATTCTTTCTGATCCACTTCGGGCAAGTCCGGTGTCTACACAGACTAGTCCGATATACACACTGATCTAAATCGGACAAGTCCTCCAAGTGCGGACTTGTCATCCTAAACACTTAGGGTTTCATGTGTCCAGACAAGTCCGATGGCAATCGGACTAGTCCGAAGATTTCCAGTAGTGAAATCGGACAAGTCCGTTTTCAACCGGACTAGTTCGATATTCCTGGACACTTAGGGTTTGCTACACACAGCACACCGAACTAGTCCGGTGACCACCACGGACTAGTCCGATCTTTCTGAACCCTAACGGTCACTTTTAGAAACCCCATATAAATAGAGGTGCACGGCCCACTTTTACACTCTCTCGAACCCTAGCGCCGTCACACCTCCCAAGAGACTCAAAAACCACCTCTCTCCATGAAATTAAGTGCAAAATCGATCAATCTATTGAAGATCACTTCTAGATCATTGGAGAGACACTTGGCACACATCATTGAGCTCTTGGTTTAATTCTCTAACACACTCTTGCGTTTCAATTTGTAATTTTCGAGTGTGTTATTGGTGGCTTTGTAAGTTGTAATCAAGGGAGCTCTCAACGTGTGAGAACGCCCCTTCAACTTGGTTATTTACCCTTTGTGATTAGTGGAAGAGGATTGGCCTTCGTGGCGATCCGACGAGGGAAGGGTTGGAGAAGACCCGGTCCTTTTGTGGGCTCCTCAACGTGGATGTAGGTTGCCTTCGTGGTAGCCGAACCACGGGATAAATCGTGTGTCTTGTCCTTTTGCGTTCTTCATCTTAATTGATCAACTTAATCTAAGGTTTGATTCACCTTGTTCGATTTGAGTTAAATTGTTGAACAAGAGCCTTAATTTTAATAGACCTTGACATACAATTATTAAACTGTCATTCAAGTCTATATTTCCGCTGCAAACATTAACGAATCAATCAAATTGACTGAACTTGATCAACTTAGCCCGTGAAAACCGGACTAGTCCGCACTTTATCGGACTAGTCCGATATCTCTGGTATTGACCTTGTTGTTGAGTGTTATAGGAACCGAGAAAATTCAAAAAGGCCTATTCACCCCCCCCCCCCTCTAGGCCTACATTCACCAACCCATGGCATGAATGTTGGATGAGGAGCCAACTATTCACCCCATGGTGGAGACAAACCAACAGGAACTCTTGGAGCCTCCCCCACGCTTGGGGATGGATGACTTTGGCTCCTACTAGAAGCTAAAGTTCTTCCGCGAAAGGCAATGGTGTTGCCTAGCAGACATTTCTTGAGGTATGCCTTGAATTATCTTGCAATTGAGCACTTGCATCCTCGTTGGCCATCCCATGAAATGGGTTAGCCAACACAACCCTGTTTTCACACAAAAGGAGAAAACAAACAAGGGTAATCTTGTCTAATACTTATTAGTACCTCTAGCTTAATCACAAGTAATATCTATACTTCACCTCCTTTGCCTTCCCCAGCAACGGCGCCAGAAATGCTTGTTGACAGCTACTAAGAAACATTAACAAATCACACTGACAACGGCGCCAAAAATGCTTGTTGACATCTACTAAGAAACATTAACAAATCACCCCCGGCAATGGTGCCAGAAATGCTCGTTGATGTTTCTTAACATCACAGATCATATCTATTAAGAGATGAGGTCCGCAAGCGCATGGAAACTATTGTGTAGCATTTCACCCAAGAGTATTGTATTTATCCCAACGGAAGGCAGTGAAGTAAAGTAAACATTATTCTATTGATCAAGGTATAACGTACTAGTCAGTTATCATGACTGGGGTAAGTTGATATAAGGGTAGTGTGACACACACCTAAGCAATCTACTCTAAGGGTAATGTTGTCCTAGCAACGGTTAGACTACGAGATGGAGCTACTCCTACTATGATCTACTTACTTATATACATTGCCTAAAAAGTACAATGACTATGCAATTGGTGAATACTAGGGCTTAGTCGTCCAACATATCGGGTGTTGACGGTCCTTAAGTACCACATTTTGACCATCAATTCACCTCATAATGTGCATAAAAGAAACACAAAATATAGTGGTAGGGTTATACACTAACCCAATTCCACAAGTGTTGGTGTCTATTTGTATGCAGGTGAATTATTACCCAAAATACCAAAACATGCAGGGATGAATCCATGAAAATGGATTTCAAGGAATCAGGCGATGACACGTGGCAACACATGGATCAAATGGCCCATAAACAGAAGAATACGAGGAGATCCAACGATGTTGCACCCATATACATCAAGGGGGCCCACCTAGAAGCCACCTGGAGGAAGCACTCCCCGAGGGGAGCCTTGACCAGGTCAGCCGAACCCCCTGGTCGGCCGACCTCTTCCTGACGCCAAACTCGGTCAAATGACACGTGTTGGCTCCTCCCGACTCCCTGGAGTCAATGGTGACAGATTCGCGCGTTAATTGTAGCCGGAACCAACCCTTCTCCACCTATAAATAGACCCCCTCACCTCACTTCTCACACACACCAAATGTTGAGAATAGTGCTACACTCCAAAGGTTTAGAGTAGTCCTAGAGGCTACCAAAGTAGAAGGAGAGTGTGGTGAAGAGTCTAGGAGAAGGAGTCTTGGGCTGGTCAAGACCCTCTTCTACACTTGTACCCCTACAAAGATTTTACTCAATCAAGTAAGCCTTTGTGAATTCAAGACAAGTTTGATCTTTTATTCTTAGTAGTTTGCACAAGTAGTTACTTGTGGGTTCACTGCTTTAATTCATTAGAGGCTCTAGTTGTAGCTTTGTGTTCGAAACAACTAGAGTAGTGATTTAGAATGTAAGTGTGGTGCTTAGGTTATAATTCATCAGTGGATATTGTGTAGACCCACGGATTGAAGAGGTAGGCAGTAGGTGGTGACAGCCCTATCTGTCCTTCGTAATCCTCCATGTTTGTCTATGCCATAGGCTCTTGGCGGGAGTCGTCCTAGTATTGCTAGGAGTAAGTTCGTGCCCAAAGCAAGCATCTACTGCAAACTACCTTGAATTAGGATCAATACTTTGAATTCCTCTCTGTTCCTTGCCTACCAAACAACTTTGTGTCCTTGGGTGAGCTAGTTCAAAAGATTATCACACACGTTCTTTGGTTTCGATACCCTTGGTAATACTCCTTAAGGGGAAGTGCTACAACGGTATTTCCGTGCGCTTGCGGATAACTCTGTGGTGTTAAGAAATACCAACAAACATTTCTTGCGCCGTTGCCGGGGACGGTTGCTGTTAATCTTCGAACCAAGATCACCCTCGTATCATATCCCCATTATCTATCATCTTACCTTTCTTATTCTTACCTTACCGCCACCATATAAATGGAGCAACCCACCATTCTTTCTTATTATGCTCCAAAGGGCAAGTTCTGTGAGCCACCTCCTTCAGCAGAACCTATTTGTTCAACCAACTATGAACTTCACCTTGGCTTTATAGCCATGGTTCGGGAACAATCCTTCTCAGGAACGGATTGTGAAAACCCTTACCACCATCTAGGAGAGTTCGAACAACTGTGTTCATGCCTTCTAATCAAAGGTATGACAGAGGTAACTAACAAATGAAAGTTGTTTCCTTTTTCCCTCAAGGAAAAAGCCAAACAATGGTACAACCACTACGTTGGGAAGACAAACGGCGATTGGAGTGAATTACGAGACAAATTTTGTCTTGCTTTCTTTCCCATTGCCCGAATTGTTTCCTTACGAAAGGAAGTACTATGCTTCCAGTAGATGGAGAAGGAATCCATAGGTGCAGCTTGGGATAGATTTTCTCTTTTGAAAATTTTTGGCCCAGATTAGTTAATACCTGATCCAATGTTTTTGCAACATTTCTTCATGGGATTGAACAAATAGTCTGCCCTATATCTTGACATTACGGCTGGAGGATCTTTCCCCCATAAGACTCCAGAAGATGGCAAGGATCTTGTGGACAGAATTCTATAAAATTCTTCCTTCATTATGAGTCTTATTGAGCCTCCCCAAGAGGAAGTCGTGTCAAGAACGGAGGATACACTCTTGGACAAGGATGAACCCATTTATTGTTTACCCCAAGCCTTGCCAGAGGAATCGTCTCCCGAACATGAGACTACGAAGGTAGAAGAAATTCAACCCTCGCAGTTTCCATTTTACTTCGAGGAAGAGCTTTTTGAAGATTATGGAAATACCTCTAAGTATTGTTGCCATAGGAAACTGTAAGGATCGAATGCCCAAGAGGGGGGGTGAATTGGGCTTCATTTAAAAAATCTAAGCAATAAAACTTAATCCCTAAAAGCCCAATTCCCTACGCAAACAATCTATGCATTGAAGTAAATAGCAACTTCGCGGAATATAAAATGCATAAATGTAAGGGAGAGGAAGAGGATGCAAACTCCCGAGGAGACACAAGGATTTATCCCGTGGTTCGGCAAGATCGTCAAGATCTTCCTACATCCATGTTGTGGCACCCACCAAAGGGTATAGCCACACCCAAGTCACCGAGACGAGGGATCTCCACTATTCTTCTCCGTTTGCCAACCTCGACAAGGTGGAGCTCAAGCCTTGTACAACTTCGACCCTCCAGGCTTCCACAAATGCCTTGGCAAGCTCCGGAAGTCTCTCAAAATTACAAACACCAAGGGGCACTCCCTTGAGGCTCTCACTATCCTAGAGATTCCACTCACCCAGAATGGAGGCACACAAGCTCTCTCTCTAGCTAGTTCTAGCCTATCTCTTGGTGTGTATGTGGTCGAAATGATGTAGAAGTGATGGCTCTTGGTCTTGAACGCTTGTGGATGTGTAGAGAATGTCTGGTGATCAAGTCTTTTCGAAATGACAGGTTTAGGGGGTATTTATAGCCAACCTCCACGAAATAGCCGTTGGAAAAGTAGGCTGACAGAACTTTTCTGCGAACATCGGATGATCCGATGTCTCCCCTTTAGTTATCATCGGTCAAGTTTACTTTAGCTGATGTCATTGTGTCAGATATGACCGTTGTTAGACCGATTTTGCACTTGTCTTCTCATCGGATGATCCGGTGGCTCTTCCTCCAGAATCTGCTCAAACTTGATGCTTACTGGAGTGATTGACTGATGTGTATATTTCTGTACATCGGATGATCCGGTGCTACACATGGTCCAAGGATATTGCAAACTGTACTGATGGACCGATGTAGCTGAGTCCTTAACATCGGATGATCCGGTGAGTGCTTTGTTCTGAGGTCTTCTTCTTCTGCTGAACCAACTCGACCGATGTGTTGTTCTCAGAAATCATCGGTTGATCCGGTGAGTTGATTTTGTTTGCTTCGAGTTGTTTCTAAGTGATTCTTTTGTGTCTTGCTCGATTGACCTCTTAGACTTTTGTTGGAAATGTACATCTGATGGTTGTCAAGCATTAAGTGTCATCAATTGTGGTTGAATGACATTGACATAAGAGCTTTCACTTCTTGTCTTCATATCATTGATTTGATCTCATAAAGTGATTGTATATGGGTCTCCAATGACATATAGATTTCATTTGATTGAGTGATTATGGGGACCTTGCATTCACAAATTCATTAGTAAAATCCAATGGTTGTCATTAATCACCGAAACCTTACCTCATGGGGGCCTAGATGCTTTCAATCTCCGCCTTTTTGGTGATTGATGACAACACAACAACTAAAGCACAATAGTAATGAATTTGATAGTACGAAGCTTAAGAGGATATGCAATGAATACAAGATTATTACACTTAAAATTTGAAAGCTCAATCAAAGAATAACTCAAGTGAATAAGTGATCATAAGATAGGCACCAAATAAGCTCAATCGATTAATATCTCAATAAATAGCAAGTGAGTAGCAAAAACACCAAAGTACAAAAGATGATATAGATAGACTCCAATAAGCTCAATCGATTAATAACTTAAGAGTACTCAATAAACACCAAATGAGTAGCAAAAGTATCGAATTACAAAAGATGATATAGGTAAACTCCCCCTAAGGCTAGGACACTCCCCCTGGGACTAAGCTATCCCCCCCTGACTCCTCTAACTCTTCTCCCCCTTTGGCATCAAGACACCAAAAAGGGATCCGAGTGCCTAAGAACCCTGAGTACTAGGCGCGATGACGAACTGGTCACCGTCGGGAGTGCTGTCGTCAGAGCTGCTGACTGCAGAGGTGGAAGGAGCTGTCGGAGCCGTAGGAGCCGCCGTCGGTGCCTGCTGGGTAGGAGCTGCTGGAACAGGGGCACTAACGACGGATGCCGGCTTCTGCTGGAACAACGTCGTAGCCGGCATCGGAGAGTGGATTGGTGCGCCGGGAGCCAGCAGTGGAGACATGCTGATCGAAGGGATCGGCTTAGTCGGCACCGGAGCGGCAGCTGGAGCAAGGACAGGTGGAGGTGGAGCAACTCCTGGCAGCTGCAACGGGAGGGCAATCCCGGTCTGGGTGTAGAGGTTGGTGATCAACCCTAGGATGCCCATCATCGCCTGTTGCGTCTGCTGCTGCTGGTCGAGGGAGCGCTGGTGCATCTGGTCGATCAACCCAGTCAGCCGGTCAGTGTCCTCACGCCTCTCACCGGCGATCTGGCGCTGCATCTCCTGCTGCTGCTGCTGGAGCTCCAGAAGTCGTGCTGCCTGCTCTGCTCGGGCCTGCTCAGCTGCAAGCCGGTCCAAGCGCTGCTGCTCAACCATCTGCTGTAGGAGAGATGTGAGCTCGGACGGCTGAGAAACCTGTGCCTCTGAGACGGGAGGTGGAGTAGGGGGTGGCACTGTAGAGCCTCCAGCCTCCGCGTCGTGCTGCCTGGGTGAGGGAGGAGGTGGAAAGTACTCCTCAATGCTGTCATTAGTGTCGCTCTCGGACCATATATGTTGGAGGTCCTCACCCTGAGCCTCTGCCTCGGCCAACCTCTCATCGTCCTTCTCCAAATCCGACCAGTCCTCCTCAGATAGACGAGCCCTGACCTGACGCTCGACTGGACGGCCAAGGCGGTGGTCTCCAGGAGCTGGAGCTCGGTAGTGGCTGAACCGTGTGACACTCTCGTCAGTGAGACGGTCATGCACGGCGGACTCCTCAGGGACCATCATGGAGAGCAGGTAGCTGATCCAGTGTCCATACACAAGCTGCGTCATCATGCCCACTCCATCGGTGATAACATCCTCCATCTCGCATATGAGGACGTCCACAATATCAAACTCCATCCTGTTCATGATGTAGAACAGGAGGGTCTGCTGCAGACTGGTGAACCCCTCTAGATACCCTGACCTCGGCAAGAGCGTGTGGCACAAGGAAAGGTGCACTGTGCGTGCAGCTGGAGTCAGTAGTGCCGGTACCCTCGGCTGGTCTGTAGAGAAGGTCGGGCCAAACAAAGAGTGAATCTCCTCTAGTGGTGGTGCCACTCCTCCAGTGAGCGGCCTTCTCGGTGGGTCTTCCTGACCATATACTCTCTCATGCACGCAAGTGTCGTGCAGGTCCACTCCCAGCAGCTGTGCCAGCGTCTGTCTTGTTAGGTGATGATGATGTCCAATAAACATGAAGTCAATCGACCTGCGGCCCTCAGAGACGAATAGGGTAGCGTAGAACACGCGTACCCAATCCTCCACATAAGCACTCCTCTCATAGGACATCAGCTACACCAGCCCGCGATACCACTCAAAGTATGGGTGAATCTCTGTCTCTGCTGCCAGAGCAAGCTGATCCCAATCCAGAAAGTTATGCTGGAATAACTTGTGGCCTCAGAGTCTATAGGTCTCGTAGAGCGATGCCTGTGTCACAGTCCAGAAACGACTGTCCACAAGAGCCTCTCTGGGCTGCGGGTACCACTCCTCAAGCAAGATACTCCATCTGAGTCTTCGGAGCTGCTTGGCCTTCATCTTTCGGTAATCAGTCAAATGGACAACTTCACCGACACGGACGGTGGTGTCCATCTCGTAGATGGCTCTCTGGGCCTCCCTGTCCTCACGACGATCGGCAGCCGTCAGTCTCGGACGTGGTGCTGCCGCGGGATGCCCCCCACGGGTCCGGGCTGAGTGCCGGCGAACAAGAGGCACTTCCGGCTCTTCTTCGGCCTCGGACTCATGGATCACAGGAGGCTGCCTCGGACGAGCCTCGCGGATCCTCAAAGATCCTCCTAGGCCACGCTGCCGCTCCTCGGCGGTGCGAGCGGCCATCAACACCTTCTTCTCCTCCTTTGAGAGCTTCTACTTCTTTGCGGCCGACTCCGCAATGGCCTTGCCCTTGTTCTTCTTGTTGCGAGCCATTGCGATCGGGCGATGCACGAGAATGAAGTATGATCACGGTCGGCAACCCTAGCGATGAAGAGATGGCGACAGTGGAAGCACCACGACGGCGATGTGCTTGGGGCGACGGTGGTGCACGGGAGGAGGCGGCGCTTGGGTGCTGTGGTGGTGAGGGAGAGCGGCGGCAGCGCTGGGGTGGAGCGGCGACGGCGACTGCGGCGGAGGCGAGTGGCGGCGGTGACTGCGGTGGTGGAAGCGAGTGGCGGCGGCGGTTGCTCTAGACGACGGCGGTGTGGTGCAGCGACGGCCGGGCGGCAGCGGTGCAGGGTGAGCGAGATGGCGGCGGTGGAAGGTGAGGCGCGGGCGACGGGATCGGGAGAGAGAAGAGAGGAGGCGAACGGCCGTTTAAATAGTGGGTCCCAAACCCTAGCCGTAAATTTAACACCGGATGGACCGATGTAGAAACGATAGAAGCATCGGTCGAATGGCACAGTAAGGGTATTCACAAAGGTACCGTTGACATCGGATGGACCGACGTGCAAAGAGATAGCATCGGTCGAATGTCACAGTAAGGGTATTCAAAAAGGTGCTGTTGACATCGGATGGTCCGACGTGAAAGGGAATATCATCGGTGGAATTCATCACAGTTCCAGAATTGTGAACACCGGATTGACCGATGTTTTTCCAAATGAACGCGTCGGTTGATTTGTGTTGATGACTGGTCTGACTCTTGGATTTTGAAGACCAACTGATCCGATGATGGTCTGACCTAAGCATCGGATAATCCGATGACTACAAAACAGCAACATCTCATATATGTCCTTTGACCAAACAAACAAACAATGAGAAACACATGTCTTAGGACTTTTTGGGCAACCCCTTACCCCTCAAAAATACTAACATGCCAATAACTTGGCTAAGCCTTAAAGCGAATAGAACACCGAAGAAAACGGGAAGGAAATTATCCAAATAAAATGTAAGGCCCATGCTTTATGAGCTAGAGTATGAAGACTTCTATCTCTTTAGAGCATGTTCCTCTAGGCATTAATGCACCTAACATTTTGTTCTTTCCACCACATATGAGTTGATATATTGCATTTCAAACAAGTCTCTTTCTCATGAGGTGGGTTCCCCTTTGTGACAATCTACCTTATGCAATGCCAAGCAATTTTATAGTGCAAGAAATTACAAGTCTATATGGCAGGCATCATGCAAGGCATAAAATAAATCTATCTTGCCAAATTTGAACCTTTCAAAGGCTTCTTCAGGGAGAGCCACTCTCCAAACCTTGGGACAACCCAAAAGAACCTCCATCCCAAGCTAACCCTTGCTCACCCCTATCCTTTGAGAGTTAGGCAAGACCTATATAAAGTGCATTCTTACATGACGTTCGTTGCATCTAGCACATTTAACTCACTTCTTAGCCTAGAAAAAGTTTTCTCATCAAGTGGTTTAGTGAAGATATCCGCCAATTGTTCTTCGGACCTAACACCTCGCAATGAGATGTCTCCCATAGCTTCATGGTCCCTCAAGAAATGATGGCGAATATCAATGTGCTTAGTGCGGGAGTGTTGAACAGGGTTTTTAGCTATCTTAACCGCACTTTCATTGTCACAAAGGAGAGGCACACAACCAAGTTTAATACCAAAGTCCAAAAGGGTTTGTTTCATATAAAGAATTTGGGCACAACATGCACCGACCGCAATATGTTCCACTTCCACCGTGGACAAGGCGACAGAATTTTGCTTCTTGCTTAACCAAGATAATAGGGAACGCCCAAGCAAGTGGCACCCACCGGAGGTACTCTTGCGATCCACGCGGCATCCAGCAAAGTCCGAATCCGAGTATCCCAAGAGATGGAATTTTGCACCTTTAGGGTACCACAAGCCCATACTAGGGGTATGCTTAAGATACCTAAGTATCCTAAAGACCGCCTTCCTATGCGATTCTTTAGGTGCCGCTTGAAAGCGAGTACACAAGCATACACTAAACATGATATTGGGCCTAGATGCGGTAAGATAAATCAATGAGCTAGTCATAGAACGGTAGTTAGATTGGTCAATAGGTTTACCATCCTTATCCGCGTCGAGATGACAATTTGTTGCCATTGGAGTGCTTCTTGACCTGCAATCTCCCATCTCAAATTTCTTCAAGAGGTCCTTGGTGTACTTCTCTTGATAGACGAAGGTCCCCTCTTGAAGTTGCTTGATTTGAAATCCAAGGAAGAAGTTGAGCTCTCCAATCATCGACATCTCGAATTCCCTAGACATCATTTTGCCAAACTCATGGCTAAGAGCTTCGTTAGTTGAACCAAAAATAATATCATCAACATAAATTTGACAAATGAACAAATCTCCGTTGATGTCTTTGGTGAAGAGTGTGGTGTCCACCCTCCCGATCTTGAATCCTTGCATGATCAAGAAATCCTGTAGTCATTCATACCACGCCCTAGGTGCTTGCTTGAGCTCGTAGAGCGCCTTGTGCAACCTATACACATGATTAGGATTCCTCGGATCTTCAAACCCGGGAGGTTGTTCAACATAAACAAGCTCGTTAATGTAACCATTGAGAAAGGCACTTTTTGCATCCATTTGATAAAGTCTAATACTATGATGTGATGCAAAGGCAAGAAGTATACGGATGGCTTCTAGCCGGGCCACCGGAGCAAATGTCTCCCCAAAGTCTAGTCCTTCAATTTGCGAGAACCCTTTGGCCATAAGTCTTGCCTTGTTGCAGACCATAACGCCATTCTCGTCTTGTTTGTTGCGGTACACCCACTTTGTTCCGATGACGTTCTTGTCCTTGGGTCGCTCCTCCAACACCCAAACTTCATTGCGGATGAAGTTGTTGATTTCTTCTTGAATGGCCATCACCCAATTTGGGTCTTGGAGTGCTTCCTCAATGTGAGTGGGTTCTACACATGAAATAAACGAGTAGTGCTCACAAAATGAAGCAAAATGCCGAGAACGTGTACATACACCCCTTGATGGATTTCCAATGATTTGGTCCATCGGATGCGCCTTGGAGATGCGTCCATGCCTCATAAGTGGTTGTGAAGCACTTGGCGAAGGTGATGCGTGTTGCTCCTCTTGTGGTTGGACTTGATCATGGACTTCTTCTTCTTCTTGATGTTGTTGTGCTTGTGAGTCTTGAGTCGGCAATGGATCATCCTTCTCTTCTTCGTCAACTTGAGGCACCATTGAGGTGTTGTTGTTGGAACTTGAAGCTCCCCCTTGATCATGGCTCTCCTCAACTTCAGGCTTGATGTCTCTAATGGTCATATTCTTCATGGCTTCTCGTAGAGGCTCATCATCTATTTCATCATGACCGAAACTCTCCTCGAGCCTTTTCTTGCGGTAGATGTAGCACTTGCATCCAAAGACTCGAAAGTAGGAGATGTTGGGCTTTCTCCCAATGAGAAGCTTGTACGGGATCTTTTGAAGTAGTCGATGTAGGTAGACCCTATTTGTGGCATGGCACGCAGTTTTGATTGCTTCGGCCCAAAACTTCTCCGATGTGCCGTAGTCATCAAGCATTGCTCGTGCAAGAGTGATGAGAGTCTTGTTCTTCCTCTCAACGACATCGTTTTGTTGAGGGGTGTACGTGGCCGAAAACTCATGCTTCACGCCTTCACGGTCACACCACTCCCCAATGTTGTAGTTCTTGAATTCGGTGCCGTTGTCACTCCGGACCTTGATGATGGGAAGTTGAAATTCCCTTTGAGCGCGGTTGGCGAAGGTCTTGAACACTTTCGGAGTTTCACTCTTGTCACCTAGAAATAGAGTCCAAGCATAGCGAGAGTAGTCATCAACTATAACAAGACAATAGAGGTTACGACCAAGGCTTTGATATGTGGACGGTCCGAAGAGGTCCATGTGGAGTAGCTCAAGTGGCATGGAGGTTGACACCATTGTCTTCATTGGATGGTGTGAAGCAACTTTCTTCCCAGCTTGACAAGCGCTACAAATCTTGTTCTTCTCAAAAGTGAAATCCTTCACGCCGGTCACCATCCCAAGCTTGAATGACTTCTTGAGTTTGCTCATCCCAATGTGCTCATTGCGTCGGTGCCATAGCCATCCCAAACTTGTCTTAGTGAAAAGGCAAGTGGTCAAGCTAGCATTCTTGTTGGAGAAGTCTACTAGGTAGATATGTCCATGCCGAAATCCTTTGAAGACTATGTCTTGGCTTGTTTCACTACTCACAACAACATCATTTTTGCTAAATGTGCATGTTATTCCAAGATCACATAGTTGTGCAATGGAAATTAAATTAAAACTAAGTGACTTGACATATAAAACATTTGAATGGATAAATCATTTGAAATAGCAATTTTACCTAACCCAATTACCTTTCCCTTAGAGTTATCACCAAAGGTGACTTGTTCATGATTGCCGGGGTTTTCTATGGAGGTGAACATACCATCATTGCCGGTCATATGTTGGGTGCACCCGCTATCGAGTACCCAATGCTTTCCTCCGGATTTGTAGTTCACCTACACACATGAATTCAATTTTTAACTTTAGGCACCCAAGCCAACTTAGGTCCTTGTATGTGTGATACAAGTGTCTTTGGGACCCAAAGTTGCTTGGGGAGCTTCCCCTTCATGCCCTTCATGTCCTTGCCAATGAACCTAGCCTTCACCTTGCCATCTACTTTACTCAAGAGATAATAACAATCATTGAAAGTAGATTTGTAATTAATGGGCAACTTGGGAGAGGGTCGGTTACGAAGAGGACACTCCCTTGTGTGGTGATCGGTGACCTCACAATATTGGCAATAACAACCAACTTCCTTGATGAAGCTTGTTCTAAGCTCCAGTGAGGGCACCTTTCCTTTGTTAGGCACCGGGAAGGATCCAAGTCCTCTCTTGTTGAAGGCCTTTGGTTGTTGGAAAAGTATTTCCTTGTGTTTGACTTCCCCTTTTGAAAGTCTAGCCACACTAGTGCGGAGACTCTCAATTTCTTCCAACAAGTCCTTCTCCCTAGCGTTTGCTTTCAAGGACAAAGACTTGTCCAAGGCATTAGTGACATGAGAAGTAATGGATAACCTATCATTAAGAGTTTGCTTCACTATATTTTTCAACTCTTGATCAAGCACTCATGAGCAAGGTTAAGTGTTTGATGTTCTTGTACTAACTTGTTGTGCTCTTCCAAGAGTGTTTGTTGTGCTAAGTTAAGCTCATGATTATCTAACTTGATTTTAGCCTTTTCTTCCTCAATTTGCTTGACATGGGATTTGAGCGTGTCATGCTCTTTAAGTATGCTTTCATACTTGTCAAGCAAATCGAGGTTAGTACTCTCAAGTCTAGCACGAGTTTCTTCAAGCGCTTTAACCTTACTCTTTTCCCTCTTAATGATAGCATGATATTCATTTATCAAAGTGGTTAAATCATCGGGGAAAAGCTCATCATCGCTAGAGTCGTCACATACCTTGGTGTTACCTTTCGCCATGAGGCACATGGGCGGTGGATGAAGAGGTGAGTCATCATTGTTGGCAATGGCGAGGCCGGCCAAACTTTCTTCTTCCACTTCACTCTCTTCATCACTTGTTTCTTCATCGGTGACCCATTCATTTTCCTCACACATGAACACCTTTTTTGGGCCATTTCTCTTCTTTGGGATGAGTCTTGCCTTCTTTCCCTTGTCATGTTTCTTCTTCCCAAAGGCTCTTGGTTTCGGTTTGGCCTCTTCTTCATCATCATCACTTTCTTCAAGCTTGTGATGCTTGCTCTTGTGGTTCTCTCTTCTTTTGTCCGGTTTTGGACAATCATAGGAGATGTGGCCTTGATCACCACAATTGTAGCAAGTCTTGTGATCATCTCTCCTTGGTAGAAACGCTTTCTTCTTGGGATCAAAGGTGTATCCCTTCTTGGTAATATTGGAGTTCAAGTGTGAGAACTTCCTCATCATCAATGCAAGCTCATCATCTTCATCTTCACTTGATGCTTGCTCCTCTTCACTTGAGCTAGGCTCAACCACCTTCTTCTTCTTGAGGCTTGTTTTCTTGGTGGAGGCCTTTAGAGCATGATTGCTCCATCATCCCAAGTACACTCATCTCATGAGCGTGAATTTCTCCAATGAGCTCTGAAACTTCAATGTGGTCAAGAGACTCCTTTTGAAGCATGGAGTTGATGATGTTGTACTTTGGCTTGGGAAGGAGCATGAGGATCTTGCGGTTGATGAGTCCCTTGCCAAGAGAAGCAATGTCAATAGCATTAATTTCTTCAATAAGTACATTCAAGCGAGAGAACATCTCATTGACATTTTCATGAGGTAGCATCTTAAATTCATCATATTTTGCTTTAAGCATGTGATATTTAAGTTCCTTGACTCGAGAAGAACCCTCATGAATCTCTATTAAGCAAGCCCAAATTTCACAAGTTTTTTCTTTGCTAGCAATCCTAGCAAACACATCTTCACTAATACATTCATAGATTGCATTCCTAGCTTTAGCATCCCATTTAATTTGATCACCAACATAGTTATGTTCCCCAAACCCCGCGTGGGTCGCTTCCCATACTTCGGGAGCAATAGCCTCTAGATAAGCTCGCATGCGTGCTTTCCAATAGGCAAAGTTCTTGCCCTTGAAGATAGGAACCAAACCCCCAACCTTGGCCATTTTAGCTCTCTAGCGGTGAAGCTAGAATGGTCCTATGAGCAACCTCGCTCTGATACCAATTGTAAGGATCGAATGCCCAAGAGGGGGGTGAATTGGGCTTCTTTTAAAAAATCTAAGCAATAAAACTTAATCCCTAAAAGCCCAATTCCCTACGCAAACAATCTATGCATTGAAGTAAATAGCAACTTCACGGAATATAAAATGCATAAATGTAAGGGAGAGGAAGAGGATGCAAACTCCCGAGGAGACACAAGGATTTATCCCGTGGTTCGGCAAGATCGTCAAGATCTTCCTACATCCACGTTGTGGCACCCACCAAAGGGTATAGCCACACCCAAGTCACCGAGACGTGGGATCTCCACTATTCTTCTCCGTTTGCCAACCTCGGCAAGGTGGAGCTCAAGCCTCGTACAACTTCAACCCTCCGGGCTTCCACAAATGCCTTGGCAAGCTCCGGAAGTTTATCACAGTTACAAACACCAAGGGGCACTCCCTTGAGGCTCTCACTATCCTAGAGATTCCACTCACCCAGAATGGAGGCACACAAGCACTCTCTCTAGCTAGTTCTAGCCTATCTCTTGGTGTGTATGTGGTCGAAATGATGTAGAAGTGATGGCTCTTGGTCTTGAACGCTTGTGGATGTGTAGAGAATGTCTGGTGATCAAGACTTGTCGAAATGACAGGTTTAGGGGGTATTTATAGCCAACCTCCACGAAATAGCCGTTAGAAAAGTAGGCTGACAGAACTTTTCTGCGAACATCGGATGATCTGATGTCTCCCCTTTAGTTATCATCGGTCAAGTTTACTTTAGCTGACGTCATTGTGTCAGATATGACCGTTGTTAGACCGATGTTGCACTTGTCTTCTCATCGGATGATCCGGTGGCTCTTCCTCCAGAATTGGCTCAAACTTGATGCTTACTGGAGTGATTGACCGATGTGTATATTTATGTACATTGGATGATCCGGTGCTACACTTGGTCTAAGTATATTGCAAACTGTACTGACGGACCGATGTAGCTGAGCTCTTAACATCGGATGATCCGGTGAGTGCTTTGTTTTGAGGTCTTCTTCTTCTGCTGAACCAACTCGACCGATGTGTTGTTCTCAGAAATCATCGGTTGATCCGGTGAGTTGATTTTGTTTGCTTCGAGTTGTTTCTAAGTGATTCTTTTGTGTCTTGCTCGATTGACCTCTTAGACTTTTGTTGGAAATGTACTGCTGATGGTTGTCAAGCATTAAGTGTCATCAATTATGGTTGAATGACTTTGACATAAGAGCTTTCACTTCTTGTCTTCATATCATTGATTTGATCTCATAAAGTGATTGTATATGGGTCTCCAATGACATATAGATTTCATTTGATTGAGTGATTATGGGGACCTTGTATTCACAAATTCATTAGTAAAATCTAATGGTTGTCATTAATCATCGAAACCGTACCTCATGGGGGCCTAGATGCTTTCAGAAACCTTCATTGCCACCAACTCCACCTGAACCACGTGACGGGGTGTTCGTCCGTCAGACAGTCAAGGAGTTGACCTCTATCCTAAGCAGAGAGTTGACAGCTAAAGTCGAGAATTCACCCGAAATTCTACGGATGACCTCACCTTTGGCTACCATTTTATGTTCTATTAGAGGGACACCAATGAGAATCATATACAACCCTACTGTTGGAGCAAATCTCATTTCCGATTCTTGTGCTCTCGCCATTCTTGGTGATGTGCCATTGGCACCAACACGCAAATCCTTCTGAGATTCATTTGGAACCATTCTTGAAGGATGTAGGGTTTTGCAACAAGTGTCTGTTAGACACAAAGATGTTGAGGCTCTCCTAGATTTTCACTTGTTCGAAATCCAAGATTTCGACATCATGATAGGGATTCCCTTAGAGAAATTTCTCATGGAAGTTCCATTGGAAGGAAGCCTCAATATCAATCTTGGAGGGAGAAATTTCTCCATACTTATTCTGCGTTCAAAGAACACATCTGTAGAATCTCCCATCCAAGATGAGCCAATGGAGGAGGTTAGGACTCTTCAATTTTTAGAACCCCCTAAAATTGAAGGAGAAGAAGACTTCATCCAAGAGGAGGATGAATTTCAGGAGGAAATTGAATTGCCAAAAGAAGAGCCCTCCCCAAAACCTCCTGTTGAGCTCAAGATTCTACCTCCAGGCCTACGTTATGACTTTCTAAATGGCAATTTGGAAGCCCTGTCATCATAAGTTACAAGCTTTCAGATGATGAAACACTCAAACTCATAGCCATGTTAGAAAGGCATAGAGCTGTTTTTGGATATTCACTTCAGGATCTCAAGGGAATTAGTCCAGCGTTATGCACCCATCGTATTCCTATTGACCCTGAGAGTGTCCCCTCAAGGGAACCTCAAAGACGATTGAATAATGCAATGCGGGAAGTTGTCAAGAAAGAAGTCTTGAAACTTCTGCATGCCGGGATTATTTACCCTGTTCCTCATAGTGAATGGGTAAGTCAAGTTCAAGTAGTGCCTAAGAAGGGAGGTATGACGGTCGTTCAAAACGAGAAGAATGAATTAATTCCTCAATGGACCATCACGAGATGGAGGATGTGCATTGACTACCGAAAACTTAACAAGGCAACAAGGAAAGACCATTTTCCATTGCCCTTCATCGATGAGATGTTAGAGCGATTGGAAAAACATTCCTACTTCTGTTTCCTTGATGGGTATTCAGGATATCATCAAATTCCTATCCATCCCGGTGATCAAAGTAAGACCACGTTCACATGTCCTTACGGGACCTATGCCTATCGGCATATGTCCTTTGGATTGTGTAACGCTCCTGCCTCTTTCCAAAGATGCATGATGCCTATATTTTCAGACATGATCGAGGATATCATGGAAGTTTAAATGGATGATTTCTCCGTCATGGAAAAACTTTTGATCATTGTCTAGAAAATTTAGACAGGGTCTTATAAAGATGCTAGGAGAAGGACCTCGTGCTTAATTGGGAAAAGTGCCATTTCATGGTCCGGGAAGGCATCGTTCTTGGACACTTGGTGTCCGAGAGACGGATAGAGGTGGAAAAAGCTAAAATTGAAGTTATTGAAAAACTTCCACCTCCTATTAATGTTAAGGGAATTCGCAGCTTTTTAGGTCATGCGGGGTTCTACCGACGATTTATCAAGGATTTCTCCAAAATCTCTAGACCCTCACCAACCTATTAGCTAAAGAAGCTCCCATTGATTTCGATGATGAATGCCTTAAATCATTTGATATACTCAAAAAGGCACTCATCTCAACTCCAATTATCCAACCTCCTAATTGGACGCTGCCATTCAAAATCATGTGTGATGCCAGTGACTTTGCTGTTGGTGCGGTTTTAGGCCAAACCAAAGATAAAAAGCATCATGCAATAGCCTATGCTAGCAAAACTCTGACAGGAGCCCAACTCAATTATCCCACAACTGAGAAAGAGCTCCTAGCAGTATTTTTTGCTATCGACAAGTTTAGATCATATTTGGTTGGAGCAAAGGTCATAGTCTACACGGACCATGCTGCTTTGAAATATCTTCTTACCAAAAAGGATGCTAAACCTAGGCTAATTCGATGGATTCTTCTACTCCAATAATTTGATCTGGAAATAAGAGATAAGAAAGGAGTAGAGAATTCAGTAGCATATCATCTTCCACGTATGGAAGTCACATAAACCATGGACATACCCATCAATGACTTCCTACGAGATGATATGCTCCTCAAAGTGACAGACTCTCACCCTTGGTATGCGGATATCATAAACTTTGTGGTCACGGGATACGTACCACCAATGGAGAACAAAAAGAAACTCATTTATGAGAGTCGTACACACTTTGGGATGACCCTTACCTCTATCGAGTATGTGCCGATGGCCTTCTTAGAAGGTGCGTCCCATCAATCGAAGGCACCAAAATTATAGAGAAATGCCATGCTAGCCCCTACGATGGTCATTGCGGTGTTTACCGTACTCAGGCAAAGATCTGGCAGAGTGGATTCTATTGGCCTTCAATGTATGAAGATACCAAGGAATTCATTCACGGATGTTGGAAATGCCAAAAGCATGGAGGAATCTCTGCTCGCAATGCGATGCCCCTAACATACAATCCCCAAGTGGAAATATTTGATGTATAGGGTATCGATTTCATGGGACCTTTTCCTAGGTCTTATGATTGCGAGTATATTCTGGTTGCCGTCGATTTTGTGTCAAAATGGGTAGAAGCATTGCCATGCAAAAATGATGATTCCAAGCAAGCAAGGAAAAATGTTCCATGAGATCATTTTCCCACACTTTGGAACTCCCCATATGGTCATAAGTGATGGAGGGTCTCATTTCATAGATAATACCTTCCCGAACATTCTAAGGGAACTTGGAGTTCAGCATAACATTGCTACCCCATACCACCCACAGACAAGTGGTCAAGCAGAAACATCTAATAAGCAAATTAAGAATATTCTGCAAAAGACTGTCTTGGAAATGGGAACGGGATTGAAGCAAAATCTACTCGATGCATTGTGGGCATACCGTACTCCCTACAAGACACTTATCGGCATGTCTCCTTTCTAACTTGTCTATGGGAAGACTTGCCATCTTCCCGTAGAATTGGAACATAGAGCGTATTGGGCCATCAAGCGGTGGAACATGTATCTTAACGAAGCTGTAAATCGTTGATTGAAGCAAATCTCTGAGTTGGAGGAATGGAGAGATAAGGCGTACCACAGTGCCAGCATTTATAAAGAGAGAACCAAAAGATGGCACGATAAGAGGATTACGCTGAAAGAGTTCAAACCTGTAGATAAAGTTTTAGTCTTTAACTCTAGGATTAAACTCTTTGGACATGGGAAGCATAGAAGTAAATGGGAAGGACCCTTCACTGTAGTAGAGACTTTATCCCATGGAGCAATCACGCTCCAAGGTGATGACGGTCAACTATTCAATGTGAATTGGCGCCGACTCAAATTATTTCTTGATTCCCAGAAGGATACAGAAAAAGAATTTGATGTGGTAAATCTAATCGATTTCCATGCCATTTCTTTCAATTCTGTTTAAATCCTCCGCGTCCAACTAACGGGCCCATCCAATTCTTCTTCTAGAAGGCCCATTTGATCAACCCGAGAAAATGTGGCCCAAACAGAGCCAGAAGGGGGTCAGCCGACTCTCCCTTCGCGCCGTTCGAGTTTTGTTTTCTCGTGTTGATCCTCCTCGATATCCTCCACAAAATCCTTGGTGAAACGCGTCGTTCCCCGCCTACTTAAAGGACAGAAACAGAGAGGAAAGTTATACACCTCATTGAATCATCATCTTCATCCCATCCTCGTCATGGCAGACAAGAAGATTGTGCCTCATGCCTCCTCCAGCTCAACCTTCAACCTGAGTGGGGACATTACGCCGGCCAACGACAAAACTTCCCTCGCCCGACAGCATAGGATGCTTACTACTTAGGATTTTTATTCTTTTCCAAACATTTGTTTTCTAAATCTAGGCTAAATAATGTAAGCATCCCCATATTTTGATTTCAATAAAGTGAACTTACCGGTTCATCTAACACCGGTAAAGTTCCCCCTTTAGTTTATTTTTTTGAATAAAGAATTCAGGAAACAAGTGTGGGGGAAACATATCCCCAAGTCACAAAATCCCGACGTGAAAAATTAACGTTGCATATCAAAACACATCGCGACCGAATGAGCAAAACGACCTAACAAAACAGAGCCACAACAGAGCCAACAAGAGGTCGGCCGAACCCCCTGGTCGGCTGAACTGTTCTCTGCTCCATACGACTCCGTTTCGCTCTAGAAAATCAGTTTGGATTTCCTATCCCCACTTTTATGCGCTACCCTGCTGTTTGAGTTGATTTTATATTTTTCATTGCATATCTAAATGAATCAACTCAACAAATTAAAATAAAATTTGGTAGTCAAGAATTTGCTTAAGCTGAAAATTTGAATACTTTACATTTCAGTTCATTACCTTGTTTATGATTCCCATAATTCAATAGGAAAAACACATCATCTAGGTATTTGACTAGTGTGATATGGTAAATGGTTTCCTTAGAAATTATCCTTTTGCTTGAAATTGATTTTGACATTTGTAACTATTTGAAGTCTTGGACTTTGCCTAAATCTCTCATTGGAAATTTATATACCCACCAAGGCCATATGATATATTCATTGAAAACCACAAGCATATGCCACTTTGCTTTTCATTGAACTTTGTCAAACCCGTGACCCAATTGAGTGACATGCATGAACTTTTTGAATTGAAAACTCTTGTGCACTCCATGCAAAATTTCTCACATTGAGAGTTTGCGTCCATCGATTATCCATCCGCCAAAAATAAACTCCATAAAATACAAATGAAAGCCTCTCTAAAAAATAAAAAGGAGTAGAAGACATGGCTACAAGAAAAAAACGTCCACTCTTGAAAAAGAGTAAGAGTGCTAAAAAAAAGTAGTAGCCATGTTTCATCCTTAAGAGAGAGCAAATTCATGGGAGTTATCACCTCGCCACTCCATTCCGTTCATGTGCACAAGAATTTTCTCTTCACTTTGTTCATTGCATAAGTCTCTCATAGGATCAAGTTTTTGACTTAGTAACATATGAATTGCAAATGTGTGCCACATTCATCCCTACCAAGCTCCAGATATAGACACTTTTAGTATAGGGACAAGAATTGGCAAAACATGCCATGGTGAGGACTCAAACACTTTGAGAGATTTGAGACATTACAATCGAGAAGGAAAGGGCAAAAGTTCCTATGACTTTCAAATATAGCAATTGCCAAATCATTTCAACAGGGAATGATCCAAGGGAACATCATTCTAACTGTTCCACTTTTCAAACACCCAAGATTGATGTGGTAGCCACATACACAAAGGGAATCCATGAATTTAGGTATAAGTTGAAATATCTAGTATCCTTATTTTCTACCTTATAGCAATTTTATGACAACACTCTAGTTCTTCTTGCATTCACTCGAGGACGAGCAAAGGACTAAGTGCGGGGGACTTTGTTGACGGTCCTTATGTACCACATTTTGACCGTCAATTCACCTCATAATGTGCATAAAAGAAGCACAAAACATAGTGGTAGGGTTATACACTAACCCAATTCCACAAGTGTTGGTGTCTATTTGTATGCATTTGAATTATTACCCAAAATACCAAAACATGTAGGGATGAATCCATGAAACTGGATTTCAAAGAATCAGGCAATGACACGTGGCAACACATGGATCAAATGGCCCACAAACAGAAGAATACGAGGAGATCCAACAGTGTTGCACCCATATACATTAAGGGGGCCCACCTGGAAGCCACTTGGAGGAAGCACTCCCCGAGGGGAGCCTCCACCAGGTCGGTCAAACCCCCTGGTCGGCCGACCTCTTCTTAGCGCCAAACACGGTCAAACGACACGTGTTGGCTCCTCCCGACTCCCTGGAGTCAATGGTGACTGATTCGCACATTAATTGTGGAGGGAACCAACCCTTCTCCACCTATAAATAGACCCCCTCACCTCACTTCTCACACACACCAAAAGTTGAGAATAGTGCTACGCTCCAAAGGTTTAGAGTAGTCCTAGAGGCTACCAAAGTAGAAGGAGAGTGTGGTGAAGAGTCTAGGAGAAGGAGGCTTGGGCTTGTCAAGTCCCTCTTCTACACTTGTACCCCTACAAAGATTTTACTCAATCAAGTAAGCCTTTGTGAATTCAATACAAGTTTGATCTTATATTCTTAGTAGTTTGCACAAGTAGTTACTTGTTGGTTCACTGCTTTAATTCATTAGAGGCTCTAGTTGTAGCTTTGTGTTCGAAACAACTAGAGTAGTGATTTAGAATGTAAGTGTGGTGCTTAGGTTATAAATCATCAGTGGATATCTCGTAGACCCACAGATTGAAGAGGTAGGCAGTAAGTGGTGACAGCCCTATCTGTCCTTTGTAATCCTTCACGTTTGGCTATGCCATAAGCTCTTTGCGAGAGTCGTCCTAGTATTGCTAGGAGTAAACCCGTGCCCGAAGCAAGCATCTACTGCAAACTACCTTGAATTAGGATCAATAATTTGAATTCCTGTATGTTCCTTGCCTACCAAACAACTTTGTGTCCTTGGGTGAGCTAGTTCGAAAGATTAGCACACACGTTCTTTGGATTCGATACCATTGGGAATACTCCTCAAGGGGAAGTGCTACAACTTTATTTCTGTGCGCTTGCGGATAACTCTGTGGTGTTAAGAAATACAAACATTGGGCACAACCTGGTCTGCCAGGCGACTCCCTCCAAGAGCCTACATCGTAGCTGAACGTGGAGGATTACAATGGACGGATAGGGTTGTCACCACCTAAAGCCTACCTCTACAACCCGTGGACTACGATGCATCCAATTCTACTTAACTATTCAGGCACCACGCTTGCATGCTAAGTAAATACCTTAAGAGTTGCAACGTAATATTCATCCTAAGAAAATGACTAATCTAAATATCGTTGAACCAATGTTGGGGCCAAGCACTAACATATTCATATTAACATAATCAGATTATTACCTAATTAGATTATAGTGGTGGTGTATAATGTTTATGATAACATGATAATGGCATTATGTCTAGATCATAACAACATCTACACCTAGCACATACAATGACTGCATAATCAAACAAGAAATTATTTGCCCAAGTATATGAATAAAGAGAGACTAATAATACTATTATTATAATGCATACAGTCACAAATACAAGAAAATATACAAGAGCCATACCTTTCCCAATTTGGACTTGGGACTAGAGGCTCCTCTCTACAACCTAACCTCCACTAAGGACTTGGAGAAATAATGTATACAAGAGAGTGAATTCTCAAGTGGCGTGTGTTGAAGTGAGGGGTGAGGGGTCCTATTTATACCATGCAGAAGGGTCGGTTCCTGCCACCAAAAACGTGCGAATCAGCACCACTGACTTCTTCAAGCCGGGAGGAGTCAACACGTGGATGTTGACCGGGTTTGGCGCCAGGAAGAGGTCGGTCGAACCACTAGGTCGGTTGACCTGGTCCTGGCTCCAAACGGTCTGTTCTTTCTCCAGGTGGCTTCCAGGTGGGTCCCATCCTTTGATATGGGTGCTACACCGTTGGATGGCCTCGGATACTTCTATTTTTGGGCCATTTGATCCATGTGGTGCCACATGTCGGTGCTTCATTAGCTCAGATTGTATTTTATAGGCTCCAACCCCATGTTTCACTTCAATTCTGTAATAAATACCTGCATGCACCAATTTCTCAAAGTACAAGTGGAAATAGGTTAAATAGAAAGGTGATGTGTGCAAGAAATTATAATTCCGTCACATAATTAAGTTATATTGACGGGTGAAATTTGTGTATAACAGTCGTCAACACCATGCGGAGAATCGAGACCACTTTAACCTCCGGGAGAAGCAAATCGCTGATCAAGAGAGGCAGGTGGCTGAGCGGATTTAGCAGCATGCTAAAGAGGTCGATCAATTCTCGAAGGAGGGCTCTGTGGAGTTATCATCCGCAAGAAGGTCACTAGAGGGACACCGGGGTACGAGAGAAATTTAGTCCCAACGGATCTTGGACTTCCTTGGGTGAGCGTAAGGGGGTCTAATGCCACTGGGATTCTGTCCGGTCCGACCGGCTGACTGAGAGCAAGAGATGGACAAGGCCTTGGCGGTGCTCACCTCCGCTGGAACTAAGCTGGATGTGTTGGAAGACATGATCAGCGACCAGCTCGAGATCGAGGAGAGATCCTTGGGAAATAATGTTGCAGAATATGTGCTAACGTGCTTCTGAAGATGGGAACCCTCTATGTCTCAAGCTCCGTTGATTGATAGACCCATCATCGAGGAGGAAGAAGCTACCAAGGCAAGCGTCCAAGAAGCCGCCCAGAAGGTTGCTTCGTATTTCCAACGGAACTCGGTAGCTAGGATGTTTCCCTTTTGTACCTTCATCTTGTAAATATCCAAATTTTGAATGAATTAAATCCTTTCGAATCACACTTTTATCTTCAATGTATCAATTGAGCACATCTACCATAAGGAATTTGGCAATGTCTTGAATGTTTAATTGCTCCAAACTTGTAGCTACTATGATAGCTCCGAGGTCCGAGGCTTGCATCCGAAATCTCCAAGGACCCTTTGCCACGTTCTTGACGTCGATGGCGGGCCCCCTAGGAGTTGTCGGATCTTAGTTGCTTCGACGACGCCCACTGTCAATGTATAAAAACATCGACGACAGTCCCCCTGGGTGTTGTCGGAGCTTGTTGCTTTGATGGCGCCCACTATCAACGTATAAAACATCGACGACAGGCCCCTTGGGTGTTGCTGGAGCTTGTTGCTTCAATGGCGGCTATTGTCAACGTATGAAATGTCGACGGTAGGCCCCCTGGGTGTTGTCGAAGCTTGTTGCTTCGACGGTGCCCACTTTCAACTTATGAAACGTCGATGGCGGGTCCCCTGGGTGATGCCGGAGTTAGGTGATCTCGCATCATAAGAGATAATTATACTTTTTTCCTGCTCATAAGAGACAAGGAAAGCAGTAAAATTCGTCCTCTTGCCTATACCTTATTTGCAGCTTATTATCCTTCTTTGAATTTTAGATCCTAACAGAACACATTGTGACAATATAAGTATACTGATTAAACTTCCCTAGGTCCGTATGCTTTCCGGACCTGCCTTACTGAGACCCATCAGAATAGGTGGAGTAGGGTGCTAGACCAGGCTAAGTCAATAGCGCACTTCAGACCTGTCATTAGCATTGGTTTTCAAGCGAGTAGGCCATCTAGCAATACTAAGATCCAATAGAAGATTACTAATAATACTTATGTATATATCACATGAATCTTTAGGACTAACTTTCAAGTGGATTGCACAACATTGCTATTGACAAGAAGGTAAGAGATGATAAACTAATGAGCATGCACAAAGTAAATGCATGTAGAATCTACTTTCATATAAATGTATTTCATTATATGTCCGAATAACAAGGGAAGGATAGGACCCACTTAAAGTACATGACCAAGTTAAGTGTGCTATTCATCTTGGACCAACCCGACTCTGTTCATACACTCTATGATACATTTTATACAAAAACAGACTCACCTTCATGCTACTAAGTATAGAACTTATGGAGATGCTCAATATTCCAAGGGTTAGGAAGTGGTATCCCATCTTCTGTTGCCAAGCGAAAGCATCCGGGGCGGGAAACTTTGACAACTCAGAAAGGACCCTCACAGTTGGGGGAATATTTGTTCATCCCTTCTCAATTGAGTATTCATTGTAGCAGTAGATCGCCTTCTTCCAACTGCCGGTTGCGCACATGCATTTGATGATAGCGCGGAGCGCCTGACGGTATTGTGCATTTCGGATAGCTGCTTGGCTACTTACCTCATTGACGAGGTCTAATTCATCACATCATAGATGGTCCTGCGTGGCTTCATCGTAGGTCTGGACTCGAAGAGACCCCATGGCAATTTCTGGAGGAATGATAGCTTTGGCTCCGTATTCCATGAAGAATGGTGTTTCTCCTATTGCCTGGATGGGTGTTCTCTGGCTCGCCCACAATGCAGATGGAAGTTCTTCTATCCAGTTGGTGCCATGCTTCTTCAAGCGTTCATAAGTGCGCATCTCTCGGCTTGGCCATTGCTTGCTGGATGAGCTACTTATGCGTAGCTGACTGTTATGCCGAGGTCTTTGCAATACTCTTGGAAAGCTGCACTTGTGAATTGGGTTCCGTTATCAGTGATGACTCTGTCCGGAACTCCAAATCTGCAGACAATGTACTTTAATAATTTGATGGTAGATTGCTTGTTGATTGTCACAACTGGAGTAGCTTTCGGCCACTTTGTGAACTTGTCGATGGCGACGTATAAGAACCAGTACCCTCCCACAGCTTTTGGGAAAGGCCCCAAAATATCTATCCCCCCACAGCGAATGACCATGAGGGAGGAATCATTTGCAGTGATTGTGCTGGTGTATGAATTTTCTTCGCGTGGAACTGGCACGCTTCGCATTTCTTGACAAGCTCGACTTCATCCTGGAGCGCTATAGGCCAAAAAAAACCATGCCAGAAGGCCTTATCGACCAGCATGCGAGATGATGTGTGGTTCCCACACTCGCCTCCATGGATCTTTGCGAAAAGTTCACAGCCCTCTTCCCAGGAAATGCACTGCATTAGAATGTCGTTGGCACCATGCCAGTAGAGATCCCCTTCTACCAACGTGTATCTTTTAGCCAATCTGACAATTCGCTCAGCAGATACACCATCTTCAGGAAGGATGTTGTCTTTCAAGTATTCCCGGACATTCGAGATCCATGCATCGGGACTAACTTGAGCTTCTGGATCTTGCGCACTAGGTTGCTCGGAGCTTCTTGTAGCGCCTGAGATTCTTGGTGGACGCCATGGTAACAGGGCCATCAGGACCGCTAGCTTAGGAGTGTTGGTCATGCCCCCATCACTCAGTTCGACAGACTGAGTGGAAGGTGCTGGTAATCTCCTAACAAAAACCTCTCCGGGTGCCTGAGACCCGATTGAAGCTTTCATCGAGAGATTGTCGTCTTCAGCGTTGTTGAGACACTGGACATGGCAGAGGTCCAGGACCTGGAAATCTTCTACAACTTCCAGACTGCAAGCAAATATGCAACAAGTTGAGGGTTATTGCAACTAAATTCACCTTTGGCTTGTTTGATGATGAGTTGCAATCTCCCTTCACAAGCAGTTGACGGACGGCCTATGATAGAGCCACCTTGAGTCTGAAGATGAGAGTTTCATATTATGCCATGTTGTTGGTCGCCTTGAAGTCGAGGCGTATCATGTTCTTGACCTTCTCCCCGGTCGGAGCGAGGAGAAGTATTCTAGCTCTGGCCCCCTGCTTCAGCACGAAGCCATCGAAGTAGAGCGTCCAGTGAGGCTTAGTGAATAATGGGACCTCAAGTTTTGGCTTCTGCATCTGAGGCCCCCCGGACTTGATGGAGATGGTGTCCACTCTGCCACAAAAATATCTAGTGCCTGACTCTTGATTGCATGTCGAGACAAGAATTGGAGATTGAATTTCGCCAGCTCTGCAGCGCACTTGGCGATATTTCCCATTGAATTGGGATTATACAATATAGCACACGGTGGATAAGATGTTACCACTTATATCTTGTGGGCTTGGAAGTAACGGTGTAGCTTCCTTGAGGCAATAAGAACTGCATATAGCAGCTTATGTACCTCAATAGATTGAGTCTTGGCGTCATGAAGTATTTCACTGATGTACTGGCCACTGAAATATTCGGACCCTCCCAGAGGGGTCCAAAGTTTCTTTCTTTATCAACTCGGACCCTCCCAGAGGGTTCTAGATCTTCTTCTTGAGCAGTAGCTACTCTCTTGGATGAGAGAGGTTGATCCACAGGCATCTTGCCTTTAGGATCCGTGTCTGGGGGATAGGACCCAGACTCACCCTCTAGTAGCCCTGGACCCTCTCGGAGGGGTCTAAGTTTCTGAGATGACTCTGGTCCTTCCGCTACCAGGAACATGATGACAACCTCCGTAGTTGTAGCGATGTAAAGCAGAAGAGTCTCACCAGGTTCTTGAGCTACCATGATTGGCAGTGTGGTGAGGAGCTACTTGAGCTCTAGGAATGCATTATTTGCTTCTTTAGACCAATGGAATGGTTTGGACTTCCTAAATAACTTGAAGAAGGGAAGTGCCCGCTCTATCATCCTTGAGATGAATCGACCGAGTGAAGCTAGACACCTAGTAAGCTTCTGGACGTCCTAGATGCAGGCTGGAGGCCGCATCATTTTGATGGCTTTTATCTTGGCTGTATTTGCTTCAATTCCTCATTGGGTCACCAAGAAACCAAGAAGCTTTCCGGAGTTAACCCCGAAGACACACTTGTTAGGGTTGAGCTTTGTGCGCGTTAGACGCAGCTTGTCAAAGATGGATTGAAGGTTGCCCAGCTATGAGTCTTTGTTCTTCATTTTGACAATGATGTCATTGATGTAGACTTCCACTAGGTCCCGAATGAGCTCCCCAAAGGTTTCGTGCATAGCTCACACAAAGGTGGAGAGTGCATTTTTGAGACCATAAGGCATTGCTGTGTAACAGTAGAGACCATCACCCGTAATGAAAGCAGTGTGCTCGTCATCTTACTTATACATTGGAATTTGATGAAAACCTGAATATGCGTCTAAGAAACATAAAAGCTCATAGCCAGAGATAGAATCCACTATCTGATCAATTCTTTGCAGTGGAAAAGGGTCTTTTGAACATGACTTATTCAAAGTGGTGTAGCCGATGCACATCCAAAGCTTCACGCCCGCCTTTGGCACAACGACCGGGTTTGCGAGCCATTGCGGATGATGTACTTCCCAAATGAATCCAGTTTTAAGCATCTTTTTGACTTCTTCTCGGATGAAGTTCTGCCGCTCAACAAATTGCTTCCTGGGCTTCTGTTGTATAGGCCGTGCATCGAGGTAGAGCTTCAGATGATGCTCGATCATCTCCCTGGGGATCCCAGACATTTGTGACGGTTGCCATGCAAACACGTCGACATTTGCCCGGAGGAAAGTGACAAGTGTGAGTTCCTATTTGTCACATAGACCACCCGATATATGAGAGCTCTGAGTGGCATCTGAACTAATTTGGATGACTTTGACGGGAACATCTGTGTTCCCACTTGGATGCATGCAAGGTGCAGAGGTTGAGCCGTGCTAGCGCGAGCTCGGAGGTTGCTGAGCAGATTGCTCCTCGCCAGATTCAGCTTGTTGCGCTACTGCAAGCGCATGAAGCTTTTCTAGTGCAACAACTCCAGCAGTGTGACCCCCTCGGATCTGAGGGACAGCTGTTGGAGGTTGCATCTTCAACACAAGGTAGCCATAGTGGGCCACCACCATGAACCTATAGAGGGTTGGCCAGCCTAGGATGGCCACATCAAACACCATCTTCTCTGACCCGTAGTTCTCCGGTGTCCCAAAGGTTACCGGGAGAGTAATAGACCCGAGAGGTGTGATAGCTCCCAGACCCACTACGGAGAATGGGCGTGTGGGCCTGATGTCCGAGAGGTTGAGCTGGAGCTTCACAAAAGTTGTGAAGCTGATCAGATTGAGGGTCGCACCACAATCCACCAAGACATGGAAGAGATGGATATTGTTCATAGAGGACACCATCAGGGGCAATTGTCCAGCTCCTGCCATGTTCTTCGGATAGTCCGAAGCATCGAAGGTGATGGGAGTGTCCATCCACTTTTGATGTGGCTCTGCGTTGGTGGTGGGAGCAGTAGCAGCCATCTCCAAACGCAAAGTTTTCACAACGCGCCGAGAGATAATATCCCAGGACCCTCCATACATCATATGGAGAGTCTTCTAACATTCGTTGTCGGAGTATATTTCAGAGTCGTCAATGGTGTTGTAGACCTCCTTTAACGCCTTCTCGGTGTCTTGGAATCCTAGCTCCTGATCACACGGAGCTTGGTTGACTTTTTGTATCCCTCCCTGCTGGCGGAAAGGGGTGTCATCTTGATGCTTGTTGTTGTGTTTAGCAAGCCTTGTCGCCATCTTCCGATGATTGTCGAGGTCGCTTGTCAAGATGTGGCCCCGGACCACCTGGTGTTGTGGCAGCAGCAGCTGTAGGTGTGCCGGCAAGTGACTTCTTCTTGCCACTTGACTTATTTTTCTTTTTTTCCACTGCCATTGGCAGTGGCTCCAGCTTTGGAGGCAGATTGACCAACCTCTGCAGCTGGTTTGGAGTGCATCTCACGGCCCTCTGCAGCTCTGTCACATTTGTTAGCCAAGTTGAAGAGTTCCGTGACACTGCTGACATCTTTAGTTGCCAGCTTCTCCAGCATCTTCTTGTCTCGAAATCACTCTCATAATGCAACAATGACAGAAGCATTGGAGATATAAGGTATGGTGTTCCGTACCCAAGAGAATCGCTAGATGAAAGATCGCAGTGATTCTCCTAACTTTTGTTGTACGGCAAAAAGGTCCAGCTCGGTGCCAGGCCGGGTGTAGGAGCTCCCGAAGTTGGCGATGAACTAGCGACATAATCTCCCCAACTGTGGATGGAGGGGGGGGTAAGCTAATAAACCAGGACCTAGCAGTCCCGGTCATAGCTACTAGGAAGTAATTGGCCATGGTGGCCTCATTCCCTCCTGCCGCGAGGATGGCGGTGGAGTAGATTTGTAGAAACTCGACGGGGTTGACTGTCCCGTCATATTTTTTCGGCGGGTGAGGCTGGAACTTAGGTGGCCACCCCACCATGCGGAGATGTAAGGCGAGGCCGAACAGCCGCCTGCAGCTCCTAGAGAATAAGGGTTTTCACGAGCAAGTTGCCTATCGTGGCTACACTCTACGTTGAGACGGAGATCCTGCCTCATGTACGGCGGCGAGCTCCGACCAGAGGTCTTGAGTTGGGAGCCTCAAAGCCATTTGTGTATGACGAGCCCCTAAGGGTAGAGATGTCGCATGCTGAGAGGGCACACGTCTCCTGAGCTGCGACGCCATAGGACCAAGCATTCCAGACAAGGTCCTATTACGGGAAGGTGCCTGCCCTACATGGGGCAGACCCTGGTTGTTGAGCACTGTGGCTGCAGCTGCAACCAGAGTCTCAATGTCAGCGCGCCATTGTTCCAGTGCAGCCGGAGGAGCTCCCTGCGCTGGAGGATGCTGAAGAAGACGTTGCGCTGCGTTCAGCGCGTTCTTCAGGTTGTTGGTCGATTTCGTGACCGACGCGAAGTCACCATCTTGTGGTCCAGCGTTCGCTGCTGCAGCAGGTGGTGATGGTGGTGGAACGACGTTCGCTGGGACAACATTGGCTGGCTGCTGGGCATTGGAGGGATTTCCACCAACGGCTTGTGCAGTCGGTCCATTTGAAGCGACAACAGAGTTCACCATCCCTAGGATCTTGATCTCCCCTACCTGGCACGTCAAATGTCAAAGTGTACCAATGACAGTTCCCCCAGTACTATTATGAAGTAGTCTGCAGAGGTTTGTATTTAGGCAGGAAGCAAAATCAAGATCCAAGACTAAGGTGACACGGAAACTTTTACGTGGTTCGGGCCATGCGAGGGTAATACCCTACTCCATGGGATGTGTGTTGTATGAGAATATGTCAGCCTGAGCTTAGTAGTGTGCGAGTATAGATGATTTGTTTTCTACCGTGCAGGACAGCCTTTTTATATGCTAAGGACTGGCTGTTATAGTATTTTCCCTAGCCCGACAGGTGGCCCTAGCTGTAATAACCGCCCTATACATGATATATGGGTGTTAAGGGGGGTTAATAGTGTGATAATGTGGCTTAACGACAGTGTGATTGGTCTTGGTAGTTCTCTTATTGTGCGTCATTAATATGGTATTAATGTCACATTAACCAGGTCTTGTAACGCCAATTGATATCCCTTGAATGTCCGCGCCGTTGGAGATCCCAAAATATTCCCGTTCTAGACATATATCCGAACGTGTCACACGTGGTAGCTCTGGAGCTTCCCTTTGCGGGGAGGCAGGTCTGGGGCTACTAGACACGTGGTAGCTCTGGAGCTTCACTCTGCGGGGAGGCAGGTCCGGAACTACTAGACAAGTGGCAGCATCGGAGCTTTCCCCGTTTGGGAGGCAGGTCCGGCACCCCGAGACACATAGCAGCACCGAAGCCACCCTAAAGAGGGAGGTAGATCCGGCACTGCGGGGCACGCGGCAGGGCCGGAGCCAGCCTAAGGAGGGAGCCAGATCCGGCAATGCAGGACACATGGCAGTGTTGGAGCTACACTAAGGAGGGAGAAATCTGGTACTTCAGGACACGTGTTGCCTCTGGAAGTCCACCATACTAGAAGGTGGAACTCAATGCGTCTTATTTTTCTACGAAGGGATACCTGGTATGCAGCGTATCGACAGCAAGAAAAAAAATAATTGTGTGCGATGTTGGGTGACACTAGATCACCTAGCTCTGGCATCACCCAGGGGGCCCGCCATCGACGTTTTATATGTTTATAGTGGGCGCTGTCGAAGCGACTGAGCTCCAACATCACCCAAGGGGCCTGCTGTCAATGTTTTATATGTTGATAGTGGGCGCCGTCAAAGCAACTAAGCTCTGACAACGCCCAGGGGGCCTGTCGTCGATGTTTCAAACGTTGATAGTGGGCGCCGTCGAAGCAAATAAGCTCTGACATCACCCAGGGGGCCCACCATCAATTTTTTTCATGTTCATAGTGGGCACCATCGAAGCAACTAAGCTCCGACATCACCCAGGGGCTCCGCCGTCGATGTTTTATACGTTGATAGTGGGCACTGTCAAAGCAACTAAGCTCCGACAACTCCTAGGGGGCCCGCCATCGAGGCCAACAACGTGGAGAAGGGTCCTTGGAGATTTCGGATGCAAGACTCGGACCTCGGAGCTATCACAGTAGCTACAAGTTCAGAGCAATAAAAAATTCAAGACATTACCAAATTCCTTATGGTAGATGTTCTGAATCAATTGAGCGCATCTACCAGGGGGCCAACAAGATAAAGACAATGATATGTTGAAGACAAATATAATTCCAAGGGACTTCATTCATTCAAAACTTGGAGATTTACAAGATGAAGGTACAAAAGGGAAGGATCCTAGCTATTGAATTTTCGATGGAAGTACGAAGCAACCTTCTGGGCGGCTTCTTGGACGTTTGCGTTGGTAGCTTCTTGCTCCTCGGTGGTAGGTCCGTCAATCACAGGAGCTAAAGACATAGAGGGATCCCAGCTTCGGAAGCATCTCAACACATATTCTGCGACATTCTTCGCTAAGGATCTTCCCTCGGTCTCGAGCTGGTTGCTGATCACATCTTCCAGCGCATCCATCTTAGTTCCGATGGAGTTGAGCGCCACCAAGGCCTTGTCCATCTTTGGCTCTGGGCCAGCCGGTCGGACCGAACTAAAGACCAGTGGCATCAGAGTGCCTTCCGCTCGCACAAGGAAGTCCCAGATCTGTTGGGACTCAAGTGCTCTTGTACCACGGAGCCATCTAGTGACCTTCTAGCGGATGATAGCTCCGCAGGGCCCTCCTTTGAGAACCGCTCGACCTCTTTACCATGCTGCTAAATCCGTTCAGCCAACTGCCTCTCTTGGTCAGCAATTTTCTTCTCCCGGAGGTTCAAGAGGTCTCGCTTCTTCACAAGGTCCCTCTCCTTAGACTTCACCTTGTTCTCCCTGGCAGAGGCAACACTTTCTCTCTTGCTGACTCCTCTTGCCAGCCATACTTGGTGCTTTTCCCTATCGCACCAGGACTTGAATTTTTCAACGCAGTCAGCCAAGCCTACTCACCGCGCTCTAACTTCTAAGAGATTTCGTCTTCACTTTTCTGGATCTCATCCTCCTTGTTATATAAACCATCTCGGTGCTTGAGGAGTTGTTCCCTCAAAGTAATAAGACTCTCCGAGCGATTGTCTGCCAATACATTGACTTTCTTGGCATACTCGTAGATCTCTCGAGTCTTGTCATTGAGTGCTTTTATTGCAACCTCTCGTTCATCAAGCACGTTGTTCAGATGCATCTACCGAGCTTTCTCGACTTCCAGCCAATCCCTTAGGTCTGCTAGCCAAGACTGCGTCAACTTTGTTTTGAAGTAAAGGAGCTTGTGTCAGCGCCTTAGCGTGTCACACTCATCCTCCAGGATCTTGCTCTCATAGTCGAAGGTGAGATGAACATGGCGGAGGCTCGAGCAGGCATTGTCCATTGACATATCTAGGCGGATCAGTTAAGGACATGACTTAGGCTCTTCTGGCTCCCCGGAGTCTTCTGGAATAGTTTTTTGGGCCCATGACACAAGCATGGACTCCAACAGCTCAACATCTGCGGTGTTGAGTTCCGGGAGCTCATCGATCTCGGACATAGACGTAGAAGGTCTCGCAGTTGGATCTTCAGGTACCGGTGTAGGCATGGCCATCTCTGGCATCTCGACATCAGCCAATGACACTGTTACCTCTGGAGCTGGTGCTGGAACTTCTGCTGTAGCTTCCGAAATCTCCGACTCTGATACCGGTACCTTCGATGTTGGCTCCGGAGCAGCTGAGGCTTGCTCCAGTGTTTCTTCCTCGTGGTCCAACGCAACCATAGCTTCTTTGGATGCTGGCCCCGAGGTCTTATCGATGTCAGTTGGTGCCGGAGCTACCGTGTCGTCCACCACGACCATAGGAGAAGATGTTTCAGTAGTGGAGGCTCCGGCTGGTGCGGTCTATGTGGTCGCGGTGCTGGCAGGTGCTGGAGCAGTAGCTCCTCCTCTTGATACTATGGAAACAGAGGAATATATAGTTCGAGAAAAGGAAAAAACAAAAAGAAAACACAGGTTTAAGCATCGATCATTACCTGGGGACCCTGTCACTCCAGTCGGCACGAAACTTCTTCCTTGGATGGCCAGAGTCAGAACCCACCGGCATTGGTGAGGCAGAGGCTCTGGACTTCATCCGAAGAGTCGTGGCAACCACTGGCGCTGCCTCAGCTGGGATCTCCATCATTTGAGAAGACACTCCAGACCAAGAGCCCACCGATGGCCTTAGTACTGGAGTTGAAGAATTACCGGACCCAGTGCCCACTGATGGCATTGGGGCCGAAGACAATTTCCAAGGCTCGGAGCTTCCCCTGAGCTCTAGAGCCAGAGTTGCCATTGTTAGAGGCACAACCAGCACTGACTTGAGGGTCGGTTGAGGTAGTGGCACTACTTGCATCGGAGCTGCTCTAATAGAGCTACCATCAGTTCGCATCAACCTCCTCTTCCGACTACAGGTGTCGACGAGATCCTTGCCTTTGCCCCGACTTGAGTGAGACTTCATCTGACTTAGTTCTGCAGGAGCTTTGCTCTTCCTACTGATAGGTGAAGAGTTGGACCCTCCATGTGGACAGGGGGGCGAAGCTCTGGGAAGCACAATATTAGCAGGCCGAGTGCTCCTCTGCCTTACTGCAATGCCTATGTCATCAAGAAGTGGCATTCCCTTCTGGGGCACTCTCATAAACTCTGGAACCATGTTCAGAGTTAGGAACTTTGTTGGAGACGTGGTATCATCTCTGAAAGTTTGTTGTAAAGTTTATGCAGCTGGAGCTTCAGAGATTTTTCATCCAAATTGGTCCCTCGACCAACTTTAATCCGATAGCTGTCCATTTCTCCAATGAAATTCCAAGTCGGGAACTCCCATTGCTGATCCGCTCGGACCACTACCCACTCTTTGTTCCAGGTTTCCCACTTCCCGGAAGAAAATGACTTAATGTACTAACGGGGGGGGGGGGGGGGGGGGGGGGGGGGGGTTGTTGCGCCTCTCAAAGTAGTAGAAGTCGATCAGCTTGTTACCTTTGCCAGTTTCTTGGAGCGTGAAGAAGCTCTAGGATAGTGGAATGCAGGGCGGAACACCCACTTACATCTTGCAAAAGTGGACAATGATCGCCATCAGCAAGATTGAATGGGGGCCGAGGTGCTGAAGCTGGAGTCCATATGACTCCAGCAGCATAAGGAAGATGTTGGAGACAGGCGGGACAAGCCCCACCATCGCATACGTCGAAAAGAAGACGATCTCGCCGGATCCCTCCTTCTTGAATGGGAGCTTTCCGCAACGGATTGAGTTGTTGAAGGAATTGCATGTCCAGCCCATCAGCTTCCGAACTCTCAAGAGCTCACTATCACTCTTGATCTTGTTGTGTGTTGACGGTCCTTAAGTGCCATATTTAGACCGTCAATTCACCTCATAATGTGCACAAAAGAGAAACACAACGTAGTGGTAGGGTTAAAAACTAACCAATTCCACAAGTGTTGGTGTTTATTAGTATGCAGGCGAATTTAGACCCAAAATACCAATACATGAGGGGAGTAATCCATAAAATTGGATTTTGATGAATCAGGCGACGCCAAGTGTCATCACATGGATCAAATGGCCCACAAACAGAAGTATCAGAGGCCATCCAACGGTGTAGCACCCATATAAAGGGATGGGACCCATCTGGCAGATACTTGGAGGAAGCACAACCAAACGGGGCTGATACCAAGTCAGCCGACCTCTCTAGTAAGCCGACTCGCCAAACCCGGTCAAATGCCACGTGTTGGCTCCTCCCGGATTGAAGATGTCATGGGTGACTGATTCACGTGCATTTGGAGGTGGGAACTTACCCTTCTCCCCCCTATCAATAGAACCCCACACCTCACTTCACACACACACCAAAAGTTGAGAATAGAATACCATTCCTAATGTTTAGAGTAGTCCTAGAGGCTGCCAAGTAGAAGGAGAGTGTGGTGAGAGTTTAGCTTCTACACTTGTATCCCTACAAAAGTGTACTCAAATCAAGTAAGCCCTTTGTGAATTCAATTCAAGTTTGATTCTCAATTCATAGTAGTTTGCACAAGTAGTTACTTGTCGGTTCATTGCTTTAATTTATTAGAGGCTCTAGTTGTAGCTTTGTGTTCGAAACAACTAGAGTTGTGATTTAGAATGTAAGTGTGGTGCTTAGGTTAGAAATCACCAGTGAATATCTAATAGAACCACGGATTGAAGAGGTAGGTAGTAGATGGTGACAGCCCTATTTGTCCTTAGTAATCATCCACGTTCGGCTATGCCATAGGCTCTTGGCGTGAATCGTCCTAGTGTTGGTAGGTGTAAACCCGTGCCCGAAGCAAGCATCTACTGCAAATTCCTTTGAATTAGAATCAATACTTTGAATTCCTCTCTCTTCCTTGCCTACCAAACAACTTTTTGTCCTTGGGTGGATTAGTTTGTAAGATTAGCACATACGTTCCTTGGATTCGATACCCTTGGGAATACTCCTTAAGGGGAAGTGCTACACAACAATTTTCGTGCACTCGCAAATTTTTATCTGTGACGTAAGAAACATCAACAAGCATTTATGGCGCTGTTGTCGGGGAGCGGTTGCTGTTAATCTTCAAACCTTGTTCACCCTTGTATCTATCTTCTTATCTTATCTTTCCTTTTCTTACCACCACCACATATATGGTGCAGCCCACCATTCTTTCTTATTCTGCCCAAAAGGGTAAGTTCTATGAACTATCGCCTTCGGCAGAACCCATCTGCTCTACCATCTATGAACTTTGCCCTAGCTTTATAGCCATGGTTTGGAAGCAATCCTTCTTAGGAACGTATTGTAAAAAACCTTACCACCATCTACGAGAGTTTGAACTATTGTGTTCATGCCTTCTAATCAAGGGTATGACGCAAGAAACTCTCAAATGGAAGTTGTTTCCTTTTTCTCTCAAGGAAAAAACAAAACAATGGTATGACCACAATGTTGGGAAAACAAATGGAAATTGGAATGAATTACGAGACAAATTTTGCCTTAAATTCATTTCAATTGCCCGAATTGTTTCCTTATGGAAGGAAGTATTATGCTACTAGCAGATGGAGAAGGAGTCTATAGGTGCAGCTTGGGATAGATTTCATCTGTTGAGAAATTCTGGCCTAGATTTGTCCATCACTGATATGTTGCTCTTGCAACACTTCTATATGGGATTGAACAAAGCGTATGCCCTATATCTTGACATTACGGCTGGAGGATCTTTCCTCCATAAGACACCGGAACAAGGCAAGGATCTTCTAGACCGAATCCAGAAAATTCTTCCTCCATTATGGGTCTTAGTGAGCCTCCTCAAGATGAAGTAGTGTCACGATCCGAGGATAAATCCATGGAAAAGGAAGAACCTATCTCTTGCTCATATCAAGCCTTGCCGGAGGAATCCTCTCCCAAACCCGAAACTATGAAGGAAGAAGAAATTCAAACATCGATGTTTCCCTTCTACTTCGAGGAGGAGATACTTAGGTTCTGCCATTAACTCCACCTGACCCACCTGATGGACTGTTCGCCCAACAGATGGTCAAGGAGTTAACCTCCATTCTAAGTAGAGAATGGACTGCGGAAGTTGAGTAGTCACCCGAAATCCTTCGGATGACCTTACCTTTGGCAAATATTCTATGCTTTATTAGAGAGAAACCAATGAAGGTCCTATACAGCCCAACTTTTGGAGCAAATCTCATTTTTGACTCTTGTGCTCTCGCCATTTTGAGCAATGTGCTGTTGGCACCAACATGTAAATCCTTCCGAGATTCTTTCGGAAACATCCTTGAAGGATGCGGGGTTTTGCAACAGGTGTCTGTAAGAAACAAAGATATTGGGGCAATTCTAGATTTCCATGTGTTCGAAATTCAAGATTTCTACATTATGATTGGAATTCCCATTGAGAAATTTCTCATGGAAATTCCCTTGGAAGGAAACCTCCATGTCAAACTTGGAGGGAGAAAATTCTCTATTCCTATCCTGCATTCCAAGAACACATTCGCAGAATCTCCCATCCAAGATGAGCCTTTAGAGGAGGTTAGAACCCTTAAATCCTTAGAACCCCCTAAAATTGAAGGTGAAGAAGATTTCATCCAAGAGGAGGATGAATTTTAGGAGGTAATTGAATTGCCAAAAGAAGAGTTCTTCCCAAAACCTCCTGGTGAGCGAAAAATTCTACATCCAGGCCTATGTTATGCCTTTCTAAATGGCGATTTGGAAGCCCCTAGCATCATAAGTGATAAGCTATTGCATGATGAGACACTCAAACTCATTGCCATGTTAGAAAAGCATAGAGCTATTTTTGGCTATTCACTGGAGGATCTCAAGGGGATTAGTCCAACATTATGCACCCATCGTATTCCAATTGACCCCGAGAGGGTACCCTCAAGGGAACCTCAAAGCGATTGAATAATGAGATGCGAGAAGTCGTCAAGAAGGAAGTCTTAAAACTCTGCATGCCGAGATTCTTTACCCTGTTCCTCATAGTGAATGGGTCAGCCCAGTTCAAGTAGTGCCTAATAAGGGAGGTATGCCAGTCCTTCAAAATGAGAAGAATGAATTAATTCCTCAATGAACCGTCACGGGCTGGAGAATGTGCATCGATTACCAAAAACTTAACAAGGCTACAAGGAAGGATCATTTTCCCCTGCCCTTCATCGATGCGATGTTAGAGCGGTTGGCAAAACACTCCTACTTTTGTTTTCTTGATGGGTGTTCCGGGTATCATCAAATCCCAATCCATCCCAACGATCAAAGTAAGACCACTTTCACATGTCCCTATGGAACTTATTCCTACCGGCGTATGACTTTCGGACTATGAATGCTCTTGCCTCTTTTCAAATATGAATGATGTCTATCTTTTCTGACATGATCGAGGTGATCATGGAAATTTTCATGGACGATTTCTCCGTCTATGGGAAAACTTTTGATCCTTGTCTGGAAAATTTAGACAAGGTCTTACAAAGATGCCAAGAGAAAGACCTTGTACTTAATTGGGAAAAATGACATTTCATGGTCCGTGAAGGCATCGTTCTTGGAAACTTAGTGTCCGAGAGAGGGATAGAGGTGGACAAAGCAAAAAATCGAGGTCATTTAAAAACTTCCACCTCCTATTATTGATAAGGGAATCCGCGGCTTTCTAGGGTCATGCGGGGTTCTGTCGGCGATTCATCAAAGACTTCTCAAAAGTCACTAGACCCCTAACTAACCTAATAGCCAAGGAAGATCCCTTTGATTTCGATGATGAATACCTTCTTAATCTTTTGATACTCTCAAAAAGGCACTCATCTCAGCTCCAATCATTCATCCTCCCGATTGGATGCTACCATTCAAAATCATGTGTGATGCTAGTGATTTTGCTATTAATGTGGTCCTACGCCAAACCAAAGACAAAAAGCATCATGCAATAGCCTACGCCTAGCAAAACTTTGACAGGAGCTCAACTCAATTATACCACAACTGAAAAAGAGCTCTTTGCTGTAGTTTTTGCAATCAATAAGTTTAGGTCCTATTTGGTTGGAGCCAAGTTCATAGTATATATAGACCATGGTGCCTTGAAGTATTTGCTCACCAAAAAGGATGCTAAACAAAGGCTAATCCATTGGATTCTTCTACTCCAAGAATTTGACTTAGAAATCAATAATAAGAAAGGAGTAGAGAATTATGTGGTGGATCATCTCTCACGTATGGAAGTCACTAAAACCATGAACATTCCTATCAATGACTTCCTACAATATGATATGCTTCTCAAGGTGACTAACTCTCACCCTTGGAATGCAGAAATCGTGAACTTCATGGTCATGGGATACGTACCACCAGGGGAAAACAAAGAGAAACTCATCTATGAGAGTCATAGACACCTTTGGGATGACCCATACCTCTATTGAGTTTATATCGATGGCCTTCTTAGAAAGTGCATCCCATAAATCAAAGGCACCAAGATTATTGAGAAATGTCATGCTAGCCCCTATGATGGCTATTACGGTGTCTACCATTAAGGTATTTTGCTTAGCATGCAAGCGTGGTGCTTGGATGGTTAAGTAGCGTTGGATGCATCGTAGTCCACGGGTTGTAGAGGTAGGCGGTAGGTGGTGACAGCCCTATTCGTCCATTGTAATCCTCCACGTTCGGCTATGACGCATGCTCTTGGCGGGAGTCGCCAGGAAGACCAGGGTAAGCCCGTGCCCGATATGTTGGAACACTAAGCCCTCGTATTCACTATTAGCATATTCATGTGTACTTTATTAGGCTATGTATATGAGTAATTAGAGCATAGTAGGAGTGGCTCCATCTCGTAGTCTAACCCTCAGTAGGACAACCTTAACCTTAGAGTAGATTGCTTAGGTGTGTATCACACTGCCCTTATTATCATCTTACCCCTGTTCTGATAAACACTTTGTACCCTATACCTTGATCATAAGAATAGTGTTTACTTTACTCCACTGCATTCCTTTGGGATAAATATGATACCCTTGGGAATACTCTTGGGTGAAATGCTACACAACAATTTTCGTGCACTTGCGGACCTCATCTCTTTCGATAGATGATTTGTGATGTAATAAAGGTCAACAAGTATTTCTGGCGCTATTGCCAGGGAAGGCAAAGGAAGTGAAAGATAGCTATCACTTGTGATGAATCTATAGGTACTAATAGTTATTAGACAGTATTACCCTTGTTTGTTTTCTCCTTTTGTGTGAAAACAGGGTAGTGTTGGCTAACCCATTTCATGGGATGGCCAACAAGGATGACAGTGCTCAACTGCAAGATGATTTAAGGCGTACCTCAACAAATTTCCACTGGGCAACACCATTGCCTTTCGCGAAATAATTTCAGCTTCGTGTAGGAGCGAAGTCATCTATCCTCAAGCTTGGGGGAGGCTCCAAGAGTTCTTCTTGGTTTGCCTCCACCATAGGGTGGATAGTTGGCTCCTCATCCAACATTCATGTCATGGGTTGGTCCACCATTCCATGACCACCTTTGTGATGGAGCTGCAAGAGTCCTATTCTCATTCATCATGGATGAGAATATGGTCTATACTCAAGGGGTGGATTGAAGAGTGTTCTAGTTCCTTTAGCTTGGCATGTACACCACTTAACAGGGTGGACATGCTAGCTAAGGAACTACACCTCCCATTGAAGTATCATGAAGATCAAGCTAATGGAGAAGTGTTTGGATGATCCAAACCATGGATATTCACATGATTGTGAAAATCCATGTCAACATGGGTCACTTGGGGAATCATTTCCCTAAAACCAATGGGGATTCTTCCTTCCAAACATAACTCCAATGGCTATCACCAACAAGGGGGTCAAGGGTGGAATCAACATCACCGTTGCAATCAACGAGGCTATGCGGATTTCAAGGGATTTAAGTTCAACTAGCCTACCTTGAAGTATCTTGTCCATGGCCAAGCAAGAAATCAAGACAACATCCACATGAATCTCATGGCCAAGGACAAGAAAATTAAAGAGCATTCAAGATCCAAGATATCCCACAATCACTTGTTGGGATTCCTACCCTTTGACCAAGCCCATGCAACCTAGGGCAAGTGACATTGTGGATGAAGCGTTTCTTGTTTGATTGTGGAGTCCACATGTCATCATGGCCAAGGAAGCTGTTGATCCATGATCAAAGTATGGGTTAACCTTAAGGGATATCATGGGTCGAAGTGGCACCCCTACATATGGACAAGCCTCACCATGCTCATGAGAGAATATCTTCAAGAGGGAAAAGCTATCACTACATTAACAAGTCTTCATCAAGATGACGAAGAGGCTAGGGCCATCATGTGGTCCACATGTCCAACTGACACGCCAAAGAAGATTTGGCATGTCAATCAAGAGAAGTTATCCACACCTTCAACTCCGGGATTGGACAACAAATCATCACACTAAACGGGCTGGAGGTAAGTCCCACTCATTGGACTTCAAAAATTATATGGGTCCTTGCCAATAGGTTAATTGGTAGTTATCTCATATTTCCTTTCTCAATTGCATATTTGAATTTCCCACCAATCTTTGGGTTTGCATTTAGCATGTTTGAATTTTTACAATTACATGTTGGAAAGTAAAATTTCCAACCATCATAAAACTAAAATTTTGAATTAGGAAATAAATTTATTTGGATATGAACCTTAGGCGTAACCACTTGAATTCATCTTCCTAATTAAAACCAAAAATATTTTCCTTAAATAATCATTGCATTTGCATGTTGCTTCAAGTTAGGGCAAAACAATTTGACAAGGGGTATAACATGCTTCTGAGCTAACATAACCCGTCTTCGAGTTGTTTGTTTGTTCTTGATTCTAGTGCAGCCAGGATAAAATGTGTAAAGAGGTGGGAAGGCCTCATCAAGTGCATATCTCTCCATCGATCTCATTTTGAGTTCGTGGTAGAGGAATGCTCAATATGGTGGCCCAATGGAGGAACAAGATGAAACCCATTCAACTCCAACCTCAACTTGGCAGAAGACATTGAACACGAAGGCTACACCAAAAATTCATGGTTGTTTCTCACACAACCACCTTCAACCCGGACTGATCTTCAATTGAGAGATGAAGTTTGCAACAGTAAAATAACTATGCAGGCACTCAAAGATCCGATTGTTGGAAACCCTAAGAGGATTCTATTTCAATATCTCTTGGCCAAGGAGTAAATTAGGATGGTTGCTACCTATCAGAAATTAAGCCTGATGGTCAACCATAACTATACGAGGCCGGAGATTTGACATGAAAACCCTCTGTGAGCAACCAATGGGCTGCTACGAATATGTGAGAGCATTATAATCTCAGCTATTATAAGGCACTCATTCAAGCTCAAAGGAATTACCACCATCATTGGGTGCGACTTATTCCTTTGTGGCTAAAAGGTATGATTCACCTTAACCAAGGAATGACAAGATCACATCCAATGTATATTGGGTGCATGTTGTTCCTATGTGGCTAGAAGGTATTTTATAACTTAGCCAGGGAACAATGGATCACTCAACCCATGTTGAGTGCACGTCATCCCTTTGTGGTTATAGATATGTTGTACCTTAGCCAAGGTACAACGGATCGTACACAAAACATGTTGGGTACATGTCACTCCTTTGTGGCTAAAGGTTATCATTACCTTAGCCAAGGAATGACGGATCACACCCAATGCATGAGAGCTACAAGTTATTCCTTTATGGCAAGAAGGTATGATACACCTTAGCCAAAGAATGACGGAACACACTCAACGCATGTTAAGTACACATGATTCCCTTGTAGCTAAAGGTTATCATTACCTTAGCCAAGGAATAACAAGGTACATCCAACCTATGAAAACCTTGAGGTGTGGATGCGAAACATCGACAACACACTCCTCGACCACACACGTGGAACCCATGGAAGGCTACCCAACATCGACACTCAACCCTCCAATGTCAAAGTCATGCTGCGGCAAGGTTAGACCAACCTCATGGCCTTCATCCGTCGTTGGGATTTCAACCCCTATCGCGGATCTTGACTAAGAAAAGCTTGGGGGAGGACCCCCACTTGAGGTAACTTGTATCACATCCCATTTTCGTTCCACTATTTTTTTATTTCTTTCCACCACATTTGCATCTAAACAAAAAGATTAATGATAATGTAGTATAGGTTAGGTTAATAAACTAAAGAATGTGCAGTGAGAATATTTTTACTTTGGATGAGTTGAAATGATAAATAGTTGCTCGGTTTTATTTTCTCTAGTCCTTTGAGTACAACTTAGTATTCTCCAGGTATTGGATTTATTGGCCTAGAATATTCTTGTCTGAAACGCTAAGTCCAATTATAGGTTGTTGTTGGATGTGATATACTGATAAAAGCTGCAAATATCCTAGTTGAAAGTGAAACTTGATTTCATGGAGAAAATTTAAAATAGAAGTTCCTCATTTGATAGAAATTCCTACCAAATCCATATGATGATTTGAATTAGATAAAACTTATGCATATGTTATTGGCCTTCATAGTGAGCTTGGTCAAACTAGTATATACCTATGTGAGAATATTTTCATACTTTTAAGATCAAGATACACGGACACATGCTAAACTTCTACAATAGAAGATAGCAAAATCCCTTCATATCATCATGCCACAATAAAAAGAGAAACTCCATGCCTTTCATGCTTAGTACTTTCTTCACATTCATTGCATAAAAAGGGAGTAGAAGACATGGCTACTAAAAAAATGCATGCTTACATCATAAGCATGAGAAAAAAGGCATGCTTACCATAAGCATGAGAAAAAAAAGAAAAAAAGTAGCCATGTTTCATCCCTGCAATTAAGATAGTCTACACAAATAGGAGTCATCTCAAAATCCCAATCCACTCCACAAATATTCCATCACACTTGCACAAATCTTGATCAAATGTATGATTTGTTTTCTCCTAAGGCTTACTCTTTTGACTTAGCAATATATGTGTTCCAAATATGCCTACTCTTGATCCCTACCAAGCTCCACATACAATCCATATTTAGATGTAGGACAAGAAATGCATTGCCTTGGTGAGGTTACAAATACCACATCCCATATCTGAGTGATTGAGTGCATCATTTGAGGAACCTAGTGTAAAAGCCCTAAATTACAAAGGCAAAGTTCAGATGGGAAATGTTGAAATTTAGAGGGGAAAAAGAAATTTAACTAGAATCTGAAAAAAATTAAACCAATTTAAACCTCAATTGCGAAAATTCAAAAAAAAATCAAATTTAGCTCATGTTCAAACTTTGCCAAGATAAAAATCTGAGCTCACCATTTAATTACAAATATTCCAATTAGCACCTCTGCAAATTTTCATAACATTTGGAGCACTAATTGTATTTAATTCAATGAGTACATTGAATTCCATTCAAATTCAAAGTTGGAATTTAAAAGTCAAATTGAGCAATTCTTGAAATTTATTTCAAATTTGGACTCTTCCTATTCTAGTGAACCTCCCTGCCAACTTTGAACAATTATAGAGATCTTTCTGTTAGCTGAAAATATAATTACAAGAAAGAGGAAAATGGTGAAAGGTGGCCCCCACCTGTAAGATGCTCAATCATATTGTCAACTTGTCAAGTTCCATACTGTAGTGTATGATCACCTTCCTGCTAATTAGATTAGTGTTCTGGTTAATCTAATCAAAGACTAAGGAAATGAGGTAGAGATATTTGTGTTGGGCATTGAGGATAAGGGAGAGGAAGTTTGTGGGCCCTAGCTGTCAGCCTCAACATTCATTAGAGCAACGTGCTCTGTTTTTCTGCCTTGTCCCACGGCAACACCAAGGCAAGCGCATGCGCCAACTCCTCCCTGCTCAACGTCCAGGCTGGCCACCGCGCACCCCAGCAACCTGCTTTATAAGCCAAGCACCGTACTCCTTGCTCCTTCTTCCTCGCTCTGCCTCAGCTCCAAGCAAAACCGGTGCTGCTCGAGTTTACCATGGACGCCTCCCGTTCAACGTCTTCCGACCACGGCAAGCGTTTGCGCGCCAGCCTTAGGCAGCATAACGGTGTGCGGTAGAGTCCTCAACCTCCCTGAGCTGCTAAACCGTTGTCTTCTTCCTCTACCGACGGTGCCGGACGCAAGTCTTCTTCCTCTGTTTCGACCGTCACGGTGATTTCCACGGCAGTACAGCACCTCGGGCTTGCTTCCAGCTCGCTCAACGCGCAATAAGGTTCGCCCCGACCCTAGTCTACTCTCCCCCACGGGTCCTATGCCAGTCAGGACACGGTTCAACCGGTGTGCACTGTTTTTCCCTCGGTCGTTCTCAGGAACAGAGAAATTTTGGCCCAAGAATTCCATTTCCACGTCTAAAAATTTTCCAATTAAACTAGAGAATAGAATCTTCATGTTCTGGCGGACCTTTAGGATCAAACGGCATCGATTTTCATCCACCATACTCGCTAGAATCCGAGTTCTTGCGACGGCCAGACCTTTCGACCTAGGTCACCAGTGAAATCCTTGTTGCAGTCGATTTCTTTCCGATTCTAGTTCATATTCTAGTTCCTCATCGACCACTGGTGCTTTTCGATCAAACCCCGAGTGCTATGGTGCTCTCTGTACGCCGAACGACTTCGCTGGAGCCATGCCGACTGCCGCCGCCGTGGAGACAACGCTTCCGGCCATCATTGTTTTCCCCGACCACACCAGCGTCTTTCCCATGTGGAGTTAGGCACAGGCGGCCACTTGAGGGCAAGAAGACGTAGGGGAAAATGCACCGGCGAGGAGCGCCGCCGGGTCCGCCATCGGGCGCCGCCGCTCGGGCCCTGACCGAGGTTGAAGAAGATCCCGGCCGGCCCCACTTGTCAGTCCTTGTTGAGAAGCTGCGGATCAGTTTGCGGCTGTGGATCCCGTGTGACTGCATCAGTGAACCCTGTGGCCGGTGTTGCTTAATCCCGATTGGCCCAATTTAAATCCTGTGGGCCCAGCCATTATTCAAACCATTTTCCAATTAATATTTAAATTCCAGATTTAGTTCCCACTTTGAAAATCCATATCTCATAGAAGAATTGTCAAAAAATTCTCAGATAAATTTTGTTAGAACCAGCATAAAAGTACTTTCCAGTGCTCCATCCCAATCTTCATGAAAATCCCTAGAGAATATTATATAAATAAATTAGTATATTACATTGTGGAAAATATAGAAAATAGGATTCTATTCAGATATTTTTGGAAATTTACCCAACCAATCATTTTGTTATGTAGAAGCTCCAGTAAAAGTTTCAAGCATAACAAAGTTTTTAAGAGGGTTTAATACAAAGTCCTTGCCTAGGTTAATAATAATTCCAGAAAATAACAAATTAAATCCAGAGATTCATAAGGACTTGTAAATTCCATATCTTCCTGTAGGAAGCTTGAAAAATAGTGAAACCAATTTTGGTAGCTTCCTTTTGATCAGTACTATCTAGCCGTGACATTTATGGACATGATAAAACCTCAGGTGTTATCTGCAAATTACTAAATGATGAAAGCTTGATAGAATTTTGTGGATCATTTTCTCCCACCAAATTCTCTGAAATTTTTATGAGAATTTCTTCATCACATCAGTATACCAGAGATAAATTATCAGAGCCAATAGAACTCCTCTGCATAGGAATTAATTCTATATAGTTTCCTCATATCCATGACTATATAGAAATTACTTACGTACATTCTATAATATGAAGTAATATCAAATTAACCTACCCAAATCCAATTTAATACCCAACAGTACACCTTATTCATTATTGTTTTACAAACATACTTCCTTATGAGTATGACATTGCATAATGTGTGCATAATCATTAGCTAAGTTATTAAAGTATATTATGTGCATATCCATTGTGATAGACGCCGTGACGGAAAGGAGTCGAAGAGGACCTGTTCGTGCAGCATCAAGCCACTGACCCTTGAAATTTAATAGAGTCGCAAACTAAGGCAAGCCCCGGTTTGCATTTAAGTGCCTTTTACAGTTTTGCTTTATACACACTATACTGAATAGACTTGATATGTGCATTAGGTCTATGTTGATTGAATACCCCACATGCATGACCAAATAATCCCTGAAGTGGATGGGTAGTATAAGACCCCCTCGATTTATATTGCTATGCTTAATGTTTAGTTAGAAGATCGGTAGAAGTCGAGTATGTTGGATAATACTCGCCACATTGGTCACATTTTATTGGTCACAAGTCAAGTAGTGGAATTCTACTTGCGAGAGAAGTCGAGTGAGGGAAACCTACTCGCGAGTTGTTACAATAACACTAACTCTTTAATATGATATGTGGACGGGGATTTGTGTAGGAGGGTTTGCTCACATCGTGCCTGATGAGGCAGGTGTTGGGAGAGGGATTGGTAGCCCCGTCTGGGTCAGTTAAGGCCCGTCTCGTGCTTGGCCCTGTTGGACAAGTTTGAACTGTACCGGGTGCGTACTGGCTATATGGAATCCAGGAAACTGATGTACCTTGAGGATCCTATGTTGGAACCTTTCAATCGGCTTGAGCTGTCGGCTGTGAGTACAGTGGGAGATAACTTACTCAAGAACATCTCACGTCGGAGATGCACCTTGAGTTGAGCTCACTGTTCGGGTCGATTGAACTGTTTCAATGTGGTTGAATTTAGGGAAAGGTGGTTGCGTGCGACATCAGTGGAGTGTGCCGAGGCAACTCCGAGTATGGGCGTACGTGTCGTGCAGTCCGGGTGTTTTTGATTCGAATCACCATCGCTCGCGGTTATGGATTGAGCATACTTGGACACTGAGTCTTGATGTAGTAAATACTAAAGAAGTTAGAAGAATAAGATTTATTGCTTTATAAATTGCTTGGACAACCTTGTTTGGCTTAGAGATAGTACAATTAAAAGTTTACAGTTTCCCCATACTTTACCTGTAATAGTATTATGTGCTTTGGGCATGTCATATCATCAGCAAAGCGTTTCTTGTTTGATTGTGGAGTCTATTGATGTGTCGTGCCTGAAGAATGTCATTTGCTACTTAAAACATGATTATAAGGATCCACTTAGAGGCGAATCTATTTATGCTATTCCTTACCTATGCTTAGTATTCACCCTGCATATGTCTAGTGAGACGGTTAAGTCTTGCTGAGCCTTATGCTCACGTTTGCGCTTTAACGATTGTTGCAGGTATTTGGTTTATTTCTGCTATTCAGGTTGTACATGAGATCTAGAGGTATCGAGATAAATCTCAGGTGAACCATGCCGTTGTTGATTGTTCTTCATGTTGGTAGTGAGAATCGTCCTAGGGCATGGACGGCTTCTCTCCTGCTTAGTTAGGGGAGATTATGAGTATGTATTTTCCGCTGCGTGTGTACTTCTGTTGTACACTCTTTTGTAAACTCTTCTTATTATGAAATGAAAACTTTATATGTTTTGGTATCCTTTTCGTGTGTGCTGTTAGGTGTCGCATCGCACGGCACCACCCAATGAGATCCTCAGATGTGTGGATTCCGGTCCCCACAAACATGGTATCAGAGCTTCATTGGGAATAGCACGCTCGAAAAGAGCCTATTTTCGAAAACTTCGAAGTAGTCGAGTGAGGATTAGCTATATGCCCATTAAGGACTATTACTAGTATAAGTTATAAAGGTGATGAACTAACTTACTTGTTATATTATTCTGTAACGACGCTCCGTCTTCAAGGTAAGAGGTAAGGTACGCCACCGAGAGCGGATCAATCTCGGTATGCTCTGCATACGAGATGTGGTATGTGATATTTCTGTGGCTTTGCACGGAAAGTCAATATGATTCTCTGAAACTTTTCCATATTTCTGAGAACATATGACACGCGGTACCCGAGCGTGACACAAAATTAGTGGGAGCCCCCATCGGGTGGTGTATAACCCGATAGTATGCATCTCTAGAACTATTCATGTTCTATGGGATCATGCAAAACACGTATGCCCGAGCGTGTATAAGCCGGTTCGTGCGGGGGTCTATGCTGTACAGACATATTTACAGCTATGTTCCTCGAGACATGACTTCGCTCGAGGGCGACTCACATCAGAGTCGTATGCATTTACTTTTGATTATATCTTATTATGATTGTCTGTCGTGTTTCCCCGTACCGCCCTTGAGGTGTGAAGGTGTGAAAGGGGATTGTTTGTCTTCTGCAGGTACACTAACTCTGGTAGCGACCCATGTAGCAAACGTTTGTGAGTGATCGATATTAGGACCACCTATAGACGTATCCGGATATACCGGGTTAGACTTTTTTTTTGGTAAGGCACGTAGTACCATCAGTATCACAATTGATACTTTGACCATCCCCCACGAAAGAATGGCTTCATTATCATCTTGTAAGATCCAACTCCCACTTGCTGGAAAGTTTTGGGTCAAAGTTTTGACTTGGAGAGTGCAATGGGAAGAAGGATGAAGATTAAGGTTGTTGTTCACTCTTGACGGAATCTAGCTCGATTATGTCAAGATGTGCTTTTAGTGAAACTTCGTAGAACCTAGTAGTGTGCTATATGGTTAAGAAGATCTTCAAGTCCTCTAGGACTGTTCTTTGAACAGTTTGGGCATGAAAGCATTTTGAATCGATTCCTATCACCAAAAATAAACACTAATCCCATTTCTTTGAAACATTGGACCAACCTTAGTGTTTTGCCCTATCTCTTCGTAGAGAGTCCTCTACAACGTTTCTATAGAACTCCAGAGCAGAATCCATCTCTAACTTACTCAAAATTTCAAATTTCTAAACTTGATCAAATCTGGACAGCCCTGTATAAAGTTACTGTTTCTTGCATAACTCGTTGTAGAATTTTCGAATAACTTCATGTGATGCATTTCTGGAATCCTGAGAATGTATGCAACCAGTTTTCTATGTGTTATTTTTGCAAATGTTGATATATGTATATCTGAAAATTGTGGACAAAATCAGCCTTAAACAAAGGAGGTGCTGTCCAAATTTTCAGAAAAACTGTCAACTTGCAAATGACATATCTTCTCAACCAGAAGTGCTATGAGGGCATTAAAATACTCTTTAGAAAGCTTTGGAAGTCTTCTACAAGTTTTCTGTTCAACTCCAGACCATAATCCTTTTCTAAGTGGGTGAAATTTGGAGATTTGCAGAAACTGTCCGGAATTAACCAAACTGGACAGGAATCTGTACAGTTCTGAATTTGAACCATAACTCGCGGACCTTACGTCCAATATGGTCACGCAAGTAGCCGTTGGAAAGGTTAGAGAGTCAGCTACAATTTTTGCAATTGGCTCCAGACCAAGATTGAACTTATGTCAGGAACCATGCCAATCTCAAGGAAGCCGTATAGGATGGCACCAAAGGAACTTCCGGAATTGAAGGAGCAGCTGAATGACTTATTGAGCAAGGGTTTTATTCGCCCAAATTCATCGCCTTGGGGTTGTTCCGCGTTGTTTGTGAAGAAGAAGGATGAGATGTTGAGATTGTGTGTGGACTATCGTCCACTGAATGCGGTCAACATCAAGAACAAGTATCCACTACCACGCATTGATATTTTTTTCGATCAACTAGTGGGTGCTAAAGTATTCTCAAAGATGGACCTTCATTCAGGTTATCATCAGAATAAGATTCGACCTGAGGACATTCCAAAAACTGCATTCTCAACAAGGTATGGGTTGTATGAGTACCTTGTCATGTCCTTTGGGTTGACCAATGCACCAGCTCACTTCATGTATCTCATGAATTCAGTGTTTATGCCGGAGTTGGACAAGTTTGTCGTGGTATTCATTGACGACATCTTGGTGTATTCTAAATCTGAAGAAGAACACGCTAAACACTTGCATATTGTGGTTGCAACGTTTAAGGGATCACAAAGTGTAAGTTCAGCAAGTGTGAGTTTTGGATCCACCAAGTGCCATTTGTAGGGCACATCATCTCGGCTGATGGTATTGCCGTTGATCCAAGCAAAATTGTACAAGTCCTGAAGTGGAAATCTCCCAAGTCCGTACATGAAGTTCGTAGTTTCCTTGGCTTGGATGGCTATTATCCGAGGTTTATTCCGAGTTTCTCAAAGGTAGCTAAACCAATGACGGAACTACTGAAGAAGGGAACAAGATATGTATGGACTAAAGAATGTGAAGAAGCATTTCAAGATTTGGTGAAACACCTCACAACAGCACCGGTGTTGGCTCAGCCGGACACAACTAAACCATTTGATGTCTATTGCGATGCATCTGGCATTGGTCTTGGTTGTGTACTCATGCAAGATAGAAGAGTGATTGCGTATGGATCCCGACAGCTTCAGAATCATGAACAACATTATCCGACTCATGATCTTGAGCTCGCTGCCGTGGTGCTCGCATTGAAGATGTGGAGGCACTATCTATTAGGCAATCTATTGCATCTCTACACTGATCACAAGAGTTTGAAGTACATTTTCACCCAGAAAGACTTGAATATGCGACAGCGAAGATGGTTGGAATTGATCAAAGACTATGAGATTGAGATCCACTGCCATCCTGGCAAAGCAAATGTGGTTGCAGATGCACTGAGCCGCAAATCTCATGTCAATCATCTATCGATCATTTCAATGGAAGAGGATGAGCCGAGTTTATACTTGGTTCCCTATGGAGCGCTCTACAATCTATCCCTCATCCCTACCATCAGAGAAGATATCGTAGAGGCTCAAAAGGAAGACAAGGGAATGTCGCACATTCGACGAAGAATGAAGAAGGGGGAGATGAAATGCTTTCGATGTGATGATCATGGTACTATTTGGTTTAAAGACTGTATAGTCGTACCCCATGACATGGAGCTCCGAAAGAAGGTCTTGGATGAAGCACACTTATCCAAGTACTCTATTCATCCGGGTAGCAACAAGATGTACCAGGATCTGAAGAAGAAATTTTGGTGGTCCCGAATGAAACAAGAGATAGCAAAGTATGTATCTGAATGTGATACATGTTGGCGAGTGAAAGCCGACCATTTGAGGCAAGCCAGATAGTTACAACCCTTAAACATACCGGCTTGGAAGTGGCAAGACATGAGCATGGATTTCATCATTGGGTTACCCCTCACTTTCTGTAAGCATGATTCGATTTGGGTGATAGTTGATTGGTTGACCAAGTCAGCTCATTTTATCCCTGTCAACACCAACAATCGAGGTCCCAAATATGCAGAGTTGTATATCACAAGGATCATGTGCCTACATGGAGTACCCCGCACTATCATTTAAGATCGTGGAGCCTTATTTGTTGCTCGATTTTGGGAGCAGCTCCACGCATCATTGGGTACCAAGTTGATTCGAAGTTCTGCTTATCATCTGCAGACTGATGGTCAGACGGAGCGAGTAAATCAAGTCCTTGAGGACATGCTACGAGCTTGTGCCATCCACCATGGTAGAAATTGGGATGATCATCTACCATTGGCGTAGTTTTCATATAACAATGGCTATCAAGCTAGTATCCAGATGTCGCCATATGAAGCTCTCTATGGCAGGAAGTGCCGCACACCATTGAATTGGTGTGAGTCTGGTGAAAGAGTGACATATGGTATTGATCTGGTCAATGACGCGAAAGAACAAGTGCGAGTAATCCAAGCCAATCTCAAGGCTGCTCAATCTCAACAGGAGAGTTATGCAGATAAACGACGTCGACCTCTTCACTTCGACAATGGGGATCACGTTTACCTTCGTGTATCTCCAATGAAAGGGATTCATCGTTTTGGGGTGAAGGGAAAGCTGGCTCCCCGATTCATCGGGCCGTTCGCTATCACCGAGAAATGCGCACATGTGGCCCATCGTATGGAGTTACCGGCGTCTCTCTCTGCAATTCATAATGTATTCCACATCTCTCAGTTGCGGAAGTGTCTCAAATCCCCAGCTGAAGTCCGCACGGAAGATCTTGAAGCTCTACAACCTGATCTCACTTATTCTGAGCATCCGATCAAGATCATCGATGAGAAGACTCGCACCACAAGAAGTCGCACTTTGCACTTTTACAATGTCTTGTGGAACAACCATACCGCTGAAGAAGCAACTTGGGAAAGCGAGTATTTTCTTAAATCGAACTATCCGGACTTATTAGCGGCATATGTTCATTAATTTTTTTTCTTTTGTCCTTCCTATTATAATCTTGGGACGAGATTCTTTTAAGGGGGGGGATGTAAAATCCCGCATAATTCTAAATATGAAATTCAGTTGTCAATTAAATTCAAATTTAATGGGGTTCAAGATATGGTCATGTACATAAACTTGAACCTATTCAATTCCTTTTTCTTCTCATGTTTAAAATTTTATTAACATGAGAAACATACTTCACCAATAATTTTAGGAAAATTCAAGTATCATATCTGCAAAATTTTGGAATATTTGCATTGGGTTTGCTTGGGCAAATCAATTTATAGTACCTCATATACTCAAATAGTCAAAAAGGAATATAGCTACTGTATACATATGCCCTGTCAAAAATATTCAAACCTAAGGCTATAAATTTTTCTATAGTCTTCTAAAGTTACAAATAAGCTCCTTGAAAAGTTTCATGAATTTTGCAATCCATTTGCTATTTTATTTGAGACACTCAGCGAATTTGAATCTAGTTTAAATTCAAATTCAAAATCTGGTCAAAATATACTTGAACATAAAGATCTAAACACACCATTGTGTTCATCACATTTTTCTTGACTTATCCATGAATTTTCATGATTTATGGAGTTCATTACTATTTTAAATTGAATTACTAAATGGGACGGGGCTGTGAGGCTGACTGGTGGGGCCCACCAGTCAGCAGCCCATGTGCAGCCGCAATCCAGCGCGCGCTACGCGTGCCACCGCAACAGCGTGCATGCCCAGCGTGACAGCAGCGAGCTGCTGCTGTTTGAGCCCTACAAATATCGCCCCTGGCTCCTCCTTATCGCTTCCACGGTCGATCTTTTCATCCTCCCTGACGCCGAGCCGGCGCTCTGCTCCATTTCACCCCGAGCGCAAGTTTTCCGACCGCCGGTGCCACGCATCCATTGACGGCCAACCGGAAGCCTCTCGCGCCAAGCTCTCAACAGCAAAGTTGTTTCCCACTCCCTCGTCTAGCTTCTGGTTCAATCCCTTCATTCTTTCGTTGATGTTTTGGCTGGTATTTTGAAGCTAAACTGGAGCTCGCCGTCGAGGTTGCCGTGCGCCGTCTCTACTCCACGGTGCCAGGCTGCTGCGAGCCGTTTTGTTCTTCGACTCCAACAGCAAACTGGTGCGCCTGGACACACTCTGCACGACAGTGAAAGCCGTTCCTTGTTTACGTGAGTATCGCGCAAATTATCCAAGTTTTACTCTCGGCCGAAGCTTATGAACTAGCTAGGTTTTTCATTCAATTTGGTTTCACACTTAATCACTCTTCACAATTGCTAGCAAATATTTTCTACACTTCCTTGCGAACCATCTCGAACTGGAATCACCAAAAATGATAGACCGTAGCTCGAGAATCACGAGTTCTTCCCTCCGCCATTGAAAAGTTACCTCTATCGCCGTCGACGGTTGTTTTGCCGGCCATTGCACGATGATTTCACCTTCGTATCATTTCCCTCATGGTTCCAGGAGACTTCCCAAAATTTTCCGATAGTTTTAAGCTACGGGGCGACGGTTCCGACATGGCCGGAACCCTAGCTACCGCCGCCGCTGATGCGCCGCTGTTTCCGACCGTCAGCAAGCTTCACAGACCAGACCATCGTGCTCAGTGTATGATTTTAGGGTTGGGCGGCCAAGAATAGGCACTGCAGTGTCCAGGAACCCGGTTCCGGCGAGGCTCGCCGGAGCGCGCCGCCGCTGTAACCCCGCGCGCCGCCAGCGTCGGGAGGTTGACGATGACACCGCGGGACCCGCGTGTCAGCGTCTGTGAACCACCGTCAGATCTGTTGTGGCTACGGGATTCCTTGTGGCTACGTGGGAAAAAATGTGTGCACCGTGTGTTGCTTCGACCAGAGCATGCCACGTCAGCTGGTGGGGCCCATGCGCTATTGTTTTGAATTCAAATTAATTCAAACAATTACAGATTTGGCTCCAACATAGAAAATCCATAACTCTCTACAGACTGCTCCAAAAATCTTCAAACAAATTTTGTTTGAAACCTCTGAGCTCCAGTTTCTGTTAGTACCAATTAGGTTTTGTGAAACTTACTTTAAATTCTGTAGAAAACAATCTTTCCAAATACAAATACAATTTTTCCAGATGAACTTTCCACTTAAAAAATCCCCAAAATTCATAGAAAATACAATGTCCTATCCTAGGTAACCAGAAAAAGTTTGGGAGCCATTTCACCTGTATAACCCCCAGTATAATTCAATTACATTTTCCAGTCATTGAATTATTACAGATGTTCAGTTTCTTTATTGTGTCCCAAATTTGGACAGAACCTTCCCTTAGACATATGCTAGTCCCTGTAAAAATTTGGAATTTAATTGACTTGGTATCCTGGTCCTAATTCAGTTGCCAACTTAATGTTAATTGAAAAGCTAAAATTCAGTTATAAAATAATTACAGAAATTCATGCGAACATTGAAATTTAATATCTCCTTCACCAAGGCTTAGAAATTTATGAAACCAATTTTGCTAGAACCAAAACAACATCCTCTATCATGATCATCAACTGGCACCTTTGTACAAGCTACAGTTTCTTCTTTAAAATTCTTGGAAGTTTATTTCTTACCATAATTTTAGAGACAACAAACTACTTTGATCATCTCCTGTTCTTTGCAAGGGTATTCCTTGTAGTCCCTAACATCTACCATAAAAATCCCAAAGCCAAAGAAGATCATTCACTCACTATAACCATAGTTAGAAACTTATGAACTATATGTACATTATAATTTACTAGCATTCATATATGCATGTCGTGTAGTGATTGATATTGGCGAGAAGTGTCGCTTGGAGGAGAAGGCTAGGGTGTCCACTCGAAGTCCTTGGCGGAGTCTTCAGAGAAGGACCACTAACAATTGACATTTAATCGAGTCACAAAATAAGGCAAGCCCCGGTTTGCATTTAAAAGCTTTACAGAGTTTTGCAGTATTTCTCACATTAAGTCTTAAGTTTCATATGTGCATTACGTATAGGGTGATTGATACTCCACTTGCATGACCACAAATCCCAGGGGTTGGTTGGAACGGGTTACAGTTTGACCTGTAACTGCTTTGCTAATGTATAGGAAATCCGGTAGAAGTCGAGTAGTTGGAATCTACTTGCGAGATAGGAATAACAGTTCACATGAGGGTGGAAGATTAAAAATGGCTTATAGAATGAATATGAGACCGGGCAGGGGGAATAGGAGTCGACGAGATGGAATCTCGGGCGCATAGCCCTGCCTGTGTCGCTTGAGGACCGTGCCGTATGCGGCACCGTTGGGCAAGCTTGAACTGTACCGGTTGCATAATGGTATATGGGCCCATTAAACTGACATAACTCCAGACTGTAGTGTGGAGACTCCTCGGTTGTCCTTGAATGGAGATGCAAAGGCATAAAGGTGTAAATATTCTAGTGGGCAACTTCGACCTGTCCGTGTAGGGGACCTTTTGCTCAGGATGAAGAGGTTTGTCGACATTGGCGTCTTGGGTGAAAGGTGGCCACGTATGATGCGGGGAGGAGAGCACGTATGTGTCTTCCACGCGGGTGTGTATGTCATGCAGTCCGGGTGTGTCCTGATTGCAGTCACCATCCCTCGTGGTAATAGAGTACCACTTGTCCGTCACTGTCGTGACGTAGTAAATACTAAAGAAGCCAAAAGAATATGTTGTATTGAATTATATTTGCTTGCAACCTTGTGTGACTTATAGATAGAAAAATTAAAGTTTACAGTTTCCCCATACTTTAGCTGTAATAGCATTATGTGCTTCGAGCATGTCATATCATCAGCAAAGCGTTTCTTGTTTGATTGTGGAGTCTATGATGTGCCGTGCTTGAAGAATGTCATTTGCTACTTAAAACATGATTATAAGGATCCACATGTAGGCGAGTCTATTTATGCTATTACATACCTATGATTAGACTTTACCTTGCATATGTCTAGTGAGACGGGTTAGTCATGCTGAGCCTTATGCTCACGTTTGCGCTTTAACGATTTTTGCAGGTATTAGGTTCATTTATGTTGTTCAGGTTGTACATGAGATCTCGAGGTATAGAGATAAATCTCACATAAACCATGCCACTGCTGAATGTTCTTCTTGTTGCTAATGAGAAGCGTCCTAGGGCATGGACGTCTTCTCTCCTACTTAGTTAGGTGAGATTATGAGTATGTATTTTCCGCTGCGTGTGTACCCCTGTGGTACACTCTTTTGTAAACTCTTCTTATTATGAAATGAAAACTTTATATGTTTTGGTATCCTTTTCGTGTGTGCTGTTAGGTGCCGCATCGCACGGCACCACCCAATGAGATCCTCGGATGTGTGGACTCCGGTCCCCACAATCGGATCTGTAAAACTTGAGTTATGATAAAACTACTGAAGCAAGGTAGTGCTCTGCAGAAACTCAATGAGAAAGACTTGAAGAAAACAAGTTGGGCGAACAAGGCATAAAAGTTCCTTTCAACTACGAATTTTATTCAATGGAACACAAGAGGAACAGCCAAAAGTCGTCTACCAAGAGCTCTGGCCTCCCTTGCTTATATAACCAGCCCTTAGGCCGACCCAAACTTAACTAGGACTCTAATCCTACTCAATTCACGAAATGAAACTTTCCATAACTGCTCAACACTCTTCTATATGCAGATAGATGCAATCTTAAGACTTCCAAACACCTTAGGAACGTATCCCACATTCCTAAAACAACTCAAATTCGTGACCCACACGAAATCCTATCATAACCAACTCGATACTTTTCATATCCGAACCAAAACCCGACTCTGATGCAGCCAGAGTCATAATCCGATACGATTGGATCCTTCCAACCAAATCTTCATGTCCAAATCTGTCTCGTAACCATGTTGCCACGTCCATGCACTCCATGCATATGTGCAAACACCTTCCAACAACGTCCAATTTCCTTAACATGCATTGCCCTTGATTCAATCATCCTGCCTGACCTCCTGATCAGCTCAACCACCGTTCCTCCCAAACTTGGTTGTTGGAACCTCATCTCCTCCCTGAGACTAGTCCAGTGGATCCCGTCACCAGCCATGTCTTGGACTCAAGCAATACCCGCACATGTATAAACAACCAATACTTCTGAGCACAAGTCCTCGACTTGACACTTGTTAGTTTCGATAACCACACCTTACGTGAGCACCTCACATAAGTATGTTGCAAACCTTAGCAAAAAGGTATCAACCATACCCACCAAAACACACCAAAAACTTAGTAAAAGAAAACTAAGCAAACTTTCCATAATCTAAAAAGAAAAGATTAAAACATTGCAAATTAAAAGCAGAACCATTGTGATAAAGCTCTGAACCTTACCAAAGCTAACCGGACCTTGAACTAGAGCTTAACAAAGCTAGCAAGATCTAGCACTGGAACTTACCAAAGCTACTCGGACCTAGCGCTAGAGCTAACCAAAGCTAGTCGGACCTAGCGCCAGAGCTTATCAAAGCTAGTCGGACCTAGCACCAAAGCTGACCAAAACTAGTCGAACCTAGACAAAAAAGTCGGACCTAGCCAAAAGCGAGTTGGACCTTATGTCGGACCTTGCAAGAACTACCCAAAACAAGTCGGACCTATCGTCGGACCTTGCTGGAGCTCGGACCTAGAGTCGGACCTTGATGAAAAGGGTGTTTTGGTAGTATTCAAAACTTTTATCGCCATAGCCAATGTATTCACCACACATGGGTCTCACAATCTCCCCCTTTATGAATGCATTGGCAACACCACTTAAAATCCGAACATTGGCTTATTCACATGAAAAGTTTTGAAAACAATTTCTCCCTCTTTTTTAAAACCAAATGAGATAGAAATAAATTTCTTGCCCTTGCATACTTCTCCCCCTTTGACAATGTATTCAGCAAGGTACAAAAAAATTATTTGTCACATTATAACGTATACATATAAAACAAAGCTCATCCTAGTCATACTATCAAATAACTTACACAATCACAACAATGACATACATAAAGTAGTGTAAGCCATCCTAGAGATCAAATGTAATTTTCAATTTTAGCAAGTCATGATATCACAAACTTAACTACTTCAAAACCTGAAAGCATGACACTTGTTGCTCCATTTTATTATTTTTCAAAGCATAAATTTAGATCATATGATATTTGCAAGAGATTATATGTGCATCTACCTTATTCTAACCAACCAAGCCAAGCCTATGTCATTTGACAATCAAAAGATTAAGGACATGGTTTTAGTCATACACAACTTCTTCCAAGTTCATATGTAAGTGCAATGATAAGCCATCTCAAAAGAAGAAGTGTGATGCATGCATATTCTCTTGATCTTTTCTCATTTCTTCATTTGAACATAAAAACTCAACATGTGAGTTGCTTACTTGATTAATTCTTTTAAAAGCACTTGTGAGCATGCAACAGGTTAAAAACAGCAAAAGTTTGATCATGACCAGATTTAGTGTAAAAATTATTCCAATTACTAGTCATAGCAAAAACTACAAAATGTATAACACGAGTAATGTAGTAAGAACTTTCAGCATGTAAAAGGAATCACAAAGTCATATATTTATGAAATATTATGCTCATATTATTTTTAAATTCATATCCCAAATTTGAAAGCTCCCCCTCAATTTAAGCTATGAGGATGCATAACCCCTATTTCACTATGAATGTAACAAAAACGAGTGAAATCCAAAGGTTTTGTGAAAATGTCAGCCAATTGTTGTTCGGTATCTACATGGTGAAGCACAATGTTTCCTTTTTTCAACATTATCACGGAAAAGTGATACCTAATGTCAATGTTCTTAGTTATAGAATGTTGCACGGGGTTTTTAGCAATGCAAATGGCACTAGTGTTATCACAAAACAGTGGAACACTATCTAGATCAACCCCATAGTCCTTAAGTGTTTGAACAATCTAAAGAATTTGTGAGCAAGCACTAGCAGCAGCTACATATTCAGATTTGGCTGTGAATTATGCAACTGAGTTTTGTTTTCTAGAGGACCAAGCAACAAGTGAATTACCATGAAAATGACAAGAACCGGAAGTACTTTTCCTATCAATCCTACAACCCCCAAAATTAGCATCCAAAAAAGCTTTCAAAGTAACGGTTGAGGAAGAAGGAAGAAAAATGTCAAATTCTTGAGTTCCATGTAAGTACCTAAGAATCCTTTTTGACGGCTTGATGATGTGAAGCACGTGGAGAAGCTTGAAACCATGCACAAAGATATACGCTGAATTGTATGTCCGGTCTTGATGTTGTGAGGTACAAAAGTGATATGATCATGCTTCTATATTCTTTTTGATACACGGGTTCACCATCTTCATAAAGTTCAAGTGTTGATGTTGTTCCCATTGGTGTCCAAAGAGGCTTGCTTTTGTCCATGCTGAAGCGCTTGATAAGGTCACTTGTATACTTCATTTGATGCACAAAGGTATCTTCTTCGGTTTGCTTGATTTGCAGCCCCAAAAAGTAAGTGAGTTCACCCATCATACTCATTTCAAATTCTGAACTCATCATTGCTGAAATCTTGGACACAAGATCATGAGAAGCACAACCAAAAATAATATCATCCACATACACTTGAACGAATAATGAGTCATTGCCATGCTTAAGCACAAAAAGAGTTTTATCAACCTTGCCCATGGTAAACCCCTTTTAAAGTAAGAATGTTTTTGACCTATCATACCATGCTCTAGGGGCTTGTTTAAGACTGTACAAGGCTTTGGACAGTTTGTAAACATGATTAGAAAAATCTTGGTTTTCAAAACTTGGTGGTTGCTTGACATAAACCTCCTCATCTATATAGCCATTAAGAAAAGAACTTTTAACATCCATTTGATATAACTCGAAACCTTTAGATGCAGCAAAAGCTAACAAAATTCATATGGCTTCTAATCTAGCAACAGGAGCAAAAGTTTCATCAAAATCTAGACCTTCAATTTGTGTGAAACCTTGAGCAACCAACAAAGCCTTATTCCTAACCACAACCCCATCCTCACTTTGTTTATTTTTAAACACCCATTTAGTTCCAATTAAAGTGTGATCTTGAGGTGGAGGTACAAGTTTCCAAACATTATTTCTTTCAAAATTTTCTAACTCTTCTTGCATGGCAATAATCCAAGATTCATTAGTGAGTGCGTGTGATATATCTTTCGGTTCAAAAGAAGCAACAAAAGCAGAATGAGCATGAGAATTGGTGTCGGAAAACCTGGATCTTGTAATTCGTTCATGCAATCTTCCAATTATCTGTTGTGGGGGATGATTCTTGTAAATTGGTAGGGGAACAAATGTCTCAAAAGATTCGTCTTCATCAGGTTCATCGCAGATTGATGAGCTTGTGGCTTGTGGACGATTAAGAACAGCAGAGATGGTAGTTGGAGCTTGTTCAGAGTTCGGAGTTGGACACGTTTCAGCTTCGGAACTATTAGGCAATATCATCGACTCTTCTTCTTCTTCTTTGAAAATACCCTCCCCTTGAGGATATGGATCTGGACCTGCAATGTTTGAGCTAGTACCTGGGCTAGCTTCATCAAAAGACACCTCACAAGTCTCCACAATTTTTTTAGTGTCAAGTAAAAGCACGCGGTAGCCTCTAGTATGAGATGGATAACCAAGAAACATGCCATCAATGGATCTAGGCTCAAATTTATCAAAAATACCTTGTTTCTTAACAAAGAATTTGCAACCAAAGACACGAAAAGTGTGTATTACTAGGCCTATGTCCAAACCGAAGCTCATTTGGTGTTTTACCAAGCTTAGCACACAAGAAAACATGATTTGAGACATGATTTGAGACATAACAAGTTTGATATTCATCAAGCATAGTCCTAGCCATCTCAACTAAGGTTTTGTTCTTTCTTTTTACAACACCATTTTGTTGAGGTACATATGGTGAAGAAAATTGATGATCTATTCCATTTTCAGCGCATAAGTGATCAAAAGATTGATTTTTAAATTTAGTTTTGTTATCACTTCTAATTGCTTTTAAAGATTCTGGGTGATCAATTGATAATCTAAGAAATAAAGTTCTAAAGTGACTAAAAGCTTCATTCTTAGATGCCATAAAGTAAACCCAAGAGTATCTAGAATAATCATTAACAATCACAAGAACATACCATTTACCTCCGAAGGATTGAACACGTGAAGGTCCTACGGTGTCAACATGCAAAAGTTGACTCGGTTCAGTTCTCATGATCATTGTGAGAGGAGTATGTGAACCTGCAGCCATCTTAGCATGTCTACAAGAAGAGCACACAATTGATTTGTCCCCTTTAAGCTTAGGCAGCCCACGTATGCGACCAAGAGCACTAACACGCGTTAGATGATCAAAGCCTACGTGACCAAGTCTACGATGCCAAAAATATAAGTCCTTTGAATCATTAGCAACTAGACACCTATGGTTAGAGGAATACATATCAAAATCAGCTTTAAAAACTCTTCCAAAAAGAGACATGTTAAAAATAAGCTCACTGTTTGAATTTACAACTTTGCAGCAATTTTAAGTGAAGATGATTTCCAAATATTTATCTAACAATTGTGAAACAGAAAGCAAGTTGTATTTCAAATTTTTAACAAGTGCCACATCCTTGAAAGTGTAGTGATCATTTACTCTAACCGAACCCTTAGCAATTATAGGAGTTGAAGAATTATCGGCAAAAAACGTTCTCTACACGTGACACAAAAGAGAGGTAGGAGAACCATTCTTTGTTACCGGTCATGTGGCGTGAGCAACCTGAATCCACAATCCAAATGTTCTCCTTCCTCAAGCGTGTAACCTACATAGTAGAACAATATGTCGATGACTCAATACTAGGGTTAGTCAAAAGGTATTTAGGACTCCAGTACTGAGTCACACGATGTGCAGCGAGAAAAACACGCGAAAGATGACATAAAACAGCAGGTTTATAAGTCAAAGTTTGAGATTTTTTGTTCTTAACTACTGACCTATAAGATGTTACTTGTGTAGCACAAAAATCAGTAGCTTCAGAGGCAAAAATAGAAGGTCCAAAGGTAAAATTTGAATGTTTTTGACTCATAACAGCAGGTTGCATGTTCCTGACATTCGGTTTAGTATGTGCAGCAAATTTTGCATGAGAGTTATAAGATCTAGCTTGCATTCTTTCTTTTTTATGTTTTTTAGCTAGTCTATAATAAAAATCTATGACATGACCATCTCTACCACAATAGGTACAATGAAATTTAACTTTGTGTTCATGTCTAGATGAGCATGCAGTATGTTTATTTGAACCCGAATGTGACAACACTTCTGCATATTTAAAAACCACCTCTTTTGGTTTAGGAACTGTTTTAATCAAACCACTTCCTAATGACTTTACAATTTTAGATGGATGTGCTTTAGCATGAGCATGAGAATCAAAACCTAAACCAGTTTTATAATTGCAAGATTTAGAAGAATTTAACAGCAAGTTTGGATTCTTGTTCCCATTGTAAAACCGCTCTAGTATCTTATTTTTATTATCAAGTTCTTTAGATAAAACTAGGCAGTTTAGACATGAAGTTTTTCCTTTTAGTTTGCAATTGGAACAATATTTAACTTCATGAGAATGTAAATCATTATTCGGAATGGAAATTTCATTCATTGCATCTTTTAATTTATTATCAATATTGTCACATGCAGAACAATGCAGATCATCTGTAGAACAAGAAGCATCTTTTAAGTTTTTAACATTAAAATCAGACATCTTTTTGTTCTTTTCAATTTCTTCATCAAGCCTATTGTGCACTTCTTAATGTGGACAATTGTTCATAGATTAAGTCACATGAGGGGCATGCATCATCACTAGGAATCAAAGTTTTTAAATGATTAATTTTAGATTCAAGTGATCCAAATTTAGCAGCATTATCCCTGAGCTTTTTGTCCTTTTTCTTGACAATAATAGTTGCACGAGAAATTGCATCACACATTTCATTACAGGTAGAACATACCTCATCGTCGTCACTGTTGTGTTCTGCATCCTCCTGACTTGATCTTGATCTTGTTTTGCCCACCATGAAGCATAAGTTGGTCAGATCGTCATCATCTTCATCACTTCCAATGTCTACATCACTTGAACTGAGCTCTTGAAGTGCGGTGATGAAGTTGTTTATCATCTTGCGTCCTATGGTACCCTTCTTTTTCTTGTTGGAGTTTCCAGAGGTGGTCTTGACCTTATTTTGCTTTTCTTCACGGGTAGTAGGCCCTGAAAGATTAGAGCATTCTGTACAAAAGTGTTCTGTACTACCACATTCAAAGCAGCGCTGTGGTCTGGAGCTTCATCTCCTTCTAGTTCTAACATTTTGCAGTGCTTTTGAGAATCTAGTAGAGATGAGTGCTAACTCTTCTTCTGGAAATTCCTCGATCTGCTCCAAGGTTAGTGAGGACAACAAAGCAAGAGTATTGTAAGATGATGATTGGCCGGGGCTAGGCATATCACGTTGTGAAACGAATGCAATAGACTTATTTGGATTCTTACGTGATAAAATGTCACTTTCATGAGTTTTTAGTTTAGAGTAAAGCACATCTAAAGTAAGAGTACTCATGACAGTTGATTCACGAATGGATGTTACTTTCATCTCCCATATTGTCATGTATAATGCACTAAGGAGTTGCCTAGCATTTTCAGCATCAGAAAAGTTTACGTTGACACTACATAGATTACTGAGAATTTTATTAAATCGGGCAAAAAGTTGATTGATGGACTCACCAGGTTACATCTCGAAGCACATCTATTCCTTTTTGAACATATCTTGTTTTACCTCCTTGATTGTGTTGGAGCCTTCTTGATAATCACAAAGAGCTCTCCAAACATCGTATGCTGATCGGAGGTGCGCGACACGATCAAAGTCGCTTTTAGTGAGTCCCTGAATGATCAAGTTGCAGGCTTTGTTGTTGTTGTCAACATCCCGTAGATTCGCAGCCGTAACTTAATCATTCGGTGGCACGTCGTAAGTCTTGTACAACTTTTCCCATATCGCGAAGCCTTGCACCTAGATAAAAGCTTCCATGCGTGTCTTCCAAACCTGAAAGTCAATGCCACCAAACACACAAGGTTTTGCCGAGTATTTTTCCATGTCGATTAGTCAAAACATGTGTGAATCTCAAATATTAGAGCACCGTGGCTATGATACCATATGTAGGATCAAAGAGCACGAGTAAAACTACCATAGGGGGGTGAATGGTAAATTTAAAACTTTTCAGCGGAAGCAACGAAAACACCCCTCGGCAGAAAAATGATCTGTTAAAGAAACTGTGTGTGCGACTAATATAAAAGTGTTCAACTGTGACAAAACTAGTATAGATTGTACATAATCAAGTAACGAAGATGTCATAACAATAATCATGAAAATCCATCGAGGAAAACTCAAGTTACGATCAAAAGATCAAACAAAGGTCAACCTGTCGTACCCGAGAAAAACAGTTCTGGAATACTGCAAAGAAACTCGTGCAGATCAGAAACCACAAATCCATTGACCATGAAATTTTCACAGGTGATATAAAATCAAGTTGTGAAGACAACCCAAAAAGAACCACGTCAATCGGATATGTAAAACATGAGTTATGATAAAACCACCGAAGCAAGGTAGTGATGTGCAAAAACTCGATGAGAAAGAAGAAAACAAGTGGGACGAACAAGGCACAAAAGTTCCTTTCAACTACGAATTTTATTCAATGGAACACAAGAGGAACAGCCCAAAAGTCATCTACCACGATCTCTGGCCTCCTTTGCTTATATAACCAGCCCTTAGGCCAACATAAACTTAACTAGGACTCTAATCCTACTGAATTCACGAATCGAAACTTTCCATAACTGCTCAACACTCTTCTATACGCAGATACAAGCAATCTTAAGACTTCCAAACACCTTAGGAACGTATCCCACATTCCTAAAACAACTCAAATTTGTGACCCACACGAAATCCTATCATAACCAACTCGATACTTTCCATATCCGAGCCAAAACCCGACTCTGCCGCAGCCAGAGTCATAATCTGATATGATTGGATCCTTCCAACCACATATTCATGTCCAAATCCCATCTTGGAACCATGGTGCCACGTCCATGCACTCCATGCATACGTGCAAATACCTTCAATGACGTCTAGTTTCCTTCACATGCATTGTTCTTGATTCAATCATCCTGCATGACCTTCTGATCAGCTCAACCACCGTTCCTCTCGAACTTGGTTGTTGGAATTTCATCTCCTCCCTGAGACTAGTCCAATGGATCATGTCACCCGCCATGTATTGAACTCAAGCAACACATGCACATGAATAAACAACCAATACTTCCGAGCACAAGTCCTCGACTTGACTCTCGTTAGTTCCGATAGCCACAACACCTTACGTGAGCACCTCACATAAGTATGTTGCAAACCTTAGCAAAAAGATATCAACCATAACCACCAAAACACACCAAAAACTTAGTAAAAGAAAACTAATCAAACTTTCCATAATCCAAAAAAGCAAGTTTGAAACATTGCAAATTAAAAGCAGAACCACTGTGATCAAGCTCCGAACCTTGCCAAATCTAACCGAACATTAAACCGGAGCTTACCAAAGCTAGCAATACCTAGCGCCGGAACTTACCAAATCTAGTCAGACCTAGCGCCGGACCTAACCAAAGCTATTCAGACCTAGCGCCAAAGCTTATCAAAGCTAGTCGGACCTAGCGCCGGAGCTGACCAAAACTAGTCGGACCTAGACAAAAAAGTCGGACCTAGCCAAAAGCAAGTCGGACCTTACGTCGGACCGTGCAAGAACTACCTAAAACAAGTCGGACCTATCATCAGACCTTGCTGGAGCTCGGACCTAGAGCCGGACCTTGATGAAAAGGGTGTTTTGGTAGTATTCAAAACTTTTATCGCCATAGCCAATGTATTCAGCACACATAGGTCTCACAGATAGGCATGCGGCATCTTCACTGCAATGCGATTGGTCGTAGCGGTACCTCACATTAGGCGTGCGTCACACCATGTGTCTGTGGAAGCCGCATATCTTCAATCTTTGACAGCGACAAGGCGCACCGCCCTCTTAACTCTCTCAACCCTCCGTCCAGGGCAAGTGGCTGGACTATGTGACAGCTCGGGAGCTCATCTCTCTGGAGGAGGATGGGTCCTGTCTTGCGGGACACATGGCAGCGCTAGAGCTCACCTCCACGGAGGAGGTTGGGTCCCTTATTATGGGACACGTGGAAGCACTGGGGCCCGCCTATACGGGAGGTGGCCCATCTAATATATCAGACCACGTGGCATCTCCTTAGCCCTGTCTCACGGGGGAGAGGGATCCTTCCCAGCTGGACACGTGGCTGCTTGGGAGATCGTCTCCGAGAGGAGCTGAACTTCTCCTTTGGGGACTCTCGTTGGTACCCCGGACCCCGTATCTGAGGCAGACGGGTCCGGGTCTTCTGAAAACGTGACGTTCTCAGACCTTGCCTTTGCTGGGAGGTGGGGTACCTAGGTGGCTTTAGCTTGTGCGTGAGGGTACCCAATATGTAAGGTACTGACAAATACCACTCCTATGGTTTAAAGTAGTCCTAGAGGCTGCCAAGTTAGAGAGTGCGGTGAGAGTATAGGAGACGAAGGCTTGGTCTTGTCAAGTCCCTCTTCTACACTTGTATCCCTACAAAGGTGTACTCAAATCAAGTAATCCCTTTGTGAATTCAATTCAAGGTTGATTCTCAATTCATAGTAGTTTGCACAAGTAGTTACTTGTGGGTTCATTGCTTTAATTTATTATAAGCTCTAGTTGTAGCTTTGTGTTCGAAACAACTAGAGTTGTGATTTATAACGTAAGCATGGTGCTTAGGTTAGAAATCACTAGTGAATATCTCGTAGACCCATGGATTGAAGAGGTAGGCAGTAGGTGGTGACAACCTTATCTGTCCTTTGTAATCCTCCATGTTCAGCTATGCCATAGGCTCTTGGCGGGAATCGTCCTAGTGTTGTTAGAGGTAAACACATGCCCGAAGCAAGTAGCTACCGCAAATTCCTTTGAATTAGAATCAATACTTTGAATTCCTCTCTTCCTTGCCTACCAAACAACTTTGGGTCCTTGGGTGGATTAGTTCGTAAGATTAGCACATTCGTTCCTTGGATTCGATACTCTTGGGAATACTCCTTAAGGGGAAGTGCTACATGATAGTTTCTTTGCACTTGCGGATCTTTAACTGTGACATAAGAAACATCAACACTGGGGAGAAGTCCGAGTTCCATCACCGCAAAGTGGAGCAAAAGTAGGAGCGCGATACAAGGTTTCAAGCAGAGAACTCTATGAGCAAGAACAGGTCTGTGCGTAAGAGTTTTCTCACCTTGTAACGCCTCTCCCTTTATTTAGCCCCTACAACGCTTGGATGGCAACTGCATTCGGACCTTTATCACGCTCAACAAAGTTATATCATCAATGACAAGGGGGTGGTTCCACTTTGCCAAAAAGAATCGCACCACATGAACCGTTGTCATGATGAGAAATTGGAAGTCTGAGGGCGGCGGCATGACAGGACTACAAAGATTGCGCAGGGAATCGATAAAAAAATCATATTGGGAACTGGCGTCCTTCAATTCTATGAGATCCGCACGTCATGTATCTCTCCTACCAAATCAACAAAGGTCGTGTGTCCCATGAGGAAAGCTGAAGCAGCAGTGCAGGAGAGATAATGGCCCCACCTCCAACATCGAAACATCATAATCTCACCAGAGGTGGGCCCAGAAGCCACTGTCGATACCCTGCATACCTACTATCCCTTCGTACAAGATTAAGACACATTGAGTTCCACCTTCTAGTATTGTGGACTTTCAGGGGCAACACGTGTCCCGCTGTGCAAGATCTGTCTCCCTCCTTAGGGTGGCTATAGGACTGCCACAAGTCTCGCAGTGACGGATTTGCCTCCCTCCTTAGGGTGGCTCCAGCCCTGCCACGTGTCTCATAGTGCCGGACCTGCCTCCCTCCTTTTGGTGGCTCCTGTGCTGCCACGTGTCCTATCCCAGGGTGCCGGACCTGCCACCCCAACAGGGGAAGCTCCGGTGCTGCCACGTGTCTAGTAGCTCTGGACCTACCTCCCCACAAAGGGAAGCTCCGGAGCTACCACATGGCACACGTCCGGATCTATGTTTACAATGGGAAGACTTCAGGATATCTAACAACGAGGACATTTATGGGCTATCAATAGGCCTTTACAAGACATGGTTAACGCATCATTAATGCCATATTAATGACGCACGATTAGAAGACTATGAAGATCGGTAACGCTGTTGTTAAGGCACGTTATCACACTATTGACCCCCACTTTAACACCTGTAGATCATGTATAGGGTGGTTATTACAGCTGGGGCCACTTATCGGGCTAGGGCACATTCAGTAACAGCTAGTCCTTAGCATATAAAAGGGTTGCGCTGCACGGTTGAAGACAAGTCATCCATACTCACATACTACAAAGCTCAGGCTTACGCATTCTCATACAAACAACACACATCCCGTGGAGTAAGGTATTACGCTTAGACAGCCCAAACCACGCAAAACTCTCTGTGTCACCTTGCTGTTGGATCTTGATTTTGCTCCCTGCCTAAATACGAAACTCCGAGGACTACTTCTTAGTAGTACCAAGGGAAGTGTCGTTGGCACACTTCAACCATATTGAGACCAGATATCAATTTCTTCTATTGATACATATATATAGGCACTTTGTGAGGTTGTGGAAGGATATCGCTAATCAATCTAATGAGATCGTTGTAGCAGTTATTGGAGAAGAAGTACTTAGACTTAATCGCCATAAGTCTGGTCATGAAAGCAAGAAAGGTCACATCCGTGTGTTCATGCAATGATTGTTCTGAAGCATTGAGAAGCTTGAAGAACATGTCTGACTCCATTGTAGGAGGATCCTCTGTTTCTATAGCTTTTAGCATCTCATCCATCCTATCAACCCCCATGTTATCATCATCCTCATCCACTTCTTCTATAACTCGAGAAATAGTCTCGCCGTGGAAGGTCCACACCTCATAATGTGGCATGTAACCGTTTCGACACAAATGTATCAAAAGTTTCATTCTGTCCAAAAACTTGGTGTTCCAACATTTCGTACATGGGCACCGCACCTTATCAATATTTGACAACGGAAAAGCTCGATCTACAAAAGCATCTGTCTTTGCGAACCACTCATCTGAGTGACCACTAGATCTGCTCTGCAACCAGTATACATCCAACTGCGGTCTTCACCCATGTTTGATTCTGCAGTATAAAGTTAGAAAAATTATCGTTACTTTATACATTGTTTAATTTCATGACCCTACATCTATTTGAAAAGATAGGTCCTATACCCACCAAAGAGTGGTCGAGGGGGAGTGCTTATGATGAGACACGGGGTATGGATTTGGACAAAATTTTGGCAGCATAACCCCGCTGCTCTCCAACTGCACGCTCGAAAATGGTGCAGCAAAGAACAGCAGGGTTATGCCGTTGAAATCTCGTCCGGATCAAGACCCGCATCTCGTCATAATCATGCCCTCTCGATCACTCCCAGGCTGTCCAAAAAAAGGGACAATTCTGAACCGACAAGCATCACATGCGTAACGCATGTGAGACGGGCCGGTTCAAAATGTGTAACGCATATTGTACAGGTTACATTAATCTTTCATTTTTGAGTCATTTAGGAGAGAGGAATGAACAAGAGAGAGACAGGTAACTGGGTCAGACGTCTCAAGTTATGCCTTGTTCGGGCCTGCCTTTAAGTTACGATGGCTTTAGAGTTAGCCATCATACATTTTGCCCTATCAGGACCAGCCGTTGACTTACGATGGCTAAAAGTGGGTCAGAGAAGAAACTGCTTCATCGGGGTCCGCCATCCACGCGTGGGTGCTTGCTGTCCTCACCGTCGCCGTTTGCCTCCATGTCCATCTAGAGCATACTTTACAACTAAATGGGTCTTATCGGGCCCTAAATGGGTTGTGGCGGGCCAAGCCGGCCCAAAGCCCATTCAGGTACATATAGTACTTAAACACTCGAGCAATCAAAATAAAAAGACAAAAAAATATCAATTCTAATAGTAAAATAAACACATTTACCAATGCAAGACAAAAAATTATCTAAACCAAAGCAAGCATTCATCTAAGAAAATAATTATCTAAACCTAAGTATAATCATTTAAACCTCAGCATAATCATCTAAGCATAATTATCAATTAAACATATCTAGCACAAATTAAACCTAACTAGCACAAATTATCATTTAAGCATAATCATCTAACTAACACAAACCTAACTAGCAAAAATTATCAAAAATTACCATCTAAGCATAATAATCTAAACAAGCACAAATTAAACCTAAATAGCAATGGAGTAGGAATAGAGAAGAAAAAAAGTTAACCTAACTAATGTAGAGGAGGCCGACTATGCAAAGGCGGCGGCTTGGGGGAGGTGGCCGGCTTGGGGGAGGCAGCGGCTTGGAGGAGGCGACCGGCATCGGGAGGCGGCACGTCAGGGGTGATGTCAGGGAGAGCGGCCACGGGAGGGCAACGACTGAGGAGGGCAGTCGTCGGGACCTAGGAGACGTGCCGACCATCGGGAGCTCAGTGGGGCTCAGGCCACTGGGCGCGGTGGGGCACCGACTTTCGGAGGGGATGCCATCGGTGGGGCGCGGTGAGGAGGCAGCGACGGCTCGGGGATAGTAGTGGCATAGGGCAGCATTGGGAGAGAGGCAGCATCGCATGACGGAGAATGAGGAGTCGGGCCACGTGGGCCAGGGGTATATCCCCATGATTTGCGATGACCAAATAAGTTGCAACGGCATTACTGTTTGTCGTTGCAAATTAAGCTCATATTTGCGATAGTTACCTAATTTGCGACGGCATTAGGGGTTGCCGTTGCAATTTAAGCTCCTACTTGCGACGGGCAAATTATTTATGATAGCTATGGGCCTGAATCTGTTGTGAACCAGTGTGGCCCATCGCAAGTTACGTTATCTGCGACGGCCAGCCGTAGCAAATTACTATAGCCGTCGCAAATGGTCGATCATCCTGTAGTGATTAGAGACATACTACAAGTAATATGATCTCATAGAACAATGTCTAGGATAGAGGACCAACCCATAGCTATGATCTCACTCATGTGGGGGTAAATATATGTCTCATCACCTGCTCCAATCATATACATGTGTCAGTAAACAGGTTTGTACTTCAGACATTGTAAAGGAGATCATAAACGGAGCAAAGAAGTACATCGGTAAATAACCTACAAGGTAGTAGATGAGTTTTTTCCATTAAAAGACATGTCACTTCTACACAGAAGTGTCCAAAATTATGGCAATCACTCTCACCTAATGAGAATCTTATACTTTTGATTTATCTCACACAACAATTGTCAAACATATTTGCAACACTCTGGTACCAGTGGCGGATACTGACAACAAACATATGAGGGGCTGATCTTCTTCTTCCTTCTTGCCCTTCCCCTTTTCTCCCTCTTCATCCAGCTTCTCTCCCTTTTCCTCTTCTTACCCTTACAAAAATTTTAGGAGGGGCTCCATGGTTTGGTTGGCAGCAGGAGGGCCTCCATACCCCCTGCTGCCCGGTTGAATCCACCAATGCAGGTGCAAGTTGGAAGTCACTTGGATGACCCATCATATAGAACAAGTGTTTGATTGTATCATCATGATGACAAAACAACATTGTGTATTTGTGAGACCTATGTGTGCTGAATACATTGGCTTTGACGATAAAAGTTTTGAATACTACCAAAACACCTTTTTAACAAGGTCTGACTCTAGGTTCGAGCTCCTGCAAGGTTCGACGATAGGTCCAGCTTGTTTTGGGTAGCTCCTACAAGTTCCGACGTAAGGTCCAACTTGCTTTGGCTAGGTCTGACTTCTTTTTCTAGGTCCGACTTATTTTGGCTAGGTCCAACATGTTTTTGCTAGGTCCAACGCAAGGTTCGACTAGCTTTGGTTAGCTTTGGTTAGCTCTGGTGCTAGGTCCGACTAGCTTTAATTAGCTCTGGCGCTAGGTCCGACTAGCTTTGGTAAGCTCCAGTGCTAGGTCCTGCTAGCTTTGTTAAGCTCCAGTTCAAGGTTCGGTGCTAGATTGCAATGATTCTGCTTTTACATTACAATGTTTCGAACTTGCTTTTTGGATTATGGAAAGTTTGCTTAGTATCATTTTACTAAGTTTTTGATGTGTTTTGGCTGATCATGGTGGTTAATGTTTTGCTATGGTTTGCAACATGCTTATGAGAGGCGCTCACGTAAGGTGTTGTAGTTATCGGAACTAACGAAAGTCAAGTCGAGGACTTGTGCTTGGAAGTATTGGTTGTTTATTCATGTGCAGGTGTTGCTTGAGTTCAAGACATGGCTAGTGACGGGATCCACTAAACTATTCTTACGGAGAAGATGAGGTTCAACAACCATGTTCGAGAGGAATTATGGTTGAGTTGGTCGGGAGGTCGCACAACATGTTTGAATCAAGTACAATGCATATCAAGGTATCGTGGACGTCGTTGGAAGGTGTTTGCATGTGTGCAAGGAGTGCATGGACGTGGATACATGGTTCCAATGCATGATTAAGAGATGTGGACGTAAAGAATTGGTTGGAATGGTCTAACCGACTAGGTTATGGACTTAGGCTGCGCCTGAGTCGTGTTTGGAAAGATTTGAGTTGGTTATGATAGGATTTTGTGTGGGTCACGAAGTTGAGTTGTTTTTAGGAATGTGGGATACGTTCCTAAGGTGTTTGGAAGTCTTAAGATTGCTTCTATACGCGTATAGAAGAGTCTTGAGCAGTTATGGAAAGTTTCGATTGAATCTGAGAAGGATTTGAGTCCTAGTTAGGATTGGGTTGGCCTAAGGGCTGGTTATATAAGCAAGGGAGGCATTAGCTCATAGTGCACGACTTTGGGGCTGTTCATTTTGTGTTTTGATCAATAAAATTCATAGTCTAAAGGAGCGTTCCTTGTTCGTCCGACTTGTTTTCGTCAAGTCTTTCTCGTCAAGTTTCTGCATAGCACTACCTTGCTTTGGCGGTTTTATCATAACTCGAGATTTACAGATCCAATTTACGTGATTCTTTTTGGGTTGTCCTCATAAATTGATTATCAATCGTCTGTAAAAAGTTCATGGTCATTCAATTTGTTGTTTTGGATCTACGCGAGTTTCTTTGCAGTGTCGCAGATCTGGTTTTTCTCAGGTAGAACATATTGACTTTCGTTCAATCTTTCAATCATAAGTTGAGTTTTTCTTGACTAATTTTTGTGATTCTTGTCGTGACATCTTCGTAATCTGGTTCTCCACAATCTATACTGGTTTTGTCGCAATTGATCATGTTTATATTAACCGCACACATGAATTCTTAACAGATTGATTTTCTACCAAGGGGTTTTGTTGCTTCCGCTGAAAAAGTTTTAATCTACCATTTACCCCCCCCCCCCTATGGTAGCTTTTCATGTGCTCTTCAATCCTACAATTGGTATCAGAGCCACGGTGCTCTAATCATTATGATTTCCACGTGTTTTTGACTAATCATCATGGATAAATACTCCGCAAAACCTTGTGCCTTTCGTGGTATTGATTTTCAGGTTTGGAAGACACGTATGGAAGCTTTCATCCAGGCACAAGGCTTCGCAATATGGGAAAAGGTGTACAAGCCTTACGACGTGCCATCAAACGATCAAGTAACGGCTACAAACATGAGAGATGTCGACAACAACAACAAGGTTCGCAACTTGATCATACAAGGATTAACTCAAAGCGACTTCTTTGCTCACCTCTGATCTGCATACAATGTGTGGAAAGCACTCTGCGACTACCACGAAGGATCCAACATGATCAAGGAGGTATGGCAATATATGTTCAAAAAGTAGTATATGCACTTTGAGATGCAACTAGGTGAGTCCATCGATGATCTCTTTGCTCACTTTAATAAAATTCTGAGCAACTTGCGTAACATCAATTACTAAGTGCATTAGAGATGTCAATTTGGGAGATGAAAGTCACATCTATTCGTGAATCTATTATCATGAGTACACTTACTTTAGATGTTCTATATTCTAAATTGAAAACTCATGAAATTGACATAATCTCACATAAGAACCCCAACAAGTCTCTTGCATTTGTTTCTCAACGTGACATGCCTAGCTCCGATCAATCTTCATCTTGTGGAACACTTGCTTTGTTGTCCTCTCTGACCCTTGAACAGATTGAAGAGTTTCTAGAGGAAGAACTTGCACTCATCGCTACTCGGTTCTCAAAAGCATTGCGAAATGTGAGAACTAGAAGGAGAGGAAGTGTCGGACCTCAACGATGCTCCGAATGTGGTAAGACAGGACATTTTTGCATGGATTTCCCTAACCTTTCAGGTGCTACTTCCAGTGATGAGAAGCAAACAAGGACGAAGCACTCCTCTGCAAACAACAACAAGAAAAAGAAGGGTTTTACAGGACACCAATTGGTGAATAGTTTTATCTCCGCACTTCAAGAACTTGGCCTGAGCGATGTGGACATCAGAAGTGACGAAGATGAAGATGATTTGGCAAACTTGTGTTTCATGACGGCCAAGTCAAGATCAATTATGGAGGAGGCAAAACACAACAGCAACAATGAAGAGGTATGTCCTAGTTGCGAAGAAATGTGTGATGCTATTTCTCGTGCCACTGTTATAGTTAAGAAAAATGGCAAAAAGCTTAGAGACAATGCTGTTAAAATCGAGTCACTAGAATCTGAAATTAATCGTTTGAAATCTTTGATTCCTACTGATGATTCTTGTTCCTCATGTGATTTAATGTATGAACGATTGTCCTCTCTAAGAAGTGCACACACCTCCACACTTGATAAACTTGAGTTAGAAATTGAAAAGAACAGAGAGCTTGCTGCACTTAATGATAAAAACTGGAAAGATGCTTGTTGTTCAACAATTGATTTGCATTGTTCTACTTGTGATGATCTTGATAAGAAACTACAAGATGCTATGAATGAAATTTCTACATTGAACAATGCTTTACGTTCTAATGAAGTTAAATATTGTTCCAATTGCAAACTAAAAGGAAAAACTTCATGTGAAAATTGCCTTGATCTGTCAAATAAACTTGATGACATGCATAGGACATTAGATTGGTTTTGTAATGCAAATAAGAACCTAAACATGCTGTTGAACTCCTCTAAATCTTGCAATGATAAATCTGGTTTAAGTTTTGATTCTCATGCTCATGCTAAGGCACATCCACCTAAAATTGTTGAGGCATTAGGAAGTGGTTTGATTCAAATAGTTCCTAAACAAAAAGAGGTGGTTTTCAAACTTCCAGGAGTGTGATCTCATTCGGTTTCAAATAAAAATGTTGCTTGCTCATCTAGACATGAATACAATGTTAAATTTCATTGTACCTACTGTGGTAGAGATGGTCATATCATAGATTTTTGTTATAGACTTGCTAAACAACAGAAAATGGAAAAAATGATTGCTAGATCTCATAACTTTTATTAAAAATTTGTTGCACATGCTAAACCGAATGATAGAAACATGCAACCTTCTGTAATGAGTCAAAAACATGCAATGTTTGCTCCCAAACCTAATGTTTTTCGTGCTACACATGTAATACCTCGTAGGTCAGTAGTTGGGTACAAAAATCCTCAAGCTTTGGTTCATAAACCTACTGTTTTATCTCAGCTTTCACGACTTATTCCTGTTGGACGTCATGTGACTCAGTACCGGATCCTAAATGCCTTTTAGCTAACCCCAGTATTGAGTCATCGACGTATTGTGCTTCTATGTAGGTTACACGCTTGAGGAAGGAGAACATTTGGATTGTGGATTAAGGTTGCTCACGCCACATGACCGGTAACAAAGAATGGTTCTCCTTCCTCTCTTTTGTGTCACATGTAGAGAATGTTACTTTTGTCGATAATTCTTTAACTCCTATAATTTCTAAGGGTTCGGTTAGAGTAAATGATAACTACACCTTGAAGGATGTGGCACTTGTATAAAATTTGAAATACAACTTGCTTTCTGTTTCACAATTGCTAGATGAAAATCTGGAAATTGTATTCAATAAAAATTGCTGCAAAGTTGTAGGTTCAAATAGTGAGTTTATTTTTAACATGTCTCGGTTTGGAAGAGTTTTTAAATCTGATTTTGATATGTCTTCTTCTAATCATAGGTATCTAGTTTCTAATGATTCAAAAGACTTATATTTTTGGCATCGTAGACTTGGTCACGTAGGCTTTGATCATATCACGCGTGTTAGTGCTCTTGATCGCATACGTGGGCTGCCTAAGCTTAAAGAGGACAAAGAAATTGTGTGATCTTCTTGTAGACATGCTAAGATGGTTGCAGGTTCACATGCTCCTCTCACAATGACCATAACAACTGAACCGGGTCAACTTTTGCATCTTGACACTGTAGGACCTTCGCGTGTTCAATCCTTCGGAGGTAAATGGTATGTTCTTGTGATTGTTGAAGACTATTCTAGATACTCTTGGGTTTATTTTATGGCATCTAAGAATGAAGCTCTTAGTCACCTTAGAACTTTATTTCCTAGATTATCAAATGATCACCCGGGATCTTTAAGAGCAATTAGAAGTGATAATGGAACTGAATTTAAAAATCAATCCTTTAATCATTTTTGTGCTGAAAAGGGGATAGATCATCAATATTCTTCACCATATGTGCCTCAACAAAACGGTGTTGTAGAAAGAAAGAACAGAACCTGGCCAGGACTATACTTGATGAATATCAAATTCCTAGGAAGTTTTGGGCTGATGCAATTGCAACCGCTTGTTATGTCTCAAATCATGTTCTCTTGTGTACTAAGCTAGGTAAACACCATATGAGCTCCGGTTTGGACATAGGCCTAGTGTTACACACTTTTGGGTCTTTGGTTGCAAATGCTTTGTTAAGAAACATGGTAATCTTGATAAATTCAAACCTAGATCTGTTGATGGCATGTTTCTTGGTTATCCATCTCATACTAGAGGCTATTGTGCGCTTTTTACTTGACACTAATAAAATTGTCGAGACTTGTGAGGTTTCTTCTAATGAAGCTAGCCCAGGTACTCGCTTAAATATTGTAGGTCCAGATCCATATCCGCACGGGGAGAGTATTTTCTTGTGGAGACTTGTGACGTTTCTTCGGATGGAGCTAGCCCAGATACTAGCTCAAATATTGCAGGTCCGGATCCATATCCGCAAGGGGAGAGTATTTTCATTGAAGATGAGGAAGAAGAGGTGTTGCTGCCCGAAACTTCAGCGGCTAATGACATTATTCTAGCTCTTGATTTTGATTCACAACCAGCACCGACGATCACCAGTGCTGGTCCAGATCATCCTCAAGTCACAAGCAAATCCACTCCCCTCCGGGTTCTCAAAAGTCATCCTCCACAACAAATTATTGGAAGCTTGCACGAACGAGTCACACGGTCCAGATTTTGTGATCCAAACTCTCACACTCATTCTGCTTTTGTTGCTTCTTTTGGACCCAAAGATATATCTCACGCACTCACTAATGTGTGACATCCTGGCTCAAGGCTTAATAGAATTGATAGAATACTCATACCACCAAGGTATACCTTCTTTTCCGGAAGATCACCTGCAAAGAACTCTGAGGTTAAGCGTGCTTGGCCTGGAGCAATTTGTGGATGGGTGACCGACTGGGATGTTTTCCCGGGTGCGCACGAGTGAGGACAAAGTGCGCAGAAAAGACTAGTGTTGGTCTGTGAGGCTAGTCTGTGATCCTATAGAGCTACCAGGAGTAATGACCGCTAGGCCGTAGTGGCTGGGGTGTTATAGAATGGTATCAGAGCCGACCCTCGCGGTTTCACGGGTGTGTACGGGTCAGGGACGTGGGTACATATGCATGACGCGTGGGTCCTCTAGGAGGGACACGGTATGGTATGTATGCCAGTACTGAATGTATGGACGTGGCCAAGAGGGGACATTCCTGGCTTGGGAGTTGACCGACGAGGACGTCGGTCTTCTAAGGGGGGTGGATTGTGACATCTTGGCTCAAGGCTTAATAGAATTGATAGAATACTCATACCACCAAGGTATACCTTCTTTTCGGGAAGCTCACCTGCAAAGAACTCCGAGGTTATGCGTGCTTGGCCCGGAGCAATTTGTGGATGGGTGACCGACCGGGACGTTTTCCCGGGTGTGCACGAGTGAGGACAAAGTGCGCAGAAAAGACTAGTGTTGGTCTGTGAGGCTAGTCTGTGATCCTATAGAGCTGCCAGGAGTAACGACCGCTAGGCCGTAGTGGCTGGTGTGTTACATAATGAATCTTGGATTATTGCCATGCAAGAAGAGTTAGAAAATTTTAAAAGAAATAATGTTTGGAAACTTGTACCTCCACCTCAAGGTCACACTTTAATTGGAACTAAATGGGTGTTTAAAAATAAAAAAATGAGGATGGGGTTGTGGTTAGGAATAAGGCTAGGTTGGTTGCTCAAGGTTTTACACAAATTGAAGGCCTAGATTTTGATGAGACTTTTGCTCCTGTTGCTAGATTAGAAACCATAAGAATCTTGTTAGCTTTTGATGCATCTAAAGGTTTCAAGTTATATCAAATGGATGTTAAAAGTGTTATTCTTAATGACTACATAAATGTGGAGGTTTATGTCAAGCAACCACTGGGTTTTGAAAATCTAGATTTTCCTAATCATGTTTACAAATTGTCCAAAGCCTTGTATGGTCTCAAACAAGCCCCTAGAGCATGGCATGATAGGTTAAAAACATTCTTACTTGAAAAGGAGTTTACCGTGGGCAAGGTTGATAAAACTCTTTTTTTCCTAAGCATGGCAATGACTCATTCTCCGTTCAAGTGTACGTGGATTATATTATCTTTGGTTATGCTTCTCATGATCTTGTGTCCAAGTTTTCAGCTCTGATGAGTTCAGAATTTGAGATGAGTATGATTGAAGAACTCACATACTTTTTGGGGATGCAAATCGAGCAAACCAAGGAGGGAACCCTTATGCATCAAATGAAGTATACAAGAGACCTTCTCAAGCGCTTTAACATGCACAAAAGCAAGCCTCTTCAGACACTAATGGGTACAACAACAACACTTGAACTTGATGACGATGGTGACCCAGTCGATCAAAAAGAATATCGAAGCATGATTGGATGACTTTTGTACCTCATGGCATCAAGACCGGACATACAATTCAGCGTATGTCTTTGTGCACAGTTCAAGCTTCTCCACGTACTTCACGTCGTCAAGCCGTCAAAAGAATTCTGAGGTACTTACATAGAACTCAAGAATTTGGCATTTTTCTTCCTTCTTCCTCAACCGTTACTCTGAAAGCTTTTTCAGATGCTGATTTTGGGGGTTGTAGGATTGATAGGAAGAGTACTTCAGGTGCATGTCATTTTCTTTGTAATTCACTTGTTGCTTGGTCCTCTAGAAAACAAAGCACAGTTGCACAATTCATAGCCGTATCTGAATATGTAGCTGCTGCTAGCGCTTGCTCACAAATTCTTTGGATTGTTCAAACTCTTAAGGACTATGGGGTTGATCTAGATAGTTTTCCATTGTTTTGTGATAACACTAGTGCTATTTGCATTGCAAAAAACCCCGTGCAACATTCTAGAACAAAGCGCATTGATATTAGGTATCACTTTCTCCGTGATAATGTTGAAAAAGGAAACATTGTGCTTCACCATGTAGATACCGAACAACAATTGGCTGACATTTTCACAAAACCTTAGGATTTCACTTGTTTTTGTTACATTCCTAGTGAAATAGGGGTTATGCATCCTCAAGGCTTAAATTGAGGGGGAGTTTTGAAACTTGCGAAGTCTATGTGTGAATCTGAAATAAAAATAAAATGAGAAGAGTATTTCATACATATATGACTTTGTGATTCCTTTTTACATGCTGAAAGTTCTTACTACATTACTCTTGTTATACGTTTCGTATTTTTTGTCATGACTAGTAATTGGAATAATTACTTACACTAAATCTGGTCATGATCGAACTTTCTTGTTTTTTTGAACTTGTTGCATGCTCACAAGTGCTTTTAATCATAAAGAATTAATCAAGTAAGCAACTCACATGTTGAGTTTGGAATATGCATGCATCACACTTCTTCTTTTGAGATGACTTATCATTGCACTTAGATATGAACTTGGAAGAAGTTGTGTATGACTAAGACCATGTCCTTAAGCTTCTGATTGTCAAATGACATAGGCTTGACTTGGTTGGTTAGAATAAGGCAGATGCACATATAATCTCTTGTAAATGTTATATGATCAAAATTTGTGCTTTAAATAATATTGAAAAATTAAAATTGCAGCAACAAGTATCATGCTTTCAGGTTTTGAAATAGTTAAGTTTGTGAGATCATGACTTGCTTAAATTGAAAATTACACTTGATCTCTAGCATGGCTTACACTACTTTATGTATTTCATTGATATGATAGTGTAAGTTACTTGATAGTATGACTTGGATGAGCTTTGTTTTATATGTATGTGTTATAATATGCTCATAACAATTGAAATTTCTCTTTTAAACTTTGCTGAATACATTGTCAAAGGGGGAGAAATTGATCACACATTGCACAAAGTCACGAGTGTTTTGGCACAATTCTTCTCAGGGGGAGAATTATTGTTTTTCTTCACATTTCATTTCTGATTTACAAAGGGAGAGAAATAAGTATAGGGGAGAAATATTTGTTTTGAAATTTCTTTCTTTCTCATTTGATTGTTTTCAAAACTTTTCATAAGCCAATGTTCAGATTTTAAGTGGTGTTGCCAATGCATTCATCAAGGGGGAGATTGTGAGACCTATGTGTGTTGAATACAATGGCTTTGACGATAAAAGTTTTGAATAGTACCAAAACACTTTTTTAACAAGATCCGACTCTAGGTCCGAGCTCCTGCAAGGTCCGACGATTGGTCTGACTTGTTTTGGGTAGCTCTGGCAAGGTCCGACATAAGTTCCGACTTGCTTTGGCTATTTCTAACTTCTTTGTCTAGGTCCGACTTATTTTGGCTAGGTCCGACATGTTTTTGCTAGGTCCAGCACAAGGTTCGACTAGCTTTGGTTAGCTCCGGTGCTAGGTCCGACTAGCTTTAATAAGCTCCGGCGCTAGGTCCGACTACCTTTGGTAAGCTCGAGCGCTAGGTCCTGCTAGCTTTGGTAAGCTTCGTTTCAAGGTCCGGTGCTAGATTGCAATGATTCTGCTTTTACCTTGCAATGTTTCAAACTTGCTTTTTAGATTATGGAAAGTTTGCTTAGTATTCTTTTACAAAATTTTTGATGTGTTTTGGCTGATCATGGTGGTTCATGTTTTGCTATGGTTAGCAACATGCTTATGTGAGGCGCTCACGGAAGGTGTTGTAGTTATCAGAACTAATGAGTCAAGTCGAGGACTTGTGCTCGAAAGTATTGGTTATTTATTCACGTGCAGTTGTTGCTTGAGTTCAATACATGGCTTGTGACGGGATTCATTGAACTAGTCTTAGGGAGAAGATGAGGTTCAACAACAAAGTTTGGGAGGAATTGTGGTTGAGTTGGTCGGGAGGTCGCGCAACATGTTTGAATCAAGAAAAATTCAAATGAAGGTATTGTGGACGTTGTTGGAAGGTGTTTGCATGTGTGCAAGGAGTGCATGTACGTGGCTACATGGTTCCAAGGCGTGATGAAGAGATGTGGACGTAAAGAATTGGTCGGAAAGGTCCAACCGACTAGGTTATGGACTCAGGCTGCAGCTAAGTCATGTATGGAAAGATTTGAGTTGGTTATTATAGTATTTCGTGTGGGTCATGAAGTTGAGTTGTTTTTAGGAATGTGGGATATGTTCCTAAGGTGTTTGAAAGTCTTAATATTGCTTCTATATACGTATAGAAGAGTCTTGAGCAGTTATGGAAAGTTTTGGTTGAATCTGAGTAGGATTTGAGTCCTTGTTAGGATTGGGTTGGCCTAAGGGCTGGTTATATAACAAAAAGAGGCCAGAGATCTTGGTGCACAACTTTGGGGGTGTTCCTTTTGTGTTTTTCTCAATAAAATTCGTAGTCTAAAGGAGCTTTTCTGCCTTGTTCGTCCGACTTGTTTTTGTCAAGTCTTTCTCGTCGAGTTTCTGCACAACACTACCTTACTTGGGTAGTATTATGATAACTCAAGTTTTACATATCTAATTGACATGATTCTTTTTGGGTTGTCTTTACAACTTGATTATCTATCATCTGTAAAAATTTCACGGTCATTCAATTTGTGGTTTTGGATCTACATGAGTTTCTTTGCAGTATTGCAGATCTGGTTTTTCTCGGGTAGAACATATTGACCTTCGTTCAATCTTTGAATCATAACTTGAGTTTTTCTCGATGGATTTTCGTTATTCTTGTTGTGACGTATTCTTAACCTGGTTCTCCACAATCTATACTGTTTTTTCAAAATTGATCACATTTAGATTAATCGCACACATGATTTCTTAACAGATTGATTTTCTACCAAGGGGTTTTTGTTGCTTCCGCTGAAAAAGTTTTAATCTACCATTCACCCCCCCCCCCCTCTGGTAGCTTTTCACGTGCTCTTTGATCCTATAGTATTCACATGATAAAGTTGGTTTTTAGTGTTATTTTTGTAACGATTACACTTCTAAGAAGGTATCAAGCAATTTTTTTGAATGGTATCTTCATTTTGTAGATGTTCTTAATTTTATCCACTAGCATTTCTCAATTGGCAAGTGCTCTGTACATATACTCCACCGAGAAATTTCCATTTGCATGTAAATTCTAGTGTACTCATCTTTTTCTTGTCTATGTGGAATCAGTGCCAACCGGTTCACAAGTGTGTTCATGCAATGAGTCTAGATCTGATTAACTCATGTCTAAAGACACATTTGTAGGTAAAGTTTACATCACTATCACTGCTGTATTGCTCTTGAGGTGAACATTATTATGTAGAGTAATATATTGTTTCCAAAGAGTGTAGTTCCTAATCGCATTTCCTCCAAGAATCCAATCTCTATGCCATCCTTGAAACAAACAATCCAAATTGAAAGAAATTAGTCTTCATCGTCATCAGGCCTACCAAAAACTAGGAGTCCCTTTATTTCCAATAAACTTGGGACAAAGTTTTAGACCATATATATTTCCTTCTTATTAGAGTTTGCTAGACCTCATCCTCAGTAAGAAGCCTATAAAACCATTTACTAAGAAGTGTCTGAGTTTTTAACCAAAAAAAAATTTCATATCAAGCTCACCCTGATTTTTAAGACTCGAAGGGGTGAGCAGACCGGGAAGTTCTCTAGTATAGGGTCGAAATCCTGCGCTCGTCGAGTCTTCTAATAGGTAGATCCGAGTGGAATCCAATCCACTTGGATGTTCCAGAATCCTCTTGCCGAGCTGGAACGACCCATCTCCTATTTCTGCTTCCTACGCCTACATGTTGAGTCTCAGTTACTCGAGAATTATTCATAGTGGATATAGTCAACCTCCACCAGCAAGCAGCACCGGAGTGAATCCTTTTGATCTTTTGGGAAAATGATAATGAAAAAATTCGCTTGGGTTGATCGGAACGGGTCGTCCTAGTTTGTTAAGGACGGACCTCATCGGGGCATGGCGCCCGAGTTCCATGAAATCTCGCAAGGGACATGCTAGAAGTGCTCGGGTCCTCGGAGGGACCCGGGAGGCTTAGGTGCCAACCCTCGTTGGACACTACGGGGGGGGGGGGGGGGGGGGGGGTCTGCCTCCCCGAGTTCACCCATATGCAAGCCATCTCAAATCATTTATCCCTCACTCTTTTTTGTTCGGGACAGTCATTTCAGCCTGTCAGATAGGCAAACAATTCGAACCGGAACTCGTTTGTGACCCCAAACGTGGGTCATAAACTTATCTGTCTTACCTAGGCCCACTTATCTGTAATGTCATGGCCCACAGGCGTAGTGGGAGACGTAGGGACGCTGCACGACTTGGAGTCGATGCTGGTTATGAGATTGTAGCCGCCGGGCAAAATCTAGTCTCTGCCAGTATTCAAAGATTTCAAAGATGCACCACACGAAATCCATTCGAAGCTGCACCGGTTATGGGGGGTCAAGTGCACATGCACATGCTTTGGTACTCCAATCCATGTGCCTACAATAGTGCTTTTTTGATGTGATGGTGTCTTTTAATGACTACATCCGCAGCCCGCACGTTTCCTGAAACACTCGCTCTTGTAACCTTCGTGCCAAGCGCTATAAAAGACCCTGACGTGTATTCTAAAACCTCCTCCGCCTTATCCATTTGTCTTCAGGTTTCCTTGTGCCTCAATATCTTTCCTGTGAAACCAAAAGAATTATTCTGAGAGGTGGGTAGGAACTCGTTGAGATAACCATTGTCGATGTTTGCGTGATGTCGACATGGTTGAAGAGAGCAGTAGGGCCTGAGGATGACCATGCTGCAAACAAGGCCAGAGCAGGTGTTGAAGAGTGTTCGTTGCCACGAGTTACTCCTGGGTGTGGTGTTCTTGCTTCAGGCGCAACGTGGTGACCCTAAAGCCTGCGGCCGGGGGATCGAACCATTGGGGTTTCAGGGGTCATCGATCCCCGTTATTCTTCTAGGTCTAGTTTTTTTTTCTTTGTTGCTTTCTTCTTGGTGAAGATATATTGCATTTTTGCATGTCATGCCCTTCTTTCCTATCCCAAGGAGTATCAACCGGGTTTGGTCGTCCTAGTGAGGGATCAGCGGAAGCGATCCGACTGTCAGGACAGACTCCATTGGATGTGGTGATGTCCTCATCGTGGCAGGAACGGGTGTTGTTGTCTTTGGGCGCTGCTTCTGTGGTGGCAGCGGAATGTTTTCTATCTTCGCTGCCCATCCCAGCGGGCCTCTTGGCGGGACACGCAGCTTCGAAGGCTAGCAATGTGACTCCAACGAGTCCGTTGAAGTGGCAACCTGCAGACGAGTCGACAATGCGAGCGGCACTCCTATGAGGTTGTCGCGACCTTTTGGTGCATGGATCAGAGGCTTGTCCCATCAGTACTACAAAGGGTTATGGCTTTGGCGCTCGCTGAAGGTGAGGTTTAAGGTGCGCGTGCTGATGATGGTCCTCAGGTCTTGTCGCTTGTGGGCCAGGATACTTTCGAGAACAACAGGGAAGGGGAGTGAGCCAATTGGGGGAGCATACATGAGGATGTTGTTTACATCTTCTCCCAACTTGCCAATGTGAGGGCGAACCTTGAGGTGAGGTGCGACAGCAACCTCGAAGTGCTTCAGAGGTTCAGGGTTGTGTCCTCCAATAGCTAGGTGATCCTTTTTGGTCTTTTGCTGGGGTTATCCTTGAGGTTGATTTTGACCTTCCCTATAGAGGCTGGCCTAGGAGGCCGTGGAGAGGGTGTGTTTCCCTCGTGAGGGTGCCCCACCTCTAAGAAGAATGATCGAGCTTTTTGAGCAATTAGCTTGAGCAAGGTCGGGCGGACATGGAGGTAGCTCGGATGGATGTCGAGAAGGCGCATGTGAAGTGGGAGGAGCTCCGAGCCAATGCGGCTACGGTCCAGGAGGAGGAGGCGCGAGCTGCTTGGGAGAGCATGATCACTACAGAGGAGCTCGTGGTCCTCCGTAACGCAGCTTATTTGTTGTTCAAGATGATAATCGGCCCTTCTGAGGCAAGCGCCAAACTAAATTCTCGTCTTCAGGAGATCCCCTCCCGCTTCCTCGTCACCTAGGGCGAGGTCACAAAGGTAAGAGTGGCGGGTGTTTTGGCTTGTGATTTGGTGCTTGGCCGGTCAGAGCTCGGTACGTCAATCTATGCCTCCCTGGCGGCTCAACTCCGGGAGGTATCCAACGAACATGAGGTGGTGGTGGTGGAGCTTCATGGGATTCGTACTCCAATCTTGTCGTGTGTGGCTCGGTGTTCATGAGTTCCTCTGCATCGCAGTTGGGTGTTGAAATGGCGGAGCTCTCGAACAAGGTGGCCTCCCAACTACACGATGTAACTACCATCGAGGTTAAGCTTGGGTCACGTGTTGCCCTTGTGGTAGTGGTATCTCTCTACGATGATATTGACCTTCGTGCCATACGGGAAGGTTTCACAAGCGGGCAATCAGACGTGGAGCTAGAAACCCTTGCCCTTGGATGCAAGCCTACTGCCTCGTCGTTGTGCCAGCTTGTTCCCTTTGAGTCAATTGTGGAGCTGGCCCGGGAGATGGGGTGTATGTAATGAATTTTTTTATGTAATCAACTACGTCCCTAGGCATTTTTTTAATGGTGGAATGGGGTTTTCTTGTTTCTTCCCTGAGTTTACATTATTACTCTGCCTAACCTTGAGCACTTACTCTTTCTCCTTTGTGCCTTCGCTCGTCTCTACGTCTACTCTCATCTCTGCATCCTTTTCATTCTGTGGCTATATGAACTTTCGTTGCTCTAAGCGATGTGTTACATGGTGTGGAGCTACATGGGTGCTTGGCAAACGAATACCCCAATAGCCCACCTCTCCCGGGCTCGAGTTCGGGGGGAACCGTCTGCTCGACCTTAAGGTCGAGACTCCGACAGGCTAGGTACCCCGGCTTTGGTAGATCAAGGCATTGGTGGAGGTCCCCTCCTCGCATCGGAGGGTGGCTATGATTTTGTTGCCATATAGTGGTCACGTACCATCTTCGGCCCCGTACTTCAGGTACCCGGGGTACATAACCCCGTCATGTAGTGTAACACAAACATAAGCATCTACTTATGTTGGAATAATTAATTCTAATGAGGGTTCTTCCTAAAGTGCTTTTAATATACATGTTGACGGCCCATAAATCATAAATATGACCGTCAATTCACTGCATAAAGATAATAAAATGGAGAACATGACAAAGTGGTAGGAGTTAAAACTAATAAATTCCACAAGTGTTAGTGTCTATTTTTATGCAGGTGAATTAAGCCCCAAAATACCCAAGAATGCAGGGAGCAATCCAAAAAGTTACCATTTCCTCGAATCAGGCAATGACACGTGGCATCACATGGATCCATGACTCATTCCCAGGCGTATCCGAGGAGTTCCAATGGTGTTTCTCTCAGGAAGGGGGTCAGAGCCAACCTCGAAGTCACCCAAAGAAAGCACAGTCGTTGGGGGCCAAGACCAGGCTGGCCGACCCCCCTAGTCGGCCGACTTGGCCCTAGCACCAAACTCGATCAGCTTCCCCGTCTTGGCTTCCTATGGCTCCCTGATGGCGGTAACGGTTGATTTGTGCGCTAATTGTGCCACCAAACTAACTAAACTAATGTATAAATACCCCCTCACTCCCTAACTTCTCCACACACCACAAGTTTGAGAATAGTACTCCACTCGTGAGGTTTAGAGCTACCCAAGTGGCCAGCCAAGTAGAAGGAGAGTGGGGAGGAGCTAGGAGGATGAAGCTTGGGCTTGTCAAGTCCCTCTTCCACACTTGTACCTCTAGGGAAGTTCTGCCGAAATTGAGTAAGAAGTTTTTGTGAATTCAGTACTAGTTTGATTTCTATTTCATAGTAGTTTGCTTACGTAACTGCTTGTGGGTTCACTGCTTTAATTTATTAGAGGCTCTAGTCGTAGCTTTGCATTCGAAATGATTAGAGTTTTGAATTGGAACTTATGTTTGGTGCTTAGGTTAGAGTTCATCAGTGGATATATCATAGACCCGCGGATCGGAGAGGTAGACAGTAGATGGTGACAGCCCAATCTGTCCTTAGTGATACTCCATGTTCGGCTATGTCATAGGCTCTTGGCGGGAATCGTCCTAGTGTTGCCAGGGGTAAACCTGTGCCCGAAGCAAGTAGCTACCGTAGACTATTGTGGCCTAGATCTCAAACCATTGAATTCCTTTAAAATCCTTTCCTACTAAACAAATTGTGTGTCCTTGGGAGAACAAGTTAGGAGATCTCACACACGTTCCTTGGATTCGATACCCTTGGGAATACTCTTTAAGGGGAATTGTTGTAGCTGTATTTCTGTGCACTTGCATATTATTCTGTTTTTGTAAGAAATACCAACAAGCATTTCTGGTGTCATTGCAAGGGAACGGTTGTTGTTGATCTTCGAACCTTGTTCACCCTTGTATTTATTTTCTTTTCTTTACTTTACTTCTTATCTTTTCACAACCAAAGTAGAGCAGTCCACCATCTACAAGAGTTTGAACAATTGCGTTCTGGCATTTTAATTAAAGGCATGACACAAGAAACTCTTGAATGGAAGTTATTTCCTTTTTCCCTCAAGGAAAAAGCGAAACAATGGTACACCCATAATGTTGGGAAAATAAACGATGATTGGAGATAATATGAGACAAATTTTGTCTTGCTTTCTTTCCAATATCCCGAATTGTTTCCTTACGAATGGAAGTACTAGGCTCCCAACAGATGGAGAAGGAACCAATAGGTGTTACTTGGGATATATTTCGCTTTTGCAAAACTCCGGCCCAGATTTGTTAATCTCTGATCTGTTGTTATTGCAACATTTCTTCATGGGACTTAACAAAGAGTCTACCCTATATCTCGACATTACGGTTGGAGGGTCTTTCCTCCATAAGACATCAGAAGAAGGAGGAACTTCTAGATCGAATTCTAGAAAACATCTCCTTCATTGTGGGTCTTAATGAACCTCCCCAAGAGGAAGCCACATCAAGCATCGAAGACACTACCATAGCCAAGGAAGAGCCAGAACCATGCCCATCATCTGCCTTGCCTATAAATCCTCTCCCAAACCTAAACCACCAAAGGACGAAGAAATTCAACCTTCCGAATTCCCATTCTACTTCGAGGAAGAGATTTTTAAATATTACGGAAATACCTTGAAGTACTGTTACAAAGGAAGTCATCATTGCCTCCAACTCGAACTGACCCACCTAATGGAGTATTCCTCCAAGAGACGGTCAAGGAGTTGACGTCTATTTTGAGTTAAGAATGGACGACAGAGGTTTAGAACTCACCTGATATCCTTCGGATGACCTCACCTTTAGCCACCATTCTATGTAATATTAGAGGAGCAACAATCCGAGTCCTTTATAATCTCTACATTGGAGCAAATATCATTTCTGATACTTGTGCTCTTGCCATTTTGGGCGATGTGCCTGTGGAACCAACACAAAAATCCTTCCGAACTACATTTGAAAATATTTTTGATGGATATGGGATTTTCCAAGAGTGTCAGTAAGACACAAAAATGTTGAGGTCCTTCTTAATTTTCATGTGTTAAAAGTCCAATACTTCGATGTTATGATTGGCGTACCCATTGAGAAATTTCTCATGGAATTCCCCTCTGAAGGAAACCTCAACATAAAACTTGGAGGGAACAAAGTTTCCATTCCCATTCCGCGTTCCAAGGACACATCTGCAGAACCATCCCTCCAAGATGGACCAATTGAGGAGGTTAGGACTCTTATATATTTGGAACCTCCTGAAGGAGAAGGGGAAGAAGATTTCATCCAAGAAGAGAATGAACTTCAGGAGACTATTCACTTGCCAAAAGAAGAGCCTACACCCAAACCTCCTATTGAAATCAAAATCTTACCTCCTGGCATGCGCTTTGCTTTTCCAATTGGAGATTTGAAAGCCTCTGTCATCATAAGTGACAGGCTTTCAGATGAGGAAACGCTCAAACTCATAGCCTTGTTAGAAAAGCATAGATCTGCTTTTGGCTACTCACTCGAGGACCTCAAGGGCATCAGCCCTACTCTTTGCATCCATTGCATTCCCATTGACCTCAAAAGTACCCTATCACGGGAGTCTCAATGGCAGTTGAATAATGCGATGTGTGAGGTTGTCAAGAAGGAGGTCTTGAAACTCCTTCATGCCGAGATTATCTATACTGTGCCTCATAGTGAGTGGGTTAGCCCAGTCCAAGTAGTGTCAAATAAGGGAGGAATGACCGTCATTTGAAATAAGAAAAATGATTAATTCCTCAATGAACTGTCAAGGGATGGAAGATGTGCATTGATTATAGAAAACTCAACAAAGCAACTAGTAAGGATCATTTTTCACTTCCCTTCACAGATGAGATGTTGGAACGGTAGGCAAAACATTCCTTCTTCTGTTTCCTTGATGGATATTTGGGCTATCATCAAATTCCCATCCATCCCGAAGATCAAAGTAAGACCACATTTACGAGTCCTTATGGGACATACGCCTACCGGCAACTATCTTTTGGACTATGTAATGCTCCTACATCCTTTCAAAGGTGCATGATGTCTATCTTTTCTGAAATGATTGAGGAAATCATAGAAGTTTTCATGGACGGTTTCTCTGTCTATGGAAAAACTTTCGATCATTGTCTGGAAAATTTAGACAAGGTTTTACAAAGATGCCAACAGAAGCACCTGGTGCTTAATTGGGGAAAGTGCCACTTTATGGTCTATGAAGGCATCATTCCTGGACACTTATTTTCCAAGAGGGGGATAGAGGTGTACAAGGCAAAAACTGAAGTTATTGAAAAACCTCTACCTCAAGTCAACATAAGGGGAATCCGCAGCTTTTTAGGTCATGCGTGGTTCTATCGACGATTTATCAAGGATTTCTCCAAAATAGCTAGACCCCTCACAAACATATTAGCTAAGGATGTTCCCTTTGATTTCGATGAGGAGTGCCTTAAATCCTTTGATACACTAAAAAAGGCACTTGTCTCGGCTCCAGTCATCCAACCCCCAGATTGGACGCTTCCATTCGAAATCATGTGTGATGCCAGAGATTTTGCTGTTGGTGCGGTCTTATGCGAAACCAAAGATAAAAAGCATCACGCCATAGCCTACGCTAGCAAGACTCTAAAAGGAGCACAGCTCAATTATGCCACTAAGGAAAAAGAGCTCCTAGCAGTAGCCTTTTCTATCGATAAGTTTAGGTCCTACTTGGTTGGAGCCAAGGTCATAGTCTACAGAGACCATGTTGCCTTGAAATTTTTGCTCACCAAAAAGGATGTTAAACCAAGGCTCATCCGATGGATTCTCCTACTCCAAGAATTGATTTGGAGATTAAGGATAAAAAAGGGAGTGGAGAATTCTGTTGCGGATCATCTTTCACGTATGGAAGTCATACAACGCATGGATGTACCCATCACTAACTTCCTACGTGATGACATATTGCTCAAAGATCAACTCTGACCCTTGGTATGCGGACATCGTGAATTTCAAGGTCACGGGGTATGTGCCACCAGGGAAAAACAAATAGAAGCTCATTTATTAGAGTCGTAGACACCTATAGGACGACCCATATCTCTATCGAGTATGTGCCGATGGCCTTCTTAGAAGGTGTGTCCCCACAATCGAAGGCACCAAAATCATAGAAAAATGACATGCTAGCCCCTATGGAGGCTATTACGGTGTTGACCGTACTCAGGCAAAGATCTGGCAAAGTGGATTCTATTGGCCTTCTATGTATGAAGATACCATGGAATTCATTCGCCGATGTTGGAAATGCCAAACGCATGGAGGAACCACTGCTCATAATCCCATGCCCCTCACATATAATCTCCAAGTTGAATTATTCGATGTGTGTGGTATTGACTTCATGGGACCTTTTCCAATGTCCTATGATTGCGAGTATATTCTGGTGGTCGTCGATTATGTGTCAAAATGGGTAGAAGCATTGCCTTGCAAAAATGTTGACTCCCGCCAAGCCAGAAAAATGTTTCATGAGATCATTTTCCCACACTTTGGCACTCCCCAAATGGTCATAAGTGATGGAGGGTCTCATTTCATTGATAACACCTTTTGGGGCTTTCTAAGGGAGCTTGGAGTTCAGCATAACATTGCTACTCCCTACCACCCACAAACAAGCGATCAAGCAGAAACATCTAACAAGCAGATCAAGAATATTTTGCAAAAGACCGTTTTAGAAATGGGAACGGGTTAGAAGCATAAACTACCATATGCATTGTCGGCGTATCGAACTGCCTACAAGACACCCATTGCCATGTCTTCGTTCCAACTTGTCTATGGGAAGACCTGCCATCTTCCTGTAGAGTTGGAACATAGAGCTCATTGCACCATAAAACGGTGGAACATGGATCTTGATAAGGCTGGAAAGCAACGTTTGAGGCAAATCTCCAAACTTGAGGAATGGATGGATAAGGCGTAGCATAGTGCCAAGATCTATGAGGAAAGAACCAAGAGATGGCCCGTTTAAAGGATTGTGTCAAAGGAGTTTAAATCTAGAGATAAAGTCCTTCTCGTTAACTCCAGGGTAAAACTTTTTGGACATAAGAAATTGCAAAGTAAATGGGAAGGACCATTTAACAAAATAGAAACTTCATCTCATGGGGCCATCACACTACAAGATGATGAGGGACATCTATTTAAGGTAAATGAGCACCATCTCAAAGTCTTCCTAGATTCCCAAGAGGATTTGGAAAAGGAAGTTGACGTGGTAAATTTAATCGATTTTCACACCGTTCTTCCAAATTACACATAATTCCTCAAAAGTCCAACAAGTGTGCCCACTACAAAATTGATCCTATGGCCCGCGGAGACACCATGCAAAATAACAGCCCAAACGGGGCCCACCCAAGGTCGGCCGACCCCCCTAGTCGGTTGACTCCTAGTTGGCACCGCCAAGGTTCAGTTTTCACGGGTTATCTCCTCTGTGTTATCCAAACAGAAGTCTTGGTGCATTAGGTTCAACCTTCGCCTCGGCGATATTAAAAAACCACGAACGGAGAGGAAACATGCACCGTTCTAGAAAAGAAACACCCTCTCCCATCTTCCACCAAGTCCCATCTACCATGATCGGCAAAGGCATCATTCCCCATGCATACTCCAGCTCCACATTCAACCTTAGTTGGGAACCTACGCCGGCCAACAATGATTCCACCATGGCCATTTAGGTTGTCATGGCTTTGGATGTGTCACCTCTCACTGAGATCCCTCCTCTTGGGATGCCCCGTGGATGTAGCCCTGCCCATCGCAGCGTGGTGTGGTCGCTCTCTCCACACAAAGCGCCCATGAAGTCACAAAATCCTATGTGATGTTCAACAACGGCGGCTCTCAAGCCGATTGCAACTCATCTTTTCCATAGAAAAGATGAAGTTTGTCCCATGCTCTAGCCTAGCGAGAAGTACACGGGCACGCTTAAGACGAAGAAGGGCGACATAGTGAGCTACCACTATGAGTCGCCAACTCGTACCTCGTCGGGGCCCGCGAATGAACATTTCATAATCAAAGGCATGAAAACGCCGACAGGTTATGGAAAAGGTCTCTTCAAGCGTGTGAACAGCTTAGCCTTGGAGGAGTTAGCGGGCTCGTCTCCCTCCAGGGTGAGGCGTCACCTATCACCATCTGCTATAAAAAGGCATCTGAGCCAATAACAAAGCAGTGATGAGAAATCTTCTCATGCCGACGCGGCGTGGCTAACTAAGGAAATAGCAAATCTCCAATTGGAGAATAAAAAGCTAGCGCGCATGATGGTTGAAGTACGCATCAAGAGGGTGGAATTAAAGGATGATATTGATGCCCTTAAGGAGGAGATAGATGGTGTACGCCATGGCATGAGTGCTAAAATCAAGCGCTTGTGCAAGGCCATGGGGATGTCCGACATTTACAAGGCACCATGAGTAGATGTCCCTTTAGGCCATTGGGTGCTTACCCCTTAGTTTGCTGATTTTATTTTCTCAAATTTTGTAATTCATTAATGTAAGCACCCCAATTTTCGGTTCAATAAAGTGAACTTACCGGTTAATCTAACACCAATAAAGTTCCCCTTTTAGTTTATTTCATGTCAAATAAAGTTTACAGGAACAAGTGCAAGGCAGAAGTCCCTTCGTGATTTTGTAACGTTTAGATGATGCATTTCACCCAAGGACACTTCGAAACGAACACGTGATACGACACCACTGTTGGTATTTCTTAACACCACTGATCATCTCTAGTAAGAGATGAGGTCCGCAAGCGCACGGAAGATTTCGTTGTAGCATTTCACCCATGAGTATTCCAAAGATTCCGTTGTAGCACTTCACATACCATTTAGCCACATAGGAACAACTTGCATCCAATATACATTGGGTGTGATCTTGTCATTCCTTGGTTAAGGTACATCATATCTTTTATCTACAAAAGAATAACTTACACCCAATGATGGTGGCAATTCCCTTGAGCTTGAAAGAGTGCTTAGAATTTTTGAGAGCATAATGCTCTCACATATTCGTAGAAGCCCATTGGTTGCTCATTGAGGGTTCCCATTTTAAATCTCCGACATCGTATAGTTATAATTGACCTTCGGACTTAAATTCCGATAGGTAGCAACCATCCTCATTTATTCAATAGCGAAGAGATGCTGAAATGGAATCCTCTAGGGATTCCAACAATCGGCTCCTTGAATGCCTGCATAGTAATATTACTCCTGCAATCTTCCTCTCTCTGATAAAGAGGGATGGTTAGCTCCTGATGCTTGTACAAATGAATTTTCGGGTTAGGTAACCGAATTTTTATTTGTACATACGGGGAAGAACAAAATCAAGGATGCATAGTAATATTTCTTAACACCACAAATCATCTCTAGTAAGAGATGAGGTCTGCAAGCGCACGAAAGATATCGTTGTAGCATTTCACTCATGAGTATTCCCAAGGGTATTGTACTTATCCCAAAGGAAGGTGATGGACTAAAGCACACACTACTCTTATGATCGAGCTATGGGATACTAATCAGTTATCATGATAGGGGTAAGTTGATAATATGGGTAGTGTGACACACACCTAAGCAATCTATTCTAAAAGGATAAATAGGTCCTAGTGAAGATTAGACTAAGAGTTGGTGAGTTGCTCCTACAATGCTTCTAGTATACATATACATAGCCTAAGTTAGGTACTAATCAGCATGTCAATGGTGAATCCTTATGCTAAGTTGTTCAACACATCGTGCACAGATTTACCCCTAGCAATACTGGGACGATGTGACGCCCGGTTCCGAAAAAGAACCAAGCTAACGCATATGTGTGCCCAGGATGTTCATCACACATACACGTGTGCATTCACAAAAGAGTATATAGAAAATTACCACGGAACAAAATTAATTAACCAAATTTTATTACACAAACCATATTATCCTTGATTACAAACTCTATTGAATATTAATAACAAGTTCAACTAATGCAGCGGAATAAACTAATTAAGCAACTAAGCAAACTAAGCATAAGGGATAGCGCAGCTCCAATAACACCACAGGCAAAGCTGACGGTAGACACGGCCTAGAACTCCACATTATCACCATTAAACTCCCAATCCTGACCTGCAACTGTTGGGGAGATTGCAAGAGTGAGTACATGTCGTACTCAGCAAGTGTGGAAAGTATGACATGTGGCTGATTCAAATGATGACAATAATAATGGCAAAGTGCTGAAAAGTACATTAAAACATTTGAAAAGCAATATATTATATGTATGTGAAGTAAACCCATCATAATCATAAGTAATATCATAATACCCACTACCATCATCAATAATTCCAGATTTTGCCATTGCCAATAACCATATTCAATACCAGAAATTAATCCATAACCATAATACCAACCATAACCATCCCAAATATCAATTTCCCTCTAATCATGGAAGTTGTCCAGGTGCCCATAACCGGGAGCATGGCTATCATGATAGTGTTATTTAACTCTGCAGAGTTTGTACCTCTTTACCCACGTGTTTGTGATTTCATCACCCGTCGGCGACTAAAGAACCTCCCTTTCGCCAATTACACTTCCTTTGGTGTATGGCCAAGAGATCACAAAATAGCCTTTACAAAGGGATTACTAGCCTATTTAGACACCACTGAGGTTTCACCGGTGGCGATGCCTCCAACTGAGCACATCTTCAACCAAGGGCCCCCTCTTGAGCCATTCGGATCCCAGGGTAGTCCCACCAATCATCAACAAACCCAATCCGACTACCCCTTCCCCGAGCATCCTTAATGGTCCAAATAGCACTGGTAAAGCCCTAATTAATCAGCTACGCTGCACCCATACTTGGCCTCGTGGTGGCACTGTAGTCCTGGCTTATTCTCGCATGAACTGGTCCTTAGATCTAAAGCAAGCAAACCACCATAAAATCCAACCAATCCACGTACCAGGCTTGCTTAGATCACCCATTACCATATAATATTTAACAAGTTCATGTTAACCATAATCTCATCCATGCATATTTAAATTGAGTGATATAGTTGTTTCCCATCCCAGTTGATTAAGCGAAGCAAAAGGTAAAAAGCCCCTCCCGACTCTCTACCATAAATTCCAGGTGACAAGGGTGGTTTAGCAAATCTAGTAAACTTCCTACCATAGGATTCCCATCAAATTGACACAAGCATGCAATTTTGCAAACAAAATATTTATTTTAAAAACAGGATCAATATGCTTCAAGGACACTTACCTTGCTCTTGCGTTTGATTAGGGTCAAAGCCTTCAAACTCTTGGTGCTATAGATCCTCCGCGGCACTCTCTAGCGCAAATCCGTCTAATCCACACAATAAACATACAAGACAAGAAACACAATCAAAGAGTGCACAAATATTACTCAATATGACATGACATGCATGATTGATGCAAATGCAAGGTAGAACATGTTACTAGATTGCTTTTAATGATCACTAACTAGTTTTAATAGCTTTTAACAAGTTTATACAGGTTTGGAGTTGATTAGATCAAATTTTAGAATTCATTCAACACAATTTAACCAGAAGGATCGGACTAGTCCGCTAGGGACCGGACAAGTCCGCACTTTACGAGATCAGCAGATTAGGGTTTTCTAGATCGACGTGAATTTGGAGATTAGGGGTTGAATTCACGTAAGGAAAAGAGAATAGAAGGTATGCCAGGTGTTTAGGACTCCAATGAATCAAGAAACCTGGAGGTAGCACTTGGATCTTGGTGATCTAGGGTTGGTGATAAACTTGGAGATGAATTGGTGACGAAGAACGAAAGCTTGGTGGAGATCTTGATCCTCTTTCGTTTCCTCCTCTTCTTCTTCTTGCTTGGGATCTTCTCCTCCCTCCTTGATGGTGGCTCTCCACGAACTAGGGTTTGGGTGGGGTGGAAAAGTGGCAAATAGATGTCAAACGAAGGGGTGGGGTCGTTTATATAGAGGTGGAGGCTAGGGTTAGATGGATTTCGAGTTTGGGATGAGTAGAGGCCGGTTTAGAGTCCCACATGGCTCTAAAAGAGTTAGGAACGATGTCCCTAGGCCCACTTAACATGAAACCCAAGAAACAAGTCATAAAACAAAAGATCAACTCGGAGTCACGAAATATCGGACAAGTCCGGAAAGGACCGGACTAGTCTGAAGTTGTCCAGATAGAAAATCGGACAAGTCTGGCCAAAAATCGGACAAGTCCGACTTTTAACGGAGAGGAAATTGGACAAGTCCGCTGGAACACCGGATTAGTCCGGAAAAGTCCAAGGACTTAGCAATTTTTCAAGGATTCTTGGAATATCGGACTAGTCCGCACAAAATCGGGCAAGTTCTTTTTTAGTCAGAAAGAAATCGGACTAGTCCTCAGTAAAATCGGACTAGTCCGCACTTTCCTGCGTTTTAAGTGCGGTTTTGTTCCGAATCAATTTTAAATGCTCCAAATCAATTTTAGACTCATTCCTCTTGTTGTGGGTTAATGTTAAACACGTATATGAGTGCATGCAAGGCATGATGCATGAAAATGAGGGTGTTACAGACGACTCCTGCCAAGAGCCTGTGGCATAGCCGAACTTGGAGGATTACAAAGGAGAGGTAGGGCTGTCACCACCTACTGCCTACCTCTTCAATTTGTGGGTCTACGAGACATTCAACGCTACTTAACTATCCAAGCACCATACTATCATACTGGGCAAATACCTTAGGAGCCGCGACACAAGGCATCCTAAAGCAATGAACTAAATCATTGTTGAAACCAATGTTGATACATAGCATATCTATTTATATTAACATGATCATATCATAGCTACATAGACTATAGTGGGGGTTTATAGTGTTTATGATGATAATATATTAACATTAAGGCGTGATCATAAAGATTATTACCACATACATGGAATCCATAGTCAAGCAAGAAACGCTTCATCCAAGCATATGTAGAATGCAAGACTAAAGATAAATATCTATTATGCATAAAGTCACAAATACAAGAAGGAATACATGAGCCATACCATTTCCAATTTGGTATTGGGAAGAGAGACTCCCTCTACTCCTTTCCCAATTTGGACTTGGGACTACAGACTCTCCTCTCTACAACCTAACTCCTCTCAGGACTAAGAAAAGTAGTGTATACAATAGAATGATGCTCAAGTGGTGTGTTGAAGTGAGGAATAGGGGGTCCTATTTATAGCTGGAGAAGTGTCGGTTCCCGCCACCAAAAGCGCGTGAATCGGTCGTAATCGTTATCAAGGAACCACAAGTGAGTGACACGTGGAAGTTGACCGCGTTTGGCGCTAGGAGGAGGTCGGCCGACCTGGCCTTTGCTTCACTCCGCATGTGCTTCCTCAGGGTGACATCTAGGTGGGTCCTATTGACTGATATGGGTGATACATCATTGGATCTCATCGGATACGTCTGTTCGTGGGCCATTTGATTCATGGGGATACCACGTGTCATCGCTTGATTGGCTGGGATGGTATTTTTTAGGATTGCTCCCCCTCTTTCACCCCAATTCCTATATAAAAAGTCTGCATGCACTATTTTTCCAAGGACAAGTGGAAATAGGTTAAGTAGGAAGGTGATGTGTGCAAGAAATGGCATATCCTTCACATAATTGAGTTATACTGACGGGTTAAATTGGGATATAACAGTTGTCGGTACCCTGTGTACCGGATACCCCTTGGAACTGCGAAGAGTGCAAAGGAACTCCACCTATCTGAGTTGAAGACCTCCAAAGGCCCCACGTGTCATACGGAACTGGACCTGCCTCCCTTCTATGGTTAGTCCCAGTGTCGCCACGTGTATCTTGAAACCGGAGCTACATTCCATACATGGGAAAGCTCCATACTAGATACCTGTGTGGCACCCCCGGACCTAACCCCCGACACAGGGCAGCTCCTGTACCGACATGTGTACAACAACACCAGACCTACTCGTCCATGGCAGTAAGCTCCAGAGCTGCCACGCGTCCAACCGCCGGACCTTCAACTTCAACAGGCAAATTGGTGGACATCCAACGGCTCGGACCTTCACGTAACATTAAAGACTTCAAGACCTGATTATGTGTCATTAATGTTATCTTAATGACACACGATCGAAGGACCCTTAATACCAGTAATGCACCATCAAGGCGCGTTACCACGCTGTTAAGGAGAATTAAGCACATGAACCGTGTATTAGACATCAGTAACTGCCAGGGCCACATGTCGGGTCAGGCTAACGATGTAATGGCTAGTCCTTGTACTATAAAAGGATTGGTCGAGCGATACATAGAGAGGCTTCCACACACGCCTAACACTCCCAGACACTCTAGTCTCTCACACTTAAGCGCTCAGACGCTCAATACAACAAGAACACACACCCGTGGAGTAGGGTATTACGCTCAGGCGGCCCGAACCACGTAAACACTCGTGTCAAATAACCATCTTACTCTGAATCTCCACGCGCCCTAACCGAACTACAAAACTCTGCGGGCTACCAAAGGTAGTACCGGGAGAATTGCTGGAATCACACTCCGATAGTTGGCGCGCCAGGAAGGGGCGCCTGGGATTCAAAGATGGTGAATTCTGCTGCTGGATCGTCCAACAGTAACCATGTTGTGCAACCTGTTGGAGGCAATCCCTCCAACATGTAGCAGCCAGCGGGTACTGTGGCTCCAGCAGGAGCCATGCCACCACCACCACCATCCGCACTGGCGAATCAAGTTGGATAGCGAGATGGGGCGTCCGCATCGATCACTGCATCGGCGAACAACAACCCCGAACACACGCTTAATGTTGCGCGTACTCTTCTCCAACCTCCACTGCCTCCAGGAGTACCCCAGGGTGCGATGGAGCAGTGGAGAGCAGATGTGGATCATCTGGTTGCAGCAGCAGCCGATCGCATCAGCAATCAAGGTCCTCCCCGCTCGGGGCAGACCCAATCGCAGCATCGGACCTTGTCGGGTAGACTTGGTCCACACGCTTCACAACACAGGAGGCGTGCTGCATCTCAACAGGCGACGTCACTACCTTCCCGGGTGCAATGTACTCACACGATATCGAGGCTTTTGACTCATGACCTCCGGGCTGAGGTCGATCGTCGTTATTGACAACAGGATGGCCGCATCCACATCGAGCGTGCTCGCGAGAGGCGAGAGGCTCGGGACAGCCCTGCTCCTGAGGGAGTAGGAGGAGGCTGTTCTGCCTTGCCATGCACCTATGCATGGTCAGATGGGCGCAGAAGTTCCGGCCTCACCTGCCGGAGAAATTTGACGGGACTGTTAATCCCGCCGAATTTCTTCAAATATACTCCACCGCTATCCTTGCGGCTGGGGGTAATGAGGCCATGATGGCCAACTATTTCCCTGTGGCTTTAACTGGGTCTGCCAGGTCTTGGTTCATGAGCCTTCCGCCTGACTCCATCAACAGTTGGGCGGAGTTGTGCCAACAGTTCACCACCAATTTCGGGAGCTCATACACCCAACCAGGCACGGAACTGGACCTTTTTGTTGTCAAGCAGAAGGGGGGACAGTCCCTATGATCTTTCATCCAAAGGTTCTCCCAGGTGCGAAATACCATTCCTTCTATCTCAAGTGCTTCTGTTATTGTAGCATTCAGACAGGGCGTTCGAGATAAGAAGATGTTGTAGAAGCTGGCGACCAAGGAAGTCACCAGCGTCACAGAACTCTACAGCTTGGCACACAAGTGTGCCAAGGCTGCGGAGGGCCGTGAAATGCACTCCCAACCACCTCCGGAGGCAAACAAAAAGTCCTCCAAGGGTGAAGCCACTACCTCAGGGAGTGGCAAGAAGAAGAAAAAGTCCAACGGCAAGAAGAAGTCATCGGCCGGCACACGTACTACCGCTGCTACCACAGCTCCAGGTGGTCGGGGGCCACACCCCGAGAAATGACCTCGGTCGTCGTCTGAAGATGGTGGCAGCTCCAAGATGCGGTGCCCCATACACAAAACGGACAGCCACAACCTAGAAAACTGCTGAGAGGTCTAGAACCTCGCCGAGCGCTACAACAAGCGCCGGGAAGAAGCTCCTTTCTGTCAAAGGAAGGAAAACAAAAAGTCGACGAAGCTCCGGCTGAAGAGGAGTTAGGCTTTTAGGACCCCAAAAAGGTCTTGAAGGCTGTTTACACCTCCCTCGACAACAACTCCGACGTCTCCGACAACGAGCGTCGGAAGACCATAAACACCATCTTTGGTGGTTCGTGGGACATCACTTCCCGCCGTGTCCTCAAGACAATGTGGCGGGACATGGCTTCTGTAGCTCCCACCGCCAGGGCGGAACCTCATCGTAAGTGGATGGATACTGCCATCACTTTTGATGCTTCGGACTTCCCTCGGAGCATGATCGGAGCTGGCCAACTTCTGCTGATGGTATCTCCGACAATCAATAACATCCAGCTCCACCACGTAATGGTGGACGGAGGTTTAGGGTTGAACCTCATAAGCTTCAAAGCCTTCGTCCAGCTTCAGCTCCGACCTTCAGATCTTCGCCCCTCCCGACCTTTCTCCGGAGTAGGTACGGGGGCCATAACTCCACTCGGTGCCATTACTCTCCCGGTGACCTTCGGAACTCGGGAAAATTATAGGACCAAGAAGTTGGTCTTCGACGTGGCACAAATCAACTTACCATTCAACGCCATTTTGGGCAGGCCAGCTTTGTACAAATTCATGGCTGCTGCTCATTATGGCTACTTGGTGTTGAGGATGCCAACACCCTCAGGCACTCTCTGGATCTGCGGAGATCGCACCGCCGAAGTTACTGCTCTGGAAGAACTCCACGCGCTTGCAACAGCGCAGGTGGAAGAATCCATAAAGGAGCAAGCTCTGAAGCGCCCGAGCATTCATCATCGAGGCTCAACCTCCGCACCTCGTGTGCAACAAAGTGGCGACACCGACATTCCCGTCAAACTCATCCAAATTGGTTCCGATGCCTCTCAGACCACTCGTATATTGGGAGGTCTGAACAAAAAAGGAACTCACGCTCATCACTTTCCTCCAGTCTAATGTCGACGTGTTTGCCTGGCAACCATCACAAATGCCTTGGATCCCTAGGGAAGTGATTGAGCACAATCTGAAGATTTATCCCGACGCTCGGCCTGTACATCAAAATCCTCGGAAGCAATCAGTAGAGCGACAGAACTTCATACATCAAGAAGTGAAGAAGTTGATCAAAGCCGGATTCATCCGACAAGTCTTCCACCCAAAATGGCTGGCAAACCCCGTTGATGTACCTAAGGCCGGTGGGAAGCTTCGGATGTGTATCGACTACACTACACTGAATAAGGCATGTCCAAAGGATCCATTCCCACTACCTAGAATAGATCAGATAGTGGATTCCACCTCGGGGTGTTATTACTATGTTTCCTAGACGCATATTCTGGGTATCATCAAATCAGAATGTCTAGGGAAGATGAAGAGCATACTTCCTTCATCACAGTAGATGGATTATATTGTTACACTACCATGCCATTCGGTCTCAAAAATGCTGCTTCAACGTTTGTGCGAGCTATGTACAAAAATTTTGGAGAGCTCATCAGAGATGTAGTGGATGTGTACATCGATGACATCGTCGTCTAGATCAAGAACAAGGAGTCATTTCTTGACACCTTGCAAGCTGTCTTCGACAAGTTGCGAATCACACGCACCAAGCTGAACCCAGACAAGTGTGTCTTTGGGGTTAGCTCTGGAAAGCTTCTTGGATTCTTGGTGAACCACCGAGGAATAGAGGCGAATCTGGCGAACATTAAAGCTATTGAAGACATGTGGCCACCAGCCCGCATCAAAGATGTCCAGAAGCTAACTGGGTGTCTAGCAGCCTTCAACCGGTTCATCTCAAGACTGGTGGAACGGGCGCTACCCTTCTTCAAATTATTGAGGAAGTCCAGACCATTCCAATGGTCTGAAGAAGCAGAAAAGGCTTTCCAAGAGCTAAGCAGCTCCTCACCACACTACCAACTTTGTTAGCTCTGGATCCTGGTGAGCCACTTCTGCTTTACATTTCGGCAACTAACGAAGTTGTCAGCATGGTCCTGGTTGCAGAAAGACCGGAACCACCTCCAATTCAGGAATCTAGACCCCTCCGGGAAAGCCCGGAACTACCTGAAGGCGAGTCTGGGTCCTAGCCCCCAGACCCGGATCCTCGAGGTGAAACGCTGGAGGATCAAACTCCTTCAATTGAAGGAGTTACTGTTGTTGAACAAGAAGATCCGGATCCTTCCGGGAAGGTCGCCTGAGAGCAGTGCATCAATACCATTCTTGAAGAGCCTATAGGTGCATAAGCTGATCTATGCAGTTCTTGTTGCCTCTAGGAAGCTTCGTCACTACTTCCAAGCTCACAAGATTTCAGTGGTAACCTCTTATCCACTGCGTGCAATCTTGCATAACGCCAACTCTACTGGGAACATTGCAAAGTGGGCAGCGGAATTAGCCGAGTTTGATCTTGAATTCGTCCCAAGACAAGCGATCAAGAGTCAATCATTGGCAGACTTTGTGGCGGAATGGACCCCCTCTCCATCAAATCCTGGGGGCCCCAGTGAGCATAAACTGGAACCTAAGGTTCCGGTCTTCACTGAGCCTCACTGGATTCTCTACTTCGACGGCTCTGTGCAGAAGCAGGGGGCCGGAGCTGGAATCCTTCTCCTCGCTCTGACCGGGGAGAAGGTCAAATACATGGTTCACCTTGACTTCAAGGCGACCAACAACATGGCGGAGTATGAAGCACTAATCTACGGGCTCAAGGTGGCACTATCATATGGTGTCAAGCAGCTGTTGGTAAAGGGTGATTCGCATCTCATAATAAAACAAGTCAAAGGTGAATGCTGTTGCAACAACCCTCAACTAGCTGCATATCTGCTTGAAGTCTAGAGGCTTCAGGACTTCGAAGTCCTGGATCTCTGCCATGTCCAGCGTCTCAACAACGCTAAAGCTGATGAACTCTCGACGAAAGCCTCAACCGGAGCTCCGGCTCCCGACGGAACCTTCGTCTGGAGATGTCAAGACCAATAGCTCAACCTGCCGAACTGAGCGAAGGGGGCGAGACCAACACCTCGAAGCTGGCGGTCTCAATGGCCCTGTTACCATGGCGTCCATCAAGGATCGTAGGTGCTGCAGGAAGCTCCGAGCAACCCAGCACGCAAGACTCAGAAGCTCAAGTTATCTCCAATGCATGGATGTTGGAGATCCGGAGCTACTTGAAAGACAACATCCTTCCTGAAGATAATGTATTTGCTGAACGGATAGTCGGATTGGCTGAAAGATACACACTGGTAGAAGGGGATCTCTACCAGCATGGTGCCAACGACGTCCTAATGTGGTGCATTACAAGGGAAGAAGGCCGCGAGCTCCTCGCGGAAATCCATGGAGGCGAGTGTGGGAACCACGCGTCTTCCTGCACGTTGGTCGGTAAAGCCTTCCGACATGGTTTTTACTAGCCTACAGCACTCCAGGATGCAACCGAGCTAGTGAAGAAATGCGAAGCATGCAAGTTTCATGCGAAGCAAATTCACACACCAGCTCAACCCCTACAAATGATACCTCCTACATGGCCATTCGCTGTGTGGGGGATGGATATCTTGGGACCTTTCCCAAGAGCCATCGGAGGTTACAAGTTCCTGTACGTCGCCATCGAAAAGTTCACCAAGTGGCCGGAAGCAACTCCAGTTGTGATAATAAACAAGCAATCAGCTATCAATTTCTTGCAGTCCATAGTATGCAGATTTGGAGTCCCAAACAAGATCATAACTGACAGCGGGACCCAATTCACAAGTTCTGCATTCCAAGGATATTGCGATGACCTCGACATTCAAGTCAGATACGCTTCTGTAGCTCATTCGGCAAGCAATGGCCAAGCTGAGAGAGCGAATGCAAAAATCCTAAAAGGACTCAAGACGCGCACATATGAGCGCCTGAAAAAACAGGGAGCCAACTGGATTGAAGAGCTTCCGCCCACCTTGTGGGCGAACAGGACAACTCCAAACTGGTCAACTAGAGAGACACCCTTCTTCCTAGTGTACGGAGCTGAAGCAGTCCTTCCTCCAAAAATCACCTTGGGGTCGCTCCGGGTCCGGACCTTCGATGAAACTACCCAAGACCAGCTCCAGTGTGAAGATCTTGACCTTGTTGAAGAGGGAAGGTGCCGAGCAGCTGTTCGAAATGCACGATACCGCCAAGCGCTCCGGTGCTAGCACCAAAGGCATGTGCATAACCGACAGCTCGAGGAAGGCGATCTGGTGCTACGGAGAATACAAACTCGAGAAGGGTTAAACAAACTTTCCCCTAGCTCGGAAGGACCCTTCCGAGTTATCAAAGTATCGCATCCTGGATGCGTTCGCTTGGCAACCGAGGATGGGACACCGCTCCCTAATCCTTGGAACATTGAGCACCTCCGTAAGTTCTACACTTAATATCACGGGGGTGAGTCTGTAATTACATATGATGTATGTTATAGTGTCATTTTACAGAGTCGGGTAGCTCCTCCGGGAGGATAGCCGAACCTTTCCCGGAAGGTCCGCAAAGTTCAAGCAACACTTGAAACAGTCTCAGAACTAAAAGTGTAGCTAGCTACCTTGGGTCAAACAAGAAATGTAACACACTTAGACTGGTTCCGTACCCTAAGAGTGTACTTGTTTCCCTTGTACCCTAGATCTATAATGAAAGACATCATTATGTAAAAACAGACTCCTCGTGCATTTATTTTGTACAGGATCATTATTTCTTATTTTTCTCTTTCTTGTCTATAACAAAGTTGTGCAATTCTCAAGAAACATTAGCTCGAACAATTCATGTGTAATTCAAGTTGCATTGTTAATTCTTTCGGGTCTTAACATTGTTGAATGGCCTACTCGCCTGAACGCCAAGCCAATCTAGGTCTGGGGTGTGCTATCGACTTAGCCTCGTCCTGCACCCTAAGTACGCCACTCTACCTACACCCCGGCAGGCCTGAGTAAGGTGGGCCCAGAAAACGACCAGACCTGGAGAAGATAAGCAAATGCACCTGGTTGTATATAGAATTGCGGTCGACCTAAAAGTTTCATTCGGGAATAGTAAGCCGCAAACGAGTTATAGATAAGAAATGGATTTTACTGTTTTTCTTGACTTCAGTGTGCAGGAAAAATAAGAATCTCATGATGATGGTGGATGATGCTGGAGCTATCAAAGTTTCAACATCCCCTAAGGTGGCCTGTTGTCGATGTTTTAAACATTGATAGTAGGCATCGCCAGAGCTATCAAGTTCCGACAAATCCAGGGGGGCAGCCGTCAACGTGATGAAAAGATGGTAGAAGGATTCCCCAATGGGGTCTGCTGTCAACGCTCTACGTGTTGACAGTGGTCGCTGCCAGAGCTACTAAGCTCCGACAATCCCAGAGGGCCAACTGTCGACGCTCTACGTGTTGACAATGGTCGCTACCGGAGCTGCTAAGCTCCGACAACCTCAGGGGGCCCTGCTATCGACGACTTCGGACCCACACTCTACAAGTTCCAAGTGCTCAAGTCTTCAACAAAATTCTACATCCTTTTGGTACATGTTCACAATCAAATTGTGTACATCTACTAGGGGGCCAAGTGAGACAAAGGATGAAGACAAAAAATTAAATTCATAAATTTGTTGGATTTCATTCATCTGAGGACAAGATATTAGAAAATTGGAGAAAAAAGAGAAGATACAAGTGGGAGCTACAAGGAGAAAGCCCTAAATCCTACGGAAGAATGAGGCAACCTTCTGGGCAACCTTCGACACGCTGGCCTTGGCAGCATCTCCCTCTCCGTCGATGGGACCTTCAAGCACTGGATCTAATGGGAAGCGAGGATCCCGACTTGTGTAGCACGTTAGCATGTACTCTGCGATGTTCTGTGCAAGGGATTTTCCTTCAGACTCCAACTGATCTGCGATGACATCGCCCATCTTGTTGAGTTTGTTGCCAGCCGAGCTCAACGCCTTCAGCGCATGGTCCAGCTCCAGCTCCGGATCATACGGACGCACGGGGCTAAAGCCCAGCGGTGTCAGCGCATCATTGGCTTTGCCCAAGAAGTCCCGTACTTGTTGGGACTCTGCAGCCCTTGAGCCTCACACCTCTTCCAAGGACCTCTTGGTCGCTGCAAGCTCCGAACCCTCCCGGGCAAGGCACTCGACCTCTTTGGTGTGCTGCTGAATCTTTTCAGCAACTTGCCTTTCGAGTTTGGCAAGCTCCTCTTCCCAGACGTGGATCTTTTTCCGGCGGTCAACCAGGTCTCTCTCCCGGCCCCACACCTTCTTCTCCCTGGCAGCAACTTCGTTCTCCCTCTTGGTGAGGTCCTGTCCCCACTACCAGGCCTTCTTTTCCTCGCTCTCGCAGAGCTCCTCCAGCTTCTTGGTACGCTCTACAAGGCTCTTGTCACCCAGAGCCAGCCTTTGGGCGAGCTCCTCCTCCCTCTTCACGAGGTCATCCCTTAGCTCGAGGAGTTTTTGATCTTCATCTTTGGGCTTCATCTCTCGCTCCTCAAGAGCCTCCCGGCGCTTGACGAGGCTGTTGTGGATGGTGCTGAGCTTCTCCTGGCGATCATTCGCTGCTTCATTAGCAACCACTGCTTGTCCGTGGATAGCTCGGGACTGGTTGTTGAGGGATCGCACCATGCTTTCCCTCTGGTCTAGCAGCTGGCCCCAGTACTCCATCTGGGCCTTCTCCCTCTTGACCCACTCCTTGTCGTCGGCCAGCCTTGTTTGCGCCAACTTGGTCTCGAATTGGAGCCGGTTGTGCCACCTCCTAAGGGTTTGGCGCTCCTCCTCGAGGGCCTTGCTGTCATGATAAAAGGTGGGCTGGACCTGACGAAGGCTGGAGCAGACGTTGTCGATGGACAATGACAGGGGATTGGATCCGGACCTGTCGGGCTCCTCTCCGCTGACTCCAGCAGGTCCTCCATAACAAAAATCGGGTCCCACTCTACAAGAGCGGTCCCCTGAGGCTCCGCGACACTAGGGCAACCATTCGGGATAGCCTTGGTCGCCGCCGAGGAAGGTCCAGCAACGGGAGCTTCTACCTCTGAAGTCGGCTCCGAAGGTCCCACCACCAGGTCATCAGCAACTCATCCCTCAGGCAAAGGACCGGTCGCTTCATCTTGACACCCTGGCTCAGACGCGTGTACCTCTGGGACTACCACCTCCGAGGTAGGCATTGAAGATTCAGCCGGAGCTGAGGCCACTTCCAGCTACGGTGCTGGTGCCTCTTCTATTGCCGGTTTAGGCGCCGGCGCTTCGACCTCCACCAGTTCGGGCGCAGGCACCTCCGCGACAACCGGAACTTCATGAATCACCGGCTCCACCGCTGGGGCTTCGATAACATCCGGCTCTAAGGCTGGAACTGCAGCTACCTCCGGCTCTGAGGCAGGAGCATCTGTCATCACAGCATCCAAAACCGGAGCTTCAACCTCCGGAACTAGAGCCCCTGGTACATCTTTCCCGTGGTCCGGCGCTACCACGGGAGCTTCAAGAGATGACTCGAGGTCAAGAACCTCGACAGCTGGCGCCGGAGCTACCGAGACCTCAGCCACCACCTGGGGTGGTGCAGGAACTGGAGTCAGAGCCTCTGCCTGCACAGCATCAGCCGCTGTCGCAAGAACCGGAGCTTCAGCCCCTTTTTTGGAGACCCTGTGGATGAAGGATGAAGAAATTCAAAATATGATTACAACAAAAATGACAAGTTGAGGTAAAGAAGCAAATTTACCTTGGAAGGCTTCCGCTCCAGCTGGCGCGGAACCTCTTCGCCGGACGCTCAGGGCCTGATACGGTCGCAACTGGGGTAGTAGCTCCAGAAGGCCCTTCGGAGCTTACTTCCGCCGTCAGCGGAGCCTTGGTTGGGTCCTTCCTCGACTTGGAGGGACCCTCGGACCTAGAGCCCTTTGCTGGCTCCGACGCCGGAGTCACCTGGGCGGAGCTGGCGTTCCAAGGAGATGTTGATGCTGGAGTGGTTGTCGCCGTAGAAGACCTCCCCCGTTGAGGAGAAGGAGCCGCTGCGGAAGGAGCAGGTCTGACGGGCCTCCCATCAGAGTGCTTCAACTTCCTCTTTTGGCTGGGGGGCTCAGCCAACTCTTTGCCCTTGCCTACGACTTCGGCCCTCTATCTCGGGGCAGGAGCAGGGCCACCCTCGGAAGCTCCGGGGATCGCCAACTTGGTGGTCGGATGCCTCTCAACTTCACCGAGGTCGTCAAGCACCGGCATCTTCTGTCAGAGCTCCCTGCTGAACTCCGCCTCCATGTTCAGAGGGAGGAAAGCTGCCGGCGGAGTTAAGTCGTCGCCCTCGACGTCGATGTCATGGTGGAACTTCTTGAGATGAATCTCCAAAGCGGCGCCCTCCAAATTGGACTTCAGGCCGGTTTTAATCCGGTCATCATCCATCACACTGTTGAGGGCCCATGCAAGCTTCTCCCTCTTCTTCAGCGGAGCCCACCTATTGACTAGAAAGTTGCAAAAGACCGCCTGGGGGGTCACTCCTCCTTCTACACATTGGAGGATCCTGGTCAAAGCAGAATTGAAGGCCTCAAACAGCACCGAAACTTCACTCCAGGCTTTAGTGTCAATGTTGGGAAGGCCTTCAGGCAGCTCCAGCTTCTCGTGCTCCTCTGCCGTGATGACTATCCAATCCTTCTTCCAGTCGTGCCACTTGTCGGAAGGGAACGACCTCAAGTACTTGTAGGGGCATTTCTTGCGCTTCACAAAATAGTAGAAGCCAAGATACTCATCGCTCTTGTCAGTAGTGTGGATGGTGAATAAGGTACAGAAAAGCTCGACGCAGGGGGGAATACCCATCCACAACTTGCAGAAGTCGACGAATGTTGACACAAGAAGAATGGAGTGGGGGCCAAGGTGGTACAGCTGCAGACCATAGATGTCTAATAGCATCAAAAGAAAAGTTGAGAAAGGTGGGACCAGTCCGACCATGCGTACGCAGAAAAGTACACCATGTCGCCGGCGCGCTCCTTCTTGAACGGGAGCTTGCCGACGCGGACCAGGTGGTTGAAGGAGTCGCTGGACCACCCCATGTAGGTCCGGACCTTCTTCAAGTCACTGTCGATCGTGAGATGGCTCTTGCGGAGACCCAACGCCATCGCAGCACGGCGGGGCGAGAGAGGAAAAGCAAGCAAAAGTTTGGAGGATTCGAGCGCAAGTTCAAAAGAAGGCGTAAAGAATCCCCAAACGGTGCACGCTTTCCTTCTTAAGTAAGCCCCCGCAACGCTTGCATGGAAACCGTAGCAGGGCCAAGGATACAGTTCAAAAACTTAACCCTGCCAATGACAAGGGGGCCCGGGGCCACCCTGACGATCAAGTCGAGGTCCTCACCCCAGGCGAACAGTTGTCATCATGAGAGGCGGGAAACCCGAGGGTGGCGGCCTGACAGGGCGCGCGGAACCGATACGGTTTTCGTATTGGGAACCGGCGACCTTCAATTGCGTGAGATCCGCACGCGTAGATCTCACCTGCCGCATCCTGAAGATGCCACGCGGCGATGGTGTAAATGCGAACCACCACCTCAATGGCACACCCAAAAACCCTTGAAGACACGGCGCAGAAATCGAAAGATGGACCCACCACCAGCAGTGTAACACCCTAAATTTTCTCATCATGCATTGCATACAAGATCATGCATTAACATTGGTAGAATAAAGAAAAAATAATAATAAAAGATGGAGCATATATACAAATGTATGTAGCAAAAGAAGAAAAAGAAAATAATAGCATAAAACTTGTAATAGGGAATAAGTATAAAAATAATAATAATATATATATAAAAGTATATACAAATAATATATATAATAATATATAAAAATAAAATATAAATAATAAAATATATTATTATAATAATAATATAAAAAATAAAAGAAAAGAAAGTAAAAAAAAGAAAAAAGAAAAAGAAAAAAAAAAGAAAAAAACAACCGCCGGCCAGGCCACACGGCCCAGCCAGCACGCCAGCCCCGACGTCCCTAGCGCGCGACCCCGCGCTCCCTCCCGCAGCGTTGACCCCGCCCGCGCCTGGCCCCACGCCCCGCCTGCTCCCACGCCCAGTCCCATGCCAGCCCGCGTCCCACGCGCCACGCTCCCGCGCCCCTGGCCGAGCGCCCCACGTGCCCTAGCGCCGCACCCCGCCGGAAGCAACCCCGCCCGACAGCCCGCTCAGCCGATCGACCCGAGCCGCATGCGCCCGCTTGCCCGCCTGGCCTCCCGCACCGCCCGACTCCTGGCCTCGCCCAACCCGCGCCCAAGCCCCGTGGCCGAGTCGGCCAAGAGGCAGCGCGTCCCGCCGCCTATAAAAAAGACCGAGGCACTCGTGTTTTCCCTCGACACCAGAAAGCCCTAGCCACCGGTACAGAAAAAAAGGAGACCAGAGGTTGCCGCCGCCAGGGGAAGAAAAGGAAGAAAAAAAGAGGGGAAGAAGAAGAAGAAGAAAAGGAGGAAGAAACCATCGTCCGCCGGAGATCATCATCTTCGTCGTCCCGTCGCTGTCGTCGTGCCGCCGGAGGACCTTGCACCATCTGCTTCGTCTACGCGTCACCTTCACCCTCGCGATCTTCGAAGCCGTCACATCTACGGTAGGATTCGTTTTTCCTATGCGAATTTTAGTGACGTATTAGATCTAATAGATGTAAATTGATTTTTGTTGCATCGCCTTTTTATTTTCAGCAGCATTAATCCTCGCTAAAACCCCCATAAACTCATATGAACACATATGAACTAGTTGCATCTAAATAATAAACAACCATAGTTAATTAATGATTGAACTTTGCATGCATGCATATCATTGCATGTTGATTAATTTGTGTGCATCATATTGAATTGTATGTATTTTCTTGTATGTGTGATCGCGAGTAGAGGGAAGTGCTCAAGAAGTCGTGTACGAGGATTTCGAGAACCAAGACTTCGAAGCGCTTGAGCAACCCTATCCGCCGGAGCAAGGCAAGTGTCCTTGAAGCATATTGATCCTGTTTTTAAAATAAATGTTTTGTTTGCAAACTGCATGCTTGTGTCAATTTGATGGGAATCCTATGGTAGGAAGTTTATTAGATTTGTTTAACCACCCTTTTCACGTGGAATATATGGTAGAGAGTCGGGAAGGGTTTTTACCTTTTTGCTTCGCTTAATTAATTGGGATGGCAAACAACACTACACATTTAGTTATGCATCAATGATATTCTGGTTAATGTGAACTGGTCAATACGATGGGTGATCTAAGCAAGCCCAGTATGTGGATGGGTTGGATGTTATGGTGGTTTGCTTGCTTTAGATCTAAGGACCGGTTCATGCGAGAATAGGCCAGGACTAAAGTGACACTACGAGGCCAAGTATGGGTGCGGCATAGCTGATTAATTAGGGCTTTGCTAGTGCTGTTTGGACCATTGTGGATGCTCGGGGAAGGGGTAGTCGGATTGGGTTTGTTGATGATTGGTGGGACTACCCTGGGATCCGAATGGCTCAAGAGGGGACCCATGGTTGAAGATGTGCTCAGTGGGAGACATCGCCACCGGTGAAACCTCAGTGGGGTCTAAATAGGCTAGTAATCCCTTTGTAAAGGCTATTTTGTGATCTCTTGGCCATACACCAAAGGAAGTGTAATTGGCATAAGGGAGGTTCTTTAGTCGCCGACGGGTGATGAAATCACAAACACGTGGGTAAAGTGGTACAAACTCTGCAGGGTCTATTAAAACTATCATGATAGCCGTGCTCCCGGTTATGAGCGCCTGGATGACCTACATGATTAGAGGGAAATTGGGATTTGGGATGGTTATGATTTAGTAATGGTTATGGTTGATATTATGGTTATGGTTATGGTTATGGTTATGGGATGGAATCATGGTTTATGACATTGATTATGGTTATTGGCAATGGTAAATTATGGACTGGTATTATGATGGTTACATGGTTTATGATGGATTTACTTCACATAAATATGATACATTGCTTTTCCAAATGGTTTTACTGTACTTTTCAGCACTTAGCCATTATTATTGTCGTCATTTGAATCAACCACATGTCATACTTTACACACTTGCTGAGTACGACACGTACTCACTCTTGCAACCCCCCCCCCCCAAACAGTTGCAGGTCAGAATTGTGAGTTTAATGGCGATAATGTGGAGATCTAGGCCGTGTCTACCGTCAGCTTTGCCTGTGGTGTTGCATGGAGCTGCGCTATCCCTTTTGCTTAGTTTGCTTAGTTGCTTAATTAGTTTATTTCCGCTACATTAGTTGAACTTGTCATTAGTATTCATTAGAGCTTGTATTCGAGGATAATATGGTTTGTGTAATAAAATTTGATAATTAATCTTGTTCTGTGGTAATTTTCTGTATACTCTTTTGTGATTGCACTCGTGTATGTGTGTTGAACATCCTGGGCACACATATGCATTAGTTTGGTTCAGTTTTCGGAACCGGGCATCACGGGTAGAATGACTTAATCCAAAAAGTCTCTCCCGAAGGTGGGCCCAGGGGGCCACTGTCGGTACCCTGTGTACCGGATACCCCTTGGAACTGTGAAGAGTGCAAAGGAACTCCACCTATCTGAGTTGAAGACCTCCAAAGGCCCCACATGTCATACAGAACCAGACATGCCTCCCTTCTATGGTTAGTCCCAGTGCCGCCATGCGTATCCTGAAACTGGAGCTACATTCCATACATGGGAAAGCTCCAGACTAGATATCTATGTGGCACCCCCTGACCTAACCCTCGACAGAGGGAAGCTCCGGTACCGACACGTGTACAATAGCACTAGACCTACTCATCCAAGGCAGTAAGCTCCGGAGCTGCCACGCATTCAACCACCAGACCTTCAACCTCAACAGGCAGATTGGTGGACCTCCAACGGCTCGGACCTTCAAGTAATATTAAATACTCCAAGACCTGATTATGTGTCATTAATACTATCTTAATGACTCACGATCGGAGGACCTTAATAATAGTAACACACCATCAAGGCGCGTTACCATGCTGTTAAGGAGAATTAAGCACATTAACCGTGTATTAGACATCAGTAACCGCCAGGGCCACATGTCGGGTCAGGCTAACGATGTAACGGCCAGCCCTTGTACTATAAAAGGATTGGTCGAGCGATACACAGAGAGGCTTCCACACGCGCCTAACACTCCCAGACACTCTAGTCTCTCACACTTAAGCACTCAGACGCTCAATACAACAAGAACACACACCCGTGGAGTAGGGTATTACGCTCAGGCGGCCCGAACGACGTAAACACTCGTATCAAATCGCCATCTTACTCTGAATATCTGGGCTCCCTAACCGAACTACAAAACTCTGCAGGCTACCAATGGTAGTACCGGGAGAATTACCGGAATCACACTCCGACAACAGCCATCAACAACGACAAAGCGAGCACCAAGGGAGGCAGACAGAGATCAGCCGAGGTGGCCCCTCTCGGGTCCGTTTCGCTACACGTCGTCGGTTTGAATCTCTTATCCCCTGCTCTTGGTGATTCGACGCAAATTGAGTTTAACACTTTGACGTATTCATGAAAAATCAAATTAAAATCAAGTCAATTAACATATATAATGCAAATTGCTTAAGTATGAGACTAGTATACTTTGTATTTTGATTTCACTACCATGTTTCTGGACCCATATAATTAATTAGGACAACATGTCATCTAAGTTTTTGATTGGTGTGATATGGTGAGTAAAATAAACCCATGGACAAACCCTTGCTTGAAATTGATTTTGAATCTTGCACAATTTTAAAGTCTTAAGGTTTGCCTTCCTCTCTCATTGGAAATTAAATACCCACCAAGTCCATATGATATGAATATTTAAAACCACATGCATATGCCACTTTGCATTTTCATTGAACTTTGTCAAACCCTTGACCCTATTGAGTGACTTGCATGAAATCTTTTGATTAGGAAATTCCTTGTGCACTCCACCATATTAAATCATTTTCATCCATCCACCATCAAAAGATACTCCATAAGAATTATTGCAAAATCCTCTCTCATTAAAAATATGCGAAAAAAGAGTAGAAGGCATGGCTATAAGAGATCTCAAAAAGATTTCAAAAAAACAGAGAGAGCCAATAAATAGTCATGCTTCATACTTGCACAAAAAGAGAGTGATAAAATGGGAGTTATCATCAACATTCATCATCCACCATCCACCCATAATATGTGCACAAGAATTTCCTTAGTCATAGATTTTGTTGCTTGGTCTTCTCATATGGATCTCATTTTTTACTTAATAATATATGAATTGCATGTATGCTACTATTTATCCCTACCAAGCTCCACAAAAATCCATACTTAGTTGTAGGGACAAAAGTGGCAAAAATTATGCCAATGTGAGGATTCAAACACTTTGAGTGAACTGAGAGAATCCAATAGAGGAGGAAAAGCCACTATCCTTTTGATATTCGAAATATAGCGATTTTCGAAGTTATTTCAGCATGAGGAAGTCCAGGTGAGATACACTCGACCGTTCCACCTCTCAAACACCCAAGATGATGTGGTAGCCACACCACAAAGGGTTCATAAAACAAAGATATGATTAAAATATTTTGTATACTCCTTTCATATCCACAGCAAAATTTTATCTTAGCACTTAATTCTTCTTGCCTTTACTCGAGGACGAGCAAAGGACTAAGTGTTGGGGAGTTGTTGACAGCCCTTAAATGCTAAATATGACCATCAATACATTGCATAAAGATTATAAAATGGAGAACATAACATAGTGGTACGAATTAAAATTAATAAATTCCACAAGTGTTAGTGTCTATTTGTATGCAGGTGAATTAAGCCCCAAAATACCCAAGCATGCAGGGAGCAATTCAAAAAGTTGTCATTTCAACGAATTAGACGATGACACATGGCATCACATGGATCTATGACTCATTCCCAGGCATATACGAGGAGATCCAACGATGTTTCACTCGGGAAGGGGGTCAGGGCCAACCTAGAAGTCACCCTGAGAAAGCACAGCCATGGGGGACCAGGATCGGGTCGATCGACCGCCCTAGTCGGCCGACTTGGCCCTGGCACCAAACTCGGTCAGCTACCACAGGTTACCTTCTTGTGGATCCCTAATGGTGGTAACGGTTGATTCGCATGCTAATTGTGGCGCCAAACCAACTGAACTTGTGTATAAATACCCCCTCACTTCCTCACTTCTCCAAACACCACAAGTTTGAGAATAGTACTCTACTCATAAGGTTTAGAGCTGCCCAAGTGGCCACCCAAGTAGAAGCAAGAGAGTGAGGAGGAGCTAGGAGGAGGAGGCTTGGGCTTGTCAAGTCCCTCTTCTACACTTGTATCTCTATGGAAGTTCAGCCGGAATCGAGTAAGAAATTTCAGTGAATTCAATACTTGATTTCTATTTCATAGTAGTTTGCTTACATAACTACTTGTGGGTTCACTGCTTTAATTTATTAGAGGCTCTAGTCGTAGTTTTGCATTCAAAATGATTAGAGTTGTGAATTAGAACTTAAACATGGTGCTTAGGTTAGAGTTCATTAGTAGATATCTCATAGACCCACGGATTGAAGAGGTAGACAGTAGGTGGTGACAGCCCTATCTGTCCTTAGTAATCCTTCGTGTTCGGCTACGCCATAGGCTCTTGGCGAGAATTGTCCTGGTGTCGCCAGGGGTAAACCCGTGCTTGAAGCAATTAGCAGCCGTAGACTACTGTGGCCTAGATCTCAAACCATTGAATTCCTCTCAAATCCTTGCCTACAAAACAAGTTGTGTGTCCTTGGGATAACAAGTTAGGAGATCTCACACACGTTCCTTGGATTTGATACCCTTGGGAATAGTCTTTAAGGGGAAGTGCTATGAAGGTATTCTCGTGCGCTTGCAGATTATTCTGGTTTTGTAAGAAATACCAACAATACACATGCATGTCTTAAAAGTGTGCATGTGAACATGCTAGTGATGAATCCTAAGGCCTAGTGATCCAATCATATTGGACACAGGTTTACACCTGGTCTGCTAGGTGACTACCGCTAAGAATCTGTGACTAGGTGAACGTGGAGGAGTACAAAGGACGGACAGGACTGTCACGACCTATCGCCTACCCCTAGAACCCGTGGGTCTACGAGACATCCAATGCTACTTAAGTATCCAAACACCACATTTGCACAATAACTAGATACCTTAGAAACTGCAGTACAAATATCATTCTAACTAACCTAAACATTATTGAACCAATGATGAATCTAAGCACTAATTTATTCATACTAACATATTCATACCTTACTTATTTAGACTCTAGTGGAGGCCTGTGGTGTTTATGATAATATAATAATAACATTACTATACTATCATAATAACAACTAGTCCTACCACATACATGGATTCCACAATCAAACAAGAAATACTTCATCCAAGCATATGAATATAAAAATACTAATATTATTAAATAGCATAAATTCACAAATAAAAGAGAAGAGACATGAGCTATAACTTTCCTAAAATGGACTTTGGAAGTAGAGACTCCTCTCTACAACCTAAACTCTACTAAGAACTAGGAGAAATGTGTATACAACAGAGTGATGCTCAAGTGGTGTGTGTTAAAGTGAGGAGTGAGGTCCTCTATTTATACTAGCTTCAGAGGTGATTCTTGCCATAATTCGTACGAGAATCAGTTATTGCTGCCATCACGGTGTCATAGGGGAATGACACACAATAGTTGACCATGTTTGGAGGCAAGATAGAGTTGGTCGAACCCCTGGTTCATCCGCACTCCAACGTGATCTAATGGGCTTGTGCTTTCTCTAGATGATTGTTAGGTAGGCTCTCTGACCATTTCTGTGTGATTTGCTATTGGATTCCTTTAGATACTTTTGGAATTGTGCCACTAGATCCAGGGACTACCACTTGTCAGACTATGGTTGAGCCTGTAGTTTTCAGGATTACACCCCTGGATTCTCATCATTTTTGTGATAAGATACCTGCATGCACAATTTCTCCAAACACAAGTGGAATGTTAAATTTAAAGATGATGCATGTAAGAAATATTCACTTTAATTGAGATATATTGATGATCAAAATTGGTACTTAACGGTTGTCAACAAACTCTCTCAAGCTTACCCTTTGCTCATCCCGAAGCAAAGACTAAGAACTTACAATGCTCTACTTTTCAAAAGTCTCAAGTGCACAACAAAGCATTATACCTTGTATTGGATAAATTGGCAATGACACTTACCCTTTACCTTAGTTCTAATGGGCTTTGGGCTTGTCTTCTTTGGTGCTTGAAAGATAGAATAGCTCATAAAGCATGCATCACCTAATGTCTAACTTTCACTCAAATTCGAGAGAGTTTGAAATGATTTTTAAAAAATGGTCATAAATTCCTCAAATGATAATTATCGGTCACTCAATTTTTTTGTATGGAATTTCCTCACCAAGACAATGTCTCTTTTGGTCCTACATTAAAAAAAAAACCACTGTGGAGCTTGATTGGGAACAAGAATTGATGAGGACAACACAGCAGCGGAGACTTACATTGAACTGCAAGGACCAATCACAAGAGCACGAGCACGGTTAATAAATCAGCAGGTGAACTCGCTCCTAACTTCCTTTGCATGTGAGTTTGAGAACAGATTGCTATGTGATGATTTAATTGTTATTAGGAACAATGGAGAATATAAACAAGTGAAGGAAATAGGCCTTGGGAACGTGGAGAACCAACTGGGACATCCACAAGTTGATGGAATCAGTTTACAACGCGGACTCGAGTTCAACTCGGAGTCCAAGAGCAGTCCACCTTAAAATGGACGCCCAGGATGCATACAGACTCCGTTTCCAACGTTCCACATATGCACCGAGAGAGGAGAAGATAAATTTTCCAATGACTCTGGTCCCACCTAAAAATTCCTATGGAGTCGTTAAACATCATCTAAACAAATAGAGTCCAGATTTCTGTCCGGTGTTGCGCCATCGAATCCGGCCTTTGGGCCTTATATCCCGTATGAGTCCATTAGGGACACGTCTAAGCGTGTTTTGGCTGAACCCTAGCCTTTAAATACTTCAGCCACCGGTCATATTCGGTAGATTTTGCTTAGATCAATAATATCACTGTTCTACGGTTTGTGAGATCCCAACTTCGTGATTTCAGATCGTGTCTTCGACGTTCTTGCTTGTGTTCTCGGTTGCACTTGCAGGGATTAGCCTTCACTACGTAAGAAACTCAAATAGGAGACAAAGATGGGCGACATGCTCAAAGGCAGTTTCTCTGGTAATGTTAAGCGAGATGAGCCCGCTTCAGCGAGGATCTGACATGACTCGGCTAAAAGTACAAGGAGACGCATTAAAACAAAGTCCATCTCAGTTAAATTGATATCTAAGACACGCTATCCTCTCTAAAAAGTGGGAGACACGCATAAAACACAGCACGTCTCCTATGACCGACGTCTCCCTCTCCTCTGCTAAAAGAGAGGCGCTCTCTAATTGAAAGCGCGTCTCCGATTCCTCACGTCACCTTTAGCTTCGTGATTTCTCCATTTTGCTTCGGTTCACTGTTGATATCACACATCACTGAACTCAAACCATATTCTCACTTGATACCTGAATATAATCAAATCCTTCCTTATGATACATGAGGAACACGATGAACACACCACACATTCATTCATTCACACAGTTGAAGAATAGACAATATTCAATCACTTAGATAAACAAAGATAGAATTCATTCATTAACAATATTTACAAAACAGAAGCTACTAAAAACAATAAAGAAAACTAAATCCTACTCCTACTCCTACTCCTCCTCCTTGTCCGTCGGCGGCGACTTTGGCACCAGTGCAATAGGAGCCTGGGTCGGCTGCTTTGGCTGCGCCGGCTGCACCAGCGGTGTAACCCCATGAACGAGGTTGCTCTCCGTCGCCTCCACCAGGTTTCTGCGGCCCACGGGGCCAAGCACCTGGGCCATCTTCCTGAACAGAATGTCGAAATTATTGGCCACCCCCGTGAGGGCGAAGAGGTAGTGGCCGATGGTACCCATTTCAGTAAACTGGGGAAGGGTACCCAAACCCAAGGAACTCATGGTGCGAGACATATTATTGTATGACTCTTGCACCATAAGGAGGCGTTGCTCGGTGTTGAACCTCTCGGGGGAGCTGCAGCACAGTTTCTTGCACGGTGGCTCCCTCGGAGGACTTGGCGGCAGAAGGTCGGCCATGGTGGTGGTGGGTCGTCGGGGTGGAGAAGACGAAGAAAAGAAGAGGATTCAAAGTGAGCGACGCGATTTTGGAGAACTCACTGGTGATGGCGCGTCTTAAATAAGGTTTGTGCAGAGTCGTCGAGGGAGCGGTTGGTTTCCCCGCGCATTAATGGAACGATTGCTGACACCCGATTCTGAAAATGAAACTAGTGAAGGCATATGTGTGCCCAAGATGTTCAACACACATACACAAGTGCATCACAAATGATATACAGACAATTACCACAGCTCAAATTATTAAATAAGTACTTTTATTACATAATTCATAATATCTTCGAGTACAAGCTCTAATGAATACTTATGACGAGTTTCAACTAATGCAGCGGAAATAACTAAATAAGCAAACTAAGCAACTAAGTAATAAGCATAAGCAAAAGGGTAGCGCTCCAAGCGACACCACAGGCAAAGCTGACGGCAGACACAGCCTAGAACTCCGGATTATCACTGTTATACCCCCAATCCTGACCTGCAACTATTGGTGGGGGAATTGCAAGAGTGAGTACATGTTGTACTCAGCAACTGTGGAAAGTATGATATGTAGCTGATTCAAATGACGAATATAATAATGGCTAAGTGCTGAAAAGTACATTAAAACATTTGAAAAGAAATATATTATATGTATGTGAAGTAACCCATCATAAACCATAATTAATAACATAGTACAAGTCCATAATCCATATCCATCACCATTATACCAGATTTCACCATTACCATTAACCGCATCCATTGCCATAAACCAATCCATGACCATAAACCATAAACCATGTTACCATTCATAACTAGTATCAAACCATAACCATTAGTAAACCATAACCATCCGAATCCTAATTTCCGTCTAATCATGGAAGTTGTCCAGGTGCTCATAACTAGGAGCACAGCTATCATGATAGTTTTATTAGACTCTGCAGAGTTTGTACCACTTTACCCACGTGTTTGTGATTTCATCACCTTGCAGTGACTAGAACCTCTATTATGCCTTCTCACACTTCCGTCGGCGTGTGTCCAAGATATCACAAAATAGCCTTTACAAAGGGATTACTAGCCCATTCAGACCCCACTGAGGTTTCACCGGTGGCGATGTCTCCAACTGAGCACATCTTCAACCAAGGGCCCCCTCTTGAGCCATTTGGATCCCAGGGTAGTCCCACCAATCACCAACAAACCCAATCCGACTACCCCTTCCCCGAGCATCCTTAATGGTCCAAACAGCACTGGCAAAGCCCTAATTAATCAGCTACGCCGCACCCATATTTGGCCTCGTGGTGGTACTGTAGTCCTGGCTTATTCTCGCATGAACCGGTCCTTAGATCTAAAGCAAGCAAACCACCATGACATCCAACCCAATCCACATTCCAGGCTTGCTTAGATCACATATTACCATATTACATTAACCAGTTCATGTTAACCATAATCTCATAATTGCATAATTAAGTGTATAGTTGTTTTCCCATCCCAATTGGTTAAGCGAAGCAAAAAGGTAAAAAAGCCCTTCCCAACTCTCTACCATGAATTCAAGGTGGCAAGGGTGGTTAAACAAAGCTAGTAAACTTCCTATCAAAGGATTTCCCATCATTTGACACAAGCATGCAGTTTTGCAAACAAAACATTTATTTTAAAAAAAGGGATCAATATGTCTAAGAACACTTGACTTGCTCTTGGGCTTGATTAGGATCAAAGGCTTCAAACTCCTGGTGCTGTAGCTCCTCCGTAGCACTCTCTAGCGTAGATCTGTCTAATCCACGCAATAACATACAAGACAAGAATTACAATTGAAGAGTGCACAAATATTACTCAATATGACATGACATGCATGATTAATGCAAATGCAGGGCAAAACTAGTTAATAAGTCGTTAATAATGTCTACCAACTGGTTCTAATAGATTTTAACAGGTTTGGATAGGTTTGGAACTGATTTCAAATCAATTTTAGAATTAATTCAACACAAGTTAACAAGGAAAATCGGACTAGTCCGCTAGGGACCGGACAAGTCCGCACTTCGCGGAACTAGCGAACTAGGGTTTTCTAGATCGACGTGAATTTGGAGATTTAGGGTTGAATTCTATTAAGGAAAAGGAAGTACAAGGTATAACAGGTGTCTAAGACTCCAAAGGATCAAGGGTTTTGGAGGCAACACTCGATTCTTGACAATCTAGGGTTGATGAAGAACTTGATGGTGAATCGTTGATGAAGAACGCGAAGTTGATGGAGATCTTGATGCTCTTTCGTTTCCTCCTCTTCTTATTCTTGCTCTAGATCTCCTTCTCCCTCCTTGGTGGTGGCTATCCACGAGCTATGGTTTGGGTATGGTGGAAAAGTGACAAATAGATGTCAAGCCAAGGGGTCGGTTGTTTATATAGAGGTGGAGGCTAGGGTTAGATGGATTTCGAGTTTTGAAATGAGTAGGGTTCGGTTTGGAGTCTCACATGGGCTCTAAAAGAGTTAGGCGTGACGTCTCTAGGCTCACTTAATGTAAATTCCAAGAAACAAGTCATTAAACACAAGATCAATTCGAAGTCACGATTTATCAGACAAGTCAAAAAAACGCCGAACTAGTCCGAAGTTGGACAGAGAGAAATCGGACAAGTCCAGACTGGACATCGGACAAGTCCGAACTTATCCAGTGGGGAAAAACAAACAAGTCTGGCCAAAAATTGGACAAGTCCGACTTTAGTCAGAGGGGAAAACAGACAAGTCTGCTGGAACACCGGACAAGTCCAGGGACTTAGCAAAATTTCCAAGGAATTAGAACATAGGACTAGTCTGTATAGGACCGGACAAGTTTGAAAGTGTCCAGAGAGAAATACAGACTAGTCTGCAGAAAAACAGACAAGTCCGAGCGAGCTCGGAGAGAAATTGGGCTAATTCGCACCAGGACTAGTCCGCACTTCCAAGAATTCTTAAGTGTGGTTTGGCTATTTATTCATTTTAGACTTGTTCCTTTTTATGTGGACTAATGTTAGACACATTTAATGATGGATGCAGGGCATGATACATGAATATGAGGGTGTTACAAACCTACCCCCATTAAAATGAATCACGCCCTCAAGATTCGACGTGGAAGAGAAAAGATAGGGAAATTCCTTCTTTAGATCATCTTCTAGCTTCCACGTGGCTTTTGATTCTGTATGATGTTTCCATTGAACTTTACACCATCTAATAGCATTGTTTCTTGTGACTCTCTCCTTGGTTTCCAAGAAATTTGCCTCTAATTTCAATTCTTCCATTGGCACTTGTTCTTCCGGCACTCTCAAGCGCTTCTTGAGTTGGGAAACATGAAATACATCATGAACATACGATAAGTGAGCTGGCATCTCCAACTTATATGCTACCTCTCCTCTTTCGTCCAAAATCTTGAATGGCCCAATGTATCGAGGTGCTAGCTTGCCTCTTATGTTAAACCTCTTATGACCTCTCATTGGTGACACCTTAACGTAAACGAAGTCTCCCACTTCAAAGGCTAGTTTTCTCCACCTATTATCCGCATGGCCTTTTTGTCTTGATTGAGCGGCCCTCAAATTTTCACGAATAATCTGAACTTGCTTTTCAGCTTCTAGCAACACATCCAGACCAAATACTTGAGTTTCCCCTGACTCATTCCAGAACAAAGGTGTCCTACACTTCCTTTCATAAAGTGCTTCATAGGGTGACATTTTCAAACTTGCCTTGTAACTATTGTTACATGAGAATTCCGCATATGGCAAACTCTTGTCCCAACCTTTCCCATGCTTCAAAGCACATGCTCTTAACATATCCTCTAAAATCTGATTGGTCCTCTAAGTTTGTCCATTCGTTTGAGGGTGATATGCTGAGCTGAAATTCAACCTTGTTCTCAAAGCTTCATTCAAATTTTGCCAATACCTGGAGGTAAATTGAGAACCTCTATCCGAGACTATCTTCTTCGGAACTCCATGTCGACACACGATGTGCTCCACGTATAGCTCTGCCAGCTGTATTGCAGTATACTTGGTCTTGACAGGGAAAAAATGAGCCGACTTAGTTAACCAATCCACAATTACCCATATTGAGTCATAACCAGACTGAGTTCACGGTAGACCAACTATAAAGTCCATACCAATCTCTTCCCACTTCCACTCCAGGATCTTCAATTGCTGCAATAATCCAGCTGGTCTTTGATGTTCTGCCTTGACTCGTTAGCACACATCACACAATGCTACATATTCAGCTATATCCTTATTCATGCTATCCCACCAATAACAAGTCTTCATATCTTTGTACATCTTCATACAACCAGGGTGAATTGAATATGGCGAATCATGTGCCTCTTTTAGTATTGTCTCCCAAATATGCTTCACATTAGGCACGACAATTCTTTTTCCAAGCCATAGGGTACCACGTTCATCCTCATCAAATCTGAATTCTCTTCCCTTTTGGGTCATTTCCTTGATTTCTTGGATTTCCTCATCCTTTGTTTGGCCCTCTTGAATTTCTTGCTCCAAGGTCAGGTTTAACTCCATTACTCCCATCTCATTTACAAATCCAAGATTCAACCGTTTGAACTCCTTGCATAACTCGGATGGCAACTCTCGAACTGTGAGTTGGTGAACTACTCCTTTCTGACTCAAAGCATCGGCCACTACGTTAGCCTTCCCTGGTTGGTAGTTGATTCCCACATCATAATCCTTGATGAGCTCCAACCATCTTCGTTGCCTCAAATTTAGGTCCGTTTGTGTGAAAATATACTTCAAACTCTTATGATCCGTATAAATTTCACACCTATGTCCAAGGATGTAGTGTCTCCAAACCTTCAATGCGTGTACCACGGCTGCAAGTTCCAAATCATGTGTTGGATAATTGTGCTCATGCTTCTTCAATTGTCGTGATGCATACGCAACCACTTGACCTTCTTGCATAAGCATGCATCCAAGTCCTTGTTTTGATGCATCACAATATATATCAAAACTCTTGCTTACATCCGGCAATATCAAAATTGGGGTTGTGGTTAACCTTTTATTCAACTCCTCAAAACTTTCTTGACAAGCTTGAGTCTATTGGAATGCTTTCCCTTTCATTAGCAACTTTGTCATGGGCTTGGCTATCTTGTAAAAGTCCTCGATGAATCGTCGGTAGTATCCAACCATTTCGAGAAAACTTCGGATCTCCTTTACGTTCTGCGGGGGTTCCCATTTCAACACATCCCTCACTTTCCCTGGGTCAACTGAAACTCCTCCTCCTGAGATGATATGACCCAAAAATGACACCTCTTTCAACCAAAACTGGCATTTGCTGAACTTGGCATACAATCGATGCTCCCTCAATTTCTGCAATGTAAGTCTCAAGTGTTCCTCATATTCCTTCTCATCCTTTGAGTAGATCATAATGTCATCAATGAACACCACAACAAACTTATCCAAGTACTCTATGAAGACCTTATTCATGAGGTGCATAAAATAGGCAGGTGCATTGGTCAATCCAAAGGACATCACGGTGTACTCATAAGATCCATATCATGTCCTGAAAGTTGTCTTGGGTATATCCGATGGTCTAATCTTCATTTGAAAGTAACCTGACCTCAAATCAATCTTGGAGAAAACACAAGCTCCCTTCATCTGATCAAACAAGTCTTCTATACGGGGCAAGGTGTACTTGCTCTTGATGGTCACCTCGTTGAGAGCTCGGTAATCCACACACATCCGTTGGGTTCCATCCTTCTTGTCCACAAATAGAACGGGCGCTCCCCAAGGTGAAGAGTTTGGGCGAATAAAACCCTTCTCTAGTTGCTCTTGAATTTCCTTCTTGAGCTCTGCTAACTCCTTAGGAGGCATCCTATACGGACTCTTAGCTATAGGTGCAGTTCTAGGTATTAAATCAATAACAAACTCAATGTCTCGATCAGATGGCATACCTGGCAAATCATCCGGAAACATGTCCAAAAATTCACATACCATAGGAATCTCCTCAATCGCGGCACCATCCATATGATTCAGCTCCAATGGCTTCGATGCATGTTGAGATGCTTCAAATTCTATGGTGATCCCTTCCTCATTGGTCAACTTCACCATCTTTGTGGCACACTCAATGACTCCATTGTGCTTCCTTAACCAATCCATACCAAGTATAATGTCCAATCCTTGTGAATCCAAAACAATGAGGTTGGCGAGGAAATCTAACACCCTTATTCTAAGACTTACTTTTGTACATACTATATTTGTCCTCATGTCTCCTCCAGGAGACTTAACCAATAGAGTAAACTTCATATGAGAGATAGGCAAACTATACTTGGCAACATATTTTGATGCAATGAATGGATGCGATGCTCCAAAATCAAATAATATAGTCGCCGGATTGGAGTTTGCGAAGAACATACCAATGACCATGTCATTCGCTTGTTGAGCGTCCTCCGTAGAGACATGGTTGATGTTGCCACGACCAAAATTCTGTTGTCCACGGTTTCCTTGCAGCTATCCTCCATTGGGTCTTGGGGCATTGCTTCCACGACCAAGGTCAGACTTAGGGCATTGATGTGCAAAATGTCCAACTTCTCCACAAGTATAGCACTTCCTAACTGCACCAGAATTATTGGGACGTGCATGATTTTGAACATTTGCTCTAGGAAAGTTGGCACGAGGAGCAAAAGGCATTGGAGGCCTAGGTGCTTGCATGACAGGGCACTGCTGCACAAGCTGAGTTGGGTGCGGTGCAAATCTGAGGTGCTGAGCAGGAGTAGAAGAGCTGTAATAAGGCGCATTGGGTGGTGCAAAGCGAGGGTGCACATTGCTTCCTTGTTGCTGTCCTTGATATGGCGCCTTCCTTTTATTGTCTTTCTCCATCTCACGGAACTTATTCTCCACAAGAATTGCTTTGTCCACAAGCTTATGAAAGTTGGCATAATCACAATTAAGCAATTGCACTAGGATCTCATTGTTCAAACCTCTCATGAACAAGTATTGTTTCCGGCTGTCCCGACTGACATCCTCAGGCGCATACCTTGAAAGTTGAGTGAACTTATTGAGATATTCACTCACGCTTAACCTTTCTTGCCTCAAGTTCTCAAATTCCTGCCTGTTCAATATCATAACACCTTTCGGCACGAAGTGAGAACGGAAACTCTCCTTGAATTCCGCCTAGGTGATCCTCTCTTGATTCTCATGAGCATTGCAGCAAGCATCCCACCAATCCGCAGCTGCCCCAACTAGTTGATGAGAAGTAAATTTAACCTTCTCCCGTCAATGCATTGGACAATAGCAAGCTTCTTCTCCACGGACTTGAGCCAACTGTCAGCATCCAGAGGGTTGGCAGCTTGAGCAAAGGTTGGCAGCCTAGTCCTCATGAACTCTCCCAACCGGTTATGAGGAGGTGGGGGTGGCAGTGGAGGAATGTGGGGTTGATTGTCGTTGTTTCCATCCTGCAATTGTCCCATAGTCTGTATCATAGTCTGCATGAGCTGGTTTTGCATGGCAATAGCTGTTCAATGTTGATAGCTCCTTGAGCAGATCCTTGTCCATTGTTGTTTTGAGGTACTCCATTGTTCTCCTCCTCATCATTGCCATCCCTCTGGTTGCGAGTCCTCACCATCTGAAGAAAAGCAAGAGATAAGAATTTAGAAGACGTCGCCAACTATATGCAACAAGGGATATGAAACTAAACAACTAGCTATACTAGCCTAGATAGACATGGTAATGCTAAAGCATCCCGAAATCCTCTATTAAGCACACAAGCAACCAATATATATAGCAAACAGCACACCACATAGAAACACATCGAGTCCTAAGTGCTCCGATATACTCTAAAGTGTCCATTCTATCTAGGTTGTGTCCTATGGTCAACCTATGGCTCTTATACCAATTTGTGACACCCGGTTCCGAAAATAAACCAAGTGAACGCATATGTGTGCCGAGGATGTTCAACACACATACACAAGTGCATCACAAATGATATACAGACAATTACCACAGCTCAAATTATTAAATAAGTACTTTTATTACAAAATTCATAATATCTTTGAATTCAAGCAATAATTGTAGGATCTAAGAGCAAGTGAAAAGCTACCAGAGGGGGGTGAATGGTAGATTTAAAAATCTTACGCAGCGGAAACAATTAAACCCCAACCCCTTCGGCAGAAAAATGATCTATTAAAGAAATCATGTGTGAGACTAATCTAAAAGTGTTTCACCGCGACAAAAGTGATATATATCAGATATAATTAAGTCACGAATACAACACAAAAATAATCACTCAAATCCGTCGAGAAAAACTCAAGCTATGATCGAAAGATCAAACAAAGGTCAATCTGCCCTACCCGAGAAAAAACAGTTCTGGAACGCTACAAAGAAACTCATGTAGATCATAGACCACAAATCCAATGACCATGAAATTTTTATAGATGATATATAATAAAGTTGTGAAGACAACCCAAAAAGAATCACGTCAATTGGATTTGTAAAACTTGAGTTATGATAAAACCACCGACGAAAGGTAGTGCTGTCCAGAAACTCGATGAGTAAAACTTGTATGGAACAAGTCGGACGAACAAGGCACAAAATTTCCTTCAAACTACGAATTTTATTCGATAGAACACAAGAGGAACAGCCCCAAAGTCGTGCACCACGAGCTTTGGGCTCCCTTGCTTATATAAACAGCTCGAAAGCCAACTCAACTCAGATTAGGAACCTAATCCTACTCTGTTCACGAATCGTAACTTTCCATAACTGCTTAGGATTCTTCTATACGCAGATAGAAGCAATCTTAAGACTTCCAAACACCTTAGGAACGTATCATATATTCCTAAAACAACTCAAATTCGTGACCCACACGAAATCCTATCATAACCAACTCAAATATTTCCATATTTGAGTCAAACCCGACTCAGCCGCAGCCTGAGTCCATAACCTAGTCGGTTGGACCTTTCCGACCAACTCTTTACGTCCACATATATTCATCACGTCTCAGAACCATGTAGCCACGTCCATGCACTCCTTGCACATGTGCAAACATCTTCCAATGACGTCCACGATACCTTCACATGCTTTGTTCTTGATTCAATCATGCTGCGCAACCTCCTGATCAGCTCAACCACAATTCCTCCTTAATTTGGTTGTTGGAACCTCATCTCCTCCCTGAGACTAGTCCAATGGATCCCTTCACCAGTCATGTCTTGAACTCAAGCAACACCTGCACATGAATAAACAACCAATCCATACAAGCCCAAGTCCTTGACTGGACTCAAGTTAGTTCCGAACACAACACCTTACGTGAGAACCTCACATAAGCATGTTGCAAAACCACAGTAACACGATATCATCCATGTCAACCAAAAACGCACCAAAGACTTAGCAAATTAATACTAAGCAATCTTTCCAGAGATGTAAAGTAAGTACGAAATATTGCAAATGAAAAACAGAAGCATTGCGGTCAAGTTCCAGACATTGCCAGAGCAAACCGGACCTTGAGCCGGAGCTTACCAGAGCTAGTAAAATCAAGCACCCGCCGGAGCTTACCAAAACTAGCAGGACCTAGCGCCGGAGCTTACCAAAACTAGTCCAAACTAGTCAACCCAAAAACTAGAGCTAGACAATGTAAGTCGGAGCTTAGTAAAAACATGCCGGAGCTATTGAAGATATGTCGAAGATAGAGACAAATCTCACAGGAGCTAACCAAAGCTAGTCGGACCTTAATAAAAAGGTGTTTTGGTGATATTCAAAACTTTTATCGTCAAAGCAAGTGTATTCACTACAAGCCAATGTATTCAGCACACATAGGTCTTACAGAGTGATGGCCCCCGAACCTACTCCGGAGAAAGGTCGTGAGGGGCGAAGATCCGAAGTTTGGAGTTGAAGCTTGACGAAGGCTTCAAAGCTTATGAGGTTCAGCCCCGAACCTCCGTCCACCATTACGTGGTGGAGCTACAGAGGCCATGTCCCACCGCATTGTCTTGAGGACACGACGGGAGGTGATGTCCCACGAACCACCAAAGATGGTGTTCATGGTCTTCCGACGCTCGTTGTCGAAAATGTCGGAGTCGTCGCCAACAGAGGTGTAAAAAGTCTTCAAGACCTTTTTGGGGTCCTGAAATCCTAACTTCTCTTCAGCCGGAGCTTCGTCGACTTTTTGTTTTCCTTCCCTTTGACAAAAAGGAGCTTCTTCCCGGCGCTTGTTGTAGCGCTCGGCGAGGTTATGAACCTCTCGGTAGTTTTCTAGGTTGTGGTTGTCCGTCTTGTGTATGGTACACCACATCTTGGAGTTGCCACCGTCTTCAGGCGACGGCCGAGGTCGTTTCTTGGGGCGTTGCCCCCGGCCACCCGGAGCTGCGGTAGCAGCAGGAGTAGGTGTGTTGGCCGACAACTTCTTCTTGCCGTTGGACTTTTTCTTCTTCTTGCCACTCCCGAAGGTAGTGGCTTCACCCTTGGAGGACTTTTTGTTGGTCTCCGAAGGTGGTTGGGAGTGCATTTCACGGCCCACTGCAGCCTTGGCGCACTTGTCTTCCAAGCTGAAGAGTTCCGTGACGCTGGTGACTTCCTTGGTCGCCAGCTTCTCCATCATCTTCTTGTCTCAAACGCCCTGTCTGAATGCTATAATAACAGAAGCGCTTGAGATAGAAGGAATGGTATTTCGTACCTGGTAGAACCTCTGGATGAAAGATCGCAGGGACTCTCCCCCCTTTTGCTTGACAGCAAAAAGGTCCAGTTCCGTGCCTGGTCGGGTGTATGAGCTCCCGAAGTGGGCAGTGAACTGTTGGCACAGCTCCTCCCAACTATTGATGGAGTCAGGCGGAAGGCTCATAAACAAATACCTGGTGGTCCCAGTCAAAGACACAGGGAAATAATTGGCCATCACGGCCTCATTGCCCCCAGCTGCAAGGATAGTTGTGGAGTAGATTTGGAGGAATTCAGCGGGATTAACTGTCCCGTCAAATTTCTCCGGCAGGTGAGGCCGGAACTTCTGCGGCCATCTGACCATGTGTAGGTGCATGGCCAAGGCAGAACAGCCTCCTCCTACTCCCTCAGGGGCAGGGCTGTCCCGAGCCTCTCGCCTCTCGCGAGCATGCTCGATGTGGACACAGCCGTCCTGTTGACGATAACGGTGATCAAGCTCCGCCCGGAGGTCATGGGTCGAAAGCCTCATTATCGTATGAGTATGTCACACCCCGAAAGGCATAGACGTTGCCTGGTGAGACGCAGCACACTTCCTGTGCTGTGAAGCGTGTGGATCGAGTCTACCCGACAAGGTCCGATGCTGCGATTGGGCCCGCCCTGAGGGGGGAGGACCTTGATTGCTGATGCAATCGGCTGCTGCTGCAACCAGATGATCCACATCAGCTCTCCACTGTTCCATCGCACCCTGGGATGCTCCTGGAGGTGGTGGACGTTGGAGGAGAGCACGTGCAACATGAAGCGCGTGTTCGGGGTTGTTGTTCGCCGATGCAGTGATCAACGCGGGCGCCCCATCTCGTTGTCCAGCTTGATTCGCCGGTGCGGACGGTGGTGGTGGTGGCATGACTCCTACTGGAGCCACAACACTTCCTGGTTGCTGCATGTTGGAGGGATTGCCTCCAGCAGGTTGCACAGCATGGTTGCCGTTGGACAATCCAGCAACAGAATTCACCTTCTTTGAATCTCAGGCGCCCCCTACCTGGCGCGCCAACTATCGGGGGGTGATTCCGATAGTTCTCCAGTACTACCATTGGCAGCCCGCGGAGTTCTTAGTTCAGTTATGGGCGCGCGGAGATTCAGAAGAAGGTGGCGATTTGACACAAGTATTTACGTGGTTCAGGCCGCCTAAGTGTAATACCCTACTCCAGGGGTGTGTGTTGTTGTTTTATTGAGCGTCTGAGCGCTTGAGTGTGAGAGACCAGAGTGTCTGAGAGTCTTAGGCGTGTCATGCTTGTGTATCGCTTGGACAGTACTTTTATAGTACGAGGACTGGCCGTTACATCGTTAGCCTGGCCCGACATGTGGCCCTGGCGGTTACTGATGCTTAATACACAATTAATATGCTTAATTACCCTTAATAGCGTGGTAGCGCGCCTTGACAGTGGCATTACTGGTATTAAGGGCCCTCCGATCATGTGTCATTAAGATAGCATTAATGACACTTAATTGGATCTTGAGGTCTTTAATGTTCCTTGAAGGTCCGAGCCGTTGGAGGTCCACCAATATGCCTGTTGAGGTTGAAAGTCCGACATTTGGACGCGTGGTAGCTCCGGAGCTTACTATCTTGGACGAGTAGATTTGGTGCTGTTGTCCACGTGTCGATACGGAACTTCCCTCTGTCGGTGGTTAAGTCCGGGGGTGCCACACAGGTATCTAGTCTGGAGCTTTCCCATGTATGGAATGTAGCTCTGGTTTTATGATACACGTGGCAGCACTGTGACTAACCATAGAAGGGAGGCAGGTCCAGTTCTGTATGACACGTGCGGCCTTTGGAGGTCTTCAACTCAGACAGGTGGAGTTCCTTTGTGCTCTTTGCAGTCCCAAAGGGTATCCGGTACGCAGGGTACCGACACCTTCTATCTCGAACGCTTCTGTTATCGTCGCATTCCGACACGGTGTCCGAGACAAGAAGATGTTGGAGAAGCTGGCGACGAAAGAGGTCACCAGCATTACAGAGTTGTTCAGCCTGGCTGACAAGTGAGTCCGGGCCGCAGAGGGCCGGGAAATGCACTCAAACCAGCTCTGGAGGTTAACAAAAAGCCCTCCAAAGCTGAAGTCACTACTTCCGGTGGTGGCAAAAAGAAGAAGAAGTCCAACGACAAGAAGAAGCTATTGGCCGGCACACCTGCTGCTGCGGCTGCTATAGCTCCGGGTGGCCGGGGGCCACGCCCCGAAAAACGACCTCGACCTATGTCAGAAGACGGCAGCTGCTCCAAAATGTGGTGTCCGATCCACAAGATAGAAAAGCACAGTCTGGAGGAGTGCCGAGAGGTCCAAAACCTTGTTGAGCGTTATAATAAGCATCGAGAGGAAGCTCCTTTCTGCCAGCGGGAAGGAAAGCAAAAAGTCGACGAATCTCCAGCTGAAGCAGAGCTAGGTTTTCAGGATCCCAAGAAAGTCCTGAAGGTTGTGTACAACACGATCGATGATGATTCTGACATCTCTGATAACGGGCGTCGGAAAACCCTAAACACCATCTATGGTGGTTCCTGGGATATCACTTCTCGCCGCATCCTCAAGACAATGCGGCGGGACATGGCCGCTGCAGCTCCTACTGCTAGGGCAGAACCTCACCGTAAATGGATGGACACTCCCATCACCTTCGATGCTACGGATTGCCCCCGAAACATGGTCAGAGCTGGCAAATCACCACTGATGGTATCTCCTACCATCTATAATGTCCAGCTCTACCATGTTTTGGTGGATGGAGGTGTGGGGCTGAACCTCCTAAGCTATGAAGCCTTCGTCAAGCTCCAGGTTCGACCTTCGTACCTTAACCCCTCACGCCCTTTCTCTGGGGTAGGTTCGGGGGCCATTAGCCATCCCGGATCCATCACACTCCCTGTGACCTTCGGAACACAGGAGAAATATAGGACCGAGAAGCTAGTCTTTGATGTCGCGCAAATCAGCTTACCCTTCAACGCCATCCTGGGCAGGCCTTCCTTGTACAGGTTCATGGCTGCGGCTCACTATGGCTACCTGGTTTTGAAGATGCCAACACCCTCTGGTGTTCTCCGCATCCGCGGAGACCATACTGCAGGAATCACCGCACTGGAAGAACTCCATGTGCTTGCAACGGCGTAGGAGGAGGCATCCAGTAAAGAGCAAGAGGCTCAACCTTCGAGCACTCATCACCAAGGCTCAACCTCTGCACCACGTGTGCAGCCAAGCGACGACAACGACATACCCATCAAAGTCGTCCAAATTGGTTCTGATGCTACTCAGACCACCTGTATATCGAGAGGTCTGACCAAAACATAGGAACTCGCACTCATCACTTTCCTTCAGGCAAATGTTGACGTGTTTGCCTGGCAACCGTCACAAATGCCTGGGATCCCTAGGGAGGTGATTGAGCAGAATCTGAATATTTATCCCGACGCACGGCCTGTACACCAGAAGCCCCGAAAACAATCAATCGAGCGGCAAAACTTCATCCGACAGGAGATCAAGAAGTTGCTTGAAGCTGGTTTCATCCGGGAAGTTTTTCATCCAAAATGGCTGGCAAACTCAGTTGTTGTACCCAAGGCCGGTGGGATGCTTCGGATGTGTATCGACTACACCACCTTAAATAAGGCATGTCCAAAAGATCCATTTCCACTACCTAAGATAGATCAGATAGTGGACTCCACCTCCGGGTGTGAGCTATTGTGTTTCCTAGATGCATACTCCAGATATCACCAAATCCAGATGTCTAGGGAAGATGAAGAGGATACTACCTTCATAAAGGTAGATGGATTGTATTGTTATACTGCCATGCCCTTTGGTCTCAAAAATGTTGCCTCAACCTTTGTGCGAGCTATGTACAAAACTTTTGGAGAACTTATTAGGGACTTGGTAGAGGTGTATGTCGATGACATTGTTGTGAAGATCAAGAACAAGGAGTCACTCCTTGACAACTTGCAAGCTGTCTTCGACAAGCTGCGCATTACGCGCACCAAGCTGAACCTAGACAAGTGCGTCTTCAGGGTTAGCTCCGGAAAGCTCCTTAGTTTCTTGGTAACCCACCGAGGAATTGAGGCAAACCCGGCGAATATCAAGGCAATAGATGATATGCGGCCTCCATCCCACATCAAGGACGTCCAGAAGCTAACTGGATGTCTAGCTGTGGTTCATCTCAAGGCTAGCAGAGCGGGCACTTCCCTTCTTCAAGCTCTTGAGGAAGTCCAGGCCATTCCATTGGTCTGAAGAAGCAGAAAAGGCGTTCCAAGAGCTCAAGCAGCTCCTCACCACATTACCAATCTTGGTAGCTCCAAACCCTGGTGAGCCTCTACTGCTTTTTATTTCTGCAATCACAGAAGTTGTCAGCATGATCCTGGTAGCGGAAAGCCCAGAGCCACATCTAGTCCAGGAGCCCAGATCCCTTCGGGAGGGTGCAGAGCTACCTGAAGGCGAGTCTTGGTACCAGCCCCCAGGCACGGATCTTCAAGAAGGAATGTTAGAAGATCAACCTCTCTCATCTGAGGGAGTTCTCACAGCTGTTAAAGAAGATCCAGACCCCTCAGGGAGGGTCTGGGTTGAACAAGAAGAAGTTCTGAGCCCCTGTGCGAGGCTCCAGGAAGCTCAACAAGAAGGGTCAGACCCCTCCGGGAGGGTCCAGGTCGATGGAGAGGAAGGTCAGGATCCCTACGAGAGGGTCCAGACCGTCCAATACCCAACGCCCTTCATCAGTGAAGTACTCAACGATGCCAAGACCAGATACATCGAGGTGCATAAGCTGCTTTACACAGTCCATATTGCCTCAAGGAAGCTTCATCATTATTTCCAAGCCCACAAGATATCAGTGGTAACTTCTTATCCACTGCGTGCTATATTGCATAACCCTAATTCTACTGGGAACATCGCAAAGTGCGCAACAGAGCTGGCCGAGTTTGATCTCGAATTCGTGCCGCGACAAGCAATCAAGAGTCAGGCTTTGGCTGACTCCATGGCAGAATGGACTGCTTCTCCATCAAATCCCAGTGGTCCCAGCGAGCAAAAGCCGGAAGCCAAGGTCCCGGTCTTCACTGAACCTCACAGGACTCTCTGCTTCGACGGCTCCGCACAGAAGCAGGGTGCCAGAGCTGGAATACTTCTCCTCGCTCCGACCGGGGAGAATCCTAAATATATGGTTCACCTTGACTTCAAGGCGACGAACAACATGGCAAAGTATGAAGCTCTCATCTACGGGCTCAAGGTGGCACTATCCTATGGTGTCAAGCAGGTGTTGGTGAAGGGTGATTCACAGCTAATCATAAATCAAGTTAGAGGTGAATGCTGCTGCAACAACCCCCAACTAGCTGCATATCTCCTTGAAGTCCAGAGGCTCCAGAAGGACTTCGAAGTCCTGGATCTCCACCATGTTCAGCATCTCCATAACGCTGAAGCTGACGAACTCTCGACGAAGGCCTAAACCGGAGCTCCGGCTCCTGATGGAATTTTTGTCCGGAGGTTGTCAAGACCAACAGCTCAGTCTACCAAACTGAGCGAAGGGGGTGAGACCAGCACCTCGAAGTTGGTGGTCCCGATGGCCCTGTTATCATGGCTTCCACCAAAGGTCGTAGGTGCTGCAGGAAGCTCCAAGCAACCCAGCACACAAGACTCAGAAGCTCAAGTTAGCTCTGATGCATGGATCTCGAATATCTGGAGATACTTGAAGGACAACATCTTTCCTGAAGACAGTGTATCCGCCGATCGGATCGTCAGATTGGCTCAAAGATACACGCTGGTAGAAGGAGATTCTATCGGCGTGGTGCCAACGGCGTCCTAATGCGGTGCATTGCAAGGGAAGAACGACGCGAGCTCCTTGCGGAGATCCATGGAGGCGAGTGTGAGAACCACGCGTCTTCCGACACGTTGGTCGGCAAAACCTTTCGGCACGGCTTCTACTGGCCTACAACACTCCAAGACGTAGTGGAGTTAGTGAAAAAGTGTGAAGCGTGCCAGTTCCACGCAAAACAGATTCATACACCAGCTCAGTCACTAAAAATGATTCCTCCTACATGGCCATTTGTTGTGGGGGGCATGGATATTTTGGGACCTTTCCCAAAAGCTGTCGGAGGTTACAGGATCCTATATGTCGCCATCGACAAGTTCACCAAGTGGCCGAAAGCTACTCCAGTTGTGACTATCAACAAGCAATCAGCAATCAAGTTCTTGAAGTCCATAATCTGCAGATTTGGAGTTCCAAACAAAGTCATTACTGACAACAGAACCCAATTCACAAGTGCAACATTTCAAGAATATTGTGAATACCTCGTCATTCAAGTCAACTACGCATCAGTAGCTCACCCAGCAAGCAATGGCCAAGCCGAGAGAGCAAATGCAGAAATCTTAAAAGGACTCAAGATGCGCACATATGAGCGCCTGAAAAAGCATGGAGCCAATTGGAGTCCAACTGTGGGCAAGCAGGACTACACCTAACCAGTCAACTGGAGAGACACCCTTCTTATTGGTGTATGGAGCTAAAGCAGTCCTCCCTCCGGAGATCACCTTGGGGTCACTCCGGGTTCAGACCATCGATGAAGCCACGCAGGACCAGCTTCGGCGTGAAGACCTTGACCTCATCGATGAGGGAAGGTGCCAAGCAGTGGTTCGGAATGCACGTTATTGCCAAGTGCTCCGACGCTATGATCAGAGGCATGATTGCAACCGACAGCTCGAGGAAGGCGATCTGGTGCTGCAGAGAATACTAACTCGCAAAGGGATGAACAAACTTTCTCCTAGCTGGGAAGGTCCCTTCCGAGTGATCAAAGTATCCCACCACGGATGTATTTGCTTGGCAACTAAGATGGGACCCCGCTTCCCAATCCTTGGAACATCGAGCACCTCTGTAAGTTCTATGCTTAGTTTCACAAAGGTGGGTCTGTAATTACATACAATATATGTTATAGAGTCAACATATAGAGTCAGGTAGGTCCTCCGCGAGAACATCCGGACCCCTCCAGGAGGGTCCGGTAAGTTCAAGCAACACTTGATACAGTCCCAACACTAAAAGTGTAGCTACCTGCCCTGGGTTAGAACAAGAGGTATAACACATTTAGCCTGGTTTCGAACCCTAAGTGTGTCCTTGGTCTCCCTTGTGATCCAGACCTATAATGAAAGACATTGTTGTGTGAAAACAGACTCCACGTGCATTTATTTTGTACTGGCTCATTCTTCTGAATTATCTTTCTTTTCCTTCTTGTCTATAATGAAAGTGTGCAATTCTTGTTGACTTCATGTCCAAGTAATTCATATGTAATGCAAGTTGCATTGTTGATTTCTCTGGGTTTTAATATTGTTGAACGATCTATTCGCCTGAACGCCAAGCCAACAGAGGTCCGGAGTGAGCTATTGACTTAGTTTGGTCCTGCACCCTAAGTGTGCCACTCTACCTACATCCCGGCAGGCCTCGGTAAGACGGGTCAAGAAGACATTCAAATCTGAAGAAATTAATTCAGTGCACTTGTTTATATATGGAATTCTTATGGGTCTAAAAGTTCAAAAAAGAATAGTAAGACGCAACTTAGTTATAGATGAGAAGACGAATTTTACTATTTTTCTTAACTTTAGTGTGTAGGAAAGATTTAAAATTCATGCCGATGGTGGACAATGTCAGAGCTACTAAGCTCCGACATTCCGCAAGGGGGCCCATCATCGGCGTTTCATGCGTTGATAGTGGGTGCCGTCGAAGCTAACAAACTCCCACAACACTAGGGCGGTTCTTAATTAACAACGGCCTGAAAAGATCATGTATTTTCATCGGCGGTCATTGTGTAAGAACCGTATGTAGTTGTTCAATTATCACAAGCGGTTTTCATTGAAGAACGGCCTGAGAAAATCATTGTTTCCACTTATTTTGTGGCCCCGGAAACGTCAGAGTGCCCTAGATCGTGAGCGCCCATTGCAGGGATAAACAAACACAATGACATTGCAATTAAGGGATTTAATTGGAATACATAAACAAACGCAATGACATTGCAATTCAGGGATAATTTGCAACTCGATGAATTCCATAGATCATACATTGTGTGCCCTCTAAACTAAATTCGAATCTAAACTTATTCCCAATCTAAATTGTACCGTCCTGCTTGCTCCCGAACACGTCTCTTATATTCCCCTGGATCCTGAAAATATTGAAATTATTTAAATTAACAAATGTCGAAGGAGGAATGAATAACCTACATTGTTCACTAAGTCAAAGTGTCATCTAACCTTGATAAGTAGATTATAGCAATCATTTTCAACATCGGGCGCATTTGGCTGATGCAGCAAACGCTGAACTTCAAGTACTATAGTTTTGATTGTAAAATCAGTGCACCACTGAATGTGGCCTAGAGGGGGGGTGAATAGGCCTTTTGAATTCCCTGCACACTTAATAGAATCATCAAACCTTGGTTGGCCGGACTAGTCCGGTCGTGTGGGTGGACTTGTCCGGTGTGCTAAAAATATGTGTGTTGATCAAGTGTTGATTGGGAATCTAAGTTTCTTTAGCAGTGGAAATGAGAACAACTGATATTTTTATTTGAGATTAGTATAAGAATGCAGGTAAAACTTATAATTGCCTTAGGTTGATGTTTTAGCACTTAAGTGATCTAGTGAACAAAATTCAAATGAAATAAGGCGCAAGACACACGAATTTTTCCTGAGGTTCAATCTCACCACGAGATCTACGTCCTCGTTGAGGAAGCTCACACAGAGCCGGGTCTCCAACCCTTTCCCTCTTTAAGTCACCATGAAGGCCGACTTGATCTCACTATCACGGGTAATCACCAGGTTTGTGGGGCAACCTCACACGTTGAGGGCTCCCACGAGAATTACAATAAAGAAGTGATCAAATACACTCAAAAGTATTACAATGCAGAGTATGAGTGTAGAAAGATCAAACCCCAAGAGCTCGCAGTGAAAGAACGATGATCTCCCTATCCCGAATCCAAGTGTTCAATTGATTTCACTCTTTTTGCACTTTAGATGTGTGGGGAGATGTGTTTTGGACTCTTGGGACGAAGTGGCGGCGCTAGGGTTTGTCTTTGATCAGTATTTGACGTGTGTGTTAATAGGAAAGTTGTGGACTCTCTATTTATAGGGTTTCCAAAAGGTAGCCGTTGAAAAACCCTAACACCGGACTAGTCCGGTGCAAGTCTGGACTTGTCCGGTCACTGTGCATTTTGAAGTCCAGAAAGTCTGCCGGACTAGTCCGGTCCAAGCTCGGACTAGTCCGGTGCTGTGTGAAGGTGACTCCAGAAAGTTCATCGACTAGTCCGCAGACTAGTCCGATCTCCACGAATGGGAGATTCCAGAAAGTTCAACGGACTAGTGCGGTCCATGATCGGACTAGTCCGATCCCTCAATATGAGAGACTCCAGAAACATCAACGGACTAGTCTGGTGGATGCACGGACTAGTCCGGTCTCCCTATAAGTGGGATTCCAGAAAGATGAACGGAATAGTCTGGTCCATGATCGGACTAGTCCAGTGCTTTGTGAAAGTTAGGTTAATTTTAATCCCTTACCCTCGTGCAAAGTTGTGAGCTCTTGGAGTGTGTATTTCATACACTCCCTATACATTCAAAATCTAATTTGGTCTTCCAAGCTTCATCAAAGTATCTTTCTTTGAACACCACTTCATTTTTCACCTTTTTGTGTGCACCGAGCTGTTTCACTTGTTTGTCCTGCAATCATCTCAGTGGATTCATTAGGATCTCATATGTTTGTCATCAATTAGCCAAAACCCAAAAGAAATATCCTAGATGCACTTACAATCTCCCCCTTTTTGGTGATTGATGACAACCATTTGAGATATCACAATTGAGAATAAAACCTTGATTTTCATAAGGTGTGCACATATGAGAATAATGATAAGTCCACAAAAAGCTTCTCACATATGCACACACCTTATGGTGGGGTGCCTAACAGGTGTGTGATTAACAAGGTGTGATGAAGTAAAGGTAATCAATAATGAGCATAGAGATAATCATCCAAGCAACAATAAGCATCACACATAAGAGAAGAAATAGTGCATTACAAGGTTTTAAAAATAAGTACATGTCCTTGATCACAAAAACATAAAGACACCAACTAGAGATGGTCTCAAGCTACTAGTCTCAATCTCTCCCCCTTTGGCATCAAGGCACCAAAAAGAGAAAAATTGAGGGGAATCACCCATCGCCACTCTCTTCTTCAGTCTCGATCCTGTCCTCATCTTCACCACCATCATCATCCTTCGCCGGAGCAGACTCCTCCTCGGAGTCCTCGAAGGCGGGCGGGGATCCCACCGGCTCAATCTCCAGCTTGTCACAAATAGCTTTGATGTTGGCGTTGACATATTGTTGATGCTTCTTCTGCCTGACTTCAATCTTGCGGCACTTATGGTAAGATATCACCAAGTCCCATTTTCTTCAGTGCTTCATATGGAGCTTCCTTTTTATCTAGCACACACTTATCAACTTGATCCACTTGTGAGCCGTTAGATTCATCGAACACTACGTCACGTGCTACTTCAACAAGGCTGGACACCTTATTGAAGACACGATAGGCGTAGGCATTCGACTCATATCCGAGCAAGAATCCTTCATCGGACTTTGAAGCGAACTTCGAGGCCCTCGGTTTCTTGTTCAGAATAAAACATTTGCAACCAAAAACTTTAAAATAAGAAACATTGGGCTTTTTACCGGTAAGGAGCTCATATGGAGTTTTCTTCAGTAGTCGATGGAGATACAGTCGATTTGTGGCATGGCAAGCGGTGTTCACTGCTTCTGCCCAAAAACGATCTAATGTCTTGTATTCATCCAACATAGTTCTCGCCATTTCGATTAATGTTCTGTTCTTCCTTTCGGCCACTCCATTTTGTTGAGGGGAGTAGGGTGCCGAGAATTCATGCTTTATCCCTTCTTCATCGAGAAACTCCTCAACTTGGAGGTTCATGAATTCTGTCCCGTTGTCACTTCTGATATTCTTTATGGTTGATGAGAATTCGTTTTGAGCTCTTTTCAAGAACTTCTTTAGGATCCCCTGAGTTTCTGATTTATCATACAAGAAAAATACCCAGGTAAATCTTGAAAAATCATCAACAATTACTAAACCGTATTTGTTACCGCCGATGCTGATGTACGAAACTGGACCAAAGAGATCCATGTGGAGAAGTTCCAGCGGTCTTGCGGTAGTCATCACATTCTTGGCGGGGTGTGGTGCTCCGACTTGTTTTCCTGCTTGACACACGCTGCACGGCCTGTCTTTTTCGAAAACCACATCTTTAAGACCACGGATGTGACCACCTTTTAGAAGTTTCTGCAGATTTCTCATCCCAACATGGGCTAGCCGTCTATGCCACAGCCATCCCATGTTGGTCTTAGCAACCAAGCAAGTGTTGAGTTCGGCTTTATCTTTGTTGAAGTTAACTAGATAAAGCTTGCCCTTCAACATTCCCTTGAATGCAATCGAGCCATCGCTTCTTCTAAAAACAGTCACACCCTCATTAGTGAATAAACAGTTGTAACCTTTGTCGCATAGTTGGGATATTGACAAAAGGTTATAATCTAGAGAATCTACATGTAAAACATTTGATAAGGTATGTTGAGAGGATATTTCAAAGTTACCGCTACCAAGGACCTTTCCTTGGTTGTTGTCTCTGAAGTATATGCCTTCACCTGGATCCTTGTTGTACTCGTACTCTACAAACATACCTCTCTCTCCGGTCATGTGATTTGTGCATCCGCTATCAAGTACCCATTTTGTTCCACCGGAGGAGTAAGCCTGCAAAAAGAATTATTCCTTGGTTTTAGGTACCCAAGCTTGCTTGGGTCCTCTCAGGTTAGTAACAAGAGTCTTGGGCACCCACACACAAGTTTTCAAGTTCTTGTGGCGTGGCCCTGTATATTTAGCAATTAATTTTCCATATTTGGCTTTCATAAGAACATAAGAAGCGTTAAATGTATGAAACAATATTTGTGGTTCAGATTCATGGGATTTTTCCATAACAAAGACAATTCTATTTTTAGCATGATTAGAAGTAGACATGTGTTTGCTCTTATCAAAACCAAGGCCATCTTTGACATTAGGAGGTCTGGTGACCATATATGCACTGCGTGCATATTTGATCTTCTCCTTATCAAAGATGCCGCTTGGAGGGGCATGCATATTATGAGAAGTTGAAGCATTAGAAATAATATTCTTCTTATTAGAGCAAGTGCAAGTTCCGATAGTTGTCGAACTTATATCTTTGGAGGAGGAGCTCTTGGAGGAAGAGGAGTCACTTTGCTTAAGCGACTCAACTTGCACCTCAAGGATCTTGTTAGCTTTTGACAAGTTAGCAAGTTCTTCCTTGATTGCAATATGCGAGTCTTCTAGCTTTGAGTAAGTTCCCTTACTCAAGGCTAGCTCAGCTTCAAGCGACTCGTTCTTCTCTCTTTCAAGCTCGAGAAGCTTTTCAACTTCTTGATATCTCTTCCTTTCACGGATGAGCATATCTTCTTGTCGGTCAAGAAGTTCCTCCTTTTCAAATATTTTGTTCGACAACATTTCCATTTTCCTTAGAGCAATTTTATTTAGTCCTCTAAACATTTCTTCATTATCACTAGAGCTGTCAAAGTCATCAATAGAGGAATTTAGCATAGGAGGAGTGAGCCATACCTTTTTCTTGCCTTTCTTAGCCATAAGGCAAGTATGGTTGTTCATGTCCCATCCTCCCATGTTTGGAAAGAGTGTGGCCTTCATAGTAGGTTTCTTGATTGCGATAGTGGCCATTTCTTCTTCTTCATCGGAGGAGGACTCGTCGTTTGAGTCCCACTCCTTGCCAATGTGAGCTTGATGGGTTTGTCTTCTTTTTCTGAAATTTTTCTTTTCTTGAGATCTTGTTTCCTTCTTCTTTTTGTTTTCTTCATAAGGGCAGTTCACCATGAAGTGACCATACTCTCCGCAGTTGTAGCAAGTGCGTCGATCCTTGGATTTTCCTTTATCCTTGCTTTTGCTTTCATTTGAGTTGTTGTCGTGTCTTCTTTTCATCATTCGCTTGAACTTCTTGATAAAGAGTACCATTTCTTCATCATCAAGATCGGTGCTCTCGTCACTTGTATGCCCATCGTCTTGATCTTCACGAGCATCTTTGAGTTTGGGTCGGCATGTTGCTTTGAGAGCAACATCCTTCTTTTTGGAGGAAGTGATTTCGGCCAAGTCTTTGACGTATTGTGCCTCTTTCTCCATCATTTCATGGTTTATGATCTTTCCCAACAACTCATCGGGAGTCATTTTGTGAAACCTGGGGCTTTCTCTAATCATTGAGCAAAGTGTGACATTTCTTGGCATGAAGGCTCTGATCATTCTCTTGACTACCTCGTGATCCGTCCATTTCTTACTTCCATAGGCACGTATTTTGTTGATGAGTACCTTCATCCGGTTGTACATGTCTTGAGGTGATTCGCCTTCTTCAATAGCGAATATCCCCAACTCTCCTTCAAGCATTTCGATTTTTGCTTCACGAACCGATCTATTTCCTTCGTGAGCTATCTTGAGTGTATCCCAGATTTCCTTTGCACTTTCTAAGCCATCAATCTTGGTGAATTCCTCTCTGCTTACTAATGATGTGATCACGGCGACAGCTTGTGCATTTCTGTGAATCTCTTGTTCTTGTTCTGGGGTGAGTTCTTCATCCGTGTCCGGGATGTCTATGCCAGTGCAAACAATGTGCCATAGACTAGGATTTAGAGATATTAGATGCATCTTCATGTTGTACTTCCACATTGTATAGTCGCTTCCGTCAAACTGTGGAGGTTTTCCCATAGGAATGGAAAGATAATGGTTGTTTGAATTTAGATGGTTGTAGTTGTAAGGCTGTCGGGAGTAGTCGTGATAACCACTCCCCGTCGTCTTCTCTTCTTATTTTCCCTTTTGTCCTAGCAGTTTCTTTCTTAGAAGTGCCTTTAATTGTCGCACTTCTTCATCATCGTGTGGGCTCTCTTTCAGCACATCAAAAGTTTTAGTTTCTTGTTCCTCCTCATTGATGTTCATCTTCGAGATATTGTTGTTCTTCTCAGAGGCCATTGATCTCTTCGAGATGTGAGTCTCGTTGTTGGAGAACCTTGCTCTGATACCAATTGAATGTGGCCTAGAGGGGGGTGAATAGGACTTTTGAATTCCCTGCACACTTAATAGAATCGTCAAACCTTGGTTGGCTGGACTAGTCCGGTCGTGTGGGCGGACTTGTCCGGTGTGCTAAAAATATGTGTGTTGATCAAGTGTTGATTGGGAATCTAAGTTTCTTTAGCAGCAGAAATGAGAACAATTGATATTTTTATTTGATATTAGTATAAGAATGCAGGTAAAACTTATAATTGCCTTAGGTTGATGTTTTAGCACTTAAGTGATCTAGTGAACAAAATTCAAATGAAATAAGGAGCAAGACACACGAATTTTTCCCGAGGTTCGATCTCACCACGATCTCTACGTCCTCGTTGAGGAAGCTCACACAGAGCCGGGTCTCCAACCCTTTCCCTCTTCAAGTCACCACGAAGGCCGACTTGATCTCACTATCACGGGTAATCACTAGGTTTGTGGGGCAACCTCACACTTTGAGGGCTCCCACGAGAATTACAACAAAGAAGTGATCAAATACACTCAAAAGTATTACAATGCAGAGTATGAGTGTAGAAAGATCAAACCCCAAGAGCTCGCAGTGAAAGAACGATGATCTCCCTATCCCGAATCCAAGTGTTCAATTGATTTCACTCTTTTTGCACTTTAGATGTGTGGGGAGATGTGTTTTGGACTCTTGGGACGAAGTGGCGGTGCTAGGGTTTGTTCTTTGATCAGTATTCGACGTGTGTGTTAATAGGAAAGTTGTGGACTCTCTATTTATAGGGTTTCCAAATGGTAGCCGTTGAAAAACCCTAACACCGGACTAGTCCGGTGCAAGTCCGGACTTGTCCGGTCACTGTGCATTTTGAAGTCCAGAAAGTCTGCCGGACTAGTCTGGTCCAATCTCGGACTAGTCCGGTGCTGTGTGAAGGTGACTCCAGAAAGTTCATCGGACTAGTCCGCAAACTAGTCCGATCTCCACGAATGGGAGATTCCAGAAAGTTCAACAGACTAGTCCGGTCCATGATCGGACTAGTCCGGTCCCTCAATATGAGAGACTCCAGAAACATCAACAGACTAGTCTGGTGGATGCACGGACTAGTCCAGTCTCCCTATAAGCGGGATTCCAGAAAGATGAACGGACTAGTCCGGTCCATGATCGGACTAGTCCGGTGCTTTGTGAAAGTTAGGTTAATTTTAATCCCTTACCCTCGCGCAAAGTTGTGAGCTCTTGGAGTGTGTCTTTCATACACTCCCTATACATTCAAAATCTAATTTGGTCTGCCAAGCTTCATCAAAGTATCTTTCTTTGAACACCACTTCATTTTTCACCTTTTTGTGTGCACCGAGCTGTTTCACTTGTTTGTCCTGCAATCATCTCAGTGGATTCATTAGGATCTCATATGTTTGTCATCAATTAGCCAAAACCCACAAGGGATATCCTAGATGCACTTACAATCTCCCCCTTTTTGGTGATTGATGGCAACCATTTGAGATATCACAATTGAGAATAAAACCTTGATTTTCATAAGGTGTGCACATATGAGAATAATGATAAGTCCAAAAAAAGCTTCTAACATATGCACACACCTTATGGTGGGGTGCCTAACAGGTGTGTGATTAACAAGGTGTGATGAAGTAAAGGTAATCAATAATGAGCATAGAGATAATCATCCAAGCAACAATAAGCATCACACATAAGAGAAGAAATAGTGCATTACAAGGTTTTAAAACTAAGTACATGTCCTTGATCACAAAAACATAAAGACACCAACTAGAGATGGTCTCAAGTTACTAGTCTCAATCTCTCCCCCTTTGGAATCAAGGCACCAAAAAGGGAAAAATTGAGCGGAATCACTCATCGCCACTCTCTTCTTCAGTCTCGGTCATGTCCTCATCTTCACCACCATCATCATCCTTCGCCGGAGAAGACTCCTCCTCGGAGTCCTCGAAGGCGGGCGGGGATCCCACCGGCTCAATCTCCAGCTTGTCACAAATGGCTTTGATGTTGGTGTTGACATATTGTTGATGCTTCTTCTGCCTGACTTCAATCTTGCAGCAGCAGGCAAAGATAGAGGTGAGCATTTTGAGCACACCACCGGAGGATTCATGAGCAGGTGCAGAGCTAGGAGGAGCAGCTGAAGATCTAGTGACATTCACATCCCGAGTTTGTTTAGTCCTCCTCTCAGCTTCAGGGGATGGAGGTGCATCAGGAGCCGAAGGTAGAGTGTACTCAGTGGGCTTTTGCGGTTTCAACCCCGTATGGTGAACATCCTTGATGAACTCAAGTCCAGTCACCTTCTCAATCATGTACATGATGTACGGGGCATACCCGCAAGATCTGTTTGGAGTGATTGAGATGTTCACAATGTCATTGTAGATGTATTCAAAGACATTGAACGGTCTCCTCCCACCAATGACCTTCATTAGGGTCCTCAAGGTTCCTTGAATAGTCCCCGCATCTCCATCTTTCGGGGCTATTGTCTTCCTCAAAATTCTGTTGAGGACCACATAGAAGGGCTTCAAATAATTGATATTTGGAGGGACATAAGGCATCCTTGTGTCATAGAGAAATTTGAGCTCATCCTTCTCCAAGGGTTGTAGATTGTGGATAACAAGATCATGATCCAAAGTGATTTCAAGGTGGAGGATTCTCGCAAACTCATCATAAGTGACACTATACTTGGAACCATGAGTCATCCAAGTGAGACTGTCTCCATCACCAAGAGCAAAGTAGAGGGTGGAGTAGAATTGGGTGATGACCTCATTGTTCCAATCATTCTCAAAGGAAAACAGTTCCTTCAGTCTGTGCCTCTCCAGGGACTCAACCACCTCACGGAAGGCAGGATACTTCTTCGACTGCATGTACCCAATGTTCACCCATTGACTCTTCACAACGGGATTCTTCATCTTCATGTACACATGCTCATAGTAGTCAGCATGGAAGTTGCTCCAAAATCTTGGGTCTGAGCATTGCCGAGGTTGAGCATACACATTAACCTGCCTGAAGCTATCGGCAAGCTCACCCCCTTTTCCAGTGAAATCCTTACTTGAGCGCTGCCTTTTGCGGTGACTTGGGTTCTTCATTTTCAGGGGTCCAATAGGACCACTAGCAAGCCCCTTTCCTTTGTTGAGAGTCCTCTTTGGCTCTGAGGAGCTCTCACCAGCCTTTCCTTGGGCCTTCTTCACAACTACCCTCCTTTTCTTGGGCAAGTTGTCATGAGGTACGCATGAGGTACGCACACACAAGTAACATATTGAAAAATAAAACACATAAAACTACAATTACAAGTTCGGGTAAACTTCATGCATCTTATATATTACAATATCATATGTTAATTAAACATCATATTCATGTCACAAAATAGGTACAAACTACAAAAGGACATAATCCATATACCAACACATATGAGTCCAATACCAATACCATATACCAACAAAATATTCATGTCACCAAATTATTGAGTCCATACGTATATGTACACACATGCAAAAGGACACAATCCATATACCAACACATATAAGTCCAATACCAATACCATATACCAATAAACTATTCATGTCACCAAATTATTGAGTCCAAACGCATATGTACACACATGCAAAAGGACACAATTCATATACCAACACACAAAACTAGCAGCTTATGAAAATATACAAAGAAAAAGGTAGCATGCAATGCATAGTAAAGAAACTATGAGAATTTACTTAGGTACCTTGTGGCGCGATGTGGGACTGGGTAGAGGCGTGGCTCCGCGGGGCTGGGCGGCGGCGCGACAATGCGGGCTGGGTGGCGGTGCGGCAGTGCGGGCTAAGCGGCGATGCGGCAGTGCAGGCTGAGACGCGGCGCGACAGTGCAGGCTGGTCGGCGGCGGCGGTGGGTAATTTCGGCAGCCTTGCGGCGGTGGAAAATTCTCCAAGGTTGCGTTTCGACTGTGGCGAGGGGTCTTTATATAGGCGTCAGTTTTTCACAGGTGGTTTTTAAATTTTTCACAAGTGGTTGGTTATTAATAACCGCCTGAGAAAACAATTATCTCAGGCGGTTATTCATTACAAAACCGCCTGAGATAATGTCTGAGGCTCTTCAGTTTCCTTATCCCTTGCTTCTTTTTTATTTATATTCCAATATAAATACTCTAACATGTTTAGATTCTACAAATTGAGTCCAAATTCGATGATTCTTTCTTCTATATTTGTATAGAATTAATATCTACCACCTGAACTAAATATTTTAAAACTTGTATAGCTGACATTGTAATGTTTTGGTAAATATCAAATTAATTTCTACTCACATATTATTCACATTTGTGTATCTCATAAAAAAAAGGTCATTCACTTAAATTTGTTTGTATGAAGTATTTGTATTATTTATACATGTATGAATTTTGTTAATTTTTTTAAAAGCATTCAAACATGTCAAACTTCAAATTATCCATCATTCTAACTAAATGCGCATATACATATGAGGCATTCATCAAATTATGAACACACATTAATTCAAAAAAATTTAAAAAAATCTGAAAAAATTCATAGAGGTTGGTTTGATGAATAAAATTGTTCACTGAAAAAATAAATGAAAAAACATTATATTCATCAAGATAGAAAAATGAAAAATAGCAATTGTTATATATTTTTTATGTTCTGACCAATTTCGAAGGATTTATGAATTGAAATTTAATAGTAACCTTTACTTATCAATAATATTACAAGAAAGTGGAATTTTTCTTTTTTAAAGGACCCACATTTAATCAAGAATATTAATTAAGAAGAAGTAAAGATCTTCACAGGCGGTTGCTACATAATAACCGCCTGAGAAGATGATTACCTCAGGCGGGTTTTAATTACCAACCGCCCGAGATAATTGTAGATATTGTTCTTCAGTTTCCTTATCTCTTACTTCTTTTTTATTTAGATTCCAATATAAATACTCAAACATGTTTAGATTCTGCAAATTGTGTCCGAATTCGATGATTCTTTCTTCTATATTTGTATAAATTAATATCTACCACCTAAACCAAATATTTTAAAACTTGTATAGCTGATATTGTAATGTTTTGGTAAATATCAAATTAATTTTTACTCACATATTATTCACATTTATGTATCTCATAAAAAAAAGGTCCTTCACTTAAATTTGTTTGTATGAACATATTTGTATTATTTATAGATGTATGAAATTTGTTAATTTTTTTAAAAGAATTCCAACATGTCAAACTTCAAATTATCCATCATTCTAACTAAATGCTCATATACATATGAGGCATTCATCAAATTATGAACACACATTGATTCAAAAAAATTTAAAAAAATCTGAAAAAATTCATAGAGGTTGGTTTGATGAATAAAAATGTCCACTCAAAAAATAAATGAAAAAAGCATTATATTCATCAAAATAGAAAAATGAAAAATAGCAATTATTATATGTTTTTTATGTTCTAACCAATTTCAAAGGATTTATGAATTGAAATTTAATGGTAACCTTTACTTACCAATAATATTACAAGAAAGTGGAATTTTTCCCTTTTAAAGGACCCACATTTAATCAAGAATATTAATTAAGAAAAAGTAAAGATCTTCACAGACAGTTGCTACTTAATAACCGCCAGAGAAGATGATTATCTCAGGCGGGTTTTAATTACCATCCGCCTGAGATAATTGTAGATATTGTTCTTCAGTTTCCTTATCCCTTGCTTCTTCTTTATTTAGATTCCAATATAAATACTTAAACATGTTTAGATTATGCAAATTGTGTCCAAATTCGATGATTCTTTCTTCTATATTTGTATAAATTAATATCTACCACCTGAACCAAATATTTTAAAACTTGTATAGCTGATATTGTAATGTTTTGGTAAATATCAAATTAATTTCTAGTCACATATTATTCACATTTGTGTATCTCATAAAAAAATGATCCTTCACTTAAATTTATTTGTATGAACATATTTGTATTATTTATAGATGTATGAATTTTGTTAAATTTTTTAAAAACATTCCAACATGTCAAACTTCAAATTATCCATCATTCTAACTAAATGCTCATATACATATGAGGCATTCATCAAATTATAAACACACATTGATTCAAAAAAAATTAAAAAAAATCTGAAAAAATTCATAGAGGTTGGTTTGATGAATAAAAATATCCACTGAAAAAACAAATGAAAAAAGCATTATATTCATCAAAATAGAAAAATGAAAAATAGCAATTTTTTATATATTTTTTATGTTCTGACCAATTTCAAAGGATTTATGAATTGAAATTTAATGGTAACTTTTACTTATCAATAATATTACAAGAAAGTGGAATTTTTCCTTTTTAAAGGACCCACATTTAATAAAGAATAATAATTAAGAAGAAGTAAAGATCTTCACAGGCGGTTGCTACTTAATAACCGCCAGAGAAGATGATTATCTCAGGTGGGTTTTAATTACCAACCGCCTGAGATAATTGTAGATATTGTTCTTCAGTTTCCTTATACCTTGCTTATTTTTTATTTAGATTCCAATATAAATACTCAAACATGTTTAGATTCTGCAAATTGAGTCCAAATTCGATGATTATTTATTTTATATTTGTATAAAATTAATATCTACCACCTGAACCAAATATTTTAAAACTTGTATAGCTGGCATTGTAATGTTTTCGTAAATATCAAATTAATTTCTACTCACATATTATTCACATTTGTGTATCTCATAATAAAATGATTCTTCACTTAAATTTATTTGTATGAACATATTTGTATTATTTATACATGTATGAATTTTGTTAATTTTTTTAAAAGCATTCCAACATCTCAAACTTCAAATTATCCATCATTCTAACTAAATGCTCATATACATATGAGGCATTCATCAAATTATGAACACACATTGATTCAAAAAATTAAAAAAATCTGAAAAAATTCATAGAGGTTGGTTTGATGAATAAAAATGTCCACTAAAAAATAAATGAAAAAAGCATTATATTCATCAAAATAGAAAAATGAAAAATAGCAATTGGTATATATTTTTTATGTTCTGACCAATTTCAAAGGATTTATGAATTGAAATTTAATAGTAACCTTTACTTATCAATAATATTACAAGAAAATGGAATTTTGCCTTTTTAAAGGACCCACATTTAATCAAGAATATTAATTAAGAAGAAGTAAAGATCTTCACAGGCGGTTGCTACTTAATAACCGCCAGAGAAGATGATTATCTCAAACGGGTTTTAATTACCAACCGCCTGAGATAATTGTAGATACTGTTCTTCAGTTTCCTTATCCCTTGCTTCTTTTTTATTTAGATTCCAATATAAATACTCAAACATGTTTAGATTCTGCAAATTGAGTCCAAATTCGATGATTATTTCTTTTATATTTGTATAAAATTAATATTTACCACCTGAACCAAATATTTTAAAACTTGTATAGCTGGCATTGTAATGTTTTGGTAAATATCAAATTAATTTATACTCACATATTATTCACATTTGTGTATCTCATAAAAAAATGATCCTTCACTTAAATTTATATGTATGAACATATTTGTATTATTTATACATGTATGAATTTTGCTAATTTTTTTAAAAGCATTCCAACAAGTCAAACTTCAAATTATCCATCATTCTAACTAAATTCTCATATACATATGAGGTATTCATCAAATTATGAACACACATTGATTCAAAAAAAATTTAAAAAAAATCTGAAAAAATTCATAGAGGTTGGTTTGATGAATAAAAATGTCCACTAAAAAAATAAATGAAAAAAGCATTATATTCATCAAAATAGAAAAAAATGAAAAATAGCAATTGTTATATATTTTTTATGTTCTGACCAATTTCAAAGGATTTATGAATTGAAATTTAATGGTAACCTTTACTTATCAATAATATACAAGAAAATGGAATTTTGCCTTTTTAAAGGACTCACATTTAATCAAGAATATTAATTAAGAAGAAGTAAAGATCTTCACAGGCGGTTGCTACTTAATAACCGCCAGAGAAGATGATTATCTCAAACGGGTTTTAATTACCAACTGCATGAGATAATTGTAGATACTGTTCTTCAGTTTCCTTATCTCTTGCTTCTTTTTTATTTAGATTCTAATATAAATACTCAAACATGTTTAGATTCTTCAAATTGAGTCCAAATTTGATGATTATTTCTTTTTATATTTGTACAAAATTAATATCTACCACCTGAACCAAATATTTTAAAACTTGTATAGTTGGCATTGTAATATTTTGGTAAATATCAAATTAATTTATACTCACATATTATTCACATTTGTGTATCCCAAAAAAAAAAGGATCATTCACTTAAATTTGTTTGTATGAACATATTTGTATTATTTATACATGTATGAATTTTGTTAATTTTTTTAAAAGCATTCCAACATGTCAAACTTCAAATTATCCATCATTCTAATTAAATGCTCATATACATATGAGGCATTCATCAAATTATGAACACACATTGATTCAAAAAAATTAAAAAAAATCTGAAAAAATTCAAATAGGTTGGTTTGATGAATAAAAATGTCCACTGAAAAAGTAAATGAAAAAGCATTATATTCATCAAGATAGAAAATGAAAAATAGCAATTGTTATATGTTTTTTATGTTCTGACCAATTTCAAAGGATTTATGAATTGAAATTTAATGGTAACCATTACTTATCAATAATATTACAAGAAAGTGGAATTTTTCCTTTTTGAAGGATTCGCATTTAATCAAGAATATTAATTAAGAAGAAGTAAAGATCTTCACAGGCAGTTGGTACTTAATAACCACTTGAGAAGAAGATTATCTCAGGCGGGTTTTAATTACCAACCGCCTGAGATAATTGTATCTTCTCAGGCGGTTGGTAAGTAAAACCCGCCTGAGGTAATCATCTTCTCAGGTGGTCGGTACCTAAAATCCGCCTGAGAAAATAGGAGTCTATATATACCCCTCGACAGCGTTGGAAAAACCTAACCCGGACAAAACACATAGACGCCGTTAGGCTGCCAAAATTTTGTTTGCCGCCAAGTGTTCGCCACTGTCATCGCCGAGCTTCGCCGTCGCCGCCGAGCTTTGCCGTCGCTGCCGATCTTTGCCCTCGTCACTTCCAGGTACGACGAGCGAAGCCATTGCCGTCGCCGCCACGGTAAACCCTAAACCCTTCGACCTTCCATCCTCCGTCGCCGTGCCGCCTCCCTCCCCGCCCTCGCCGCTGCCTTGCATATCCTTGGTTAGGGTTTGGGAATTCGAAAAGGGTAGGCATCCTTTTGGTTAGGGTTCGGTGGAATTTGAAAGACTGTCAAGTTGTGATGTAACTGTATTGAAATTGTATGAACAAGCATCTAAATTTTTGCCATAATTATCTGTAGAAAGCTCTTCTAGTCTATTGTGATATATTTTTTGAAAGGGGAAGAGCTATTCTACAACTTCTCTATTCATTTTTACCTCAAATTTGGTTTAGAACTAATTAGAAACTAGAGTTGAAGTTAGTACTTGTGTACAGTGTTATCTAAAACAGCCACAGAATTTCTGAACTTTGAACAGACAAAATTCTTAAATTAGAAAATCAACCTATGCATATCTATACATGTCTGGAAATCTTAAAGATTCATCTATTAGTTTCCTATTCAACGCTAAGGCTAAAACACGCAATAACCAGGTCTAAATTGAAGTATCGTTTAAGGTGTCGCAACAGTCCAAAATCTTGCCAGTTATGTATTCAGTTGCTGTATGGATCGTAATTTCTAGTAGGATCATCAAAAGACTTCATAATTTACATTTATGGAATCCTGAGGATGTGTATAACAAGTTTGCAATATATTGTCTCTGCAAATCAATGTTCTGTATTTGAAAATTGTGGACAAAATCAGCAACATACAAAGGAAGCTCTGCCAAATTTCAGTTCAAAATCTGGGAACTTGGTTGTAACATGAGTGAATAGTATCATATGTACTGAAAATAGAGTGTAGTCGTCCCGCACTTCATCTCACAGGGTTGTGCTCCTTCGAGATTGGTGTCGCTATCCTTTTGCCAAACAAAGCAATGAGCTCGCATACGGCTGTTGAACATCGCTTGTGCTAAGAAAACAGATACAAGTAACTTCCTATTTAGAATAAAAAGATAAAATTGTCATTTCTGGTGAGCAACTTTAACATGCTTGTCACCTTCGCAATGTATAAGAACATTTTGGTCAGTCGCCTTAAACCCTAGAATGCCTTATCAAATCCTAGAATGCTTCCATCTTTTTCTTCATGCAACACTTCATGTAGTGTTAATATGCCATTAATTATATTTTTGTCTTATTAGTTCTAGCATGGAAAGCTCTAAGAAGACTGGTGTTGGTAGTAACAATAAAGAAGACAATATGGAGTTTACTGACTCTAGCAGTTCAGGCTCCTTTCACAGTCCATCAGATCTTTTTCCTAATATAAAATCTAAAAAGACTTCAGAGGATCTCGACCCGGAATATGATCCTACCGACGAGGTATGGATCACGAATCTTAACTTCAGCAGTTCAAGTTAATGTTGGTTGTCAAGTATATGAAGTCTTATAATTATTTTCTACCTAGATTAATCGCGAAGACAACAAGGTGACTTCGGCTCCTATAACCGCAGAAGGTTCTCCAATGGATGAATCCTCAGCTTTACTAAAGCGGAAACGAGGGCAACGAGGTCCTAATTAGGGTCCATTGGACCGCATCATGTACATAACAAGGGTCGTTCCAGGTGGGCTTCCCCAAGAATCACTGGATTCAGTTACCAAGTATCGTAATGCATGTGGTTTTCTTGTTAGGGAGCTTGTGCCCGAGCAGACCAAGAATGAGTTGTGGGAAAGAATAAAGAAATAATTCAAGTTCCCGAAAGGCACGGGAGAAGCTATAAAGAAAGCAATATTGGTCTCTTGCGGCAAGAAGTTTCATGGCTGGAAGAGCGAAATGAATGCTTATGTTAAGGCCGATAAGGTCCCTAGCCCGAGGAAGATGGGAAAAATCACACAAGCTCAGTGGCAAGAGTTTGTTTCTCAAAAGACCATACCTGATGCTAAAGCTCTAAGTGCAACTAGGTCAGAGCATGCAAAAAAGAACAAATACCATCATCGCTTGGGGTCTGCCGGATATGCCCCCAAAATTCAGAAATGGAATAAGATATTAGACAAAATTAACAGTAAAGACAATCCTCACCCATTAGAAGGTTGCGATGAGCGAACTCAATGGTGGGTCTTTGCGCGGTCAGGTTTGACCAGCAAGGGCAAACTTGAAAAGCCTGACTCTGTGAATGAAGTAGAGGAGAAAATGAAAGAAGTAATTGAAAAGCAACAGAAGGGTCTCTTCAAGTCGAAGAGGGAGAATGACCAACTTACCGCTATCTTAGGAAACCTTGAATACAGCGGATGGGTTCAAGCAGTCTCTTATCAAATGTCTTGGCTAGATGGTTTCCCTAAAGATAAAGACACATATAGAAGATGTGAGAAGTTTAAGAAAACACTTGATGAAACGATTGCTCAAAAGGTCAAAGAAAATATGCAAGAAATAATGGAACAACTTAGACAATCGGGACAATTAGTGGCACCGAGTGCATCGATGGTTCCGGTGTAAAAGGAGTAATTAGTATCTCCAACTGCCTACCCTAGTAGCGTTGGCTCTGTGCCAGGCTCAGGGTCAACCCATAAGTTCCCTGTCGATGATATTGCTAACGACAAATCTTGTCGTCTTCTTGTTCCGATCGGCAGAGCAGGGAACAAAACCAAACAGGTTGCGACTGCTATGGCAAAGCCTGATCGTGACTTCAACGGAAATCCAGTTCCGTTGTATTATGCTATGGTGCAAGTTCTTCAGATCATTGATAATGATTATGAAGATTATGAAATAAACCACATCACACCTGAGGGGATCGCGACTCTAGGGCAGGCTGTCAACTGATTAATCCTTTGGCACCGACACAATATCGTGTTGGACGATGAGCCAATTTCTAGCCCCATCGCATCTCGAAATACTGCAACCCCATCTTCTAAGGTGAAACTGCATGAAGATCCACTCCCAGTCCAGGAAGATCCACTCCCCCTATGTCTCAGCAAGGATGATAGTAACCTTGCTAGTAAAGATATCCAAGAGCAACAAGTTAGACAACAGCTTCAAGCAGTACCAGAGCAAGCTGTTGCTAGTAAAGAGCAATCAGTTGAGAAACTGCTTGAAGTAGTACTAGAGCCAGCTGCTGGGAGTAAAGAGCAATCAGTTGAACAATAGGTTCAACAAGCCAGTGTCCAACTTCCGACGACTACTCCTCAATCATTAGTGCCTTTCAAAGTTAGCTCATACGAAAATAAGAAACCTTCATCAAAAGTGTCAAACCATTTGGAAACTATGAAGGAAAATATTATAAAATCGAGTGCATCTCGTTCTTCTCATGAGCCAGAATTAGGAGATATCGAGGAGTGGGAAGAAGACGGTGTCATGTATAATCGGCGGACGGCTTTAGTTAAACCAGAAGTTTTAATATACAAGTTTGAGGATGTTCCTCCTAAATTTGAGAATGGGAAGCCGTTCATGACATCCGTACAACTTAGCAAATAACCCGTCCCGCTCAAAAGAATGCATGAGTGGTACGTCATTGCCAACACAAGATATGGTCTTAATTGTGTCACATTTCGTATTCCAAAAGAAGCATTCTGGAGCACTGGAGAAGATAGATGAGTCATTTTATTTGAAGAGCTGCATCCCCTTTTCCATCGGGGCATGTTCAAAATCAACATGCTGCTCGTCTGGTGCTTGTAAGTGCCTCTAATATTTTGTATTTTCTTTTCTTACTACACACATACGCATTTCATGATATTATAACAATTCTGGACTTCTTCAATAGGATGCAATATATGGATAATGAAAATTTGGAGCGCAAGACAGGTATCTTTGACCCTACTAGGATTGCAAAGGCGCTATTCGACGTCAAGGCGGATCGAGACTCAGCAAAGTTCAAGCACATAAAAAAAAAAGATTTTTAAAAAGCAATCGCAAAACTTAAGAAGGATAGAAGGACAGAAGTTGCAGCTTACATAGGACATGCGATGTTTAACTTTGTCAGAGACGGCAATGACCTCGCAAAGGCTCCGTACGACTTCGAGTAAGTTCGACACATGACATTGAAATAGCAGTTATTGGTAATTGTTAACACGTCTGTTTGTGTGTTTGCAGTGATCACTACATAATGATCTTCATCAAGCCAACGACGGGAATGGCAACAGTCTTGGACTCAGCTGATTTCTCACCAGATCGTTACAAAGATTTCCTTTCATTTTGAAATTGTACGTTTATTCAATAATTTTAATTTACACACATTTAGAATGTGCTGACAAGTTTTATATGACATTTCTTGTATTACAATGCTTGGCGGTTTTACGTGGAACGGCTTAGCAGTGAGAAACCTTCCAATACGAATGCATTGGACATTAAAACGTATTATGCTTGTCCAAAGCAGCCTGTTGAGAGTGTCTTATGCGGGTATTATGTATGCGAGCATCTTCGGACCGCCGGCGTATATAGAGTGAACCGTGAGGATGTAAGTTATCCTTAATGTCGATACCTTATTTTCTTACTTTTGAGTTTTATTTTCATTGTAACTAGCATAGTTTAATACTTATATTCTTTGCTGTTCAATATTACCAGAAACATTATTTTCATATTTTGATTCCAACTTCAAAATTCAATTGCTCATAGTACAACTGCTCCAAAATACCAACTAAATTTCTGTATACTCTCACTTTGATCTATACTTTGAGATTGTTCAAACCAACACATTCTAAACTTTGTTATGTGTTATATTGCAGCACACGAAGAATCTAAACGAAGAATGACCGGTTTGTAGAAGTATTCCTGATGGAGGAGCCGACAAGATTGCTGCTGAACACTGGCAATTCATTCGTCGTGAAATTTTGTACAAAAGAGGGGAGTTCTTTGATGAGAATGGTGCAATAGCTGATGTGGCAGAACTTTGCGACTATGCCAATAGAAACAGTTTTTAGTGAAAACTTGTAAACTATGAGATGAATTGTATGTGTAACTTTACATATGTATATTGTTGTAGTGAAATTGACTTCTGTGATATGACTTCTGTGATAATAATATTGTTAACTTTTGTTCTGTGATGATATTGTTGACTTCTGTTCTGTGATTATATTGAATTGACCTGGAAGTTAGAAATAACAGCAGTAGTACTACATATGTTATATCTTATCATAAGCGGTTATTTACCAACGCCTAGGCATGCCTGTGAAAAACAATTATCACAGGTGGCTAGATATAGGTAAAGAACCATCTGTGATAACCTAATTATCACAGATGGTTACTGTTATGGTAGAAACCGATTGCGGTAAAAAGTCTTCACAGGCGGCTTGATGTAGGTCAAGATCCGCCTGTGATAACACCATTATTACAGGCGGTTAGATATGCTGCAAGACTTGCCTGTGATAAGACAATTATCACAGGCGGGCATATATGCTGCACTACCCGCCTGTAATTATCACAGGCGGGCATATATGCTGCACTACCCGCCTGTGATAACTTATCTTCACGGGCAGCTAGCGTAAGTAAAAACCGTCTGTGATAATGTTTCTTCACAGGCGGTATCACTTCTCCGCCTGTGAAATTGCGGACTATCACAGACTCTTCGTTTCAGGCGGTTCTAAAAACCGCGTGTGATAATAGGTTTGGAGCCGCCTACGATAAGGCTTATTGTAATAGTGTCCCCTATCACTATAAGTCACTATAAGGACACTCCACGCCGCAACCTCTCCCAGCTCACTCTGCTTCGGGTATGGCCTCTCTCTCATATATATATATATATTATTATGTGTGCTTCTGTTAATGTGTTATAATTTTATTTATTATAAAGATATATTAGTTAGATTGATTATAAATAAAGAGATCAATAAAATTATGAACAGCAGGATCAACGCATGGGAGGAAAAAAAAGAAAAGAGAAGAGAAGCCGCGTCCCCGTGCCGCCGCTTCTCGGCCGCACCTCCCGGTTCCGACCTTGCCTCGCCATGCCCGCCCGCTCCGGCTAGAGCCCCGTGCAGCCGCCGCCTGGACGCGCCTCCCGGATCCCGCCTTCCCCGCCGCCACGGCACCGTCTAGTTCTTCCTGTCCCCCGACTTGTTCCGTCAAAATCAACCAGATTCCCGTCCGTGGTAAGATCGATAGATCCACTTCCATGGCTTCCTTCCCCTCTGTTGCCAGTTCCTGCCCTAGCAACCTCTAGATCCCGCGTTAACCTCGATCCATCTGCTCTCTCTGTGGTTCCTGGACCAGAATCTGTTTCGTGCTGGCGTCAAAGGATCGCTGAGGGCCGCCGCATGGCCGCCGCGAAGGCCTGCCCGGACCCCACCTGCATCGATATCGCCGACTGCTGCTCCCACCTTAAGATCCCCCACGTCATCGAGGCATCCACCTCATCATTCTCTGATACTGTCTACTCTGTTCTTGCTCTTGTTTGCACATCTGATGGGCGTTCATGTGTGGATTGGTCACACTGTACCTGTGGGCAAGGCGTACCCTCGATATTTCTTCCAGGTGGGGAGGGTCAGGCTGCAGCTCAAGTAGGATGACGGCTCCTCGGTTAATCCTGTTGTTAAAACAAGTAAATGATGAATTTCCGATCTAATTCTAATCCTATAGTAGTCACCTTGCTTTCGCTTAAAGTGAAACTTTTGATGGAATACATCATGTTATTCGGATGCATGTGCCAGTTTATTATTGGTGCAGCTGACAAGAACAAATATGCAATTTTATCTGTTAGAAGAAACTTTTGAAGTTTGAACGTACAGAATGCCTACCTCCTTTGTCAAGATATCGGTGTCCTTATCCTGGTGTTTGAATGTAAGTACCCTGTTGTTCCAGCTTATTTTGATTACATATTTAGGAGCATTTTGATTACAAGTTGTTTACCAATGTTAAGTCTGTGCCTCCTTTTAGAGAGGGGCAGGTAACTGCTGTATCTTTAGTTAGATACCCTGACGTGTTAGTATAATGAGAGAGTCCACTGAGCATATTACCATCTTCGTTTATATTTTATTGCACAATGTGCAATAACTTGAAATATGTCAGGATCTAGTTATAGTCCATTGTTCATACTTAATACAGTGTGATATGGTAGGGATTTGACTGCATAGGTTGAATTAGACATGATAGGTTCGGTCTGACCTCCTGACCGGAATACTAGATTTACAAACCTCTTCAGTCCACTGATTATTAGAATTAGAATTGTGCAGAGAGGTAGCTCTTATACTGTGAGCACTGAATCTTGGCTCATTGACGTCACACATATCTCCTAAGGATTCACCAGACAAATGTGAGTGTGGCATTTGCACACAATCTATATATCTATCTCTTGCACTATGATATAACCTCTTAGCTTATGTTTATTTTTTCGTCACTTGTATATGCAGAAGGCATCAGAAAGTGATCCTTGGATTGAAACTGCTGCATTTTACAATCCGCAGAGGTGACCACTTGAAAACTTAAATTACTTCTTTTGATTTTTGGAGTAAACTCCGCCTATGTTGTAATGATATAGCCGGTCCCAAGCCCGGATAAAGGAGGAGAAGTTGTAATAGGCTTGGCGAGCCAACAACTATACTTACCCATTCTCATAGAAATGAAACCTATCAGATATTCGTTGGGGCGTAACCCTCTTAGCGACGCGCCATACCAGAACCCGGGTATAGTGTTAAGTGGGCAAGGGTCGAACCCGGGTATAGTGTTAAGTGGGCAAGGGCCGGGTCGCCACCGCCTTAGTGACACGCCATATCAGAATCTGGATGTGGTGTTAAATGGGCAAAGGTCGGATCGTCACCACCTTGGTGGCACGCTACATCATCGTCCGAATGTAGTGTTAAGTAAACAAGAGTCTTTGCATCTTACTCAACGGATGTGAAGGGTAAGGAAGCTAGCCGAGGAAATTAGGTTTCGGGTGGATAGTTGGAATGTAGGATCTTTGACGGTAAAGCTACAAGAGTTGGTGAACGTTGCGATTAAGAGACGTGTAAATATCATTTGTGTACAAGAGATTAAATGGGCAGGTCAAAAGGTGAGAGAGGTTGAGAATACTGGTTTCAAGCTTTAGTATTCTAGCTCGACTAAGATTAGGAATGGCGTAGGCATCCCAATAGATAAGAGCCTCAAGGATGGAGTAGTGGATGTTCGCAGACGAAGGAATAGGATCATCCTAGTCAAGGGAATCTTATTTTGAATGTCATTAGTGCTTATGCCCCACAAGTTGGGCTCGGCATGAGCACTAAGAGACAATTTTAGGAGGACTTAGAGGATATGGTTAGTAGTGTACTGATAGCCGAGAAACTCTTCAGAGGAGATCTCAATGGCCATGTATGTACAACTAATGTAGGTTTTGGGTGTGACGATAGAAACAAGGAGGGTAAGAATATCTTAGACTTTGCTGTAGCTTATGACCTATTGGTAGCTAACACCCTTTTTAAGAAGAGGCTATCTCACTTAGTGACCTTTACTAGTGCCCAACATTCTAGTTAAATCGACTATATCCTCACCAGGAGAAGGGAGAGGGGGCATGTTTAGATTGTAAGGTGATTCTTGGGGAATGTGTTGTTCCACAACAAAACTTGTGGTAGCCGACTTTCGTTTCCACGTGCGTGTGTCACAAGGCAAATGTGTTAAAATCGCAAGAACAAAGTGGTGGAAGTTGAAGGATGAAGTACAATAATCATTCAAAAGAAGGATGATTGCGGAAGGACCTTGGAGCGAAGAGGAAGATGCGGATAGTATGTGGGTGAAGATGACAGCTTACATTAGAAAGGTAGTTAGGGAGGTGTTTGGGTGGACAAAAGGTAAGAAACTTATAGACAAAGACATTTGGTGGCAGAATGAGGATGTACAAAAAGCTATTAAGGAGGAGTCTTATAAGAACTGACATCATGAGAGAAGCGCAAGTAACATGGCGAAGTATAAACAGGCTAAAGAAAATGCAAGGCGTGTTGTGAGTAAAGCCAGGGAGCAGACCTATGATGCGTTATATGAGAGACTAGGGACAAATGAAGGCGAAAATGATACAACGTTGTGCAGGCGGCGCCTAGGCGTCCAGTCGCTCCAGGTCGGACGCCATGAACGGTCGCCTCGCCTGGAACGAGCGATGTCGTCGTCGGCCGCCGTTCGCCGTCGTCGTCCGCTGCTGTCGCCTTCGTCCCCCGCCGCCGCCGCCGCCCTTGACGTCGCGTGCCGCCGCCGTTGTCCCCGAAGCTGCCCTTGACGCCGTGCGCCACCGCCGTTGTCCGCGCCGCCACCGTTGTCTTCGGGCGTGTTGAGGAAAGGGAGGGAGAACATAAAAATAGGGTTAGGATTAGTTTTATATAACCGCTTATATAAAATCTGGACCGTCAGATGAGATTCGATGATCCAGATTAACTGGGCCGAAATGTTCAGCCCAAGTGGCCGCCACATCCATCCACCTTTCCCACGACACCCGCCGCCCTGCTCCAGATACCCGTGCCTCCGCCCCCCAGCACTCGCCGCCGCTGCTGAAGGTAGCCGCCACAGTCGCCACCGCCGAAGATCTCTGTTGCCGCCGCCGCGTGGTTGGACGCCTAGGCACCTAGGCGGGCGCCTGGGCGTCCAGGCGCCCTGCTCCTGGGCACCTGGGCGTCCAGGCGCCTTGCAGGAGCCTAGGCGTCCAGGCGTCTATTTACAACCTTGAAATGATATATACAAGATGATGAAACTTCGCGAGAGGGAGGTGATGGATCTCAACCAAATCAAATACATTAAGGATGAGGCATATCAAATTCTATTGAAGGATGAAGAGATTAGGAACAGATGGTGGGACTACTTCAATGGACTATTCAATGACGGGAATGAGAGCATTAGGTTCGAGTTGGATGACTCATTTCATGACACCAACAGGCGATTCGTGTAGAGGGTACAAGAGTCTGAGGAAAAAAAACTTAAAAAGGGATGAAAGGAGGAAAGGCCCTCGACTTTGATGATATCCCCATTGAGGTGTGGAGATGTCTGGGGGATTTAGCAATAGTATGACTCACTAAACTATTCAACCGCATTTTTCAGTCGAACAAAATGCCTGAAGAGTAGCGAAAAAGTATTTTAGTATCCATCTTCAAAAATAAAAGAGATTTTCAAAGTTGTACTAACTAACGAGGAATTAAGCTTATGAGTCATACTATGAAGCTCTGAGAGAGAGTGATTGAACACTGCTTGAGGAAAGTGACCAATGTCATTAAAAACCAGTTTGGTTTTATGACTGGGAGATTCACTATGGAGGCGATTTTCTTACTCCGTCAGCTTATAGAGATATAGAGAGCAAAAGAAGGATCTACATATGGTGTTCATTGACTTACGATAAGGTACCAAGGCCGGTCATGTGGTGGGCGCTAGAGAAACACAAAGTTCCAACAAAGTAGATTAACCTTATCAAGTATATGTACGATAATATGGTCACAAGTGTGCGCGTAAAGGATAGTGAGACTGATACTTTTCCTATCACAATAGGACTACATCAAGGATCATCCTTAAGTCCATACATCTTTTCCTTAATTACAGATGAGGTGTCGAAGGATATAAAAAGGGATATCCCTTGGTGTATGCTCTTTACTGATGATGTAGTGTTGGTAAATAAAACTAGGAATGATGTTGACAGAACATTAGAGCTATGGAGACAGACCTTAGAGTCCAAGAGGTTTAGACTTAGTAGAACTAAGACCGAGTATATGAGATGCGATTTAGTGATGTTGGGTGCGAGGAGGGAAATGTTAGTTTACAAGGAAAAATAATATATTTCGATATTTAGGATCAATATTAAAAAACAATGGTGATATTGACGAAGATGTTTATCACAGGATTAAGATCAGGTAGATGAAGTGGTGGCAAGCATATGGAATTCTATGTGATAAGAAAGTTCCAAAAAATTGAAAGAAAAATTCTATAGGACGGTGATCAGATCTGCGACGCTGTATGGAGCAGAATATTGGCCAACTAAAAGGTAACATGTCAAACGAATAAGTGTTGCTGAGATGCGCATGCTAGGTGGACGTGCGGTCACACAAGACGAGACAAAATTAGAAACGAGGTGATACGTGATAGGATAGGGGTGACACCGATTGAGAAGAAGCTACTTCAATATCGCCTATGCTGGTCTGGGCATATCTAGTGGTGATCTCTAGAAGCACGGTTAACAGTGGAATTATAAAGAGTAGAGAAAATTTTAATAGAGGTAGAGGTCGATCAAGGTTAACATGGCAGGAGACGGTAAAACAAGACTTAAAGGAGTAGGACATACCTAGAGATTTGACTCATGATAGGACTGCATGGGAATTAGCAATTTATGTGTCAGAATTTTAGTTTATTCGTATTTTGTTACTCTTATCTTCTTTCTTATTAATCTATTTTTAAAATAGATAAAATGTATAATCTTATTTTATTTGTATTTTTTTACTCTCATCTTATTTTCTATTACTTTTCTTCAAAAATTGTTGGGTTTCATTTCTAACTGATTCTAACGTGTTTGGGACAAAGGTTTGGTTGTTGTTATTATTGGTTTTTGAGTAAGCTGTAAAGCTTTAGTGGTCATGAGACTTTGGAAACTGAAAGAAAAATGGCCGAAGTGCAGCATGAAAAGCTAAATCCTGAACTAACGTTGCATTAAATATTTTCAATTTTCATTTTTGATTATTTATTCTATTTGCATTGTTGCAGTCCTGAAGAAGACCAGCTTGAAGGGACAGATCATGATCATAGCATTCCTTGAGTTTATTAAAAGAAAATATGTAAATTTATTAAACAAAGTCTTGTTTTGTAACTTTATATGCATTATCCGCTTGAATGTTGATCATTCATGGTTGTAATTTGTTTCTTTTGTTAACGCAAACTATGCCATTTTGGCTGATAATACCAAGCTACTTCAGTTCAAGCTAGTCTGTCCGGTTAGTGGATTGTTCATTGTCATAGTTTATTACACTCGACTCCGATTGTATAGTTCATTACCCATACAGCATCCTGGATTACTAACAATAGAATTAACTCTAGAATTAAGGATAAGTTTTTCTTACCGACTCATGTTATTGTTGTGGGCTTTGGCATGGCTTACGAAAATAATTAAAATTATTTTCATGGGTCAAATCTGACTCACGAAAATAATAAAAAAATATTTTTGTTGGGTTTCTGAAACTCATGAAAATACAATTATTTTTGCTGGCCAGAGTTGGTCTACAAGAATAATTGTATTTTCGTGGGTGGTCCATCAAAACAAACTTATTGTCGAAGCTGTATCTACGTGGGTCAAAAATCTACAAAAATGTTGCTTTGGCCCACGGAAATAAGTATTTTGTGGGTTATTTTATATTTTCATGAGTTTTTGACTAATGAAAATAAATCATTTCCTGCAGTGAGCGGTGGTGGGGAATACGGTGATGTGGCAAATCAACGGGCATGGACCTGTAGATCTGGGGAAGATGTCATGAATCAAAGGTCCTCGGCAAAGACACGACGGCACGGAGTGACCTCGACGAAAGGAATAGGCCTCTTACCTTGTCTCCTCCGAGCTCACTGACGTGGAATGTCAAGCTCTAGCAGTCGCACAACAAGTGCCACTGCCGCCAGACTGAAGCTTCGTTTCCCACCGTATGGCTCAGCCCGTTGGAATACCTCTTGCGCGTGGGCCTCGATCTTTAGGGAACTGTGGACAGAGAAGGTAAAATGGACTTCCACGATGGGGGATCTGTTGGAGGTGAAAAATCAGGTTCATAACGCCCATTTTAGGGTTGGGCAGCCATTTGCGTACTTAGTTGGAGATAATCTTACATATATTGGAATGGAGAGAAGAGTACTTTCAATATCATACATGGATATCTCGTCAACCTACATATCTCTCGTCGTACATCAAAACTCACAATGATGTAATTAATTAGGCGCTGAGCATGTTGATTGACACATAATCTAATGTGATGGGTTATAAGTTATTCCACACATGAAATCAAGCTATCCATGTAAAGGTTTCATCTTTAGGTGTTTCACCATTTTCACATTTAGTTTGTTGACAGAAATTGTCTTGCACTATCCTTTGGTGTTGTAAAAACTTATCAGTGAGAATGGAGTAAGAAACAAGATATCATTTGTTTCACAAACTAACGAATATATGCATCCCTCAGTGAAAGGGGCTTAGACTAATAGTTAAGTATCTTGAGTAACACGTCTCCGGTCCTGAATTTGATTCTCCATGAAAGCAAATTTTAGATTAAAATTAAAAAATTCACTCGGCTTGCTTTCCATATTAAATGCAGGTACTCTACAGATGATCTTTTGAGTATCAAAATTAGGCATAACTACAAAGTGTAAGGTGAAGACGAATATTATGCAATCGGCATAGGGTCTATGAAGTCCACTATGATGCGGTGTTTGCCAACTATAGATGGTGTGTGAGGTAGGCATACCGGTCTATGGAGTCTACTATGATGCGGTGTTCGCCCACTATAGATGGTTTGTGAGGTGAGGACGAGCATGATGCGGATGGCAATGCCGTTTTATGAAGTTCACAAACAAGATGTCGATTTAGTAATAAGATTGTTGTGTAATATTGTAGTCATCTGGTTATTATCGTCTTGTTCTAAAAATGTGAGTGTGCATGTTCATATTCATTTGTATATGCTGGCCAGAGAAGGTTGGGACTTTCACCTATCATTAAAAAAAATGAATATATAGAAGAATAAGTAAAATTTCAATCCTTGATTTTTTAGGCTAGTTGCATTTGCACTCCCAATTACGTCTTAAAAGGATTTCAAACTCAAAATCCTAACAAGCCGCCGAGATGAGGTAGTAGTGGACAGAGGAAATTTCCTTTGGTCTGGATCTGTACTAGGTGGCAGCACGCTGCACGACAGCTGGAGCATAACCTTTCCAGCTCTCAGCAAAAGTAGAGACCTTCCCCTCGTGCTAACCATTTCGGAGCAAGACCCCTTTTAATTGCAACACAAAAGTGTTTGGTACCCTTTCACTAGCCAATGCCATGATGCGCTCGGCAAATGCGCAGTTGCCATCTCTATCATCATAAAGGCACATGCTTGTTAGAGTAAAGAAAATACTCGTGTACTGCGTTCTATACCCTGTAAAAACTTTTTTGAACTGAATCTATAGAGCTGTATGTATACTTTCCATGCACAATAGAAATTTTGGTTAACATGATCGAGTTGGAAATCCAGCTTCCATACACTACTTCAATTTTTTTTATCTCAGACAGTTATAAACATATTATCATAAGTGTTGAAACCGACTGTAACAAAACGCTGTGAAAATCAGCTATTTCACATGCGGCCGTTACAAACCGTCTGTGATAATGATTGTCCATAGACGGTTCTTTACGTATAATGTGCCGCCTGTGATAAATCATTATCGCAAACGATCCTTACCTACAATGTTCGCATGTGATAAGATATGAACCTATATAGACCTAATTAAACGCTATTATTTCTAATTTTCCGCTCAAATTGAAATAACAAAAATCACAATATATTCAATGCAATTCATAGTTTATACATTGCAATTCATATTTGATACATTACAAATCATAGTTGATACACTGCAATTCATAGTTTCTACATTGCAATATATAGTTTATATATAGCAATTCATAGTTGATACATTGCAATTCATAGTTTCTCTTAGGCTCACATCGAATATACAATGTATCATCGAGCTTGCTCTCCCTAACATTGCAATGAACAGGAAACGATTGTATTCTTCTAATCTAGATCGAGCTGCAATCATTTTACAAAGCTTTTCAAACTGCAATATGAGTCTTTGACAGTTCTGGTTCAAATCAAACTCTGGAAAACAAATTTCCAAATATAAGTTACCTACCATGAAGAACTACGTACAACTAAACTCTAAATACAAACTCAATATAATCTGACCATATTATTGAAGTTCTACCTCCCACTTTAAGAGAAAATATCTTTTCTATTTCCAGCTTTAAGCTTCAAAAAAGAAAGTATAATCAGATTTGTAGCATCAATATTTTGTAACCACAATGTATAATTGGGAAGAAAAATCTAAAAATAAATAATTATAACCAACCTTAGAGGTCTGCAGTACTCTACCATAAAATTCAGTGAAATTTTTAGCTACTGAGATGCCACTTGACATCAGCATAGGCTCTGGGTCATAGTTGCTTTGTTGAAGAACATATCAAATTACTATTCATAAAGAGCATATAAAGTACACAAACGGAGTACTAAGCTGAAGCTACTGAGACACTCACATCAGGAAGCAGTAGTGACCAAAGGTTGCATTCCTTTAATCTAGATGGAGCTGCAATCATTTCACCAAGCTTTTCAAACTGCAATATGAGTTCTTCAAATGACTTAAATGCTAGATTATTGCAGGGCCAAGAGCAAAAATTGTCCTTAAAGACATGGAGGGAAGGCACTACTTCCACACTATTATAACCATCAAGGACGACTGATAAATTCTCCATAGTCTTCTATTTAAGATATCACATATGAACATTTTAAGAGAAGTCAATAATAACAGTGACACAAAATAAAAAACTACTATATTAAGGAAATAGTAGTGTTTTATAAAAAACAATCATGGAACCCACATAGATAATGGCAAATATGACTGTTATTTTGATGCGTATATGGAAAATCTATACACAATAACAATACAAAGAGCAAAAACTCTATACTTTGATAGCGAGGGTGAGGGCAACGCTCAGCGGCGATGGCGACGAGAGCGACCACGGCGAGGGCGAGGATGGCGCTCGGCAGCAACGGCGATGAGAGCGACCACAACGAGGGTGAGGGCGGCGAGGGTTATGACGGCGCTCGGCGACGACGGCGGTGACGCTCGGTAGTGACGGTGGTGACAGAGGGCTTGGCGGGAAAATAGTTTTTTTCGCATATCTTAGGTGCGACCGTCACTTAATTTATAGAAGTTTAATATCACATACGGTCCTTCCAGTAACGCTCGTTTGTGAAAACTTTTTAAATAATTTATAAATACAATTTTCTCAGGCGACGACTCGTTAAACACCGCCTGGGAAGCTGAGGAGTCGTACCAGGAGATATTTATAAATACTATTATCACAAGTGTCTTTTGGTTAAGGACTGCCTGTCAAAACTTATGACACTTTGTGATCAACTGATGCGATACATATCTACATAAACATTTTCTACATCAATATTGTGTAACAAATCCATTAATGCGATATATAGTATATTATTTTATGTTTATAATACATCCATTCGATAATCGGCTATTAGAAACACATCACTTTGATGATCGGCGATTGGAACTAAGTTTATTAACAACACAAAAGATAGTACACCTGTCAACACCCTGCATACGGCGTACCCTCGCACATAGGATGAAAACATCTGAGCATGTCCGACGGTGCGACGTGTCTCGAAGGTGCTGAGGCCTCAACCTCTCACAAAGTCCAGCTCCGATGCTGCCACGTGGGACTGGAAGGCGAGGTTTGGACCCTCCGGAGAGATGGCCGCCTAGGACGCCACGCGTTAAGACAGGACCTCGCCCAACCTCAGTAGAGAGCTCCGGAGCTGCCACGTAGCCTAAAGCGCCTGACCAACTAGCTGTCCTCAGGGAAAGGCACAGAGCTGCCATGTGCCGTGGGGAGCACCGAAGCTGCCACGCGTCATGAAGGACCGGGGCTGGTCTCCCCAGCGGGGGCCTGCCATGACGCTGCCATGTGTCCCACAGCTTGCTCCAGAAGGTAAGGTGCGGGAGTTAAAGAATGGTGCGCTCCACTCAAGTCAAGCATTGAAGACGCGCACCCGCCCCCGGCGCATGACGTGGAGCACGCCAACGGTCAGAGACCGCTATGACCGATCACATCACAGTGAAGGCGATGCAGGCCTATCCCACTTGGCCAAGTGGGTAGCTTGCGGCAACAAGACAGTCTGACGGGACACCTTCTGCCACCATCAGCAACAGCACATGGGCTACTGACAAGGGAGGCGGCAAGACGGCGAGTCTTTACTTCCACGCTCAGAGAAAGCTTATGCGGGAAGCCTTAGATCTTTTAGGATGAGATCGCCCCGGGACCACTTGTCAAGCCCTTGGACCCACTTGTAAGGCGTTCGTCTTGGTTATAAAAGGCTCGGACCGCCATCGCTACAAGGACTAGACTCAGAATCCCCGATACACAAACATGCATACACACTCACTAGCAATACAATCCACCGCAGAGTAGGGTATTATACTCTTTGCGGCCCGAACCATATAAAAACCACCGTGTCACATACTCTTCCACTAGAACACTAGTTTGAGGCCTAAGCCCCGCCAAACAAGAACCTCCGCGGGCTGCTCCTTAGCAGATCCGAGGGAAGTGTCGCATCAACACTTCGACATTTGGCGCGCCACGTAGGGGCTTTTTCCCTAAAAAAAGTGGTAGCGCTTTCATCACCATGGTGTTCATCAAGACTATGAGCTGTGGTGAGATCAAGCCGCAAGGGGTCGACCATCATGTCGACAAAGACGTGGAGATGAAGTTCCAAAGGCCGGAATGCGTTGTGGAAACAGTTCGCCAGGCTGTGAACTTTGACCTCAACAGTGACCACGAGCGTCGCAAAGCACTCCACATCATCTGTGGAGGATCTTGCGAACCCGCATCCAGGAATGCGGTCAAGACCCTGCGCTGGGCAATGGCTTCGACAACCTCTACACATGCCCCAGCGCCGCATCACAAATGGATGGAGACGCCGATCAGGTTCGACGCCTCCGGCTTCCCCGAGAACATGGCGGGAGCCGGGCAGCTGCCCCTCCTCGTCACCCACACCATCGCCAATGTAAAGTTCTACCACGTCCTGGTAGATGGTGGAGCCGGCTTCAACCTCATCAGTCGTGCGGTCTTTGACAAGCTGAAGATCCCCGGGTCTGAGCTCGCCCCGTCAAGACCATTCTCGGGGGTAGGACCGGAGAGTGTTATCCCATACGATTGCATCCACCTTCGGGTGACCCTCGGTACACCCGAGATCTTCGGGATGGAGAATATCCTATTCGACATCGCGGAGGTTAGCCTCCGCTACCACGCCATTATCGGCAGGCCATCCCTGTACCGATTTATGGCTGTAGCACATTACGGCTACCTCGTCCTCAAGATGCCAACATCCTCCGGCGTCCTCAAGATACGCGGATATCGTGTTGCTGCGGTGACAGTTTTGGACAAACTCCGAGCGCTGGCAATGGCCCCAACACCTATCCTGAGCAATGCTGGGTTGACTAAGCCCTTGCCAGACCCGCGCGCGCGTAGCCGCGTCGTTGTACCACGAGTGAAGTCCTCCTCCGACAATGACGTATCAATCAAGACAATCCAGATTGGCTCTGATGCGGCTCATACTACCCGTATTGCGAGGAGTCTGGACAGCGAGCAGTAATTGGCGCTCACTACTTTCCTGCGAGCTAACGTCGACGTCTTCGCCTGGCAACCATCGCAGATGCCAGGCATCCCCAGGGAAGTGATCGAGCACCGTCTGAAGATCTACCCTGACACTCAACCACAACAACAAAGGCCCTGTAAGTAGTCCATCGAGCAACAAAACTTCATCTGCGAGGAGATCAAGAAGCTCCTCGATGCTAGCTTCATACGGGAGATCCACCATCCCAGATGGCTGGCCAATCCGGTTGTTGTCCCCAAGGCTGGCGGTAAGCTTCGGATGTGCATTGACTACACCAACCTCAACAAGGCATGTCCTAAAGATCCTTTCCCTCTCCCTAGAATTGATAAAATTGTAGATTCAACTTTGGGGTGCGATATGTTATGCTTTCTAGATGTGTATTCAGGGTTCCACCAAATCCCAATGTCTAGAGAGGATGAAGAACATACTGCTTTTATAACCGTAGATGACCTTTAATACTATGTCTCCATGGCTTATGGTCTTAAGAATGCACTCCCCACCTTTGTACGTGCCATGCATAAAACATTTGGGGACCTCATTTGGGACCTAGTAGAGGTATATGTTGATGATATTGTAGTAAAAACCCAGTTGCATACATCATTGCTAGAAAACCTCGCCCTAGTCTTTGATAGACTACGAACCACATGCACAAAGATCAACCCAGACAAGTGCGTATTCGGAGTCAAAGCTGGGAAGCTCCTCGGATTCTTGGTTTCGCACCGAGGGATCGAGGCCAACCCAAAAAAAATCAAGGCACTGGAGCTGATGTGGCCTCCAACCCACATCAAGGACGTGCAGAAGCTTGTAGGGTCCTTGGCAGAGCTCAACCGGTTTATCTCTAGGCTGGCTGAGCGGGCCCTCTCGTTCTTCAAGCTCATGCGCCAGTCCGGACCATTCATTTGGACCGAAGACGCAGAGAAGGCATTTCGCGAGCTGAAGCAGCAGCTGACGTCGCTACCCATAATGGTGGCACCCGAGCCCGGGGAGCCCTTGTACCTCTACATTGCCGCCACTACCGAGATGGTAAGTATGGTTTGGTTGTAGAACGGGCTGGCCCCTAGCAGCACCAACGAAAGGAAGGGCCCCCTGCCGCTGATTCTTAGCCCTAGGGCTTGGAGCTCGCAGGGGGGCCCCAATAACAGAGGAGCCTCTAGGTCTCAGCCCCCAGAGGATGTTCGGGTCCCCCAAGGGGCCACCGGTGAGCAAGGAGCCTCTGGGTCCCAGCCCCCAGAGGATGTTCGGGTCCCCCAAGGGGGCCCCGGAGACCAAGGAGCCTTTGGGTCCCAGCCCCCAGAGGATGTCCGGGTCCCCGGGGGCCCTGAAGACCAAGGAGCCTCTGGGTCCCAACCCCTAGAGGATGTCCGGGTCCCCCAAGGGTGCCCCGAAGACCAAGGAGCCTCTGGATCTGACCCCCCAGAGGATGTTCGGGTCTCCCAATGGGGCCCCGGAGACCAAGGAGCATCTGGGTACCAGCCCCCAGAGGATCTCCGAGTCCCCCTAAGGGGTCCCGAAGGTCAAAGAGCCTTTGGGTCCCAACCCCCAAAGGAAGTACCAGGCCCAGGAGACATGGAGTTGCTGGACCCAGAGCAGAGGGAAGAAGATGCGTCGGATTCCCCGAAAGGGTCCCGGACCATCCAACGTCCTGTCTACTTCATCTGCGAAGTACTACATGAGGAAAAACAAAGTACCTCGAAATGCACAAGCTGCTTTTTGCGGTGCTAATCGCGTCGAGGAAGCTTCCCATTATTTTCAGGCACACCGAGTATCTGTGGTGACTTCGTTCCCACTGGGAGCAGTGCTACACAGCCCGAACGCAACTGGCAATATCGCCAAGTGGGCGGTTGAATTAGCGGAGTTTGAGCTTGATTTCTCGCCACGACATGCAATCAAAAGTCAAGCTCTGGAAGATTTCGTTGTTGAGTGGACCTCCTCACCAAGAAACCCAGGGGGCCTGGAGATCAGCGAGCCGGATCCCAGGGCTCCGGTGCTTACCAGACCTCACTGGACACTCTTCTTCGACGGATCCTCAAGGAAGCAAGGGGTCAGAGCTGGTGTACTACTCACCTCGCCAACCAGGGAGTAGTACAAGTACGCAATGCGCCTCGACTTCAAGGCTACCAACAACATGGCAGAGTATGAAACCCTCATCTTTGGGCTCACAGCTGCACAGGGTCTCAGTGTCCAACATATGCTAGTCAAGGGAGACTCCCAGCTAATCATCAAGCAAGTCTGGGATGAGTGCTCCTGCAATGACTCGCAGCTCACGGCATATCTAATACACGTCAAGAAGCTAGAAGCTAGATTCGAGGCGTTGTACCTCTGCCATGTGCCGCGCGCCGACAACTCCATCGCCGATGCCCTGTCAACCATGGCGTCCGCAAGAGCCCCCGTTCTAGAAGGGGTTTTCTGCAGGAGGTTAGTGCAGCTAACCGCAAGGTCGGCAGGGCTTAATGAAGAAGGTGATGCTCCACAGAGTTGGTGACCACGGCAGCCCTGCAAACATGGGGGCCGCCAAGGTTCTTGAGCGTCACCAGGGATCCCAAATCACCTGACTCCCACGATCCAGAAGCTCAGGAGAGTCCCAATACATGGATCAAAGAGGTCTGAGACTACCTGAAGGGCAACCTCCTCCCGAAGGACCCAGCATCCGCTGAGAGGATAGTGCGGATGGCGAAATGCTACATGCTTATAGAAGGTGATCTCTGTCGACATAGCGCCAACAGCGTACTGCTACGGCTCATAACTCGGTAGGAAGGCTGTGACTTGCTCGCAAAAATCCACGAAGGAGAGTGTGGGAATCACGCAGCATTCCACACGCTAGTTGTCAAAGCCTTCCGACATGGCTTCTACTGGCCAGCAGCACTACAAGACGCCGCCGAACTGGTCAAGAAGTGCAAGGCATGCCAATTCCGCACCAAGCAAATTCACACTCTGGCACAGTCATTGCAGATGATCCCGCCCTCCTGGCCTTTCGCGGTATGGGGGTTGGATATCCTAGGACCCTTCCCCAGGGCAGTCGGAGGGTACTGGTTCCTCTACGTCGCCATAGATGAGTGCACCAAGTGGACGGAGGCAGCCCTAGTGATCAACATCAACAAGGAGTCCGCAGTCAAGTTCATCAAATCAATTGTCTGCAGGTTCGGGATCCTGAACAAGATCATCACCGACAACGGGACCCAGTTCACCAGTTCAGCTTTCGAGGACTACTGCGAAGACCTCGACGTCCAAGTTTATTATGCATCCATCGCTCATCCAAAGAGCAACGGACAAGTCAAAAGGACCAACGCTAAGATCCTCAGGGGCCTGAAGACACGCACATATGACAACTTGGATAAGCATGGTGCCAAGTGGGTCGACAAACTCCTCTGCACGGTGGGCAAGCCGGACATCACCCAGTCGCGCCATGGGAGAAACATCTTTCTTCCTGGTGTATGGGGCCGAGGACATACTCCCCATAGAGATTGTTGTGGGCTCGTTCAGAGTCCGAGCATTCGATGAAGCCTCACAGGATCAACTCCGATGAGAAGATGTCGACCTCATCGACGAAGCAAGGTGGCACGCCACCATCTGAAATGCACGCTACCAACAGGCGTTGAGGCGCTGCCAAGAGCTGTTCATGCGGAGTAGAGAGCTCAATACAGGTGACCTGGTGCTGCGGCGCATACTCTCTCGAGAAGCGTCACACAAACTTTCCCCGAGCTGGGAAGGCCCCTTCCGAGTGATACAAGTATCCCGCCACGGGTGTGTCCGCCTGGCCACAGAAGAAGGAGAGCTCCTCCCCAATCCTTGGAACATAGAGCACCTCCATAAGTTCTATCCTTAAGCATAAATTGTAGGACAGTGTTTGATGTCATGGTGCTAGGGAACGACACTTAGGACAACCAAGCTCTAGGGGGAAGGTCTAGAGTGTACAGCCGTTTAGCTTGGTTCCGTACCCTAAGAATGAACACTCTGCCACTCTAGCCAACTGGAGTGGGTAGTTGCCTTATTGTAAAGCCAATCCACTCCTGAGAAAACCAATGAGAAGAATTCACTTTCTTACCATGAGATTTCTTTTACGTTCAATTAAAATTATGTGTTAATTTTGTGATCAATCAAGCTAGTCTCGTCTTTTGTATATTATCTACATATACTTAGTGAAATATTTTTCTATATCACCCCTAGTAGAGTTATGCAACCCTGCTGTAGGCGGATGTATTTGAGGTACCTGCACGACATCTTGGAACCTAATGGATGCCCTCTTACTTGGGGTCTTGTGGGGCCAAATGATTCCTCGCGAACGGCCAACGCTGAGCTGGAGGTCTAGAGCGCGCATCATGCTTAGCTTGGTCCTGTACCCTAAGCATGTGCGCTTTGCCTCCTAGTGTTGCGGCTAAGAACCGAGGACTAGGACGCTCACACCCCGAATAAGAATGAAGCCGAACTCCGAGCACCAATGCACAGAATTACCCAAATCCCGTGTACCAGCCCAGGACTATAAGACATTACAATACATAAGAATAGGAAAAGATCACCAACGAGCAAAATAATATGCACCTATGTTATGTGTGCAGGACGTACAAAGCACGTTGCGACGGAACGATCAGCCCCGGCACCTCACAGGGGGCCTGCCGTCGACGTACCTACAAAGATGGTGGGCGACGCCGGAGCATACAGCTCCGGCACCTCCCAGGGGGCCTGCCGTCGACGTTTTCGACATGTCAGTGACAGCAAAAAGCACGGACAAGCGAGTAAACTCTCCTGTCCCGCACTTGTGGCTAACACGGTTCTGTCGTGATAGCCTGTACACCAGAGGCCTACCGTCAACAACTGTACAACAATGGTGGACGACGCTGGAGCATCGGGCTTGGCACCCCCCAAGGGGCCTGCCGTCGATGTACCTACAAAGATGGTAGGTGACGGCAAGGCATCCAGCTCCGGCACCTCCCAGGGGGCCTGCCATTGACATACCTACGAAGATGGTGGGCGACGCCGGAGCATACAGCTCCGGTACCTCCCAGGGGGCCTGCCGTCGACGTCTCAACATGTCAGCGAAAACAACAATCACGGACAAGTGAGTAAACTCTCCTGCCCCGCACTTGTGGCTAATAGGGTTCTCTCTTGATAGCTTGTACACCAGGGGCCTACTGTCGACAACTCTACGACGATGGTGGACGACACCAGAGCATTGGGCTCCGACACCCCCCAAGGGGCCTGCCGTTGACGTACCTACGAAGGCGATGGGCGACGCCAGAGCATCCAACTCCGGCACCTCCCAGGGGGTCTGTCGTCGATGTACCTACGAAGATGGTGGGCGACGCCAGAGTATACTGTTCCAGCACCTCCCAGGGGGCCTGCCGTCGATGTCTCGACACGTCAGCGAGAGCAACAAGCACGGACAAGTGACTAAACTCTCCTGCCCCGCACTTGTGGCTAACTGGGTTCTCTCACGATAGCTTGTACACTAGGGGCCTACCGTCGACGACTCTACGATGATGGTGGACGACGCTGGAGAATCAGGCTCCAGCACCCCCTAAGGGGCCTACCATCGACGTACCTACGAAGACGGCGGGCGACGCTGAGGCATCCAGCTCCGGCACCTTCCAGGGGGCCTGCCTTCAATGTACCTAAGAAGATGGTGGGTGACACTGGAGCATACAGCTCCGGCACCTCCCGGGGGGCCTGCCGTCGACGTATCGACACGTCAGCGATAGCAACAAGCACGGAGAAGTGAGTAAACTCTCCCGCCCCACACTTGTGGCTAACAGGGTTCCCTCGCGATAGCCTGTACACCAGGGGCCTGCTTTCGATGACTCTACGACGATGGTGGACGACGCCAGAGCATCGGGCTCCGGCACCCCCCAAGGGGCCCACCGTCAACGACTCTACAATGATGGTGGACGATGTCGGAGCATCCAGCTCCGGCACCCCCCAAGGGGCCAGCCCTCGACGTACCTACAAAGACGGTGGGTGACGCCAGAGCATCCACCTCTGGCACCTCCGAGGGGGCCTGCCGTCGACGTACCTACGAAGATGGTGGGCGACGCTAGAGCATACACCTCCGACACCTCCTAGGGGGTCTGTCGTCAACGTCTCGACACGTCAGCGATAGCAACAAGCATAGACAAGTTAGTAAACTCCTGCCCCGCACTTCTGGCTAACAGGGTTCTCTCGCGATAGCCTGTACACCAAGGGCCTGCCGTCGACGACTCTACGACGATGGTGGATGATGCTAGAGCATCAGGCTCCGGCACCCCCCAAGGGGCCTGCCATCGACGACTCTACAACGATGGTGAACGACGCCGGAGCATCTAGATCCAGCACCCCAAGGGGCTTGCAGTCGACGTACCTACAAAGACGGTGGGCAACACCAGAGAATCCAGCTCCTGCACCTCCCAGGGGGCCTGTCGTCGACGTATCTATGAATATGGTGGGCGACGCCAGAGCATATAGCTCTGGCACCTCCCAGGGGGCCTGCCGTCGATGTCTCGACATGTCAGCGATAGCAACAAGCACGGACAAGTGAGTAAACTCTCCTGCCCCGCACTTGTGGCTAACAGGATTCTCTCGCGATAGATTGTACACCAAGGGCTTGCCGTCGATGACTCTAAGACGATGGTGGACGATGTCGGAGCATCCAACTCCAGCACCACCCGAGGGGCCTGCCGTCGACGTCTCAACGACGATGGTGGATGACGCAGGAGCATCCAACTCCAACACCCCGCAGGGGGACCTTCCGTCGACGTACCTACGAAGATGGTGGGCTATGCCGAAGCATACAGCTCTGACACCTCCCAGGGGGCCTACTGTCGACGTACCTATGAGGACGGCGGGCGATGTCGGAGCATCCAGCTCCGACACCTCCCAGGGGGCCTGCCGTCGACGTACCTACGACGATGGTGGGCGACGCTGGAGCATACATCTCCGGCACCTCCCATGGGGCCTGTTGTTGACGTCCCGACACGTCAGCGACAGTAACAAGCGCGAACAAGTGAGTGCACTCTCCTGCCCTGCTTTTGCTGCTAACAAAGTTTGCTTGTGGTTTATTGTGCACTAGGCACCCGCATTCAATGACTTCACGACGATGGTGGGCAGCGCCGGAGCACCCATCTCCGGCACCTCCCAGGGGGCCTGCCATCGACGACTTCACAGCGACGGAGGGCGAAGCCGGAGCAGCCAGCTCTGGCTGCCGGCAACGACAACACTCATACTCCCTCACTCCGATGGGGGCCAGTCGAAGACATACTGCGTTCAAGTGGCAGGCGTACCCAACAATCTGGCCATGCCTACCAGGGGGCCTGTATGGGGATTCCATATGCAGGACGTCATCTACCGACAAACCGGCCGTGTCAATTGTGCAAGTGTTGGTCCCTAAGAGGCTAACGGCATCAACAAAGGCTCTTCAAGACCTTACTCAAGAGAAGGAATTGAGGCAAAAATTTGAAAGCACACGACGAGCCAACCAGCAAAACAACATGAATCCAAATTTGTAAACAATTACTTACACAAGGGGGTCATCCCCGGATACAAAAGCATTGCGCCTAGCTGCTGCTGGCCTCAACTCCATTGGAACAAAGAAGCGACCTCCCTGGCAAGGTCTTGGACTTCAACCCTAGCCTCATCCTCCTGCTCGTTAAGGGGACCTTTCTCCACTGCCTCCAGCGGGATCTTCGGGTACCAGCTTTGGAAGCATACCAGGACGTGGCATGCCACCAGTTCAGCCAGCTCCTTTCCTTCGACCTCCAGCCGCCATGCAAGGACAGTGTTCACCGACCCCAGCGACGAGCAGAGGGAGTCCAAGGCGGGAAGCAGCTGGGCCACCCCTTGAGATGGCTCCCCGCGTGGCAAGGGTCCAAGTGCAAGGGATTCCTGCGCCGCCCCAACATGGGCCAAGAAGTATAGGACCCCTTGGGCCTCGGCCGCGCGGGAGGCCTGGAGGCCCTCCGCCTCCCTCCAAACAGTCTCCTCCCGATCCAGAGCTCTCGAGCGCGACGCTCCAGGTCGTCCTCCTGGCGCTGGATGGCCAGCTCCAAGTACTGCAATGCCTGGTGTTTCTCCTGCAGGCTCTGGGAGACCTCCTCCTCCTCCACTGCCAAGTCCCATTCCGCATCAGCAACGACAACTTCACGGCGGACCAACTCCAGCCGTTGATCCTCACATAGCTTCAGGCGGGCGTCGGTGGCAGCATGGGCCTTCAAAGCCTTCACCTCAAGCTCATTGTTCTTGGCGTCAACCAGCTTCACCAAGTTTCGCTCCTCCGCAAGGTGATCCCACTCTCGGGCAATAACAGCCTGTGTCTAGTGCAAGATGGACAGGGCCGCAACAGTAGCATCAGCCAGAGGAATTGGCTTGACCGTCACCACCGACGACTGCCCCTCCGCTCCTCCTACCGACACCATGGCACACACCGGCTCACGGGGACAAGAAGGTTCCTCGGCTAGAGCTCCGAGAACCGTCATGTCGCTGCCCGGTGCTGAAGTCCCCTCCTCCACTACAAGGGCACCGCCGACAGCTGGTGGTGAGTCGCCACGCTGCACACCTATGACATCATACGCTAGCGCCGCTCGAACGATCAGCGAGTCAGCCCCACCAATGGAGGTAGCCCCCTCCGCGTCGGGCACCTCCTCGCCTGGCACCTTCGTGCCGGTTACCTCCTCGCCTGGCACTTTCGGGCTTAGCATCACTTCTGCCACACCTGCCTCAACAGACGGGGGTGTAGAGTCATCAGCGACACCTAAGGTTGATGCACCTACGGGCGTAGGAGGCGGCGCGACAAACCCCGTTCCAGCACCGGGAAGGGTAGGAGTTACCAAGCACACCCATGGAAGCACCAAGGGCACCAAGCCAGCCGATGACGCCCTGAAAATCCAAGATAAAACTCTATCAAAGTGAAAAATAAAAGAAGAAAAATAGCGGAGGAGAGAAGCTGCGACTTACCGGCGAGTCGGGCCACTCCAATGACCCTGGCCCCCACCCCGTGTGATAGATCAAGGTCGTCGAGACATGACGACAAGGCCAACACCGCCATCATAGGTACCGACTCCCGGTCAACCCGTGCCGGCGTGGTTGTCTGCGCAGGCCCCTCGACATCGCCTCAGGAACTAGGACCACTGCTGGAGTTAGAAACTAAGTCTACGACAGAAGCTTCAGCCCTGCCGACTCCCTGATGACGAGATATGGGGGTATCGTCCCCCCGAAATAGCTTCCGCTTCTTTGGCATAGAACTAGCAGAGCTCGCGGCCAGCGTGCGGGAACGCTTTCTCGGCTCTAGAGCTGGTGCCGGCTAGATGACCTCTGTCCTGTCAGAAGTAGTTGGGGGCTCTGTCTCTGCCCTTGCTAGAGGACACGAGGAAGAAATCGACCCTGGACGCGCAGCTTCACGGCACCGCATTAGGATTACTGACGCCTCAGCCATATCTTCGGGATGCAGACGAACGCGGCTGAACACGTTGACCTTCGACCTCGAGCTCCGCAGTTCGACCCTCATGTCGGTAGTCATGTGGAGCAGCTGATAGTGATCTGGAATGGAGACGTGCTCATCATCAACAATGCCGGAGGTCACTGTCTTCAGCATCTCCTCCAACATCTCTAGAGTTGGGTGTCTGGACCCAGCCGACATTCATCATATTCGCCGTTATAGACCCAGGCCCTGTATAGACGATGCTGAAGAGGGGTGGTTCAGCGAAGCAAGAAGTCTGCCAACATCACCATGGAGGTCAAGGGCTTGGCAGCCAAGAACCGAATCCTCCTCTGGGCGGGATTGTACTCCTCTGCAACCCTTGAGATGCTTCCCAGGTAGTAGGATCAGAGCCTAGACCGCCGGACAGAATCTTCAACGAGGGATGCGGGTCTGCCCTCACAATCGCCCAATCTTCCCTCCACTCGCTCCATTTGCCCCCTTTGAATGAGGCAATATAAACTGTGGAAGGTCTTGTCCCTATGGTGGAAGTAGTAGGCCCCCACCTGGGCATCACACTTCTTCCATTTGTCTTCATAATGAAGAAATGCCAGAACAGCTCCACTGTGGGTGGGCAGCCCACGAACGCCTCGCATAGGTGAACGAACACAGTGACCAAGGCGATGGACGGTGACACATGGTGAAGTTGAAGCCCGTACTCCCCCAGCACTGAAGGAAAGAACCTTGACAACGGGAGCGTGAGCCCAGCAGTGGCGTAGGTGACGAAGAGAACCGTCTTGTCCTCATGCAGATCCTGAAGGTCAGGAGACCCACAGTGGATCATCCATCCACACTCCAAAGCCGCCCAGCCAAGGAGCCGCCTCATCGGCACCAGATCTTTGGCCGAGTGAAAGCATGAAGGAGGCATCAGGGAAGCCATTGGAACAAGCTAAGGTGAGAACTTTGGCCAAGGGATGAAGAAGGTTCGGGCGTTCAAGGAAGAAGGCAAAAACATGGGTAGTGGGGTTTGAGTAAGGAAGGAACCGTTCCCTCTAACAGAGGTTTCCTTTTTGATCACCCCCGCTACGCCTGAATACTTCGAGCGAAGGTTCGTACCACACTTCATAACACACAACACCCATGATAGAGGGTCCTACGTCCCTGCTCTGGCGCACAGGCCGAGTCGGTCAGTCGCCTGGGGATGTCACTAAGGAAATTGACATAATGGTGGAGCTAATAAAAGTCCTATAGCCGCATTGGGAACCGCCGCGGTTAAAGGCGCCGCAGAAGATAGAGATATTACTGCAAGTAAAGATATCATCGCCATCGTCTCTCAACCAGAATAGGATGTGTGGTGACGATTGGCGGAAGCACCCACCACTTCATCCGTCCAAGGCAGGATTCAAAGCATAGTGTGAGAAGACTTGGAAAGGGATCCACCTTTGGGCTCTCCACCACACCCCAAGGTGGACCTAGGGGCCACTGTCGGTACCCTGCAGATGGGGTACCCTCGCACACCGGATGAAGAAATCACGACATGTCCGACGGTGCCACATGTCCTGAAGGTGCCGAGGCCTTAGCCTCTCACAAAATCAGGCTTCAGTGCTGCCACGTGGGATTGGAAGGCGGGGTTTGGACCCTTCGGAGAGATGGCCGCCCAGGACGCCACACGTTAAGACGGGACCTCACCCAACCTCGGCAGAGAGCTCCGGAGCTGCCACGTAGCCTAAAGCGCTAGACCAAGTACCCATCCTCAGGAAATGGCACAGAGCTGCCACGTGCCCTGAGGAGCACCGAAGCTACCACGCGTCACGAAGGACCGGGGCTAGCCTCCCCAGTAGGGGCCTGCCCCGACGCTGCCACGTGTCCCACAGCTCGCCCCAGACGGTAAGGTGCGGGAGTTAAAGAATGGTGCGCTTGAAAGTGCATCTAGGACTCCCTTGTGGGTTTTGGATGATTTTTGACAAGCAATTGGGATCCTAATCCTTTTGTTGAGATGAATACAGGAAAATGATGAAAAATGAGCAAAGTGCCAAAAAGAGGGAAATTGAGAAGGAAAATGAATTTGAGCTCAAGGAGAAGAAATTAGTAGTTTAGTATGTATGGAGTGTGTTAATGAAACACACCCAAGAGCTCAATCTCAGTTAATCACACACACACAATGCACAAAGCTATACAGGACCGGACTAGTCCGATATCAGCCGGACTAGTCCGATATCTTTCTGTTCCATTTCGGACTAGTCCTCCCCAGTGCGGACTAGTCCTTAACACAATGCACAAGTCACACAAAATCGTACAAGTCCGTTGTGACCCGGACTAGTCCGATATTCATTCTGATCAACTTCGGACAAGTCCGGTGTCTACACGGACTAGTCCGATATACACACTGATCTAAATCGGACAAGTCCTCCAAGTGCGGACTTGTCATCCTAAACACTTAGGGTTTCATATGTCCGGACAAGTCCGATGGCAATCGGACTAGTCCGAAGCTTTCTAGTAACTAAATCGGACAAGTCCGTTTTCAACCGGACTAGTCCGATATTCCTGGACACTTAGGGTTTGCTTCGCACAGCACACCGGACTAGTCCGGTGACCACCACGGACTAGTCCGATCTTTCTGAACCCTAACGGTAACTTCTAAAAACCCCATATAAATAGAGGTGCACGGCCCGCTTTCAACCTCTCTCGAACCCTAGCGCCGTCACACCTCCCAAGAGACTCAAAAACCATCTCTCTCCACGAAATTAAGTGCAAGATCAATCAATCCATTGAAGATCACTTCTAGATCATTGGAGAGGCACTTGGCACACGATTGAGCTCTTGGTTTGAATCTCTAACACACTCTTGTATCTCAATTTGTATATTTCGAAGTGTGTTATTGGTGGTCTTGAAACTTGTAATCAAGGGAGCTCTCAACTTGTGAGATCGCCCCTTCAACTTGGTGATTTACCCCTGTGTGATTAGTGGAAGAGGATTGGCCTTCGTGGCGATCCGACGAGGGAAGGGTTGGTGAAGACCCGGTCCTTTTGTGGGCTCCTCAACGTGGACGTAGGTTGCCTTCGTGGTAACCGAACCACGAGATAAATCTTGTGTCTTGTTCGTTTGTGTTCATCATTCTAGTTGATCAACATTATCTAGGGTTTGATTCATTTTGTTGAATTCAAGTTAAATAGTTGAACAAGAATCATACTTGCAATAGAACTTGACATACAACCATTGAACTGTTATTAAAGTTTATATTTCCGCTGCAAACGTCAACGAAACAATCAAATTGACCTAACTTGATCAACCTAGTCCGTGAAATCCGGACTAGTCCACACTTTACCGGACTAGTCCGATATATCTGGTTTTGACCTTGTTGTTGAAGTGCTACAGGAACCGAGAAAATTCAAGAAGGCCTATTCACCCCCCTCTAGGCCTACATTCAATTGGTATCAGAGCAGGTTCTTCAAGAAAGAGTGCAACCACTCGAAGAGATCATGTCGGACATGAAGGAAGTCCAGAAAATCAACAACCTGGAAGAAATGAACAATGACAAGCACCAAAAGCTTGAAAAGTATCTCGAAGCCATTCAAGACTTCGATGATGATGATGAGGAGACATTGGAGCTGAAAGCACTCCTTAGAAAGAAAGCGCTCTCCAAAGGGAAATCTAAAGTCGAAGAAAAGAAGAAGGGGAGTAGTCACACCGACTACTCCCGATATCCTTTTGATTATGACCGTTTAAATTCTAACAGTAGTCATTATCTATCTATTCCTCTCGAAAAAGCCCCACACTTCGATGGGAGTGATTGCTCCATGTGGAGGCAAAATATGAAGATGCACTTGATTTCCCTTAACCCAAGTTTATGGCATATTGTGTGCACAGGAATAAACATCCCTGATGACGATGAAGAGCTCACGCCAAGTCAAGAGCAAGCCATCCATAGGAATGCCCAAGCCGCATCCGTTATCACCTCATCTCTAAGTCGAGATGAATTCACAAAGGTGGACGAATTGGAAATTGCCAAAGAAATCTTGGACACACTACAGACAGCACATGAAGGTGACCGGCATGTGCGGGAGGCAAAGATTGAAATGATTGAAGGCGAACTAGGAAGGTTCGCGATTGAGGAAGATGAGTCTCCCCAGGACATGTACAACAGACTGAAGACTCTTGTGAACAAGGTTCGATCATATGGGAGCAAAAAGTGGAATGACCACGAGGTTGTAAAGCTCATCCTTAGAGCCTTTATGCCTTGCAACATCACACTTTGCTCTATGATCCGAGAAAGTCCCGGGTACAAGAAAATGACTCCGGATGAACTGCTTGGCAAAATTATCAATTTTGAGATGATGGAGAAGCAAGCCAAGCACGTAAAAGAAATAGCCAACCTCACATCAGCCAAGAAGAAGGGAGTTGCCCTAAAGTCCTCACTCAAGCCTCTATCCAAAGAAGCAAGAGAAGCACAGCTTGAGGAGGACAGCGATGATGAAAGCAGCGAGCTGGACGAAGAAGATATGATTTTGTTCATGAAGAAGTTCAAAAGAATTATGAAGAAAAGACAAGGAACAAAATCGAGTGAAGGAAAATACAAGGAGAAGACAAAGCCGAAGATGAGGCGGGCATGCTATAATTGTGGTGAGTACAATCACTTTATAGTCGATTGCCCATACGAGGACAACAAGAAGAAGAGTAAAGAGTCCAAGCCTCAACCGAAGAAATTATTCAAGAAGAAGAAACAATCTGAACAAGCACACATCGGAAAGGAGTGGGACTCAAACGATGAGTCCTCATCGTCCGATGAAGAAGAAATGGCTAGCATAGCCATTGAAAGCATGTCCAAGAAACCCACACTCTTCCCCACGCTCGGTGCAAAGAAGGCAAATGGAACTTGCCTCATGGCTAAGGAAGGTAAACGCAAGGTAAACATCAAAACTCCTTCCTTGCATTCTTACTCAAGTGATGATGATCTAGATAGTGATGATGAAGATATGCTAATTGGTTTAGATAGAAAAACTGCTGCTAAAATGAAATTCTTGCTTAACCAACTTGTTGAGAAGGAAGAGCTAATTGATTGTCAAGAAGACATGATTATCTCCCAAAAGGAGAAGCATGTCGAACTTGACAATCTTCTAGTTCTTGAAAAGGAGAGAAACCACTCACTAGAGCTTGAGCTAGCTTCAAGCAAGAAAACTTGCTTGGAGTTAACCAACTCAAACGTTGCAATCAAGGATCAACTTGATGACCTAATCAAGGTCAACAAGATCCTTGAAGTGCAGGTTGAGTCACTCAAGCTTAGTGAACCTTCTTCCTCTTCAAGCCTACCTTCTCAACCCACTTCAACTAATATCGCTCATATTTGCAAATGTGATAAAATTAACACCAGGTTGAAGGAAAATTCTACCTCCACAAAGGACAAAAATCCTACCCAATGTGTAATATTTGACAAGGAGAGGATCAACTATGCACGTAGTGCATATTTGGTCCAAAGACCTCCAAATGTCAAGTATGGCATTGGTTATTCTTATGATGGAAAGCAAAGAGCTGGAAATCATAAGAATAACAAGGGAAGGATTACCTTTGTGAAGGGAGGACCCTCACAACCTGGTAACTCGAAAACTAAAAACCTGAACTCTCATGAAAACCGGACTAGTCCGGTTGTGGTCCGGACAAGTCCGGTCACACAGACTAGTCCGACCCATAATCCACAGCAACTCTTGTTTAAAACCTTTGATGCTTCTTATGTATTAATGAAAAATAATGTTGGTAAAGTGTATGCTTTTTATGCTGGGCCACGCCATGGGAACACAAAATCCCATGTGTGGGTGCCCAAATGTATTGTTACTAACCTCCAAGGACCCAAGCAAGCTTGGGTACCTAAAACCAAGGCGTAATTTGTTTTTGCAGGCCTACTCCTTCGGTGGATCCAAATGGGTGCTAGATAGTGGATGCACCAACCACATGACCGGAGAAAGGAGGATGTTTGTGGAGTATGAAGTGAACAAGGACCCAAACGAAGGCATCTACTTTGGGGATAACAGTCAAAGAAGGGTCCTCGGTACCGGTAAAATAGCAATATCCTCTGAACATACTCTTTCTCATGTTTTACACGTTGAATCTTTAGATTATAACCTGTTGTCCATATCTCAATTATGCGACAAAGGTTATAATTGCTTGTTTACTAACGAGGGTGTGACCGTTTCAAGGAGGAGTGATGGTTCCGTTGCATTCAAGGGTATGTTAAAGGGAAAGCTTTACCTTGTTGACTTCAACAAGAATAAAGCCGAACTCGACACATGCTTGATTGCAAAAACCAACATGGGTTGGCTGTGGCATAGATGGCTAGCACATGTTGGTATGAGGAACCTTCAAAAACTCCTCAAGGGCGATCACATCCGAGGATTGAAAGATGTTGTGTTTGAGAAAGACAGGCCTTGTAGCGCGTGCCAAGCAGGGAAGGAAGTTGGAGCACAACATCCCGCGAAGAACATCATGACCACGACAAGACCGCTCGAACTACTTCATATGGACTTGTTTGGTCCAATTGCTTACATAAGCATCAGCGGTAATAAATACGGTTTAGTTGTTATTGATGATTTTTCCCGCTTCACTTGGGTGTTCTTTTTGCATGACAAGTCAGAAACACAAGGAACACTCAAGAAATTCTTCAAGCGAGCGCAAAACGAGTTCTCACTATCAATCAAGAGTATTCGGAGCGACAACGGCACGGAGTTCAAGAACATACAAGTGGAGGAGTACCTTGATGAGGAAGGAATCAAGCACGAATTCTCAGCACCATACTCTCCACAACAAAACGGAGTTGCCGAAAGGAAGAACCGAATGCTCATAGAGATGGCAAGAACAATGCTCGATGAATACAAGACTTCGGATCGATTTTGGGCGGAAGCAATCAACACCGCTTGCCATGCCACAAATCGACTCTACCTTCATCGACTACTAAAGAAGACCCCCTATGAGCTACTCACCGGTAACAAACCGAACATTTCATATTTTCGAGTTTTCGGTTCTCCTTGCTATATTTTGAACAAGAAGCCCAGGACTTCAAAGTTTGCTTCGAAGTCCGATGAAGGTTTCTTGCTTGGTTATGATTCAAACACTTACGCCTATCGTGTTTTCAACAAGGCCTCCGGACTTGTTGAAGTGGCACGTGACGTAGTGTTCGATGAAACTAATGGCTCCCAAAAGGAGCAAGTTGATCAATGTGAATTAGGTAAAGAGGAAGCCCCCTATCAAGCATTGAAGAGGATGGCTCTAGGCGAAGTACGACCACAGGAGTCATCGTCACAAATACAAGAGGGAAGTGAACCACAAGAGGAGATCAACAATCAAGGGGGAGCCTCGATACAAGATCAATCACAGGAATATGAACATGATCAACAAATCAACGAGGACAACAACTCAGGGGGAGAAGAAGATGATCACCAACATACGACCCCACAAGTGCCACACCCAAGAGTACACCAATGCATTCAAAGGGATCATCCAATCGACAACATCATCGGCGACATCCAAAAGGGAGTAACCACTAGATCTCGTATAGCAAATTTCTGTGAACATTACTCGTTTGTCTCCTTTTTGGAACCCCGCAGGACTGAGGATGCATTGAAGGATCCGGACTGGGTGGTGGCAATGCAAGAAGAGTTGAATAATTTCAAGAGAAACGAAGTTTGGGAACTTGTGGAAAGACCCAATGCAAATATTGTGGGCACCAAGTGGGTCTTCCGCAACAAGCAAGACGAACACGGAGTGGTGACAAGAAACAAGGCACGACTTGTGGCCAAAGTTACTCACAAGTCGAAGGTTTGGATTTCGATGAAACCTTTGCTCCAGTAGCTAGGCTTGAATCAATTAGAATATTACTTGCATATGCTACTCACCATGATTTCAAGCTGTATCAAATGGACGTGAAAAGCGCCTTCCTCAACGGACCGATCAAGGAAGAGGTGTACATGGAGCAACCACCCGGATTTGAAGACGAAGAGTTCCCCGACCACGTGTATAAACTGCGTAAGGCTCTCTATGGCCTCAAAGAAGCTCCTAGAGCTTGGTATGAGTGTCTTAGAGATTTTTTAATTGATAATGGCTTTCAAATTGGCAAAGTAGATTATACACTATTCACGAAAAATCTGGATAATGATCTTTTTATTTGCCAAATCTATGTTGATGATATAATTTTTGGATCAACTAACCAATCTTTCTGTGAAGAGTTTAGTAAAATTATGACAGACAGATTTGAAATGTCAATGATGGGAGAATTGAAGTACTTCTTGGGATTCCAAGTGCGGCAACAAAGGGAAGGAACATTCATAAGCCAAACCAAGTACACACAGGACATCCTCAAGAAGTTTGGCATGGACAAGGCAAAGCCCATAAAGACTCCCATGGCAACGAATGGCCACTTGGATCTCAATGAAGATGGACCGAGCGTCGACCAAAAGGTATATCGCTCCATGATTGGATCTTTACTTTACTTATGTGCATCTAGGCCAGATATTATGTTGAGTGTATGTTTGTGTGCAAGATTTCAAGCCAACCCTAAGGAATGTCATTTGACAGCCGTAAAGAGAATCCTAAGATATTTAGTTCATACACCCAACCTTGGTCTTTGGTACCCAAAAGGCTCAAAATTCAATCTCATTGGGTACTCCGATGCAGATTATGCCGGGTGCAAAGTTGATAGAAAAAGCACTTCCGGCACTTGCCAATTTCTAGGGAGATCCTTAGTTTCTTGGTCATCCAAGAAACAGAATTCCATTGCATTATCCACAGCCGAAGCGGAGTATGTTGCAGCCGGGAGTTGTTGTGCACAACTCCTTTGGATGCGACAAACTCTAAGGGATTACGGTTACAATATGAACCGTATTCCTCTCCTTTGTGATAATGAGAGTGCCATTAAAATAGCCCACAATCCAGTTGAGCACTCTAGGACTAAACACATTGACATAAGACACCATTTCTTGAGAGACCATTCCATGAAAGGAGACATATCCATCTCTCATGTCAACACCCAAAAACAACTGGCCGACATATTCACCAAGCCACTTGATGAAAAACGTTTTTGCGAACTCCGAAATGAGCTAAACATTCTTGATTCTCGGAGTGTGGCTTGAAAAGTTGCATACCTGTATGATTGCTTCAAAATATTGATTGAATTGTGAAAATTAACCCTCCCATTTTTGCTCTCGAAAAACTATGTCAATTATTAAATCTTGATGAATTTTTTATCATAGTATGATTGTTGTTTGCTTACTGGTCAAATTCATCAAGATTATTTGAATTGTTTTGCCTCTCTACTCTCAATTATTAAACCTTCAAATATATATGAATGGGCTATGCAATTCTTTCCTGGTGACCACGGACAAGTCCGTGGTTACCCGGACTAGTCCGCCCTTGCAGACTAGTCCGCAGAGTGCCGGGTAGGCCGGACTAGTCCGACAGACCACGGACTAGTCCCATATAGGTCCCTGGATGACTTCGGACTAGTCCGGTCATGTCCGGACTTGTCCAATTTTTCGTGTCCATAACCCTAGCTGCCACCAAACCCTAATCCCTTCACCCCTCACTCGCCCCCAAGCTTTCTCTCTCTTGCGCTCGAGCTCCCAAGGCGAATCCTTGATTCCTCTGTTGAAAAGCCTCAATCTTGGGCGGAGATCAAGCTTGAAGACTCGGGGATTGAAGTTAGCGGACAAGTCCGGCCTCCAACCCCCAAAATCTCAAGCTTCCTTTGATTTCTTGGTAAATTTTCTTCCAAACCCTAAGAAATCACAAATTTCTCTATTGCTTATCGTTTGGCCTAGCATTCTTCACTAGTTACATGTCTAGTTGATGTACTATGTGTATGCTAGACTAGTTTTACCTTAGGGATCAATTTTTGTCCAGTCTGTTAGGTTTTTGCAGATGAACACCGAACTAGTCCGGTCCAGGTACGGACAAGTCCGGTCCCCCGGACTAGTCCGTGCCTGTGCACCGGACAAGTCCGTTGTTTCTGAACCAAAACCTAATTCCTTAATTCCCTAATGCCTTCCATTGCCATCTTACCTCACCAATACCTTGTATAACTTGTCCTTTCTCTTGATCACTCATTCACAGATCATGTCGAGCTCCGACAACGAAATCTCCGATTTCGAGGCCGAGTTGGACCACGAGGTGGCACCTCGGTCCTCGGTGGGTCTTGGCAAGAAACGCCAAGAGAGACCCTCCGAGCCAGCTCCCTCACCTCCCCAAAGTCGAAGGAAGGTCTGTGCCAAGAAGCCTGCCTCGAAGGCTGCTCCGTCTACAAGCGGCCTTCGAAAAGCTAAAGGGAAGGGCAAGGGGGTTGCCACAGGGCCTGTTGGGCCCCTGAAGCTGCATACTCCCAGAGAAGGGGTCCGGGACCCCAATGAGGAAAGATTCACTGGCAAGGGCAGCGATGTGGCTGCAAAGTTGAGAAGTGTTGATTGCTATGCAAGGCCCAAGCAAGCAGCTGATGGCAGATTTTGGTCAAATTTCCATGCTGACTTCTACAAGCTGGTCTACTTGCCGATGAAGACCCCGGTGGTGCGTAGTCAATGGATTGACTGGGCCTACCTTGAGAAGAAGAAATGTGCAGCCTTTGATGAAGTGATAGCAGCTGCAGAGAGACATGGTCTGAAGGATCTCTTTGCCTTCAGACACAACTGGAATGATGAAGTGATAGCACAATTTTATGCAACGTGCCACTTCTCAAGCGAAGACGGGGAAAGTGTGACTTGGATGACTCATGGATCCAAGTATTCTATTACTCAGGAAGAGTTTGCCAGCCTGCTGCACCTTGCCTCTGAAGAACATGACCACCTCATTATCCACAACATTGGGGTCATTGAGAGGGATGGAATGAAGTTCATGTATGAGCCCAACTCTAAGTATGTTCCTCCCTCCACAAAGAATATGAAGCCTTTCTTTGTGGTCCTCAACAGAGTCCTCAGGAAGACCATTGCCCCCAAGGATGGGGATGCAGGGAGTGTGCAAGGCTACCTCCGGACCCTGATGAAGGTCATAAGCAAGAGGAGACAGTTTGATGTTGCAGACTATATTTGGAATGATATGGTCAATATCTCAAGTACCCCCAACCGATCCTGTGGCTATGCCCCTTACTTGATGTTTATGATTGAGAAGGTCACAGGGATCGAGTTTGTGAAGGATGTGGAGCACACTCCACTGAGGCCTCAGAAGCCTCAGCCAGTGAGTGTCCAGGCTGCTCCATCGCCGGCCTCAAGCCCCGAGGCACCGACAAGGCAAGAAGAAGCTGCTAGGGCTCCTCCTCCCTCCAGAGTAGCACCTCAGAAAGGATCCGCCAGTGGGATCCTCAAGTACTTGGCTGCAATTTTCTTCTCATGCAAGAAAACTGAAGTGAAGCTTCACAAGCTAAATCAGAAGAGGAAGGAGAACATGAGGTACATAAAAGCCAATGTGAAGCAGCTGAGTGAGAAGCTGGAGATCAACCCAATTGGATCTCCAGTACTTTCTGAAGATTCTGATCCGGACATCACCGAGCTCAGCCCCTTGACTACCTCCGAGCTTGCCTATTTTGGCATTGGGGGCTCGAGCAGCTCCGCTCCTCCTCCTCCCTCTCAACCTCGTCAAGCGGAAAGCGATGAAGACGATGAAGACGACGAGAGGACTGACAGCGAAGAGTGAAGCCCTAGGACCTTCCTCTCTCTCTTTTTGGTGTCTTGATGCCAAAGGGGGAGAGATTGAGGGGGAGTCTCTAGTCTTAGCTTTAGCTGAATAGGATGCGAGGAGAGAGCTCTCTATGTATTTTTAAGTGTGATGGTATTTGTTTAACACTATTTTCATATCATGTTTGGTCCTGTGTTAAATTGCTCAATTAATTTGCATGTGTGTGATGAAATCTGAATTTTTGCTCCTAAAATGCCATATTCACTTGATATTAGTTGATCAATGCAAATTCTATCATTCTTAATGCATTCATGCTCTTAGTATGCATCCCACCATAAAGAATGCACACATGAATAATTACCTTGTTGCTTGATGTATTTTTGAGTCATATGTGCATACTTTATGAAAATCTCATTTTATACCTCATTTTGTGAAATCTCAATTGGTTGTCATCAATCACCAAAAAGGGGGAGATTGAAAGTGCATCTAGGACTCCCTTGTGGGTTTTGGATGATTTATGACAAGCAATTGGGATCCTAATCCTTTTGTTGAGATGAATGCAAGAAAATGATGAAAAATGAGCAAAGTGCCAAAAAGAGGGAAATTGAGAAGGAAAATGAATTTGAGCTCAAGGAGAAGAAATTAGTAGTTTAGTATGTATGGAGTGTGTTAAGGAAACACACCCAAGAGCTCAATCTCAGTTAATCACACACACACAATGCACAAAGCTATACAGGATCGGACTAGTCCGATATCAGCCGGACTAGTCTGATATCTTTCTGTTCCATTTTGGACTAGTCCTCCCCAGTGCGGACTAGTCCTTAACACAATGCACAAGTCACACAAAATCGTACAAGTCCGTTGTGACCCGGACAAGTCCGATATTCATTCTGATCAACTTCGGACAAGTCCGTTGTCTACACGGACTAGTCCGATATACACACTGATCTAAATCGGACAAGTCCTCCAAGTGCGGACTTGTCATCCTAAACACTTAGGGTTTCATATGTCCGGACAAGTCCGATGGCAATCGGACTAGTCCAAAGCTTTCCAGTAACTAAATCGGACAAGTCCGTTTTCAACCGGACTAGTCCGATATTCCTGGACACTTAGGGTTTGCTTCGCACAGCACACCGGACTAGTCCGGTGACCACCACGGACTAGTCCGATCTTTCTGAACCCTAACGGTAACTTCTAGAAACCCCATATAAATAGAGGTGCACGGCCCGCTTTCAACCTCTCTCGAACCCTAGCGCCATCACACCTCCCAAGAGACTCAAAAACCATCTCTCTCCACGAAATTAAGTGCAAGATCAATCAATCCATTGAAGATCACTTCTAGATCATTGGAGAGGCACTTGGCACACGATTGAGCTCTTGGTTTGAATCTCTAACACACTCTTGTATCTCAATTTGTATATTTCGAAGTGTGTTATTGGTGGTCTTGAAACTTGTAATCAAGGGAGCTCTCAACTTGTGAGATCGCCCCTTCAACTTGGTGATTTACCCCTGTGTGATTAGTGGAAGAGGATTGGCCTTCGTGGCGATCCGACGAGGGAAGGGTTGGTGAAGACCCGGTCCTTTTGTGGGCTCCTCAACGTGGACGTAGGTTGCCTTCGTGGTAACCGAACCACGGGATAAATCTTGTGTCTTGTTCGTTTGTGTTCATCATTCTAGTTGATCAACATTATCTAGGGTTTGATTCATTTTGTTGAATTCAAGTTAAATAGTTGAACAAGAATCATACTTGCAATAGAACTTGACATACAACCATTGAACTGTTATTAAAGTTTATATTTCCGCTGCAAACGTCAACAAAACAATCAAATTGACCTAACTTGATCAACCTAGTTCGTGAAATCCGGACTAGTCCGCACTTTACCGGACTAGTCCGATATATCTGGTTTTGACCTTGTTGTTGAAGTGCTACAGGAACCGAGAAAATTCAAGAAGGCCTATTCACCCCCCCTCTAGGCCTACATTCAACGCTCCACTCAAGTCAAGCATTGAAGATGCGCACCCTCCCCCGGCGTACGACGCAGAGCACGCCAACGGTCAGAGACCGCTATGACCGATCACATCATAGTGAAGGCGATGCAGGCCTATCCCAATTAGCCAAGTGGGTAGCTTGCAGCAACAAGACAGGCTGACGGGACACCTTCTACCACCATCAGCAACGGCGCATGGGCTACTGACAAGGGAGGCAACAAGACGACGAGTCTTCACTTCCACGCTCAGAGAAAGCTTATGCGGGAAGCCATAGATCTTTTAGGATGAGATCGCCCCGGGACCCCACTTGTAAGGTGTTCGGTCTTGGTACTAAAAGGCTCGGACCACCATCGCTACAAGGACCAGACTCAGAATCCCCGATACACACACACACGCATACACACTCACCAGCAATACAATCCACCATGGAGTAGGGTGTTATGCTCCGTGCGGTCCGAACTACGTAAAAACCACCGTGTCACATACTCTTCCGCTAGAACACTAGTTTTAGGCCTAAGCCCTGCCGAACAAGAACCTTCGCGGGTTGCTCCTTAGCAGATCCGGGAGAAGTGTCGCATCAACACATCAACAACATCGATGAACAATAGATAGCACAAAGATGAACAACATTAAGTTGTAACTTAAAAAAATTATAAAACAAGAAAAGAAAAACAACATCAACTAAAAACAAGAAAATAAAAACAACTAATTCTATTCCTCCTCCTCCTCGGGCTCCTGGGGCGCCTCCGGTGGTAGAATTGAAAAACATTGTCTCCTGGCTGTCGCCGCAACCAGGTTCCTTTGGCCGCTGATTCCGAGTTCCCCAGTCATCCTCTCCCACAGAGCATTTAGACAACCGACCACATTCGCAAGCCCTAACAAGTAGTGGCCCACGGTACCACCGAAAGTGCATCTATGCATCCCTTATGGGTTTTGGTTGATTAATGACAAACACATGAGATCCTAACAAAATTGTTGATATGAGCACAAGTTTTAAAGAGATTAGAAGGAAATCACAAAAACAAAGGAGAATGAGGATCCAAAAGGATTACAACTCAAGACTTGAAAAGAATAGATTTATTTTGTAAGGAGTGTGTTGGAGAAACACACCCCAAGAGCTCAAGTGAAAAAGATTGCACTCACTGCTCAAATATCATGAAGAGTGGAGTAGTCCGATATCCACCGCACTAGTCCGATATCCACCGGACTAGTCTGATTTCTCTCTGGACATAAAATGGACAAGTCCTCCAAGTGCGGACTTGTACGCAGCTCTTCACATTTGCAAAACACCGGACTAGTCCGAAAACCTCTTGAGTAAAAATTGGACAAGTCCTCCAAGTGTGGACTTCTCCTCAGTTCTACAATTTTTCACCACACCGGACAAGTCCGATATCTATCGGACTAGTCCGAAAACTTTCTGAGTCGGGATCAGACTAGTCCGCACCTTAACGGACTAGTCTGGTATCCATCAACACTTAGGGTTTTCACACACACACACCGTACTAGTCCGGTGTCCACCACGGACTAGTCTGGACCTCGCAAACCCTAATGGTAACTTTTGGAAATCCTTGTATAAAAAGAGGTGCACAACCACACAACAATCCCTCTCGACTCCCTGCGCCGTCACACCTCCCAAGAGCCCAAAAATACTTCTCTCCACTCATTCTAAACCTAAAAGGATCAAATATTTGAGGATTAGGTATTGGGCAAAGGAGAGAACTTGTTCTACGCGATCTTGAGCTCTTGGGTTTGATCTCTCGTGCACTCTCATTGTTTATTGTACATCTTTTGAATGTGTTTGGTGGTGTTCGTTCATTGTAATCTTTGGGGAGCCCTCAACTTGTGAGAAGGCCCCCTTTCAACAAAGTTAGTGAGTGAAAATCGGCCTTCGTGGCCATTACCCCGAGGGAAGGGTTAGTGAGGACCCGATCCTCCATGGACTCCTCAACGAGGACGTAGATTCCTGTGTGGAATCGAACCTCGGGATAAATCCTATCTCGCGTGTTCTTGCTTTATCTTTTATCATAGTCTAGGGTTTGCATAGTCTTGTGTAATTCACATTGAAACATTGGATTAAACTTGATAATTGCAATATCTTATTTCATTGTCATAATACACTTAAATTGTCAATTGCTTTCCGCTGTATAGACTACTAGACGTAAAATTAAAGATCTACTTTGATTTTCAAGTCCGCGTATACCGGATTATTCCGCACCATAACAGACTAGTCCAGCCTCCCTGTGTTTGATATCTTTGTTAAGTGTTTCAGGGATCAATAAAAGTTCAAAGAGCCTATTCACACCCCTCTAGGCTGCATTCAATTGGTATCAGAGCCAAACTGTTCAAAAGAGACTCACTGCTCGAAGGACGATGTGGGACATCAAGGATGAACACAAGAGCTTCAACAACGAAAAGGGTGATGATGAAAGGAACCAAAAACTAGAGAACTCCTCGATGCCATTCAAGACTGTGAGGGTTATGATGAGGAGATGCTTGAACTCAAGGCTCTTCTGCGGAAGAAGGCACTCTCTCCAAAAGGGAAGAAGAAGATTGAAGATTAGAAGAAAAAGGGGAGTAGTCACACAGACTACTCCCGATATCCTTTTAACTATGAGCATTCAAATTATAATAATAGTCATTACTTTTAAATTCCTTTAGGCAAAGCACCTTACTTTGATGAAAATGACTATACAATGTGGAGACAAAACATAAAAATGCACCTTATATCTCTTAACCCAAGTCTTTGGCATATAGTGTGTACAGGGATAAATATTCCAGATGATGATGAAGAGCTAACTCCAAGTCAAGAGCAAGCTATTCATCGAAATGCTCAAGTCGTAGCTGTAATTACATCATCATTGAGCTGAGACGAGTTCGTCAAGGTGGATGGACTCGAGATTGCCAAGGAAATCTGGGATACTCTCAAAACCACACATGAAGGTGATCGTCATGTACGCGAAGCTTAAATTGAGATATCGATGATTGAAGGTGAATTGGGAAGATTTTCTATTGAAGAAGGTGAACCACCCCAAGATATGTACAATCGACTGAAGTCTCTCATCAACAAAGTCCGAGCTTACGGTAGCAAGAAGTGGACAGATCATGAAGTGGTGAAACTGATTCTTAGGGCATTCATGCCTCGGAACTTGATGCTCTGCTCTATGATTAGAGAAAATCTAGGGTACTAAAAAATGACCCCGGACGAAGTTGTTGGCAATATCATCAACTTCGAAATGATGGAGAAGGAAGCCAAGCATGTCAAGGAACTTGCCGACCTTACCTCGGCAAAGAAGAAAGGAGTTGCTCTAAAGGCAACCTGCAAGCCTGCATCAAAAGAAGCTCGGGAAGATCCTGAGGAAGATGATGGTGATGATGAAAGCAGTGATGTCGATGATGAAGACATGATCTTGTTCATGAAAAAGTTCAAGAAAATGATGCAAAGAGGAAAGGGTGGTAGCTCAAATGAAGGAATACATAGGGACAACAAAGACCCAAGATGAGACGTGCATGCTATAATTGTGGAGAGTATGATCATTTCATAGTAGATTGTCCACATGAAGATACTAAGAGGAAGAGTAAAGACAACAAGCCTCAACAAAAGAAAGTATTCAAGAAAAAGAAGCAATATGGCCAAGCACATCTAGGCAAGGAGTGGGACTCCAATGATGAGTCCTCATCTGAAGAAGAAGAGGAGATGGCCAATATAGCCATCAAGAAGCTTACCAAGAAGTCCACTCTTTTCCCAACCATGGGCGCATGGAAGGACATTGACCACACATATCTAATGGCCAAGGAAGGAAAAAGAAAGGTTATAACTAAATCTTCCTTCTCTCTTTCTTTTACTAGTGATATTGATAATTCTAGTGATGATGAATACATGCTTAGTGGTTTAGATAAAAAGTCTGCTGCTAAAATGAAATTTCTAATGGGTAAGATTGTTGATAAGGAGGAGCTAGTCAATCGCCAAGAAGATATGACCATTCTCCAAAAGGAGGAATATCTTGAGATTGAAAAGCTCCTTGAGCTTGAAAAGGAGCAAAGTAAATCACTAGAACTTGAGTTTGCTTCAAGCAAGGAAGCTTGTTTGAAGTTAAAAGACTCAAACGTGACTATCAAGGATGAACTTGCTAACTTAACCAAAGTTAACAAGATCCTTGAGACACAAGTTGAGTCACTCAAGCAAAGTGGTTCTTCATCCTCTTCAAGCTCACTTTCTCAACATATCAAATTTGAAACTGTCATTAATTGTACATGTTCTAAAAATAACACCAACTTGAAAGAAAAGTCCAACTTTACAAAAGACAAGCATCCTCCCAAAGTGGAACATTTGACAAGAAGAAGGTCAAGTATGCACATAGTGCAGACTCGGTCACAAGACCTCCTAATATTAAATATGGCATTGGGTATTCTTATGGTGAAAGCCAAAATGCTAGAAGCCACAAGAATGACAAGGATCGCATTGCTTTTGTCAAGGGAAACTCTTCCCATGTTGGAAAACATGATAACAATTATAAATTGAACATTGTGAACTCATATGGACAACAAGTCTTGTTTAGAACGATGCTTCATATGTGCTTATGAAAAATGGTTATGGAAAAGCTTATGCTAAATATGTTGGGCCACACCATGAGAACACCAAGTCTCGTGTGTGGGTGCCAAAATCACTTGTGACTAACCTCAAAGGACCCAAGCAAGCTTGGGTACCTAAGACCAAAGCATAATTTCTTTTTGTAGGCTTATTCATTCGGTGGAGCAAAATGAGTGCTAGATAGTGGATGCACAAATCACATGATCGGAGAAAGAGAAATGTTTGTGGATTATGAACAAAATGAAGACTCAAGCGAAGGCATCTATTTTGGTGATAATAGTCAAGGAAGGGTGCTAGGTACTGGTAAAATTGCAATTTTATCACAACATACACTTTCTCATGTTTTACATGTTGATACCTTAGATTATAACATCTTGTCCATATCTCAACTATGTGACAAAAGTTATAATTATTTATTCACTAATGAGGATGTGACTGTCTCTAGAAGGAGTGATAACTCTATTGTATTCAAGGGTGTGTTAAAGGGAAAACTTTTATCTAGTTGGCTTCAACAAAGATAATGCTGAACTTGACACATGATTGATTGCAAAAACTAACATGGGTTGGCTGTGGCATAGACGACTAGTACATGCTGGTATGAGAAATCTACAAAACTTCTAAAAGGCGATCACATGCGATGTTTGAAGGACGTTGTTTTTGAGAAAGACAGGCCTTGTAGCGTGTGCCAAGCCGGGAAGCAAGTAGGAGCACCCCATCCCGTGAAGAATGTCATGACTAACAAGACCGCCTGAGCTACTCCACATGGACCTATTCGGTCCAATTGCTTACATAAGCATTGGCGGTAATAAATATGGTTTTGTCATCGTTGATAATTTTTTCATGCTTCACGTGGGTTTTCTTTTTGCATGATAAGAAAGAAACTCAAGGAACACTCAAGAAGTTTCTCAGATGAGCTCAAAATGAATTCTCATTGACGATCAAGAACATACGAAGTGACAATGGAACATAATTCAAGAATGATCAAGTTGAGGAGTATCTAGATGAAGAAGGAATAAAGCACGATTTTTCAGCACCCTACTCTCCTCAACAAAATGAGGTAGCCAAAAGTAAGAAACGAACACTCATTGAGATGGCGAGGACAATGCTCGATGAACACAAGACTTCATACCGGTTTTGGGCTGAAGCGGTTAACACTGCTTGTCACGGCATCAACCGACTATATCTTCATTGTTTACTCAAGAAAACCTCATATAAACTACTCATCGGTAACAAACCAAATATTTCATACTTTCGAGTTTTTGGTTCAAAATGTTATATTCTAAACAAGAAGCCTAGGGCTTTGAAGTTCGCTTTGAAGTCTGATGAAGGTTTCTTGCTTGGCTATGATCCAAACTCCTACGCTTATCGTGTCTTCGACAAAGCCTCTGGACTTGTTGAAGTAGCACTGTAGGATCAAAGAGCACGTGAAAAGCTACCAGAGGGGGGGTGAATGGTAGATTTAAAAATCTTACGCAGCGGAAACAATTAAACCCCAACCCCTTCGGCAGAAAAACGATCTGTTAAAGAAATCATGTGTGAGACTAATCTAAACGTGTTTCACCGTGAAAAAAGTGATAGATATCATAGATAATCCAGTCATGAAGACAACACAACAAGAATCACTCAAATCCGTCGAGAAAAACTCAAGTTATGATCGAAAGATCAAACAAAGGTCAATCTGTCCTACCCGAGAAAAACAGTTCTGAAACGCTGCAAAGAAACTCGTGTAGATCAGAAAACACAAATCCAATGACCGTGAAATTTTGAGAGATGATAGAGAATCAAGTTGTGAAGACAACCCAAAAAGAATCACGTCAATTGGATCTGTAAAACTCGAGTTATGATAAAACCACTGACAAAAGATAGTGCTGTCCAGAAACTCGATGAGTAAAACTTGTCTGGAACAAGTCGGACAAACAAGGCACAAAAGTTTCTTCAACCTACGAATTTTATTCAATAGAACACAAGAGGAACAGCCCCAAAGTCGTGCACCACGAGCTCTGGGCTCCCTTGCTTATATAACCAGCTCGAAAGCCAACTCAACTCAGATCAGTAACCTAATCCTACTTTGTTCACAAATCGTAACTTTCCATAACTGCTTAGGATTCTTCTATACGCAGATAGAAGCAATCTTAAGACTTCCAAACACCTTAGGAACGTATCCCACATTCCTAAACAACTCAAATTCGTGAACCACACGAAATCCTATTATAACCAACTCAAATCTTTCCATATTTGAGTCAAACCCGACTCAACCGCAGCCTGAGTCCATAACCTAGTCAGTTGGACCTTTCCGACCAACTCTTTACGTCCACATCTCTTTATCACATCTCGGAACCATGTAGCCACATCCATGCACTCCTTTCACACGTGCAAACATCTTCCAATGACGTCCACAATACCTTCACATGCATTGTTCTTGATTCAATCATGTTGCGCAACCTCCTGATCAGCTCAACCACAATTCCTCCTGAATTTGGTTGTTGGAACCTCATCTCCTCCCTGAGACTAGTCCAATGGATCCCATCACCAGCCATGTCTTGAACTCAAGCAACACCTGCACATGAATAAACAACCAATCCATACGAGCCCAAGTCCTCGACTTGACTCAAGTTAGTTCCGAACACAATACCTTACGTGAGAACCTCACATAAACATGTTGCAAAACCACAGTAACACGATATCATCCATATCAACCAAAAACGCACAAAAGACTTAGCAAACGAATACTAAGCAATCTTTCTAGAGATGTAAAACAAGTACGAAACATTGCAAATGAAAAATAGAAGCAATGCGATCAAGTTTCGGACCTTGCCAGAGCAACCCGGAGCTTGAGCCGGAGCTAACAAAAGCTAGTAGAACCTAGTGCTAGAACTTACCAAAACTAGTCGAAACTAGTAAACCCAAAAGCCGGAGTAGAAAAATCAACTCAGAGCTTAGCAAAAACACGCCGGAGCTATCAAAGACATGTCGGAGCTAAAGACAAAACTCACCGGAGCTAACCAAAACTAGTCGGACCTTAATAAAAAGGTGTTTTGGTGATATTCAAAACTTTTATCGTCAAAGCAAGTGTATTCACTACAAGCCAATGTATTCAGCACACATAGGTCTTACAAGCACATGACGTAGTGTTCGATGAAACTAACGGCTCTCAAGTAGAGCAAGTTGACCAGTGTGTGCTAGATCAAGAAGAAGCTCCATGTCAAGCATTGAGAAGAATGGCGTTGGGCGATATTCGACGACAAGCATCACCTCAAAATCCGAATGAAGAAGATGAACCACAAACGGAGGAAAATGATCAAGGGGAGCTTACACACAAGATCAACCTCCAGGACATCAAGATAATCAAAAAATTAATGAGGGCAACTATCCAGGAGGAGATGAATAAGATGATGATCATGAGGATTCAAGACCAGAAGTGCCACATCTAAGATTACACCAAAGCATACAAAGAGATCACCCCGTCGACAACAAAATTGGTGACATCCAAAAGGGAGTGACAACTCGATCTCGTATAGCTAATTTCTATGAATAGTATTCTTTTGTATCCTCTTTGGAACCATATAGGGTTGAAGCTGCATTATGAGATCCTGACTAGGTGATGGTGATGCAAGAAGAATTGAACAACTCCAAGATGAACGAAGTATGGGAACTTGTTGAAAGACCCAAGTCCAACATCGTCGGCACTAAATGGGTCTCCCGCAACAAGCACGATGAACACAGAGTGGTGACAAGGAACAATGCACAACTTGTGGCCAAAGGTTACTCACAAGTCAAAGGTTTGGATTTTGATGGGACTTCTGCTCTCGTAGCTAGGCTTGAATCAATTCGTATATTACTTGCATATGCTAGTCACCATGATTTCAAGCTATATCAAATGGACGTCAAAAGCGCCTTCCTCAACGGACTGATCAAGGAGGAGGTGTACATGGAGCAACCCCCAGGGTTTGAAGATCAAGAGTACCCCGACCATGTATTCAAACTGTGTAAGGCTCTCTATAGCGTCAAACAAGCTCCTAGAGCTTGGTATGAGTGACTTAGAGATTTTCTACTTGAAAATGGCTTCAAAATTGGTGAAGCTAGTTACACTTTGTTTACCAAGCACTTTGATGATGATTTATTCATTTGGCAAATTTATGTTGATGATATCATATTTGGTTCAACTAACAAATCTTTTTGTCAAGAATTTTGCAAAATCATGACAGATAGATTGGAGATGTCCATGATGGGAGAGTTGAGATACTTTTTGGGATTGCAAGTGAAACAACTAAAGGAAGGAAAGTTCATAAGCCAAACAAAGTACAACCAAGACATTCTCAAGAAATTTGGCATGGACAAAGAGAAGGCCATAAAGACTCCCATGGTGACAAATGTACTCTTAGACCTCAATGAAGATGGACCTAACGTGGATCAAAAGGTATACCGTTCCATGATTGGCTCTCTACTTTATTTATGTGAATCTATATCAGATATCATGTTGAGTGTATGTTTCTGTGCAAGGTTTCAAGTCCTAAGGAATGTCATTTGATAGCCGTAAAAAGGATCTTGAGATATTTAGTTCATACACCCAAACTAGGCTTTTGGTATCCTAAAGGTTCAAAGTTCAAACTCATTGGATACTCCAATGCAGATTATGTCAGATACAAGGTAGATAGAAAAAGCACCTCCGATACTTTCCAATTTCTGGGTAGGTCCCTAGTTTCTTGGTCCTCCAAGAAACAAAACTCCATTGTTTTGTCCACAGCCGAAGCAAAGTATGTTGCAGCCGGGAGTTGTTGTGCACAACTCCTTTGGATGCGACAAACTCTAAGGGAGGTTACAATATGAATCGTATTCCACTCCTTTGTGATAATGAGAGTGCCATTAAAATTGCACACAACCCTGTTGAGCACTCTAGAACCAAACACATTGATATCTGGCATCACTTTTTGAGAGACCATTCAATGAAAGGAGACATAACCATCTCCCATGTCAAAACTGAGAAACCACTAGCTGATATCTTCACCAAGCCACTTGATGAAAAACACATTTGTGAGCTTTGGAATGAACTAAATATCCTTGATGCTCGGAACGTGACTTGAAATCTTGCATATCTGTATGCCATCTTCAAAATCAAGTTCTTTTTGTTGAAAACTCATCTTTCTCTGTTTTCTCCTAAAAACTATGTTAATTATTAGATCTTGATGAATTATGGTCATAGCTTGATTGTTGTGTGTTTACTGATCATATTCATCAAGAATATTTGTGTGTCTTTGTCCCCTATTTCTTTATTAGGCACATTTGGATATATACGAAAGGATTTTATATTTCCCTATATAGGTAACCACAAACTAGTCCGTGGTTGACCCGGACTAGTCCGCACACTGCAGACTAGTCCGCGAAGTGTCAGCTTGTCTAGACTAGTCCGGTATGACCACAAACAAGTCCGGTGTATCGACGCCTTAACCCCTTAGGCTGGTGCAGACCCCTCTTCTTCCTTCTCACAACCTCCCTCAAGTTCTCTCTCCTCACTCAAGTGCTCCAAAGGCGATTTTGTGAGTTCTCCCTCAAATCCGCTCAAATCTCTGTGGGAGTTGATCTACATTGCAAGGAGATTGAAGACCCCAGACTAATACGCACCAACAACTCTTCGAACTCCTCGAATCGAAGGATTTGGTAATTTTCTCACCAAACCCTAACTCTTCAATTTTCCTTGGTATTGCTCAAATAGCTTGATTCCTCTTGCCAATACATGTTTCCTTGATGTATTCCATCTAGTCTATTTTACTTTTGCATTGAGAAACTCCAAAATTTCATTTAGCTAGGTATTGAACAGCTGCATACTGGACTAGTCTGTTATCTGTGCGAACAAGTCCGGTGCTCCGGACTAGTCCGCACCTGAACTACAGACATGTCCGGTGTGTACTGATCAAATCTCTAGTGTATCTCAACTCAATGCAATCCCTTGTCACCAATTCTTATCTATGTCCTGTATCTCTTCTTTGTTAGGATAATGTCGACCTCAAACAAGAATCTCTCCGACTTTGAGGACAAAATGGATCAAGAGACATTGCCTCGTGCTATAGAGGATCGTACCAAGAAAAGGCAAAATTGTGCTGCTGACTCTTCACCCACTCCACCTTGGGTGGGGCGAAAGGTCCCAACAAAGAAACCATCTGCAAAAGGTAAAGAAGTGGTTGGATCTAGCTCGGCAGCTCCAAGCAAAACTAAGGGCAAAGGAAAGGGAATAGCCTCTGGCCCAATTGGTCCTCTGAAGATGGCACCTCCGAGACAAGGGAATAGAAATTCCTGAAAGGAGAGATTCACTGGAAAGGGCAGCGATGTTGCCTGGAAGTTTAGGCAAGTTGACGCTTATAGCAGTGGGAAGGTAGCTGCTGATTCGAGGTTTTGGAGTAATTTCCACTCAGATTACTACAGCAGCGTCTACCTCAACATGAATACCCCAGTGGTACAAAGTCAATGGATAGACTGGAACTACTTTGGAAGAAAGAGTTGTGATGCATTTGATGAGGTAGTGGCCGCTGCAGAGAGGCATGGTATAAAGGAGCTCTTATCCTTTAGATACAACTGGAATAATGAAGTGATAGCCCAATTCTATGCCACTTGCCACTTTGCCAGTACGGGTGAAGAAAGAGTAATATGGATGACTCATGGATCAATCTACTTTGTCACCTATGTTGACTTTGCAAAGTTGTTACATCTTGAGGATATCGGGAACCATGAGATCGTGATCCACAATGACAGCCCTCTGGAGAAGGACAAGAGGGAGTTCCTCTATGACACTCGTCTCCGTTAAAATCCCCCATCGACCAAGAACATGAAGCCATTCTTCTTTGTCCTCAATCGAGTGCTTCGAAAGACCATTGCTCCTAAGGATGGGGATGCAGCCAGCATCCATGGGTACTTGAAAACCGTGATGAAGGTCATAAGCAGGAGAAGAAGGTTTGATGTGTTCAACTATATTTGGAATGACATGGTGAACATCTCTTGCACTCCCAATCGCTCCTGTGGCTATGCACCATATATTATGTTCATGATTGAGAAGGTCACAGGAATCGAATTTGTGAAGGACGTAGAGCACAATGCCTTGAAGCCTCAAACGCCGCCTCAAGCTGCTCTCCCAATAGCTCCCTCTCTTGTGTCAAGTGAAGAGCCCCCAAGGAGAGCCCAAGAAGAAGCAAGGGATCCCTCTAGCTCTATAGCCCCTACATCTCATAGGGGGTTCGCTAGTGGGATAATAAAGTATCTTGCTATGATCTTTGGTTCTTGCTGCAAATCAGAAGTGAAGATTCATAAGATCAACAAGGCAAGAATAGAGCAAATGAAATACGTAAAAGAAAACGTCAAAGCCATTTGCCAAAAGCTGGAGATTGAGCCTCTTGGGTCTCCTGTTATTTCAAGGACTCTGGATCTGATTTCTCGGAGCTTCCATCTCTCACCAACTACGAGCTTGCTTACTTTGGCCTTAGGGGCACAATGAGTGGTTCCTCTCATCCTCCTCCTCAGCCTAATGAAGAAGATGAAGAAAGGACCAACGACATGTATGGACCCGGCAACGACGAGTAGATCCCTCCTTCTCTTCCCTTTTGGTGTCTTGATGCCAAAGGGGGAGAGATTGAGGGGGATTCCTAGGTCGTAGCTGAGAGAGAGAGAGAGAGAGAGAGAGAGAGAGAGAGAGAGAGAGAGAGAGTCCTAGATCTCTTTTGTTTCTTGTTGCTCTTATTCAGGTCCGGGCCCAGGGCGTGCGGCCCGTGCGACGGCACAAGGCCCCCATTTCTGAGGGGCCCCCTTTTTTCCTTCCATCTGTCGTATACACAGCAGCCGTCAGCTCCAGCCCAGCTCAATCGATACAGCCATCGAGCAGAGCAACGGAGTGTGCGCTGCAGTTCATCGATGAGCCGTGACCGTGAGTGGACTTGGAGCCCAAGCGGTTGGGCCTGCTGGACCACTAGACCACTACTGCAGCCGTAAACAAAACGACGTACGAGTGAGACTCCCGTCCATGTCCGACGATTTCCATCACGATCGCGTACCCGTGCGGCGTGCGGCCTGCCGCCCAACTTCCCAAGTGTCGAGTAGCCGAGAAGGTGAGAACGGATCGCCGCTGGCTGGTGAGAATGGATCAACGACGAGGCGACGAGCGAAGATGCCGTGTTTGTCGCTGTGCTGCAGTTCGCGGGGGCAGCTCAATTCATCTGCTGTAGGTAAACTATTTTCTGATTTCTCCTTCCAATCTCCCATTCTCCGTCTACCTTCTAGTTCTAGCAGTATGTATGTTCGATACTTTGATTTTTATTTCATACACTTATTTTATCTATTATTGTATGAACAGCAAGTAAGCGTAATTGAGATTTCAATATATTATTTTCTTTTACTTCACAGTCATGTCTTCTAGACAGCATGAATCGGGTTTTCAAAAGCGTAAGAAAAAACAAAGAATAGAAAGAAAACAAGATATATGAAAAGAATGGTTTTGTTTGGATAAACATTATGCACCAAGAGACATAATTTCAATAATAGGTATGTTTCTTAATATAATCTATTGTTATGTAGGATGCTATTATATTATATATAAATTTACAATACTATTTTTCCTATGAAGATATAAACAACTTTAATACTGTCTCCGTTTAAATTTATTTGTCGCTAGGACAACCTTCATTAGTGCATTTCTAATTCTTTAGATTATTTGAAACGACAATTATTTTAGAACAGTGGCAGTATTATGTTCAGGGCCCCGAATTTCGTTCGCTCGACCCTGCTCTTATTCTTCTTTGAGACTTTGTCATGCATTTGGTCTTGTAAAACTTATATTATGTTCTCGACATGTATTATGAAGTTATGATTATGCTCAAGACTTGAAAAGAATAGATTTATTTTGTAAGGAGTGTGTTGGAGAAACATACCCCAAGAGCTCAAGTGAAAAAGATTGCACTCACTGCTCAAATATCAGGAAGAGCATACTAGTCCGATATCCACCGGACCAGTCCGATTTCTCTGAGGACAGAAAACGGACAAGTCCTCTAAGTGTGGACTTGTCTGCAGCTCTTCACATGTGCACAACACCAGACTAGTCCGATATCCACCGGACTAGTCCGAGAACCTCCTGAGTAAAAATTGGACAAGTCCTCCAAGTGCGGACTTGCCCTCAGTTCTACACTTTTTCACCATACCAGACAAGTCCGATATCTACCGGACTAGTACGAAAACTTTTTGAGACAAGATACGACTAGTTCGTACCTTAACGGACTAGTCCGGTATCCATCAACACTTAGTGTTTTCACACACGCACAACAGACTAGTCTGGTGTCCAACACGAACTAGTCCGGACCTCGCAAGTCCTAACGGTAACTTTTGGAAATCCTTGTATTAAAAGAGGTGCACTGCCACACAACAATCTCTCTCTACTCCCTACGCCATCACACCTCCCAAGAGCCCAAAAATACTTCTCTCCACTGATTCTAAACCTAAAAGGATCAAATCTTTGAGGATTAGGGATTGATCTTTGAGGATTAGGGATTGGACAAAGGAGAGAACTTGTTCTACGCGATTTTGAGCTCTTAGGTTTGATCTCTTGCACACTCTCATTATTTATTGTACATCTTTTGAGTGTGTTTAGTGGTGTTCATTCATTGTAATCTTTAGGGATCCCTCAACTTGTGAGAAAGCTCCCTTTGAACAAAGATAGTGAGTGAAAATCGGCGTCTGTGGCGATTACTGCGAGGGAAGGGTTAGTGAAGACCCGGTCCTCCGTGGACTCCTTAACGAGGATGTAGATTCTTGTGTGGAATCAAACCCCGGGATAAATCCTGTCTCTCGTGTTCTTGCTTTATATTTTATCATATTCTAGGGTTTGCATAGTCTTGTCTAATTCACACTGAAACATTGGATTAAACTTTATAATTGCAATATCTTATTTCATTATCATAATACACTTAAATTGTCAATTGTTTTCCGCTGTATAGACTACTAGAAGTAAAATTAAATATCTACTTTGATTTTCAAGTCCGCGTATACCGGACTAGTCCGCACTATAACGGACTAGTCCGGTCTCCCAGTGTTTGACCTCTTTGTTAAGTGTTCAGGTATCGATACAAGTTCAAAGAGCCTATTCACCCCCCCTCTAGGCTGCATTCAGCCCATTCCAGTATGTTCTGAAAGGGTACCGAGACCCAGGCACCGCATGGAGCGATGTACTGTTAAATACATCTCGCGCCATATTGTGGCGCACGTCCTTCATTTTATTGGAGCTCGAGGGGGGGGGGGGGGGGCTCCCGGCCACTTAGCTGCTAGCTCCTTCGGCGGGCTTAGTGGCGGCATCTAGTCTCTGCCATTTGGTGTGGAGGTCGATAGGGAATGACGGAGAAAGAAGAGGAAGAGTAGTACTACGGTTGTGCGGAGAAGACGATCGATGATGTGCGAAGAAGAGGAACATGCAGGTGTGTCTTTATATAATCGTCTGGCTGGCGGTTCACCTCTCGGCGCACAGTGATGGGATGCTTTGAATTGAATTCGTGAACACATGCATGCTCTCAGCGCTTTCCTCTCGGTAACCGCAAAGGTCGCACACCCGGTCATTTCACCCACCTGTATTAATGGCGAATATAGCATGCGGCTGCTTCGAACAATCCGCCTGTGCAAATTGATATGTTTACATCGGCGGTTTAGTTTTCGAGTCAACTGTGATGATAGGACATCATAGGCGGTTATTAATTCATTGGACATCACAGCCGAATTTTTTAGTCGACCGCCTAAGTAAAAAATGCGGTGCGCCTGTGAAAATGATTTTTCTATTAGTGACACGTAAGAGAAAACCAGTTGGTTTGAGAAAAAAACTTATGTTTAGTGTCATATTTGGGATCCAGTGTATTTTGTTATTTTTTGTAGAGAGAGTGCTTTTACACTTGTGAAAAAAGATTAGAGATGGCAGTGTGTGTCGGGTTGGAATCAAGTGGAGCAAAACTTACCCAAAACAAGAAGGTCTGCGGGTGAAATTTGAGATCTGCGCTTACGAGTGAGAATTGGCACTCACACCCGCACAGCCGGGTATTGGGTAGGTTTTAGGTGGCTGTCACGTTTGATTTTTCCATGAATATACTACAACACTTTATAGATAAGTCTAACAAAATCATCCAATTTGACCAGCATTGCAGCAAAAAATTGAGTTACTTATAGATATTGTAAATACATGTTCCGATATGCAAGATTAAATAAATAAGGGTCCGTCTATTTGTCAGCACCGAGTAATTAGAGGTTAATTACTGTCATTAAACACTAATCCTTGTAATTAATCATTAATTCATAATTTTATAGGTTAATCAATCACAAATTTTCTTTGTTTGATTATATTACAATTGACATAACCATACAATTTACGGATTTACAATCACAGATTAACAATTAACAAAAACAAAAAAGAAACTCACCTTTCTTCCTCGTCAGATCCAGCGGCGGCGCCGCCTCCGCCGTCCTGCGCCGCCATGTGGCTCCCTTGTCGCTTCGCCACTGTCCTACACCGCCGCGTGGCTCCCTCGCCGCTCCCAACCACCGCGCGCCGCCGCAATCTTCCGCGCGCCGCTCTGCTGCCATCCTCTGCGCTCCACCACCGTCCTCCGCGCATCGCCGTCACCCTCCGCGCGTCGTCGCCGTCGCCTGTGTAACACCCTCATTTTCATGCATCAATCCCTACTTACATTCATATACATATTTAACATTAACCGAAGAGGAATGAGTTCAAAATTGATTTGGAACAAAACCTCACTTAGAATGCTGAAAAGTGCGTACTAGTCCGATTTTGGTGAGGACTAGTCCAATTTCTCTCTGACTAAAATCAGACTTGTTTGTTTTTTCTGCGGACTAGTCTGATTTTGCCTCTGGAAACTTTCAGACTTCTCCAATTTTGTGTGAACTAGTCCGATATTTCAAGAAACCTTGAAAATTTACTAAGTCGCTGGACTTGTCCAGACTAGTCCGATGTTCCAGTGGACTTGTCCATTTTCCTCTCTGACTAAATTCGGACTTGTCCGATTTTCGGCCATACTTGTCCGATTTCTCTCTGGACAACTTTGGGCTAGTTCGGTCCTTGTCGGACTTGTCCGATACTTCGCGACTCTAAATTGATCTTTCATTTTACGACTTGTTTCTTGGGTTCCACATTAAGTGGGCCTAGGGACGCCGTGCCTAACTCTTTTAGAGCCCATGTGGGACTCTAAACCGGCCTCTACTCCTCTCAAACTCGAAATCCATCTAACCCTAGCCTCCACCTCTATATAAACAACCTGACCCCTTGGCTTGACATCTATTTGTCACTTTTACACCCCACCCAAACCCTAGTTCGTGGAGAGCCACCACCAAGGAGGGAGGAAGAGATCCCAAGCAAGAAGAAGAAGAGGAGGAAACGAAAGAGGATCAAGATCTCCATCAAGTTTCGTTCTTCATCACCAATTCATCTCCAAGTTCATCCCCAACCCTAGATCATCAAGATCCAAGTGCTACCTCCAAGTGTCTTGATTCATTGGAGTTCTAAACACCTGGTATACCTTCTATTCTCTTTTCCTTTCATGAATTCAACCCCTAATCTCCAAATTTACGTCGATCTAGAAAACCCTATTTCGCTAGTTCTGCGAAGTGCGGACTAGGTCGGCCTTCTGCAGACTAGTCTGATTTTGCTGAGTAAATTCTGTTGAATTAATTCTAAAATTAGATCTAATCACATCCAAACCTGTATAAACTTGCTAAAATCTATTAGAACTAGTTAGTGATCATTTAAAAGCAATCTATTAACAAGTTCTACCTTGCATTTCCATCAATCATGCATGTCATGTCATATTGAGTAATATTTGTGGACTCTTTGATTGTGTTTCTTGTCTTGTATGTTTATTGTGTGGATTAGACGGATTTGCGCTAGAGAGTGCCGTGGAAGATCTACAGCTCCAAGAGTTTGAAGGCTTTGACCCGAACCAATCCCAAGAGCAAGGCAAGTGTCCTTGAAGCATATTGATCCTATTTTGAAATAAATGTTTTGTTTGCAAAACTGCATGCTTGAGTCAAATTGATGGGAATCTTATGATAGGAAGTTTACAAGTTTTGTTTAACCACCCTTGTCACCTGGAGGTCATGGTAGAGAGTCGGGATGGGATTTTTACCCTTTTGCTTTGCTTAATCAATTGGGATGGGAAACCACTATATTATTTAATTATACATTAATGATATATTAATTACCATGAACTGGTTAAAAAGATGGGTGATCTAAGCAAGCGTGGCTGGTGGATTGGGTTGGATGTTATGGTGGTTTGCTTGCTTTAGATCTAAGGACCGGTTCATGCGAGAATAAGCCAGGATTACAGTGCCACCATGAGGCCAAGTATGGGTGAGGCGTAGCTGATTAATTAGGGTTTTGCTAGTGCTATTTGGACCATTAAGGATGCTCGGGGAAGGGGTAGTCGGATTGGGTTTGTTGATGATTGGTGGGACTACCCTGGGATCCGAATGGCTCAAGAGGGGGCCCTTGGTTGAAGATGTGCTCTGTAGGAGACATCGCCACCGGTGAAACCTCGGTGGGCTCTAAATAGGCTAGTAATCCCTTTGTAAAGGCTATTTTGTGATCTCTTGGCCATACATCAAAGGAAGTGTAATTGACATAAGGAAGGTTCTTTAGTTGCCGACGGGTGATGAAATCACAAACACATGGGTAAAGCGGTACAAACTCTGCAGAGTCTAATAAAACTATCATGATAGTTGTGCTCCCGTTTATGAGAACTTGGACAACTTCCATGATTAGAGGGAACATGGTATTGGGATGGTGTATGGGATGGTTATGGTTTGGTAATGGTTATGGTTGGTTATGGATTAATTTCTGGTATTAAATATGGTTATTGGCAAATGGTGAAATCTGGAATTATTGATGATGGTAATGAATTCAGGCTGGTATTATGATATTACTTATGATTATGATGGGTTTACTTCACATACATATAATATATTGCTTTTCAAAGGTTTTAATGTACTTTTTAGCACTCAGCCATTATTATTGTCGTCATTTGAATCAGCCACATGTCATACTTTCCACACTTGCTGAGTACGACATGTACTCACTCTTGCAATCCCCCCACCAATAGTTGTAGGTCAGGATTGGGAGTTTAATGGCGATAATGCGGAGTTCTATGCCGTGTCTACCGTCAGCTTTGCCTGTGGTGTTGCATGGAGCTGTGCTATGCCCTATTGCTTATGCTGCCTAGCTGTTTAGTTTGCTTATTTAGTTTATTTCCGCTGCAATAGTTGAACTTGTCATTAATATTCATTAGAGTTTGTATTCGAGGATAATATGGTTTGTTTAGTAAATTTTGGTTAATTAATCTTGTTCTGTGGTAATTTTCTGTATACTCTTTTGTGAATGCACTCGTGTATGTGTGTTGAATGTCCTGGGCACACATATGCGTTCACTTGGTTCATATTTCGGAATCAGGTGTCACAGATTGGTATGAGAGCCACAAGTTGACCGTAGGACGCAGCCTAGATAGAATGGACACTTTAGAGCACATAGGAGCACTTAGGAATCGATGTGTTTTTGGTTTGTGTGATGTTTGCTATATATTGTTTGCGTGTGCTTAACAGAGGATTCTGGGATGCTTTAGCATTACCATGTCCACGTAGGCTAGTCAGTTGTCTAGTTTCATATCCCTTGATGCTTCTAGTTGGGGACGTTTTCTAGTTCTTACCTATTGCTTTTCTCCAGATGGTGAGGACTCGCAACCAGAGGGATGCTAATGATGAGGAGGAGAATCTTGGAGTAACTCAGAACAACAATGGACAAGGACCTGCTCATGGAGCTATCAATATTGAGCAGCTACTGGCTATGCAGAACCAGCTCGTGCAGACTATGATACAAACAATGGGACAACTGCAGGCTGGCAACATCAACAATCATCCCCATATGCCTCCACCCCCACCCCCGCCTCCTCATAACCGATTGGGAGAGTTTATGAGGACTAGGCCACCAACCTTTGCTCAAGCCGCCGACCCTATGGATGCAGACGATTGGCTCAAGTCCGTGGAGAAGAAGCTGGCTATTGTCCAATGCAGTGACCGGGAGAAAGTGCTATTTGCATCTCATCAACTAGTTGGAGCAGCTGCGGATTGATGGGATTCCCTATGCAATGCTCATGAGGATCAAGAGAGGATCACCAGGGCAAAATTCAAGGAATGTTTCCGTTCTCATTATGTGCCGGAAGGTGTTATGATTTTGAAGAGGCAAGAATTTGAGAACTTGAGGCAAGGAAGATCGAGCGTGGGTGAATATCTCAACAAATTCACTCAACTCTCAAGGTATGCGCATGAGGATGTGAGCCGGGACAGCCGGAAGCAATACTTGTTCATGAGAGGATTGAACAATGAAATCCAAGTGCAACTACTCAACTGTGATTATGCCAACTTCCAGAAGCTTGTGGACAAAGCAATTGTGGTTGAGAACAAGGTCCGTGAGATAGAGCAAGACAACAAGAGGACGCGCCATATCAAGGACAACAACAAGGAAGTAATGTGTGCCCTCGCTTTGCGCCTCCTAATGCACCATATTATAGCTCCTCTACTCCTATACAACACCCTGGATTTGCACCGCGCCCAGCTCAGTTTGTGCAGCAGCGCCCTATCATGCAAGCACCTAGGACTCCATTGCCTTTTGCACCTCGTGCTAATTTTCCTGGTGCAAATGTTCAAAACCAAGATCGTCCCAATAATTCTGGTGGAGTTAAGAAGTTCCATACTTGTGGAGAAGTTGGACACTTTGCGCATCAATGCCCTAAGTTAGGCCTTGGTCAAGGAAGCAATGCACCGAAGCAAAACCCAAGACCCAATGGAGGACAGCCACAAGGGAACCATGGACAGCAGAATTTTGCTCGTGGCAACGTGGACCGTGTCTCTACAGAGGATGCTCAACAAGCGGACGACGTGGTCATTGGTATGTTTCTCGCCAACTCCAACCCCGCGACTATGTTGTTTGATTCTAGAGCATCACATTCATTCATTGCATCGAAATATGTTGCCAAGTATAGTTTGCCTATCTCTCATATGAAGTTTACTCTATTGGTTAAGTCTCCTAGAGGAGAGATGAGGACAAATATAGTATGTCCAAAAGTAAGCCTTAGAATAAGGGGGGTAGACTTCTTCGCCAACCACATTGTTTTGGATTCTCAAGGATTGGACATTATACTTGGTATGGACTGGTTGAGGAAGCACAATAGAGTTATTGAGTGTGCCACGAAGACGTGAAGTTGACTGATGAGGAAGGGATCACCATAGAATTTGAAGCATCTCAAACCGCACCGAAGAAATTGGAGCTGAATCATATGGACAGTGCCTCAATCGAGAAGATTCCGGTGGTGTGTGAATTTTTGGATGTTTTTCTGGATGAGTTGCCAGGTATGCCACCTGATCGAGACATTGAGTTTGTTATTGATTTAATACCTGCAACTGCACCTATAGCTAAGAGGTCGTATAGGATGTCTCCTGTGGAATTAGCGAAGCTCAAGAAGCATATTCAAGAGCAACTAGAGAAGGGTTTTATTCGCCCAAGCTCTTCACCTTGGGGAGCGCCCGTTCCATTTGTGGACAAGAAGGATGGAACGCAAAGGATGTGTGTGGATTACCGAGCTCTCAACGAGGTGACCATCAAGAACAAGTACACCTTGCCACGAATAGAAGACTTCTTTGATTAGATGAAGGGTGCTTGTGTTTTCTCTAAAATTGATTTGAGGTCGGGATACTTTCAAATGAAAATTAGACCGTCGTACATACCTAAGACAGCTTTTAGGACACGGTATGGATCTTATGAGTACACTGTGATGTCTTTTGGATTGACAAATGTGTCTGCCTACTTTATGTACCTCATGAATAAGGTCTTCATGGAGTACTTGGATAAGTTTGTTGTGGTGTTTATTGATGACATTATGATCTACTCGAAGGATGAGAAGGAACATGAGGAACACTTGAGGCTTACGCTGCAGAAATTGAGGGAGCATCAATTGTATGCCAAGTTCAACAAGTGTCAGTTTTGGTTGAAAGAGGTGTCATTTTTGGGTCATATCATCTCAGGAGGAGGAGTATCGGTTGACCCCGTAAAAGTGAGAGACGTGTTGAAGTGGGAACCGCCGCAAAATGTAAAGGAAATAAGGAGTTTTCTTGGAATGGCTGGATATTACCGTCGATTCATCAAGGACTTTTCCAAGATAGCCAAGCCTATGACGGAGTTGCTAATGAAGGTAAATGCATTCCAATGGACTCAAGCTTGTCAAAATAGTTTTGAGGAGTTGAAGAAGAGGTTGACAACATCCCCAGTTTTGGTACTGCCGGATGTGAGCAAGAGTTTTGATATTTATTGTGACGCATCAAGACAAGGACTTGGATGTGTGCTCATGCAAGAAGGTCAAGTGGTCGCCTATGCATCAAGACAATTGAAGAAACATGAGTAGAATTACCCAACACACGATTTGGAACTTGCAGCCGTAGTACATGTTGAAGATTTGGAGACACTATATCCTTGGACACAAGTGTGAAATCTATATGGATCATAAGAGTTTGAAGTATATTTTCACACAAACGGATCTAAACTTGAGGCAACGAAGATGGTTGGAGCTCATCAAGGATTATGACTTGGGAATCAATTATCATCCAGGGAAGGCTAATGTAGTGGCTGATGCTTTGAGTAGAAAAGTAGTAAGTCATCAACTCACAGTTCGAGAGTTACCATCCGAGCTATATAAGGAGTTCGAACGGTTGAACCTTGGATTTGTAAATGAGATGGAGATGATGGAGTTAAACCCAACCTTGGAGCAAGAAATTCGAGAGGCAAAGACCAAGCATGAGGAAATTCGAGAAATCAAGGAAAGCACCCAAGAGGGGAGAGAATTCAGATTCGATGAGGATGAACATGGTACCTTACGGCTGGGAAAAAGGATTGTCGTGCCTAACGTGAAGCGTATTCGAGAAACCATATTAAAAGAGGCACATGACTCACCTTACTCAATTCACCCTGTCTGTACCAAGGTGTACAAAGACTTGAAGACTTGCTATTGGTGGGATAGCATGAAGAAGGACATAGCTGAATACGTAGCATTGTGTGATGTGTGCCAACGAGTCAAGGCGGAACATCAAAGGCCAGCTGGGTTATTGCAGCCATTGAAGATTCCGGAATGGAAGTGGGAAGAAATCAGTATGGACTTCATAGTTGGTTTGCCGCGTACCCAGTTCGGGTATGACTCAATTTGGGTAATCGTGGATCAATTGACCAAGTCAGCTCATTTTGTTCCTATCAAGACCAAGTATACTTCTGCACAATTGGCCGAAATATACATGGAGCACATTGTGTGTCGACATGGAGTCCCTAAGAAGATAGTCTCGGATAGAGGTTCTCAATTTACCTCTGGGTTTTGGCAAAAGTTACATGAAGCATTAGGAACAAGGTTTAATTTTAGTTCATCATACCACCCTCAAACGAATGGACAAACCGAGAGGACCAATCAGATTTTAGAGGACATGTTGAGAGCTTGTGCTTTGAAGCATGGGAAAGGTTGGGACAAGAGCTTGCCATATGCAGAATTTTCATACAACAATAGTTACCAAGCAAGCTTGAAAATGTCACCATATAAAGCGCTTTACGGAAGGAAGTGTAGGACACCTTTATTCTGGAATGAGGCAGGAGAAACTCAAGTATTTGGTTCGGATGTGTTGCAAGAAGCCGAAAAGCAAGTCCAAATAATTCATGAAAACTTGAGGGCTACCCAATCAAGACAAAAGGGCTATACGGACAATAGGATAAGGAAATTAACCTTTGAAGTGGGAGATTTTGTTTACCTCAAGGTGTCACCGATGAGAGGTCATAAGAGGTTTAACATAAGAGGCAAGCTAGCACCTCGCTACATTGGACCATTCAAGATTTTGGACAAAAGAGGAGAAGTAGCATATAAGTTGGAGATTCCAACTCATCTTTCAGACGTACATGATGTCTTTCATGTTTCCCAGCTCAAGAAATGCTTGAGAGTACCGGAAGAATAAGTGCCCATGGAAGGATTGGAACTAGAGGAAGATTTGACTTATGCCGAACAACCGATCAAAATTTTGGAAGCCAAGGAGAGAGTCACAAGGAACAAGGTTATTAGATGGTGTAAAGTTCAATGGAAGCACCACACAGAAAAAGAAGCGATGTGGGAATTGGAGGATGATATCAAGAAGGAATTTCCCTATCTCTTCTCTTCCGCATCGAATATCGAGGGCGAGATTCATTTTAAGGGGGGTAGGTTTGTAACACCCTCATGTTCATGCATCATGCCCTACTTACATTCATATACATGTTTAACATTAATCCACATAAAGAGGAATGAGTTTAAAATTGATTTGGAACAAAACCGCACTTAAAATGCTGAAAATTGCGGATTAGTCCGATTTTGGTGAGGACTAGTCCGATTTCTCTCTGACTAAAATCATACTTGTCCGTTTTTGCTGCGGACTAGTCCGATTTTGCCTCTGGAAACTTTCGGACTTGTCCGATTTTGTGCGGACTAGTCCGATATTCCAAGAATCCTTGAAAATTTGCTAAGTCACTGGACTTGTCCGGACTAGTCTGGTGTTCCAGTGGACTTGTCCATTTTCCTCTCTGACTAAAGTCGGACTTGTCTGATTTTTTGCCAGACTTGTCCGATTTCTCTCTGGACAACTTCGGACTAGTCCGGTCCTTGTCGGACTTGTCCGATATTTTGCAACTCCGAATTGATCTTTCGTTTTACGACTTGTTTCTTGGGTTCCACGTTAAGTGGGCCTAGGGACACCGTGCCTAACTCTTTTAGAGCCCATGTGGGACTCTAAACCGGCGTCTACTCCTCTCAAACTCGAAATCCATCTAACCCTAGCCTCCACCTCTATATAAACAACCCCACCCCTTGGCTTGACATCTATTTGCCACTTTTCCACCCCACCCAAACCCTAGTTCGTGGAGAGCCACCACCAAGGAGGGAGGAGGAGATCCCAAGAAAGAAGAAGATGAGGAGGAAATGAAAGAGGATCAAGATCTCCATCAAGTTTTGTTCTTCATCATCAATTCATCTCCAAGTTCATCCCCAACCCTAGATCATCAAGATCCAAGTATTACCTCCAAGTTTCTTGATTCATTGGAGTTCTAAACACATGGTATACATTCTATTCTATTTTCCTTACGTGAATTCAACCTCTAATCTCTAAATTTACGCCGATCTAGAAAACCCTAGTTCGCTAGTTCTGCAAAGTGCGGACTAGTCTGACCTTCTGCAGACCAGTCTGATTTTGCTGAATAAATTCTGTTGAATTAATTCTAAAATTAGATCTAATCAAATCGAAACCTGTATAAACTTGTTAAAATCTATTAGAACTAGTTAGTGATCATTTAAAATCAATCTATTAACAAGTTCTACCTTGCATTTGCATCAATCATGCCTGTCATGTCATATTGAGTAATATTTGTGCACTCTTTGATTGTGTTTCTTGTCTTGTATTTTTATTGTGTGGATTAGACAGATTTGCGGTAGAGAGTGCCGCGGAGGATCTACATGACCAAGAGTTTGAAGGCTTTGACCCGAACCAATCCCAAGAGCAAGGCAAGTGTCCTTGAAGCATATTGATCCTGTTTTGAAATAAATGTTTTGTTTGTAAAACTGCATGCTTGTGTCAAATTGATGGGAATCCTATGATAGAAAGTTTATTAGTTTTGTTTAACCACCCTTGTCACCTGGAGTTCATGGTAGAGAGTCGGGATGGGATTTTTACCCTTTTGCTTCGCTTAATCAATTGGGATGGGAAACCACTATATTATTTAATTATGCATTAATGATATATTAATTACCATGAACTGGTTAAAAAGACTGGTGGATTGGGTTGGATTTTATGGTGGTTTGCTTGCTTTAGATCTAAGGACCAGTTCATGCGAGAATAAGCCAGGATTACAGTGCCACCACGAGGCCAAGTATGGGTGCGGTGTAGCTGATTAATTAGGGCTTTGCTAGTGCTATTTGGACCATTAAGGATGCTCGGGGAAGGGGTAGTCGGATTACGTTTGTTGATGATTGGTGGGACTACCCGGGATCCGAATGGCTCAAGAGGGGGCCCTTGGTTGAAGATGTGCTTTGTAGGAGACATCGCCACCGGTGAAACCTCAGTGGGTCTAAATAGGCTAGTAATCCCTTTGTAAAGGCTATTTTGTGATCTCTTGGCTATACACCAAAGGAAGTGTAATTAGCATAAGGGAGGTTCTTTAGTCGCCGACGGGTGATAAAATCACAAACACGTGGGTAAAGCGGTACAAACTCTGCAGAGTCTAATAAAACTATCATGATAGTCGTGCTCCGGTTATGAGCACCTGGACAACTTACATGATTAGACGGAACATGGTATTGGATGGTGTCTGGGATGGTTGTGGTTTGGTAATGGTTATGGTTGGTTATGCATTAATTTCTGGTATTGAATATGGTTATTGGCAAATGGTGAAATCTGGAATTATCGATGATGGTAATAAATTCAGACTGGTATTATGATATTATTTATGATTATGATGGGTTTACTTCACATACATATAATATATTTCTTTTCAAAGGTTTTAATGTACTTTTCAGCACTCAGCAATTATTATTGTCGTCATTTGAATCAGCCACAGATCATACTTTCCACACTTGCTGAGTACGACATGTACTCACTCTTGCAATCGCCCCACCAATAGTTGCAGGTCAGGATTGGGAGTTTAATGGCGATAATGCGGAGTTCTAGGCCGTGTCTACCGTCAGCTTTGCCTGTGGTGTTGCATGGAGCTGCGCTATGCCCTATTGCTTATGCTGCCTAACTGTTTCGTTTGCTTATTTAGTTTAATTCCGCTGCAATAGTTGAACTTGTCATTAATATTCATTAGAGTTTGTATTCGAGGATAATATGATTTGTTTAATAAAATTTGGTTAATTAATCTTGTTCTCTGATAATTTTCTATGTACTCTTTTGTGAATGCACTCGTGTATGTGTGTTGAACGTCCTGGGCACATATATGCGTTCACTTGGTTCATTTTTCAGAACCGGGTGTCACAGCCAGCCTCGGGATCCGCCTCCGGGCGCCGCCGCGCCGGACGTGGCTGTGCGGGCGCCGAGCGCGGCCGTAGCCATGGCCAGCGGCAGCCGCCACTTGGGGTTGCCTGAATCGAGAGTGGGGGATTAAGGTTGTGAAGGGAGTAGAAAATAGAAGCCACATGAATCTCAAAGCGCATCTAAAGGTCGCCTGAGATGGAAGGAGATTTCAGTTGCCTGATATATAGCATTTTCCGAATAAATAACTGCGAAAAACGAGAGCTGAATTTGACCTCAAAGTTAGAAACATCATAATAAACTGACAAGTTCTAACTTATTTTGGGTACCTAGTGGATACTCACGGGCAAAAAAAACGAAACCTACACCCATACAAGTTGGGTCAACATCATGTCCGGTGCGGGTTGTTAGAACCACAAACGAAAAATTCCATCCATATCCACATTTTCGGGTGCAACCCTGTATGGTGCCCGGACCCGCAGGTAAGATTACCATCTCTAAAAAATAACGGACATTGGCAGACTACTATTGGTCCGATTGTACACAAGATCAAAATAGGACACGGACTAACAAAAGGGCGTCTTATATGAGAAGGATAAACGTTAGAATTTTACTCGGAAATATTGCTGCATTGCAACCTAGTAGAAACTTGTCATGTAACCCTACCTCTAGGTATATAAGTATTAATAGGTTGAACAACCGATAGACACTACAGGAAACAAGATTAACGACGTTCAGAAACCATCGTTAATAAGCTACATACCGTCGTAAATAGCTTATTTACAACGGCAAAAGCTTATTTATGATGGTTTCTCATCATCAACAGTTATCGATCGTAAATAAGCTTGTTTACGACGGTCAACCGTCGTAAATTAGCTTATTTACGACGGTTACTTCTGGCTGTCGTGAATAAGAGGGTTTGTGCCACATGGAGGCTATTTACGACAACCAGGCCCAATCATCGTAAATAGTAATGGCTTATTTACGACGGTCACCTGAGTGTAACATCCCATTTTCCGTAAGCTGATTATAACAAACTTATAAAACTAATCAACAAACACATTTATACATAGAGAAATTCAAAATATTAACTGCGAGTAATAATAAAATAAACAAGAAAGAGAAAAATAAAATAATAATAATAAAACAAAAACTATGATAAGGAAACCACGCCTCTCTTCTCTGTATCACAGCAGTCCATCCCATTTTCCAAACACCTCCCTCTTCATTTTCTTTAATTACAGAGGACATCTAGCATCTTCTGCCTGTCACCAAAACAGCAGCAGCGTAGGATCCTTCTCATGGCCAGAGTTTTTCCCTAACACCCTCCTACTTTTCCATAATCGCAAGAACCCCCTTCTTCTTCCTCAGCCAAAACAACACACGTATTCTCTGGACCAGAGCAGCAAGCACGCCATCCATGGTGGGCTGCCAACCTCGTCTCTCCCTCCTTTCTCCCCTTCTCAACTCCGCCAGAAGTCTTCGGAAACTCCGTACGACTAATTAATCTCGCCTACTCGCTGCTCGATCTGTCGCCCATCCGAGTTACTCACACCATGACAATGTCGGCCACACCGCTTCGGCAGACGTGTGGGCACACCGCTACCGACGACTCACCGACGAGGTATCTCGGGCAAGCACCGTAAATACCGCTCACTAGACGACGGAGCACCCCGACCGAAGTTCGCGCGTGATTGTACAACATAATTTATTGCCACTACGTGAGAAAAGCTCATCCGAGACGTGCCCGAATGAAGAACGGCGATGAACAACAGTGTGTCTTCGTCGTCACGTTTCGCATTACGTAGTCATCAGAGATGGACGGCGGGCGCGTCGCTGATCAGCACAAGTGCGAGACAAGCTCAAAGATAGTACGTCTCCTTTCTTTGAGTCATACCAGATGTGCTTTATAGAGTCATTAGAGACGAGCAACTTGCTCGTCACCCATCAGCATACATGCGAGACAAGCTCTAATACAACGCGTTGTAGATTTATTGACTGATTCGAGACGAACTTTATTGTAGCTCATTGCAGATTTGTTTAATGATATGAGACGGGCTTTAAGGAAGCTCGTCTCCTTTATTTAGGTAATTCGAGACGATCTTTGTTACAGTTCGTCGCGAATTGTTTACCGGCAGAGTCTCCTATTAGGTGCCGTCCACCCCCTAATTATCCTAGTTGTCGGCTGCATCCTAGAGGTAGTCAGGAGTTGGCAGCCGCATTGTCAGTGTCAGCAACATACACATACATGAACATATGTATTACCAAAAAGATCACACCTTAAATTATATTGACTAATCAAATATTAAAAAAGTGTCATCATGGTTATCAAGTATACTCATTACACAAAGAATGTCATTGTTCATTCTGATTACAAAGTAACTAATTACACACATCATAACTATCATCATCTAATCCTGTATATCGTAATGAAAATTCTTCCGATTAATGACTTCATTAACGATAATCCTTCACAGCCTCTAATGCTCCGACTGAGACATCCTCAAATTCAATAAAATCACTAAAATTATATAAAACATTATCAAATTACAGTCACATTCACTTAAACAGCCACATATAAGAGCAAATATCTGAAGGCTTAGGAACAAATTGGTATACAATTGTAATAAACATATGAACTGTTAGTGAATGAAGAACCAAGCTTACCTGTAGCACAGACAGTTGTTGAGCATCTGCAAAGCATCAGCAGAGAAATTGTTCTCATCATAAAGGATATGATAGTGAGCTGGTATGCTTGTCCCATGAAAAAACAAACAATTTACATTCTACTGATGCATTAATAGCCGAATATCAAAACCTCTTGAGAGCAACACCATTTATCGCATAGGTACCTTGATTCCAGCATGGGTGTAGAGGTAGAAACCAAACTCACTAGGATGGCAGATGCTAGTGTCAACCACATTTCCTGCAGTTTCAATGGTTTGCGAATCGGAATTCATAATATACATTCATAATCAGAACAAATACATTACTTCTCTATGGGACACAAACAAGGAAGATGAATGTGTTCCAGAACACCAACCAGAGAGAACATTTCCACTTATGTAAAGGCGACAACAAGCTCATATCGATTACCGAGGTCGGGATCGAGGCGTCGGCGTGCTCCGGGGACAGGGGCCGAGGCGGCGTGCTCCAACGTGCTCAACTCTCTGATGACAAAGGTCAGGGTCGATGACGGGGTCGGGGTCGACGGCAGTAGTGTGACAATGACGAAGAGCGAGTAGAGGAAGAGAGACGGCGGCGGCGTGCTCAGGAGCTGCAGTTTCTAGGTCAAGTTAGCGCGCGAGAGCTAAAAAAATTTACCAAATTTCTGGAGAGAGCGCACGAGAGATAAAAATAGCAAAACTCAGGGACGGGCCTCTATAACACCCATCTCTCATTTGAGCGTCTCCCTTAGGTCGAGAGAGCGTGAGTAAGTTTTGATTGTGAAACCAGACCACCACACCTAAAAATTATCAATTTAAGCAACATAAGAAACCAGTTCAAATAAGTTTTGCAACAATTACTAATTACTTGAGCAAAAATAAGTCTATCTTTGAAATTATGTGCATACGGTATGCACAGAAGTGATCGTGCATACCCAACTAGATTCGCGACACATGTCAGTTTAACTGATCTCAGTCGTTCTGTTCGGCAGCGCATTCACCCGATAGGCCTTCCATTTTCGTTCGGCTCCGCCTCCGGCTTTCTGGATCGGCTTGTACCCATGGCTCTCCCTCTCAATTGTTCCTCGCTGACGAGCAAGGGCGGACCTACCGGGGGGCAGGGGGCTCCAGCCCCCCCCCCCCCCCCCCCCCCCTATTAGGTGAAGAAGAGAAGTTACTTATTAGATAAACTTCTCCATTCTTGATATTTGTACTCAAATGACGTCTGGTTTGGTTGGCTAATGTGCTCTGTAGGACGTTTTTATGGTAAAGAGTTCGAATCTTAGGTTGTGCGAAGTCCGTTTTTTTCTTTTATTTATTTTTTTATCGTTTTATTAAGTTCAGCCTCCTATAATTTTTTTTAGATCCGCCACTACCGACGAGGACAACCAGTACCTGCTCTGTGGCGGCGGCCCGTGGCACGGTTCACCCTTTCCAAACGCAGGCTTCTGCCCGCCGAAGCGGTGACCACAGCAACGGCGCGAATGTGCGCGAGCGACGAGGCATCCTCGACGCTCTGAGACTCGCTCGCGCGGCAGTGCCGCGCCGTCACCGGGCCTGCAGGCGAAGCGCGTGTCGGCCTCAATTCAGGACGACCGCTAATTTGTAGAAGCACCCGCTTCAATTCAGGATCAGATTGGTGTTCAGGCTGTCATCATGACAAATTTACTGCTAATGTGTAGAAGCGGACGGTTGCTTGTGGCCAGTGGTGCTGATCAATTGCCCCTACTTTTTTCAGCTTATTTGTCGCATCTCTCAACTGGTTTCTGCATCCTAGCTCCTTAAATTTTATTTTGTGTCTCTGAATCCATTCCATGGGTGTAGTGAAATCGTGTGCTGTGAATTATTTGGCATCAGTTGATGGGTATGTGCACAAGGTCTCGATATTGTGTATGATTTGTTTCGGCTGACAGTAGCTAGGTTCATATTTACCGAATGATTTCTTGCATAAAGTTTCATATGTGATCAACCAGGAGTATGTCTGCATGGTCATTCAGTATGTTGTTTCATGAGGAACTTTGTTATGCTACTTCGCTATACTTGTCCAATTAGAACTCAATCCCTTATTTTGAAACAATGATCCGTAAACTAAAATGATAATGAATGGCTACCATCGAAGCAGCTACCAGCGTCAGCGTCAGCGTCGCATCACCTCTAATGGCATCTCCATTATTCTGGTAGACAAAAGTGAAGCCTGTAATTGTCATTGGCATCGCTAGGTGCAGAAGGCACAGCCTGAGCACGGATCCGATTCTGAAATAAAGCCGGTGCTTCTACACATTAGCGGCCGTACTGAATTGACGCTGCCGCGCGCTCCGCCTTCAGGCCCGCTGCAGGCCGGCGACGGCCGGGCTCCGTGCTGCAGCGCGAGCGAGTTCCGGAGCGCCGAGGATGCCTCGTCACCCGCACCGTGGTTGGGGTCACTCCTCCGGCAGGGAAGAGCCTGCGCTCGGCGAGGGTGACCCGCGCCGTAGAGTGGGCACGTGTCATCGTCGCCAGCGAGGAACAAGCAGGAGAGAGAGCCATGATCCGAGCCGATCGGGAAAGTATGACGTAGAGCCGAATGAAAATTAAAAAACCGATGGGGAGAATAAGCTGCGGAACAGAACGGCTTTGAGATCGAGAAAATCGCCACGTGTTGCGAAGCAAGACGGTATGCACAGCTGTTTCTCTGCATACTATATGCAGAGAATTTGGTTTCACATTCTCTTGATCTAAGAGAGAGTGCTATTGAACAATGAACATTTGGGTGGAAGAAACCACGTAGAAATGCGCATTCTGGAGGCACCAACTGATAGTCCTCCGAGAAGGAGATTGTTAGGGGTAGTAATCATCTTCCCGGTCAATCTACAAAGGAAATTCATTAATAAGGGGACAATGTTATACTGGATATGATTGTGCTTGTTCTTCATGACTTACTGTAACACCCTCATTTTTATCCATCATGTATTGCATACATTCTTGTACATGTTTAACATCAAGCAACACAAAAAGAAATAAATTTAAAATGAATTATAATCATAGAGCCAAATTAAAACTTGTTGTAAGAGCGGACTTGTCCGGACATGGACCCGGACTAGTCTGGTCTAACTCTTTGTAGTTTTTCCTGGGTAGGGCGGACTTGTCCGATTTGTACCCCGGACAAGTCCGGTTACTCCTCTGTTGAGACTCCGGACTTGTGTGCAGACTAATCCGTTTTTCACCCTGTCTTGTTTTCGGACTTGCCTGGTCTAGTGCGGACTAGTTCGTTCACCCGACCCTTAAAAAATTTTGCTATGTTCCCGGACTTGTCCGATTTCCATCGGACTTTGTCCGTTTTCCCCCTGACTAATGTCGAACTTGTCCGATTTTGTCCAGACTTGTCCGATTTCTCTCTGACTAGCCATCGGGCTAGTCCGATATTTTGCGGACTTGTCTGGTATTCGCGACCCCGATTCAATCTTTTTTCCACGACTTGTTTTGGGTTTTTACCTTAAGTGGGCCCAGGGACGTCGTGTCTAACCTTTTTGGAGCTCATGTGGGACCTCACACCGGCCTCCACCCACCCCAAACTCGAAATTCATCAAACCCTACACCTCCACCCCTATATAAACAACCCAACACCCCACTTTTACATCTCTTTGACACAATTGAAAGCACCACAAACCATAGTTCGTGAGAGTTGTCACCAAGGGGAGATCCAGCAGCAAGGAGGAGGAGATCATGAAGAAGGGTCAAACAATCAAGATCTTCATCAACTTTGCATTCTTCATCGCCAATTCACCCTCAACTCTTCATCATCAACCCTAGATCGTCAGGATCCAAGTGTTGCCTCCGAACTCTCGATCCTTGGAGTTCTAAACATGTGGTATGCCTTCTACTTTCTCATTCCCACGTGAATTCAACCTCAATTCTTCAAAATCTCGCAGATCAAGAAAATCCTAATTCGCTGGTTCTGCGAAGGGCGGACTAGTCCGGTCCCTAGCGGACTTGTTCGGCCTCTAGATTGAATTGTGCTGAATTAATTCCAAATTGACTCGAATCAATTCCAAACTTGTCCAAACTTGTTAAAAACCATTAGAACCAGTTAGTAAACATTAATAGCAACTCATTAACAAGTTTTACCACATAATTACATTAATCATGCATGTCATGGCATATTGAGTACTATATGAGCATTATTGAATTGAATTGTGTGTTTTGCATGTTTGTCGCTCGAAATAGAAGGAGTTGCGCTAGAGGGTGCTGTCGAGGACCTCCAGTACCAAAACTTTAAAGCTTTTGACCCTAACCAAGCTCAAGAGCAAGGCAAGTGTCCTTGACCATATTGATCCTGTTTTTAAATGTTTTGTTTGCAAAACTGCATGCTTGTATCAGTTTGATGGGAAACCCATTCATAGGAGTTTACTAGTCTTGTTTGACCATCTTTGTCGCTTGGAACACATTGTAGAGAGTCGAGAAGGGTATTTTACCTTTTTGCTTTGCTCAAATCAATTGGGATGGGAAAACAACCAAGTTACTTAATTATAAATTTTTGAGATTATGGATAATGTACATTGATCAACATGGTAATGGGTGATCTAAGCAAGCATGGTATGTGGATGGGTTGGATGTTATGGTGGTTTGCTTTACTTAGATCTAAGGACCGGTTCATGTGAAAAGTAAGCCAGGACAACAGTGCCACCACGAGGTCAAGTATGTGTGCGGCGTAGATGATTAATTAGGGTATTACTAGTATTGCGTAGACCATTTGACAGAACGGGAAAGGGGAGTTGGATTGGGTTTGTATGAGTGGCGGGACTCCCTGGGATCCGAACGGCACAAGATGAGGCCCTTGGTTTATGATGTGCTCAGTTGGAGGCATCGCCACCGCTGAAATCTCAGTGGGTCCTCACATGCTAGTAGTCCCTTTGTAAAGGCTATTTTGTGATCTCTTGGCCATACACCTAATGAAGTGTAATTGGCATAAGGGAGATTTCCTTTAGTCACCGACAGGGCTTGAAATCACGAACTTGTAGATAAAGTGGTACAACATCTGCGGAGTGTTAAAAACTATCATGATAGACGTGCTCCCGGTTATGAGCACCTGGACAACTTTCATGATTAGAGGGAACTTGGGATTTGGTGTGGTTGGTTATGGTTATTGTTGGGTTATGGTTATGGTCAATCATGGTTACCGTTATGAATTGAGTTATGATGAATGAACATGGAAGACGATGATGGTAATATTCTGGTATATGAATGGATAATTGATTATGATTTCGTATTATGTTAATTATGTGGGATATGATGGGATTACTTCACATAGACGTAGTATAATGATTTTTTTACACGTTTTAAATGTAATTTTCAGCAATTAGCCATTGTTTATTATCATGTCTTGTTTAAGCTACATGTCATACTTTCCTACACTTGCTGAGTACGATATGTACTCACCCTTACAATTCCCCCGCCAACAGTTTCAGGTCAGGATTGGGAGTATCATGATGATTATGCGAAGTACTAGGTTGTGTGCTGCCGTCGACTTGCCTGTGGTTATGCTTGGAGCCGCGCTACCCTTTATGCTCAGTTTGCTTAGTTTGCTTAATTAGAATATTTCTGCTGCGGTTACAGTTCAATAATGATCATTAGATTTGTAATATGAGGATTACTTGAATATTGTAATAAAAGTACTTCTTAATTAATTTGAGTTGTGGTAATTGTTTATTTATCATTTGTTAATCACTTGTGTATGTGTGTTAAACATCCTAGGAACACATATACTACACTTTGTTTATTTTTTGGAGCTGGGTGTCACAAATTGGTATCAGAGCCACAGGTTGACCGTAGGATGCAGCCTAGATAGAATGGACACTTTAGAGCACATAAGGGTACTCAGGAAGCGTTGTGATTTGTTTGGTATGCTGATTGCTATGTATTGTTGCTTGTGTGCTTAGTAGAGGATTGTGGGATGCTTTAGCATTGCCATATCCATATAGGCTTGCATAGTTAGTTGCTTAGTTTCACATCCCTTGATGCATATAGTTGGGGACGTTTTCTAAATTCTTCTCTCTTTCTTTTCTTCAGATGGTGAGGACTCGCAACTAGAGGGATCCTAATGATGAGGAGGAGAACAATGGGGCACCTCAGAACAACCAGGAACCTGCCCAGGGAGCTATCAATCTTGAGCAGCTATTGGCCATGCAAAACCAGCTCATGCAGACCATGATACAGACTATGGGACAGCTGCAAGCTCACAACAACAACCAGCCCCACATGCCTCCACCGCCACCACCCCCACCACCTCATAACAGGTTGGGAGAGTTCATGAGGACTAGGCCACCAAACTTTGCTCAAGCCATCGACCCTATGGGTGTCGATGATTGGCTCAAATCTGTGGAAAAGAAGCTAGCTATTGTCCAATGCAGTGACCGAGAGAAGGTTCTATTTGCTTCCCACCAACTAGTTGGAGCAGCTATGAATTGGTGGGATTCTTTATGCAACGCCCATGAAAATCAAGAGAGGATCACTTGGGCTGAATTCAAGGAGAGTTTCTGTTCTCATTATGTGCCGGAAGGTGTTATGATTCTAAATAGGTAAGAATTTGAGAACTTGAGGCAAGTAAGATCACGCGTGAGTGAATATCTTGGTAAATTCACTCAACTTTCAAGGTATGCGCCTGAAGATGTCAATCGGGACAGCCGGAAGCAATATTTGTTTATGAGGGGCCTTAACAACGAAATCCAAGTGCAATTGCTCAATTGTGATTATGCCAACTTTCAGAAGCTTGTGGACAAAGCAATTGTGGTTGAAAACAAAGTTCGTGAGATGGAGCAGGATAATAAGAGGAAGACGCCATATCAAGGACAACCACAAGGAAGCAATGTGCGCCCCCGCTTTGCACCACCCAATGTGCCATACTAAACCCCTTGGCTTCTGCATATCACCCTTCTTATCCTCCACGCCCAGCTCAGCCTATGCAGCAGCACCTCGCTATGCAAGCACCTCGGCCTCCAATGCCATATGCACCTCGCGCCAACTTTCCTGCAAATGCCCAAAATCAAGTTCGTCCTAACAATGCTGGTACAACAAGGTCGTGCTATACTTGTGGTGAGGTAGGACACTTTGCATCTCAATATCCTAAGTTAGGCCTTGGTCAAGGAAGCACAACAAGCGGATGATATGGTTATTGGTATGTTTCTCGCAAACTCCAACTCGACGACTATGTTATTTGATTCTGGAGCATCGCATTCATTCATTGCATCGAAATATATTGCCAAGTATAGTTTGCCTATCTCTCATATGAAGTATACTTTGTTGGTTAAATCTCCTGGAGGAGAGATGAGGACAAATATAGTATGTCCAAATGTAAGCCTTAGAATAAGAGGGTAGACTTCTTTGCCAACCTCATTGTCTTGGATTCTCAAGGATTGGACATTATACTTGGTTTGGACTGGTTGAGGAAGCACAATGGAGTTATACAATGTGCCACGAAGACGGTGAAGTTGACTAATGAGGAAGGGATCACCTTAAAATTTGAAGCATCTCAACATGCACCGAAGCAATTGGAGCTGAATCGCATGGACAGTGCTGCAATTGAGGAGATACCAGTGGTGTGTGAATTCTTGGATGTGTTTTTGGATGAATTGTCGGGTATGCCACCTGATCGTTACATAGAATTTGTTATTGATTTAATACCTAGAACTGCACCTATAGCTAAGAGGCCATATAGGATGCCTCCTAAGAAGTTAGCGGAGCTCAAGAAGCAAATTCAAGAGCAACTAGAGAAGGGTTTCATTCACCCAAGCTCTTCACCTTGGGGAGCACCAGCACTTTTCGTGGATAAGAAGGATAGATCCCAAAGGATGTGCGCCGACTACCGAGCTCTCAACGAGGTGACAATCAAGAACAAGTATACTTTCCCTCGCATAGAGGATTTGTTCGACCAGATGAAGGGTGCATGTGTTTTCTCCAAGATCGACTTGAGGTCAGACTACTTCCAAATGAAGGTTAGACTGTCGAATATATCCAAAACAGCTTTTCAGACACAGTACGGATCTTATGAGTACACCGTGATGTCTTTTGGATTGATAAATGCACCTGCGTACTTTATGTACCTCATGAATAAGGTCTTCATGGAGTACTTGGATAAATTTGTTGTGGTGTTCATTGATGACATCATGATCTACTCAAGAAGCGAGGAGGAGCATGAGGAACATTTGAGGCTCACGTTGCAAAAATTGAGGGAGCATCAATTGTACGCCAAATTCAGCAAGTGCCAGTTTTTGTTAAAGGAGGTGTCATTTTTGGGACATATCATTTTGGGAGGAGGAGTATTGGTTGACCCAGGAAAAGTGGGAGATGTGCTAAAATGGGAGCCACCGCAGAATGTGAAGGAGATTAGGAGCTTTCTTGGAATGGCTGGATATTACCGCCGGTTCATCAAGAACTTTTCCAAGATAGCAAAGCCCATGACTGAACTGTTAATGAAGGAGAAAGCATTACAATGGACTCAAGCTTGTCAAGACAGTTTTGAGGAGCTAAAGAAGAGGTTAACTACAGCCACAGTCTTGATATTGCCAGATGTGAGCAAAAGTTTTGATATCTATTGTGACGCCTCAAGACAAGGACTTGGATGTGCGCTCATGCAGGAAGGTCAAGTGGTAGCCTATGCATTGAGGCAATTGAAGAAACATGAGCAGAATATCCAATGCATGATCTCGAACTTGCAGCCATAATGTATGCTTTGAAGATATCGAGGCACTACATTCTTGGTCATAGATGTGAAATTTAAACGGATCATAAGAGACACAAGTACATATTCACGCAAATGGATCTGAAATTGAGGCAGTGAAGATGGTTGGAGCTCATCAAGGATTATGATGTGAGAATTAATTATCACCCGAAAAAGGCAAATGTAGTGGTCGATGCCTTGAGTAGGAAAGGAGTAAGCCACCAACTCACGATTCGAGAGCTGCCATCCAAGTTATGTAAGGAGTTTGAAAGGTTGAATCTCGGATTTGTGAATGAGATGGGGATAGTGGAGTTAAATCCGACCTTGGAGCAAGAAATTTGAGAGGGACAGACAAAGGATGAGGAAATTCAGGAAATCAAAGAAAGAACCTGAGAAGGGAGAGTTTTCAGATTCGATGAGGACGAACATGGTACTCTATGGCTTGGAAAAAAATTGTTGTGCCTAATGTTAAGCATATTCGGGAAACGATATTAAAGGAGGCACATGACTCATCTTATTAAATACATCCCGGTTGTACAAAGATGTACAAGGACTTGAAGACATGTTATTGGTGGGCTAGCATGAAAAGGGACATAGCTGAATATGTCGCCTTGTGTGATGTATGCCAACGAGTCAAGGCGGAACATCAACGGCCAGCTGGACTAGTGCAGGCATTGAAGATTTTAGAATGGAAGTGGGAAGAAATTGGAATGGATTCATAGTTGGACTGCCACGTACCCAGTCTGGCTATGACTCAGTATGGGTTATTGTGGATCGGTTAACCAAGTTAGCTCACTTCATCCCTGTCAAGACCAAGTATACCGCGCTACAACTGGCAGACCTATATATGCAGGATATTGTGTGTCAACATGGAGTTCCAAAGAAAATAGTATCGGACCGAGGTTCTCAATTCACCTCTCGGTTCTGGCAGAAATTGCATGAAGCATTGGGTACAAGGTTGAATTTCAGTTCACCATATCACCCTCTAACCGATGGACAAACCGAGAGAACAAATTAGATTTTAGAGGACATGTTAAGAGCTTGTGCTTTAAAGCATAGAAAAGGTTGGGACAAAAGCTTGCCATATGCGAAATTCTCATATAATAATAGTTACCAAGCAAGTTTGAAGATGTCACCATATAAAGTACTATATGGAAGGAAGTGTAGGACACCCTTGTTTTGGAATGAGACAGAGGAGAACCAAGTATTTGGACCTGATGTGTTGCAAGAAGCTAAAAATCAAGTCCAAATAATCCGCGAAAATATGAGGGCCGCCCAAACAAGACAAAAGGGCTATGCAGATAATAGGCGAAGAAACTTAGCCTTTGAAGTGGGAGACTTCGTTTACCTCAAAGTATCACCTATGCAAAGGACATAAGCGGTTTAATGTCAGAGGCAAGTTAGCACCCCACTATATTGGACCATTCAAGATTTTGGACAAACAAGGAGAAGTAGCATATAAACTGTAGATGGCAATACACCTTTCAGATGTCCATGATGTGTTTCATGTTTCACAGCTCAAGAAGTGCTTAAGGGTACTGGAAGAACGAGTGTCAATGGGAGAATTGGAATTGGAGGTAGATTTGACTTATGCTGAGCAACCGGTCAAAATCTTGGAAACCAAGGAGAGGGTCACAAGGAACAAGGTGATTCGATGGTGTAAAGTACAATGGAAGCATCATGCAGGATCAGAGGCAACTTGGGAGCTAGAAGATGAACTCAAGAAAGAATTTCCCTATCTCTTTCCTTCTACGTCGAATCTCCAGGGCGAGATTCATTTTAAGGGGGTAGGTTTGTAACACCCTCATTTTTATCCATCATGCATTGCGTACATTCTTGTACATGTTTAACATCAAGCAACATAAAAATAAATAAGTTTAAAATGAATTATAATCATAGAGCCAAATTAAAACCTGCTGTAAGAGCGGACTTGTCCGAACATGGACCCTGACTAGTTCGGTCTAACTCTCTGTATTTTTTCCTGGGTAGTGCGGACTTGTCCAGTTTGTACCCTGGACTAGTCCGATTACCCCTCTGTTGAGACTACAAACTTGTCCATTTTTGCTGTGGACTAGTCCGTTTTTCTCTCTGTCCCATTTTCATGCTTGTCTGGTCTAGTGCAGACTAGTTCGTTCACCCCACCCTTCGAAAATTTTTCTAAGTCCCCGGACTTGTCCGACTTCCACCGGACTCGTCCGTTTTCCCCTGACTAATGTCGGACTTGTTCGATTTCGTCTAGGCTTGTCTGATTTCTCTTTGACTAGCCATCGTACTAGTCTGGTATTTTGTGGACTTGTCTGCATTCGTGACCCCGTTTCAATCTTTTCTTCCATGACTTGTTTTGAGTTTTTACCTTAAGTGGCCCAAGGACGTTGTGTCTAACCTTTTTGGATCCCATGTGAGACCTCACACCGGCCTCCACACACCCCCAAAATCAAAATCCATCAAACCCTACACCTCCACCCCTATATAAACAACCCAACGCTCCACTTTTACATCTCTTTGCCACAATTGAAAGCACCACAAACCCTAGTTCGTGGGAGTTGCCACCAAGGGGAGATCCAGCAGCAAGGAGGAGAAGGAGATCACGAAGAAAGGTCAAGCAATCAAGATGTTCATCGACTTTACATTCTTCATCGCTAATTCACCCTCAACTCTTCATCATCAACCCTAGATCGTCAAGATCCAAGTGTTGCCTCTGAACTCTCGATCCTTGGAGTTCTAAACACGTGGTATACCTTATACTTTCTCTTTACCATGTGAATTCAACCCCAATTCTCCAAAATCTCGCAGATCAAGAAAACCCTAGAAAACCCTAATTTGCTGCTTCTGCGAAGGGCGGACTAGTTCGATCCCTAGCGGACTTGTCCGGCCTCTAGATTGAATTGTGTTGAATTAATTCCAAATTGACTCAAATCAATTCCAAACTTGTTAAAAACCATTAGAACCAGTCAGTAAACATTAATAGCAACTCACTAACAAGTTTTACCACATAATTGCATTCATCATGCATGTCATGGCATATTGAGTAATATATGAGCATTATTGAATTGAATTGTGTGTTTTTCATGTTTGTCGCTCGAAATAGAAGGAGTTGCGCTAGAGGGTGCTGCCGAGGACCTCCAGTACCAGAACTTTGAAGCTTTTGACCCTAACCAAGCTCAAGAGCAAGGCAAGTGTCCTTGACCATATTGATCCTGTTTTTAAATGTTTTGTTTGCAAAACTACATGCTTGTATCAGTTTGATGGGAAACCCATTCATAGGAGTTTACTAGTCTTGTTTGACCATCTTTGTTGCTTGGAATACATTGTAGAGAGTCGAGAAGGGTATTTTACCTTTTTGCTTTGCTCAAATTAATTGGGATGGGAAAACAACCAAGTTACTTAATTATAAATTATTGAGATTATGGATAATGTACATTGATGAACATGGCTAATGGTAACATGGTAATGGGTGATCTAAGCAAGCATGGTATGTGGATGGGTTGGATGTTATGGTGGTTTGCTTGCTTTAGATCTAAGGACCGGTTCATGCGAGAGTAAGCCAGGACAACAGTGCCACCACGAGGCCAAGTATGGGTGCAGCATAGCTGATTAATTAGGGTATTGCTAGTATTGCGCGGACCATTTGAAAGAGCGGGGAAGGGGAGTCGGATTGGGTTTGTATGAGTGGCGGGACTCCTGGGATCCGAACGGCACAAGAGGGGGCCCTTGGTTTTAGATATTCTCAGTTGGAGGCATCGCCACCGGTGAAACCTCAATGGGTCCGTAAATGCTAGTAGTCCCTTTGTAAAGGCTATTTTGTGATCTCTTGGCCCTACACCTAAGGAAGTGTAATTGGCATAAGGGAGGTTTCCTTTAGTCTCCGACGGGTGACAAAATCATGAACTTGTGGGTAAAGTGGTACAACCTCTACAGAGTGTTAAAAACTATCATGATAGTTGTGCTCCCGGTTATCAGCATCTGGACAACTTCCATGATTAGAGGTAACTTGGGATTTGAGATGGTTGGTTATGGTTATTGTTGGGTTATGGTTATGGTTGGTTATGGTTATGGTTATGAATAGAGTTATGATGAATGAACATGGAAGATGATGATGGTAATAATCTGGTATATGGATGGATAATTGATTATGATTTCGTATTATGTTAATTATGTGGGATATGATGGAATTACCTCACATAGACATAGTATAATACTTTTTTACACATTTTAAGTGTACTTTTCAGCAATTAGCCATTGTTTATTATCATGCCTTGTTTAAGCTACATGTCATACTTTCCTACACTTTCTGAGTACGACATGTACTCACCCTTGCAATTCCCCCACCAACAGTTTCAGGTCACGATTGGGAGTATCATGATGGTAATATGGAGTACTAGGTTGTGTGCTGCCGTCGGCTTGTCTGTGGTTATGTTTGGAGCCGCACTACCCTTTATGTTCAGTTTGCTTAATTAGAATATTTCCGCTGCAGTTACAGTTCAATAATGATCATTAGAGTTGTAATTTGAGGATTATTTGAATATTGTAATAAAAGTACTTTTTAATTGATTTGATTTGTGGTCATTTTCTGTTTATCATTTGTGCATCACTTGTGTATGTGTGTTAAACATCCTGGGCACACATATACTGCACTTGGTTCATTTTTCAGAGCCGGGTGTCACACTTACCCCTTTTTTACCTGGGACGATTCACTATCACTTCAATAAATCTCCCGACTCAGACTTCGCAGAGAACCCTACACAGAGAAATTGGACAAACAAGTGACGCAAATGGCGGCGAGCCATGAAATTGCAAATACCAAAAACAAACAGGATGGAAAAACAAAACTACAGTTAAGTTCATCCTATTGCAAAGCTGCAGACAACCATGCAACCGGTGTGCCATATTTACATACATGGGGATGGTTCTTGCACCATGCCAAGTGCTCCTCCTTCAGTCGATTACGCATCAAGTCGATATCAAACCCAGCCATGAACAATGACGACAACGAGGATGGCGACGACTACGGCGGTGATGGCGAACAGAGGCGGTGGTCGCACTGGAGTTGGTCGAACAATGGCGACTATTGTTGACGGTTGTTATATACGAATTTCACCTGTTAATATAACTCAATTATGTGAAGGAATTATCATTTCATGCACACATCACCTTACTATTTAACCTATTTCCTAATTGTCCTTGGAGAAATAGTGAATGCAGGGAATTATTGACGGAAATGAGGTAAAAGAGGGGGAGTAATCCTATATAATACCATCCCAGCCAATCAAGCGCCAACATGTGGCACCACATGGATCAAAAGGCCCAAAAACAGAAGTATCCAAGGCCATCCAATGGTGTAGCACCCATAATAAGGGATAGGACCCACCTGGCAGTGACCTAGAGAAAGCACACGAGAAATGGTGCGAAGACCAGGTCGGCCGACCCCCCTAGTCGGTTGATCTGGTCCTGATGCCAAACTCGCTCAATCCCACATGTTGGCTCCTCCCGGCTTGAAGAAGTCAGTGGTGACTGATTTGCAAGCTTTTGGTGGCGGGAACCGACCCTTCTCCACCTATAAATAGGATCCCCTACCCTCACTTCACACACACAACTTGAGTATTCTTCCATTGTATACACTATTCTCCGTAGGTTTAGAGGAGTGTAGGCTGTAGAGAGGAGAGCCTCTAGTCCATAGTCCAAGTAGGAGAGGAGTAGAAGGAGTCTCTTCCCAATTCCTAATTGGAAAAGGTATGACTCTCATATTCCTTTTTGTATTTGTGACTTTGCTATGAATAAAGATATTATCTTTAGTCTTCTATTGTTCATATACTTGGATGAAGTGTTTCTTGTTTGATTGTGGATTCCATATATGTGGTAGGAGTAGTATTTATGATTATGTTATACCATTCTCATTATATCATCATAAACACTACAAACCCCCACTATAGTCTAATTAGCTATGATATGATTATATTAGTGTGAATCGCTTCTGCTATGTATTAACATTGGTTCAACGATGATTTAGTTCATTGCCTTAGGATGGCCTGGGCCTAGACTCTTAAGGTAATTACTTAATATGCTAGCATGGTGCTAGGATACATAAGTAGCATTGAATGTCTTGTAGACCCACGGATTGAAGAGGTAGGCAGTAGGTGGTGACAACCCTATCTGTCCTTTGTAATCCTTCACGTTCGGCTATGCCATATGCTCTTGGCGGGAGTCGTCCTAGTATTGCTAGGGGTAAATCCGTATCCGATGTGTTAATCAACTTAGCATGAGAATTTATAATTAATATGATCATTAGTAACTAACTTAGGCTATGTATATGTATATTAGAAGCACAGTAGGAGTATCTACCTAACTCTTAGCCTAGTTCCTCTTTACCTCATTTACCCCCTTAGGATAGAATGCTCTTGTGTGTGTCACACTACCTCCAATTAACCTTTATCCATCCTTGCTAGAACCCTACCTAGACCAACCTAGCCTCTCGATTTGATGATTGTTTTGCTTCCACCTAGCCTTCCTTTGGGAGAATATAAATGACACCCTTTGGAAATACTCTAAAAGGGGACATGCTACATCAATAGATTCTATGCGCTTACGGATTTATATCTGTGATTTAAGAACTGTCAACAAGCATTTATAGCACCATTGCTAGGAATGATTTGTTAGTAGTGCGTAGGAAATATCAACAAGCATTTCTTGCGCTGTTGCTGAGGAAGGCAGCCGAAGTATTGCATGATTAAGTAAATAGAATAAGACCCTGGGTAGGTTTTAGTAGGATAACCCTTCTTGTTTTTGCATTTTATGTGAAAACGGGGTAGTGTATGTCTGGTTTCCGCTTGCCAGAAAACTTTGTTGAAGATCCCGAATCCCTTCTGATAGATCAACCTCGTGTCGTTACCTCTGCTAAAAATGTGCCTGTTGGGCCCACTGTTAACACGGGAGATGTGAACATCGAAATCAAGACTGGCCTGATCACTATGGTGCAATCCAAACCATTTTGTGGGAAGGCTAACGAGGATGCGAGTACTCACCTGCAACAATTCCTTGAGATCTGCAGCACTTTTAAGATCAAGGATGTATCCTCCGATGTTGTTCGTCTTAGGTTGTTTCCATTCTCTCTTCTTGGGAGGGCGAAACAGTGGTTCTGCGCAAACCGAAGTGCTATAGATACTTGGGAGAAGTGTTCTACCGCATTCCTCGCCAAGTTTTTCCCATTGGGCAAGACCAATGCCCTACGTGGAAGAATTCCAGCTTTCAGCAAGACACTAAGGAGTCTATTCTCAAAGCTTGAGAAAGGCTTTAGGAGTACATCCTAGCCTGTCCCTACCATGGGATGGACGACTGGCTAATTATCCAAAACTTCTACAACGGGTTGATCCCTTCCGCTCGTGACCATGTTGATGCTAATGCCGAGGAGCCTTCTTGTCATTTACGGTGCCCAAAGCTAAATATTTGATTGAGAAGATGGTGTCAAATATGGGTTGGAGCGACGAGCGTCTCCGTACCCGCCAGCGAGGCATGCACAACTTGAAAGAGGTGGATATGATTGCTGCCAAATTGGACCTCCTTATAAAGATGATTAATTGACAAGGCAATTGTGAGGTATGTGGCAATGCCTATGCCCTAGACTCTCACATCACTTGTGAAGTCGGAGGAAACACGGGCCATTTGGGCAATGAATGCCCAGAAACCTGTAAGGATGCCTTATATGTAACCAACAATGGAAACAACAATGGCTATCATCGAGGAGGTCAAGGGTGGGGCCAACCACGCCCATTCTTTCAAGGAGGGTACAACCGCAATGGCAATAATGGAAATAAACCCAACTTGAGAGAACTTGCCAGTAGCCAGCTGAAAATCAATGATGATCTATCCAAGAAACTTTCGACTAATGACAAGACCCTAAAAGCATTAATGCCAAGATCTAAGGACTACCCTCAGCCTTCAATAATCAATTGAGCTTCAACAAGATGTTGGAAACTCAGTTGGCTGAACTGGCAGCTGCTATTCCACCAGCAGAGAATGGCAGGATGCCAGTACAACCTGAATCTCTCGTGGAAAGTGCCAATATGATTTCTCTACGGGAAGGCAACTGGCTGAAGGATCTTGAATGTCCTACAATGTCATGCTCAATTGGAGCTCGCCACTTTGACAAGGCCCTTTGTGACCTTGGAGCAAGTGTGGGTGTGATGCCAAAGCTAGTTTTTGACCAGCTGAACTTTACAGAGCTTACTCCAACACCAATCCAGCTCCAACTAGCTGACTCTTCAGTCCGTTATCGGGCGGGTACCGCTAAAGACATTCTGGTGAAAAAACGGAATTGCTTCATACCCGTGGATTTTGTGATGCTCGACATGGAGGTTGAGAAAGATATTTCGCTCATCCTTGGGCGACCATTTCTTAGCACCGCAAAGGCTCGCATAGATGTGGGAGCTGGAGAAATCCACTTCCATATCAATGGCAAGGAGGATAAGTTTAACTGTCGCCCAAACTTAGAGCAATGCTCCATGATCTGTATCAAGTATGGGCCGAATGATAAACACATTCAAGAGGTCGAATTCACACTTCCAAAGGTTGACCCGCTCATTGCATTCATCGGGAATTTGATCTATATGGAGAACCCGTCTTATCATCCATGACGACATCCCAAAAAGACGGAGACGTCCAGGGCTCCTCAAAGGCCCAGGTCCACCGAACCGCCAAAAAAGGAATGGCAGAAGAAGAAATACAAGCCGTCCGAGCCCATCCCTCCAGGCCCGCATGTCCAGAAATGAAGAAGGAGGAATGTCCATCTCATCGGACGGTGGTGAGACCTAGCCAATAGGTTAAATTGGTAGTTATCCTTTATTTTATTTTTCTTTTCTCTTCAATTGGTTTTGCCCATTTAGTTTCATTTTCCCCAATGCATATTTGATTTTTCTTAGCAAGTTGAGAATCTTCTATTCTCAACTATCATTTTTATTTCTTTATTTTTCACAATAACAAAAATGTTGGGTTTTGAAAAAAGAGTTTTTATTCGAAAAATAATTTATTTGAGCTGCAAAAGTGGTAATTCACCAACGTGCTAATTGCACAGCCGCTGGGAAGCCATTTGCCAAAAGGGAGAACAGGGGCCCCACATTGCAGTGCGGCTGACCCCCCTGCTCGACCAACATGGGGAAAGGGACATTTTGGCTCTCTCTCTCTCTCTCCTCCAACGGCTACATTTGGTTCCCTAGTGACTGTTGGGGACTGTACACTATAAATGGTGGTCGTGAGGAGCACTCCTCTTCATACTTTACCTCATTTCATACCTCCCCAAAGTCACTCTTGCTCAAATTATTTTCCTTGCTCTTCATTGAAGTACACTAGCTCAAAATCCAACTCAAAAAGATTTGCTTTTGTTTGCATTTGCAATTTGCTCTCAAGCTCTTCAAGTGAAAATTTGTCAGGGGTTTTTCCTTCACTAACATCATTTGTTTCGAGTGTTTGCCTTGTTGTGTTCTTGCTTGTTGTGGCCATGAAAGGAATGAAGAGGTTGTTTGGGAAGAGGAAGGAGGCAGCAAGCTCAAGCCAGGGTGGAGATTCAAGTGCACGTCCCTCTTCTGTTGCTACACCAAGTTCACGGAGGAGGAGTGTAGGTGAGGACACTCCCATGGGTGAGAGGAGCAACCTGCACCAACTTCTTCACGACGAAGACCTCAACATACAAAGTGAAGTTGAAGATCAAGCACGCAAGCTCCTCCAAGATCGTGAGTTGTCTCAAACGAAAGCTTATAATCTGGATTTGATCTCCAAAATAGGTATGGATTCCGAATTCCTTTCCATTTGGCATGCACTAGGATGGGAAAACTTTGTTCACATAGAGGAGAGAGGTTCACGCCTTCTCTCCATGCAATTCATTTGCACACTCAAAATAGGATTTGATGGTATTTCTTTTATATTATTGCAAAAAGAATACAACATTCTATGGAAAGAATTAAGTGAAATCATAGGCTTCCATAAACGTTGTTTGCTAGATTTAGATGCTTTGCCTAAGTTTAACAAACAAAGTTTTTGGCAAGATTTAAGTAGTGAGGTCAGATGTAGTGCACCTAGGAATATCCACTTGCACAACCCTACTTTACGCTTCTTAGCATGGATGGTTAGGTGTTGCGTGGGAGCTAGCCCTATCCACTTCAAGCTCTAGCAGCTTGCCTCCAACGTCCATGAGAAGATGTCATTCCTCTTCAGCTAGAAGTCATCGTGACTATAGCCAAGGAATGACAAATCTCACTAGACATATGAAAGACCTTCAAGTGAGAACAGGTGACATCTACAACACTCTCCAAGGGCATGTCCAAGGTACCCAAGACTGGCAACAACACATGGATGCTCAATTCACCAACTTCAACTCCACGCTACAACAACAACAAGCCGATCTCGCGGCATACTTCCATCATCAAGAGTTCAACCCTCATCACGGTGGTGAGTGAAGAACAAGCTTGGGGGAGGACCCCACTTGAGGTAAATTGTATCACACCCCTTGCATATTTATTATCCATTCACCCATTCATCCACATTGCATATATAAAAAAAGTAAAAGTAAAGTTTTCAAATAAAATAAAAGATGTGCGTTAATAATGACTTGGAATTCATATAGATTAAATGATGAATAGTTGCTCTGTTTTAATTTTCCTAAGTCCATAGTTTACAACTTACTACTCTCTAACATATTGCTCTCATTGGATAAAATTAATTTTTCCTTGATTTGGAATTTATGGGTAGCAAAATCTTAACCATTTTATGTTGTTGTGAGATATGATATAGTGATAGGGCTGCTATTCCTAGTTTGAAAGTGAAACTAGGATTTCTGGAGAAAATTCTAAAAATATTTAAGTTTCTATCGTTTGATTGGAAATGCCTACCAAAGCCATATGATACATTACATTGATAGACCTTATGCATATGCTATGTTGGTACCCTGTGTACCAGGTACCCCCTGATACCACACTCAAAACCAAGGAGTTCCTATGTCCGAGTTGAAGACTTCTGAAGGAAACACGTGTCTCGTAGCACTAGGCCCGCCTCCCTCGTGTAGGTAGCTCTGGAGTTACAACGTGTTTTGTAGGGCTGGACCTACCTCCCTTCACGGGGAAGCTCTGGTGCTGCCACATATCAAGTAGCTCCGAACTTAACCCCTTGTATAGGGAAGCTCCGGTACCGCCACGTGTCAAGTAGCTCCGGACCTGCCTCCCCGCAGAGGGAAGCTCTGGAGCAACCACATGTTAGACCTCTGGAACTAAGCCTGCGACAGGAAGGTAACCGGATCTCCCACGGCACCCACATTCAAGAGGCTATTAAACAGCCATTACAAGACCTGGTTAACGTGTCATTAATACCATATTAATGACGCACGATCAGAGGACTGTCAATACCGGTAATGCCGCCATTAATGCATGTTATCACACTATTAATCACTCATAAACCAATAGATCATGTATAGGGTGATTAATATAGCCGGGGCCACCTGTCAGGCCAGGCATGCTTTGTAATGGCCAGTTCTTAACATATAAAAGGGTTGCGCCTCACAGTAGAAGACAACTAAGCACAAATGCATACAAGCAACCTCAGACACTCGCCACACACTCATACAATCAACTACCACCCCGTGGAGTAGGGCATTATGCTCAGGGGGCCCGAACCACGTAAAAACTCATGTGTCACCATCTTGTCTGTGATCTTACGCGCGCCCCATCCAAATATGAACCTCCACAGACTACACTATGGTAGTACCAGGGGAAGTGTCGTTGCTACACTTCGACATGCTATTTGTCTTCACATTGAGCTTTGTCAAACTAGTATAGACCTATGTGAGGTTTCATTCATTACTTTTTGAATTCAAGACTTCACTTGCACATGTTATACTTCTACACTAGAAGTAAGCAAAATCCCATCATACCACCATTTCACAATAAAAAGAGAAACTTTGTATCCTTCATGCCTAGTACTCTCTCAAAATTTATTGCATAAAAAGGGAGTAGAAGACATGGCTACCAAAAAAATGCATGCTTTCTTCAAAAGCATGAGAAAAAAAAGGAAGAGAAAAAGAAAAGTAGCCATGTTTCATCCTTGCAAAATAAGAGAGTCCACTCAAAAGGGAGTCATCTCAAATATCCACATCCACTCTACTCCATCACACATGCACAAGTCTTGAATCAAATAGTTTTGAATTGATTTCTCCTAAGGTTTGCTTTTTTTACTTAGCAATATTATGTGTTGCAAATATGCCTACTATATTCCCTACCAAGCTCCACATACAAGCCTTATTTAGAGGTACGAATAATTTAGGCACAATGCCTTGGTGAGGACATAGTTCCACTACACATAAAGGAGAGACTGAGAGAATCAAATTGAGGTACTTAATTTTTTAAATTGAACTCTCCAGAATTTGAGTGAAACTTCATTTCTAGGGTATGTGTGCTCTATTTGCTGTTCTATCTTTCAACCACCCATGAATAGTAGAAGGAATAAGCCCCATAATGACTTGAGATGGGTAAAGTATCATGCCAATTTTTGCAATACTAGGTAGAGTATTCTGTTGTGCACATGGTACTTTTAAAAAGTAGAACACTATAGCAACTCCTGATTATCAACCTAAAGTCTTGACTTTGCTCGGGACGAGCAAAGGATAAGCTTGGGGGAGTTTGTTGACGGCTGTCATATACCAATTTCACCCATCAATACAACTCAATTATGAAAAGGAATTATCATTTCTTGCACACATCACCTTTCTATTTAACCTATTTCCACTTGTCTTTGGAAAAATAGTGCATATAGGGAATTATTGCAAGAAATGAGGTAAATGAGGGGGAGCAATCCTATAAAATACCAACCTAGACAATCAAGCGCTGACATGTGGCACCACATGGATCAAAAGGCCCACAAACAGGAGTATCTAATGCCATCCAATAGTGTAGCACCCATATCAAGGAATGGAACCCACGTGGCAGTGATCTGGAGAAAGAACACGAGAAATGGTGCATAGACCAGGTCGGTCGACCCGCCTAGTCGGTCGACTTGGTCCTGGTGCCAAACTCGGTCAATGGCCACGTGTTGGATCCTCTTGGCTTGAAGAAGTCAGTGGTGACTGATTCGTGCGCTTTTGGTGGTGGTAACCGAACATTCTCCACCTATAAATAGGACCCCCTACCCTCACTTCACACACACACCACTTGAGTATTCATCCATTGTATACACTTCATAGTCAACCCCGTCGGATTTTTTCAAATCTAGTCCACCGCCATCCTCGCGACCGATGGCAATGAGACCGTGATGGCCAACTGGGACAGCAAGGTCCTATTTCATGAGTCTTCCTCCTGAATCCGTCAATAGTTGGGGGGGGGACTTTGTCGCCAGTTCATTGCCAACTTCAGGAGCTCCTACACCCGACCTGGCACAGAGATGGATCTGTTTGCCGTACAACAGAAATCGGGAGAATCGCTGCGATCATTCATCCAACGGTTTTCTAAGGTACAAAATACAATACCTTATATCTCAAATGCTTTTGTCATCGTTGCATTTCGACAGGGGCTTCATGATAAGAAGATGCTGGAGAAGCTGGCAACTAAAGATGTCACCAGTGTAACGGAGCTCTTAAGCCTAGGTGACAAATGTGCTAGGGCTGCGGAGGGCCGAGAGATGCACTCCAAACTAGCTGCGGAGACTGGTAAACCCTCCTCTAAGGCTGAAGCTACTGCCTCAGGCAGTGGAAAGAACAAGAAGAATTCCAACGGCAAGAAGAAGTCATCGACCGGCACATCTACTTCTGCTGTTGCAACTGTCGCTCCTGGTGGCTGAGGGTCACGCCCCAAAAAATGACCCCGACCATCGACTGAGGATGGCGATAGTGAGAAGATGTGGTGTCCGATTCATAAATTGAACACCCATAACCTTGAAGACTGTCGCGAGGTCCAGCAGCTTGTTGACCACAACAACGAGCGCCAAGAAGAAGCCCCTTAATGCCAATGGGAGGGGAAACAGAAAGTCGGTGAAGCTCCATCTGATCAGGAGCTGGGCTTCCAGGATGCCAAAAAGTCCCTGAAGGTTGTCTACAACACCGTCGACAACGATTCTGATATCTCTGACAACGAGCGTCGGAAAACTTTCCATATGGTATATGGAGGGTCCTGGGATATTACCTCCCTACGTATCCTCGAGACCATGCGTCAAGAGATGGCTGCTGCAGCTCCCACCGCCAAGGCAGAACCTCATCGAAAGTGGATGGATACCGCCATTACCATTGATGCTTCAAATTGCCTGAAGAACATGACTGGAGCTGGTCAGTTGCCTTTGATGGTCTCTCCTACCATCAACAACATCCAACTCTATCATGTCCTGGTGGACGGAGGTGCGGCACTTAACCTCCTCAGCTTCACGGCTTCTGTGAAGCTCCAGCTCAGCCTATCAGACCTTGGGCCCTCACGCCCTTTCTCCAGAGTAGGTCCAGGAGCCATCACTCCTCTCGAATCAATTACACTCATGGTGACCTTCGGGACTACAGACAACCATAGGTCCGAAAAGCTGGTCTTTAATGTGGCACACATAAGCCTTCCCTTCAACGCCATAATAGGAAGGCCAACCCTGTATAGGTTCATGGCCGTAGCCCATTACTGCTATCTGGTGTTGAAGATGTCGACTCCTTCACGCGTCCTTCGGATCTATGGGGATCACAATGCTAGAGTCACTGCACTAGAAGAACTTCATGCGCTCGCAATGGTGCAGGAAGAAGAATATGGCAAGGAGCGACCATCTCAACAACCTTCGAGCTCACGTCAACATGGCTTAACTTCTACACCTTGTGTGCAACCAAGCGGCTACACCGACATCCCCGTCAAAGTCGTCCCAATTGGTTCTGATGCTGCCCAGACCACTCGTATATCGGGAGGTCTGGACGAGAAATAGGAACTCACGCTTGTCACTTTCCTCCGAGCGAATGTCGATGTGTTTGCATGGCAACCGTCACAGATGCCTAGGATCCCTAGGGAGGTGATCGAGCACAGCCTGAAGACATACCCCGATGCACGACCAATACATCAGAAGCCTCGGAAGCAATCTGTCGAGCGGCAGAACTTCATCAGACAAGAAATCAAGAAGTTGTTCGACGCTGGTTTCATCTGGGAGATTCACCATCCTCGGTGACTGGCAAACACAGTCATTGTACCAAAGGCCGATGGGAAGCTTCAGATGTGCATCGACCTACACCACCATGAATAAGGCATGACCAAAAGACCCATTTTCACTTCCTAGAATAGATCAGATAGTGGATTCTACCTCCAGGTGTGAGTTACTATGTTTCCTAGATGCATACTCTGGATATGATCAGATTCAAATGTCTATTAAAGATGAAGAGCATACTGCCTTCATTACAGTAGATGGGTTATATTGTTACATTGCCATGCCTTTTGGTCTCAAAAACTCTACTTAAACTTTTGTGCGAGCCATGTACAAAACATTCGGAGAGCTCATCAGAGACTTGGTGGATGTCTACGTCGATGATATCATCGTCAAGGTGAAGAACAAGGAATCACTCATTGATAATCTACAAGCCGTCTTTGACAAGTTGCGCTTGATGCGTACGAAGCTAAACCCGGACAAGTGCGTCTTCGGGGTTAACTCCAGAAGGCTCCTTGGTTTCTTGAAGACTCATCGAGGAATTGAGGCAAATCTGGCGAAGATCAAGGCCATTGAAGAGATGCGGCCCCCAGACCGCGTCAAGGACGTCCAGAAGCTAACTGGGTGTCTAGCTGCGCTCAGCCGGTTCGTTTCAAGACTAGCAGAGCGGGCACTTCCCTTCTTCAAGTTTTTTAGGAAGTCCGGGCCACTTCAGTAGTCTGAAGAAGTAGAGAAGGTGTTCCAAGATCTCAAGTAGCTCCTCACCATACTATGAGTTTTGGTAGCTCTGGAGCCTGGAGAGCCTCTTCTGCTTTACATTTTGGCAACTACAGAGGTTGTCATCATGGTCCTGGTCTCGGAGATATTGGAGCTATCTTCAGCTCAGGATCCTAGACCCCTTCGGGAGGGTCCAGAGCTACCAGAAGGCGAGTGTGAGTCTCAGCCCCCAGACATGGATCCTAAAGGCAAGACACATGTGGATCAACCTCTCTTAACTGAGGAGTTTCTACTATTCAAGAAGGTCCGGACCCCTCCGGGGAGGTCCGGGCTGATGAAGAAGAAGATTGGGACCCCTCCGGGAGGGTCCGAGTTGCTCAAGATGAAGATTTGGACCCCTCCGGAAGGGTCCAGGTTGATGGATAAGAAGCTTTGGGCCCCTCTGGGAGGGTCCGTACCGTACAGTGACCAATGTACTTCATCGGTGAAGTGCTCCACGATGCCAAGACTCGCTACATTGAGGTGCATGAGCTGCTATATGCAGTCCTTATTAGCTCAAGAAAGCTAGTCACTACTTCCAGGCCCACAAGATATCAGTGGTAACCTCCTATCCACTACGTGCTATATTGCAAAATCCAAATTCTACTGGAAATATCACCAAGTAGGCTGCGGAGCTGGCAGAATTTGATCTCGAATTCCTACCTCGACATGCTATCAAGAGTCAGGCGCTGGCTGACTTCATGGCGGAGTGGACTCCTTCTTCATAAACTCCAGGTGGCCTTAGTGAGCAGAAGCTGGAACCTAAGGTCCCAGTCTTCACTGGGCCTCACAGGACACTCTACTTCGACGGCTCTATGCAGAAGCAGGGGGTCGGAGCTGGAATCCTTCTCCTCGCTCCGACGAGGGAGAAGTTCAAGTACATGTTACACCTCGACTTCAAGGCAACCAACAATATGGCGGAGTACGAAGCTCTCATCTACGGAATCAAGGTGGCGCTATCATATGGCGTTAGGCAATTGCTGGTGAAGGGTGACTCGCAACTCATCATCAAACAAGTTAAAGGTGAATGCAGTTGCAACAACCCTCAACTTGCAGCTTATTTACTTGAAGTCCAGAAGCTGTAGAAGGACTTCCACGTCCTGGATCTCTGTCATGTCCAGCGTCTCAACAACGCTGAACCTGACAATCTCTCGACGAAGGCTTCAACGTGAGTGCAAGCTCCAGATAGAGTTTTTGTCATAGGATTGTCAGGATCTGCCGCTCAGCCCGCCAAACTAAGTGATGGGGGCGAGACAAGCACCTCAAAGCTCGCGATCCTGGTGGCCTTGTTACCATGGCACCCACCAAGGATCATAGGCGCTGCAGGAAGCTCCGAGCAACTTAGCGCGCAAGATCCAGAAGCTCAAGTTAGCTCCGATGCATGGATCTCAGAGATCCGAAGTTCCTTGAAGGACAATATCCTTCCTGAAGACGGTGCTTCCGCTGATCGAATTGTCAGATTGGCTAAAAGATACATGTTGGTAGAAGGAGATATCTTCCGACGTGGTGCCAACGGCATTCTAATGTGGTGCATTTCTCGGGAAGAAGGTCGCGAGCTATTCACGGAGATCCATGGAGGTGAGTGTGGGAATCACGCATCATCCGACACATTGGTTGGTAAGGCCTTTCGACATGGTTTTATTGGCCTACAGCACTCCAGTATGCAGTCGAGTTGGTAAAGAAGTGTGAAGCATGTCAATTCCACGCGAAGAAGATTCACACACCGGCTCATTCACTGCAAATGATACTGTCGGTGTGTGAATCCGGCAGATCTCCTGACACTACTGTTAGTAGTCTGTGGAGTTTGTAGTTCAGTAATGGGCGCGCAGAGACTCACGAGATGGTGGAAAATTGACACAGAGGTTTACGTGGTTCGGGTCGCCTGAGCATAATACCCTACTCCACGGGGTATGTTGTTCTTGTATTGAGCGTCTAAGAGCTTTCAGTGATTGTGTGTGCTTGAGAGCGTGTGAGAGTCTCTAGTCTCTAGCCTCTGAGTATCGTCAACCAGTCCTTTTATAGTACAAGGACTGGTCGTTACACCGTTAGCCTGGCCCGACATGTGGACCTGCCGGTTACTGATGTTTAATACACAGTAAATGAGGTTAATTACCCTTAATAGCATGGTAATGGATCTTAACAGTGCCGTTACTGGTATTAAGGGCCTTCTAATCGTGTGTCATTAATATGGTATTAATGACACTTAATCAGGTCTTGAAGCCTTTGATTGCCCCTTGAAGGTCCGAGCCGTTAGGGGTCCACGAGCCTCATTGTTGACGTGCAAGGTCCGGCGGTTCGGACACGTGGTAGCTCCGGAGCTTACCGTCGTGGACGCGTAGGTCCGGTGCTGTTGGACACGTGTCGATTTCAGAGCTTCTCTCTGTCTGGGGTTAGGTCTGGGGGTGCCATACTTGTATCCAGTCTGGAGCTTTCCCATGTGTGGGCAGTAGCTCCGGTCTTATGATACATGTGGCGGCCCTAAGACTAACCATGTCGGGGAAGCAGGTCCGGTTATGGCTGACATGTGGGGCCTTCAGAGGTCCTCAAATCTGGTAGATGGAGTTTCCATGTGATCTTTGCGATCCCAAGGGGTATCCAGTACGCAGGGTACTGACAGTGGCCCCCTGGGCCCGGGAGAGACCTTTTGGATGAAGCCATTCTGCTGGAGGTGGGTCCATTCTTCAGTTTTTGAGCCGTCTATTCAAGGGTCTTCAGATGTGCCGTTGGCGATAGTTCACAGTTAAACCACCGCCGCGTGGCATACCCTGGATGCGGTAGGTGAGATCTTAGCGTGCGGATCTCACGCAATTGAAGGTCGCCGGTTCCTGATACGAAAATCGTATCGGTTCCGCGCGCCCTGTCAGGCCGCCGCCTTCGGGTTTCCTGCCTTTCATGATGACAATCGTTTGCCTGGGATAAGTACCTCGACTTGATCGTCGGGATGGTCCCAGGCCCCCTTGTCATTGGCAGGGTGATGTTTTTGAATGGTAACGTCGGCTCCTCTGCGGTTTCCATCCAAGCGTTGCGGGGGCTTACTTAAGAAGGAAAGCATGCATCGTTTGGGGATTCTTTACGCCTTCATTCGAAATTGCGCTCAAATCCTCCAAACTTTCGCTTGCTTTTCCCCTCTCACCTCGTTGTGCCGCGATGAATTTGGGACTCCCCAAAAGCCGCATTGGGAGCAAGAAGGGGTTGTCCAGGGTCCGGACCTACATGGGATGGTCCAGTGACTCCTTTGACAACGGCATTCGCTGTGGCGAGCTTCCCTTCGAGAAGAAGCGAGCTGGAGATATGGTGTACTTCCTTGGGTACGCTATGGCAGGTTTGATCCCGCCTTTCTCCACCTTCTTTTTGATGTTGCTAGATTTCTATGGCCTGCAGCTCCACCATCTGGGCCTTCATTACATCTTCTTGGTGGCGAGTTTTGTCCACTTTTGCGAGATGTGGGTGGGCGTGCCTCGTTGCGTGGAGTTGTTCTGGACCTTCTTCACTGTCCACCTGACTGGGAAGAGTGACGAGTTCATCGGCTTCTACTACTTCGTGAAGCGGAAAAACTCTCCCCTCAAGTACTTGAGGTCTTTCCCTTCTGACAAGTGGGACGACTGGAAGGAAGACTAGGTGGTCATCACCGTTGAGGGACACGAGAGGCTAGAGCTGCCTGAAGGCCCTCCTCGCATCGACACCGACACTTGGAAGGATGTACTGGCGCTGCCGAGGGAGTACAGGCCCATCCTGGACAGAATCCAGGAATGTGTCGAAGGTGGGGTGACCCCACAGATGGTCTTCGGCAACTTCTTGATGAACAAGTGGGCCTCGCTGAGGGCTAGGAGCCAGCCTGCCTGGGCCTTCAACAGTGAGATGGATACCAACTGCATTGAAGTCAGCTTGGACACCAACTTGGCCGGTGAAGCCTTGAAGACTCATCTCAAGAAGTTCCAGCCTGGGAACATCGGCCCTGGCGACGTGTCTCCACCGGCGGCCTTCCTGCCTCTGAATATGATTCCAGAGGAGTGCAGAGAGCTCCAGAGGAAAATGCCGCTGTTGGATGACTTGGGCCTGGTGGAGAGGCGATCAACCTCCGGGGTGGCAATCCCTGGGGCTTCTGAAGGCGGCTCCACTCCCGCCCCAAAGCCAAGAACCGAATTCGTAGGCAAGGGCAAGGAGTTGGACGAGCCCTCGAGCCGCAAGAGGAAGCTACAGCATGCCGACGGGAGGTCCGTCAGACCTTCTCCCTCCACGACGGCTCCTTCTCCCCGACGGAAGAGGTCTTCGGCGGCGGCAACTACTCCAGCGTCGGCATCTCCCCAAGGTGCTAGCTTCAGCCATGTGACTCCAGTACCAGGGCCAGCTGAAGGCTCTGGGTCTGGAGGTCCTTCTCAGTCGAGGGGGGGCCTCAACCGAGGCGACACTGATAGCAGCTAGCACGCTAGGGGCTGGCACGCTAGGGGCGACAGGGTCCGACGCCGAGCGTCCGGGAAAGAGGTTTCGCGCTAGCTGGAGCAGAAGCCTTCCAAGGTAAGTTTGATTTTTTACCTCAGTTGATTGTTTTTTGTTGTAACTGAATGTTGAGTGTCTTCGTCCTTCATCCACAGCGTGCCCATGAAAAGAGCTGAAGCTCCGATTCTTGCAGCAGCAGCTGAGGCTATGCAGGCGGAAGCTCCGACTCCAATTCCAGCGCCGCCCCAAGAGGTGGTTGAGGCTGTGGCAGCTCTGGCGCCGGCTGTCATGGTCTTGGACCTCGACTCATCCCCAAAAGCTCCTGGGTAGCGCCAGACCACGGGAATGAAGATGTACCAGGGGCACCAGCCCCGGAGGTTGAAGCTCCGGGCTTGGATGCTGAACTGATGGACGCTCCGGCCTTAGAGCCGCAGGCAGCTGCGGTTCTGGCCCTAGAGCTGGATGTTGTTGAAGCCCCGACAATCGAGCTGGTGGTTGATGAGGCCCCGACGGTAGAACCGGGTATTAATGAAGTTCCGGCACTTGATCAGGTTGTCGAGGAAGCCCTGGCGGTAGAGCCGGTTGCGATAGAAGTTCTAGCGGTAGAGCCGGTCGTCTAAGAAGTACTAACGCCTCAGCCAGTTGATGTAGAGGTGTCGGCGCTCGAGCCCATGGTGGTCGAGGCGTCCGTACCGAAACCGGCGGTGGAGGAGGCGCCAACGTCGGAGCTGAACGTGGCTTCAGCTCCGGCAGAATCTTCTACGTCTGCCCTGGAAGCAGTGGTCCTGAAGGTGCCCGCACCTGAGCCAGGGTGCCAAGATGAAGCTGTTGGCCCCCCGCCTGAGGGGCCAGTTGTTGATGACCTGGCGGCGGGACCTTCGGAGCCAATTCCGGAGGTCGAAACTTCTACAGCAGGACCTTCCTCAGCGGCGGCCGAGGCTATCCCGGACGACGGCCCTAGTGTCGTGGAAGCTCAGGGGACCGCTCTTGTATAGTGGGACCCGATTTTTGTCACAGAGAACCCGCTGAAACCGGCGGAGATGACCTCGGTAGGTCCTGAACCGATCCCCCTGTCGTTGTCTATTGACAACGCCTGCTCCAGTCTTTGTCAGGTCCAGCTGGCTTTCTACCATGACAGCAAGGCCCTCGAGGAGGAGCGCCAAACTCTTAGGAGGTGGTGCAACCGGCTCCAATTCGAGACCAAGCTGGCACAGTCGAGGCTGGCTGACGACAAGGAGTGGGTGAAGAGGGAGAAGGTCCGCCTGGAATATTGGGGTAAGCTGCTGGATGAGAGGGAAAGCATGACGCAATACCTTGACAACCAGTCCCGGGCCATCTATGAATAAGGCAAAGCTGCTAATAGCACAGCAGATGATCGCCAGGAGAGGCTCGATGCCATCCACGCTAGTCTCGTCAAGCACCAGGAGGCTCTTGAGGAGCGGGAGAGAAAGCTCGAAGATGAAGAGCAAAAACTCCTGGAGTTGTGGGACGACGTCGTGAAGAGGGAAGAAGAGCTTGTCCAAAAGATAGCTCTGAGTGACAAGAGTCTCGAGGAGCACACCAAGAAATTGGATAAGCGCTGCGAGGAAGAGGAGAAGAAGGCCTGGCAGCGAGGACAGGACCTCTACAAGCAGGAGAATGCCGTCGCCGCCAGGGAGAAGAAGGTGCAGGGCCGAGAGAAGGATCTGGTCAACCGCCAGAACGAGATCCACCTCCAGGAGGAAGAGCTCAGTAGACTCGAAAGGCAGGTTGCTAAAAAGATTCAGCAGAATGCCAAAGAGGTGGAGCGTCTTGCTCGGGAGAACTCGGAGCTTGCGGCGGCCAAAAGATTCTTGGAGGAGATGCGAAGCGCAAGGGATGTGGAGTCCCAACAAGTTTGGGACTTCCTGGGCAAAGCCAACGACGTGTTGACACCAATGGGTTTTAGTCCCGTGCGTCCGGATGATCCAAAGTCGGGGCTGGACCAGGCGTTGCAGGCGTTGAGTTCGGCAGGCAACAAGCTCACCAAGATGGGCGATGTCATCACGGACCAGCTAGAGACCGAGGGACAATCCCTAGCGAAGGTCGTCGCAGAATTCGTGCTGACGTGCTACACAAGCCGGGACCCTCAATTCCCCCTAGACCCGGTGCTTGAAGGCCCCATCGAAGGAGAGGGAGAAGCTGCCTAAGCCAGCGTATCGAAGGCTGCCTAGAAGGTTGCCTCGTTCTTCCATATGGTCTAGGACCATCTCTTTGTAGCTCCCACTTGTATCCTCTCTTCTTTTTCTCCAATTTTGTAATCTCTTGTCTCCAGATGAATGAAATCCAAGTTTTTTGTGAATTTCATTTTTTATCTTCAACACCTTTGTCCCACTTGGCCCCCTGGTAGATGTACACAATTTGATTGTGAACATGTACCAAGAGGATGTAACAGTTATTGAAGACTTGCGCACTTCGAACTTGTAGAATGTAGGTCCAAAGTCTTCGATAGTGAAGGCCCCCTGAGGCTGTCAGAGCTTAGTGGCTCCGGCATTGACCATCGTCAGAACTTAGTAGCTAAGGCATTAGTCTCCATCAATCCGTAAAGCATCGACGGTTAGTCCTCTGGGGTGTCGGAGCTTGATAGCTCCGGCAGTGACCTCTGTCAACACGTGGTGTGTCAACAACAGACTCCACTATAGAGTCTTCCCACCATCTTTTGTTCACATTGACGGCTGGTCCCCTAGCTTTACCAGAGCTGAGTAGCTCCAGCGACGCTCGCTATCAATGTTTGAACATCGACCACAAGCCGCCTAGAGGATGTCGGAGCTTTGGCAGCTCCGGCTTCATTCACCATCATCATGAAATATTTATTTTTCCTGCACACTAACGTCAAGAAAAACAGTAGAATCCATTTTCCTATCTATAACTTCATTGTGACTTACTATTCCCGAGAAATTTTTAGGTCAAACACAATTCTAAATACAATCAAGTGCACTGCCTTGTTTCCTTCAGGTCCGATTGTTTCTGGACTCACCTTACTTCGGCCTGTCGGGGTGTAGGTAGAGTGGCGTACTTAGGGTGCATGACTAGGCTAAGTCGATAGCACACTCTGACCCAAGATTGGCTTGGCGGCATTCAGATGAGTAGACCATCAACAATGTTTGGACTCAGAAGAATAGGCGATGCAACTCAAATTGTACATGAACTGGTCGAGCTAAAGTTTCTTAAGAACTGCACAACTTTGTTATAGACAAGAAAGAGAAAAAATAAAAAATATTGAGCCTGTACAAAGTAAATGCACGTGGAGTCTGTTTTCACATAATGACGTCTTTCATTATAGGTCCAGGGTATAGGGGAAACAAGTACACTCTTAGGGTACAGAACCAGACTAAGTGTGTTTTGTTTCTCGTTTGACCCAAGGTAGCTAGCTACACTTTTAGTTCTGAGACTGTGACAAGTGTTGCATGGACGTTGCGGACCTAACGGGGTAGGTTCGCTGTCCTCCTGGAGGAGCTACCCGACTCTGTACAATGACTCTATAACATACATCACATGTAATTACAGACTCACCTCCGTGATATTAAGCGTAGAACTTACAGAGGTGCTCAATGTTCCAAGGATTTGGGATAGGTGTCCCATCCTCGGTTGCCAAGCAAACGCATACGGGATGGGATACTTTGATCACTCGAAAGGGTCCTTCCGAGCTGGGGGAAAGTTTCTTTAACCCTTATTTGGATTGTATTCTCCGTAGCACCAGATCGCCTTCCTCAAGCTGTCGGCTGTGAACATGCTGTTGGTGATAGCGTTGAAGAGCTTGGCGGTATCGGGCATTTCGAACAGATGCTTGGTACCTTCCCTTTTCAAGGAGGTCAAGGTCTTCACGTCGGAGCTGGTCCTGCGTGGCTTCGTCGAAGGTTTGGACCCGGAGCGACCCCAAGGTGATTTCCGGAGCAAGGATTGCTTCACTTCCGTACACTAGGAAGAAGGGTGTCTCTCCAGTTGACCGGTTTGGAGTTGTCCTGTTGGCCCATAGAGTGGGCAAAAGCTCTTCGATCCAGTTGGCTCCATGTTTTTTCAGACGCTCATATGTGCGTGTCTTGAGTCCTTTTAGGATTTCTACATTTGCTCTCTCGGCTTGGCCATTGCTTGCCAGGTGAGCTACAGAAGCGTAGCTGACTTGGATGTCGAGGTCTTCGCAATATCCTTGGAATGCAGAGCTTGTGAACTGGATCCCATTATCAGTTATGATTTTGTTTGGGACTCCAAATCTGCATAGGATGGACTGCAAGAAGTTGATAGCTGATTGCTTGTTTATTATCACAACTGGAGTTGCTTCCGGCCATTTGGTGAATTTGTCAGTGGCAACATACAGGAACTTATAACCTCCGACGGCTCTTGGGAAAGGTCCCAAGATATCCATCCCCCACACAGTGAAAGGCCATGTAGGAGGTATCATTTGTAGAGGCTGAGCTGGTGTATGAATTTGTTTTGCATGAAACTGGCATGCTTCACATTTCCTCACCAGCTCAGTTGCATCCTGGAGCGCTGTAGGCCAGTAAAAGCCATGCCGGAAGGCTTTACCGACCAGCGTGCGGGAAGACGCGTGGTTCCCGCACTCGCCTCCATGGATTTCTGCGAGGAGCTCGCAGCCTTCTTCCTTTGTGATGCATCGCATTAGGACGCCGTTGGCACCGCGCCGGTAGAGATCCTCTTCTACCAACGTGTACTTTTAGCCAATCTGACTATCTGGTCAGCGGATACATCATCGTCAGGAAGGATATTGTCTTTCAAGTATCTATGGATCTCTGAGATCCATGCATCGGAGCTAGCTTGAGCATTTGAGTCTTGCGTGCTGGGTTGCTCGGAGCTTCCGGCAGCACCTACGACCCTTGATGGCTGCCATGGTAACAGGACCATCGGGACCGCCATCCTCGGGATGCTGGTCTCGCCCCCTTTGCTCAGTTCGGCGGGCTGAGTTGTGGGTTTTGACAATCTCGGGACAAAGGTTCCATCGGGAGCCGGAGCTCTGGTTGATGCTTTCGTCGAGAGTTCGTCAGCTTCAGCGTTATGGACACGCTGGACATGGTGGAGGTCCAAGACTTCGAAGTCCTTTTGAAGCCTCTGGACTTCAAGGAGATAAGCAGCTAGTTGGGGATTGTTGCAGGAGCATTCACCCTTCACCTGTTTAATGATGAGCTGTGAATCTCCCTTGACCAACAGCTGCTTGACACCGTATGACAGTGCCACCTTTAATCCGTAAATGAGTGCTTCATACCCTTCCATGTTGTTGGTCGCCTTGAAGTCAAGGTGTACCATGTATTTTACCTTCTCCCCGGTTGGAGCGAGGAGAAGGACTCCAGCTCCGGCCCCCTGCTTTTGCATGGAGCCGTCGAAGTAGCGAGTTCAGTGAGGCTCGGTGAAGACCGGGGCCTTGAGTTCCGGCTTGTGCTCACTAGGGCCCCCAGGGTTTGATGGAGAGGGGGTCCATTCCGCCACAAAGTCCTCCAGTGCTTGACTCTTGATCGCTTGTCTTGGGACGAATTCAAGATCGAATTCGGCCAATTCTGCTGCCCACTTTGCAATGTTCCCAGTGGAATTGGGATTATGCAAGATCGCACACAGTGGATAAGAGGTCACCACTGAGATCTTATGAGCTTGGAAGTAATGGCGAAGCTTCCTGGGGGCGATAAGAACTGTATAGAGCAGCTTATCCACCTCTAGGTATCGAGTCCTGGCGTCATGGAGTACTTCGCTAATGAAGTACATTGGGTGTTGTACTATTCGGACACTCCCGTAGGGGCCCGGAGCTTCCTCCTCATCGACCCGGATCCTCCCGGAGGGGTCCAAACCTTCTTCGGGGACCTCCGGGTCCTTGATGAAGGAACCCAGAGCTTCTTCTGGAGTGATCTGGACCCTCCCGGAGGGGTCCGGATCCTCTTGTTCAACAAGAGTAACTCTTGGTAGATCCAAGTCTGGGGGCTAGGACCCAGACTTGCCTTCAGAAACCTCCCGATCCTCCCGGAGGGGTCTAGATTCCTGAGCTTGTAAAGGTTTTGGTCTCTCTACCACCAGGACCATGCTGACAACTTCGTTAGTTGCCAAAATGTAAAGCAGTAAAGGCTCACCAAGTTTAGGAGCTACCAAGGTTGGTAGAGTGGTGAGGAGCTGCTTTAGCTCCTGGAATGCCTTTTCTGCTTCTTCAAACCATTGGAATGGTCCGGACTTCCTCAATAGCTTGAAGAAGGGTAGTGCCCATTCTGCCAGTCTTGAGATGAATCGGCTGAGGGATGCTAGACATCCAGTCAGCTTCTGGACGTCCTTGATGTGGGCTGATGGCCGCATATCTTCAATGGCTTTAATCTTTGCCGGATTCGCCTCTATGCCTTGGTGGGTCACTAGGAATCCGAGAGGCTTTCCGGAGCTAACCCCGAAGACACACTTGTCTGGGTTCAGCTTTGTGCGTGTGACCCGCAGCTTGTCAAAGACAGCTTGCAAGGTGTCAAGAAGTGACTCCTTGTCCTTAATCTTGACGACAATGTCATCAACATACACTTCCACTACGTCTTTGATGAGCTCTCCAAAGGTTTTGTACATAGCTCGTACAAATGTTGAGGTTGCATTCTTGAGACCAAATGGCATGGCAGTATAACAATACAATCCATCTACTGTGATAAAAGAAGTGTGCTCTTCATATTCCCTAGACATTCTGATTTGATGGTACCCAGAATATGCGTCTAGGAAACACAGTAATTCACACCCGGAGGTGGATCCACTATCTAATCTATTCTAGGTAGAGGGAATGGATCTTTTGGACATGCCTTATTTAGTGTTGTTTAGTCGATACACATCCGAAGCTTTCCGCCGGCCTTGGGTACAACGACTGGGTTTGCCAGCCATTTTCGGTGGAAGATTTCTCGAATGAATCCAGCTTCAGCAACTTATTCACTTCTTGTCGTATGAAGTTATGTCGCTCTACTGATTGCTTCTGAGGCTTCTGATGTACAGGCCGAGCATCAGGATAGATCTTCACATTATGCTTGATCACTTCCCTAGGGATCACTGGCATTTGTGACGGTTGCCAGGCAAACACGTCAATGTTAGCCCAGAGGAAAGTGATGAGCGTGAGTTCCTATTTGTCATTCAGACCTCCTGATATACGGGTGGTCTGAGCGGCATCGGAACCGATTTGGACGACTTTGACGGGAATGTCGGTGTCGCCGCTTGGTTGCAAACGGGGTGCAGAGGTTGAGCCTCGTTGACGAATGCTCGGGGGTTTCGGAGCTTGCTCCTGCCTAGACTCTTCCTCCTGCGTTGTGGAAAGCGCATGAAGTTCTTCCGGAGCAGTCACTCCGGCAGTGCGATCTCCGCGGATCCGAAGAACACTAGCTGGTATTGCCATCTTCAACACTAGGTAGCCATAATGAGTAGCAGCCATGAACTTGTACAAGGTTGGCCTGCCCAGAATGGTGTTAAAGGGTAAGTTGATCTGAGCAACGTCAAAGACCAACTTTTTAGTGCGATAATTCTCCCGAGTCCCAAAGGTCACGGGGAGAGTAATGGCACCAAGTGGGGTTATGGCCCCTAGCTAGGGAAAGGTCGGGAGGGGCGAAGGTCCGAAGGTCGGAGCTGAAGCTTGACGAAAGCTTCGAAGCTTATGAGGTTGAGCCCCGAACCTCCGTCCACCATCACGTGGTGGAGTTGGATGTTGTTGATGGTCGGAGATACCATCAATGGGAGTTGGCAAGATCTAATCATATTCCAAGGGCAGTCCGACGCGTTGAAAGTGATGGCGGTATCCATCCACTTCCGGTGCGGCTCCGCCCTCGCGGTGGGGGCTACCGAAGCCATGTCCCGCCGCATGGTCTTGAGGACACGGCGGGAGGTGATGTCCCATGAACCACCAAAAATGGTGTTCATGGTTTTCCGACATTCATTGTCGGAGACGTCGGAGTTGTCGTCAACGGAGGTGTAAACGGCTTTCAAGACCTTTTTAGGGTCCTAAAAACCTAACTCCTCTTCGGCCGGAGCTTTGTCGACTTTCTGTTTTCCTTCCCTTTGCCAAAAAGGAACTTCTTCCCAGCACTTGTTGTAGTGCTCGGCAAGGTTCTGGACCTCTCGGCAATCTTCCAAGTTGTGGTCGTTCGACTTATGGATAGGACACCACATTTTGGAGTTGCCGCCATCTTCATATGAAGGTTGAGGTCGTTTCTCGTAGCGTGCCCCCCGGCCACCCGGAGCTGCAGCAGCTGCAGTGGTAGGTGTGCTAGCCAACGGCTTTTTCTTGTCGTTGGACTTTTTCTTCTTTTTGCCACTCCCGGAGGTAGTGGCTTCGCCCTTGGAGGATTTTTTGTTATCCTCCGGAGGTGGTTTGGAGTGCATTTCACGGTCCTCCGCAGCTTTGGCACACTTGTCTGTCAAGCTAAAGAGCTCCGTGACGCTGGTGATCTCCTTGATCACCAGCTTCTTCAGCATCTTCTTGTCTCGTACGCCCTGTCTAAATGCCACAATAACAGAGGCGTTGGAGATAGAAGGAATAGTGTTTCGTACCTGGGAGAACCTCTGGATGAAGGAACGCAGGGATTCTCCCCCCTTCTGCGTTACAACAAAAAGGTCCAGATTAGTGCCTAGTCGGGTGTATGAACTCCCGAAATTGGCAGTGAACTGTTGGCACAATTCTGCCCAACTATTGATGGAGTTGGGTGGGAGGCTCATGAACCAGGACCTGGTGGTCCCAGTTAAAGCCACGGGGAAGTAGTTAGCCATTACAGCCTCGTTTCCTCCGGTTGCAAGAATTGCAGTGGAGTAAATCTGGAGAAACTCAGCGGATTTAACAGTCCCGTCGAATTTCTCCAGCGGGTGAGGCCGGAACTTTTGTGGCCATCTGACCATGCGTAGGTGCATGGCTAGGGCAGAACAGCCTCCTCCTATTCCCTCAGGAACAGGACTGTCTCGAACTTCTCGCCTTTTGCGAGCACGCTTGATATGGACGTGGTCGTCCTATTGACGGTAACGGCGATCAAGCTCCACCCAGAGGTCGTGAGTTGAGAGCCTGGTTACCGTATGGGTGTGTCGCGCCCCGGGAGGCAACGACGTCACTTGTTGAGACGCAGCACGCCTCCTATTTTGGGAAGCGTGCGGACCAAGTCTACCCGACAAAGTCCGATGCTGCGATGGGGCCCACCCTGAGGGGGGAGGACCTTGGTTGCTGATGCGATCGACTGTTGCTGCAACAAAGTGTTCCACATTAGCCCTCCACTGCTCCATTGCACCCTGGGATGCACCCGGAGGTGGTGGGTGTTGAAGAAGAGCACGCGCTGCATGGAGAGCGTGTTCGGGGTTGTTGTTATTCGTTGATGTTGTGACTGACGCAGATGCCCCGTCCCGTTGTCCAGCTTGATTTGCTGGTGCAGGCAGTGGAGGCGGAGGCATGACTCCTGCTGGAGCCACGGCACCGACTGGTTGTTGCATGTTGGAGGGATTGCCTCCAGCAGGTTGCGCAGCAAGGTTGCCGTTGGACGATCCAGTAGCTAAGTTCACCATTCTTGAAATCTTGGGCACCCCCTACCTGGCGCACCAACTGTCGGTGTGTGAATCCGGCAGATCTCTCGACACTACTATTAGTAGTCTGTGGAGTTTGTAGTTCGGTAATGGGCACGCAAAGACTCAAGTGATGGTGGCAAATTGACACAGGGGTTTACGTGGTTTGGGCCGCCTAAGCGTAATACCCTACTCCACGGGGTGTGTTGTTCTTGTATTGAGCGTCTAAGAGCTTTCAGTGATTGTGTGTGCTTGAGAGCGCGTGAGAGTCTCTAGTCTCTAGCCTCTGAGTATCATCAACCAGTATTTTTATAGTACAAGGACTGGTTGTTACACCGTTAGCCTGGCCCGACATGTGGCCCTGGCGGTTACTAATGTTTAATACACAGTAAATGAGGTTAATTACCCTTAATAGTGTGGTAACGGGCCTTAACAGTGTCGTTACTGGTATTAAGGGCCTTTCAATCGTGTGTCATTAATATGGTATTAATGACACTTAGTCGGGTCTTGAAGCCTTTGATTGCCCCTTGAAGGTCTGAGCCGTTGGGGGTCCACAGCCTGATTGTTGAGGTTGAAGGTACGGTGGTTCGGACACGTGGCAGCTCTGGAGCTTACCATCATGGATGCGTAGGACCGGTGTTGTTGCACACTAGTTGGTACCGGAGCTTCCCTCTGTCTGGGGTTAGGTCCGGGGGTGCCATACTGGTATCCAGTCTGGAGCTTTTCCATGTGTGGGTGGTAGCTTCGGTCTTATGATACACGTGGCGGCCCTCGGACTAACCATGTCGGGGAAGGTCCTGTTATGGCCGACATGTGGGGCCTTCGGAGGTCTTCAAATCTGGTAGATGGAGTTTACTTGTGATCTTTGCGATCCTAAGGGGTATCCGGTACGCAGGGTACCGACAGATACCTCCCACGTGGCTATTCTTTGTGTGGGAGATGGACATTTTGGGACCTTTCCCAAAAATCCGTCAGAGGTTACAGGTTCTTGTACGTCACCATCGACAAGTTCACCAAGTGGTCGGAAGCTACCCCAGTTGTGACAATCAACAAGCAATCAACTATCATGTTCTTGAAGTTCATAGTCTGTAGATTTAGACTTCCGGACAGAGTCATTACCGACAATGGAACCCAATTCACAAGTGCAACATTCCAAGAGTATTGCAAAGATATCGGCATACAAGTCAGCTATGCATCATTATCTCACCTGACAAGCAATGGAGAAGTCGAGAGAGCTAATGCAGAAATACTCAAGGGACTCAAGACGAGCACATATGAGCGCTTGAAGAAACATGGTGCGAACTGGATAGAGGAGCTTCCGTCCGCATTGTGGGCAAGCAGGACAACACCTAGTCGGGCAACTGGAGAGACACCTTTCTTCTTGGTGTACAGAGCTGAAGCGATCCTTCCTCTGGAGATCACCATGGGGTGTCTCCGAGTCTGGACCTTCAAAAAAGCCATGCAGGACAAGCTCCGGCGTGAAGACATGGACCTCGTCGACAAGGCAAGGTGCCAAGCGATTGTTCCAAACGCACGATACCGTCAGGCACTCCAACGCTATCATCAAAGGTTCGCGCAACCGACAGCTAGAAAAAGGAGATCTGGTGTTGCGGACAATACTGACTCGAGAAGGGATGAACAAACTTTCCCCAGGCTGGAAATGTCCCTTCTGGGTTACCAAAGTTGCCCGCCCCGGATGCATTTGCTTGGCGATAGAAGATGGGACTCCGCTTCCCAATCCATGGAACATCGAGCACCTCTGTAAGTTTTATGCTTAGCTACACGGAGGTATGTATGTTTGTATAAGTTGTATCTCTTATAGTCTACGAACAGACTCGGGAAGGGTCTTAGCACATTTAACCTGGTCCTGTAGTTTAGGTGTGTCTTTAACCTCCCTGGGTTAGATCAAGATGAATAGCACACATAACTTGGTCATTGTACTTTAAGTGTGTCCTTGTCTTCCTCTGTAATTCGGACCATAATGAGAAACATTTTATACAGATAGACTCTACGTGCATTTCATTTGTACAAGCTCATTACTTTTTTACCTTCTTGTCTATAACAATGTTATGCAACCCCTTTGAAATTTAGTCCAGCGTATTCATGTGATATATAAGTTTTGTTGTTAATATTCTTTTGGGTATTAGCATTGTTGTATGGTCTACTCGCCTGAAAACCAAAGCCAATGACAAGTCTGGAGTGTGCTATCAACTTAGACGGGTCAGACACCCTAAATAAGCCACTCTACCTATATCCAGGCAGGTCCTAGTAAGGCAGTTCTGGAAGGCATTCAGACCTAAAGATATTTCATCAAACACTTATATCGTCATGATAAATTCCTTAGGATCTAAAATTCAAAGAAGGATAATAAGTTGCAAATAAGTTATAGACAACAGGATGAATTTTATAGTTTTTCTTGGTTCTTATGCACAGGAAAAATAAATATTCGATGGCAATTTGCTCGAGTGACAGAGAGAGGAACCATGTTAGTTTCCATTGTTGCATATTGACATGATGAGATTATGCATGATGATGTTGCCTCTTGTGTTGTAGTTGGTGAGAGCATGCATGAGCTGTGATTGGGGCAGATGGATTAGTGTTGGTGTATGTGCTACCGTGGTGGTAGACTTACGGCGAGTCCTATCATGAGGATAGTCTTGTGATGTGGGTATGGAGGCTGCCTTGATTAGCCTTAAGGACCGAGTTGTTTTAACATCTCACCTAACTTCCTTTCAGTACGACCACATATCGTTGTATGGGCGGGGCTTAGCCTAATCCCGGTGGTTAGCCCGACAGTCATCCACGGTGGAGAGAGAGAGTTATATTGAGAGGTTATTGAGCTCATTGATGATATTCATACTGGGTTGGGGGCGACTGGTCTAGGTGATGTTTCGACTGGATGTCGATTATGTCGGGCTGTCTTGGATGGTAAGTGCATGTGGGTACAACGTACAACCTGTACAAAGTGTAAATACAGCTCGGATGGTCGTGTTCTCAGTGTAGGATGGGTTATGGTGTGTTCATAACAACTAGAAAGCCACCTATGATGAGGTTGAGATGAATGATGTGTCTGTGGGAGACATTCACTTGCATTAGTTGCATTGTTATTTATTTTGTGCATTGCATTTATATCTGTCTTATTCCCTCTCGAGAGCAAGGTGGAGCTTGCTGAGTACTTTTGTACTCAAACATTGTTTATTGATTATTTTTCAGAGGATCCTGACTTCGTGCCGGAAGACTTTGAATAGGGTCGCGTCCGCATCCAAGTTGTGTGTAGTGGAACTGTAGAGAACAACGAGCTACTAGTCTACATGTCGATGATCATTATATTTGCCTTGTCACTACTTGTAGTTTTTTATCCATAAGACTATGCCGTTGAAATAAAGCTTTGTATAGTTGTAGTTTCACTTGTTTTGTAATATTATATACCGAACTATGTATCTGGTGATAATATTACATATTTAGTTCCGATCTTATGGGTTGGGATGCTTCACTGGGCCATCGTAAATAAGGGAATTCATTTTTTAAAAAACAGAGAAATGGTAACCTGGCTTCAAGTCCAGCCCTGGTTCGATGACTGACTTGCACAGTCAAACATATATACCACATACAGTATTATTCACACAAAACACGATAACATATGCATCACATCAATTCACTATACCATCAGCTTGCTCTCTAACAAGCTTCTTATATTCGTTTGAATCCTGAACCACAAATATTATTGAAAGTAACAATAACACAATGACTGATATATACTAAAGTTACTAACTTTCATAAGTACATTATAGCTATCATTTTCAATATCAGTGGCATTTGGCATCACCAGAATTTAAAAGTAAGGCATCGCAAGAACTTAAAATAAGATTGTTGATCTTAGAATCTCTTCATTGAAAATCCCAAGGCAAACCGCTCCTATGGATGGATGTTTAGGTGGAAAAAAACCCGGTGGAAAGGTGCGTATTGAAGGCACCCTAGGATAGTACTTCTTGAAGTAAATTGTAAGATGATAGTATCCACCTTCACAGTAAGTCTACAAAAAATCATTAACAAATAAAAATGATCAAATAGTGGGTTTTGCTTATTCAAAATCTATCCCTTCTTTATCAGAGATGATGCACCACCAAATCATGATATCAATGACTTCGTCTTTGCAGCGAAACCCTGCACCACCAAGACGTACAATACATACGTGAGAGTGGTTCGTGTGCCACACCTTGCACTCCTCTGTGAGACGGCCACGCGCGAGGTCAGCAACAAATCCCCCAGGCATGATGGCTGTTGCATATAAATAATTAAGCAACTAATCAACTAAGCAAATATAGAGGGTGAGAGAGAGAGAGGGTGGTAGAGAGGGAGAGAGAGCGTGAGAGAGAAGGTGAGAGAGATAGAGAGAGGGGAGGCTCTGAAGAGGGTGGGAGAGGGGACAGTAGAGAGAGAGGGAGTGAGTGAGAGAGAGAGGATGGTTGACAGAGGGTGATGGGAGAGAGAGAGGGAATAAGAGAGAGACAAATAGGGAGAGAGAGATAGAGAGAGCTAGAGAGAGAAGGGAGGGAGAGAGAAAGAGCTCTCTCTCTACTACCCCCTCTCCCACCCCCTCTCTCTCATTTCTCTCTCCCTCTCCCCCTCTCTCTCTCCCTCTCTCTCACTCCCTCCCACTCTCAATCAATAACAAATCATCTAATCACTTAGTCAGCTAAGCAACTAATCAAACAACTAATTACACAACTAAGCAACTAAACAAACAATTAAACAGACAACTAATCAAACAACTAATCAGCTAGTCAATGGTGGGGGGGGGGGAGGGGGGGTCGGTGGGGCGCGCATGCTTGTGGGGGTGCTCGGGGGGGGGGGGGGGGCGTGGGGGTGCTCGGGGTAGCAATTGGAGGGCATGGGAGGGGGTGACGGAGGGACGAGGGGGCGTCGATGAGGCAGCAGTGAGGGAGGTGACACAGGGAGGCGTCGTCGAGAATGGAGGGAGGGAGGCGCGTGTACCTGGCAGCAGAACTCCACGGGCGAGGCGAGTGCCCGAACCTATGTAACTTGATGTCTTGTGTGTTACCGTCAAGTTTTAGGTCCCATGCAGAACCTCGTAAATATATTATTGGTCACAAACATCCTTAAGGCATAACTATCTCTCATTACCTCTCAGGGAGATATAATTACCATAATCTTTTACTATTAAGTCTAAATCAGCTAAAGACTTAACAACTCTGCAGCTCCTAATCTCCACACTGTGCAGTCTTTATTTCTCACTGTCGTGTAACTGTGCAATGTTAGTGGCATCTGCATAACATACCTTACACTTATGTACTCTCTAATAAATCATGTAATTCCTCCGTTTCAAAATATTTGATATTGGTTAGTTCTTTTGAACAAACAAGTGTCAAATATTTTAAAACAGAAAAATATTAGTGATCTTGAGGAGCATGTGTTAGGAACAAGTTTATAAACAAATTCATATTGTAAAAATTAGGAAAATAAAGAAAAGGGAAAGCCCACATTTTGTAACTATTGTATAACAAATCTTTGATTTCAAGCGTCATGATCGGAGGGACAAACAACACGTGATTGCTGCCCTAGATCACACAACGCCATATAAAAAGGGGGTGAATGGCTCCACATTGAGGCCAATGTTCTCACGTGTGATCGATTCACCCTCACACATGAACCCTAACTGGTCCTACGGGCGCTGGATCAATTGCAAGGTTGTAGCCGCCATTCTTCTCTAGCACCGGCGCTGACATGGACTCCACTCCAGTAACATATATGACAATGCTGCTGGCGCCCTGAAGGTCAGCGCTGTCCCAACTCTGAACGGCTACTTCATGCTGCTACCGCCGCAGCTCGTTCACCCTCTCAGATGGCTAACATCCCAGCTTCAATGCATGGTTTAGTAAAATTCCGTATTATGACGATATGCTCATGTTCCTAGACAAAACCATGTTAGTTTGTTATGATCCCGGTCCTATGTGGGCAACAACCATGACTGGGTCGTGTTGGGAAATAACGGTACACTACTCTAGCAACTCTACCGCATCACCCAGGAAACATGCGAGTACAGAGGTCATAGATTGTTACCACTAGACGCGCAGCGTAGCGGAACGTAGACTCGCGTAGGTGTAGGGGAAGCAGACGATCTCGTTTGTCTCCTCCTCGTCCTCGTCACGGCAGAAGGTAGACGATCACGATCGTCGTAGCCGATCAGCGTAACAATAGCAGCAGCGCCTCTACGAAGTCCACACGTACGGGGAGGAACGTTGTGCGCCGGTGTGCTAGCACCACACGCGCAGCAAGGGTCTCGGTGTGAGGTCTTCGAGGGGTGGCGGCTAGGGCTGTCACGTGGTGGAGTAATTAGCCCCTAACCCTACCCCTCGTATTTATAGGCGTACTAATGGGCTTTTAGGTCGCAGACTCATTAGTACCCTAATTGCTTATGGATCAAATATCCAACAGGCCTTAACCTGAATTGTTTATGATTGCCTCTTGGATATATCACCAACAATCTCCCGCTTGCACTAGAGACAATCATCTAGCCAAGGTTTTCAATATTCCAACACCTTAAGTGTGTGACCTGTTAGGTTCATGTGCAGTCGGTTGTGGATGGAAACCGTTTCCAACCACAAGTCAGTAGAGGTACCTAGTAGGACATACTAACCCCCGAATGTACATAAAGATCATATCGGCTGAACCTAGATACATTCAACATGATAATCCCTTTGCCTCACGATACCAGTCAAGCTCGAGGCGAGATGTGTGTTATCCTTGTGATAGCTCGACTATTCACTCGATCAAATAGTGAATTCATTCCTTGACTAACTTTTAGTCATTGTGCTTAACATTTAATCACTCTGGAATGGCCATGCACTTTCAAATCCAACTATCTCGAGGGGCCCAGAGATATCTCTCCTGTTATTAAGGAGGGGCAAATCTCATCTTGATCCGCGCACATTCCATTCTATGTTTCATTATGTGCCCGAAGACTACTTTTATGACTACCCAGTTACGAAGTAGCGTTTGTGTCGGTACCCTACGTACCGGATACCCCTTGGGACTGCAAAGATCACAAGGAAACTCCATCTAGCAGATTTGAAGACCTCTGAAGGCCCCACTTGACAGCCGTAACCAGACCTGCTTCCCCGACATGGTTAGTTTCAGGGCCACCACGTGTATCATAAGACCGGAACTATCGCCCACACACGGGAAAGCTCCGGACTAGATACCGGTATGGCACCCCCGGACCTAACCCCAAACAGTGGGAAGCTCCGATACTGACACGTGTCCAACAGCACCGGACCTACCCGTCCACGACGGTAAGCTCCAGAGCTGCCACGTGCCTGAACCCCCAGACCTTCAACCTCAACAATCAGACTGGTGGAACCCCAACGGCTCGGACCTTCAAGGGACAATCAAGGACTTCAAGACCCCATTAAGTGTCATTAATATCATATTAATGACACACGATCGGAAGGCCCTTAATACCAGTAATGGCACTGTCAAGGCCCATTACCACACTATTAAGGGTAATTAATCTTATTAATTGTGTATCAAACATTAGTAACCGCCAGGGCCACTTGTCGGGCCAGGCTAACTATGTACCGATCGATCCTTGTACTATAAAAGGACTGGTCGACGATACACAGAGGGGCTCTCTGGACACTCTCCCTCTGAGCTCTCGAGACACTTACGCTCTCACACATACTCAATTGCTCAATACAACATCAACACACCCTGTGGAGTAGGGTATTACGCTCAGGTGGCCCGAACCACGTAAACCTCTGTGTCAACTTGCCTTCACCTTCTTGAATCTCTGTGCGCCCACTACTGAACTAGGAACTCCATGAACTACCAACAGTAGTGTCGGGAGATCTGCCGGATTCAACCGCCGACAGTTTGGTAGTCTCAAACTACATAACTACACATAGTGAGAAATAATGACGATCTCAGGTCTAAGGATCTAGCAGGTGTATCACTCAAGACCAACTGATGGCACATATGGAAATAACAATCCATGCAGTGTCTTGGAGTCGGTCAATCCAACACCATGTTTACTAACATGTGTTCACATTATTAATTTGATATCTCCATATCTATGATCCGTGAAACGTGATCATCAATTAATACATGTGCTAGTCTGTGTGACATCATTATCTCATGTAATGATATAGACTAGGGATCATTTAGAGTAACATTACTATCAACAAAGAGTTCCACGAACAGGTCACATACTTGATGATCAATATAAATAATGATTACTTATATAACTATTTATTTAATAGTACATAAACATAGTTGTGACACAAGTCTTCCACTACACACTGTGATCACTGATGTAAGTATCTAATACACATAGATCTCGTGTGCGCATCATGCTTTGATTGTGGAAGAGGCTTTGTCAATGTATCTCCAACATTCAAATCCGTGTGCACCTTGCATATCTTCACATTACCTCGGTCGATGATCTCTCGAATGAGGTGATAGCGTCGTAGTATGTGCTTGGATCTTTTGTGTGATCTAGGCTCCTTTGCCTGTGCAATGGCTCCACTATTGTCACAATAGAGATCCACATGAATGGACGCACTAGGAACAACACCCAACTTAGAAACAAATTTTTTGATCCAAACAGCTTCCTTTGTAGCTTCAGAAGCTGCAATATACTCCTCCTTTGTGGTTGAATCTGCTATTGTATCTTGCTTGGAACTTTTCCAGCTCACTGCCCCTCCATTGAGGCAGAATACAAAACCGGATTGCGATCTAGAATCATCTTTATCAGTTTGGAAGCTGACATCGGTGTAACCTTTTACAACGAGGTCTTCTTCACCTCCAAACACTAAGAATGCAACCTTAGTTCTTATTAAGTACTTAAGGATGTTTTTGACAACGGTCCAATGAGCATCACGATAATCTGATTGATACCTGCTCGTGATGCTTAGAGCATAAGATACATCTGGGTGTGTACATAGCATGGCATACATGATGGATCCAATAGCCGAAGCATAAGGAATCGCTCTCATCCTCTTTTGCTCATTAAATTTTACTTATTAAGTGAATTTCTCAGTTATTTAAATTTAATTAATTACCTTTAAGTGTTTCGCAATTAATTTCAGGAATTTAAGAAATTAAGTTCATTTAGCTTTTGCTATTATTTAGTGGTAAATTTAAATAAGTAACCAACGTGAAAGTTTGAATTTGCTATAATTTTAAGATTATGCGTATTTTGCATGGAAATTAAATAAGTAACCAACATGAAAATTTAATTTTGCCATGCTTAAGTCTATTTTCAGTATATTTGCAATATATTAGATATGTCTACATGAATTTTTTAAGTATGTTTACATAGAAATTAGAGTAACCAACGTAAAATATTTCCATGTTACTTAAGTTATTTAAGTGAAATGGTTTTGTTGAGTAACCAACGTGAAAGACATTTTATGTCATTTTTAATTGTTTAAGTGCAATTTTAAGTATGTGTTGCATTATATGTTATTTAAGTCATTTTCTAACCCCTATATTTGTTTTATTAAGGTTCCTCCAATGTGGTAAGTCTCATTGCCTCCATAGAGACTCTCATAGGTCATAACTATGGGACATGGAATGAGAGACTCAGGGTGAACTTAGCAATTGAAACCTTGACCTTTGCCTAAGAAAGGATCGACCAGTTGATCCTGAAGCTCCCATTGCTCAACTGAGGAATCTAATGAGGAGTTTGGAGTAAGAAAAGAGGAGTATCTTAAGCTTAAGAAAAAGTACCCTAAGGATCTTGAGACATGGGAGGAATCCAACAGAAAATGCCTCATGGTCATTAAGGCCACCATTTATGAGACCATAAGAGGAGCTATTCCTGACTGTGAGCTAGCTACTGAGTATCTTGCCAAGGTCAAAAGTTAGTACACAGGCTCCACTAAGACATTAGCAAGCACTCTCCTCAAAAGGCTTGTTAATGATAGATATACTAGTGGGTGTGTGAGAGATTACATCCTTAAGATGAGTAATTTAAATGCAAACCTTAAGACTCTTAACTTAGTCGGGCCAGATGAGATGCTTTTGCATTTCATTTTCATGTCTTTACCTAAGGAGTTTGAGGCTTTTGTAGTAAATTACAACTCTAAGGAAGATAGTTGGACATTAGAAAAGGTCATGGCTATGTGCGTTCAGGAGGAGGATCACACAAAAGGTAAGGGTGGAGACTCTATTAACTTCACCAAAGGTAAGGGTAAGGGAAAGGCAAAGACCTACTTCACCTCTCCCAAGCCACCATCTTTTAAGGTACATGGCTCCTCTTCTAAGGGCAAAGGGACAACTCCTCAACCTTCTGGTTCTAAGTTAAAATCAGATCAGTGCAAGTTTTGCAAAGATTTTGGACATCACCAGAAGGATTGCATTGGCTTTATTAAGTGGTGTGCTAAGAATGGTAAAGATGTCATAACTTTTGTAAATGAATCCATGTTTTTAGTTTATTCACGATCTACTTTGTGGATTGACTCGGGTGCAACTGTGCACGTTTGTAATTCTATACATGGGTTAAGTACGATGAGGACTATAAGAAGGGGGGAAAGGACCATCAAAGTCGCTGATGGCCGTGAAGCTGAAGTTGGAGCCATAGGAATTTATCCTCTTAGACTTAGTAGTGGTTTCATACTTAGGCATCATGATTTTCTTTATGTCCCTAGTTTGGAGATGAATTTGATATCAGTTTCATGTTTGGATGATTGTGGATTTGTTTGCCATTTTGGCAAAGACAAATGCTCTATTAGTTTGAACAATAAGATTGTGGGTCTTACCTTCAGACAATACATGCTTTACCTATTGTCCACTCATGATAATGTGAATGCTTTAAGTAATGATCAAATTCCTGCTAAGAATGACATAAGAAGAAACAAGCGCAAAAGAATCGATTTTGAAACATCATCGAAATTATGCATTGTTGTTTATGCTATATTTTGCGGGGGAGGATCGAACGCTTAGTATCTCAATCGATCTTACCCCACTTAGACTTCTCAGATTCAGAAGAATGTATTGATTTCATTAAAGAAAAGTTTGTTAAGACCATTAAGAAGAACGCCATACGTAGCACGAGAGTTTTAGAAATTATTAACACGGATATTGTGGTCCGTTTCCTGTAGTCTCCGTAGATGGGTATGCCTCATTCATAATGTTAACAGATGACTACACTCGTTATGGTTACATTTATCCAATCAAGGAGCGATCTGAAGCATTGGATAAGTTTAAGATATTTAAGGCTAAAGTAGAAAATCAACACAATGTTAAGATTAAGGTAGTAAGATCCAATTGTGGAGGTGAGTACTACGGTCGGCATACCCCATACGGTCAGGTTCCTGGATCTTTTGTGAGGTTTCTACAGGAACATGGCATAGTCGCCCAGTATTCTACACCGGGTGAACCTCAGCAGAACGGTGTTGCAGAACATAGAAACCGTACACTTATGGACATGGTAAGAAGTATGTTAAGTTATTCTACGTTACCAGTTAGCCTATGGATGGAGGTGTTAAAACCAGCCATTCATGTGCTTAATCGGGTTCCCACTAAGTCAGCACCTCAGACACGGTATGAGATGTGGACAGGACGTAAGCCCTCATTAAACTATTTTCATATTTGGGGTTTTCCAGCTGAGGCTAAGATGTTTAACCCAAACATTAGTAAACTGGAATCTAGAACAGTTAGTTGATATTTTATTAGCTATCTTGAGAGAAATAAGGGTTTTAGGTTCTATTGTCTAGATCAGCATACTAAGTTTATAGAAACACGACATGCCATATTCTTAGAAGACGCTATGATTAGGGGGAGCAAGGTACGGCGGGAAATAGACCTTGAGGAGGAACGGATTAGTTTACCCGCTCCGATGACTCAAGAGCCTTATTTCACCCTACCTGCTGTCGTTGTGCCACCGGTGCCCACCACTAGTGACACATTGTCTATTGTTGCACCTCCATCGGCCACAACAGAAATAAGTGAGGTTCCACCTTCTCATCCCGTTGAGGATATGGTCGAATAAAATGAGGTTCAACAACATCCTCCATCCTTAGGTGATGCTCAAGTAAGAAGACCACAAAGAGTAAGACGGTCGGCCATCCTGGACGACTATCAAATCTACTTGAGTGAAGAAGTTAAGATGGAGGATGATCCCACCTCTTACGAAGATGCCATGAGGCAACCTCAGTCATATGAATGGTACAAGGCCATGGAAGATGAAATGAGTTCCATGAGTGCCAACAAGGTCTGAGACTTAATAGAGATTCATAAAGGAGCCAAAACAGTAGGTTGTAAGTGGGTCTACAAGATTAAGCGTGACTCCAAAGGGAAGATCGAAAAGTATAAGGCTATACTTGTGGCTAAGGGATTCACTCAACGGGAGGGTATTGATTACAATGAGACTTTCTCTCCCGTGTCGTCTAAGGATTCTTTTAGAATCATCATGGCATTAGTAGCACATTATGACTTAGAATTGCATCAAATGGATGTAAAGATGGCGTTCCTCAATGAGGATCTATATGAGGACGTCTATATGACATAACCGAAAGGTTTTGTCGTTAAGGGTAAGGAACTTATGGGATGTCACTTGAAGAAATCTATTTATGGACTTAAACAAGCTTCAAGACAATGGTATCTCAAGTTCGATGAGGTTATTAGAAAGTTTGGGTTTATGGAGAATGAGGAGGATAATTGCATTTATGCTAAGTTTAAGAATGGAAAGTTTATTTTCTTAGTCCTTTATGTTGATGACATCTTATTAGCTAGTAGTGATGTCAATCTACTCTTAGAAACTAAGAAGTTTTTATCCTCAAACTTTGATATGAAGGATCTAGGTGAAGCGACCTATGTTTTAGGGGTTGACATACACCGAGGTCGTGTTAAGGGGGTTTTAGGGATATCTCAGAAGGCATACTTAGAAAGCGTACTTAGAAAGTACGGTATGCATGCTAGTAAAGCCTCGCTTGCTCAAATAGTTAAGGGTGATAGATTTTCAAACTCTCAATCGCCTAAGAATCAGTATGAGGTTGATCAGATGAAAGGAATTCCTTATGCTTCTACTGTCGGAAGCTTGATGTATGCTCAAGTTTGTACACGCCCTGACTTAGCTTTTGTGATAAGGATGTTTGGCAGATACCAAAGTAATCTAGGATTAGATCACTGGAAAGCCGTTAAGTAGGCATTAAGATATATACAGGGTACTAAGCACCTCACGCTAACATATAGTAAGACCGAGTCACTAGAAATAGTGGTCTATTTAGATTCAAATTACACAGGTTGTGTGGATACTAAGAAATCCACGTCAGGTTACATATTCACCCTCGCGAATGGAGCTATATCGTGGAAAAGATCCAAACAAGCAATCACTACATCGTCCACAATGTATGCTGAATTTGTTGCTTGTCATGAGGCCACCAGACAAGCATCTTGGCTTAAGAAATTCGTTCCCGATCTTAAAGTGGTCGACAACATCCATAAACCACTTAAGTTATACTACGATAATCAGCCAGCAGTTATGTACTCTCACAACAACAAGTCGAGTGGTGCTGCCAAACACATCGACATTAAGTACTATGTTGTGAAAGAGATAATCCAAGATCACACAATTAGTCTCGAGCATATTAATACTAAGCAAATGCTTGCGGATCCGCTAACTAAGGGCCTCCCACCCAACATGTTTAGTGAACATGTAGCCGGCATGGGTTTAAGGGAGACCCTGAGATAATATACTGGATTCTAAGGGGCCACCAAAGTGTAAGAATATTTCTAATTGTGAGACGTATTGTGGTCGTTGAGTCAAACAATGCGTAAATGGTTGTTTTGATGCGTCGTGCCCTTTGTGTCAAAGCAAAGAGAAATATGTGTAAGATTAGTTTAGTAAATAAGATAAGAAGTTAAGGACCCGAGATCAAGTGGGAGAATGTTAGTTTGTTATGATCCTGGTCCCACGTGGGCAACAACCACGACCGGGTTGTAGTCTCCCTGGCGCCCTGATCGGGGGCGCAACGGACTCAGTTCCGTGCGGCCCCCTCTCGTACGTGCTATATAAACAGGGGACCGCCGGGTGTGGACTCACGAGTTGATTCCACATCTAAAGGTCCCCAACAGTTCCTAACCCTAGTCCGATCCTAAGATAGTGCAGAACGAGGGGAAAGGTTCACACCTTGGAGATCTGCCGCGGTGATCGCCTCCTGCACCAGGCCTCCATTGCATTGACATCCATCCTACACCAGCGATCATCCTGCGTCAGTTACTCGCCATCGATCATCCGTTTGAGCCCAATGGCGTCAAACGAATCCACTGACGGTATCTCGCATCTCTCCCCTAATCCCATGCATCTTCTATGTCATGTATGATCTGTTCTATGTTTGATTGATTGATCTTTGCCTAAGTCATTAGAACAATGTTTAATTATGCTTAAGTGTTTCAGTCTGATTAGATTAGATTTAAGTAATCCCGATTAGGTGTTCCTAGCATCGATCCTTAGCATCCTAAGTTCTAACAACCAGACCCTGACGTTTTGATATATATTATGTCTTAATTATAATATGGACCAAATTTTATTGCAGAAACTTATCTGAAATGTTATTATGGTCCAATAAACAAATTCTATAAAATACTTAATGAAAATGGGGATTTACCAAAACACAAAGTTTTCACTTGGTTAAAGTCTGCAGTATCTCGGTATCTATCAAAGTCGTTGATTTGTCTTTTATCGAAGAATTGAGCAGGTCATTGTTTGATAGGCACATCCATAGAGCCTTAGATAACTGTTAGAATAATACCACATTGCCTATGTAGCCAAGGGAAGTCCCCTGACCCCATTATATATATGTGCCACCTTTAGGGGTTTTCAATCAAAAAAATACAATAATTATTTTCTCCCCAATATTTCCATCATGGTATCAGATTAGGTTTGTTCCTAACTTCCGCTAGCTACGCCCAACTCCGCCTCTTGCGTCGAGTTTGGCTCACGACGAATAGCCGCCCTCCGCGCGCGATTTTTTTTCGGTGTGCCTATGCCGCCAGAAAATTTCTGCGCACACCGCGCTCTAGAGCGGGGTCCTTCGAATACCGCCGCACGCCTACGTGCGGCCTTTCGCGCGACTCGCGCCTGGTCTGAAGTCTTCATCGCCACGCGTCGCGCGTCCGCGGTCTCCACTGCAGCGGATTGACGCTTGTGCATCATGTTTCTTACTTCTTGATGGCTTCTGTTGGTGATGGCTCCCCGAATGCACAAGCAGCCTCACAGGACATCGCCTTGGCTGCCGAGGTAACTCGATTGACCGAGGAGGCGGATCGACTGGCCATCGAGGTAGCACGTGCACGTGTAGCGGCTGACGAGGCATGTCACAAGTTGCTTCTCGCAGCCGATGAGATTCGTCGTGACTTGATCAACCACGACCTCTCTCCTCCGGTGGTTGACGACATTGCTTGTCTGCATGCTCAAGCAATCGCCATCCTCAACATCAAGTCAATGGTCCCCATCGTCCTCGACAACCTTTCGCCGCACTATAATCGGTGGAAGAGTCTCTTCCTCAACACCCTTGGGAAGTACGAGCTCTCCGATCATGTCCTCACCGACATTGATTCCACTGTCGCCGACTCTCATTGGCAACGTATGGACTGCACCATCATCTCCTGGCTTCACGGCACTGTCTCTCCTGATCTTATTGAGATCGCCTCGGCGGGCATACCCACAGCTCGTTCCATCTGGCTTGGGCTTCAAGAGTAGTTCATCGGCAACTGGGAGACCCGTGCTATGATTTTGGACGCCGAGTTTCACATGTTCGTACAGGGTGACCTCTCCATCACCGACTATTGTCGTCGTATCAAGTCGATGGCCGATGCACTCAGTGACTTGGGCGGGGTCATCCCCGACCACCCTCTCCTTCTCACGATGCTTCGTGGGCTGAACGAGCGGTTCTCTCACATGGCATCCCTTCTCAAGCAACAGTGCCCCTTTCCCAAATTTGCCGAGGTCCGCAATGACCTCCAACTTGAGGAGATCGAGATGAAGTCCAAGTCGGGAAACGCCAATGCATTGGCAGCCACCTCCGTAGGTGCGGGATGCACCCCGTCTTCTGCATCATCTGGTGGCGCTCCTCCACGTGCTCCCGTTTCTGGTGGCCCTACATCAAGCACTCCTACCTCTGGTGCTGCTATCTCTGGCCTCTCGTCCTCCAACCGAGGTCGAAATTAGCGTAATCGGAACAAGCGTAATGACACCAGTAGCAACGGTGGATTTCCCACTCTGGGGAATCCATGGAACGGGACCCTGCAGCTTTGGGGTGGTGCTTCGCCCCATCTCGGTCCTCCTCCAGACTTACCGACACGTCCACGCGCACCTGCCCCTCCTCAGCAGGCCCTTCTGGCGCACGGAGGATCCTACGGCGCACCTGCCTATCAGCCACCAAGCTTCTGGACACCTGGCAGACTGCCAATGTCTTTCTACTACAACCCGACTACACCTGGTGGTAGTGAGACTGCCTCCTTCTAAAGTGGCCAGACCGCGGCTCCTGGTGATCCAACCACCAAATCTTTGTACGGGGGAGCTTCCAACTACGCCGCATCTTGTACAACATGGTATCGGAACGAGCTGGCTAACTCATTCAACACCATGTCACTGACGCCGCCACCGTCCGCTGAATGGTACATGGACTCCGGCGCCGATAGCCACATGTGCTCCTCCCCCGGTAACCTCTCCTCCTCCCATCCTCCTTCTTATTCCTTCGTCTATCGTTGTCGGTAATGGGTCATTGCTACCCGTCACCTCCACGGGTCACACTTCTTTCTCTACATCCGATCGTCCTTTACATTTGCATCGAGTTCTTGTGTCTCCTCACATAATTAAAAATTTGGTTTCTGTTCGTCAGTTCACTACTGATAATAATGTTTCTATTGAATTTGATCCGTTTGGTCTTTCTGTGAAGGATCTGGACACCAAGAACGTGATCGCCAGATGTAATAGTTTCGGGCAGCTCTACTCCATATCCTTGCTGATGCTTTCTCCACCACATGCCTTAGCTGTAGCAACCACACCGTCCACGCTTTGGCATCGTCGTCTTGGTCACTTAGGTTTCGAGGCTTTGTCTAGGTTATTTCCACAATGTAATAAATAGGAACTTGACACTCTTTGTCATGCCTGTCAGCTTGGCCGTCACACACGTCTTCTATTTTCTCTATCAAATTCTCGTGCTTCGAACAACTTCGATTTAATACATTGTGATCTATGGACATCTCCCGTGCAAAGTGTTTCTGGTCACAAGTATTATCTTGTTGTTCTTGATGACTGCTCTCATTATTCGTGGACTTTTCCTCTACGCCTCAAATCGGACGCTTTTTCGACTTTATCACAATTTTTTGCCTATGTATCCACTCAATTTGGCCGCACCATAAAGGCAGTCCAATGTGACAATGGTCGTGAATTCGATAATTCCACATCATGCGCATTCTTTCTCCGTCTTGGTTTTCTGTTGCGCCTCTCTTGTCCTCACACGTCTCCTCAAAATGGACGTGTTGAGCGTATTATTTGCACCACAATGATATACTATGCGCTCGATTATGTTCCAAGCTAGTGTTCCAACTGGTTATTGGGTAGAAGCGCTCCACACCGCTACACACCTCATAAACTTGCGACCATCCAAAACGCTCTCCTTTGCCACACCACATTTCGCCCTCTTTGGCACCCAACCTAATATTTCCCACCTACGCATTTTCGGTTGCAAGTTCTACCCAAATCTTGCTCCTCGCTCTACAGTTTGTGTCTTCCTTGGCTATCCATCCGATCACAAAGGATACCGATGCCTAGACCTAGCCACAAACCGCATCATTATTTCTCGTCATGTCACTTTTGACGAGTCCTCCTTTCCGTTTGCGGAAATCTCCAACCCTCTTTCATCCCACTTTGATTTTCTTTTTGATACTAACGATTCATCGGTGCTCCCTAGCACTGACTGTTTTGCAGGTACTCGTCAACGTGGGTCTCCACCAGGCTTCTACAAGTCTAACGGTCAGACCTCGGCTCCAGCCAGTCAGACCGCGCCTATGCACACAGGCCTTCTTGGCCCCTGTCCACCTGGCGACATCCCCAACAGAGGCCAGGCGGGCCTCTATTCGCCTCGCCGTCCCATCATGACTCACGATGGTCTGATCGTGGATCCTTGCGGTCCAACCAATAGTACTCGTCCCGAAGACCAGACGCGCCTTCGTTCACCGGGTGGTCCAACTGCTACCCCGTGCAGTCAGACCACCCCGAGCTTGTACTCGTCACGCGACACTCCTCCAGGCTACGGCTCTCCAATGGCTACATCGACTGCCCTTCACCAGCAACCAGGTTTTGTACGTGGTCCACGGTCTGTGCTCGAGGTGCCATCCATCGACAACGAGCATAACATGTGAACACGTGGGAAGGCCGGTCTTCGTCTTCCTGTGCAGCGTCTGAACCTTCAAGCCTCAATGTTGTCACAGATTCCGAAGACTTATCGTGGTGCTCTTGCCGATCGCAATTGGCGAGAGGCCATGATCGAGGAATTCACCACTCTATAGGCAAACAACAGTTGGGATCTCGTGCCACGTCCTCCAGGTACGAATGTCGTCACTGGGAAGTGGGTTTTTCATCACAAGTTTCATCCATATGGCCCTCTTGATTGCTACAAGGCTCGTTGGATTCTTCGTGGCTTTACTCAATAGCTCGGTGTTGATTTTGGTGAGACTTTCAGCCCTGTGGTGAAGCCTGCTACAGTTCGTACCATTCTTTCAGTTGCACTCTCTCGTGATTGGCCTGTTCACCAGCTTGATGTGAAGAATGCTTTTCTGCATGGGACTCTATCCGAGACAGTCTATTGTGAGCAACCTTCTGGTTTTCTTGATATAGCTCATCCGGATTTTGTCTGTCAACTGAACAAGTCCCTATATGGTTTGAAGCAAGCTCCTCGTGCCTGGTACAACCACTTTGCTTCTCATATTATCTCATTTGGATTTACTAGTGCTCGGTCCGATACTTCGCTTTTCGTCTATCGACATGGCACAGACATGGCTTATGCTATATGTGGATGATATTGTTCTGACTGCCTCATCAGCACCACTGCTTCGTCGCATTATTGATGCTCTTGCTGCAGAATTTTTAATGAAGGATTTGGGCAACCTACATCATTTTCTGTTACTCGAAGCAACGCAGGCTTCCTCCTCTCACAGCGACAGTACATGGTTGAGATACTTGAGAGAGCAGGCATGACTGATTGTAAATCATGTTCTACTCCAGTCGATGTGTGCCAAGTTATCATCCGACGGTGTTCCGATTTCGGATGCTACTCACTATCGTGGTCTTACTGGAGCCCTGTAATATCTCACACTCACTCGACCCGACATTGCATATGTCGTGCAGAAGGTGTGTCTCTATATGCATGATCCTCGTGAGCCTCATCTTGCATTGGTGAAATGCATTCTTCGATACATTCGAGGCACCTTGGATCATGGTCTTCAGCTTCGTCGCTCTTCGGTTAGCGAGCTTGTGGCATATTCTGATGCCGATTGGGCCGGTTGCCCTGACACACGTCGTTCCACCTCCGGATACGGTATCTTCCTTGGTGATAATCTGGTCTCCTGGTCTTTGAAGTGCCAACACACGGTATCCCGCTCCAGTGTCGAAGCGGAATATCGTGATGTAGCCAACGCTGTTGCCGAAGCTTCTTGGTTGCGTCAGTTGCTGGAGGAACTTCACTGTCCACTTCAGAAGGCCACTTTGGTCTATTGTGACAATGTCAGTGCTATGTATCTCTCGACCAATCCGGTGCAACATCAACGCACCAAGCATATCGAGATTGATTTGCACTTCGTTCACGACAAGGTGGCCACTGGTGAAGTTTGAGTTCTTCACGTTTTCACCAGCTCACAGTATGCAGACATCTTCACCAAGGGGCTACCATCTTCGATGTTTGTGGAGTTTTGATTTAGTCTTAATGTTCTAGCTAATAGACGTTTAGACTGCGGGGGAGTGTTAGAATAATACCACATTACCTATGTAACCAAGGGAGGTCCCCTAACTCCCTTATATATATGTACCACTCCTAGGAGTTTTCAATCAATAAAAATACAATAATTATTTTCTCCCCAAAATTTCCATCAATAACGACTAGGGAAATCAATTTGGTTTTTAGTGGCTTGTATTATTTGTCCAAACGGTTATCTATCCTACACGGAAATGTCGAACACAGACTAGTCAGATAGATTAGTGCAAACATTAGAAGGAGACCAATAATGAGTAGTGCTGTGTGGGTAGAGTGATAATCTGTTATCGTACGCAACAAATTAGCATGCATGCATGTTGCTTTCGCAGAGGGATGACATCCGGGACCCCGTCTCCCCTTCATTCTCTACGGATAGGCACAGAAGAACACACCATGGAAGTCGAGCACACGACACGACTGCCAAACCGAGTCACTCCGCTCTCGGTTCGCCTCTCCTTTTTCCTTGCCCTTTACGTTTCCAATGCTCTCGTCGCTCCCGCAATCTTCTCAGTAGCGGCACTGCGTGGATACGGAGCTCAAGGCAGCGGCTCCTACCGCGAGGGTGGCGCGGGCGGAGGAGCTAGTCAAGCTGCCATACTCTCGACGGCCCTCCGAGACGACCTGCCTCAGACCGGACGTCGTCGGTGCGGGTCCTAATTTTTATTGGTCGCTCCCGCGAGCTCCCTTGTCATGGATCAGTTTTTGTCCACCCAACTCAAATCCGATTCTTTGCCATCTCTACTTCAGTGTCTACTGATGTATTTGTGACGTCTTCAAAATTCGATCTTGACTGCTAGAAATAAGACGTAACATTGAAAATAATTTTGCATGGTTGAAATTTTCTCATGGAGGCTCGCAAAAAAATCTTCTAAAGGCCTATAATTAATATTACAATGAAAAGAATAATTTTGTGTTGTTTGCCACGAGGTCTAAGCTTCTCAGTGAAGTTGCCGTGAACTGACTGGAATGTTCCTAAAGTGATGAGAAGAATATGTGATTCTTTAAGCTTGGCACGTGGGGGGCATTGTAGTCCTGATGATCTTTTTTTTTTTTGAGACGCGTCCTGATGATCTTCTGTGTGAACGGCACCAACTCCCAAAAATGCAAGAATGATGAACCATTATGATTTCAGTCCGTGGCGAGACTCGAGAATCAAAAGGATGTTGATTCACATTAATGGAAATTCATGTTCCTCACAAGAAAACCCTTTTCATGTAAATTTATGAGATCAATGTATGCGAACAAGAAATTGTATTTGCAGTTAAAACGGAGCAGGTTTTACGTGGAGAAAAGGTGTTGTTGATATCACACAATCACGATAAGAAATTAGGTTTGTAGCCTAGCTCGAGCGAGCTTACTTTTCAAGACTCGAGCTTGTTAAGAATTCGAGTCGAGCTCGAACTGAATCTGAAATCTGATTGATTCTACAGTTAAACTCGAGCTCGGCTGGATAAGGCTCGTTAAAATTGTCAGGCTCGGTTGAAGCTTGTAAAAGCTCGAGTTCGAACTCGTGAAGCACATTTAAACAATAAAAATAAATAATATTTAAGAGAAAAATATTAATATATAATATTTATAAAACATAATTTATCTTAACGACCCTTATCGAGCATAACGAGCTCGAGCTCATTAGGCTCGCGAGCTCGAGATGAAACTCGAGTTCGACTCGTTTATTTATCGAACCGAGCTCGAATCGAGTTTTTAATGAGTCGAACTCGAGTAGCTCACGAGTCTCGAGCTTTATTTACAGCCAAAACTAGGCTGATGACTCCCATTCTACCCGACAAAAGGAACCTCCATGGAAAACACACAGAAGAAGTCAAGAAGGCCACCACGAACCAGCGGAGCACGCCACTGCCGCAGAGGCCACTACCACGTGGGACCCACATGCTGACCGCACGGACGACCCCAACGGCAATCGGCAACCCCAGCCTCTTTCTTCCCCAACCACAACTAAACCCACACAGCATCGAGAACACCAACAACGTTTCCGGCACCAACCCTCCAAAATCCCTCCACAAATCCCCCCTCCAATTCAGCCTACTCCCCTCCAGATCGTAGGATCCGTGCGCGTTTCCGGGCGATTCGACCCTCAATCTGTGAGCAGGCGACCGGAGGCGGCGATTCCTGTCTTAAAATCGGTTATTTATTTGATTGTGTCCAGTCGCTTCTTGGTTGGGGGACGCGGGAGGGAAGGAGGAGGAGATGGGGGAGGGGGTAAAGTCGATGCTGGCGCGGCCGATCCAGCTCGCCGACGAAGTCGCCAAGCAGTGCGCCGCCGCGCGGAGCTTCCGCCTCGAGTGCGCCGATCTCAAGGCCCGCGCCGACAAGCTCGCTGCCCTGCTCCGCCAGGCAGCGCGGGCGCCCGACCTCTACGACCGCCCCGCCGCCCGCATCATGGCGAGGGCCACCGAGGCACTGGCCAAGGCGTCGGCGCTTGCGGCGCGGTGCGCGCGCGGCCACCCGCGCCTGCGGAGCCTCTTCACGCTCAGCCCCGCTGCTGGCTTCCCGCGCGCCGTTGCCGCCCTCGACACAGCCCTTGAGGACGTCGCCTGGCTGCTCCGTATCTCCTCACCGCACCACCACGACGGCACCGGTGGGGACGCTGACGACGACGTGCTCCTCGGCCTCCCCAACATAGCCCAGAACGAGCCCAACCTCTTCCTCATCTGGGACCACGTCGCCCGCCTCCACACGGGCTCCCCTGCTGCTCGTGCTGATTCCGCGGCCAACCTCGCCTCGCTGGCTCGCGACAGCCAACATTACGCCAAACTCATCATCGAGGAGGATGGGGTGCTGCCGCTGCTGAAGTTGCTCAAGGAGGGCACTGACGACAGCCAGGAGGCTGCGGCGCGTGCACTGGGGCTGTTGGGCTGTGATGCCGAGAGCATCGACAAACTCGTACAGGCAGGGGTGTGCTCTGCCTTTGGCACTGCACTCAAGGAGCCGCCCATGCGTGTGCAGGCCGCTGTCGCTGAGGCTATTGCAATGCTCGCTGACCGAAGCACAACATGCCAGGAGCTCTTTGCACAGAACAATGCTGTCCGGTACCTTGTTGGCCACCTAGCCTCCGGAACCATCCAGGAGCACAGCAGATATTCCATCAGCTCAAGCATTTCCAGGAATAACACCACGGCACCACATCCCATGAAGTCGCTTCACTCTGTGGTGCTAGCCAAGACACACAGCATGCGCCACAGTGGTGATCTTGACACCACCATTGGTGCTGATGAGTCGCCAAGGATCTCCAATGGCATGGCAACCGAGCAAGATGCAAAAACAAAGCAAATGCAGTCGGTGGTGCACTCTGCTATGGCTGCCAAGACAAATACGAATGGTTCGCTGCATCGGCCGTTCAGGTCGCAGCTGGGCACGAGTGGTTCCAGTTCCAGTGGCCGTGGTGCTCGCGAGGTGGAGGACCCTGAGACCAAGGCACACTTGAAGGCTATGGCGGCGAAAGCTCTGTGGAAGCTGGCCTGTGGCCATCTGGGTGTCTGCAAGAGCATTACAGAATCGCGTGCTCTTCTATGCTTTGCTGTGCTGCTTGAGAAGGGTGATGGTAATATGGGCACTCAGGTGCAGTTCTTCTCAGCTATGGCAATCATGGAGATTGTCCGTGTTGCTGAACACAGCCTCGTGCTGCGGCAATCAGCTTTCAAACCTAGCTCCCCAGCGGCCAAGGCTGTTGTGGATCAGCTGCTACGTGTTGTCCGCAAGGGTGACTATGATGAATTGCTCCTCCCATGCATCACCGCTCTTGGCGGCCTTGCCCGCACCTTCACAGCAAGTGAGACCAGGGTCATTGCCCCTCTTGTGCAACTTCTGGATGAGCATGAGCCACCTGTCATCAAGGAAGCGATTGTGGCCCTCACAAAGTTTGCATGCACTGAGAACCACCTACATGTCAACCACTGCAAGGCCATCGTGGATGATGGTGGTGCACGCCACCTTGTCCAGCTAGTCTACCTTGGGGATGAGGTTCAGATCGAGGCACTGGTACTTCTCTGTTACATTGCATTGTACGTGCCGGAGAGTGAGGAGCTTGCTCAGGCTGGTGTGCTTGCTGTGCTGCTCTGGGCATCGAAGCAGGCTCATATGGTGCAGGACATGCGTGTTGAGGCACTGCTGCCAGATGCCAAAGGGAGGCTAGAGATGTTCCAGTCCAGGGCTTCCAGGTGATGGTGGAAACAGGATCACTTGACATGGGTTAGTAGTTTTTTTTTCTCCATTGTGTAAGTAGCGTAGAATTATTCCTGATTGCTCTTGTAAGGTACATTACATATTGGGCTGTATATATGAAGTTTCATTTTGTCTCGGTATAGGTTGGAGGTATTGAATTATAATTTATGAGACACTGAAACACAACATTGGTGTACCTGCAAAATTGGCAATGGAAAATTTTCGTCTCTTCATTCATGGTTCATGATGTTTGAATGTGGGATCACAAGCAACTAGGAAATAAAGCTTCAGTCTTTTTAAGTTTTAACCATGCACTGACTCTTACCAGATCTTGCATTTTCTTTATGTCCAGATTTTTTTAACTAATCCAGCAGGAACATACAAGAGCATAAAATTCATCGAAAGTTAAATCCAGTTAGAACCGAATGAACTGAAATAGCCCGTGTTTGCCTCGTATAGAAATGGTTGGTGATTACTTTAAATCTGCTGTTATTATTTTATGAATGGACACATGTAATTGGTTTTAATGCTGCAGAGTTTTTTTTTGCGAGTCTTGATTGGATAAGGGAAGGGCGGACCTGGTGCAGTGGTAGTGTGTCTCCACTTGTGTTCTGAGGTCTCGGGTTTGAACCAGACTCTGCATAAGCAGGGGTGAGGCTGTTTAGAAATAACCTTTCCCCAAAACTCACAATGTGTCTTTTTTTTTCTTGATTGGATAAGCATTCGATACCTTGAAATTGTTATAGCGACATCCACCTAGATGAAGTAGCAATGCTAGCAAAGAAGTACACTTGTCTCTTTTTTGCCAACCTTTCTCTGTTTCTGTAAACATATTCCACATAGTTGGACAAGTTTTTTGGTATCTGCATTGTCAAATGTTTTAAAAAATGTGTACAACAATTCTAGTTTCCATAAAACATTACTTCACTAGTTAAAGGAGCATGGAAAACTAACAATCAAGTGGTAACATACTAACATGGCAAAATGTGTTGAAATGTACATGTTATAATTTATAGCGTTGTGTGGCATGTCATTCATGGAATTTTTTTTTACTTTAATATCAGAAATTATCCAGGAAGAAGTCTTTATTAAAGACATAGTAAGTATTCTGTGCATCATGCATTGATTTATTGGCAATTATCCATTTAATTATGATTCTCAGCTATGGCTTCTACTATGCATTCTTTTTTTTTTAGCTTTTTGTTCTTTGAGGTTGTGATTGGTTGCCTGTACGCCTCGTAGCCTGGGTGTGTGGATAAGCCACGCTAAGCAGATCCAGGTCCTACTGAGGCAGCATATCCAAGTGGTGGGATGTTTAGTTGATTTCACTAGCCCCCCGAGATCATATGACTTCGATTGGATAGCTGCACAAGAATTGATATACTTATCTTGCATGGTCGTATGGTAGCCAATTTGTCCATTCAGGCCTTTGTCTCAGACCTACTTTGACATTGTAATAAAAAGGAAAATACAACTAGTCAAGGTGTTCAATTTTTAAACAGAAGCAACCATCTAAGAAATATATTTATAAAAAGAAATGAATATATGGCATTGACGTCACAGGCTGGAGCAATACCAGTTCAATAATTAACTTAATGCTCTGATGTTTGAATAACCTAACAGCTCTCATTTTCTCTTTTGACTGGGACTTCTTTATTCGTTAATTGGCATCGTTTGGTGAATAGAATTTCTATTTTGTGACCGTAGTAGCTAGTTATGCTACAATTCTACTACTATATCCCCTCTACTTTCTGATTGACCTCAGGTTATCTGATCATTATCATTGCCAACGGAAGAACAACATAATGACACATACATGCAGAAGGATTTGAAGTGCAACACTTCTAGACCCGCATGTTGAACATCACGTCCTGTTACTAAACTAAGCTACTCACCTCTGCCTCTGTGGGAAGAGTGGTGGCACACTGCTTGGTGACCAAGAACGCATTTTCTTGGCTTTTTCTCTCTATAGCTGCAGGGGAGCCCAGGTAATCGGCAGTTTCCGACATGCAGGGCTCGTTAGTGTCTGCAAATGCCTTCATGGTCACATAGCAGTCTGGCGATGGCTGAACATTGTCCATCCTTCTGGAATAACTGGTTGCAGCCTTGCAGGTGGTCTGCAGTGTATCAATGTCATACATACAGGCTGCTTCTGCCTATGGAGATGAAGGATCTGAGATCCCAGCTGCAAGTGCTGCTGCAGCGCTATATCTAGGCTCTATGAGAGCTCAGCTGCAACATCTTGGTAAGCTCTTTGGTGACCCAGAGCACACATTATTAGCTTTCGTATTGTTGCTGTTGCTACTGTTGTGATGATGTGCTTTAATGATCTAGATAGCGGCTGTGGCATTTTTAGACTTTGCGTTGAGAGGTGTTTGTTGGTTTAATTGGTTTGTTAATGTTTGTAGATACTGACGCAATGTGATTGTGAGCTGTTTTGGGGCTGCATATGTATTCATGCTATTGTTCATGCAAATTCAACGGGCGTGACCCTTTACTTAAGGTATGCAACACCGACATGACAGTCTTGCTTCCTTTCAGGTGACATATTCACGATAGAAAGCTGTGTCCTTCAGATTAGGATTTGGGATTTTCCAAGTTGGGAGATGTTGACAGATTTGTGGGGAACTTTCAAACCCATCATATCTCTCAGGCGGAGTGCATAAATGAGTGTTCAAGACATGGTTTTTGAGGTGTTGTGGCCTTCTGTGGCATTGGGAACACGCCTTAGCGCCTAGGAGAAAAGGGCATAACTAGGACCTTTGGCATCTTTGATGTTGGTGACGTACCTGTCCACCCAGACGATTCCTAAAAGCATGGGTTCAAGTGTTGACAGGTTTCTTAAGCCCATTTTAGCAGAGCTCCATGGAGTTGATTTTCAAGCAGGATCAGGGGAGCCGTGCTAAACACTATATAAGTGTGCCCAAATGACTCAATAAAACTCACTGCAAAGCAGGATAGGAAAATGTTGTTCCTTGCTTTCCCCTCAGTTCTTCAGTTCCAATGTTTCATATGCCTACGGAGATTGTCTGAGCTGAGACTACAACCTTGTGCTGTGGCAATGGACATTCACCTCAGCTCCCCAGCAGCTACTGCTGTTGACACTGATCAGTTGTTCTATGTAGTTCAGGGCAACAAGTTCTTCAGTGCATCTTGGCCCTTGGCTGCCTTTCCCAATGTCACAGCATGCGAAACTGCAGTAGTTGCTCCTCTTGTACAGCTGCTCCAAATTGCCTTGTGAAGAAATTACACCTTATGTTATCTAGTGCTTTATAATTAATTTAGCATAAAATTTCATAAACTGTATGTGAAACCTGAACCAGAGATTCAGGAAAGCCACCCGGCCGCCCAGTCTAGCAATCTAGCCCTTAGGTTGAAGCGAATACTTTGGAGCTTAAGGGTGCTAAGGAACTGTTATTTTCAATAGGGAATGGTGGGTGAGACTACAGAAGATGGGGATGCTTTTTTGCTTCGAGATTGTCACGACCACTGGCGATATGGTGCAGGGCACGGGGGAAGTATGAAGGCGGGAAGCGTCGAAGATCAAATGTTGGGCCTCGGTTCATGTGGCGTGTGTGAGTGGGCCGTGGGCAGGTGTTTACTTTCTTTTAAATATGTGACTCGTTGGCTGTACTAGGTAACAAACTGAGAATCTAATTACCGACATTCGGTTGAGAGCTTCCTCCCCATGCCACCTATCGTGTCGTTCTCGACCACTAGGATCCGTGTGTGTCTCACGTCCCGGTTGGCTACCGACAGCCATGGGTTATCACGGTTGATAATCAGAGCAAGGTTTTGCGGCAGCGGCGCACATTTGATGGTGTCGCAGTTTGAGCTGTGAAATCTCGGAGGGGCGGCGGCAGTGATATTTCGTTGCATTCCTCGCGGCGGAATCGCTCTCCAGTTGGCTTGGGTTGCGATTGATCACCACGGCGCCGTTGAAGCCTTCGGTACAATCACAGATCATCCTGGACGCGATGGAACAGGGGGCACAGTTGGGAGCAGATGTCCGCGCGCTTGGGCGACATCGAGGAGGTCCAGGAGCAATTCCTGGAGCAACAGGCGGTTGCAGCGAAGGTGGTGGCTCAGGCGATGCAGGAGCGGGAGTTGCTGTTTCGTCAAGTGGAGGAGACAGGACGATGGGCGGCTGATCTCACTCTGCGGATTATGACGGATGAGGTGGAGATTCTGTCGGAGGGAAGGAGATCGAGAGATGGATGTGCGAGAAACGATCGTCGTGGTGCAGGGGATCGACAGGAGTTTGAGGAGAGGAGGAATGCAGAAGATAGGAGACGGGGAGCAGAGGATCGCAGAAAAAGTGTTCTGAGGAGTTACCAGAGGATAGCCGAGCGAGACAGAACATATATAGTGGTGGAGGTGGTCATCATCAGGCGAGAAGAGATGCAGGGGGTGGAGAGAAGTCCTTGATCAAATTATCCTTTCCCAAATTCTCCGGAGATAATCCTTCTATCTGGGTGGACAAGTGTGTCGATTATTTTTCGATCTACGATGTGCAGAGGCGATTTGGGTGAGAGTGGCCTCAATCCACATGGAGGGACGAGCAGCTCGTTGGTGGCAAGTGTTTAAGATGGGAGGAGCTGAATCATGGGATCGCTTTGTGATGGCAATGAAGGCAAAATTTGGGATGCATGAATATTCTAAGGCGACTTATGACTTGCTTCATCTCCGGGAGCATGCAAATCTGTGGGAGTATGTCTCCGTGTTTGAGGATCTTCGTTGTGCTACTGAAGTGCATAATCCAAATCTGGATGAGACTTTCTTTGTTAACCAATTTGTGAAGGGCCTTCGATTGGAGCTGCAGAGTGCGGTGCTATCACAGGTCCCTACCACGGTCGATCGTGCTATACTGTTGGCTCGGATTCAGGTGGATATTCTGGAGAGGAGTAGGCCTAAGGGGTTGAAGCAAATGGGATTCAATAACACATCAACTCTGAATCGGGCTGACAGTAGGAGTGGAGCAGAGTTCAGATCGTCACATGGAGGTGTGGAACTGTCGAAGAAGCGGCAGCTTCAGGATTACTGTCGTCTACACAGTCTATGTTACGGTTGTGGCGACAAGTATGAGCCAGGCTATTTGGCTAAGTGTTCTAAACGAGTGCAGGTGCAATTGAACACTCTAACAGAAGAGGACTTGGATCAGGTGTTGACGGACGAACAGTTGATTCAGTTGGATGAAGAAGATCGTGTCATGGAAGACCAGACCACCTTGTCGCTTCATGCATTGACAAGAACTCAGTGTAAGGAGTGCATGAGACTTCGTACATTGGTCAAAAATCAGGTGGCACTTATGTTGGTGGATTCGGGCAGTTCGACCACCTTTGTGAATACAGCGTTCGTTGACAGAGTCGGACTGAAAAGCGTGAAGTGTGATCCCATAGCCGTTAAGGTGGCCAATGGGGAGACAGTGAGTTGTGACACAATGGTATCGAGCGTTGAATGGTGGAGCAATGGTTATTCGTTCTCAACTGATATGTGTATCCTTCCTCTGGGACATACGATGCCATCCTTGGCTTCAATTGGTTGACTGCACGTAGCCCGATGTTGTGCGATTGGGCCACCTGGGAGTTGAGTTTCACTGTCAAAGGGGCAACAGTTACATTGAAAGGCATTCGACAGGTGGAGCACTTGTCCTTAACTGAGCTGTCGGCGGCACAATTTTCTAAGTGGATTGTGGGTAATGAGGTTTGGTCACTGGCACTGGTCGAACCAGTGCAACAGAGTGCGATCTGTGTTGAGGAGACTGAAAATTCTGAAGCTGTGTCAGAGGTACCAGACGAGTTCAAAGACGTATTTGCGGAGCCCGTGTCCTTGCCACCACAGCCGGCATTTGACCATGCAATTCCTCTCATACCAGGTGCGATTCCAGTGAATGTCAGGTCGTACTGGTACTCTCCATTGATGGAATAAGTCTTGTAGTCCTTTGGTCTTTGGTCCTTGTTGTACTCATCTTAGACTAGAGGACAACATTTTGGCTGCTTTTAGGACAACAGTTAGGACAGCAGCATCTTGACTGCTTTTAGGACGGTGGTTAGCATCTTTAGAACAGCACCTTGCATGGCATCTTGGACTAGCAAGAAGGCATATGCTTGGCTGGTTGGCTGCCCTTGGGCTGCTATAAATATGTAGTCTCAACCCCTTGGGTTGGTATGGCATTGTGTGAGGAATAGACAAGAAAATTGCCCCAACTCTCTAGTGTCATCCTCTCTTCAATGAGAGTAAAAATCTAACTACTAACACTTGGTATCAGAGCCGTTCTATCCTGTAGCCTAAACATCTCTTGCTCATCTCCCTCCCGCGCCTCTCCCTGTCCGCAACCGGTACCAGGAACACCGGCTGCCCCAGCTCATCCCTCTTCCCCACACACCAGCTCCCCACTAGTGCGCGATGTCCGACGGACAGTCTCAGCGTTCGGTCGCCTCGAGCGCGCGGCAGACGGAGGTCGCCGCGGCGGAGGAGCGCGAGCGAGCGGCGGCAGAGGCTGCAGCGACGGCGGCACTAGCGGCAAAGTTGGCGGCGGCGGAATTGGCAGCAGCGAGGGCAGAAGTGGAAGCAGCGGCGGCGGTGGCTGTAGCGCGTGCAGCGGCAGCAGAGCTGGAGGCTCTGCGCGGCAGTAGCTCCAGCGGCTCTATCGACGGCGGCGTCGACGATGAGCTCAGGTTGGCAAGGGAAGTGGCGTGAGCACAGGAGATGCATCGAGTAGCCGCGCGTCCCCATGGGCGCGATAGCCGCAGCCCAGGCCGGCGCGGACGTGTCGGCGGCGCTCCCGGCGGCGGCGGCGCAGTCGACGGAGAACGCGGCCGTTACAGGCAGCACGGTTCTCCCTCCCCAGATCGGTACCATGGACACCATGGGGTCCAGGCCATTGTCAGGGATGTCGGTCCCGGCGGTGGGTGGCCTACCCTCACCAAGACCAACTACGTGGAGTGGGCCGCGGTGATGAGGGTGCGGCTCCAGGTGCGACACATGTGGGAAGCAGTTCGGTACGGCGACGTCGACTACTACGAGGATCGACGGGCGCTGGATGCCCTGATTGCTGCAGTCCCGCCCGAGATGCAGTTCTCGCTTTCCAAGAAGCGGACTGCTAAGGAGGCTTGGGACGCCATCGCTGCGGCACGCATCAGCAGTGACCGTGCCCGCAAGACCACACTGCAGGCGCTTCGCAAGGAGTGGGAGAACCTGGCCTTTAAGCCAGGTGAGGACGTCGATGACTTTGCTCTCCGTCTCAACACTTTGTTGCAGAAGTTGGAGCAGTTCGGCGACGACACCTACGACGAGGAGAGAGCTGTCGAGAAGCTCTTCTGTTGCATCCCCGAGAAGTACAAGCAGATCGCTCGATCGATCGAGTCTCTGCTGGACCTGTCCACGATGTCGATCGAAGAGGCGATAGGTCGCCTCAAGGTCGTCGACAGCGACGAACCACAACCTCTCTCGGGGCCTATCACCATTGGCGGGAAGCTTCATCTCACTCGCGAGCAGTGGGAGGCTAGCCAGGGTGACTGGAAGAAGGGGGAGTCCTCTTCCTCGACAGGCGGCCGCAAGCGCGGCAAGCTGCGCAAGGGGCGCGGAGGCGCCCAGGCCGGGGCGCAAGGAAGTGCCCGCGGAGGTGCCCAGGGCGGTGCCGCCGGCAACCACAAGCCGACACGAGACGACACCTGCCACAACTGTGGCAAGCTTGGTCATTGGGCCAGGGAGTGTCGACAGCCACGACGTGGTCAGGCCCACGTCGCACAAGTGGAGGAGGAGGCCCACGTCGCACAGGTGGAGGAGGAGCCAGCTTTGCTCATGGCACATGGAAGCATCAAGCCACCTCTAGCGGCATCGACCGCAGCGGCTCTCTTTCATCTTGATGAGCCGAGAGCACACGCTCTCCTCGGCGACGGCTCCAGCAACGACAAGACTGACGGGTGGTGCCTCGACACCGGCGCCACCCATCACATGACCGGTCGACGGGAGTTCTTTGCCGAGCTTGATCTCAATGTCCGAGGCTCCGTCAAGTTTGATGACGCCTCCGGTGTGGAGATCAAGGGTGTTGGCTGCGTCCTCCTCAGCGCCAAGTCCGGTGAGCACAAGCTGCTCATCGGAGTCTACTACATCCCCGCGTTGCGAAACTCCATCATCAGCTTGGGACAGCTGGATGAGAGCGGTTCGCGCGTGGAGATCAAGGACGGAGTCATGAGGATTTGGGATCGCCATTGTCGCCTTCTTGCCAAGGTAACTAGAGGCACCAATCGACTCTATGTCCTTCACGTGCAGGTAGCACAGCCTGTATGTCTTGCCACTCGTCGGGAGGACGAGGCATGGCAGTGGCACGAGCGTTTTGGGCACCTTCACTTCGAGGCCCTGAAGCAGCTCAGTGCCAAGGAGATGGTGCGAGGCATGCCATGCCTTGACCACGTGGAGCAGCTCTGCGACGTCTGCGTGGTGACGAAGCAAAGGCGGCTTCCTTTTCCCCAGCAGTCGAGCTTTCGAGCCAAGGAGCGGCTCGAGCTCGTTCACGGGGACTTGTGTGGCCTGATGACACCGGCTACACCAGGAGGACGACGCTACTTCCTGCTGCTCGTCGACGACCTCTCCCGCTACATGTGGGTGGTGGTTCTTGGCAGCAAGGGAGAGGCTGCGAACGCCATCAGGCGTGCGCAGGCCACTGCGGAGGCAGAGTGCGGTCGCAAGCTGCGCGTGCTGCGAATCGACAACGGCGGCTAAATTCGCGTCGTATTGTGCGGATGAGGGTGTTCAGCGCCACTACTCCGCGCCCTACAGCCCGCAGCAGAACAGCGTCGTCGAGCGGCGCAACCAGACGGTTGTGGGGATGACTCGGGCCCTCCTAAAGCAGAGGGGAATGCCGGCTATCTTTTGGGGAGAGGCGGTGATGACCGCCGTCTACATCCTCAACCGTTCGCCCACCAAGGCCCTCCACGGCAGGACGCCGTACGAGGCTTGGTATGGGCACAAGCCGGCGGTCTCTCACCTACGAGTCTTCGGCTGCCTCGCGTTCGCCAAGGAGCTTGGCCAGATCGGCAAGCTCGACGACAGGAGCACCCCCGGGGTGTTCATCGGCTACGCGGAGGGCTCGAAGGCCTACCGCATTCTCGACCCAAAGACACAGCGTGTGCGCACGACGCGCGACGTTGTGTTCAACGAAGGGCGAGGATGGGCATGGGACAAGGCGGTGGACGACGGTTCGACCTCGATGAACGACGACTTCGTCGTCGACTACGTCTACTTCAAGGGAGCTGGGGGAGTAGGCAGCTCCTCTTCACCGAGCGTGTCTACCCCAGCCCCAGAGCGTTCACCTCCACCTCAGTCGGCGACCCCACGCACTCCAGCACCGACAGCCACCCCTCCGGGCACGTCCACTCCGTCACCAGCTCGTGTCGAGCACGACCCAGTGGAGTTTGTCACTCCGCTCTCCCAAGACGAGGAGCGCCTCGACGGGTGCTACGACGGCGAGCAGTTGTGGTATCGCAAGATGGAGAACATTCTCGGCGACCAGCCGGTGCCGGGACTGGCCCCTCACGATCTGGATGATCACGATTCGGAGGCGCAGTTGCACCTTGCGTGCGACGACGGCGAGCCTCGGTCTTTTGCGGAGGCCGAGAAACACGTGGCATGGCGTGCCGCGATGCAGTCGGAGATGGATGCGGTTGAGACGAACCACACTTGGGAGCTTGCTGACCTCCCTCGCGGTCACCGTGCGATCACCCTTAAGTGGGTGTTCAAGCTGAAGAGGGATGAAGCCGGCGCCATCATCAAGCACAAGGCTCGCTTGGTGGCACGCGGCTTCGTGCAGTAAGAGGGGATCGACTTCGACGATGCCTTTGCCCCCGTGGCACGGATGGAATCCGTGCGACTCCTTCTTGCGCTGGCTGCTCAAGAAGGCTGGCGTGTCCAGCACATGGACGTCAAGTCGGTGTTCCTCAACGGCGACTTGAAGGAGGAGGTCTACGTACACCAGCCGCCAGGGTTTGCGCTCCCTGGCAAGGAGGGCGTGGTGTTGCGCCTGCGCAAGGCCCTCTATGGCTTGCGGCAGGCACCACGGGCGTGGAATGCCAAGTTGGATTCCACGCTCAAGAGGATGGGCTTCGGGCAATGCCCACACGAGGCGGCCATCTACCGGCGGGGCAATGGAGGAAACACCCTACTGGTGGGTGTCTACGTCGACGACTTGGTGATCACCGGCACCAAGGAGGCGGAGGTGGCAGCGTTCAAGGAAGAGATGAAAGCCACTTTCTAGATGAGTGACCTGGGATCCCTCTCCTTCTACCTAGGAATTGAGGTGCACCAGGCTAACCCCGGGATCACACTTCGACAGACCGCCTACGCCAGGCGCATTGTTGAGCTAGCTGGGCTCACAAACTGCAACCCAGCCCTCACTCCGATGGAGGAGAGGCTGAAGCTGAGCCGCGATAGCACGGCGGAGGAGGTGGACGCTACACAGTATCAGCGTCTTGTGGGGAGCCTTCGCTACCTCGCCCACACACGGCCGGACTTGGCATTCTCCATCGGCTACGTTAGTCGGTTCCTGCAGCGACCGACGACGGAGCACCAGCAGGCTGTGAAGAGGATCATCCGCTACGTTGCGGAGACTCTTGATCATGGCCTCCACTACTCGAGGTGTCCTGGAGAGGCACACCTTATCGGGTACAGCGACAGCGACCACGCCGGCAACATCGACACCAGCAAAAGCACGAGCGGGATCCTCTTCTTCTTCGGCAAGTGCCTTGTTAGCTGGCAGTCGGTCAAGCAGCAGGTGGTGGCCATGTCCAGCTGCGAGGCCGAGTACATAGCGGCCTCCACCGCTTCGACTCAGGCGCTCTGGCTTGTTCGACTGCTTGGTGATCTACTCGGCAGAGACACTGGAGCGGTGGAGTTCAGGGTGGACAACGTGTGAAAGTGCATCTAGGTTCCCCATGGGTTTTGGATAATTGATGACGACAGTTAAGTCGCTAATGAGCTCAAGTGATCTTAGCACAGGTGTGGACTCGATCGGAGACGCAAACCCTCAAAAAGGAAAAAGGAAGGAAACGGAGTCAACTCGAAGCGTAGAAACTAGGGTTTCTAGCGTGTTGAGTTAGACTAGCCGTAGAAATAGAAGGGTGCGTGTGTAAAGTGCATTGAGATCAAGTTTGGAAGATCAAAGTGTTTTAGAGGTCAAACCCCTTGAGAGAAAAGAGTGGATAAGCAGTCTGGCAGTAGGGCCGGACTAGTCCGTGCAGGTGGCCGGACTAGTCCGCCCCTGGCCGGCCAAGTCCGTTGTCGGCCGGACCAGAAGGGTCTGACTGAGATCGGACTAGTCCGTTTGTGGTCTGACTAGTCCGGGTAACAGTGAGTGGGTTTTGGGGACTAAGTCTCAAAACCACGGACTTGTCCGTTTGAGTCCGGACCAAGAGGTCCTGAGTGAGAACGGACTAGTCCGCCCGTGGGGCCGGACTAGTCCGGGTTAGCGTGTTGAAGGTACTTCTATGACTAAGTCTGGGAGGACCGGACTAGTCCGCCCTTGGGCCGGACTAGTCCGTGGTCCTCAGACTAGTCCGTTTTCACACGGAGCAAAAGGCTCTGTGTGAGATCGGACTAGTCCGGTGGTGACCGGACTAGTCCGTTGTTGAAGTGACCGTTTGAATTTGAAGTTTGGCGGGTAGTGTGACGATAGCGTCTCAGCTGTCGGGGCCTGACAAGAGGTCAGTGGTCCCCTAGGCCGGACTAGTCCGGGCCTAAGGCCGGACTAGTCCGCCCTTCTGCTGAAGTCAGCAGTATGGGCTTGGGACCTCTATAAATAGAGGTCCCCTGGGTTCTTTTGAACCATCACTTGAACACTCTCGAACCCTAGCGCCGCCACAGCCAACTTGGAGCACTTTTAAGCCTCTTTCTTGCCAACTTTCCCTCTAAAACTAATTCTTGTGTGGATTAGGGTTTAGTGAGGTGGAGAAGAGGAAGAACATCGCGCTTGTGCTCCCGGTTTGATCTCTTGCACTCATTAAGTCTTTGTGAGCTGTGTGTTGAGTGTGTTTGCATTGTTGATCATCTTTGTGGTGTGGGAGCCTCAGATTGTGAGAAGCCCCAACGAATCTTGTATTCGCACTTTGAGATAGTGGAGAACCAAGTTAGGCCCGTGCGGTAAACTTGGTGAGGGAAGGGTTGGTGAACCCGGTCCTTTGTGGACTCCTCAACGGGGAGTAGATTCTTGTGTGGAATCGAACCTCGGGAAAAAATCCTTGTGTCTCCGTGTTCTTCGCATCTTATTTATTGCATACTTTGTTCTAGGGTTGCTAGTCTTGTCGTTGTGCCTCACATTGCTTAATCTTGTTAAAACTTGACTCACTCTTGTGTTGATAGTTTCTAAACTTGTCTTAAACATATCCTCACTTGTAGCCTCGAGAAAATCCGTTTAAAACTTGCTAGAAACACTTTTTAGGGTTCTTCACGCAGGCTGACCGGACTAGTCCGCCCCCTGTGATTTAGTCCCGTTTTATTCAGTCATTTGCAGGTCGATTAGCCTATTCACCCCCCCTCTAGGCAACTTTCAATTGGTATCAGAGCCGGACTCTCCACAAAGAGTCTAACAACTCGGAGAGATGGTCGGAGTGGTGTTTGAAGAGGTGTCGACCAACGACTCTCAACCGACACGTGAGGAGACAATGGCTTATCAAGACAAGCCAACGGATGATGAGGAGACTCGCCAGCTCAAGGCGAAGCTCCGGGAGAAGTTGAAGATTGCTGTGGTTGAGCCGTCAAGCTCATCAAGTGGTGGCGGCGGGGTCAACTACAACCGACAAGGGTTCAACTATGAACGCCTTGCCGCCAACAACCACTACCTCTCCATCCCATTGGGGAAACCTCCTCAATTCGATGGAACCGACTACGGGATGTGGAAACACAACATGAAGATCCACCTCGTGTCACTCAATCCGGCATTGTGGCAAATTGTCATGACCGGGGTGGAGATTCCGAAGGATGAGGACAACATCACGCAAGAACAAGCCATCCTCATCCACCGCAACGCTCAAGCTGCGGGTGTGATTATCTCATCTCTCTCAAGAGATGAGTTCAACCGCATCGATGGCCTTGAGGTGGCCAAAGACATATGGAACACCCTCAAGACGGCGCATGAAGGGAATCGGGTGGTCAAGGAGGCCAAGATTGAGCTCACCGGAGGAGAGCTTGGGAGATTCGCCATCTTGGATGGTGAATCCCCCCAAGACATGTACAACCGGTTGAAGGCACTTATCAACAAGAGCCGATCATATGGCTGCACCAAGTGGACCGACCACGAGGTTGTGAAGAGGATGATTCGGGCATTCATGCCTAGGAACGTCGCTCTTTGCTCCATGATTCGAGAAAGCACGGGGTTCACTCAAATGACCCCGGAGGAAGTCCTTGGAAGGATCATCAACCACGAGATCATGGAGAAGGAGGCGCTCTTCTACAACGACCTTCAGAAGTTCACCGCCTCCAAGATGAAGAACGTTGCACTCAAGGCAACACCCTCTTCACAAGAGCAAGAGGAAAGTGATGAGGAGAGCCTCAACACCGATGAGGAAGAGGCCTTCTTCATCAACAAATTCAGGAGAATGATGAGGAGGAAGAAAGGTGGATACAATCATGAGGGCAAAGGGAAGGAAAGAGCAAGGCCCAAATCAAAAAGGTCTTGCTACAATTGTGGCGAGTATGGGCACTTCATCGCTGATTGCCCACATGAAGAAGCGAAGAAGAAGAAGGAGGGCAAGCCTCAAGATAAGAAATTCTTCAAGAAGAAGAGGCCCTCCGGACAAGCCCACTTGGGGAAGGAGTGGGACTCTAACGATGAGTCCTCCTCCGAAGAAGAAGAGGAGAAGATGGCTACCATAGCCATCGGGAGGAGCTCCAAGGGAAGCAAGCTCTTTCCCAACCTCAACGACAACTACAAACCAACTTGCCTTATGGCAAAGGAGGGAAGGAGAAAGGTAACATCTCACTCCTCCTCCTCCATTTCCTCTCATGATGAATTTAATAGCGCTAGTGAAAAGGAGGACATGTTTAAGGACATAAGCAAAAGCACCCTGCGTAGGATGAAGTTGCTAATGGATGAGATCTTTGAGAAGGAGGATCTCATCAACAGACAAGAGGACATGCTCATCCTTGAAAAGGAGAGATGTCAAGAGCTTAATGAGCTCCTTGAGCTTGAAAGAGAGAAGAGCAAGGCATTGGAACACGAACTTGCTCTAAGTAAGAGTACGTGTTCAAGTCTTGAGGAGAAAACAATTGAGCTCAAGGATGAACTTGGGAACTTGTCAAAAGTTAACAAAATCCTTGAGACACAAGTTGAGTCTCTCAAGAACAATGTAACCTCTTCCTCTAAGAGCTCAACCTTCTCAAAGGCCTCATCCAATGCAACTCCGCCTTGCAAGTGCTCTAACTTAATCCTTAAGCTTAAGGATGAACTCAACTCAGCACAAGGCAAGCAAGCACCTAAGGGTGCCATCTTTGACAAGGAGAAGGTGGCGTATGCACGAAGTGCATACACCAACACAAGACCTCCCCATGTCAAGGATGGTCTTGGCTATACTAGAGGTGGAAGGCATAACGCCAAAACCTCCAAGTATGGCAAAGACATGATTGTCTTTGTTAAGGGGAGTTCATCTCCAACTAAAATTGAAAAGAACTCATCCTCTAGCAGCAAAATGCCTAAATCTGAATCGCATCCTTTATTTCATGATTTTGATGCATCTTATGTGCTTAAGAGGAACAAACACGGCAAAGTGTTTGCTAGATATGTTGGGCCACTCCGCAAGAGCCCCAAGCCTTGCGTGTGGGTGCCCAAATGCCTAACTACTAACGTGAAAGGACCCAACTCCGCTTGGGTACCTAAAAGGAAGGCATAAACTTGTTTTGTAGGCTTACTCCTCCGGTGGATCGAAATGGGTGCTGGATAGTGGATGTACCAACCACATGACCGGAGAGAGGAGCATGTTCATAGAGTATGAGGAGAACGAGGACCCAAGTGAAGGAATCTTCTTTGGGGATAATAGCCAAGGGAAAATCCTTGGCTCCGGTAAAATTGCTATCTCCTCCTTGCATACTTTATCTAATGTTTTGCATGTTGATTCTCTAGACTATAATCTCCTATCCATATCACAGCTTTGTGATAAAGGATATAAGTGTGTTTTTTCTAGTGAGGGTGTGAATGTTCTAAGAGAGGGTAATGACTCAATAGCCTTTAAGGGAGTGCTCAAGGGAAAGCTGTATCTTGTGGATTTTACCACGGATAAAGCTCAACTTGACACATGCTTAATGGCAAAAGCCAACATGGGATGGCTTTGGCATAGAAGGCTAGCCCATGTTGGAATGAGGAACCTTCAAAAACTCCTTAAAGGAGAGCACGTTCGTGGTCTAAAGGATGTGGTATTTGAAAAGGATAGGCCATGTGGTGCGTGTCAAGCGGGAAAGCAAATAGGAGCTCAACACCCCTCTAAGAATGTCATGACGACCACTAGACCATTGGAGTTACTCCATATGGATCTTTTTGGCCCCATTGCTTACATTAGCATTGGTGGCAACAAGTATGGTCTAGTCATCGTTGATGACTTCTCTAGATATACTTGGGTGTTCTTCTTGCATGATAAGAGTGGAACCCCCGGTGTCCTCAAGAAATTTCTAAGGAGAGCTCAAAATGAGTTCACCATAAGGATAAAGTCTATAAGGAGTGACAATGGCACCGAATTCAAGAACATGCAAGTAGAAGAGTTCCTAGATGAGGAGGGCATCAAGCATGAGTTTTCCGCTCCCTATTCTCCTCAACAAAATGGAATTGCTGAAAGAAAGAATAGGATGCTCATTGAGATGTCAAGGACGATGCTAGATGAGTACAAAACATCGGACCGATTTTGGGCGGAAGCGGTTAACACCGCTTGCCACGCCGTAAACCGATTGTACCTTCATCGCCTCCTCAAGAAGACTCTTTATGAGCTTCTCGTTGGTAAGAAACCCAATGTTTCTTACTTTCGTGTTTTTGGTAGCCAGTGTTATATCCTCAACAAGAAGCCTAGGACTTCGAAGTTTGCTTCAAAGTCCGATGAGGGTTTCTTGCTTGGATATGACTCAAACACTCATGCGTACCGTGTGTTCAACAAATCCTCCAAAATTGTTGAAGTAGCACGTGACGTGGTGTTTGACGAAACCAATGGCTCTCAAGTGGAGCAAGTTGATCAACATGCCCTTGATCAAGAGGAACCCCCACTAGAAGCTCTAAGGAGAATGGCACTTGGAGATGTTCGCCCACAAGAACCATCTCAAAGCCCAAGTGACCATCATCATTATGAAGTAGGTCAAACCCCCATTGGACAAGTTGGAGATCCACTAGATACTCCCCAAAATGATAACGGGAATGAAGATCAAGGGGGAGGCTTGGATCAAGGGGGAGACCAAAGTGAAGAAGATGAAGCAAGTGATTCAAGAGCTCAACCTCCGCATCCTCGTGTTCATCAAAGTGTTCAACGGGATCATCCCGTTGACAACATTCTAGGAGATATCACAAGAGGAGTAACAACACGTTCACGTGTTGCAAACTTTTGTGAGCATTTCTCATTTGTCTCATCCTTGGAACCCCATAAGGTTGAAGATGCCTTAAGAGATCCGGATTGGGTAGTTGCCATGCAAGAGGAGCTCAATAACTTTGAAAGGAACAAGGTTTGGGAGCTTGTCAAGCGCCCACAAGCTAATGTTGTTGGAACCAAGTGGGTGTTCCGCAACAAACAAGATGAGCATGGCGTGGTAACTAGGAACAAGGCACGACTTGTGGCAAAAGGGTACTCATAAGTTGAAGGATTGGATTTTGATGAGACATTTGCTCCCGTAGCTAGGCTTGAGTCGATTCGGATATTACTAGCCTTTGCTACTCATCATGACTTCAAGCTCTACCAAATGGATGTTAAGAGTGCATTCCTTAATGGCCCAATCAAGGAAGAAGTTTATGTAGAGCAACCTCCAGGGTTTGAAGACCAAGACTATCCTAACCATGTTTACAAATTGCGAAAGGCTCTTTATGGCCTCAAGCAAGCTCCTAGAGCTTGGTATGAGTGCCTAAGAGACTTCCTAGTTGAAAATGGTTTTAGGATAGGCAAAGCGGATTATACCCTTTTCATAAAGCACTTCAACGAAGATCTTTTTGTGTGCCAAATATATGTGGATGACATCATATTTGGTTCCACAAATAAGGTGTTTTGTGATGAGTTCTCCAAGATAATGACGGAGAGGTTTGAAATGTCCATGATGGGTGAGTTGAAGTTCTTTCTAGGATTTCAAGTAAAACAACTCAAAGAAGAGACGTTCATAAGTCAAACTAAGTATACACAAGATATTCTAAGGAAGTTTGACATGGATAAGGCAAAACCCATCAAAACCCCTATGGGAACAAATGAACACCTAGACCTAAATGAGGATGGTCCAAGTGTGGATCAAAAGTTATATAGGTCTATGATTGGTTCACTTCTCTATCTTTGTGCATCTAGGCCCGATATCATGCTAAGTGTGTGTATGTGTGCTCGCTTTCAAGCGGCACCTAAGGCTTGTCATTTGACCGCCGTTAAAAGGATCTTGAGATATCTAGTACACACACCTTCCCTAGGACTTTGGTACCCCAAAGGATCTAAGTTTAACCTCATTGGATATTCCGATGCGGACTATGCGGGGTGCAAAGTTGATAGGAAGAGCACATCGGGTACATGCCAATTCTTGGGTCGATCTCTAGTGTCTTGGTCCTCCAAGAAGCAAAACTCTATTGCTCTCTCCACCGCCGAAGCGGAATATGTTGCAGCCGGAAGTTGTTGTGCACAACTTCTCTGGATGCGACAAACCCTTAGGGATTATGGGATTAACTTGCGCAACATTCCACTCTTGTGTGACAACGAGAGTGCCATCAAGATAGCCCATAATCCGGTGGAGCACTCTAGGACCAAACACATAGACATTCAACACCATTTCTTGCGAGATCACTCAATGAAGGGAGATATTGTAATTTCTCATGTGAGAACGGAACATCAACTCGCGGATATCTTCACCAAGCCTCTTGATGAGAAGCGTTTCTGTGAGCTAAGAAGTGAGCTCAACATTTTGGATTCTAGGAATGTGGCTTAAACCACATTTCTAACTTTTTGAGCTATTTCGAAAAACTCTTCTCTATCGTGATTTCTCTTCAAAATCCGTTTGAGAAAACTTTCTCTTGAAAATTGATCATGTTTGTGTCATAATTATCTTCAATAATCATGCTTGCATTGCTTGTTGTCCAAAAGGACAGATGATTGAAGGGCAAAGCTCTAAAATACATTTTTTCAACCCAGTCGGACCGGACTAGTCCGCCCCATTGGACGGACAAGTCCGGGTCCAGACTAGTCCGCGGCTAGTCCGCATACCGGACTAGTCCGCTCTGAGGCCGGACTAGTCCGGAGGCAGACTAGTTCGCGTCTGGTCCGTGCACCGGACTAGTCCGTCCTGGCACCGGACTAGTCCGGCCCTTGGGGGCTTAAACCCCCAGGGTCGGCCCAGACCCCTCCCCTTCCTCTCACTTGACTCTCTCACTTCCACGCGCTAGCAACCGCCCCCCATCGGCGATTTTGCGCTCCAACCTCCAAATCTCGACTCCAATCCACGCATCGGAGTCTTTGGGAGTGAGGGATCACTTCCCCGTGCTCCACATTCGCGATCCATCTCCGATTTCGTCGATTCTAGCGGATTTGAGAAGGTATTCCCTCGTTCTTCAAAAACTAGCCCCATTCTTGATTCTTAAAGTTTTTGATAGGAACACCTTCATTAATGTTGCTCCATATACCCTTGCGATCATAGCCTAGGAGTATTGCGCGCTGATTCGATGATTTTTCGATGAATCGATTAGGGTTAGGGTTCATTCTGCGCAACCCGGACAAGTCCGCCTAGCGGACTAGTCCGCCCCTGGGGCGGACAAGTCCGGTTTGCACAAGGCAAACCCTACTTCTATTCTTTTCTCGAGATCTTTTCCGCAATGCTCCCTCTCCTTGGACTCATACCTTCATTTCTATATGCTTTTCGCAGCATGTCAAACTCGGAGCGTTCCCTTCCTCGTCTCAACCCCGAGGGGCGAACCAAAGCTCCAATTGTCGAGGCAAGGACCAAGGCTGCGCTTATAGAGGTGCAAAAGGCAAAGGAAGAGAGGCGGCTGAAGGCACTCGAAGCCTCCAAAGTTGCTGCGAGCATCTACAATGAGGAAGAAGTCATAGCTCGAGCAACCGCAGAGTCCCTAAATGAGCTGAGGAAGAAGAAAAGGGAAGACAGGGAGGCTCACAACTCCAGGGCTGCTGAGGCCAGTGCCCCCAAGCGAAAGAAGCTCGTCACCGTTGGCGAGAAGGCGAAGGGCAAGGAGCCAGCCCAAATGGAACCTGAGCCCAGGGTCGAGCGTGACCCTAAGAAGGGAAAGGCTCCGGCTCCTGTCGAGCCAAAGAAGAAAAAGCCAGCTGTCAAGATGTCATCAAAGAAGGCAGCTGGAGGTGTTGTGATCAAAGAGAAAGGGAAAGCCACCTCCATTGGCCCCCTTGAAGTTCACACACCAGAAAGGAACCCCAACAGGCAGAAGGAATTGTCTGCTAATGTGTTTCATAGCAAAGGGGCTGAAAAGGCCAGGAGGCTGAGGACCGAGAAGGTCTACAAGTTTGAGAGGAGCACGACAGATCTCAGATTCTGGTGTGACTTCCACTGTGACTACTACCGGCTAGTCTATCAGCAGATGAAGAAGCCGGTAATAGAAGCTCAATGGGTTGACTGGGATTACATGGCCAAAAAGCAACACTCTGCTTTTGACGCCGTCATCGAAGCCGCTGAGCGGCATGACCTCAAGCAGATCATGGGTTTCAAGTATGACTGGAACGTCGAAGTGATTCTGCAGTTCTACTCCACCATCTACTTCACCACCTCTGGTGACAGGAGAATTATTTGGATGACACACGGTGAGCAGTACTCAGTCACTTTCGCAGAGTTTGCCAAGATTCTAGGGCTTGAGGCACACATGGATCATGAGATTATAATCTCTAACCTTAAGGTCGTGGACCGTGAAGAGCTGGCATATATGTATCCAAGTCACGTTCCATTTGATGCCGGTCTCGCCGGCAACATCAAGCCCTTCTACAGCATTATGAACAGAATCCTCAGAAGTACGATAGCACCGAAGGACGGTGATGCTGGGGTGATTCAAGGGAACTTGAGGCACCTGCTACTTCTGATCGATGGGGAAGAGAAGTTCAACCTCGTCGATTACATCTTCGACGATATCTTCAACATCTCGCATACCCCCAACCGTGCTTGCGGGTATGCCCCCTACATCATGTGCCTCATTGAGAAGGTGTCGGGCGTGACCTTTGTCAAGGACGTGTCGCATCGCCCGCTTCGTCCTCAGAAGCCCCCGAATGTTCCTGTTCCTCCTCGTCGCAAGAATGCAGATCCTCCATCTCGCCCCGTGGCACCTCCGTCTCCGCCTCCGCCTCAATCCATGAGTGCCTTCTTCAAATGCTTCAAGGCGATCTTCACTTCCTGCCGGAAGCAAGAGATCCGCGCTCAAAGGGCACACAAGCGTCAAGAAAAATATCTTAAAGCGGTGTGCAACAAGCTGGAGGTCCCGATGTCCTCTTCGGAGGTGAGTGATGGGGAGATCACTCCTTTCCCCAACTTCACCGCCGATGAGCTCGCCCAGCTCCAAGAGGATGGAAGCTCCTCTCGGGCTGCTCCCTCAGCAAGGAACTCCGACGAAGACGATGACGACGACGTCGTCGATCATGAGGAAGACGTCGAAGATTCCGAGGCCACGGAGAGTGGAAGTGGCGAAGACGAGGACTAGTTCGTAGATCTTTGTTCCCCCCCCCTTCTTTTCCTTTTTGGTGCCTTGATGCCAAAGAGGGAGAGTTACGGGGGAGTTAATCGTTTGTGGGTGTGTGTGTGTGATTTATGGACTTGTTTTGTAATATATTCATGCTCTTGGATGTTTACATTTGTGCAAGACTTGTTAATGTTGTTTAATATCAATATAATGCTCTTATTGTCAATCCTTTGATTATATTGATGCTCTTTATGTCTTGTCACAATTGTTGAGCACATCACGTAGGCACCCCACCATAACGTGTGTGGGTATGAAAGATCTCCTCCACCTCTTTTACATGTTGCATACATTGAGGGGGAGTCATTCATACGCACACAAGTTATGAAAACCAATTTTAATACTCTTAATTGTTGAAGGACTTAATGTGTTGTCATCAATCACCAAAAATGGGGAGATTGAAAGTGCATCTAGGTTCCCCGTGGGTTTTGGATGATTGATGACGGCAGTTAAGTCGCTAATGAGCTCAAGTGATCTTAGCACAGGTGTGGACTTGATCGGAGACGCAAACCCTCAAAAAGGAAAAAGGAAGGAAACGGAGTCAACTCGAAGCGTAGAAACTAGGGTTTCTAGCGTGTTGAGTTAGACTAGCCGTAGAAATAGAAGGGTGCGTGTGTAAAGTGCATTGAGATCAAGTTTGGGAGCTCAAAGTGTTTTAGAGGTCAAACCCCTTGAGAGAAAAGAGTGGATAAGCAGTCTGGCAGTAGGGCCAGACTAGTCCGTGCAGGTGGCCGTACTAGTCCGCCCCTGGCCGGCCAAGTCCGTTGTCGGCCGGACTAGAAGGGTCTGACTGAGATCGGACTAGTCCGTTTGTGGTCGGACTAGTCCGGGTAACAGTGAGTGGGTTTTGGGGACTAAGTCTCAAAACTACGGACTTGTCCGTTTGAGTCCGGACCAAGAGGTCCTGAGTGAGAACGGACTAGTCCGCCCGTGGGGCCGGACTAGTCCGGGTTAGCATGTTGAAGGTACTTCTATGACTAAGTCTGGGAGGACCGGACTAGTCCGCCCTTGGGGCCGGACTAGTCCGTGGTCCTCAGACTAGTCCGTTTTCACACGGAGCAAAAGGCTCTGTGTGAGATCGGACTAGTCCGGTGGTGACCGGACTAGTCCGTTGTTGAAGTGACCGTTTGAATTTGAAGTTTGGCGGGTAGTGTGACGATAGCGTGTCAGCTGTCGGGGCCTGACAAGAGGTCAGTGGTCCCCTAGGCCGGACTAGTCCGGGCCTGAGGCCGGACTAGTCCGCCCTTCTGCTGAAGTCAGCAGTATGGGCTTGGGACCTCTATAAATAGAGGTCCCCTGGGTTCTTTTGAACCATCACTTGAACACTCTCGAACCCTAGCGCCGCCACAGCCAACTTGGAGCACTCTTAAGCCTCTTTCTTGCCAACTTTCCCTCTAAAACTAATTCTTGTGTGGATTAGGGTTTAGTGAGGTGGAGAAGAGGAAGAACATCGCGCTTGTGCTCCCGGTTTGATCTCTTGCACTCATTAAGTCTTTGTGAGCTGTGTGTTGAGTGTGTTTGCATTGTTGATCATCTTTGTGGTGTGGGAGCCTCAGATTGTGAGAAGCCCCAACGAATCTTGTATTCGCACTTTGAGATAGTGGAGAACCAAGTTAGGCCCGTGCGGTAAACTTGGTGAGGGAAGGGTTGGTGAACCCGGTCCTTTGTGGACTCCTCAACGGGGAGTAGATTCTTGTGTGGAATCGAACCTCGGGAAAAAATCCTTGTGTCTCCGTGTTCTTCGCATCTTATTTATTGCATACTTTGTTCTAGAGTTGCTAGTCTTGTCGTTGTGCCTCACATTGCTTAATCTTGTTAAAACTTGACTCACTCTTGTGTTGATAGTTTCTAAACTTGTCTTAAACATATCCTCACTTGTAGCCTCGAGAAAATCCGTTTAAAACTTGCTAGAAACACTTTTTAGGGTTTTTCACGCAGGCTGACCGGACTAGTCCGCCCCCAGACCGGACTAGTTCGCCCCCTGTGATTTAATCCCGTTTTATTCAGTTATTTGCAGGTCGATTAGCCTATTCACCCCCCCTCTAGGCAACTTTCAACGTGTCTGCTCTGGCCTTGGCAAAGAACCCCGTTTTTCATGAACGGAGCAAGCACATCCGGGTGAGGTACCACTTCATCCGAGGCTGCTTGGAGGAAGGTAGCATCAAGGCGATCTACATCAACACCAAGGACCAGCTTGCGGACCTGCTCACCAAGCCCCTTGGGAGGCTCAAGTTCATTGAACTTTGCTCCAGGATCGGGATGGTCCAACCCTCCCAGAAGACGACGTACAAGACTTAGGGGGAGAATGATGGAATAAGTCTTGTAGTCCTTTGGTCTTTGGTCCCCTAGTCCCTTGTACCCTTGTCCTTAGTTTGTTGTACCTTAGTCCTTTGGTCTTTGGTCCTTGTTGTACTCATCTTAGACTAGAGGACAACATCTTGACTGCTTTTAGGACAGCAGTTAGGACAGCAGCATCTTGACTGCTTTTAGGACGGCTGTTAGCATCTTTAGGACACCACCTTGCATGGCATCATGGACTAGCAAGAAGGCATATGCTTGGCTGGTTGGCTGCCCTTGGGCTGCTATAAATATGTAGCCTCAACCCCTTGGGTTGGTATGACATTGTGTGAGGAATAGACAAGAAAATTGCCCCAACTCTCTAGTGTCATCCTCTCTTCAATGAGAGTAAAATTCCAGCTACTAACATCCATTACACAAAAACGAGATGGAGAAGCAAGTTCAGACTCTTCTTGAAGCGGGACTAATTGAAGAAAGCGTCAGTCCGTTCAGATCACTGGCATGCTGGTTCAAAGAAAAGACGGGACATGGAGGTTCTAATGACGATAAAAATTGCTTCCCCGTGCCCATGATTTATGAATTTTTGGATGAGCTTGCTGGAACTCGGTTCTTCTCTAGCCTGGACATGCGTGTGGGATATCATCAAATCCCTATGAAGATTGGTGAAGAGTTTAAAACGATGTTCAAGACTCATAACCGGCACTATCAATTCAAGGTCATGTCGTCTGGGCTTACCAATGCGCCAGCAACATTCCAGTGTGCGATGAACTCTATCCTTGCTCCTTTTTTACGCAAGTCCGTGCTCGTTTTTATCGATAATATTCTCGTATACAACCCTTCTATGATTGACCATTTGCAGCACCTTCGTACGGTATTCTCTGTTCTGGGTGCTAACCACTTTTTTGTGATGTCGTCAAAGTGTGCTTTTGCCAGAAAGCAGTTGGTGTACCACGGTCACGTTATTTCTAGCAGTGGCGTGGCAACTGATCCTTATAAGACGAGGGCAATGTCAGAATGGTCGGCCCCCACATCTACAAATGAGCTCCGTGCTTTCCTTGGTTTAATCGGCTATTATCGTAAGTTCGTGTGCTATTATGGTTCCTTGGCAAAACCATTGACTTCTTTGCTGCATAGGAAGCAATTTTGTTGGCTGCCCGAGCATGACAGAGCCTTTCTAGCACTTAAGCAGGCAATGACGACCACACCGATTTTGGCCTTGCTGGATTTCAAAGAAGAATTGGTGGTCGAGATAGACACAAGTGACGTTGGTTTTAGGGCGGTTCTCATACACAGAGGTCAACTGGTGGCGTTCTTGAGCAAGGCGTTGGCAGAGAAGCACAAACACTTGAGTATCTATGAGAAATAGTTCCTTGCCCTTCTTTTAGCAGTGGATAAATGGTGCCAATATCTCCAACGTCAGGAATTTGTTATACACACTGACCACAATAGCTTATTCTTCCTCGAGAGTCAGTCTTTACAGTCCGAGCTGCAAAAGAAAGCAATGGCGAAGTTGATGGGTTTACAGTTCCGAGTACTCTATGGAAAGGGGAAGGATAACATGGCGGCTAATGCATTATCACGTGTTGGGCACTTGTGCAGTGCCACGCAATGCTCTAAAGTGCAACCTCTCTGGCTCCAAGAAGTACTAAATTCCTATGTGTTGGATGGCAAGCTGCAAGAGCTTATTCAGAAGTTGGCGATTCAGTCACCTGACGAAGCCACCAGATTAAGGGCCATCAGATTGTTGTTGGCGAGAATATTGTAATTAAGACTAAGCTGATATCGACGTTTCATGACACGGCCTTAGGGGCCATTCGGGTGTTCACGCCACTTATATCCGGCTCAAGAAAAAGTTCTATTGGAAGGGCATGAAGAATGATGTGTTTTGTGCAGCAATGCGCGGTTTGTCAGGAGGCTAAGGGGGAGCATGCACATCCTGTCGGGCTCTTGCAACCATTGCCGATTCCCAGTGGTGCCTGGCAGGAAGTGACGATAGATTTCATTGAAGGGCTTCCAAAGTCAGAATGGTAGAACACTATTTTGGTTGTTGTCGATTGATTCTCTAAATACACACACTTTCTTCCACTCAAACATTCGTATTCTGCAGAGCAAGTGGCTAAAGTCCTTCTGGACTGTGGTGAAGCTCCACGGGTTACCCAAAACGATGTTGTCTGATCGTGACCGGGTCTTCACGAGTAAGGTATGGCAGCAATTGTTCACTTCACTGCGGATCAAGTTGCCATTCAGCACAGCTTATCATCTGCAAACAGATGGCCAAAGTGAATGCGTGAATCAATGCGTTGAAATGTTCTTACGTTGTGCTATTCAAGATGAACCATCCAAGTGGTGGCAGTGGCTTCCATTGGCCAAGTTTTGGTATAATACATCTCATCATTCAGCCATTGGTTGTTCTCACTTTCATGCTCTCTATGGTTATGAACCGGATCTGTTGGCCACCCAGGCGTTACCTACTAATACAGAACCATATGTGGTGCAACTGTTGACTGATCGTGAAGCTTACAATATTTCGTTGAAAGAACACTTGGCTAAGGCTCAAAATCGGATGAAGCAAATAGCAGAACGAAGCCATTCTGAGTGGGAATTTCAGCCTGACGAGGTTGTTCTTTTTAAGTTGCAGCCCTATGCTCAAACATCAGTGGCCAATCGGCCATGTCCGAAGTTGGCGTTCAAATATTTTGGTCCTTATAAAGTGCTGCAACAAATTGGTAAGGTGGCCTACAAGTTGGATCTGCCGGCTGATGCAAGAATCCATCCGGTGTTCCATATTTCGCAATTGCAACCCTTTCATTTGGATTATCGCCCAGTGTTTACTGACTTGCCTCCAGTTGTTAACTTCGAGCAGGGTGACCTCACTCTTGTGGCAATTGTGGACAGGAGATTGGTAAAGAAGGGAGGTCAGGCGGTGCCCCAAGTCTGCATTTGCGGTGTCCCGAAGCCGGCTACTTCCTGGAAGGATTGGCATGTCATCGTCAAGCGCTTCCCGGAACTTTGCACTTGGGGGGCAAGTGCGTTATGGTGGCAGGGGAGATGTCACGACCACTGGCGATACGATGCAGAGCGCGGGAGAAGTATGAAGGCGGGAAGCGTCGAAGATCAAATAATGGGCCTTGGTTCATGTGGCGTGTGTGAGTGGGCCGTGGGCCAGGTATTTACTTCCTTTCAAATATGTGACTCGTTGGCTATACTGGGTAACAAATTGAGAATCTAATTACCGGCATTCGGTTGAGAGCTTCTTCCTCCCCACGCCACCTATCGTGTCGTTCTCAACCACTAGGATCCGTGTGTCTCGTGTCCTGGTTGGCTACTGGCGGCCATGGGTCACCACAGAGATTTCCCAAGCCGCTAATGAGAAAATTTATATGAATTCTGTGGCCTCCTAACTACACATAGCCAGTTCAATTATGCTGAAGAAAGCCCTGATGTGGTCCCACTGCACATTTATTGTTGCCCAACAGGCTGAGCTAAAGGAGCATCCGAAGAACAAGTAATATGTGAGCTCTTCAACGTTGTTGCTACATACTCCCTCCATCTCACAAGGACTGACGTTTTAGCAATTTTGAGACAAAATAGAAGACATCAGAAATTATGCATGTGCCCTCAACTGTCTCAATTTTCTGGCAAGTGGAAGAACTCATTAATGCGAAAGGGGAGGCGGCACTGGCTGGGGAGAGAGCGCTGAGGGTTTCCGGCAAAGCAGTCAACCAAGAAAACGTATACTGCTGTGTAAAGGCTGGCCAGAACGACAATCTCTTGGAACAAGGCCAATAACCCAGAGCGACAAACGCTCCAGGACAGAGGGAGTAGGACGCAAGAGAAGTCATTTTCAATTTTATAATTCTTCCTTTTGAGGAGATTTCCCGTGTTTAGCCTGTCATTGAAGAGGAGCCAGTAGAATATTTGATTCTTTTTGACATCTTGGCCTTTCAAATCCATTGTAGTAATTTTGGGGTGGATGTGCTTGTAATTCTGCATGTAATGTAGTTTGTTTTATTGATTCATGCCAAATTTTGCTATTTGACATTATTCTAATATTGAAAACTAAGGATCTGGATGTATCTGTGAGACATTCATGTTATGCATGTGTCGATGTTCGGACTACCGACTAGTACCGATTGTGTCTACGTTCTTCTTTGAGGTGGTCTAGCTATGAACACAGTAGATTTATACTGGCTCACGAAAGATGCCTCACGTTCCGTTTGTGTCTCGCTCTTTTTTTTTATTGAAATTGAGAAGTTCTCTTACAAGCTAGTGTCTCCCGCGGGTAGGAACGGCCATCGATCCCCTTCTATAAGTCATTCGCTCTGTCCTGTCTAATTTTATACCTGCAGTCTGACTCATTATAAATGGGATCCTAATGAGCGCGCACTCGCTCAACCCGCTAGACAGGATGCCTCGGAAGGAGGTTGAGGGCGCAGAAGTTGTCACCCTGCGTGCACCCGTCTTGTCACTGGTCAGGCCCGTATTGAGGCGCACGTGCCCCCGCCTCACCCTTTATTGGCCCACCTGGGCATAGGATGTGACAGAGCGTGGGATGTGCAAGTTGATCTGATGGAGCGCTCCAACAGTGCACTTGAGTATATCTGACTTGATTGTGACGGTGTCCACTTTGCATTGAAGGATGTCTGCCCGCATGCTGCTCAAGCTCGGGCTCCCTGGTCCGCACCTGCGTCTTGTGCCCCGGGGTGGCCCCCGGCCTCTGTGCGGAGGCCACGTCCTAACTTGTGTACGGTAATATGTACCTCTGTCCAGGTAGCCTGTATAGGGAATCCTGTCAGCATGAAAAGTGCATTCTACTTTTTAAAGCTTTTCCCATTTTTCAAAACATTTTCCCATCTCCCCTTCCATTCATCTTGAAGGAAAGTTATTACAGACATCTGCTACTTCTGACAATTATACCGAAATGTCATCTCTAACTCTGTAACATGGTAAGCTCTATGTACAGATGGAGCCCACATATGTTTATTCAAATATATGTTTATAGGAAAGAAAACTGCAGGCTACGTGGATTGGGCACTGTCAGTTGACAGAAGAAATTCCACATTATACAAGTGTGCTGGATTCCATTATTTTGATCTTTTTTACTTCACTTATTCCCCTAGTTTGAATATTTGTAGTGCTTTCTTATACGAATTTGTGTCTGTTGCCTGTCATTATTGGACTAACAGAAAACATGGCTGGTAATTTTTATGAGCCATCTATTGTTTTATGCTTTGTCATAGATCACATTCTGTACTTAATTCAATTTATAGAAGTGAATATCAGTACGATTCTTGCAGGCCAACATCATCCAACCAAAGTTGGCCAACTTTATTTATTAGTTTTAGCATTCAGCAAGCTCCATTGCTCGTGCCGGTATGTTAGCCAACTTCCCAACTCAGCCTATTCCGTCTCAAACCTCCTTCGATCCTGAAAACGATAAAACACATTTTGTTCAACTCTTTACTTCCTCGTATAGAAGCAATCATCTCAAAAGATCTGTAACAATTAACGGTTATATAGCCACCAAACTTGTGTCTTTGAAAATTATCGTCTTTTCTTTAAAAAAAATCGATAAATTCCACTCTTGTCATCAGTTATTATTAGAGATCTTTTCATTTGCTATCCTCGCGAGATGAAGTACACTTATGTTTTGTTGAGATCGAAATTGAGAGAGACAAGAACACAATTGATTCAACTACACTTTTATTCATTCATTCTTTTCCTTTTATACATGATGAGGAGGCATAACACGAAGGGACACATCCAGTTAGAGGAGGAGTCGCAACCCATTGGAAGGGAGAAACTGCACTGTTTCAAGTGTTCATATTATTGTACTGTAACACTTCCCTTTGAACGCTTGAAGTCTTTGTGTATGCTTATAATCTTCGAAAAATCCAGTGGGAAAAATCGAAGATAAACGAAATATATACATAGTAAAATGCTTATGTAAAAACTTCTCAAAATATTATAAAATAGGAGAAACACACATCATAAAATGTTATGAGTGTTTTCGAATAAAAACTCCTGTAGGAAAAATTTCGAAAAACAGACATTACTTGCGTTGTCATTGCCTCATTAAAACTTATTGTGAGAAACCTTTAAAAGTAAAACTCTGTAGGGATCGAATGCCCAAGGGGGGGGGGGTGAATTGGGCTACTTCAAATTTTAAGTCAATTTAAAGCTTAAGTGAAATCTAATTCTCTAAGCAAGCCAACAGTGCAATTAAGAGAATTAAGTGCGGAATTGAGAATTGCGTAATCGTAAAGGAGTAGGGAGGAGGAATGCAAACGCTCGAAGACACGGGGACACGTCGATTTTTCCCGTGGTTCGGTGAGATCACTAGGATCCACCTACGTCCACGTTGTGGCACCCACCTAAGGGTATCGCCACTCCCAAGTCACCGAGACGAGGGAATCCACTAACTTCCTCCGTTCGCCATCCTTGGCAAGGTGGAGCTCAAGCCTTGTACAACTTCGATCCTCCGGGCTTCCACAATGGTCTCGGCAAGCTCCGGAGCGATCTCTTCACTCTCCTCTTGATACAAGGTGAGTGCAATCACCAAGAATGCACTTCCTCACGGCTCTCCCTACTCTAGAGTCTCCACTCACCCAGAGAGGACGCACACAAGCTTAACTCTAAGAGGAACTAGCCTATATCTTGAGGTGTGAAAGGGTTACAAGAGTGTGAAAATGAGTATTCTAAGTCTTGGACACTTGGGGAATGTGTAGTGGTGCTCTTGTTGTCCAGCCCCCGAAATGACTGGTGGGAGGGGGTTAAATACTCAGCCAACCGAATTAGCCGTTGGAAAAGTGGGCTGATTACTTTTTCTGTGTACATCGGATGATCCGATGACCCCCTTTTATGAGCATCGGTCTAATTAGATTAGCTGACGTCATTCTGTCAGAAATGACCGTTATTAGACCGATGCTTCACCTCCTTCATCATCGGAGGATCCGATGAATAGATCTTCAGTCTGGTTGAGTTGATAATTTGCTTCTGTTGTAATCGATCGATGTGCATCTGCCTTCAACATCGGATGATCCGGTGTTCAGTCCTTCAGAACACTTCAGAAAATTTGCTTACTGTTGTATTCATCCGATGTTCACTTGATACACATCGGATGATCCGGTGTGTACTTCATTCTGAGGTCTTCTTCTTCTGTTGAGTCCAAATCGACCGATGCAGTCATTCTTCAGATCACCGGATGATCCGGTGTGTACAATTTGTTTCCTTCGAGTTGAGTTGGACTGATCTTTTGGATTTTGGACTTGTGACCTCTTGAACACTTGTTTGTATGGCTCTTCTGATGGATATGAAGCTTCTTGTGTTGCCAATTTTGATAAGGTTGCGTCGTTGTACGAGTTCCTCATTTGTTTCCGATTAACCCCTTAGGTTAGTTCGTTGAGGGGTCTCCTTTTGCATCCAATGAGCAGTAGATGACATTTATGAGTGATTGATCGACGTTTGATTCATTGTACATGAAACCTCGCATCCACAAACTCATTAGTGGTAATTAACGGTTGTCATTAATCACCGAAACCGTACCTCGTGGGGGCCTAGATGCTTTCAATCTCCCCCTTTTTGGTGATTGATGACAACACAACGAGTAGAGCATAAAAGTAATGGAATTTGAAACGCAAACGCAATGCTCATAAAGAAATGTAATCGGAACAACATGCAACACAAGGAGCTCGAAGGCTCAAACAGTGATCAAATATAAATCATAAGAGTGAAGTAGCATACTGAATTACAAATAGTAGCAAATGATAACAATCAAGTCTCAAATAGAAGCAAATAACAAGTCTGAAAGCAAATAGATAACTAGCACTCCCCCTAAGCCCAAGACACTCCCCCTAACTCTAACTCTTCTCCCCCTTTGGCATCAAGACACCAAAAAGGGAAGAGGAGTACCTAGGACTCCGGAGCTCTCGGGGCGACGGTGAAGCGGTCGACGTCGGCGGTGTCGGAGCTGCTCGAGGTAGACGTCGCCGGAGCTGGTGCTGGAGCGGGAGGAGCCGGAGGTGCTGACGTGGCTGGAGCTGGAGCTGCTGGAGGGTCCGCTGGAGCTGGAGCTGCTGGTGGAGAAGGCACGGCCGGGAGAGGCGAGAACTGGAACGGCACCGTCGAAGCCAGCAGTGGAGACATGCTGTAGCTCGGGATCGGCGACGCCGGTGCTGGAACTGAAGCTGGAGCCAGAGGAGGTGCTGCTGGAGGCTGACTGAGACCGGTGTGCTGTGGCGGAAGGGCTATCCCGGTCTGCTGGTAGAGGTTGGTGATCAACCCCAGGATACCCATCATCGCCTGCTGGGTCTGCTGCTGCTGGTCCAGTGTCCTCCGGTGCATCTGGTCCACCAGACTCGTGAACCGGTCCGTGTCCTCGCGCCTCTGGCGGGCCATCTCTAGCTGCATCTCTGTCTGCTGCCTCTGAAGCTCTGCGAGCCGCGCAGCCTGCTCTGCCCTGGCCTGCTCGGCTGCAAGCCGGTCCTACCGCTGCTGCTCGACCATCTGCTGGAGCAGTGTGGTGAGCTCGGACGGCTGGGACACCTGAGCCTCTGACACTGGTGGAGGCGTCGGTGGTGCAGCAGTGGAAGCTCCCGCCTCCGCGTCGTGCTGCCTCGGAGAAGGAGGCGGAGGAGGGAAGTACTCCTCAACACTGTCGCTGGTGTCACTGTCTGACCACACGTGCTCAAGTCCACCTCCCTGAGCCTCAGCCTGAGCGAGCGCCTCATCCTCCTGAGCTAACTCGGTCCAGTCCTCCTCGGAGAGGCGAGCTCTGACCTGTCGCTCGACTGGACGACCAAGACGGCGGTCTCCAGGAGCCGGCACCCGGTAGTGGCCGAACCTCGTGGCGTGCATCTCTGTCATGGGTGCGGTGACTGGCGAGTCCTCTGGCGCTAGCAGGAACAACAGACGACTGATACAGTGACCGTAGACCAACTGTCTCAGCATGCCGACTCCGTCAGTGATCACGTCCTCCATCTCGCAGATCAGCACATCTACGATGTCGAACTCCATCCCGTTCATGACGTAGAACAGGATGGTCTGCTGGAGGCTGGTGAACCCCTCTAAGTAGCCGGACCTCGGTAGAAGTGTACGCCTGAGGATGTGGTGAACGGTCCTGGCTGCAGGTGTGAGGAGAGCTGGCACCCTCGGCTGATCTGGCGTGAAAGGGTGGGTGAACAAGCCTCTGATCTCCTCAAACGGGGGTGACACTCCCCCTGTCAGCGGCCTCCTCGGCGGGTCTGCTCCTCCGTACACAACCTCGTGCAGGCACGTGAGGTGTGTGTCCACTCCCAGCAGCTGAGCCAGTCTCTCTCTGGATACGTCGTGCTGCTGCCCCATGAACATGAAGTGAATGGACCGACGTCCCTCAGCGACGTAGAGTGTCGCGTAGAACACACGGACCCACTCCTCCACGTAGACACTCCTCTGGTGCGACAGCAGATCCACCAGTCCTCTGTACCTCTCAAAGAACGGCCTGATGCCGTGACCCACTGCCGCTGCAAGCTGATCCCAATCGATGTACGTGTGCTGGAACAGCTTGTGCCCCCGACGTCTGTACATCTCGTACAAAGACGCCTGCGTCACCGTCCAGAACCGGGGGTCCACACGAGTGTCCCTGGGCTGCGGGAACCACTCCTCAGGCAGTGCAGTCCATCTGAGCTTCTTCAACTGCTTGGCCTTGTACTTGCGGTAATCTGTCAGTCTGACGTCTTCGGCGACCCTGGCAGCAGTATCCATCTCGTAGATGGCCCTCTGGGCCTCTCTGTCCTCAGCGAGGTCGGCCGCAGTGGGGCGGCGACTCGCGGTGGGGGTCTGACCTCCCCCTCGAGTCCTGACGGTGCGCCGGCGAACCAGTGGCGTCACCGCAGTCTCGTCCTCGTCCTCAGAGTCGTCCGGCGGCACTGGCTGCACCGGCGGCTGCTGCTGCGACTGCCTCTCACGTGCCTCGCGAATCCGGAGGGATCCGCGATGGCCGCGCTTGCGCTCCTCGGCGGCGCGAGCGGCCAACTCTGCGCGTCGTGCATCCTTCGACAGCTTTGGCTTCTTTGCGACGGGCTCCTCGATAGCCTTGCCTTTGCCTTTGCGATCACGGGCCATCTTCAAGAAATTCGAGAGCAAGGGTTAGCGAAAAGATGACGGGAAACAATGAAGGACGTCGCGCTGCACGGAACAAACCTCGTCGACGAAAAGACACGAGATCGATGAAAGGCGACGAACGGCGACGATCGATGGCTCGGGCGAGAAACCCTAGCAGGGAGAACTGCCGGCGGTGGAGGCTGGTGAAGGAGGTGATGTCTGGTGGTGGCGGCGGCGACCAGAGGAGAAGCGGCGGCGGCGCCCTGGAGGGGCGGCGGCGGCGCCCTGGAGAGGCGGCGGCGGCAGCCGACAGAGGCGACGGCGGCGGCGCGGCCTGGGGAGGCGCGGCGGCGGCGGTCGGGAGAGAGGCGGCGGCGCCCTTGGGGACGGCGGCGGCGGCTGACCGACGGCGAGGGCGCGAAGGGGGCGATGGAGGCGGCGGTGATCGGGAAGAGACGAAGAAAACCGGCCGTACGATCTTAAATAGGGTCCCGTGACCTAACCGTTACAAACACACCGGATCGACCGATGTGCATTGGTGGCAAGCATCGGTCGAACTCAACAGAGAGTTAGTCCAAAAACCCTCGTTGAACACCGGATGATCCGACGTGCACTTCGTCGATCATCGGTCGAATTCTGCAGGGCACCAGTAGATTGAACATCGGATGCTCCGATGTTTCCTGAAATGAACTCATCGGTCGATTTCTGGATGCTGGCTGAACTGAACTCTGAACTGAAGCACCAACTGATCCGATGACTGTTCTGGCCTTAGCATCGGATAATCCGATGACTACAGAAAACCTAAGACTGCCCATATATGTCCTTGGACTTTAAACACACAAAGATAAAACGAGTCTTAGGACTTTTTGGGCACCTCCTAACCCTAATAAGGCTTTTCGATATAGTGCCACAAATCGGCTAAGCCCTTAAGCAAATAGAGCACACAAAGAGAATTAGGAGGGAAAAACCACGAAAATGTAGGCCCATGCTTTGTGAGCTAGAGTATGGAAACTTCTATCTCATTAAAGCATGTTCCTTTAGAATTTTGCTCTTTCCACATCATATGAGTTGAGATATTGCATTTCAAACAAGTCTCCTTCTCATGATGTGGGTTCCCCTTTGTGACAATCTACCGTATGCAATGTCAAACAAGATAATGCAAAATATTAGATGAATGCAAGTCTATATGACAGGAATCATGCAAGGCATAAAATAAATCTATCTTGCCAAGTTTAAACCTGCCAAAGACTTACTCAGGGAAAACTATTTCTAGCTCGCCCCTATCCTTTGGGAGTTAGGCAAGACCTATATGACATGCAACCTTACATGAACATGGCAATTTACATGACGTTAGATGCATCTAGCACATTTAACTCACTTCTAAGCCTAGAAAAAGTTTTCTCATCAAGTGGTTTGGTGAAGATATCCGCCAATTGTTCTTCGGACCTAACACCTTGCAAAGAGATTTCTCCCTTAGCCTCATGGTCCCGCAAGAAGTGATGGCGAATATCAATGTGCTTAGTGCGGGAGTGTTGAACGGGGTTTCTAGCTATCTTAACCGCACTTTCATTGTCACAAAGGAGAGGCACACAACCAAACTTAATTCCAAAGTCCAAGAGGGTTTGCTTCATATATAGGATTTGGGCACAACATGCACCGGCCGCTATATACTCCGCCTCCGCGGTGGACAAAGCCACGGAATTTTGCTTCTTGCTCGACCAAGAAACTAGGGAACGCCCAAGTAAGTGGCAACCCCCGGAGGTACTCTTGCGGTCTACACGGCATCCGGCAAAGTCCGAATCCGAGTAACCTAAGAGATGAAAACTAGCGTTCTTGGGGTACCACAAACCTACACTTGGGGTATGCTTGAGATACCGAAGTATCCTAAAGACCGCCTTCTTGTGCGATTCTTTAGGTGCCGCTTGAAAGCGAGCACACAAGCACACGCTAAACATAATATCGGGCCTAGATGCGGTAAGATATAGCAATGAACCAATCATGGAACGGTAATGAGATTGATCAATAGATTTACCGTCCATGTCCGCGTCGAGATGACAATTTGTCGCCATTGGAGTGCTTCTTGAGCTACAATCTCCCATCTCAAATTTCTTCAAGAGGTCCTTAGTGTACTTCTCTTGATGGATGAAGGTCTCCTCTTGAAGTTGCTTGATTTGAAATCCTAGGAAGAAGTTGAGCTCTCCAATCATTGACATCTCGAATTCCCTAGACATCATTTTGCCAAACTCATGGCTAAGAGCTTTGTTAGTTGAGCCAAAAATAATATCATCGACATAAATTTGACAAAGAAATAAGTCTCCGTCGATGTCCTTGGTGAAGAGTGTAGTGTCCACCCTCCCAATCTTGAAACCTTGCATGACGAGGAAGTCCCTTAAGCGCTCGTACCATGCCCTTGGAGCTTGCTTGAGTCCATAGAGTGCTTTGTTTAGCCTATAGACATGGTTAGGGTTTCTTGGGTCCTCAAACCCGGGAGGTTGCTCAACAAACACAAGTTCATTAATATAGCCATTGAGAAATGCACTCTTAACATCCATTTGATAAAGCATGATATTATGATGAGAAGCAAAAGCAAGGAGTATGCGGATAGCTTCTAACCGTGCTACCGGGGCGAATGTCTCCCCAAAATCCAAACCTTCAACTTGAGCAAATCCCTTCGCCACAAGCCTAGCTTTGTTGCGGACCACCACGCCATTCTCATCTTGCTTGTTGCGGTAGACCCACTTCGTTCCAATCACATTCTTGTCCTTGGGTCGCTCCTCCAACACCCAAACTTCATTGCGGGTGAAGTTGTTGAGTTCCTCTTGCATAGCCATCACCCAATTGGAGTCTTGGAGAGCTTCCTCAATGCTTTTGGGTTCTACACACGACACAAAAGAGTAGTGCTCACAAAAAGATGCAACATGACGTGAACGAGTACTTACTCCCCGTGAAGGACTTCCAATGATTTGATCCATTGGATGTGCCTTGGAGATGCGCCCATGTCTCATCAACGGTTGTGAGTCACTTGGTGGTGGTGAAGCATCTTGCTCGTCTTGTGGTTGGACTTCATCTTGGACTTCATCTTCTTCTTGGTGTTGTGTGGCTTGTTGGTCTTGCATAGGCAATGGATCATCTTTGTCTTCTTCTTCATCCACTTGAGGCGCCATGGAGGTGTTGATGTTCGGACTTGAAGCTCCCCCTTGATCATGGCTCTCCTCAACTTCGGGCTTGATGTCTCCTATGGTCATGTTCTTCATAGCTTCTCGTAGAGGCTCATCATCTATATCATCATGACCAAAACTCTCCTCTTGGGAGCCATTAGTCTCATCAAACTCAACGTCACAACTTTCTTCAACTAACCCGGAGGTTTGGTTGAATACTCGATATGCCTTTGAGTTTGACGCATAACCAAGGAAAATACCAACATCGCACCTTCTTTCAAACTTACCAAGTCTTTTCTTGCGGTAGATGTAGCACTTGCATCCGAAGACCCGGAAGTAGGAGATGTTGGGCTTTCTCCCAATGAGGAGCTCGTAGGGAGTCTTTTGGAGAAGTCGATGAAGGTAGACTCTATTTGCGGCATGGCATGCCGTGTTGATCGCTTCCGCCCAAAACTTCTCCGACGTCCCATAATCATCAAGCATGGCTCTCGCGAGGGTGATTAGTGTCTTGTTCTTTCTCTCAACAACACCGTTTTGTTGAGGGGTGTATGTAGCCGAAAATTCGTGCTTGACTCCTTCACGGTCACACCACTCCCCAATATTGTAGTTCTTGAACTCGGTGCCGTTGTCACTCCGGACCTTGATGATGGGAAGTTGGAATTCCCGTTGAGCTCGTTTTGCAAAGGTCTTGAAGACTTCCGGGGTTTCACCCTTGTCACCGCCAAGGCTTTGGTAGGTGGACGGTCCGAAGAGGTCCATGTGAAGTAGTTCGAGCGGCTTGGAGGTAGACACCATTGTCTTCATCGGATGGTGCGAAGCCACTTGCTTCCCGGCTTGACATGCGCTACATAGCTTGTTCTTTTCAAACGTCACGTCCTTTACGCCGGTCACCATCCCTAGCTTGAAGGACTTCTTGAGCTTGCTCATTCCTATGTGAGCAATCCTCCGATGCCATAGCCACCCCAAACTTGTCTTGGTGAAAAGACAAGTGGTTAGGCTTGCGCTCTTGTTGGAGAAGTCCACCAAATATAGATGACCATGCCTAAAGCCCTTGAATATTAGCTCTTTGTTAGCTACACTAGACACCACAACACCATCTTTGTCAAATGTGCACGTTAGTCCAAGATCACAAAGTTGAGCAATAGAGAGCAAATTAAAGCTAAGAGACTTAACGTAAAGCACATTCGAAATGGACAAGTCATTAGAAATTGCAATTTTACCTAAACCAATTACCTTCCCCTTTGAGTTATCACCAAAGGTGACTTGTTCATGATTGTCGGGGTCTTCTATGGAGGTGAACATACCATCATTGCCGGTCATGTGTTGAGTGCACCCACTATCGAGTACCCAATGTTTTCCTCCGGCTTTGTAGTTCACCTACACACATGAAGTTAGTTTTTGAGTTTAGGAACCCAAGCCAACTTAGGTCCTTGTATGTGTGATACAAGTGATTTTGGGACCCAAAGTTGCTTGGGGAGCTTCCCCTTCATGCCCTTGATGTTTTTGCCAATGAACTTCGCCTTCACCTTTCCACCTACTTTGCTCAATAGATAGTGACAATCATTGAAAGTAGATGAATAGTTAGGAGGTAATTTTGGAGAAGGACGAGTGGGAAGAGGGCACTCCCTAGTGTGATGTCCGGTGACCTCACAATGTTGGCAATAGGATCCCACTTCCTTGATGAAGCTTGTCCTAAGCTCCGGTGAGGGCACCTTCCATTTGTTGGGCGTAGGGAAGGTCCCAAGTCCCCTCTTGTTGAAGCCTTTAGCTTGTTGGAAGAGGATCTCCTTGTGCTTGTCCTCTCCCTTGGAAAGTCTAGCCACACTAGTGCGGAGACTTTCGATCTCGTCCATTAGCTCCTTCTCCCTATTAGCTTTCAATGGCAAAGACTCATGCAAATTGTTAGTGGCATGTGAACTAGCGGGTGTTTTGCCATCAAGAGTTTCTTTCTTCAAGTTATTCAATTTTAGTTCCATTGCTTCATAGGAAAGACTAAGTGTCTCATGCTCTTGAACTAACTCGTTATGCTTAGCCAATAGTGCCGAGTTAGCTAAGTCAAGCTCATGGAACTCAAGCTTGATTTGAGCCTTCTCCTCCTCGATTTGCTTGACATGTGACTTGAGCGTTTCATGCTCATTAAGTATGGTGACATACTTGTCTTGCAAATCGAGGTTGGCACCCTCTAGCTTAGCGCGAGTTAGCTCAAGTGCCTTAACCTTAGCCTTTTCCCTTTTGATAATGGCATGATATTCATTAATCATAGATGCTAGTTCATCGGGAGAAAGTTCATCATCACTTGAGTCATCACATACCTTTGTGTTACCTTTCGCCATGAGGCACATAGGCGGTGGAGGAAGGGGTGAGTCATCCTTGTTGACGATAGCGAGGCTTGCCAAGTTTTCTTCCTCATCTTCACTATCATCACTTGTTTCTTCATCGGTGACCCACTCATTTGCTTCGCACATGAAGACCTTTTGAGGTCCTCTTCTCTTCTTTGGAAAGAGCTTGGTCTTCTTGCCTTTGTCAAGTTTCTTCTTTCCAAAGGTGCGCTTGGGCTTTGCATCTTCATCATCATCACTCTCTTCTAGCTTGCGATGCTTGCCCTTGTCCTTCCTCTTGTCCGGTCTTGGACAATCATATGATATGTGGCCTTGATCGCCACAATTGTAGCACGTCTTGTTTTCATCTCTCCTTGGCAAGAAGGCTTTCTTCTTGGGATCAAACGAGTATCCCTTCTTGGCAATCTTTGAGTTGAGACGTGAAAACTTCCTCATCATCAATGCAAGCTCATCATCATCATCATCTTCACTTGTAGCTTGTTCTTCCTCACTTGAGCTAGGCTCAACCACTTTCTTCTTCTTGGTATGTGTCTTCTTGGTTGAGGCCTTGAGAGCAATGGTCTTTGATGATGATGACTCCTCCATCATTCCAAGCACACTCATCTCATGAGCATGTATCTCTCCAATGAGCTCCGAAACCTCAATGTTGTCAAGTGACTCCTTTTGGAGCATTGAGTTGATGATGTTGTACTTGGGCTTGGGAAGTAGCATGAGGATCTTGCGGTTGATGAGTCCCTTGCCAAGAGAAGCAATGTCAAGAGCATTAATTTCCTCAATGAGTACATTTAAGCGAGAAAACATTTGATTAACATTCTCATGAGGAAGCATTTTAAAATCATCATACTTGGATTTAAGCAAGTGATATTTGAGCTCTTTGACACGAGAGGAACCCTCATGGATCTCAATCAAGCAAGCCCAAATTTCACAAGCTTTCTCCTTACTAGCAATTCTAGCAAATACATCTTGACTAATGCACTCATAAATAGCATTCCTAGCCTTAGCATCCCATTTTAGTTGATCACCAATATATTCATGGTTGCCAAACCCCGCATGGGTCGCTTCCCACACTTCGGGAGAAATTGCCTCAAGGTAAGCGCGCATGCGTGCTTTCCAATAAGCAAAATTCTTGCCCTCGAAGGTAGGAACCGAACCCCCATTCTTGGCCATTTTTGCTCTCTAGCGGTGAAGCTAGAATGATCCAATGAGCAACCTTGCTCTGATACCAATTGTAGGGATCGAATGCCCAAGGGGGGGGGGGGGGGTGAATTGGGCTACTTCAAATTTTAAGTCAATTTAAAGCTTAAGTGAAATCTAATTCTCTAAGCAAGCCAACAGTGCAATTAAGAGAATTAAGTGCGGAGTTGAGAATTGCGTAATCGTAAAGGAGTAGGGAGGAGGAATGCAAACGCTCGAAGACACGGGGACACGTCGATTTTTCCCGTGGTTCGGTGAGATCACTAGGATCCACCTACGTCCACGTTGTGGCACCCACCTAAGGGTATCGCAACTCCCAAGTCACCGAGACGAGGGAATCCACTAACTTCCTCCGTTCGCCATCCTTGGCAAGGTGGAGCTCAAGCCTTGTACAACTTCGATCCTCCGGGCTTCCACAATGGTCTCGGCAAGCTCCGGAGCGATCTCTTCACTCTTCTCTTGATACAAGGTGAGTGCAATCACCAAGAATGCACTTCCTCACGGCTCTCCCTACTCTAGAGTCTCCACTCACCCAGAGAGGACGCACACAAGCTTAACTCTAAGAGGAACTAGCCTATATCTTGAGGTGTGAAAGGGTTACAAGAGTGTGAAAATGAGTATTCTAAGTCTTGGACACTTGGGGAATGTGTAGTGGTGCTCTTGTTGTCCAGCCCCCCGAAATGACTGGTGGGAGGGGGTTAAATACTCAGCCCAACCGAATTAGCCGTTGGAAAAGTGGGCTGATTACTTTTTCTGTGTACATCGGATGATCCGATGACCCCCTTTTATGAGCATCGGTCTAATTAGATTAGCTGACGTCATTCTGTCAGAAATGACCGTTATTAGACCGATGCTTCACCTCCTTCATCATCGGAGGATCCGATGAATAGATCTTCAGTCTGGTTGAGTTGATAATTTGCTTCTGTTGTAATCGACCGATGTGCATCTGCCTTCAACATCGGATGATCCGGTGTTCAGTCCTTCAGAACACTTCAGAAAATTTGCTTACTGTTGTATTCATCCGATGTTCACTTGATACACATCGGATGATCCGGTGTGTACTTCATTCTGAGGTCTTCTTCTTCTGTTGAGTCCAAATCGACCGATGCAGTCATTCTTCAGATCACCGGATGATCCGGTGTGTACAATTTGTTTCCTTCGAGTTGAGTTGGACTGATCTTTTGGATTTTGGACTTGTGACCTCTTGAACACTTGTTTGTATGGCTCTTCTGATGGATATGAAGCTTTTTGTGTTGCCAATTTTGATAAGGTTGCGTCGTTGTACGAGTTCCTCATTTGTTTCCGATTAACCCCTTAGGTTAGTTCGTTGAGGGGTCTCCTTTTGCATCCAATGAGCAGTAGATGACATTTATGAGTGATTGATCGACGTTTGATTCATTGTACATGAAACCTCGCATCCACAAACTCATTAGTGGTAATTAACGGTTGTCATTAATCACCGAAACCGTACCTCGTGGGGGCCTAGATGCTTTCAAACTCACATAAGAAAAAGAGTACAATTTGATGCAGAATTGTCAGGTGGTTTTCAATGAAACTCCCCATAAACCTTGCAAATCTCTAAGTCTACGCATACCAATACCTGCAACACATTTAGAAAATGTGGAGTATGGCAGGGACTTAGTAAATAAATCTTCTAAATTATCACATGATTTAGTTTGTTAGAGATCAATTTCTCCATTCACCTGAAGTTCATGTGGGTAAAATAGTTTAGGAGTTATATGTTTAGTAACATTAGTTTTAACATAACCTGACTGCATTTGAGCAATGCAAGCCGCATTATCTTCATAGATAATGGTTGGTGACTCAATGAGCCCAATGCCACTTGATAGTTGGATATGATTAATCACTCTACGTAGCCAAGCACATTCACGTGCGACCTCATATAATGCTATGATTTCGGAGTGATTAGAAGACGTAGCAATTATAGTATGTTTAGATGACTTCCAAGAAATTGCCGTCTGTCCGTGTAAAAACACGAAACCAGTTTGTGATCTACCATTGTGGGGATCACTTAAATAACCTGCATCGGCATAACCACTGAGATTTAGATCTTATTTCTTTGGAAAGAATAGTCCAAGATCTTGTGTACCTTGAAGGTATCTTAAAATATTATTCACTCTATTCCAATGATGTATTGTAGGAGCGCTACTATATCTTGCTAATAAATTTACTACAAAAGCAATATCGGATATTGTGTTATTTGCAAGATACATAAGTGCACCAATGTTGCTAAGATATGGGTATTCAGAATCCAAAACTTCTTCTCCTTCTTGGCATGGCCGAAATGGATCTGTGTCCCATTCTAAGCCTGTTACTACCATAAGAGTTTTAAATGGATATGCTTTGTTCATATTGAATTTCTCTAATACTTTTTGAACATAAGCTGATTGGTGTACGAGAATGCCCGTATGAAGGTGCTCGAGTTGTAAACCCAAGCAAAATTTAGTTTTACCTAAATCCTTCATCTCGAACTCCATTTTAAGATGATTTTGTGCCTCTTTAAGGTCATTCTCAGTGCCAATGATATTTAAATCATCAACATATACTGATATGATATAAAAACCAGTTGAGGATCTTCGAATAAAGACACAAGGGCAATCATCATTTGTAGAGTAGTCTTTGTTTAAAAGGAACTCCTTCAGTCGGTTATACCACATCCTTCTAGACTGTTTCAAGTCATATAATGACTTGTTGAGTTTAACACAAAACATGTTGCGGTCTACTTTTCCATTCGGTATGGGTATCTCATCGGGGACCTTCATATAAATATCCGAATCTAGTGACCCATATAAATATGCAGTCACGACATCTATCAACTGCAAAGATAGATGTTTTTGTGTTGCCAGAGATATCAAATATCAGAAAGTTATTCCATTCATAATAGAAGAATATGTTTCTTTAAAATCAATGTCGGGTCTCTGCGTGAACCCTTGTGCAACTAGCCTTGCCTTGTATCTCACAACCTCGTTGTTTTCACTTCGCTTTCGAACGAAAACCCATTTGAACCCAACATGATATGTTCGAGGAGGAGTAAGTATTACATTTCCGAATACCTCTCTCTTTTTAAGCGAGTCAAGTTATGCCTTGATTGCTTCTTTCCATTTGATCCAGTCCGAGCGTTGTTTACACTCTGCCATGGTCTTATGATCAGGATCTTGGAGGAGATCAGCTATCATGGTTGAAAAGCATGAGTTGACAACCGTTGTATTATGGTCAAGTAATTCTCCAGAACTAGTATAATTGATGAAAATTTCTCTTATCTCCTGTAGTTCTTTTTGACTTCCCAACATAGAAGAATCCGAGTTTTCCAATTGTGCAGCCTGCTCTATAGTGCGCACTTGAGGGTTGGATAAAGGATTTAAAATATCCCTTTGATGTATGTCAACATTTTGTTGACTTGCATTTACTTTCCTCGAGGAAGGTCTAGTCTTTGGACGCTTGTTTGAAGCATCTATTCCTTTACTTGCTCTCCCCCTTTTCGGAGGTTGAGTGGTTTTTATTGGTACCTCCACTCGGCAAAGTGCATTGACAGCAGGATTCAAAGACTTTGTGACATTATTATAGTCGATAAATGTATCTAGCAAGTTACTAGCAATTTACTATAACTCTATAATTTTCTGGACTTGAAGTTCAGTTTCCTTTGTACATGGATCAACATTTAGGATAGATTTGTCATCCAAATTTATTTCTCGGCGGTCATTGATAAATTTATTATCTCCCCCTAAAGCTGGGAAATGACCCTCATTAAAAATACAATCAGTGAACCGGGTTGTGAATAAATCTCCTGTTAAAGGCTCCAGGTATTTAATAATGGACGGGAATTGATATCCCACGTATATTCCTAATTTCCTATGAGGGCCCATAGAAGTTCGCTTAGGTTGTGAAATTGGTGTGTATACAACACATCTAAATTTTCGCAGATGGGATATATTGGGTTGATCTCCACGTACAAGTTGTAAAGGGAAGGTGGTATGATATGCAGTTGGTCTTAATTGTAGAAGATCAGCAGCGTGTAAAATTGCATGACCCAAACAAGATGTTGGTAAATTGCATCCTTGTAATAATGGCCTAGCTATGAGTTTAACCCTCTTTATGAGAGATTCTGCTAAACTATTTTGTGTATGAACATATGGAACGGAATGCTGTACTTCAATTCCTTGAGCCATACAATAATCATTAAAGGCTCGAGATGAGAATTCAGCAGCATTGTCTATATGGATACTCTTAATCCTATATTTAGGATAATTCGCTTTCAATCTTATGACTTGTATCATAAATTTGGCAAAAGCATGGTTACGTGTAGATAATAAACACACGTGTGACCATCTAGTAGATGCGTCAATTAAAACCATGAAGTATCTAAATAGACCACACATTGGTTGTATGGGTCCACAAATGTCACCTTGAATTCTTTCAAGGAACTTTAATAGTTCAGCATGGATCTTAAGCGGGGAAGGCCACAAGATTAACTTGCCTATAGCACATGTAGTACACACAAAATCATTAGATTTTGGAAATTTAGTGTTCTTTAAATCATGGCCGGTGCAATTTCCAATAATTTTCCGCATCATCCCTATTCCGAGGTGGCCTAGACGTGAATGTCAGGTCTTAAATGTATCAACATTTTGAAAAATCATCTTGTATGCAACATATGATACGGGTTTTATGTACGTAAAGTACAGTGCAGATGGAGTAGAAGAAATTCTTTCTAGAACTTCTTGGCCAAATCCGGAAGACTTTGAAATAAGAAGAAATTCTTTTTTATTTTCTTCATGGGTATGTATATGTAACCCATTTTTCCGAATATCTCTAAAACTTATGAGAGTACGTGTAGAATTGGGATACAATAAAACATTCTCAATCATCACGTGTGTCCTATTAGGGAGAGTAATAGTGGCTTGTCCAGAGCTAACTATTGTCGCATCGCGCCCTGCGATGGTCAAAACATTTCCCGACCTCCTAGTTAGGGTCTGAAAATATTTTGTATCCCTAAGTATAGAGTTTGTGGTGCAACTATCCACGAGGCACATTTCTTCTTCCATCGGAAGTTTCCCGTAAAATCGTTGTTGCTCGCTTCTCTCTTCAATTTGCTCTTGTAGAGCAGTGTTGATGACGTGTTGAGATCGAAATTGAGAGTGACAAGAACACAATTGATTCAACTACACTTTTATTCATTCATTTCTTTTCCTTTTATACATGATGAGGAGGCATAACACGAAGGGACACATCCATTTGGAGGAGGAGTCGCAACCCATTGGAAAGGAGAAACTGCCACTATTTCAAGTGTTCACATTATTGTACTGTAACATGTTTCACCATAATCCCTATGCTTTTATCATTGGTCTGACAATGGCCTGTGACATGGAAGAAATAAGCATGCTGACACTAACATGCAGACCCTGTTCGAGTTGTAAAGGGGCCAGCATGTCAGCCTCAGCTCTGTATAGAGAATGAAAGCCCACGCAAAAGTTTATTCATTCAGCGACGTACATATAGCTGGCCAGGTTCAGAGGACGGCAACGTCCAATCCGCAGGAGAAGGACATGCACGTCGTGTGCGGATAACGGTCATGCACAACGGCACGATCCCTGCATGGCAGCGTGGGCACACGACGAAGTCCTCCAGCTCTACGCACGCACACACAAGGAACAGTAAAGAAAGGCCCGACCCAGTTACGTGCTTCTACAACCCCCCCCCCCCCCCCCCCAGTCTGATCGTCGTCCTCCACGATGCACAGACTGGATCGGAAGTCTTGGAACACTGAAGTGGGTAGGCCTTTCGTCATGACGTCCGCGAACTGCAAATGCGTCGGAATGTGTAGTACTCGCAGCTCTCCAAGCGCCACCTTTTCACGAACAAAGTGGATATCCAACTCGATGTGCTTGGTACGCCGATGATGTACTGGGTTCTGCGTCAAGTACACCGCGGAGACGTTGTCGCAGTACATCACTGTAGCTTTGTCGGTGGTGATGTAGAGTTCTTGGAGAAGATGCCGCAACCAGCAGCATTCGGCATCAACATTGGCCACCACCCGATATTCTGCCTCGGCGCTCGATCTGGAGACTGTGGTTTGGCGCTTAGAGGACCATGAAACGAGCGAGTCTCCGAGATAGATGCAGTACCCTGAAGTTGATCGGCGCGTGTCTAGGCAGCCGGCCCAGTCGACGTTAGAGTATGCAGTGAGCGTGAGGCTTGGCAAAGAGTGGATCTGTAGACCGTGCTTGAGTGTGCCCTTGATGTAGCGTAGGATCCTTTTGACAAGGGTCCAATGCACATCACGCGGCGCATGCATGTGGAGGCAGATTTGATTGAAGGTGTAGGCGATGTCCGGTCGAGTGAGCGCCAGGTATTGAAGAGCACCAGCGACACTTCTGTAGAATGAAGCATCATTGGATGGTGTACCCTGAGCAGCCGACACCTTAGGCTTGGTGTCGATCGGTGTCAAAGCCATCTTGCAGTTGACCATCCCGACACGATCCAGGATATCGGCGGCGTACCCGGCTTGGTTGAGGAAGAAGCCGGACGTGGTGCGTCAAACGTTGATGCCGAGGAAGTAGTGTACGGGGCCGAGGTACTTCATTGCGAATGCCACACAGAGACGCTGAACGATCTGCTGGAGCAGCGCCGACGTTGAGGCAGTTAGGAGGATGTCATCGACGTAGAGAAGTAGAAACACCGTTTGGTCGCCATGTCTGTATGTAAACAGAGAGGAGTCGGATAGTGTAGACTTGAAGCCGATGGCACGCAACTCCTTTGCAAAAGTATGGAACCATGCTCGCGGAGCCTGTTTAAGTCCATATAATGACTTAGACAGGAGGCAAACATAGTTCGGATGCTCGACGTCGACGAAGCCTGTTGGCTGTAGACAGTAGACACACTCTTGGAGATCGCCATGCAAGAACGCGTTCTTGACGTCGAGTTGGTGTACCGGCCAACCGCGGGTCGCCGCCAGATGAAGCACGGTACGGATGGTTGCGGGTTTCACAACGGGTGAGAATGTTTGATCGAAATCAACACCCCATTGCTGTTTGAAACCCCGTACCACCCAGCGTGCTTTACGCCTGTCGAGGGAGCCATCCGCATGCATCTTGTTTTTGAACAACCATTTCCCTGAAATGACATTAGCACCCGGTGGACGAGGGACGAGGACCAAAGTCTGGTTACGCACGAGTGCAGCGTATTCTTCCTTCATCGCGGCAAGCCACTCAGGATCTCTCAAGGCAGCGCGCACAGAGGTCGGAGGTGGCGTTGCTTTGGTTGCAGCGAGGGCCATGTACCGAGGGTTCGGCTTGTGGATGCCAGCCCTAGCGCGTGTTATCATTGGATGAGGTGGTGCAGTGGCAGGCGGTTGCATGGATGCTTGTTGAACGAGTGGACTAGGTGGAGCTGGCTGGTTGGATGCGGGTGTATCTGCATGTGGGATGGGACTTGGTGCAGCGTTGTTGCATGTGGGTGTGGGTTGTTGCGAAGTGGTGCCGATTGGACCGGGTAGTGCACTAGGTGGTGCGCGTGGATTGGGAGGTGGGGAACGTGGTCTGCATGCACCATGCGGACATGCGTCCCGCGGAGCAGGCATAAAGATAGGATCTGATGGCTGTTGCGGCTGTGTGGGGAAAACGGTCGGGGGTCTTGGTGTGGTGTCAAGAGTGGATCGAAACGGGAAGACCGTTTCATCGAATGTAACGTGCCTGGAGGTTATGACACGTTTGGAGGAGGGGTCAAAGCAGCGGTAACCTTTGCTGTTGGTGGGATAGCCAATAAAGATGCAGGGCGTAGACCTCGGGGCAAGTTTGTGTGGTGCAACGGCTGAGGTGTTGGGAAAACACAAGCAACTGAATGTACGAAGGTGGTCGTAGGAGGGGGCTCGGCCAAGAAGGATATCATGTGGAGTTAGATTGCTGCAGACACGACAAGGACGACGGTTCAACAAATAGGTTGATGTGGCAAGCGCGTCTGGCCAGAACGTCAAGGGCATGGTGGCATGGAAGAGCATTGTCCGCATGCTGCCATTGAGTGTGCGTATCAAGCGCTCGGCACGGTCATTTTGTTGTGATGTGTACGGGCATGTGAGTTGCAGGAAGATGCCGTGGGCATTAAGGAAGGACCGAGAGACATGATTATCGAATTCCTTCCCATTGTCGGTGCGTATGCAGACAATAGGTTGGCGGAATTGCGTGAGCACGAATGCATGGAACGATATCAGAGTGGGCAGTACATCCGACTTGTGTCACAGCGGAAAGGACCAAGTAAAGTGGGAGAAATCATCTAGAACGACAAGATAAAATTTATAACCAGAATTACTGGGGATGGGAGACCTCCATACATCACAATGTAACAATTGAAAAGGATGGAAAGAAAAATAGTCAGACGCAGAAAACGGTAGCTGGACATGTTTCCCACGTTGGCACGATGTGCAGGAGTGGTCGTCGGACTTGGTGCAGCACAAATCAAAGGAGGACAGAAGACGCCAAAGCTGTCCGTGCCCAGGGTGACCGAGCTGCGCATGCCAAAGCTTGGAGTCGGTGGAGGCTAGGAAGCTGCGGTGGGTCTTCTGTTTATTCGATGGTTGATGCAGGTGGTAAAGGTATCCGGATGAATCACATCGGAGAAGTGTCGTCCCCGTGCGAAGGTCCTTGATAGAGAAGCCAACAGGGTCAAAAACAACAGAAACAGAGTTATCACGGGTGAGTGCACGAACTGAAATGAGATTTTTGACCAGGTTAGGTGAAATGAGAATATTTTTGAGGTGCAGGGGGTGGCATTCATGGCAACGGTGGTCTGGCCGACCCGATGAACGGGTAGGAGCGCACCATTACCAACGACGATGTTTGAGGACTGAGGAGGTGATGTAGAGGAAGATAATATACCAGGGGTGTTGACCATGTGGGAGCTGGCGCCGGTGTCGAGCACCCTGTCTGTGCCTTCGTATGCACCGGTATGAGGGAGTCCCTGCAGAGCAGCCACAAGGCCGGGCGACAGCTAGGCTTGCTGGAAGCCTTGGGTAGACGTGCCGGAGAATGCAGGCGAAGCAGTTGCATGCATGGCCTGCTGTTGGTAGCCGGGTGGACGTGGCCCAAGGATCCCTGTGGTGGAAGGGCGCCACATGGACATAGGCCAAGCTTGGACAACCCCCGTCCAGGGATTGTAGCTAGCAGTCCAGGGAGCGTGCTGTCCTGGTGTATTGGTCGCAACACCAGTTTTGGGTCCAAAACTGTTGTTGTTTGGCGCCCGTGCAGCTCCCTTCTTCTTGCCTTGTCACCCCCACCCCCACCTTTTGCTGTGGAGGTGGAGTGATGTGCCGACGTCTCCAAGGAGTGCAAAACAGTGAAGGAGGCGTCGGTACTCGTCGTATTGGCCGCAGCCAAGAGCACCGAGTTGGCCTCCATCTTGGCTGTGTGAGCCTGCCGAGCTTCGTCCTGCAGAGATAGTCGCGGACGAAGAGGAACGAGGGCAGCGGTTTGATGGCTGCCAGGACGGAGATCGCATGGCTAAACTTGGAGCTCAGCCCGCGGAAGGCATTGATGACCAGCTGCGAGTTGGAAATAGGGTGTCCGACGTCACGCAACAGATTGGCAAGCTCCTTGAGCCTGCTGAAATAGTCGGAGACGCTGAGATCGCCTTGGAAGAGGCCATGGAACTCTTGAAGTGCGTACACGGCGCGTTGATCGGCATTGTCAAGGAAGAGACCGCGGAGTGCGCACCACAGATCGTAGGCCGATGGATGCGGCATGTGGATCATCTTCATGAGGGCATGTGAGATGGAGTTGTAGATCCACGACACGATGCACTGGTCAACTTGAAGCCAGTCGACATCGTGCCACATAGCTTGGGCGTCGACAGTGCCATCGACATGATCCACAAGCCCAAACTTGCGAAGCGTGGTGTCGAAGAACGAACTCCAGATAGAGAAGTTCGAGTCGCCGTAGTCCAGAACGAGAGGAATATGCATACGGATGTTCACGTGCTGGATGGTGGAGATGGTGACGGTGGGAGCAGAGGGCTCGGCGAAGGGATTGGTGGCGGCCGAGGAGCGCGTGGAAGAAGGTGTTGGACTCATCGACATGGCCGGCAAGAAGAAGAGAATTGGAGAGGATCGGAACTGTCTGATACCATATAGAGAATGAAAGCCCACACAGAAGTTTATTCATTCAGCGACGTACATATAGCTGGCCAGGTTCAGAGGACGGCAACGTCCAATCCGCAGGAGAAGGACGTGCACGTCGTGTGCGGATAACGGCCATGCACAACGGCACGATCCCTGCGTGGCAGCGTGGGCACACGACGGAGTCCTCCAGCTCTACGCACGCACACACACGGAACAGGAAAGAAAGGCCCGGCCTAGTTACGTGCTTCTACACTCTGGCCGCCGGGCATGCTGCTGACTCGCCTCTTCAATTCCCCGGTTGGTGACACAGCATTTCTTGGTGATGAACTGTCCGTAATAATAGGAATCGGAATGGAACTAACCGAAACTTATAAAATCGAGATATATTTCGGTTAGCAATACTTGAAAACTATTTTTTTATTTTCAATTTCTATTTCCAGTTAACCGAGTTAACTGAAATTTGGTCCAATAACTGATTGGAACCATCCCAACACGCGCTGTTTCTTCTCAACCAGACGACAACCTCGCCGCAACACACGCCCCCCCACCGCTTGCTACCGCCTGCGGCAGTGCCGCCCCACGCCCGTAGACAGCGCCACGAGCGCGACCCCAAGCTGCCGAATGCTGAACCTGACGTCCTCTGTTAAGTCCATTTTTTGGTTTAATCGAAAACCAAACTGAATATTTTCTATTAACCAGAGGACCGCCATTTTCTTTTGAATAAAGTAGTTAGATTTTCATTTCCTGAAGACGGAACTTTGGAAAAAAAAGGTTAACCAAACAGATCGGTTTCGGTTAAATCGAACGCCGAGGCCGAGTTGAAAAATCTTGAAGTCGGAACATTCTGTATTTGTGTACAAAATAAGTTAATCAAAATTGTTATATAAAACAACAAAGAGGGAAAAAGGGAAAAAAAGTATGGTCTCACCTTTCGTTGAATGCCATTAGGAGTATATTTTTTCAAAAAATAGTAATATTTTAACTGTAAATTTCAAAATGAAGTGAAAAAATTTGTTGTATATTTGAATTTGTTCCCAATCTAAGTTAAAATTGAATATGAATTTGTTACTATTATGTCTAAAATTTTCTAGGATCAATCAAACTTGGAAAGAATTGAATTTGATAAAATTTGAAATAAAAAATGCACTTAGAAATATCCATTATGTCTGTCAAAAAATATAAACAAAATATAAACCACAAGGTTTAAATTTAAATCTCTTGAAATAATAAAGTCTGTAGCACTAACCACTACACTGTTGGATTCTTTGCTACTTATTTTAGTAATAAACCTTAAAAGTCGGATTTTTCAAAAGGGCATATCCATTTTAAAATTTGCAATTGAAACATTATTATTTTGAAAAAATGCATTAGGATCCTGCACTCACGTGACCGCTAATGGTATTATCATAGGATCTTATGTGTGCGTTGATTGGCCATTTCCTGAGGTGGGCTGTACGCACTGGGCTAGTTTTGGCTTGTCGACACGGAAGTAATTTTCGGACATCCAATGTATAGGAGGTCACTACGCAAGCATACATAGTTCTTAATAACAATGCTGTTCTAGTTTCGGTAAGTTAAAATTGGGTTTGAAATATGTTATGTACCGGATAAAATATTGTGTGTAAAAATACTTACTCCACCTCAATTTCACCATATGGGTGGGTTGAATGATAATGTGTAAGGTTCATGCCATTAAAATTTGAAAACCCAAGATATGAATATTTAGTGATTGGATGAGAACCGTACGTACATGTGACTAACATGTGTGGATGTAGGTCATATGTTATAAATTGGCATATGATCTTGATGATTAATTGTCTCGATGACTGATTATGGCTCCAAGTGTTGGTATTTGAGGATCTTGATTAAGTTCACGACCAAGAATTGAATCTAGTGTCAAGTGAATGCAATCACTTGGCGTAGCCATTAGAGTTCAAGTCTAAAGGAAAATCAGACTATGAAGGGGGTTTAAGATGTTTCACATATGTCACACTAGTTAAAGATGAGTTTGGATGCCCTATGAGTCTCTTGGGCACTAGAGTGGCTCGAAGAGCATAATGAACCAAGTTGACAAAGTTAGAAACAAGGTAAAGGAGAAGACAAGATGTTTCATCTTCAGAAGAGTCACCGTAAGATACAATTAGAGTAAAATGCATTGATGGTCCATGAATTTGTATGAATGTATCATTTATGTCCACAAACTTCTAAAACGTATTTAGAGATCCTTAGCCTTATTAAGTGACTCATTAGAGATCCAATGCACACGTGGCACGCCTACACAGCAGACACGTTGGATCAGGCCTTTTTGCATCTAGGCCCTCATAAATCTTACTGTTGATATGGGGCTTATTGTGACTAAGGAGGCACATGTTCTGTTTCTGATGGAGTCAATCGAGAGCAGACGCGAGCGGCGATCGATCTGGGCGCTGCGTTCGTCGGGCACGGGACGGCGCGACTGGTTCGTCGGGCAGGGCCGACGCAGCTCGACAGCCTGAGATAGGAACAGAGTTAGCTCGACGACTACCAGCATGGTCGTCACCACGCTGGCGAGGATCTTGGCCTTCTTACTCTCCATCAATCATGCTGATGCCATGATCGTCCGGCGACGTGGCTCGCCTGCGCAGCTGCACCCCCCCCCCCCCCCCCCCCTTCCATTTTGACCCTCCGTTGCTGCACTGAACTTATGTGTTCGTCGTGTTCTGAGCAACTTTTAACTCGACGATTGCTATAAACGAGAGGAGAAGAGAGGAGACATGCAAGTGCCGATGAAGAATTTAACGACAGCATGGATCGAAATTTAATGACAGTATAGTGATGTGTGTGGTGTTGGTGCCTTTGTAGCTGCTGTTTGGCCAAACACATAGATTTAATGTTTCATCCACAAAAAGATTGAACATGTAAACAAACATCGTTATATCATTGTGTAATGAATCAAACTATCTGTATAGCTGATTAAGACTGTTACATAAGCATCGTGCTGGTCCAGGTCATGGGGCAACACAGGTTGACATGGTACAAGGGCTAAATCTCTCCACAGCTTCAAAACACTACAGAAGGAAAAATGACACGGCACCACGTTTTATTGCTCAAGATGCTCTAGTGAGCTCAATGGTTGTGCTCATCATCCTCATCATCTCCATCGGGTGATCCTCCTTCTCCTATCATATAAGGCTGTGGAAACAAACAAGTAAGATGGTACCCTAGTGAATATGAGGGGACATATAAAAATGCAACATCCCATGCTAATGCATGCACCTTACGCCGAAAGGATTTGAAGCCTCTTCTTTATGACAGATTCAATGAAAGGATTTGAAGCATGTGCGTAGTATGACTGAACCACAGCAGGAGCTTCCTGAGAATGGAACAACATAGAAAGAAATTGGTTCAGCTAGACCACGCAAGAGTAGAATGAACTGAACTAAAGCAAAAGTAAAGGTGGGAATGGTTTGGTTCCAAACCGGTTATAACAATTTGGTTCTTGCTTTGGTTTAGATTTGAATGGATTAAAATGGGTTAGACTCCTTTTGGATTGAAGGAATTAAAATTGTATGTCTTTGTAATCCTATAGAAATTGAAAATATAGGAATTGGGATGAGAAGCCCTTTGACAGCATCATAGAAAAAACAAGGGAACCTGTAGCATGAGCCAGAAAAGAAAAAAGAGGTCCAAGCTCATGTTAGGTTTCTTATAAAATTTAGCAAATGAGTTCATTCCTATGAAAATTACTCTTTGTTTTTCCTGTGAGCCAAATGATCATATAGGAAAAAATCTTTTACAAATTATATCCTTCAAATTTCTTTGTGATTCCTTCAATCCAAAGGGAGCCTTAGAATACGTAAACGGACTGGATTGGTTTGGTTAGAAGACATGTTTGTTCCAGTTTGGTTTGGATGATAACAGTTCGGTTTCTAATGGGTCGAGCTCATGGATCCCGCACTACTGGAGAATAATCCTGGTCAGTTACGTAGGATAGAATTTGTTGGGCATGCCGTAACTCTCTCATACACGTTGCCATCTCTCCTGTAAACGTTAGCACTACTCCCTACGATATAGGATCTGTAACCTCCTCTCCAACGTCATGTAACGTGCCTATTTAATGGCCACTCATCAATGGAATACGAGTGTGCTTGTGCCTCATCTTTCATGGTAATCAGAGCGGTGAGATCCTAATCTTTCTTACCCACCCTCCCAAATTCCCATGGCTTCTACTGACTCATCTCTGTCCAGCAACTCGACCGGTGCCATGCCCGGCAGTTCCTCTTCGAGCGCCCAATTTTCCTCCATGGCCACCCCTCTTACCACCATTGTTGCAGCCACAAATTCTGTGAATATAACCAGCCTCGTCACGGTTCGTCTGGATATGCTCTCCACGTCATACAGACGCTGGAAACGACTCTTTCTTGTCATTCTTGCCAGGTTTCATCTACGTCATCACGCCGACGGGTCAGAGCCATAGCACGACGACCCGGCTTGGATCCAGGAGGACCTTACGGTTCTCATGTGGATTCATGCAACACTTGCTGATGATTTACTGGACTTCGTCCTGGATGATGATGAATCAACGACGCTTGGCATCTGGAACAAGATAGCCAATTATTTCCTTGGCAACAAAGCTAGTCGTGCAGTCCATCTTGAACAAGAGCTACACAATCTAGAACAAGGTGATATGTCTGCCTTTGCATATTGTCACAAGCTGAAAACTCTTGCCGATGCTCTTGCAGATTGTGATCAAGCAGTCACAGATCGTGCACTTGTTCATCAACTCATCAGAGGCCTCAATCCCAAGTACTCAGTCCTGCGACAGTTGCTGCATGCTCTTCCCTCCTTTCATACTTTCATGGAGGCTCGTGACCAGTTGATTGTTGCTGAAAATTCATTGTCTGATTCTAAGACAACCACTCCAGAGACTGCACTCAATACCACCGAGGGAGCCAACGACACCAGCAATCACAACTCCAACTCAACAGCGACACACTCTGAAGGTGAACGTGATGGTTCTTCTGGCGGGTCACGTGGCCGCGGCCGAGGACCTCGCGGTCGTGGTCCGTGGTGGACGCTTCAATGGAAATGGACGTGGTGGTGGAAGACATGCACCTTCAATGCCTAATATCCCACCTTGGTTTGCCCAGTGGTTTGGGTCTGCACCTATGTGGCATGCACCTTGGACAGGCTCTACAGGGCCTGGTGTACTTGGCTCTCGGCCAGCTACCGCTCAGACGTTCAATGCCATGTTCGTTCTACCATCCACCCAGTTTGCGCCATCTACTCCGGTTCCCTACGACACAACCAGTGTTCTTCAAGCGCTTCATGTCGCGGCAAGTACCAACTGCAACTCCTCCCAGGACTGGTACATGGATACCGGGGCAAGTGGCCATGTGACTCTGAATCAGGTAAAATGTCTAAGTATTGTCCAACGTCTTTGCATAATTCCTCAAATGTTATTGTTGGCAACGGTTCTCACATTCCAGTACTTGGCACCGGATCCATAAATCTGCACACCCCATCTGCCACTTTCCGCTTATCACGTGTTCTACACACACCGAACTTAATTCACAGCCTAATTTCAGTTTGAAAATTTACAACTGACAATTTTTGTTCTGTGGAATTCGATCCCTTTGGCTTCTCTATAAAGGATCTACTCACCAGGGACGTGATCATGAGGCCCAATAGTTCCGGCGAGTTGTACCCATTCCATCCTCATCGATCATCCTCATCATCGAAGGCACTTATGGCCACAACCTCCACTCTCTGGCATCGAAGGCTAGGACATCCAGGACAAAGAAGCTTAGGAAACATTTTATCTCAGTTCTCTGTGTTAGACACAAATAAAATATCACATGTTTGTGATGCTTGTCAAAAAGGACGCCATGTGCGGCTGCCTTTTCCAACTTCATATTCTGTACCCTATTTTCCCTTTCAACTGATGCATTGCGATATTTGGACATCGCCCATTGAAAGTGTCACTGGATTCAAGTATTATCTAGTTCTACTAGATGATTACACATGCTACTTATGGACATTCCCATTAAGAAATAAATCTGATGCACCCTCTATCATACAAAACTTCCACGCATACACCCTCAACCAGTTCAGATCAAGCATCCAATGTTTTCAATGTGATAATGGAAAAGAGTTTGATAACACCACTCTTCGTTCCCTTTTCACTAAACATGGGATTTCCTTCCGATTCTCGTGTCCATACTCCTCTGCACAAAATGGGAAGGCTGAGTGTTCTTTACGTACAATTAACGATGTCCTCCGAACCTTGCTTTTTCAGGCACATCTACCGCCCAAGTTCTGGGTCGAGTCACTACTCACAGCCACATATCTTCTTAACAGACGTCCCTGCAAACCTCTGAATTTTCAGACCCCATATCAAGCCTTGTTCGGTGAACAACCAGATTACTCTCACTTAAGAGTCTTTGGTTGTTTGTGTTATCCGAATATTGCCTCTTTAGCTCGCCACAAGCTTGATCCTAGGTCCATGATATGTCTTTTCCTGGGATATCCAGCTGAACATAAGGGATACACATGCATGGACTTATCTACACGCTGGATCATTATCTCACGACATGTCATTTTTGATGAATTCTGTTTTCCCTATGCTGCTACTAAGGAACATCCCACTGTCAAAACACCTACACATTCAGACATACCGCATACTTCATCTGGTACTCGCCGGAACTATTGCGCCATATACTCCGGTTCCCTACGACACAACCGGTCTTCTTCAAGCGCTTCATGTCGCGGCAAGTACCAACTGCAACTCCTCCCAGGACTGGTACATGGATACCGGGGCAAGTGGCCACATGACATCTGAATCATGTAAAATGTCTAAGTATTGTCCAATGTCTTTGCATAATTCCTCAAATGTTATTGTTGGCAACTGTTCTCACATTCCAGTACTTGGCACCGGATCCATAAATCTGCACACCCATCTGCCACTTTCCGCTTATCACATGTTCTACACACACCGAACTTAATTCACAGCCTAATTTCGGTTCGAAAATTTACAACTGACAATTTTTGTTCTGTGGAATTCGATCCCTTTGGCTTCTCTGTAAATGATCTACTCACCAGGGACGTGATCATGAGGTCCAATAGTTCCGGCGAGTTGTACCCATTCCATCCTCATCGATCATCCTCATCATCGAAGGCACTTATGGCCACAACCTCCACTCCCTGGCATCGAAGGCTAGGACATCCAGGACAAAGAAGCTTAGGAAACATTTTATCTCAGTTCTCTGTGTTAGACACAAATAAAATATCACATGTTTGTGATGCTTGTCAAAAAGGACGCCATGTGGGGCTGCCTTTTCCAACTTCATATTCTGTAACCTATTTTCCCTTTCAACTAATGCATTGCGATATTTGGACATCGCCCATTGAAAGTGTCACTGGATTCAAGTATTATCTAGTTCTACTAGATGATTACACATGCTACTTATGGACATTCCCATTAAGAAATAAATCTGATGCACCCTCTGTCATACAAAACTTCCACGCATACGTCCTCAACCAGTTCAGATCAAGCATCCAATGTTTTCAATGTGATAATGGAAAAGAGTTTGATAACACCACTCTTCGTTCCCTTTTCACTAAACATGGGATTTCCTTCCGATTCTCGTGTCCATACTCCTCTGCACAAAATGGGAAGGCTGAGTGTTCTTTACGTACAATTAACGATGTCCTCCAAACCTTGCTTTTTCAGGTACATCTACCGCCCAAGTTCTGGGTCGAGTCACTACTCACAGCCACATATCTTATTAACAGACGTCCCTGTAAACCTCTGAATTTTCAGACCCCATATCAAGCCTTGTTCGGTGAACAGCCAGATTACTCTCACTTAAGAGTCTTTGGTTGTTTGTGTTATCCGAATACTGCCTCTTTAGCTCGCCACAAGCTTGATCCTAGGTCCACGACATGTCTTTTCCTGGGATATCTAGCTGAACATAAGGGATACAAATGCATGGACTTATCTACACGCCGGATCATTATCTCACGACATGTCATTTTTTATTAATTCTGTTTTCCCTATGCTGCTACAAAGGAACATCCCACTGTCAAAACACCTACACATTCAGACATACCGCATATAGCCTATGTACCTGGTCCACCTGTAACTATACAACTTTCACCTACACCCTCTCCATCAGTATCAGGTGCACATCCTAATTCAGCTACACCTACGAACAAAACTCCAACACGTAGCTCTCTGTTTTCTTCTCCATCGGCACATGGCTGTTTCAACACATCCGCTCCTAGCACTCAGACACCCAGTACATCACCATCGCCCAGTCCATCGCCAAACCAAGTTATTCCTCAACACCACATGATCACAAGAGCCAAGGCTGGAATATTTCAACCACGCAGTATTATGAACCTATCTTCCAGTGAAACCATCTCCCCTATTCCTTCCAACTATCGGTCAGCTCTTAATGATCCCAACTGGAATCGTGCTATGCTTGAGGAATATAATGCATTGATGTCAAACAATACTTGGTCTCTTGTGTCTAAACCTGCAGGTGCTAATGTGGTCACTGGTAAATGGATTTTTTGTCATAAATTCAATCCAGATGGCACACTGAATCGCTACAAAGCGCGTTGGGTTGTCAGAGGCTTCACACAAGAAGAAGGTATTGATTTTCATGAGACTTTTAGTCCTGTTATCAAACCGGCAACTATACGAACAGTGTTGAGTATTGCTACATCATCTTCTTGGTTTATACATCAATTAGACGTAAAGAATGCATTCCTTAATGGTGACTTGTCTGAGAACGCATATTGTGCTCAACCATCTGGGTTTATTGACTCTGCTCGCCCATCCCATGTCTGCAAACTCAACAAGTCATTGTATGGGTTAAAACAGGCACCACGTACTTGGTTTCTTCGTTTTCAGAGATTCATACTATCAATTGGATTTCATTCGGCTAAGTCTGACAACTCTTTATTCATTCTGCACACGAAGACTGAAACTGCATATTTGCTGTTATACGTTGATGATATTATCTTGACAGCCAACTCAAGCTATCTTCTGCAATCTGTCATTCAGAAGCTTTGCAAGGAATTTGCAATGATGGACCTTGGACCTTTGCAACACTTTCTTGGTATTCAGGTAAAACATCCAGCCTCTGGTATTTTCCTAAGCCAAGAACAATATGCTCTGGATATTCTTGAGCGCGCACACATGAGCCACTGCAACCCCGTGAGCACCCCGATTGACAACAAGTCCAAACTTTCAGCATCAGAAGGTGAGCTGCTGCAGAATGCAACTGAATTCAGAAGGTGAGCTACAATCACTCGCCTGGACATAACGTATGCGGTAAAACAAGTGTGTCTCTTCATGCACTGTCCCAGGGAGCCCCATCTACAACTTCCCAAACGCATTCTACGTTATATTCGTGGGACAGTCAAGCATGGCCTCCAGTTTCTTAAATCATCAGACATCACTTTGACAGCTTATTCAGACTCGGACTGGACTGGTTGCCCAGATACCAGATGTTCTACCTCCGGATTCTGCATTTTCTATGGGGACAATCTCATATCATGGTCCTCTAAACGACAGTCTACCGTTTCACGATCCAGCGCAGATGCTGAGTACAGAGGTGTTGCAAATGCAGTGTCCGAATCAACTTGGTTGCGCCAACTTCTGAATGAACTTCGTCAACCGGTGGCCAAAACAACAGTCGTGTTATGCGACAATGTCAGTGCAATGTATATGTCCAACAATCCCGTTCAACATCAGAGAACCAAGCACATAGAGATTGATCTTCACTTTGTTCGAGACAAAGTATCCATTGGTGAAGTCAAAGTCCTCCACGTTCCTTCATCTCTTCAGTATGCCGATATATTCACAAAAGGACTTCCTTCACTACTGTTCTACGACTTCAAGAACAGCCATCTGGGATCGTCCAGACTGAGGGGGGCTACTGGAGAATAATCCTGATCGGTTACGTAGGATAGAATTTGTTTGGCATACCGTAGCTCTCTCATACACGTTGCCATCTCTCCTGTACACGTTAGCACTACTCCCTACGATATAGGATCTGTAACCTCCTCTCCAACGTCATGTAACGTGCCTATTTAATGGCCACTCATCAATGGAATACGAGTGTGCTTGTGCCTCATCTTTCACGCACTGATTGCACGTACGGGTCTGGTCTGGTGCGGCAGTACTCAGCGCCGGGCGTCGCTGCTCCTAAACCTAGCAACAAAGAAACACCAGTGACCGCCAGCAGCCACTTGGTCCTTCGCCGTCGCCGCCCATCGCGTCCCAAGCTGCCGCCTGGCAGGAAGCCCCGCGCGCCGTCGTGTCCCCGCGTTCCTGCCGGCAAGGACCCGAGTCACCGGCTGCAGCTGCAACGCCACCAGCCACGCCCTCCGCCGCCGTCGCCTCCTTCGTGAGCCAAGGGGATCTGCGAAGATCTGGTGCGGGGGAGCAAGGTGCATTTCTTTCTTCGAGGTATTTAGGAGTGATTTGTCCTTGCCATCCATACGAACGAGTAGCAGAGTAGAATCCTTGCCCTGCTGTGATTCAACGTGTGTTTGATTCCATGGATATACTTCTTATTTTTATGGATCGGTGGGTGCACTTGTGGGACAGGCTGCATTGTTCTTGTGTAGTACTAGTTATAATCTGAAACTTTTCAGCAACCTATACGAAAGAAAGAGTAGTACTGGTTATATTAGTAGTACACTGTCAGTAGTGTACTAGCATATTTATACACTGTTATTTCTACAGAATATAAAAATACTAGAGATACAAATACATGGATAAGTGATGTCTGATATATTGTCCTTATAAACCTAATTTGCCAAGTTCGGTCAGGTTATGTTGTACTGTATCACCTGTTGAGAGAAGGATATTAGCATTACTAGCATCTCATACAGCTACATCCTGACTCCTAACATGGAGAAAAGTAGAAGAGTCTGGGTGATGAGATGCTGGTACTCCTAGCGTCCACACTATTACTGAATGCTGGTATTTGAATTTAGGTTTCTTACAACTTTAGTAAACTGTTGCCCTTTATCTACAACACACGATTGTCAGTGCAGGTTTTCTCATTTCAGGATGGGCCATGTGAGACAGTCATTTTGGCAGCTTTTGATACATGTGATGTTTTTGTTGCAATCAATTATGATAGGGTTTGAACTGCCTTGAAGAGCTATGTTTCGTGTATCATAGGTCTTGGTATCTTTCATCACATTGCAATTTTTCATTAATATTTTTTCCTTGGTAGCTGCTCAATGTACACTACTTTTGCACATGTATGCAATGGAAATCTCTTTTCCATTATGTAATTTTGATATGCTTAGTGACAACAGTATCACAGTACAGTATCTAGATATAATAACATGCTTGTTAGTGTTAAACTTTCTTGCCCAAAGACTTCCCTTTTGATCTAATTAGAATATGGAATCTCATGCATGCTTTGATGCAAAAGTATACATTGATGATATTCAGTCACATATTTCCTAAAAAGACGGTGACATGCTGTTTTTACACTAGCTAGTTTATATTAACTTACTCATCATGTACAAGACTTGCTTTAGCATGGAGACTTGAATCACGGTGTCAACAGGAAATTTCTTGCTAAGATAACTGCAGGTTGATAAAGCTACAGATAAGATGATGGTACCTAACTGGAAGCTAGAAAGGTGGGGTACCAATTATATCCAAGTTCTTATACCATGTTGAATCTCACTCTCTATCGATGCAGAACTTTGATTAATGTCATTTTACAGGGCTATATATATATCAAATGATTGGGCGTACGAGCTGCTGCAGTGTAATTAAGCATCAAATTATTTCTTTTTCTGGAAACTTCTTATGTAAACTCATTTTGTATTATAATATATTATGATGAACTTGCAACTAAGGGACATGTAATAGTAATGTCCACAAATCCTATATCCATAATTCAATTTTGTCAATCCAATGCAATCTTTTCTTGCTTGCTTAACTTAAATTTACGTGTATTTTTTAGTATGACCTAGGAATTGTTTTTTCTCCACAACTCAAGTCAGTATTGGAAACTTTCAAATTTAAACAATTTTCATTTTAAATCTACACATGATTCTTGAGCAAATTTAGTTAAATGTATAAGTATTACTTTTTGTAGTCTTAAAATAATAAGTATTATTTTTTAAAAAATGGGGAGAGATGATTTTGAAGCAAACTTTCAGCTGTGCGGTACAAAGCTATAGAAAAAATGTCTTGGGTCAACGAAAATGGAACTGAGTGGCGTAGATTGGTATCTAAAGCGGTTGAGAGCCAACAAAGGATGGAATGCAGCTGCGCCGAGAAATGGTTTGGAACAGTATCTAGCAAACGGTTCCAAACTACGAAGGTTGCTTTGGGCCAGTTTGGTTTGGGCCGAAATTTCAACTAGTTTGATCTGGTCTGGTTTGAACGTGTTGAGTGGTGGGCTGGTTTGGATTGGGTCAAATGTACTTTTGTTAATGGTGTGGTTTGTTATTTAGTTTGGTTTTCAGCCCACTAACAGATTTGTGCAAAAGGCACAAAGCAAGCACAGTCACTCTAGAAAGTAAGCTGAATGGAACTACATTGGAGGGCTGACAAACCTCAATGAACTCAACATTTGTAAGTCACAGGGCAAAGTTGTGACAATAAGAACAAACTGAGGAAATGACAAATTCAACTTGTTGACAGTATAACAAACAAAATCATTGGCAGATTTGCCCAGGTTCACATAACAAGAGTGAAACACGTGTCAGGTGCTTGAGAATCAAGTCATTGTCTTTAACATTTCTTATATGTCCGAAAACCTGAACCGAACATTAACCAAAGAGTAAACTCTGTTTGCTTCTTGCCCAACAAAGAAACCACCATGCTGCACTGAAAACACTTTCATCCCCGGCACCAAGTACAAAAATTATCAAGTTTAGATGGTAATAAATCCACCAAAACATACACGAGAATATATTCACAAAAACCTACACAAGACCATCTAGGATACAGAACAGGAATCTATCCACACACAAAAAAAAAAAAAAGAGAATGGACTATTTAAAGATACTGAAACTAGAACGGAGATGTAAGAACACAATCACTACCAGGATACAAAATAGACAAAAAAAAAGGTGCCTTGCAATTATTAAACGTTTCAATTCACAACTCAAAAACAAAAGGAGCATTTTCTTGTATGCACTATGGGAATAGGTTTAGCAAACGAGATCAATGCCAGGATACAACATAAACAAAACAAACGTGCTCCTAGATCTCACTCTTAGTACGTTTTCTTCGGTCAATGCAAGAAGAGGATCTGAACTCGGCCGATGGATCGACCGGCGCACCCGGCAAAAGCAGAACGATCGCCGCGCTGGCCCTTGCAGAGGAACGAGCTGCGTGGGCCCCTGCCCGACGAACCGAGCTGCGTGGGCCCCTGCCCGACGAACGAGCTGTGCGGGCCACTGTCCGACGATCCAGCCGCGCCGCGCCGCACCCTGCCAAACGAACGCTTATGGCACGACTACGTTAATTGGACCCGGACTCTATCTGTGTATAAAAAGCAGAGCACGGGTGGAGATACTATCTGGATTCCGTACAGATAAGGAAAGAAGCAATTGTCTCAAGTTAGATATAACAACTTATAAATATAATTCATATTAGATGAGTTTGTCTTGTAACCAACTTGAGGCGTGCCTCAGAAGCCCCGACCCATATAAAAAATAGGGGAGAGGCAATGAGTCGGGCGTCTCTAATCTCATGTACAATACTTCATACATCATCGTAATCCTCGTATCAAGAAAAAGAAATCAAACAGGAGTGAAGTATTACCTTGTCGTAAAGAGCTCAAACTTGGATAATCCTTATCTCCTTGTTACTGCTGGAATCGCCTTTGTGTGAGTAACTCACTGAACTCCTCTAGTCATATATATATATATATATATATATATATATATATATATATATATATATATATATATATATATATATATATATATATATATATATATATATATATATATTCTACTTGCCACGAAATACCCATGACAATGTGGTTACTATTTTAACATGGTAATTTAAAAATGACTAGATGATGAGTTATAGACCATATATAGCCATTCCTGGCCACTTGGACGCTCTCTTGGTCAATTTGATAAGTGGGGGAATCTAGTAGGAGATTAGGGGAAGCAAGAGGAACACTTGTTCTAAGATTTGGAAATCTTCTAGTGCTTGGAAGAGTAAATAGTGTACACTACTACAAAACTAATTATTACATACACCTCGTTTTTCAAACAAAGGCGGTCCGTAAAAAAATACGGCTGTGATGTTGAATGATACAATAACCGCCTATGATGATTAAACATCACATGCGGTCTTCCATAAACAACCGTCTGGGTAAATACATGATTTTCTCAGGCGGCTATTGATAAAGAACCGTCTGAACTGTTACAAACATCACATGCAGTTTTTAATAAAACATTGTCTGAGTAAATACATTCTTTTCATAGACTGCTATTAATAATGAACCGCCTGTAGTGGTATATATATTTCATGCGGTCTTTTATACGGACCGCCTGTGATCCTCTCTATGTTTTCACAAATGAATTTTGCTTACTGACCGACTGTGAAGGGGACTAAAAGAAAAAAATCAATAATACTTTTCAGAACGTTTTATAGTAATATATGTGTATATTATACTATATATATATATATATCATTTATATGTATAATATAATAATATATACATATGCATGATATACTCATACCTACATATATGAACAAATTCAAAAAAAGAAAAAAATGTCAATTTAAAATATTAAAGCCTCATTGTAATATTACAAATATATACAATACATATCATACATTTTTTCCAATATTGACATCTTCTCGCAAATATGGTTTCAAATCTTTTTAATGCTTCTCTCTACGTGCTTGATGTTTTCTGGTTCGGTGAAAAGGTACATCTCTTCATATTTATTATATTCCTCTTCATTATCTCTCACATTCTCAACACCAACAATATTTTGCTTTCCAGAAACAACTACGTGCATCTTCTCAGTTACTGGATCTTATACATAAAAAACTTGTGCAACACGATCGGTGAGAACTCACGGGTTATCTTTATAACCCACTTTGTTCAAGTCTACCAGTGTCATCCCGTAGTTGTCCACTTTCACACCATCAGGATGTTTGACCCATTGGCACTTAAATACGGGCATTAACATTCTTTCATCATAATCGAGTTCCTGTATTTCCTCTATGAATCTGAAGTATATGGTTTTCTGCCTTGTGGATCATAAACCTCTATACTAATACCACTATTTTGTGCAACACTCTTACCGTCTTTTTCCTTAGTGTAAAATGTGTAACTATTGATGTCATATGCTTGCCATGATGTCACCAAAGCAGATGGGCCAGGAGCTAACTTCTTCATTATTGCCTCTTCTATAGAGTTTATGTATGGTATATTTTTGTTCATTAACCATTCAGTGAAACGTTTTTTGTGCTCTTTCATGATCCAATCCTCTTTGCGGCCTTGGTTTTTTTTGCGAAGCTCAATTTGGTATTCCTCGATGTACGACTCAGCAAATGCGAGTTGTTGTTGTACACCAAAATGTGCATGATGTACATTATTGTAATCGTGAACGATAAAAGTTTTCTTACCCACTTTGCCTCTCCCACGTAGTCTACCCTCATATACTGGTATAGGCACAAGTATCCGCTTTCCATTTTGATGTAATCAGCGCAACCCTCAATCACTTCTTCAGTAGTGTATTCTTCCATAACTGAACCCTTTGGGTGAGCACGGTTCCGCACATAACCTTTTAATACTCATAAATATCTCTCCAATGGAAACATATGATTTAAATATAGTGGATAAAATGCTTTTATCTGATCAACAAGATGTATGATTAGGTGTTCTTGCATATCAAAAAAGTATGGGGAAACACATCTCAAGCTTCCACATAGTCTTGATGATATACATTTTCAAATAGTCTAAGTCTCTAAGTCTTCACGTGCTATCACCTTTTCCGATACTGTATTGAAGAAGTAGCACAAACGTGTGATAAAACTTTTATATGCTCAGGTTTGATGAACCTTATTGCAATTGCAAGGAACGTATTTAGTGACATTTAGACTTAGTGTGAAGAGCTAAGTTTTTTACTCTTAGTCTAATAACGAGGCCTACACTGATTACGAGTTAGTGATTCATTTTTGGTGAAGATTGTGAAAGTCTTAATAATTTTATACATGGTTTGGATCCCTAGATTTAAAATCACTATTTAGCGTGAATTCATCAGGAGGGTCAATCTCCTAGGCAGGGATTTTGCCTTGGAGGTAGCAGGACGTCTCGTGACTCCACTTGTAGAGTGGAGCATGCTCTATAAGGACATCATTGTGAATTGGAGGGGTTCAAATTTAAATGTGAGTGACCCACCATGAAGTACATAAATATGTCATCCTTTATTTGAGCTCTTAGAAAAAATCATGAGCCTCTAGTGACCCACTATTTACTATTTACATTACACTCGTTAGATCAATACCATGCTAGGTTGCTAGTATCTTAATTCCCCTGCCCTTGGTACTTTTGAACCTTACATGATGATTTTTTTATCAAAACAAAGAGTTATAAGAGACCATAATCATCATATCCAGAAATAAAATGGTAAAGCCTCATGGCCATTCGTAGCCTTGCATTATCATCAACTAAGCTTCATTTCCTAAGCGGAAGGAAGCAAAAAAAGGTCTCATGGTTAGTGTTTGTACTACCAACGAGTACCAATTTAACCGTGTGTTCGTCTTCGAGGTGGCCTTGCTACGCAGACCCAAAGGTTTATACTGGTTCGGGGAATTGCCCTACGTCTAGTGTCGATCTCCTGCTCTTTGTTGATTGAAAGAGGGAAATGGTGTTACAGGGGGTGTGAATGATCAAGGTCTGCGTGCTAAGTCATGGGTGTGTGAGTGAGTCATCTGAGTTTTTCCGTTAGATGCCTCTCTTCGGGCCCCTTTACGAAGGTGGCCTTCACACCCCTTTCATAGGCAGCTCGGGCATGCCTTGTCTAATCATCTATCTACCTTGCTCTCCTCATAAATGGGTGGGGGTTATGCATCCTATCTCTTTGGCATAATCCTCCGATATGCCTTGGGGCGAGGTCGAGTCATGAAAGTCACCGATGTGCATGCCCCAGTTTTGTCATCTATCAGCATCGCGTTGTAGTGCCTGTCTGCCATCATGCCGGATGGGATGTGGCATAGAAAGTATCGGCAGAGTATGTGACCCATGTCAGTATAACCTCAAGGGCGGTTCTCCTTTCGTCATTGAAGGCTTTCTTGAGGCTCGCACCAAACTGAATGTCGTTGCCTACCCTGCTCTCGAGTTTGTTCTCGGGAGGGCTCGCCTTGACCTCAATGGTTGAGTCTTGGGCAGGTTTGTCGTCGACCTCGGCGGTTGGATTCTGGCAGTTAGTCGGATAAAGTTGTGCACTGCATCATGTTGGGCCTGAGCTTGTGCTCGGTTGGGCTTGTTGTAGGATCAAAGAGCACGTGAAAATCTACCAGAGGGGGGGGGGTGAATGGTAGATTTAAAAAACTTACACAGCGGAATCAATTAAACCCCAACCCCTTCGGCAGAAAAATGATCTGTTAAAGAAATCGTGTGTGAGACTAATCTAAACGTGTTTCCCGTGACAAAAGTGATAGATATCAGAGAGAATCAAGTCACGAAGACAACACAAAAAGAATCACTCAAATCCATCGAGAAAAACTCAAGTTATGATCGAAAGATCGAACAAAGGTCAATCTGACCTACTCGAGAAAAACAGTTTCTGGAATACTGCAAATAAACTCGTGTATATCAAAACCACAAATCCAATGACCATGAAATTTTGACATATGATAGAAAATCTAGTTGTGAAGACAACCCAAAAAGAATCACGTCAATTGGATCTGTAAAACTCGAGTTATGATAAAACCACCGATGAAAGGTAGTGCTGTCAAGAAACTCAACGAGTAAAACTTGTCTGGAACAAGTCGGACGAACAAGGCACAAAAGTTCCTTCAAACTATGAATTTTATTCAATAGAACACAAGAGGAACAACCCCAAAGTCGTGCACCACGAGCTCTGGGCTCCCTTGCTTATATAACCAGCTCGAAAGCCAACTCAACTCAGATCAGGAACCTAATCCTACTTTGTTCACGAATCATAACTTCCCATGACTGCTTAGGATTCTTCTATACGCAGATAGAAGAAATCTTAAGACTTCCAAACACCTTAGGAACGTATCCCACATTCCTAAGCAACTAAAATTCGTGACTCACACTAAATCTTATCATAACCAACTCAAATCTTTCCATATTTGAGTCAACCCCGACTCAGCCACAGCCTGAGTCCATAACCAAGTCGGTTGGACCTTTCTGACCAACTCTTTACGTCCACATCATTTCATCATGTCTCGGAACCATGTAGCCACGTCCATGCACTCCTTGAACACGTGCAAACATCTTCCAATGACGTCCACGATACCTTCACATGCATTGTTCTTGATTCAATCATGCTGCGCAACCTCCTGATCAGCTCAACCACAATTCCTCCTAAATTTGGTTGTTGGAACCTCATCTCCTCCCTGAGACTAGCCCAATGTATCTCATCACCAGCCATGTCTTGAACTCAAGCAACACCTGTACATAAATAAACAATCAATCCATACAAGCCCAAGTCCTCGACTTGACTCAAGTTAGTTACAAACACAACACCTTACGTGAGAACCTCACATAAGCATATTGCAAAACCACAGTAACACGATATCATCCATATCATCCAAAAACGCACCAAAGACTTAGCAAATGAATACTAAGCAATCTTTCCAGAGATGTAAAGCAAGTACGAAACATTGCAAATGAAAAACAGAAGCATTGCGGTCAAGTTCCGGACCTTGCTAGAGCAACCCGGACCTTGAGCCGGAGCTAACAAAAGCTAGTTGGACCTTAATAAAAAGATGTTTTGGTGATATTCAAAACATTTAGCATCAAAGCAAGTGTATTCATTACAAGCCAATGTATTCAGCACACATAGGTCTTACAATCTCCCCCTTGATGAATGTATTGGCAACACCATTAAAAATCCGAACATTGGCTTATTCACATAAAAGTTTTGAAGGCAATTTCTCCCCCTTTGTAAATAAAAGTAAAATGAGAAGAAAATCAAAAAATTATCCCATATTATCTCTCCCGCTTTATTATCTCTCCTTATGCACATATTCTCTTTCTCTTCATGCTTATCTCTTCCCCTTTGACAATGTATTCAGCAAGTCATGAGCATATAAACAAATTATCTCTCCCTCTTTAGTTGTTATGAGCATATTATAACATATACATATAAACAAAGCTCATCCAAGTCATACTATCAAGTACCTTACATTATCACATCAATGAAATACATAAAGTAGTGTAAGCCATGCTAGAGATCAAATGTAATTTTCAATTTAAGTAAGTCATGATCTCACAAACTTAACAATTTTTCGAAACCTGAAATCATGACACTAGTTGCTGCATTTTATTATTTTTCAAAGCATAAATTTAGATCATATGATATTTGCAAGAGATTATATGCGCATCTGCCTTATTCTAACCAACCAAGCCAAGCCTATGTCATTTGACAATCAGAAGCTTAAGGACATGGTTTTAGTCATACACAAATTCTTCCAAGTTCATATCTAAGTGAAATGATAAGCCATCTCAAAAGAAGAAGTGCGATGCATGCATATTCTTTTGATATTTTCTCAATTTATATATGTTCATAAAAACTCAACATGTGAGTTGATTACTTGATTAATTCTTTATGATTAAAAGCACCTGTGAACATGCAACAAGTTCAAAACAGCAAGAAAGTTCGACCAAGACCAGTTTTAGTGTAAGTAATTATTCCAATTACTAGAAATGGCAAAAACTACAAAATGTATAACACGAGTAATGTAGTAAGAACTTTCAGCATGTAAAAGGAATCACAAAGTCATATATGTATGAATTACTATGCTCATATTATTTTAATTTTAGATTCACACATAGACTTCCCAAGTTTCAAAACTCCCCCTCAATATAAGCCATGAGGATGCATAACCCCTATGTCACTACGAATGTAACAAAAACGAGTGAAATCCAAAGGTTTTGTAAAAATGTCAGCCAATTGTTGTTTGTTATCTACATGATGAAGCACAATGTTTCCTTTTTCAACATTATCTCGGAGAAAGTGATACCTAATGTCAATGTGCTTAGTTCTAGAACGTTGCACGAAGTTTTTAGCAATGCAAATGGCACTAGTGTTATCACAGAACAATGGAACACTATCTAGATCAACCCCATAGTCCTTAAGTGTTTGAACAATTCAAAGAATTTGTGAGCAAGCACTAGCAGCAACTACATATTCAGATTCGGCTGTGGATTGTGCAACTGAATTTTGTTTTCTAGAGGACCAAGCAATAAGAGAATTACGAAGAAAATGACAAGCACCGGAAGTACTTTTCCTATCAATCCTACAACCCCCAAAATCAGCATCTGAAAAAGCTTTCAAAGTAACAGTGGAGGAAGAAGGACGAAAAATTCCAAGTTCTTGAGTTCCATGTAAGTACCTGAGAATCCTTTTGACGGCTTGACGATGTGAAGCACGTGGTGAGGCTTGAAACCGTGCACAAAGACATACGCTGAATTGTATGTCTGGTCTTGATGCCGTGAGGTACAAAAGTGATCCGATCATGCTTCTATATTCTTTTTGATCCACGGGTTCACCATCTTCATCAAGTCCAAGTGTTGTTGCTGTTCCCATTGGTGTTCGAAGAGGCTTGCTTTTGTCCATGTTGAAGCGCCTTAGGAGATCTTTTGTATACTTCGTTTGATGCACAAAGGTACCCTCCTTTGTTTGCTTGATTTGCAGCCCCAAAAAGTAAGTGAGTTCACCCATCATACCCATTTCAATTTCAGAACTCATCATTGCTGAAAACTTGGACACAAGATCATGAGACGCACAACCAAAGATAATATCATCCATATACACTTGAACGAATAATGAGTCATTGCCATGCTTAAGCACAAAAAGTGTTTTATCAATCTTGCCCATGGTAAACCTTTTTTAAGTAAGAATGTTTTTAACCTATCATACCATGCTCTATGTAACACCCTAAATTTTCGTATCATGCATTGCATACATGTTCATGCATTAAATATTAATAGAATAAAAGAAAAATGATAAACCATACATATATGGTGTAGCAAAAAGAAGAAAGAGAAAATATTAATTATAGCCTAAAACTAGTAATAGGGAATAAGTATAAAAAAAATAATAATAATAAAATATATATATATATCTATAAATAATATATATAATAATTATATATATAAAAATAATATAAAGAATCATAAATAATAATATATTAAAAAAAAAGAAAAAAAAGAAAAAAAACAAAAACGTCGCTGCTGGCCAGGCCGACGGCCCAGCTAGCCACGCCCCGAAGCGCGCAGCGGCCGACCGGCCCTGCCACCTGCCGCGCGCGACCCCGCCTCCACGCGCCCCGCGCCGCAATCGCACGCTCACTGCCCTTGGCCCCGCTCGCCCGCCCACCCGACGCGCGCAACGCCCGGCCAACCCGCGCCGAACCGCTCGCGCCCCAGCGTGACAAGCGTGCTCGCGCGCCATGTTCCGCGCCTGCCCCGCGACCCCGCCAGCCGGCGTTGACTCCCGCGATCGACGCGACCCCGACTGACTCGGCCCCTGATCTCGCGTCCCGCGGCCTATAAAAAGGACCGAGGGCTTCGTAGGTTTCCACGATCCCAGGAAACGCCGCCGCCATAGAAGAAAAAGCCGCCAGTACAGAGAACAGAGGTGCCAGAGGGAAGAAAAGAAAGAAAAAGGAGGGGAAGAAGAGGAGGAAAAAGAGGAGAGCGCCGTCGTCCGCCGGAGATCGTCGTCGTCATCGCGTCGCCGTCGTCGTGCCGCCGGAGGACTGCTGCGCCATCTACTTCGTCTACGCATCGTCCCCATCCCGCGATCTTCGAAGCCATCACATCTACGGTAGGATTCGTTTTTCCGATGCGAATTTTAGCGATGTATTAAATATAATAGACGTAAATTGATTTTAGTTGCACCATAAATTTATTTTCAGCAGCATTAATCCTCGCTAAAACCCCCATAAACTCGTATGAACACGTATGAACTAGTTGCATCTAATTAATAAACAACTGTAGTTAATTAATTATTGAACTTTGCATGCATGCATATCATCGCATGTTGATTAATACGTATGCATCATGTTGATTTGTATGTATTTTCTTGTACGTGTGATCGTGAGTAGAGGGAAGTGCTCAAGAAGTCGTGTACGAGGATTTCGAGAGCCAAGACTTTGAAGCCCTTGAGCAACCCTATCCGCCGGAGCAAGGCAAGTGTCCTTGAAGCATATTGATCCTATTTTAAAATAAATGTTTTGTTTGCAAAATTTCATGCTTGTGTCAATTTGATGGGAATCCTATGGTAGGAAGTTTACTAGATTTATTTAACCACCCTTGTCACCTGGAATATATGGTAGAGAGTCGGGAAGGGTTTTGACCTTTTTGCTTCGCTTAATTAATTGGGATGTCAAACAACACTATACATTTAATTATGCATCAATGATATTCTGGTTAATGTGAACTGGTCAATACGATGGGTGATCTAAGCAAGCCTGGTATGTGGATGGGTTGGATGTTATGGTGGTTTGCTTGCTTTAGATCTAAGGACCAGTTCATGCGAGAATAGGCCAGGACTACAGTGCCACCACGAGGCCAAGTATGGGTGCGGCGTAACTGATTAATTAGGGCTTTGCTAGTGCTGTTTGGACCATTGTGGATGCTCGGGTAAGGGGTAGTCGGATTGGGTTTGTTGATGATTGGTGGGACTACTCTGGGATCCGAATGGCTCAAGAGGGGGCCCTTGGTTGAAGATGTGCTCAGTTGGAGGCATCACCACCGGTGAAACCTCAGTGGGGTCTAAATAGGCTAGTAATCCCTTTGTAAAGGCTATTTTGTGATCTCTTGGCCATACACTAAAGGAAGTGTAATTGGCATAAGAGAGGTTCTTTAGTCGCCGACGGGTGATGAAATCACAAACACGTTGGTAAAGTGGTACAAACTCTGCAGAGTATTAAAACTATCATGATAGCCGTGCTCCCGGTTATGAGCGCCTGGATGACCTACATGATTAGAGGGAAATTGGGATTTGGGATGGTTATGGTTTGGTAATGGTTATGGTTGATATTATGGTTATGGTTATGGTTATGGGATGTAATCATGGTTTATGACATTGATTATGGTTATTGGCATTGGTAAATTATGGACTGGTATTATGATGGTTACATGGTTTATGATGGATTTACTTCACATAAATATGATACATTGCTTTTCCAAATGGTTTTACTGTAAGCACTTAGCCATTATTATTGTCATCATTTGAATCAGCCACATGTCATACTTTTCACACTTGCTGAGTACGACATGTACTCACTCTTGCGATCCCCCCCCCACTGTTGCAGGTCATAATTGTGAGTTTAATGGCGATAATGTGGAGATCTAGGCCGTGTCTACCGTCAGCTTTGCCTGTGGTGTTGCATGGAGCTGCGCTATCCCTTTTGCTTAGTTTGCTTAGTTGCTTAATTAGTTTATTTCCGCTGCATTAGTTGAACTTGTCATTAATATTCATTAGAGCTTGTATTCAAGGATAATATGGTTTGTGTAATAAAATTTGATAATTAATCTTGTTCTGTGGTAATTTCCTGTATACTCTTTTGTGATTGCACTCGTGTATGTGTGTTGAACATCCTGGGCACACATATGCGTTAGCTTGGTTCAGTTTTCGGAACCGGGCGTCACAGATTGGTATCAGAGTCACAGGTTGACCGTAGGATGCAGCCTAGATAGAATGGACACTTTAGAGCACATAGGAGCACTCAGGAATTGATGTGTTTTTGCTTAGTGTGCTGTTTGCTATATATATATTGTTGCTTGTGTGCTTAATAGAGGATTTTGGGATGCTTTAGCATTGCCATGTCCACCTAGACTAGTATAGCTAGTTGGTTAGCTTCATATCCCTTGATGCATATAGTTGGGGACGTTTCTAAATTCTTACCTATTGCTCTTCTTCAGATGGTGAGGACTCTCAACCATAGGGATGTCAATGACGAGGAGGAGAACCATGGAGTACCTCAGAACAACAATGGGCAAGGACTTGCTCATGGAGCTATCAACATTGAGCAGCTATTGGCTATGCAAAACCAGCTCATGCAGACCATGATACAGACTATGGGACAGCTGCAGGCTGGTAACATCAACAATCATCCCCACATGCCTCCACCGCCACCCCCGCCTCCTCATTACCGATTGGGAGAGTCTATGAGGACTAGGCCGCCAACCTTTGCTCAAGCTGCCGACCCTATGGATGCTGATGATTGGCTCAAGTCCGTGGAGAAGAAACTTGCTATTGTCCAATGCAGTGACCGAGAGAAGGTCCTATTTGCTTCTCATCAACTAGTTGGAACAGCTGCAGATTGGTGGGATGCTTATTGCAATGCTCATGAGAATCAAGAGGGGATCACTTGGGCAGAATTCAAAGAGAACTTCCGTTCTCATTATGTGCCGGAAGGTGTTATGATCTTGAAGAGGCAAGAATTTGAGAACTTGAGACAAGGAAAATCAAGCGTGAGTGAATATCTCAATAAGTTCACTCAACTCTCAAGGTATGCGCCTGAGGATGTTAGTCGGGACAGCCGAAAACAATACTTGTTCATGAGGGGCTTGAACAATGAGATCCAAGTGCAATTGCTGAATTGTGACTATGCCAATTTTCAGAAGCTTGTGGACAAAGCAATTGTGGTTGAAAACAAAATTCGTGAGATGGAACAAGACAACAAGAGGAAGGCGCCACACCAGGGACAACAACAAGGAAGTAACGTGCGCCCTCACCTTCCGCCTCCTAATGCGCCATACTACAACTCCTCTGCTTCTGTACAGCGCCCTGATTATGCACCGCGCCCAGCTCAGTTTGTGCAGCAACGCCCTGTCATGCAAGCACCTAGGCCTCCAATGCCTTATGCACCTCGTGTTAATTTCCCAAATGCAAATGCTCAAAACCAAGCTCGTCCCAATAATTCTGGTGGAGTTAAGAGGTGCTATACTTGTGGAGAAGCTGGACACTTTGCGCATCAATGTCCTAAGTCCGGCCTTGGTCAAGGAACCAATGCACCGAGGTAAAACCCAAGACCTAACGGAGGACAGCCACAAGGAAGCCGGGGACAGCAGAATTTTGCTCGTGGCAACGTGAACCATGTCTCTATGGAGGATGCTCAACAAGCGGATGACGTGGTCATTGGTGTGTTTCTCGCCAACTCCAACCCCGCGACTATGTTATTTGACTCTAGAGCATCGCATTCATTCATTGCATCGAAGTATGTTGCCAAGTATAGTTTGCCTATCTCTCATATGAAGTTTACTCTATTGGTTAAGTCTCCTGGAGGAGAGATGATGACAAGTATAGTATGTCCAAAAGTAAGCCTTAGAATAAGGGGGGTAGACTTCTCTGCCAACCTTATTGTTTTGGATTCACAAGGATCGGACATGACGCTTGGAATGGATTGACTACGGAAGCATAATGGAGTGGTCCAATATGCCACAAGGACAAAGCAATCGACAGGTGATAAGGAAGTCAACATTGGAGTGATGCGTCGCAATAAATGTCAAAGGTAACCAATCATCAAGGACTACTCCAACGTAGTGAAGTGCATGACTGAGTAACTAACAAGGGGAAAGCTTATCAAATGGACACTATCTTGCTAGGATGACATTGAGGAGTTGAAGAAGAGGTTAACAACAGCTCCAGTTTTGGTACTGTCGGATGTGAGCAAGAGTTTTGATATTTATTGTGATGCATCGAGACAAGGACTTGGATGTGTATTGATGCAAGAGGGTCAAGTGGTCGCCTATGCATCAAGACAATTGAAGAAACATGAGCAGAATTACCCAACACATGATTTAGAACTTACAGCTGTGGTACATGCATTGAAGATTTGGAGACACTATATTCTTGGACATAGGTGTGAAATTTATACGGATCACAAGAGTCTTAAGTATATTTTCACACAAACGGATCTTAATTTGAGGCAGCGAAGATGGTTGGAGCTCATCAAAGATTATGATTTGGGGATCAACTATCACCCGGGAAAAGCCAACATAGTGGCCGATGCATTGAGTAGGAAGGGAGTAAGTCATCAACTCACAGTTCGAGAGTTTCCATTCGAGTTATGTAAGGAGTTTGAAAGGTTGAACCTCGGATTTGTAAATGAGATGGAGATGATGGAGTTAAACCCAACCTTGGAGCAAGAAATTCAAGGAGCACAAACCACGGATGAGGAGATCAAGGAAATCAAGAAAAGGACGGAGGAAGGGAGAGAATTCAGATTTGATGAAGACGAACATGGTACCTTATGGCTTGGAAAGAGAATCGTTGTGCCTAACGTAAAGCATATTTAGGAGACAATATTAAAGGAGGCACATGACTCGCCGTACTCAATTCATCCCAGTTGTACAAAGATGTACAAGGACTTGAAGACATGCTATTGGTGGGCCAGCATGAAAAAGGACATAGCCGGATTTGTTGCGTTATGTGATGTGTGCCAACGAGTTAAAGCTGAACATCAAAGGCCAGCTGGATTATTGCAGCCATTAAAGATTCCGGAGTGGAAGTGGGAAGAGATTGGTATGGACTTTATAGTTGGATTACCACGTACACAATCCGGATATGACTAGATTTGGGTAATCGTGGATCGATTGACAAAATCAGTTCACTTCATTCCTGTCAAGACCACATATACCACCGCGAAGCTAGCAGAATTGTATATGGAGCATATTGTGTGCCGACATGGAGTTCCAAAGAAAATAGTCTCGGACCGAGGTTCTCAGTTCACCTCTAGGTTTTGGCAAAAACTGCATGAAGCTATGGGTACAAGGTTAAATTTCAGCTCAGCATATCACCCTCAAACGGATGGACAAACCGAGAGGACCAATCAAATTTTAGAGGACATGTTAAGAGCTTGTGCTTTAAAGCATGGGAAAAGTTGGGATAAGAGCTTGACATATGTAGAATTTTCATACAACAATAGTTACCAAGCCAGCTTGAAAATGTCACCCTATGAAGCACTATATGGAAGGAAGTGTAGGACACCTTTGTTCTGGAATGAGATAGGAGAGAATCAAGTATTTGGTCTGGATGTGTTACAAGATGCTGAAAGACAAGTTCAAATAATACGGGAAAACCTAAGGGCTGCCCAGTCCCGACAGAAGGGTTATGCAGATAATAGGCGAATGAGTCTGACTTTGAAGTTGGAGAGTTTGTATACCTCAAGGTGTCACCTATCCGAAGTCAGCGACTGTTTAACGTCAAAGGAAAACTGACACCTCGCTATATCGGGCCATTTAAGATTCTGGACAAGCAAAGAGAGGTAGCTTATCGACTTGAGCTGCCGGCGTATCTCTCCGATGTACACGACGTGTTTCACGTCTCTCAACTCAAGAAGTGTCTCAGGGTGCCAGAAGAACAAGTGCTGATGGACGAGTTAGGACTTTAGGAGGATTTGTCTTATGTCGAGCAACCTATCAAGATCTTGGACGTGAAGGAAAGGGTCACGAGAAATAAGAAAGTCCGTTGGTGCAAAGTGCAATGGAACAACCATACGGAAGCCGAAGCTACATGGGAACGTGAAGAAGACCTGAAGGCAGAATTCCCTCATCTTTTCTCCACGCTATCGAATCTCGAGGGCGAGATTCACTTTAAGGGGGTAGGTTTGTAACACCCTAAATTTTCGTATCATGCATTGCATACATGTTCATGCATTAAATATTAATAGAATAAAAGAAAAATAATAAACCATACATATATGGTGTAGCAAAAAGAAGAAAGAGAAAATAATAATTATAGCCTAAAACTTGTAATAGGGAATAAGTATAAAAATAATAATAATAAAAATATATATATATATAAATATATCTATAAATAATATATAGTATAATTATATATATAAAAATAATATAAAGAATCATAAATAATAATATATTAAAAAAAGAAAAAAAAGAAAAAAAAAGAAAAACGCCGCTGCTGGCCAGGCTGACGGCCCAGCCAGCCATGCCCCGACGCGCGTAGCGGCCGACCGGCCCCGCCACCTGCCGCGCGCGACCCCACCTCCACGCGCCCCGTGCCGCAATCGCGTGCTCGCGCGCCCTGGGCCCCGCTCGCCCGCTCACCCGACGCGCGCAGCGCCCGGCCAACCCGCGCCGAACCGCTCGCGCCCCAGCGCGACAAGCGCGCTCGTGCGCCGTGTTTCGCGCCTACCCCGCGACCCCGCCAGTCGGCGTTGACTCCCGCGATCGACGCGACCCCGACCGACTCGGCCCCTGATCCCGCGTCCCGCGGCCTATAAAAAGGACCGAGGTCTTCGTAGGTTTCCACGATCCCAGGAAACGACGCCGCCATAGAAGAAAAAGCCGCCGGTACAGAGAACAGAGGTGCCGCAGGGAAGAAAAGGAAGAAAAAGGAGGGGAAGAAGAGGAGGAAAAAGAGGAGAGCGCCGTCGTCCGCCGGAGATCGTCATCGTCATCGTGTCGCCGTCGTCGTGCCGCCGGAGGACTGCTGCACCATCTACTTCTTCTACGCATCGTCCCCATCCCGCGATCTTCGAAGCCATCACAGCTACGGTAGGATTCGTTTTTCCGATGCGAATTTGTAGGATCTAAGAGCACGTGAAAAGCTACCAGAGGGGGGGGTGAATGGTAGATTTAAAAATCTTACGCAGCGGAAACAATAGAACCCTAATCCCTTCAGTAGAAAAACGATCTGTTAAAGAAACTGTGTATGAGACTAATCTAAACGTGTTTCACCGTGACAAAAGTGATATATATCAGAGAGAATCAAGTCACGAAGACAACACAAAAAGAATTACTCAAATCCGTCGAGAACAACTCATGTTATGATCAAAAGATCAAACACTGGTCAATCTGATCTACCCGAGAAAAACAGTTTCTGGAGTGCTGCAAAGAAACTCGTGTAGATCAAAAACCAAAAATCCAATGACCGTGAAATTTTGACATATGATAGACAATCAAGTTGTGAAGACAACTCAAAAAGAATCACGTCAATTGGATCAGTAAAACTCGAGTTATGATAAAACCACCGACAAAAGGTAGTGCTGTCCAGAAACTCGACGAGTAAAACTTGTCTGGAACAAGTTGGACGAACAAGGCACAAAAGTTCCTTCAAACTATGAATTTTATTCAATAGAACACAAGAGGAACAGCCCCAAAGTCGTCTATGTCGAGCTTTGACCTTCCCTTGCTTATATAACCAGCCCTTAGGCCAACCCAATAAAACTAGGACTCTAATCCTACTCAGATCACGAATCCTAACTTTCCATAACTGCTCAAGATTCTTCTATACGCAGATAGAAGCAATCTTAAGACTTCCAAACATCTTAGGAACGTATCCCACATTCCTAAACAACTCAAATTCGTGATACACACGAAATCCTAACATAACCAACTCGATACTTCCCATACCGAGCCATAACCGACTCTGCCGCAGCCAAAGTCTTCAACCGATACGATCTGATCCTTCCGATCAGATCTTCCTTCCATAATCCGTCTCTAGAAGCATATTGCCACGTCATGCACCGCATGCATACGTGCGAACACCTTCCTTCAACCTTCATATGCACTGCCCTTGATTCAATCATCCTGCGTGACCTCTTGACCCGCTCAACCACAGTTCCTCCCGAACTTGATTGTTGGAACCTCATCTCCTCCTGAGACTAGTCCAATGGATCCTGTCACCAGCCATGACTTGAACTCAAGCAACACCTGCACATGAACAAACAAACAAACCATACGAGCCCAAGTCCTCGACTTGACTCACGTTAGTTCCGAACACAACACCTTACGTGAGAACCTCACATAAGCATGTTGCAAAACCACAGTAGAAACGATATCAACCATATCATCCAAAACGCACCAAAAACTTAGCAACTGAATACTAAGCAATCTTTCCAATCAAGTAAAGCAAGTACGAGACATTGCAAATGCAAAGCAGAAGCACTGCGGTCAAGTTCCGGACCTTGCCAAAGCAACCCGGAGCTTGAGCCGGAGCTAACAAGAGCTAGTAGAACCTAGCGCCGGAGCTTACCAAAACTAGTAGATCCTGGATCCGGAGCTTACCAAAACTAGTAGATCCTGGATCCGGAGCTTACCAAAACTAGTCGGAACTAGTCAACCCAAAAACCGGAGCTAGACAAAGTACGTCGGAGCTTAGCAAAGGCATGCCGGAGCTAACGAAAATATGTCGGAGCTATCAAATATATGCCGGAGCTATCAAATATATGCCGGAGCTATCAGATATATGCCGGAGCTATCAGATATATGCCGGAGCTATCAGATATATGCCGGAGCTATCAGATATATGCCGGAGCTAAAGATAAAGCTCACCGGAGCTAACCAAAGCTGGTCGGACCTTACCAAGAAGTCGGACCTAGCATCAAACGTAACCGGAGCTACCCAAAGCAAGCCGAACCTATCGTCGGACCTTGCTGTAGCTCGGAGCTAGAGTCGGACCTTGATAAAAAGGTGTTTTGGTGATATTAAAAACTTTTATCATCAAAGCCAAGTGTATTCACTACAAGCTAATGTATTCAGCACACATAGGTCTTACAATCTCCTCCTTGATGAATGCATTGGCAACACCATTTAAAATCCGAACATTGGCTTATTCACATAAAAGTTTTGAAAACAATTTCTCCCCTTTTGTAAAACAAACGTAAATGAAAATCTCTCCCCCTTTTGAAAATGAAAATGTCTCCCCCTTTATTATCTCTCCTCTTTTTTTTTTTGAATGTGTGATTAATCTCTCCCCCTTTGACAATGTATTCAGCAAGGTAAAAGAGAAATTTTAATTGTTATGAGATATAAACAAATTATCTCTCCCTCTTTAGTTTTTATGAGCATATTATAACATATACATATAAACAAAGCTCATCCAAGTCATACTATCAAGTACCTTACATTATCACATCAATGAAATACATAAGGTAGTGTAAGCCATGCTAGAGAGCAAGTGTGATTTTCAATTTTAGCAGGTCATGATCTCACAAACTTAACTATTTTAAAACCTGAAAGCATGACACTAGTTGCTGCATTTTATTATTTTCAAAGCATAAATCTAGATCATATGATATTTGCAAGAGATTATATGCGCATCTGCCTTATTCTAACCAACCAAGCCAAGCCTATGTCATTTGACAATCAGAAGCTTAAGGACATGGTTTTAGTCATACACAACTTCTTCCAAGTTCATATCTAAGTGCAATGACAAGACATCTCGAAAGAAGAAGTGCGATGCATGCATATTCTCTTGATCTTTTCTCAATTTATATTTGTTCATAAAAACTCAACATGTGAGTTGATTACTTGATAAATTCTTAATGATTAAAAGCATTTGTGAGCATGCAACAAGTTCAAAAGAGCAAGAAAGTTTGACCATGACCAGATTTAGTGTAAGTAATTATTCCAATTACTAGACATGGCAAAAACTACAAAAAGTATAACACGAGTAATGTAGTAAGAACTTTCAGCATGTAAAGGAATCACAAAGTCATATATGTATGAAATAATATGCTCATATTATTTTAATTTCAGATTCACACATAGACTTCCTAAGTTTCAAAAACTCCCCCTCAATTTAAGCCATGAGGATGCATAACCCCTATTTCACTACGAATGTAACAAAAACAAGTGAAATCCAAAGGTTTTGTAAAAATGTCAGCCAATTGTTGTTCGGTATCTACATGGTGAAGCACAATGTTTCCTTTTTCAACATTATCACGGAGAAAGTGATACCTAATGTCAATGTGCTTAGTTCTAGAATGTTGCACGGGGTTTTTAGCAATGCAAATAGCACTAGTGTTATCACAGAACAGTGGAACACTATCTAGATCAACCCCATAGTCCTTAAGTGTTTGAACAATCCAAAGAATTTGTGAACAAGCACTAGCAGCAGCTACATACTCAGATTCGGCTGTGGATTGTGCAACTGAACTTTGTTTTCTAGAGGACCAAGCAACAAGAGAATTACCAAGAAAATGACAAGCACCGAAAGTACTTTTCCTATCAATCCTACAACCCCCAAAATCAGCATCCGAAAAAGCTTTCAAAAAAACGATTGAGGAAGAAGGAAGAAAAATGCAAAATTCTTGAGTTCCATGTAAGTACCTGAGAATCCTTTTGACGGCTTGACGATGTGAAACACGTGGGGAAGCTTGAAACCGTGCACAAAGACATACGCTGAATTGTATGTCCGGTCTTGATGCTGTAAGGTACAAAAGTGATCCGATCATACTTCTATATTCTTTTTGATCCACGGATTCACCATCTTCATCAAGTTCAAGTGTTGTTGCTGTTCCCATTGGTGTCCGAAGAGGCTTGCTTTTGTCCATGTTGAAGCGCCTTAGGAGATCTTTGGTATACTTTGTTTGATGCACAAAGGTACCCTCCTTGGTTTGCTTGATTTGCAGCCCCAAGAAGTAAGTGAGTTCACCCATCATACTCATTTCAAATTCGGAACTCATCATTGCTGAAAACTTGGACACAAGATCATGAGAAGCACAACCAAAGATAATATCATCCACATACACTTGAACGAATAATGAGTCATTGCCATGATTAAGCACAAAAAGAGTTTTATCAACCTTTCCCATTGTAAACCCCTTTTCAAGTAAGAATGTTTTTAACCTATCATACCATGCTCTAGGGGCTTGTTTGAGACCATATAAGGCTTTGGACAGTTTGTAAACATGATTAGGAAAATCTGGATTTTCAAAACCTGGTGGTTGTTTGACATAAACCTCCTCATCTATGTAGCCATTAAGAAAAGCACTTTTAACATCCATTTGATATAGCTTAAAACCTTTAGATGCTGCGAAAGCTAACAAAATTCTTATGGCTTCTAATCTAGCGACAGGAGCAAAAGTTTCATCAAAATCTAGACCTTCAACTTGAGTGAAACCTTGAGCAACCAACCTAGCCTTATTCCTAATCACAACCCCATCCTCACTTTGTTTATTTTTATATACCCATTTAGTTCCAATTAAAGTGTGGCCTTGAGGTGGAGGTACAAGTTTCCAAACATTATTTCTTTCAAAATTTTCTAACTCTTCTTGCATGGCAATAATCCAAGATTCATTAGTGAGTGCGTGTGATATATCTTTGGGTTCAAAAGAAGCAACAAAAGCAGAATGAGCATGAGAGTTTGGATCGCAAAACCTGGACCGTGTGACTCGTTCATGCAAGCTTCCAATCATCTGTTGTGGGGGATGATCTTTGTAAAAACGTAGGGGAACATATGTCTCACAAGCTTCTTTTTCATTAGGTTCATTGTAGATTGATGAGCTTGTGATTTGTGGACGATCAGGACCAGCAGAGGTGACAGCCGGAGCTTGTTCAATGTCCGGAGCTGGACACGTGTCAACTTCGGAACTACCAGGCAGTATCACCGGCTCTTCTTCATCTTCGAAAATACCCTCCCCCTGAGAATATGAATCTGGTCCTGCAACACCGGAGCTAGTACCTGGGCTAGCTTCATCAAAAGACACTTCACAAGTCTCCACAATTTTGTTAGTGTCAAGTAAAAGCACACGGTAGCCTCTAGTATGAGATGGATAACCAAGAAACATGCCATCATTGGATCTAGGTTCAAATTTATCAATATTACCATGTTTCTTAACAAAGCATTTGCAACCAAAGACCCGAAAGTGTGTAACACTAGGCCTATGTCCAAACCGGAGCTCATATGGTGTTTTACCTAGCTTAGCACGCAAGAAAACACGATTTGAGACATAACAAGCGGTTGCTAATGCATCAGCCCAAAATTTCCTAGGGGTTTGATATTCATCAAGCATAGTCCTAGCCATCTCAACTAGGGTTCTGTTCTTTCTTTCTACAACACCGTTTTGTTGAGGTACATATGGTGAAGAAAATTGATGATCTATTCTATTTTCAGCACAAAAGTGATCAAAAAATTGATTTTTAAATTCAGTTCCATTATCACTTCTAATTGCTTTTAATGATCCTAGGTGATCAATTGATAATCTAAGAAATAAAGTTCTAAAGTGACTAAAGACTTCATTCTTAGACGCCATAAAATACACCCAAGAATATCTAGAATAATCATCAGCAATAACAAGAGCATACCATTTACCTCCGAAGGATTGAACACGTGAAGGTCCTACGGTGTCAAGATGCAAAAGTTGACATGGTTCAGTTGTCATTATCATTGTGAGAGGAGTATGTGAACCTGCAACCATCTTAGCATGTCTACAAGAAGAGCACACAATTTCTTTGTCCCCTTTAAGCTTAGGCAGCCCACGTATGCGATCAAGAGCACTAACACGCGTTAGATGATCAAAGCCTACGTGACCAAGTCTACGATTCCAAAAATATAAGTCCTTTGAATCATTAGCAACTAGACACCTATGCTTAGAAGAAGACATATCAAAATCAGCTTTAAAAACTCTTCCAAACCGAGACATGTTAAAAATAAGCTCACTATTTGAATCTACAACTTTGCAGCAGTTTTTATTGAAAGTAATTTCTAGATTTTCATCTAGCAATTGTGAAACAGAAAGCAAGTTATATTTCAAATTTTTGACAAGTGCCACATCCTTCAAAGTGTAGTGATCATTTACTCTAACCGAACCCTTAGCAATTATAGGAGTTGAAGAATTATCGGCAAAAGTAACATTCTCTACACGTGACACAAAGGTGAGGGAGGAGAACTAATCTTTGTTACCGGTCATGTGGCGTGAGCAACCTGAATCCACAATCCAAATATTCTCCTTCCTCAAGCGTGTAACCTACATAGAAGCACAATACGCCGATGACTCAATACTGGGGTTAGTCAAAAGGCATTTAGGAATCCAGTACTGAGTCACGCGACGTGCACCAGGAAAAACACGCGAATGCTGAGATAAAACAGCAGGTTTATGAGTCAAAGATTGAGGTTTTCTTTTCTTAACAGTTGATTTAGAAGTTGTTACTTGTTTAGAGTGAAAACCGGTAGCTCCGGAGGTAAAAGCAGAAGGTCCGGAGGCAAAAACTGAAGCTCCAGAGGGAACAACAGAAGATCCGGTAGCTCTTGGAGCTATCGGAACTATCGGAGCTGCTTTTGTGGATTTCTTACCAGAAGGTCTGGAAGCTACCTTCTCAAATTTCTGACTCACTAAAGCAGGTTGTGTTTTTCTAATTGCATGAAGGTTATAAGATCTAGCAATTTTTCTTTCCTTTTTCTGTTGTTTAGCTAGTCTATAACAAAAATCTATGACATGACCATCTCTACCACAGAAGGTACAATGAAATTTAACTTTGTGTTCATGTCTAGATGAGCAAGCAATATCTTTATTTGAAACCGAATGAGGCAACACTCCTGCAGATTTGAAAACCACTTCTTTTTGTTTAGAAACTGTTTGAATCAAACCACTTCCTAATGATCTTACAATTTTAGGTGGATGTGCCTTAGCATGAACATGAGAATCAAAACCTAAACCAGTTTTATCTTTGCTAGACTTGGAAGAATTCAGCAGCAAGTTTAGATTCTTATCCCCATTACAAAACCGACCTAGTGTCCTATTCATGTCATCAAGTTTCTTGGACAAGTCTAGGCAGTTTTCACATGAAGTTTTTCCTTTTAGTTTGCAATTGGAACAAAATTTAACTTCATGAGAACGTAAAGCATTGTTCAACATAGAAATTTCATTCATAGCATCTTGCAGTTTCTTATCAAGATTTTCACATGCAGAACAATGCAAGTCAATTGTAGAACAGCTAGCATCTTTCAAGTTTTTATCATTAAGTGCAGCAAGCTCTTTGTTCTTTTTAATTTCTTCATCAAGTTTATCTAGAGTGGAGGAGTGTGCACTTCTTAATGTGGACAATTGTTCATAGATTAAGTCACATGAGGGACATGCATCATCACTAGGAATCAAAGTTTTTAAACGGTTAATTTCAGATTCTAGTGATTCAATTTTAGCAGCACTATCCCTAAGCTTTTTGTCCTTTTTCTTGACAATAATAGTTGCACGAGAAATAGCATCACACATTTCATTGCAGGTAGAACATACCTCATCATCGTCACTGTTGTGTTCTGCTTCCTCCTGACTTGATCTTGATCTTGCTTTGCCCGCCATGAAGCATAAGTTGGCCATATCATCATTATCTTCATCACTTTCAAAGTCTACATCACTTGAACTGAGCTCTTGAAGCGCGGTGATGAAGCTGTTGATCATCTTGCGTCCTATGGTACCTTTCTTCTTCTTGTTGGAATTTCCAGAGGAGGTCCGGATCTTGCTTTGTTTTTCTTCCCGGGTGGTCGGACCTGAAAGGTTAGGGCATTCTGTACGAAAGTGTCCTGTTTTACCACATTCAAAACAGCGTTGAGGTCCGGAGCTTCCTCTCCTTCTAGTTCTCACATTTTGCAATGCTTTTGAGAATCTAGTAGAGATGAGTGCTAACTCCTCTTCTGGAATTTCTTCGATCTGCTCCGGGGTTAGTGAGGACAACAAAGCAAGAGTATTGCAGGATGATGATTGGCCGGAGCTAGACATATCACGTTGTGAGACAAATGCAATAGACTTGTTTGGGTTCTTACGTGCTAGGATGTCAATTTCATGAGTTTTTAGTTTAGAATAAAGTACATCTAATGTAAGAGAACTCATGACAGTTGATTCACGAATAGATGTTACTTTCATCTCCCAAATTGTCATGTCTAATGCACTAAGAAGTTGTCTAGCATTCTCAGCATCAGAAAAATTTACATTGACACTACGTAAGTTGCTGAGAATTTTATTGAAACGAGCAAAGAGGTCATCGATCGACTCACCTGGTTGCATCTCAAAACGCATATATTCTTTCTTGAACATATCTTGTTTTACCTCCTTGATTGTGTTGGAGCCTTCATGCTAATCACAGAGAGCTCTCCAAACGTCGTATGCTGATCGGAGGTGCGCGACACGATCAAAGTCGCTTTGAGTGAGTCCTTGGATGATCAAGTTTCGGGCTTTGTTGTTGTTGTCGACGTCCCGGAGGTTCGTGGCCGTGACTTGATCATTGGGTGGCACTTCATAAGGCTTATACACCTTCTCCCATATTGCAAAGCCTTGTGCCTGGATAAAAGCCTCCATGCGTGCCTTCCAAACCTGAAAATCAATACCAGCAAACACACAAGGTTTGACAGAGTACTTCTCCATGATGATTAGTCAAAAACACGTGCAAATCACAAAGATTAGAGCACCGTGGCTCTGATACCAATTGTAGGATCGAAGAGCACGTGAAAAGCTACCAGAGGGGGGGTGAATGGTAGATTTAAAAATCTTACGCAGCGGAAACAATAGAACCCTAATCCCTTCAGTAGAAAAACGATCTGTTAAAGAAACTGTGTATGAGACTAATCTAAACGTGTTTCACCGTGACAAAAGTGATATATATCAGAGAGAATCAAGTCACGAAGACAACACAAAAAGAATTACTCAAATCCGTCGAGAACAACTCAAGTTATGATCAAAAGATCAAACACTGGTCAATCTGATCTACCCGAGAAAAACAGTTTCTGGAGTGCTGCAAAGAAACTCGTGTAGATCAAAAACCACAAATCCAATGACCGTGAAATTTTGACAGATGATAGAAAATCAAGTTGTGAAGACAACTAAAAAAGAATCACGTAAATTGGATCAGTAAAACTCGAGTTATGATAAAACCACCGACAAATGGTAGTGCTGTCCAGAAACTCGACGAGTAAAACTTGTCTGGAACAAGTTGGACGAACAAGGCACAAAAGTTCCTTCAAAGTATGAATTTTATTCAATAGAACACAAGAGGAACAGCCCCAAAGTCGTCTATGTCGAGCTTTGGCCTTCCCTTGCTTATATAACCAGCCCTTAGGCCAACCCAATAAAACTAGGACTCTAATCCTACTCAGATCACGAATTCTAACTTTCCATAACTGCTCAAGATTCTTCTATACGCAGATAGAAGCAATCTTAAGACTTCCAAACATCTTAGGAACGTATCCCACATTCCTAAACAACTCAAATTCGTATTACACACGAAATCCTAACATAACCAACTCGATACTTCCCATACCGAGCCATAACCGACTCTGCCGCAGCCAAAGTCTTCAACCGATACGATCTGATCCTTCCGATCAGATCTTCCTTCCATAATCCGTCTCTAGAAGCATATTGCCACGTCATGCACCGCATGCATACGTGCGAACACCTTCCTTCAACCTTCATATGCACTGCCCTTGATTCAATCATCCTGCGTGACCTCCTGACCCGCTCAACCACAGTTCCTCCCGAACTTGATTGTTGGAACCTCATCTCCTCCTGAGACTAGTCCAATGGATCCTGTCACCAGCCATGACTTGAACTCAAGCAACACCTGCACATGAACAAACAAACAAACCATACGAGCCCAAGTCCTCGACTTGACTCACGTTAGTTCCGAACACAACACCTTACGTGAGAACCTCACATAAGCATGTTGCAAAACCACAGTAGAAATGATATCAACCATATCATCCAAAACACACCAAAAACTTAGCAACTGAATACTAAGCAATCTTTCCAATCAAGTATAGCAAGTACGAGACATTGCAAATGCAAAGCAGAAGCACTGCGGTCAAGTTCCGGACCTTGCCAGAGCAACCCGGAGCTTGAGCCGGAGCTAACAAGAGCTAGTAGAACCTAGCGCCGGAGCTTACCAAAACTAGTAGATCCTGGATCCGGAGCTTACCAAAACTAGTAGATCCTGGATCCGGAGCTTACCAAAACTAGTCGGAACTAGTCAACCCAAAAACCGGAGCTAGACAAAGTACGTCGGAGCTTAGCAAAGGCATGCCGGAGCTAACGAAAATATGTCGGAGCTATCAAATATATGCCGGAGCTATCAAATATATGCCGGAGCTATCAGATATATGCCGGAGCTATCAGATATATGCCGGAGCTATCAGATATATGCCGGAGCTAAAGATAAAGCTCACCGGAGCTAACCAAAGCTGGTCGGACCTTACCAAGAAGTCGGACCTAGCATCAAACGTAACCGGAGCTACCCAAAGCAAGCCGGACCTATCGTCGGACCTTGCTGTAGCTCGGAGCTAGAGTCGGACCTTGATAAAAAGGTGTTTTGGTGATATTAAAAACTTTTATCATCAAAGCCAAGTGTATTCACTACAAGCCAATGTATTCAGCACACATAGGTCTTACAGAATTTTAGCGACGTATTAGATCTAATAGACGTAAATTGATTTTAGTTGCACCATAAATTAATTTTCAGCAGCATTAATCCTCTCTAAAACCCCCATAAACTCGTATGAACACGTATGAACTAGTTGCATCTAATTAATAAACAACTGTAGTTAATTAATTATTGAACTTTGCATGCATGCATATCATCGCATGTTGATTAATATGTATGCATCATGTTGATTTGTATGTATTTTCTTGTATGTGTGATCGTGAGTAGAGGGAAGTGCTCAAGAAGTCGTGTACGAGGATTTTGAGAACCAAGACTTTGAAGCCCTTGAGCAACCCTATCCGCCGGAGCAAGGCAAGTGTCCTTGAAGCATATTGATCCTATTTTAAAATAAATGTTTTATTTGCAAAATTGCATGCTTGTGTCAATTTGATGGGAATCCTATGGTAGGAAGTTTACTAGATTTGTTAACCACCCTTGTCACCTGGAATATATGGTAGTGAGTCGGGAAGGGTTTTACCTTTTTGCTTCGCTTAATTAATTGGGATGGCAAACAACACTACACATTTAATTATGCATCAATGATATTCTGGTTAATGTGAACTGGTCAATACGATGGGTGATCTAAGCAAGCCTGGTATGTGGATGGGTTGGATGTTATGGTGGTTTGCTTGCTTTAGATCTAAGGACCGGTTCATGCGAGAATAGGCCAGAACTACAGTGCCACCACGAGGCCAAGTATGGGTGCGGCATAGCTGATTAATTAGGGCTTTGCTAGTGTTGTTTGGACCATTGTGGATGCTCGGGGAAGGGGTAGTCATATTGGGTTTGCTGATGATTCGTGGGACTACCTTGGGATCCGAATGGCTCAACAGGGGGCCCTTGGTTGAAGATGTGCTCAGTTGGAGGCATCGCCACCGGTGAAACCTCAGTGGGGTCTAAATAGGCTAGTAATCCCTTTGTAAAGGCTATTTTGTGATCTCTTGGCCATACACCAAAGGAAGTGTAATTGGCATAAGAGAGGTTCTTTAGTCGCCGACGGGTGATGAAATCACAAACACGTGGGTAAAGTGGTACAAACTCTGCAGAGTATTAAAACTATCATGATAGCCGTGCTCCTGGTTATGAGCGCCTGGATGACCTACATGATTAGAGGGAAATTGGGATTTGGGATGGTTATGGTTTGGTAATGGTTATGGTTGATATTATGGTTATGGTTATGGTTATGGGATGGAATCATGGTTTATGACATTGATTATGGTTATTGGCAATGGTAAATTATGGACTGGTATTATGATGGTTACATGGTTTATGATGGATTTACTTCACATAAATATGATACATTGCTTTTCCAAATGGTTTTACTGTACTTTTCAGCACTTAGCCATTATTATTGTCGTCATTTGAATCAGCCACATGTCATACTTTTCGCACTTGCTGAGAACGACATGTACTCACTCTTGCAATCCCCCCCCCCCCCACAATTGCAGGTCAGAATTGTGAGTTTAATGGTGATAATGTGGAGATCTAGTCCGTGTCTACCGTCAGCTTTGTCTGTGGTGTTGCATGGAGCTGCGCTATCCCTTTTGCTTAGTTTGCTTACTTGCTTAATTAGTTTATTTCTGCTGCATTAGTTGAACTTGTCATTAATATTCATTAGAGCTTGTATTCGAGGATAATATGGTTTGGGTAATAAAATTTGATAATTAATCTTGTTTTGTGGTAATTTCCTGTATACTCTTTTGTGATTGCACTCGTGTATGTGTGTTGAACATCCTGGGCACACATATGCGTTAGCTTGGTTCAGTTTTTGGAACCGGGCGTCACACTCTAGGGGCTTGTTTGAGACCGTACAATGCTTTGGACAGTTTGTAAACATGATTTGGAAAATCTGAATTTTCAAAACCTGGTGGTTGCTTGACATAAACCTCCTCATCTATGTAGCCATTTAGAAAAGCACTTTTAACATCCATTTGATATAGCTTGAAACCTTTAGATGCAACAAAGGCTAACAAAATTCTTATGGCTTCTAATCTAGCCACGGGAGCAAAAGTTTCTTCAAAATCTAGAACTTCAACTTGAGTGAAACCTTGAGCAACCAACCTAGCCTTATTCCTAACCACAACCCCATCCTCACTTTGTTTATTTTTAAATACCCATTTAGTTCCAATTAAAGTGTGACCTTGAGGTGGAGGTACAAGTTTCCAAACATTATTTCTTTCAAAATTTTCTAACTCTTCTTGCAGGGCAATAATCCAAGATTCATTAGTGAGTGCGTGTGATATATCTTTGGGTTCAAAAGAAGCAACAAAAGCAGAATGCGCATAAGAGTTTGGATTGCAAAACCTGGACCATGTGACTTGTTCGTGCAAGCTTCCAATCATCTATTGTGGGGGATGATCTTTGTAAAACCGTTGGGGAACAGATGTCTCACAAGCTTCTTCTTCTTCATGTTCATCACAAATCGATGAGCTTGTGACTTGAGGATGATTTGAATCAACATTGATGGTTGTCGGTGCTGGTTGAGAATTAACATCCGGAGCTGAACCAAAGTCTTTAGCTGGTGAATTTTCGGGCAACAGCTCCAATTCTTCCTCATCTTCAACAAAAATGCTCTCCCCCTGCGGATATGGATCTGGACCTGCAATGTTTGAGCTAGTACCTGGGCTAGCTTCATCAAAAGACTGAATGTAGGCCTAGAGGGGGGGGGGGGTGAATAGGTCTTCTTGAATTTTCTCGGTTCCTGTAGCACTTCAACAAAAAGGTCAAATCCAGATATATCGGACTAGTCCGGTAAAGTGCGGACTAGTCTGGATTTCACGGGCTAGGTTGATCAAGTTAGGTCAATTTGATTGTTTCGTTGTCGTTTGCAGCGGAAATATAAACTTTAATGACAGTTCAATAGTTGTATGTTAAGTTTTATTGCAAGTATGATTCTTGTTCAACTATTTAACTTGAATTCAACAAAATGAATCAAACCCTAGATAATGTTGATCAACTAGAATGATGAACACAAACGAACAAGACACAAGATTTATCTCGTGGTTCGGTTACCACGAAGGCAGCCTACATCCACGTTGAGGAGCCCACAAAAGGACCGGGTCTTCACCAACCCTTCCCTCGTCGGATCGCCACGAAGGCCAATCCTCTTCCACTAATCACACAGGGGTAAATCACCAAGTTGAAGGGGCGATCTCACAAGTTGAGAGCTCCCTTGATTACAAGTTTCAAAACCACCAATAACACACTTCGAAATATACAAATTGAGATGCAAGAGTGTGTCAGAGATTCAAACCAAGAGCTCAATCGTGTGCCAAGTGCCTCTCCAATGATCTAGAAGTGATCTTCAATGGATTGATTGATTTTTTCACTTAACTTCGTGGAGAGAGATGGTTTTTGAGTCCCTTGGGAGGTGTGACGGCGCTAGGGTTCGAGAGCGGTTAAAAGTGGGCCGTGCACCTCTATTTATATGGGGTTTCTGGAAGTTACCGTTAGGGTTCAGAAATATCGGACTAGTCCGTGGTGGTGGCCGGACTAGTCCGGTGTGCTGTGTGAAGCAAACCCTAAGTGTCTAGGAATCTCGGACTAGTCCGGTTCAAAACGGACTTGTCCGATTTCGTCACTGGAAAGCTTCGGACTAGTCCGATTGACATCGGACTTGTCCGGACACATGAAACCCTAAGTGTTTAGGATGACAAGTCCGCACTTGGAGGACTTGTCCGATTTAGATCAGGGTGTATATCGGACTAGTCCGTGTGGACACCGGACTTGTCCGAAGTGGATCAGAATGAATATCGGACTAGTTCGGGTCACAACGGACTGGTCCGATTTTGTGTGACTTGTGCATTGAAAAGGACTAGTCCGCACTGGGGAGGACTAGTCCGAAGTGGAACAGAAAATATATCGGACTAGTCCGGTGGTGACCGGACTTGTCCGATCTGGTGCAGAATGTGATATCGGACTAGTCTGGCTAATATCGGACTAGTCCGGTCCTGTATAGTTTTGTGCATTGTGTGTGTGTGATTAAGTGAGATTGAGCTCTTGGGTGTGTTTCCTTAACACACTCCATACATACTAAACAACTAATTTCTTCTCCTTGAGCTCAAATTCATTTTCCTTCTCAATTTCCCTCTTTTTGGTACTTTGCTCATTTTTCATCATTTTCCTGCATTCATCTCAACAAAAGGATTAAGATCCCAATTGCTTGTCATAAGTCATCCAAAACCCACAAGGGAGTCCTAGATGCACTTTCAATCTCCCCCTTTTTGGTGATTGATGACAACCAATTGAGATTTCACAAAATGAGGTATAAAATGAGATTTTCATAAAGTATGCACATATGACTCAAAAATGCATCAGGCAACAAGATAATTATTCATATGTGCATTCTTTATGGTGGGATGCATACTAAGAGCATGAATGCATTAAGAATGATATAATTTTCATTTACCAACTAATATCAAGTGAATATGGCACTTCAGGAGCAAAAAAAAACTCAGATTTCATCACACACTTGCAAATTAATTGAGCAATTCATCACAGGACCAAACATGATATGAAAAGAGAGTTAAGCAAATACAATCACAATTAAAAAACATAGAGAGCTCTCTCCTCGCATCCTATTCAGCTAAAGCTTAGACTAGAGACTCCCCCTCAATCTCTCCCCCTTTGGCATCAAGACACCAAAAAGAGAGAGAGGAAGGTCCTAGGGCGTCACTCTTCGCTGTCAGTCCTCTCGTCGTCTTCATCGTCTTCATCGCTTTCGGCTTGACGAGGTTGAGAGGTAGGAGGAGGAGCGGAGCTGCTCGAGCCCCCAATGCCAAAATAGGCAAGCTTGGAAGGAGTCAAGGGGCTGAGCTTGGTGAAGTCTGGATCAGAATCTTCAGAAAGTACTGGAGATCCAATTGGATTGATCTCCAGCTTCTCACTCAGCTGCTTGACATTGGCTTTTATGTATCTCATGTCCTCCTTCCTCTGCTGATTTAGCTTGTGAAGCTTTACTTCAGTTTTCTTGCATGAGGAGAAAATTGCAGCCAAGTACTTGAGGATCCCACTGGCGGATCCTTTCTGAGGGGCTTCCCTGGAGGGAGGAGTAGCCCTAGCAGCTTCTTCTTGCCTTGCCGGTGCCTCGGGGCTTGAGGCCGGCGATGGAGCAGCCTGGACACTCAAGGACTGAGGCTTCTGAGGCCTCAGTGGAGTGTGCTCCACATCCTTCACAAACTCGATCCCTGTGAACTTCTCAATCATGAACATCAAGTAAGGGGCATAGCCACAGGATCGGTTGGGGGTACTTGAGATATTGACCATATCATTCCAGATATAGTCTGCAACATTGAATTGCCTTTTCTTGCTGATGACCCTCATCAGGGTCCGGAGGTAGCCTTGCACACTCCCTGCATCCCCATCCTTGGGGGCAATCGTCTTCCTGAGAACTCTGTTGAGTACCACAAAGAAGGGCTTCATATTCTTTGTGGAGGGAGGGACATACTTGGAGGTGGGCTCATACATGAACTTCATTCCATCCCTCTCAATGACCCCAATGTTGTGGATAATGAGTTGGTCTTGTCCTTCAGAGTCAAGGTGCAGCAGGCGGGCAAACTCTTCCTGGGTAATGGAATACTTGGATCCATGAGTCATCCAAGTCACACTTTCTTCGTCTTCACTTGAGAAGTGGCACGTTGCATAGAATTGTGCAATCACTTCATCATTCCAATTATATCTGAAGGTAAACAAATCCTTCAACCCATGTCTCTCTGCAGCTTGTATCACTTCATCAAAAGCTGCACATTTCCTCTTCTCAAGGTGGGCCCAGTCAATCCATTGACTGCGCACCACCGGGGTCTTCATCGGCAAGTAGACCAGCTTGTAGAAGTCAGCATGGAAATTTGACCAGAATCTTCCATCAGCTGCTTGCTTGGGCCTTGCATAGCAATCAACACTTCTCAACTTCATAGCCACATCGCTGCCCTTGCCATTGAATCTTTCCTCATTGGGGTCCCGGACCCCTTCTCTGGGAGTATGCAGCTTTAGGGGCCCAACAGGCCCTGTGGCAACCCCCTTGCCCTTCCCTTTAGCTTGGCGAGGGCCACTTGAAGGAGGAGCAGCCTTCGAGGAGGCCTTCTTGACACACACCTTCCTCCGAACCTAGGGAGGTGAGGGAGCAGGCTCGGAGGGTCTCTCTTGGCGTTTCTTGCCAAGACCCGCCGAGGACCGAGGTGCCACCTCGTGGTCCAACTCGGCCTCGAAATCGGAGATTTCGTTGTCGGAGCTCGACATGATCTGAGAATGAGTGATCAAGAGAAAGGACAAGTTATACAAGGTATTGGTGAGGTAAGATGGCAATGGAATGCATTAGGGAATTAAAGAATTTGGTTTTGGTTCAGAAACAACGGACTTGTCTGGTGCTCAGGCACGGACTAGTCCGGGGGACCGGACTTGTCCGTACCTGGACCGGACTAGTCCGATGTTCATCCGCAGAAACCTAACAAACTGGATAAAATTGATCCCTAATGAAATAACTAGTCTAGCATACACATAGTACATCAACTGGGCATGCAACTAGTGAAGAATGCTAGGCCAAACGATAAGCAATAAAGAAATTTGTGATTTCTTAGGGTTTTGAGGAAAATTTACCAAGAAATCCAAGGAAGCTTGAAAATGTGGGGGTTGGAGGCCGGACTTGTCCGCTAACTTCAATCCCCGAGTCTTCAAGCTTGATCTCCGCCCAAGATTGAGGCTTTTCGACGGAGGAATCAAGGATTCGCCTTGGGAGCTCGAGCGCAAGAGAGAGAAAGCTTGGGGGAGAGTGTGGGGTGAAGGGATTAGGGTTTGGTGGCGGCTAGGGTTATGGACACGAAAAATCGGACAAGTCCGGACAAGACCGGACTAGTCTGAAGCCCTCCAGAAACCTAAATCGGACTAGTCCGTGGTCTGTCGGACTAGTCCGGCCTAACCGGCACACTGCGGACTAGTCTGCAATGGCGGACTAGTCCGGGTAACCACGGACTTGTCCGTGGTCACCAGGAGAGAGTTGCATAGCCCATTCATATATATTTGAAGGTCAAATAATTGAGGGTAGAGAGGCAAAACAAATCAAACAATCTTGATGAATTTGACCAGTAAGCAAACAACAATCATACTATGATCAAATATTCATCAAGATCTAATAATTGACATAGTTTTTCGAGAGAAAAAATGAAGAGGGATGATTTTCACAATTCAATCAATATTTTGAAGCAATCATACAGGTGTGAATTAAGCACACTCGAGAACTAGATGTAGCACATTTACGGAGTTAGACAAAGCGTTTTTCATTGATGAGACCTATGTCGCATGAAAGGAGACATATCCATCTCTCATGTCAACATGACATGAGAGATGGATATGTCTCCTTTCATGGAATGGTCTCTCAAGAAATGGTGTCTTATGTCAATGTGTTTAGTTCTAGAGTGCTCAACTGGATTGTGGGCTATTTTAATGGCACTCTCATTGTCGCAAAGAAGAGGAATACGGTTCATATTGTAACCGTAATCCCTTAGAGTTTGTCGCATCCAAAGGAGTTGTGCACAACAACTCCCGGCTGCAACATACTCCACTTCGGCTGTGGATAATGCAATGGAATTCTGTTTCTTGGATGACCAAGAAACTAAGGATCTTCCTAGGAATTGGCAAGTGCCAGAGGTGCTTTTTCTATCAACTTTGCACCCGGCATAATCTGCATCGGAATACCCAATGAGATTGAATTTTGAGCCTTTTGGGTACCAAAGACCAAGGTTGGGTGTATGAACTAAATATCTTAGGATTCTCTTTACGGCTGTCAAATGACATTCCTTAGGGTTGGCTTGAAATCTTGCACACAAACATACACTCAACATAATATCTGGCCTAGATGCACATAAGTAAAGTAAAGATCCAATCATGGAGCGATATACCTTTTGGTCGACGCTCGGTCCATCTTCATTGAGATCCAAGTGACCATTCGTTGCCATGGGAGTCTTTATGGGCTTTGCCTTGTCCATGCCAAACTTCTTGAGGATGTCCTGTGTGTACTTGGTTTGGCTTATGAATGTTCCTTCCCTTTGTTGCCGCACTTGGAATCCCAAGAAGTACTTCAATTCTCCCATCATTGAGATTTCAAATCTGTCTGTCATAATTTTACTAAACTCTTCACAGAAAGATTGGTTAGTTGATCCAAAAATTATATCATCAACATAGATTTGGCAAATGAAAACATCATTATCCAGATTTTTTGTGAATAATGTATAGTCTACTTTGCCAATTTGAAAGCCATTATCAATTAGAAAATCTCTAAGACACTCATACCAAGCTCTAGGAGCTTGTTTGAGGCCATAGAGAGCCTTACGCAGTTTATACACGTGGTCGGGAAACTCTTCATCTTCAAATCTGGATGGTTGCTCCACGTACACCTCTTCCTTGATTGGTCCGTTGAGGAAGGCGCTTTTCACGTCCATTTGGTACAGCTTGAAATCATGATGAGTAGCATATACAAGTAATATTCTAATTGATTCAAGCCTAGCTACTGGAGCAAAAGTCTCATCAAAATCCAAACCTTCGACTTGTGAGTAACCTTTGGCCACAAGTCGTGCCTTGTTTCTTGTCACCACCCCGTGTTCGTCTTGTTTGTTGCGGAAGACCCACTTGGTGCCGACTATGTTTGCATTGGGTCTTTCCACAAGTTCCCAAACCTTGTTTCTCTTGAAGTTGTTCAACTCTTCTTGCATTGCCACCACCCAGTCCGGATCCTTCAATGCATCCACAGTCCTGCGGGGTTCCAAAAAGGAGACAAACGAGTAATGTTCACAGAAATTTGCTATACGAGATCTGGTGGTTACTCCTTTTTGGATGTCGCCGATGATGTTGTCGATTGGATGATCCCTTTGAATGCATTGGTGTACTCTTGGGTGTGGCACTGGGGGGTCGTATGTTGGTGTTCATCTTCTTCTCCCCCTGAGTTGTTGTCCTCGTTGATTTGTTGATCATGTTCATATTCTTGTGATTGATCTTGTATCGAGGCTCCCCCTTGATTATTGATCTCCTCTTGTGGTACACTTTCCTCTTGTATTTGTGCCGATGACTCTTGTGGTCGTACTTCGCCTAGAGCCATCCTCTTTATTGCTTGATAGGGGGCTTCCTCTTTACCTAATTCACATTGATCAACTTGCTCCTTTTGGGAGCCATTAGTTTCATCGAACACTACGTCACGTGCCACTTCAACAAGTCCGGAGGCCTTGTTGAAAACACGATAGGCGTAAGTGTTCGAATCATAACCAAGCAAGAAACCTTCATCGGACTTCGAAGCGAACTTTGAAGTCCTGGGCTTCTTGTTCAAAATATAGCAAGGAGAACCGAAAACTCGAAAATATGAAATGTTCGGTTTGTTACCGGTGAGTAGCTCATAGGGAGTCTTCTTTAGTAGTCGATGAAGGTAGAGTCGAATTGTGGCATGGCAAGCGGTGTTGATTGCTTCCGCCCAAAATTGATCCGAAGTCTTGTATTCATCGAGCATTGTTCTTGCCATCTCTATGAGCGTTCGGTTCTTCCTTTCGGCAACTCCGTTTTGTTGTGGAGAGTATGGTGCTGAGAATTCGTGCTTGACTCCTTCCTCATCAAGGTACTCCTCCACTTGTATGTTCTTGAACTCCGTGCCGTTGTCGCTCCGAATACTCTTGATTGATAGTGAGAACTCGTTTTGCGCTCGCTTGAAGAATTTCTTGAGTGTTCCTTGTGTTTCTGACTTGTCATGCAAAAAGAACACCCAAGTGAAGCGGGAAAAATCATCAATAATGACTAAACCGTATTTGTTACCACCTATGCTTATGTAAGCAATTGGACCGAAGAGGTCCATATGAAGTAGTTCGAGCGGTCTTGTCGTGGTCATGATGTTCTTCGCGGGATGTTGTGCTCCAACTTGCTTTCCTGCTTGGCACGCGCTACAAGGCCTATCTTTCTCAAACACAACATCTTTCAAACCTCGGATGTGATCACCCTTGAGGAGTTTTTGAAGGTTCCTCATACCAACATGTGCTAGCCGTCTATGCCACAACCAACCCATGTTGGTTTTTGCAATCAAGCATGTGTCGAATTCGGCTTTATCATTGTTGAAGTCAACAAGATAAAGCTTTCCCTTTAACATACCCTTGAATGCAACGGAACCATCACTTCTCCTTGAGACGGTCACACCCTCGTTAGTAAACAGACAATTATAACCTTTGTCACATAACTGAGATATGGACAACAGGTTATAATCTAAAGATTCAACGTGTAAAACATGCGAAAGAGTATGTTCAGAGGATATTGCAATTTTACCGGTACCGAGGACCCTTCCTTGACTGTTATCCCCAAAGTAGATGCCTTCGTTTGGGTCCTGGTTCACTTCATACTCCACAAACATCCTCCTTTCTCCGGTCATGTGGTTGGTGCATCCACTGTCCAGCACCCATTTGGATCCACCGGAGGAGTAGGCCTGCAAAAACAAATTACGCCTTGGTTTTAGGTACCCAAGCTTGCTTGGGTCCTTGGAGGTTAGTAACGATACATTTGGGCACCCACACATGGGATTTTGTGTTCCCATGGCGTGGCCCAGCATAATAAGCATACACTTTACCAACATTATTTTTCATTAAAACATAGGAGGCATCAAATGTTTTAAACAGAAGTTGCTGTTGATTATGGGTCGGACTAGTCTGTGTGACCGGACTTGTCCGGATGACCCGACTTGTCCGGACCACAACCGGACTAGTCCGATTTTCATGAGAGTTCAGATTTTTAGTTTTCGAGTTACCAGGTTGTGAGGGTCCTCCCTTCACAAAGGTGATCCTTCCCTTGTTATTCTTATGATTTCCAGCTCTTTGCTTTCCATCACAAGAGTAACCAATGCCATACTTGACATTTGGAGGTCTTTGGACCAAATATGCACTACGTGCATAGTTGATCCTCTCCTTGTCAAATATTACACATTGGGTAGGATTTTTGTCCTTCGTGGAGGTAGGATTTTCCTTCAACCTGGTGTTAGTTTTATCACATTTGCAAACATGAGCGATATTAGTTAAAGTGGGTTGAGAAGGTAGGGTTGAAGAGGAGGAAGGTTCACTAAGCTTGAGTGACTCAACCTGCACTTCAAGGATCTTGTTGACCTTGATTTGGTCATCAAGTTGATTCTTGATTGCAACATTTGAGTTGGTTAACTCCAAGCAAGTTTTCTTGCTTGAAGCTAGCTCAAGCTCTAGTGAGTGATTTTTCTCCTTTTCAAGAACTAGAAGATTGTCAAGTTCGACATGCTTCTCCTTTTGGGAGATAATCATGTCTTCTTGACGATCAATTAGCTCTTCCTTCTCAATAAGTTGGTTAAGCAAGAATTTCATTTTTGCAGCAGTTTTTCTATCTAAACCAATTAGCATATCTTCATCATCACTGTCTAGATCATCATCACTTGAGTAAGAATGCAAGGAAGGGGTTTTGATGTTTACCTTGCGTTTACCTTCCTTAGCCATGAGGCAAGTTCCATTTGCCTTCTTTGCACCGAGCATGGGGAAGAGTGTGGGTTTCTTGGGCATGCTTTCAATGGCTATGCTAGCCATTTCTTCTTCATCGGACGATGAGGACTCATCGTTTGAGTCCCACTCCTTTCCGATGTGTGCTTGTTCAGCTTGTTTCTTCTTCTTGAAGAACTTTTTCGGTTGAGGCTTGGACTCTTTACTCTTCTTCTTGTTGTCCTCATATGGGCAATCAACTATGAAGTGATTGTACTCACCACAATTATAGCATGCCCGCCTCATCTTCGGCTTTGTCTTCTCCTTGTATTTTCCTTCACTCGATTTTGTTCCTTGTCTTTTCTTCATAATTCTTTTGAACTTCTTCATGAACAAAATCATATCTTCTTCGTCCAGCCCGCTGCTTTCATCATCACTGTCCTCCTCAAACTGAGCTTCTCTTGCTTCTTTGGATAGAGGTTTGAGTGTGGATTTTAAGGCAACTCCCTTCTTCTTGGCCGATGTGAGGTCAGCTATTTCTTTGACGTGCTTGGCTTGCTTCTCCATCATCTCAAAGTTGATGATTTTGCCAAGCAGTTCATCCGGAGTCATTTTCTTGTATCCGGGACTTTCTCGGATCATAGAGCAGAGTGTGACGTTGCGAGGCATAAAGGCTCTAAGGATGAGCTTTACAACCTCATGGTCATTCCACTTTTTGCTACCATACGATCGAACCTTGTTCACAAGAGTCTTCAGTCTGTTGTACATGTCCTGGGGAGATTCATCTTCCTCAATCGCGAACCTTCCTAGTTCGCCTTCAATCATTTCAATCTTTGCCTCCCGCACATGCCGGTCACCTTCATGTGCTGTCTGTAGTGTGTCCCAGATTTCTTTGGCAATTTCCAATCCATCCACCTTTGTGAATTCATCTCTACTTAGAGATGAGGTGATAACGGCTGCGGCTTGGGCATTCCTGTGGATGGCTTGCTCTTGACTTGGCGTGAGTTCTTCATCGTCATCAGGGATGTTTATTCCTGTGCACACAATATGCCATAAACTTGGGTTAAGGGAAATCAAGTGCATCTTCATGTTTTGCCTCCACATGGAGTAATCACTCCTATCGAAGTGTGGGGCCTTTCCGAGAGGAATGGATAGATAATGACTGCTGTTAGAATTTAAACGGTCATAATTAAAAGGATATCGGGAGTAGTCGGTGTGACTACTCCCCTTCTTCTTTTCTTCAACTTTAGCTTTCCCTTTGGAAAGTGCTTTCTTTCGGAGCAGTGCTTTCAGCTCCAATGTCTCATCATCATCATCATCGAAGTCTTGAATGGCTTCGAGATACTTTTCAAGCTTTTGGTGCTTGTCATTGTTCATCTCTTCCTGGTTGTTGATTTTCTGGACTTCCTTCATGTCCGACATGATCTCTTCGAGTGGTTGCACTCTTTCTTGAAGAACCTGCTCTGATACCAATTGAATGTAGGCCTAGAGGGGGGGGTGAATAGGCCTTCTTGAATTTTCTCGGTTCCTGTAGCACTTCAACAAAAAGGTCAAATCCAGATATATCGGACTAGTCCGGTAAAGTGCGGACTAGTCCGGATTTCACGGGCTAGGTTGATCAAGTCAGGTCAATTTGATTGTTTCGTTGTCGTTTGCAGCGGAAATATAAACTTTAATGACAGTTCAATAGTTGTATGTTAAGTTTTATTGCAAGTATGATTCTTGTTCAACTATTTAACTTGAATTCAACAAAATGAATCAAACCCTAGATAATGTTGATCAACTAGAATGATGAACACAAACGAACAAGACACAAGATTTATCCCGTGGTTCGGTTACCACGAAGGCAGCCTACATCCACGTTGAGGAGCCCACAAAAGGACCGGGTCTTCACCAACCCTTCCCTCGTCGGATCACCACGAAGGCCAATCCTCTTCCACTAATCACACAGGGGTAAATCACCAAGTTGAAGGGGCGATCTCACAAGTTGAGAGCTCCCTTGATTACAAGTTTCAAAACCACCAATAACACACTTCGAAATATACAAATTGAGATGCAAGAGTGTGTCAGAGATTCAAACCAAGAGCTCAATCATGTGCCAAGTGCCTCTCCAATGTTCTAGAAGTGATCTTCAATGGATTGATTGATTTTTTCACTTAACTTCGTGGAGAGAGATGGTTTTTGAGTCCCTTGGGAGGTGTGACGGCGCTAGGGTTCGAGAGCGGTTAAAAGTGGGCTGTGCACCTCTATTTATATGGGGTTTTTGGAAGTTACCGTTAGGGTTCAGAAATATCGGACTAGTCCGTGGTGGTGGCCGGACTAGTCCGGTGTGCTGTGTGAAGCAAACCCTAAGTGTCTAGGAATCTCGGACTAGTCCGGTTCAAAACGGACTTGTCCGATTTCGTCACTGGAAAGCTTCGGACTAGTCCGATTGACATCGGACTTGTCCGGACACATGAAACCCTAAGTGTTTAGGATGACAAGTCCGCACTTGGATGACTTGTCCGATTTAGATCAGGGTGTATATCGGACTAGTCCGTGTGGACACCGGACTTGTCCGAAGTGGATCAGAATGAATATCGGACTAGTCCGGGTCACAACGGACTGGTCCGATTTTGTGTGACTTGTGCATTGAAAAGGACTAGTCCGCACTGGGGAGGACTAGTCCGAAGTGGAACAGAAAATATATCGGACTAGTCCGGTGGTGACCGGACTTGTCCGATCTGGTGCAGAATGTGATATCGGACTAGTCTGGCTAATATCGGACTAGTCCGGTCCTGTATAGTTTTGTGCATTGTGTGTGTGTGATTAGGTGAGATTGAGCTCTTGGGTGTGTTTCCTTAACACACTCCATACATACTAAACAACTAATTTCTTCTCCTTGAGCTCAAATTCATTTTCCTTCTCAATTTCCCTCTTTTTGGTACTTTGCTCATTTTTCATCATTTTCCTGCATTCATCTCAACAAAAGGATTAGGATCCCAATTGCTTGTCATAAATCATCCAAAACCCACAAGGGAGTCCTAGATGCACTTTCAAAGACACTTCACAAGTCTCCACAATTTTGTTAGTGTCAAGTAAAAGCACACGGTAGCCTCTAGTATGAGATGGATAACCAATAAACATGCCATCAATGGATCTAGGTTCAAATTTATCAATATTACCATGTTTCTTAACAAAGCATTTGCAACCAAAGACCCGAAAGTGTGTAACACTAGGCCTATGTCCAAACCGGAGCTCATATGGTGTTTTACCTAGCTTAGCACGCAAGAAAACACGATTTGAGACATAACAAGCGGTTGCTAACGCATCAGCCCAAAATTTCCTAGGAGTTTCATATTCATCAAGCATAGTCCTAGCCATCTCAACTAAGGTTCTGTTCTTTCTTTCTACAACACCGTTTTGTTGAGGTACATATGGTGAAGAAAATTGATGATCTATTCTATTTTCAGCACAAAAGTGATCAAAAGATTGATTTTTAAATTCAGTTCCATTATCACTTTTAATTGCTTTTAAAGATCCTGGGTAATCAATTGATAATCTAAGAAATAAAGTTCTAAAGTGACTAAAAACTTCATTCTTAGATGCCATAAAGTAAACCCAAGAGTATCTAGAATAATCATCAACAATCACAAGTACATACCATTTACCTCCAAAGATTGAACACGTGAAGGTCCTACGGTGTCAAGATGCAAAAGTTGACACGGTTCAGTTGTCATGATAATTGTGAGAGGAGTATGTGAACCTGCAACCATCTTAGCATGTCTACAAGAAGAGCACACAATTTCTTTGTCCCTTTTAAGCTTAGGCAGCCCACATATGCAATCAAGAGCACTAACACGCGTTAGGTGATCAAAGCCTACGTGACACCTATGCTTAGAGGTAGACATATCAAAATCATCTTTAAAAACTCTTCCAAACTGAGACATGTTAAAAATAAGCTCACTATTCGAACCTACAACTTTGCAGCAGTTTTTATTGAAAATAATTTCTAGATTTTCATCTAGCAATTGTGCAACAGAAAGCAAGTTGTATTTCAAATTTTTGAGAAGTGCCACATCCTTCAAAGTGTAGTGATCATTTACTATAACCGAACCCTTAGCAATTATAGGCATTGAAGAATTATCGGCAAAAGTGACATTCTGTACACGTGACACAAAAGAGAGGGAGGAGAACCAATCTTTGTTACCCGTCATGTGGCGTGAGCAACCTGAATCCACAATCCAAATGTTCTCCTTCCTCAAACATGTAACCTCTTCATTGTCGCTGTTGTGTTCTGCCTCCTCCATACTTGATCTTGACTTGCCCGCCATGAAGTACAAGTTTGCCAAATCATCTGCATCTTCATCACTTCCAATGTCCACGTCACTTGAGCCAAGTTCCTGGAGTGCTGAGATAAAACTGCTCACCAATTGATGTCCTGTAAAACCCTTCTTTTTCTTTGTATCTTTTGCAGAGGAGTGCTTCGTTCTTGTTTTCTTTTCATCCCGGGAAGTAGGACCTGAAAGGTTGGGGCAATCTGAACAAAAATGTCCTGTCTTACCACACTCAAAGCATCGTTGAGGTCCGGAGCTTCCTCTCCTTCTAGTTCTCACATTTTGCAATGCTTTTGAGAACCGGGTAGAGATGAGCGCTAGCTCCTCCTCTGGAAACTCCTCAATCTGTTCAAGGGTTAGAGAGGACAGCAAAGCAAGTGTACCACAAGATGATGTTTGACCGAAACTATGCATGTCACGTTGAGAAACAAAAGCAATAGACTTGTTGGGGTTCTTACGTGAGATTATGTCAATTTCATGAGTTTTTAACTTGGAATATAGCACATCTAAAGTAAGTGAACTCATGACAGAAAATTCACGAATAGATGTGACTTTCATCTTCCAAATTGACATATCTAATGCACTTAGCAATTGCCTAGCATTTTCAGTATCTGAAAAATTAACATTGACACTACGCAAGTTGCTGAGAATCTTATTAAAGCGAGCAAAAATGTCATCAATAGACTCACCGGGTTGCATCTCGAAGCACATGTATTCTTTCTTGAACATGTCTTGCATTACATCCTTGATCATGTTGGATCCTTCGTGGTAGTCACAAAGTGCTTTCCACACATCGTATGCAGATCAGAGGTGTGCAACACGGTCGAAGTCGCTTTGTGTTAATCCTTGTATGATCAAGTTCTGAGCCTTGTTGTTGTTGTCGACATCTCTCAGATTTGTAGCTGTAACTTGATCATTTGATGGCACTTCGTAAGGCTTGTATACCTTCTCCCATATTGCAAAGCCTTGTGCCTGGATGAAAGCCTCCATGCATGCCTTCCAAACCTGAAAATCAATATCAGCAAACACACAAGGTTTGACAGAGTACTTCTCCATGATGATTAGTCAAAAACACGCGCAAATCACAAAGATTAGAGCACCGTGGCTCTGATACCAATTGTAGGATCGAAGAGCATGTGAAAATCTACCAGAGGGGGGGGGTGAATGGTAGATTTAAAAAGCTTACGCAGCGTAAATAATTAAACCCCAACCTCTTTGGCAGAAAAATGATCTGTTAAAGAAATCGTGTGTGAGACTAATCTAAACGTGTTTCCCCGTGAAAAAAGTGATAGATATCAGAGAGAATCAAGTCACGAAGACAACACAAAAAGAATCACTCAAATCTGTCGAGAAAAACTCAAATTATGATCGAAAGATCGAACAAAGGTCAATCTGACCTACTCGAGAAAAACAGTTTCTGGAATGCTGCAAAGAAACTCGTGTAGATCAAAAACAACAAATCCAATGACCATTAAATTTTGACAGATGATAGACAGTCAAGTTGTGAAGACAACCCAAAAAGAATCATGTCAATTGGATCTGTAAAACTCGAGTTATGATAAAACCACCGACGAAAGGTAGTGCTCTCCAGAAACTTGATGAGTAAAACTTGTCTCGAACAAGTCGGACGAACAAGGCACAAAAGTTCCTTCAAACTACGAATTTTATTCAATAGAACACAAGAGGAACAGCCCCAAAGTCGTGCACCACGAGCTCTGGGCTCCCTTTCTTATATAACCAGCTCGAAAGCCAACTCAACTCACATCAGGAACCTAATCCTACTCTGTTCATGAATCGTAACTTTCCATAATTGCTTAGGATTCTTATATACGCAGATAGAAGCAATATTAAGACTTACAAACACCTTAGGAATGTATATCACATTCCTAAACAACTCAAATTCGTGACCCACAGGAAATCCTATCATAACCAACTCAAATCTTTCCATATTTGAGTCAACCCCGACTCAGCCGTAGCCTGAGTCCATAACCTAGTCGGTTAGACCTTTCCAACCAACTCTTTACGTCCACATCTCTTCATCATGTATCAGAACCATGTAGCCACGTCCATGCACTCCTTGCACACGTGCAAACATCTTCCAATGACGTCCACGATACCTTCACATGCATTGTTCTTGATTCAATCATGCTGCACAACCTCCTGATCAGCTCAACCACAATTCCTCCTGAATTTGGTTGTTGGAACCTCATCTCCTCCCTGAGACTAGTCCAATGGATCTCATCACCATCCATGTATTGAATTCAATCAACACCTGCACATGAATAAACAACAAATCCATACGAGCCCAAGTCCTTGACTTGACTCAAGTTAGTTCCAAACACAACACCTTACGTGAGAACCTCACATAAGCATGTTGCAAAACCACAGTAACACGATATCATCCATATCATCCAAAAACGCACCAAAGACTTAGCAAATGAATACTAAGCAATCTTTCCAGAGATGTAAAGCAAGTACGAAACATTGCAAATGAAAAACAGAAGCATTGCGGTCAAGTTTCGGACCTTGCCAGAGCAACCCAGACCTTGAGCCGGAGCTAACAAAAGCTAGTCGGACCTTAATAAAAAGGTGTTTTGGTGATATTCAAAGCTTTTATCATCAAAGCAAGTGTATTCATTACAAGCCAATGTATTCAGCACACATAGGTCTTACACTTGTCTTAACCTCGATGATCGGGGTTTGGTCGCTGATCCACACTCTTTGGTAGCTGGATTATAGAAGCTCATAAGTAGCCCCCTGAGCCTTTGGCCGAGCAATTTGATCGATCAGTGGTTGATGCAGCGTGGCCTATTCCTTGAGGAAGAGGTGCCAAACACATGAGTTTATGGCTCGCTTATTATTGTCTTAGGGTTCGGGGTCGAGACGGTAGAGCGTCAGTCCTGCTCACGACTCTTGGGCTCTGCGACGAGCCCTCGTGCCCTCTTGCAGAGATAGGGTTAACATTTTCATGAATTGTTGGTATTTCTTAACGTATATTGTTCATCCTAGCAGCAAGTGCAAGTTCTGCAGAGGCACTAGGCTAACCTAAGCCACAACAAGATGAGTTCCGCAAGCGCACGAAAAGTACTGCCGTATCATTTCACCCAAGAGTAGGACCTGCGTATGAACAATGTTCATGATGTAATTTTCTTTTATTGTGTAATGGACCGAGCCATCATGGGCTACAAATTTATTAATGATAAGAAAGTTTTTTATACATCCATTTTTTCCATCCCTGCATCTCAATCGAACCTTAGCTTAGAACTTTCATTGTTCTTTAAGTGTAGGTTGCAAGGCGCAAAGGTAGTACTTAGCAGAGAAAAAACATTTTGGAAAGAATAGGTTTTGAGCTTTCGCTCGAGCTCTTTAGTGGATGGAAGCTCTCGAGTGGTGCAGGACGGTTGGTTTGGTCTATCCTCCACGTCGCGCCTGAGAAGCTGCCTATCGCCCGAGCCCGAGGTTAGGGTTGAGGACTTTTTCTGAGCTCGAGCAAGGAAGCTAGTTCGTTTTTGCAATAAAGCATGTAGTCGAAGAAGGAAAAAAGAGGGGAAAACACTTAGCTTCATTGTCGTATCCACGGTTTGGCATTCTCAAGAGTAGAAATCCTCGAGATGCTCAATGTTCAGGGGCATTGGAAAAGATGTTGCTGTTGATAGCCTTTGGGTGGTAGGCCCCGAGCCTCGATGGGGTGTACCATGCGTAGGGGCTCTTCCATGGGGAGGAAACCTCGTGCTAGTCTAGATCCTTTGTTGGATTAAATCTGTAGGATCTAAGAGCACGTAAAAAGCTACTATAGGGGGTGTGAATGGTAGATCAAAACTTTTATGTGAAAGCTACAAAAACCCCTCGGCAGAAACCAATCTGTTAAAGAAACCAATGTGTGCATTTGATTTAAACATGTTCAACCGTGACAAAACTACTAGAGAATCAAGTCAGGAAGACACCACAACAAGAATCTCAAAAAAACTGTCGACTAATTCTCAAGTTATGACAAAAAGATTGAGCAAAGATCAATCTGTCATATCCTAGCAAAAACAGATCTGCTACGCTGCAAAGAAACTCTTGTAGATAAAAAAACCACCAAACCAATGAACATGAAATTTTGCCAGAAGATATATAATTGATTTCTGAATCTAACACAAAAAGAATTATGCCAATTGGTTCATTAAAATGCAATGTATGATCAAAACACCGAAGCAACACCGCGATGCACAGAAACTTGCCGAGAAAAACTTGCCAAAAACAAGTTCGGCGAACAAGACAAAAAAGCTCCTCTAGAACTACGAATTTTATTCAATGAAACACAAAAGGAACAGCCACAAGTCGTCCTCTCCAAAAGCTCTGACCCCCTTGTTTATATAACCAACCCTAAGGCAACACCAATCCAACTAAGACTTCCTACTCCTACATGAATTCATCCAATACTTTCCATAACTACTCAAGGCTCTTCCATACTCAAATAGAAGCAATCTTAAGACTTCCAAATACCTTAGAAACGTCCCACACATTCCTAAAATCAATCAGCTTCGTGTCCAACACAAAATCTAACCAAAACAAAATCAAAACATTCCATAAATGAACCATAACCGCCTCAACCTCAGCCTGAGCATATAATCCAGCTGGTTGGACCTTTTCAACCATATCTTCACGTCCATAACTCTTCTCCATACCTTGGAACAATGTTTCCACGTCCATGCAACCCTTGCACAAGTGCAAACACTTTCAAAAACATTCACGGTACCTTCATATTATTGTTCTCAACCCAAACATGTTGCGTGACCTCTCGATCCACTCAACCACAATTCCTCCCGAACTTGGTTGTTGATCCTCATCTTCTCCCTCAGATCAGTTCAATGGATTACCACCCCCAACCATATATTGACCTCAAGCAATACCTACACATGAACAAACAACCAATTCTTCCTAGCACAAGTCCTAGACTTGACTCACATTAGTCCGAAACCACAACACCTTATGTGAGAACCTCACATAAGCTTGTTGCAAACATAGAAAAATAATATCCACCATGATCAATCAAAACACATCAAAAACTTAGTAAATTAATACTAAGCAAACTTTCCATAATAAAAAAAGCAAGTTTCAAATATTGCAAGTGAAAAGCAAAGCAGTTGAATTAAAACTGTCGGTACCCTGCATACCGGATACCCTTTGAAACCGCGAAGAGTGCAAAGGAACTCCACCTATCTGAGTTGAAGACCTCCGAAGGCCCCACGTGTCACATGGAACCGGACTTGCCTCCCTTCTATGGTTAGTCCCAGTGCTGCCACGTGTATCATAAAAACGGAGCTACATTCCATACAAGGAAAACTCCGGACTAGATACCTGTGTGGCTCCCCCGGACCTAATCCCCGACAGAGGGAAGCTCCGGTACCGACATGTGTACAACAGCACCGGACCTACTCGTCCAAGATGATAAGCTCCGGAGCTGCCACACGTCCAACCACCGGACCTTCAACCTCAACAGGCAGATTGGTGGACCTCCAACGACTCGAACCTTCAAGGAACATTAAAGACTTCAAGACCTAATTATGTGTCATTAATGCTATCTTAATGACACACGATTGGAGGACCCTTAATACCAGTAACGCCACCATTAAGGCACATTACCACACTGTTAAGGGGAATTAAGTACATTAATTGTGTATTAGGCATCAGTAACCGCCAGGGTCACATGTCGGGCCAGGCTGATGGTGTAACGGCCAGTCCTTGTACTATAAAAGGACTGGCCAAGCGATACACAGGAGAGGCCGGCAGACTCTTCCAGACACACTGGTCTCTCTCACACAAGCGCTCAGACGCTCAATACAACAACAACACCCTCGTGGAGTAGGGTATTACGCCCAGGCGGCCCGAACCACGTAAATCCTCGTGTCAAATCGCCATCTTGTTCTGAATCTCCGCGCGCCCTAACGGAACTACAAAACTCCGCAAGCTACTAATTGTAGTACCAGGAGAATTGCCGGAATCAGACTTCGACAATTGGTGCGCTAGGAAGGGGCGCCTGATATTCAAAGATGGTGAATTCTGCTGCTGGATCATCCAACGGTAACCATGTTGTGCAACCTGCTGGAGGCAATCCCTCCAACATGCAGCAACCATCAGGTGTTGTGGCTCCACCAGGAGTCATGTCACCACCACCACCGTCTGCATCGGTGAATCAAGCTGGACAGCGAGATGGTGCGTCCGCGTCGATCACTGCATCGACAAACAATAACCCCAAACATGCGCTTAATGTTGCGCGTGCTCTTCTCCAACGTCCACCACCTCCAGGAGCACCCCAGGGTGTAATGGAAAAGTGAAGAGCTTATGTGGATCATCTGGTTGCAGCAGCAGCCGATCGCATCAGCAATCAAGGTCCTCCCCCCTCTGGGCAGGCCCCATCGCAGCCTCGAACCTTGTCAGGTAGACTCGGTCTGCAAGCTTCGCAGCACGGGAGGCGTGCTGCATCTCAACAGGCGAAGTCGTTGCCTTCCGGGGCGCGACGTACTCACACGATAACGAGGCTTTCGACTCATGACCTCCGGGCGGAGCTCGATCGTCGTTACCGGCAATAGGACGACCACATCCACATCGAGCGTGCTCGCGAGAGATGAGAGGCTCGGGATAGCCCAGCTCCTGAGGGAGTAGGAGGAGGCTATTCTGCCTTGGCCATGCACCTACGCATGGTCAGATGGCCGCAGAAGTTCCGTCCTCACCTGCTGGAAATTTGACGGGACTTAACCCCGCCGAATTTCTTCAAATCTACTCTACCGCTATCCTTGCGGCTGGGGGCAATGAGGCTGTGATGGCCAATTATTTCCCTGTGGCTTTAACTGGGTCCACCAGGTCTTGGTTCATGAGCCTTCAGCCTGACTCCATCAATAGTTGGGCGGAGTTGTGCCAACAGTTCACCGCCAATTTCGGGAGCTCATACACCCGACCAGGCACGGAACTGGATCTTTTTGCTGTTAAGCAAAAAGGGGGAGAGTCTTTGCGATCTTTCATCTAGAGGTTCTCCCAGGTACGAAATACCATTCCTTCTATCTCAAGCGCTTCTGTTATTGTAGCATTCAGACAGGGCGTTTGAGATAAGAAAATGCTGGAGAAGCTGGCGACCAAGGAAGTCACCAGCGTCACGGAACTCTTCAACTTGGCAGACAAGTGTGCCAAGGCTGCAGAGGGCCGTGAAATGCACTCCCAACCACCTCCGGAGACAAAAAAATCCTCCAAGGGTGAAGCCACTACCTCCGAGAGTGGCAAGAAGAAGAAAAAGTGAAAGTGCATCTAGGACTCCCTTGTGGGTTTTGGATGATTTATGACAAGCAATTGGGATCCTAATCCTTTTGTTGAGATGAATGCAGGAAAATGATGAAAAATGAGCAAAGTACCAAAAAGAGGGAAATTCAGAAGGAAAATGAATTTGAGCTCAAGGAGAAGAAATTAGTTGTTTAGTATGTTTGGAGTGTGTTAAGGAAACACACCCAAGAGCTCAATCTCACTTAATCACACACACACAATGCACAAAACTATACAGGACCGGACTAGTCCGATATTAGCCAGACTAGTCCGATATCACATTCTGCACCAGATCGGACAAGTCCGGTCACCACCGGACTAGTCCGATATATTTTCTGTTCCACTTCGGACTAGTCCTTTTCAATGCACAAGTCACACAAAATCGGACCAGTCCGTTGTGACCCGGACTAGTCCGATATTCATTCTGATCCACTTCGGACAAGTCCGGTGTCCACACGGACTAGTCCGATATACACCCTGATCTAAATCGGACAAGTCCTCCAAGTGCGGACTTGTCATCCTAAACACTTAGGGTTTCATGTGTCCGGACAAGTCCGATGTCAATCGGACTAGTCCGAAGCTTTCCAGTGACGAAATCGGACAAGTCCGTTTTGAACCGGACTAGTCCGAGATTCCTAGACACTTAGGGTTTGCTTCACACAGCACACGGGACTAGTCCGGTCACCACCACGGACTAGTCCGATATTTCTGAACCCTAACGGTAACTTCCAGAAACCCCATATAAATAGAGGTGCACGACCCACTTTTAACCTCTCTCGAACCCTAGCGCCGTCACACCTCCCAAGGGACTCAAAAACCATCTCTCTCCACGAAGTTAAGTGAAAAATCAATCAATACATTGAAGATCACTTCTAGATCATTGGAGAGGCACTTGGCACACGATTGAGCTCTTGGTTTGAATCTCTGACACACTCTTGCATCTCAATTTGTATATTTCGAAGTGTGTTATTGGTGGTTTTGAAACTTGTAATCAAGGGAGCTCTCAACTTGTGAGATCGCCCCTTCAACTTGGTGATTTACCCCTGTGTGATTAGTGGAAGAGGATTGGCCTTCGTGGCGATCCGACGAGGGAAGGGTTGGTGAAGACCCGGTCCTTTTGTGGGCTCCTCAACGTGGATGTAGGCTGCCTTCGTGGTAACCGAACCACGGGATAAATCTTGTGTCTTGTTCGTTTGTGTTCATCATTCTAGTTGATCAAAATTATCTAGGGTTTGATTCATTTTGTTGAATTCAAGATAAATAGTTGAACAAGAATCATACTTGCAATAAAACTTAACATACAACTATTGAACTGTCATTAAAGTTTATATTTCCGCTGCAAACGACAACGAAACAATCAAATTGACCTAACTTGATCAACCTAGCCCGTGAAATCCGGACTAGTCCGCACTTTACCGGACTAGTCCGATATATCTGGATTTGACCTTTTTGTTGAAGTGCTACAGGAACCGAGAAAATTCAAGAAGGCCTATTCACCCCCCCCTCTAGGCCTACATTCAATTGGTATCAGAGCAGGTTCTTCAAGAAAGAGTGCAACCACTCGAAGAGATCATGTCGGATATGAAGGAAGTCCAGAAAATCAACAACCAGGAAGAGATGAACAATGACAAGCACCAAAAGCTTGAAAAGTATCTCGAAGCCATTCAAGACTTCGATGATGATGATGATGAGACATTGGAGCTGAAAGCACTGCTCCGAAAGAAAGCACTTTCCAAAGGGAAAGCTAAAGTTGAAGAAAAGAAGAAGGGGAGTAGTCACACCGACTACTCCCGATATCCTTTTAATTATGACCGTTTAAATTCTAACAGCAGTCATTATCTATCCATTCCTCTCGGAAAGGCCCCCCACTTCGATGGGAGTGATTACTCCATGTGGAGGCAAAACATGAAGATGCACTTCATTTCCCTTAACCCAAGTTTATGGCATATTGTGTGCACAGGAATAAACATCCCTGATGACGATGAAGAACTCACGCCAAGTCAAGAGCAAGCCATCCACAGGAATGCCCAAGCCGCAGCCGTTATCACCTCATCTCTAAGTAGAGATGAATTCACAAAGGTGGATGGATTGGAAATTGCCAAAGAAATCTGGGACACACTACAGACAGCACATGAAGGTGACCGGCATGTGCGGGAGGCAAAGATTGAAATGATTGAAGGCGAACTAGGAAGGTTCGCGATTGAGGAAGATGAATCTCCCCAGGACATGTACAACAGACTGAAGACTCTTGTGAACAAGGTTCGATCGTATGGTAGCAAAAAGTGGAATGACCACGAGGTTGTAAAGCTCATCCTTAGAGCCTTTATGCCTCGCAACGTCACACTCTGCTCTATGATCCGAGAAAGTCCCGGGTACAAGAAAATGACTCCGGATGAACTGCTTGGCAAAATCATCAACTTTGAGATGATGGAGAAGCAAGCCAAGCACGTCAAAGAAATAGCTGACCTCACATCGGCCAAGAAGAAGGGAGTTGCCTTAAAATCCACACTCAAACCTCTATCCAAAGAAGCAAGAGAAGCTCAGTTTGAGGAGGACAGTGATGATGAAAGCAGCGAGCTGGACGAAGAAGATATGATTTTGTTCATGAAGAAGTTCAAAAGAATTATGAAGAAAAGACAAGGAACAAAATCGAGTGAAGGAAAATACAAGGAGAAGACAAAGCCGAAGATGAGGCGGGCATGCTATAATTGTGGTGAGTACAATCACTTCATAGTTGATTGCCCATATGAGGACAACAAGAAGAAGAGTAAAGAGTCCAAGCCTCAACCGAAAAAGTTCTTCAAGAAGAAGAAACAAGCTGAACAAGCACACATCGGAAAGGAGTGGGACTCAAACGATGAGTCCTCATCGTCCGATGAAGAAGAAATGGCTAGCATAGCCATTGAAAGCATGCCCAAGAAACCCACACTCTTCCCCACACTCGGTGCAAAGAAGGCAAATGGAACTTGCCTCATGGCTAAGGAAGGTAAACGCAAGGTAAACATCAAAACCCCTTCCTTGCATTCTTACTCAAGTGATGATGATCTAGACAGTGATGATGAAGATATGCTAATTGGTTTAGATAGAAAAACTGCTGCAAAAATGAAATTCTTGCTTAACCAACTTATTGAGAAGGAAGAGCTAATTGATCGTCAAGAAGACATGATTATCTCCCAAAAGGAGAAGCATGTCGAACTTGACAATCTTCTAGTTCTTGAAAAGGAGAAAAATCACTCACTAGAGCTTGAGCTAGCTTCAAGCAAGAAAACTTGCTTGGAGTTAACCAACTCAAATGTTGCAATCAAGAATCAACTTGATGACCAAATCAAGGTCAACAAGATCCTTGAAGTGCAGGTTGAGTCACTCAAGCTTAGTGAACCTTCCTCCTCTTCAACCCTACCTTCTCAACCCACTTTAACTAATATCGCTCATGTTTGCAAATGTGATAAAACTAACACCAGGTTGAAGGAAAATCCTACCTCCACGAAGGACAAAAATCCTACCCAATGTGTAATATTTGACAAGGAGAGGATCAACTATGCACGTAGTGCATATTTGGTCCAAAGACCTCCAAATGTCAAGTATGGCATTGGTTACTCTTGTGATGGAAAGCAAAGAGCTGGAAATCATAAGAATAACAAGGGAAGGATCACCTTTGTGAAGGGAGGACCCTCACAACCTGGTAACTCGAAAACTAAAAATCTGAACTCTCATGAAAATCGGACTAGTCCGGTTGTGGTCCGGACAAGTCGGGTCATCCGGACAAGTCCGGTCACACAGACTAGTCCGACCCATAATCAACAGCAACTTCTGTTTAAAACATTTGATGCCTCCTATGTTTTAATGAAAAATAATGTTGGTAAAGTGTATGCTTATTATGCTGGGCCACGCCATGGGAACACAAAATCCCATGTGTGGGTGCCCAAATGTATCGTTACTAACCTCCAAGGACCCAAGCAAGCTTGGGTACCTAAAACCAAGGCGTAATTTGTTTTTGCAGGCCTACTCCTCCGGTGGATCCAAATGGGTGCTGGACAGTGGATGCACCAACCACATGACCGGAGAAAGGAGGATGTTTGTGGAGTATGAAGTGAACCAGGACCCAAACGAAGGCATCTACTTTGGGGATAACAATCAAGGAAGGGTCCTCGGTACCGGTAAAATTGCAATATCCTCTGAACATACTCTTTCGCATGTTTTACACGTTGAATCTTTAGATTATAACCTGTTGTCCATATCTCAGTTATGTGACAAAGGTTATAATTGTCTGTTTACTAACGAGGGTGTGACCGTCTCAAGGAGAAGTGATGGTTCCGTTGCATTCAAGGGTATGTTAAAGGGAAAGCTTTATCTTGTTGACTTCAACAATGATAAAGCCGAACTCGACACATGCTTGATTGCAAAAACCAACATGGGTTGGCTGTGGCATAGACGGCTAGCACATGTTGGTATGAGGAACCTTCAAAAACTCCTCAAGGGTGATCACATCCGAGGTTTGAAAGATGTTGTGGCCAAAGGTTACTCAGAAGTCGAAGGTTTGGATTTTGATGAGACTTTTGCTCCAGTAGCTAGGCTTGAATCAATTAGAATATTACTTGCATATGCTACTCATCATGATTTCAAGCTGTACCAAATGGACGTGAAAAGCGCCTTCCTCAACAGACCAATCAAGGAAGAGGTGTACGTGGAGCAACCACCCGGATTTGAAGATGAAGAGTTCCCCGACCACGTGTATAAACTGCGTAAGGCTCTCTATGGCCTCAAACAAGCTCCTAGAGCTTGGTATGAGTGTCTTAGAGATTTTCTAATTGATAATGGCTTTCAAATTTGCAAAGTAGACTATACATTATTCACAAAAAATCTGGATAATGATCTTTTCATTTGCCAAATCTATGTTGATGATATAATTTTTGGATCAACTAACCAATCTTTCTGTGAAGAGTTTAGTAAAATTATGACAGACAGATTTGAAATGTCAATGATGGGAGAATTGAAGTACTTCTTGGGATTCCAAGTGCGGCAACAAAGGGAAGGAACATTCATAAGCCAAACCAAGTACACACAGGACATCCTCAAGAAGTTTGGCATGGACAAGGCAAAGCCCATAAAGACTCCCATGGCAACGAATGGTCACTTGGATCTCAATGAAGATGGACCGAGCGTCGACCAAAAGGTATATCGCTCCATGATTGGATCTTTACTTTACTTATGTGCATCTAGGCCAGATATTATGTTGAGTGTATGTTTGTGTGCAAGATTTCAAGCCAACCCTAAGGAATGTCATTTGACAGCCGTAAAGAGAATCCTAAGATATTTAGTTCATACACCCAACCTTGGTCTTTGGTACCCAAAAGGCTCAAAATTCAATCTCATTGGGTATTCCGATGCAGATTATGCTGGGTGCAAAGTTGATAGAAAAAGCACTTCTGGCACTTGCCAATTCCTAGGAAGATCCTTAGTTTCTTGGTCATCCAAGAAACAGAATTCCATTGCATTATCCACAGCCGAAGCGGAGTATGTTGCAGCCGGGAGTTGTTGTGCAAAACTCCTTTGGATGCGACAAACTCTAAGGGATTACGGTTACAATATGAACCGTATTCCTCTTCTTTGCGACAATGAGAGTGCCATTAAAATAGCCCACAATCCGGTTGAACACTCTAGAACTAAACACATTGACATAAGACACCATTTCTTGAGAGACCATTCCATGAAAGGAGACATATCCATCTCTCATGTCAACACCCAAAAACAATTGGCCGACATATTCACCAAGCCACTTGATGAAAAACGTTTTTGCGAACTCCGAAATGAGCTAAACATTCTTGATTCTCGGAGTGTGGCTTGAAAATTTGCACACCTGTATGATTGCTTCAAAATATTGATTGAATTGTGAAAATCATCCTTCTTCATTTTTTCTCTCGAAAAACTATGTCAATTATTAGATCTTGATGAATATTTGATCATAGTATGATTGTTGTTTGCTTACTGGTCAAATTCATCAAGATTGTTTGATTTGTTTTGCCTCTCTACCCTCAATTATTGGACCTTCAAATATATATGGATGGGCTATGCAATTCTCTCCTGGTGACCACGGACAAGTCCGTGGTTACCCGGACTAGTCCGCCATTGCAGACTAGTCCGCAGTGTGCTGGTTAGGCCGGACTAGTCCGACAGACCACGGACTAGTCCGATTTAGGTTTCTGGAGGACTTCGGACTAGTCCGGTCTTGTCCGGACTTGTCCGATTTTTCGTGTCCATAACCCTAGCCGCCACCAAACCCTAATCCCTTCACCCCACACTCTCCCCCAAGCTTTCTCTCTCTTGCGCTCGAGCTCCCAAGGCGAATCCTTGATTCCTCCGTCGAAAAGCCTCAATCTTGGGCGGAGATCAAGCTTGAAGACTCGGGGATTGAAGTTAGCGGAATAGTCCGGCCTCCAACCCCCACATTTTCAAGCTTCCTTGGATTTCTTGGTAAATTTTCCTCAAAACCCTAAGAAATCACAAATTTCTTTATTGCTTATCGTTTGGCCTAGCATTCTTCACTAGTTGCATGTCCAGTTGATGTACTATGTGTATGCTAGACTAGTTATTTCATTAGGGATCAATTTTTATCCAGTTTGTTAGGTTTCTGCGGATGAACACCGGACTAGTCCGGTCCAGGTACGGACAAGTCCGGTCCCCCGGACTAGTCCGTGCCTGAGCATCGGACAAGTCCGTTGTTTCTGAACCAAAACCTAATTCTTTAATTCCCTAATGCATTCCATTGCCATCTTACCTCACCAATACCTTGTATAACTTGTCCTTTCTCTTGATCACTCATTCTCAGATCATGTCGAGCTCCGACAACGAAATCTCCGATTTCGAGGCCGAGTTGGACCACGAGGTGGCACCTCGGTCCTCGGCAGGTCTTGGCAAGAAACGCCAAGAGAGACCCTCCGAGCCTGCTCCCTCACCTCCCCAGGTTCGGAGGAAGGTGTGTGTCAAGAAGGCCGCCTCGAAGGCTGCTCCTCCTTCAAGTGGCCCTCGCCAAGCTAAAGGGAAGGGCAAGGGGGTTGCCACAGGGCCTGTTGGGCCCCTAAAGCTGCATACACCCAGAGAAGGGGTCCGGGACTCCAATGAGGAAAGATTCAATGGCAAGGGCAGCGATGTGGCTATGAAGTTGAGAAGTGTTGATTGCTATGCAAGGCCCAAGCAAGCAGCTGATGGCAGATTCTGGTCAAATTTCCATGCTGACTTCTACAAACTGGTCTACTTGCCGATGAAAACCCCGGTGGTGCGCAGTCAATGGATTGACTGGGCCCACCTTGAGAAGAGGAAATGTGCAGCTTTTGATGAAGTGATACAAGCTGCAGAGAGACATGGGCTGAAGGATTTGTTTGCCTTCAGATATAATTGGAATGATGAAGTGATTGCACAATTCTATGCAACTTGCCACTTCTCAAGTGAAGACGAAGAAAGTGTGACTTGGATGACTCATGGATCCAAGTATTCCATTACCCAGGAAGAGTTTGCCTGCCTGCTGCACCTTGACTCTGAAGGACAAGACCAACTCATTATCCACAACATTGGGGTCATTGAGAGGGATGGAATGAAGTTCATGTATGAGCCCACCTCCAAGTATGTCCCTCCCTCCACAAAGAATATGAAGCCTTTCTTTGTGGTACTCAACAGAGTTCTCAGGAAGACGATTGCCCCCAAGGATGGGGATGCAGGGAGTGTGCAAGGCTACCTCCGGACCCTGATGAGGGTCATCAGCAAGAAAAGGCAATTCAATGTTGCAGACTATATCTGGAATGATATGGTCAATATCTCATGTACCCCCAACCGATCCTGTGGCTATGCCCCTTACTTGATGTTCATGATTGAGAAGGTCACAGGGATCGAGTTTGTGAAGGATGTGGAGCACACTCCACTGAGGCCTCAGAAGCCTCAGTCCTTGAGTGTCCAGGCTGCTCCATCGCCGGCCTCAAGCCCCGAGGCACCGGCAAGGCAAGAAGAAGCTGCTAGGGCTACTCCTCCCTCCAGGGAAGCCCCTCAGAAAGGATCCGCCAGTGGGATCCTCAAGTACTTGGCTGCAATTTTCTCCTCATGCAAGAAAACTGAAGTGAGGCTTCACAAGCTAAATCAGCAGAGGAAGGAGGACATGAGATACATAAAAGCCAATGTAAAGCAGCTGAGTGAGAAGCTGGATATCAATCCAATTGGATCTCCAGTACTTTCTGAAGATTCTGATCCAGACATCACCGAGCTCAGCCCCTTGACTCCTTCCGAGCTTGCCTATTTTGGCATTGGGGGCTCGAGCAGCTCCGCTCCTCCTCCTACCTCTCAACCTCGTCAAGCCGAAAGCGATGAAGACGATGAAGACGACGAGAGGACTGGCAGCGAAGAGTGAAGCCCTAGGACCTTCCTCTCTCTCTTTTTGGTGTCTTGATGCCAAAGGGGGAGAGATTGAGGGGGAGTCTCTAGTCTAAGCTTTAGCTGAATAGGATGCGAGGAGAGAGCTCTCTATGTTTTTTAATTGTGATTGTATTTGCTTAACTCTCTTTTCATATCATGTTTGGTCCTGTGATGAATTGCTCAATTAATTTGCAAGTGTGTGATGAAATCTGAGTTTTTGCTCCTGAAGTGCCATATTCACTTGATATTAGTTGGTAAATGAAAATTCTGTCATTCTTAATGCATTCATGCTCTTAGTATGCATCCCACCATAAAGAATGCACATATGAATAATTATCTTGTTGCCTAATGCATTTTTGAGTTGTGCATACTTTATGAAAATCTCATTTTATACCTCATTTTGTGAAATCTCAATTGGTTGTCATCAATCACCAAAAAGGGGGAGATTGAAAGTGCATCTAGGACTCCCTTGTGGGTTTTGGATGATTTATGACAAGCAATTGGGATCCTAATCCTTTTGTTGAGATGAATGCAGGAAAATGATGAAAAATGAGCAAAGTACCAAAAAGAGGGAAATTCAGAAGGAAAATGAATTTGAGCTCAAGGAGAAGAAATTAGTTGTTTAGTATGTTTGGAGTGTGTTAAGGAAACACACCCAAGAGCTCAATCTCACTTAATCACACACACACAATGCACAAAACTATACAGGACCGGACTAGTCCGATATTAGCCAGACTAGTCCGATATCACATTCTGCACCAGATCGGACAAGTCCGGTCACCATCGGACTAGTCCGATATATTTTCTGTTCCACTTCGGACTAGTCCTCCCCAGTGCGGACTAGTCCTTTTCAATGCACAAGTCACACAAAATCGGACCAGTCCGTTGTGACCCGGACTAGTCCGATATTCATTCTGATCCACTTCGGACAAGTCCGGTGTCCACACGGACTAGTCCGATATACACCCTGATCTAAATCGGACAAGTCCTCCAAGTGCGGACTTGTCATCCTAAACACTTAGGGTTTCATGTGTCCGGACAAGTCCGATGTCAATCGGACTAGTCCGAAGCTTTCCAGTGACGAAATCGGACAAGTCCGTTTTGAACCGGACTAGTCCGAGATTCCTAGACACTTAGGGTTTGCTTCACACAGCACACGGGACTAGTTCGGTCACCACCACGGACTAGTCCGATATTTCTGAACCCTAACGGTAACTTCCAGAAACCCCATATAAATAGAGGTGCACGGCCCACTTTTAACCTCTCTCGAACCCTAGCGCCGTCACACCTCCCAAGGGACTCAAAAACCATCTCTCTCCACGAAGTTAAGTGAAAAATCAATCAATCCATTGAAGATCACTTCTAGATCATTGGAGAGGCACTTGGCACACGATTGAGCTCTTGGTTTGAATCTCTGACACACTCTTGCATCTCAATTTGTATATTTCGAAGTGTGTTATTGGTGGTTTTGAAACTTGTAATCAAGGGAGCTCTCAACTTGTGAGATCGCCCCTTCAACTTGGTGATTTACCCCTGTGTGATTAGTGGAAGAGGATTGGCCTTCGTGGCGATCCGACGAGGGAAGGGTTGGTGAAGACCCGGTCCTTTTGTGGGCTCCTCAACGTGGATGTAGGCTGCCTTCGTGGTAACCGAACCACGGGATAAATCTTGTGTCTTGTTCGTTTGTGTTCATCATTCTAGTTGATCAACATTATCTAGGGTTTGATTCATTTTGTTGAATTCAAGATAAATAGTTGAACAAGAATCATACTTGCAATAAAACTTAACATACAACTATTGAACTGTCATTAAAGTTTATATTTCCGCTGCAAACGACAACGAAACAATCAAATTGACCTAACTTGATCAACCTAGCCCGTGAAATCCGGACTAGTCCGCACTTTACCGGACTAGTCCGATATATCTGGATTTGACCTTTTTGTTGAAGTGCTACAGGAACCGAGAAAATTCAAGAAGGCCTATTCACCCCCCCTCTAGGCCTACATTCAAAAAGTCCAACGACAAGAACAAGCCGTCAGTCAGCACACCTACTGCCACTGCTGCTGCAGCTCTGGGTGGACGGGGGCCACGCCTCGAGAAACGACATCGGTCATCGTCTAAATACGGTGGCAGCTCCAAGATGTGGTGTCCCATACACAAGACAGATAGACACAACCTGGAAAACTGCCGAGAGGTCCAGAACCTCGCCGAGCGCTACAATAAGCGATGGGAAGAAGCTCCTTTCCGTCAAAGGGAAGGAACACAAAAAGTCGACGAAGCTCCGGCTGAAGAGGAGTTAGGCTTTCAGGACCCCAAAAAGGTCTTGAAGGCTGTTTACACCTCCGTTGACGATGACTCCGATGTCTCTGACAACGAATGTCAGAAGACCATGAACACCATATTTGGTGGCTCGTGGGACATCACTTCCCGCCTTGTCCTCAAGACAATGTGGAGGGAAATGGCCTCTGTAGCTCCCAGCGCCAGGGTGGAGCCTCATCGGAAGTGGATGGACACTGCCATCACTTTTGATGCTTTGGACTGCCCTCAGAACATGATCGGAGCTGGCCAACTAATATTGATGGTATCTCCGACCATCAACAACATCCAGCTCCACCACGTAATGGTGGACGGAGGTTCGGGGCTGAACCTTATAAGCTTCGAAGCCTTCTTCAAGCTTCAGCTCCGACCTTCAGATCTTCGCCCCTCTCGACCTTTCTCCGGAGTAGTTCTAGGGGCTGTCTGTACCCTCCGTATCGGGTACCCCTTGGCATTGCAAAGATCACAAAGAAACTCCATATACAAGATTTGAAGACCTCCGAAGGCCCCACATGCCATGCGTAGCCGGACTTGCTCCCCCGACATGGTTAGTCCCGGGGCCGCCATGTGTATCACAAGACCGGAGCTATCACCCACACCTGGGAAGCTCCGGTCAGAATACCAATATGGCACCCCCAGACCTAACCCCAGACAGAGGGAAGCTCCAGTACTGACACGTGTCCAACAGCACCGGACCTACTCGTCCACGACGGTAAGCTCCAGAGCTGCCACGTGGCAACCGCTGGACCTTCAACTTCAACTATCAGGCCGGTGGACCACCCAATGGCTCCAGACCTTCAAGGATCAATCAAAGACTTCAAGACCCGATTAACTGTCATTAATGCCATATTAATAACACACGATCGGATGGCCCTTAATACTGGTAATGTCACTATTAAGGCCCGTTACCAGGCTATTAAGGGTAATTAACCCCATTTATTGTGTATCAAGCGTGTGTAACCGCCGGGGCCACCTGTCGGGCCACGCTAACGTTGTAACGACCAGTCCTTGTGCTATAAAAGGACTTGTCGGTGGTTTGGAACCGGCAGATCTCCCTAAACTACTAAAGTGATAGGGGAGTTTGATGTTCGGTGTGGGCGCGCGGAGATTCAAGAAGGTGAGTAGGAATTAACACAGGAGACACAAGAGTTTATGTGGTTGGGGCCGCCTGAGCGTAATCCCCTACTCTACGGATGTGTTGGTGTTGTATTAGCTGTATGAGCTTGTGTTGAGCGTCAATGGCGTATGTCTCCCCCTGAATGTGTCGTCGGCCTGTCCTTTTATAGTACAAGGGCAGGCCGTTACAAGTTAGCCTCGCCCGACATGTGGCCCCGGCGGTTACTAGTATTGACACTTATTTAACACATTTAATTGCTCTTAATGACCCTGTAACGGGTTTTGACAGCACCGTTACTGGTGTTAAGATCGTCCGTTTAAGTGTCATTAATATGGCATTAATGACACTTAATCGGGTCTTGAAGTCCTTGATTCCCCTTTGAAGATCCGAAGCCGTTGCGAGGAGATTCGGAGCCGTTGCAAGGTCTTTCGGAGGTTAGAGGCTGAAGACTCGTCGATTGGACACGTGGCGGCTCCGGAGCATACTGTGGGAAACAGGTAGCTTCGGAGCTACCTGACACGTGTCAGGTCCGGAGCTTCTCTCGGTCTGGGGTTAAGTCCGGAGGTGCCATTTCAGTACGTGGCCCGGAGCTTCCCCCTTGTGGGCGGTAGCTCTGGTTTGATAGTACACGTGGCGACCCTCGGATTAACCATGTTGGAGAAGCGGGTCCGGTTATATCTGACATGTGGGCCTCCGAAGGTCTTCAAATCAAGTAGATGACTTTTCTTGGAGATCTTTGTAACCTCAAGGGGTGTACAGTTTTTAGGGTACCGACAGTGGCCCCCTGGACCTACCTCCGGGGAAGACCACTGGGGTGAAGTCATTCCGCCGGAGGTGGGTCCATCCTGGCGACTTTTGAACTGAGTCTTCAAGGGTCTTTGAAGGTGCCGTTGGCGAGGACTTGGAGTTAAACCCTCGCCGCGTGGCGTATCCCACGTGCGGCAGATGAGATCTTTGGCATGCGGATCTCATGCAATTGAAGGTCGCCGGTTCCCGATACGAAAACCGTATCGGTTCTATGAGCCTTGTCAGGCCGCCGCCTTCGGGTTTCCCGCCTCATGATGACAACCGTTCGCCTGGGTAAGAACCTCGACTTGATCGTCGGGGTGGTCCCGGGCCCCCTTGTCATCGGCTGGGTGGAATTTTTGGGTGGTATCTTCGACTTCCTTGCGGTTTCCATCCAAGTGTTGTGAGGGCTTACTTAAGAAGGAAAGCGCGCACCGTCGAGAGTTCTTCACGCCTCCCATCTGATCTTGCGCTCAAACTCCCAACTTGTGCTTCGCTTTTCTTCTCTTGCCTAGCTGTGCTGCGATGGAGTTGGGTCTCCGCGAGAGTCGCTTGAAGACCGACGGCGACCTGAAGAAGGTCTGGGCCCTCATGGGATGGTCCTCGGACTTCTTCAACCGCTCGGTCCGCGCCGGTGGAGAGCTCCCGTTCGAGAAGGAGCACTCCGGCGAAATGGTGTACTTCTCCTCGTACGCCATGGTGGGGTTGATCCCACCTTTTTCTTCCTTTTTCTTGATGCTGCTAGACTTCTATGGTCTGCAGTTGTATCATCTTGGCCCGCACTCCATTCTCCTCGTGTCCATTTTCGTCCACTTCTGTGAGATGTGGGTGGGCATACCCCCCTGCATCGAACTCTTCCGGACCTTCTTCACCGTCCATACCACCGGAAGGAGCAATGAGTACCTTGGCTTCTACTACTTCGTGAAGCGCAAGAAGTGCCCATTCAAGTACCTCCGGTCATTTCCCTCTGGGAAGTGGGATGACTGGAAGAAAGACTGGATAGTCGTCTGGGTGGAGGAGCACGAGAGGCTGGAGCTGCCCGAAGGTCTTCCCAGCATCGACACGTCAATCTGGAGTGAAGCTCCGGTGCTGGTGGAAGCCTTCAACCCTGTTTTGACCAGGATCCGCCAATGCGTGGAGGGAGGATTGACTCCTCAGGTGGTGTTTTGCAACTTCTTGGTCAACAGGTGGGCGCCGCTGAAGAGGAGAGAGAAAATCGCATGGGCCCTCAACAGCGTGATGGACGACGACCGGGTCGAGACCGGGTTGAAGTCCAACATGGTGGGGAAACCTTGGAGTTCCACCTCAAGAAGTTCCAGCACAGCATCAATGTTGTAGGCAACGACTTGACTCCGCCATCAGCTTTTCTTCCTCTGTACGTGGAAGTGGAGTTCAGCAGGGAGCTCCGGTGGAAGATGCCCATGCTTGACGACCTTGGTGTCGTCGAGAGAAGACCAACCTCCGGGGTAGCGATCCCCGGAGTACCCAAGGATGGCTTCAACTCTGCTCTGAAGCCGAGGGGAGAAGTCGTCGACAAGGGCAAGGAGCTGGCGGATGAACCCGTGAGCCGGAAGAGGAAGTTGCAGTACGCCGACGGAAGGTCCGTCGGGCCTGCTACTTCTGTGTCGGCTCCTTCTCCCCAGAGGGGAAGGTCCTCTGCGGCTGCGACGACTATTCCCGTAGTGGGGTCCTCCTGGAACGCGACTGTTCCCGCAGTGGGGTCCTCTCGGAGCGTGACTGTTCCCACAGTGGGGTCCTCTCGAAGCGCGACTGTTCGAGCAGTGGGGTCCTCTCGGGGTGTTAGCTCCGGGCACGCGACTCCAGCACCTGGGCTGGTGGAGGCCTCCAGGTCCGGGGGTTTTTCCCGATCGAGGGGGGCCTCGACTCGGGAAACACACGTGGCCGCGACGAGTTCCGGGGGGCCTTCCGGAGCTTCCACTCCGGCTATGGCTAGCCCAGAACGCCCGGGAAAAAGGTTCCGCGCAAGCTGGTGTGGAAGCCTCCCAAGGTAACTTTTAATCTCTACCTTGGATAGTTGTTTTAATTGTAGCAACTATTTTTTAATTTTCTTCGTTCTTCATCTGCAGCGTCCCCAAGAAGGGGAGTGAGGCTCCACCCTCAACCACAGTGACTGAAGCCGTGAGGGTGGGAGCTTCTGCTCCTGTCCCGGTGCCGCCCCAAGTGGTGGCTGAAGCTACGACAGCTCCGGCGCCGGCTGTCGTGGTCATGGACCTCGACTCATCCCCAGAAGTTCCCGTGGTAGTGCCGGACCACGGGAGCGAAGATGCGCCAGCGGGACCTGTCCCGGAGGTTGAAGCTCCGGGTTCTGGTGCTGCGATGATGGAAGCTCTGGCTGTTGAGCCGGAGGAAGCAGTAATGTCGGCCTCTGAGCCGGAAATTGTCGAAGCCCCGGCAATTGAGCCGGAGGTGATTGAAGCTCCGGCGTGTGCGCCGGAAACTGAGGTAGTTCCGACAGTTGGGCCGGCTACCTCCGAAGCACCGGCCGCTGAGCCGGTCATTGTTGGAGCTCCGGCCACAAGGCCGGTCGATGTTGAAGATCTTCCGGCTCCTGAGCCGGTTGTTGAAGAGGTGACGGAGCTTGATCCCCCATCAGAAGAGGTGTCCAGACCGGAGCCAGTAGCGGCTCCTGCTCCAGAAGCGACGACGTCGGAGGTACCTGCGGCCGAGCCGGAGTGCCCAAGCGAAGTCGCTGGCCCCCTGCCTGAGGGGGTGAACGAAGACCTAGCAGCAGGGCCTTCCTCGATGGTGACCGAGGCCATCCCAGAGGACGGCCCTAGTGCCATGGAGACTTAAGGAACCACTCTTGTAGAGTGGGACCCAATTTTTGTATCCGAAGACCCGCTGGAACCAGCGGAGGAGACCCCAGCAGGTCCGGAACCCATCCCGTTGTCGCAGTCTATTGACAACGCATGTTCCAGTCTGCGTCAAGTCCAACTGGCCTTCTTCCACGACAGCAAGGCTCTTGAAGAGGAGCGCCAAACCCTTAGGCGGTGGCATAACCGGCTCTACTTTGAGACCAATCTGGCGCAGTCGAGGCTAGAGGATGTCAAAGAGTGGATCAAGCGGGAGAAGATCCGCCTGGAGTACTGGGGCAAGTTACTGGATGACAGGGAGAGTATGACTCGTGCCCTTGACGCTCAATCCCAGGAGATCTACGAGCAGGCCAAAGCAGCCAATAGTGTGGCCGATACACGCCACGAACAGCTTGAGGCCATTAACACTGCACTCATCAAGCGCCAAGAGGCACTTGAAGAGAGGGAGAAATGGCTTGAAGATGAAGAGCAGAAACTCCTAGAGCTGCAGGATGACGTCTTGAGGAGGGAGGAGGAGCTCGCCGAGAAGGTGGCTCTGGCTGACAAGGGCCTCGAGGAGCGCGCCAAGAAATTGGAAGAGCGCTGCCATGAGGAAGAGGAGAAGGCCTGGGTGCAAGGGCAGGAACTCTACGAACAAGAGTGTGCCCTTACTGCCAGGGAGAAGAAAGTGAGGGGTAGAGAGAAGGACCTGGTTGACCGGCGGAACAAGATCCACCTCCGGGAGGAGGAGCTCGGGAAACTCGAAAAGCGGGTTGCTGAGAAGATTCAGCAAAACGCCAAAGAAGTTGAACGCCTCGCCCGTGAGAATTCCGAACTGATGGCGGCCAGAAGATCCTTGGAAGAAATGAAGGGCTTGAGGACTGCGGACTCCCTACAGATTTGGGAGTTCCTGGGCAAGGCTAACGATGCACTGACACCGATGGGTTTCAGCCCCGTGCGCCCAGATGATCCGGAGCCGGAGCCGGACCTAGCGCTGCAGGCGTTGAGCTCAGCAGGTAGCAAGCTCTCCAAGGTGGGTGATGTCATCGCGGACCAATTGGAGGTTGAGGGGCAATCCCTGGCAAAGAACGTCGCAGAATATGTGCTGACATGCTACACCAGCCGGAACTCCCAATTTCCTCTAGACCCAGTGCTTGAAGGCCCCGTCGAAGGGGAAGGCGAAGCTACCCGAGCCAATGTATCGGAGGTTGCCCAGAAGGTCGCCCAATTCTTCCATAGGGTCTAGGACCATCTCTATAGTTCTCACTTGTATTTTCTCTTCTTCTTCCTCAATTTTGTAATCCCTTGTCTCCAGATGTAATCCCTTGTCTCCAGATAAATGAAATCCCCAAATTTTTGTGAATCTCACTTTTTGTCTTCAACGCTTTTGTCTTCACTTGGCCCCCTGGTAGATGTACACAATTTGATTGTGAACATGTACCAAGAGGATATTGCGTTTTGTTGAAGACTCTTTTGCTCCGAACTTGTAGAATTTAGGTTCGAAGTCTTCGATAGTGAAGGCCCCCTGAGGTTGTCGAAGCTTAGAAGCTCCGGCATTGTCTATCGCTGGAGCTTAGTAGCTCCGGCAATAGTCTCTATCAACGCGTAGAGCATCGATAGTTAGTCCTCCGGGGTGTCGGAGCTTTGTAGCTCCGGCAGTAACCTTTGCCAACACTTAGTTTGTTGGCAGTAGACTCCATTTACGGGGTCTTCTCACCATCTTTTATTCAGCTTCGACGGCTGCCCCCTGGCTTTACCGGAGCTTGATTACTCCAGTGATGTATAGCATCGTAAGCCACTTAGGGGAGTCGGAGCTTAGTTAGCTCCGGCTTTTCTCCATCAACGTAGATTTTATTTTTCCTTCACACTTAAGCCAAGAAAAATAATAAAATTCGTTTCTTGTCTATAATTTCGTCGCGGCTTATGACTCTCAAGAAGAGTTTAAGTTGAACGCGATTCTAAATAAAACCGAATGCGTTGTCTTTTCTTCCAGATCCAACTGTACACGGACCCGCCTTACTTCGGCCTGCCGGGGTGTAGGTAGAGTGGCGTACTTAGGGTGCTTGACCAGGCTAAGTCGATAGCACACTCCAGCCCTAGGTTGGCTTGGCGGCTTTCAGGCGAGTTGGTCATGAACAATATTTGAATCCAAAAGAATTGACAATACAACTCGAATCATATATAAACCGGTTGAACTAAAATTTCTTAAGAATTGCACGTCTTTGTTATAGACAAGAAAGAGAAAAATAAAAATGTTGAGCCTGTACAAAATAAATGCACGTGGAGTCTATTTCACATGAAAATGTCTTTCATTATAGGTCCGGGGTACAGGGGAAACAAGTACACTCTTAGGGTACGGAACCAGGCTAAGCGTGTTTCATTTCTCGTTTGACCCAGGGTAGTTAGCCACACTTTTAGTCCTGAGACTGTGACAAGCGTTGCATGAGCTTTGCGGACCTTTCGGGAAAGGTCCGGCTGCTCTCCCGGAGGAACTACCCGACTCTGTACAATGACTCTATAACATACACCTCAAGTTACTCAAGACTCACCTCTGTGGTATTAAGTGTAGAACTTACGGAGGTGCTCGATGTTCCAAGGATTTGGGAGAGGTGTCCCATCCTCAGTAGCCAAGCGAATGCTTCCAGGACGGGATACTTTAATCACTCGGAAGGGCCCCACCCAGCCGGGGGAGAGTTTGTTTAGCCCTTCTCTAGATTGTATTCTCCGTAGCACCAGATCGCCTTCCTCGAGCTGTCGGTTGTGTACATGCCGCTGGTGATAACGCCGTAGGGCTTGGCGATATCGGGCATTCCGAACAGCTGCTTGGCACCTTCCCTCCTCAAGGAGGTCTAGGTCTTCACGCCAGAGCTGGTCCTGCGCGGCTTCGTCGAAAGTCCGGACCCGGAGTGAACCCAAGGTGATTTCCGGAGGAAGGATTGCTTCAGCTCCGTACACCAGAAAGAAGGGTGTCTCTCCAGTTGACCGGTTTTGAGATGTCCTGTTGGCCCATAAAGTGGGCGGAAGCTCTTCAATCCAGTTGGCTCCATGTTTTTTCAAGCGCTCATAGGTGCGCGTTTTAAGTCCTTTAAGGATTTCAGCATTTGCTCTCTCGGCTTGGCCATTGCTGGCTGGGTGAGCTACGGAGGCGTAGCAAACTTGTATGCTGAGGTCTTCGCAATATCCTTGGAATGCGGAGCTTGTGAATTGGGTCCCATTATCAGTGATGATTTTGTTTGGGACTCCAAATCTGCATACAATGGACTGTAAAAAGTTGATAGCAGATTGCTTGTTGATTGTCACGACTGGAGTTGCTTCCGGCCACTTGGTGAACTTGTCAACGGTGACGTACAGGAACTTGTAACCTCCGACGGCTCTTGGGAAAGGTCCCAAGATGTCCATCCCCCACACAGCGAAGGGCCATGTAGGAGGTATCATTTGTAAGGGCTGAGCTGGTGTGAGAATTTGCTTTGCATGAAATTGGCATGCTTCACATTTCTTCACCAGCTCAGTTGCATCCTGGAGTGCAGTAGGCCAGTAGAAGCCATGCCGAAAGGCTTTACCAACCAGCGTGCGGGAAGACGCGTGGTTCCCACACTCGCCTCCATGGATTTCTGCGAGGAGTTCGCAGCCTTCTTCCCTTGTGATACACCGCATTAGGATGCCGTTGGCACCGCGTCGGTAGAGATCCCCTTCTACCAGCATGTATCTTTTAGCCAATCTGACTACCCGGTCAGCAGATACATCATCGTCAGGAAGGATGTTGTCTTTCAAGTAGCTCCGGATCTCCAAGATCCATGCATTGGAACTAGCTTGAGCTTTTGAGTCTTGCGTGCTGGGTTGCTCGAAGTTCCCGGCAGCACCTACGACCCTTGATGGCTGCCATGGTAACAGGGCCATCGGGACTGTCAGCTTCGGTATGCTGATCTCGCCCCCTTTGCTCAGTTCGGCAGGCTGAGCTGTTGGCTTTGACAACCTCCGGACAAAGATTCCGTCAGGAGCCTGAGCTCCGGTTGACGCTTTGGTCGAGAGTTCGTCAGCTTCAGCGTTATGGGCACGCTGAACATGGTGGAGATCTAGGACTTCGAAGTCCTTCTGAAGCTTCTGGACTTCTAGGAGGTAAGCAGCTAGCTGGAGATTATTGCAGGAACATTCACCTTTCACCTACTTAATGATGAGCTGTGAATCTCCCTTGACCAGCAATTGCTTGACACCATATGATAGTGCCACCTTTAGTCCGTAGATTAGTGCTTCATACTCTGCCATGTTGTTGGTTGCCTTAAAGTCAAGGTGTATCATGTATTTCACCTTCTCCCCAGTCGGTGCAAGGAGAAGGATTCCAGCTCCGGCCCCCTGCTTCTGCATGGAGCCGTCGAAGTAGAGAGTCCAGTGAGGCTCGGTGAAAGTTGGAGCTTGATGCTCCGTCTTCTGCTCACTGGGGCCCCCAAGGTTTGATGGAGAGGGAGTCCATTCTGCCACAAAATCTGCCAATGCTTGACTCTTGACTGCTTGTCTTGAAATAAATTCAAGATCAAATTCAGCCAATTCCGCTGCCCACTTTGCAATATTCCCAGTTGAATTGGGATTATGCAAGATTGCTCGAAGTGGGTAGGAGGTCACCACTGAGACTTTGTGAGCTTGGAAGTAATGGCGAAGCTTTCTAGAGGCAATAAGAACTGCATAGAGCAGCTTATGCACCTCTAGGTATCGAGTCTTGGCATCATGTAATACTTCACTAATGAAGTACACAGGGCGTTGAATGGTCCAGACCTTCCCGGAGGGGTCCGGAGCTTCCTCTTCACTGACCCGGATCCTCTCGGAGGAATCCGGATTTTCTTCGGGGACCTCTGGGTTCTGGCTGGAGGAACCCGGAGCTTCTTCAGAAGTGACCTGGATCCTCCCGGAGGGGTCTGGGTCTCCTGAAGTAAATTCTTGTGGATTCGAATCTGGGAGCTGGGACCCAGACTCACTTTCAGGAACCTCCAGACCCTCCCGAAGAGGTCTGGATTCCTGAGTATGGGGTAGTTCTGGTCTCTCCGCAACCAGAACCATACTGACGACTTCGTCAGTAGCTGAAATATAAAGCAACAAAGGCTCACCAGGGTTCGGAGCTACCAGAATTGGTAGGGTGGTGAGGAACTGTTTCATCTCCTGGAATGCCTTTTCTGCTTCTTCGAACCATTGGAATGGTCCCGACTTCCTCAATAACTTGAAGAAGGGGAGTGCACGTTCCGCTAGTCTTGAGATGAACCGGCTGAGGGCTGCTAGACATCCAGTTAACTTTTGGACGTCCTTGATGCGGGTTGGTGGCCGCATGTCTTCAATGGCCTTAATCTTCACCGGATTAGCTTCTATGCTCCGGTGACTTACCAGGAAACCAAGAAGTTTTCCGGAGCTAACCCCGAAGACACACTTGTCTGGGTTTAGCTTTGTGCGGGTGGCCCGCAGCTTGTCGAAGATAGCCTGCAAGGTGTCAAGGAGTGACTCCTTGTTCCCGACCTTGACCACGATGTCATCGACGTACACTTCCACTATGTCTCTAATGAGTTCTTCAAAAGTTTTGTACATAGCTCGTACAAAAGTTGAAGCTGCATTCTTGAGACCAAAGGGCATGGCTGTGTAACAATACAATCCATCTACTGTGATGAATGAAGTATGCTCTTCATCTTTCCTAGACATCTTTATTTGATGATATCCAGAATATGCATCTAGGAAACATAGTAATTCACACCCGGAGGTGGAATCCACTATCTGATCTATTCTAGGTAGTGGGAATGGATCTTTTGGACATGCCTTATTTAGTGTGGTATAGTCGATGCACATCCGAAGCTTCCCGCCGGCCTTGGGCACAACGACTGGGTTTGCCAGCCATTTTGGATGGAAGACTTCTCGGATGAATCCGGCTTCGAGTAACTTCTTCACTTCTTGTCGGATGAAGTTATGTTGCTCTACGGATTGCTTCCGAGGCTTCTGATGCACAGGCCAGGCATCGGGGTAGATCTTCAGATTGTGCTCAATCACTTCCCTAGGGATGCCAGGCATTTGTGATGGTTGCCAGGCAAACACGTCGACGTTAGCCCGGAGGAAAGTGATGAGCGCGAGTTCCTATTTGTCGTTCAATCCCCCCGATATACGGGTGGTTTGAGCGGCATCAGAACCAATTTGGACGACTTTGACGGGAATGTCGGTGTCGCCGCTTGGCTGCACTCGAGGTGCAGAAGTCGAGCCTCGTTGACGAATGCTCGGGGGTTTTGGAGCTTGCTCCTGCCTGGAGTCCTCCTCTTGCGCCGTGGTGAGTGCATGGAGTTCTTCCATTGCAGTTACTCCGGCAGTGCGATCTCCGCTGATCCGGTGAACGCCTACTGGTGTTGGCATTTTCAACACCAGATAGCCATAATGAGCAGCTGCCATGAATTTGTACAGGGCAGGCCTACCCAAGATGGCATTGAAGGGTAAGTTTATCTGAGCGACGTCGAAGACCAACTTCTCGGTGCAGTACTTCTCCCGTGTCCCGAAGGTAACGGGGAGAGTAATAGCTCCGAGTGGGGTAATGGCCCCCGGACCTACTCCGGAGAAAGGTCGAGAGGGGTGGAGATCCGAAGGTCGGAGCTGAAGCATAGTGAAAGCTTCGAAGCTGATGAGGTTAAGCCCCGAACCTCCGTCTACCATGACATGGTGGAGCTGGATGTTATTGATGGTAGGAGATACCATCAAAGGTAACTGACCTGCTCCAACCATGCTCCGAGGGCAATCCGAAGCATCAAAAGTGATGGTTGTGTCCATCCACTTCCGATGAGGTTCCGGCCTAACTGTAGGAGCTACAGCGGCCATATCCCGACGCATAGTCTTGATGACGCGACGGGAGGTGATATCCCATGATCCACCAAAAATGGTGTTCATGGTCTTCCGACGCTCGTTGTCAGAGACGTCAGAATCATCGTCGACAGAGGTGTAGACGGCCTTGAGGACCTTTTTGGGATCCTGAAACCCTAACTCCTCTTCAGCCGAAGCTTCGTCGACTTTTTGTTTTCCTTCCCTCTGGCGGAAAGGAGATTCTTCTCGGCGCTTGTTGTAGCGCTCAACAAGGTTTTGGACCTCCCGGCAGTCTTCCAAACTGTGTCTGCCTGTTTTATGAATGGGACACCACACTTTGGGTTTTCCACCGTCTTCAGAAGACGGTCGAGGTCGCTTCTCGGGGCGTGGCCCCCAGCCACCCGGAGTTGCAGCAGCTGCAACGTTGGATGTGCCGGCCGACGACTTCTTCTTGCCGTTGGTCTTCTTTTTCTTCTTGCCACCCCCGGAGGTAGCGGCTTCTTCTTTGGAGGATTTCTTGTGACCCTCCGAGGTTGGTTTGGAGTGCATCTCATGGCCCTCCGCAGCTCTGGCACATTTGTCAGCCAAGCTGAAGAGTTCCGTGACACTGGTGATCTCCTTGATCGCAAGTTTCTCCAACATCTTCTTGTCCCGTACACCCTGTCTGAATGCCACAATGACAGAGGCGCTAGAGATGGAAGGGATAGTGTTTCGTACCTGAGAGAACCTCTGGATGAATGATCGCAAGGATTCTCCCCCTTTTTGCACGACCGCAAAAAGGTCTAGTTCAGTGCCTGGTCGGGTGTATGAACTCCCGAAGTTGGCAGTGAACTGCGGCACAGCTCCTCCCAACTGTCGATAGAGTTGGGTGGAAGGCTCATAAACCAGGACCTGGCGGTCCCAGTTAAGGCCACTGGAAAATAATTGGCCATCACGGCCTCGTTTCCTCCAGCTGCCAAGATTGCAGTGGAGTAGATCTGAAGAAATTCGGCGGGATTGACAGTCCCGTCGAATTTTTCCGGCAGGTGAGGCCGGAATTTCTGTGGCCATCTAACCATGCGCAGGTGCATGGCCAGGGCTGAACAGCCTCCTCCCACTCCTTCAGGAGCAGAAAGGTCCTGAGCTTCCCGTCTTTCACGGGCACGCTCAATATGGACTCGGCCGTCCTGCTGGCGGTATCGGCGATCAAGCTCCGCCCGGAGGTCATGAGTCGAAAGCCTGGATACCGTGTGAGTGCGTCGTGCCCCGGAGGGCAATGACGTCACTTGTTGTGATGCAGCACATCTCCTGCTATTGGAAACGTGCGGACCAAGTCTTCCAGACAAAGTCCGCCGCTGCGACGGGGCTCTTCCCGAAGGAGGAGGACCCTGGTTGCTGAGGCGTTCGGCTGCTGCTGCAACCAAATGCTCCACATCGGCCCTCCACTGCTCCAGTGCATCCCGGAATGCATCCGGAGGTGGTGGGCATTGGAGAAGAGCACGCACTGCATGGAGCGCGTGTTCCGGGTTGTCATGATTTGCCGACACAGTAATTGACGCCGGCGCACCATCACGTTGCCCAGCACGATTTGCTGGAGGAGACGGTGGTGGTGGGAGTGTGACTCTTGCTGGTGCTGAGGCTCCTGCTGGTGGCTGCCTATTGGAGGGATTGCCCCCAACAGCCTGAGCACCAGGTTGACCATTGGATGATCCAGCAGCTGAGTTCACCATTCTCAAAATCTCAGGAACCCCCTACCTGGCGCGCCAACTGTCGGTGGTTTGGAACCGGCAGATCTCCCTACACTACTAAAGTGATAGGGGAGTTTGATGTTCGGTGTGGGCGCGTGGAGATTCAAGAAGGTGAGTAGGAATTGACACAGGAGACACAAGAGTTTACGTGGTTCGGGCCGCCTGAGCGTAATACCCTACTCCATGGATGTGTTGGTGTTATATTAGCTGTATGAGCTTGTGTTGAGCGTCAATGGCGTATGTCTCCCCCTGAACGTGTCGTTGGCCTGTCCTTTTATAGTACAAGGGCAGGCCGTTACAAGTTAGCCTGGCCCGACATGTGGCCCCGACGGTTACTAGTATTGACACTTATTTAACACATTTAGTTGCTCTTAATGACCCTGTAACGGGTTTTGACAGCACCGTTACTGGTGTTAAGATCATCCATTTAAGTGTCATTAATATGGCATTAATGACACTTAATCAGGTCTTGAAGTCCTTGATTCCCCTTTGAAGATCCGGAGCCGTTGCGAGGAGATCCGGAGCTGTTGCGAGGTCTTTCGGAGGTTAGAGGCTGAAGACTCGTCGATTGGACACATGGCGGCTCCGGAGCATACTGTGGGAAACAGGTAGCTCTGGAGCTACCTGACACGTGTCAGGTCCGGAGCTTCTCTCGGTCTGGGGTTAAGTCCAGAGGTGCCATTTCGGTACGAGGCCCGGAGCTTCCCCCTTGTGGGCGGTAGCTCCGGTTTGATAGTACACGTGGCGACCCTGGGATTAACCATGTTGGAGAAGCGGGTCCGGTTATATCTGACATGTGGGCCTCCGAAGGTCTTCAAATCAAGTATATGACTTTTCTTGGAGATCTTTGTAACCTCAAGGGGTGTACGGTTTTTAGGGTACCGACAGGACTGGTCGACGATACACAGAGAATGGTTTTCCAGACCACTGCTGAACACCCTGAGCTAGACGAGCTTCTTCTTCTGGAGCTTCTTCTAGACTCACAAGCTTAATACATCACCAACACACCCCGTGGAGTAGGGTATTACGCTCAGGCGGTCCGAACCACGTAAATCCCTGTGTACACGTGTCTTTCACCTTCTTGAATCTCTGCGCGCCCATTACCGAACTACAACTCCTCGATCTACCAAAGGTGGTGTCGGGAGATCTTCTGGTTCCAAACACCGACAGTTGGCGCGCCAGGTAGGGGCGCCCGAGATTTCGAGTATGGTAAACTCAGCTGCTGGATCATCCAACGACAACCCTGCCGTTCAACCAGCTGGAGGCAATCCCTCCAACATGCAGCAACCAGCAGGTGCCGTGGCTCCAGCAAGAGTCATGCCTCCACCACCACTGCATGCACCAGCACGTCAAGCTGAGCAACATGACGGTGCATCGGCGTCGGACACTGCATCGGCAAACCACAACAACCCTGAACACGCGCTTCATGCGGCGCGTGCTCTCCTCCAACCTCCACCACCTCTAGGTGCATCCCAGGGTGCAATGGAGTAGTATGTGGAACACCTGGTTGCAGCAGCAGCCGACCGCATCAGCAACCTAGGTCCTCCTCCATCGGTGTGGGCCCCATCGCAGCGCCGGACCGTGTCTAGCAGACTTGGTCCGCATGCTTCCTAGAACAGGAGGCGTGCTGCGTCACAGCATGTTACGTTGCTACCCTCCAGGGCACGACGTACTCATACGGTAACCAGGATGTCACCTCATGACCTCCGAGCAGAGCTTGATCGCTGTTACCGTCAACAGGACAGCCGTGTCCATATCGAGCGCGCTCGTGAAAGGCGAGAGGCTCGAGACAGCCTTGCTCCCGAGGGAGTAGGAGGAGGCTGTTCTACATTGGCCATGCACCTACGCATGGTCAGATGGCGGCAAAAGTTCCGGCCACACCTGCCAGAGAAGTTTGACGGGACTGTTAACCCTGCCGAGTTTCTCCAAATTTACACCACCGCAATCCTTGTGGCCAGAGTTAACAAGACTGTAATGGCCAACTACTTCCCAGTGGCTTTGACTGGGACCGCCAGGTCCTGGTTCATGGGCCTTCCTCACAACTCTATCAATAGTTGGGAGGAATTGTGCCAACAGTCACCGCTAATTTTGGGAGTTCATACACCCGACCAGGCACCAAACTAGACCTTTTTGCAGTTGTGCAAAAGGGGGGAGAATCCCTGCGCTCATTCATCTAGAGGTTCTCCCAGGTACGAAACACCATTCCTTCTATCTCTAGCGCTTCTGTTATCGTGGCATTTAGACAGGGCATGCGAGATAAGAAGATGCTGGAGAAGCTGGCGGTCAAAGAGATCACCAGCGTCACGGAGCTCTTCAGCTTGGTAGACAAGTGTGCCAAAGCTGCGGAGGGCCTGAGATGCACTCCAAACCACCTCCAGAGGATGTCAAAAAATCCTCCAAAGGCGAAGCCACTACCTCCGGGAGTGGCAAAAAGAAGAAAAATCCCAACGACAAGAAGAAGCTGTCGGCCGGCACATCCACTGCTACAGCTGCTGCAGCTCCGGGTGGCCGGGGGCCACACCCCGAGAAACGACCTCGGCCGTCCTCTGAAGACGGTGGCAACTCTAAAATGTGGTTTCCTATCCACAAAACAAACGTCCACAACTTGGAGGACTGCCGGGAGGTCCAGAACCTTGCCGAGCGCTACCACAAGTGCCAGGAAGAAGTTCCTTTCCGTTAGAGGGAAGGAAAGTAGAAAGTCGACGAAGCTCCGGCTGAAGAGGAGTCGGGCTTCCAGGACCCTAAAAAGGTCCTCAAGGCTGTGTAAACCTCCGTCGACGACGACTCTGACGTCTCCGACAATGAGCGTCGGAAGACCATGAACACCATCTTTGGTGGTTCGTGGGACATCACCTCCCGCCGTGTCCTCAAGACTATGCGGCGGGACATGGCCTCAATAGCTCCTACAGCCAGGGCGGAGCCTCATTGAAAGTGGATGGAGACTACCATCACTTTTGATGCTTAGGACTGCCCTCGGAACATGATCAGAGCTGGCCAGCTACCTCTGATGGTATCACCTACCATCAACAACATTCAACTCCACCATGTAACGGTGGATGGAGGTTCGGGGCTGAACCTCATAAGCTTCGAAGCTTTCGTCAAGCTTCAGCTCCGACCTTCGGATCTTCACCCTTCCCGACCTTTCTCTGGTGTAGGTCCAAGGGCCATAGCACAACTCGGTGCCATTACTCTCCCCGTGACCTCCTTTGGGACTCGAGAGAATTATCGCACCGAGAAGTTGATCTTTGACGTCGCTCAGATCAACTTGCCCTTCAATGCCATTCTGGGCAAGCCCGCCATGTACAGATTCATGGCTGCTGCTCATTATGGCTACCTGGTGTTAAAGATGCTGACACCAGTTGGTGTTCTCCGGATCCGCGGAGACCGTACTGCCGGAGTGACTGCTTTGGATGAACTCCACATGCTTGCTACATCACAGGAGGAAGAATCTAGGCAGGAGCAAGCTCCAAAACCCCCGAGCATTCGTTAGCGAGGCTCAACCTCTGCACCTCGCGTGCAACCAAGTGGTGACACTGACATCCCCATCAAAGTCATCCAAATTGGTTCCGATGCCGCTCAGACCACCCGTATATGGGGAGGTCAAAATGACAAATAGGAACTCGCGCTCATCACTTTCCTCCGGGCTAATGTCGACGTGTTTGCCTGGCAACCGTCACAAATGCCTGGGATCCCTAGGGAAGTGATCAAGCATAATCTGAAGATCTATCTCGACGCTCGACCCGTACATCAGAAGCCTCGGAAGCAATCCGTAGAGCGACAAAACTTCATACGACAAGAAGTGAAGAAGTTGCTCGAAGCTGGATTCATCCGAGAAGTCTTCCATCCCAAATAGCTGGTAGACCCAGTCGTCGTACCCAAGGCCGGCGGGAAGCTTCGAATGTGTATCGACTACACAACACTAAATAAGGCATGCCCAAAAGATCCATTCCCACTACCTAGAATAGATCAGATAGTGGATTCCAACTCCGGGTGGGAATTACTGTGTTTCCTAGACGCATATTCTGGGTACCATCAAATCAGAATGTCTAGGGAAGATGAAGAACATACTTCTTTTATCACAGTAGATGGATTGTACTATTATAATGCCATGCCATTTGGTCTCAAGAATGCAGCTTCAACATTTGTATGAGCTATGTACAAAGCCTTTGGAGAGCTCATCAGAGACGTAGTGGAAGTGTATGTTGATGAAATCGTAGTCAAATCAAGGACAAGGAGTCACTCCTTGACACCTTGCAAGCTGTCTTCGACAAGCTGCGGGTCACCCGCACGAAGCTGAACCCAGACAAGTGCGTCTTCGGGGTTAGCTCCGGAAAGCTTCCTGATTTCCTGGTAAACCATCGGGGCATAGAGGCAAATCCGGCAAAGATTAAAGCCATTGAGGAGATGTGGCCACCAGCTCACATCAAAGATGTCCAGAAACTGACTGGATGTCTAGCCGCCCTCAGCCGGTTCATCTCAAGACTGGCGGAACGGGCACTACCCTTCTTCAAGCTATTGAGGAAGTCCGGACCATTTCAATGGTCTGAAGAAGTAGAAAAAGCGTTCTGTCGGTACCCTGGGTACTGTATACCCCTTGATATTGCAAAGATCTCAAGGAAATGTCATCTACTTGATTTTAAGACCTTCGGAGGCCCACATGTCAGACATAACCGGACCCGCTTCCCCAACATGGTTAGTCCCAGGGTCGCCACGTGTACCATCGAACCGGAGCCACCGCCCACAAGGGGGAAGCTCAGGGCTATGTACCATAACGGCACCCCCGGACCTAACCCCAGACCGAGGGAAGCTCTAGAACTGACACGTGTCTGGTGGCACCGGACCTATCTATTCCCCACAGTATGCTCCGGAGCTGCCACGTGTCCAACCGACGGATCTTCAGCCTCAAACCTCCGGTAGAATCCACAACGGCTCCAGATCTTCAAAGGGGAATCAAGGACTTTAAGACCCGATTAAGTTTCATTAATACTATGTTAATGACACACAATCAAACGACCCTAATGACCAGTAATGGCGCTGTCAAAGCCCGTAACTCAGTCACTAAGGGTAATTAAGAGCATCAAATGTGTATCAATATTAGTAACCGCCGGGGCCACATGTCGGGCCAGGCCAACTTGTAACGGCCTATCCTTGTACTATAAAAGGACAGGCCGATGATACATAGAGGAACTCTGGGCTGATAACATCTGACTGATCTAATCTGGTCTGGTCTTATCGGCTCACACGCGCTCTCAACTAACATCACCTGAGTTGACTTCATACATCCAATACAACACCAACACACCCCGTAGAGTAGGGTATTACGCTCAGGCGGCCCGAACCACGTAAATCTTTGTGTCTCCTGTGTCATTTTACATATCGCCTTCTTGAATCTCCGCGCGCCCACACCGAACCTCAATCTCCGCAAACACTTTTAGTAGTGTCGGGAGATCTGCCGGATCAAAACCACCGACAGTTGGCGCGCCAGTTAGGGGGGCGCTTGAGATTTCAAGAATGGTGAACTCAGCTGCTAAATCATCCAATGGTCATCCCGCTATTCAAGCTACTGGGGGCAATCTCTCCAATATGCAGCCACCAGCAGGAACCTCAGTTCCAGCAGGAGTCACACTTCCACCACCGCTGCCTTCACCAGCAAATCAAGCTGGGCAGCGCGATGGTGCACCGGCGTCAATCACTGCGTCGACGAATCATGACAACTCGGAACACGCGCTCCATGCAGCACGTGCTCTCCTTCAGCGCCCACCACCTCCGGATGCATCACGGGATGCAATGGAGCAGTGGAGGGCCGATGTGGAACACTTGGTTGCAGCAGCAACCGACCGCATCAGCAACCAGGGTCCTCCTCCTTCAGGACGGGCCCCGTCGCAGCGACGGACCTTGTCTGGCAGACTTGGTCCGCACGTTTCCAACAACAGGAGACGTACTGCCTCACAGCAAGTAACGTCGTTGCCCTCCGCGACACACTCACACGGTATCAATGCTTTCAACTCATGACATCCGGGCGAAGCTTGATCACCAGTACCGTCAACAAGACGGCCAAGTCCATATTGAGCGAGCTCGTGAAAGACGAGAAGCTCAGGACATTCCTGCTCCTGAAGGAGTAGGAGGAGGCTGTTCAGCCCTGGCCATGCATCTGCGTATGGTCAGGTGGCCACAGAAATTCCGGCCTCACCTGCCGGAGAAGTTTGATGGGACCATTAATCCCGTCGAATTTCTTCAGATTTACTCCACTGCTATCCTAGCAGCTGGGGGAAATGAGGCCGTAATGGCCAACTATTTTCCAGTGGCTTTAACTGGGACCGCCCGATCCTTGTTTATGAGCCTTCCACCCAACTCCATCAACAATTGGGATTAGTTGTGCCGACAGTTCACAGCCAACTTCGGGAGTTCATACACCCGACCAGGCACCGAACTGGACCTTTTTGCAGTCGTGCAAAAAGGGGGAGAATCCCTGCGATCATTCATCCAAAGATTCTCTCATGTACAAAACACTATCCCTTCTATCTCTAGTGCTTCTGTCATTGTGGCATTTAGACAGGGCGTACGGGATAAGAAGATGTTGGAGAAACTAGCGATCAAGGAGATCACCAGTGTCACGGAACTCTTCAGCTTGGCCGATAATTGTGCCAGAGCTGCGGAGGGCCGTGAAATGGACTCCAAACCACCTCTGGAGGACCGCAAGAAATCCTCCAAAGGCGAATCACTACCCCCGGGAGTGGCAAAAAGAAGAAAAAGACCAACGGCAAGAAGAAGCCGTCGGCCGGCGCATCTAATGCTGCAGCTACTGCAGCTCCGGGTGGCCGGGGGCCACGCCTCGAGAAGCGACCTCGACCGTCTTCTGAAGACGGTGGCAAACCCATGGTGTGGTGTCCAATTCATAAGACGGACAACCACAGTTTGGAAATCTGCCGGGAGGTCCAAAACCTTGTCGAGCGCTACAACAAGCGTCGGGAAGAAGTTCCTTTCCGATAGAGGGAAGGAAAACAAATAGTCGATGAAGCTCTGGCTGAAGAGGAGTTAGGTTTTCAGGATCCTAAAAAGGTCCTGAAGGCTGTCTACACCTCCGTCGACGATGATTCTGACATCTCTGACAACGGGCGTCAGAAGACCATGAACACCATTTTTGGTGGATCATGGGACATCACCTCCCGCCGCGTCCTCAAGACAATGCATCGGGACATGGCTGCTGTAGCTCCTACAGCCAGGGCGGAGCCTCATCGGAAGTGGATGGACACAGCCATCACTTTTGATGCTTCGGACTGCCCTTGAAGCATGGTTGGAGCAGGCCAGTTACCTTTGATGGTATCTCCTACCATCAATAACATTCAGCTCCACCATGTTATGGTAGACGGAGGTTCGGGGCTGAACCTCATAAGCTTCGAAGCTTTTACCAAGCTTCAGCTCCGACCTTCGGATCTTCACCCCTCCCGACCTTTCTCCGGAGTAGGTCCGGGAGCCATTACCCCACTCGGTGCTATTACTCTCCCCGTTACCTTCGGGACCTGGGAGAAGTATCGCACTGAAAAGTTGGTCTTTGACGTTGCTCAGATCAACTTACCTTTCAATGCTATCTTGGGTAGGCCTGCCTTGTACAAATTCATGGCAGCTGCTCATTATGGCTACCTAGTGTTAAAGATGCCAACACCAGTAGGCATTCTCCGGATCCGCGGAGGTCGCACTGCCAGAGTAACCGCTCTAGAAGAACTTCATGCGCTTACTATAGCGCAAGAGGAGGACTCCAGGCAGGAGCAAGCTCCAAAACCCCCGAGCATCCGTCAACGAGGCTCGACTTCTGCACCTCGTGTGCAGCCAAGCGGCGACACCGACATTCCCGTCAAAGTCGTACAAATCGGTTCCGATGCCACTCAGACCACCCGTATATCGGGGGGACTGAATGACAAATAGGAACTCGCGCTCATCGCTTTCCTCCGGGCTAATGTCGACGTGTTTGCCTGGCAATCGTCACAAATGCCTGGGATTCCCAGGGAAGTGATTGAGCACAATCTGAAGATCTACCCTGACGCTCGACCCGTGCATCAGAAGCCTCGGAAGCAATCCGTGGAGCGACAGAACTTCATTCGACAAGAAGTGAAGAAGTTGCTCGAAGCTGGATTCATCCGAGAAGTCTTCCATCCAAAAATGGCTGGCAAACCCAGTCATTGTGCCCAAGGCCGGCGGGAAGCTTCGGATGTGTATTGACTACACAACACTAAATAAGGCGTGTCCAAAAGATCCATTCCCACTACCTAGAATAGATTAGATAGTGGATTCCACCTCCGGGTGTGAATTACTGTGTTTCCTAGACGCATATTCTGGATATCATCAAATCAGAATGTCTAGGGAAGATGAAGAGCATACGTCTTTCATCACAGTAGATGGATTGTACTGTTATATAGCCATGCCATTTGGTCTCGAGAATGCAGCTTCAACCTTTGTACGAGCCATGTACAAAACTTTTGAAGAAATCATTAGAGACATAGTGGAAGTCTACGTCGATGACATCATGGTCAAGGTCAAGAACAAGGAGTCACTCCTTAACACCTTACAGGCTGTCTTCGACAAGCTGCGGGTCACCTGCACAAAGCTAAACCCAGACAAGTGTGTCTTCGGGGTTAGCTCCGGAAAACTTCTTGGTTTCTTGGTAAATCGGCATAGAGGCTAATCCGGCGAAGATCAAAGCCATTGAAGACATGCGGCCACCAGCCCACATCAAGGATGTCCAAAAGCTGACTGGATGTCTAGCAGCCCTCAACTGGTTCATTTCAAGACTAGCGGAACGGGCACTTCCCTTCTTCAAGTTATTAAGGAAGTCCGGACCATTCCAATGGTCTGAAGAAGCAGAAAAGGCATTCCAGGAGCTAAAACAGCTCCTCACCACCCTACCAACTCTGGTAGCTCCGAACCCTGGTGAGCCTTTGCTGCTTTACATTTCAGCAACTGACGAAGTCGTTAGTTTTGTCCTAGTTGCGGAGAGACCAGAATCATCCCATGCTCAGGAATCCAGACCCCCCCCCCCCCCCGAGAGGGTCCGGAGGTTCCTGAAAGCGAGTTTGGGTCCCAGTTCCCAGACTTGAGTCGACAAGAAGTTATTATAGAAGACCCAAACCCCTCCGAGAGGATCCATGTCGCTTCTGAAGAAGCTCCGGGTCCCTCCAGCAAGGACCCGGAGGTCCCCGAAGAAGGTCCGGATCCCTCCGGGAGGATCCGGGTCAATGAAGAGGAAGCTCCGGTCCCCTATGGGAGGGTCCGAACCATCCAGCACCTAGTGTACTTCATCAGTGAAGTCCTTCATGACGCCAAGACTCGATACCTAGAGGTGCATAAGCTGCTCTATGCAGTTCTTATCGCCTCCAGGAAGCTTCGCCATTACTTCCAAGCTCACAAGATTTCAGTGGTGACTTCTTACCCACTTCGAGCAATCTTGCATAATCCCAATTCAACTGGGAATATTGCAAAGTGGGCAGCGGAATTGGCCGAATTCAATCTCGAATTCATTCCAAGACAAGCAATCAAGAGTCAAGCATTGGCAGATTTTGTGGCAGAATGGACTCCCTCTCCATCAAACCCTGGGGGCCCCAGTGAGCAGAAGCTGGAACACAAGGATCCGGTCTTCACAGAGCCTCACTGGACCCTCTACTTTGATGGCTCCATGCAAAAATAGGGGGCCAGAGATGGAATCCTTCTCCTTGCACCAACCGGGGAGAAGGTAAAATACATGGTACACCTTGACTTCAAGGCGACCAACAACATGGCGGAGTACGAAGCACTCATCTACAGACTAAAGGTGGCACTGTCATACGGTGTCAAGCAGTTGCTGGTCAAGGGAGATTCACAGCTCATCATTAAACAAGTGAAGGGTGAATGCTCCTGCAACAATCTCCAGCTAGCTGCTTACCTCCTTGAAGTCCAGAGGCTTAAGAAGGACTTCGAAGTCCTAGACCTCCACCACGACCAGCGTGTCCACAACGCTGAAGCTGACGAACTCTCAACGAAAGCGTCAACCAGAGCTCCAGATCCTGACGGAACTTTTGTCCGGAGGTTGTCAAAACCTACAGCTCAGCCTGCCAAACTAAGCGAAGGGGGCGAGATCAGCATCCCGAAGCTGACGGTCCCAATGGCCCTGTTACCATGGCAGCCATCAAGGGTCGTAGGTGCTGCCGGAAGCTCCGAGCAACCCAGCACGCAAGACTCAAATGCTCAAGTTAGCTCTGATGCATGGATCTCAGAGATCCGGATCTACTTGAAAGACAACATCCTTCCTAACGATGATGTATCCGCTGACCGATAGTCAGATTGGCTAAAAGATACACGTTGATAGAAGGGGATCTCTACCGGCGCGGTGCCAACAACGTCCTAATGCGTTGCATCACAAGGGAAGAAGGCTGCGAGCTCCTCGCAGAAATCCATGGAGGCAAGTGTGGGAAGCACGCGTTTTCCCGCACGCTGGTCGGTAAAGCCTTCCGGCATGACTTCTACTGGCCTACAACACTCCAGGATGCAACTGAGCTGGTGAAGAAATGCGAAGCATGCCAATTTCATGCAAAGCAAATTCACACACCGGCTCAGCGTCTACAAATGATAACTCCTACATGGCCCTTCGCTGTGTGGGGGATGGACATCTTGGGACCTTTCCCAAGAGCCGTTGGAGGTTACAAGTTCCTGTACGTCGCCATTGACAAGTTCACCAAGTGGCCGGAAGCAACTCCAGTTGTGACAATAAACAAGCAATCTGCTATCAACTTTTTGCAGCCCATTGTATGCAGATTTGGAGTCCCAAACAAAATCATTACTGATAACGGGACCCAATTCACAAGCTCTGCATTTCAAGGATATTGCGAAGACCTCGGCATTCAAGTTTGCTATGCCTCTGTAGCTCACCCGGCAAGCAATGGCCAGGCTGAGAGAGCAAATGCTGAAATCCTGAAAGGACTCAAAACGCGCAGCTATGAGCGCTTGAAAAAACATGGAGCCAACTGGATTGAAGAGCTTCCGCCCACTCTATGGGCCAACAGGACAACTCCAAACCGATCAACTGGAGAGACACCCTTCTCCCTAGGTGGCTTGTTATCGATGTTAAACATTGAAAACAAGCATTATCGGAGCAACCAAGCTCTGGCAAAGCTAGGGGGGCCAGCCGTCGACGCAGGATAAAAGATAGTGAGAAGACCCCACAAGTGGAGTCTGCTGCCGACAAGTTACGCGTTAGCAAAGTTCACTGCCGGAGCTACTAAGCTCCGACACACCGGAGGGCTAACTATTGATGCTCTACGCGTTGATAGGGACTATTGCCGGATCTACTAAGCTCCGACTGTAGTCAATGCCGGAGCTTCTGAGCTCTGACAACCTCAGGGGGCCTTCACCATCGAAGACTTCAGACTTACACTCTACAAGTTCGAAGAAAACAAGTCTTCAACAAAACACAATATCCTCTTGGTACATGTTCACAATCAAATTGTGTACATCTACCAGGGGTCCAAGTGAAGACAGAAGTGTTGAAGACAAAAATGAAATTCATTAGCAAATTGTGGATTTCATTCATCTGGAGACAAGGGATTACAAAATTGGGGAAGAAAAGAGAGAATACAAGTGGGAGCTACAGAGATGGTCCTAGACCCTATGGAAGAACTGGGCGACTTTCTGAGCAACCTCCGACATGTTGGCTCGGGTGGCTTCACCTTCTCCTTCGACAGGACCTTCAAGCACCGGGTCCAGAGGAAATTGGGGATCCCGGCTGGTGTAGCACGTCAGCACATACTCTGCGACGTTCTTTGCCAGGGACTGCCCCTCAACCTCCAACTGGTCCGCGATAACGTCACCCACCTTGGAGAGTTTGACACCCGCCGAGCTCAACGCTTGCAACGCCAGGTCCGGCTCCGGCTCTGGATCATCCGGACGCACGGGACTGAAGCCCATTGGTGTCAACGCGTCATTGGCTTTGCTCAGGAACTCCCAGACCTGTAGAGAGTCCGCAGTCCCCAAGCCCTTCAGTTCCTCCAAGGATCTTTTGGCCGCCGCCAGTTCAGAATTCTCACGAGCAAGGCGCTCAACCTCTTTGGCATTTTGCTGAATCTTTTCAGCAACCTGCTTCTTGAGTTTTTTGAGCTTCTCCTCCCGGAGGTGGATCTTGTTCCGGTGGTCAACCAGGTCCTTCTCCCGGCCCCTAACATTCTTCTCCCTAGCAGCGATGGCACACTCTTGCTGGTAGAGTTCCTGCCCTCGCACCCAAACCTTCTCCTCCTCCTCTACGCAACTCCTCCAATTTCTTGGTGCGTTCCTCGAGGCCCTTATCAGCCAGAGCCACCTTTTCGGCGAGCTCCTCCTCCCTCTTCAAAACATCATCCCGCGGCTCTAGGAGTTTTTGCTCTTCGTCTTCGAGCTTCTTCTCCCTCTCCTCAAGTGCCTCCCGGCGCTTGATGAGGGTAGTGTTAATGGCTTCAAGCCTTTCTTGGCGATCATCAGCCGCACTATTAGTTGCCTTGGCCTGCTCATAAATGGCCCGGGATTGAGTGTCGAGGGCATGAGTCAAGCTCTCCCTATCATCTAATAATTTGCCCTAGTATTCCAGGCGGACCTTCTCCTATTTGATCCACTCCTTGTCGTCTGCCAGTCTCGACTGCGCCAGCTTGGTCACGAAGTAGAGCCGATTACGCCACCGCCTAAGGGTTTGGCGCTCCTCTTCAAGAGCATTGCTATCGTGGTAGAACGCCAGCTGGACTTGACATAGACTGGAGCAAGCATTGTCAATGGACAACGACAGGGGAATAGGGTCCGGACCTGCTGGGGTCTCCTCCGCTGGTTCCAGCGGGTTCTCGCTTACAAAAATTGGGTCCCACTCCACAAGAGTGGTGCCCTGAGCCTCCACGGCGCTAGGGCCGTCCTCTGGGATAGCCTTAGTCGCCACCGAGGAGGGTCCTGCAGAAGAAGTTCCGACCTCCGGAAGTGGTTCCGAAGGCCCTGCTGCCAGGTCTTCATTTGCCCCCTCGGGCAGGGGGCCAACGACTTCATCAGGGCACCCTGGCTCAGCAGCAGGCACCTCCGCCGTCATCACTTCCGGAGCAGGGGTTACTTCTGGCTCCGGCCTGGGCTCCTCCTCCGCTGGTGGCTCGGGTGTTGGCGCCTCGACCATCATGGGTTCGAGTGTTGATGCCTCCACAACAACCGGCCCTGAGGCCGGAGCTTCAGCCTCAACCGGCTCAGGTGCTGGAAGGTCTTCAACTGCAACCGGCTCTGTAGCCGGAGCTTTAGTGGCAACCGGCTCTGAGGTCGGAGCTTCAGAGGTAGCCGGCTCAACCACTGGGACTTCCTCAACATCCGGCTTGCTCGCCGGGACTTCAATAACCTCTGGGTCAACCGCCGGGGCTTCAATAATTTCCAGCTCTGGGGCCGGAATCAATGCTTCCTCCAGCTCAACGGCCGGAGCTTCCAACATCTCAGCATCAAGACCCGGGGCTTCGACCTCCGGGGCAGGTGCTGCTGGCGCATCTTCTCTCCCGTGGTCCGGCACCACCACGGGAGTCTTGGGGGATGAGTTGAGGTCCATGACCATGACATCTGGTGCCGGAGCTGCCGCAGCTTCAGCCACCACTTGGGGCGGCACCGGGACAGGAGCAGAAGCCTCCGCCCTCACAGCTTCAGCTGTTGTGGCTGAGGGCAGAGCCTCACTCCTCTTCTTGGGGATGCTGTAGATGATGGATGAAGAAACTTAAAAAAAACAGTTACTACAACAAAACAAATGTCTGAGGTAAAGATTAAAAATTACCTCGGAAGGCTTCCGCACCAGCTTGCACGGAATCTCTTTCCCGGGCGTTCTAGACTGACCATGACCGCCGCCGGCATGGTAGATCCGGAAGCCCCCCCAGAAATTGTTGCACCCGCGGGCATTTCCTTAGTCGAGGCCCCCCTCGACCGGGAAGGACCTCCGGACCCAGAGGCCTCAGCTGGCCCTGGTACTGGAGTCACATGCCTGGGGCTAGCACCCTGGGAAGACACTGCTGTAGATGCAGTTGCCGCGGTTATGGAAGACCTCCCCCTCCGGGGAGAAGGAGCTTCTGCAGAGGAGGAAGTCCTGACAGACCTTCCGTCGGCATGATTCAGCTTCTTCTTCCGGCTCGAGGGTTCGGCCGCCGACTCCTTGCCCTTGCCGACGACTTCGGTCCTTGGCTTCAGGGCAGGGGTGGAGCCACCTTCAGAAGCCCCAGGGATCACCACCCTGGAAGTCGATCGTCTCTCGATGACACCGAGGTCATCAAGCACCGGCATCATCCAACGGAGCTCCTTGCAGAACCGTACTTCCACGTTCAAAGGGAGGAAAGTTGGTGGCGGGGTCAAGTCATCACCCGCGACGTTGATGCCTTGCTGGAACTTCTTGAGATGAAACTCCAAGGTATGCCCTTCCATGTTGGACTTCAGCCCGGTCTCAACCCGGTCGTCGTCCATCACACTGTTGAGGCCCCAAGCGAGTTTTTCTCTCCTCTTCAGCGGTGCCCACCTGTTGACCAGGAAATTGCAAAATACTGCCTGAGGAGTTAATCCTCCCTCCACACAATGGCGGATCCTGGTCAGAGCAGGGTTGAAGGCATCCGATAGCACCGGAGCTTCTCTCCAGACTGCAGTGTCAATGTTGGGGAGGCCTTCAGGCAGCTCCAGCTTCTCGTGCTCCTCCACCCGGATGACTATCCAATCTTTCTTCCAATCATCCCACTTTCCAAAGGGAAACGACCGGAGGTACTTGAATGGGCACTTCTTGCGCTTCACAAAGTAGTAGAAGCCAAGATACTCATCACCCATTCTGGTGGTAGGGACGGTGAAGAAGGTCCAGAAAAGTTCAATGCAGGGGGGGATGCCCACCCACATTTCACAGAAGTGGACAAAGACAGACACTAGAAGAATGGAGTGGGGGCCAAGGTGATACAGCTGCAGACTATAGAAGTCTAGCAGCATCAAGAAAAAGGAGGAAAAAGGTGGGATCAACCCCACCACGGCGTACGTAGAAAAGTACACCATCTCGCCGGAGTGCTCCTTATCGAATGGGAGCTCTCCCTCGGCACGGACCAGGTGGTTGAAGAAGTCCGGGGACCACCCCATGAGGGCCCGAACCTTCTTCAGGTCACTTTCGGTCTTCAAGCGGCTCTTGCGGAGACCCAACTCCATCGCGGCACATCGAGGCAAGGGAGGAAAAGCAAGCGCAAGTTTGGGAGTTCGAGTGCGAGTTTAGATGAGAGGCGTAAAGAACCCCAAACGGTGTGCGCTTTCCTTCTTAAGTAAGCCCCCGCAACGCTTGGATGGAAACCGTAGGGAAGCCGAAGATACTATTCAAAAATTTCACCCTGCCGATGAAAAGAGGGCCCGGGACCACCCCAACGATCAAGTCGAGGTTCTTACCCAGGCAAACGGTTGTCATCATGAAAGGCGGGAAGCCCGAAGGCGGCGGCCTGACAAGGCGCGTGGAACCGATACGATTTTTGTATCGGGAACCAGCGACCTTCAATTGCGTGAGATCCGCATGCCAAGGATCTCATTTGCTGCACCCGGGATATGCCACGTGGCCAGGATTTAACTCCAAAACTATCGCCAACGGCACATCTGAAGACCTTTGAAGGCTCGGCTCGAAAGTCGAAGGATGGACCCACCTCTGGCGGAATGACTTCACCCAAGGGGTCTTCCCCAGAGGTGGGCCCAGGGGGCCACTGTCGGTACCCTGGGTACCGTATACCCCTTGAGATTGCAAAGATCTCAAGGAAATGTCGTCTACTTGATTTGAAGACCTTCAGAGGCCCACGTGTCAGACATAACCGGACCCGCTTCCCCAACATGGTTAGTCCCAGGGTCGCCACGTGTACCATCGAACCAGAGCTACCACCCACAAGGGGGAAGCTCCGGGCTATGTACCATAACGGCACCCTCGGACCTAACCCCAGACCGAGGGAAGCTCCAGAACTGACACATGTATGGTGGCACCGGACCCATCTGTTCCCCACAGTATGTTCCGGAGCTGCCACGTGTCCAACCGACAGATCTTCAGCCTCAAACCTCCGGTAGAATCCACAACGGCTCCAGATCTTCAAAGGGGAATCAAGGACTTCAAGACCCGATTAAGTGTGATTAATACTATGTTAATGACACACGATCGAACGACCCTAATGACCAGTAACGGCGCTGTCAAAGCCCGTAACTCGGTCATTAAGGGTAATTAAGTGCATCAAATGTGTATCAATATTAGTAACCACCGGGGCCACATGTCGAGCCAGGCCAACTTGTAACGGCCTGTACTTGTACTATAAAAGGACAGGCCGACGATACATAGAGGAGCTCTGGGCTGATAACATCTGACTGATCTGGTCTGATCGGCTCACACGCACTCTCAACTCACATCACCTGAGTTGACTTCATACATCCAATACAACACCAACACACCCCGTGGAGTAGGGTATTATGCTCAGGCGGCCAGAACCACATAAATCTTTGTGTCTCCTGTGTCATTTTACATATCACCTTCTTGAATCTCCGCGCGCCCACACCGAACCTCAAACTCCGCAAACACTTTTAGTAGTGTTGGGAGATCTGTCGGATCAAAACCACCGACACGTTCCAAGAGCTAAAGCAACTCCTCACCACTCTACCAACCCTGGTAGCTCCGAACCCTGGTGAGCCCTTACTGCTTTACATTTCAGCAACCGACGAGGTTGTCAGCATGGTTCTGGTCGCAGAGAGACCAGAACCATCACAAGCTCAGGAATCCAAACCCCTCCGGGAGGGTCCGGAGGTTCCTGAAGGTGGGTCTGGGTCTCAGCCCCCAGATTTGGATCAACAGGGAGTTATCCTAGAAGACTTGGACCCCTCCGAGAGGGTCCGGGTCACTCCAGCAGAAGCTCCGGGTTCCTCTAGCAGGGAACCGGAGGTCCCCGAAGCAGGTCCGGACGCCTCCAGGAGGGTCCGGGTCGATGTGGAGGAAGCTCCGGGCCCCTCCGGGAAGGTCCGGACAGTCCAACGCCTAGTGTACTTCATCAGCGAGGTACTACATGATGCCAAGACTCGATACCTAGAGCTGCACAAGCTGCTCTATGCATTTCTCATCGCCTCCAGGAAGCTTCGCCATTACTTCCAAGCTCACAAGGTCTCAGTGGTGACCTCTTACCCACTGCGTGCGATCTTGCATAGTCCCAACTCTACTGGGAACATTACAAAGTGGGCAGCAGAATTGGCCGAATTCAATCTTGAATTCGTCCCAAGGCAAGCGATAGAGTCAACCATTGGCAGATTTTGTGGCGGAATGGACCCCCTCTCCATCAAACCCTGGAGGCCCCAGTGAACAGAAGTCGGAACTCAAGGCTCCGGTCTTCACCGAACCTCACTGGACTCTCTACTTCGACGGCTCCATGCAAAAGTAGGGGGCCGGAGCTGGAGTCCTTCTCCTCGCTCCAACCGGGGAGAATATAAAATACATGGTCCACCTTGACTTCAAGGCAACCAACAACATGGCGGAGTATGAAGCACTCATTCATGGACTAAAGGTGGCACTATCATACGGTGTCAAGCAGCTGTTGGTCAAGGGAGATTTGCAGCTCATCATTAAACAAGTGAAGGCTGAATGCTCCTGTAACAATCCTCGACTAGCTGCTTATCTCCTTGAAGTCCAGAGGCTTCAGAAGGACTTCGAAGTCCTGGATCTCCACCATGTCCAGCGTGCCCATAACGCTGAAGTTGAAGAACTCTCGATAAAAGCGTCAACCGGAGCTCCTGCTCCTGATGGAACCTTCGTCCGGAGGTTGTCAAAACCCACAGCTCAGCCTGCCGAATTGAGCGAAGGGGGCGAGACCAGCATCCTGAAGCTGGCGGTCCCGATGGCCCTATTACCATGGCAGCCATCAAGGGTTGTAGGTGCTACCAGAAGCTCTGAGCAACCCAGCACGCAAGACTCAAATGCTCAAGCAAGCTCCGATGCATGGATCTCGGAGATCTGGAGCTACTTGAAAGACAATATCCTTCTTGACGATGACGTATCCGCTGACTGGATAGTCAGATTGGCTAAAAGATACACGTTGGTAGAAGGGGACTCTACTGGCGCGGTGCCAACGGCGTCCTAATGCAGTGCATCACAAGGGAAGAAGGCTGCGAGCTCCTCGCAGAAATCCATGGAGGCGAGTGTGGGAACCACGCGTCTTCCCGCACGCTGGTCGGTAAAGCCTTCCGGCATGGCTTCTACTGGCCTACAGCGCTCCAGGATGCAACTGAGTTGGTGAAGAAATGCAAAGCGTGCCAGTACCATGCAAAGCAAATTCACACACCGGCTCAGCCTCTACAAATGATACCTCCTACATGACCTTTTGTTGTGTGGGCGATGGACATCTTGGGACCTTTCCCAAGAGCCGTCGGAGGTTACAAGTCCATGTATGTTGCCATCGACAAGTTCACCAAATGGCCGGAAGAAACTCCAGTTGTGACAATAAACAAGCAATCAGCTATCAACTTCTTGCAGTCCATAGTATGCAGATTTGGAGTCCCGAACAAAATCATAACAGATAATAGGATCCAATTCACAAGCTCTGCTTTACAAGGATACTGCAAAGATCTCGGCATCCAAGTCAGCTACACCTCTGTAGCTCACCCAGCAAGCAATGGCCAAGCAAAAAGAGCAAATGCAGAAATCCTGAAAGGACTCAAGACGCGCACATATGAGCGCTTGAAAAAACATGGAGCCAACTGGATTGAAGAACTTCCGCCCACTCTATGGGCCAACAGGACAACGCCAAACAGGTCAATCGGAGAAACACCCTTCTTCCTGGTGTACGGAGCTGAAGCAGTCCTTCCTCAGGAAATCACCTTAGGGTCGCTCCGGATCCGGGCCTCCGACGAAGCCACGCAGGACCAGCTCTAGCGTGAAGACCTTGACCTCCTTGAAGAGGGAAGGTGCTGAGCAGCTGTTCGGGATGCCCGATACTACCAAGCTCTTCGGCGCTATCACCAACGGCAAGTTCACAGCTGATAGCTCGAGGAAGGTGATCTAGTGCTACGGAGAATACAATCCAGAGAAGGGTTAAACAAACACTCCCCCAGCTGGGAGGGACCCTTCCGAGTGATCAAAGTATCCCGTCCCAGATGCGTTCGCTTGGCATCCCAGGATGGGACACCTCTCCCAAATCTTTCGAACATTGAGCACCTCCGTAAGTTCTACGCTTAGTATCACGGAGGTGAGTCTGTAATTACATGTGGTGTATGTTATAGAGTCATTGTACAGAGTCGGGTAGTTCCTCCGGGAGGGCAGCCAGACCTACCCTGCTAGGTCTGCAACGCCCATGCAACACTTTTCACAGTCTCAGAACTAAAAGTGTAGCTAGCTACCTTGGGTCAAACGAGAAATGAAACACACTTACCCTAGTTCCATACCCTAAGAGTGTACTTGTTTCCCCTGTACCCCGGACCTATAATGAAAGACATCATTGCGTGAAAACAGACTCCACGTACATTTACTTTGTACAAGATCAACATTTTTTATTTTTCTCTTTATTGTCTATAACAAAGTTGTGCAGTTCTTAAGAAACTTTAGCTCGACCAGTTCATGTACAATTTGAGTTGCATTGTCTATCCTTCCGGGTTCAATCATTGTTGATGGCCTACTTGTCTGAATGCCGCCAAGCCAATCTAGGGCCGAAGTGTGCTATCGACTTAGCCTGGTCCTGCACCCTAAGTACGCCACTCTACCTACACCTCGGCTGGCCGAAGTAAGCCAATTCCGGAAATGATCGGACCCGAAGGAAGCTAGACGGCGCTCTTGATTGTATTTATAATTGTGTTCGACCTAAAACTTTCTCAGGAGCAGTAAGCCGCAATGAAGTTATAGATAGGAAACGAACTTTACTATTTTTCTTGACTTCAGTGTGCACGAAAAATAAATAAACTACGACATCCTCTAAGCGACATGTAGTCAATGTTCAACCATTGACATCGAGCATCTCTGGAGCTACTCAGTTCCGGTAAAGCTAGGAGGCAAGCCGTCAACGTGAATATGGTGGAAAGACTCTAAAGTGGAGTTTAACGTTGACACAACACGTGTTGACGAAGGTCACTGCCGGAGCTGCCAAAGCTCTGACACCCCAGAGGACTAACCATCAACGCTCCGGAGCTACTAAGCTCCAGATATGGTCAATGCCGGAGCCACTAAGCTCCGACAGCCTCAGGGGGCCTACACTATCGAAGACTTCGGACCTACATTCTACAAGTTCGAAGCATGCAAGTCTTCAACAACTGGTACATCCTCTTGGTACATGTTCACAATCAAATTGTGTACATCTACCAGGAGGCTAAGCGAGACAAAGGTGTTGGAGACAAAAAATGAAATTCGAATTCACAAAAAATTGGATTTCATTCCTCTGGAGACAAGAGATACAAAATTGGGGAGGAAGAAGAGAAAGTACAAGCGAGAGCTATAGGGAGATGATCCTAGACCCTATGGAAGAACTGGGTGACCTTCTGAGCCACCTCCGACACATTGGCTCGGGCGGCTTCGCCCTCTCCTTCGATGGGACCTTCAAGCACCGGGTCCAAAGGGAATTGAGGGTCCCGGCTGGTGTAGCACGTCAGCACATACTCTGCGACGTTCTTCGCCAGGGACTGACCCTTTGTTTCCAATTGATCTGCGATGACATCGCCCACCTTGGAGAGTTTGTTGCCTGCTGACCCCAGGGCCTCCAATGCGTGGTCCAGCTCCGGCTCTAAATCATCTGGACGCACCGGACTGAAGCCCATTGGCGTCAGCGTGTCGTTGGCTTTGCCCAGGAAGTCCCAAACTTGTTGGGACTCCGCAGCCCTTGCACCATGCATCTCCGCCAAGGATCTTTTGGCTGTCGCTAGCTCCGAGCTCTCCCGAGCAAGACGCTCCACCTCTTTGGCTTTCTGCTGAATCATTTCAGCAACCTGCCTTTTGAGCTTGTTGAGTTCTTCCTCCCGGAGTTGGATCTCATTCCGGCGGTTGACCAGATCTTTCTCCCGGCCCCGCACTTTCTTCTCCCGGGCGGTGATGGCATTCTCCTGCTTGTAGAGTTCCTGCCCTCGCTCCCAGGCTTTCTTCTCCTCCTCCTTGCAACGCTCATCCAATTTCTTGGTGCATTCTTCAAGGCTCTTGTCAGCCAGAGCTGTCTTTTGGACAAGCTTCTCCTCCCTCTTCATGAGGTCATCCCATAGCTCCAGGAATTTCTGCTCTTCATCTTCGAGCCGTCTCTCCCGAGCTTCAAGAGCCTCCCGGCGCTTGACGAGACTATCGTGGATGGCGGAGAGCCTTTCCTGGCTTTCATCAGCTGCACTATTGGCAGACTTGGCCTGATCATGAATGGCCCGAGATTGGTTGTCGAGGGTCCGCGTCATGTTTTCCCTTTGATCCAACAACTTTCCCCAGTACTCCAGGCGGACCTTCTCCCTTCGCACCCACTCCATGTCATCAGCCAGCCTCGACTATGCCAGCTTGGTCTCGAAATGGAGTCGGTTGCGCCACCTCCTAAGGGTTTGGCGCTCCTCCTTGAGGGCCTTACTGTCGTGGTAGAAGGCCAGTTGGACTTGGCGAAGACTGGAGCAGGCGTTGTCGATAGACAACGATAGGGGGATCGGGTCTGGACCTGCCAGGTCATCTCCACTGGCTCCAGCGGATCTTCAGCAACAAAAATTAGGTCCCACTCTACGAGAGCGGTACCCTGAGCTTTGACGGCACTAGGGTCGTCCTCCAGGATAGCCTCGGCCGCCGCCGAGGAAGTGCTTGCAGCAGAAGTACCGACCTCCAGAATTGGTTCCGAAGGCCCAGCCACCAGATCATCAACAATTGGTCCCTCTGGCGGGGGGCCAGCAGCTTCATCCCGGCACCCTGGCTCCGCAACGGGCACCTCCGGGATCACTGCTTCCGGAGTGGGCGTCGAAGGTTCGGCCGGAGCAGAAGCTACTTCTGGCTCTGGCCCAGGCGCTTCCTCCGCCTCTAGTTTAGGTGTTGGCACTTCAGCCATCATGGGCTCCGTCTCTGGCGCTTCGACCGCCATAGGCTTAGGCGCCGATGCCTCCGCAGCAACTGGCTCAGACACTGGAACCTCTGCAACAGCCGGCTCCACAGCCTGAACTTCTGCAGCTACCGACTCTATTGCTGGAGCTTCCTCGACAACCGGCACAAGTGCTGGAGCTTCATCAACACCCGGCTCTACCGCCGGGACCTCCTCAACCACCGGCTCGACTGCCGGGATTCAACAACATCCGACTCTAGGGCTGGAATCACAGCTTCCCCCGTCTCAGCGGCCGGAGCGTCCAACATAACAGCATCCAAGCCCGGAGTTTCAACTTCCGAGGCTTGCGCTGTTGGTACATCTTCAGTCCCGAGGTCCGGCGCAACCACGGGAGCTTCTGGGGATGAGTCATCCAAAACCACGACAGCCTGCGTTGGGGCTGCCGTAACCTCTGCCACCTCTTGGGGCGGCGCAGGAATCAGAGCTGGAGCTTCAGCCCGCACAGCCTCAACTACTGCTGTAGGGGCCAAAGCTTCAACCCTTTCTTGGGCACGCTGTGGATGAAGGATGAAGAGACTCAAAATACAGTTAACAATAAAATGACTGACTGAGGAAAAAATTAAAGTTTACCTCGGAAGGCTTCCACACCAGTTCCCGCGGAACCTCTTCTCCGGACGCTCCGGACTGGCCCAAGCCGACACTGGCGTGGTAGTCCCAGAGGGCTCCCCGGAGCTTGCTGCTGCTGCCAACGTTGCTCTGGTCGAGGCCCCCTCGACCGGGAGGGATCTCCAGACCCGGAGCCCTTAGCTGGCCCTGGGACCGGAGTCACCTAGCCGAAGCTAGCACCCCGGGAAGAAGCCGCTACTGGAGTAGGCGCCGCCGTCGTAGACCTTCCCCTCCGGGGAGAAGGAGATGCCGCAGAAGAAGAATGCATGGCCCTCCTGTCGGCATGCTTCCTCTTACATCTCGAGGGCTCGGCCAATTCCTTGCCCTTGCCAACGACTTCGGTTCTTGCCTTAGGGGCGGGGACGGAGCCACCCTCCGGAGCTTCGGAGATTGCCAACCCGGTGGTCGAGCGCCTCTCAACGACACCAAGGTCGTCAAGCACCGCCATCGTCTGCCAGAGCTCCCTACTGAATGTTGCCTCCATGTTCAATGGGAGGAAAGCTGGCGGCGGAGCCAAATCGTCGCCCTCGACGTCGATGTCGTGCTGGAATTTCTTCAGTTGGAACTCCAAAGTTGCACCCTCCATGTTGGACTTCAAACAGGTCACAATCAAGTTGTCGTCCAGCATACTGTTGAGATCCCAAGCCAACTTCTCCCTCCTCTTCAACGGAGCCCACCTGTTGGTCAAGAAGTTGCAAAACACCGCCTGGGGAGTCACTCCTCCTTCCACACATAGGCGGATCCTGGTCAGAGCAGGATTGAAGGCATCCGACAGCACCGGTGCTTCACTCCAAACTGCAGTGTCGATGTTGGGGAGGCCTTCCGGCAGCTCCAGCTTCTTGTGCTCCTCCACCCTGATTACAATCCAATCCTTCTTCCAGTCGTACCATTTCCCAGAAGGGAACGACCGCAAGTACTTGTACGAGCACTTCTTGCGCTTCATAAAATAGTAGAAGCCAAATTACTCGTCGCTCCGACTTGTGGTTTGGACAGTGAAGAAGGTGCAGAAGAGCTCAATGCAGGGGGGAATCCCCACCCACATCTCGCAGAAGTGGACAAATATGGACACCAGCAGAATGGAGTAGGGGCCAAGGTGGTAAAGATGCAGACCATAGAAGTCTAGCAGCATCAAGAAGAAGGAGGAGAAAGGTGGGATCAGTCCCACCATGGCGTATGCGGAAAAGTACACCATGTCGCTGGCATGTTCCTTCTCGAACGGAAGCTTGCCAGCGCGGACCAGGTGGTTGAAGAAGTCAGGGGACCATCCCATGAGGGCCCGACCCTTCTTCAAATCGTCATCGGTCTTCGATCGGCTTTGGCGGAGACCCAACTCCATCACGGCATAGCGAGGCAAGAGAGGAAAGGCAAGCAAAAGTTTGGAAGGTTTGAGCGCAAGATCGATTGAAAGGCGTAAAGAACCCCAAATGGTGCATGCTTTCCTTCTTAAGTAAGTCCCCGTAATGCCTGGATGGAAACCGCAGAGGAGCCGACTATACCAGTAAAGATTTCACCCCGCCAATGACAAGGGGGCTCGGGGCCACCCCGACGATCAAGTCGAGGTTCTTACCCCAGGCGAACGATTGTCATCATGAAAGGCGGGAAACCCGAAGTCGGCAGCCTGATAGGGCGCGCAGAACTGATACGATTTTTGTATCGAGAACTGGCGACCTTCAATTGCATGATATCTGCAGACTAAGATCTCACCTGTCGCCTTCAAGATACGCCACGTGGTGAAAGTTTAACTGTGAACTACCGCCAACAGCATAACCAAAGACTCTTGAAGACACAGTTCAGAAACCGAAGAATGGACCCACCTCTGGCAAAATGACTTCATACAAAAGGTCTCTCCCGGAGGAGAGTCCAGGGGGCCACTGTCGGTACCCTCCGTACCGAGTACCCCTTGGGATTGCAAAGATCACAAGGAAACTCCATATACCAGATTTGAAGACCTCCGAAGGCCCCACATGTCAGGCGTAGCCGGATCTGCTCCCCCAACATGGTTAGTCCCGGGGCCGCCACGTGTATCACAAGACCGAAGCTATCACCCACACCTAGGAAGCCCCGGTCAGAATACCAATATGGCACCCCCGGACCTAACCCCAGATAGAGGGAAGCTCCGTTACTGACACGTGTCCAACAGCACCGGACCTACCCGTCCACGACGGTAAGCTTCGGAGCTGCCACGTGGCAACCGCTAGACCTTCAACTTCAACTATCAGGCCGGTGGACCCCCCAACGGCTCTAGACCTTCAAGGATCAATCAAAGACTTCAAGACCCGATTAAGTGTCATTAATGCCATATTAATAACACACGATCGGATGGCCCTTAATACTGGTAACAGCACTGTTAAGGCCCGTTACCAGGCTATTAAGGGTAATTAACCCCATTTATTGTGTATCAAGCATGTGTAACTGTCGGGGCCACCTATCAGGCCACGCTAACGTTGTAACGACCAGTCCTTGTGCTATAAAAGGACTGGTCAATGATACACATAGAACGGTTTTCCAGACCACTACTGAACACCCTGAGCTAGACGAGCTTCTTCTTCTGGAGCTTCTTCTAGACTCACAAGCTTAATACATCACCAACACACCCCGTGGAGTAGGGTATTATGCTCAGGCGACCCGAACCCCGTAAATCCCTGTGTACACGTGTTTTTCACCTTCTTGAATCTCTGCGCGCCCATTACTGAACTACAACTCCTCGATCTACCAAAGGTGGTGTCGGGAGACCTGCCAGTTCCAAAAACCGATAGGGGCCATAACTCCACTCAGTGCCATTACTCTCCCGGTGACCTTCGGAACTTGGGAGAATTACAGGATCGAGAAGTTGGTCTTTGATGTGGCGCAGATCAACTTACCATTCAACGTCATCTTGGGCAGGCCAGCTTTGTACAAATTCATGGCTGCTGCTCATTATGGCTACTTGGTGTTGAATATGCCAACACCCTCAGGCGTTCTCTGGATCTGCGGGGTTCGCACCACCGGAGTTACTGCTCTAGAAGAACTCCACGCGCTTGCTACAGCACAGGAAAAAGAATCCGGAAAGGAGCAAGCTCCGAAGCCTCTGAGCATTCGTCATCCAGGCTCAACCTCCGCACCTCGTGTGCAACCAAGCGGCAACACCGAAACTCCCGTCAAAGTCGTCCAAATTGGTTCCGATGTTGCCCAGACCACCAGTATATCGGGAGGTCTGAACAACAAATAGGAACTCGCGCTCATCACTTTCCTCCGGGCTAATGTCGACGTGTTTTCCTGGCAACCGTCACAAATGTATGGGATCCCTAGGGAAGATATTGAGCACAATCTGAAGATTTATCCCGACGCTTGGCCGGTACATCAGAAGCCTCGAAAGCAATCAGTAGAGCGACAAAACTTCATACGTCAAGAAGTGAAGAAGTTGCTCGAAGCTGGATTCATCCGGGAAGTCTTCCACCCAAAATGGCTGGCAAACCCAGTCGTTGTACCTAAGGCCAGCGGGAAGCTTCAGATGTGTATCGACTACACAACACTAAATAAGGCATGCCCAAAGGATCCATTTCCACTACCTAGAATAGATCAGATAGTGGATTCCACCTCTAGGTGTGAATTACTGTGTTTCCTAGACGCATATTCTGGGTATCACCAAATCAGAATGTCTAAGGAAGATGAAGAGCATACTGCCTTCATCACAGTAGATGGATTGTATTGTTATACTGCCATGCCATTCGGTCTCAAAAATTCTGCTTCAATGTTTGTGCGAGCTATGTATAAAACTATTGGAGAGCTCATCAGATATGTAGTGGAAGTGTACGTCGATGACATTGTCGTCAAGATCAAGAACAAGGAGTCATTTCTTGACACCTTGCAAGCTGTCTTCGACAAGATGCAAATCACACGCACGAAGCTGAACCCAGACAAGTGTGTCTTTGGGGTTAGCTCCGGAAAGCTTATTCGATTCTTGGTGAACCACCGAGAAATATAGGTGAATCTGGAGAAGATTAAAGCTATTGAAGACATGCGGCCACCAGCTCGCATCAAGGATGTCCAGAAGCTGACTGGATGTCTAGCAGCCCTCAGCCGGTTCATATCAAGACTGGCGGAACGGTCTCTACCCTTCTTCAAATTATTGAGGAAGTACGGACCATTCCAATGGTCTGAAGAAGCAGAAAAGGCTTTCCAAGAGCTAAAGAAGCTCCTCACCACTCTACCAACTTTGGTAGCTCCGAACCCTGGTGAGCCACTTTTGCTTTACATTTCAGCAAGTGACGATGTTGTCAGCGTGGTCCTGGTTGCGGAAAGACCAGAACCATCCCCAGTTCAGGATCCCAGACCCCTCCGGGAAGGTCAGGAGCTACCTGAAGGCGAGTCTGGGTCCCAGCCCCCAGACCCGGCTCCTCGAGGTGAGACGCTAGAGGATCAACCTCCTTCAAATGAAGGAATCACTGTTGCTGAACAAGAAGATCCGGACCCCTCCAAGAAGGTCTGGGTAACTTCAAAATAAGCTCCAGGTTCCTCTAGCAAGAACCTGGAGGTCCCCGAAGAAGGTCTGGACCCCTCTGGTAGGGTCCGAATTGATGAGGAGGAAGCTCTGGCCCTTTGGGAGGGTCCGGACAATCCAGTGCCCAGTGTACTTCATCAGTGAAGTACTCCATGATGCCAAGACTCGATACCTGGAGGTCCTTAAGCTACTCTACGCAGTTCTTATTGCCTCTAGGAAGCTTCATCACTACTTCCAAGCTCACAAGATTTCAGTGGTAACCTCTTATCCACTGCGTGCAATCTTGCATAATCCCAACTCTACTGGGAACATTGCAAAGTGGGAAGCGAAATTGGCCGAGTTCGATCTTGAATTCGTCCCAAGACAAGCGATCAAGATTCAAGCATTGGCAGACTTTGTGGCGAAATGGACCCCCTCTCCATCAAATCCTTGGGGCCCCAGTGAGCAGAAGCCAGAACCCAAGGTTACGGTCTTCACCGAGCCTCACTGGACTTTCTACTTCGACGGCTCCTTGCAGAAGCAGGGGCCAGAGCTAGAATCCTTCTCCTCGCTCCGACCCGGGAGAAGGTCAAATACATGGTTCACCTTGACTTCAAGGCGACCAACAACATGGCGGAGTATGAAGCATTAATCTATGGGCTCAAGGTGGCACTATCATATGGTGTCAAGCAGCTATTGGTAAAGGGTGATTCGCAGCTCGTTATAAAACAAGTCAAAGGTGAATGCTACTGCAACAACCCTAAACTAGTTGCATATCTACTTGAAGTCCAGAAGATTCAGAAGGATTTTGAAGTCCTAGATCTCTGCCATGTCCAGCGTCTCAACAACGCTGAAGCTGACGAACTCTCGACGAAAGCTTCAACCGGAGCTCCGGCTCCCGACGGAACCTTCGTCTGGAGATTGTCAATAACAACATCTCAGCCTGCCGAACTGAGCGAAGGGGACGAGACCAGCACCTCGAAGCTGGCAGTCCCAATGGCCCTGTTACCATGGCATCCATCAAGGGTCGTAGGTGCTGTTGGATGCTCCATGCAACCCAACACGCAAGACTCAGAAGCTCAAGTTAGCTCAAATGCATGGATCTCGGAGATCCGGAGCTACTTGAAAGACAACATCCTTCCTGAAGATAATGCATCTGCTGACCGGATAGTCAGATTGGCTAAAAGATACACACTGGTAGAAGGGGATCTCTACCGGCATGGTGCCAATTGCATCCTAATGCGGTGCATTACAAGGGAAGAAGGCCGCGAGCTCCTTGCGGAAATTCATGGAGGCGAGTGTAGGAACCACGCTTCTTCCCGCATGTTGGTCGGTAAAGCCTCCCGACATGGTTTTTACTGGCCTACAGCACTCCAGGATGCAACCGAGCTAGTGAAGAAATGTGAAATATGCCAGTTCCATGCGAAACAAATTCACACACTAGCTCAACCTCTACAAATGATACCTCCGACATAGCCATTCGTTGTGTGGGGTATGGATATCTTGGGACCTTTTCCAAGAGCCGTCAGAGGTTACAAGTTCCTGTATGTCGCCATCGACAAGTTCACTAAGTGGCCGGAAGCAACTCCAGTTGTGACAATAAACAAGCAATCAACTATCAATTTCTTGCAGTCCATAGTATGCAGATTTGGAGTCCCAAACAAGATCATTACTGACAACAGGACCCAATTCACAAGCTCTGCATTCCAAGGATATTGCGAAGACCTCGACATTCATGTTAGCTACGCTTTCGTAGCTCACCCGGCAAGCAATGGCCAAGCTGAGAGAGCAAATGTAGAAATCCTAAAAGGACTCAAGACGCGCACATATGAGCTCCTGAAAAAACATGGAGCCAACTGGATTGAAGAGCTTCCGCCCACCTTGTGGGCAAACAGGACAACACCAAACCAGTCAACTAGAGAGACACCCTTCTTCCCGGTGTACAAAGCTGAAGCAGTCCTTCCTCCTGAAATCACCTTGGGGTCACTCTAGGTCCGAACCTTCGACGAAGCCATGCAGGACCAGCTCTGGCGTGAAGACCTTGACCTCGTTGAAGAGGGAAGGTGCCGAGCATCTGTTCGAAATGCACAATACCGCCAAGCGCTCTAGCGCTATCACCAAAGGCATGTGCATAACCAACAGCTCGAGGAAGGCGATCTGGTGCTACGGATAATACAAACTCGAGAAGGGTTAAACAAACTTTCCCCCAGCTGGGAAGGACCCTTTTGAGTGATCAAAGTATCCCGTCCCGAATGCGTTCGCTTGGCAACCGAGGGTGGGACACCGCTCCCTAATCCTTGGAACATTGAGCACCTCCGTAAGTTCTACACTTAATATCACAGAGGTGAGTCTGTAATTACATATGATTTATGTTATAGCATCGTTGTACAGAGTCTGGTAGCTCCTCTGGGAGAACAGCCGGACCTTTCCCAGAAGGTCCGCAAGGTTCAAGCAACACTTGACACAGTCTCAGAACTAAAAGTTTAGCTAGTTAGTCTGGGTCAAACAAGAAATGCAACACACTTAGCCTGGTTCCGTACCCAAAGAGTGTACTTGTTTCCCTTGTACCTCGGACCTATAATGAAAGACATCATTATGTGAAAACAGACTCCACGTGCATTTATTTTGTACAGGCTCATTCTTTTTTATTTTTCTCTTTCTTGTCTATAAAAAAGTTGTGCAATTCTCAAGAAACTTTAGCTCGAACAATTCATATATAATTCAAGTTGCTTTGTTAATTCTTTCGGGTCTTAACATTGTTGAATGGCCTACTCGCCTGAACGCCAAGCCAATCCAGGTCCGGAGTGTGCTATCGACTTAGCCTGGTCCTGCACCCTAAGTACGCCACTCTACCTACACCCCGGCAGGCCTTAGTAAGGTGAGTCCAGAAAATGATCGGACCTGGTGAAGATAAGCAAATGCACTTGATTGTATATAGAATTGCGGTCGACCTAAAAATTTCTTTCGAGAATAGTAAGCCGCAAAAGAGTTATAGATAAGAAATGGATTTTACTGTTTTTCTTGACTTCAGTGTGCAGGAAAAATAAAAATCTCATGATGATGGTGATGATGCCGGAGCTATCAAAGCTTCGACATCCCCTAAGGTGGCCCGCTGTCGATGTTTTAAACATTGATAGTAGGCGTCACCGGAGCTATCAAGTTCTGACAAATCCAGGGAGCCACCCGTCAACATGAAGAAAAGATGGTAGAAGGACACCCCAATGGGGTCTACTGTTGACGCTCTACGCATTGACAGTGGTCGCTGCCGGAGTTACTAAGCTCCAACAACCCCAGAGGGCCAACTGTCGATGCTCTACGTGTTGACAATGGTCGCTGCCGGAGCTACTAAGCTCCGACAACCTCAGGGGGCCCCTGCTGTCAATGACTTCGGACCTATATTCTACAAGTTCAAAGCACACAAGTCTTCAACAAAACGCTACATCCTCTTGGTACATGTTCACAATAAAATTGTTTACATCTACCAGGGGGGCAAGTGGGACAAAGGTGTTGAAGACAAAAAATGAAATTCATAAAATTCTTGGATCTCATTAATCTGGAGACAGGAGATTACAAAATTGGAGAAAAGAAGAGAAGATACAAGCAGGAGCTACAAGGAGAAAGTCCTAGATCATACGGAAGAAAGAGGCAACCTTCTGGGCAACCTCCGACACGCTGGCCTTGGCGGCATCTCCCTCTCCATCGATGGGGCCTTCAAGCACCGGATCCAGTGGGAAGTGAGGGTCCCGGCTTGTGTAGCACGTCAGCATGTACTCTACGACGTTCTTCGCCAGGGATTGCCCTTCGGTCTCCAACTGGTCCACGATGACATCTCCCATCTTGTTGAGCTTGTTGCCCGCTGAGCTCAACGCCTGCAACGCCAGGTCCAGCTCTCGCTCTGGATAATCCAGGCGCACCGGACTAAAGCCCAGCGGCGTCAGCGCATCATTGGCTTTGCCCAAGAAGTCCCATACTTGTTGGGACTCTGCAGACCTTGAGCCTCGCACTTCTTCCAAGGACCTCTTGGTCGCCGCAAGCTCCGAATCCTCCCGGGCAAGGTGCTCGACCTCTTTGGCGTTCTGCTGAATCTTTTCAGCAACTTGCCTTTCGAGTTTGTCAAGCTCCTCTTCCCGGAGGTGGATCTTGTTCTGGCGGTCGACCAGGTCTTTATCCCGGCCTTGCACTTTCTTCTCCCTGCCAGCGACTTTGTTCTCCCTTTTGGTAAGGTCCTGTCCCCGCTGCCAGGCCTTCTTCTCCTCACTCTCGCAGAGCTCCTCCAGCTTCTTGGTGTGCTCTGTAAGGCTCTTGTCACCCAGAGCCAGCCTCTGGGCGAGCTCCTCCTCCCTCTTCACGAGGTCATCCCTAAGCTCCAGGAGTTTTTGCTCTTCATCTTCGAGCTTTTTCTCCTACTCCTCAAGAGCCTCCCGGCGCTTGACGAGGCTCTCGTGGATGGTATTGAGCTTCTCCTGGCGATCATTCGCTGCTTCATTAGTAGCCACAGCTTGTTCGTGTATAGCCCGGGACTGATTATCAAGGGAACACACCATGCTTTCCCTCTCGTCCAGCAGTTGGCCCTAGTACTCCATCCAGGCCTTCTCCCTCTTGACCCAATCCTTGTCATCTGCCAGCCTTATTTGCGCCAGCTTGGTCTCGAATTGGAGCTGGTTGCGCCACCTCCTAAGGGTTTGGTGCTCCCCCTCGAGGGCCCTACTGTCGTGATAAAAGGCAAGCTGAACCTGACGAAGGCTGGAGCAGGCGTTGTCGATGGATAACGACAGGGGGGATCGGCTCTGGACCTGCCAGGGTCCTCTCTGCTGACTCCAGCGGGTTCTCCATAACAAAAATTGGGTCCCACTCTACAAGAGTGGTCCCCTGAGCTTCTGCAGCACTAGGGCCGCCCTCCGAAAGTGCCTCAGTCGTCGTCGAGGAAGGTCCGACAACGGGAGCTTCTACCTCTAGAATCAGCTCCGAAGGTCCCGCCGCCAGGTCATTAGCAGCTGATCCCTCAAGCAGAGGACCGGCCGCTTCATCTTGACACCATGGCTCAGGCACGGGTACCTCCGGAACTACCACCTCTGGGGCAGGCATTGAAGAATCGACTGGAGCTGAGGCCACTTCCGGCTCCGACACTGGTGCCTCTTCCACTACTGGTTCAGGCGCCGGTGCTTGGACCTCCACCGGTTCGGGTGCCGGCACCTCCGCGACAACCGGCTTAGGTGCCGGAACTTCATGAACCACCGGCTCCGCCGTCGGGGCTTCAATAACATCTGGCCCTAAGGCCGAAACTGCAGCTACCTCCAGCTCTAAGGCCGGAGCGTCCATCATCACAGCATCCAAAACCGGAGCTTTAGCCTCCGGAGCTGGTGCCGCTGGTAAATCTTCATTCCCGTGGTCCGGCGCTACCACGGGAGCTTCGGGAGATGTGTCGAGGTCCAGAACCTCGACAGCTGGTGCCAGAGCTGCCGAGACCTCAGCCACCACCTGGGGCGGCGCTGGAATTGGAGCCGGAGCCTCCGCTTGTACAACATTAGCCGCTGTCGTAGGAACCAGAGCTTCAGCCCCTTTTTTGGAGACCGTGTGAATGAATGACAAAGAAACTCAAAATATGGTTACGACAAAAATAACCAACTTATGTAAAAAAGCAAATTTACCTTGGAAGACTTCCGCTCCAGCTAGCGCGGAACCTCTTCACCAGGCGCTCAGAGCCCGACCCAGTCGCGACTAGTGAAGTAACTCCAGAAGGCCCTCTGGAGCTTGCTGCTACCGTCAGCGATGTCTTGGTTGGGGCCTTCCTCGACTGAGAAGGACCCTCGGACCTAGAGCCCTTAGCTGGCTCCAGCGCCGGAGTCACTCGGCCCGAGCTGGCGTCCCGGGAACACGCCGATGCTGGAGTTGGCATTGCCATTGAAAACCTCCCCCGCCGGGGAGAAGGAGCTGTTGTGGAAGGAGCAGGTCTGACTGGCCTTCCGTTAGAGTGCTTCAACTTCCTCTTTCGGCTAGAGGGCTCAACCAACTCTTTGCCCTTGCCAATGACTTCAGCTCTCTGTCTTGGGGCAGAAGTAGGGCCACCCTCAGAAGCTCAGGGGATCACCAATCTGGTGGTCGAATGCCTCTCTACCTTGCCGAGGTCGTCAAGCACCGGCATCCTCCTCTAGAGCTTCCTGCTGAACTTTGCCTCCATGTTCAGAGGGAGGAAAGCCACCGGCGGGGTTAAGTCATCGCCCTCGACATCGATGCCATGCTGGAACTTCTTGAGATGAAGCTCCAAAGTAGAGCCTTCCAAATTGGACTTCAAACCGGTTTCAATCCGGTCATCGTCCATCACGCTGTTGAGGGCCCAGGCGAGCTTCTCCCTCTTCTTCAGCGGAGCCCACCTGTTGACCAGGAAGTTGCAGAAGACAACCTGGGGGGTCACCCCTCCTTCCACGCATTGGCGGATCCTTGTCAAGGCAGGGTTGAAGACCTCTGATACCACCGGAACTTCACTCCAGGCATCAGTGTCAACATAGGGAAGGCCTTCAGGAAGCTCCATCTTCTTGTGCTCCTCTGCCGTGATGACAATTCAATCCTTCTTCCAGTCATCCCACTTGCCGGAAGGGAATGACCTGAAGTACTTGTAGGGGCATTTCTTGCGCCTCACAAATGTAAAATCCCAAACTTTTGGAAGTTTTTGTCTCCCATGTATGGCACATAAAATAATAGTTTTAAACATGTACATTAAAGACTAAGGTCATATGAGAGCCAATAAATTCATATGGACATGAGTAAAAATGTTAATGTGAAGCTCTAGATAAAACCTAGGATTCCTTTTTAATTCAGCTAAGCTCAAATTTCCAAAGGTCTTGAATTTTAAATTTAAACACCTGAAATTTTGTGCTTTGTTCACAAGGGAAAAAACAAAAGAAATAAAAAACATGTGTGAATAAAAGTATATATGGAAATGTACAAAATATTCAAATCAATGATCAAGGTACAAAAACATATTTTTCATTTGATCAGGTTAGTCAATTAAAAGCATAGGACATTATATACACTAATATTGGGGGAAAGAATTAAATGACATGCATATAGATTATAAAAATTGAATTTGAATCTAATTCAAATTTGAAGGAAACCGAACATGTTATATGTGGAATAGAAATATATTCAAAATAAGTGTTCAATTTCAAATCTACAGTGGACTAATTATTGAGCACATTATTGGAAACCCATGGCCATTTAAAAAGGGCAATAATTGAGAAGATTAAAATACATACATAAAACATATAAATATGAATTTGAATTTAATTCAAATTTCAAATTTGGCCAAATCGAATATTCAAATTTGTCAAACCATTCAAATATAACTGGACCAATCATCTTTTGAATTTGGAGTCCTTATCACATCTAGGCTTGGGTAACAAAAAGAAATGAAAGAATTAATGGGATAAGAGCGGAGTGGGGCCTACCTATAAGAGGAGCCCAAAGGCTATTTGCTCTGTCTCACGAGCGCGCGTCCCAGCGCTGGCCGCAGGGCGGCAAGCACCTCTCCAGCTCACTGCAAGGCAGCTCTCCAGCTTGATGCGTTTCGCGTGCAAGCGCGCCACGGTGAGCCATGACGCCACCTGCTCTGCTCTGTCGTCGGCGTATAAAAGGGATCGAGCGCTCGGCTTTTCTTCATCCTTCTATGTCGCTCCACTCGGTCACCCTGCTCCAGCCGCCCCGCGCTCGAACAATGCTCCAGCACGGTGCGCACCCATCCACTCGCAACCTCCATGAATCGAGGGTGCCACCGGACCTAGCATCCCGGAGGGAATCGCAGTTTCTTCTTCTGGCGCGCCGTCGACCTCCTTCATCTACAACCGGAAGCTCTTCCTCCATGGTGAGTAGCTTCACAATTCCAGCCGCCCCCAGCTACTACACTTGCGTGCGCTCCTTCCTGAGGCGTTAGCTAGCCATATCCCCACCCCGGCTAACCGGAATTTCAAATCTCGCCGCCGCTTAGAATCGGTTCCACGGTGCCCCCATACTCCGACCAATTTTTGAGCGATTGGGATGTAGGCCGATGATTAGAGCAGCAGCACGAAGCTTCCAGAGCAAGAATCAGCCTTTCCCATGCCTTGTATACTGAGAACGCCGTCGCTGATCATCGAGTTCCGCCGGTCGCCGGTGTAGGTACTTTTCCGGTGCGTTTCAGTTGAAACCGAGGCCACCAGTGAGCTCCTGAGGGTCGAAAACCCCCGGGTGGCAAGTCCCAGCCACGGTGAAGGTGGCGCGGCGATTTCCGGCGAGTCGCCGACCGGTCTCCGGCCATGGCGCCGCCACTGGCCGCCGGAGTCGGGGGGAAGAAGATGACCCCCCCCCCCCCCGTGGGATTTTTCGTGACGCCAGGATTTAGTGTGCCAATGCGAGTAAACTCTGTGGCCCGGTGTGGCATCGGCTGGGTGGGGAGAAATAAACCAGTGGGGGCCACGTGTCAGTTGATTAAAGGGTTGCCTTTTCCATTCAAAAAGAATTCCAGAAAAATGCCTAAAGTTTGAAATGCTATAACTTTGGCTAGGATGCTCCAAATTAGATGAAACAAATTTTGTAATTCTCCTTAGGATCTGTACTTTCCAGTGATCCATCCCAATCTTCATGTAAATCCCTAGAGAATATTATATAAATCAATTAGTATAATACATTGTGGAAAATATAGAAAATAGAATTCTATTCCGATAATTCTGGAAATTTACCCAACCAATCATTTTATTATGTAGAAGCTCCAGTAAAAGTTTCAAGCATAACAAAGTTGTTTAATAGGGTTTAATTCAAAGTCTTTGCTTAGGTTAATTATAATTCCAGAAAATAACAAATTAAATCTAGAAATTCATAAGGACTTGTAAATTCAATATCTTCCTGTAGGAAGCTTGAATAATTGTGAAACCAATTTCGGTAGCCTCCTTTTGATCAGTACTATCTAGCTGTGCCATTTATGGACATGATAAAACCTCAGGTTTTATCTGCAAATTCCTAAATGATGAAAGCTTGATAGAATTTTGTAGATCAATTTCTCCCATCAAATTCTCTGAAATTTCTATGAGAATTTCTTCATCACATTTGTATACCAGAGATAAATTATCAGAGCCAATAGAACTCCTCTGCATAGGGATTAATTCTGTATAGTTTCCTTATATCCATGACTATATAGAAATTTCTTATGTACATTCTTATAATATGAAGTAATATCAAATTAACCTACACAAATCCAATTTAATAACCAACAGTACACCTTATTCATTCTTGAGTTACAAACATACTTCCTTTATGAGTATGACATTACATAATGTGTGCATATTCATTAGTTAAGTTATGAAAGTATATTATGTGTTATATGTATACCCATTGCGATAGACGCCATGACGAAAAGGAGTCGAAGAGGACCAGTTCGTGAAGCATCAAGCCACTGACCCTTGAAATTTAATCGAATCGCAAACTAAGGCAAGCCCCGATTTGCATTTAAAAGCTTTACAGAGTTTTGCAGTATTTCTCACATTACGTCTTAAGTTTCATATGTGCATTACGTATAGGGTGATTGAAACTCCACTTGCATGACCAAAAATCCCAAGGGTTGGTTGGAACGAGTTACAGTTTGACCTGTAGTAACTGTTTTGTTAATGTATAGGAAATCCAGTAGAAGTCGAGTAGTTGGAATCTACTCGTGAGAGGGTCACATTTTATTGACCATAAGTCAAGTAGTTTATTCTACTTGCGAGAGAAGTCGAGTAGGGGAATCTACTCGCGAGATGTTACCAAAATGTTCACTCTTAATAATTGGAGATGTGGACGGAGATGTTCCTGTAGGACGGGACGCGCAAGGTTGTCTGATCCCGGATGAGGGGGACAATGCTTGCAACCACATTTGGGCCTGGTTCGGTAAGGGTAAGGCAAATGTGGAGGTTGGTTTGTAGCCCCGTCTATGTCGGTTAAGGACCATCTCCTGTGCGGCCCTGTTGAGCAAGTTTGAACAATACAGGTTACATAATGGATTAATAGGGTCCATTAAACTGATGTAGCTCGGGCACCCTCGTGTCGAAACTTATATCGCCGTCCTTAGGGGGAAGATGATCGTAAGGTGGGAACCTCTAAGGAGCAACTTCAATGTGCTCGGTTAGGGACCTTACTTTTGGGACGGTAGAACTGGTTCGGCATTGGGATGACGGGTGAAAGGTGGCCACATACGACGTGGGAGTGGAGTACAGTGAAAGGTACTTCCGAGCGGGCATATGTGTCGTGTATTCCGGGTGTGTCCTGATTGCAATCACCATCCCTCGCGGTAATAGAGTACCACTTGTTCATTGAGTTGTGACGTAGTAAATACTAAAGAAGTCAGACGAATATGATATATTGGTTTACAAATTGCTTGAACAACCTTGTTTGTCTTAGAGATAGTATAATTAAAAGTTTACAGTTTCCCCATACTTTAGCTGTAATAGCATTATGTGCTTTGGGCATGTCATATCATCGGCAAAGCGTTTCTTGTTTGATTGTGGAGTCTATGATGTGCCGTGCCTGAAGAATGTCATTTGCTACTTAAAATATGAATATAAGGATCCACTTGTAGGTGAGTCCTTTACGCTATTCCTTGCCTACGCTTAGTACTCACCCCTGCATATGTTTAGTGAGACGGGTTAGTCTTGTTGAGCCTTATGCTCACGTTTGCGCTTTAACGATTTTTGCAAGTATTAGTTTAATTCAGCTGTTCAGGTTGTACATGAGACTCGAGGTGTCGAGATAAATCTCATGTGAACCACGCCGCTGCTGAATGACCGTCATGTTGCTAGTGAGAAGCATCCTAGGGCATGGACGTCTTCTCTTATGCTTAGATAGGTGAGAATATGAGTATGTAGTTCCGCTGCGTGTGTACTTCTGATGTACACTATTTTGTAAACTCTGAATATATTTATGAAATGAAAACTTTGTATATTTTGGTATTCTTTTCGTGTGTGCTGTTAGGTGCCGCATCGCACGGCACCACCCAATGAGATCCTCGGATGTGTGGACTCCGGTCAGCACAACAAAATAGTAGAAGTCAAGACACTCGTTACTCTTGCCGGTGGTGTGGATGGTGAAGAAGGTGCGGAAAAGCTCGACGCAGGGGGGAATACCCACCCACATCTCGCAGAAGTGGACGAATGTTGACACAAGAATAATGGAGTGGGGGCCAAGGGGGTACAACTACAGACCATAGAAGTCTAACAGCATCAAGAGAAAAGTTGAGAAAGGTTGGATCAGTCCCACCATGGCGTACAAAGAAAAGTACACCATGTCGCTTCTTCTTGAACGGGAGCTTATCGGCGTAGACCAGGTGGTTGAAGGAGTCACTGGACCACCCCATGTAGGTCTGGACCTTCTTAAAATCCTCGTCGGTCGTGAGACGGCTCTTGTAGATACCCAACTCCATCGCAGCACGGTGGGGCAAGAGAGAAAAAGCAAGCGAAATTTTGGGGGATTCGAGCGCAAGTTCAAATGAAAAGGTAAGGAATCCCCAAACGGTGTGCGCTTTCGTTCTTAAGTAGGCCCCCACAATGCTTGGATGGAAACTGCAGAAGGGCCAAGGATACAATTCAAAAAATTCACCCTGCCAATGACAAGGGGGCCCGGGGCCACTCAAACGATCAAGTCGAGGTCCTTACCCCAGGCGAACAATTTTCATGATGAGAGGCGGGAAACCCAAGGGCGGCGGCATGACAGGGTGTGCGGAACCGATACGATTTCCATATTGGGAACCAGCGACATTCAATTGCGTGAGATTCACACGAGCAGATCTCACCTACCGCATCCTGAAGATGCCATGCGGCGACGGTTTAACTGCGAACCACCACCTCAACGGCACATCCAAAACCCCTTGAAGACACGGCGTAGAAATCGAAAGATGGACCCACCTCCGGTAGAATGACTTAATCCAAAAGGTCTCTCCCAGAGGTGGGCCCAGAGGGCCACTGTCGGTACCCTGTGTACCGGATACCCTTTGGAACTGCGAAGAGTGCAAAGGAACTCCACCTATCTGAGTTGAATACGTCCGAAGGCCCCATGTGTCACACTGAACTGGACCTGCCTCCCTTCTATGGTTAGTCCCAGTGCCGCCACGTGTATCATAAAATTGGAGCTACATTCCTTGCATGGGAAAGCTCCGGACTAGATACCTATGTGGCACCCCCGGACCTAACCCTCGACGGAGGGAAGCTCCAGTACCGACACATGTACAACAGCACCGGACCTACTCGTCCAAGACGATAAGCTCCAGAGTTGTCACGCGTCCAACCGCCGGACCTTCAACCTCAACAGACAGATTGGTGGACCTTCAATGACTCGGACCTTCAAGGAACATTAAAGACTTCAAGACCTGATTATGTGTCATTAATTCTATCTTAGTGACACACGATCGGAGGACCCTTAATACTAGTAACGCCACCATTAAGGCACGTTACAACGCTGTTAAGAGGAATTATGTACATTAACTGTGTATTAGGCATCAGTAACCACCAGGGCCACATGTCGGGCCAGGCTGATGGTGTAACGGCCAGTCCTTGTACTATAAAAGGACTGGACGAGCGATACACAGGAGAGGCCGGCAGACTCTTCCAGACACACTGGTCTCTCTCACACAAGCGCTCAGACGCTCAATACAACAACAACACCCCCGTGGAGTAGGGTATTACGCTCAGGCGGCCCGAACCACGTAAATCCTCGTGTCAAATCACCATCTTGTTCTGAATATCCGCGCGCCCTTACCGAACTACAAAACTCCGCGGGCTACTAACCGTAGTACCAGGAGAATTGCCAGAATCAGACTCCAATAAAAACAGTAAGATCAGACAGTCTGAAATGCTATGTGCAGTAAGTGTTACTCCTCATATGCGTTAAACTTATTTGGACACTCCAAACTGAATGAAGATTAACTATTACTCTTGATACACAATGAAAGGTTTGGGCAGTTCTAAGTATTTTGTACAGTACAAATAAAGGTAATTGTTACTCCCGAATGCACATTTGAAAAGATCGAACTGTCCAAACTGAGTTTCTCAGGTATATATAAAATTTGCTTGTAAACCCCGACTTTTAATATAATTGCCAATGTATTCAGCACCCAGGTCTCACAAGATCATTGACTAGAAAAGCTCGAGGTTGAATTCGTTGCTCGTGGTGACAGTGTAGCCTCTGATAGCACTACATTGACCTCAGGTGAGCGATGTTGCAATCCTCGTCTGATGGCTCGAGGCCACGTAGTCATCTTTCACACAAATTCCGACCGCCGAGGTTGGAATGAGTATTTTTGACCGAGCGTAGGCTTGGGAGCAGTTAATTTTTTGATAACATAAACAATTTATCAATAAAGGTCACTCACCTCCAAGTTGCCGGGCAGCGTGGTGCCTGTTCTGGCCGTCTTGATCGGGCTCTCAGGACTGGTCTGGGTCAAGCTCAGATCTTCTTCTGATTTGAAGGCGATGGAGGATGGCACTCTGTTGGGGATTGGCGAGCCCCTCGCAATTGTTCGGGAGAGCTTGTCGAGCTCGGCCTGCACAACTGTTGTTGAGGAGCACTCCCAACCGTGTCGCCTCCCAAACTTCTTGGGCTTGGGGGAATCAGGGCTCTAGCCCTAATCCTAGTCATCATCGTAACGGTCGCCACGATAGAGTTGGTGCAGTCGGGTCTCGAGTTGTGAGTCCATGAAACATCCTTGGGTTCAGCTCCGAGCCTCGAGGTTCAAATGGTGGTCGGATGGCCCAACGCGCTCGTTGCGCCAACCACGCGGATCATGGTTGCTTCATCGTTTCACCATGCCAACTGCACATCCAACTGTTGAGCGCAAGTGTACACCACCCGATGACACCTTCACCGCTCCAGTAGTACCATATCATTGGCCTAGGCATGCAGCAAAAAGGGTTGTACCATGCCAACATCATCGTGCAGCCTGTCACACTGTCGCTCTGTGCTGAGAACCTGTGCCTCATCTACCAGTTCAGGCGGTTGCATCCTCAGGGTGCTCCGTCGCTTCCTGGAGCTGCATGGCGCATCCCCTCCTACCACCCTAGCATACATCTCCATTGTTGCAGGCAGCAACAGTGATGATGGTAAGCGTAGGAGGATTCCTCGTATGACGATAATGCAAACAACATGGAATGCCTCAGAGGATGGTAAGTACTCCCTTCAGCAAGCCAGGCTCCGATGTTGGCCGGCGTGCTACTATTGGAGTCGTTGACAATTTTGACGATGTGGTACTCGCGAGAGGGATGCTTGCTTCCCTTGGTGTTATTGTCAGAGTCGTAGTCGATGTCGGTGTTGCTCTCCGGGATGTGGTGAACGGATAGTGATGCTTGGTTGACCATCTCTATGAAGTACGACACTGAGATGCAATTGGCAGTGTCAATGTCATTGTCATTGATCGTCTTGTCTGTCAAAGGCTGGGCAGTGGATCTCCTGTTGGAGACTCAATCGGTGTCAGCACAGCCGGCGGAGAAGTATAGGCTCCCAAAATGGAGAGCTTGATGCTGGGGGGAGATGGAGCTAGCTTGAAGATCACCACCGCGGGTGGCAGTGAACGGGATGTCACCAAAGTGGACCTTCGTGTTGGGAAAAGGCGGAATATGGCGAAGCCATCGAAGAAGCGAAGTGAAACGCACAGTAGCCCCCCTACCTAGTGTGCAGACTATCGGTGTTGATACTACTGACGAGTATTGATTTCACCGTCTGTTCATCTTCAAGGTGGTCTAGCTACGTAGACACATAGATTTATATTGGTTTGCGCAAGTGCCCTACCTCCAGTGTCGATCTGCTACTCTTTGTTGATTGAAAGAGGGAAATGGTGTTACAGGGGGCGTGAACCATGGATGCCTGCATGCTGAGTCATGGGTGTGTGAGTGAGTCATCCGAGTTCGTTCGTCGGACACCTCTCTCTGAGCCCATTTACGAAGGTGGCCTTCAGACCCCTTTTATTGGCAGCTTGTACATGCCTTGTCTAATCGTCTATCTAACCCCGGCTCTCCTCGTAAATAAGATGGATGTTACAATACTTCTTATCTATTCGGCATATCCTCCGGCGTGCCTTGGGGCAAGGTCGCGTCGTGAAAGTCGTCGTTGTGCCTTCCGCGATCACTACAGGAATCGGGCAAAGAAGTGTCGGTCATGTAGCTGTCGGTAAGCAACTATGACCAACGGCTCTACACTATGATTGTCAGTGAACTGACGGCCTTAGCCGACGAATCATGTTTGATGTTTTTAACTTTTATTTCTGTCGGTCCCGACGTCTTTACTGGTTATAACTGTCGGTGTGAGGTGCCCGACACCTTTATTAAAATAAGCTCGTCAGCTATGCAACCGAAACCTTTATTAAAATAAGCTTGTCGGCTCTCCTACTCCTGACACTTATAGTTCTTTTTTATTGTTTTTTTACACCCAACCTTTTACACCCTTGTTGCTTTATAATTATTTTTAGTTCGTACAGGGGCACAATACCGACAATGACATCAAACAAATCAACGGATTATAATCTCATCAAAACTGATTACAATCTCAGTATAAACATAAAGTGGATTACAATCTCAATATGAACACGAATTGGATTACAATCTCAGCATGAACATCAAATCGATCCAGATCCCCATGGGTGCGCTGCTCGTCACACTGCGGGCGGTGAAGATGCTTTGCCCGACAGCTTTACATACTTACATCGATTTTTTTTTTGCACCGACAACTGTAATTATACTCATCGGCCAGATCTAATATACCAACGCTCATAATTTTAAAGTTGTCGGTAGGTTGAAACTGATGAATTTAACAAATTTAAGGTCGTCGGCCATGATGGTTATAGTTTTCCCTGATACTTCTTCAACCGATTCTTATAGTGAATCTTGTCGTCTGCCGGCACTGCGTTGCAATGTCTGCTTGCCATCGTGCCAGATGGGACATAGCATAGAAGGTGTTAGTAGGGTTTGTGACCCATGTCAGGATAAGCTCGTGGGGGATCGTCCTTGTCATTGAAGACTTTTGTGAGGCTAGTGCCTAATTGGATGCCGTTGCCTACCCTGCACCCGAGCATGGATTCGGGAGGGCTCGCCTTGACCTCGATGGTGGGGGCTCGAGCAGGTTTGTCGCCGACCTCGACAGTTGGGTTCGGCTGGTAGTTGGATACTGCTGCACTCCGCATCACTACAGGAAACGGGCAAACGGCCATCGGTTCTAAATAAGAGCGTCAGGGCTGTCACATTTATTTGATTAAAAACTTCTGTTTTGTGTTATAAATTTATGAGTGTTGGCCGACCGACGGTTTTAACTAAATATGTCGGCTTGAGCTGGACAACCGACGAACAAAAGATTATAGCCGTCGGCTAGGCGTAAAAAACTGATGGCGATAATAATGTCATCGGTTTACCAGGGGACACCGATAGTTTTAAAGTGGGCCTGGATGCAGGTGAAGATGGGTGTCGAGGTCTGACGGCTATGGCCATCGGGTCTCGAGGACGCACCGGTGGTGTTAGCTTAGAGGCATCAGGAGGCAGCCCACCGACGGCTATATGTGGGCCCACCTCACGCATAATGGTAAACCCTAACTCCCGCCCACGTCTGCGCTCCTCACTCCTGCCCGCGCCCGCGCTCCTCACTTCCGCTGCCCTCTACAGGCGGGCCACCGCCCTCCGCCACATGTTGCCGCCCTCCGGCACCGCCCGCCTTCTACCCGTGCGCTACCGCCCTCGGCGGTCAAGGTATAATCTAGCTATATTAGTTTCATTTCAATTTATTAGTTTAATTTAGTGTATATTTCATTTATAGGTATTAATTAGTTGAATTTCTAATGTATGCATGTTTCTAGCTATTAGTTTCATTTCTAGCTATTAATTGAGTTAAAATGTATGTTTGAAATGTATTTTAACATACATTTTTAGCTATTAGTTGCAAACCAAAAAGTTGAGTTAAAATGAATTTCTAAAATATGTTTGTTGGAAGAGTAACATGTATAAATTTAATTAGCGATTTGGATGATGCCGTTATGTTCACTAGGTAATGTAGAGTGAGTCTCCGTGTTGTCATCCATAGAAGAACGATACATCTCATATATAGTATTTATCATTTTTTGTATAACTAATCATTATTTTGAAATTTATGCAGATGTTGAAGCATATCAAATTTGGCAGGAAAAAGCACAGTAATTCGTCTTCCACGTCTCACCCCACTAGTAGTTCGAACCACACAGACTTGTTTCAGGTACTTGTTTATTTTTAAATACATTTTATTATTATAATTAACTATCTAATATTTGTTACATGTTTATTTTCATTTTCAGGGTACAAGCGTAAGTGTGGATAGGCAGAGGCAGCTCATGCAGTGTGTCGCAGAGCCAGAGCCCTCATGCCAGCCAGAGCCCTCACAAGAGCCAGAGCCGATTATGGCTCAGGAATTGCACGGGGAGGAGATAGATACTATGAGACAACCATCAGAGCAGGGAGGAGACTCAAGTCCAGACACGAGGGATCATACGATTGCAGCGGTCTTTGGGCGGTCCTCCTGTGAGAGTGGTGATGAGGAGGACAACGAGGAAGGTGATGACGAAGAGGGCGATGATCCCGTGCGAGATAGGAGGTTGGCAAGACTTGCGGAGCTAGCTGAGGCAGGTCAGCCGCCCTCTCAATGCCCTTTCAAGTACTATTTCAGATTGTTGATAAGCTATCTTTTATCTTTGTTTTTTTGTTAACTAATTAACTAATATTGTTTGAACAGGCTACGGAGGCACATTTTATGTACTCTAGGCAAAAGCTTGGACGAGCAGATAGCTATAAAGCCGAAGGGTACTAGGTGCTGGATCGAGGTTAATTGGAATAGCGGGAGGCATCGACGAGTAATTAACACGGAGTTGGGAAACACCATCCAGTTTTGCTTCCCCGAGATGGTTGTGTTGGACGGTCGAAGAGTTGCCGCACATAGTTTGGATCACTATGCGCTGAAAGAGTATGCTCCTGCGGGTACTTGTCATAACAGAGTTTGGGATATGTTTTGGTTAAGTGTGTTCATAGTCCTTCAATTATATTACATCTTGTTCTGATTGACATAAATTGTTGTTTGTATGCAGGGTGTGTTTCGTTTGCAGGAAGGTGAGAGTGAAGCATATGCAAGAGCGGTTTTCCATGAGTCAGCGAAAAGGCACACAAAGGACTCCTTCTCTGATGTCCGGATCAAAGTTGTGATTGTGTACTACAAGACTAAGTTGCTCACACGTATATCAAGAAATGAAGCAGCCAAATTACATCTAACTAAGGAGGAGTACTTGGATAGCAGTGTGGACTGGTTAAGTGTCAATCCAGAAGCTTGGGAATGGTTAAGTGAGTATTGGGCATTAGAGGAGTTCAAGTTTGTTTCGAATAGAAACCGAAAAAACCAGACGAGCAAGCCTTGAAAGCATTACTATGGGCCGGATGGACATGCGCGGATGGAACAAAGAATGGTATGAATTCTTAAAATCATACTTAGATTGCTTCAAATAATTGTACTGATTAAACTTCAAAGTTTGTTATTGCAGCATGCTGAAACTGGTGTCGCTCCTAGCTTTTTTGAGGTTTACCTTAAGGGGCATAGAGGTCCAAACCCAAATCGTTTGGAGCAATTGTGTGATGAGGCAGCAATGCAAAAAGTGTTAAGTATGATCTGTCCAAGTCATTTTATCTTTTATTACATCTACTCATGAACTCATTGTATCCTCACAGACAAAATATGTTAAGTGCTTCAGAAAAAATCACGGAGATGAGGTGAATTATGTAAGAGTGTCGTTTGATGTGGATGCGGCGTACGAAGCCCATGGATGTGTACCACATGGGAGGTATGTGTAAAGATAATGATGTTTCTAAGTTAATGAATGTCGATTCATCGCACTTGTATCTTTTGTAAACTTGGGTTGGGCGACCAATATGTGGAGCGTGAGGCCTATGTTAGGCGACGACACTCCAGTGCTAGTTCTAGTAGGTCCCAGTCTACTGCAGTGGCGGATGCATTAAGAGAAGAATTGAGACGCACTCAGGAAGATATGCAGACGCAGCTGCAATAGCAACAGCAGCAGCACCAGACAGAGATGCAGCTGCACCAATAGATACAGAAATTGTAATCTTATCAATTGAGCTATTTATTTGATTTTAAAATATTTCATTTAAGATCTCACAAATAATTTACTTGATGCATTTCTTGGGTCACGATAGCACCGGTTCTCCGTTTGGCACACCACAACCACCTCAGTTTGACATGATGTCGCAGGTATACTTGTCTGTTTTATTCGAGTTACAATACTCCTTACTATATGTGTTAAATTAACTTAACTGAATATCTTTACTTGATGTAGTTCTTCGCTCAGGGTGGTATGCCTCATCCAATGCAGCCAAGACAACATATTGACTCCTCATCACAGGTATCACCACATGTCTTATTACATTGAGTTATAATACAAAATTCTAACCATATGTGTAACAGAGTTCTGAGAGTGGTCAACTACTTGTTCCACAACCTCAGGGATTTCTGTCATTGTTGGCTCCTAGATTGCAGTCGTATCCAGATGTTCTACCACCGATGCCCTTTAATTCGGGACAAACTCAACCATCAACAACTCCTGACGCAGCGGTATGACTTCTAAATCGTTATTTTTCATAAAAACATATGTTAATTTGAATAATACTTAGTGATTTTGAGTCAAATTAGCATATTTGTAAGTTTTGTAACAAATAAGTCAATTAGCACATTTTAGAGAGATTAAGACACTCGAATTATAAGTATAAATGCCAAGTGTAACTTGTATTTGTTTCTTGTAGGGTTCTGATCATCTGCAAGGTTGTGATGATTTTCTGAATTTGAACGAGGGAGGTACGAGTGGCGGAGGTTCCAACAACAACATGAATGTGTGAATGTCGTTTTCATTACCACTTTGTGAACATGTGACCTTTGTTTTCATTCTCATTTTGTGTTGAACATGTCAGATACTTTGTGATGAACTGGTGATGCTCGTTTATATATATATATATATATATATATATATATATATATATATATGTGTGTGTGTGTGTGTGTGTGTGTGTGTGTGTGTGTGTGTGTGTGTGTGTGTGTGTGTGTGTGAGAGAGAGAGAGAGAGAGAGAACTTTGATGAATTGTATAGTGTGTTGTGATAAAGTGCTGTTTTGAATTGTTGAACTGGAGCCGTAGGCTCCAGGAATTTAAAAGAAAACAGGCGGTAATTTAAAAAAAATGCCCCTTATAGGCGTTGGTTTGAGGTCCGGCCGACGGTCTTAAGTGGCTTAAAGGCATCGGTTATGGCCCACGGCCGACGTCCTTATCTGCCTCAAAGGCGCCGGTCATCAGCCTGGCCGACGGTCTTAGTTGCATTAAAGGCGTTGGCTTTGGCCCGCGGCCGATGCTCTTATGCGCCAAAAAGGTGTCGGGCTGCCACCGACGACTGTAGACTTTAAAGGTGTCGGTACTTTTAACCGACAACTTCAAACGTTAAAGGCGTCGGCCCTGACGTACATACCAGCTGAAAACGTCGTATCTAAGTTGTCGGCTATGAACGTCGATTTACCGACGTATATATGGTATGTATGTCGGTTTCTTTAGGTTACCGACCCCTATATGGTCGACGATCTTTTTCCCAATTCTTGTAGTGCATCTTGTTGGGCCTGAGCTTGAGCTCGGGCGGGATCATCCCGACCTTGATGGTCGGGGCTTGGTCGTTGATCCATGCTCTTTGGTAGCCGGGTTATAGAACCCCGACAGTCACGATCGATGTTTTGTTCCGATACAAAAAACAGAAGTGAGAAACACCCGATGCAATTATTAAGAAGTAAGCCTAAAGCTAAAACCCCATCCAAATCGAGTGAAGACGTGCATCGCGATAGCTTCCACAGCACTGCAAGCCACCCACTCTCTTTGTGGCCTTCTCCTCACACTTTTTTAGCATTGCCCACGTACGAAACTAATCTGTGACCCTAAAAGTGCATGCTTATAAGTTTTCGTGGAATAATTATAAAGAATTATGTTATTCCTGCTCAACCATATCGTCAACACAATGCTGCAGCTGCAATCACAATCATTGTCATGTGACTAGGTTGGAAAAAAAACAACCAATTGTTAAGTAGTTGAGGAACACCCGACATCACCTTCAGAGTACTATGAAATGACAACTGTTGGCAATAATTCTGAAACAAGTAAAAGTAAACTTGTAAATGTACAAAACGGCTACTGAAGAGCAACTGTGGAACTACAAGGATGACAAACTCAGCATCTCTTCCAATGTATGTTTGATCATGATGAGATAACAAAAAATATTGATGCAATATAAAGTTGATTCGTAAACATTCACCCAATATAACTAATAAATCGGTTTCACCGTATACTGTCATGTCCTGTACTGTAAAGTTCTGTAATAAGTCATCAATTATATCAAGCACATGTCCTAGAATGGCTCACTCTTCATTTTGCAAACTCCGGTTATAAGTCAACCATAGTGAATACGAAAGATGCACCAGAAGTACTTACGTGATACTCCATATCCAGGAAGAAGCTTCCCATTTCCTAGAATTAAATGATTTTTATATCTGCGGTCATCAACTCCACCAGCACTGTGGACATCTATGCATTATATTTGTATCTGCCAGCTAGGGTTTGAAGCGGTATAAAGGCCACACGCGGCCCAGCTAGAACACGAAGTGGAGCCAGAGGCTCCAGACGGTTAGGTATTTCGGTTTGTTCGGGTACCGGGTGCGACAACCTGAAATACTCAAAATAAATTTGTGTTTTGCCATTTCATATCTGATAAATGATTTCGGGTATCAGTTTTCAGGTTCTCTTGGTTCGGTTTCATTGTTTTTTGGGTTCGTACTTCAGGTTCGGATTTTTTAGCCACTGCTAATTTAGACTCACATGTACTACCATTGTCACCAATCTATTCCAAAAAATATACATTTCTCTAGCTGCTATTACAAAAATGATAGATTTCTCCAGCTGCTATTCAAAAAAAAAAGATATATTTCTCCTGTTTGGATGGGAGAAACATTTTAGAATCAATTGAAACGGTATCAAATAGCAAAAAAAAAGAAACGTTTCAGTAGTGAAATGCCTTGAAACTATTCACCTTTTTGGCAATGAGAGATGGCTTATCATACATTTAGTGATAAGGTTGTGGGCCCAGCCTTCCTACAAGATATGCTATATGTATTATTCTTGCATGACGATATTAATGTTGTAAATAGCAATCAAATTTCTTCACAAAACAACTTAGTATTCAACAAGCGCGAAAGAAATAATTCTGAAACATCGTCGATTATGACATTGTCGTTTATGCCATATTTTGTGGGAGAGAATGGAACGCTTTGTATCTCAATTGATTCTCCCTCATCCAGACTTTTTTGATTCACAACAATGCATTAATTGTATTAAAGGTGAATGTTAAAACGATTAAGAAAGATACCAAACAAAGTGTAAGACCTATGTGTGCTGAATACATTAGCAATTAGAATAGAAGTGAAAGTTTACATTCAAGGTGTTAAGCTTACAACGATACATCACGATACCCCCAATACACACTGTTCGAACTTGTCTCAGTATATTTTGGGAGTAACATTACCTTTTATAGTTTTGGACTGTCTGAACTTTTCAATGTATTTTTGGGAGTAATGTTACCCTCGATAGTTTCGGATTGTCCGAACTTTTTCTCATGTGAGTTGCATGTGTTTCACGCTTTGGGTTGTCCGAACTTTCACTCACATGAGCTGCATGTGAGTCGACGTGGTGGGCTCTCTTTCAGCACATCAAAAGCTTTAGTTTCTTGTTCCTCCTCATTAATGTTCATCTTCGAGATATCGTTGTTCTTCTCAAAGGCCATTGATCTCTCCGAGATGTGAGTCTTGTTGGTGCAGAACCTTGCTCTAATACCAATTGAATGTGGCCTAGAGGGGGGGTGAATAGGCCTTTTGAATTTCCTGCACACTTAATAGAACCGTCAAAACTTGGTTGGCCGGACTAGACCGGTTGTGTGGGCGGACTAGTCCGGTGTGCAAAAATTATGTGTGTTGATCAGGTATGATTTGGGAAATAAATTTCTTTAGCAGCGGAAATGAGAACAACTGATATTTGTACTTGAGATTAATATAAGAATGCAGATGTAACTTATAATTGCCTTAAGTTGATGTTTAGCACTCAAGTGATCTAATGAACAAAATTTAAAGTAAATGAGACGCAAGACACACGAATTTTTCCTGAGGTTTGATCTCACCACGAGATCTACGTCCTCGTTGAGGAAGCTCACACAGAGTCGGGTCTCCAACCCTTTCCCTCTTCAAGTCACCACGAAGGCCGACTTGATTCCACTATCACGGGTAATCACCAAGTTTGTGGGGCAACCTCACACATTGAGGGCTCTCACGAGAATTACAATGAAAGAAGTGATCAAATACACTCAAAAGTATTACAATGCAGAATATGAGTGTAGAAAGATCAAACCCCAAGAGCTCGCAATGAAAGAATGACGATCTCCCAATCCCGAATCCAAGTGTTCAATTGATTTCACTCTTTTTGAACTTTAGATGTGTGGGGAGATGTGTTTTGGGCTCTTGGGACGAAGTGGCGGCGCTAGGGTTTGCTCTTTTATCAGTATTCGACGTGTATCCATAGGAAAGCCATGGACTCTCTATTTATAGGGTTTCCAAAAGCTAGCCGTTGAAAAACCCTCACACCGGACTAGTCTGGTGCAAGTCCGGACTTGTCCGGTCTCAATGTGTTTTGAAGTCCAGAAAGTCTGCCGGACTAGTCCGGTCCAACCTCGCACTAGTCCGGTGTTGTGTGAAGGTGACTCCAGAAAGTTCATCGGACTAGTCCGTGGACTAGTCCGATCTCCACGAATGGGAGATTCCAGAAAGTTCAACGGACTAGTCCGGTCCATGATCAGACTAGTCCGGTCCCTCAATATGAGAGACTCCAGAAACATCAACGGACTAGTCCGGTGGATGCACGGACTGGTCCGGTCTCCTTGTAAGTGGGATTCCAGAAAGATGAACGGACTAGTCCAGTCCATGATCGGACTACTCCGGTGCTTTGTGAAAGTTAGGTTAATTTTAATCCCTTACCCTCGTGCAGAGTTGTGAGCTCTTGGAGTGTGTCTTTCATACACTCCCTATACATTCAAAATCTAATTTGGTCTTCCAAGCTTCATCAAAGTATCTCTCTTTGAACACCACTTCATTTTTCACCTTTTTGTGTGCATCAAGATGTTTCACTTGTTTGTCCTGCAATCATCTCAGTAGTTTCATTAGGATCTCATATGTTTGTCATCAGCTGGCCAAAACCCACAAGGGATATCCTAGATGCACTTACAATCTCCCCCTTTTTGGTGATTGATGACAACCATTTGAGATATCACAATTGAGAATAAAATTTTGATTTTCATAAGGTGTGCACATATGAGAATAATGATAAGTCCACAAAAAGCTTCTCACATATGCACACACCTTATGGTGGGGTGCCTAACCGGTGTGTGATCAACAAGGTGTGATGAAGTAAAGGTAATCAATAATGAGTGTAAAGATAATCATCCAAGCAACAATAAGCATCACACATAAGAGAAGAAATAGTGCATTACAAGGTTTTAAAAGTAAGTACACATGTCCTTGATCACAAAAACATAAAGACACCAACTACTCTCAAACTATTAGTCTCAATCTCTCCTAGTCTCAATCTCTCCCCCTTTGGCATCAAGGCACCAAAAAGGGAAAATTTGAGGGGAATCACTCATTGCCACTCTCTTCCTCCGTCTTGGTCCGGTCCTCATCTTCACCACCATCATCATCATCATTCGCCGGAGAAGACTCTTCCTCGGAGTCCTCTAAGGCGGGCGGGGATCCCACCGGCTCAATCTCCAGCTTGTCGCATATAGCTTTGATGTTGGCATTGACATATTGTTGATGCTTCTTCTGCTTGACTTCAATCTTGCGGCAGCAGGCAAAGATAGAGGTGAGCATTTTGAGCACACCACCGGAGGGTTCATGAGCAGGTGCAGAGCCAGGAGGAGCAGCTGAAGATCTGGTTGCATTCACATCCCGAGCCTGTTTAGTCCTCCTCTCAGCTTCAGGGGAGGGAGGTGCATCAGGAGTCGAGGGTAGAGTGTACTCGGTGGGCTTTTGCGGTTTCATCCCCGTATGGTGAACATCCTTGACGAACTCAAGTCCAGTCACCTTCTCAATCATGTACATGATGTACGGGGTATACCCGCAAGATCTGGTTGGAGTGATTGAGATGTTCACAATGTCATTGTAGATGTATTCAAAGACATTGAACGGTCTTCTCCCACCAATGACCTTCATTAGGGTCCTCAAAGTTCCTTGAATAGTCCCCGCATCTCCATCTTTTGGGTCTATTGTCTTCCTCAAAATTATGTTGAGGACCACATAGAAGGGCTTCAAATACTTGATAGTGGGAGCAACATATGGCATCCTTGTGTCATAGAGAAATGTGAGCTCATCCTTCTCCAGGGGTTGCAGATTGTGGATGACTAGATCATGATCCAAGGTATGCTCAAGGTGGAGAATCCTTGCAAACTCATCATAAGTAACACTATACTTGGAACCATGGGTCATCCAAGTAAGACTGTCTCCATCACCACGAGCAAAGTAGAGGGTAGAGTAGAATTGGGTGATCACCTCATTGTTCCAGTCATTCTCAAAGGAAAACAGTTCCTTCAGTTTGTGCCTCTCCAGGGACTCAACCACCTCACGGAAATAGGATACTTCTTTGACTACATGTACCCGATGTTCACCCATTGACTCTTCACAACGGGATTCTTCATCTTCATGTACACATGCTCGTAGTAGTCGGCATGGAAGTTGCTCCAAAATCTTGGGTCTGAGCATTGCGAGGTTGAGCATACACATTAACCTGCCTGAAGCTGTCGGCAAGCTCACCCCCTTTTCCAGTGAAATCCTTACTTGAGCGCTGCCTGTTGCGGTGACTTTGGTTCTTCATTTTCAAGGGTCCAATGGGACCACTAGCAAGCCCCTTTCCTTTGTTGAGAGTCCTCTTTGGCCCTGAGGAGCTCTCACCAGCCTTTCCTTGAGCCTTCTTCACAGCTACCCTCCTTTCCTTGGGCAAGTTGTCGTCGGAGGGTGGAGAGTGCACATTTACATCATGCCTTTTCTTCATGTACCTCTCCTTGGCTCTCTTCAGCTTTTCGCGCTCAACTTCTTCATCAACATGGAAGGAGCTGTCATCTGAGCTTGAAGACATCGTGCCTAACAAGGAGTTCATGATTTAGATGAGAATGAACTGAGAATGAAGGTGATGTGAGGATTCAAATGTCAGAGACCGGACTTGTCCGGTGTCAGAGTGCGGACTTGTCTGGTGTACCGGACTAGTCCGTACATGGGAGCCGGACTAGTCCGACCTGGCACAAGAACCCCTAACAAAACTAGAATCACAATTTCTATTTAAGGGTGCAAGTGAGCATGAAGGTGGAAGGAATACATCTCTGAAGCTAATGTACTTCCTTGGAATCAAGAGAAATAGGCTATAACTAGAAAAGTTGGGAGTTTGACTTTAGGGAGAAATTTACCGAGATTTGAGGATTCGCGTTGAAGGAGCACAAATCTGTCTGGATGAGTTTGGAGAGGAGTACCAACTCGTCGAGGGGAGAATTTCCCACGGAGAAAGCTTGGATTTTGAGGGCTCAACTCGAAAATCACCTTTTGGATGCTAGGGTTTGAGAGGTGAGGGTTTAACTCAAGTGGAGGGAGATTTGAAACGGTTTTGGGTCGGCCAGCTGCTTATATAGGCAGCCGACCGGACTAGTCCGGTCAGTGGGTGGACTAGTCCGGTGTCACTGGAAGACCTAGGGAGAGGGATTATTCGGACTAGTCCGGTGGCAAACCTGACTAGTCTGGTGTTACTGGACAAACTAAGTATTTAGAGATAACTAATAGTGATCCAAGGACAAGTTTTGCAAATAATCTTGGTGATTATGACTAGAAAGCACTCAACACAAAAACATGGTCATAAATTCCAAGATTTCTTCATTAAAAATAGTTTTCTTAGGAGAAAAGGAGGTGAGGGGGAGTTTTAGCAATAAAATGTAACATTTGAAGTATCAACCAGATGTGCAACGTTTCAAGCCACATTTCGGGAGTCAAGAATATTAAGTTCATTGCTAAGTTCACAAAACCTTTTCTCATCCAATGGTTTGGTAAAAATATCCGCAAGTTGTTTTTTAGTTCTAACATGTGAAATAGCAATGTCACCTTTTAATGAATGATCTCTAAGAAAATGATGATGGATATCTATGTGCTTAGTTCTTGAGTGCTCTACTGGGTTGTGTGCAATTTTTATAGCACTTTCATTGTCACATAGAAGTGGGATACGGTTAAGATTGTAGCCGTAGTCCCTAAGGGTTTGCTGCATCCAAAGTAATTGGGCACAACAGCTACCGGCTGCAATATATTTTGCTTCTGCTGTAGAAAGGGCAATGGAGTTTTGCTTTTTACATGACCAGGATACCAGGGACCTACTAAGAAACTGACAAGTCCCTGACGTGCTCTTTCTATCGACTTTGCATCCTGCATAGTCGGCATCGGAATATCCTATCAAGTTAAATTTGGATCCTTTGGGATACCAAAGGCCCAAGTTGGGTGTGTGCACAAGGTACCTTAGGATTCTTTTTATAGCAACTAAATGACACTCTTTAGGTGCAGCTTGAAACCTTGCACACAAGCAAACACTAAGCATAATATCTAGCCTAGATGCAAATAAATAATGTAAAGAGCCAATCATGGACCGATATACCTTTTGATCCACATTTGGACCGTCTTCATTGAGGTCGAGATGTCCATTAGTGGCCATGGGTGTCTTGATGGGCTTGGCTTTGTCCATATTGAATTTCTTGAGAATGTCTTGTGTATATTTGGTTTGGCTTATAAATGTACCTTCTCTTAGTTGCTTCACTTGGAATCCCAAGAAGAACTTTAATTCGCCCATCATTGACATCTCGAACCTATCTGTCATAATTTTGCTAAAATCTTCACAGAAGGATTTGTTAGTTGATCCAAAGATAATGTCATCAACGTAAATTTGACATACAAATAAATGATTATCATAATGTTTAGTGAAAAGTGTATAGTCAGCTTTACCAATTTTGAATCCATTCTGAATTAGAAAATCTCTAAGACACTCATACCAAGCTCGCTTGTTCGAGGCCGTAGAGAGCCTTACGCAGTTTGTAGACATGGTTGGGATACTTCGGGTCTTCGAATCCTGGTGGCTGCTCCACATAAACTTCCTCCTTGATTGGGCCGTTTAAGAAAGCGCTTTTGACGTCCATTTGATACAGCTTAAAATTATGGTGAGTAGCATATGACAATAAAATACGAATGGACTCAAGTCTAGCTACAGGAGCGAAAGTTTCATCGAAGTCCAAACCTTCGACCTGAGAATAACCTTTGGCCACCAGTCTTGCCTTATTTCTTGTTACTACTCCATGTTCATCTTGCTTGTTCCGAAAGACCTATTTAGTTCCAACTATGTTCGCCTTTGGTCTCTCCAATAGCTCCCATACTTCATTTCTCTTGAAGTTGTTCAGCTCCTCTTGCATTGCAATCACCTAGTCTGGATCCCCTAAGGCTTCTTCCACCCTGTATGGTTCCAGAAAAGACACAAAAGAATAGGATTCACAGAAATTTGCAACTCAAGATCTAGTAGTTACTCCTTTAGCAATATCTCCAATGACGTTGTTGACAGGGTGGTCTCTTTGCACGCTCTGGTGTACTCTTGGGTGTGGAGCTTGTGTAGTTGCTTGTTCTTCATTATCTTCATGTGCAGTGTCTCCCCCTAGATCATTGCTTCCATGATGGTCCTGATCTTCTTGATCTTCCTCCTCTTGATCTTGTGCAAGGGCCCCCCCTTGATCATTGCCTCCGTGTTGAGGTTCATCTTGTGCATTTGAGTCGAATGTTTGCTCTTGTGGTAAGATATCGCCAAGTCCCATTTTCTTCAGTGCTTCATATGGAGCTTCCTCTTCATCTAGCACACACTTATCAACTTTCTCCACTTGTGAGCCGTTAGATTCATCGAACACTACGTCACGTGCTACTTCAACAAGGTCGGACAACTTGTTGAAGACACGATAGGTGTAGGCATTCGATTCATAACCGAGCAAGAATCCTTCATCGGACTTCGAAGCAAACTTCGAGGCCCTCTGTTTCTTGTTCAGAATAAAACATTTGCAACCAAAAACTTTAAAATAAAAAACATTAGGCTTTTTACCGGTAAGGAGCTCATATGGAGTTTTCTTCAGTAGTCGATGGAGGTACAGTCAATTAGTGGCATGGCAAGCGGTGTTCACCGCTTCTGCCCAAAATCGATTTGATGTCTTGTATTCATCCAACATAGTTCTCGCCATTTCGATCAATGTTCTGTTCTTCCTTTCGGCCACTCCATTTTGTTGAGGGGAGTAGGGTGCTGAGAATTCATGATTTATCCCTTCTTCATCGAGAAACTCTTCAACTTGGAGATTCTTGAATTCTGTCCCGTTGTCACTTCTGATGTACTTTATGGTTGATGAGAATTCGTTCTGAGCTCTTTTTAAGAACTTCTTGAGGATCCCCTGAGTTTCTGATTTATCATACAAGAAAAATACTCAGGTAAATCTTGAAAAATCATCAACAATTACTAAACCGTATTTGTTACCACCGATGTTGATGTACGAAACTGGACCAAAAAGATCCATGTGGAGAAGTTCCAGCGGTCTTGCGGTAGTCATCACATTCTTGGCAGGGTGTGGTGCTCCGACTTGTTTTCCCGCTTGACAAGCGCTGCACGACCTGTCCTTTTCAAAAACCACAATCCTTAAGACCACGGATGTGACCACCTTTTAGAAGTTTCTGCAGATTTCTCATCCCAACATGGGCTAGCCGTCTAAGCCACAACCATCCCATGCTGGTTTTAGCAACCAAGCAAGTGTTGAGTTCGGATTTATCTTTGTTGAAGTCAACTAGATAGAGCTTGCCCTTCAACATTCCCTTGAATGCAATCGAGCCATCGCTTCTTCTAAAAACAGTCACACTCTCATTAGTGAATAAACAGTTGTAATCTTTGTCGCATAGTTGGGATATTGACAAAAGGTTATAATCTAGAGAATCTACATGTAAAACATTTGATAAGGTATGTCGAGAGGATATTTCAATGTTATTGCTACCAAGGACCTTTCCTTGGTTGTTGTCTCTGAAGTATATGCCTTCACCTGGATCCTTGTTGTACTCGTACTCCACAAACATACCTCTCTCTCCGGTCATGTGATTTGTGCATCCGCTATCAAGTACCCATTTTGTTCCACCGGGGGAGTAAGCCTGCAAAAAAGAATTATTCCTTGGTTTTAGGTACCCAAGCTTGCTTGGGTCCTCTTAGGTTAGTCACAAGAGTCTTGGGCACCCACACACAAGTTTTCAAGTTCTTGTGGTGTGGCCCTGTATATTTGGCTATGACTCTTCCTTTTTTGGCTTTCATAAGAACATAAGAAGCATTAATTGTATGAAACAATATTTGTGGTTCAGATTCATGAGATTTTTCCTTGACAAAGACAATTCTATTCTTAGCATGATTAGAATTAGGCATGTGTTTGTTCTTATCAAAACCAAGGCCATCTTTGACATTAGGAGGTCTAGTGACCATATATGCACTGCGTGCATATTTGATCTTCTCCTTATCAAAGATGCCGCTTGGAGGGGCATGCATATTACGAGAAGTTGATGTATTAGAAATAATATTCTTCTTACTAGAGCAAGTGCAAGTTCCGATTGTTGTCGAACTCATATCTTTGGAGAAAGAGCTCTTGGAGGAAGAGGAGTCACTTTGCTTGAGCGACTCAACTTGCACCTCAAGGATCTTGTTAACTTTTGACAAGTTAGCAAGTTCTTCCTTGATTGAAATATGCGAGTCTTCTAGCTTTGAGTAAGTTTCCTTACTCAAGGCTAGCTCAACTTCAAGCGACTTGTTCTTCTCTCTTTCAAGCTCAAGAAGCTTTTCAACTTCTTGATATCTCTTACTTTCACGGATGAGCATATCTTCTTGCCGATCAAGAAGTTCTTCCTTCTCAAAAATTTTGTTCAACAACATTTCCATTTTCTTTGGAGCAATTTTACTTAGTCCTCTAAACATTTCTTCGTTATCGCTAGAGCTGTCAAAGTCATCAATAGAGGAATTTAGCGTAGGAGGAGTGAGCCGTACCTTTTTCTTGCCTTCCTTAGCCATAAGGCAAGTGTGGTTGTTCTTGTCCCGTCCTCCCATGTTTGGAAAGAGTGTGGCCTTCATAGTAGGTTTCTTGATTGCAATAGTGGCCATCTCTTCTTCTTCATCGGAGGAGGACTCGTCGTTTGAGTCCCACTCCTTGCCAATGTGAGCTTGATGGATTTGTCTTCTTTTTCTGAAATTTTTCTTTTCTTGAGGTCTTGTTTCCTTCTTCTTTTTGTTTTCTTCATAGGGGCAGTCCATCATGAAGTGACCATACTCTCCGCAGTTGTAGCAAGTGCGTCGAGCCTTGGATTTTCCTTTGTCCTTGCTTTTGCCTTCATGTGAGTTGTTGCCGTGTCTTCTTTTCATCATTCGCTTGAACTTCTTGATAGAGAGTACCATTTCCTCATCATCAAGATCGGTGCTCTCATCACTTGTATGTCCATCGTCTTGATCTTCACGAGCTTCTTTGAGTTTGGGTCGGCATGTAGCTTTGAGAGTGACCCCTTTCCTTTTGGAGGAAGTGAGTTCGGCCAAGTCTTTGACGTATTTTGCCTCTTTCTCCATCATCTCATGATTTATGATCTTCCCCAACAACTCATCGGGGGTCATTTTGTGAAAACAGGGGCTTTCTCTAATCATTGAGCAAAGAGTGACATTTCTTGGCATGAAGGCTCTAATCATTCTCTTGACTACCTCGTGATCCGTCCATTTCTTACTTCCATAGGCACGTATCTTATTGATGAGTGCCTTCATCCGGTTGTACATGTCTTGAGGTGATTCGCCTTCTTCAATAGCGAATCTCCCCAACTCACCTTCAAGCATTTCAATTTTTGCTTCACGAACCGATCTATTTCCTTCGTGAGCTGTCTTAAGTGTATCCCAGATTTCCTTTGCACTTTCTAAGCCATCAATCTTGGTGAATTCCTCTCTGCTTAATGATGACTTGATCACGATGACGGCTTGTGCATTTATGTGAATCTCTTGTTCTTGTTCTGGGGTGAGTTCCATCCGTGTCCGGGATATCTATGCCAGTGCAAACGATGTGCCATAGACTAGGATTTAGGGATATTAGATGCATCTTCATATTGTACTTCCACATTGTATAGTCACTTCTGTCAAACTGTGGAGGTTTTCCCATAGGAATGGAAAGATAATGGTTGTTTGAATTGAGACGGTTGTAGTTGTAAGGCTGTCGGGAGTAGTCGTGATGATCGCTCCCCGTCGTCTTCTCTTCTTCTTTTCCTTTTTGTCCTAGCAGTTTCTTTCTTAGAAGTGCCTTCAATTGTCGCACTTCTTCATCATCGTGTGGGCTCTCTTTCAGCACATCAAAAGCTTTAGTTTCTTCTTCCTCCTCATTAATGTTCATCTTTGAGATATCGGTGTTCTTCTCAGAGGCCATTGATCTCTCCGAGATGTGAGTCTCGTTGGTGGAGAACCTTGCTCTGATACCAATTGAATGTGGCCTAGAGGGGGGGTGAATAGGCCTTTTGAATTTCCTGCACACTTAATAGAACCATCAAAACTTGGTTGGCCGGACTAGTCCGGTTGTGTGGGCGGACTAGTCCGGTGTGCAAAAATTATGTGTGTTGATCAGGTATGATTTGGGAAATAAATTTCTTTAGCAGCGGAAATGAGAACAACTGATATTTGTACTTGAGATTAATATAAGAATGCAGATGTAACTTATAATTGCCTTAAGTTGATGTTTAGCACTCAAGTGATCTAATGAACAAAATTTAAAGTAAATGAGACGCAAGACACACAAATTTTTCCCAAGGTTCGATCTCACCACGAGATCTACGTCCTCGTTGAGGAAGCTCGCACAGAGTCGGGTCTCCAACCCTTTCCCTCTTCAAGTCACCATGAAGGCCGACTTGATTCCACTATCACGGGTAATCACCAAGTTTGTGGGGCAACCTCACACGTTGAGGGCTCCCACGAGAATTACAATGAAAGAAGTGATCAAATACACTCAAAAGTATTACAATGCAGGGTATGAGTGTAGAAAGATCAAACCCCAAGAGCTCGCAATGAAAGAACGACGATCTTCCAATCCCAAATCCAAGTGTTCAATAGATTTCACTCTTTTTGAACTTTAGATGTGTGGGGAGATGTGTTTTGGGCTCTTGGGACGAAGTGGCGGCGCTAGGGTTTGCTCTTTTATCAGTATTCGATGTGTATCCATAGGAAAGCCGTGGACTCTCTATTTATAGGGTTTCCAAAAGCTAGCCGTTGAAAAACCCTAACACCAGACTAGTCCGGTGCAAGTCCGTACTTGTCCAGTCTCAATGTGTTTTGAAGTCCAGAAAGTCTGCCGGACTAGTCCGGTCCAACCTTGGACTAGTCCGGTGCTGTGTGAAGGTGACTCCAGAAAGTTCATCGGACTAGTCCGTGGACTAGTCCGATCTCCACGAATGGGAGATTCCAGAAAGTTCAACGGACTAGTCCGGTCCATGATTGGACTAGTCCGGTCCCTCAATATGAGAGACTCCAGAAACATCAACGGACTAGTCCGGTGGATGCACGGACTGGTCCGGTCTCCTTGTAAGTGGGATTCCAGAAAGATGAACAGACTAGTTCGGTCCATGATCGGACTAGTCCGGTGCTTTGTGAAAGTTAGGTTAATTTTAATCCCTTACCCTCGCGCAAAGTTGTGAGCTCTTGGAGTGTGTCTTTCATACACTCCCTATACATTCAAAATCTAATTTGGTCTTCCAAGCTTCATCAAAGTATCTCTCTTTGAACACCACTTCATTTTTCACCTTTTTGTGTGCATCAAGATGTTTCACTTGTTTGTCATGCAATCATCTCAGTAGTTTCATTAGGATCTCATATGTTTGTCATCAATTGGCCAAAACCCACAAGAGATATCCTAGATGCACTTACATTTGCGATACGTGATTTGCACGTGAGTTTGGGACTGGAATGTCCAATATTTTGCCTTTACATTGTAGCGCCACTTTTGGAATGTTCGAATTTTATTTGCTGTAATAATTAATTGTGCGATGGATCTGTTTTTAATTTGCAATGTTTCAAACTTGTTTTTTTGGCTTATGGAAAGGTTTCTTACTATTCTCTTACTAAGTTTTGGTGTGTTTTGGTGGTTATGGCTGATATAATTTTTTTATATGGTTTGCAACATGTTTATGTGAGGTGCTCACATAAGGTGCAGTGTTTTTCGGACTAACTAGAGTCAAGTCGAGGAATTGAGCTCGCAAAGATTGGTTATTTATTCATGTGCAGGTGTTTCTTGAGGTCAAGACATGGCTAGTGACGGGGTCTATTAAACTAGTCTTAGGGAGTAGATGAGGTTCAACAACTAAGTTCGAGAGGAATTGTGGTTGAGTTGATTGGGAGGTCAGGCAACATGTTTGGGTCAAGAACAATGCATATGAAGGTATTGTGGACGTCGTTGGAAAGTGTTTGCACGTGTGCAAGAGGTGCATGGACATGGCAACATTTTTCCAATGTGTGATGAAGAGATATGGATGTGAAGATGTGGTCGGAAAGGTCCAATCGACATGATTATGCCTCAGGCTGTGGCTGAGGTGGTTATGGTTTGTTTATGGATGGTTTCGAGTTTGATTTTGGTTAAATTTCATGGTGAGCACGAAGTTTAGTTGTTTTAGGAATATTCAGGACATTCCTAAGGTGTTTGGAAGTCTTAAGATTGCTTCTATCCGCGTATAGAAGAGTCTTGAGCTGTAATGGAAAGTTTCAGTTGAAACTGAGTAGGATTAGGTTTCTAGTTAGGATTGAGTTGACCTAAGGGCTGGTTATATAAGCAAGAGAGGCTAGAACTCATGGTGAACAACTTTGGGCTGTTCCTCTTGTGTCTTTGGTGAATAAATTCGTATCTTATAGGAGCTTCTATGCCTTGTTCGTCCGACTTGTTTTCGTCAAGTTGTTTGTTGTTGAGTTTCTGCGCTGCCCGACCTTTCTTCTGTGTTTTGATCATAACTCGCATTTTATAGATATAATTGGTGTGATTCTTTTTGTGTTGTCTTTACAATTAAATTATCTATGATCTTTGAAAAATTCACATTCATTGTATTTGTGGTTTTTGAGTTACACGAGTTTCCTTGCAGCGTAGCAGATCTGTTTGCTCTTTGTTAAAACAGATTGACCTTTGCTCAGGGTTTTTACTCGAAGTTTTATCGTGATTCTTGTTTTTGTGTCTTCGTGACTTGATCCTCTGTGATATACACTGATTTGTCATGTTTTGAACATGTTGGAAACACTTGCACACATGGTTTCTATTTCAGATTGATTTTCTGTCGAGGGGTTTTTGTTGCTTCTGCTGAAAAAGTTTTAATCTACAATTGGATAACTTTAAAATATTTAAGGCTGAAGTAGAAAATAAGAACAACATCAAAACTAAAGTAGTAAGATTGGATCCGGGTGGGGAGTACTACAGTTGGCATACTCCGTATGACCAAATTTCTGAACCTTTTGCAAAGTTTTTATAGGAAAATGACATAGTTGCTCAGTACTCGACACTGAGTGAGCCTTAAGAAAATTGTAGCGTAATAGAGAAATCATATGCTTATGGACATGGTAAGAAGTGTGCAAAGTTATTCGACCCTTCTGATTAGCCTAAGGATGGAGGTATAAACCACCATTCACATGCTTAATCGAGTTTCTAGTAAGTTAGTACCTAAGACATCATATGAAATGTGGATAGGACATAAGCCCTCTTTATGTTATTTTGGGTTGTTCACTTGAGGCTAAATTGTTCAACCCATATATCAATAAGCTAGACACTAGAACTAGTTGTTACCACTTTATTGGCTATCCAGATAATAGTAAGGAATATCGTTTTTATTGTCCAGATCGGTATACTAAGTTTATAGGAATGAGGCATGTCATCTTCTTAGAGGATGCCATGATCAAGAGGAGCAAGGTAAGACGAGAAATGGATCTTAAGGAAAATGAGCCTACTCTTATGATTCAAGAACCGTTTTACTCAATACTTGTTGTTATTGAATCATTGGTGTCTGTCAATAACGATAGAACACATGGTGTTAGTCCTTCATCAGAAACGGAAGAAGTAAGAGAGGCTCAGCCTTCCGATTCTATTGAGCCTGTTGCCCCCGAATGATGAAGAGCAACAACAGCCTCAACCTGTAGATGATGTGCAAAATAGAAGATCTGAACGAGTAAGAAGATTGACCATTCCACATGATTATGAGATCTACTTAAGTGAAGAAATTCAAATGAAGGATGATCCCACTTCATTTGAAGATGCTATGAGAACGCCCCAGTCATTTGAGTGGCGTAAAACCTTGGAGGATGAAATGAGATCTATGGACGCCAACAAGGTTGGGATTCAGTCGAAATACCTAATGGATCCAAAACAGATGTCTATAAGTGTGTCTACAACATTCATTGTGGAAGGCTTCACTCAAAGAGAAGACACAAATTATAACGAGACGTTCTCACTCGTCTTCACTAAGGACTTTTTTGAATCTGTATGGCATTAGTAGCGCATTATGAAATAGAGTTAAATAGATGGATGTAACAACATCATTCTTTAATTGATATATGTACGAGGACGTTTATATGACACAACCGAAAGGATTTGTCATAAAGGGTACGGAAAGTATGGGATATCGATTAAAAAATTCTATTTATGGATTTAAACAAGCCTCACAACAATGTTACCTCACGTTCAATGAGACCATTAGAAAGTTTGGATTTAAGAAAAATGAGGAGGACAGTTGCATTTATGCTAAGTTTAAGAATGGAAAATTTATTTTCCTTATTCTTTATGTAGATGACATAGTACTAGCGAGGGGTGATGTTAATCTACTATTACAAACTAAAAAGGTTTTATCCTCCAACTTCAACATGAAAGATCTAGGTGAAGCATCCTACGTGCTAGGAATCGAGATTCATCAAGATCGTAGTGAGGGAGTTTTAGGACTATTTCAAAAGACATAGTTCGATAGTGTACTAAAAAGTATGGTATGTATAATATTAAACATCCACCTGCTCTGATGTCTAAGGGTGATAAGTTTGGGAACCTTCAATATTCCACGAACCAATATGAGATATATCAAATAAAAGTTGTTTCATATGCTTATATTGTCGTAAGTTTAATGTTTGCTCGAGTATGTACTCATACTGACTTAGCATTCGTAACTGGGATGCTTAGCAGATATCAAGCCGTTCAAACGATTGATCACTAGAAGGTAGTTTAAGAAAGCATTAAGGTATGTGCAAGATACAAAATACCTCACATTGACTTATAGTAAATCAGACTCACTATGAATAGTGGGGTACTCAGACTTGCATTTTGCGGGTGTAGGATTGAAAAGCACGTGAAAAGCTACCAGAGTGGGGGTGAATGGTAGATTTAAATTTTTTCAGCAGAAGTAATGAAAACTCCTCAACAAAAAATTGATCTGTTAAAGAAACAATGTGTGCGACTAATCTAAACATGATCAATCATGTCAAAACCATTATAAATTGTGAATAATCAAGTCACAATCACAACAAGAATCATTAAAAATCGTTAAGAAAAACTCAAGTTATGATCGAAAGATCGAACAATGGTCATTCTGTTCTATCTGAGTAAAAAACTAGATCTGCAAGACTGCAAAGAAACTCGTGTAGATCAGAAACCACAAATCCAATGACCGTGAAATTTTCACAGATGATAGATAATAAAGTTATAAAGAAAACCCAAATAATCATGTCAATTGGATCTGTAAAACTCGAGTTATGATAAAAACACTAATGCAACGTAGTGCTGCGCAGAAACTCGACGATAAAAGCTTGTCTGAAACAAGTCGGATGAACAAGGCACAAAAGTTCCTATTACAAATTTTATTGATCAAAACACAAGAGGAATAGCACAATGTCGTCTCACCACGAGCTCTAGCCTCCCTTGCTTTTATAACCAGCCCTAAGGCCAAATCAATCCAAACTAGACTCTAATCCTCCTACTCAGTTTCAACCGAAACTTTCCATAACTGCTCAAGACTCTTCCATACGCAGATAGAAGCAATCTTAAGACTTCCAAACACCTTAGGAACATCCTAAATATTCCTTAAACAACTAAACTCGTGACCCACAAGAAATATAACTAAAACAAACTCAAAACTTTCTATCAACGAACCATAACCACCTCAATCGCAGCCTGAGGCATAATTCAGCCAGTTGGACCTTTCCGATTAATTCTTTACGTCAACTTATCTTCATAACGCCTGGGAACCATGTTGTCATGTCCATTCACTCCTTGCACACGTGCAAAAACCTTCCAACAACGTCCACAATACCTTCATATGCATTGTTCTTGACCAACACATGTTGTGGACCTCCCGATCAACTCAACCACAATTCCTCCCAAACTTAGTTGTTGAACCTCATCTTCTCCCTAAGACTAGTTCAATGGATTCCATCACCAGGCATGTCTTGACCTCAAGCAACACCTGCACATGAACAAAGAACCAATTCTTCTGAGCACAAGTCCTCGACTTGACTCTCGTTAGTTCGAAAACCACAACACCTTATGTGAGCACCTCACATAAGCATGTTGCAAACATAGCAAGATAATGTCCACCATGATCAACCAAAAACACATCAAAAACTTAGTCCAACAGTACTAAACAAATATTCCCATAAGTGTAAAGCAAGTATGAAACATTACAAATGAAAAACATAGCATCCACACAACTATTTTCGCACATAGAAAGTTTGGACAGTCCAAAACGGCCGCTATGCATTATACAATAAAAGTCCGAACATTCTGGAATGCAAAACATGTGCAGCAAAAGTTCTCACAGTGCAAAGTGTGTTTCTCAAGTATTCAATACTTTACATGTAAACCTACACGTTTAACATAATTGTCAATGTATTCAATACATAGATCTCACTGTGGGTTGTGAGGATACTGAAAAATCCACGTCAGGCTACACATTCAACATCGCAAATGGAGCTATCTCATAGAAACATTCCAAACAAATAGTCACTGCATCATCTTGTGAGACCCATGTATGCTGAATACATTGGCAATCTAAATAAAAGTGGGCGATATCATGCAAAGTTTTGAATATTGCTGAAAAGCCGACTTCGATTGTCCGAACTTGCAGGAATCCGTTTTGCACTATCTAAACTTCATCGCACGTGAGTTGCACGTGTTTTTTCGCTTCGTATTTTTTGAACTTTTCTCATGTGACTTGCACATGTTCGACACTTAGGATTGTACAAACGTTCACACATGTGAGATGCACGTGAGTCGACAGGCGTCGTTTTTGGCCGATTCGATAATTTTATTTGCTGAAATAATTGTGCAGCGGATCTGTTTTAACTTGCAATATTTCAAACTTGATTTTTGACTTATGGAATGTTTTATTAGTATTCTCTTACTAAGTTTTTTATGTGTTATGGATGATTATGGTGGTTATTATTTTGCTATGGTTCGCAACATGCTTATGTGAGGTGCTCACATAAGGTGTTGTGTTTTTCGGACTAATGAGAGTCAAGTTGAGGACTTGGGCTCGCAAAGAATAGTTGTTTATTCATGTGCAGGTGTTGATTTAGGTAAAGACATGGCTAGTGATGGGATCCATTGAACTAGTCTCCAGGAGAAGATGAGGTTCAACAACCAAATTCGGGAAGAATTGTGGTTGAGTTGATCGGGAGGTCAAACAACATGTTTGGGTCAAGAACAATGCAGATGAAGGTACCATGAACGTTGTCGAAAAGTGTTTGCACATATGCAATGGGTGCATGGACGTGGCTAAATTGTTCCAAGAAATGGTGAAGAGATATGGACGTGAAGATATGGTTGAAAAGGTCCAATCGGCTGGTTTATGCCTCAGGCTGCGGCTCGGGTGGTTATGGTTCGTTTATGGATGGTTTAGAATTTTTTTATTAGATTTCATGGTGAGTACGAAGTTGAGTTGTTTTAGTAATGTTTGGTACATTTCTAAAGTATTTGGAAGTCTTAAGATTGCTTATATTTGCGTATGGAACCGTATTGAGCAGTTATGGAAAGTTTCGGTTGAAATTGAGTAGGATTAGAGTCCTAGTTAGGATTAGCTTCGCCTAAGGTTGGTTATATAAGCAAGGGAGGCCAGAGCTCGTGGTGAGAAGACTTTGGGCTGTTACTCTTGCGTTTTCATCAATAAAATTCATAGTTTAGAGGAGCTTGTGTGCCTTGTTCGTCCAACTTGTTTTCGTCAAGTCTTTCTCGTGGAGTTTCTGGACAGCACGATGTTGCCTCGGTGTTTTGATCATAACTCGAGTTTTACTGATCAAATCAATGTGATTCTTTTTTTGTCTTCACAACTCAATTGTCTATCATGTATGAAAGTTTCAAGGTCATTAGATTTGTGGTTTCTGATCTACACTTGTTTCTTTGCAGTGTTGCAGATTTGGTTTTTACTCGGGTATAACAGATTGATTCTTGTTCGATCTTTCGATCATAACTTGAGTTTTTCTCGACGTTTTTTCAGGATTCTTTTTGACATGTATTCTTGACTTGATTCTCTATAATATATACTGCTTTTATCACGGTTGAACATGTTTAGATCAGTTGCACACATGGTTTTTTTATCAAATTGTTTTTCTGCTGAGGGGTTTTTGTTGCTTCTGCTAAAAAAGTTTTAATCTATCATTCATCCCTCCTCTGATAGCTTTTCACATGCTCTTTGATCTTACACGTCCACAATGTATATCGTGTTTGTTGCTTGTTGTGAGACCACTTGGCAGACATTATGGCTTAGGAAATTTATTACTGGCCTTAAATTGGTCGATAGCATCCATAAACCATTTAACTTATAATGCGATAACGAGCCAATAGTATTATACTCTCACCACAACAAGTCGAGTGGAGGTAACAAACACATCAACTTTAAGTTCTATGCTGTGAAAGATAAATCCATATTAACATAATTAGTCTCGAGCATCTAAGTATCAAACATATGCTTGTGGATTCACTAACGAAAGGCCTTCTATCAATGTGTTTAGAGAACGTAGCCAACACGGGTTTAAGAGAAGCATGTTAATTGTGCTACATACTAAGGGACCAACTGAATGTAAGGTTATTTCTAAATGTGAGACATATTGTAGTCGTCGAGTTAAATAGTATGTAAATGGTTGTTTTGATGTGTCATACCCTTTATGTCAAAACATAAGAAAATAGATACTAAGTTAAGTAATTATGAAAATAAGTTGGTAAGTCTTTTGCCATGTGATTAAATGGGTGAATGTTAGCCGTATTTGATCTCGGCCCAGTATGGACCAACGGCCATACCGAGTTCGACTCCCCCTCAGCATCCTAATCGGGGACGCATCTGATTCTATTCATTTGAAGCCCCCTCTCGTACTCCCCATATAAACAGGGGCAACTAGGATTGATGTGCGCCTTAACGCCCCGCAACACTGCTGCATCCACCGATCGCTCAGGTGCGCGCCAGCGAGTGGAAGGCCCTCAGCCGCAGCTACCACTGCCATGAACGACCACACCACCGATGTCCTCCACCTCACCCTCGGCCACCACCGGTGACTACATTCCCGTCGTTCTACTCTGCTCCAACATCGTCACCAAGCACTCATCCTCACCGCCATGGCTGCTAGCAACACCGTCACCAAGCACTCATCCTCACCGCCATCGTCACCAAACAAATAGTCATTGCATCATCTTGTGAGATCCATGTATGCTGAATACATTGGCAATTTAAATAAAAGTGAATGATATCATGCAAAGTTTTGAATATTGCTGAAAAGCCCACTTCGATTGTCCGAACTTGCAGGAATCCGTTTTGCACTATCTAAACTTCATCGCACGTGAGTTGCACGTGTTTTTTCGCTTCGTATTTTTTGAACTTTTCTCATGTGACTTGCACATGTTCGACACTTAGGATTGTCCAAACGTTCACACATGTGAGATGCACGTGAGTCGACAAGGGTCGAACTTTTGAATATTTTTTTAGGAGTAACGTTACCCTCAATGGTTTAGCATTGTCTGAACTTTCTCAATGCATTACGGGAGTAACATTTACTCTTTACTTGGTTAGGACCATCTGAACTTTTGGTACATGATTTGCAGGTGAATTTGGGATTGTAATGTCCAATCTTTTGCCTTTACATTGCAGCGTTGTTTTTGGTCGATTCGATAATTTTATTTGCTGAAATAATTGTGCAGTGGATCTGTTTTAACTTGCAATATTTCAAACTTGATTTTTGACTTATGGAATGTTTTCTTAGTATTCTCTTACTAAGTTTTTTATGTGTTATGGATGATTATGGTGGTTATTATTTTGCTATGGTTCGCAACATGCTTATGTGAGGTGCTCACATAAGGTGTTGTGTTTTTCGGACTAATGAGAGTCAAGTTGAGGACTTGGGCTCGCAAAGAATGGTTGTTTATTCATGTGCAGGTGTTGATTTAGGTAAATACATGGCTAGTGATGGGATTCATTGAACTAGTCTCCGGGAGAAGATGAGGTTCAACAACCAAATTTGGGAAGAATTGTGGTTGAGTTGATCGGGGGGTCAAACAACATGTTTGGGCCAAGAACAATGCAAATGAAGGTATCATGAACGTTGTCGAAAAGTGTTTGCACATATGCAATGGGTGCATGGACGTGACTAAATTGTTCCAAGACATAGTGAAGAGATATGGACGTGAAGATATGGTTGAAAAGGTCCAATCGGCTGGTTTATGCCTCAGGCTGCGGCTCGGGTGGTTATGGTTCGTTTATGGATGGTTTAGAATTTTTTTATTAGATTTCATGGTGAGCACGAAGTTGAGTTGTTTTAGTAATGTTTGGTACATTTCTAAAGTATTTGGAAGTCTTAAGATTGCTTATATTTGCGTATGGAACCGTCTTGAGCAGTTATGGAAAGTTTCGGTTGAAATTGAGTAGGATTAGAGTCCTAGTTAGGATTAGATTCGCCTAAGGTTGGTTATATAAGCAAGGGAGGCCAGAGCTCGTGGTGAGAAGACTTTGGGCTGTTCCTCTTGTGTTTTCATCAATAAAATTCATAGTTTAGAGGAGCTTGTGTGCCTTGTTCGTCCAACTTATTTTCGTCAAGTCTTTCTCGTCGAGTTTCTGGACAGCACGATGTTGCCTCGGTGTTTTGATCATAACTCGAGTTTTACTGATCAAATCAATGTGATTCTTTTTTTGTCTTCACAACTCAATTGTCTATCATGTATGAAAGTTTCAAGGTCATTAGATTTGTGGTTTCTGATCTACACTTGTTTCTTTGCAGTGTTGCAGATTTGGTTTTTACTCGGGTATAACAGATTGATTCTTGTTCGATCTTTCGATCATAACTTGAGTTTTTCTCGACGTTTTTTCATGATTCTTTTTGACATGTATTCTTGACTTGATTCTCTATAATATATACTGCTTTTATCACGATTGAACATGTTTAGATCAGTTGCACACATGGTTTTTTTATCAAATTGTTTTTCTGCTGAGGGGTTTTTGTTGCTTCTGCTAAAAAAGTTTTAATCTATCATTCATCCCTCCTCTGATAGCTTTTCACATGCTCTTCGATCTTACACGTCCACAATGTATATCGTGTTTGTTGCTTGTTGTGAGACCACTTGGCAGACATTATGGCTTAGGAAATTTATTACTGGCCTTAAATTGGTCGATAGCATCCATAAACCATTTAACTTATAATGCGATAACGAGCCAATAGTATTATACTCTCACCACAACAAGTCGAGTGGAGGTACCAAACACATCAACTTTAAGTTCTATGCTGTGAAAGATAAATCCATATTAACACAATTAGTCTCGAGCATCTAAGTATCAAACAGATGCTTGTGAATTCACTAACGAAAGGCCTTCTATCCAATGTGTTTAGAGAACAAGTAGCCAACACGGGTTTAAGAGAAGCATGTTAATTGTGCTACATACTAAGGGACCAACTGAATGTAAGGTTATTTCTAAATGTGAGACATATTGTAGTCGTCGAGTTAAATAGTATGTAAATGGTTGTTTTGATGTGTCATACCCTTTATGTCAAAACATAAGAAAATAGATACTAAGTTAAGTAATTATGAAAATAAGTTGGTAAGTCTTTTGCCCTGTGATTAAATGGGTGAATGTTAGCCGTATTTGATCTCGGCCCAGCATGGACCAACGGCCATACCGAGTTCGACTCCCCCTCAGCATCCTAATCGGGACGCATCTGATTCTATTCAGTTGAAGCCCCCTCTCGTACTCCCCATATAAACAGGGGCAACTGGGATTGATGTGCGCCTTAACGCCCCCCAACACTGCTGCATCCACCGATCGCTCAGGTGCGCGCCAGCGAGTGGAAGGCCCTCAGCCGCAGCTACCACTGCCATGAACGACCACACCACCGATGTCCTCCACCTCACCCTCGGCCACCACCGGTGACTACATTCCCGTCATTCTACTCTGCTCCAACATCGTCACCAAGCACTCATCCTCACTGCCATGGCTGCTAGCAACTCTTCAGTGAAGGTATATCTACCTCCCTCACCCCTTAATCATGTTTTGATCATGTTTCTTAGAAATCTAGGTTGCTATGTTTTGTTGATTGCTTGATCATGTTTTGCTATTGACTATGCATAATTAAACCCGACGTACCAAGGATTAAGAACCTAAGAATTATTAGAATTAGGGCTGAGGTTCTCAAAAAAATTCTCATTCCTCTGCTTCCATATTGTCCAACAGATCAATATTACCACTTGCATGAAAAAGTTCGAAGTCAATTTGAAGGGACCAATGTGTTCCTACCAAGCTCCACCAAGACTTGGCGAACTCACATTTGAAAAAGAGATGCACTCTGATCCTATGGCCGAGCACACAAGTAAAATCATTGTTCCGAACCTTGTCATTTTTCCTCTTTTTTATGTAACATTGTATTCCAACCTCCAAGACATCAAACTTCAGGAAAGGAACAGAACCAACAAGAAATCTTTTTAGGACAAAACTTGAGAGGATTTCACAATGAGGGGACATAATTTTGCAAGGTGAATATACAAGGCAACTGCATGATGCAAATACTGGGCTAGTCAGCCAATGGATTGGGCTGCTGGATTATGGTTTTCCAGAGGGAGTGAACGTGTTCCTTTTTTTTGAAAAAAAGTAGCTCAACCTTTTTGCCCATTGTCGATAGCTGGTCAAATTGAGAGTCATGGTTGGAATCAGAAGAAAAATATTGTATAGAAAAAAGAAAATAAGAAGTTTTCAAACATGAGATTGAAGAAGCAGTACAAACTTGCAGCATATTGATTTTTGTTTTCGTATGAGTGTAAACTCTATTGTATCATCTTGATATCATTGAGTTTAATGAAATGCTCATTATCGGCAAGAAAACTAAATACTGCTTCAATTGTAATGGAATTCAGAGTTTGGTGTGCGCAACTCTCCCGAAATGCGTTGTTTGCTCTTAAACGAGACACGTGCATGTACAAAACTGTTTGGCGCTCTAACCAACAACAGTGCAGTACTCTACAAGTCTACATTGGAGGCCGAGTAAAGCATTTTACAGTCGAAATATATATGCTGTTGTGCCAAGTACTTGCTGCACTAGTGGACAAGCAGCGACAAAAGAAGAGATAGGTCACCAAAAACAATACGAGAAAAAGCATGGGGCTATTGATTCAGTGTGGCTAGCAGTAGCATCTCCTACCACAGTAACATTCCATCCTCTCCTTTTCTCGAGTCTTTCTCAAAAGCAGCTCCACACAAGGACACATTACATGACAAGAGACTCCACACGTATTATCTCTGCTCGACACACTACCACCGGTACATAGCTAGTCTTGTCTCGCTAGCCTCTCACTTACCTCAACAGGAAGGAATCACAGAAGGACTTTTAACTACTACGGCTAATAGTAAGTTGCAGCTTGCTGGTGATTAATGACTAGGTAAAGCTACAGAAAAGTAACCCGAGGACTAATCCATCGACACGTTTTGATCGGATCGGACCACATCGTCATCCCACTCACAGTCACAGGCCGTGGCGGTGGTGTCGGTGATGGTGGTGCCGGAGGAAGAAGTGCATCATCGGAGACGGCGCCGGAGCCGGGGCAGAAGCAGGAGCAAAGAGTCCGAAGCCACCTGTGGCGTTGAGCGCTGCTACGGGCGGCATCGTGGGGGTCAGGGCCATGGGCGGCGGAGCTGCGAGGTGCGGCGGGCACTGGTAGCACTTGGCGAAGAGGCCGAACGTGTTGACCTGCTGCACGAAGTTGGTTATGCTGGCCCAGCCGCCGAACCCGAAGCCGACCACCAGCACCCACGCCACTATGAAGGAGTTGATCACGTAGGCTCCCGTCCACCCTCCGGCGAACTTGGGCGGCCGTTCCACGGCGTTCTGCAATTCGATAATTACCTTCTCTTTTTTCAAAAAGCAATATGGTAAAATGGTAGGGAAATACAAAACGCCAATTTGCAAATAAAGAATAGCTAGGGCATTCGATGCGAAAGCTGAAAGCTCTCAAGCAGAACTAGTCGTCTACCCAGCACTGTTGCTTTTTGTTGTTTTTGAGACAGCATCATTGGTGTCCTCCCATAGGCGGAAGCAGAATTATGTCTGCATGGGTCGCGCCTGCTCTGTTCGATCGATGGCGCCAATGGCGCCCGGACACCAGATGGTACAAAGCCTCTGCACCCTTCTGTGACTTTACGGTACACTGGTTTTTTTTTTTATCGCCACTTGTGCTGGAAAGGAATTGCTGTCTCTGATGCAGTTTTGTCTTGCCCTCAGTGAAAGAAACTGAAGACTGAACCAGTACTAGAACTGCATACTAAACAATATGCAGTACAGGGTACAAGCACATATGGCACCCAGACTTTTTAATAGTTGGAACGTGAATGTGTCGATCTTTGGATGTTACGAGATCTCGCTACAGGTTTTCATGGGCACCAATCAATGTAGTATACTATAATGGTGATATGTTCTTTTTCTTATATTTTTTTAAAAAAAAAAAGTTGTAATGATCGACAAGGCATGGCCATCGGCGCGTCGTCAGCAGCAGCAGCACATGGACTCTACTGATGTCTAGTAAGGTTGTGAGCAAGCTGCGCGCAGTTTCATCAGCACTACAGCTCTTTTTTGTTTGCGACTGCAACAACGGCGACAGGCTAAACACTCTGTATGGACCCCGATGTAGCCATGTACATCCAAGGAACTGTCTGAGATAGATCGATATTATGCAAGTTGATGATGGTGACACGCGCAGACCAGGTATGCAATACATAATTTCTTTTTAGATAATATGCAATACATAAATGCAAAAGAAATGGACATGTAAGTACGTACCTCCCGAGACTGTGGGGACCTGAATGTGACCATGTGCGCCAACGCCGGGATGATGTAGACGGTGAAGCTGACGAGCAGCGATCCGACGGCAGAGTTGATGGGTCCGAAGAAGGGGAAGATGATGGCGAGGAACCAGATGGGCACGACGACGGGGAGCCTGGCGGCGGCGCGCTTGCATAGGCTCTTGCAGTCGTGGAGGCCGATGAGCTTCTCCCACACGAAGTAGAGCGGGGTGCACGCGAAGCCGAAGGTGATGAACTGGTGGATGAGCATGAGCACTACGGCGGCGTCGCGCCAGGCCGTGCGCGGGAGCATCGCCAGCGCGTTCGAGTGCGTGAGCAGCGCGTCGCCGAACGCCCAGTAGGCCGCCGACGCCGACGGCAGCGTCAGGGTCAGCACGTACAGCGTCGCGAGCAAGTAGATGGACTTGAACTTCTGGGGACGCCACATCGCATGCATGATTTCCCTGCATTTTTATATTGTACCAAATAAGATCAAAATCCACTCCCTAACTTCAACTTCAACAAAAAAAAAAGTAACTTAGTTTGTTAAGGTGGACGGTCCATGTGTGTAATTATTGGTAGCTAATCAAGGTAGCTAATTGCATCGAGAGATGAAGGGCGGAACGAACAGGAATGTATGGGGCCGAGACACAGGAAGCGACGCCGACAGTAGTGGCTGCCGGGCTTTCCCGTGCCACGGTGTCATGAGACCTCGTGGCAAAACATGTGGCCCATGAGTCGGTGGGGTGTGCAGGCACGCATGGGTCACGGTCCCCACACGGGCCCATGGATCGATCGATCAGTTCAACTGTTCAAACTGCATGGAGCTGCACTGCATGCCGCGCGCTGGGGTTGGCTGCATGCAACGGTCGTGTCCTGTTTTGTTGGTGTCGATGCATGAATGCGTGCGTGTGTGTCTGTGTGCAGAGAAAAGAGGCAACAAACAAAGGGCCAGGTAGTTCCACAGTCAGGCACATTGGATTATGTTGCTGAAGTGCCGAACCACCATGTTGTTTCTACACTACACCTAGGAATATGCGCGCGTAAGGCTTGCAATGCTGTTTTGAGTTCCGTTGAAACCTTTTTCTTGTTGTTTCAAATAGGTCTAGTTCGTTTTCGAAAAAAAATAGGTCTAGTTACAAACTTTATATGGGACTTGAGAACTAACCTCCTATGCACGAAACAACATTCATGGTCAGTACAGCTTGTTACAGGAGAGGTGTTCAAGACCAACAACTACACCAGAGCCTGACGAACCTGTCCTCTATTACTTGGCTCCTGGCGACCATCACCTATTCGAATAACAGTGTCACTACAACAGTAACCACTTGTTTTTACTACTACTCACGGAATCACCATGCAACCCACCAGAAGCTGCATGTCCCATGGCGTGCCCGTGCGGCTGTGTTCTTTGGGGCGTCGGTATGGGTGCCACGCAGTGCCTATACTACATGTGGTCCCCAGAAGCAACAAATGGGCCCCATATGGCAGAGCGCGTATACCACCTAGCTTAGCACGCGGCATGCACGTGCTCTAGCCAAAAACTAGTCATGCACGGCGTGCACCCCTCTCTCCACCACCGGTGACCGTTGCTAGCGGCTACTACTAGAGTTAGGGTCTACTACTACTCTAGGTTAACTACCAAAAGTATAGTAGTAATAACTAAACTAAACTAAAAAATTAAAGTAATAATAAACTAAAAATAAAAGAAACTAGTAATTAAGAAATGAAAGTAATAAGTAAAGTAGCAGCTTACACTGTGACTGCGTGTCCGCCGAATGTGTAGAGGATGTTGGTGGCGCCGGTGAAGTAGAGCACGATCCTGGTGGGGCCGGAGTGCGCGACGCCCTCGACCTGGCCGTGGACGAGCGAGGCGACGGCGATGTACCAGGCGGTGTAGGTGGTCATGACGAGCCCGAGGAAGGACCAGACCCGGTAGTTGTGGAACGACGGGATGAAGACGGTGGTGGCGCAGCAGGCGCCGAAGATGTACGTCCAGGTCCGCTTGTCGAGCCGGTCGTTGATGTAGTAGATGTTGCTGGCGCAGCCGATGAGCTGGATGACGGAGCCGAAGAGGAGGAAGGTGCAGTTGAAGGCCAGCCCGGCGTTGCGCCAGTGGCGGCCGAGCAGGCCGTCCAACACCTCGAACCACTGGATCACGTGGTTTCGGAAGTCCACCTTCTCCCGCTCACGGCGGGTGCGGTACTCGAGGTACAGGATGCTGATGAGGTACGCCGTCCAGCTGCCGAGCAGGCCGTACAGGAGCTGGAACAGGATGCCGCTTAGCATACCCAGCTGCGCGAACGAGTAGGGCAGCGTCAGAAGCACCTGAGCCACCTGCACACATTATTCAATCGTTTATATGTTTAGCCCACCCGTTATAGCTTTCCATTCCATTCGTATTCGTGGTCCAGTACTCCAGTGACAAGCAAGCAATGTATGAAGACGAAGAAGGAACACCTACCTGGTTGGATGCGCAGCTGAACCAGGCGTCGTAGGCGGACCCGCCGTGCCAGAGCAGGCCGGACAGCTTGGAGTTGATGCCGGACTCGCCGCCGCCATGCTCCTCCCCTTCCTCCACCTCCAGGGCGCGCTGGCTGACCCCGAACGCCTTCTCGTCGGCGATGCTCCCACTTCCGGTTTCGGCCGCCATTAGTCTCTCCTGTCACTGGGCTTTTGTGCGTAGGTGCGTGGTGTTTGGTTGGTCGAGTGTGCAGCCAAGGGGGGGCGTGGTACATGTATATATGGAGCGAGCGAGCACTATAGGGCGGGGAGACAGCACTCCAGCAGCTGGGGCATAAAGAAAAGGCACCTTCCTTTCTTTTCATTTCCTCATTTTCTATATGGGCTAGCAACAAATTAAGAAAGTGAAGATGATGCTGAGAAGACCCAAGAAAATGCGGTCTGTGGAAAATCTCGATCGGCTTGGGACATATGTGTTGAAGCAAGGAGTTTCCGCTAGTTTTTATATATGCTCCCTCTATCCCGAAGAAATGACGCCATTTATTTGAAGATGGAGGAAGTATCATTCTTGTTGGTGTTATATATAATATATTCATTTAGAAAACAGAAGCGAAGTTATCTGCTGCCTCTTGTTCCTGTTGTACACTAGTATTTACCACCGGGTCTCCTCCAGTAGCGGCGTGTGGGCATACGTGTGGGGGCATGGCCCCTGGCCGCGCACTCGGTGGCTGTATTCTACCATACGGAAACAAAAAAACCAAAAGAATTCCGCGTCCCATACGGAGGCGAGGCGAGGCGCGGTCTACCACGCTGCACGAGCGGGTGGGTGGTGGTGCGTCGTCTCAGGCCGCCCCGCGTGCAGTGCAGGTGCAGATGCAGCTCCGCGCCCGCGCCGGCAAGCCGACCTCGTAGCCCGCGGTTACAGCGGATGTTGCTGGGGACCGCCGCCTCATCGAACCGACGAAGAAAATGCTAATCTGCATCTGCAGCTTGTCTCTTTGCCGCCCCGCTCGCCTTTGCTCGTAGCAGCTGGGAACGAAACGGGATGTTGTATCATGTGGGAAAGGCAGGCGCAGCTGATTGTGTCGCGTGATGTAGCTTTAATCGCACGTGATCTGCCCAACGGTCGGTTCGGACCGTGCGTGATCGTGTTTTCTCGGCGTGCGAAACTTGAAAGCCCATTTTACTACTGACACTGGCTAATCACTCTTCCAGTTTAATTAATCCGCAAACAAAATATTATCGTCCCCACGGCTATTTTAAAGCTATCATGGCCGTGGGTGCGAACGAGCCGTGAGCCCTCCCGGCATGGGAGAAGAGGAGAAAAGAGAGAGTAGAGCGAGGCAGGGTACTCTAGTCATTTCATATGCTGATTATGATTTGCTTTCTCGACAATGTTATATAAGGGTAAAAAATTATAACTTAATGGCAAACACGGGATAAGCACTTTTGTGATGATAAATAAGAAATATGTACCAAATATAATTGCATTAAAGGAATTATCTCTTTAACATCTTTTGGACATATATGTCGATCGCTCAGGCTTAGAAAGTTGGTTCCATGAGAGAAAGTAAGCCTAGAGCAGAAGGATGGAGTGCTCGTACCTAGTTTTTTTTTTTCAAAAACATCATTACTTTAATCAAAATTTAAAAAATTGGGTGTTCATTTGAAATATTTGCAAAAGTTTGTGTCTCTCGCTCCTGCTCTCTCACGGGCCGAGACTAGGTCTAGCCCCGTGGTGGGGTAACATCTACCTGGAAGGCTAAAATGAAGGTTTATTTTGGCCCGGGTTGCCGAAATGCAAATTTTACTAGTTCTCGCCCACGAATCGAGCGAGATCTACGTTACATTCCAAATAAAATAAAATAAAATAAAAGATAACAAATAGATCCTTAGTATAGTAGTTACCACACCCAACTTTAACCTAGGTGACTACGGTTCAAATTTTGGTACAAATAACTATTTTGACAGATATTGCAGACATATTTGTGTGCACTTACCTATTTAATTTCTTTCATTTAATTCTATTATAGTTTCAAAAAATTGATATATTTGAATTTAAATTTGATGAAATCTAAACCTTGAAATATGAATTTGAATTTAATTTCAAACATCGAATCTGATCCAAATCTGAAACTTGATTCACATTTCAAATCTATAGTTTCAAGTTTAAAATCAACTTTAAATTTCAATTAGATTTTAAGATTTCATAAAATTGAAAATCATTTTAAATTTTGAACCAAACTTGAAAAGAATTTCAGATCCAAGTTCAAGTTTAAAATTGGATGAAATCTTAGAAACAAAATCTAAAATTCAAATTAAAAATGAATGTAGGATCGAAGAGCACGTAAAAAGCTACCAGAGGGGGGGTGAATGGTAGATTTAAAAATCTTACGCAGCGGAAACAATAGAACCCTAATCCCTTCAGTAGAAAAATGATCTGTTAAAGAAACTGTGTATGAGACTAATCTAAACGTGTTTCACCGTGACAAAAGTGATATATATCAGAGAGAATCAAGTCACGAAGACAACACAAAAAGAATTACTCAAATCCGTCGAGAACCACTCAAGTTATGATCAAAAGATCAAACACTGGTCAATCTGATCTACCCGAGAAAAACAGTTTCTGGAGTGCTGCAAAGAAACTCGTGTAGATCAAAAACCACAAATCCAATGACCGTGAAATTTTGACAGATGATAGACAATCAAGTTGTGAAGACAACTCAAAAAGAATCACGTCAATTGGATCAGTAAAACTCGAGTTATGATAAAACCACCGACAAAAGGTAGTGCTGTCCAGAAACTCGACGAGTAAAACTTGTCTGGAACAAGTTGGACGAACAAGGCACAAAAGTTCCTTCAAACTATGAATTTTATTCAATAGAACACAAGAGGAACAGCCCCAAAGTCGTCTATGTCGAGCTTTGGCCTTCCCTTGCTTATATAACCAGCCCTTAGGCCAACCCAATAAAACTAGGACTCTAATCCTACTCAGATCACGGATCCTAACTTTCCATAACTGCTCAAGATTCTTCTATACGCAGATAGAAGCAATCTTAAGACTTCCAAACATCTTAGGAACGTATCCCACATTCCTAAACAACTCAAATTCGTGATACACACGAAATCCTAACATAACCAACTTGATACTTCCCATACCGAGCCATAACCGACTCTGTCGCAGCCAAAGTCTTCAACCGATACGATCTGATCCTTCCGATCAGATCTTCCTTCCATAATCCGTCTCTAGAAGCATATTGCCACGTCATGCACCGCATGCATACGTGCGAACACCTTCCTTCGACCTTCATATGCACTGCCCTTGATTCAATCATCCTGCGTGACCTCCTGACCCGCTCAACCACAGTTCCTCCCGAACTTGATTGTTGGAACCTCATCTCCTCCTGAGACTAGTCCAATGGATCCTGTCACCAGCCATGACTTGAACTCAAGCAACACCTGCACATGAACAAACAAACAAACCATACGAGCCCAAGTCCTCGACTTGACTCACGTTAGTTCCGAACACAACACCTTACGTGAGAACCTCACATAAGCATGTTGCAAAACCACAGTAGAAACGATATCAACCATATCATCCAAAACGCACCAAAAACTTAGCAACTGAATACTAAGCAATCTTTCCAATCAAGTAAAGCAAGTACAAGACATTGCAAATGCAAAGCAGAAGCACTGCGGTCAAGTTCCGGACCTTGCCAGAGCAACCTGGAGTTTGAGCCGGAGCTAACAAGAGCTAGTAGAACCTAGCGCCGGAGCTTACCAAAACTAGTAGATCCTGGATCCGGAGCTTACCAAAACTAGTAGATCCTGGATCCAGAGCTTACCAAAACTAGTCGGAACTAGTCAACCCAAAAACCGGAGCTAGACAAAGTACGTCGGAGCTTAGCAAAGGCATGCCGGAGCTAACGAAAATATGTCGGGGCTATCAAATATATGCCGGAGCTATCAAATATATGTCGGAGCTATCAGATATATGCCGGAGCTATCAGATATATGCCGGAGCTATCAGATATATGCCGGAGCTAAAGATAAAGCTCACCGGAGCTAACCAAAGCTGGTCGGACCTTACCAAGAAGTCGGACCTAGCATCAAACGTAACCGGAGTTACCCAAAGCAAGCCGGACCTATCGTCGGACCTTGCTGTAGCTCGGAGCTAGAGTCGGACCTTGATAAAAAGGTGTTTTGGTGATATTAAAAACTTTTATCATCAAAGCCAAGTGTATTCACTACAAGCCAATGTATTCAGCACACATAGGTCTTACAATCTTCCCCTTGATGAATGCATTGGCAACACCATTTAAAATCCGAGCATTGGCTTATTCACATAAAAGTTTTGAAAACAATTTCTCCCCTTTTGTAAAACAAACGTAAATGAAAATCTCTCCCCCTTTTGAAAATGAAAATGTCTCCCCCTTTATTATCTCTCCTCTTTTTTTTTGAATGTGTGATTAATCTCTCCCCCTTTGACAATGTATTCAGCAAGGTAAAAGAGAAATTTTAATTGTTATGAGATATAAACAAATTATCTCTCCCTCTTTAGTTTTTATGAGCATATTATAACAAATACATATAAACAAAGCTCATCCAAGTCATACTATCAAGTACCTTACATTATCACATCAATGAAATACATAAGGTAGTGTAAGCCATGCTAGAGAGCAAGTGTGATTTTCAATTTTAGCAGGTCATGATCTCACAAACTTAACTATTTTAAAACCTGAAAGCATGACACTAGTTGCTGCATTTTATTATTTTCAAAGCATAAATCTAGATCATATGATATTTGCAAGAGATTATATGCGCATCTGACTTATTCTAACCAACCAAGCCAAGCCTATGTCATTTGACAATCAGAAGCTTAAGGACATGGTTTTAGTCATACACAACTTCTTCCAAGTTCATATCTAAGTGCAATGACAAGCCATCTCGAAAGAAGAAGTGCGATGCATGCATATTCTCTTGATCTTTTCTCAATTTATATTTGTTCATAAAAACTCAACATGTGAGTTGATTACTTGATAAATTCTTAATGATTAAAAGCATTTGTGAGCATGCAACAAGTTCAAAAGAGCAAGAAAGTTTGACCATGACCAGATTTAGTGTAAGTAATTATTCCAATTACTAGACATGGCAAAAACTACAAAAAGTATAACACGAGTAATGTAGTAAGAACTTTCAGCATGTAAAAGGAATCACAAAGTCATATATGTATGAAATAATATGCTCATATTATTTTAATTTCAGATTCACACATAGACTTCCTAAGTTTCAAAAACTCCCCCTCAATTTAAGCCATGAGGATGCATAACCCCTATTTCACTACGAATGTAACAAAAATGAGTGAAATCCAAAGGTTTTGTAAAAATGTCAGTCAATTGTTGTTCGGTATCTACATGGTGAAGCACAATGTTTCCTTTTTCAACATTATCACGGAGAAAGTGATACCTAATGTCAATGTGTTTAGTTCTAGAATGTTGCACGGGGTTTTTAGCAATGCAAATAGCACTAGTGTTATCACAGAACAGTGGAACACTATCTAGATCAACCCCATAGTCCTTAAGTGTTTGAACAATCCAAAGAATTTGTGAACAAGCACTAGCAGCAGCTACATACTCAGATTCGGCTGTGGATTGTGCAACTGAACTTTGTTTTCTAGAGGACCAAGCAACAAGAGAATTACCAAGAAAATGACAAGCACCGGAAGTACTTTTCCTATCAATCCTACAACCCCCAAAATCAGCATCCAAAAAAGCTTTCAAAAAAACGATTGAGGAAGAAGGAAGAAAAATGCCAAATTCTTGAGTTCCATGTAAGTACCTGAGAATCCTTTTGACGGCTTGACGATGTGAAACACGTGGGGAAGCTTGAAACCGTGCACAAAGACATACGCTGAATTGTATGTCCGGTCTTGATGCTGTAAGGTACAAAAGTGATCCGATCATACTTCTATATTCTTTTTGATCCACGGATTCACCATCTTCATCAAGTTCAAGTGTTGTTGCTGTTCCCATTGGTGTCCGAAGAGGCTTGCTTTTGTCCATATTGAAGCGCCTTAGGAGATCTTTGGTATACTTTGTTTGATGCACAAAGGTACCCTCCTTGGTTTGCTTGATTTGCAGCCCCAAGAAGTAAGTGAGTTCACCCATCATACTCATTTCAAATTCGGAACTCATCATTGCTGAAAACTTGGACACAAGATCATGAGAAGCACAACCAAAGATAATATCATCCACATACACTTGAACGAATAATGAGTCATTGCCATGATTAAGCACAAAAAGAGTTTTATCAACCTTTCCCATTGTAAACCCCTTTTCAAGTAAGAATGTTTTTAACCTATCATACCATGCTCTAGGGGCTTGTTTGAGACCATATAAGGCTTTGTACAGTTTGTAAACATGATTAGGAAAATCTGGATTTTCAAAACCTGGTGGTTGTTTGACATAAACCTCCTCATCTATGTAGCCATTAAGAAAAGCACTTTTAACATCCATTTGATATAGCTTAAAACCTTTAGATGCTGCGAAAGCTAACAAAATTCTTATGGCTTCTAATCTAGCGACAGGAGCAAAAGTTTCATCAAAATCTAGACCTTCAACTTGAGTGAAACCTTGAGCAACCAACCTAGCCTTATTCCTAATCACAACCCCATCCTCACTTTGTTTATTTTTATATACCCATTTAGTTCCAATTAAAGTGTGGCCTTGAGGTGGAGGTACAAGTTTCCAAACATTATTTCTTTCAAAATTTTCTAACTCTTCTTGCATGGCAATAATCCAAGATTCATTAGTGAGTGCGTGTGATATATCTTTGGGTTCAAAAGAAGCAACAAAAGCAGAATGAGCATGAGAGTTTGGGTCGCAAAACCTGGACCGTGTGACTCGTTCATGCAAGCTTCCAATCATCTGTTGTGGGGGATGATCTTTGTAAAAACGTAGGGGAACAGATGTCTCACAAGCTTCTTTTTCATTAGGTTCATTGTAGATTGATGAGCTTGTGATTTGTGGACGATCAGGACCAGCAGAGGTGACAGCCGGAGCTTGTTCAATGTCCGGAGCTGGACACGTGTCAACTTCGGAACTACCAGGCAGTATCACCGGCTCTTCTTCATCTTCGAAAATACCCTCCCCCTGAGAATATGAATCTGGTCCTGCAACACCGGAGCTAGTACCTGGGCTAGCTTCATCAAAAGACACTTCACAAGTCTCCACAATTTTGTTAGTGTCAAGTAAAAGCACACGGTAGCCTCTAGTATGAGATGGATAACCAAGAAACATGCCATCATTGGATCTAGGTTCAAATTTATCAAGATTACCATGTTTCTTAACAAAGCATTTGCAACCAAAGACCCGAAAGTGTGTAACACTAGGCCTATGTCCAAACCGGAGCTCATATGGTGTTTTACCTAGCTTAGCACGCAAGAAAACACGATTTGAGACATAACAAGCGGTTGCTAATGCATCAGCCCAAAATTTCCTAGGGGTTTGATATTCATCAAGCATAGTCCTAGCCATCTCAACTAGGGTTCTGTTCTTTCTTTCTACAACACCGTTTTGTTGAGGTACATATGGTGAAGAAAATTGATGATCTATTCTATTTTCAGCACAAAAGTGATCAAAAAATTGATTTTTAAATTCAGTTCCATTATCACTTCTAATTGCTTTTAATGATCCTGGGTGATCAATTGATAATCTAAGAAATAAAGTTCTAAAGTGACTAAAGACTTCATTCTTAGACGCCATAAAATACATCCAAGAATATCTAGAATAATCATCAACAATAACAAGAGCATACCATTTACCTCCGAAGGATTGAACACGTGAAGGTCCTACGGTGTCAAGATGCAAAAGTTGACATGGTTCAGTTGTCATTATCATTGTGAGAGGAGTATGTGAACCTGCAACCATCTTAGCATGTCTACAAGAAGAGCACACAATTTCTTTGTCCCCTTTAAGCTTAGGCAGCCCACATATGCGATCAAGAGCACTAACATGCGTTAGATGATCAAAGCCTACGTGACCAAGTCTACGATGCCAAAAATATAAGTCCTTTGAATCATTAGCAACTAGACACCTATGCTTAGAAGAAGACATATCAAAATCAGCTTTAAAAACTCTTCCAAACCGAGACATGTTAAAAATAAGCTCACTATTTGAATCTACAACTTTGCAGCAGTTTTTATTGAAAGTAATTTCTAGATTTTCATCTAGCAATTGTGAAACAGAAAGCAAGTTATATTTCAAATTTTTGACAAGTGCCACATCCTTCAAAGTGTAGTGATCATTTACTCTAACCGAACCCTTAGCAATTATAGGAGTTGAAGAATTATCGGCAAAAGTAACATTCTCTACACGTGACACAAAGGTGAGGGAGGAGAACCAATCTTTGTTACCGGTCATGTGGCGTGAGCAACCTGAATCCACAATCCAAATATTCTCCTTCCTCAAGCGTGTAACCTACATAGAAGCACAATACGCCGATGACTCAATACTGGGGTTAGTCAAAAGGCATTTAGGAATCCAGTACTGAGTCACGCGACGTGCACCAGGAAAAACATGCGAATGCTGAGATAAAACAGCAGGTTTATGAGTCAAAGATTGAGGTTTTCTTTTCTTAACAGTTGATTTAGAAGTTGTTACTTGTTTAGAGTGAAAACCGGTAGCTCCGGAGGTAAAAGCAGAAGGTCCGGAGGCAAAAACTGAAGCTCCAGAGGGAACAACAGAAGATCCGGTAGCTCTTGGAGCTATCGGAACTATCGGAGCTGCTTTTGTGGATTTCTTACCAGAAGGTCTGGAAGCTACCTTCTCAAATTTCTGACTCACTAAAGCAGGTTGTGTTTTTCTAATTGCATGAAGGTTATAAGATCTAGCAATTTTTCTTTCCTTTTTCTGTTGTTTAGCTAGTCTATAACAAAAATCTATGACATGACCATCTCTACCACAGAAGGTACAATGAAATTTAACTTTGTGTTCATGTCTAGATGAGCAAGCAATATTTTTATTTGAAACCGAATGAGGCAACACTCCTGCAGATTTGAAAACCACTTCTTTTTGTTTAGAAACTGTTTGAATCAAACCACTTCCTAATGATCTTACAATTTTAGGTGGATGTGCCTTAGCATGAACATGAGAATCAAAACCTAAACCAGTTTTATCTTTGCTAGACTTGGAAGAATTCAGCAGCAAGTTTAGATTCTTATCCCCATTACAAAACCGACCTAGTGTCCTATTCATGTCATCAAGTTTCTTGGACAAGTCTAGGCAGTTTTCACATGAAGTTTTTCCTTTTAGTTTGCAATTGGAACAAAATTTAACTTCATGAGAACGTAAAGCATTGTTCAACATAGAAATTTCATTCATAGCATCTTGCAGTTTCTTATCAAGATTTTCACATGCAGAACAATGCAAGTCAATTGTAGAACAGCTAGCATCTTTCAAGTTTTTATCATTAAGTGCAGCAAGCTCTTTGTTCTTTTTAATTTCTTCATCAAGTTTATCTAGAGTGGAGGAGTGTGCACTTCTTAATGTGTACAATTGTTCATAGATTAAGTCACATGAGGGACATGCATCATCACTAGGAATCAAAGTTTTTAAACGGTTAATTTCAGATTCTAGTGATTCAATTTTAGCAGCACTATCCCTAAGCTTTTTGTCCTTTTTCTTGACAATAATAGTTGCACGAGAAATAGCATCACACATTTCATTGCAGGTAGAACATACCTCATCATCGTCACTGTTGTGTTCTGCTTCCTCCTGACTTGATCTTGATCTTGCTTTGCCCGCCATGAAGCATAAGTTGGCCAGATCATCATTATCTTCATCACTTTCAAAGTCTACATCACTTGAACTGAGCTCTTGAAGCGCGGTGATGAAGCTGTTGATCATCTTGCGTCCTATGGTACCTTTCTTCTTCTTGTTGGAATTTCCAGAGGAGGTCCGGATCTTGCTTTGTTTTTCTTCCTGGGTGGTCGGACCTGAAAGGTTAGGGCATTCTGTACGAAAGTGTCCTGTTTTACCACATTCAAAACAGCGTTGAGGTCCGGAGCTTCCTCTCCTTCTAGTTCTCACATTTTGCAATGCTTTTGAGAATCTAGTAGAGATGAGTGCTAACTCCTCTTCTGGAATTTCTTCGATCTGCTCCAGGTTTAGTGAGGACAACAAAGCAAGAGTATTGCAGGATGATGATTGGCCGGAGCTAGACATATCACGTTGTGAGACAAATGCAATAGACTTGTTTGGGTTCTTACGTGCTAGGATGTCAATTTCATGAGTTTTTAGTTTAGAATAAAGTACATCTAATGTAAGAGAACTCATGACAGTTGATTCACGAATAGATGTTACTTTCATCTCCCAAATTGTCATGTCTAATGCACTAAGAAGTTGTCTAGCATTCTCAGCATCAGAAAAATTTACATTGACACTACGTAAGTTGCTGAGAATTTTATTGAAACGAGCAAAGAGGTCATCGATCGACTCACCTGGTTGCATCTCAAAACGCATATATTCTTTCTTGAACATATCTTGTTTTATCTCCTTGATTGTGTTGGAGCCTTCATGATAATCACAGAGAGCTCTCCAAACGTCGTATGTTGATCGGAGGTGCGCGACACGATCAAAGTCGCTTTGAGTGAGTCCTTGGATGATCAAGTTTCGGGCTTTGTTGTTGTTGTCGACGTCCCGGAGGTTCGTGGCCGTGACTTGATCATTGGGTGGCACTTCATAAGGCTTATACACCTTCTCCCATATTGCAAAGCCTTGTGCCTGGATAAAAGCCTCCATGCGTGCCTTCCAAACCTGAAAATCAATACCAGCAAACACACAAGGTTTGACAGAGTACTTCTCCATGATGATTAGTCAAAAACACGTGCAAATCACAAAGATTAGAGCACCGTGGCTTTGATACCAATTGTAGGATCGAAGAGCACGTGAAAAGCTACCAGAGGGGGGGGGGGTGAATGGTAGATTTAAAAATCTTACGCAGCGGAAACAATAGAACCCTAATCCCTTCAGTGGAAAAACGATCTGTTAAAGAAACTGTGTATGAGACTAATCTAAACGTGTTTCACCGTGACAAAAGTGATATATATCAGAGAGAATCAAGTCACGAAGACAACACAAAAAGAATTACTCAAATCCGTTGAGAACAACTCAAGTTATGATCAAAAGATCAAACACTGGTCAATCTGATCTACCCGAGAAAAACAGTTTCTGGAGTGCTGCAAAGAAACTCGTGTAGATCAAAAACCACAAATCCAATGACCGTGAAATTTTGACAGATGATAGACAATCAAGTTGTGAAGACAACTCAAAAAGAATCACGTCAATTGGATCAGTAAAACTCGAGTTATGATAAAACCACCGACAAAAGGTAGTGCTGTCCAGAAACTCGACGAGTAAAACTTGTCTGGAACAAGTTGGACGAACAAGGCACAAAAGTTCCTTCAAACTATGAATTTTATTCAATAGAACACAAGAGGAACAGCCCCAAAGTCGTCTATGTCGAGCTTTGGCCTTCCCTTGCTTATATAACCAGCCCTTAGGCCAACCCAATAAAACTAGGACTCTAATCCTACTCAGATCACGAATCCTAACTTTCCATAACTGCTCAAGATTCTTCTATACGCAGATAGAAGCAATCTTAAGACTTCCAAACATCTTAGGAACGTATCCCACATTCCTAAACAACTCAAATTCGTGATACACACGAAATCCTAACATAACCAACTCGATACTTCCCATACCGAGCCATAACCGACTCTGCCGCAGCCAAAGTCTTCAACCGATACGATCTGATCCTTCCGATCAGATCTTCCTTCCATAATCCGTCTCTAGAAGCATATTGCCACGTCATGCACCGCATGCATACGTGCGAACACCTTCCTTCGACCTTCATATGCACTGCCCTTGATTCAATCATCCTGCGTGACCTCCTGACCCGCTCAACCACAGTTCCTCCCGAACTTGATTGTTGGAACCTCATCTCCTCCTGAGACTAGTCCAATGGATCCTGTCACCATCCATGACTTGAACTCAAGCAACACCTGCACATGAACAAACAAACAAACCATACGAGCCCAAGTCCTCGACTTGACTCACGTTAGTTCCGAACACAACACCTTACGTGAGAACCTCACATAAGCATGTTGCAAAACCACAGTAGAAACGATATCAACCATATCATCCAAAACGCACCAAAAACTTAGCAACTGAATACTAAGCAATCTTTCCAATCAAGTAAAGCAAGTACGAGACATTGCAAATGCAAAGCAGAAGCACTGCGGTCAAGTTCCGGACCTTGCCAGAGCAACCCGGAGCTTGAGCCGGAGCTAACAAGAGCTAGTAGAACCTAGCGCTGGAGCTTACCAAAACTAGTAGATCCTGGATCCGGAGCTTACCAAAACTAGTAGATCCTGGATCCGGAGCTTACCAAAACTAGTCGGAACTAGTCAACCCAAAAACCGGAGCTAGACAAAGTACGTCGGAGCTTAGCAAAGGCATGCCGGAGCTAACGAAAATATGTCGGAGCTATCAAATATATGCCGGAGCTATCAAATATATGCCGGAGCTATCAGATATATGCCGGAGCTATCAGATATATGCCGGAGCTATCAGATATATGCCGGAGCTAAAGATAAAGCTCACCGGAGCTAACCAAAGCTGGTCGGACCTTACCAAGAAGTCGGACCTAGCATCAAACGTAACTGGAGCTACCCAAAGCAAGCCGGACCTATCGTCGGACCTTGCTGTAGCTCGGAGCTAGAGTCGGACCTTGATAAAAAGGTGTTTTGGTGATATTAAAAACTTTTATCATCAAAGCCAAGTGTATTCACTACAAGCCAATGTATTCAGCACACATAGGTCTTACAATGAATTTATTGCAAACTTAAAATTTAAAATTTCATCAAATTTAAAATCATCTTTAATTTTAAAAATTACAAACTTGAAAATAATTTCATATTCAAATTCAGATTTAAAGTTCTAAGTTTGATGAAATCTTAAAATAAATTTATGGTTGGAATTAAATTCAAATATCAGAATTCAAGTTTCAGATTTAATGAAATTGAAATTCAAATTCATCAATTCTAATTTCCGCTGCTAGGATTTGCATTTAATTAAATCTGAACTTGTAAAAAATTTCATATTCAAATTCAAGTTTGGAAATTTACGTTTCAAATTTAATGAAATTTCAAATTCAATGTTCCTAGTTTGATGAAATCTCAAATTCAAATTGATAATTAAAATTGAATTCGAATTTCAGGATTCGAGTTTAAGATTTCATCAAGATTAAATTCGAATTCATCAATTTGAATTGTAAAACTTAAATAGAATTAAAATGCACACAAAAATGTCTACAATATGTGTCAAAAAAGTTGTTGATACTAGGTTTTGAGCTCAGGTCACTTATGTTAAGGTTGAGTGTGGTAACCACTACATTAAGAACCTACTGAATATTTTTTATTTTATTTTTAATATAAGGTACATGTCGCCCGGTGGGCACCAAACTTTTCCATTGTTTGAAATGGGCAACCATTTTATATTTTTTATTAAAATAATAGTATTTTTGAAAAACAATCATAGTACTTAACGACCAAAAAGGTGATGTGAGTTGTGTGCCTTGGGTTGTCTTGGACCGCCAATGGGTAGAGCGGTGATTAGGTATCATGTTGTGATTTTGTTTAGCAATAGCGTCTCATGATTGTCATAAATTTGGCGAGGTACATACCATCAGAACGGGCTACCAAAGCACAAGGTAGAACACCGGGTCATAAATGTAGAAAATGATGTATTGATCCGTCAGATTCTAATCATATGTCTAGATTGTTAAATTGAAAGAAATTCAATTTTTATATTAATCACCTTACCAATATACAATCCAATATGCAGGGTGCATGAAGCAACCATTCAACCATCACCTCTTTATATTCCTTCTCTCTCCTCGACTCCCTACCCTCCATCTTCCACATTCTATTTTCTTTATTGGGCTCATCTCAACATGCTCATTCCCTCCTACTACATGTCTTCCTTCTTATAGATAACATATCTCAGTTTATCCACCAACATCATCCGTTCCCTCACTACTATCTCCCTATCTTGACCACCTATCACTGCCAACTCCACCCATTGGTTCTCCTCCACAACTCACCACCCCCCTTCAATTCTGACAAGTTCAAAGATGGCCCCTTATAACCCTGAAACCCTAAACATGGTATCACTATAGGCCATCGAGTTCATCGCTTTGTGTGGCGAGGAGGGGTGATGGATTAAACCTAGAGGAGCTAGCACAACTACCCTTCGATTTTTTTTTTCAAAAATAGTACTCCCTCCCTTTGTTTTTTCTGTTTAGTTGTTGTACGTAGATCATTTAGATAGTTCAGTTTAGATATTTTAGTTTAGTCTTAGTATATAACAATTATAATTTATGTACAATTAGATAGTTTAGTTTAGTTTTGTTTTGGAAATGTAGTTATTAATGTTTGAGCTACATATAATTATAGAAAAATAGAAATTTAGTTTTGCTGGATAGAAATTTTAGTTTAAAGTTTTAGGTACATATAAAATTTAGAAAATTAGAAAGTATTATTTTCGGTACATAGAAAATTTAGTTTTTTCTAAATATAATATTTAAAAATTTAGTTTTTGGTACATAACATATTTAGAAAAATCGTTTTTGCTATATATAACTTTTATAAAAAATATAAAAGTAGATTACTCCCTATTTGTTGATTGTAATTACTCCCTATTAGTACTCCCAATTTCTTAGTGCGCTCCTCGAGGCCCTTGTCTGCCAGAGCTGTTTTCTCAGCGAGCTCTTCTTCCCGTCGCAAGACGTCATCCCGTAGCTCTAGGAGTTTTTGCTCCTCATCCTCGAGCCGTCTTTCCCTCCCTTCAAGTGCCTCTCGGCGCTTGATGAGTGCGGTGCTGATGGCCTCGAGCTGATCAAACCGAGCATTGGCCGCATCGTTAGCAGCCTTAGCTTGGTCATGGAACTCCCGGGATTGAGCGTCAAGGGCGTGAGTCATGCTCTCCCTCTCGTCCAGCAGCTCACCCCAGAGCTCCAGGCGGATCTTCTCCCACCTGATCCATTCCTTGTTATTCGCAAGCCTCGACTGCGCCAGCTTAGTCTCGAAGTGGAGCCGATTACGCCACCGCCTAAGGGTTTGGCGCTCCTCTTCAAGAGCCTTGCTGTCGTGGAAGAAGGCCAGTTGGACCTGACGTGGGCTGGAGCAGGCGTTGTCGATGGACATCGATAGCGAGATGGGCTCTGGACCTGCTGGGATCTCTTCCGCTGGTTCCAGCGGGTCTTCACTTACAAAAATTGGGTCCCACTCTACGAGAGTGGAACCCCGAGCTTCCAAAGCGCTAGGTCCCTCCTCCGGGATGGCCTCAGTCGCCATCGAAGGAGGTCCCGCCACCAAGTCTTCATTTGCCCCCTCAGGCTGGGGGCCGGCGACTTCGTTCAGGCACTCTAGCTCTGCCACAGGTACCATCGACGTCGTCGCCTCCACTGGCTCCGGCCGGGACACTTCTTCTGAGGGAGGCTCAAGCTCCCTCGCCTCTTCAGCCGTCGGCTCTGCGGCCGGCGCTCCAACAATCACCGGCTCTGCGGCCGGAGCTTCGGAAGTAACCGGCTCAACTGCCGGAACTACTTCAACTTCCGGCTCGCATGCCGGGGCTTCAGCCACCTCCGGCTCAATCGCCGGGGCTTCAGCACTTTCCGGCTCCGAAGCCGGGACTGCTACTTCCTCCGACTCAACAGCCGGAGCTTCTTCTACTGCAGCACCAGGACCCGGAGCTTCCACTTCCGGGACGGGTGCCGCTGGCGCATCTTCATTCCCGTGGTCCGGCGCTACCACGGGAACTTCCGGAGACGAGTCGAGGTCCATGACCACGACAGCCGGCGCCGGAGCTGTCGCAGCCTCCGCTTGGGGTGGCACCGGGGCTGGAGCAGAAGCCCTCGCAGCCTCAGACACTGTGGCTGGGGGTGGAGCTTCACTCCCCTTCTTGGGAACGCTGCAGATGAAGAACGAAGAAATTGAGCAAACAGATGCTACAATTAAAAAGTTAATCGAGGTAAAAAAGAAAAATTACCTTGGGAGGCTCACGCACCAGCTTGCGCGGAACCTCTTTCCCGGACGATCCAGGCTGGCCACGGTCGGCGTAGGAGCTCTGGGAGTACTCCCAGGACTTGCCACAGCCGCGGGCGTTTCCCGGGTCGGAGCTCTCCCTGATCGGGAGGAACTCCTGGACCTGGAGGCCCTCACCACTCCAGATGCCGGAGTCGCACGCCCGGAGCTAGCACCACGGGAGGGATCCACCACGGGGACAGTCGCACTCCGGGAGGACCCCACCGCCGGAACAGTAACGTTCCGGAAGGACCCCACCACGGGGACATTCGCCACAGCGGCGGAGGATCTTCCTTCCTGAGGAGGGGGAACTGGGGGGGGGGGAAGTGGCAGGCCCGACGGACCTTCCGTCAGCATGTCGCAGCTTTCTCTTCCGGCTCTCCGGCTCCTCCGCCAGCTCCTTGCCCTTGCCGATGACCTCAGCTCTTGGCTGTGGGATAGGGGCGGAGCCGTCTCCGGACAACCCGGGGATCGCCAACCGGGTGGTTGATCTTCTCTCGACGACACCAAGGTCGTCAAGCGCGGGCATCTTCCGCCGGAGCTCCCTGCTGAACTCAACTTCCACGTTCAGAGGGAGGAAAGCCGGCGGCGGAGTAAAGTAATCTCCGTCAACGTCGATGCCGTGCTGGAATTTCTTGAGGTGAAACTCCAAGGTCTTCCCCACCATGCTGGACTTCAACCCGGTCTCACCCCGGTCCTCGTCCATCACGCTGTTGAGGGCCCAGGCGAGCTTCTCCCTCCTCTTCAGCGGCGCCCACCTGTTGGACAAGAAGTTGCAGAACACTGCCTGGGGAGTCAACCCTCCCTCCACACATTGGCGGATCCTGGTCAGGACAGGGTCGAAAGCTTCCGCCAGCACTAGAACTTCACTCCATACCGACGTGTCAATGCCGGGCAGACCGTCTGGCAACTCCAACCGCTCATGATCCTCCACCCGGACGACTACCCAATCTTTCTTCCAGTCATCCCACTTCCCGGAAGGGAATGACCGGAGGTACTTGAATGGGCACTTCTTGCGCTTCACGAAGTAGTAGAAGCCAAGATACTCATCGCTTCGGCCGGTGGTTTGGACGGTGAAGAAGGTTCGGAAGAGCTCGATGCAGGGAGGGATGCCCACCCACATCTCGCAGAAGTGGACAAAGATGGACACAAGGAGAATGGAGTGAGGGCCAAGGTGGTACAGCTGCAGACCATAGAAGTCCAGCAGCATCAAGAAAAAAGAAGAAAACGGTGGGATCAGCCCCACCATGGCGTACGAGGAAAAGTACACCATCTCGCCAGAGTGCTCCTTTTCAAAGGGGAGCTCTCCGCCGGCGCGGACCGAGCGGTTGAAGAAGTCCGAAGACCACCCCATGAGGGCCCGGACCTTCTTCAGATCGCTGTCCGTCTTCAAGCGACTCTCACGCAGACCCAACTCCATCGCAGCACAACTAGGCAAGAGAAGAGGAGCAAAGTACAAGTCGGGAGTTTGAGCGCAAGAACAGATGGGAAGCGTAAAGAACTCCCGACGGTGCGCTTTCCTTCTTAAGTAAGCCCTCGCAACGCTTGGATGGAAACTGCAGGAGAGTCAAGGATACTACTCAAGAATTCAACCCTGCCGATGACAAGAGGGCCCGGGACCACCCTGACGATCAAGTCGAGGTTCTTACCCAGGCGAACAGTTGTCATCACGAGGCGGGAAACCCAAAGGCGACGAACTGACAAGGCGCGCGGAACCGATACAGTTTTCGTATCGGGAACCGGCGACCTTCAATTGCGAGAGATCCGCACGTCAAAGATCTTATCTGCCGCCTGAGGTGCGCCACGCGTCGGGATTTAACCGTAAAGCCGCGCCAACGGCACCTCCGAAGACCCTTGAAGACCCAGTTCAAGAGTCGCGAGTATGGACCCACCTCCGACGGAATGACTTCACCCCGGTGGCTTTCTCCGGAGGTAGGTCCAGGGGGCCACTGTCGGTACCCTAAAAACCATACACCCCCTGAGGTTACGAAGATCTCAAGGGAAGGACGTCTACTCAAATTGAAGACCCTCGGAGGCCCACTTGTCAGACATAACCGGACCTGCTTCTCCAACATGGTTAACCCCTAGGTTGCCACGTGTACTGCCAGACCGGAGCTACTACCCACAAGGGTGAAGCTCTGGGCTAGGTACCGAAACGGCACCTCCGGACTTAACCCCAGACCGAGAGAAGCTCCGGACCTGACACGTGCCAGGCCACCCCAGAGCTTCCCGCTTCCCACAAGCAAGCTCCAGAGCTGCCACGTGTCCAAACGTCGGAGCTGGCCGCCTCAAACCTCCGGAAGACGTTGTAACGACTCCGGATCGTCAAAGGATAGCCGCGGACTTCAAGACCCGATTAATTGTCATTAATTCCATGTTAATGACACTTAATTGGATAATCTTAACACCTGTAACGGCACTGTCGGGGCCCGTTACAGGGTTATTAACAGCAATTAATCGTGTATCAATACTAGTAACCGCCGGGGCCACATGTCGGGCCAGGCTAACTTGTAACGGTTTGTCCTTGTACTATAAAAGGACAAACCGACGATACACGGAAGAGGCTCTCAAACGCTCTCAGGCACACAAGCTAATACAACACACACACACCCGTGGAGTAGGGTATTACGCTCAGGCGGCCCGAACCACGTAAACCACTGTGTCTCTCGTGTCCAATCGTGATTCACCTTCTTGAGTCTCCGCGCGCCCACACCGAACTACAAACTCCTTCAACACTTTAGTAGTGTCAGGAGATCTGCCGACTCCAACAGTCGACAGTTACTAATTTAAAGTTTTTATGTAAGTTATGAGAAGTTGAATTACTTTTGGTGTGTCGCATGCTCATGACAGCTACCTTGTTGCACGTGGAAAGGTCCCTCCTAGCGATGTTGCTAGACAAGTGGAAGCCCGAGATGAACACATTTCACTTGCCTATTAGGAAGGTTGATTCGAATTTGACATTGCAGAACGTGGCGTACATGCTCAACCTACCCTTAAATGGGTGCATTGTTGTGACACAATACAAGGAGGGGACTTGGTGGGATGATACGTGGGTCACTCTTCATATGCTTATTCCCCCGATCGGGAATTCCACAGCTGGAGGAGTTCAAGGCTCTGGCAACAAAAGTGAGGGGCCTCTCTGTACAAGGCAAGATCGTGTACATTATTATTTACAATAAAATAATATTATATTATGTTCCTAATTCATTGATAACTGTAATGCGCCAGTTGGAGCACATGCACCCTGAGGTTGATGAGTCGCCAGTACGATTTACCTTCTTCGAGAATCACCTTCTCCGAGGTACAAGTAGGGGTAGGGGCAACAAGTGGGTGCGACAAGGGGGAAAGAGGGTGCAGTAGTAGATGTACTATGTACTATATTTTTGGTTAATATAGTGTTTTATATTTCATATCTTGTTAGATATATTATTTTATATTATTTTCATTTTCTAATATCGCACACAACCTATTTTCTAATTTTTTACTAGTTGAATTCACTTAACATGACATGAATTTAAAATAAATATAAGAAAGGGATCTCACCCTCCCAACTAGCGAGAACTGGATGATGGGTCACCTGCAAAATATCTCAAGGTCTCCTCCCCCAAGGTCAAGACCTTGCAGGAATTTTACATCAAGAATCCTGACTAAGAATATCCATCATTTTAGCCCCCCCGGCGCGGTCTCGCCACGTGACGAAGCATGATCTTCTATGTTCTCGCCCTTCCACGGTGCAATACCAGATCTCGCCCATTCAGTGGGCGAGAGGATCCTAGTCCTACCATAGTTGCAAGCGGGGATTCTATTTTGTAAATTTCAATTAAATAATAATTTTTTTGAAAAAATTTACTAGCCTTCCATGTTGAGATGAACAACATGTGTGATGCGCTTGTGATTACATAAAAGCACTATGTGCCTAAACTACTCAGTCACCAAAATAAATAAAGAAATACATTCATCGATGGAGAGGTTAAACTATTAATGGATATTATCTTTTCTTTAAAAACAATTAAATGGTTCACATACTAATACATAACTAGCACATTCAGGCACAGCTGATGTCTCATTATCACCTCAGCTGCTTGCACAGCTGATGTATAATTATACAGCAATCCTAGAAAGCAGGCGCCAGAAATCTGATCTTTTTTCAGGCGATGCTCTGAGTCGTCTGATTCGCTTTTGGATTGGTGCCCGCTCATACTTATTTCTTCCCAACCCTTCTCTCGATTCATTACCAATGCGGCAGCAGCCGACACAGCAGAACCAGCACGCGCGACAGTGGAGCGGTGCCGGCGGCAAGGTTGAGCGCACCGGCGGCCGGCGGATCACAGCGGGGCGGCCGAGAGAGCCGGTGGTCGAGCGCGCCGGCGGTCGAGCTCGCGGCGGTGTGCGGCTGCGACATGGGATGCGATGACGCACAGAAAGCGAGGCGCGATGGTGCGACGGCGCGGCGTCCCGGCAGTGGCCCGCCGGCGCAGCATCCCAGCAGCGGTGAGGCATGCCGGCGGCAACGCGCAGGCAGCCTGGCGGCGACGCGGCCGCCGGAGACGGGGAAGAAAACGGTAAGTGATTTTTGTAATTTTTTGTTAATTGTAATCTGTAATTTGTAATTGTTAGCCTGTAATTTTTGTAAGATCATGTCAATTATAAAATAATAAAACAAATTTTTTGATTGATTAACCTAGAGAATTAAAGGATAATGGTTAATTACAAGATTAGAGGTTAACGACTGTAATTAGATGTTAATAACAATTTTTTTTTTTCAAATTTCAAGTGACAAATAGACTTATAAGCTCACAGCTCAGACGCTTAGTTGCTTGCTCGAATGGAGCGTTGCACTGTCAGAGGTGCGCAGTGGGGCAAGGGTCAACCCCCTGCACGCCGGCCGTGAGATCGACTGGCTCTCTTTTTGCCGACCCGGTTCGACTCATTTCCATGGCGTGCTTCACCCGGCTAGGCGCGCGCCCGTACCTCCCAATGATGAGAGGGCAGCAGCTAGCAGCACTGGTAAAGAAAGAATCTAGCTAGTTGCACTTTTTCATGTTGGCAAATGAAAGCCCTAACCAGGCATGCTTGACTTCTGAGTCTGAATGGGGGTTGGAACGTGTGTTCATGCCCGTTCCTGATTCAAACCAAAGCATTGTGATCATACAAGCACGATAAATCTACGACTTTGGTTATTTACGAAGGCATGTTAAAGTTTGTGGTATACTCTTTGGACTATATAATTAATAGTATACCCTGTTTTTTCTGCTGATAATGGAATGGGATAAAATCCCTCAGTAGTTGGGCACTGGGCAGGCACGTCCTTCTATCTCGAACGAAAGAACGTAACTGACTAGGCACACTCTCCGCAGCTCTCGGTTACTGCAATTGTAAATACTGAGCATGGAATATACCAATGCGATGCGACTAGTGGTATCCAGCTTGATCACTGCTTCAGAGATTGCAAACTATAGTTTGTTCACTGCCGGTTATCGATGCTACGACGTGGTCTGCCTCGCAGCTTGGGCATACTGTATGTACTCCTGAAAAATCAGTACATACCGAGCACTAGAATTGCGTGTGTCGTTGGAGCTTTTGAGCGTGTTTTGTGGCGAGCGTGTTTTGCCGCTTTTGAGCACGGCGTCTGTTCCTCTGAGCTGCACGCATCTATGAGGGAGAGAGAGAGAGTCTCTCTGACCGCTCCAAACTCCAAAGGCACTTTACTCTGCGCACGGCATGGAGACCAGTGACGACAAGAGACACACTCATGGCACGAATTGTGTCACTGGCAGCGGGTCCATGATCGAGGCTGGGAGGCCTGACCGATGAGGAGGAGCGAGGGAGTCGGGCCGTGTGCCCGGGGGAGCGCCCGGCAACCTGGCCGGGGGACATTCCTTCGCTGCGCTCGCCGCAGTGTCTCCACTTTTGTTCTTCTCTTTTGGCCCTCCCGATGCAAATGCTACTAGGTGCTTGCATTATACTACTCCGTTCGATTATATAGGGAGTAGAATGTGTTGTACGTCGACCGTACTCCGATTAGATGGACTCCGCAAAAATATTAATTTGGCGGCCGCGCCAGGGCGCCACAAGTTGAACTGGACAAAAGGTTGTCCATGCAAATGGATCAAAAGTTCTAAGGTAGCCATTCCAATGTGGATATGGTATATTTCATTGGAAATGCATGCTAAACACACACAGATGCTCGTGCGGTAAGTACCCGACGGGGAGTGTTTTATATATGCCGTTGGATTCAGATCTGATGGTAACTATACCACAACTGGTCTTTGTAAAGAAATATATACCACAACTGCATCACACGGGTATCGTCCCAACTCAACGAGTGCCAGATAAACTTTTTCCGTCACATAAGCCACATTGGGTTCTCTTGTTGTCGATCGACCTCATGCGGGATGCTCTCTTGCCATCCCTAAAACTCTGCCCCTGCTTCTTGCATATACTATGGCAAAATGTTGATGTACCTATATATAGTCAATCATGGAGAAAGTTCACTACATACTCTTCAAGTATGCCCTCAACTATTAAATCATTTATTTAACCCTCACTATTCTCAAAACCGGCTTACTTTTCACCCTTATCCACTAACTTGAATCATTTTCGTCTGCATGGACTCATAATATATGGAATTCGAATTCAGGCATGTCAGAAATATTCAGACATATCTGAATTCACCCTAGCCAGAATTCCAAAACTCCCTGCTGGCAATCGGACATACCCGATGAGTTCGGACATATCCGAATCACGCCACATTAACTCTGTTGGCGATAGGACATGTACGATAGGGTCGAACATGTCAGACGCGACCTTATGTGCAATTTCAAATTAAAGGTGTGAGGTCCGGACATGTTCGAAAGAGGTGCGAGGCCATTTAACCTTGACCATTGGGCAATCTCTGACCATACTTTTTGTGAGAATGGGCACTCAGCAAAGAGGTGCTAGGCCGTCTCCAAGTTACGCCAGCAGAGAGGGCAAAAATAAGAGTTCGACCATTTTCTCTACTGGAGTCTTGCTGCTGTCCACAAACGATTTTTAATCAACAGCCAAGCGAAAATCTTACAGCGCGAGGGAGCCCAAGCACTCCGGGTCAGCTTGTCGAAAGTGAAGGAGATAGAGCCTTCAAATTGCAGTAGATAAGAGGATTTGGTAGTGTACTGCCCAACGCATTACTGTCCATCTAATCTCATCTTCCTGTTCGTCCTCTAGATCAAAACCAATTGTCTGAACCGTGTGCCAGAGTTCGAAGTATTATTGCAGCAGCCTCACTGTCATTTGGTGAGAGACATCCCTGATCCATGTCTGCTGGTGTAATGCTTCTGCCACCGTCCTTCTCTTCCTCTTTGCATGTCTCTAGAGTTCGGCAAAAGAGTTGTGCAGGCGAGTTACCATGTAACCAACTCGATGTCCAAAATCTTGCTTTCCTTCCATCATGAACTGTGACAGAGGTGGCCATGTCAAAGAGATCCTCATCGGCTTCGTCCAGTGGGAGTTGGGCGCCTACCCACGGTCGGTCTGCTGTCTTCCACTGGTACCACAACCATCTTAGACGTAGGGCGTAGTCGAACCTGGTCAAGTCAAGAATGCCAAGTCCTCTCAGCGATAGCGGTCTACACATGGTAAACCAATTCACCTTACCTTTTCCCCCTATAACTCTTGTGTCCTGGCCCATAAAAAACGCTTTCTGATCTTATCCAGTTCTTTGCAAAGAGTCCTTGGTGGTTTCATCACTGTCAGGGTGTATATCGGTAGCACCGAAAGCACTGATCTAACTAATTCTCTATGGCCTCCCAGAGTCAGCAACTTGCCCTGCCATCTTGCTAGTCGAGTTGCTGCCTTGTCCTCAATGTGTTGAAAGTGTGTTGAGTTAAACCTCTGCAGATGGATTGGCAGCCCAAGGTACTGAATTGGGAAGGTGTCCTTGTGTCCAATGAAATCGACCAAGGCTGTGTTGGCCTGTTGCTCTGAGAATCGCACGATTGTTGATATACCTTTTTGAAATTTGATTTTTGGTCCGGTGGCCTCCCCAAACCTCTGCAACAACTGAATAGCCAAGGTGACTTCCGACTGAACCGGTTTTAGAAAGAGGACTGACTCATTTGCGTATAAAGAGAGTCTGCATTTATCCATCGTGTCGGCCGGAGGTGAGATCACCTGTTGCTCCGTTGCAAGTTGGAAGACCGTCTGTATGGTGTCAAGTGCCACAATGAAAAGGAAAGGTGATAGTGGGTCACCCTGCTGCAAGCGGACTCAAATCCTCTGCAGTAACTGCACTGCAGTTATTGCAGCTGACATGTGGGCCCCACGCCCCCTGGCCCCACCAGTCAGCTGCAGTAACTGCAGTGCAGTTACTGCAGGGAATTTCATTCCGCTGCAAGCCTCAAAGGTGGACAATGCTCTGGCTGGGTATTCAATTCGGGAGAACCTTCGAGAAGGCAGTGGAGAGTAGCAAAGCTATCCAGTTGCGCCACAGGGCCTGAAAGCCTTTCACCGTCAAAACCTGAAGTAGGAACTCCCATGACATTGAATCGAATGCCTTTGTGATATCAAGCTTTAACAACAACAATCCTTTGTTTTTCCGTGGTAGGTGCGAACCAAGTTGTTGATGTACATGTATCCCTCTTGAATGCAATGTCTATGGATGTATGCACATTGAGAGTTTGATACGAGTCTGTCCATGTGTTTCGCCATTCTCAAAGACAGGAGCTTAGAGAAGATATTCGCGAAAGAGTGTATCAGACTTACTGGTCGATAATCAGCTGGATGGAGTGCTTCACTGGTCTTTGGTATAAGTGCAATGTGTTCACCATTTAGCTTCCACAGTGCACCAACATTTAAATTGTAAACAGTTTGAAATGCCTGAAAGACGTCGACCTTGATAACCGACCAACACACCTTGTAGAAGTCCATCGAGAAGCCATCTGGCTCCGGCGCCTTCTCCGATGATGACTGGTTGATGGCCTGCCGAACTTCGTCCATGGAGAAAGGCCCTGCATGGTCTTGCATATCAAGCCTCTCGAGGATCATCATACCCTAGTTACGGTCACATGTTCTGCCCACCTTTGTACCCATAATCTCCTGAAAATGCTGGTGTATCAGGCATTCCATATCCGACTACCCTATTGACAAGATCCCCTCATCAGAGGTTAAGTGTAGGATGAACATTTTCCTTTTCCTTCCACTGGCCTTGAAATGAAAAAAATCTACTACTTGCATCTCCCTCCTTGAGCCATATGGCTCGTGATGCCTGCCTACTTCTACATCTCTCAACAACTGCAAGACCGAGAAGTCCGATTTTCAGTGCACGTCGAAAATCGATCTTAGCTGTTGTCGAAGTGTAGCAACAACACTTCCCCCGGTACTACCAAATGTAGCCCGTGGAGGTTCTTGTTTCGGTTGGGGCACGCAGAGATCAAGAACAAGACGGTGACACAAGAGATTTACGTGGTTCGGGCCGCCTGAGCGTAATACCCTGCTCCACGGGGTTTGTGTTGTTGTATCGAGTGTCGCTAGTATGCGTAGTGTATGGCTTAGCCTGGAGTAGACAGGCGTATCGTGCAGCTCAGTCCTTTTATAGTCCAAGGACTGACCGTTACATCATTTGCCTGACCTGACATGTGGCCCTGGCATAATTAATAGCCTAATACACTGTCTAGGAGTATTAAGCATGGTTAATAGTGAGATAACGTGCCTTAATGGCTGTGTTATCTCTATTAACAGTGCTCTGATCATGTGTCATTAATTCAGCATTAACGACACGTAATAAGGTCTTGTAACTGCTGCTTTAACTGTCCCTTGAATGTCCGTGCTGAAGGAGATCTGCCAATGTATTCTTTGGTGATGAAGGTCCGGAGGCTCCACACGTGGCAGCTTCGGAGCTTCCCTTTGCGGGGAGCTAGTTCCGGAACCGCTATACACGTGTCGGCACCGGAGCTTCCCTCTACTGGGGGTTAGGTCCGGGGTTGTTATATACGTGTAGATCGCGGAGCTTCCCTGTGTTGGGAGTTTAGCTCCGGATTTACATTACACGTGTCAATCCCCGGAGCTACCCATATGAGGGATGCGGGTCCGGTGTAATATGACATGTGGGGCCTGAGGAAACCTTCAACTTTGACAGGTAGAACTCTCTTGCACTTCTTGCGGTACCGTGGGGTATCCGGTACGCAGGGTACCGACAGTGGCCCCGGGCCCACCTCTGGGAGAAACTCTTTGGGTTAAGTTATTCTACCAGAGGTGGGGCCATCCTTGATTCCCGCGCTTCGGCTTCAAAAGTCTTCTAATGTGCCATTGGGGCGATGGTCCGAGATTAAACCATCATCGCGTGGCTTGTTATGAATGCGACAGATGAGATATTTGAGTGCGGATCTCACACAATTGAAGGTTGTCAGTTCCCAATACAAAAACCGTATCAGTTCCGAGCGCCTTGTCAGGGTGCCGCCTTTAGGTTTCCCGTCACCCATCATGACAACAGTTCGCCTGGTGTAAGAACCTTGATTTCTTCGTTGAGGTGGCCCCATGCCCATTCATCATTGATGGGGTAGAATTTTGAAATGTGACTTCGCTCTCGCTGTGGTTTCCATCCAAGCGTCACGGAGGCTTACTGTGGGGACCGAAGTCCACACATCCGAGGATCTCATTGGGTGGTGTCGTGCGATGCGACACCCAACAGTTATACAAGAATAGAACCTAAATAAGTACAAGACGAAGTCTTTTATTTTTCATACAGCGGAAGTTTTTACAATACTAACGGAAGTAAAGAAATATATACCTGTCATAGCTACGCTCTCAGTACTAGCTATGCAAAAGCAAAGTTATCCATGCCTGGGATACTTTGCACTAGCAACACTCAATTAGGGCGGCGTGCAGGGTTCCCACTCGGCTGTACACCCTGGAGGGGGTGCAGCCTCATCATCAAACCCTTCATCAACAGAATAACCTGCAAAAACTCGTTAACTGCAAACGTGAGCATAAGGCTCAGCAAGACTAACCCGTCTCACTAGACATATGCAAAGGGGACACTAAACATAGGTAAGGTGAAGCATAAATGACTCGCCTACAAGTGGATCTTTATAATCAGGTTTTATGTAGAAAATGACATTCTCCAAGCACGGCACATCATGGGCTCCACAATCAAACAAGAAACGCTTTACCGATGATATGACATGCTCAGAGCACATAATGCTATTACAACTAAAGTATGGGGAAACTGTAAACTTTTAATTGTACTATCTATAAATCAAACAAGGTTGCAAAGCAATTATAATTCAATACAATATGATTTTTCTGGCTTCTTTAGTATTTACTACGTCACGGCGCAGTGAACAAGTGGTACTCTATTACTGCGAGGGATAGTGATTGCAATCAGGACACACCCGGACAACACGACACATACGTCGTTCGGAAGTGTCAGCGAGCACACCTGTACCTACATAACACTTCAGTACTAGGCGTATATGGCCACCTTTCACAAGAAACTTCGAACGCCGAGCCCGTCTCACCTCCGCGAACAGAAGGTCTCCGCACGAAACACCTCATGTGTCCGTCGACCGATTTACACCTTACTGTCCTCAACCCACCCCTATCGATGGTGAGTTAATGGGCCTCGACACCCCAGTTATCAAGTTACATCAGTTTATTGGATTCCATATGTCCATTATATTGCCGGTACAATTCAAGCTTGTCCGAAGGGGCCGCATAGAGACGGGCCTTAATCGACACAGGAAGGGCTATGTGATCGAGACTCCATTCTCTCCGCTTCCTATCCCTTCCCTGCCCAGTCTCCATTATATTATGCCATTTTCTGTCTAACCAATCCTGTGAGATATGTCCTACATCTCTCGCGAGTAGATTCCAACTACTCGACTTCTACCGGATTTCCTATGCATTAGCAAAGCAGTTACTACAGGTCAAACTGTATCTCGTTCCAACCAATCCCTGGGATTTTTGGTCATGCAAGTGGAGTATCAATTACCCTATACATAATGCACACATCAAACTTATGACGTAAGGTGATAAAGACTGTAAAAACTCTGTAAAGCTTTTAAATGCAAACCGGGGCTTGCCTTGTTGCAGGTCAAAGTCTGAGTTAATAATTGGAAGGTTCTCTTCCAAGGCTTCTGGCTCCTCCTTTACTTCAGTCACTATACGATATGCATATAACATGTATATAAATGACTTTGAAAAATAATTATTATTAAGACCATAATTTAATTCATGGTGATCACTATATGATAGGGACCTTAATTGGCTTTGGAACTTTGATGGTAGATACTAGGGAATATGATCAAGGCTCTTGCAAAGAACAGGAGATGATCATAGAAGATTGTGGCCTCCGAAATTATGGCAAGCAATCAACTTCCAAAAATTTCAAGAGAGGAAACTGTAGCTTGAACCTAGCTAACAGTTGATAATCAAGATAGAGGAAGTGGTTCTGGTTCTTGCAAAATTTGTTTCATAATTTTCTAAGCTTTGGGGGAGGAGTTATTGTATTTCTAAGTCGGCAAGAATTTCTGGATTTACTTTATAATTGAATTTCTAGCCATTACATCAATATTTAGTTTGTAACTGATTTAGGACTAGGATATTAGGTTAATTAAATCCAATATTTTTACAGGAGCTAGGGCATGACTAAAGGAAGGTTCTGTTTAAATTTGGGACATAATAAAGCAACTGAACATCTGTAAAAATTCAATAACTGAAAAAGGAAATTGAGCTATACAGAGGTTTAAACAGGTGCAATGGCTCCCAAACTTTTCCTGGTGGTCAAGAAGAGGACACTAAATTTTATGTAAATTTTGGGGATTTTTCCAGTGGATATCTTGTCTGGAAAAATTATATTTGCCTTAGGAAAGATTATTTTCTACATAATTTAACTTTGAGTTTCACAGAACCTAATTAGTAGAGCTCAAGGGCTTTCAAACAAAATTTGTTTGAAGATTTTTGGAGTAGTCTACAGAGAGATATTCAATTTAGAAGTTTGAATAATTTTCTGGAATTATTTTAATAACCCATTGGCGCCAGAATTCAAATTTTCAATCGGCGGGTCCCTTGGGCCACGTGGCGGGCTCTGGTCAATGCAACACCGCAGTCCACATAGTTATTCGCGCGCGGCCGCACGGGATCCCTGCCGCACCGTATCTCACAGCCGCTGGCAGGTGGGACCCTACGGGGTCGTCTTCTACCTCGGGCCAGTGCCCGCGCGAGGCGGCGCCCACGGCGGTGACTCGCCGGCGAGCTCGCCGCCGGCTAAACCGACGGGCCAAACTCGCTCAAACTCGCCGCCTGGGGGTTTTTGGGGTCGCTGAGCACGACGGTGAGGTCGGTGGGACCCGAAACTCGCCGGAAGTGGCCGTGCGACGGTGGCGGCGGCGGTGAGCACTTGGGCAACATGGAACTTGCTCCAGAGTAGCTCAAATCACTCGGGATCTTCTTCAAAACCTTCCTGGGACGATGCTGGTCAAGGAAATGGACGTGGAAAAGGGGAAAACCACCGGGAACTATGAGCTCGACGGCGAAACGAGGTCTCCTCACCGGCGGCGAGCAAAACTCGATTTCCTCGGCCGTTGCTCGATAACTTTTAGGGTTTTTTGCTCAGGTAGGAGCGCTAGGTCCTATAGAAACTATCCCTAAGCAATTGCATAGAATGATTACTTGTAGAAACGGAATTTAAACGAAAACCGAGCGAGTTCATTCACTTCGGCCGGAAGAAAGAAGCTTGATAACTTCTTCAATGCTCAACGAAAAAGGAAACAGTTTGCACCGAGAGTTAGAGCTCGTCTAGGCGCACCTTTAAGCTGTTGGGGTCGTGGCGTGAAACTGCGCGAGGCGGCGGCGCACCACGGAGCAGAGGTGGGCGGCGGCGATGGAGCGCGGCGGCGGTGATTAACTCGCAAGAGGGGGAAAAACCACTGATCGGGGAGGGGAAATAAGGGAGCGGCGGCGGCCTTTTATAGCCCGCGGCAAGCTAGCACGCAGGCAGCTCGCTGGAGCTGCATGCGCGCGTGCTGTCGAGCGGTCGAGCGTCAGCGCAGAGATTGTAGGCGGCCGACCTGACACCTTCAGCAGCGGCTGACTAGTGGGGCCCACAGGTCAGTCCGACCCCCAACGCACAAGTTAATAATTCATTTGAAAATAGAAGATCAACTCCAAAAATCATGAAACTAAGTGGAGATGGTGAAAGCATCTAGGCCCCCCTCATGTAGTATGGTTTTGGTGATTAATGACAACCATTGAACTTTACTAATGAATTTGTGAATGCAAGGTCCCCATAAACACTCAATAAGATGAAATGATCATGTCATTGGAGACCCATAGATACTCAACTTTCGAGATCAAATTCATGAGATAAAGACAAGACATGAAGGCTCTATGTCTAAGTCACTCAATCAAAAATTGACAACATACAATGCTTAAGAATCATCAGAGAGCCTTGTGGAACAAATGTCTAAGAGGTCATTCGAGCAAGACACAAAAGATTCACTCAAGACAACTCGTAGCAAACAAAATCAACTCACCGGATCAACCGATGATTTCCAAAATGAAGACATCGGTCGAGTTGATTCAACTGAAGAAAAAGACCTCAGACAAATGAACTCACCGGATCATCCGATGTGAAGGGCTCAACAACATCGGTGCATCAGTACAGGTTGCAGTACAATTGGAACAAGTGAAGCACCAGATCATCCGATGTGCAGAATTACACACATCGGTTGATCACTCCAGTAAGCATCAAGATCAAGCAAATTCTGGAGGAAGAGCCACAAGATCATCCGATGAGAAGACTGTGGGCAACATCGGTCTAATAACGGTAATATCTGACACAATGACGTCAGCCAAAGTAATTACACCGATGATAACTAGAGGGGAGACATCGGATCATCCGGTGTTCACAGTAAAGTTCTGTCAGCCTACTTTTCCAACGGCTATTTCAGTTAAGCTGGCTATAAAACCCCTCTAACCCAGTCATTTCGAGAAGTCTTGATCACCTGAAGCCAACTACACGTCCAAGAGCATTCAAGACTATAGAGCATACATTTCCACACTTTTAGATCATTTGTAATAGGCTAGAGAGAAGCTTGTGTGCGTTCTTTCTTTGTGATTAAACTCTCTAGGCTAGTGAGAAGTTGAAGAAGATCGTTCCGGAGCTTGCCAAGGTGTGTGTGGAAGCCCGAAACATCGAAGGTTGTACAAGGCTTGAGCTCCACCTTGCCGGAGATGGCGAACGGAGAAGATTAGTGAAGACTCCATTGTCTCAGTGACATTGGAAGTGGCAAAACCCTTCGGTGGGTGCCACAACGTGGATGTAGGAAGTTCCTTGCGATCTTGCCGAACCACAGGATAAACCTTCGTGTCCCCTAGCGTTTGCATTTCTCTCCCTCTCTTTACATTATGCAATCTTTGCTTCACAAGTTATATCTATGTTGATTGCATAGTTAGAACCGCATTGGGAATTGGGCTTAAGTAGTTCGTTTTTAATTGCCTTAAAATTTGAAAGAAAGCCCAATTCACCCCCTGTTGGGCATTTCGATCCTTACAATTGGTATCAGAGCAAGGTTGCTCATAGGATCATTCTAGCTTCACCGCTAGAGAGCAAAAATGGCCAAGGTTGGGGGTTCGGTTCCTATCTTCGAGGGCAAGAATTTTGCCTATTGGAAAGCACGCATGCGCACTTACCTTGAGGCTATTGCCCCCGAAGTTTGGGAAGCGACTCATGCGGGATTTGGAGAACTTAACTATGTGGGTGATCAAGTTAAGTGGGATGCTAAGGCTAGGAATGCTATTTATGAATGCATAAGTCAAGATGTCTTCTCTAGGATTGCTAGTAAGGAGAAAGCTTGTGAAATTTGGGCTTGCTTGATAGAAATCCATGAGGGCTCATCTCGTGTAAAGGAACTTAAATATCACATGCTCAAAGCTAAATATGATGAATTTAAGATGCTTCCTCATGAAAATGTTAATGAAATGTTTTCATGCTTAAATGTTCTTATTGAGGAAATTAATGCCCTTGACATTGCGTCTCTTGGCAAGGGACTTATTAACCGCAAGATCCTCATGCTCCTTCCCAAGCCAAAGTACAACATCATCAACTCCATGCTCCAAAAGGAATCACTTGACAACATTGAAGTTTCGGAGCTCATTGGAGAAATACACGCTCATGAGATGAGTGTACTTGGGATGATGGAGCAATCATCATCAAAAACAATTGCTCTAAAGGCCTCCACCAAGAAGACAAGCTTCAAGAAGAAGAAGGTGGTTGAGCCTAGCTCAAGTGAAGAAGAGCAAGCGTCAAGTGAAGATGACGATGATGAGCTTGCCTTGATGATGAGAAAGTTCTCACGCTTGAACTCCAAGATCACCAAAAAGGGATACACCTTTGATCCCAAGAAGAAGGCATTTCTACCAAGAAGAGACGATCGCAAGATATGCTACAATTGTGGAGATCAAGGCCACATCTCCTATGATTGTCCAAAACCGGACAAAAGGAGAGAGAACTACAAAGGCAAGCAACGCAAGCTTGAAGAAAGTGATGATGATGAAGAAGAAGCCAAGCCCAAACCAAGAGCCTTTGGGAAGAAGAAGCAAGACAAGGGCAAGAAGGCAAGACTCTTCCCAAAGAGGAGAAGTGGTCCACAAAAGGTGTTTATGTGTGAGGCAAATGAATGGGTCACCGACGAAGAAACAAGTGATGAAGAGAGTGAAGAAGAAGAAGAAAGCTTGGCCGGCCTTGCCATTGCCAACCATGATGACTCACCTCTTCCTCCACCACCCATGTGCCTCATGGCTAAAGGTAACACCAAGGTATGTGACGACTCTAGTGATGATGAGCTTTCCCCCGATGATTTAACCTCTTTGATTAATGAATATCATGCTATCATTAAGAGAGAGAAGAGTAAGGTTAAAACTCTTGAAGAAATTCGTGCTAAACTTGAGAGTGCTAACCTTGATTTGCTTGACAAGTATGAAAGCATACTTAAAGAGCATGACACGCTCAAATCTCATGTCAAGCAAATTGAGGAAGAAAATGCTAAAATCAAGGTAGACAATGATGAGCTCAACATAGCACACCAAACTCTCTTGGAGGAGCACAACAAGCTAACTCAAGAATACCAAACACTCAACATCGCTCATGACATGCTTGATCAAGAGTTAAAAGATGCAAAGAAACAAACTCTTAATAATAAGATATCCATTACTTCGCATGTCTCTAATGTCTTGGACAAGTCTTTGTCTTTGAAAGCTAATGCTAGGGAGAAGGACTTGTTGGAAGAAATCGAGAGTCTCCGCACTAGTGTGGCTAGACTTTCAAAAGGTGAAGTCAAGCACAAGGAAATCCTCTTCCAACAAGCAAAATCCTTCAACAAAAGAGGACTTGGATCCTTCCCGGTGCCCAACAAAGGAAAGGTGCCCTCACCGGAGCTTAGAACAAGCTTCATCAAGGAAGTTGGTTCTTATTGCCAACATTGTGAGGTCACCGGTCACCACACAAGGGAGTGTCCTCTTCCTAACCGACCTTCACCTAAATTGCCTACTAACTACAAATCTATTTTCGATGATCGCTATTATCTTCTTAGCAAAGTGAATGGCAAGGTGAAAGCTAGGTTCATTGGCAAAGACATGAAGAGCATGAAGGGGAAGCTCCCCAAGCAACTTTGGGTCCCAAAGACACTTGTATCTCACATACAAGGACCTAAGTTGGCTTGGGTGCCTAAAGTCAAAAATTAACTTCATGTGTGTAGGTGAACTACAAAGCCAGAGGAAAGCATTGGGTACTCGATAGCGGGTGCACTCAACACATGACCGGCAATGATGGTATGTTCACCACCATAGAAAACCCCGGTAATCATGAACAAGTCACTTTTGGTGATAATTCTAAGGGTAAGGTAATAGGATTAGGTAAACTTGCTATCTCTAATGATTTATCCATTTCTAATGTGTTGTATGTTAAGTCGCTTAGCTTTAATCTACTTTCCATTGCACAACTTTGTGATCTTGGACTAACATGCACATTTAGCAAAAATGATGTTGTTGTGAGTAGTGAGACAAGCAAAGAGCTAATCTTCAAAGGGTTTCGACATGGACATCTATACTTAGTAGACTTCTCCAACAAGAATGCTAGCCTAACCACTTGTCTTTTCACTAAGACAAGCTTGGGTTGGCTATGGCACCGACGCATAGCACACATTGGAATGAGCAAACTCAAGAAGTCATTCAAGCTTGGGATGGTGACCGGCGTGAAGGATGTGACATTTGAGAAGAACAAGCTTTGTAGCGCTTGTCAAGCCGGGAAGCAAGTTGCTTCACACCACCCAATGAAGACAATGGTGTCAACCTCCAAGCCACTTGAACTACTCCACATGGACCTCTTCGGACCATCCACATACTAAAGCCTTGGCGGTAACCTCTATTGTCTTGTTATAGTTGATGATTACTCTCGCTATGCTTGGACTCTATTTTTAGGTGACAAGAGTGAAACTCCGGAAGTGTTCAAGACCTTCGCCAATCGTGCTCAAAGGGAATTCCAACTTTCCATTATCAAGGTCCGGAGTGACAACGGCACCGAATTCAAAAATTACAACATTGGGGAGTGGTGTGACCGTGAAGGTGTGAAGCATGAATTCTCCGCCACATACACTCCTCAACAAAACGGTGTCGTTGAGAGGAAGAACAAAACCCTCATCACACTTGCAAGAGCAATGCTCGATGACTACGGCACGTCGGAGAAGTTTTGGGCCGAAGCAATCAACACGGCGTGCCATGCCGCAAACATGGTCTATCTTCACCTACTACTCCAAAAGACCCCATATGAGCTTCTCATTGGGAGAAAGCCCAACATCTCCTACTTTAGAGTCTTTGGGTGCAAATGCTACATCTACCGCAAGAAAAGGCTCGGTAAGTTTGAAAGAAGATGTGATGTTGGCATTTTTATTGGTTATGCATCAAACTCAAAAGCATATCGAGTATTCAACCAAACCTCCGGTCTAGTTGAAGAAAGTTGTGATGTTGAGTTTGATGAGACTAATGGCTCCCAAGAGGAGAGTTTTGGTCATGATGAAATAGATGATGAGCCTCTACGAGAAGCCATGAAGAACATGACCATTGGAGACATCAAGCCGGAAGTTGAAGAGGGCCATGATCAAGGGGGAGCTTCAAGTTCCAACAACAACACCTCCATGGCGCCTCAAGTAGACGAAGAGGAGAAAAATGATCCATTGCCAACTCATGACTCACAAGCAATACAACATCAAGATGAAGAAGAAGTCCATGATCAAGTTCAACCACAAGAGGAGCAACACGCTTCACCACCGCCAAGTGCTTCACAACCACTTGTGAGGCATGGACGCATCTCCAAGGCGCATCCAATGGACCAAATCATTGGAAGTCCTTCAAGGGGCGTAAGTACTCGTTCCCGCCACGTTGCCTCATTTTGTGAGCACTACTCGTTTGTTTCGTGTGTAGAACCCACTCACATTGAGGAAGCGCTCCAAGACTCAAATTGGGTGATGGCTATGCAAGAAGAACTCAACAACTTCATCCGCAAGGAAGTTTGGGTGTTGGAGGAGCGACCCAAGGACAAGAACATCATCGGAACAAAGTGGGTGTACCGCAACAAACAAGACGAGAATGGCGTTGTGGTCCGCAACAAGGCAAGACTTGTGGCCAAAGGGTTCTCGCAAGTTGAAGGACTAGACTTTGGGGAGACATTTGCTCCGGTCACCCGGTTAGAGGCAATTCGTATTCTCCTTGCTTTTGCTTCACATCATAATATTACTCTTTATCAAATGGATGTGAAAAGTGCCTTTCTTAATGGCTACATTAATGAGCTTGTTTATGTTGAACAACCTCCCGGGTTTGAAGATCCGAGGAATCCTAACCATGTTTATAGGTTGCACAAGGTGCTTTACGGGCTCAAGCAAGCACCTAGGGCGTGGTATGAACGACTACGGGACTTCCTCATCATGCAAGGATTTAAGATCGGGAGGGTGGACACCACACTCTTCACCAAAGACATCAACGGAGATTTGTTCATTTGTCAAATTTATGTTGATGATATTATCTTTGGTTCAACTAACAAAGCTCTTAGCCATGAGTTTGGCAAAATGATGTCTAGGGAATTCGAGATGTCAATGATTGGAGAGCTCAACTTCTTCCTTGGATTCCAAATCAAGCAACTTCAAGAGGGAACCTTCGTCTACCAAGAGAAATACACCAAGGACCTCTTGAAGAAATTTGAGATGGGAGACTGTAGCTCAAGAAGCACTCCAATGGCAACAAATTGCCATCTCGACGCGGATAAGGACGGTAAACCTATTGACCAATCTCACTACCGCTCTATGATTGGTTCATTGCTTTATCTTACCGCATCTAGGCCCGATATAATGTTTAGTGTATGCTTATGTGCTCGCTTTCAAGCGGCTCCTAAAGAATCGCATAAGAAGGCGGTCTTTAGGATACTTAGGTATCTTAAGCATACCCCTAGTATGGTCTTGTGGTACCCTAAAGGTACAACCTTCCAACTCTTGGGATACTCAGACTCGGACTTTGCCGGATGCCGCGTGGATCGCAAGAGTACCTCCGGTGGGTGCCACTTGCTTGGTCGTTCCCTAGTGTCTTGGTGTAGCAAAAAGCAAAATTCCGTGGCTTTGTCCACCGCTGAGGCGGAGTATATAGCGGCCGGTGCATGTTGTGCCCAAATTCTATATATGAAGCAAACCCTTTTGGACTTTGGAATTAAATTTGGTTGTGTGCCTCTCCTTTTTGACAATGAAAGTGCGGTTAAGATAGCTAAAAACCCCGTTCAACACTCTCGCACTAAGCACATTGATATTCGCCATCACTTCTTGCGGGATCATGAGGCTAAAGGAGACATCTCTTTGCAAGGTGTTAGATCCGAAGAACAATTGGCGAATATCTTCACTAAACCACTTGATGAGAAAACCTTTTCTAGACTTAGAAATGAATTAAATGTGCTAGATGCATCTAACGTCATGTAAATTGCCATGTTCTTGTAAGGATGCATATCATATAGGTCTTGTCTAACTCCCAAAGGATAGGGGCGAGCTAGAAATAGTTTTCCCTGAGGAAGCCTTTGGAAGGTTTAAACTTGGCAAGATAGATTTATTTTATGCCTTGCATGATCCCTGCCATATAAACTTGCACTCATTTAATCTCCTGCACTGTAATTTGTTTGGCATTGCATACGGTAGATTGTCACAAAGGGGAACCCACCTCATGAGAAGGAGACTTGTTTGAAATGCAATATCTCAACTCATATAAGGTGGAAAGAACGAAATGTTAGGTGCGTTAATGCCTAGAGGAACATGCTTCATTGAGATAGTAGTCTTCATACTCTACCTCACAAAGCATGGGCCTTACATTTCATTTGGATAATTTCCTCCCATTTTTCTCGGTGTTCCATTTGCTTTAAGGTCTAGCCAAATTATTGGCATACTAGTATTTTTGAGGGGTAAAGGGTTGCCCAAAAAGTCCTAAGACATGTGTTTCCCATTGTTTGATTGTTTGGTCAAAGGACATATATGGGATGTTGGTGTTTAGTTTTCATCGGATTATCCGATGCCTAGGTCCTTCCCCCATCGGATCAGTAGGTGTTCAAAATCCAAGTGCCAGTTAAGTCAATATCCAAAATCGACCGATGAGTTCAAACAGAAAAACATCGGTTCATCCGATGTTCACAAATCTGAAACCTTGATGAATTCCACCGATGCTTTTTCATCCAACGTCGAACCATCCGGTGTCAACTTCCCTCTCCTGAATACCCTTACTGTGCCATTCATCCGATGATCAAAACCCTAAACGTCAGTCCATCCGATGTCTTCAGTGACTCTTTGAATATCCATACTGTACCATTCGACCGATGTACACATCGATAAGCATCAGTCCATCCGGTGTTTAAAAAACGGCTAGGGTTTGGGACCCACTATTTAAACTCGACCGTACCCCTTTCGTCTTCCTTCTCCCGATCCCGACGCCGCCAGCGATTCCTCCCGCGCCTCCATCTCCTCCGCCGCCGGACGCCGCCGCCGTCTCCGGCCGCCGCCGCCCACAGCGCCGCCGCCCTCGCACCGCCGCTCGCCGCACCATTGCTCCACGCGCCGCCTCCATCAACAGCGCCGCCGCCCTCGCGCCGCCGCTCGCCGCACTGTTGCTCCACGCGCCACGCACCCACCTCCGCCGTCTCCACCACCATCAACCTCGCAGCCGTCTCTCCTCGCCGCCGCCGTTTCCACCGCCTCCTCACCGTCTCTCACTTCGCACCCGGCCCCCGCGTGCTCTCTGCCGCTAGGGTTTGCCCAGCTGTGCGTCGTCTCTTTCGTTGATTCGCGCCCCTAGTGCTCATGATCGCTCGTCGCTAAGATGGGTCGCGATCGCAAAGGAAAGGGCAAGGCTATCGCGGAGCCCGCCGCGAAGAAGCAAAAACTGTCGAAGGAGGAGAAGAAGGCCCTGATGGCCGCTCGCGCCGCCGAGGAGCGTGAGCGTGGCCGAGGGGGGTCCCTGAGGATCCGCGAGGCTCGTTCCAGGCAGCCTCCCATGATCGATGACTCCGAGGCCGAAGAGGAGCCGGTTGAGCCTCTCGTCCGCCGGCGCTCAGCCCGGATGCGTGGGGGTCACACCGAGGCTGCTCCTCGTCCGAGACCGACGGCTGCCGACCGTCGTGAGGACAGGGAGGCCGAGAGGGCCATCTACGAGATGGACACGGTAGTCCGTGTTAGTGAGGGAGTCCGTCTCACGGACTACTGGAAGATGAAGGCCAAGCAGCTACGCAAGCTTCGATGGAACATGCTGCTTGAGGAGTGGTACCCACAGCCCTGAGAGGCTCTTGTGGGCAGTCGCTTCTGGACTGTCACCCAGGCGTCTCTCTACGAGACCTACAGACGTCGGGGGCACAAGCTATTTCAGCATAACTACATGGACTGGGGGCAGCTTGCATTGGCAGCGGAGATGGAGGTCCGTTCGTACTTTGAGAGATACTGAGGATTGGTGCAGCTGCTAGCTTACGAGAGGAGTGCATATGTGGAAGATTGTGTCCGTGTCTTCTACGCGACCATGTACATCTCTGAGGGCAGGAGGTCGATCGACTTCATGTTTCTAGGTCAGCACTACCACCTCTCGAGGCAGACGTTGGGGCAGCTTCTTGGTTTGGACCTGCACGACACCTGCGTGCACGAGAGGGTATACGGGCAGGCAGATCCACCAAGGAGGCCACTTACTGGAGGGGTGGCACCACAGCTTGAAGAGATACGGTCCCTGTTCGGCCCCACGTTCTCTCCGGACCAGCCGAGAGTTCCAGCACTTCTGACCCCAGCTGCGCGCATTGTGCACCTCGCCTTGCGCCGCACGCTCATGCCGAGGTCGGGGTACTTGGAGGAGTTCACTAGTTTACAGCAGACCCATCTGTTCTACATAATGAACGGGATGGATTTCGACATTGTGGACATTCTCCTGTGCGAGATGGAAGACGTGATCACAGATGGGGTAGGCATGATGAGGCAGATGGTCTACGGGCACTGGATCAGTTACCTATGCTCTATGATGGTGCCTGAGGGGGATGCAGCACAGGTCAGACTTGCTGACGAGAGTGTGACTCGCTTTGGTCACTACCGTGCCCTGGCTCCTGGAGACCGCCGCCTTGGTCGTCCAGTTGAGCGCCAGGTCAGGGCCCGTCTGTCAGAGGAAGATTGGTCCGACCTAGAGCGGGAGGACGAGAGACTTGCAGAGGCTGAGGCTCAGGGGGAGGACCTGCAACACATTTGGTCAGAGAGCGACACTGACGACAGTGTCGAGGAGTATTTCCCTCCTCCCCCCTCTCCCCGACAGCACGACGCGAAGGCTGGAGGTTCTACAGCGCCACCACCCACTCCACCTCCCGTCACTGAGGCGCAGGTCACGCAACCGTCTGAGCTGACTTCGCTCCTCCAGCAGATGGTCGAGCAGCAGAGGCTAGACAGGCTGGCCGCCGAGCAAGCCCGCGCGGAGCAGACTGCACGTCTTCTTGAGCTCCAGCAGCAGCAGCAGGAGATGTAGCGTTAGATCGCCCGTGAGAGGCGTGAAGACACTGACCGGTTGACGGGGCTCATCGACCAGATGCACCAGCGCACTCTGGACCAGCAGCAGCAGACGCAGTAGGCGATGATGGGGATCCTGGGGTTGATCACCAACCTCTACACCCAGACCAGGATCGCCCTCCCATCGCAGCTGCCTGGAGTATCTCCCCCGCCTCCCGTCTTGGCTCCAGCTGCTGCACCAGTGGCTCCAGTTCCCTCCACTCCGATCCCTTCGTTCAGCATGTCCCCGCTGTTGGCTCCTGGTGCTCCTCTTCACTCCCCACTGCCGGCCACGACACTGTTTCTTCAGACGCTGGCCTCCGTCACCAGTGCCCCTGCTCCAGCACCTCCTCCTCAGCAGGCACTGACGGTGGCACCTTCGGCTCCGGCAGCACCCTCCTCTGCTACTCCGGCCAGCAGCTCCGACGACAGCGGCGGTGACCAGTTCGTCATCGCGCCCAGCTCTCAGGGTCCGTAGGTGCTCGGATCCCTTTTTGGTGCCTTGAAGCCAAAGGGGGAGAAGAGTTAGAGGAGTCAGGGGGAGTCCTAGTGTAAGGGGGAGTCGAGTCCAGCTTATCTTTGCTTATCTTTATTGTATTTGCGTTTTTGCTACATTTGGTGTGTAATGAACCTATTTCCATGAGTTGTTAATCTTTTGAACTCATTTGATGATTATCTATGATTATGATCTCTTTGAATTCACACTTGTGTTATTAATTGATGTTTAAAGCTTCAAGTGTGACACCCTGTATTCATTGCATATTCTTTTAAGGTTCATTCTATCAAATTCATTACTATTGCGCTTTGATTATTGTGTTGTCATCAATCACCAAAAAAGGGGGAGATTGAAAGCATCTAGGCCCCCCTCATGTAGTATGGTTTTGGTGATTAATGACAACCATTGAACTTTACTAATGAATTTGTGAATGCAAGGACCCCATAAACACTGAATAAGATAAAATGATCATGTCATTGGAGACCCATAGATACTCAACTTTCGAGATCAAATTCATGAGATAAAGACAAGATGTGAAGGCTCTATGTCTAAGTCTCTCAATCAAAAATTGACAACATACAATGCTTAAGAATCATCAGAGAGCCTTGTGGAACAAATGTCTAAGAGGTCATTCGAGCAAGACACAAAAGATTCACTCAAGACAACTCGTAGCAAACAAAATCAACTCACCGGATCAACCGATGATTTCCAAAATGAACACATCGGTCAAGTTGATTCAACTGAAGAAAAAGACCTCAGACAAATGAACTCACCGGATCATCCGATGTGAAGGGCTCAACAACATCGGTGCATTAGTACAGTTTGCAGTACAATTGGAACAAGTGAAGCACCGGATCATCCGATGTGCAGACTTACACACATCGGTTGATCACTCCAGTAAGCATCAAGATCAAGCAAATTCTGGAGGAAGAGCCACCGGATCATCCGATGAGAAGACTGGGGGCAACATCGGTCTAATAACGGTAATATCTGACACAATGACGTCAGCCAAAGTAATTACACCGATGATAACTAGAGGGGAGACATCGGATCATCCGGTGTTCACAGTAAAGTTCTGTCAGCCTACTTTTCCAACGGCTATTTCAGTTAAGCTGGCTATAAAACCCCTCTAACCCAGTCATTTCGAGAAGTCTTGATCACCTGAAGCCAACTACACGTCCAAGAGCATTCAAGACTATAGAGCATACATTTCCACACTTTTAGATCATTTGTAATAGGCTAGAGAGAAGCTTGTGTGCGTTCTTTCTTTGTGATTGAACTCTCTAGGCTAGTGAGAAGTTGAAGAAGATCGTTCCGGAGCTTGCCAAGGTGTGTGTGGAAGCCCGGAACATCGAAGGTTGTACAAGGCTTGAGCTCCACCTTGCCGGAGATGGCGAACGGAGAAGATTAGTGAAGACTCCATTGTCTCGGTGACATTGGAAGTGGCAAAACCCTTCGGTGGGTGCCACAACGTGGATGTAGGAAGATCCTTGCGATCTTGCCGAACCACGGGATAAACCTTCGTGTCCCCTAGCGTTTGCATTTCTCTCTCTCTCTTTACATTATGCAATCTTTGCTTCACAAGTTATATCTACGTTGATTGCATAGTTAGAACCGCATTGGGAATTGGGCTTAAGTAGTTCGTTTTTAATTGCCTTAAAATTTGAAAGAAAGCCCAATTCACCCCCCTCTTGGGCATTTCGATCCTTACAGATGGTCAATGAATTATTCTGAACCCAATGGTGAACTCAAATCTTATGTTCAAAGAAGTTGGAAAAGAATTTAACATTCAGATTTGAATTTGATTCAAATTTGCTAAGCGCCTCAAATAAAATAGCAAATGAGTTCCCAAAATCTTGAAATTTTGCAGGCAAGCTATTGAGAATATTAGAAGGTCAAGGAAAAATTTAGAGCTTCTAATTTGAATATTTTTGGCAGGGCCAACTAGTACTGCCCCTTTAATTGCTTTAATAAACTTCATCCAAAAATTCTAAAATCTGAAGAGGGGTAAATAGAATCATTCTAGAATTAGTGGTGAAGTCCAATACTCATGTTTAACAAAATTTAACCATGAGTGCAAGAAAGGTTTGGAGGGTAGTAAGTGCATGTGTACCACTATACTGAATTTTGAATATAGTTGATCACAAAACTCATCATTGAATTCACATGCCATAGAATTGGGATTTTACATTCCCCCCCCCTAAAAGAATCTCGTCCCGAGATTACAAAAGAAGGCAAAAAGAAAAGATCTAACGAACATATGCCGCTAACAAGTCCGGATAATTCGTTTTAAGATACTCCTCGCTTTCCCACGTGGCCTCTTCAGCACTGTGGTTGCTCCAGAAGACCTTGTAGAAACGCAAGGTGCAACTTCTTGTGGTGCGAGTCTTCTCATCGACGATCTGAGCTGGATGCTCGGAATAAGTGAGATCTGGTTGGAGAGCTTCCAAATCTTCTACACGGACATCAGCGGGAGTTTTAAGACATTTCCGTAACAGGGAAATGTGGAACACATTGTGAACCCCTGAAAGTGACGGCGGTAACTCCAACTGATATGCCACATGTCCGCATCTTTTGATTATTGCGAACGGCCCAATAAAATGTGGAGCTTGCTTCCCTTTCACCCCGAATCAATGGATACCTTTCATAGGGGACACCCGGAGATAAACTTGATCCCCAACTTCGAAGTGAAGAGGTCGATGTCGTTTGTCTGCGTAGCTCTTCTGACGAGACTGGGCGGCTTTGAGATTTGTTTGAATAATGCGCACTTGCTCTTCGGCTTCTTTTATTAAGTCGATGCCATATACCGCTCGTTCACCAGATTCGCACCAGTTCAAGGGTGTGCGACATTTCCGGCCATAACGAGCTTCATATGGCACCATCTGGATGCTAGCCTGGTAACCGTTGTTGTACGAAAATTCCGCCAATGGTAGATGATCATCCCAATTCCTACCATGGTGGATGGCACAAGCACGAAGCATGTCCTCTAGCACTTGATTCACCCGTTCAGTTTGTCCATCAGTCTAAGGATGATAAGCCGAGCTTCGAATCAGTTTGGTACCCAATGCATCGTGGAGATGCTCCCAAAAGCGAGCAACAAAAATAGATCCACGATATGAAATGATAGTGCGGGGTACACCATGTAGACACACTATTCTGGAGATATAAAGTTCCGCATACCGCTTTACATCATACTTGACACTAACAGGTATGAAATGAGCCGATTTGGTCAACCAGTCAATGATCACCCAAATTGAGTCGTGCTTATGGAGAGTGGGAGGCAACCCAACAATGAAATCCATGCTAATATCCTCCCATTTCCAAGTCGGTATGCTTAAAGGTTGAAGCTGTCCTGCCGCTTTCATATGGTCGGCCTTCACTCGCCGGCACGTATCACACTCGGATACGTATTTAGCTACTTCCCGCTTCATCCGAGTCCACCAGAACTTCTTTCTCAAATCTTGGTACATTTTGATACTTCCCGGATGAATGGAATACTTGGATAAATGAGCTTCATCCAGTATCTTCCTCCGAAGTTCCATGTTTCGGGGTACCACTATACGGTTGTTAAACCAGAGGGTACCTTCATTGTCACTTCGGAAACATTTCATCTCCCCCTTCTTCATTCTTTGCCGAATATGCGACATCCCCTTGTCCTCCTTCTGAGCTGCCATAATATCCTCCCTGATGGTAGGAATGAGCGCGAGATTGTAGAGTGCCCCATATGGAACCAAGTAGAGACTCGGTTCTTCTTATCCTTCCATCGAGGTAATGGAAAGATTGTTGATATGGGACTTGCGGCTCAGAGCATCTGCGACTACGTTCGCTTTGCCTGGATGGTAGTGGATCTCAATTTCATAGTCTTTGATCAACTCTAACCATCTCCGTTGTCGCATATTCAAATCCTTCTGGGTGAAAATGTATTTCAAGCTCTTGTGATCAGTATATAGGTGTACTAGATTACCCAGTAAATAATGCCTCCACATCTTCAATGCCAGTACCACAGCAGCGAGCTCAAGATCATGAGTCGGGTAGTGCTGGTCATGGTTCCAAAGCTGTCGTGATCCATACGCGATCACTCTTCGCTCTTGCATTAACACACAACCTAAACCAATCCCAGATGCATCGCAATAGACATCAAATGATTTGGTTGTGTCTGGTTGGGCTAAAACTGGTGCCGTTGTAAGGTGTTTCACCAATGCTTTGAAACCTGCCTCACATGCCTCAGTCCATACATACTTCTGTCCTTTCTTCAGAAGTTCTGTCATTGGTTTAGCTATTTTGGAGAAATTGGGTATAAACCTCCGGTAATATCCTGCTAAACCCAGGAAACTTCAGACTTCATGTACAGACTTTGGAGACTCCCATTTGAGGACTTGCTTGATCTTGCTTGGATCAACTGCAATCCCTTCTACTGATATGATGTGCCCTAAAAATGGCACTTGGCTGATCCAAAATTCACACTTGCTGAACTTAGCATATAGCTGATGGTCCCGTAATCGTTGAAGCACGATACGCAAGTGTTGAGCATGTTCCTCTTCGGATTTTGAATACACAAGTATGTCGTCAATGAAGACCACGACAAACTTGTCCAATTCCGGCATGAACACCGAGTTCATGAGATACATGAAATGAGCCGGCGCGTTGGTCAATCCAAAGGACATAACAAGGTACTCATACAGTCCATACCTCGTCGAGAATGCTGTCTTTGGTATATCTTCTGGTCGGATTCTAATCTGATGATAACCAGAACGAAGATCCATCTTCGAAAATACTTTAGCACCCACCAATTGATCGAAAAGAATATCAATGCGTGGTAGTGGATACTTGTTCTTGATAGTGACAGCATTAAGTGGACGATAGTCTACACACAACCTCAAGGTCTTATCTTTCTTTTCTACAAATAGTGCAGAACAACCCCATGGCGATGAACTTGGACGTATGAAACCTTTGTTCTCAAGTTCGGTTAACTGCTCCTTAAGTTCAGCAAGTTCCTTGGGTGCCATCTTGTAGGGTGGTCTTGAGATTGGTACTGTTCCTGGTGCAAGTTCAATCTTGAACTCTATATCCCTTTCTGGGGGCATACCAGGAAGATCTTCAGGAAACACGTCCGGGTATTCACATACTACCGGAATATCCTTAAGTTCCATAACCTCGGTGTTGTGAGTAGATGGGTCCAATGGAATGATGTTCTCAAGATTGAGAACTTGGGGCTGATGGAGTGGAGAGTTTAGATAAATCTTTCGAGGAACGATATCAAGAATATCACCATGGTATTGCAACCATGCCATTCCTAAGATGACATCTAGCTTCTGATGTTCCAGTATCAGAAGTGAAGTAAGATATATGGTTCCATTTAGGTTAAGTGGTATCCCAGGAACCAATTCATTTGTTACTGTTTTCCCGGTGGGAGTGCTAATCACAAATGGGGTTTTGGTGGAGATAACAGGCAATTGACTTTTAACGACAAAAGATTTACTAATGACATTGTGTGAAGCTCCGGAGTCAAAGAGTATGACTACGGGATGATTTAAGATAGAGAACGTACCCGTGAGCATGGGTGCGCCTTCGGGAACGTCCTCGATGGCGAGGTGGTGGACGTTGCCGGGTCTGGTGGCTGGCTTCTTGAGCTGGTTGCGAGGTTAGTTGGCCCCCTGGTAGGATGATTGCCCTCCGCCTTGTCGATTCTGCGGACAGTCCTTGGCGAAGTGCCCCGTGCGTCACATGTGAAACACGTGTACGTGGTTTGGCCAATACGAAGGGGAGGACGGAATCCCGGTGCACGTGGTGGAGGTGGAAGTGCACGTGGGACCATCCCCTGTTGTTGCTGCGGCCGGAATCCGGAGTTGCTGAACTGGCGACCACTGAACATTGGTGGTCGTGATGGCGGTTGCCACCTCTGGCCGGATGGTGATCGATACACCATACAGTACTTCTGAGGAGCACCACCTCCGCTGCCCTGCGGAGCACTCCTCTTCTTCTTATCTGAGGACAGCTCGCGCGTAGCGTCCTCCTGCATGAAGCGGCATTGACGATGTCGTTGAAGCTGCCGCGGTTGAACAGGACAAGCTTGTCCTTCAACTTGGGGTTCAAACCCCGGTAGAAGCATTTGCGCTTCCGGTCTTCGGTATTCACTTGGTCCTGAGCGTATTGGGCCAAGTGGTTGAATGATTTGGAGTACTCATATGCACTCCTTCCTCCCTGCCTCAGCTCCAAGAATTCTTGAAGCTTCCTCCTCAAAATCCCGGGAGGGATGTGGTAGGCGCGGAACGCCTCTCGGAATTCGGCCCAGCTTACGACATGGCCTGCGGGGCGTGCGGCAAGGTAATTGGCCCACCATGCACCGGCAGACCCCTGCAGTTGCTGCGCTGCAAACAACGTCTTCTGCTGTTCGGTTACCTCGAGTAAGCCGAACCTTCCTTCAATGGTGCGGAGCCAATTATCCGCATCCAACGGTTCATCGGCCTCTCTGAAGATCGGTGGATGTGTCGATGAGAAATCAGAGTAGGAACTCTGATATTGCTGACGTGGTCCATCGTTTTGTCGTCCCCCTTGACGGGACGAGTGCTGCACCAGAGTCCGCAGTAGCTCGGTTTGCTCATCGCGCGAGCCGAGTACTGCAGCAAGAACCTCCGCAAGACTCCTGGGAAGTGCGGGTGGAGGTGGTGGAGGTGGTTGCGTTTGAGGCGTATTCTGTCCCGGGGGTGGTGTGTCATCCCCCTGACCTCCACTAGAACCTCCCCCGTCTTGACTGGTACGAGTACGCACCATACTACAATACAACGATTCATACCATAAGTCTCATTACCTCAAGTTCATCCTTCCATAAAAATAGTAATGTGGTAGATAACAATAGATGATGCATAACATTCACATATATTGATAAAGCACAAACTTTATACAATCTATATTATCTTGGGCCCAAGTTTGCAATAGATCTCCAAAATTAGACAGACTTCATCTAAAGAAGTCGTCTCATGTATGCTTGGTCACCACAAGTCGGCATGCCTATAGTATTGTACATCCACCTCGCTACTATTTACAACAAGACTCATAAAGTCGCAAAATACGTGTGGTGTTTACTACACATCCTTATACTCGGCCTAAAGTGACAAGTACATTATCACTGCCCTTTACTCATAAAACTCGATCTCCTGAGGATCTTCTTCTTCCTCGTCATCCTCAAGATTAGGCACCCCCGGTATGGGTGCTGGAGCAGAAGATGATGCCTCGCTCAAAAGTGACGTCCTCTTAGCAACCATAGTTTGCCAATCCGTTTGTACCATAAACATCTCCCAGGCCTCGTTCTCCTGCTGAGCCTGCTCACAGCTGGTCTTCCAGCTCTGAGCCTCTACTCTGGACTGATCTCGATCTGCAGTCACCGCGTTCAACTGGGTGTCCCGCTGGTGTCCATAGAGTAGGATTGCCTCCAGGTCAATGTCCCTCTCTAGAGTCTCCTGGCGAGACGCGGCTAAATCCATAACAGCGTCATGCCACTGATTCTCCCTAAGGTTCAAACGATGATTGAGAGGAGCCATCATATCCCTAAGTCCGTCATTTGCCCGCTCAAAGTGATTTGCTCGAATCATGGCTTGCTTCAGATTGTTCGTCAATTCTTTTATGCATGCCCTTTGATTACCCTTCTCGCGATGTGATGTGGCTGCATACATCGCTAAGGCTGTTGCGGATGTTTCACCGTGCTCGTCCACCTCCGCAAGCAAGCGGGTTGCCCAGGCTTCAGAAGCTTTGCCGTTAACTGGAAAGAACTCATACGGAGTACCCACCAGATGACGGTAATGGAGTTTGCAAAACCTCCCTATGACAACACTTGCGGCGTAGCTCCATGTTTCTTCTAATATTAACCCTTTGATCTTGATGGAGTATGGAGCCCATCCGAGGTGCGGTGGACCAGCAGGCACATCGACGTAGATGGTGCAACTCCACATACCGCTCTCCTGGAACTTCTTGCCCCAATAGCTAGGCAACACCAGATAGCCAAACTGGCGGAGCAACCTAGCAAACACGTCCGGGAAACCGGCTTGCCCGGTGCATGTTGAGAACACCCATCCATTAGGCAACTGAATTCTTGGTGCTGCCATCTGTGGACAAACATACCTGGATGTCAATACACCGTATAAGTATTCAACTCAATCAATGATGATGTTGGACAAAAGGAAATATCCATAATCAATTGATTCAGGCAAAGCTGCAAACTGGAAATGATCACAGTTCTGGTTCATCTGACTTTCCTGTATTAACCCAAAAGTTTCATACAGTAAAAGTCAGAATTAAAAGTTATGTTGAATAAAAAAGTTGTAGTACACTTCAAAACCTTTCCAGATTGTACTCATACAGCTCCAGGTGAACTAATATGAAGAATCTATACAGGTTTTAAGTCGACTCAAGTTTTCTGGAAATTTTGACAGAACCTCCCCTGTATATGGGTTTACCTCCACATTCTATACAGGTTTATCATGATAAGATATTGAGGTAATGTCAAAATAAACATTGTATAACATCGCATTAACAATCCAGAAATAAAAGAGTTCCACCTAAAAACTTTGTTATACAGGTATCACACACAAATTCACAACCCTTTGCAATCTGTTCCAAGTTCTGGGCCGCAAGAACCAAGTTTACGACAATTGGAATTTGGCATAGTTACACCTAGATTCAGGTCAGGAATGACAAATAAAGTTGATAGAGGACTTACTAAGATTTCCATAAATGTATATATGTGACCATGTCACTATTCGGGATTAGGAGCTATAACTGTCCAAACTTAACAGTTGAACTGACTGGTTTGCGCCAGCAGTTCTGCAGTTTGCTGTGTTGACTTCCCTATTTGGTTTAACTCCAACCCAAATCAGGAAAAACTTCCCATAAGAAACTTGTAAAGCTCCTCCTGCCCTTTTCAAACATGTATCACAAAAATTCAGGGGATTTTTCTTCAGCAAGTTATAGCAAAAATACAGAGACGGTACAATGGGAAGGTCATCTGGAGTAGTTGCCATACACCCCAGATTTGAACAGAGTATCAAGCTTTTCTGTCTTTGTGGTCAACAGAGAAGTTGTAGAGATCTTCACGAGCTTTCCACCCATATGTGTACTCCTATACTCTCTATCAAATAACCAAGATTACACCCCGGCGAAGTCGAGCCAACTTCTGCCAGAAAACAAGAATCTTGATTCTATTTACTCTATTGAGTCAGAACCCTTTTTGCGGAGTCCAACCTACCAGCATCTGATATTTGGACTTTCCAAAGCATTATGCAACCATTCTGTTGGTGGGGATGGTCTAGTATCATGTTTGATACTGACGGTACTACGTATCTCACCAAAGAAAATTCTATCCGGTATTTCCGGTTACGTCTATAGGTGGTCCCTATATCTCTCTCTCGCAAACGGCTTCTACACGGTCTTCTACCGTAGTTAATGCTGTAAAAGACAAACAATCCCCTTTCACACCTTCACACCTGAAGGGCGGCACGGGGAAACACGACAGGCAGTCACAATAATACATACGAAAATAAATGCATACGACTCTGGTGGGAGTCGTCCTCGAGCGAGGCCATGTCTCGAGGTACATGGCTGTAAATACGTCTGTACAGCAAAGACTCCCGTACGATCCGGCTTATACACACTCGGGCATACGTGTTTCGCATGCTCCCATAGAACATGAATGGTTCTAGAGAGGCATACTATCGGGTTATACACCACCCGACGGGGGCTCCCACTAATTTTGTGTCACGCTGGGGTACCGCGTGTCATAGGTTCTCGGAAACATTGAGAGTTTCAGAGACTCCTATTAACTTCCCGTGCCAAGCCACGGAAATTTTACATACCACTCCTCGTATGCTGAGCTTACCGAGATTGATCCGCTCTAAGTGGCGTACCTTACCTCTTACCTGACGTCGGGGCATCGTTACAGAATATAATAACACATAGTTAGTTTACCACTTTTATACCTTATACTAATAATACTCCTTATAAAGGCATATAGCTAATTCCTCACTCAAGTCCTAATTTTTGAAAATATGTTCTTTTCAAGTACACTGTTCCCAAAGATGCTCTGATACCATGTCTGTGGGGACCGGAGTCCACACATCCGAGGATCTCATTGAGTGGTGTCGTGCGATGCGACACCCAACAGTTATACAAGAATAGAACCTGAATAAGTACAAGACAGAGTCTTTTATTTTTCATACAGCGGAAGTTTTTACAATACTAACGGAAGTAAAGAAATATATACCTATCAAAGCTACGCTCTCAGCACTAGCTATGCAAAAGCAAAGTTATCCATGCCTGGGATACTTTGCACTAGCAACACTCAATTAGGGCGGTGTGCAGGGTTCCCACTCGGCTGTACACCCTGGAGGGGGTGCAGCCTCATCATCAAACCCTTCATCAACAGAATAACCTGCAAAAACTTGCTAACTGCAAACGTGAGCATAAGGCTCAGCAAGACTAACCCGTCTCACTAGACATATGCAAAGGGGACACTAAACATAGGTAAGGTGAAGCATAAATGACTTGCCTACAAGTGGATCCTTATAATCAGGTTTTATGTAGCAAATGACATTCTCCGAGCACGGCACATCATGGGCTCCACAATCAAACAAGAAACGCTTTACTGATGATATGACATGCTCAGAGCACATAATGCTATTACAACTAAAGTTTGGGGAAACTGTAAACTTTTAATTGTACTATCTCTAAATCAAACAAGGTTGCAAAGCAATTATAATTCAATACAATATGATTTTTCTGGCTTCTTTAGTATTTACTACGTCACGGCGCAGTGAACAAGTGGTACTCTATTACTGCGAGGGACAGTGATTGCAATCAGGACACACCCGGACAACACGACACATACGTCGTTCGGAAGTGTCAGCGAGCACACCTGTACCTACATAACACTTCAGTACTAGGCGTATATGGCCACATTTCACAAGAAACTTCGAACGCCGAGCTCGTCTCACCTCCGCGAACAGAAGGTCTCCGCACAGAACACCTCATGTGTCCGCCGACCGATTTACACCTTACTGTCCTCAACCCACCCCTATCGATGGTGAGTTAATGGGCCTCGACACCCCAGTTATCAAGTTACATCAGTTTATTGGATTCCATATGTCCATTATATTGCCGGTACAATTCAAGCTTGTCCGAAGGGGCTGCATACAGACGGGCCTTAATCGACACAGACAGGGCTATGCGACCGAGACTCCATTCTCTCTGCTTCCTATCCCTTCCCTGCCCGGTCTCCATTATATTATGCCATTTTCTGTCTAACCAATCCTGTGAGATATGTACTACATCTCTCGCAAGTAGATTCCAACTACTCGACTTCTACCGGATTTCCTATGCATTAGCAAAGCAGTTACTACAGGTCAAACTGTATCTTGTTCCAACCAATCCTTGGGAGTTTTGGTCATGCAAGTGGAGTATCAATTACCCTATACGTAATGCACACATCAAACTTATGACATAAGGTGATAAAGACTGTAAAAACTCTGTAAAGCTTTTAAATGCAAACCGGGGCTTGCCTTGTTGCAGGTCAAAGTCTGAGTTAATAATTGGAAGGTTCTCTTCCAAGGCTTTTGGCTCCTCCTCGACTTCGGTCACTATACGATATGCATATAACATGTATATAAATGACTTTGAAAAATAATTATTATTAAGACCATAATTTAATTCATGGTGATCACTATATGATAGGGACCTTAATTGGCTTTGAAACTTCGATGGTAGATACTAGGGAATATGATCAAGGCTCTTTCAAAGAACAGGAGATGATCATAGAAGATTGTGGCCTCCGAAATTATGGCAAGCAATCAACTTCCAAAAATTTCAAGAGAGGAAACTGTAGCTTCAACCTAGCTAACAGTTGATAATCAAGATAGAGGAAGTGGTTCTGGTTCTAGCAAAATTTGTTTCATAATTTTCTAAGCTTTGGGGGAGGAGTTATTGTATTTCTAAGTCGGCAAGAATTTCTGGATTTACTTTATAATTGAATTTCTAGCCCTTACATCAATATTTAGTTTGTAACTGATTTAGGACTAGGATAGTAGGTTAATTAAATCCAAGATTTTTACAGGAGCTAGGGCATGACTAAACGAAGGTTCAGTTTAAATTTGGTACATAATAAAGCAACTGAACATCTGTAAAAATTCAATAACTGAAAAAGGAAATTGAACTATACAGAGGTTTAAACAGGTGCAATGGCTCCCAAACGTTTCCTAGTGGTCAAGAAGAGGACATTAAATTTTATGTAAATTTTGGGGATTTTTGCAGTGGAGATCTTGTCTGGAAAAATTGTATTTGCATTAGGAAAGATTATTTTCTACAGAATTTGACTTTGAGTTTCACAGAACCTAATTGGTATTGACAGAAACTAGATCTCAAGGGCTTTCAAACAAAATTTGTTTGAAGATTTTTGGAGTAGTCTACAGAGAGATATTCAATTTAGAAGTTTGAATAGTTTTCTGGAATTATTTTAATAACCCATTGGCGCCAGAATTCAAATTTTCAATCGGCGGGTCCCTTGGGCCACGTGGCGGGCTCTGGTCAATGCAACACCGCAGTCCACAGAGTTATTCGCGCACGGCCGCACGGGATCCCTGCCGCACCGTGATCTCACAGCCGCTGGCAGGTGGGACCCTACGAGGTCGTCTTCTACCTCGGGCCAGTGCCCGCGCGAGGCGGCGCCCGCGGCGGTGACTCGCCGGCGAGCTCGCCGCCAGCTAAACCGACGGGCCAAACTCACTCAAACTCGCCGCTTTGGGGTTTTTGGGGTCGCTGAGCACGACGGTGAGGTCGGTGGGACCCGAAACTCGCCGGAAGTGGCCGTGCGACGGCGGCGGCGGCGGTGAGCACTCGGGCAACGTGGAACTCGCTCCAGAGTAGCTCAAATCACTCGGGATCTTCTTCAAAACCTTCCTGGGACGATGATGGTCAAGGAAATGGACGTGGAAGAGGGGAAAACCACCGGGAACTATGAGCTCAACGGCGAACCGAGGTCTCCTCACCGGCGGCGAGCAAAACTCGATTTCCTTGGCCGTTGCTCGATAACTTTTAGTGGTTTTTGCTCAGGTAGGAGCGCTAGGTCCTATAGAAACTATCCCTAAGCAATTGCATAGAATGATTACTTGTAGAAACGGAATTTAAACGAAAACCGAGTGAGTTCATTCACTTCGGCCGGAAGAAAGAAGCTTGATAACTTCTTCAATGCTCAACGAAAAAGGAAACAGTTTGCACCGAGAGTTAGAGCTCGTCTAGGCGCACCTTTAAGCTGTTGGGGTCGTGGCGTGAAACTGCGCGAGGCAGCGGCGCACCACGGAGCAGAGGTGGGCGGCGGCGGTGATTAACTCGCGAGAGGGGGAAAAACCACTGATCGGGGAGGGGAAATAAGGGAGCGGCAGCGGCCTTTTATAGCCCGCGGCAAGCTAGCACGCAGGCAGCTCGCTGGAGCTGCATGCGCGCGCGCTGTCGAGCGGTCGAGCGTCGGTGCAGAGATGGCAGGCGGCCGACCTGACACCTTCGGCAGCGGCTGACCAGTGGGGCCCAAAGGTCAGTTCGACCCCCAACACACAAGTTAATAATTCATTTAAAAATAGAAGATCAACTCCAAAAATCATGAAACTTTGTGGAGATGGTCAATGAATTATTCTGAACCCAATGGTGAACTCAAATCTTATGTTCAAAGAAGTTGGAAAAGAATTTAAAATTCAGATTTGAATTTGATTCAAATTTGCTAAGCGCCTCAAATAAAATAGCAAATGAGTTCCCAAAATCTTGAAATTTTGCAGGCAAGCTATTGAGAATATTAGAAGGTCAAGGAAAAATTTAGAGCTTCTAATTTGAATATTTTTGGCAGGGCCAACTAGTACTGCCCCTTTAAATTGCTTTAATAAACTTCATCCAAAAATTCTAAAATCTGAAGAGGGGTAAATAGAATCATTCTAGAATTAGTGGTGAAGTCCAATACTCATGTTTAACAAAATTTAACCATGAGTGCAAGAAAGGTTTGGAGGGTAGTAAGTGCATGTGTACCACTATACTGGATTTTGAATATAGTTGATTACAAAACTCATCATTGAATTCACATGCCATAGAATTGGGATTTTACACTTACTTAAGAAAGAAAGTATGCGCAGTTTGAGGACTCTTTACCTTTTCGATCAAACTTGCACTCAGAGCCTCCCAAACTCTGCCTAGCTTTCCTTTCCTTTGCTCCACTTTGTCGCGGTGGAGTTGGGTCTTCCCAAGAGCCGCCTCAAGAGCAATGACGATCTGATGAAGGTTCGGACTTATATGGGGTGGTCCAGTGACTCGTTCAATCACTTCGTCCGCGCCGGCAAGCTCCCATTCAAGAAGGAGCGTAATAGCGACATGGTGTACTTCTCTGCGTACACCATGGTGGGTTTGATTCAACCTTTTTCAACCTTTCTTTTAATGCTACTTGACTTTTATAGTCTCCAGCTATATCATCTTGGCCCCCATTCTCTTCTGCTAGTGGCGACCTTCGTCCACTTTTGCGAGATGTGGGTGGGTGTTCCCCCTGCATCGAGCTATTCCGTACCTTCTTCACAGTCCAAACCACTAACAAGGGGACTGAGCTTCTTGGCTTCTACTATTTTGTGAAGTGCAAGAACTGCCCCTTAAAGTATTTGAAGTCATCCCCTTCTGACAAATGGGATGACTGGAAGAAGGACTGGGTCATCATTGCAGTGGAGGAGCACGAGAAGTTGGAGCTGCCCCAAGGACTCCCCAACGTTGATACCGACGCTTGGAGTGTAGTTTCGGAGCTGTCAGATTCCTTTAACCTCGTCCTGACCAGGATCCGAGAATGCGTGGAGGGTGGAGTGACCCCTCAGATTGTCTTCTACAATTTCCTGGTCAATGGATGGGTTCCGCTGAGGAAGAGGGAGAAGCTCGCCTGGGCTCCCAACAGCGTTATGGATGACTACCAGATTGAAACCGGTCTAAAGTCCAATTTGGATGATGAAGCTCTGAAGCTTCATCTTAAGAAATTTCAGCATGGGATAACCGTTGAAGGCGACAACTTGGTTCCGCCAGGTTGCTTTCCTTCCTCTGAAAATGGAGCCAGAGTTCAATAGAGAGCTCCGGAGGAAGATGCCGGCGCTTGATGACCTTGGTGAGGTGGAGAGGTGTCTGACCTCCAGGGTGGTAAGCCCTGGAGCTTCTGAAGGAGGGCCTGCCTCCGCCCCGAGCCAGAGGGCTGAAGACATCGACAAGGGCAAGGGCAAAGAGCCAGCCGGACCCTCCAGCCAGAAGAGGAAGCTGAAGCATGCTGATTGGATGTCCGTCAGGGCTGCTCCATCTACAACGACTCCTTCTCCTTGGCGGAGGATGTCTTCTGCGGCTGCACCTTCTCCGGCGTAGACGTCTTCAAGAGGCGCTAGCTCTGGGCAATGAACACCGGCTTCAGTGCTGGCTAAGAGCTCCAGGCCCGAGAGTTCTTCCCGACTAACAAAAGCTCTGGCCGAGAGGACTCCGACTGCCGCAAGTGGTCCCCAGCTGAGGTCCGAAGTCGTTGTCTCGCCTGACTTGGTGGACTCTGGCTCCGGGCTTCAAAAGAAGAGGTTTCGAGGCGACTGGGGCAGTAGCATACCTAGGTAAGCATCGTGTGCTTGCCTTAAAATGCTAATCTTGTTTTTGCTATGTCTTTAATCTTCCCATCCCTTTATTTCCAGGGTGTCAAGTAAGGGGTTAGGGACTTCAGAATCTATTGCAGCGACTGTGGCTACGCATGTCGAAGCTCCATCTTCGACCACCAAGCCTCCTCCTTCAATGGTGGCAGAGGTCACGACATCTCCGGTGCCAGCTGTCGTGGATTTGGATTCAGAGTCCTCGCCGGAAGCTCCCATGGTAGCGTCAGAACACAGGGGAGAAGTTGAAGATGTACCTCTGGCAACATTGTCGGAGGATGATGCTCTAGTGCTAGAGTAGGAGATGTCAGACGCTACGACCTTTGAGCTGGAGGTCATCGAAGCCCTAGCCGCTGAGCCAGAGGCAATTGAAGTCCCGGCCATCAAGCCGGAGATGGTTGAAGCTTCAGCCCTTGGGCCAAAAGTTGTTGAAGGTCCGACGGCTCAGTCAGAAATGCTTGAAGCTCCGGTCGCTGAACCAGAAGTGACTGACGCGTTGGCGTTTGAGCCAACGGTGGTAGGGCACCAGATGAAGCCCCAGCCACTGCCCAAGAGATAGCTACCCCGGAGGTGTCTGGACCAGAGTCGGAGCAGCCTGAAGAGGTGGCAATAGGTCCTCCACCCTCGGAGCCGGTAATTGAAGACCCGGAAGCAGCGCCTTCGACTTCTGGTTCGGAGGTGGGAGTTCCCCCGGTGGGTTCTTCCTCTGCTGCTACTGCTGCTGAAGGACTTCAAGAGAGCGGCCCTAGTGCTGCAGGAGCTCAGGGGACCACCCATGTAGAGTGGGACCCAATTTTTGTGATGGAGAATCCTCTGGAGCGAGCGGAGTTGATCCGAACGGGTCCGGAGCCTATCCCTTGGCGTTGTCCATAGACAACGCCTGCTCGAGCCTCTGACAAGTCCAGCTCGCCTTCGATCATGAGAGCAAAGCCCTGGAGGAGGAGCGCAACACCTTGAGGTGTTGGCACAATAGACTCCACTTCGAGACCACGCTTGCATAGACAAGGCTGGCTGATCAGAAGGGGTGGATCAATATGGAAAAAGCCCAATTGGAATATTGGGACAAGCTGCTGGAAGAGAAAGAGGCTGCCAACAGGGCGCTCGATTCTAACTCTAGGGAGATCCTTGAACAAGCCAAGGAGAGGCGTGATGATGCTGATGAGCATCACGAAAAGCTCAATGAATTGAATGAGGTCCTCCTGAAGCGTCGAGCGGACCTTGATGCGAGGTAAGAGAAGCTCCTGGAGCAGCAAGAGGATATTGTGAAGAGGGAGTCGGAGGTCACCTAGAAATTGACTCTGGGTGAATAGAATTTGGCAGATCGCAGCAAAAAGCTGGATCTATAGAGTAAATAAGAGAAGGAGAAGTACTGGAAACTGGGGCAGGATCTCTCAAAAAGAGAAGCTGACATTGCCAACAGGGATGGGAAAGTGAGAGGCAGGAAAAAACACCTGGCAGAAAGGCGGAACCGCATCCACCTCCGGGAGACAGAGCTGACCGATCGTGAGAAGCAAGTTGCTAAGAATATGCAGCAGCATGCCAAATTGGTCGAGCGCCTCGCTCGGGAGGGTTCGGAGCTTGCGGCCGCTCGGATGTCACTGGAGGAGCTGCGAAGCTTGAAGGATACTGAGTCCATCCAAGTATGGGACTTCTTGGGGCGAGCCAACGACGCGTTGACGCCACTAGGCTTCAGTCCTATACGTCTGGACAATCCGGAGCTGGACTTGGACCGAGCGCTAGTGGCCCTCAATGCTGCTAGCAGCAAATTCGACGCGATGGTCGACGTCATTGCGGGCCGTTGGAGATAGAGGGGAAGTCTTTAGCCAAAAACATCGCAGAATATGTGATGACGTGCTATGTGAGCCGAGACCCCCAATTCTCCTTGGACCCGGTGCTCCAAGGTCCCGTTGCTGAAGAGGACGCCGCCAGGGCCAACGTCCAAGAAGTTGTCAAGGAAGTCGCCTCATTCTTCCGCAGGACTTAGATCCTCCAGTAGCTAGGACTTTTTCCTTTTGCCTTCTGCTGTAATTCCAATTTTGTAATCCCGTGCTTCGAATTAATGAAATCCACTTTTCCATGAATTTCACTTTATTGTTGTTTTGTTTTCAACATATTGTACTCTGTCTTGTCGGCCCCCTGGTATATGTGCACAATTGTAGTGTGTACATGTACCAAAAGGTTTTGACAGCATGTTGATGACTTGAACGCTTCGTACATGTAGATTTTAGGTCCGAAGTCTTTATTTCCGATGCGTCGACGGCTGGCCCCCTGGGATTGTCGGAGCTTGGTAGCTCTGACAATACTCACCATCAGCGTATAATACGTCGACGGCGAGCCCCTTAGGATTTATCGGAGCTTGATAGGTCCGGTAGCGCCCGATGTCAACACACGAATCGTTGAAGGCAGACCCCCCCTGCGGTTGTCAGAGCTTTGTAGTTCCAATGTCACCCACCGTCAACATATTAAGCGTCGACGGCTGCCCCCCTTGGAGGATGTCGGAACTTAGTAGCTCTGATGTCATCCACCATTGCTATGAATTTCTGTTTTTCCTGCACATTAAATACAAGAAAAGAGTAACATTCGTCCTCTTGTATATAAATCATTCGTGACTTATCATTCTTTTTTTTGAGTTTTAAATCCGAAAAAATTCGTTATGGTAACAACCATATTGACGTAATCTGGACCCATATGCTTTTTTAAATCCGGACCCATATGCTTTTTTAGTACTCACCCTATTGAGGCCCGCCGGTGTGTAGGTAGAGTGGCGTACTTAGAGTGCAGGACCAGACTAAGTCGATAGCACACTCCGGACTTATGTTGGCTTGGCATTCAGGAAAGTAGACTATGTAGCATTGTTAGGATCCAAAGAGACCATCAATAAAACTTATAATACATACGAATTACTTGGACTAAAACTCAAAAAGAATTGCACAACTTCATTATAAACAAGAAGGTTAAAAATAATAATTTGATGGATCGAGCCTTGTATAAAAATAAATGCATGTGGAGTCTGTTTTCGCACAATAATGTCTTTCATTATAGGTCCGAATTTACAGGGGAGACAAGGACACATTTAGGGTGCGGGACCAAGCTAAGTGCGCTATACATCTTGTACTAACCCATGGTAGGTAGTTACACTTTTAGTGTTGTGACTGTATGAAGTGTATTTGATCTTCCCGGACCCTCCCGGAGGGGTCCGGATGTTCTCCTGGAGGACCTACCCATGTCTGTATAGTAACTCTATAACATACATTGTGTGTAATTACAGACTCACCTCCGTGATTCTACGCATAAAACTTATGGACGTGCTCGATGTTCCAAGGATTAGGAAGTGGAGTCCCATCCTCAGTTGCCAAGCGAACGCATCCGGGTCGGGATACTTTGATCACTCGAAAAGGACTTTCCCAGCTGAGGGAAAGTTTGTTCATCCCTTCACGAGTTAGTATCTTCTGAAGCACCAGATCACCTTCTTCAAGCTGTCGATTGCGCACATGCCTTTGATGATAGTGCTGGAGCGCTTGGCGATAACGTGCATTCAGAGCAGCTGCTCGGCACCTCCCCTTGTCGACAAGGTCAAGGTCTTCACGCCGGAGCTGGTCCTGCGCGGCTTCGTCAAAGGTTCAAACCCGGAGGGACCCCAAGGTGATCTCTGGAGGAAGGACTGCTTCAGCTCTGTACACCAGGAAGAAGGGTGTTTCTTCGGTTGACCAGTTAGGTGTTGTCCTGTTCGCCCACAATATGGATGGAAGCTCTTCAATCCAGTTGGCTCTGTACTTTTTCAGGCGCTCATACATGCGCGTCTTGAGTCCTTTTAAAATTTCTAAATTTGCTCTCTCGCCTTGGCCATTACTTGTTGGGTGAGCTACTGAGGCGTAACTGAGTTGGATGTCGAGGTCTTCGCAATATTCTTGGAATGAAGCACTTGGGAATTGGGTTCTGTTGTCAGTTATGACTTTGTTTGGAACTCCAAATCTGCATATAATGGACTTCAAGAACTTGATTGCTGATTGCTTGTTGATAGTCACAACTGGAGTTGCTTCCGGCCACTTGGTGAACTTGTCGATGGCGACATACAGGAACCTGTAACTCCTGATGGCTTTTCGGAATGGTCCCAAGATGTCCATGCCCCACACAGCGAATGTCCATGTAGGAGGTATCATTTGTAGTGATTGAGTCGGTGTGTGAATCTGTTTTGCGTGGAACTGGCACGCTTCACATTTTTTCACTAGCTCAACCACATCCTAAAGTGTTGTAGGCCAATAAAAGCCATGTCGGAAGGCTTTACCAACCAACGTGCGGGAGGAAGCATGGTTCCCACACTCGCCTCCATGGATTTATGCAAGGAGCTCGCAACCTTCTTCCCTTGCAATGCACCGCATTAGGATGCCATTGGCACCGCGCCGGTAGAGATCCCCTTGTACCAACATGTATCTTTTAGCCAATCTGACAATCCGATCAGCGGATACACCGTCTTCAGGAAGGATATTGTCTTTCAAGTAGCTCCGAATCTCCGAGATCCATACATCGGAGCTAACTTGAGCTTCTGAGTCTTGCGTGCTGGGTTGCTTGGAGCTTCCGGCAACACCTACGACCCTTGGTGGATGCCATGGTAACAGGACCACCGGGACTGCCAGCTTTGCGATGCTAGTCTTGCCCCTTCGCTCAGTTCGGCAGGGTAAGCTGTTGGTCTTGACAACCTCCAGACGAAGATTGCGTCAGGAGCCGGAGCTCTAGTTGAGGCCTTCATCGAGAGTTCGTTAGCTTTAGCATTATGAAGACGCTGAACATGGTGAAGATTCAGGACTTCGAAGTCCTTCTGGAGCCTCTGGACTTCAAGGCGATAGGCAGCTAGTTGGGGATTATTACTACAACATTCACCTTTGACTTGTTTGATGATGAGTTGTGAATCACCCTTTACCAACAGCTGTTTGACACCATAAGATAGTGCCACCTTGAGCATAGATTAGAGCTTCATACTCCACCATATTGTTGGTCACCTTGAAATCAATGTGAACCATGTACTTGACCTTCTCTCCAGTCGGAGCTAGGAGAAGGATTCCAGCTCCAGCCCCCTGCTTCTGCATGGAGTCGTCAAAGTAGAGAGTCGAGTGAGGCTCGATGAATATCGGAACCTTGGGTTCCGATTTCTGCTCACTGGGGCCCCCAGGGTTTGATGGAGAGGGAGTCCATTCTGCCACGAAGTTAGCTAAAGCTTGACTTTTGATTGCTTGTCGTGACACGAATTCGAGATTGAACTCGGCCAATTCCGCTGCCCACTTTGCAATGTTCCCAGTAGAGTTAGGGTTATGCAAAATAGCACGCTGTGGAAAAGAAGTTACCACTGATATTTTGTGGGCTTGGAAATAGTGATGAAGCTTTCTTGAGGCAATAAGAACTGCATAAAGCAGCTTATGCACCTCAATATATCTTGTCTTGGCGTCGTGAAGTACTTCGCTGATGAAGTACACTAGGCGTTGGACAGTCCAGACCATCTTAGAGGGACCCGAAGCATCTTCTCTATCGACCCGGACCCTCCTGGAGGGTTCCAGACCTTCTTGCTGGGCTTCTTGGACTCTCCCGGAGGGGTACAAAATTTCTTCTTGTTGGATCCAGACCTTGTTAGAAGGATACAAATCATATTGATCGGCCAGGTGAACCCCCTTAGGTGGATGAGGTTGATCTCCTAGCATTTCGCCTTGAGGTTCTATGGGCTGGGACCCGGACACGCCTTCATGTAACTCTGGACCCTCCCGGAGCGGTCTGGGCTCCTGGACTGAATGTAGCTCTGGTATTTCTGTGACCAGGACCATACTGACAACTTTTATGGTTGCCGAAATATAAAGCAGTAAAGGCTCACTAGGATTCGGAGCTACCAATATTGGTAGTGTGGTGAGGAGTTCTTTCAATTCTTGAAACGCCTTTTATGCTTCTTCAGACCAATGAAATGGTCCGAACTTCCTCAAGAGTTTGAAGAAGGGTAGTGTCCGCTCTGCCAGTCTTGAGATGAACGGGCTGATCGCAGCTAAGCATCCAGTTAACTTTTGGACATCCTTGATGCGGGTTGGGGCCGCATATCTTCTATAGCCTTTATCTTCGCCAGATTTTCTTCAATTCCTCGGTGAGTCACCAAGAAACCTAGAAGCTTCCCGGAGCTAACCCCGAAGACACATTTGTCTGGGTTCAGCTTGGTGCGCGTGGTGCGTAACTTCTCAAAGACGGCTTGTAAATTGTCAAGGAGTGACTCCTTGTTCTTGATCTTCACAATGTTGTCATCAACGTACACTTCCACCAAGTCTCTAATTAGCTCTCCAAATGTTTTGTACATAGCGAGCACAAATGTTGAAGCAGTATTTTTGAGACCAAAGGGCATGGCAGTATAACAGTACAATCCATCTACTGTTATGAAGGCAGTATGCTCTTCATCTTCCTTAGACATTTGGATTTGATGATATCCATAACATGCATCTAAAAAACACAATAGCTCACACCCGGAGGTGGAGTCCACTATCTGATCTATACTAGGTAGTGGAAATGGATCCTTTTGGACATGCCTTATTTAAGGTGGTGTAATCGATACACATCCAAAGTTTCCCGTCAGCCTTAGGCACCACAATTGGGTTTGGCAGCTATTTTGGGTGAAACACCTCTCGGATGAAACCAGCTTCGAGCAACTTCTTGATCCCCTATTAGATGAAGTTTTGCCGCTCGATTGATTGCTTTCGGGGCTTCTGGTGTACAAACCGTGCGTCACGGTAAATCTTCAGATTGTGCTCAATCACCTCCCTAGGGATCCCAGGCATTTGCGACGGTTTACAGGCAAACACATTGATGTTAGTCCGGAGGAAAGTGATGAGCACGAGTTCCTCTTTGTTGTTTAGACCCCCCGATATATGGGTAGTCTGAGCAGCATCGGTACCAATTTAGACGACTTTGACAGGAATGTCGGTGTCGCCGCTTGGTTGCACACGAGGTGTGGAGGTAGAGCCTTTATGACGAATGCTCGAAGGGTTCAGAGGTGGCTCCTTACCAGATGCTTCTTCTTGCGCTGTGGTAAGCGCATATAGTTCTTCTAAAGCAATGACTCCTGCAGTACGATCTTCGCAGATCCGAAGAACGCCTGCAGGTGTTGGTATCTTAAACACTAAGTAACCATAATGGGCGGCAGCCATAAACTTATACAAGGCTGGCCTGCCCAAAATAGCGTTGAACGGCAGACTGATCTGTGCAACGTCGAAGACCAACTTCTCGGTTCTATAGTTCTCCCGAGTCCCGATGGCCACTGGGAGTGTGATAGAGCCGAGAGGAGTAATGGTCCCCGGACCTACCCCAGAGAAAGGTCGAGATGGGCGAGGGTCCGAAGGTCTGAGCTGGAGCTTAACGAAGGCTTCAAAGCTTATGAGGTTCAACCCTGAACCTCCGTCCACCATTACATGCTGGACTTGGATATTGTTCATGGTGGGTGACACCATCAACGAGAGTTGATCGGCTCCGATCATATTGCGAGGGCAATCCAAAGCATCGAAGATGATGGGAGTATCCGTCCACTTTTGATGAGGCTCTTCCCTAGTGGTGGAAGCTGCAAGGGCCATGTCCTGCCGCATTGTCTTGAGGATGCGGCGAGAAGTGATATCCCAAAAACCACAATAAATGGTGTTCAGAGTCTTCCGACGCTCGTTGTCAGAAACATCAGAGTCATCGTTGACGGTGTTGTAGACAGCTTTCAGGACCTTCTTGGGGGTCCTAAAAACCTAGCTCCTCCTCAGCCGGAGCTTCGTTGACTTTTTGTTTTCCTTTCTGTTGACGGAAAGGAGCTTCTTCCCGGCGCTTGTTATAGCGCTCGACAAGATTCTAGACCTCCCGACATTCTTCCATACTGTGTCTGTCCATCTTGTGGAGCTGCCACCATCTTCTGAAAATGGTCGAGGTCATTTCTCGGGGTGTGGCCCCCGACCACCCGGAGCTACAGCAGCCCCAGCGGCAGGTGCGCGGCCGACAACTTTTGCTTGCCGTTGGGCTTCTTTTTCTTTTTGCCACCTCCGGATGTAGTGGCTTCAATCTTGGTGGATTTCTTGTTGGCCTCCGGAGGTGGTTTAGAATGCATTTCACATCCCTCCGCAGCTTTGGCACATTTGTCTGCCAAGCTGAAGAGTTCCGTGACACTGGTGACTTCTTTGGTCCCCAGTTTCTCCAACATCTTCTTATCTTGAACACCCCGTCTGAATGCAACGATAATAGAAGAGCTTGAGATTGAAGGGATAGTATTCCATACCCAAGAAAACCACTGGATGAAGGATCGCAGCGATTCCCCTGTTGTTTGCTTTACAGCAAACAAATCCAGTTCACTACCAGGCCGGGTGTAAGAACTCCCGAAGTTGGCAGTGAATTGTTGGCATAGCTCCGCCCAACTATTAATGTAGTCGGGTGGAAGACTCATGAACCAGGACCCTGCAGTCCCAGTTAGAGCCACTGGGAAGTAGATGGCCATCACGGCCTCATCGCCCCCCGCTGCCAGTATAGTAGTGGAGTAGATTTGTAGGAACTCGGCGGGGTTGACATTCCCATAAAATTTTTCCGGGAAGTGAGGCTGGAACTTCTGTGGCCATCTGACCATGCGTAAATGCATGGTCGGGGTAGAACAACCTCCCCCTACTCCCCGAGGAGCAGGGTTATCTCAAGCTTCTCGTCTCTCACGAGCACGCTCGATATGGACGCGACCGCCCTACTGCCGGTAACGGCGATCAAGTTCTGACCGCAGATCGTGAGTCAGAATCCTGGTGATGGTGTGGGTGCGTCGTTCCCCGAGAGGCAGCGAAGTCACCTACTGGGATGCAACATGTCTCCTATGCTGCAAGACTTGTGGACCAAGTCAGCCCAACAAGGTCCGTCGCTGTGATGGTGCTCCCCCCGAAGGGGGAGGACCTTGATTGCTGATGCCAGAGGCTGCGGGTGCAACCAAATGGTCAACATCAGCTCTCCACTGTTCCATAGCACCCTGGGGTGCCCCTGGAGGTGGTGGATGTTGTAGAAGAGCTCGCGCGGCAATGAGCGCGTGCTCAGGGTTGTTGTTCGTCGATGCAGTGATCGATGCAGATGCCCCATCTTGTCGTCCAGTATTGTTTGCCGGAACAGGTGTCGGTTGTGGTGCCATAGTACCTGCTAAAACAATGGTACCCACTGGCTACTACACGTTGGAGGGATTGCCTCCAGCAGGTTGTTCAGCGCGGTTGCCGTTCGAAGATCCTGTGGCAGAATTCACCATCTTGAGATCTCGCCCCCCCTCTACCTGGCGCGCCAAATGTCAAAGTGTAGCAACAACACTTCCCCCAATACTACCAAATATAGCCCACGGAGGTTCTTGTTTTGGTTGGGGCACGCAGAGATCAAGAACAAGATGGTGACACAAGATATTTACGTGGTTCGGGCTGCCTGAGCGTAATACCGTACTCCACGGGGTTTGTGTTTTTGTATCGAGTGTCGCTAGTATGCGTAGTGTATGGCTCAGCCTGGAGTATACAGGCGTATCGTGCGTCTCAGTCCTTTTATAGTCCAAGGACTGACCGTTACATCATTTGCCTGGTCCGACATGTGGCCATGGCGTATTTAATAGCCTAATACACTTTCTAGGAGTATTAAGCATGGTTAACAGTGAGATAACGTGCCATAATGGCTGTGTTACCTCTATTAACAGTGCTCTGATCATGTGTCATTAATTCAACATTAACGACATGTAATCAGGTCTTGTAACTGCCGCTTTAACTCTCCCTTGAATGTCCGTGCTGAAGGATATCTGCCAATGTATTCTTTGATGATGAAGGTCCGGAGGCTCCACACATGGCAGCTTCGGAGCTTTCCCTTGCGGGGAGGTAGTTCCAGAACCACTATACACGTGTCGGCACCGGAACTTCCCTCTACTGGGGGTTAGGTCGGGGGTTGTTATAGACGTGTAGATCGCGGAGCTTCCCTGTGTTGGGAGTTTAGCTCCGGATTTACATTACACGTGTCAATCCCTGGAGCTACGCATATGAGGGATGCGTGTCCGGTGTAATATGACATGTGGGGCCTGAGGAAACCTTCAACTTTGACAGGTATAGCTCTCTTGCACTTCTTGCGGTACCGTGGAGTACCCGGTACGCAGGGTACCGACAGCTGTGCTTAGACGTCTGGTCTCCTGCGCTTTATCCAGTTGGAAGATGATCTCATTCGCCATCTCCATGTACAACCTGGTTTTCCCAAAAAGGTGCGCACTCCAAGATTTCACGGCCTTTGATGTATTCTGTAACTTCCTGTTCAGTCGGTTCAAAGGAGAATGGTCTGTCACGGGGGCCTCCCACGCTGCCTTTACCACTCCATAAATCCAGGCACTCTCGTCCAAAATGTCTCGAATCTGAATACCTTGGGTTTCCTCAGTGTATCTTGTGCAGACAGGAGCAGAGGGGAATGGTCTGAGACCGAGGAAGATAAAGGTTGGAGGTAGCTGTCCAGAAAGCTCACTTGCCAGCTTGCATTGCAAAAAGCTCTGTCCAATTTTACCATGACCGGGTTCATCTGTTCATCTGAACAGGTGAAGTTCTTGCCTGGAGCCTCAACTCAAACAGTTCTGCTGCATCAAGTGCTCTGCGGAACAGCCCCACGAGTCTCCTATTAAGGTTGGCATTGTTCTTGTCAGATGCCTGGTAGATTAGATTAAAATCACATATACAAAGCCACGACGTGTTAAGATCTGGCTTGAGTGCTTGCAATTCCTCCAAAAAGACTTCCTTTGCTGTCTCCTCTGTAGGTCCATATTCGACCAAGAGCAAGAAACTTTGCGTGACATTCATCTGATCCTTGTTCCATCCGATGACAATGTCTCCCCTTGTTCCTCTTGCCGGTAAGTACGCACAACCGTCAAAATTTGGTCCAAATATTTCCTGTCGCTTCTGCAGGTCGAATGTGGCCGTCTTAGCCTCTTGTATGCAGACCAAATTGGGGCGAATTGACTGAAGCAGTGAGCAGACAGCTTCTCTTCTCGCCGGAGAGTTTAAACCCCTTACATTCCATGACATTACTAAAGGAGGCTTACTTATCAGAAAGACTAGGTTTGCAACCATACTTCCACTAATTATAATTCCACTGACCATCAGAATGGTGATAACAGACAATGCACACTGACAAGGAACACCTCCAACACTGTCCAACTAGCATAAGGGGCTCCACCCATAGGAACCAAGACAACCCCTCTACTACACCATCCCTGAACAGAAAAAAACTTAACAATGGATACATTGGATACAATCAGACAACTGGCCAGATAGCTGCTAAGACTGCGGATGCAGTCACCTACTCGGTTGTGGCGAGAACTTCTGATGCTTGCATGACCTCTGCTTCGTGCATCTGCAGAGCCCTCCTCATCGCCTATATTGCCTCCTTCGGCAGTGGGCCCTTGAACAGCTCAAGATATTTGGCCACAACTTCATATCCCACCGGTTCGGACTCTGCAACAATGTTGAGTTGCCTGATGAGTCGCTTCGTCATGCGGAACACCGTCGGGGTGGTGGATTTCTTGGCCGCCTAGCGCACGCTTTGGCACGTGGATTGCATGGACACTAACCTGGCACGCTTCCTAAGAGCCACCGCCGGCTCCCATAGAAAGGGGGGTGGCGACGGGGGAAACACGCGATCAAGAAAGCCACTTGCATCCCCCCACCCCCCAACAGAGACGCCTGGTTTGGAGGTTCCTCTGGAACGAGCCACGCTGGAGGGCTAACATGGCTAGCAACCTCAGTCACTATCACAATGGGGTGCGACAGAGTGGAGATGTTCGACACGGGTGTCAAGCTACCAGCTTCTTGACCGCCCGTAGCTGCTTTCACAACCTGTAAGGGGGTCAGCGCGTGAGTCAGAGCAGGCTCTCCGGCACCACCGGCAGGGGGTTCGGCCATCGCATAGATAGCATCGGGGTTGGTCTACCTAGTGGGTGAGCATCCACAGGCACCGAACGCGTGCTTGCCAGAGACAGTGCATCAGTGGTGGCCACAGGTCCCGCAGCATGGGGAACATGAGCGTTCTCGAGCATGACCACAACCCTGCATATAGGTCAGTGCAGCACGGCCCAGTGAGGCGAAGTTGTTTCAGGCCCCTCTAGAAGGACAATCTTCATCATCCTGGTCATGGCTCCTCCTGCGCGGGAGCTCGTGGGGTCTACAACCCCAATTGTATGCTGGTCTCTGAGGAGGCTGCAGATGCACGCCATCCATCACCCCATTCATCCAAGTGAAAGGGTTGAGACAAGGGCCGCCGGTGGAGCCACTGGAGAGGGAGAGCATCTCTCCGCTTGCCACCAAAACAGGGGAATCATGAACAGGAATAGAGTGATCCAAATTATGATCGAGATGGATAAGCACTTCAACCTACGTCGCTTCAGTGGGGACTGCAAGTTCCTCCAAGCTGAGGGGCTATCACTGTAGCCGGAATGCCCAGCCCACTCCGAGAAGAAGTTCACAACCTTAGACTTTGGCAGTTCATCAGGATTCTTCATCCACATCACAAAACCAAACAAATAAGAGTCCTCTGGGCTCAAAGAAGGGGCCAGCATGTGGTGGAAAATGCACACATCTCCCAAGTTTTGACGGATGCCTTCCGGTGACCATGCATGGAGCGGCAGGTGCTCCATGAAGATGGTCGCCTGGAAAGGCCATCCTATCAGGTGCGATTGGTAGGGGGTGCATGGTCGGACACTATGGTGCCCGCCAGATATGTGTAGAACCACCTGCTGAAGGGCACGTTCTCTCTACTCCGGAAGGTCGAACCGTGCCAGGACAGCCCTGTCGCCAAGGTTGCTGAGCTGGACATAGCGAGGGGCAATTCTGAACTACCGCAGTAGAGCCTTTGAAACACCGTCCGTGGAAGCCCTCTACCTATTGCCTAATGCAGAGATGACCACCACCCTCGATGTGAGTCTGTTGATGGCCGCCTCCATGATGCCCTAGACAACCACCGTTGCCTGTCCTAGGCGTAGCCGCTGCTCCGGGCGTCCAGGAATGAAGCCACCACACACCATGACCGTCGGGGTGGGGAACAGAGGGGTTGGTTGACGATGGAGGCCGACTGACACTGGAGGATAGTTTTGGAAAGGTTAGGCGGCTCTAGATGTTAGGCTTGGGCTGCAACAGACGCTCGTGGATTTGGTGTCATCCGTCTAGACCACGGGGGAGGCAACACATTTTTTGCACGGGTGAAATGGCCTGAGTTCAGGCAAGTGTAGCAATGAGGTGGTTCACGACGATCATCCACTCGATGGTCCGATGCCAAGCAGCAGAAGCATTGACCGGAGAAGGCCTTAAACAGATCTGTCGGGAGCCTGCGAGAGAGAGGAGTAATGGCCCCTGGCATCATAGGGGCATGGTCTTTCCTTAGGTGACGCTTGGATCGTACCACGGTCCACCCATCCTCCTCAGGCAAGCCACTAAAGACTTTGACATCTCGAGCGAAGTCTCTACTGGCAGCAGAAGCAGGCACAAAGACCATACATCGCGCTTGCAGGCGGCGCCATGCCACGGGCTGCACAGGGGTCTTGTCCTACCAGACGCTTGGGGATGAGCCCATGATCCTCAGAGTAGGCCATCCGGGCCCTAGACGGGTTGCAGCGCGCCTCTAATGAAGAACTTGTAGCTTTCAATGTGACGCAACCCAACTCGGCATGGGCTCCCAGGGAAGCCAGAACGAGACCGAGCGCAGCGGCGACACTCAGGGATGGTGAAGGCGGTCGGAAATGGGCTGGGCTACCCTCACTGATGACCACCAAGAGTTGAGTTGGCGCCACAATCTCCAGTGGTGGTGGGGGGGGGGGGGGGGGGGGGGGTTGAGCAGAGCTGCATGGCAGACAACATCGGCGACATTATGGACAACGAGGGGGCAACCGTGCCTCTGGAGGGAGCGCTGAACCCCGAGGAAGTGTTTGCCTGGAGAAGATTCTGCACCTCCGGAGAAGGAGTGAGGGCATCCTCGTTGAAATCCGACTTGACACCCTGCAACATCGGCAACAGGGAAAACTCCGCTTCAGCATCAAAGAGGTCAGGCTCCCAAGATAAAGCCCTCTAAAGCCAGTGCGCCCAGGGAGCTGAAGGAAACTCCAGACGAGCAAGTAACTCCAGAGGATCTAGAACACGCAGGTGGGTAGGGGACTTACAGCCTGCAAGCATGAGCTGCCTGTGAGCACAAGGGCACCTAGAAATGAAAGCAATGAAGCCCGGCCAACCGAGGCGGGCAGCAGAGTCGGCGATGCCGTGCGGGGCGCAGCAGAGCCAGAGAGCATATTCGTCGGGCCACCACAGGCTGGGAGAGGTGTGAGCAGGGCAGATGAGGGAGTGATACAATAAATAGGGAAGCCACGATGGAGGATGTTCAAAGGCGGAGAAGAGCAGGTGTCGGGGGCAGTTCCATCAGAAACAACATCGACGGAAGTGGTGGGTGTTGGCGCAAGTGGGGTTAGCAAAGGGGCTGGGGGGAGTGGCATCGTCGGCTACGACGCCGACAAGAACAGCGATGGTGGGGGTGGAGTGGCGATGAGTTCGGCGGCAGGGGGGCTCTGTCGCCTCGCTCATCTCTCCACTTCTAATAAATTCATAAAGTCTAAAATGTTGCACCAATCTAGGAGGAATTAGATGGTCTTATATTAAGAAGGAAATAGACACCCAAATTCGCTTCCAAGAGGATTTGAACTTGGGTGGTCAGGGTGTACACCCACAACTCTTAACCAACTAAGCTTGACTCAGTTCCATAATGTTGGACCAATCTAGGAGGAACTAAATGGTCATATATTAAGAAGAAAATAGGCACCCAAAGTCGCTTCAAAGAGGATTTGAACCTAGGTGGTCAGGGTGCACACTCACATCTCTTAACCAACTGAGCTAGGCTCAGTTTCTTTTAAATGTTACCAATCTAGGAGGAACTAGATGGTCTTATATTAAGAAGGAAATAGGCACCCAAATTCTCTTCCAAGAGGATTTGAACCTGGGTGGTCATGATGTACACCCACAATCCTTAACCAACTAAGCTAGGTTCAGTTCCTATAAAATGTTGGACCAATCTAAGAGGAACTAGATGGTCTTATATTAAGAAGGAAATAGGCACCCAAATTCGCTCTTGGGTTGAATTTGTAGACAGCTAGGTGTAACCTGGGGGCTCCAACTTGTGGTGAAACCTGTGAAGTTTGTATTACCCTTGGTGGATAGTGAATGAACCAAGTTTGATCTTTGAGATCACATGGTGAGGGAAGGGTTAAAAAAGTCCGATCCTTTGTGGACTCCTCAACAGAGATGTAAGTTCCTTTGTGGGGACCGAACCTCGGTGAAAAATTTTGTTTCTTCTTCTCTTATTTCATTTTCAACACCTTTATCATTTATATTGCTTGTTTGTGCTCCTCTAAACCTAATTTTGCACTTTATCTATTCTAGGACCTTATTTACAAGTTGTAGTTTCACTACAATTATTAGAAATATTAGAGATTATGTTTCTCAAAGTTCAATCATTTACTTTCTGCTGCGTAGGGAGTCGAACATATTTGATTCCTGTCTGACTTTTCCGAGATGTATCAGACAAGTCTGACCTGTTTCAAACATATCCGGAAGTCATGGATTAGGATATTTAATTTCACCTTAAAATTTCATATTTGCCTATTCACCCCTTCTCTAGGCAACTTTCAGTAGTATTGCTTTGTGGCTGCCTGTTGACAGCTGTTATATACCAATTTCACCCGTCAATATAACTCAATTATGTGAAGGAATTGTCATTTCTTGCACACATCACCTTTCTATTTAACCTATTTCCACTTGTCCTTGGAGAAAGTAGTGCATGTAGGGATTCTATACAAAATTGAAGTGAAACAAGGGGATAGATCTTATAAAATATCATTCCAGCCAATCAGGCGATGTCACATGGCACCACATGGATCAAATGGCCAACAAACAGAAGTATCCGAGGCCATCGAACGATGTAGCACCCATATCAGGGAATGGGACCCACCTGTAAGTCACCTGGAGGAAGAACATGCCGTTTGGAGCCAGGACCAGGTCGGCCGACTAGTTTCTGGCGCCAAACGTGGTCAAACGCCACGTGTTGGCTCCTCCCGGCTTGAAGAGGTTAGGGGTGACTGATTTGCGCGCTTTTGGTGGCGGGAACCGACCCTTCTCCAAGCTATAAATAGGACCCCTCACCCCTCACTTCAACACACACCACTTGAGTATTCATCTATTGTATCCACTACTCTCCATAGGTTTAGAGGAGTATAAGCTGTAGAGAGAAGAGTCTCTAGTCCATAGTCCAAGTAGGAGAGGAGTAGAAGGAGTCTCTTCCCAATTTCCAATTGAGAAAGGTATGTCTCCCATATTCCTATTTGTATTTGTGACTTTATTCATAATAAAGATGATATCTTTAGTCTTCCATTGTTCATATACTTGGATGAAGCGTTTTTTGTTTGATTGTGGATTCCATGTATGTGGCAGGAGTAGTATATATGATTGTGCTATACCATTATCATTATATCATCATAGACACTATAAACCTCCAATATAGTCTAATTAGCTATGATATGACTATATTAATATGAATCCCTTATGCTATGAATTAACATTGGTTCAACGATGATTTAATTCATTGTTTTAGGATGACTTGTGCCTAGGCTCTTAAGGTAATTACTTAATATGCTAGCATGGTGATAGGATAGAGAGTAGCGTTGAATGACTCGTATGCCCACAGATTGAAGAGGTTGGCAGTAGGTGGTGACAGCCCTATCTGTCCTTTGTAATCCTTCAGGTTCGGCTATGCCACAATCTCTTGGAGGGAGTCACTTAGTGTTGCTAGGGATAAACCCGTGCGCGATGTGTTAATCCACTTAGCATGATAATTCATAATCAATATAATCACTAGTAACTAACTTAGGCTATATATATGTACATTAGAAGCATAGTAGGAGTATCTACCTAACTCTTAGCCTAGTTCCTCTATTACTCATTTATCCCCTTAGGATAGGATGCTCTTGTGTGTGTCACACTACCTCAATTACCCTTTATCCATCCTTGCTAGAACCCTACCTAGGCCAACCTAGCCTTTCCACTTGATGATTGTTTTACTTCCATCTAGCCTTCCTTTGGGAAAATATAAATGACACCCTTAGGGAATACTCTTTAAAGGATAAATGCTACATCGATAGTTTCCGTACGCTTGCGGATATTCATCTGAGAATTAAAACCTACCAATAAGCATTTCTGGCACCACTGCTAGGGATGAATTGTTAGTAGTGCGTAGGAAATATCAACACTGCCATGTTACCCCTCTTCTCTCCCTCGATCTCGATTTTATATCCTATCTTGCCTCTCACGCCTTCACAAAGATGAGCGATGTCACTTACGTTAGATTTAGATGTTCTATAGTGGAAACGACCTAAGAAGTCGAAGGGTGATAGATGAGATCTGCTTGAAGGTAGCGATTCCTCTATATATGTTATCACTAGTCGTCATAAGATTGTTATCCCAGCAGCCGTCATGGTCACGAAAGAGCTCCACCTTATCTGTCGTCATGGATTGTTGTTGCGGTCTCGTGTGAGGTATGACATTGTGTCGGGGTCGAAGAGCTGCAACAGACGATAAGGTGTTGGATTTTGTGTTCTTGAATATGTGGTACCAGAGCGGGTCAAAGAGTTGTGACACTTGTTGCACTGCACGTCTTAGTGGAGACTTGAGTGGCGAGGCATTGCTATGATATTGAGATCGAGGAGAAGAAGAAGAAGGATGACATGATAGCTACATGATACTACCACTGTAGATGTAGATAAAAGTGATTTAGTTTACTGTCTAAAAGTAAAAAGTGAAATTTGTTTTGAGAGTCCTAGAGACTAAGTAAACGGTTAATAGTTTAAGAAAGTTTATGGGCTCAAATCATATATAGGAGTAAAATAATGAAAATTTGCCATTACTCGATTAATAGTTCATGTGATTTTAAAACACATTTATCATTGATAAAGTCGAAAGAACTATACAGGAGTAGATCCGAGGGTTATTGGGTCCATTTCATAGTCATGAGGCTTAACTTTTTCCTCTCTCGAGATTATGTTGATGTTGGCGCAACAACCTCTACCGGATAATGCCGTCACCACCATCACCATAACTTTGAGGATGCCATGTCTTGTGGCGTAAAGAAATGTAGGAAAACGTGTAGGGAAAGAGAATGAACATTGAATTAGAAGTTAAGAATTATATTTTCTAATTTCAAAGTGTAGTACTTGCATTAATAGTGAACCTTTTGAAGGTTCAAAACGCCTTACCTAAATTCTGTATGTTCATTCTAAATGATGAAATTGCATGCTGAAATTTATATTTATTGTGAAAACATACTCATGGACGCTCAAGCAGTCACTACTACAAAAAGCATTTTTATAGGCGCCTCAATTTTTCAAACACAGGCGGTCCTTAAAATATGCGACTATGATGACAAATGATATAATAACCGCCCGTGATGAAAGAACAACACAGACGGATTTTAGAAAACAACCGCCTGGGTAAATACTCGATCTTCTCAAGCGGTTATTACTTAAGAACCGCCTGCAATAAAATAACATCACAGGCGGATTTTAAGAAACAACCGCCTGGGTAAATACATGATCTTCTCAGACGGTTATTAATTAAGAACCGCCTGTAATGTGATGAACTTCAGATGCGGTTCTTAATTAACAACAACCTGAGAAGATCATGTATTTTCACCAGCGGTCATTGTGTAAGAACCGTATGTAGTTGTTCAATTATCACAAGCGGTTTTCATTGAAGAACCGCCTAGGAAAAGTCATTGTTTTCACTTATTTTGTGCCCCCGAAAACGCCAGGGTGCCCTAGATCGTGAGCGTCCGTTGCTGGGATAAACAAACGCAATGACATTGCAATTAAGTGATTTAATTTAAATACAAGGATAAACAAATGCAAATGATATTGCAATTCAGAGGTAATTCACAACTCGATGAATTCCATAGATCGTACATTGCGTGCCCTCTAAACTAAATTCGAATTTAAACTTATTCTTGAAGCTCCCATCGATCAATCTAAATTGTACCGTCCTACTTGCTCCCGAACATGTCTCTTATATTCCACTGGATCCTAAAAATATTGACATTATTTAAATTAACAAATGTCGAAGGAGGAATGAATAACCTTCATTGGTCACTAAGTCAAAGTGTCATCTAACCTTGATAAGTAGATTATAGCAATCATTTTCAACATCGGGCACATTTGGCTGATGCAGCAAACGCTGAACTTCAAGTAGTATAGTTTTGGTTGTAAAACCACTGCATCACCTCTACGAAATATAATTTAAGCAATATAATAAACTAGTTCAAATAAGTTTGAAAACAATTAAGTATTAATTACATGAGCAAAATAGGTCTATCTTACAGTCTCTTGATCAAGAATCCCGATGCAGAGTGCTCCCGAACGATGGACATTTGGGTGGAAGAACCCACTTGGAAAGGCGCATCTTGGAGGCACCAAGGGATAGTCCTCAGAGAAGGAGATTGTCAGGGGGTAGTAACCATCTTCCCATTCAGTCTGCAAAAGAAATTTATTTAGGAGGACGATGATTAAACTCATATTGTGCTTGTTCTTCATGACTTAACCCTTCTTTACCGGGGCCGATGCACTGCCACTTCAATAAATCTCCCGATTTAGGCTTCGCGGAGAAACCCTACACAGAGAAATTGAAAATACCAAAAACAAACAAGACGGAAAAACAAACTACAGTTAAGTTCATCAGTCCATTGCAGATACATATGTATATACAACCATGCGACCGATGTGCCATATGTACATACATGGTGTCGGTGGTTTTGATCCGGCAGATCTCCCGACACTACTAAAGTGTTAGAGAAGTTTGAGGTTCGGTATGGGCGCACGGAGATTCTAGAAGGTGAGATGTCGAGTGACACAAGGGACACCAAGATTTACGTGGTTCGGGCCGCCTGAGCGTAATACCCTACTCCACGGGGTGTGTTGATGTTGTATTGGATGTATGAGCTCAACGTGAGTTGAGAGTGTAGAGTGAGCGCGTCTCCGGAGAGTGTGTCTCTAGAGAGTCCCCTATGTATCGTCAGCCTGTCCTTTTATAGTACAAGGGCAGGACGTTACAAGTTAGCCTGGCCCGACATGTGGCTCCGGCGGTTACTGATATTGATACACATTCAACACGTTTAATTGCCCTTAATGACCGAGTTATGGGCTTTGACAGCACCGTTACTGGTAATTAAGGTCGTCCGATCGTGTGTCATTAATATAGTATTAATGACACTTGATCGGGTCTTGAAGTCCTTGATTCACCTTTGAAGATCCGGAGCCGTTGTGGAGTCTTCCGGAGGTTAGAGGCTGAAGATCTGACGGTTGGACACGTGGAAGCGCTGGAGCACACTGTGGGGAACAGATAGGTCCGGTGTTACCCAACACGTGTCAGTTCCGGAGCTTCCCTCGGTCTGGGGTTAGGTCCGGGGGTGCCATTTCGGTACATAGCCCGGAGCTTCCCCCTTGTGGGCGGTAGCTCCGGTTTGATAGTACACGTGGCGACCTTGGGACTAACCATGTTGGAGAAGCGGGTTCGGTTATGTCTGACATGTGGGCCTCCGAAGGTCTTCAAATCAAGTAGATGACTTTCCCCTGAGATCTTTGCAATCCCAAGGAGTATATGGTACCCAGGGTACCGACAGTGGCCCCCTGGGCCCACCTCTGGGGAAAACCCCTTGGGTGAAGTCATTCTGCCGGAGGTGGGTCCATCCTTCGACTTTTGAACTGAGTCTTCAAAGGTCTTCGGATGTGCCGTTGGCGATAGTTTGGAGTTAAATCCTCGCCGCGTGGCATATCCCGTGTGCGGCAAATGAGATCTTTGGCGTGCGGATCTCACGCAATTGAAGGTCGCCGGTTCCTGATATGAAAATCGTATCGGTTCCGCGCGCCTTGTCAGGTCGCCGCCTTCGGGCTTCCCGCCTCATGATGACAACCGTTGGCCTGGGTAAGAACCTCGACTTGATCGTCAGGGTGGTCCCGGGCCCTCTTGTCATCGGCTGGGTGAAATTTTTGAGTAGTATCTTCAACTTCCTTGTGGTTTCCATTCAAGCGTTGCGAGGGCTTACTGAAGGAGGAAAGCGCGCACCGTCTGGAGTTCTTTACGCCTCTCATCTGATCTTTCGCTCAAACTCCCAACTCGTGCTCGCTTTTCCTCTCTTGCCTTGCTGTGCTGCGATGGAGTTGAGTTCAGCAGGGAGCTCCAGCGGAAGATGCCTGTGCTTGACGACCTTGGTGTCGTCGAGAGAAGATCGACCTCCAGGGTGGTGATCCCTGGGGCCTCCGAAGGTGGCTCTGACCCTGCCCCGAAGCCAGGGATCGAAGTCGTCGGCAAGGGCAAGGAGCCGGCAGACGAACCCTTGAGCCGGAAGAGGAAGCTGCAGCATGCCGACGGAAGGTTCGTCAGGCCTGCCACCTCTGCATCAGCTCCTTCTCCCCGGAGGGGTAGGTCTTCTACAACTGCAGCGGTTGTTCCCGCAGCGGCGTCCTCCCGGGGTGCTAGCTCCGGGCATGCGACTTCAGCACCAGGGCCGGTTGAGGCCTCTAGGTCCGGAGGTCCTTCCCGGTTGAGAGGGGCCTCGACTAAGGAAATGCCCGTGTCTGCGACGAGTTCCGGGGGGCCTTCCGGGGCTTCCACGCCGGCGGCGGCTACGGTCAGCCCAGAACACCCAGGAAAGAGGTTCCGCGCAAGCTGGTGCGAAAGCCTCCTGAGGTAATTTTTAATCTTTACCTCAGACAATTGTTTTTTTGTAGTAACTGTTTTTTAAATTTCTTCATCCTTCATCTGCAGCGTTCCCAAGAAGAGGAGTGAGGCTCCACCCTCAGCCACAGCAGCTGAAGTTGTGAGGGCGGAAGCCTCTGCTCCTGTCCTGGTGCCGCCCCAAGTGGTGGCTGAAGCTGCGGCAGCTCCGGCGCCAGCTGTTGTGGTCATGGACCTCGACTCATCCCCCAAGACTCCCGTGGTAGCGCCGGACCACGGGAGAGAAGATGCGCCAGCGGCACCTGCCTCGGAGGTTGAAGCTCCAGGTTTGGGTGCTGAGATGATGGAAGCTTCGGCCGTTGAGCTGGAGGAAGCAATAATTCTGGCCCCAGAGCCGGAAATTGTCAAAGCCCCGACGGTTGATCCGGAGGTAATTGAAGTCTCGGCGTGCGCGCCGGATGTTGAGGAAGTCCCAGCGGTTGGGCCGGCTACCTCTGAAGCACCGGCCGCAGAGCCGGTCGTTGTTGGAGCTCCGGCTGCAGGGCCGGTTGATGTTGAAGACTTTCCGTCTCTTGAGCCGGTTGTTGCGGAGGCGTCGGCGCTCGAGCCCCCAGTAAAGGAGGTGCCCAGGCCGGAGCCAGAAGCAGCCCCTGCTTCGGGAGTGACGACGTCGGAGGTACCCGCGGCTGAGCCGGAGTGCCCTGGTGAAGTCGCTGGCCCCCTTCCCGAGGGGGCGAACGAAGCTCTGGCGGCTGGTCCTTCGGAACCACTTCCGGAGGTCAGAACTTCATCAGTGGGACCCTCCTCGATGGCGACTGAGGCCATCCCGAAGGACGGCCCTAGTGCCATGGAGACTCAGGGGACCAGTCTTGTGGAATGGGACCCAATTTTTGTTAGCGAGAACCCGCTGGAACCAGCGGAGGAGACCCCAGCAGTTCCGGAACCTATCCCGTTGTCATTGTCTATTGACAACGCCTATTCCAGTCTGCGTCAAGTTCAACTGGCCTTCTTTCACGACAGCAAGGCTCTTGAAGAGGAGCGCCAAACTCTTAGGCGGTGGCGTAACCAGCTCTACTTCGAGACCAAGCTAGCGCAGTTGAGGCTAGCAGATGACAAAGAGTGGATCAAGCGGGAGAAGATCCGTTTGGAATACTGGGGCAAATTATTGGATGACAGGGAGAGTATGACTCGCGCCCTCGACGCTCAATCCCGGGCCATTTATGAGCAGACCAAAGCAGCTAATAGTGCGGCCGATGAACGCCAAGAAAGGCTTGAGGCCATTAACACTACTCTCATCAAGCGCCGGGAGGCACTTGAAGAGAGGGAGAAAAGGCTCGAAGATGAAGAGCAGAAACTCCTAGAGCTGCGGGATGACGTCTTGAGGAGGGAGGAGGAGCTCACCGAAAAGGTGGCTCTGGCTGACAAGGGCCTCAAAGAGCGCGCCAAGAAATTGAAAGAGCGCCGCACTGAGGAGGAGGAGAAGGCCTGAGTGCGAGGGCAGGAACTCTACGAGCAAGAGTGTGCCATCGCTGCCAGGGAGAAGAAAGTAAGGGGCAAGGATAAGGACCTGGTTGACCGCCAGAACAAGATCCACCTCCGGGAGGAGGAGCTCAGAAAACTCGAGAAGCGAGTTGCTGAAAAGATTCATCAAAACACCAAAGAAGTTGAGCGCCTCGCTCGCGAGAATTCTGAACTGGTGGTGGCCAAAAGATCCTTGGAAGAACTGAAGGGCTTGAGGGCTGCAGACTCCCTACAGGTTTGGGAGTTCCTGGGCAAGGCCAACGACGCGCTAACACCGATGGGCTTCAGTCCCGTGCGTCCGGATGATCCAGAGCCGGAGCCGAACCTGGCGTTGCAAGCACTGAGCTCGGCGGGTAGCAAACTCTCCAAGGTGGGCAACGTCATCGCGGACCAGTTGGAGGTTGAGGGGCAATCCCTGACGAAGAACGTCGCAGAGTATGTGCTGACGTGCTACACCAACCGGGATCCCAATTTCCCTCTGGACCCGGTGCTTGAAGGTCCCGTCGAAGGAGAAGGCGAAGCCACCCGAGCCAACGTGTCAGAGGTTGCTCAGAAGGTCGCCCAGTTCTTCCATAGGGTCTAGGACCATCTCCGTAGCTCCCACTTGTATTCTGTCTTTTTCTTCCTCAATTTTGTAATCCCTTGTCTCCAGATGAATGAAATCCCCAAATTTTTGTGAATTTCACTTTTTGTCTTCAACACTTTTATCTTCACTTGGCCCCCTGGTAGATGTACACAATTTGATTGTGAACATGTACCAAGAGGATATTGTGTTTTGTTGAAGACTCATTTGCTTCGAACTTGTAGAGTGTAGGTCCGAAGTCTTCGATAGTGAAGGCCCCTTGAGGTTGCCGGAGCTTAGAAGCTCCGGCATTGTCTATCGTCGGAGCTTAGTAGCTCCGGCAATAGTCCCTATCAACGTGTAGGTCAAACACGGTTGTGAATGTGACCGAACGCATTGCCTTCTTTCTTCCGGATCCAATTGTACTTGGACCCGCCTTACTTCGGTCTGCCGAGGTGTAAGTAGAGTGGTGTACTTAGGGTGCTTGACCAGGCTAAGTCGATAGCACACTCCGGCCCTAGATTGGCTTGGCGGCATTCAGGCGAGTGGGCCATGAACAATATTTGGATCCAAAAGAATTGACAATACAGCTCGAATTGTACATGAACTGGTCGAACTAAAATTTCTTAAGAATTGCACAACTTTGTTATAGACAAGAAAGAGAAAAATAAAAAATGTTGAGCCTGCACAGAATAAATGCAGGTGGAGTCTGTTTTACATGAAGATGTCTTTCATTATAGGTCCAGGGTACAGGGGAAACAAGTACACTCTTAGGGTACAGAACCAGGCTAAGCGTGTTTAATTTGTCATTTGACCCAGGGTAGCTAGCCACACTTTTAGTCCTGAGACTGTGAGAAGTTGTAGGATCGAAGAGCACGTGAAAAGCTACCAGAGGGGGGGGGGGTGAATGGTATATTTAAAAATCTTATGCAGCGGAAACAATTAAACCCCAAACCCTTTCGGCAGAAAAACGATCTGTTGAAGAAATCGTGTGTGAGACTAATCTAAACGTGTTTCACTGTGACAAAAGTGATAGATATCATAGATAATCAAGTCACGAAGACAACACAAAAAGAATCACTCAAATCCGATGAGAAAAACTCAAGTTATGATCGAAAGATCAAACAATGGTCAATCTGTCCTACCCGAGAAAAACAGTTCTGAAACGCTGCAACGAAACTCGTGTAGATCAGAAACCAAAAATCCAATGACCGTGAAATTTTGACGGATGATATATAATCAAGTTGTGAAGACAACCCAAAAAGAATCACGTCAATTAGATCTGTAAAACTCGAGTTATGATAAAACCACCGATGAAAGGTAGTGCTGTCCAGAAACTCGACGAGTAAAACTTGTTCTAGAATAAGTCGGACGAACAAGGCACAAAAGTTCCTTCAACCTACGAATTTTATTCAATAGAACACAAGAGGAACAGCCTCAAAGTCGTCTACCACGAGCTCTGGGTTCCCTTGCTTATATAACCAGCCCTTAGGCCAACCCAATATCAACTAGGACTCCAATCCTACTCAGATCATGAATCCTAACTTTCCATAACTGCTCAAGATTCTTCTATACGCAGATATAAGCAATCTTAAGACTTCCAAACACCTTAGGAACGTATCCCACATTCCTAAACAACTCAAATTCGTGACACACACGAAATCCTAACATAACCAACTCGATACTTTCCATACCGAGCCATAACCGACTCCACCGCAGCCAAAGTCATCAACCGGTACGATCCAATCCTTCTGACCAGATATTCCCATTCATAAACCATCTTCGGAACCATGTCGCCACGTCATGCACCGCATGCATACGTGCATACACCTTCCTTCGATGTCCAGTAACCTTCATATGCACCGCCCTTGATTCAATCATCCTGCGCGACCTCCTGATCAGCTCAACCACAGTTCCTCCCGAACTTGGTTGTTGGAACCTCATCTCCTCCCTGACACTAGTCCAATGGATCCCGTCAGCAGCCATGTCTTGAACTCAAGTAACACCTGCACATGAATAAACAACCAATCCATACGAGCCCAAGTCCTCGACTTGACTCAAGTTAGTTCCGAACACAACACCTTACGTGAGAACCTCACATAAGCATGTTGCAAAACCATAGTAACACGATATCAGCCATATCATCCAAAACACACCAAAAACTTAGTAAAATAATACTAAGCAAACTTTCCAACATTGTAAAGCAAGTACGAAACATTGCAAATGAAAAGCAGAAGCACTGCGGTCAAGTTCCGGACCTTGCCAGAGCAACCCGGAGCTTTAGCCGGAGCTAACAAAAGCTAGTAGAATCTAGCGCCGGAGCTTACCAAAACTAGTACAATGAAGCACCTGCCAGAGCTTACCAAAACTAGTAGATCCTAGCACCGGAGCTTACCAAAAACTAGTCAAAACTAGTCAACCCAAAAACGGAGCTAGACAAAGTACGTCTGAGCTTAGCAAAAGCATTCCGGAGCTATCCATTATATGCCGGAGCTATCAAAGACATGCCGGAGCTAAAGATAAAGCTCACCGGAGCTAACCAAAGCTAGTCGAACCTTACCAAGAAGTCGGACCTAGCTTCGAACATAGCCAGAGCTACCCAAAACAAGCCAGACCTACCGTCGGACCTTGCTGTAGCTCGGAGCTAGAGTCGGACCTTGATAAAAAAGTGTTTTGGGGATATTCAAAACTTCTATCATCAAAGCCAAGTATATTCACTACAAGCCAATGTATTCAGCACACATAGGTCTTACAATCTCCCCCTTGATGAATGCATTGGCAACACCATTTAAAATCCGAACATTGGCTTATTCACATAAAAGTTTTGAAAGCAATTTCTCCCGCTTTGTAAATCAAAAAATGAAATGAGAAGAAAATCTCAGAAGAAAATCTCTCCCCCTTTATTATCTCTCTTTATGCACATATTCTCTTTCTCTTCATGCTTATCTCTCCCCCTTTGATAATGTATTCAGCAAGTCATATTCTCTCTCCAACTTTAGTTGTTATGAGCATATTATAACATATACATATAAACAAAGCTCATCCAAGTCATACTATCAAGTAACTTACACTATCACATCAATGAGATACATAAAGTAGTGTAAGCCATGCTAGAGATCAAATGTAACTTTCAATTTAGGCAAGTCATGATCTCACAAACTTAACTATTTCAAAACCTGAAAGCATGACACTAGTTGCTGCATTTTATCATTTTTCAAAGCATAAATTTAGATCATATGATATTTGCAAGAGATTATATGCGCATCTGCCTTATTCTAACCAACCAAGCCAAGCCTATGTCATTTGACAATCAGAAGCTTAAGAACATGGTTTTAATCATACACAACTTCTTCCAAGTTCAAATCTAAGTGCAATGATAAGCTATCTCAAAAGAAGAAGTGCGATGCATGCATATTCTCTTTATCTTTTCTCAATTTGTTCATAAAAAACTCAACATGTGAGTTGATTACTTGATTAATTCTTAATGATTAAAAGCACTTGTGAACATGTAACAAGTTCAAAACAACAAGAAAGTTCGACCATGACTAGTTTTAGTGTAAGTAATTATTCCAATTACTAGACATGGCAAAAACTACAAAATGTATAACACGAGTAATGTAGTAAGAACTTCCAGCATGTAAAAGGAATCACAAAGTCATATATGTATGAAATACTATGCTCATATTATTTTAATTTCAGATTCACACATAGACTTCCCAAGTTTCAAAAAACTCTCCCTCAATTTAAGCCATGAGGATGCATAACCCCTATTTCACTATGAATGTAACAAAAATGAGTGAAATCCAAAGGTTTTGTAAAAATGTCAGCCAATTGATGTTCGGTATCTACATGGTGAAGCACAATGTTTCCTTTTTCAACATTATCTCGGAGAAAGTGATATCTAATGTCAATGTGCTTAGTTCTAGAATGTTGCACGGGGTTTTTGGCAATGCAAATAGCACTAGTGTTATCACAGAACAATGGAACACTATCTAGATCAACCCCATAGTCCTTAAGTGTTTGAACAATCCAAAGAATTTGTGAGCAAGCACTAGCAGCAGCTACATATTCAGATTTGGCTGTGGATTGAGCAACTGAATTTTGTTTTCTAGAGGACCAAGCAACAAGAGAATTACCAAGAAAATGACAAGAACCAGAAGTACTTTTCCTATCAATCCTACAACCCCCCAAAATCAGCATCCGAAAAAGCTTTCAAAGTAATGGTTGAGGAAGAAGGAAGAAAAATGCCAAATTCTTGAGTTCCATGTAAGTACCTGAGAATCCTTTTGATGGCTTGACGATGTGAAACACGTGGGGAAGCTTGAAACCGTGCACAAAGACATACGCTGAATTGTATATCTGGTCTTGATGCCGTGAGGTACAAAAGTGATCCGATCATGCTTCTATATTCTTTTTGATCCACGGATTCACCATCTTCATCAAGTTCAAGTGTTGTTGCTGTTCCCATTGTGTCCGAAGAGGCTTGCTTTTGTCCATGTTGAAGCGCCTTAGGAGGTCTTTGGTATACTTCGTTTGATGCACAAAAGTACCCTCCTTGGTTTGCTTGATTTGCAGCCCCAAAAAGTAAGTGAGTTCACCCATCATACTCATTTCAAATTTGGAACTCATCATTGCTGAAAACTTGGACACAAGATCATGAGAAGCACAACCAAAGATAATATCATCCACATACACTTGAACGAATAATGAGTCATTGCCATGCTTAAGCACAAAAAGAGTTTTGTCAACCTTGCCCATGGTAAACCCCTTTTCAAGTAAGAATGTTTTTAACCTATCATACCATGCTCTAGGGGCTTGTTTGAGACCGTATAAGGCTTTGGACAGTTTGTAAACATGATTAGGAAAATCTGGATTTTCAAAACCCGGTGGTTGTTTGACATAAACCTCCTCATCTATGTAGCCATTAAGAAAAGCACTTTTAACATCCATTTGATATAGCTTAAAACCTTTAGATGCTGCAAAAGCTAACAAAATTCTTATGGCTTCTAATCTAGCGACAGGAGCAAAAGTTTCATCAAAATCTAGACCTTCAACTTGAGTGAAACCTTGAGCAACCAACCTAGCCTTATTCCTAACCACAACCCCATCCTCACTTTGTTTATTTTTAAATACCCATTTAGTTCCAATTAAAGTGTGACCTTGAGGTGGAGGTACAAGTTCCCAAACATTATTTCTTTCAAAATTTTCTAACTCTTCTTGCATGGCAATAATCCAAGATTCATTAGTGAGTGCGTGTGATATATCTTTGGGTTCAAAAGAAGCAACAAAAGCAGAATGAGCATAAGAGTTTGGATCGCAAAACCTGGACCGTGTGACTCGTTCGTGCAAGCTTCCAATCATCTGTTGTGGAGGATGATCTTTGTAAAAATGTAGGGGAACAGATGTCTCACAAGCTTCTTCTTCATTAGGTTCATCGTAGATTGATGAGCTTGTGACTTGTGGATGATCAGGACCAGCATAGGTGATAGACGAAGCTTGTTCAATGTCCGGAGCTGGACACGTGTCAACTTCGGAACTACCAGGCAGTATCACTGATTCTTCTTCATCTTCGAAAATACCCTCCCCCTGAGGATACGGATCTGGTCCTGCAACACCGGAGCTAGTACCTGGGCTAGCTTCATCAAAAGATACTTCACAAGTCTCAACAATTTTGTTAGTGTTAAGTAAAAGCACACGGTAGCCTCTAGTATGAGACGGATAACCAAGAAACATGCCATCAATGGATCTAGGTTCAAATTTATCAAGATTACCATGTTTCTTAACAAAGCATTTGCAACCAAAGACACGAAAGTGCGTAACACTAGTGTCGGTGGTTTGGAACCGGCAGATCTCCCGACACTACTAAAGTGTTAGAGGAGTTTGATGTTCGGTGTGGGCGCGCGAAGATTCAAGAAGGTGAATAGTAAATGACGCAGGAGACACAAGAGTTTACGTGGTTCGGGCCGTCTGAGCGTAATACCCTACTCCACGGGTGTGTTGGTGTTGTATTAGCTGTATGAGCTTGTGTTGGGCGTCTATGGCGCGTGTCTCTAGCCCCACTCCACGTGCAGAGTCCGTCGTTGGCCTGTCCTTTTATAGTATAAGGGCAGGCCGTTACAAGTTAGCCTGGCCCGACATGTGGCCCCAGCAGTTACTAGTATTGACACTTATTCAACACATTTAATTGTCCTTAACGACCGGGTAATGGGCTTTGACAGCACCGTTACTGGTAATTAAGGTCATCCGATCGTGTGTCATTAATATGGTTTAATGACACTTAATCGTGTCTTGAAGTCCTTGATTCCCCTGTGAAGATCCGGATCCATTATGGAGTCTTCCGGAGATCAGTGGCTGAAGCTCCGACGGTTGGACACGTGGCAGCTCTGGAGCATACTGTGGGAAACAGGTACCTCCGGAGCTACCTGACACGTGTCAGGTCCGGAGCTTCTCTCGGTCTGGGGTTAAGTCCGGAGGTGCCATTTCGGTACATGGCCCGGAGCTTCCCCCTTGTGGGCGGTAGCTCCGGTTTGATAGTACACGTGGCGACCCTGGGATCAACCAGGTTGGAGAAGCGGGTCCGGTTATATCTGACATGTGGGCCTCCGAAGGTCTTCAAATCAAGTAGATGACTTTCCTTTGAGATCTTTGTAACCTCAAGGGGTGTACGGTTTCTAGGGTACTGACAGTGGCCCCCCTGGACCTACCTCCGAGGAAGACCACTGGGGTGAAGTCATTCCGCCGGAGGTGTGTCCATCCTCGCGACTTTTGAACTGAGTCTTCAAAGGTCTTCGGAGGTGCTGTTGACGAGGATTTGGAGTTAAATCCTTGCCGCGTGGCGTATCCCACGTGCGGCAGATGAGATCTTTGTCGTGCGGATCTCATGCAATTGAAGGTCGCCGGTTCCCGATAGAAAACCGTATCGGTTCCGCGCGCCTTGTCAGGCCGCCGCCTTCGGGTTTCCCGCCTCATGATGACAACCGTTCGCCTGGGTAAGAACCTCGACTTGATCGTTCGGGTGGTCCCGGGCCCCCTTGTCATCGGCTGGGTGAATTTTTGAGTGGTATCTTCGACTTCCTTGTGGTTTCCATCCAAGCGTTGCGAGGGCTTACTTAAGAAGGAAAGCGCGCACCGTCGGGAGTTCTTCACGCCTCCCATCTGATCTTGCGCTCAAACTCCCAACTTGTGCTTCGCTTTTCTTCTCTTGCCTAGCCGTGCCGCGATGGAGTTGGGTCTCCGCGAGAGTCGCTTGAAGACCGACGGTGACCTGAAGAAGGTCCGGGCCCTCATGGGATGGTCCTCGGACTTCTTCAACCGCTCGGTCCGTGCCGGTGGAGAGCTCCCGTTTGAGAAGGAGCACTCCGGCGAAATGGTGTACTTCTCCTCGTACGCCATGGTGGGGTTGATCCCACCTTTTTCTTCCTTTTTCTTGATGCTGCTAGACTTCTATGGTCTGCAGTTGTATCATCTTGGTCCCCACTCCATTCTTCTTGTGTCCATTTTCGTCCACTTCTGTGAGATGTGGGTGGGCATCCCCCCTGCATTGAACTCTTCCGGACCTTCTTCACCGTCCATACCACCGGCAGGAGCAATGAGTACCTTGGCTTCTACTACTTCGTGAAGCGCAATAAGTGCCCATTCAAGTACCTCCGGTCATTTCCCTCTGGGAAGTGGGATGACTGGAAGAAGGACTGGATAGTCGTCCGGGTGGAGGAGCACGAGAGGCTGGAGCTGCCCAAAGGCCTTACCAGCATCGACACGACAATCTGGAGTGAAGCTCCAGTGCTGGTGGAAGCCTTCAACCCTGCTTTGACCAGGATCCGCCAATGCGTGGAGGGAGGATTGACTCCTCAGACGGTGTTTTGCAACTTCTTGGTCAACAGGTGGGCGCCGCTGAAGAGCAGAGAGAAACTCGCATGGGCCCTCAACAGCATGATGGACGACGACCGGGTCGAGACCGGGCTGAAGTCCAACATGGTGGGGAAAACCTTGGAGTTCCACCTCAAGAAGTTCCAACACGGCATCGACGTCGATGGCGACGACTTGACTCCGCCATCAGCTTTTCTTCCTATGAACGTGGAAGTGGAGTTTAGCAGGGAGCTCCGGCAGAAGATGCCCGTGCTTGACGACCTTGGTGTCGTCGAGAGAAGATCAACCACCGGGGTAGCGATCCCCGGAATGCCCGAGGATGGCTCCGACCCTGCTCCGAAGCTGAGGGAAGATGTCGTCGGCAAGGGCAAGGAGCTGGCGGATGAACCCGTTAGCCGGAAGAGGAAGCTGCAGTACGCCGACGGAAGGCCTGTCAGGCCCGCTACTTCTACATCAGCTCCTTCTCCCCGGAGGGGAAGGTCTTGTACAACTGCGGCGACTGTTCCCGTAGTGGGGTCCTCCCGGGGCGCGACTGTTCCCGCAGTGGGGTCCTCCCGGGGTGTTAGCTCCGGGCATGCGACTCCAGCACCTGGGCCGGTGGAGGCCTCTAGGTCCGGGGGTTCTTCCCGATCGAGGGGGGGCCTCGACTCGGGAAACACCCGTGGCCGCGACGAGTTCCAGGGGGCCTTCCGGAGCTTCCACGCCGGCTATGACCAGCCCAGAACACCCAGGAAAAAGATTCCGCGCAAGCTGGTGCGGAAGCCTCCCAAGGTAATTTTTAATCTTTACCTTGGATAGTTGTTTTAATTGTAGTAACTATTTTTTAAGTTTCTTCGTTCATCATCTGCAACGTCCCCAAGAAGGGGAGTGAGGCTCCACCCTCAGCCACAGCAGCTGAAGCTGTGAGGGTGGAAGCTTCTGCTCCTGTCCCGGTGCCGCCCCGAGTGGTGGCTGAAGCTTCGACAGCTCCGGCGCCGGCTGTCGTGGTCATGGACCTCGACTCATCCCTAGAGGCTCCCGTGGTAGCGCCAGACCGCGGGAGTGAAGATGCGCTAGCGGCACCTGTCCCGGAGGTTGAAGCTCCGGGTCCTGGTGCTGAGATGATGAAAGCTCCGGCCGTTGAGCCGGAAGAAGCTGTGATTCCGGCCCTAGAGCCGGAAAGTGTCAAAGCTCCGGCGGTCGAGCCGGAGGTGATTGAAGTCCCGGCGTGCACACCGGAAACTGAGGAAGTTCCGGCAGTTGGGCCAGCTACCTCCGAAGCACCGGCCGCTGAGCCGATCGATGTTGAAGATCTTCCGGCTCCCGAGCCGGTTGTTGGAGAGGTGTCGGAGCCCGAGCCCCCATCGGAGGAGGTGCCCAGACCGGAGCCAGCAGCGGCTCCTGCTCCGGAAGTGACGACGTCGGAGGTACCTGCGGCCAAGCCGGAGTGCCCAAGCGAAGTCGTTGGCCCCCTGCCTGAGGGGGTGAACGAAGACCTGGCGGCGGGGCCCTCCTCGATGGCGACTGAGGCCATCCCGGAGGACGACCCTAGTACCATGGAGACACAGGGGACCACTCTTGTGGAGTGGGACCCAATTTTTGTATCTGAAAACCCGCTGGAACCAGCGGAGGAGACCCCAGCAGGTCCGGAACCTATCCCGTTGTCACTGTCCATTGACAACGCATGTTCCAGTCAGCGTCAAGTTCAACTGGCCTTCTTCCACGACAGCAAGGCTCTTTAAGAGGAGAGCCAAACCCTTAGGAGGTGGCGTAACTGGCTCTACTTCGAGACCAAGCTGGCGCAGTCAAGGCTAGCGGATGACAAAGAGTGGATCAAACGGGAGAAGATCCGCCTGGAGTACTGGGGTAAATTATTAGATGACAGGAAGAGTTTGACTCGCGCCCTCGATGCTCAATCCCGGGAGATCTACGATCAGGCCAAAGCAGCCAATAGTGCGGCCGATGAACGCCACGAAAGGCTTGAGGCCATTAACACTACACTCATCAAGCGCCGAGAGGCACTTGAAGAGAGGGAGAAACGGCTCGAAGATGAAGAGCAAAAAGTCCTAGAGCTGCGGGATGACGTCCTGAGGAGGGAGGAGGAGCTCTCCGAGAAGGTGGCTCTGGCTGACAAGGGCCTTGAGGAGCGCGCCAAGAAATTGGAAGAGCGCTGTGTAGAGGAGGAGAAGAAGGCCTGGGTGCGAGGGCAGGAGCTCCATGAACGGGAGTGTGTCCTCGTTGCCAGGGAAAAGAAAGTGAGGGGCAGGGAGAAGGACCTGGTCGACCGCCAGAACAAGATCCACCTCCGGGAGGAGGAGCTCGGAAAACTCGAGAAGCGGGTTGCTGAGAAGATTCAGCAGAATGCCAAAGAAGTTGAGCGCCTCACCTGTGAGAACTCCGAACTGGTGGCGGCCAGAAGATCTTTGGAAGAATTGAAAGGCTTGAGGACTGCAGACTCCCTACAAATTTGGGAGTTCCTGGGCAAGGCCAACGACGCGCTGACACCAATGGGCTTCAGTCCCGTGCGCCCGGATGATCCGGAGCCGGAGCCAGACCTAGCGCTGCAGGCATTGAGCTCGGCAGGTAGCAAGCTCTCCAAGGTGGGCGATGTCATCGCGGACCAATTGGAGGTTGAGGGGCAATCCCTGGCGAAGAACGTCGCAGAGTACGTGCTGACGTGCTACACCAGCCGGAACTCCCAATTTCCTCTGGACCTGGTGCTTGAAGGTCCTGTCGAAGGAGAAGGGGAAGCTGCCCGAGCCAACGTGTCGGAGGTTGCCCAGAAAGTCGCTCAATTCTTCCATAGGGTCTAGAACCATCTCCGTAGTTCCCACTTGTATCCTCTCTTCTTCTTCCTCAATTTTGTAATCCCTTGTCTCCAGATGAATGAAATCCCCAAATTTTTGTGAATTTCACTTTTTGTCTTCAACACTTTTGTCTTCACTAGGCCCCCTGGTAGATGTACACAATTTGATTGTGAACATGTACCAAGCGGATATTATGTTTTGTTGAAGACTCATTTTCTTCGAACTTGTAGAGCATAGGTCCGAAGTCTTTGATGATGAAGGCCCCCTGAGGTCAAACTGACTACCGTCGGAGCTTAGTAGCTCCGGTAATAGTCCCTATCAACGCATAGAGCATCGACAGTTAGTCCTCCGGGGTGTCGGAGCTTAGTAGCTCCGGCAGTGACCTTTGCCAACACTTAGTTTGTTGGCAGCAGACTCCATTTGCGGGGTCTTCTCACCATCTTTTATTCAGCATCGACGGCTGGTCCCCCTAGCTTTACCGAAGCTTGATTACTCTGGTGATGCTCGTTTTCAATGTGTAACATCGATTACAAGCCACCTAGGGAGTCGGAGCTTTGTTAGCTCCGGCTTTTCTCCATCAACGTGTATTTTATTTTTCCTGCACATTGAAGTCAAGAAAAATAGTAAAATTCGTTTCTTGCCTATAACTTCGTCGCGTCTTACGATTCTCAAGAAAGTTTTAGGTCAAACGCGATTCTAGACACAATCGAATGCGTTGCCTTTTCTTCCGGATTCAATTGTATTTGGACTCGCCTTACTTCGGCCTGCCGGGGTGTAGGTAGAGTGCCGTACTTAGGGTGCTTGACCAGGCTAAGTTGATAGCACACTCCAGCCCTAGATTGGCTTGGCGGCTTTCAGGCGAGTTGGCCAGGAACAATATTTGAATCCAAAAGAATTGACAATACAACTCGTATCGTAAATAAACCGGTCGAACTAAAATTTCTTAAGAATTGCACGTCTTTGTTATAGACAAGAAAGAGAAAAATAAAAAATGTTGAGCCTGTACAAAATAAATGCACGTGGAGTCTGTTTCACATGAAGATGTCTTTCATTATAGGTCCGGGGTACAGGGGAAACAAGTACACTCTTAGGGTACGGAACCAGGCTAAGCGTGTTTCATTTCTCGTTTGACCCAGGGTAGCTAGCCACACTTTTAGTCCTGAGACTGTGACAAGTGTTGCATGAACTTTGCGGACCTTTCGGGAAAGGTCCGGCTGTTCTCCTGGAGGAACTACCCGACTCTGTACAATGACTCTATAACATACACCTCAAGTTACTCAAGACTCACCTCCGTGGTATTAAGTGTAGAACTTACGGAGGTGCTCGATGTTCCAAGGATTTGGGAGAGGTGTCCCATCCTCGGTAGCCAAGCGAACGCTTCCGGGACGGGATACTTTAATCACTCGGAAGGGTCCCTCCCAGCCGGGGGAGAGTTTGTTTAACCCTTCTCTGGATTGTATTCTCCGTAGCACCAGATCGCCTTCCTCGAGCTGTCGGTTGTGTACATGGCGCTGATGATAACGCCGTAGGGCTTGGCGATATCGGGCATTCCAAACAGCTGTTTGACACCTTCCCTCCTCTAGGAGGTCTAGGTCTTCACGCCGGAGCTGGTCCTGCGCGGCTTCGTCGAAGGTCCGGACCCGGAGTGAACCCAAGGTGATTTCCGGAGGAAGGATTGCTTCAGCTCCGTACACCAGAAAGAAGGGTGTCTCTCCAGTTGACCGGTTTTGAGATGTCCTGTTGGCCCATAAAGTGGGCGGAAGCTCTTCGATCCAGTTGGCTAAATGTTTTTTCAAGCGCTCATAGGTGCGCGTTTTGAGTCCTTTAAGGATTTCAGCATTTGCTCTCTCGGCTTGGCCATTGCTGGCTGGGTGAGCTACAGAGGCGTAGCAAACTTGAATGCCGAGGTCTTCGCAATATCCTTGAAATGCAGAGCTTGTGAATTGGGTCCCATTATCAGTGATGATTTTGTTTGGGACTCCATATCTGCATACAATGTACTGCAAAAAGTTGATAGTAGATTGCTTGTTGATTGTCACAACTGGAGTTGCTTCCGGCCACTTGGTGAACTTATCAATGGCGACGTACAGGAACTTGTAACCTCCGACGGCTCTTGGGAAAGGTCCCAAGATGTCCATCCCCCACAGAGCGAAGGGCCATGTAGGAGGTATCATTTGTAGGGGCTGAGCTGGTGTGTGAATTTGCTTTGCATGGAATTGACATGATTCACATTTCTTCACCAGCTCAGTTGCATCCTGGAGTGCTGTAGACCAGTAGAAACCATGCCAAAAGGCTTTACCAACCAGCGTGCGGGAAGATGCGTGGTTCCCACACTCACCTCCACTGATTTCTGCGAGGAGTTCACAACCTTCTTCCCTTGTGATGCACCGCATTAGGATGCCATTAGCACCACGCCGGTAGAGATCCCCTTCTACCAGCGTGTATCTTTTAGCCAATCTGACTACTTGGTCAGCGGATACATCATCGTCAGGAAGGATGTTGTCTTTCAAGTAGCTCTAGATCTCCGAGATCCATGCATCGGAACTAACTTGAGTTTTTGAGTCTTGCGTGCTGGGTTGCTCGAAGCTCCCGGCAGCACCTACGACCCTTGATGGCTGGCATGGTAACAGGGCCATTGGGACCGTCAGCTTCGGGATGCTGATCTCGCCCCCTTCGCTCAGTTCGGCAGGCTAAGCTGTTGGCTTTGACAACCTCCGGACAAAAATTCCGTCTGGAGCCAGAGCTCCGGTTGACGCTTTCGTCGAGAGTTCGTCAGCTTCAGCGTTATGGGCTCGCTGAACATGGTGGAGATCTAGGACTTCAAAGTCCTTCTGAAGCCTCTGGACTTCAAGGAGGTAAGCAGCTAGCTGGAGATTATTGCAGGAACATTCACCCTTCACCTGCTTAATGATGAGCTGCGGATCTCCCTTGACCAGCAGTTGCTTGACACCATATGACAGTGCCACCTTTAGTCCGTAGATGAGCGCTTCGTACTCTGCCATGTTGTTGGTCGCCTTGAAGTCAAGGTGTACCATGTATTTCACCTTCTCCCCGGTCGGTGCAAGGAGAAGGATTCCAGCTCTGCCCCCCTGCTTCTGCATGGAGCCGTCGAAATAGAGGTTCCAGTGAGGCTCAGTGAAGGCTGGAGCTTGATGCTCCGTCTTCTGCTCACTGGGGCCCCAGGGTTTGATGGAGAGGGAGTCCATTCTGCCACAAAATCTGCCAATGCTTGATTGCTTGCCTTGAAATAAATTCAAGATCAAATTCAACCAATTCCACTGCCCACTTTGCAATATTCGCAGTTGAATTGGGATTATGCAAGATTGCTCAAAGTGGGTAAGAGGTCACCACTGAGACTTTGTGAGCTTGGAAGTAATGGCGAAGCTTCCTGGAGGCAATAAGAACTGCATAGAGCAGCTTATGCACCTCTAGGTATCGAGTCTTGGCATCATGTAGTACTTCACTAATGAAGTACACTGGGTGCTGAATGGTCCAGACCCTCCCGGAGGGGTCCGGAGCTTCCTCTTCACTGACCCAGATCCTCTCGGAGGAATCCGGATTTTCTTCGGGGACCTCCGGGTCCTGGCTGGAGGAACCCGGGGCTTCTTCAGAAGCGACCTGGACCCTCCCGGAGGAATCTGGGTCTCCTGAAGTGACTTCTTGTGGATTCGAGTCTGGGAGCTGGGACCCAGACTCGCTTTCAGGTACCTCCGGACCCTCCCGAAGGGGTCTGGATTCTTGAGTATGAGGTAGCTCTGGTCTCTCCGCAACCAGAACCATACTGATGACTTCATCAGTTGCTGAAATGTAAAGCAACAAAGGCTCACCAGGGTTCGGAGCTACCAGAATTGGTAGGGCGGTGAGGAACTGTTTCAGCTCCTGGAATGCCTTCTCTGCTTCTTCGGACCATTGGAATGGTCCGGACTTCCTCAATAACTTGAAGAAGCGGAGTGCCCGTTCCGCCAGTCTTGAAATGAACCGGCTGAGGGCCGCTAGACATCAAGTCAACTTTTGGACGTCTTTGATGCGGGTTGGTGGCCGCATGTCTTCAATGGCCTTAATCTTCGCCGGATTAGCTTCTATGCCCCGGTGACTTACCAGGAAACCGAGAAGTTTTCCGGAGCTAACCCCGAAGACACACTTGTCTGGGTTTAGCTTTGTGCGGGTGGCCCGCAGCTTGTCGAAGACAGCCTGCAAGGTGTCAAGGAGTGACTCCTTGTCCCTGACCTTGACCACGATGTCATCGACGTACACTTCCACTATGTCTCTAATGAGTTCTTCAAAAGTTTTGTACATAGCTCGTACAAAAGTTGAAGCTGCATTCTTGAGACCAAAGGGCATGGCTGTATAACAGTACAATCCATCTACTGTGATGAATGAGGTATGCTCTTCATCTTCCCTAGACATCCTAATTTGATGATACCCGGAATATGCGTCTAGGAAACACAGTAATTCACACCCGGAGGTGGAATCCACTATCTGATCTATTCTAGGTAATGGGAATGGATCTTTTGGACATGCCTTATTTAGTGTGGTGTAGTCGATGCACATCCGAAGCTTCCCGCCGGCCTTGGGCACAACGACTGGGTTTGCCAGCCATTTTGGATGGAAGACTTCTCGGATGAATCCAGCTTCGAGTAACTTCTTCACTTCTTGTCGGATGAAGTTCTGTCGCTCTACGGATTGCTTCCGAGGCTTCTGATGCACAAACCGGGCGTCGTGGTAGATCTTCAGATTGTGCTCAATCACTTCCCTGGGGATCCCAGGCATTTGTGACGGTTGCCAGGCAAACGCGTCGACGTTAGCCCGGAGGAAAGTGATGAGCGCGTATTCCTATTTGTTGTTCAATCCCCCCGATATACAGGGGGTCTGAGCGGCATCGGAACCAATTTGGACGACTTTGACGGGAATGTCGGTGTCGCCACTTGGCTGCACACGAGGTGCAGAAGTCGAGCCTCGTTGACGAATGCTCGGGGGTTTTGGAGCTTGCTCTTGCCTGGAGTCCTCCTCTTGCGCCGTGGTGAGTGCATGGAGTTCTTCCAGAGCAGTTACTCCGGCAGTACAATCTCCGTGGATCCGGAGAACGCCTACTGGCGTTGGCATCTTCAACACCAGATAACCATAATGAGCAGCTGCCATGAATTTGTACAGGGCAGGCCTACCCAAGATGGCATTGAAGGGTAAGTTGATCTGAGCGACGTCGAAGACCAACTTCTCGGTGCAGTACTTCTCCCGTGTCCCGAAGGTAACGGGGAGAGTAATAGCTCCGAGTGGGGTAATGGCCCCCGGACCTACTCCGGAGAAAGGTCGAGAGGGGTGGAGATCCGAAGGTCGGAGTTAAAGCTTAGTAAAAGCTTCGAAGCATATGAGGTTAAGCCCCGAACCTCCGTCTACCATGACGTGGTGGAGCTGGATGTTGTTGATGGTAGGAGATACCATCAAAGGTAACTGACCTGCTCCAACCATGCTCCGAGGGCAGTCCGAAGCATCAAAAGTGATGGCTGCGCCCATCCACTTCCAATGAGGTTCTGGCCTGACTGTAGGAGCTACAACAGCCATATCCCAACGCATAGTCTTGATGACACGGCGGGAGGTGATGTCCCATGATCCACCAAAAATGGTGTTCATGGTCTTCCGACGCTCGTTGTCTGAGACGTCAGAATCATCGTCGACGGAGGTGTAAACGGCCTCTAGGACCTTTTTGGGATCCTGAAGTCCTAACTCCTCTTCAGCCGGAGCTTCGTAGACTTTTTGCTTTCCTTCCCTCTGTCGGAAAGGAGATTCTTCCCGGCGCTTGTTGTCGCGCTCGGCAAGGTTTTGGACCTCCCGGCAGTCTTCCAAACTGTGGCTGCCCGTTTTGTGAATTGGGCACCACACCTTGGGCTTGCTACCATCTTCAGAAGACGGTCGAGGTCGCTTTTCGGGGCGTGGTCCCCGGCCACCCGGAGCTGCAGCAGCTGCAACATTGGATGTACCGGCCGACGGCTTCTTCTTGCCGTTGGTCTTTTTCTTCTTCTTGCCATTCCCGGAGGTAGCGGCTTCTTCTTTGGAGGATTTCTTGTGACCCTCCGGGGTTCGTTTGGAGTGTATCTCACGGCCCTCCGCAGCTCTGGCACATTTGTTAGCCAAGTTGAAGAGTTCCGTGACGCTGGTGATCTCCTTGATCGCCAGTTTCTCGAGCATCTTCTTGTCCCGTACACGCTGTCTGAATGACACAATGACAGAGGCGCTAGAGATAGAAGGGATAGTGTTTCGTACCTGAGAGAACCTCTGGATGAATGATCGCAGGGATTCTCCCCCTTTTTGCACGACTGCAAAAAGGTCCAGTTCAGTGCCTGGTTGGGTGTATGAACTCCCGAAGTTGGCGGTGAACTACCGGCACAACTCCTCCCAACTGTTGATAGATTTGGGTGGAAGGCTCATAAACCAGGACCTGGCGGTCCCAGTTAAGGCCACTGGAAAATAATTGGCCATCATGGCCTCGTTTCCTCCAGCTGCCAAGATTGCAGTGGAGTAGATCTGAAGAAATTCGGCGGGATTGACAGTCCCGTTGAATTTTTCCGGCAGGTGAGGCCGGAACTTCTTTGGCCACCTGACCATACGCAGATGTATGGCCAGAGCTAAACAGCCTCCTCCTACTCCTTCAGGAGCAGAAAGGTCATGAGCTTCCCGTCTTTCACGAGCACACTCAATATGGACTCGGCCATCTTGTTGGCGGTATCGGCGATCAAGCTCCGCCCAGAGGTCATGAGTTGATAGCCTAGATACCGTGTGAGTGCGTCGTGCCCCGGAGGGCAATGATGTCACTTGTTGTGATGCATCACGTCTCCTGTTATTGGAAACGTGCAGACCAAGTCTACCAGACAAAGTCCGCCTCTGCAACGGGGCTCGTCCTGAAGGAGGAGGACCCTGGTTGCTGAGGCGTTCGGCTGCTGCTGCAACCAAATGTTCCACATCGGCCCTCCACTATTCCAGTGCATCCCGGGATGCATCCGGAGGTGGTGGGTGTTGGAGAAGAGCACGCGCTGCATGGAGTGTGTGTTCCGGGTTGTCATGATTTGTCGACGCAGTGATTGACGCCGGCGCACCATCGCGCTGCCCAGCTTGATTTGCTGGTGGAGGCGGTGGTGGTGGGAGTGTGACTCCTGCTGGTGCTGAGGCTCCTGCTGGTGGCTGCATATTGGAGGGATTGCCCCCAACATCCTGAGCAGTAGGTTGACCGTTGGATGATCCAGCAGCTGAGTTCACCATTCTCAAAATCTCAGGCGCCCCTACCTGGCGCGCCAACTGTCGGTGGTTTGGAACCGGCAGATCTCCCGACACTACTAAAGTGTTAGAGGAGTTTTATGTTCAGTGTGGGCGCGCGGAGATTCAAGAAGGTGAATAGTAAATGACGTAGGAGACACAAGAGTTTACGTGGTTCGAGCCGCCCAAGCATAATACCCTACTCCACGGGTGTGTTGGTGTTGTATTAGCTGTATGAGCTTGTGTTGGGCGTCTATGGCGCGTGTCTCTAGCCCCACTCCACGTGCAGAGTCCATCGTTGGCCTGTCCTTTTATGGTATAAGGGCAGGCCATTACAAGTTAGCCTGGCCTGACATGTGGCCCCGGCGGTTACTAGTATTGACACTTATTCAACACATTTAATTGTCCTTAATGACCGGGTAATGGGCTTTGACAGCACCGTTACTGGTAATTAAGGTCATCCGATCGTGTGTCATTAATATGGTATTAATGACACTTAATCGTGTCTTGAAGTCCTTGATTCCCCTGTGAAGATCTGGAGCTGTTATGGAGTCTTCCGGAGATCAGTGGCTGAAGCTCCGACGGTTGGACACGTGGCAGCTCTGGAGCATACTGTGGAAAATAGGTAGCTCCGGAGCTACCTGACACGTGTCAGGTCCGGAGCTTCTCTCGGTCTGGGGTTAAGTCCGGAGGTGCCATTTCGGTACATGGCCCGGAGCTTCCCCCTTGTGGGCGGTAGCTCCGGTTTGATAGTACACGTGGCGACCCTGGGATCAACCAGGTTGGAGAAGCGGGTCTGGTTATATCTGACATGTGGGCCTCCGAAGGTCTTCAAATCAAGTAGATGACTTTCCTTTGAGATCTTTGTAACCTCAAGGGGTGTACGGTTTCTAGGGTACCGACAACTAGGCCTATGTCCAAACCGGAGCTCATATGGTGTTTTACCTAGCTTAGCACGCAAGAAAACACGATTTGAGACATAACAAGCGGTTGCTAACGCATCAGCCCAAAATTTCCTAGGAGTTTGATATTCATAAAGCATAGTCCTAGCCATCTCAACTAAGGTTCTGTTCTTTCTTTCTACAACACCGTTTTGTTGAGGTACATATGGTGAAGAGAATTGATGATCTATTCTATTTTCAGCACAAAAGTGATCAAAAGATTGATTTTTAAATTCAGTTCCATTATCACTTCTAATTGCTTTTAATGATCCTGGGTAATCAATTGATAATCTAAGAAATAAAGTTCTAAAGTGACTAAAAACTTCATTCTTAGACGCCATAAAGTAAACCCAAGAGTATCTAGAATAATCATCAACGATAACAAGAACATACCATTTACCTCCGAAGGATTGAACACGTGAAGGTCCTGCGGTGTCAAGATGCAAAAGTTGACATGGTTCAGTTGTCATGATCATTGTGAGAGGAGTATGTGAACCTGTAACCATCTTAGCATGTGTACAAGAATAGCACACAATTTCTTTGTCCCCTTTAAGCTTAGGCAACCCACGTATGCGATCAAGAGCACTAACACGCGTTAGGTGATCAAAGCCTACGTGACCAAGTCTACGATGGCAAAAATATAAGTCCTTTGAATCATTAGCAACTAGACACCTATGCTTAGAGGAAGACATATCAAAATCAGCTTTAAAAACTCTTCCAAAACGAGACATGTTAAAAATAAGCTCACCATTTGAACCTACAACTTTGCAGCAGTTTTTATTGAAAATAATTTCTAGATTTTCATCAAGCAATTGTGAAACAGAAAGCAAGTTGTATTTCAAATTTTGAAAAGTGCCACATCCTTCAAAGTGTAGTGATCATTTACTCTAACTGAACCCTTAGCAATTATAGGAGTTGAAGAATTATCGGCAAAAGTAACATTCTCTACACGTGACACAAAAGAGAGGGAGGAGAACCAATCTTTGTTACCGGTCATGTGGCGTGAGCAACCTGAATCCACAATCCAAATGTTCTCCTTCCTCAAACGTGTAACCTACATAGAAGCACAATACGTCGATGACTCAATACTAGGGTTAGTCAAAAGGCTTTTAGGAATCCAGTACTGAGTCACGTGACGTGCAGCAGGAAAAACACGCGAAAGCTGAGATAAAACAGTATGTTTATGAGTCGAAGTTTGAGGTTTTCTATTCTTAACTCTTTTAGCACAAAAACCAGTAGCTCCGGAGGTAAAAGCAGCAGTTCTAAAAGACAAGGCTGAAGCTCCGGAAACAAAAGCTGAAGTTCCGAAGGAAACAACAGAAGGTCCGGGAGCTCTTGGAGCTATCGGAACTATCGGAGCTGCTTTTGTGGATTTCTTACCAGAAGGTCCGGAAGCTACCTTTTCAAATTTCTGACTCACTAAAGCAGGTTGTGTTTTTCTAATTGCATGAAAGTTATAAGATCTAGCAATTTTTCTTTCCTTTTTCTGTTGTTTAGCTAGTCTATAACAAAAATCTATGACATGACCATCTCTACCACAGAAGGTACAATGAAATTTAACTTTGTGTTCATGTCTAGATGAGCAAGCAATATTTTTATTTGAAACCGAATGAGACAACACTCCTGCAGATTTGAAAACCACTCCCTTTTGTTTAGGAACTGTTTGAATCAAACCACTTCCTAATGTCTTCACAATTTTAGGTGGATGTGCCTTAGCATGAGCATGAGAATCAAAACCCAAACCAGTTTTATCATTGCATGACTTGGAAGAATTCAGCAGCAAGTTTAGGTTCTTATTCCCATTACAAAACCGATCTAATGTCCTATGCATGTCATCAAGTTTATTGGACAGATCAAGGCAATTTTCACATGAAGTTTTTCCTTTTAGTTTGCAATTGGAACAAAATTTAACTTCATGAGAACGTAAAGCATTGTTTAATATAGAAATTTCATTCATAGCATTCTGTATTTTCTTATCAAGATCATCACAAGTAGAACAATGCAAATCAATTGTAGAACAGCTAGCATCTTTCATGTTTTTATTATTAAGTGCAGCAAGCTCTTTGTTCTTTTCAATTTCTTCATCAAGTCTATCTAGAGTGGAGGAGTGTGCACTTCTTAATGTGGACAATTGTTCATAGATAAAGTCACATGAGGGACATGCATCATCACTAGGAATCAAAGTTTTTAAACGGTTAATTTCAGGTTCTAGTGATTCAATTTTAGCAGCATTATCCCTAAGCTTTTTGTCCTTTTTCTTGAAAATAATAGTTGCACGAGAAATAGCATCACACATTTCATTGCAGGTAGAACATACCTCACCGTCTTCACTGTTGTGTTCTGCATCCTCCTGACTTGATCTTGATCTTGTTTTGCCCGCCATGAAGCATAAGTTGGCCAAATCGTCATCATCTTCATCACTTTCAAAGTCTACATCACTTGAACTAAGTTCTTGAAGTGCGGTGATGAAGCTATTAATCATCTTGCGTCCTATGGTACCCTTCTTTTTCTTTTTGTTGGAATTTCCAGAGGAGGTTCGGACCTTGCTTTGTTTTTCTTCCCGGGTGGTCGGACCTGAAAGGTTAGGGCATTCTGTACGAAAGTGTCCCGTTTTACCACATTCAAAACAGCGTTGAGGTCCGGAGCTTCCTCTCCTTCTAGTTCTCACATCCTGCAATGCTTTTGAGAATCTAGTAGAGATGAGTGCCAACTCCTCTTCTGGAAATTCTTCGATCTGCTCCAGGGTTAGTGAGGACAATAAAGCAAGAGTATTGCAAGATGATGATTGGATGGAGCTAGACATATCACGTTGTGAAACAAATGCAATAGACTTATTTGGGTTCTTACGTGCTAGGATGTCAATTTCATGAGTTTTTAGTTTAGAATAAAGTACATCTAATGTAAGAGAACTCATGACAGTTGATTCACGAATAGATGTTACTTTCATCTCCCAAATTGACATGTCTAACGCACTAAGAAGTTGCCTAGCATTCTCAGCATCAGAAAAATTTACATTGACACTACGTAAATTGCTGAGAAATTTATTGAAACGAGCAAAAAGGTCATCGATAGACTCACCAGGTTGCATCTCAAAACGCATATATTCCTTTTTGAACATATCTTGTTTTACCTCCTTGATTGTGTTGGAGCCTTCATGATAATCACAGAGAGCTCTCCAAACATCGTATGCTGATCGGAGGTGCGCGACACGATCAAAGTCGCTTTGAGTGAGTCCTTGGATGATCAAGTTTCGGGCTTTGTTGTTGTTGTCGATGTCCCGTAGGTTTGTGGCCATGACTTGATCATTAGGTTGCACTTCATAAGGCTTATACACCTTCTCCCATATTGCAAAGCCTTGTGCCTGGATAAAAGCCTCCATGCGTGCCTTCCAAACCTGAAAATCAATACCAGCAAACACACAAGGTTTGGCGGAGTACTTCTCCATGATGATTAGTCAAAAACACGTGCAAATCACAAAGATTAGAGCACCGTGGCTCTGATACCAATTGTAGGATCGAAGAGCACGTGAAAAGCTACCAGAGGGGGGTGAATGGTAGATTTAAAAATCTTACGCAGCGGAAACAATTAAACCCCAAATCCTTGCGGCAGAAAAATGATCTGTTGAAGAAATCGTGTGTGAGACTAATCTAAACGTGTTTCACTGTGACAAAAGTGATAGATATCAGAGATAATCAAGTCACGAAGACAACACAAAAAGAATCACTCAAATCCGATGAGAAAAACTCAAGTTATGATCAAAAGATCAAACAATGGTCAATCTGTCCTGCCCGAGAAAAACAGTTCTGAAATGCTGCAACGAAACTCGTGTAGATCAGAAACCAAAAATCCAATGACAGTGAAATTTTGACGGATGATATATAATCAACTTGTGAAGACAACCCAAAAAGAATCACGTCAATTGGATCTGTAAAACTCGAGTTATGATAAAACCACCTACGAAATGTAGTGCTGTCCAGAAACTCGACGAGTAAAACTTGTTCTGGAATAAGTCGGACGAACAAGGCACAAAAGTTCCTTCAACCTACGAATTTTATTCAATAGAACACAAGAGGAACAGCCCCAAAGTCGTCTACCATGATCTCTGGGTTCCCTTGCTTATATAACCAGCCCTTAGGCCAACCCAATATCAACTAGGACTCCAATCCTACTCAGATCACGAATCCTAACTTTCCATAACTGCTCAAGATTCTTCTATACGCAGATAGAAGCAATCTTAAGACTTCCAAACACCTTAGGAACGTATCCCACATTCCTAAACAACTCAAATTCGTGACACACACGAAATCCTAACATAACCAACTCGATACTTTCCATACCGAGCCATAACCGACTCCGCCGCAGCCAAAGTCATCAACCGGTACGATCCGATCCTTCCGACCAGATATTCCCATTCATAAACCATCTTCGGAACCATGTTGCCACATCATGCACCGCATGCATACGTGCATACACCTTCCTTCGATGTCCAGTAACCTTCATATGCACTGCCCTTGATTCAATCATCCTGCGCGACCTCCTGATCAGCTCAACCACAGTTCCTCCCGAACTTGGTTGTTGGAACCTCATCTCCTCCCTGAGACTAGTCCAATGGATCCCGTCACCAGCCATGTCTTGAACTCAAGCAACACCTGCACATAAATAAACAACCAATCCATACGAGCCCAAGTCTTCGACTTGACTCAAGTTAGTTTCGAACACAACACCTTACGTGAGAACCTCACATAAGCATGTTGCAAAACCATAGTAACACGATATCAGCCATATCATCCAAAACACACCAAAAACTTAGTAAAAGAAGACTAAGCAAACTTTCCAACATTGTAAAACAAGTACGAAACATTGCAAATGAAAAGCAGAAGCACTGCGGTCAAGTTCCGGACCTTGCTAGAGCAACCCGGAGCTTGAGAGGGAGCTAACAAAAGCTAGTAGAATCTAGCGCCGGAGCTTACCAAAACTAGTACAATGAAGCACCTGCCGGAGCTTACCAAAACTAGTAGATCCTAGCACCGGAGCTTACCAAAAACTAGTCAAAACTAGTCAACCCAAAACCGGAGCTAGACAAAGTACGTCGGAGCTTAGCAAAAGCATTCCGGAGCTATCCAATATATGCCGGAGCTATCAAAGACATGCCGGAGCTAAAGATAAAGCTCACCGGAGCTAACCAAAGCTAGTCGGACCTTACCAAGAAGTCAGACCTATCTTCGAACATAGCCGGAGCTACCCAAAACAAGCCGGACCTACCGTCGGACCTTGCTGTAGCTCGGAGCTAGAGTCGGACCTTGATAAAAAAGTGTTTTGGTGATATTCGAAACTTCTATCATCAAAGACAAGTATATTCACTACAAGCCAATGTATTCAGCACACATAGGTCTTACAGAAGTGTTGCATGAACTTTGCGAACCTTCCGGGAAAGGTTCGGCTATTCTCCCGGAGGAACTACCCGACTCTGTACAATGACTCTATAACATACACCTCAAGTTACTACAGACTCACCTCTGTGATATTAAGTGTAGAACTTACGGAGGTGCTCAATATTCCAAGGATTTGGGAGAGGTGTCCCATCCTCGGTGGCCAATCGAACGCTTCCGGGACGGGATACTTTAATCACTCGGAAGGGTCCCTCCCAGCTGGGGGAGAGTTTGTTTAACCCTTCTCTGGATTGTATTCTCCGTAGCACCATATCGCCTTCCTCGAGCTGTCAGTTGTGTACATGCCGCTGATGATAGCGCCGAAGGGCTTGGCGGTATCGGGCATTACGAACAGCTGCTTGGCACCTTCCCTCCTCAAGGAGGTCTAGGTCTTCACGCCGGAGCTGGTCCTGCGTGGCTTCGTCGAAGGTCCGGACCCGGAGTGACCCCAAGGTGATTTCCGGAGGAAGGATTGCTTCAGCTCCATACACCAGGAAGAAGGGTGTCTCTCCAGTTGACTGGTTTGGAGTTGTCCTATTGGCCCATAAAGTGGGCGGAAGCTCTTCAATCCAGTTGGCTCCATGTTTTTTCAAGCGCTCATAGGTGCACGTTTTGAGTCCTTTAAGGATTTCAGCATTTGCTCTCTCAGCTTGGCCATTGCTTGCTGGGTGAGCTACAGAGGCGTAGCAAACTTGAATGCCGAGGTCTTCGCAATATCCTTGAAATGCAGAGCTTGTGAATTGGGTCCCATTATCAGTGATGATTTTGTTTGGGACTCCAAATCTGCATACAATGGACTGCAAAAAGTTGATAGCAGATTGCTTGTTGATTGTCACAACTGGAGTTTCTTCCGACCACTTGGTGAACTTGTCAATGGCAACGTACAGGAACTTGTAACCTCCGATGGCTCTTGGGAAAGGTCCCAAGATGTCCATCCCCCACACAGCGAAGGACAATGTAGGAGGTATCATTTGTAAGGGCTGAGCCGGTGTGTGAATTTGCTTTGCATGAAATTGACATGCTTCGCATTTCTTCACCAGCTCAGTTGCATCCTGGAGTGCTATAGGCCAGTAGAAGCCATGCTGAAAGGCTTTACCAACCAACGTGCGGGAAGACGCATGGTTCCCACACTCGCCTCCATGGATTTCTGCGAGGAGCTCACAACCTTCTTCCCTTGTGATGCATCGCATTAGGATGCCATTGGCACCGCGCCGGTAGAGATCCCCTTCTACCAACGTGTATCTTTTAGCCAATCTGACTACTCGGTCAGCGGACACATCATCATCAGGAAGGATGTTGTCTTTCAAGTAGTTCCGGATCTCCGAGATCCATGCATCAGAACTAACTTGAGAATTTGAGTCTTGCGTGCTGGGTTGCTCGGAGCTTCCGGCAGCACCTACGACCCTTGATGGCTGCCATGGTAACAGGGCCGTCAGGACCGTCAGCTTCGGGATGCCGATCTCGCCCCCTTCGCTCAGTTCGGCAGGCTGAGCTGTGGGTTTTGACAACCTCCGGACAAAAGTTCCGTCAGGAGCCGGAGCTTCGATTGATGCTTTCGTCGAGAGTTCGTCAGCTTCAGCATTGTGGGCACGCTGGACATGGTGGAGATCTAGGACATCGAAGTCCTTCTAAAGCGTCTGGACTTCAAGGAGGTAAGCAGCTAGCTGGAGATTGTTGCAGGAGCATTCACCCTTCACTTGCTTAATGATGAGCTGTGAATCTCTCTTGACCAGCAGGTGCTTGACACAGTATGACAGTGCCACCCTTAGTCCGTAAATGAGTGCTTCATATTCCGCCATGTTGTTGGTCGCCTTGAAGTCAAGGTGTACCATGTATTTTACCTTCTCTCCGGTTGGTGCGAGGAGAAGGATTCTAGCTCCGGCCCCCTGCTTTTGCATGGAGCCGTCGAAGTAGAGGGTCCAGTGAGGCTCGGTGAAGACCAGATCCTTGTGTTCTGGCTTCTGCTCGCTGGGCCCCCCAGGGTTTGATGGAGAGGGAGTCCATTCCGCCATAAAGTCTGCCAATGCTTGACTCTTGATTGCTTGCCTTGAAATGAATTCGAGATCGAATTCGGCCAATTCCGCTACCCACTTTGCAATATTCCCAGTTAAGTCAGGATTATGCAAGATTGCTCGAAGTGGGTAAGAAGTCACCAATGAGATTTTGTGAGCTTGGAAATAATGGTGAAGCTTCCTGGAGGCAATAAGAACTGCATAGAGCAGCTTATGCATCTCTAGGTATCGAGTCTTGGCGTCATGAAGTACTTCACTAATGAAGTACAATGGGCGCTGGATGGTCCGGACCCTCCCGGAGGGGCCCGGAGCTTCCTCTTCATTGATCCGGATCCTCCCGGAGGGGTCCAGATTTTCTTCGGGGACTACCGGGTCCTTGCTGGAGGAACCCGGAGCTTCTTCAGAAGCGACCTGGACCCTCCCAGAGGGGTCTGGGTCTTCTGAAGTAACTTCTTGTGGATTCAAGTCTGGGAGCTGGGACCCAGACTCGCTTTCAGGAACCTACAGACCCTCCTGAAGGGGTTTGGACTTCTGAGTATGGGATGGTTCTGGTCTCTCCGCAACCAGGACCATACTGACGACATCGTCAGTGGCTGAAATGTAAAGCAGCAAAGGCTCACCAGGGTTCGGAGCTACCAGAATTGGTAGGGTGGTGAGGAGCTGTTTTAGCTCCTGGAACGCCTTTTCTGCTTCTTCAGACCATTGGAATGGTCCGGACTTCCTTAATAACTTGAAGAAGGGGAGTGCCCATTCCGCCAGTCTTGAAATGAACCGGCTGAGGGCTGCTAGACATCCAGTTAGCTTTTGGACATCTTTGATGCGGGCTGGTGGCCGCATGTCTTCAATGTCTTTGATCTTCGCCGGATTAGCTTCTATGCCCCGGTGACTTACCAGGAAACCAAGAAGTTTTCCGGAGCTAACCCTGAAGACACACTTGTCTGTATTTAGCTTTGTGCGAGTGACCCGTAGCTTGTCGAAGACAGCTTGCAAGGTGTCAAGGAGTGACTCCTTGTTCTTGACCTTGACCACGATGTCGTCGACGTACACTTCCACTATATCTCTAATCACTTCTTCAAAGGTTTTGTACATAGCTCGTACAAAGGTTGAAGCTGCACTCTTGAGACCAAATGGCATGGCTGTATAATAGTACAATCCATCTACTGTGATGAAAGAGGTATGCTCTTCATCTTCCCTAGACATTCTGATTTGATGATACCCAGAATATGCGTCTAGGAAACACAGTAATTCACACCCGGAGGTGGAATCCACTATCTGATCTATTCTAGGTAATGGGAATGGATCTTTTGGACATGCCTTATTTAGTGTTGTGTAGCCGATACACATCCGAAGCTTCCAGCCGGCCTTGGGCACAACGAGTGGGTTTGCCAGCCATTTTGGATGGAAGACTTCTCGGATGGATCCAGCTTCGAGCAACTTCTTCACTTCTTGTCGAATGAAGTTCTGTCGCTCTACGGATTGCTTCCGAGGCTTCTGATGCACAGGCCGGGCGTCGGGGTAGATCTTCAGATTATGCTCAATCACTTCCCTGAGGATCCCATGCATTTGTGACGGTTGCCAGGCAAACACGTCGACATTAGCCCGGAGGAAATCGATGAGCGCGAGTTCCTATTTGTCGTTCAATCCCCCCGATATACTTGTGGTCTGAGCGGCATCGGAACCGATTTGGACGACTTTGACAGGAATGTCGGTGTCGCCGCTTGGCTGCACACGAGGTGCAGAAGTCGAGCCTCGCTGACGAATGCTCGGGGGTTTTGGAGCTTGCTCCTGCCTGGAGTCCTCCTCTTGCGCCGTAGTAAGCACATGGAGTTCTTCCAGAGCAGTTACTCCGGCAGTACGATCTCCGCGGATCCGGAGAACGCCTACTGGTGTTGGCATCTTTAACACCAGGTAACCATAATGAGCAGCTGCCGTGAATTTGTACAAGGCAGGCCTACCCAAGATGGCATTGAAGGGTAAGTTGATCTGAGCAACATCAAAGACCAACTTCTCGGTGCGATACTTCTCCTGGGTCCCGAAGGTAACGGGGAGGGTAATAGCTCAGAGTGGGGTAATGGCTCCTGGACCTACTCCGGAGAAAGGTCGGGAGGGGTGGAGATCCGAAGGTCAGAGCTGAAGCTTGGTAAAAGCTTTAAAGCTTATGAGGTTAAGCCCCGAACCTCCGTCTACCATGACATGGTGGAGCTGGATGTTATTGATGGTAGGAGATACCATCAAAGGTAGGTGACCTGCTCCAACCATGCTTCAAGGGCAGTCCGAAGCATCAAAAGTGATGGCTGTGTCCATCCACTTCCGATGAGGCTCCGCCCTGGCTGTAGGAGCTACAGCAGCCTTGTACCGACGCATAGTCTTGATGACGCGGTGGGAGGTGATGTCCCATGATCCACCAAAAATGGTGTTCATGGTCTTCCGACGCTCGTTGTCAGAGACGTCGGAATCGTCATCGACGGAGGTGTAGACGGCCTTCAGGACCTTTTTGGGATCCTAAAAACCTAACTCCTCTTCAGCCGGAGCTTCGTCAACTTTTTGTTTTCCTTCCCTCTGTCGGAAAGGAGCTTCTTCTCGACGCTTGTTGTAGCGCTCGGCAAGGTTTTGGACCTCCAGCAGTCTTCCAAACTGTGGCTGTCCGTTTTGTGAATTGGACACCACACCTTGGGTTTGCCACCATCTTCAGAAGACAGTCGAGGTCGCTTCTCGGGGCGTGGCCCCCGGCCACCTGGAGCTGCAGCAGCTGCAGCATTGGATGCACCAGCCGACAACTTCTTCTTGCCGTTGGTCTTTTTCTTCTTCTTGCCACTCCCGGAGGTAGCGGCTTCTCCTTTGGAGGATTTCTTGTGATCCTCCGGAGTTGGTTTGTAGTGCATTTCACGGCCCTCTGCAGCTCTGGCACATTTGTCAGCCAAGCTGAAGAGTTCCGTGACACTGGTAATCTCCTTGATCGCCAGTTTCTCCAGCATCTTCTTATCCCGCACTCCCTATCTAAATGCCACGATGACAGAGGCGCTAGAGATAGAAGGGATAGTGTTTCGTACCTGAGAGAATCTCTGGATGAATGATCGTAGGGATTCTCCTCCTTTTTGCACAACTGCAAAAAGGTCCAGTTCGGTGCCTGGTCGGGTGTAAGAACTCCCGAAGTTGGAGGTGAACTGCTGACACAACTCCTCCCAACTGCTGATGGAGTTGGGTGGAAGGCTCATAAACCAGGACCTGGCGGTCCCAGTTAAAGCCACTGGGAAATAATTGGCCATTACGGCCTCATTTCCTCCAGCTGCCCAGATAGCAGTGGAGTAAATCTGAAGAAATTCGACAGGATTAACAGTCCCGTCGAACTTCTCTGGCAGGTGACGCCGGAACTTCTGTGGCCACCTGACCATAGGCAGATGCATGGCCAGGGCTAAACAGCCTCCTCCTACTCCTTCAGGAGCAGGAATATCTTGAGCTTCTCGTCTTTCACGAGCACGTTCAATATGGACTCAGTCGTCTTGTTGGCGATATCGGCGATCAAGCTCCGCCCGAAGGTCATGAGTTGAAAGCCTTGATACTGTGTGAGTGCGTCGTGCCCCGGAGGGCAACGACGTCACCTGCTGTGATGCAGCACGTCTCCTGTTGTTGGAAACGTGCAGACCAAGTCTGCCAGACAAGGTCCATCGCTGCGACGGGGCCCGTCCTGAAGGAGGAGGACCCTGGTTGCTGATGCGGTCGGCTGCTGCTGCAACCAAGTGTTCCACATCGGCCCTCCACTGCTCCATTGCATCTCGGGATGCGTCCGGAGGTGGTGGGCGCTGAAGAAGAGCACGTGCTGCATGAAGTGCGTGTTCCGGGTTGTCATGATTCGCCGACGCAGTGATTGACGCCGGTGCACCATCGCGTTGTCCAGCTTGATTTGCTGGTGGAGGCGGCGGTGGTGGAAGTGTGACTCGTGCTGCAACCGTGGTTCCTGCTGGTGGCTACATATTGGAGGGATTACCCCCAACAGCTTGAACAGCGGGATGACCATTGGATGATCCAGCGGCTGAGTTCACCATTCTTGAAATCTCCGGTCCCCCCTACCTGGCGCGCCAACTGTCGGTGGTTTTGATCCGGTAGATCTCCCGACACTACTAAAGTGTTAAAGGAGTTTGAGGTTCGGTATGGGCGCGCGGAGATTCCAGAAGGTGAGATGTCGAGTGACACAAGGGACACCAAGATTTACGTGGTTCGGGCCGCCTGAGCGTAATACCCTACTCCACGGGGTGTGTTGATGTTGTATTGAATGTATGAGCTCAACGTGAGTTGAGAGTGTAGAGTGAGCGCGTCTCTGGAGAGTGTGTCTCTAGAGAGTCCCCTATGTATCGTCGGCCTGTCCTTTTATAGTACAAGGGCAGGCCGTTACAAGTTAGCCTGGCCCGACATGTGGCCCCGGTGGTTACTGATATTGATACACATTCAACACGTTTAATTGCCCTTAATGACCGAGTTATGGGCTTTGACAGCATCGTTACTGGTAATTAAGGTCGTCCGATCGTGTGTCATTAATATAGTATTAATGACACTTGATCAGGTCTTGAAGTCCTTGATTCCCCTTTGAACATCCGGAGCCGTTGTGGAGTCTTCCGGAGGTTAGAGGGTGAAGATCCGACGGTTGGACACGTGGCAGCGCCGGAGCACACTGTGGGGAACAGATAGGTCCGGTGTTACCCGACACGTGTCAGTTCTGGAGCTTCCCTCGGTCTGGGGTTAGGTCCGGGGGTGACATTTCGGTACATAGCCCAAAGCTTCCCCCTTGTGGGCGGTAGCTCCGGTTTGATAGTACACGTGGCGACCCTGGGACTAACCATATTGGAGAAGCGGGTCCAGTTATGTCTGACATGTGGGCCTTCGAAGGTCTTCAAATTAAGTAGATGACTTTCCCCTGAGATCTTTGCAATCCCAAGGAGTATATGGTACCCAGGGTACTGACACTTGGGGATGGTTCTTGCGCCACGCCAAGCGCTCCTCCTTCAATCGGCTACACGCCCGAGACATCAATATCTAAAAGACCAAACTTCCAAATTATTGAGTCCAAACGCATATGTACACAAATGCAAAAGGACACAATCCATATACCAACACACAAAACTGGTAGCTTATGAAAATATACAAAGAAAAAGGTAGCATGCAATGCATAGTAAGGAAACTATGAGAATTTACTTAGGTACCTCGTGGCGCGATGTGGGCCTGGGCAGAGGCGTGCCTCCGCGGGGTCTTTATATAGGCGTTAGTTTTTCACATGCGGTTTTTAAATTTTTCACAGGCGGTTGGTACTTAATAACCACCTGAGAAGATGTTTATCTCAGGCGGGTTTTACTTACCAACCGCTTCTGATGCTGCTAAGCTCCTGTCAAGCTAATCCCTGCACAGCAAGCTATTGTAGATGCAAGTAACACCCGAGGCTCATCATTTGAATTGTTGAAAGCATCAATTTGAAGCCTGACGATCCTTGAAAGGATTTTCCCATCCATTTGAACGATTTCTTTCCCTTCTGTCATTTGAAAACTTAGGAAGATGATCCTTTCTCAGTTTTAATGCCTAAATATATTGACTAAAAATCAGTACCTACTTTCTTAGTGCTTCACAAAAGCGAGTAAGCGAACAACTTCAATCACAAATCTTGTTTTTACACTTTCATAGGGATTTAACCTTAATCTTTCAAGCATAGATTTATCAAATAAGTGAAGTTTCCTTATCACACATGTTAATGACAGTTATAAGTGAAGGATTTGTCGAAGCTAACGAAATCTGAATCGGACTGAAGATAAAGAGATCCTGCATATGAGTGGCAATGTCCAGGTTAAACAGCGTGAAGGCTGTCATCATAGCTTCATGCTGTCTAACCTGGACATTGTCACTCATATGAAGCATCTCTTTTTCTTCAGTCCCATTGAGATTTTGTTAGCTTCGACACACCCTTCACTTGTAACTGCCATTAACATGTCTGATGAAGAAGCTTCAATTATTGATAAATCTATGCTTGAAAAATTAAGGTCAAATTCCTATGAAAATGGTAAAAACAAGATTTGTGATTGAAGTTGTACGCTTCGTCGCTTGTGTAAAGCACTAAGAGAGATGGTATTGATTTGTAGTCAATATATTCAACCATTAGAACTGATAAAGTAGCATCTTCGTAAGTTATCAAAATGGAGAGAAGAGAAAGAAATCTTGCAGGGCTTGTTTGGGTGTACTCCTATCCAAACAAGCCCTCAAATAGACGGGAAGTATCGTCAGACTTCAATTGAAGCTTTTAACAATCCAAATGATGAGTCTCGGGTGTTACTTGCATCTACAAGAGCTTGCTGTAAAGGGATTAGCTTGACATGAGCTCGAAAGAGAAGCTGAATTTAATAATGTTTGAAACATGCTATCTAAAGCTGAAATAGAATATTGTTCTAAGTTGATTTAAGAAGATACAAATATATACAATATATATCATCTTGCATTGCTATATACATTTTTTCCAGCATTGACATCTTCTCGCATATAGGGTTTCAAATTCTTTTTAATGCTTCTCTCTACGCGCTTGATGTTTTCTGGTTCGGTGAAAAGGTACTGTCGGTGGTTTTGATCCGGCAGATCTCCTGACACTACTAAAGTGTTACAGGAGTTTGAGGTTCGGTATGGGCGCGCAGAGATTCCAGAAGGTGAGATGTCGAGTGACACAAGGGACACCAAGATTTACGTGGTTTGGGTCGCCTCAGCGTAATACCCTACTCCACGGGGTGTGTTGATGTTGTATTGGATGTATGAGCTCAACGTGAGTTGAGAGTGTAGAGTGAGCGCGTCTCCGGAGAGTGTGTCTCTAGAGAGTCCCCTATGTATCGTCGGCCTGTCCTTTTATAGTACAAGGGCAGGCCGTTACAAGTTAGCCTGACCCGACATGTGGCCTCGGCGGTTACTAATATTGATACACATTCAACACGTTTAATTGCCCTTAATGACCGAGTTATGGGCTTTGACAACACCGTTACTGGTAATTAAGGTCATCCGATCGTGTGTCATTAATATAGTATTAATGACACTTGATCGGGTCTTGAAGTCCTTGATTCCCCTTTGAAGATCCGGAGCCGTTGTGGAGTCTTCCGGAGGTTAGAGGCTGAAGATCCGATGGTTGGACACGTGGCAGCGCCGGAGCACACTGTGGGGAACAGATAGGTCCGGTGTTACCCGACACGTGTCAGTTCTGGAACTTCCCTCGGTCTGGGGTTAGGTTCGGGGGTGCCATTTCGTTACATAGCCCGGAGCTTCCCCCTTGTGGGCGGTATCTCCGGTTTGATAGTACACGTGGTGACCCTGGGACTAACTATGTTGTAGAAGCGGGTCCGGTTATGTCTGACATGTGGGCCTCCGAAGGTCTTCAAATCAACTAGATGACTTTCCCCTGAGATCTTTGCAATCCCAAGGAGTATATGGTACCCAGGGTACCGACAAGTACATCTCTTCATACTGATTATATTCCTCTTCATTATATTCCACATTCTCAACCCCAACAATATTTTGCTTTCCAGAAACAACTATGTGCATCTTCTCAGTTTCTGGATCTTGAACATAAAAAACTTGTGCAACATTATCGGCGAGAACCCACAGGTCATCTTTATAACCCACTTTATTCAAGTCTACCAGTGTCAGCCCGTAATTGTCCACTTTCACACCATCAGGATGTTTGACCCATTGGCACTTAAATACGAGCATTACCATTCTTTTGCCATAATCGAGTTCCCATATTTCCTCTATGAACCCGAAGTATGTGGTCTTCTGCCCTTGTGAATCATAAGTCTCAATACGAACACCACTATTTTGTGCAACACTCTTACCGTCTTTTTCTTTAGTGTAAAATATGTAACCATTGATATCATATGCTTGCCATGATGTCACCAAAGCAGATGGGCCAGAAGCTAAATTCTTCATTGTTGCCTCTTCTATAGTGTTTCCGTATGGTATATTTTTGTCCATTAACCATTCAGTGAAACATCTTCTGTGCTCTTTCATGATCCAGTCCTCTGTGCGGTCTTGGTTTTTATCACGAAGCTCAATTTGGTGTTCCTCGATGTACGACTCAGCTATTGCGAGCTGTTGTAGTACACCAAAATGTGCACGGTGTACATTCTTGTAATCTTGAACGATAAAAGTTTTCTTACCCACTTTTCCTCTCCCACGTAGTCTACCCTCATGTACCGGTATAGGCACACCTATCGATTTTCCATCTTTGATGTAATCAGCGCAACCCTCAATCACTTCTTTAGTGGTGTATCCTTCCATAAACCCTCTGGGTGAGCACGGTTCCGCACATAACCTTTTAATCCTCCTAAATATCTCTCCAACGAAAATATATGATGTAAATATAGTGGCCCCAATGCTTTTATCCGATCAACAAGATGTATGATTAGGTGTACTTGCATATCGAAAAAGGATGGTGGGAAACACATCTCAAGCTTGCACATTGTCTTGACGATGTATGTTTTCAGATAGTCTAAATCTTCACGTGCTATCACCTTTTGCGATAATGCATTGAAGAAGTAACACAAACGTGTGATGACAACTTTTATATGCTCAGGTTTGATGACTCTTATTGCAATGGCAAGGAAAACTGTCATCATCATGTGACAATATGGAGTTTACTGACTCCAGCAGTTCAGGCTCCTTTCACAGTCCATCGAATCCTTTTCCTAATATAAAAACTAAAAAGACTTCAGAGTATCTCGACCCGAAATATGATCCTGCCGACGAGGTATGGATCACGAATCTTAACTTCAACAGTTCAAGTTAATGTTGGTTGTCAAGTATACGAAGTCTTATAATTCTTTTTTACCTAGATTAATCACGAAGACAACAAGGTGACTTTGGCTCCTAAAACCGCAGAAGATTCTCCAATGGATGAATCCTCAGCTTCACTCAAGCGGAAACAAGGGCAATGAGGTCCCAATAAGTGTCCATTGGACCGCATCATGTACATAACAAGGGTCGTTCCAGGTGGGATTCCCCAAGAACCACTGGATTCAGTTACCAAGTACCGTAATGCATGCGGTTTTCTTGTTAGGGAGCTCGTGCCGATCACGACCAAGAATTGGAGGAAATTACCCGAGCAGATCGAGAATGAGTTGTGGGAAAGAATAAAGAAATAATTCAAGTTCCTGAAAGGCACGGAAGAAGCTGTAAAGAAAGCAACATTGGTCTCTTGCGACAAGAAGTTTCGTGGCTGGAAGAGCGAAATGAATTCTTATGTTAAGGCCGATAAGGTCCCTAGCCCGAGGAAGATGGGAAAAATCACACAAGCTCAGTGGCAAGAGTTTGTTTGTCAAAAGACTACACCTGATGCTAAAGCTCTAAGTGCAACTAGGTCAGAGCTTGCAAAAAAGAACAAATACCATCATCGCTTGGGGTCTGCCGGATATGCCCGCAAAGTCCAGAAATGGAATAAGATATTAGACGAAATTACCAGTAAGGGCAATCCTCACCCATTAGAAGGCTACGATGAGCGAACTCAGTGGTGGGTCTTTGCCCGGTCAGGTTTGACCAGCGAGGGCAAACTTGAAAAGCCCGACTCTATGAATGAAGTAGAGGAAAAAATGAAAGAAGTAATTGAAAAGCAACAAAAGGGTCTCTTCAAGCCGAAGAGGCATAATGACCAACTTACCGCTATCTTAGGAAACCCTGAACACAATGGATGGGTTAGAGTTGTCTCTTCTCAAATGTCTTAGCTAGATGGTTTCCCTAAAGATAAAGACACATATAGAAGACATGAGAAGTTTAAGAAAACACTTGATGAAATGATTGCTCAAAAGGTCAAAGAAAATATGCAAGAAATAATGGAACAACTTGGACAATCAGGACAATTAGTGGCACCGAGTACAACAATGATTCCGGTGCAAAAGGAGCAATTAGTATCTCCAACTGCCTACCCTAGCAGCGTTGGTTTTATGCCATGCTCAGGGTCAACCCATAAGTTCCCTGTCGATGATATTGCTAACGATAAATCTTGTCGTCTTCTTGTCCCGATCGGCAGAGCAGTGAACAAAATCAAACAGGTTGCCACTGCTATGGCAAAGCCTGATTGTGACTTCAACGGGAATCCACTTCCGTTGTATTATGCTGTGGTGTAAGTTCTTCAGATCATTGATAAGGATTATGAAGATTATGAAATAGATCACGTCACACCTGAGGGGATCGCGACTCTGGGGCAGGCTGCCAACAATTGATCCTTTGGCACCGACGCGATATCGTGTTGGACGATGAGCCAATTTCTAGCCCCGTCGCATCTCGAAATACTGCAATCCCATCTTCTAAGGCGAAAGTGCATGAAGATCCACTCCTAGTCCAGGAAGATCCACTCCCCCTATGTCTCAGCAAGGATGATAGTAACCTTGCTAGTAAAGATATCCAAGAGCAACAAGTTGGACAACAGCTTCAAGCAGTACCAGAGCAAGCTGTTGCTAGTAAAGAGCAAACAGTTGAGCAACAACTTGAAGTAGTACTAGAGCCAACTGCTGGGAGTAAAGAGCAATCAGTTGAACAACAGGTTCAACAAGCCAGTGTCTAACTTTCGACGACTACTCCTCGATCATTAGTGCCTATCAAAGTTAGCTCATACGAAAATAAGAAACCTTCATCAGAAGTGTCAAAGTATTTGGAAACTATGAAGGAAAATATTATAAAATCGAGTGCATCTCGTTCTTCTCATGAGCCAGAATTAGTAAATATCTAGGAGTGGGAAGTAGACGGTGTCATGTATAATCGGCGGATGGCTTTAGTTAAAACCAGGAGTTCCAATATACAAGATTGAGGATGTTCCTCCTGAATTTGAGAATGGAAAGCCGTTCATGACATCCGTAGACCTTAGCAAACAACCCGTCCCACTCAAAAGAATGCATGAGTGGTACATCCTTGCCAGCACAAGATATGGTCTTAATTGCGTCACATTTTGTATTCCAAAAGAAGCATTCTGGAGCACTGGAGAAGATAGACGAGTCATTTTATTTGAAGAGCTACGTCCCCTTTAGCATCGGGGCATGCTCGAAATAAACCTGCTGCTCGTCTGGTGCTTGTAAGTGCTCTAATATTTAGTATTTGCTTTTCTTACTACACGCATACGTATTTCATGATATTATAACAATTCTGGACTTCTTCAATAGGATGCAATACATGGATAATGAAAAGTTGGCGCGCAAGACAGGTATCCTTGACCCTACTAGGATTGCAAAGGCGCTATTCGACGTCCAGGCGGATCGAGACTCAGCAAAGTTCAAGCACATTAAAAAAATGATTTTGAAAAAGCAATCGCAAAACTTAAGATGGATAAAAGGACAGAAGTTGCAGCTTACATAGGACATGCAATGTTTAACTTTGTCAGAGATGGCAAGGACCTCGTAAAAGCTCTGTACAACTTCGAGTAAGTTCGACACATGACATTGAAATAGCAGTTATTGGTAATTGTTAACACGTGTGTTTGTGTGTTTGCAGTGATCACTACATAATGATCTTCATCAAGCCAACGCAGGGAAAGGCAACAGTCTTGGACTGGGCCGATTTCCCACCAGATCGTTACAAAGATTTTCTTTCCATTTTGAAACTGTACGTTTATTCAATAATTTTAATTTACACACATTTAGAATGTGTTGACAAGTTTTATATGACATTTCTTGTATTACAGCGCTTGTCGGTTTTACGCGGAACAGCTTGGCGGTGAGAGACCTTCCAATACAAATGCATTGGACATTAAAATGTATTATGCTTGTCCGAAGTAGCCTGCTGGGAGTGTCTTATGCGAGTATTATGTATGCGAGCATCTTCGGACCGCTGGCGTATATAGAGTGAATCGTGAGGATGTAAGTTATCATTAATGTCGATACCTTATTTTCTTACTTTTGAGTTCCATTTTCATTGTAACTAGCATAGTTTAATACTTATATTCTTTGTTGTTCAATATTACCAGAAACATTATTTTTATATTTTGATTCCAACTTCAAAATTCAATTGCTCATAGTACAACTGCTCCAAAAATACCAACTAAATTCCTGTATACTCTCACTTTGATCTATACTTTGAGATTGTTCAAACCAACACATTCTAAACCTTGTTATGTGTTATATTGCAGCACACGAAGAATCTGAACGAAGAATGGCCGGTTTTTAGAAGTATTCCTGATGGAGGAGCCACCAAGGTTGCTTTTGAACTCTGTTAATTCATTCGTCGCGAAATTTTGAACAAAAGAGGGAAGTTCTTTGATGAGAATGGTGCAATAGCTGATGTGCCAGAACTTTGCGACTATGCTAATAGAAACAGTTTTTAGTGAAAACTTGTAAACTATGAGATGAATTGTATGTGTAACTTGTACATATGTATATTGTTTTAGTAAAATTGACTTCTGTGGGATGACTTCTGTGATGATAATATTTTTTACTTCTGTTCTGTGATGATATTGTTGACTCCTGTTCTGTGATTATATTGAATTGTACTGGAAATTAGAAATAACAGCAGTAGTACTGCATAGATTATACCTTATCACAGGCGGTTATTTACCAACGGTTAGGAATGCCTGTGAAAAACAATTATCACAGACGGCTAGATATAGGTAAAGAACCATCTGTGATAACCTAATTATCACAGGCGGTTACTGTTATAGTAGAAACCGGCTGCGATAAAAAGTCTTCACAGACGGCTTGATGTAGGTCAACATCCGCCTGTGATAACACAATTATCACAGGCGGTTAGATATGCTGCAAGACCCGCCTGTGATAAGACAATTATCACAGGCGGGTATGTATGCTGCACTACTCGCCTGTGATAACTTATCTTCACAGGCGGCTAGCATAAGTAAAAACCGTCTGTGATAATATTTCTTCAGAGGCGGTATCACTTCTCCGCCTGTGAAATTGCGGATTATCACATGCTCTTCGTTTCAGGCGGTTTTAAAAACCGCGTGTGATAATAGGTTTGGAGCCACCTGCGATAAGGCTTATTGTAGTAGTGAGTAGTCATGTACCCAATTTATTTTGTAGAATTATATTTACAAAAAGGAATTATACTACTCGGATTTTTTCTTTTTGCAGAAAGATCATGACGATAATTACGCAGATAATAGAGTACGATCCATTGTAGCAGTCAAACAAATCTTTCGGATTATTTATCGTTGTACCGTGGAAGCCGCAGGCATCATTTGGCTGTAGCCCGGATATTTGGTACCCGTACCACCCTAATTCTAGGATCCAAGAAACGACAAAAGTTCAAACGGTTTGTCCCAACCTGTACGCATCTCGTTGAAGCGGCACGCATGCCCCATTAGGTACCTAATTAAGGACAAGTCATGTTAAGGTTATGACCGGTCAAGCAGAAGTGAGGCTACATGCATGCATGGTGGAGAAAGGAGACTATATGTCCCCGGCTCCTCTAGACTCGCTAATGATGGCCGCATGTAGCATGTTCATGCCGACACGCCGGTCATCTCCCACGCCCCGAGCGCGCAGTCTTTCTGTGGAGCTCATGCTAGCACTTCTCTAGACAAATTAACTGATCAGTTCACTCAAACTCTAAATCTTTGACAAGTGTAGATAATTCAGTTACATATTAATATCCGTATTCGAGAATTAAGCTTGTTGTCAAATAAATATAATGCCTTCGAAAATCATAATGCAGCAATTTACCCACCTCCGTTGGCTAAAAGCGCTTACATGTGCCACACTAACCACTGGTAATGTGAATTTTAGCTCCTATGAACTTTTGGTCACCGAGACTTGAGGATAAAAATGTGACGCATTAGCTCAACAGTCCAACGTATATAATTTCAGTTTGCAGCAAATCAAATCTGTTCTCGAACATTTGGTCCCCACAATATGTCACCAATTGACCATAAGCATGTGAGCATATACGTGTGCCGTACATCCCTTTAATTTGTAGGGTACCGACAGCAGAAGTGGCCTGCGGTAGCGACGGCGGATGAGACGAGAGCGCACCAAGCGTCCAGGCGGAGGGGGACATGATGCCCGGCGAGAGCTCGTACTCAAGACAAGGACAGTATTTTTTGCGCCTTGCTGCGTTGCCACTACCGTATGTTTCTACTCATAACGAATCATCCATACTTCCACTTTGACACTGGAATCAGAGGTGCTGTACATAGCGAGCTCAATGAGTATATATCGCGTTGCTCGTGACAATTTTTTTGAAACGCGAATATATGTAGATGAGACAATGCCTTTGCCAAAAGTGACTTAATTTGCAGCCAAAGGGCCTCGCTTTGTCGATAAAGCTCACATAAGTACAATATTGACATGTAATGTACCTGAGGAATCCAATCGAGTATAATACAGGCTTGCATTCAGACTGGTCTCTCTCGTGGCATGCTCTTTGTGAGTGCAGACATATATAATTTTATGAGAAATACTATTATTCAGGTGTCTAGTTTTTGTCTATATTTCAAGCGACGTTCTACGCCGTAGGTTGCGCTTTAAGATACGTGCGGCCACCTTATCTCCTGCTCCATCTCTCTCGTCTCCTGATTCCAACGAACGGAATCCGATCCCAGGCAACGACGGCGGCCTCCGGCGATCCCTGGTGGCGGCGCTCGGCGCTCGAGCTCACGTCCGGCGCCGCGGCGCTCGGAGCTGATGCCCGGTGCGGCGGCGCCCGGAGGCGAAGCTCAACGCGCGGCGACGAGATCTAGAGGCGGTACTGCTTGCGGCACGCACCGGCGGCGGCTCGCAGGTGCGCTGTGGCGATGGCGACGCGTACAGAGGATGCCGACGGCTACCGTCGGGGAAGAAGATGTAAGTTTTTTTGTAATTTTTAATTCGTTATTTGTAGAGTTACGTCAATTTGCAAAATATTCAAATAAAAAAAATTGTAAGTGTAAAGTGCCTGGCAAATAGACAAACCCTAATTTTATATCTTTGGGAGGGATCCTGTTCTGATCTCAAATGCATGACTCTCACGAGAGACGGGGGTTTATAATCGAGGGGGCATCATGCATGTCTTCTCTCATTGCTCTCTTTCGTGTTTGTCAACTTTTGCACTACTACAAAATGCTTCATCGCAGACGGTTCTAAACATATTATCGCATACGGTTTTAAAAATCGCCTGTAACGAAGAGTCTGTAAAAATGATCGATTAACACAGGCGGTGGCATAACCCGCCTGTGAAACTATATTTTCACAGGCGGTTGGTAATAAAAAACCACCTGTGAAAATGCATTTTCACAGGCGGTTGGTAATAAAAAACCGCCTGTGAAAATGCATTTTCACAGGCGGTCGGTAATAAAAAACCGCCTATGAAAATATATTTTCGCAGGCGGTTTTTAATTAAAAACCGCTTGTGAAAATGGCTAGTGAAAAAAAAATTTCACATGCGCCGCTGGGAGTCAGAAGAGGCCGCGCTGCCTAGATGCCGCCGCGTTGCCGGGAGCCGGAAGAGCGCCGCCAAGTGTCGAAAGAGGTCGCACCGCCGAGAGCCGGAGGAGTCGTGCCGCCCGAAGCCCGACGAGGCCGTGCCGCTTGGAGCTGGAGGAGCCGCGCGGTCGAGAGCCCGAGGTAGACCGTGCCACCGGGAGCCCGAGGTAGACCGCGCCGGATCCGTGCCCACGCTCACGCCGCAGGGCGCGTGCTCATTGGGAGGCGCGCCGAAGCCACGCCGCCGAGAGCCCGGGGTAGACTGTGCCAGATCCGCGCCCGTGCTCGCTTCGGCAGGGCTCGCGCTCGTCGGGAGGCTGCGCCGGAGCCGCCGAGGTCCGGAGCAACCGAAGTCGCGCCTTAGTCGCGCCTTGAGAGAGGCCGCCGGCAGCCGCACCTTGGGAGATACCGCCGGAAGCCGTACCTTGGGAGGCTGACGGAGGATCACGGACTGAACCGTGGCTGCTGCTGTTATAGACACATCTATCGTGCGGCTTCTAAACTGAGTTATTGGATCGATAAGCAGCGGACAGCGGAGATACGAAGTCCAAGAGTGATCCGTGGGATGAAGCAGCGGACCAATAATGAGCCATCATTATCACAGGCGGTTTTTATGTTACGGACCGCCTGTAAAAATCATTATATTTTTACAGGCGGTTGTTTGTTACAAACCGCCTGTGAAAATCTATTATCACAGACTGTTATTAACTCATTGGACATCACAAGCGGCACTTTTAATAGACCGTCTGTAAAAAAATATAGAAGCACCTGTAAAATTTTTTTTTTGTAGTAGTGTTGGGTGCAAATCCCTTAAACAGACCACCCCTATTTATGATGGTGCACGCTGCTGGTTGATCCATTTTGTAACATAATGTTCTTTAATAGAATAGTTTGAAGGCGATCGAGGGACCAGCTTTATGGACAATTACACAGAACACACACACACACCCACACATAGCCATCATTCAGTTTTGCTGGGCCTTGTTGGGTAAACAAAATGCCACGACAGGGGTGCGGCAAGAACACAACGCGAGCATGTCGTGTGCAAGGTGCGCCATGAACGGCACGCGAGGTCCAGTATGTGTGCGTGTGTGTTTAGATGCCCCAGCCAGGTTCGGTGCACAAAGAGCTGGCACGATCAGCAGGTTTGCAGCGCACAAACGTAGAGGGAGGTTGAGCGGGGCGAAGAATGGCTCAGAGAGCGGCGATGTGCGCCGCGAGTAACGGCTCGCGGCCGCCTCGACGTGCGGGACTGCCGATCGTGCGCGGAGTGGGCGGAGTGGAAGAACGTGTTCCCTCGCCTATATAGAGGCTCTGTACTCCCTCAATTTGGGGCAATCGGGGTTAATCAAAGCTCAATTTGGTCGGTGTTCATCGTTGGCGAGGAATCCTCTATTTTCCCCTTTCTCCCGATTCCTTCCAATTCGGTCGATTTCACCTGAAATTCCAACAATTTATATCAGAGCTAGTGCCGTGAGAGAGGGAGATGACCACTCCGCAGACGCCGAGAGGATCCATGTGCTCGTCGGGGTCCAACGGATCGGGAGCAGCGGAGAAATTTGTCCCGAACTCGGCGGCAGTTGAGCTGCCGATGCTCACCAAGTCGAATTACTTCGAGTGGGCTCTGGTGATGCAGGTAAGCTTGGAGGCACTCAGTCTGTGGGATGCGGTGCAGGCTGTGTGCGTTGATCGATGGGAAGATCAGCTTGCTCTGTCCGTGATTCTTCGAGCAGTGCCGCCGAAGCTCAAAGCGGGCATCGCCGTGAAGAAGACCGCATTTGAGGCTTGGCACAACATCAAGAGGATGCGGATGGGCGACACGAGGGTTAAGGAGGCGATTGCGCAACTCCTACTGTGGAAATTCGAGACAATTGAGTTCACCGATGGTGAGTCTGTTGACGAATTCGTTGTTCGAATTACAGGAATTGTAGGCAATCTGCGTGAATTGGGCGAGAGAGTCGAAGAAAGTCGGGTTGTGAAGAAGATTCTGCGCGTCCTTCTGAAGAAATCAACCAGATTGCCTGCTCGATCTGAACGCCATGACGATGGAGGAGGTCGTCGTACGGCTGCGAATTGCAGAAGATCGCTGCGCAACCGAGGATGCTGCAGAGCGCGTCGAGCAATTGATGCTCAAAGAAGAGCAGTGGGAGGCTCGTCGGCGCCAACGTGACAAGAATCAACGGCAGAGCCGGAATCGGTTGCATGGTGTGACGGCTCTCGCAGCCGTGAGAAGAATGGCAACCCTAGCGATGACGACGACACGAGCACCATCTCCAACAGCAGCAGGCGCAACAGGAACAACTATCGCGGCAGGTGCTTCGAGTGCGGTGAGCGCGACCACAAGGCACGGGATTGCCGGCAAAAGAAGAAGGAGGCGGCGCTTCTCGCCGACGACACGGAAGCAGCGCTCCTGTGATCAAGATTGGGCCGTGTCGTAGTTTAAGGGGAGTATGTTGGGTAAACAAAACGCCACGACAGGGGCGCGACAAGAACACAACGCGAGCACGTCGTGTGCAAGGCGCGCCATGAACGGCGGTGAGGTCCAGTGTGTGTGCGTGTGTGTTTTGATGCCCCAGCCAGGTTCGGCGCACAAAGAGCTGGCACGATCAGCAGGTTGCAGTGCACGAACGTAGAGGGAGGTTGCGCGGAGCGCGAGATTGGGTCAGAGCGCGGCGACGTGCGCCCTGAGTAACAGCTCGCGACCGCCTCGATGTGCGGGACTGCCGATCGTGCGCGGAGTGGGTGGAGTGAAAGAACGTGTTCTCTAGCCTATATAGAGACTCTGTACTCCCTCAATTTGGGGAATCGGGGTGAATCAAAGCTCAATTTGGTCGGTATTCGTCGCCGGCGAGGAATCCTCTGTTTTCCCCTTTCTCCCAATTCCGTCCAATTCGGTCGATTTCACCTGAAATTCCAACAGGCCTGGGCAAGCAAGCATCGATCAGAATGTCACGTGAATAACGCATGCGTTTCTACGCGAGGAATCAACAACACTATGTGCAGGGGGCCTCCGCAGTTGGATTAAGATTTTTTTGTGTTTGTGGCACCGATTCGGCAGCAGCATGCAAAGCATCCTAGAATGATGGCTGGTCCAGCACACCGTCTGTCTCGGACAGGGACTGAGGCACAGGAAGCGGGGGGTGAGCGCGCGCGCGCACTGGAAAGTGCAGAGGCTGCCACCGTGATGGAGAGCAGCTGGCGAACAAAGCGAGGCGAGCTTTGCCGTTGCAGAAATCCGCAGCATCATTAGGTTCGTTTAGAGGCGTTCGTCATCGCCTCTGCTGAGGACCATAATTTTGTCAGTCTGGTTGATGCCTTTTCACATGGTTTGCTGCTTTACCGTAGCAAAGGGATTGGTAAAAAGGAGCTTCGTATACTGCACATTACATGTATAATTTGCGTGACTGAATGCCGAAGGAGGGAAAAACAAAAGAAAAATCCCAGTTGATACAGCAATGATCTTCTGTACCGTGAAATTTCCAACAAGATAGAAAGGCCTATGCCACGTTGGAGTTTAATTTTCGGACAAGGTCGCAGCATCATTCACTTTAATTTCAAACATCCCGCTGCAGGAGAGATGCAGGTAGCATTAGGCTCTTCCCTTCTGTTAATATCAGTCACCTTTTTTTGAACGAAATAAACTCCTGCCGTTATATCTATTCAGATAAAAAAGACATGGGCTGAGAAAGCTTAATAACTAGGACATACACGACCACACTGAAACACGACCAATCTTAATCGATGAACATGAAAGTAAACCGACCATAAGCTAGTTACAACGACCAATCTTACCAACCCAATCCACCTTAGAGCTCAAGATGCCCAAGTCGACAAGGGGACACACCAAATAACGAGGCCTCAACGCTACTACAAAAAACTTTTTTACAGGCGCTTCTATATTATTTTTACAGACGGTCCATTAAAAGTGCCGCCTGTAATATCAGATGAGTTAATAACTGCCTGTGATAATAGAATATCACAGGTGGTCCGTAACAAACAACCGCTTGCGAAAATGTATTGATTTTCACAGACGGTCCGTAACAAAAACCGCCTGTGATAATAGTCATTATCACATGCGGTCCGTAACAAACAACCGCATGTGAAAATGTAATGATTTTCACAGGCGGTCTGTAACATAAAAACCGCCTGTGATAATAATGGCTCCTCATTGATCCGCTGCTTCATCCCACGGATCACTCTTGGACTTCGTATCTCCGCTGTCCGCTGCTTATCGATCCAACGACTCAGTTTAGAAGCCGCACGATAGATGTGTCTATAACAGCAGCAGCCACGGTTCAGTCCGTGCTCCTCCGTCAGCCTCCCAAGGTACGGCTTCCGGCGGCATCTCCCAAGGCGCGGCTGCCGGCGGCCTCTCTCAAGGCGCGACTAAGGCGCGACTTCGGTTGCTCCAGACCTCGGCGGCTCCGGCGCGGCCTCCCGACGAGTGCGAGCCCTGCCGACGCGAGCACGGGCGCGGATCTGGCACAGTCTACCTCGGGCTCCCGGCGGCCTCTCTCAAGGCCCGACTTCGGCTGCTCCGGACCTCAACGGCTCCAGCGCGGCCTCCCGACAAGCGCGAGCCCAGCCGACGCGAACACAGACGCGGATCTGGTACAGTCTACCTCGGGCACCTGGTGGCGCGGTCTACCTCGGGATCTCGACGGCGCGGATCCTCCGGCTCCAAGCGGCACGGCCTCGTCGTGCTTCGGGCGGCACGGCTCCTCCGGCTCTCGGCGGTGCGACCTCCTTCGACACTTGGCGGCACTCTTCTGGCTCCCGGCAACGCGGCGGCCTCTAGGCGGCGCGGCCTCTTCTGACTCCCGGCAGCACATGTGATTTTTTTTTGTTTCACTAGCCATTTTCACAGGCGGTTTTTAATTAAAAACCGCCTGTGAAAATGCATTTTCACAGGCGGTTTTTAATTAAAAACCGCCTGTGAAAATGCATTTTCACAGGCGGTTTTTTGTTACCGACCGCCTGTGAAAATGCATTTTCACAGGTGGTTTTTTATTACCGACCGCCTGTGAAAATGCATTTTCACAGGCGGTTTTTTATTAAAAACCGCCTGTGAAAATGTAGTTTCACAGGAGGATTATGCCACCGCCCGTGTTAATCGATCATTTTCACAGGCTCTTCGTTACAGGCGGTTTTTAAAACCGTATGCGATAATATGTTTAGAACCGCCTGCGATTAAGCATTTTGTAGTAGTGCAAGAATCATCGGATCCCACCTATGGGTCGTATGTGACCTCTGGAACCAACTGAGCGTTACTGATCTTGATGGGATATCGTAGATTCATCCGTATGTTGTCTGAATATCTCTCAATAGGAGTAAAACTTGAGCCCTTGTCCACCTGGATGATCACTCAGCAGACTCGGGCGGATGACAACGACGAGAGGAAGGCAACAGTCAGAGAAGCTGCAGCGAAGGAAAGAGGACAGTCATGGCAATCACACTCTAGCTGTCCCATGCATGCTAGAGGTGATGCAGATTTCCTCATGTAATGTCGACGAGCTCCCAAAGAGATGCGAGGAGGAGATATGAAAGACCTACATTGGTGTGTTTTGTGTCATTCTCCTTTACAGTGCAAGCATCGAGAGGCATTTTGACACATCGCAGCAATATGGTCGAGGGAGAAGCAACTAAAATCACGACTGTCGGTACCTTACGGACCAGGTACCCTCGAGTACCAGATGAAGGAGCGCTGAGTCCCACCTTCCAGAAGAGAAGACCTTTGGAGGCCAACACGAGTCCCGCAGTGCCGGACCTGCCTCTCTACTAAAGGTGGCTCCAACGCTGCCACGTGTCCCGCAGTGTCGGACCTGCCTCCCTCCTAAAGGTTGCTCCAGCGCTGCCATGTATCCCACAGTGCCGGACCTGCCTCCCTCCTAAGGGTGCCTCTAGCGCTGCCACCACTACTACAATAAGCCTCATCGCAGGCGGCTTCAAATATATTATCACAAACGGTTTTTAAAACCGCCTGAAACGAAGAGTCTGTGATAATCCACAACTTCACAGGCGGAGAAGTGATACCGCCTATGAAGAAACATTATCACAGGCGATTTTTACTAATGCTAGCCGCCTGTGGCGGGTGGTGCATCATATATATCCGCCTGTGATAATTGTCTTAGCACAGGCGGGTCTTGCAGCATAACTAAACGCCTTTGATAATGGTGTTATCACAGTCGGATGTTTACCCACATCAAGCCGCCTGTGAAGACCTTTTACCACATCCAGTTTCTACCTTAACAGTTACCGCCTGTGATAATTAGGTTATCACAGATAGTTCTTTACCTGTATCTAGTCGCCTGTGATAATTGTTTTTCACAGGCATGCCTAGCCGTTGGTTAATAACAACCTGTGATAAGGTATAACCTATGCAGTGCTACTGCTGTTATTTCTAATTCCTAGGTCAATTCAATATAATCACAGAACAAACATCAACAATATCATCACAGAACAAAAGTCAACAATATTATCGTCACAGAAGTCAATTTCACTAAAACAATATACATATGTACAAGTTACACATATAATTCATCTCATAGTTTACAAGTTTTCACTAAAAACTGTTTTTATTGGCATAGTCGCAAAGTTCTGGCACATCAGCTGCTGAACCATTCTCATCAAAGAACTTCCCTGTTTTGTGCAAAATTTCAGGACAAATGAACAGACAGAGTTCAGAAGCAATCCTGTCGGCTCCTCCATCAGGAATACTTCTACAAACCGGCCATTCTTCGTTCAGATTCTTTGTGTGCTGCAATATAACACATAACAAGGTTTAGAATGTGTTGGTTTGAACAATCTCAAAGTATAGATCAAAGTGAGAGTATACAAGAATTTAGTTGTTATTTTTAGAGCAGTTGTACTATGAGCAATTGAATTTTGAAGTTGGAATCAAAATATGAAAATAATGTTTCTGGTAATATTGAACAGCAGAGAATATAAGTATTAAACTATGCTAGTTACAATGAAAATGAAACTCAAAAGTAAGAAAATAAGGTATCTACATTAAGGATAACTTACATCCTCACGATTCACTCTATATACGCCGGCGGTCCGAAGATGCTCGCATACATAATACCCGCATAAGACACCCCCAGCAGGCTGCTTCGGACAAGGATAATACATTTTAATATCCAATGCATTCGTATTGGAAGGTCTCTCAACGCCAAGCTGTTCCGCGTAAAACCGCCAAGCGCTGTAATACAAGAAATGTCATATAAAACTTGTCAACACATTCTAAATGTGTGTAAATTAAAATTATGAATAACGTACAGTTTCAAAATGGAAAGGAAATCTTTGTAACGATCTGGTGGGAAATTGGCCGAGTCCAAGACTGTTGCCTTTTCCTGCGTTGGCTTGATGAAGATCATTATATAGTTATTACTGCAAACACACAAACACACATGTTAACAATTACCAATAACTGCTATTTCAATGTCATGTGTCGAACTTACTCGAAGTGGTACAGAGCCTTTACGAGGTCCTTGCCGTCTTTGACAAAGTTAAACATTGCATGTCCTATGTAAGCTGCAACTTCTGTCCTTTTATCCTACTTAAGTTTTGCGATTGCTTTTTCAAAATCTTTTTTGTTCATGTGCTTGAACTATTTTGAGTTTCGATCCGCCTTGACGTCGAATATCGCCTTTGCAATCCAAGTAGGGTCAAGGATACCTGTCTTGCGCGCCAACTTATCATTATCCATGTATTGCATCCTATTGAGGAAGTCCAGAATTGTTATAATATCATGAAATACGTATATGTGTAGTAAGAAAAGCAAATACGAAATATTAGAGCACTTACAAGCACCAGACAAGCATCAGGTTGATTTCGAGCATGCCCCGATGCAAAAGGGGACACAACTCTTCAAATAAAATGACTTATCTATCTTCTCCAGTGCTCCAGAATGCTTCTTTTGGAATACGAAATGTGACGCAATTAAGATCATATTTTGTGCTGGCAAGGATGTACCACTCATGCATTCTTCTGAGCGAGACGGGTTGTTTGCTAAGTTGTACGGATGTCATGAGCGGCTTCCCATTCTTAAATTTAGAAGGAACATCCTCAAGCTTGTATATTGGAACTTCTGGTTTAACTAAAGCCGTCCGCCGATTATATATGACACCGTCTTCTTCCCACTCCTCGATATTTCCTAATTCTGGCTCATGAGAAGAACGAGATGAACTCGATTTTATAATATTTTCCTTCATAGTTTCCAAATGCTTTGACACTGTTGATGAAAGTGAATGAAGGTTGGACACTGGCTTGTTGAACCTGTTGTTCAACTGATTGCTCTTAACTCCCAGCAGCTGGCTCTAGTACTACTTCAAGCTGTTGCTCAACTGGTTGCTCTTTACTAGCAACAGCTTGCTCTGGTACTGCTTGAAGCTGTTATCCAACTTGTTGCTCTTGGATATATTTACTAGCAAGGTTACTATCATCCTTGCTGAGACATAGGGGGAGTGGATCTTCCTGTACTGGGAGTGGATCTTCATTCACTTTCGCCTTAGAAGATGGGGTTGAAGTATTTGGATATGCGACGGGGCCAGAAATTGGCTCATCGTCCAACACGATATCGCGTCGGTGCCAAAGAATTAATCGGTTGACAGCCTGCCCCAGAGTCGCGATCCCCTCAGGTGTGACGTGGTCTATTTCATAATCTTTATAATCATTATCAATGATCTGAAGAACTTGCACCACAGCATAATACAATGGAAGTGGATTCCCGTTGAAGTCACGATCAGGCTTTGCCATAGCAGTGGCAACCTGTTTGGTTTTGTTCCCTGCTCTGCCTATCGAGACAAGAAGACGACAAGATTTGTCGTTAGCAATATCATCGACAGGGAACTTATGGGTTGACCCTGAGCCTGGCAAAGAACCAACGCTGCTAGGGTAGGCAGTTGGAGATACTAATTGCTCCTTTTGCACTGGAACCATCGATTTACTCAGTGCCACTAATTGTCCTGATTGTCTAAGTTGTTCCATTATTTCTTGCATATTTTCTTTGACCTTTTGAGCAATCATTTCATCAAGTGTTTTCTTAAACTTCTCACGTCTTCTATATGTGTCTTTATCTTTAGGGAAACCATCTAGCCAAGACATTTGAGAAGAGACTGCTCGAACCCGTCCGCTGTGTTCAGGGTTTCCTAAGATAGCGGTAAGTTGGTCATTCTCCCTCTTCGGCCTGAAGAGACCCTTCTGTTGCTTTTCAATTACTTCTTTCATTTTATCCTCTACTTCATTCAGAGAGTCGGGCTTTTCAAGTTTTCCCTCGTCGACCAAACCTGACCGAGCAAAGACCCACTGTTGAGTTCGCTCATCGCACCCTTCTAATGGGTGAGGATTGCCTTTACTGGGAATTTCGTCTATTATATTATTCCATTTCTGGACTTTGGGGCCATATCTGGCAGACGCCAAGCGATGATGGTATTTGTTCTTTTTTGCAAGCTCTGACCTAGTTGCACTTAGAGCTTTAGCATGAGGTGTGCTCTTTTGACGAACAAACTCTTGCCACTGAGCTTGTGTGATTTTTCCCATCTTCCTCGGGCTAGGCACCTTATCGGCCTTAACATAAGCATTCATTTCACTCTTCCAGCCACAAAACTTCTTGCTGCAAGAGATCAATGTTGCTTTCTTTACTGCTTCTTCTGTGCCTTTTGGGAACTTGAATTGTTTCTTTACCCTTTCCCACAACTCATTCTTGGTCTGCTCGGGTAATTTCCTCCAATTCTCGGTTCTGATCAGCAAAACCTCCCTAACAAGAAAACCGCATGCATTACGGTACTTGGTAACTGAATCCAGTGGTTCTTCGGGAAGCCCACCTGGACCGCCACTTGTTATGTTCATGATGCGGTCCAATGGACCCTTATTGGGACCTCGTTGCCCTCGTTTCCGTTTGAGTGAAGCTGAGGATTCATCCATTGGAGAACCTTATGCGGTTTTAGGAGCCAACGTAACCTCATTGTCTTCGCGATTAATCTAGGTAGAAAAAAATTATAAGACTTGGTATACTTGACAACCAACATTAACTTAAACTGCTGAAGTTAAGATTCGTGATCCATACCTCATCGACAGGATCATATTCTGGGTCTAGATCTACTGAAGTCTTTTTAATTTTTATATTTGGAAAAGGATCTGATGGACTATGATAGGAGTCTGAACTGCTGGAGTCAGTAAACTCCATATTGTCTTCTTTATTGTTACTACCAGGACCAGTCTTCTTAGGGTTTTCCATGCTAGATCTAATAAGACAAAAAATCTAATAAATGGCATATTAACTCTACATGAAGTGTTGCATGAAGAAAAAGATGGAAGAATTCTAGGATTTGATAAGGCATTCTAGGGTTTAAGGCGACTGACCAAAATGTTCCTATACATTGCGAGGGTGACAAGCATGTTAAAGTTGCTCACCAGCAATGGCAATTTTATCTTCTTATTCTAAATAGGCTAGCTTCGTTCAGAGTGGCGACCACGTTCTTGAGGTTTACTAGGTGGCACCTAGCTCCAGACCTATAACTGATCAAGCAAGAGACTGATAGCAGCAGCAGCAACTAGCAAGCTCACTTTACACCGACAACCCAAGGCATTCTTGTATCATAGAGATCGGCAGCATATGCCCAGACTCCATCGCCACACCTAGTGGTACCTAGATATGGGCGTGAGGATGCTCCTTCCATCACAAATGAGTTGGCCAGCCACTTGTTTGGCTTCAGAGCTAAATATAGCATAACTTTGGTAGCACAGATTAGCTACAATTGCTCAAATGAAGCTGATGGAGCCACAAGTGCAGACATCTTTGGTAGCACAGATTAGCTACAATTGCTCAAATGAAGCTAAGGCCCTGTTTGGTTTCACTTATTTTAGTCTCAACTATATGGTGAGCATGCTTTTATGAAGAGCAGAGATATGACTAAGCTGATTACCGGAGAGTCCAGGTGTTTGGTAACTTGGATTATTTTGAATGGATTATCCTATAAAATGACTACTATACCCCTGAAACTAATTATAACTCATTTTTTATGTTTTTTTCTGTCTCTCTCTCTCTATTTTTGGTACTTAACGCTGCATGAACTACTGAATTTGTGCTACTGGCTGCACCCAGATCAAACGTAACATGAATCAAACATGCTCCATAAACCAAATGCAGGTCCACGCACACGTCACACCAATCAGGCATGCGGCACACCAATAAAAAATATATTCATACTGAGCTCAAACAGATCACGTGTGTTGAGTCAAACAGATCACCGGCCAGACGACAAGGAAGAAGTCAAGGGAAGGCCAACGGGCAGCTCGTCACCAGGCAACGGCCCACGGGCGCTCGTCACACTGTTTGGCGAAGGAATCGCTCGGGAGAAGAACTCGTCGGCCAGCAGGAGTGCTCGGGCGCAGACGACCGGAATCGGCTTGGCTGCAACCGATGCAGAACGTTTGCACAACCAACGGGAATAGATCTCAGGCGCAACGGACGAGGGGTGCAACTGACAGTCGGGCGATCCACGGCGCCAGTCAGCGCAGCTGACGGGGAGTGCCGTGATCACTCGACCCCGACGGGAGTTGTGGCGGCACCACGGCGGAGTAGCGAAGGGGTACAGGGAATGGGGGTAACCGAGGAAAACGATCCCGCGATCCCAAAACGCGATGGTTGGGCCGCGACCCGAAAATGCGAACTCCCAGTCCATTTTGGGCTTTTCAACTAATTGGCTCACAAAATAATCAAGAATTAATTAATGTGTTTGGATGGGATTTTCGCTTTTTTCATTGATAAGCTGCTTATAAGCAGAAACAAACAGGGCCTAACTTAGAGAAATAAAAGCAAACTTAGCCAAACTTAGTCTAGCATAGCTAACTCTAAGCAAAAGTAGCCAAATATAGCTAAATATAGCATAACTTTGTCAAAATTAGTCAAGTATAACTATATCTAATGTAACTTAGCCAAAATTAGCCAAATTTGCTCAACTTAACCAAATATAGCTAAATCTTGCCCCTAATAGAGAACTATGTGGCATATGCAAGGCCGATGACAGAAATAGGGAATATACTGCTGTTACTAACTACCAATTTCACAGTTTCAGACACACAGAACCAACTACCAATTTATCATGATATAACCGTCCACATAAATCTTGCCCCACCGAACCTTAACCAAAGATGCCACCGAACTTGACAGTTTTTTGAATTCCACCGAACCCTAACCAAGGATGCCTACCATTTTCCAATTCCCGAACCCTAACCAAGGATATGCAAGGCGGCGGCGAGGGCGGTGAGGGAGGCGGCACAACGAAGGAAGATGGAAGGTCGAAGGGTTTAGGGTTTACCTTGAAGCTCGGCGGCGACGACAATTGCTTCGCTCGACGTACCTGGAAGTGACAAGGGTGAAGCTCAGCGGCGACGGCGGCGAACACTTGGCGGCAAATGAAATTTTGGCAGCCTAACAGCATCTAAGTGTTTCGCCCGGGTTAGGTTTTCCTAACGCTGCCGAGGGGTATATATAGACTCCCATTTTCTCAGGCGGATTTTAAGTACCGACCACGTGAGAAGATGGTTATCTTAGGCGGGTATTACTTACCAACCGCCTGAGAAGATAGGATTATCTCAGGCGGTTGGTAAGTAACACCCGCCTGTGAAGATATTTACTTCTTCTTAATTAATATTCTTGATTAAATGTGGGTCCTTTAAAAAGGCGAAATTCCACTTTCTTGTAATATTATTGATAAGTAAAGGTTACCATTAAATTTCACTTCATAAATCCTTTGAAATTGGTAAAACATACAACAAATGCTATTTTTCATTTTTCTATCTTGATGAATATAATGCTTTTTTCATTTATTTTTTAGTGGACATTTTTACTCATCATACCAACCTCTATGATTTTTTTTCAGATTTTTTTTAATTTTTTTGAATCAATGTGTTTTCATAATTTGATGAATGCCTCATATGCATATGAGCATTTAGTTAGAATGCTTTTAAAAAAAATTAACAAAATTCATACATGTATAAATGATACAAATATGTTAGGATCTTTTTTTTATGAGATACACAAATGTGAATAATATGTGAGTGGAAATTAATTTGATATTTATTAAAACATTACAATGTCAGCTATACAAGTTTTAAAATATTTTGCTCAGGTGGTAGATGTTAATTTTATACAAATGTAGAAGAAAGAATCATCGAATCTGGACACAATTTGCAGAATCTAAACATGTTTGAGTATTTATACTGGAATCTAAATAAAAAAGAAGCAAGGGATAAGGAAACTGAAGAACAGTATTGATCATTATCTCAGGCGGTTGGTAAGTAACACCCGACTGAGATAAACTTCTTCTCAGGCGGTTGGTAAGTAAAACCCGCCTGAGAATAATTTAAACACCGCCTATGAAAAACGAATGCCTACATAAAGACCCCTCACCTACGGACGTGTCGACGTCCGTACGCGACCTTTCTTTTCCCCCAGGCGCGACCTTTCAATGCGTAGTAAACCAACTACTCCACTCAGCCCTTATTAAAGACGCACCATCACCCATTAGTTCTCCACAAGCGCGTCGCTCACTTTGAATCCTTTTCTTCGTCTTCCTCCGCTCCGACGACCCAACACCACTATGGCCGACCTTCCGCCGCCAAGCCCTCCGAGGGAGCCACCTTGCAAGAAACAATGTTGCAGCACCCCCGAGAGGATCAACACCCAGCAGCGCCTCCTCATGGCGCGAGAGGCGTACAACAATACGTCTCGCGCCATGAGTGCATTGGGGCTGGGTACCCTTCCACAATATCCTGTAATGGGTACTACCGTCGGCCACTACCTCTACGCCCTCACGGGGGTGGCTAATCATCTCGACATTCTGTTCGCGACGACGGCCCATGTTCTTGGCCCCGAGGGCCACAGAACGCTGGTGGAGGCGACGGCTAGCAACCTCGTTCTCGGGGTTGCATCGCCGGTGCAGCCGGTGCAACCAGCCCAGTCTCCTATTGCACGGGCGCTAGAGTCGCCGCCAGAGGAGGAGGAGGAGGAGGAGGAGGAGGAGGAGGAGGAGGAAGAGGAGTACGAATAGGAGTAGGATTTAATTAGTTTTTCTTTGTTGTTTTTAGTTACTTCTGTTTTGTAAATATTCTATCTTTGTTCATCTATGTGATTGAATATTACTTGTGTATCTTGTGTGTTTTTTTGTGAGATGTGTAATTGAATATTGTTAATGAATGAGTATCTTGTGTGTTCTTCAACTGTGTGAATGAATGAATGAATGTGTAGTGTGTTCATCGTGTTTCTCAGACTCGGGTATCATAAGGTAATTATCTCAGGCGGTTGTTAATTCAAACCCGCCTGAGAAGAATATTATCTCAGGCGGTTGATAAGTAATACCCGCCTGAGATAAACATCTTCTTAGGCGGTTATTAAGTACCAACCGTCTGTGAAGATATTTACTTCTTCTTAATTAATATTTTTGATTAAATGTGGGTCCTTTAAAAAGGCAAAATTCCACTTTCTTGTAATATTATTGATAAGTAAAGGTTACCATTAAATTTCACTTCATAAATCCTTTGAAATTGGTCAGAATATAAAAAAACATACAACAAATGCTATTTTTCATTTTTCTATCTTGATGAATATAATGCTTTTTTCATTTATTTTTTCAGAGTACATTCTTATTCATCATACCAACCTCTATGATTTTTTTCAGATTTTTTTTAAGTTTTTTTGAATCAATGTGTGTTCATAATTTGATGAATGCCTCATATGTATATGAGCATTTAGTTAGAATGATGGATAAATTGAAGTTTGACATGTTGGAATGCTTCTTAAAAAAATTAACAAAATTCATACATGTATAAATGATACAAATATATTCATACAAATAAATTTGAGTGAAGGATCTTTTTTTATGAGATACACAAATGTGAATAATATGTGAGTGGAAATTAATTTGATATTTATTAAAACATTACAATGTCAGCTATATGAGTTTTAAAATATTTTGCTCAGGTGGTAGATGTTAATTTTATACAAATGTAGAAGAAAGAATCATCGAATTTGGACACAATTTGTAGAATCCAAACATGTTTGAGTATTTATATTGGAATCTAAATAAAAAAGAAGAAAGGGATAAGGAAACTGAAGAACAGTATCGGGTATTATCTCAGGCGGTTGGTAAGTAACACCCGCTTGAGATAAACTTATTCTCAGACGGTTGGTAAGTAAAACCCGCCTGAGAAAAATTTAAACACCGCATGTGAAAAATGGACGCCTACATAAAGACCCCTCACCTACGGACGTGTCGACGTCCGTACACGACCTTTCTTTTCCCCGAGGCACGACCTTTCAATGCGCGGTAAACCAACTTCTCCACGTAGCCCTTATGATAGACGCGCCATCACCCATTAGTTCTCCACAAGTGCGTCGCTCACTTTGAATCCTTTTCTTCGTCTTCCTCCACTCCGATGACCCAACACCACTATGGCTGACCTTCCACCGCCAAACCCTCCGAGGGAGCCATCTTGCAAGAAACAATGTTGTAGCACCCCCGAGAGGATCAACACCCAGCAGTGCCTCCTCATGGCGCGAGAGGCGTACAACAATACGTCTCGAGCCATGAGTGCCTTGGGGCTGGGTACCCTTCCACAGTATCCTGGAATGGGTACTACCGTCGGCCACTATCTATATGCCCTCACGGGGGTGGCTGATCGTCTCGACATTCTGTTCACGATGATGGCCCAGGTTCTTGGCCCCGAGGGCCACAGAACGCTGGTGGAGGCGACGGCTAGAACCTCATTCTCGGGGTTGCACCGCCGGTGCAGCCGGTGCAACCGGCCCTATCTCCTATTACACCAGCGCCAGAGTCGCTGCCGGAGGACGAGGAGGAGGAGGAGGAGGAAGAGGAGTAGGAGTAGGATTTAATTAGTTTTCTTTGTTGTTTTTAGTTGCTTCTGTTTTGTAAATATTGTTAATGAATGAAATCTATCTTTGTTCATCTATGGGATTGAATATTACTTGTGTATCTTGTGTATTCTTTTGTGAGATGTGTAATTGAATATTGTTAATAAATGATTATCTTGTGTGTTCTTCAACTGTGTGAATGAATGAATGAATGTGTAGTGTGTTCATCGTGTTCCTCAGACTTGGGTATCATAAGGTAATTATCTCAGGCGGTTGTATTTCAAACCCGCCTGAAAAGAATATTATCTCAGGCGGTTCGTAAGTAATACCCGCCAGAGATAAACATCTTCTCAGGCGGTTATTAAGTACCAACTGCCTGTGAAGATATTTACTTCTTCTTAATTAATATTCTTGATTAAATGTGGGTCCTTTAAAAAGGCAAAATTCCACTTTCTTGTAATATTATTGATAAGTAAATGTTACCATTAAATTTCACTTCATAAATCCTTTGAAATTGGTCAGAACATAAAAAACATACAACAAATGCTATTTTTCATTTATTTATCTTGATGAATATAATGATTTTTTCATTTATTTTTTCAGAGGACATTCTTATTCATCATACCAACCTCTATGAATTTTTTCAGATTTTTTTAAATTTTTTTGAATCAATGTGTGTTCATAATTTGATGAATGTCTCATATGTATATGATCATTTAGTTAGAATGATGGATAAATTGAAGTTTGACATGTTGGAATGCTTTAAAAAAAAATTTAACAAAATTCATACATGTATAAATGATACAAATATGTTCATACAAACAAATTTGAGTGAAGGATCTTTTTTTTATGAGATACACAAATGTGAATAATATGTGAGTAGAAATTAATTTGATATTTACCAAAACATTACAATGTCAGCTATACAAGTTTAAAATATTTTGTTCAGGTGGTAGATGTTAATTTTATACAAATGTAGAAGAAAGAATCATCGAATTTGGACACAATTTGCAGAATCTAAACATGTTTGAGTATTTATATTGGAATCTAAATAAAAAAGAAGCAAGGGATAAGGAAACTGAAGAACAGTATCGGGCATTATCTCAGGCGGTTGGTAAGCAATACCCGCTTGAGATAAACATCTTCTCAGGCGGTTATTAAGTACCAACCGTTTGTGAAGATATTTACTTCTTCTTAATTAATATTCTTGATTAAATGTGGGTCATTTAAAAAGGAAAAATTCCACTTTCTTGTAATATTATTGATAAGTAAAGGTTACCATTAAATTTCACTTCATAAATCCTTTGAAATTGGTTAGAATATAAAAAACATACAACAAATGCTATTTTTCATTTTTTCTATCGTGATGAATATAATGCCTTTTTCATTTATTTTTTCAGTGGACATTTTTACTCATCATACCAACCTCTATGAATTTTTTCAGATTTTTTTAAAAATATTTGAATCAATGTGTGTTCATAATTTGATGAATGCCTCATATGTATATGAGCATTTAGTTAGAATGATGGATAATTTGAAGTTTGATGTTGGAATGCTTTTAAAATAAATTAAAAAAATTCATACATGTATAAATGATACAAATATGTTCATACAAACAAATTTTAGTGAAGGATCTTTTTTTTATGAGATACACAAATGTGAATAATATGTGAGTAGAAATTAATTTGATATTTACCAAAACATTACAATGTCAGCTATACAAGTTTTAAAATATTTTGTTCAGGTGGTTGATGTTAATTTTATACAAATGTAGAAGAAAGAATCATCGAATTTGGACACAATTTGCAGAATCTAAACATGTTTGAGTATTTATATTGGAATCTAAATAAAAAAGAAGCAAGGGATAAGGAAAATGAAGAACAGTATCGGGCATTATCTCAGGCGGTTGGTAAGCAATACCCGCTTGAGATAAACATCTTCTGAGGCGGTTATTAAGTACCAACCGTCTGTAAAGATATTTACTTCTTCTTAATTAATATTCTTGATTAAATGTGGGTCATTTAAAAAGGCAAAATTCCACTTTCTTGTAATATTATTGATAAGTAAAGGTTACCATTAAATTTCACTTTATAAATCCTTTGAAATTGGTCAGAACATAAAAAACATACAACAAATGCTATTTTTCATTTTTCTATCTTGATGAATATAATGCCTTTTTCATTTATTTTTTCAGTGGACATTTTTACTCATCATACCAACCTCTATGAATTTTTTCAAATTTTTTTAAATTTTTTTGAATCAATGTGTGTTCATAATTTGATGAATGCCTCATATGTATATGAGCATTTAGTTAGAATGATGGATAATTTGAAGTTTGACATGTTGGAATGCTTTAAAAAAAACTAACAAAATTCATACATGTATAAATGATACAAATATGTTCATACAAACAAATTTGAGTGAAGGATCTTTTTTATGAGATACACAAATGTGAATAATATGTGAGTAGAAATTAATTTGATATTTACCAAAACATTACAATGTCAGCTATACAAGTTTTATAATATTTTGTTCAGGTGGTTGATGTTAATTTTATACAAATTTAGAAGAAAGAATCATCGAATTTGGACACAATTTGCAGAATCTAAACATGTTTGGGTATTTATATTGGAATCTAAATAAAAAAGAAGCAAGGGATAAGGAAACTGAAGAACAGTATCGGGCATTAGCTCAGGCGGTTGGTATGTAATACCCGCCTGAGATAAACATCTTTTCAGGCGAATTTTAAGTACCAACCACCTGTGTCGACGTCCGTGTGCGACCTTTTGTTTCCCCGAGGCGTGACCTTTCAAATCGTGGTTCGTAGATATTTACTTCTTCTTAATTAATATTCTTGATTAAATATCTTCTCAGGTGGTTGGTAAGTAAAACCTGCTCGAGATAAAGTTAAACCGCCCATGAAAAACCGACGCCTATATAAGGACCCCTCACCACAGTCAAAACGCAACCCTGGAGAATTTATATCGACGCCGCAGGGCTGTTGAATTTCCCCTGCGTTGCGGTGCCGCTCCGCCGCCCAGCCCTTACTGCCGCGCCGCCGCTCAACCCCGTACCGCCACTTCTCCACCCAGCCGGCCCACCGTGCTGACGCCTCCCCACCGTGCCGATGCCTCTGCAATGTAAATGTAGTTTCCTTACTATTTCGTTGTATATTTTAATTAGTTGATAAGCTATTAGTTTTGTGTGTTCTGATATATGGATTCTGTCCTTTTGCATGTGTAAGGACTGTATGGATTGTGTTCTGGTATATTGATGTATGGACTATATGGATTGTTTCCTTTTTGTGTGTTCTGCTAGTTTGGTCTTTTATATATTGATGTATGGACTATATGGATTGTTTCCTTTTTGTGTGTTCTGCTAGTTTGGTCTTTTATATATTGATGTATGGACTATATTGTAATAAGCTTATTGTAGTTTGTGCCTATTATGTGACATGAATATGATGTCTAATTAACAGATGCTATTGTAATATATATAAGATGCATGAAGTTTACCCGGACTTGTAATTGTAGTTTTATGTATTTTCCTTTTCAATATGCTACTTGTGTGTGCGTACCTCCTGCTTGCATATATTTTGAAGGAGTGATTAGGGTTAGCTTTCTAGGGAGATGGTTTTATAAATCACTCATTTAGTTACCATCGTTGGATGGGATCCGATGTCAAGATATAACGGACCGGATCCCACCCAACCCTAGCCCATGCTGCTGGGCCTGTTTGCCCCACGACTTCAATCTTTCACCCTCGATTGCTGCTCTCGACGCCTTCGACTCCGTCCGCCTCAAGATGCAGTAGGGTTGGGCATTGGCGACCATACCTTCGCGTTGCTAGGTGACATCAATGGTGGCAGGGTGTAGAAGCCAGCGACAGGGCCACCTGCAAGCGGCAGCGAGGTCGGGAAATGGCACCGGGGGTGGAAGGCAGCACTGGGGCCAGCTTCAGGTGGTGACAAGGACGGAGACAATGTTGGAGGCACCGGGGCCAGCTCCCGCCGGCGGCGAGACCGAAAGACGGAGGTGATGGCCGGAGCCGCGGGCGACAGCGCGCGGTGGTCAGTGGAAAGTCGGCAGCAGTCACCGAAGTGGCGAAGTGGAGCCGTGCCACGCTCTAGAAGCGCGCCTCTCCATCGTGTCTAGTCGGGGGCGGCGGCAAAAATCCACCCGTACCCGCACCCGTCGGTTGCAATACCCGTCGGGTACCCGTACCCGCGGGTATAATTGCCATCCCTAGATCCCACCCACACCTAGCCCATGCCACTGGGCCTGTTTGCCCCACAACTTCAATACTTCACCCCCGCCTCAAGACGTCGCCCGTCTCCTACATTAGTCACCCTAGTCATACTTGTTATGTCTCTGTAAATTCATTTTATAGAAGACCTTTAGAGAATATTTGTGGCCAAATTTTGTAAATCTGACAAAAATTCTATTATTGAATCATGGACCGTCGAGCGTGGATGTATAACATGCCAAGACCCGATCCTATGTACATTCATAATGTTGCAAATTTCATTGAAGCATCCAAGAGACATGCGAAGTTGCAAAAGATAGATGACATATTATGTCCATGTATCGATTGCGAAAATAAGATTGCTTGGACGGATACTATAGTAATCCAATCTCATTTGGTGAAAAGAAGTTTCAAAAATAACTACACAATATGGACAGAGCATGTTGAGTTAGATACACATGATGTGGATAAAGATGATGAGAGAGGATCAGATGATGATAATGTTCATATCGATGATGGTAGTGACAATCAAGCTGGTGATGATGATAATTAGTTCGATTGTGAGGAGATGTTGCTTCACATTGAACCATATGTATTGACTTCTATGGGAGCAAAGGTTAAAGTAAAATGGAGACATTGCAGAATGCGGCGACGGAGCTTTTATATGATGAATCAAACGGTTGTGATAAAGAGTTTACTACATTGCGTGCAGTCTTAGAACTACTAAAGTTGAAAGCTATGCACGGTTGGCCCGATTGTAGTTTCTCTGATCTTTTGAATCTTCTGGCAAAAATTCTTCCAAATCCAAATAAACTGCCCAGAAGCACTTATAAAGTGAAGAAACTTCTTTGCCCGATGGCACTAGGTGTGACAAAAATACACGCTTGTGTGAACCATTGTATTCTGTATCGCAAAGAGCATGAGCTCGCAACTAGATTCCCCATTTGTGGTGTCAGTAGATATAAGAAGGACTACAATCACCAGTATGTTACCAACATGAAAAAGACTCAGAAGGATAAGAAGTTTATTATTGGTCCTGAAGGTGACGATGACGATACTTCTGCCGATGCAAACGGGAAGAATAAGAGAAAAATTCCTGCCTTGGTGATGTGGTACCTTCCGGTAATTGATCGCTTGAAGCGTTTATTCTCAATCCCTAGGGAGGCTGAACTTATGTGTTAGCATTCCGAGCAATGCAAGAAGAATGAAAAACATATACGACACCCTGGTGATGCAACGCAGTGGAAAAATTTTGATATTCAGTATCCATAATTTGCGAAGGAAATCAGAAATGTGAGATTTGCCTTGGGTACAGACGGAATGAATCCGTTTTGGTGAGAAAAGGAGCATACACAGCACATGGCCCATGGTCTTAACGATGTACAACCTACTGACGTGGTTGTGTCACAAAAGGAAATATATCTTGTTATCTATTCTTATCCAAGGTCCGAAACAACCCGACATCAAAATTGATGTGTTCTTGGAACCTTTAATGGAAGATATGGCGAAATTGTGGAATGAAGGGGTACGTACATGGGATGAGTACAAGCGGGAGTATTTCAATCTAAGAGCAATGATATTCGTTACCGTGCATGATTATCCCGGACTGTTTACATTATCGGGACAAATGAAAGGGAAGAAAGGTTGTGTCAGGTGCGTGGATAGAACTGGATTTCTATACCTCACTTCATCCAGAAAGACAGTGTACATGAGACACCGACGGTTCTTGACAGATACACACAAGTATAGGAAGATGAAAGAACAATTTGATAACAAAATCAAAAAAGTTATTGCACCAAAACCTTACAGTGGAAAACTTGTGTTTGAAATGGTCAAGAACATTCATATTTCTTTCGGAAAGGGCAAAAATAGTAAAGGAATTAAGAGAAAGAAAAGTACATCTTCGGATGATACAACTGACATGGCTTTCAAGAAACAATCAATTTTTTTTCAAGTATCTTCCGTATTGGAAGAATCTGGAATTTTGCCATAGTATTGATTTGATGCACGTTACAAAGAATGTATTTGACAGCATCATTGGGACCTTGCTGGACATGCCGAGGAAAACAAAGTACGGATTAAATCCATGTATGGACCTAGTAAATCTTGATTTGAGACCAGAGCTTCATCCAGCAGAAAAGGCGAACGGGAAGCATTACCTTCCCCCAACCAGCTACAACTTGACGCTAGAAGAGAAAAAAGCAATTTGCGAATGCTTGCGTGGGATCAAAGTGCCCACGAGTTTCTCATCCAATATCCGCAAACTAGTCTCGATGAAAGACTTGTCTTTATTCGGTTATAATTCCCACGACTGTCACATGATGATGATAGTTTTCCATGCCATTGCAATAAGAGTCATCAAACCAGAGCATATAAAAGTTGTCATCACACGTTTGTGTTACTTCTTCAATGCAGTATCGCAAAAGCTGATAGCACGCGAAGATTTAGACTATCTGAAAACATACATCGTCGAGACAATGTGCAAGCTTGAGATGTGTTTCCCACCATCCTTTTTCGATATGCAAGTACATCTAATCATACATCTTGTTGATCAGATAAAAGCATTGGGGCCACTATATTTACATCATATGTTTTCGTTGGAGAGATATTTAGGAGTATTAAAAGGTTATGTGCGGAACCGTGCTCACCCAGAGGGTTCAATTATGGAAGGATACACCACTGAAGAAGTGATTGAGAGTTGCGCTGATTACATCAAAGATGGAAAATCGATTGGTGTGCCTATACCGGTACATGAGGGTAGACTACGTGGGAGAGGCAAAGTGGGTAAGAAAATTTTTATCATTCAAGATTAAAAGAATGTACACCGCACATTTTGGTGTAATACAACATCTTGCAATAGCTTAGTCGTACAACGAGGAACACCAAATTGAGCTTCGTGATAAAAACTAAGACCGCACAGAGGACTGGATCATGAAAGAGCACAAAAGATGTTTCACTGAATGGTTAATGGACAAAAATATACCATACAGAAACACTATAGAAGTGTCAACAATGAAGAAGTTAGCTTCTGGCCCATCTGCTTTGGTGACATCATGGCAAGCATATGACATCAATGGTTACACATTTTACACTAAAGAAAAAGACGATAAGAGTGTTGCACAAAATAGTGGTGTTCGTATTGAGGCTTATGATTCACAAGGGCAGAAGACCACATACTTCGGGTTCATAGAGGAAATATGGGAACTCGATTATGACGAAAGAATGGTAATGCCCGTATTTAAGTGCCAATGGGTCAAACATCCTAATGGTGTGAAAGTGGACAATCACGGGCTGACACTGGTAGACTTGAATAAAGTGGGTTATAAAGATGACCTGTGGGTTCTCGCTGATAATGTTGCACAAGTTTTTTATGTTCAAGATCCAGAAACAGAGAAGATGCATGTAGTTGTTTCTGGAAAGCAAAATATTGTTGGGGTTGAGAATGTGGGAGATAATAAAGAGGAATATAATCAGTATGAAGAGATGTACCTTTTCACCGAACCAGAAAACATCAAGCGCGTAGAGAGAAACATTAAAAAGAATTTGGAACCCTATATGCAAGAAGATGTCAATGCTGGAAAAAATGTATATAGCAATGCGAGATGATATATATTTTATATATTTGTATCTTCTGAAATCAACTTAGAACAATGTTCTATTTCAGCTTTAGATAGCATGTTTCGAACATTATTAAGTTCAGCTTCTGTTTCGAGCTCCATTCAAGCTAATCCCTTCACAGCAAGCTCTTGTAGATGCAAGTAAAACCTAAGACTCATCATTTGGATTGTTAAAAGCTTCAATTGAAGTCTGACGATACTTCCCCTCCATTTGAGGGCTTGTTTGTATAGGAGTACACCCAAACAAGCCCTGCAATATTTCTTTCTCTTCTCTCCATTTTGATAACTTACGAATATGCTACTTTATCAGTTCTAATGGCTGAATATATTGACTACAAATTAGTACCATCTCTCTTAGTGCTTTACACAAGCGACAAAACGTACAACTTCAATCACAAATCTTGTTTGTATCATTTTCATAGGAATTTGACCTTAATCTTTCAAGCATAGATTTATCAATAATTGAAGCTTCCTCATCAGACATGTTAGTGACAGTTACAAGGGAAGGGTGTGTCGAAGCTAACAAAATCTCAACGAGACTGAAGACAAAGAGATGCTGCATATGATTGACAATGTCCAGGTTAGACAACATGAAGCTATGATGACAGCCTTCAACAAAATGAAAAGTGATGCCAAGGTTATGCTTGCATCAACCAAGACATGTTGTGAGGGTATAACACTTGTTGGGGCAAGTATAACCTTGGCGAAAATCAGAAATCACGCCACCGTTGATTACTCTGAAGGCGCCATGGATTACTCTGAAGTTTACCGAGTACACACAGAGAAAACTTCAGAGTAATCCATGGCGAATTTAGAGTAATCCACGGTGGCGTGATTTCTGATTTTGGCCAAGGTTATGCTTGCCCCAACAAGTGTTATACCCTCACAACATGCCTTGGTTGATGCAAGCATAACTTTGGCATCACTTTTCATGTTGTTGAAGGTGTCATCATAGCTTCACGCTGTTTAACTTGGACATTGCCACTCATATGCAGGATCTCTTTATCTTCAGTCCGATTCAGATTTCGTTAGCTTCGACACATTCTTCACTTATAACTGCCATTAACATGTGTGATAAGGAAGCTTCACTTATTTGATAAATCTATGCTTGAAAGATTAAGATTAAATCCCTATGAAAGTGTAAAAACAAGATTTGTGATTGAAGTTGTTCGCTTACTCGCTTGTGTGAAGTACTAAGAATGTGGGTACTGATTTTTAGTCAATATATTTAGGCATTAAAACTGAGAAAGGAGCATCTTCTTAAGTTTTCAAATGGACAGGAGGGAAAGAAATCGTTCAAATGGATGGGAAAATCCTTCCAAGGATCGTCATGCTTCAAATTGATGCTTTCAACAGTTCAAATGATGAGCCACGGGTGTTACTTGAATCTACAATAGCTTGCTGTGCAGGGATTAGCTTGACAGGAGCTTAGCAGCATCAGAGGCAGTTATTAAGTACCAACTGCCTGTGAAAAATTTAAAAACCGCCTATGAAAAACTGACGCCTATATAAAGACCCCGCGGAGGAACACCTCTGCCCAGTCCCACATCGCGCCACGAGGTAGCTAAGTAAATTCGCATAGTTTCCTTACTATGCATTGCATGCTACCTTTTTCTTTGTATATTTTCATAAGCTGCCAGTTTTGTGTGTTGGTATATGGATTGTGTCCTTTTGCATTTGTGTACATATGCATTTGGACTCAATAATCTGGAAGTTTGGAAGTTTGGTCTTTCAGATAATGATGTCTCGGGCGTGTAGCCGATTGAAGGAGGAGCGCTTGGCATGGCGCAAGAACCATCCCCATGTATGTACATATGGCACACCGATCGCATGGTTGTATATACATATGTATCTATAATGGACTGATGAACTTAACTGTAGTTTGTTTTTCCGTCTTGTTTGTTTTTGGTATTTTCAATTTCTCTATGTAGGGTTTCTCTGTGAAGCCTGAATCGGAAATTTATTGAAGTGGCAGTGCATCGTCCCCGGTAAAGAAGGGGTAAGTCATGAAGAACAAGCACAATATGAGTTTAACCATCGTCCTCCTATTAATAAATTTCTTTTGCAGACTGAATGGGAAGATGGTTACTACCCCCTTACAATCTCCTTCTCTGAGGACTATCCCTTGGTGCCTCCAAGATGCGCCTTTCCAAGTGGGTTCTTCCACCCAAATGTCCATCGTTCGGGAGCACTCTACATTGGGATTCTTGATCAAGAGACTGTAAGATAGACCTATTTGCTCATGTAATTAATACTTAATTGTTGTCGAACTTATTTGAACTGGTTTCTTATATTGCTTAAATTATATTTCGTAGGGGTAGTGCAGTGCTTTTACAATCAAAACTATACTACTTGAAGTTCAGCGTTTGCTGCATCAGCCAAATGTGCCCGATGTTGAAAATGATTGCTATAATCTATTTATCAAGGTTAGATGACACTTTGACTTAGTGACCAATATAGGTTATTCATTCCTCCTTCGACATTTGTTAATTTAAATAATATCAATATTTTCAGGATCCAGCGGAATATAAGAGACGTGTTCGGGAGCAAGCAGGACGGTACAATTTAGATTGATCGATGGGAGCTTCAGAAATAAGTTTAAATTCAAATTTAGTTTAGAGGGCATGCAATGTATGATCTATGGAATTCATCGAGTTGTGAATTACCTCTGAATTGCAATGCCATTTGCGTTTGTTTATCCTTGTATTCCAATTAAATCACTTAATTGCAATGTCATTGCGTTTGTTAATCACTGCAACGGACGCTCACGATCTAGGGCACTCTGGCATTTCCGGGGACACAAAATAAGTGGAAACAATGACTTTCCCTAGGCGGTTCTTCAATGAAAACTGCCTGTGATAATTGAACAACTACATACGGTTCTTACACAATGACCGCCGATGAAAATACATGATCTTCTCAGGCCGTTGTTAATTAAGAACCGCCTATGAAGTTCATTACATTACAGGCGGTTCTTAATTAATAACCGCTTGAGAAGATCATGTATTTACTTAGGCAGTTGTTTCTTAAAATCCGCCAGTGATGTTTATTTTATTGCAGGCGGTCCTTAAGTAATAACCGCCTGAGAAGATCGAGTATTTACCCAAGTGGCTGTTTTTTTAAAATCCGTCTGTGTTGTTCTTTCATCACGGGCGGTTATTATATCATTCGTCATCACAGTCGCATATTTTTAAGGACCGCCTGTGTTTGAAAATTGAGGCACCTGTAAAAATGCTTTTTGTAGTAGTGAAACCCTTTGGGCACGGGAATGAGTCATCACCTACGTATTAGATGCTTGCTAAGTATAGGTTATCGATAGAAACCGAGTGGTTGGAATCTGCTCGCGAGATTGTAGGTTTTGGGAAAAGTGGGAAATAAATGGAAAACTTGGATCACACAGGATGGAATTGGAGACCGGGCAGGTGGGTAGGAAGAAACAAGGCATAGTCTTGTGTGAATAGGCCTGCTCGTGTCGATTAAGGACCGAGCCGTAGTCGGCCCCTTGGGCAAGTATTGGATACTACCATGTGCATGCTAGTTTATGGGACCTAGTAAACCGATGTACCATAACACTTAAGTTGAACGTCTTTGCCGCTGCCCCCGTTGGTGCCGAGGAGGACAACTTGGGTGTAAATCCTCTAGTGAGTAACGTACCTCTCACATAGAGGACCCACTATTCGGTATGGTAGTTATTCTTTTGGCTTGGGTGGCTTGGGAAAGGTTGCCTCGTAAAACATGGAGTTAAGTGTGTTGTACGCCACTTCCTAACAGGCGTACATGTCGTGCACCCTGGTTTCTCCCTAGAGGGTTAAAAATCGGTTCGAACCGCTGTTTACTCGTGATAAAAATGAGTCTGCTTGTTAACTGCGTTGGCACGTAGTAAGAATATATCATATTGTGAAAAGTGATCACCTGCTTGTATTCAAATTATTGTTTTGCAACCTTGTATGTTGTTGAAGGCTGGTACGTCACATATGAAAATCTGCAAGCGCACGAAGAAACTGCTGTGACACTTCCCGTTAAAGAGTATTCCCAAGGGTATTGAATCCAAGAAACGTGTGTGATAATCTTCTAACTAGTTCACCCCAAGGACAAAAAGCTTGATGGTAGGCAAGGGATATAGAGTAGATTCCTAGGAGACGGGGTTCTAATCGAAGCAAGTCGATCAATAGCAGCTTGTATTGGACACGGGCTTACCCTGGTCTGCCAGGTGACTCTCACCAACGACTTACGTCGCAGTCGAAGATGGATAATTACAACAGACGGATAGGGATATCACCACCTACCGCCTACCTCTAAAACTCTTGGACTACGAGATAATCAAAGGTAACGTCAAGCCTAGACACCACGCCTACACTATCCATTACTTATGTAACCTCTCTAGCAAAGACTGGGGTCTCTAAATGAATAGAGCAATGAATGAACAAACTAAAGAATTAAATCACTTAAATTAAATAAATCAACTAAAATGGAAATCATGTACCTTGCTTGAGATAGAAAGTACTGTCGAGGTACAAAGATGGAGAGGGTTCGACAAGCCCGAACCCTATCCTTAAGTGGGAAGAAGACTGACAAGCCGGAGCCTCCTCCTCCTCATCTTTCTCACTCTATCCCTAATTTCTAAGCACTGGGGCAGTGTTACGTCTTTGGAGTGGAGTACTAGACACACGCTTTTCGGTGTGTGGAGTGAGGGAGCCACCTACCCCCTATTTATACCCTCCAAAGGTCAGTTTGGCGCAAGAATATGTGAGGGAATCATTCGCCATCATAATCTTCAAGCCGTGAGAAGCCAACACGTGGCGGTTGACCACGTTTAGCGTGTTTACAGTTCGGGCGAACTGGGTGTTCGGCCGAACCCCCAACAGTTCCAATCGCACTAGAACTTCTTTGTGACACTGTTATGTGGGCCGACATCATGGGTGTGGGCGATTCCAGTGATTTTTAGTTTGTGAGACCTATGGGTGCTGAATACATTGGCTTTGACGATAAAGGTTTTGAATACTACCAAAACACCTGTTTAACAAGGTCTGACGATAGGTCTAGCTTTTTTTGGGTAGCTCCTGCAAGGTCTGATGCTAGGTCCGACTTCTTTGCCTAGGTGCGAGTAGCTTTGGTTAGCTCCGACGCTAGGATCGACTAGCTTTGGTTAGCTCCGGCGCTAGGTCCAACTAGCTTTGCTAGGCTCCGATGCTAGGTCCTGCTAGCTTTGGTAAGCTCCGGTTCAAGGTCCAGTTAGTTTCGGCAAGGTTTGGAGCTAGATTGCAATGGTTCTACTTTTACTTTGAAATATTTCAAACTTGTTTTACATCTATGGAAAGTTTGCTTAGTATTATTTTACTATGTTTTTGGTGTGTTTTGGTGGTAATTGCTGGTATCAATTTGCTATGGTGTGCAACATGTTTATGTGAGGTTCTCACGTAAGGTGTTGTGGTTTCAGAACTAACGAGAGTCAAGTTGAGGAATTGTGCTCGGAAGTACTGGTTGTTTATTCATGTGCAGGTGTTGCTTGAGTTCAAGACATGGTTGGTGACGGGATCCATTGAACTAGTCTTAGGGAGAAGATGAGGTTCAACAACCAAGTTTGGGAGGAATTGTGGTTGAGTTGATCGGGAGGTTGCGCAACATGTTTGAATCAAGAACAATGCACATGAAGGTATCGTGGATGTCATTGGAAGATGTTTGCACGTGTGCAAGGAGTCCATGTACGTGTCTACATGGTTCTGAGGCATGATGAAGAGATGTGGAAGTGAAAAATTGGTCGGAAAGGTCCAACTGACTAGGTTATGGACTCAGGCTGCGGCTGAATCATGTTTGACTCCAATATGGAAAGTTTTGAGTTGGTTATGATAGGATTTTGTGTGGGTCACAAATTTGAGTTGTTTTAGGAATGTGAGATATGTTCATAAGGAGTTTGGAAGTCTTAAGATTGCTTCTATCTACGCATAGAAGAGTCTTGAGCAGTTATGGAAAGTTTCGATTCGTGAATTGAGTAGGATTAGAGTCCTAGTTAGGTTTGGGTTGACCTAAGGGCTGGTTATATAAGCAAGGGAGACCAGAGCTCATGGCAGAAGACTTTGAGGCTGTTCCTCTTGTGTTTCGATCAATAAAATTCATAGATTGAAGGAACTTTTTTGCCTTGTACATCCGACTTGTTGTTAGACAAGTTTTTCTCGTCGAGTTTCTGCACAACATTACCTTGCTTCGGTGGTTTTATCATAACTTGATTTTTACAGATCCGATTGACATGATTCTTTTTGGGTTATCTTGAAAACTTAATTTTCTATCATCTGTGAAAATTTCATGGTCATTGGATTTGTGGTTTCTGATCTACACGAGTTTCTTTGCAGTGTTCCAGAACTGTTTTTCTCGGGTAGGACAGATTGACCTTTGTTCGATCTTTTGATCGTAACTTGAGTTTTTATTGACGTATTTTTGTAATTCTTGTTGTTACGTCTTCATGAATTGATTCTCCACAATATATACTTGTTTAGTTACAATTGATCACCTTTAGATTAGTCGCACAGATGATTTCTTTAACAAATCATTTTTCTGCCGAGGGGTTTTTTGTTGCTTATGCTGAAAAGTTTTAATTTACCATTCACCCCCTCTGATTACACGTGCTTTTCGATCCTACAATTGGTATCAGAGCCACGGTGCTCCAATATTTGTGATTTGTACGTGTTTTGACTAATCATCATGGAGAAATATTCTGCCAAACCTTGTGTGTTTGCTGGTATCGATTTTCAGGTTTGGAAGGCACGCATGGAAGCCTTTATCCAGGCACAAGGCTTCGCCATACGGGAAAAGGAAAACAAACCTTATGAAGTGCCACCAAACGATCAAGTTACGGCTATGAACCTACGGGACATTGACAACAACAACAAAGCCCGCAACTTGACCATTCAAGGACTCACTCAAAGTGACTTTGATCGTGTCGTGCACCTCCGATCAGCATATAATGTTTGGAGAGCTCTCCGTGATTATCATGAAGGATCCAAGACAATCAAGAAGGTAAAAGAAGATATGTTCAAGAAGGAATACATGCATTTTGAGATGCAACACTGTGAGTCAATCGATCAACTTTTTGCCTGGTTTAATAAAATTCTCAGTAATCTACGTAGTGTCAACGTAAACTTTTTTGATGCTGAGAATGGTAGGCAACTCCTTAGTGCATTAGACATGACAATATGGGAAATGAAAGTAACATCCATTCGTGAATCAACTGTCATGTGTACTCTTACTTTTGGATGTACTTTACTCTAAACTAAAACTCATGAAACTGACATCTTATCGCGTAAGAATCCAAATAAGTCTATTGCATTTGTTTCACAACGTGATATGCTTAGCTCCGCCCAATCATCATCTTGGATACCCTTGCTTTGTTGTCCTCACTAACCCTGGAGCGGATCGAGGAATTTCCAAAATAGGAGTTAGCACTCATCTCTACTAGATTCTCAAAAGCACCGCAAAGTGTGAGAACTAGAAGGAGAGGAAGCTCCAGACCACAGCGCTTCTTTGAATGTGGTAAGAAAGGACACTTTCGTACAGAATGCCCTAGCCTTTCAGGTCCTACTACCCATGAAGAAAAGCAGAACAAGGTCAAGACCAACTCTGGAAACTCCAACAAGAAAAAGAACGGTTCTATAGGACGCGAGATGATAAATAGATTCATCACTGCACTTCAAGAGCTCAGTTCAAGTGATGTAGACATTGGAAGTGATGAAGATGACGACGATCTGGCAAACATATGCTTCATGGTGGGCAAAACAAGATTAAGATCATGTCAGGAGGATGCAAAACACAACAGTGATGATGATGAGATATGTTCTACCTGTAAAGAAATGTGGGTTGCAATGTCTCGTGCAACTATTATTGTCAAGAAAAAGAACAAAAAGCTTAGAGAAAATGCTGCTAAAATTGAATCACTTGAGTCTGAAATCAACCGTTTGAGAACTTTGATTCCTAGTGATGATGCATGTCCCTCATGTGACTTAATCTATGAAGAATTGTACACATTAAGAAGTGCACACTCCTCCACTCTAGATAGACTTTGAGGAGTAGATTTAGGCCCGATCTTCCGAAAGGTATGTCGATTGGGGTGGAGAACTCGAAGTTGATGATCCATGACACTCGAGCGGTTTGAGTACCTCTGCAATCACTACACCACAGCTTCGTTGGTTATCAACCGTGCTGCACACGCTTGACCTTGCCAAGAAGGCTAATCCTTGCAAGTGCAACCGAGAACACGAGCAAGAATGTCGAAGACACGATCTGAAATCGCGAATTGGGGTCTCACAAACCGTAGAACGGCAATATTATTGATATAAGCAAAACCCACCTAATATGACCGGCGGCTGAAGTATTTAAAGGCTAGGGTTCGGGAAAAACACGATTAGACGCGTCCCTAATAGACTCTTACGGGATACAAGGCCCAAAGGCCCGATTCGGTGGTGCAGCACCGAACAGAAATCTGGACTCGACTTGTTTCGACGACTCCCAATGAATCCGGAGGAATTTTGAGGTGGGACCAGAACCATTGAAAATTTTATCTTCTCCTATTTCCGTGCATATGTAGAACGTCAAAAACGGAGTCCGTATGCCTCCTGGGCATCCGTTTTAAGGTGGACTGCGCCTGGACTCCGAGTTGAACTCGAGTCCGAGTTGTAAACTGCTTCCATCAACTTGTGGACGTCCCAGCTGGTTCTCCACGCTCCCGAGGCCTCTTTCCTTCACTTGTTGATCTTCTCCATTATTCCTAATAACAATTAAAGCATCACATAGTAATCTATTCTCAAACTCACATGCAAAAGAAGTTAGGAGCGAATTCACCTGCTGATTTATTAACCGTGCTCGTGCTCTTGTGATTGGTCCTTGCATTTCAATGTGTGTCTCCGCTGTTGTGATGTCCTTATCATCCTCCCTCTCTTGAATTGGAGTCGTCCTCGACTCAAGTTCATCTTCTTCTCCCAAGTACGGTCGCAAATCTGAAATGTTAAATGTGGGACTAACCCTAAAATCGGGAGGCAATTCAAGTTTATATGCATTATCATTAATCTTTTCAACAATCTTAAAAGGACCAACAGCTCTTGACATAAGTTTAGATTTTCTCAAGTCAGAGAATCACTCTTTTCTCAAATGTAACCACACCAAATCACCCTATTCAAGTTTTACTTCTTTTCTACCTTTACTACCTGCAATCTTATACTTCTCATTCATCTTTTCAATATTTTTCTTTGTAGCTTCATGCATCTTAAGAATGAATTCAGATCGTTGTGTAGCATACAAATTTATAGTTTCAGAAGGAGGCAAAGGTAGTAAATCAATAGGAGCACGGGGATTGATACCATACACTACCTGGAATGGACTTACCTTTGTCGTGGAGTGAACGGATCTGTTGTAAGCAAATTCTATATGTAGTAAACACTCCTCCCACAACTACAAATTTGTTTTCAAGACAACCCACACCATAGTGGATAAAGTACGATTAACTACCTCGTTTTGTCCATCCGTTTGTGGGTGACATGTAGTTGAAAACAGCAACTTGGTTCCCAATTTATACCACAAAGTTCTCCAAAAATGACTTAAAAATTTTGCATCACGATCAGAAACAATGGTATTTGGCACGCCATGTAAACGAACAATTTCCGTCATAAATAAATCAGCAATGTGTGAGGCATTATCATTCTTATGACAAGGTATAAAGTGCGCCATTTTGGAAAAACGATCAACAACTACAAAAATACTATCCCTCCCCCTCTTAGTCCTAAGCAATCCCAAAACAAGGTCCATATAAATATCCTCCCATGGTACACTAGGAACAGGAAGAGGCATATAAAGACCATGTGGGTTAAGGCAAGACTTAGCTTTGTTGCAAGTAGTGCATCGTGACACGTAGCGCTCTACATTACGCCTCATCTTTGGCCAAAAGAAGTGTGTGGACAGCACATCTTCAGTTTTCTTCACTCCAAAATGTCCCATCAAACCTCCTCCATGTGCTTCCTGCAAAAGTAATAGACAAACGGAGCTAGCTGGAACACATAGCTTGTTAGCACGATAGAGGAGACCCTCTCGCAGCACATATTTATTCCAAGTTCTTCCTTCTATACAATTTTCAAAAGCATCTTTGAAGTCCAAATCAGTAGGACATAATGCTTTTATTGTTTACAAACTAAAGATTTTATGATCAAGTTGGGACAGCATGGTATAACGCCTAGATAATGCATCAGCAATGACCTTTTCCTTCCCTTTCTTATGCTTAATGATGTATGGAAATGACTCTATGAACTCAATCCATTTAGCATGTCGTTTATTTAGATTGGTTTGACACTTAAGATACTTCAATGATTCATGATCGGAATGTATGACAAACTCCTTAGACCAAAGATAATGTTGCCAAGTTTGTAATACTCGCATTAAGGCATACAATTTCTTATCATAAGTGGAATAATTCAGAGAAGGACCATGAAGTTTTTCACTAAAGAATGCAACGGGTTTACCTCTTTGTATGAGAACGCCTCCAATACCAATGCCGCTTGCATCGCATTCTAGCTCAAAGGTCTTGTCAAAATCAGGAAGTTGTAGCAACTTTGATTGTGTAAGCTTCGATTTGAGAGCATCAAAAGCTTGTTGCTGCTGTTCGCCCCATCGAAACGGCACTCCCTTCTTCATTAGCTCATGTAGAGGTGCTGCAATGGTGCTGAAATCCCGCACAAAACGCCGATAAAAACTGGCAAGACCAACAAAACTATGAACTTGCGTGACGGTTGTTGGGGCTGGCCAACTGGTCATTGCTTCAATTTTTGCCTCATCCATCTCAATTCCCTGCGAGGAAACGACACAGGCAAGAAACGAGACTCGATTGGTGCAAAAGACGCACTTTTCGAGGTTACCAAACAAACGTGCATCTCTCAAAATAGTAAAAACAACACGTAAATGATCAAGATGTTCATCATATGACTTGCTGTAAATGAGGATATCATCGAAGTAAACCATCACAAATTGTCCAATGAAAGCACGTAAAACCTCGTTCATTAATCGCATAAAGGTACTGGGTGCATTAGTTAAACCAAAAGGCATGACTAACCACTCATAAAGTCCAAACTTGGTTTTAAATGCAGTTTTCCATTCATCTCCTAGTGCCATTCTAATTTTGGTGGTAACCACTACGCAAGTCAACTTTTGTGAAGATGATAGTACCACTCAATTCATCAAGCATGTCATCTAAGCGAGGAATAGGATAACGATATCGAATAGTGATGTTATTAATTGCTCAACAATCAACACACATGCGCCAACTACCATCTTTCTTAGAAACCAAAAGAACAGGAATGGAACAAGGGCTAAGGCTTTCACGAATGTACCCACGGTCCAAAAGATCTTGGACTTGTCGCTGAATTTCCTTAGTTTCCTGTGGATTCGCTTTGTATGCTGCACGATTTGGCAAACTTGCTCCTGGAATCAAATAGATCTTGTGTTCAATGCCTCTCATCGGTGGTAAACCAGGGGGTATCTCGGAGGGAAACACATCCTCAAACTCCTGCAAAAGGTTAGCGACAGCAGGGGGCAATGCAATAGACAATTCATGAAGTGAAAACATGGCTTCTTTGCAAACTGAAGCATAGCACATCCCCTTATCATCAAATAAATCAGCAAGGTCAGATTTAGTTGCTAGCAACGATGGTGATTTTAACTTAATAACTTGCTGTTTTTCAGATTCTAATTTCGTTGCTTTGCCATCACGAATTTTACTCTTCTCAAAGTGCACAATTTCAGCAGGAGTCATGGGGAGCAAAGTGATTTTCTTTCCCTTATGCATGAGAGTATATTTATTGGTTCTACCATGATGAATAGCATCTATATCAAATTCCCAAGGACAACCCAATAAAAGAGAACAAGCATCCATAGGAACAACATCAAAATAAGCAAAATCATGGTATAAACCAATTGAAAAATGTATTCTCGCTGTTTGTGTTACCCGAACCTTACCGCTGTTGTTGAACCATTGAATGTGGTACAGATGAGGGTGTGCTCTTGTTGTCAAACAAAGTTTCTTGACGACGTCCGTGTTCACCAAGTTATTACAGCTACCTCCATCAATTATAGTGTGTACACGGCAGTCCTTGACGACGAGAAACATGTGGAAGAGGTTGTGTCGTTGTAGCTTATCGTCGGTCTCCACTTTGGAGCTCAAGGCACGCTGCACAATGATGCTCCTATAGTTCTCCGTCGCCGCTGTACCAAGTACCTCTTCTTTGGTGTGTTCGTCATCTGGATCTGTAAAGTTAGTAGCAAGAGAATATTCATCTTCAACATCCGAAGTACTATCATACCCGCCATCGTCGCGTGCTATGTATGCTCGTTTGCTCGGGCAATCTCTCATCATATGACCAAGTCCCTGGAAGCGGTGACACTTAATGTCGGAAGTACGACCTGTAGAAGGAGTGGACGACGAAGGCTTGAATGATGTTGCCTTGCTGCCTTCCGACACGCGAGAAGGTGGAGCAGCAGGTATAGTTCATTGGCCGCCATTGGATGGTGTAGTCGCTGCACGGGGGGTCGAAGATGGTTCTGTTTTGGATGGTGTAGTCGCTGCACGCGGCATGAAGTTGCTCCTTGTGCATTGTTGCTGTTGTTGTCGGCCCTGCAATTCTTTTTCTGCCAACATAGCAAGCTGAAACAATCTGTTAACAGTATCATATTTCTTGTAATCGACAATGTCCTGAATTTCACGCCTCAACCCCCCATAAAAACGAGCTATTTTATCATCCATGTCCTCTACTACCCCACAACGCAACATACCCTTTTGTAACTCTTGATAATACTCCTCTACAGACATGTTACCTTGGTCTAAGCGCTGCAATTTTTTGCGAAGGTCCCGCTGAAAAGATGGAGGAACAAATCGAACATGCATAGCTTCCTTTAATCTATCCCATGTTGGAGGATCAGTTCTAGTTTTAACAAGTTCATTCCACCATATGATAGCAAATTCCTTAAACTCACTAGTGGCTTGACGAACTCTATGTTGTTCAGGAACAAGATGGGAATTAAATTTTTTCTCTACTATCATCTCCCAATTAAGATAAGCCTCAACATCATAAGCACCAGAAAAAGAGGGTATAATAAACTTCACTTTAGCAAAAGGATCATCAGGAGGACGATTATAATAGTTATGATTATTACCTCCCATACCTCGATGATAAAGTGGCAGTCTTGGCTGATTATTGTGATATTCCAATTCATCATAAGCATTGTCTTCCTGTCTTCCAGCGAGAGGCAACCGAGCCTCAAAAGTATTCATCCGAAGAGCAAGGTCATCAAGTTGGCGAGTCAAGTTCGCCAATGACTCCTCCGTTGCTGTGTTGTATTTGGCGAACATATCTGTTATGGTCTTCATCATATCACGTAACTCAACATGTTGAACACATTCGTCATCATTGTCTTCTCCTACCATTGTTAGTAGGAAACAAAAGACAACAAAAAATATGTTATCCCTATCAACTACAGTGACAATGTGAAAGGTGGAAGAAAACAATCTCTCTCGCTCTAGCGTCTTACCACACTCTTACAAGTGTTCTTATCGACACAGCAGGTGGTGTAGACGGTGAGATGAACCAATGAAGCGTGGGGTGATTGCAAAGGTACCTGTTATGCTCAAGAGAAAGGTGGAGCTTGGATGGCACAATATGGTGGCTAACAAGCAGAAAATCGTTAACAGGTAAACAAAGTTGAATATGTATTCAATGTAGGAAACTGTTGCTGGTCAACCAAGAGCTCTAGGGCCTAGCACAATACAAGGAAGTAGCAAGGCAAAAGGAAGACATAATGATATAACCAACAATCACAGCACAAGTAGTATAGGCCAATTGCTTTAATATGCATGCTCTTCACTATTTTTTTTTCATTTTTATAATATTTTTGATATTTTTTCTTTACTTAGGAGCACGAAGATATGAATCACACAAATTTGGAGCTCAATTGGATGTAATATGCGGCCTCTAGAAAATCAAGAAGATTCTTTAAAATTCGTGCAGAAACTTTGGAGGCTGGATAGCCTATCTTCCGAGGGGAATTTGGGCAATCTAATTTCGCCGAATGCGGCTATGCGGTAGAAAATCAGATGTGAATTTTTGCGTAGATGAATTTGAAAAAAAAATCGCCCGATTTTGAGTTCGTATGCGAAAGTTATGGCCGTTTTAAGGTAGGTTGTCCGAGTTATGATTTTTGGATGTTGATTCCAACTCAGTTTGAGAACAGAACTCGCAATCGGATATGAAAACGATCGGGAATTTGCACAGAAACTAATGGGGTGGTGTGTGTGATTCAAGGATGAGTGGCACAAGGGTTTGTCACCTAATCTAGGGCTAGCGATGCAGGAGTTCACGCAAGGCGGCTAGCTAGGGCAAACCGATGAACATGGTGGATCGGTTTGTTATTTAGGGATTGTAGAATAGGTGTCGAACAGCAAGAAAACAAGGATGACACATGATAACAAGGACCCAAAACCAAAGCTTAACCAGCAACAAGACTCGACCACATGAATGCAAACTCAACAATGCAAACTGAAAAACAAAACTGCAAGCACTATAGTCTGGGAAGCGGTAAAAACGATCTAATTTTTTTGTGGCTTTTCTGTGGACTCTAGTTACGAAACAAAATAGATCTAATGGAAGGAAAACAAATATACCTCACGGGCAACCTGGAAATCTGATACCAATTGATGAGTAGGTTTAGGCCCGATCTTCTGAAAGGTATGTCGATTGGGGTGGAGAACTCGACATTGATGATCCGTGGCACTCGAGCGGTTCGAGTACCCCTGCAATCACTACACCACGGCTCCATTGGTTATCAACCATGCTGCACACGCTTGACCTCACCAAGAAGGCTAATCTCTGCAAGTGCAACCGAGAACACGAGCAAGAACATCGAAGACAAGATATGAAATCGCGATGTTGGGATCTCACAAACTATAGAACGATGATATTATTGATCTAAGAAAAAGTCACCTAATATGACTGGCAGTTGCAGTATTTAAAGGATAGGGTTCTGGAAAAATACAATTAGACGCGTCCCTAATGGACTCTTACAGGATACAAGGCCCAAAGGCCCGATTCGGTGGCGCAGCACCGGACAGAAATCTGGACTCGACTTGTTTCGACGATTCTCAATGACTCCGAAGGAATTTTGAGGTGGGACCTGAACCATTGAAAATTTTATCTTCTCCTCTTTCCGTGCATATGTAGAACGTCAAAAACGGAGTACGTATGCCTCCTGTACGTCTATTTTAAGGTGGACTGCTCCTGGACTCCGAGTTGAACTCGAGTCCAAGTTGTAAACTACTTCCGTCAACTTGTGGACGTCCCAGCTGGTTCTCCACGCCCCCGAGGCCTCTTTCCTTCACTTGTTTATCTTCTCCATTATTCCTAATAACAATTAAATCATCACATAGTAATCTATTTTCAAACTCACATGCAAAAGAAGTTAGGAGCGAATTCACCTGCTGATTTATTAACCGTGCTCATGCTCTTGTGATTGGTACTTGCATTTCAATGTGTGTCTCCGCTGTTGTGATGCCCTCATCAAACTTGATGAAGAAATTGAAAAGAACAAAAAGCTATCTGACTTTAATGTTCAAAACTTAAAAGATGCTTCTTGTTCTATAGGTGATTTGCATAGTTCTGCATGTGGTAATCTTGTTAAGAAACTAAAAGATGCAATGAAAGAAATTTCCATTCTGAACAATGCTTTACGAACACATGAAGTTAAAAATTGTTCTAACTGCAAACTTAAGCTTCATGTAAAGACTGCCTAGTTTTATCTAAAGAACTTGACAAAAAAAGAAGATACTAGAGTGGTTTTACAATGGGAACACAAATCTAAACTTGGTGTTAAATTCATCTAAACCTTGCAATGATAAAACTGGTTTGGTTTTTGATTCCCATGCTTATTCTAAAACACATCCACCAAAAATTGTAAAGTCATTAGGAAGTGGTTTGATTAAAAATGTTCCTAAACCAAAAGAGGTTGTTTTTAAATCTGCGAGAGTGTTGTCATGTTCGGGCTGATATAAACATACTGCATGCTCATCTAGACATGAACACAAAGTTAAATTTCATTGTAACTACCGTGGTAGAGATGGCCATGTCATAGATTTTTGTTATACACTGGCTAAACAACATAAAAAGGAAAAAATGCAAGCTTGATCTTATAACTCTCATGCAAAATTTGCTGCACATACTAACCCGAATGTCAGAAACATGCAATCTGCTGTTATGAGTCAAAAACATTCAAAGTTTTCCTCCGGAGCTTCAGTTTTTGCCTCTGGACCTTCTGTTATTACCTCCGGATCTTCTATTTTTGTGTTAAACAAATAACACCTTATAGGTCAGTAGTTAAGAACAAAAAATCTCAAACTTTGACTCATAAACCCGCTGTTTTATCTCAGCTTTCGCATTTTTTTCCTGCTGCACATCCTGTGACTCAGTACTGGATTCTTAAATGCCTTTTGGCTAACCCCGATATTAAGTCATCGACGTATTTTTCTCCTATGTAGGTTACACGCTTGAGGAAGGAGAACATTTGGATTGTGGATTCAGGTTGCTCACGCCACATGACCGATAACAAAGAATGGTTCTCTTACATCTCTTTTGTGTCATGTATAGAGAATGTCACTTTTGCCGATAATTCTTCAACTCCTATAATTGTAAGGGTTCGGTTAGAGTAAATGATCACTACACTTTAAAGGATGTGGCACTTATTAAAAATTTGAAATACAACTTGCTTTCGGTTTCACAACTGCTAGATATAAATATGGAAATTATTTTCAGTAAAAATTGCCCCAGAGTTGTAAATTCAAATAGTGAGCTTATTTTTAACATGTCTCAGTTTGGAAGAGTTTTTAAAGCTAATTTTGATATGTCTTCCTCTAAGCATAGGTGTCTAGTTGCTAATGATTCAAAGGACTTATATTTTTGGCATTGTACACTTGGTCACGTAGGCTTTGATCATCTAACGCGTGTTAGTGCTCTTGATCGCATACGTGGGTTGCCTAAGCTTAAAGGGGACAAAGAAATTGTGCGCTCTTCTTGTAGACATGCTAAGATGGTTGCAGGTTCACATAACCCTCTCACAATGATCATGACAACTGAACCGAGTCAACTTTTCCACGTTTACACCATAGGACCTTCACGTGTTCAATCCTTTGGAGGTAAATGATATGTTCTTGTGATTGTTGATGATTATTCTAAATACTCTTGGGTTTACTTTGTGGCATCTAAGAATGAAGCTTTTAGTCACTTTAGAACTTTATTTCTTAGATTATTAATTGATCACCCAGGGTCTTTAAAAGCAATTAGAAGTGATAACGGAATCGAATTTAAAAATCAATCTTTTGATCACTTTTGTGCTGAAAATGGAATAGATCATCAATTTTCTTCACCATATGTACCTCAACAAAATGGTGTTGTAGAAAGAAAGAACATAACCTTAGTTGAGATGGCTAGGACTATGCTTGATGAATGTCAAACTCTTAGGAAATTTTGGGATGATGCGATTGCAACCGCTTGTTATGTCTCAAATCGTGTTTCTTTGCGCTCTAAGCTAGGTAAAACACCATATGAGCTATTGTTTGTACATAGGCCTATTGTTACACACTTTCGGGTCTTTGATTGCAAAGGCTTTGTTAAGAAACAAGGTAATCATGATAAATTTGAACCTAGATCCGTTGATGGCATGTTTCTTGGTTATCCATCTCATACTAGAGGCTACCGTGTGCTTTTACTTGACACTAAAAAAATTGTGGAGTCTTGTGAGGTGTATTTTGATGAAGCTAGCCCAGGTACTAGCTCAAATATTATAGGTACGGATCCATATCCTCAGCGGGAGGGTATTTTCAAAGAAGAAGAAGAGTCGGTGATATTGCCTGATAGTTCCGAAGCTGACACGTGTCTAGCTTTGAACCTTGAACAATATCTAACTACCATCTCTGCTGGTCCTGATCGTCCCCAAGCCACAAGCTCATCAATCTGCGATGAACCTAATGAAGAAGAAGCTTGTGAGACATCTGTTCCCCTATGGATTTACAAGAATCATCCCCCGCAACAGATAATTGGAAGCTTGCATGAACGAGTTACAAGATCCATGTTTTCCGACCCCAATTCTCATCCTCATTCCGCTTTTGTTGCTTCTTTTGAACCCAAAGATATATCACACGCACTCACTAATGAATCTTGGATTATTGCCATGCAAGAAGAGTTAGAAAATTTTGAAAGAAATAATGTTCCAAAACTTGTACCTCCACCCCAAGATCACAATTTAATTGGAACTAAATGGGTGTTTAAAAATAAACAAAGTGAGGATGGGGTTGTGATTAGGAATAAGGCTAGATTGGTTGCTCAAGGTTTCACACAAATTGAAGGTCTAGATGATGCATAATCAAATTCAACTCAAAAATCAGGTATAGAAGGAAAGTGGGGGGGGGGGTCAGAGAGCGCAAACTATCGCCTTAATGAAGAAGGGTGGGCCAAGCCATTATGGCTTGGGCAAATCTTCTTGTGATCTTTCATGCGATGCTATGAATTGTTCTTTCATGATGGTCCGAGCATGTTGCACATTGGGAGGCTGTGGGACCTCCCCCACACTTGTTCTTGTACCTGTCTTTATTTGACACAAAAACATGGAAAAGTGAAAGACTCTACCGGTCTTACCTACACCGTGAGTCACAATTTTTTTTGTCAAAGGCACTTCATATGATGGAATCAAAATAAGCACCTAAGTACTAAGTAGGAAATTATTATGATATTCTACATTTTACATCTCTCTTAACCAAATGGGAATAGTGGGATGATTGGAAAGGAGTGGTGAGGGTTGGAGCTTGCTTTATTGGACATGGAAACTTTAACCAAACTTCAAGGATAGGCTTTACAGTGAATTAAATTGACTACATCTTCCTGTTTGTCCAAATTTTCTTCAAGTTCTAAGAAGATCTTGAGACGATGCTCATTTACTTTGAATGGATGACCTTTATCATTTTGGAGCGTAATTGCTCTATGAGATGAAGTATCTACCACAGCATAGGGACCTTCCCATTTGCTTTTTAATTTCCCATATCCAAAAAGTTTCACTCTAGAGTTGAAAAGTAGGACTTTTATCTCCAGTCTTGAACTCCTTAGGTGTAATTCTTTTATTGTGCCACCTCTTGGTTTTTTCCTTATAGATCTTGGCACTATTGTATGCCTTATCCCTGCATTCTTCTAGTTCAAAAATTTGCATCGTGCACAACTTTCCATCTTCGTGGAGATCCATGTTCCACTTCTTGATAGCCCAATACGCTCTATGTTCCAATTCTATGGGTAGATGACAAGTTTTCCCATAGACAATTTGGAAAGGTGACATTCCAATGGGTGCCTTATAAGCAGTATGGTATGCCCAAATTGCACCGGGTAGTTTGTTCTTCCACCCATTCCCCATCTCAAAAACGATCTTTTGGAGAATATTCTTGATTTGTTTGTTTGATGTTTTTGCTTGACCACTTGTTTGGGTATGGTACGGAGTAGTAAGGTTATGCCTAACCCCAAGCTCCCTCACAAAGCTTCAAAAGGTCTTGCCAATGAAATGAGACTGTCGGAGTCTGGTTCCGACAATTCTCCCGGTACTACTGTTAGTAGCCCGCGGAGTTTATTAGTTCGGTTGGGGCGCGCGGAAATTCAGAACAAGATGGTGACTTCACATGAGGATTTACGTGGTTCGGGCCGCCTGAGTGTAATACCCTACTCCATGGGTGTGTGTTGTTTTTGTATTTGAGCGTCTGAGCGCTTGTGTGTGAGAGAGGCCAAAAAAGTCTCTAGCCAGTCTCAGCGTGTCTCCAGCGCGTGTCCCCCTATATATCGCTCGTCCATTCCTTTAATAGTACAAGGACTGTCCGTTACATCATCAGCCTGGCCCGACATGTGGCCCTGGCGGTTGCTGATGCTTAATACACTGTTAATGTACTTAATTCCCCTTAACAGCATGGTAACGCGCCTTTATGGTGGCATTATTAGTATTAAGGGTCCTCCGATCATGTGTCATTAAGATAGCATTAATGACACATAATCAGGCTTGAAGTTTTTAATGTCCCTTGAAGGTCCGAGCCGTTGGAGGTCCACCAATTTGCCTGTTGAGGTTGAAGGTCCGGTGGTTGGACGCGTGACAGCTCCAGAGCTTATCGTCTTGGACTAGTAGGTCCGGTGCTATTGTACACGTGTCGGTACCGGAGCTTCCCTCTGTCGGAGGTTAGGTCCAGGTGTACCACACAGGTATCTAGCCAGAGCATTCCCATGTAGGGATTGTAGCTCCGGTTTTACGATACACGTGGCGGCATTGAAACTAACCATACGAGGGAGGCAGGTCCAGTTCCGAGTGACACGTGGGGCCTTCGGGGGTCTTCAACACAGATATGTGGAGTTCCTTTGCACTCTTTGCAGTTCCAAGGGATATCCGGTACGCAGGGTACCGACAGTGGCCCCCTGGGCCCACCTGTGGGAGAGACCTTTTGGATTAAGTCATTCTGCCGGAGGTGGGTCCATCTTTCGATTTGTGCGCCGTGTCTTCAAGGGTTTTTGAATGTTCCGTTGAGGTGGTGGTTCGCAGTTAAACCATCGCTGCGTGGCATGTTTAGGACGTGGCAGGTGAGATCTTCATGTGCGGATCTCACGCAATTGAAGGTCACCAGTTCCCAATACGAAAATGTGAGACCTATGTGTGCTGAATACATTGGCTTTGACAATAAAGGTTTTGAATGCTGCCATAACAACTTTTTAGCAAGGTCCGACTCTAGCTCCGAGCTTCTGCAAGGTCCCACAACAGGTCTAACTTTCTTTGTCTAGATCCGACATGTTTTTGTGTAGCTCTGGTGAGCTTTGTCTTTAGCTCCGGCATGTCTTTAATAGCTCCAGCATGTCTTTGTTAAGCTCCGATATGTTTTGCTAGGTCCGACTTATGTTGGTTAGCTCCGACATGTTTCTCTAGCTCCGGCTTTTGGGTTGACTAGTTTCGACTAGTTTTGATCAGCTCCGGCGCTAGGTCCGACTAGCTTTGGTTAGCTCCGGTGCTAGGTCCTCCTAGTTTTGATAAGCTTCAGCGCTAGGTTATACTAGCTTTGGTAAGCTCCAGCTCAAGCTCTGGTTAGCTTTGGCTAGGTTCGGAGCTTGATTGCAATGTTCCTGCTTTTATCTTGCAATGTTTCAAACATGCTTTATATCCTTGGAAAGATTGCTTAGTATTCATTTGCAAAGTTTTTGGTGCTTTTTGGTTGATATGGTTGATATCGTTTTACTGTGGTTTTGCAACATGCTTATGTGAGGTGCTCACGTAAGGTGTTGTGTTTGGAAATAATTTGAGTCAAATCGCGGACTTGGGCTCGTACGGATTGGTTGTTTGTTCATGTGCAGGTGTTGCTTGAGTTCAAGACATGGCTTGTGACAGGATCCTTTGGACTAGTCTCAGGGAGGAGATGAGGTTCCAACAACCAAATTCAGGAGGAGTTGTGGTTGAGTGGGTCAGGAGGTTGAGCAGGATGATTAAATCAAGGGCAGTGCATATGAAGGTTACTGGACGTCGAAGGAAGGTGTTTGCACATATGAATGTGGTGCATGACGTGGCAACATCGTTCCAAAGATGGTTTATGGATGGAAAGATCTGGTTGGAAGGATCAGATTGTAACGGTTGATGACTTTGGCTGCGGCGGAGTCGGTTATGGCTCAGTATGGAAAGTATCGAGTTGGTTATGTTAGGATTTCATATGGGTCACGAATTTGAGTTGTTTTAGGAATATGGGATATGTTTCTAATGTGTTTGGAAGTCTTAAGATTGCTTCTATTTGCGTATAGAAGAGTCCTAAGCAGTTATGAAAAGTTTCGATTCGTGAACGGAGTAGGATTAGGGTCCTGATTTGAGTTGAGTTGGCTCTCGAGCTGGTTATATGAGCAAGGGAGGCCAGAGCTCATGGCGCACGACTTTGGGGTTGTTGTTCTTGTGTTCAATTGAATAAAATTTGTAGTTTGAAGGAACTTTTGTGCCTTGTTCGTCCGACTTGTTCCAGACAAGTTTTACTCGTCGAGTTTCTGGACAGCACTAGCTTTCGTTGGTGGTTTTATCATAACTCGAGTTTTACAGATCCAATTGACGTGATTATTTTTGGGTTGTCTTCCCAACTCGATTATCTATCATATGTCAAAATTTCAAGGTCATTGGATTTGTGGTTTATGATCTACATGAATTTCTTTGCAGCATTCTAGAACTGTTTTTCTCGGGTAGGACAGATTGACCTTTGTTCAATCTTTCGATCATAACATGAGTTTCCCTCGACGGATTTGAGTGACCCTTTTTGTGCTTTCTTTGTGACTTCATTATATCTGATATATATCACGTTTGTCATAGTGAAAGACGTTTAGATTAGTTTCAAACATGATTTATCTAATAGATCTTTTTTCTGCCGAAGGGGTTGAGATTTAATTGTTTCCGCTGCGTAAGATTTTTAAATCTACCATTCACCCCTCCTATGGTAGCTTTTCACGTGCTCTTCGATCCTACAATTGGCATCAGAGCCACATTGCTCCAATCATTGTGATTTGCACGTGTTTTTGACTAATAATTATGGAGAAATACTCCGCCAAACCTTGTATGTTTGCTGGTATTCATTTTCAGGTTTGGAAGGCACACATGGAGGCTTTCATCCAGGCCCAAGGCTTCGCCATATGGGAAAAGGTGTACGAGCCTTATGATGTGCCATCAAACGATCAAGTTACGGTTACGAACCTACGGGTCGTCGACAACAACAACAAAGCCCGAAACTTGATCATCCAAGGACTCACTCAAAGCGACTTTGACCGCGTTGCACACCTTTGATCGGCATATGATGTGTAGAGAGCGCTTTGTGACTATCACGAAGGATCCAACACGATCAAGGAGGTGATACAAGATATTTTCAAAAAGGATTTTATGCGTTTCGAGATGCAACCCAGTGAGTCTATCGATGACCTTTTCGCTCGCTTCAATAAAATTCTCAGCAATCTGTGTAGTGTTAATGTTAACTTTTCTGATGCTGAAAATGCTAGGCAACTTCTTAGTGCATTAGACATGTCAATCCGGAAGATGAAAGTTACATCTATTCGTGAATCGACTGTAATGAGTTCTCTTACATTAGATGTGCTTTACTCTAAACTACAGACTCATGAAATTGACAACTTATGATGTAAGAATCCAAACAAGTCTATTGCTTTTATTTCACAATGTGACATGCCTAGCTCCGGTCAATCTTCATCTTGTGTTACACTTGCTTTGTTGTCCTCTATAACACTTGAACAGATTGTGGAGTTCCCAGAGGAGGAGCTAACACTTCTCTCTACTAGGTTCTCAAAGACATTGCAAAATGTGAGAACTAGAAGGAGAGGAAGCTCCGGACCTCAACGATGCTTCGAATGTGGTAAGACAGGACACTTTGCTACAGATTGTCCTAACCTTTCAGGTTCTACTTCCTGAGAAGAAAAACAATCAAGGACGAAGCACTCCTCAACAAATGATAAGAAGAAGAAGAAGGGCTTTTCAGGTCGTCAACTGGTGAACAATTTTATCTCCACACTCCAGGAACTTGGATCAAGCGACGTGGACATTGGAAGTGACGAAGATGAAGATGATTTGTCCAACTTATGCTTCATGGCGGGCAAAATAAGATCAAGATCAAGTCAGAAGGATGCAGAACATAACAGTGACGACGATGAGGTATGTTCTACCTGTAATGAAATGTGTGATGCAATTTCTCGTGCAACTATTATTGTTAAGAAAAAGGACAAAAAGCTTAGGGATAATGCTGCTAAAATTGAATCACTAGAATCTGAAATCAACCATTTGAAAACCTTGATTCCTAGAGATGATTCTTGTCCCTCGTGTGATTTAATCTATGAACAATTGTCCACATTAAGAACTGCACATTCCTCTACTCTAGATAGACTTGAACTTGAAATTGAAAAGAACAAAAAGCTTGCTGCACTTGACATTGGAAACTTAAAAGATGCTTCTTGTTGTACAATTGATTTGCATTGTTCTAGTTGTGATGATCTTGAAATGAAACTACAAGATGCTATGAATGAAATTTCTATATTGAACAATGCTTTACGTTCTCATGAAGTTAAATTTTGTTCCAATTGCAAATTAAAAGGAAAAACTTCATGTGAAAATTGCCTTGATCTGTCCAATAAACTTGATGACATACATAAGACATTAGATCGGTTTTGTAATGGGAATAAGAACCTAAACTTGCTGCTGAATTCTTCCAAGTCTTGCAATGATAAAACTGGTTTAGGTTTTGATTATCATGCTCATGCTAAGGCACATCCACCTATAATTGTAAAGTCATTAGGAAGTGGTTTTATTCAAACAGTTCCTAAACAAAAAGAAGTGGTTTTCAAATCTGCAGGAGTGTTGTCTCATTCGGTTTCAAATAAAAATATTGCTTGCACATCTAGACATGAACACAAAGTTAAATTTCATTGTACCTACTGTGGTAGAGATGGTTATGTCATTGATTTTTGTTATAGACTAGCTAAACAATAGAAAAGGGAAAGAATGATTGCTAGATCTCATAAGGTTCATGCAAAATTTGCTGCACATATTAAACCGAATGCCAGGAACATGCAACCTGCTGTTATGAGTCAAATACATTCAAAGTTTACCTCCGGACCTTCTGTTTTTGCCTCCGGAGCTACTGATTTTTTGTGCTACACAAGTAACTTCTTATAGGTCAGTAGTTAAGAGTAAAAAACCTCAAACTTTGACTCATAAACCTGCTTTTTTATCTCAGCTTTCACGTGTTTTTCTAGCTGCACATCGTGTGACTCAGTACTGGATACCTAAATGCCTTTTGACTAACCCCAGTATTGAGTCATCGACGTATTGTGCTTCTATGTAGGTTACACGCTTGAGGAAGGAGAACATTTGGATTGTGGATTCAGGTTGCTCACGTCACATAACCGGTAACAATGAATGGTTCTCCTCCCTCTCTTTTGTGTCACGTGTAGAGAATGTTACTTTTGTCAATAATTCTTTAACTCCTATAATTGCTAAGGGTTCGGTTAGAGTAAATGATCACTACAATTTGAAGGATGTGGCACTTGTCAAAAATTTGAAATACAACTTGCTTTTTGTTTCACAATTGCTAGATGAAAATCTGGAAATTATTTTCAGTAAAAACTGCTGCAAAGTTGTAGGTTCAAATAGTGAGCTTATTTTTAACATGTCTCGGTTTGGAAGAGTTTTTAAAGCTGATTTTGATATGTCTTCCTCTAAGTATAGGTGTCTAGTTGCTAATGATTCAAAGGACTTATATTTTTGGCATCGTAGACTTGGTCACGTAGGCTTTGATCACCTAACGCGTGTTAGTGCTCTTGATCGCATACGTGGGCTGCCTAAGCTTAAAGGGGACAAATAAATTGTGTGCTCTTCTTGTAGACATGCTAAGATGGTTGCAGGTTCACATACTCCTCTCACAATGATCATGACAACTGAACAGTGTCAACTTTTGCACCTTCACACCGTAGGACCTTCACGTGTTCAATCCTTTGGAGGTAAATGGCATGTTCTTGTTATTGTTGATGATTATTCTAGATACTCTTGGGTTTACTTTATGGTGTCTAAGAATGAAGCTTTTAGTCACTTTATAACTTTATTTCTTAGATTATCAATTGATCACCCAGGATCTTTAAAAGAAATTAGAAGTGATAATGGAACTGAATTTAAAAATAAATCTTTTGATCACTTTTGTGCTGAAAATGGAATAGATCATCAATTTTCTTCACCTTATGTACCCCAACAAAACGGTGTTGTAGAAAGAAAGAACAAAACCTTAGTTGAGATGGCTAGGACTATGCTTGATGAATATCAAACTCCTAGGAAATTTTGGGATGATGCGATTGCAACCTCTTGTTATGTCTCAAATCGTGTTTTCTTGCGTGCTAAGCTAGGTAAAACACCATATGAGCTCCGGTTTGGACATAGGCCTAGTGTTACGCACTTTCAGGTCCTTGGTTGCAAATGCTTTGTTAAGAAACATGATAATCTTGATAAATTTGAACCTAGATCCATTGATGGCATGTTTCTTGGTTATCCATCTCATACTATAGGCTACCGTGTGCTTTTACTTGACACTAACAAAATTGTGGAGACTTGTAAAGTGTCTTTTGATGAAGCTAGCCCAGGTACTAGCTCAAACATTGCAGGTCCAGATTCATATCCGCAGGGGGAGAGCATTTTCGTTGAACATAAGGAAGAGGTGGAGCTGCTGCCCGAAAATTCAGTAGCTAATGATACTGTTCGAGCTCCTGATTTTGATTCACAGCTAGCACCGATGACCACCATTGCTGGTCCAGATCCTCCTCAAGTCACAAGCTCATTGATTATTGATGAACATGAAGAAGAAGAAGCTTGTGAAGTGTCCACTACCCTCCGGGTTCTCAAAATTCATCCTCCACAACAGAATATTGGAAGCTTGCACGAACGAGTTACACGGTCCAGGTTTTGCGATCCAAACTCTCATGCTCAATCTGCTTTTGTTGCTTCTTTTGAACCCAAAGATATATCACATGCACTCACTAATGAATCTTGGATTATTGCTATGCAAGAAGAGTTAGAAAATTTTGAAAGAAATAATGTTTGGAAACTTGTACCTCCTCCTCAAGGTCACACTTTAATTGGAACTAAATGGGTGTTTAAAAATAAACAATGTCAGGATGGGGTTGTGGTTAGGAATAAGGCTAGGTTGGTTGCTCAAGGTTTCACTCAAGTTGAAGGTCTAGATTTTGATGAAACATTTGCTCCTGTTGCTAGATTAGAAGCCATTAGAATTTTGTTAGCTTTTGCTACATCTAAAGGTTTTAAACTATATCAAATGGATGTTAAAAGTGCTTTTCTTAATGGCTACATAGATGAGGAGGTTTATGTCAAACAACCACCGGATTTTGAAAATTCAGATTTTCCTAATCATGTTTACAAACTGTCCAAAGCCTTGCACGGTCTCAAACAAGCCCCTAGAGCATGGTATGATAGGTTAAAAACATTCTTACTTGAAAAGGGGTTTACCATGGGCAAGGTTGATAAAACTCTTTTTGTGCTTAAGCATGGCAATTACTCATTATTTGTTCAAGTGTATGTGGATGATATTATCTTTGGTTGTGCTTCTCATGATCTTGTGTCCAAGTTTTCAGCTATGATGAGTTCAGAATTTGAGATGAGTATGATGGGATAACTCATGTACTTTTTGGGGCTGTAAATCAAGCAAACCAAGGAGGGTACCTTTGTGCATCAAACAAAGTATACAAAAGACCCCCTAAGGCGCTTCAACATGGACAAAAGCAACCCTCTTCGGACACCAATGGGAACAGCAACAACACTTGAACTTGATGAAGATGGTGAACCCGTGGATCAAAAAGAATATAGAAGCATGATCGGATCACTTTTGTACCGCACGACATCAAGACCGGACATACAGTTCAGCGTATGTCTTTGTGCACGGTTTCAAGCCTCCCCACGTGCTTCACATCGTCAAGCCATCGAAAGGATTCTCAGGTACTTACATGGAACTCAAGAATTTGGCATTTTTCTTCCTTCTTCCTCAACCGTTACTTTGAAAGCTTTTTCCGATGCTGATTTTGGAGGTTGTAGGATTGATAGGAAAAGTACATCCGGTGTTTGTCATTTTCTTGGTAATTCACTTGTTGCTTGGTCCTCTAGAAAACAAAGCTCAGTTGCACAATCCACCGCCGAATCTGAATATGTAGCTGCTGCTAGCGCTTGTTCACAAATTCTTTGGATTGTTCAAACACTTAAGGACTATGGGGTTGATCTAGATAGTCTTCCACTGTTTTGTGACAACACTAGTGCTATTTGCATTGCTAAAAACCCTGTGCAACATTATAGAACTAAGCACATTGATATTAGGTATCACTTTCTCCGTGATAATGTTGAAAAAGGAAACATTGTGCTTCACCATGTAGATACCATACAACAATTGGCTGACATTTTTACAAAACCTTTGGATTTCACTCGTTTTTGTTATATTCGTAGTCAAATAGGGGTTATGCATACTCATGGCCTTAATTGAGGGGGAGTTTTGAAACTTGGAAAGCCTATGTGTGAATCTGAAATTAAAATAATATGAGCATAGTATTTCATACATATATGACTTTGTGATAACTTTTACATGCTGAAAGTTCTTACTACATTACTCGTGTTGTACATTTTGTAGTTTTTGCCATGTCTAGTAATTGGAATAATTACTTACACTAAATATGGTCATGGTTGAAATTTTTTGCTGTTTTGAACTTGTTGCATGCTCACAAGTGTTTTTAATCACAAAGAATTAATCAAGTAATCAACTCACATGTTGAGTTTTTGTGAACAAATATAAGTTGAGAAAAGATCAAGAGAATATGCATGCATCGTACTTCTTCTTTTGAGATGGCTTATCATTGCACTTAGATATGAACTTGGAAGAAGTTGTGTATGACTAAAACCATGTCCTTAAGCTTCTGATTGTCAAATGACATAGGCTTGGCTTGGTTGGTTAGAATAAGGCAGATGCACATATAATCTCTTGCAAATATCATATTATCTAAATTTGTGCTTTGAAAAATAATAAAATGCAGCAACAAGTGTCATGCTTTCAGGTTTTAAAATAGTTAAGTTTGTGAGATCATGACTTGCTTAAATTGAAAATTACATTTGATCTCTAGCATGGCTTACACTACTTTATGTATTTCATTGATGTAATAGTGTAAGTTACTTGATAGTATGACTTGGATGAGCTTTGTTTTATATGTATATGTTATAATATGCTCGTAACAATTAAAATCTGTCTTATAAACCTTGCTGAATACATTGTCAAAGGAGAGAGAGAATATGTGAATTTTTAAAAACAAATATGCAAGGGGGAGACATTGATTACACATTGCACATATTCACAATTATTTTTGGTACGATTCTTCTCGGGGGGAGAATTTCTTTTTCTCATTTTATTTCTGTTTTACAAAGGGGGAGAAATTGTTTTCAAAACTTTTAATGTGAATAAGCCAATGTTCGAATCTTAAGTAGTGTTGCCAATGCATTCATCAAGGGGGAGATTGTGAGACCTATGCGTGCTGAATACAATAAAAGGTTTGAATGCTGCCATAACATATTTTTAGCAAGATCCGAATCTAGCTCCGAGCTTCTGCAAGGTTCGACAATAGGTCCGACTTTCTTTGTCTAGATCCGACATGTTTTTGGGTAGCTCCGGTGAGCTTTGTCTTTAGCTCCGACATGTCTTTGATAGCTCCGGCATGTCTTTGTTAAGCTCCGATATGTTTTGCTAGGTCCAACTTATGTTGGCTAGCTCCAACATGTTTCTCTAGCTCCGGCTTTTGGGTTGACTAGTTCTGACTAGTTTTGGTCAGCTCCGGTGCTAGGTCCGACTAGCTTTGGTTAGCTCCGGTGCTAGGTCCTGCTAGTTTTGATAAGCTCCGGCGCTAGGTTGTACTAGCTTTGGTAAGCTCCAGCTCAAGCTCCAGTTAGCTTTGGCTAGGTTTGGAGCTTGATCGCAATGTTCCTACTTTTATCTTGCAATGTTTCAAACATGCTTTATATCCTTGGAAAGATTGATTAGTATTCATTTGCAAAGTTTTTGGTGCGTTTTGGTTGATATGGTTGATATCGTTTTACTGTGGTTTTGCAACATGCTTATGTGAGGTGCTCACGTAAGGTGTTGTGTTTGGAACTAATTTGAGTCAAGTCGCGGACTTGGGCTCGTACGGATTGGTTGTTTGTTCATGTGCAGGTGTTGCTTGAGTTCAAGACATGGCTGGTGACAGGATCCTTTGGACTAGTCTCAGGGAGGAGATGAGGTTCCAACAACCAAATTCAGGGGGAGTTGTGGTTGAGCGGGTCAGGAGGTCGCGCAGGATGATTGAATCAAGGGCAGTGCATATGAAGGTTACTGGACGTCGAAGGAAGGTATTTGCATGTATGCATGCAGTGCATGACGTGGCAACATGGTTCCAAAGATGGTTTCTGGATGGGAAGATCTGGTTTGAAGGATTGGATCATATCGGTTGATGACTTTGGCTACGGCGGAGTTGGTTATGGCTCGGTATGGAAAGTATCGAGTTGGTTATGTTAGGATTTTGTGTGGGTCACAAATTTGAGTTGTTTTAGGAATATGGGATATGTTCCTAATGTGTTTGGAAGTCTTAAGATTGCTTCTATCTGCATATAGAAGAGTCCTAAGCAGTTATGAAAAGTTTCGATTCGTGAACGGAGTAGGATTAGGGTCCTGATTTGAGTTGAGTTGGCTTTCGAGCTGGTTATATAAGCAAGGGACGCCAGAGCTCGTGGTTCACGACTTTGGGGCTGTTCCTCTTGTGTTCTATTGAATAAAATTCGTAGTTCGAAGGAACTTTTGTGCCTTGTTCGTCCGACTTGTTCTAGACAAGTTTTACTTGTTGAGTTTCTGGACAGCACTACCTTTCGTCGGTGGTTTTATCATAACTTGAGTTTTCAAGATCCAATTGACATAATTCTATTTGGGTTGTCTTCACAACTTGATTATATATCATCTGTCAAAATTTCACGGTCATTGAATTTGTGTTTTCTGATCAACACGAGTTTCTTTGCAGCGTTCTAGAACTGTTTTTCTCGGGTAGGACAGATTGACCTTTGTTCAATCTTTCGATCATAACTTGAGTTTCCCTCGACGGATTTGAGTGATTCTTTTTGTGCGTTCTTAGTGACTTGATTATCTCTGATATATATCACATTTGTCATGGTGAAACACTTTTAGATTAGTTTCACACAAGATTTCTCTAACATATCATTTTTCTGCCGAAGGGGTTGGGATTTAATTGTTTCCGCTGCGTAAGATTTTTAAATCTACCATTCACCCCCTCTGGTAGCTTTTCACGTGTTCGATCCTACATTAAACCGTATCGGTTCCGTGCGCCCTGTCAGGCCGCTGCTCTCGGGTTTCCCGCCTCTCATCATGACAACTATTCGCCTGAGGTAAGGAACTCGACTTGATCGTCTGGGTGGCCCCGGGCCCCCTTGTCATTGGCAGGGTGAAATTTTTGAACTCTATCCTTGGCCCTTTTGCGGTTTCCATCCAAGCGTTGCGGGGGCTTACTTAAGAAGGAAAGCATGCACAGTTTGGGGATTCCTTACACCTTCATTTGTAGTTGCGCTCGAAACCTCCAAACTTTCGCTTGCCTTTTCTCTCTCACCCCGTCATGCTGCGATGGAGTTGGGTCTCCGAAAGAGCCGTCTCGCGACCGATGACGATTTTAAGAAGTTCCGGACCTACATGGGGTGGTCCAGCGACTCCTACAACCACCTGGTCCGCGCCGGCGAGCTCCCGTTCAAGAAAAGCGCGGCGGCGACATGGTGTACTTTTCTCCGTACGCCATGGTGGGACTGATCCCACCTTTCTCAACTTTCCTCTTGATGTTGTTAGACTTCTATGGTCTGCAGTTGTACCACCTTGGGCCCCACTCTATTCTTCTTTTGTCAACATTTGTCCACTTCTGCGAGATGTGGGTGCGTATTCCCCCATGCGTCGAGCTTTTCCGTACCTTCTTCACCATCCACACCAATGGAAAGAGTAACGAGTATCTTGGCTTCTACTATTTTGTGAAGCATAAGAAATGCCCCTACAAGTACTTGAGGTCGTTCCCTTCCGGCAAGTGGGACGACTTGAAGAAGGATTGGATTATCGTCACGGCAGAGGAGCACGAGAAGCTGGGGCTGCCTGAAGGTGTTCCCAATGTTGACACCGACGCCTGGAGTGAGGTTCCGGTGTTGTCAGAGGCCTTCAACCCTGCCTTGACCAGGATCTACCAATGTGTGGAAGGAGGGGTGACCCCCCAGACAGTCTTCTGCAACTTCTTGGTCAACAGATGATCTCTGCTGAAGAAGAGGGAGAAGCTCACCTGGGCCCTCAACAACGTGATGGACGATGACCAGATTGAAACTGGTTTGAAGTCCAATTTGGAAGGCTCTGCTTTGGAGCTTCATCTCAAGAAGTTCCAGCATGGCATCAACATCGAGGCCGACGACTGAACTCCGCTGGCGGCTTTCCTCCCTTTGAACATGGAGGCAGAGTTCAGCAGGGAGCTCCGGCGGAAGATGCCGGTGCTTGACGACCTCGGTGAGGTAGAGAGGCGTCCGACCACCAGATTGGTGATTCCCGAAGCTTCCGATGGTGGCCCTGCTTCCGCCCGAGACCAAGAACTAAAGTCATAGGCAAGGGCAAAGAGTTGGCGGAGCCCTCCAGCCAAAAGAGGAAGTTGAAGAACTCTGACGGGAGGCCCGTCAGACCTGCTCCTTCCATAACACCTCCTTCTCCCCGGCGGGGGAGGTCTTCGACGGCGATGACAACTCCAGCATCAGCGTCTCCCCGGAATGTCAGCTCTGCCCAGGTGACTCCGGCGCTAGGGCCAGCTAAGGGTTCTAGGTCCAAAGGTCCTTCACAGTTGAGGAAGGCCCCAACCAAGACATCGCTGACGGCGGCAGTAAGCTCCCAAGAGCCTTTCGGAGCTACTACCCCAGTTGCGACTGGGTCGGGCTCTGAGCGTCTGGCGAAGAGGTTCCGCGCTAGCTGGAGCGGAAGCCTTCTAAGGTAAATTTTATTTTTTACCTCAGTTGATTGTTTTTGTTGTAACCATATTTTGATTTTCTTTGTCCTTCATCCACAAGGTCTCCAAAAAAGAGGCTGAAGTTCTGGTTCCTGTGACAGCAGCTGATGCTGTATAGGCGGAGGCTCTGGCTCCAATTCCAGCACTGCCCCAGGTGGTAGATGAGGTCACAGCAGCTCCGGCGCCAGCTGTCGTGGTTCTTGACTCATCTCCTGTAGCTCCCGTGGTAGTGCCGGACCACGAGAATGAAGATGTACCAGTGGCACCAGCTTCGAAGGTTGAAGCTTCGGTTTTGGATGTTGTGATGACAGACACTCCGGCCTCAGAGCCAGAGGTAGCTGCAGTTCCGGCATTAGGGCCAGATGTTATTGAAGCCCCGGCGGCGGAGCCAGTGGTTCATGAAGTTCTAGCGCGTGAGCCGATTGTCGTGGAGGTGCGGGCACCTGAACCGGTGGAGGTCGAAGCATCGGCGCCTAAACCGGCATTGGAGGAGGCACCAACGCTGGAGCCAGAGGTGGCCTCAGCTCCAGCCGAGTCTTCAATGCCTACGCTGGAGGTTGTAGTTCTGGAGGTACCCGTGCCTAAGCCAGGGTGCCAAGACGAAGCGGCCGTTCCTCTGCCTGAGAGACCAGTTGCTGATGACCTGGCGGCGGGACCTTCGGAGCTGATTCTGGAGGTAGAAGCTCCCGTTGCTGGACCTTCCTCGGCGATGACTGAGGCACTCCCGGAGGGAGTCCCTAGTGCCGCAGAAGCTCAGGGGACCACTCTTGTAGAGTGGGACTCAATTTTTGTTATGGAGAACCCGCTGGAGTCAGCGGAGAGGACCCTGGCAAGTCTGGAGCCGATCCCCCTGTCGTTATCCATCGACAACGCCTGCTCTAGCCTTCGTCAGGTCCAGCTTTACTTTTATCATGACAACAAGGCCCTCGAGGAGGAGCGCCAAACCCTTAGGAGGTGGTTCAACCGGCTCCAATTCGAGACCAAGCTAGCGCAAACAAGGCTAGCCGACAACAAGGAGTGGGTCAAGAGGGAGAAGGCCCAAATGGAGTATTGGGGCCAGCTGCTGGACGAGAGGGAAAACATGGTGCGATCCCTCGACAATCAGTCCTGGGCTATACAGGAACAAGCTGTGGCTACTAATGAAGCAGCGAATGCTCGCCATGAGAAGCTCAATACCATCCACGAAATCCTTGTTAAGCGCCGGGAGGCTCTTGAGGAGCGATAGAAAAAGCTCAAAGATGAAGAGCAAAACCTCCTGGAGCTGAGGGATGACCTCGTGAAGAGGGAGGAGGAGCTCGCCCAGAGGCTGGCTCTGGGTGACAAGAGCCTTGCGGAGCGCACCCAAAAGCTGGAGGAGCGCTGCAAGAGTGAGGAGGAGAAGGCCTGGCAGCGGGGACAGGACCTTACCAAAAGGGAGGATGAAGTTGCTGCCAGGGAGAAGAAGGTGCGAGGCCAGGAGAAAGACCTGGTTGACCGCCGGAACAAGATCCACGTCCAGGAGAAGGAGCTTTCCAACCTTGAAAAGCAAGTTGCTGAGGGTATTCAGCAGCATGCCAAGGAGATTGAGCGCCTTGCCCGGGAGGGTTCAGAGCTTGAGACGGCCAATGGGCCTTGGAAGAGATTCGAGGCTCAAGGGATGCAGAGTCCCAACAAGTATGGGACTTCTTAGGCAAAGCCAATGATGCGCTGACACCGCTGGGCTTTAGTCCCGTGCATCCGGATGATCTAGAGTCGGAACTGGACCATTCGTTGAAGGCGCTGAGCTCGGCTGGCAGCAAACTCAACAAGATGGGCGATGTCATCGCGGATCAATTGGAAACTGAAGGAAAATCCCTTGTGCAGAACGTCGCAGAATACATGCTGACATGCTACACAAGTCGGGATCCTCATTTCCCACTAGATCCGGTGCTTAAAGGTACCATCGATGGAGAGGGAGATGCCGCCAAGACCATCATGTCAGAGGTTGCCCAGAAGGTTGTCTCGTTCTTGCGTAGAATTTAGGACTTCCTCCTTGTAGCTCCCACTTGTATCTTCTCTTCTTTTCTCCAATTCTGTAATCTGTTGTCCTTATATAAATGAAATCCAAGAAATATATGAATTTCATTTTTTGTCTTCAACCTTTGTCTCACTTGGCCCCCTGGTAGATGTACACAATTTGATTGCGAACATGTACCAAGAGGATGTAGCATTTTGTTGAAGACTTGAGTACTTCGAACTTGTACAGTATAGGTCCAAAGTCGTCGACAGCAGGGGCCCCCTGAGGTTGTCGGAGCTTAGTAGCTCCGGCGGCGACCATTGTCAACACGTAGAGCATCGACAGCAGACCCCATTAGGGTGTACTTCTACCATCTTTTCTTCACATTGACGGCTGGCCCCTGGATTTGTCGAAACTTGATAGCTCTGGTGACGCCTACTATCAATGTTTAAAACATCGACAACGAGCCACCTTAAGGGATGTCGAAGCTTTGATATCTCCGTCATCATCCACCATCATCATGAGGTTTTTATTTTTCTTGCATACTGAAGTCAAGACAAACAGTAAAATCCATTTCTTATATATAACTCATTTGCGACTTACTATTCCCGAAAGAAATTTTTAGGTCGACTGCGATTCTATATACAATATAGTGCATTTGTTTATTTTCTCTAGGTCCGATCGTTTTTTGGACTCACCTTACTCAGGCCTGCCGGGGTGTAGGTAGAGTGGTGTACTTAGAGTGCAGGACCAGGCTAAGTCGATAGCACACTCCAGACCTAAATTGGCTTGGCGTTCAGGCGAGTAGGCCATTCAACAACGTTAAGACCCGAAAGAATTAACAATGCAACTTGAATTATACTGAATTGTTCGAGCTAAAATTTCTTGAGAATTGCACAACTTTGTTATAGACAAGAAAGAGAAAAATTAAAAAGAATGAACCTGTACAAAATAAATGCACGTGGAGTCTGTTTTCACATAATGATGTCTTTCATTATAGGTTCGGGGTACAGGGGAGACAAGTACACTCTTAGGGTACGAAACCAAGCTAAGTGTGTTGCATTTCTTGTTTGACCCAGGGTAACTAGCCACACTTTTAGTTTTGAGACTGTATCAAGTGTTGCTTGAACTTTGTGGACCTTCCGGGAAAGGTCCAGCTGTCCTCCTAGAGGAGTAACCTGACTCTGTACAATGACGCTATAACATACATCATATGTAATTATAGACTCACCTCTATAATATTAAGCGTAGAACTGACAGAGGTGCTCAATGTTCCAAGGATTAGGGGGCAGTGTCCCATCCTCGGTTGCCAAGCGAACGCATTCGGGACGAGATACTTTGATCACTCGAAAGGGTCCTTCCCAGCTGGGGGAATGTTTGTTTAACCCTTCTCGAGTTTGTATTCTCTGTAGCACCAGATCGCCTTCCTCGAGCTATCGGTTATGCACATTCCTTTGGTGATAGCGCTGGAGCGCTTGGTGGTATCGTGCATTTCAAACAACTGCTCGGCACCTTCCCTCTTCAGCGAGGTCAAGGTCTTCACGCCAGAGCTGGTCCTTCGTGGCTTCGTCGAAGGTCCGAACCCGGAGCGACCCTAAGGTGATTTCAGGAGGAAGGACTGCTTCAGCTCCGTACACCAAGAAGAAGGGTGTCTCTCCAGTTGACCGGTTGGGAGTTGTCCTGTTTGCCCACAAGGTGGGCGGAAGCTCTTCAATCCAGTTGGCTCCATGTTTTTTCAGGCGCTCATATGTGCGCGTCTTGAGTCCTTTTAGGATTTCTGCATTTGCTCTCTCAGCTTGGCCATTTCTTGCCGGGTGAGCTACAGAAGCGTAGCTGACTTGAATGCTGAGGTCTCCGCAATATCCTTGGAATGCAAAACTTGTGAATTGGGTCCCATTGTCAGTTATGATCTTGTTTGGGACTCCAAATCTGCATACTATGGAATGCGAGAAATTCATAGCTGATTGTTTGTTTATTGTCACAACTGGAGTTGCTTCCGGCCACTTGGTTAACTTGTCGATGGCGACATACAGGAACTTGCAACCTCCGACGGCCCTTGGGAAAGGTCCCAAAATATCCATACCCCACACTGCGAATGGCCATGTTGGAGGTATCATTTGTAGTGGTTAATCTGGTGTGTGAATTTGCTTTGCATGAAACTGGCATGCTTCACATTTCTTCACTAGCTCGTTTGCATCCTGGAGTGCCGTAGGCCAGTAAAAACCATGCCGGAAGGCTTTACCGACCAACGTGCGGAAGATGCGTGGTTCCCACACTCGCCTCCGTGGATTTCCGCGAGGAGCTCGCGGCCTTCTTCCCTTGTAATGCACCGCATTAGGACGTTGTTTGCACCACGCCAGTAGAGATCCCCTTCTACCAGTGTGTATCTTTTAGCCAATTTGACTATCCGGTCAGCAGATACATTGTCTTCAGGAAGGATGTTGTCTTTCAAGTAGCTCCAGATCTCCGAGATCCATGCATCGGAGCTAACTTGAGCTTCTGAGTCTTGTGTGTTGGGTTGCTCAGAGCTTCCTGCAGCACCTATGACCCTTGATGGACGCCATGGTAACAGGGCCAATTGGGACCGCCAGCTTCGAGGTGCCGGTCTTGCCCCCTTTGCTCAGTTCGACAGGCTGAGCTGTTGGTCTTGACAATCTCTGATGAAGGTTCCATTAGGAGCCGGAGCTCCGGTTGAAGCTTTCGTCGAGAGTTCGTCAGCTTTAGTGTTGTTGAGATGCTGGACATGGCAAAGATCCAGGACTTTGAAATCCTGCTAAAGCTTCTGGACTTCAAGTAGGTATGCAGCTAGTTGAGGGTTATTGCAGCAACATTCACCTTTTACTTGTTTTACAACAAGTTTCGAATCACCTTTACCAACAGCTGCTTGACACCATGCGATAGTGCCACCTTGAGTCCATAAATTAGTGCTTCATACTCCGCCTTGTTGTTGGTCGCCTTGATGTCAAGGTGAACCATGTATTTGACATTCTCCCCGGTCGGAGCGAGGAGAAGGATTCCAGCTCCGGCCCCCTGCTTCTGCACGAAGCCATCGAAGTAGAGAGTCCAGTGAGGCTCAGTGAAGACCGGAACCTTGGGTTCCGACATCTGCTCACTAGGGCCCCAAGGATTTGACGGAGAGGGGGTCCATTCCGCCATGAAGTCTGCCAATGCTTGACTCTTGATCGCTTGTCTTGAGACGAATTCAAGATCGAACTCGGCCAATTCCGTTGCCTACTTTGCAATGTTCCCAGTAGAGTGGGGGTTATGCAAGATTGCACGAAGTGGATAAGAGGTTACCACTAAAATCTTGTGAGCTTGGAAGTAGTGACGAAGCTTCCTAGAGGCAATAAGAACTGCATGGAGCATCTTATGAACCTCTAAGTACCGAGTCTTGGCATCATGAAGTACCTTGCTAATGAAGTACACTGGGCGCTGGACTGTCCGGACCGTCCCGGAGGGGCCCGAAGCTTCCTTCTCACCAACCCGGACCCTCCCGGAGGGGTCCGGACCTTCTTCGGGGTCCTCCAGGTTCTTGCTAGTGGAACCCAGAGCTTCTTCTGAAGTGAACCGGACCATCCCGGAAGGGTTCAGATCTTCTTGTTCAGCAATAGTAACTCCTTTATTTGAAGGAGGTTGATCCTCTGACTTCTCACCTTGAGGATCCAGATCTGGCACCTGGGACCCGAACTCGCCTTCAGGTAGCTCTGGACCTTCCTAGAGGGGTCTGGATTCCCGAACTAGAGATGGTTTTGGTCTTTCCGCTACCGGGACCATGCAGACAACTTCGTCAGTTGCTGAAATGTAAAGCAGAAGTGGCTCACCAGGATTTGGAGCCACCAAAGTTGGTAGAGTGGTGAGGAGCTGCTTCAGCTCTTGGAATGCCTTTTCTACTTCTTCAGACCATTGGAATGGTCCAGACTTCCTCAATAATTTGAAGAAGGGTAGCGCCCGTTTCGCCAGTCTTGAGATGAATCGGTTGAGGACAGCTAGACATCTAGTCAGCTTCTGGACATCCTTGAAGCAAGCTGGTGGTCGCATGTCTTTAATAGCTTTAATATTTGCCGGATTCGCCTCTATTCCTCGGTGGTTTACCAAGAATCCAAGAAGCTTTCTGGAGCTAACCCCAAAGACACACTTGTCTGGGTTCAGCTTTGTGCGTGTGATTCGCAACTTGTCGAAGACAGCTTGCAAGGTGTCAAGAAATGACTCCTTTTTCTTGATATTGACGACGATGTCATCGATGTACACTTCCACCACATCTCTAATGAGCTCTCTAAAAGTTTTGTACATAGCTCGCACAAACATTGAAGCAACATTTTTGAGACCGAATGGCATGGCAGTGTAACAGTACAATCCATCTACTGTGATGAAGGCAGTATGCTCTTCATCTTCCTTAGACATTCTGATTTGATGATACCCATAATATGCGTCTAGGAAACACAACAATTCACACCCGGAGGTGGAATCCGCTTTCTGATCTATTCTAGGTAGTGGAAATGGATCTTTGGGGCATGCCTTATTTAGTGTTGTGTAGTCAATACACATCCGAAGCTTCCCGCCGGCCTTAGGTACAACGACTGGGTTTGCCAACCATTTTGGGTGGAAGACTTCCCGGATGAATCCATCTTTGAGAAACTTCTTCACTTCTTGGCGTATGAAGTTATGTCGCTCTATTGATTGCTTCTGAGGCTTCTGATGTACAAGCCGAGCGTCGGGATAAATCTTCATATTGTGCTCAATCACTTCCCTAGGGATCCCAGGCATTTGTGATGGTTGCCAGACAAACACATTGACATTAGCCCGGAGGAAAGTGATGAGCGCGAGTTCCTATCTGTCATTCAGATCTCCCAATATACGAGTGGTTTGAGCAACGTCAGAACCAATTTGGACGACTTTAACGGGAATGTCGGTGTCGCCGCTTGGTTGCACACGAGGTGCGGAAGTTGAGCCTCGATGACGAATGCTCAGGGGCTTCGGAGCTTGCTCCTTTCCAGATTCTTCCTCTTGCGCTGTAGCAAGCATGTGGAGTTCTTCCAGACCTGTAGCTCCGGCAGTGCGGTCTCCGCGGATCCGTAGAACGCCTGAGGGTGTTGGCATCTTCAACACTAAGTAGCCATAATGAGCAGCAGCCATGAATTTGTACAAAGCTGGCCTGCCCAAGGTGGCGTTGAATGGTAAGTTGATCTGCGCCACGTCGAGGACCAACTTCTCGGTCCTGTAATTCTCCTGAGTTCCGAAGGTCACCGGGAGAGTAATGGCACCGAGGGGAGTTATGGCCCCTGGACCTACTCCTGAGAAAGGTCGGGAGGGGCGAAGATCCAAAGGTCAGAGCTGAAGCTTGACAAAGGCTTTGAAGCTTATGAGGTTTAGCCCCGAACCTCCGTCCACCATTATGTGGTGGAGCTGGATGTTATTGATGGTCGGAGATACCATTAGCGGAATTTCACTAGCTCCGATCATGTTCCAAGGGCAATCCGAAGCATCAAAGGTGATGGCAGTATCCATCCACTTCCGATGAGGCTCCGCCCTGGCGGTGGGAGCTAAAGAGGCCATGTCCCTCCGCATTTTCTTGAGTACACGGAGGGAAGTGATGTACCACGAACCACCAAAGATGGTGTTCATGGTCTTCCGACGCTCGTTGTCAAAGACGTCGGAGTCGTCATCAATGGAGGTGTAAACAGCCTTCAAGACCTTTTTAGGGTCCTGAAAGCCTAACTGCTCTTCAGCCGTAGCTTCGCTGACTTTTTGTTTTCCTTCCCTTTGATGGAAAGGAGCTTCTTCCCAGCGCTTGTTGTAGCACTCGGCGAGGTTCTAGACCTCTCAGTAGTTTTACAGGTTGTGCCTGTCCGTCTTGTGTATGGGTTACCACATCTTGGAGCTGCCACCGTCTTCAGACGATGACCGAGGTCGTTTCTCAGGGCGTAGCTCCCGACCACCCAGAGCTGCGGCAGCAACGGCAGTAGGTGTGCCAGCCGACGACTTCTTCTTGCTGTTGAACTTTTTCTTCCTCTTGCCACTCCCGGAGGTAGTGGCTTCACCCATGGAGTATTTTTTGTTGGCCTCCGGAGGTGGTTGGGAGTGCATTTCACGGCCCTCCGCAGCCTTGGCACACTTGTCTGCCAAGCCAAAGAGTTCCATGACGCTAGTGACTTCCTTGGTCGCCAGCTTCTCCAGCATCTTCTTATCTCGAACGCCCTGCCTAAATGCTACAATAACAGAAGCGCATGAGATAGAAGGAATGGTATTTCGTACCTAGGAGAACCTCTGGATGAAAGATCGCAAGGACCCTCCCCCTTTTTGCTTGACAGCAAAAAGATCCAGTTCTGTGCCTGGTCGGGTGTTTGAGCTCCCGAAATTGGCAGTGAACTGTTGGCACAACTCCGCCCAACTATTGATGGAGTCAGGTGGAAGGCTCATGAACCAAGACCTGGCGGTCCCAGTCAAAGCCACAGGGAAATAATTGGCCATCATAGCCTCATTTCCCCCAGCCGCAAGGATAGCGGTGGAGTAGATTTGAAGAAATCCGGCAGGATTGACAGTCCCGTCAAATTTCTCCGACAGGTGAGAACGGAACTTCTGCGGCCATCTGACCATGCGTAGGTGCATGGCCAAGGCAGAACAGCATCCTCCTACACCCTCAGGAGCAGGACTGTCCCAAGCCTCTCGCCTCTCGCGAGCGCGCTCAATGTGGACGCGGCCGTCCTGTTGCCAGTAACGACAATCGAGCTTCGCCTGGAGTTCGTGAGTCGAAAGCCTCGTTATCGTGTGAGTACATCACGCCCCGTAAGGTAGCGACGTCGCCTGTTGAGATGTAGCATGCGCTCCTGTGTTCTGAAGCTTGCGGACCGAGTCTACCCGACAAGGTGTAATGCTGTGATGGGGCCTGCCCCGAGGGGGGAGGACCTTGATTGCTGATGCAATCGGCTGCTGCTGCAACCAGATGATCCACATCAGCTCTCCACTACTCCATCGCACCTTGGGGTGCTCCTGGAGGCGGTGGATGTTGGAGAAGAGCACACGCAACATTAAGCACATGTTCAGGGTTGTTGTTCGCCAATGCAGTGATCGATGCAGACACCCCATCTCGACGTCCAGCTTGATTCGCCGGAGCGGATGGTGGCGGTGGTGGCATGATTCCTGCTGGAGCTACAGCACCTGCTGGCTGCTGCATGTTGGAGGGATTGCCTCCAGCAGGTTGCTCAGCCTGGTTACCATTGGACAATCCAGCAATAGAATTCACCATCTTTGAATCTCAGGCACCCCCAACTGGCGCACCAATTGTCGGAGTCTGGTTCCGGCAATTCTCCCGGTACTACTGTTAGTAGCCCGCGGAGTTTCTTTGTTCGGTTGGGGCACATGGAAATTCAGAACAAGATGGTGACTTTACACGAGGATTTATGTGGTTTGGGCCTCCTGAGCGTAATACCCTACTCCACGGGTGTGTGTTGTTGTTGTATTGAGCATTTGAGCGCTTGTGTGTGAGAGAGGCCAAAAAAGTCTCTAGCCAGTCTCAGCCTGTCTCCAGCGCGTGTCCCCCTGTGTATTGCTCGGCCAATACTTTTATAGTACAAGGACTGTCCGTTACATCATCATCCTGGCCCGACATGTGGCCCTGGCGGTTACTGATGCTTAATACAGAGTTAATGTACTTAATTCCCCTTAACAACATGGTAACGCGCCTTGATGGTGGCGTTACTGGTATTAAGGGTCCTCCGATTGTGTGTCATTAAGATAGCATTAATGACACATAATCAGGTCTTGAAGTTTTTAATGTCCCTTGAAGGTCCGAGCCGTTGGAGGTCCACCAATCTGCCTGTTGAGGTTGAAGGTCCGACAGTTGGACGTGTGGTAGCTCTGGAGCTTATCGTCTTGGACGAGTAGGTCCGGTGCTGTTGTACACGTGTCAGTACTAGAGCTTCCCACTGTCAAGGGTTAGGTCCGGGGGTGCCACATAGGTATCTAGCCAAAGCATTTCAATGTAGGGATTGTAGCTCCAGTTTTATGATACACGTGGCGACATTGAAACTAACCATACGAGGGAGGCAGGTCCGGTTCTGAGTGACACGTGAGGCCTTCGGGGGTCTTCAACACAGATATGTGGAGTTCCTTTGCACTCTTTGCAGTCCCAAAGGATATCCGGTACGCACGGTACCGATAGAGACCCTCCATCACTTCTGACCATTCGGGGAGTTCCAAACCGTGGGAAAATGATTTCATGGAACATTTTCTGAGCGATCTTGGCATCAACATGTTTGCATGGTAATGCTTATACCCATTTGGACACATAATCTACAGCCACCAGAATATACTCGCAATCATAGGACTTTGGAAATGGCCCCATGAAGTTGATCCCCCACACATAAAATAATTCTACTTGGAGATTTTATGTGAGGGGCATCGCATTGCGATCAGTGATTCCTCCATGATTTTGGCATTCCCGGCATCTTTGAACGAATTTCTTTGTATCCTCATACATTGAGGGCCAGAAGAATCCACTTTGCCAGATCTTTGGCTGAGTACATTAAGCACTGTAGTGGCCGCCATAGGGGACCGCATTGAATCTTTCGATGATTTTGGTGCCTTCGACTGTTGCAACACACCTTCTAAGTAACCCATCGGAACATACCCTATAGAGGTATGGATCATCCCACAGGCGACATCGACTCTCAAAAATGAGCTTTTTCTTATCCTGCACTAGTGGTTTGTACCCCATAACGATGAAGTTTACGATGTCTGCATACCAAGGGTTAGAGTCGGTTACCTTGAGCAACATATCATCACGCAGAAAATCATTGATGGGTATGTCTGGTGTATTTGGGATTTCCATACGTGAGAGGTGATCAGCGACATAATTCTCTACTCCCTTTTTATCCCTTATCTCCAGGGAAAACTCTTGGAGTTGGAGAATCCATTGGATTAGCCTAGGTTTAGCATCTTTCTTGGTGATCAAATATTTCAAAGCAGCATGGTCTATGTAGACTATGACTTTTGCTCCAACCAAGTACGATCTAAACATATCGATAGCAAAGACAACTACTAGGAGCTCTTTTTTCAGTTGTTGCATAGTTAAGTTAAGCTCCTATTAGAGTCTTGCTAGCGTAGGCTATTGCATAATGCTTCTTATCCCTGGTTTGGCCAAGGACCGCTCCAATGGCATAATCACTAGCATCACACATGATTTCGAATGGCAGTGTCCAATCAAGGGGTTGAATGATTGGAGCTGTGATAAGTGCCTTCCTGCGGATGTCAAAAGATTGCTGACACTCATCATCAAAATCAAAGGGCACATCCTTAGCTAATAGGCTAGTGAGGGGCTAGTGATTTTGGAAAAATCCTTGATAAATCATCAGAAGAACCTTGCATGGCCTAAAAAGCTACGAATACCCTTAATGATGGTGGGAGGTATAAGCTTTTCAATAACTTCAATTTTGGCTTTTCCACCTCAATCCCCCTTTCAGACACCAAGTGTCCTAAAATGACGCCTTCACAGACCATAAAATGACACTTTTCCCAATTTAGCATCAGGTCCTTCTCTTGGCATCTTTGTATGACCCTGTCTAGGTTCTCAAGATAATGATCAATAGTTTTTCCATAGACAGAAAAGTCTTCCATCAAAACTTCCATGATTTCCTCGATCATGTCCGAGAAAATAGACATCATGCACCTTTTGAACAAAGCATGTGTATTACACAACCCGAACGACACTCGTCGATATGCGTACGTTTCGTAAGGGCATGTGAAGGTAGTCTTACTTTGATCATCAGGGTGGATGGGAATTTGATGGTAATTAGAATACCCATCAATGAAAGGCAGCAGGAAATTATCCTTTATTGTTGCCTTGTTGAGTTTTATGTAGTCAATACACATCCTCCACCCTGTGACGGTTTGTTGAGGAATGAGTTCATTACTCTCATTTCGACTGACCATCATTCCTACTTTCTTGGGTGCTACTTGGACATGGCTAACCCACTCACTATGAGGAACGAGATAAATTATCCCAATGTGCAAGAGTTTCAAGACTTCCTTCTTGACAACCTCCCGCAGAGCAATGTTCAACCTCCTTTTAGGTTCCCTAGACAGTGTGTTAAATGGGTCGATGGGAATGCGATGGGTGCAAAGAGCAAGGATGATTCCCTTAAGGTCTTGGAGTGAGTAGGCCAGGACGGATCTATGCTTTTCTAAGACGGTCATGAGTTTCACAGTTTCATCTTGTGAAAGCTTGTCACATACGATGACAGGAGCTTCCGCATCACCGTGTAAGAAAACATAGCGTAGGCCTGGAGGTGGGGTTTTCAACTCAATCAGGGGCTTTTGTGATGGCTCATCTTTGGGCAAATCAAATGTCTCCTGCAATTCATCCTCTTCTTGAACGAATTGTTCTTCTTCCTCATTTTTTAGGAGAGTCTAAGAATTGAAGGGCCATGGCTTCCTCAATTGGCTCACTCTCGGGGGAAGGTTTCGCTAATGTGTTCTTGGATCGCAGAATGGGAATGGTAAACTTCCTCCCCCCGAGTTTAACATCTAGGCTGCTTTTTGAGGGTGCATCCACGAGTAATTTCTCAATAGGTAACCCTATCATTACATCAAAGTCTTGGACATTGTAGACATGAAAATCGAGGCAGAACTCGATGTTCTCATGTCTTATAGACACATTTTGTAAAATCCCATATCCTTCCTTGATGTTTCCATAGGAGTCTCTAAAGGATTTTCTTGTTGGAGCCCAGGGTAGATCACCCAAAATTGTTAAAGCACAATTCCCGAAAAATGATATTGGCTCCAAGTGTGCGTCTATATAAGATGTTTACCATTACCGCTCGAATAAAAAATGGTTACTGGCGGTGAGTTTACCCAAATTACTTCAGGTGAAAGCTCAACCTCTGCTGTCCATTCCCTACTCATGATTGAGGTCAACTACTTGATCGTTTCCTAAAGGAATTATCCTTTGGGTGCATGTTGACAGCTGTTATATACTAATTTCACCCGTCAATATAACTCAATTATGTGAAGGAATTGTCATTTCTTGCACCCATCACCTTTCTATTTAACCTATTTCCACTTGTCCTTGGATAAAGTAGTGCATGCAGGGATTCTATGTAGAATTGAAGTAAAATGAGAGGATGGATCCTATAAAATATCATTCCAGCCAATCAGTCAATGCCACATGGCACCACATGGATCAAATGGCCCACAAATAGAAGTATTCGAGGCCATCCAATGGTGTAGCACCCATAAAATGGAATGGGACCCACCAGTCAGTCAACTGAAGGAAGAACTGGCTGTTTGGAGCCAGGACCAGGTCTACCGACCCCCCTAGTCGACCGACTAGTTCCTGCCGCCAAACGCAGTCAAACGCCACGTGTTGGCTCCTCCTTGATTGAGGAGGTTAGGGGTGACTGATTCACGCGCTTTTGGTGGCGAGAACCGACCCTTCTCCAAGCTTTAAAAAGGACCCCTCACCCCTCACTTCAACACACACCACTAGAGTATTCATCCATTGTATCCACTACTCTCTATAGGTTTAGAGGAGTATAGGATGTAGAGAGGAGAGTCTCTAGTCCATAGTCCAAGTAGGAGAGGAGTAGAAGGAGTCTCTTCCCAATTTCCAATTGGGAAAGGTATGTCTCCCATATTCCTATTTGTATTTTTGACTTTATTCATAATAAAGATGATATCTTTAGTCTTTTTTGTTCATGTAGTTGGATGTAGCGTTTCTTGTTTGATTGTGGATTCCATGTATGTGGTAGGAATAGTAATTATGATTGTGCTATACCATTCTTATTACATCATCATAAATACTATAAACCTCCACTATACTCTAATTAGCTATGATATGACTAGATTAATATGAGTCACTTATGCTATGAATTAACAATGGTTCAACGATGATTTAGTTCATTGCCTTAGGATGGCTTGTGCCTAGGCTCTTTAGGTAATTACTTAATATGCTAGCATGGTGGTAGGATAGAGAGTAGCGTTGAATGTCTCATATGCCCACGGATTGAAGAGGTAGGCAGTAGGTGGTGACCGCCCTATCTGTCCTTTGTAATCCTCCACGTTTGGCTACGCCAAGTTCTTGGCGGGAGTCGCCTAGTGTTGCTAGGGGTAAACCCGTGCCCGATTTCTTAATCCACTTAGCACGAGAATTCATAATTTATATAATGATTAGTAACTAACTTAGGCTATGTATTTATACATTAGAAGCATAGTAGGAGTATCTTCCTAACTCTTAGCCTAGTTCCTCTATTACATCATTTATCCCTTTAGGATAGAATGCTCTTGTGTGTGTCACACTACCTCAATTACCCTCTATCCATCCTTACTAGAACCCTACCTAGGCTAACCTAGCCTTTCCACTTGATAATTGTTTTACTTCCATCTAGCCTTCCTTTGGGAAAATAAATATGACACCCTTTGGGAATACTCTTTAAAGGGGAAATGCTACATCGATAGTTTCCGTGCGCTTGCAGACGTTTATCTGAGAATTAAAACCTACCAACAAGCATTTCTGGGACCACTTCTAGGGATGAATTGTTAGTAGTGCGTAGAATATATCAACAAGCATTTCTGGCGCTGTTGCTGGGGAAGGCAGCCGAAGTATTACATGATTGAGTAAATAGAATAGGACCCTGGTAGGTTTTAGTAGGATTACCCTTCTTTATTTTTACATTTTATGTTAAAATAGGGTAGTGTATGTTTGATTTCTGCTTGCCATAAAACTTTGTTGAAGATCCTGAATCCCTTCTGAGATATTGACCTTATGTCGTTACTCCTCAGAAGCTTCGAGCGGCAAAGCAAGCCAACACAACTACACCAACAACCGAAACACTAATGGCCTAGAAAACCCTTCATGAGTTTTCGGCTCCCTTTGCTAACAATGTGCCTGTTGGACTACTGTTAACACGGGAGACATGAACTTCGAAATCAAGACTGGCCTAATCACTGTGGAGCAAGCCAACCCATTTTGTGGGAAGGCTAACGGGGATGCAAGTGCTCACCTGCAGTAGTTCCTTTAGATCTGCAGTACTTTTAGGATTAAGAATGTATCCCCTGATGCTGTCCGTCTTAGGTTTTTCCTGTTCTCTCTTCTTGGAAGATCAAAATAGTGGTTCTACACGAAACGAAGTGTTGTAGATACTTGGAAGAAATGTTCTACGACGTTCCTCACCAAGTTTTTCCTGTTGGGCAAGATCAATGCCTTACGTGGAAGAATTTCCAGTTTCTAGCAAGATGGCAAGAAATCTATTTGTGAGGCTTGGGAAAGGCTTCAGGAGTACATCCTAGCCTGTGCCCACCATGGGATGGATGACTGGCTCATCATCCTAAACTTTTACAATGGGTTGATCCCTTCTGCCCGTGACCATGTTGATGCTGCTGCTGGAGGTGCCTTCTTCTCATTGATGATGCCCAAAGCCAAAGATTTGATTGAGAAGATGGTGTCAAACATGGGTTCGAGCGATGAGCGTCTCCATACCCGCCAACGAGGCATGCACACCTTGAAGGAGGTGGACATGATCACTACCAAATTGGACCTCCTAATGAAGAAAATTGATGGACGAGGCAATGGTGATGTATGTGGCAATGCCTATGCCTTATACTCTCACATCACTTGTGAAGTCTGTGGCAACATGAGCCATTTGGACAGTGACTACCCAAAAACCCGTGAGGATGCCCTATACGTAGCCAACAATGGAAACAACCATGTCTATCATCTAGGAGGTCATGGGTGGGGTCAACCACGCCCATTCTTTCAAGGAGGGTATACCAATAATGGCAACAATGGAAATCAATCCAACTTGAGAGAACTTGCCATTGGCCAGCTGAAGATCAGTGAGGCTATATCTAAGAAGCTGTCAGCCAATGACAAGACCCTAGAGAGCATAAATGCCAAGATTGAAGGACTATCCTCAGCCTTCAAGAATCAATTGAGTTTCAACAAGATGTTGGAGACTCAGTGAGCCCAACTTGCAGCTGTTGTTCCTCCAGTGGATAATGGCAAGATGCCTGGACAGCCCGACCCCCCCTGGAAAATGTCAACATGATTTTTCTACAAGGAGAGAACTAGCTGAAGGACCCTGTATTTCCTATAATCTCATGCTCAATTGGGCCACAACACTTTGACAAGGCTCTTTGTGACCTTGGAGCAAGTGTGAGTGTGATGCTCAAGGTGGTTTTCGACGAGCTGAACTTCACATAACATACTCGAACACTAATGGTGCTCCAACTAGCTGATTCCCAAGTCTGTTATTCAGCGGTTATTGCTGAAGATGTCCCAGCAAAAATACAAAATTGCTTCATACCCATTGATTTCGTGGTGCTTGACATGGAGGTCGAGAAGGATACGCTGCTCAGTCTTGGGCGCCCGTTCCTGTGCTTTGTGAAGGCTCGCATAGATGTGGGAGCTGGAGAAATGCACTTCAATATCAATGGCAAGGAGGAGAAGTTCAACTTTTTCCCAAAATTGGAGCAATGCTTCATGATCCATATCAAGTATGGGCCGAATGTTAAACACATTCAAGAGATCGAAATCACACCTCAAAAGGTGGACTCGCTGATTGCATTTATAAGGAATTTGATCTATGCGAAAAACCCGTCTTATCTTCTACGCTGACACCAAAAGAAGACGGAGAAGTCCGGGCCTCACCAAAGGCCCAAGTTTACCAAGCCGCCAAAGAAGGAATGGCAGAAGAAGCAAGACAAGCCATCTGAGCCCAATCATCCGAGCCTGGATGTCAAGAAATGAAGGAGGAATGTCCATCTCATCAGACGGTGGTGAGACCTAGCCAATAGGTTAAATTCGTTGTTATCCTTTTCTTTGTTTTTATTTTCTCTTATTTAGTTTGATTTTCCACACTGCATATTTTATTTTCCTAGTAAGTTGAGAATATTATATTCTTAACTATCATTTTTTATTTCTTTATTTCATAAAAAAGAAAATTGTTGGGTTTTGAAAAAGGAATTTTTATTTAGGAAAAAAATTGAGCCGCAAAAGTGGTATTTCACCAACGTGCCAATTTCATAGCTATTGGGGAGCCACCTACCAAAAGAGGAAACAGGGGGGCTCACCTGTCAGGTTGGCCGACCCCCCTGTTCGGCCGACTAGGGGAATGAGCCATTTTGGCTTTCTCTCCTCCAATGGCTACATTTGGTTCCCTAGTGACCGTTGGGGATTGCACACTATAGATGGTGGCCGTGAGGAGCTTTTCTCCTCACACTTCACCTCATTTCATACCTCCCAAAAGTCACTCTTGCTCACATTATTTTCTTGCTCTTCATTGAAGCACTCTTGCTCAAAATCCAACTCAAAAATATTTTCTTTTGGTTGCATTTGAAATTTGCTCTCAAGTTTTTCAAGGGAAAATTCGTCGGGGTTTCGCTTTCACTAACATCACCCCTTTCAAGTTTTTTCCTTGTTGTATTCTTGTTTTTTGTTGCCATGAAAGGAATGAAGAGGTTGTTTGGAAAGAGGAAGGAGGCTGCAAGCTCAATCCATGGTGGAGACTCAAGTGCGCTCCCCTATTCCATTGCTACACCACGTTCATGGAGGACTGTTGTAGGATAGGACACTCCCATGGGTGAGAGGAGCAACCCTCACCAACTTCTTCACGATGACGACCTCGACGTCCAAAGTGAAGTTGAATATCAAGCTCACAAGCTCCTCCAAGATCATGAGTTTTCTCATACGAAAGCTTGTGATCCGGATTTGATCTCCAAAACAGGTATGGATTCCAAATTCTTTTCCATTTGGCGTGCATTAGGATGGTAAAACTTTGCTCACATAGAGGAGAAAGGTTCACGCCTTCTCTCATACAATTCCTTTGCACACTAAAAATAGGATTTGATGGTATTACTTTTAGATTATTTCAAAAATAATACAACATCCTATGAAAAGAATTAAGTGAAACCCTAGGCTTTCATAGACGTTGTTTGCTAGATTTAGATGCTTTGCCTAAATTTAACAAACAATGTTTTTTGCAAGATTTAACTGGTGAGATCAGATGTAGTACACCTAGGAATAGCCACTTGCACAACCCTACTTTACGCTTCAAGCATAGATTGGTGGCTATGACTATGTTACCTAGAGGAGATGTAAGGATAATGCGTGATGATGAGCTGAAAATTTTATTTGCCAAGATTAAAAAGATAAAAGTTGCTCCAGTCATTGCCTTGATGACACGATGGTTAGATTACATTCCAAGGGTAGGGCCAATTGAATGTACTTCATTGATTATCCGTATTGCTACTAGGGTAAGAGCACTAGAATATTCTTCATTTGAATATATTGAAAATGAAAGAGAATTAATTAATGAAGATTATTTAGTGGAAGGACATATCCTTAAGCATGATAAGATGGCTCTTTGATATTTTATTATCCCAGCTTTGTCAATGAAATTCGGTTACCTAACCCGGATTATCATTTGTACAAATTACGGAGGCTAACCATTGACCTTCTTTCCATCGAGGAAGCCGGAAGAAGTAATGTCTGTGGCATGGTAACTAGAAGCCGTACAAGGAGAGCGGCCATGCCCCTGGCAACCTCCACGGTCCATGAGTAAAAAGAGGAAGAGAACCCAATGGGTGATGCACTCGGATGGACTCAACCTCCTTCGTATGAGACTGAAGGTCCGTCTTGGCATGGATGGCCAGGTGCTACATTGGAAACACCCTATCCACTTCAAGCTCTAGCAGCTTGCCTCCAACATCTATGAGAAGATGTCATTCCACTTCGGCTAGAAGTCATCGTGACTATAGCCAAGGAATGACGGACCTCTCTAGATGTATGGAGGAGCTTGAAGTAAGGACGGGTGACATCTACAACACTCTCGAAGGGCGTGTGAAAGGTACCCAAGACTGGCAACAACACATGGACGCTCAATTCACCAACTTCAACTCCATGCTAAAACAACAACAAGACGATCTCGGGGCATACTTCCGTCATCAAGGGTTCAACCCTCATCACGGAGGTGAGTGAAAATCAAGCTTTGGGGAGGACCACCACTTGAAGTTAATTGTATCAACCCCTTTGCATATTTATTCTCCATTAGACCATCATTCACCTTGCATACAAAAAATAGGATAGATTTGGTTTCAATAAAATAAATGATGTGCGGCAAGAATGACTTGGAATTCACATAGATGAAATGATGAATAGTTGCTCTGTTTTAATTTTCCTAAGTCCCTATTTTACATCTTACTACTCTCCAACATATTGCTCTCATTGGTTAAAATTGCTTTTGCCTTGATTTGGAAATTGTGGGTAGCAAAAGCTTAATCCATTCTAAGTTGTTGTGAGTTATGATATAGTGATAGGGCTGCTATTCCTAGTTTGATAGTGAAACATAGATTTCCGGAGAAATTCTAAAAAGATTTAAGTTTTCCTCATTTGATTGGGGACACCCACCAAAGCCATATGATACATTACACTGATAGACCTTATGCATATGCTATTTGTCTTCACATTGAGCTTTGTCAAACTAGTATAGACTTATGTGAGATTTCATTGATTACTTTTTGAATTCAAGACTTCACTTGCACATGCTATACTTCTACACTAGAAGTAAGCAAAATTCCATCATACCACCATTCCACAATAAAAAGAGAAACTCCATATCATTCATGCTTAGTACTCTCTCCAAAATTCATTGCATAAAAAGGGAGTAGAAGACATGGCTACAAGAAAAAAGAAAAATAAAAAGAAAATGCATACTTACATCATAAGCATGAGAAAAAAAAAAGATAAAAGTATCCATGTTTCATCCCCGTAAAATAAGGGAGTCCACTCAAAAAGGAGTCATCTCAAGATCCACATCTACTTCATTCCATCACACATGCACAAGTCCTGAATCAAATTGTTTTGAATTGATTTCTCCAAAGGCATGATCTTTTGACTTAGCAATATTATGTGTTGTAAATATGCCTACTATATTCCCTACCAAGCTCCACATACAAGTTTTACATAGAGGTAGGATGAATTTAGGCAAAATGCCATGGTGAGGATTCATTTCCACTACACACAAAGAAGAGACCTGAGAGAATCAAACTGAGATACTTAAAATCTAAACGGAATTTGATTGGAACTTGACTTCTAGGGTATGTGTGCTCCATTTGCTGTTCTATGTTTCAACCACCCATGAATAGGAGATGGCATAAGCCCGATAATGACTTAAGATGGGTGAAGTACCATGCAAAATTTTGCAATACTAGGTAGGGTATTTTTTGTGCACATGGTACTTTTAAAAAATTTAACATAGTAGCAACTCCTGATCATCAACATAAAGTTTTGGCTTTGCTCGGGATGAGCAAAGGATAAGCTTGCTTGAGGGAGTTTGTTGATGGTTGTTATATACCAATTTCACCCATCAATATAACTCAATTATGTGAAGGAATTGTCATTTCTTGCACACATCACCTTTCTATTTAACCTATTTCCACTTGTCCTTGGAGAAAGTAGTGCATGCAGGGAATCTATGCAGAATTGAAGTAAAACAAGGGGATGGATCCTATAAAATATCATTCCAGCCAATCAGGCTACGACACATGGTACCACATGGATCAAATGGACCACAAACAGAAGTACCCGAATCCGTCCAACAGTATATCACCCATATCATGATATGGGACCCACCTTTCACCTGGAGGAAGAATTGGCCGTTTGGAGCCAGGACCAGGTCGGCTGACCCCCCTAGTCAGCCGACTAGTTCCTGGTGCCTAACACAGTCAAACGCCACGTGTTGGCTCCTCCCAGCTTGAAAAGTTCAGGGGTGACTGATTCGCGCGCTTTTGGTTGCGGGAAACGACCCTTCTCCAAGCTATAAATAGGACCCCTCGCTTCAACAAACACCACTAGAGTATTCATCCATTGTATCCACTAATCTCCGTAGGTTTAGAGGAGTATAGGCTGTATAGAGTAGAGTCTCTAGTCCACAATCCAATTAGGAGAGGAGTAGAAGGAGTCTCTTCCAAATTTCCAATTGGGAAAGGTACGTCTCCCATATTCCTATTTGTATTTTTGACTTTATTCATAATAACGATGATATCTTTAGTCTTCTATTGTTCATATACTTGGATGAATTGTTTCTTGTTTGATTGTGCAATCCATGTATGTGGTAGGAATAGTTATTATGATTGTGCTATACCATTCTTATTACATTCATAAACACTATAAACATCCACTATATTCTAATTAGCTATGATATGACTATATTAATATGAATCACTTATGATATGAATTAACATTGGTTCAACGATGATTTAGTTCATTGTCTTAGGATGGCTTGTTCCTAGGCTCTTAAGGTACTTACTTAATATGCTAGCATGGTGCTAGGATAGAGAGTAACATTGAATGTCTCGTATGCCCACGGATTGAAGAGGTAGAAGTAGGTGGTGACAACCCTATCTGTCCTTTGTAATCCTCCACGTTTGGCTATGCCACATGCTCTTGGCAGGAGTCGCCTAGTGTTGCTAGGGGTAAACCCGTGCTCAATGTGTTAATCCACTTAGCATGAGAATTCATAGATATAATCATTAGTAATTAACTTAGTTTATGTATATATACATTAGAAGCATAGTAGGAATATCTACCTAAATCTTATCCTAGTTCCTCTATTACCTCATTTATCCCCTTAGGATAGAATGCTCTTGTGTGTGTCACACTACCTCAATTACCCTCTATCCTTCCTTACTAGAACCCTACCTAGGCCAACCTACCCTTTCCACTTGATGATTGTTTTACTTCCATCTAGCCTTCCTTTGGGAAAATATAAATGAAATCCTTTGAGAATACCCTTTTGAGGTAATGCTACATCGATAGTTTCCGTGCTCTTGCGGACGTTCATCTGAGAATTAAAACCTACCAACAAGTATTTCTGGCACCACTGCTAGGCATGAATTGTTAGTAGTGCGTAGAAAATATCAACAGTGGATCACAGAGTGAGGGATGTCATTGTGGTTTTTTTCCATAACAATACTTAGAGGCATTTCCAAAATCTCAAAAGGACCTTCCTCGAAGCACAATGGAAACTCTAAAGGTTGAATTTCTTCTTCCTTTGGTGTCTTTGGTTCGGGTGAGGATTTTAGAGTCACAACCTGAGATGAACCTGGTATGGGATCCAAAGTGACTATGGGGTAATCCTCATGTCTCGACTCGGCTTCCTCTTGTGTAGGTTCATTAAGATTGGCGATGAAGGATGCATTTTCTGGAATGCGTTCTAGAATTTCCCTTCCTTCATTCAGCGTCTTATGGAGGAAGGAGCCTCCAATCTTTATGTCAAGTTATAGGGCAGAATCCTTGTCAAGCGCGAAACAAAAATACTGTAATAACACATGTTCGGGAATGGACAACTTCGGGCCTGATTTGATTAGCAATGAGAATCGAGCCCAGGCTGCACCTATAGATTCCTCCTCGATTTGCTAAAAGTTGAGAATTTCCCTTCATAGAGGGGCAACTTGGGAGAGTGGAAAGAATGCAAGATAAAATTGTCTCGAAGTTCTTTCCATTTTCCATTTGCACTCCCAATGGTATGAGTGTACCATTGATTTGCATGAACACAATTGCTCAAACTTACGCAAGTGATGGTTGGGATTCTCACAATCCGTCCCTAAGAAGGATTGCTCCCGAACCATGGTTATAAAGCCAGGGTGGAGTTCATAGCTAGTTGAGCAAATGGGATCCGCTGATGTAGAGGGTCATAGAACTCACCCTTAGGATCAGATAGAGAAAGAATGGTGGGTTGCTCCATAGTTTAGATGGTAGAAAGATAATGAATAAATATAAAAAATAGATACGAGGGTGAACAAGGTTCGAAGATCAAAAACCACCATTCCCCAGTCACGGTGCCAGAAGTGCCTGTTAACAGCTCGTACGACACAGATGAAAATCCGCAAGCGCACGGAGAAACCACTGTAGCACTTCCCCTTAAAGAGAATTCCCAAGGGTATCGAATCCAAGAAATATGTGTGCTAATCTTCTAACTAGTTCACCCAAGGACACAAAGCTTGGTGGTAGGCAAGGTATAGAGTAGAGTTCCTAAGAGAAGGGGTTCTAATTCGAAGCAAGTCGATCAATAGCAGCTTGTATTGGGCACGAGCTTACCATGGTCTGCCAGGTGACTCCCTCCAAGGGCCTACATCGTAGTCGAACGTGGAGGATTACAATGGCCGGATAGGGCTATCACCCCATACTGCCTACCTCTACAACCCGTGGACTACGAGGTAATCAAAGGTAATGTCAAGCATCGACACCATGCCTACACTATCGATTACTTCCCTAACCACTCTAGCAAAGACTAGGGTCTCTAAATGAATAGAGCAATGAACGAACAAGCACTAAGGAGTTACCTCACTTAAATTAAATAAATGAACTCAAATGGAAATCATGTACTTTACTTGATATAGAAAGTGGAAGAAGCCCAAACAATTGGAGCCTCATCCTCTTCCTCTTTCTCACTCTCTCACTATTTTCTAAGAACTTAGGCAGCGCTACGCCTTCGAAGTGGAGTACTAGACAAGCTTTTTGGTGTGTGGAGTGAGGGAGCCCCCTACCGCCTATTTATACCCTCTAAAGATCGATTTGATGCCAGAATATCTGAGGTAATCAGTCACCATTGTGACTTCTAAGCCGTGAGAAGCCAACACGCGGCAGTTGACCGCATTTAGCATGTTTACCAGTTCGGGTGAACTAGGTGTTCGGCCGAACCTCCAACAGCTCAATCGTGTCGAAACTTTTCTATGACACTGTTATGTGGGACCCCATCATGTCTATGAGTGATTCTGGTGATTTTTAGTTTGTTTTCTCCTCTGAGTGGGCCAATGAATCCTCGTGCTTGCGCCTGACTGGTCAGAAGGTGTGTTTCTTGGATTGGCCCCTGTAAATATTTCTAATTATGGGCATAATTCATCTACATACAAAATTGCACCAACACTTGTGGAAATAGTTAGTAAATAACTCCTACCACTATGTTGGTTGTCCAATCCATATCTTTTATATAGGGAATTGACAGTTGGATTTGGCATTTAGGGTCCATCAAGATATGTTTAGATGTAGTGCTAACTAAAGTTTGTATTTCTATAAACCATTTACTTGTTGCTAAAATATGAAAGTGCTTTTTATTCAATCAACCTCTGTTGGTACCCAGCATTTTGGGTACCCCGCATAGGATATGCGTCAAGATGAGCTGAAATTTTTTTTTGTCATGATTAAAAAGATAAAAGTTGCTCCAGTTTTTGCCGTGATGACACAATGGTTAGATTACATTCCATGAACAGGGTCAATTGAATACACTTCATTGATTACTCGTATTGCTTCTAGGGTAGGAGCAGTAGAATATTCTTCACTTGAGTATATTGAAAATGAAAGAGAATTAATTGATTAAGATTATTTAGTGCAAGGATATACCCTTAAGCATAATTAAGATGGCTCTTTGTATTTTATTATTCCGGCTTTGTCAATGAAATTCGGTTACCTAACCCGGATTATCATTTGTACAAATGCCAGAGGCTAACCTATAGACCCACCGAGGAAGCTCGAAGAAGTAATGTCTCTGGCGGGATAACTAGAAGCCGTATAAGGAGAGCGGCCATGCCCCTGACAACCTCCACGGTCCATGAGTACGAAGTGGAAGAGAACCCAATGAGTGATGCACCCAGATGGACTCAACCTCCATCGTATTAGACTGAAGCTCCATCTTGGCATGGATGGTTGGGTGCCACATGGGAGGCACCCCTATCCACTTCAAGCTCTAGCAGCTTGCCTTCAACATCCAAGAGAAGATGCTGTTCCTCTTTGGCTAGAAGTCATCATGACTATAGGCAAGGAATGACATATCTCACTAGGTGTATGGAAGAGCTTGAAGTGAGAACGGGTGACATCTACAACACTCTCAAAGGGCATGTCCAAGGTACCCAAGACTGGCAACAACACATGGACGCTCAATCCACCAACTTCAACTTCGCGCTACAAAAACAACAAGTCGATCTCGCGGCATACTTCTGTCATCAAGGGTTCAACCCTCATCACGGAGGTGAGTGAAGAACAAGCTTGGGGGAGGACCCACACTTGATGTAAATTGTATCAACCCCTTGCATATTTATTTTCCATTCACCAATCATCTACCTTGCATATAAAATATAATAATAAGTAGGATAGATTTGTTTTCAAAAATAATTATATAAAAGATGTGTGGTAAGAGTGACTTAGAATTCACATAGATGAAATGATGAATAGTTGCTCTATTTTAATTTTCCTAAGTCCCTAGTTTACAACTTACTACTCTCCATCATATTGCTCTCATTGGCTAAAATTGCTTTTGCCTTGATTTGGAAATTTTGGGTAGCAAAAGCTTAATCCATTCTAAGTTGTTGTGAGGTATGATATAGTGATAGGGCTGCTATTCCTTGTTTGAATGTGAAACTTGGATTTCTGGAGAAAATTCTAAAAATATTTAAGTTACTCTCATTCGATTTGAAATACCTACCAAAGCCATATGATATATTACATTGATATACCTTACGCATATGCTATTTGCCTCCACATTGAGCTTAGTCAAACTAGTATAGACCTATGTGAGATTTCATTCATTACTTTTTGAGATCAAGATTTCACTTGCACATGCTATACTTCTACTAGAAGTAAGCAAAATTTGATCATACCACCATTCCATCATACCACCATTCTAGTGTAGAAGTATAGCATGTGCAAGTCAAGTCTTGAATTCAAAAAGTAATGAATGAAATCTCGCATAGGTCTATACTATTTTGATAAAGCTCAATGTGAACACAAATAGCATATGCGTACAGTCTATCAATGTAATGTATCATATGGCTTTGGTATGTATTTCCAATCAAATGAGAGTAACTTAAATCTTTTTAGAATTATCTGGAAATCTAAGTTTCACTTTCAAACTAGGAATAGCGGCCCTAACACTATACCATATATCACAACAACTTAGAATGGATTAAGCTTTTGCTACCCGCAATTTCTAAATCCAGGCAAAAGTAATTCTAGCCAATGAAAGTAATACTTTGGAGAATAGTAAGTTGTAAATTAGGGACTTAGGAAAATTAAAACAGAGCAACTATTCATCATTTCATCTATGTGAATTCCAAATCAGTCTTACTGCACATCTTTTATTTTATTTTGAAAGCAAATCGACTCCACTTATTTTTATGTTTTTTTATATGCATGGTGGAGGATGAAAAATAAATATGCAAGGGTTGTGATACAAGTTACCTCAAATAGGGGTCCTCCCCCAAGCTTGTTCTTGGTTAAGGTCCGTGATAGGGGTTGAAACCCTAACGACGCATGTAGACCATGAGGTTGGCCTAACCTTACTGCAACATGGCATTGACATTGAAGGTGTTGAGTGTCGATGTTCGGTTGCCTTCCATGGGTTCCACAAGTGTGGTCGAAGAGAGTGTTGTCGATGTCTCTTATCCACACCTCAAGGTTCCCATAGGTTGGATGTACTTGGTTATTCCATGGCTAAGGTAATCATAACTCTTAGCTACAATGGAATGACCTGCACTCAACATGGTTGAATGTGTTTCATCATTCTTTGGCTAACGTGTATCATACCTTCTGCCAAACGGGAATAACTTGTACCTCGGATGCATTGGTTGTGATTCGTCACTCCTTTGCTATGTTAATGATACCCTTTAGCCACAAATGAGTGACATGTACGCAATATGTGTTGAGTACGATCCGTTATTTCTTGGCTAAGGTACAACATACCAATAACCACAAAGAGATGGAGTGCACTCAACATGGTTTGAGTGTGATCCGTTGTTCCTTGGCTAAGGTATAGAATACCGTCTGGCCTCATAGGAACATCTTGCACCCAATATACATTGGACATGATCTTGTCATTCCTTCGTTAAGGTATATCATACCTTTTAGACACAAGGAATAACTTACAACCAATGATGGTGGCAATTCACTTGAGCTTGAATGAGTGCTTAGAATAGTTGAGAGCATAATGTTCCCACATATTCGTAGCAGCCCATTGGTTGCTCACGGAGGGCTTCCAAGTCAAATCTCCTGCCTCGTATAGTTATGGTTGACCTTTGGGCTTAATTTTCGACAGGTAACAACCATCCTAATTTACTCCTTGGCCAAGAGATGTTAAAATGAAATACTCTTAGGGTTTCCAACAATTGGATCTTTGAATGCCCGCATAGTAATATTACACCTGCAAACTTTCAATCTATGATAGAGAGGGATGGTTAGCTCTCAATACTTGTACAAATGAATTTTTGGGTTAGGTAACCGAATCTTCATTTGTACGCACGAGGAAGATCAAGACGAACGATGCATTGGGTCCAATTTCCAGTGTATCCATGAACACTATATGAATCGTTGCTAGGAGTGGTGCTTTATGGATAAATCAAGTTGAACATTTTTTTAAAGCTCCTACACATAGCAATGCAAGTGATATAAACGCACTATATGGATCCCTTCATCTTGTAAAGTTTCTAACCATAATAGTTATTTTTACAAGAGCAAATATTTATCATTTGGGTCATGGCAAACAAGATTCTCAATTTTGTTCTCTTGAAAATTTTTAATTTGTTGCCTAGGAATTTGAAATTTAGTGATGGATGCATGAATGATTTTCAAATCAAAGTTATGGACATCACTATTCCTAGGTTGCTACATACCAATTCAACCATCAAGTCATTCCATAAGCATTACCTAGGCAGAAAATGTCTAAGTCAATTCTAGCAATGCTTATGAAATTCTAAGTACTTATTTAAATTTATTTCCAAGTAAGGTGACATTTCTTTTTGAAGAATCAAAAAGAGTAATGGCAGCACTTACTCTCGTGACGATGCATAAGACTTCAATGATGAGAAGGTGTAAACCTTCCTTACCATTGTAAGTAAAAATCATTCAATCCTAATGAAATTCAAGCGACGGAAAATTTATACTTGTACCTCAATTGAAGAGCAGTCAGGTTGAAGGTCGTTGTGTGAGAAACTCACGACCATGAATTTTGTGTAGCCTTCATGTTCAATGCCTCCTGCCAAGTTGGAGTTGAATGAGCTTCATCTTGTTCCTCCATTGGACCACCATCTTGAGCACTCCCCCACCATGAACTCAAAATGAGATCGATGAAGGGATATGCGCTTGATGTGTCCTTCCAACCTCTTCACAAATTTTGTCCTAGCTGCACTAAAATCAAGAACAAACAAAACAACTCGAAAACGGGTTACGTTATCTCAAAAGCATGTTCTACCCTTTGTAAAATTGTTTTGCCCAACTTGAAACAACTTGCAAATGCAATGAATATTAAGGGAAATATTTTTGGGTTGAATTAGGAATATTCATTCAAATGTTTACGCCAAAGGTTCATATCCAAATAAATTTATATCCTAATTCAAAATTTTAGTTTTACGAAGGTTGGAAATTTTACTTTCCAACATGAAAGTGTGAAAATTCAAACCTGCTAAATGTAAATACAAAGGCTGATGGGAAATTCAAATATGCAACTACGAAAACAAATATGAGATGACTACCAATTAACCAATTGGTAAGGACTCACCGAATTTTTGAATTTCGATGAATGGGACTTACCTCCATCCATTTTAGTGTGATGATTTGTTGTCCTATCCCGGAGTTGAATATGTGGACAACTTCTTTTAATTGACATGCCAAGTCTCCTTTGGCATGTTAGTTGGACATGTGGGCCATATGATGGCCCTAGCATCTCCATCATCTTGATGAAGATTTCATGATGTAGTGAAAACTTTCCCTTCTTGAAGATATTCTTTTTAGAGAATGGTGAGGCTTGTCCTTCCTTAGGGGTTTCACTTCGACCTTCTTGATATTCCTTAAGGTCAACCCATACTTTGATCATGGATCAAAAGCTTCTTTGTGAATAATGACATGTGGACTCCACAATCAAACAAGAAACGCTTCATCCGCAATGTCACTTGCCCTAGGTGCATGGGCTTGGTCGAAGGGTTGGAATCCCAACAAGTAATTGTGGGACATATTGGATCTTGAATGCTCATTAATTTTCTTGTCCTTGGCCAAGAGCTTCATGTTGTCTTGATTTCTTGATTGGCCATGGACAAGATACTTCAAGGTAGGCTAGTTGAACTTAAATCCCTCGAAATCCGTATAGCCTCCATGATTGCAAGGGTGATGTTGATTCACACTTGACCTACTTGTAGGTGATAGCCATTGGAGTTGTGTTTGAAAGGAAGAATCCTTATGCGTCTTAGGGAAATGATTCCCCATGTGGCCCATGTTGACATGGATTTTCACAAATCATGTGAATATTCATGTCTTTGATCATCCAAACACTCCTCCATTGGTTCGATATTCATGACAATTCAACGGGAGGTGTAGTTCCATAGCTAGTATGTCCACCTTTTTAAGTGGTGTGCATGCCAAGCTAAGGGAAGTAGAGCATTTTTCAATCGATCCCTTGAGTGGAGACCATATTCTCATCCATGATGAATGAGAATAGGACTCCTTCAACTCCAGCACAAAGGTTGTCATTGATTGATGGACCAACACATGAAATGAAGGTTGGATGAGGAGCCAACTATCCACACTATGGTGGAGGCAAACCAAGAAGAAATCTTGGAGCCTCCCCCAAGCTTGGGGCTGGTTGACTTTAGCTCCTACTGGAAGCTGAAATTCTTTCGCAAAAGGCAATGGCGTTGCCTAGTGGATATTTGTTGAGGTACGCCTTCAATCATCTTGCAGTTGAGCACTAGTGTCCTCGTTGGCTATCCCATGAAATGGGTTAGCTAACACTACCTTGTTTTCACCACAAAAGGAGAAAACAATAAAGGGTAATCGTGTCTAATAACTATTAGTACCTATAGCTTAATCACAAGTGATAGCTATCCTTCACTTCCTTTGCCTTCCCTGGCAACGACGCCAGAAATGCTTGTTCACTTTTATTACATCACAAATCATCTCTAGTAAGAGATGAGGTCCGCAAGCGCACATAAATTGTCGTGTAGCATTTCACCCAAGAGTATTCCCAAGGGTATCTGTCGGTACCCTGGGTACCATATACCCCTTGGGATTGCAAAGAACTCAAGGGAAAGTCATCCACTTGATTTGAAGACCTTCAGAGGCCCACATGTCAGACATGTCCGGACCCGCTTCTCCAATATGGTTAGTCCCAGGGTCGCCACATGTACTATCAAACCGGAGCTACCGCCCGCAAGGGGGGAAGCTCCGGGCTATGTAACAAAATAGCACCCCCGGACCTAACCCCAGACTGAGGGAAGCTCCGGTGCTGACATGTGTCGGGTAACACCGGAGCCATCTGTTCTCCACAGTGTGCTCCGGTGCTGCCACGTCTCCAACTATCGGATCTTCAGCCTCTAACCTCAGGAAGACTCTACAACGGCTCCGGATCTTCAAAGGGGAATCAAGGACTTCAAGACCCGATCAAGTGTCATTAATATTATATTAATGACACACGATCGGACGACCTTAATTACCAGCAACGGTGCTGTCAAAGCCCATAACTCGGTCATTAAGGGTAATTAAACGTGTTGAATGTATATCAATATCAGTAACCGCCGGGGCCACATGTCGAGCCAGGCTAACTTGTAACGGCATGCCCTTGTACTATAAAAGGACAGGCCGACGATACATAGCACACGTCTACACACACGCCCTACAGACGCTTTAGACGCTCTAGACATACATCCAATACAACTTCAACACACCCCGTGGAGTAGGGTATTACGCTCAGGCGGCCCGAACCACGTAAATCCCTGTGTCTGTTGTGTCATTTACAATTCACCTTCTTGAATCTCCTCTAACACTTTAGTAGTGTTGGGAGATCTGGCGGATCAAAACCACCGACAGTTGGCGCACCAGGTAGGGGCGCCTGAGATTTCAAGAATGGTGAACTCAGCTGCTGGATCATCCAACGGTCATCCTACTGTTCAAGCTGTTGAGGGCAATCCCTCCAATATGCAGCCACCAGCAGAAGCCTCAGCACCAGCAGGATTCACACTTCCACCACCACCGCCTCCAGTAGCAAATCAAGCTGGACAACGTGATGGTGCACCGGCGTCAATCACTGCGTCGGCAAATCATGACAACCCAGAGCACGCGCTCCATGCAACACGTGCTCTTCTCCAACATCCGCCACCTCTGGATGCATCCTAGGATGCACTGGAGCAGTGGAGGGCTGATGTGGAACATTTGGTTGCAGCAGTAGCCGACTGCATTAGCAACCAGGGTCCTCCTCCTTCAGGACGGGCCCCATCGCAGCGGCGGACCTTGTCTGGCAGACTTGGTCCACATGTTTCCAACAACAAGAGACGTGTTGCATCACAGCAGGTGACGTCATTGCCCTCCGGGGCACGACGCACTCACATGGTATCCAGGCTTTCAACTCATGACCTCCGGGCGGAGCTTGATCGCCGATACCACCAACAAGACGGCCGAGTCCATATTGAGCGTGCTCGTGAAAGACGAGAAGCTCAAGACATTCCTACTCCTGAAGGAGTAGGAGGAGGCTATTCAGCCCTGGCCATGCATCTGCGTATGGTTTGGTGGCCACAGAAGTTCTGGCCTCATCTGCCGGAGAAGTTCGACGGGACCGTTAATCCTGTCGAATTTCTCCAGATTTACTCCACTGCTATCTTGGCAGCTGGAGGAAATGAGGCCGTAATGGCCAATTATTTCCCAGTGGCTTTAACTGGGACCACCAGGTCCTGGTTTATGAGCCTTCCACCCAACTCCATTAACAGTTGGGAGGAGCTGTGCCGGCAGTTCACCGTCAACTTCTGGAGTTCTTACACCCGACCAGGCACCGAACTGGACCTTTTTGCAGTTGTGCAAAAAGGAGGAGAATCTCTGCGATCATTCATCCAGAGGTTCTCTCAGGTATGAAACACTATCCCTTGTATCTCTAGCGCCTCTGTCATTGTTGCATTTAGACAGGGAGTGCGGGATAAGAAGATGCTGGAGAAACTAGCAATCAAGGAGATTACCAGTGTCACGGAACTCTTCAGCTTGGCTGACAAATATGCCAGAGCTGCGGAGGGCCGTGAGATGCACTCCAAACCAACTCCGGAGGGTCACAAGAAATCCTCCAAAGAAGAAGCCGCTACCTCCGGGAACGGCAAGAAGAAGAAAAAGACCAACGGCAAGAAGAAGCCGTCGGCCGGTGCATCCGATGCTGCAGCTGCTGCAGCCCCGGGTGGCCGGGGGCCACGCCCCGAGAGCGACCTTGTCCGTCTTCTGAAGATGGTGGCAAACCCAAGGTGTGGTGTCCAATTCACAAAACAGACAACCATATTTTGGAAGACTGCCGGGAGGTCCAAAACCTTGCCGAGCGCTACAACAAGCGCCGGGAAGAAGCTCCTTTCCGATAGAGGGAAGGAAAACAAAAAGTTGACGAAGCTCCGGCTGAAGAGGAGTTAGATTTTCAGGATCCCAAAAAGGTGCTGAAGGCCGTCTACACCTCCGTCGATGATGATTCCGATGTCTTTGACAACGAGTGTCGGAAGACCATGAACACCATTTTTGGTGGATCATGGGACATCACCTCCCGCCGCGTCATCAAGACTATGCGTCGGGATATGGCTGCTGTAGCTCCTACCTCTAGGGCGGAGCCTCACCGGAAGTGGATGGACACAACTATCACTTTTGATGCTTCAGAATGCCCTCGAAGCATGGTTGGAGCAGGTCAGCTACCTTTGATGGTATCTCCTACCATCAATAACATCCAGCTCCACCATGTCATGGTAGACGGAGGTTCGGGGCTTAACCTCATAAGCTTCGAAGCTTTTACCAAGCTTCAGCTCCGACCTTTGGATCTCCACCCCTCCCGACCTTTCTCCGGAGTAGGTCCGGGAGCCATTACCCCACTCGGAGCTATTACTCTCCCCGTTACCTTTGGGACACAGGAGAAGTATTGCACCGAGAAGTTGGTCTTTGACGTTGCTCAAATCAACTTACCCTTCAATGCCATCTTGGGTAGGCCTGCCTTGTACAAATTCATGGCAGCTGCTCATTATGGCTACCTGGTGTTAAAAATGCCAACACCAGTAGGCGTTCTCTGGATCCGCGGAGATCGTACTGCCAGAGTAACTGCTCTGGAAGAACTCCATGCACTTACCACGGCACAAGAGGAGGACTCCAGGCAGGAGCAAGCTCCAAAACCCCCGAGCATTCATCAACGAGGCTCAACATCTGCACCTCGTGTGCAGCCAAGCGGCGACACTGACATCCCCGTCAAAGTCGTCCAAATCGGTTCTGATGCCGCTCAGACCACACGTATATCGGGAGGATTGAACAACAAATAGGAACTTGCGCTCATCGCTTTCCTCCGGGCTAATGTCGACGTGTTTGCCTGGAAACCGTCACAAATGCCTGGGATCCCCAGGGAAGTGATTGAGCACAATCCGAAGATCTACCCTGACGCCCGGCCTGTGCACCAGAAGCCTCGGAAGCAATCTGTAGAGCGACAGAACTTCATTCGACAAGAAGTGAAGAAGTTGCTCGAAGCTGGATTCATCCGAGAAGTCTTCCATTCAAAATGGCTGGCAAACCCAGTCGTTGTGCCCAAGGCCGGCGGGAAGCTTCAGATGTGTATCGACTACACAACACTAAATAAGGCATGTCCAAAAGATCCATTTCCACTACCTAGAATAGATCAGATAGTGGATTCCACCTCCGGGTGTGAATTACTGTGTTTCCTAGACGCATATTCTGGGTATCATCAAATCAGAATGTCTAGGGAAGATCAAGAGCATACCTCTTTCATCACAGTAGATGGATTGTACTGTTATACAGCCATGCCATTTGGTCTCAAGAATGCAGCTTCAACCTTTGTACGATCTATGTACAAAACCTTTGGAGAACTCATTAGAGACATAGTGGAAGTGTACGTCGGTGACATCGTGGTTAAGATCAAGAACAAGGAGTCACTCCTTGACACCTTGCAGGCTGTCTTCGATAAGCTGCGGGTCACCCGCACAAAGCTAAACCCAGACAAGTGTGTCTTCGGGGTTAGCTCCGGAAAACTTCTTGGTTTCCTGGTAAGTCACCGGGGCATAGAAGCTAATCCGGTGAAGATCAAGGCCATTGAAGACATGCGGCCACCAGCCCGCATCAAAGATGTCCAAAAGCTAACTGGATGTCTAGCAGCCCTCAGCCGGTTCATTTCAAGACTGGCGGAACGGGCACTCCCCTTCTTCAAGTTATTGAGGAAGTCCGGACTATTCCAATGGTCTGAAGAAGCAGAAAAGGCGTTCAAGGAGCTAAAACAGTTCCTCACCACCCTACCAATTCTGGTAGCTCCGAACCCTAGTGAACCTTTGCTGCTTTATATTTCAGCCACTAACGAAGTCGTCAGTATGGTCCTGGTCGCGGAGAGACCAGAACTACCCCATACTCAGGAATCCAGACCCCTTCGGGAGGGTCCGGAAGTTCCTGACAGTGAGTCTGGGTCCAGCTCCCAGACTTGAATCCACAAGAAGTCACTTCAGAAGACCCAGATTCCTCCGGGAGGGTCCAGGTCGCTTCTGAAGAAGCTCCGGGTTCCTCCAGCCAGGACCCGGAGGTCCCTGAAGAAAATCCGGATCCCTCTGGGAGGATCCAGGTTAGTGGAGAGGAAGCTCCGGGCCCCTCCGGGAGGGTCCGGACCATTCAGCACCCCGTGTATTTCATCAGCGAAGTACTACATGATGCCAAGACTCGATACCTAGAGGTGCATAAGCTGCTCTATGCAGTTCTTATTGCCTCCAGGAAGCTTCGCCATTACTTCCAAGCTCACAAAGTCTCAGTGGTGACTTCTTACCCACTTTGAGCAATCTTGCATAATCCCAACTCAACTGGGAATATTGCAAAGTGGGCAGCAGAATTGGCTGAATTCGATCTCGAATTCATTTCAAGGCAAGCAGTCAAGAGTCAAGCATTGGCAGACTTCGTGGCAGAATGGACTCCTTCTCCATCAAACCCTGGGGCCCCAGTGAGCAGAAGCTGGAACACGAAGCTCCGGTCTTCACCGAGCCTCATTGGACCCTCTACTTCGACGGCTCCATGCAAAAGCAGGGGGCCGGAGCTGGAATCCTTCTCCTCGCACCAACAGGGGAGAAGGTAAAATACATGGTACACCTTGAATTCAAGGCGACCAACAACATGGCAGAGTACGAAGCACTCATCTACGGACTAAAGGTGGCACTGTCATACGGTGTCAAGCAATTGCGGGTCAAGGGAGATTCACAGCTCATCATTAAGCAAGTGAAGGGTGAATGCTCCTGCAACAATCTCCAGCTAGCTGCTTACCTCCTTGAAGTCCAGAGGCTTCAGAAGGACTTCGAAGTCCTAGATCTCCACCATGTCCAGCGTGCCCACAACGCTGAAGCCGACGAACTCTCGACAAAAGCGTCAACTGGAGCTCCGCTCCTGACGGAACTTTTGTCCGGAGGTTGTCAAAACCCACAGCTCAGCCTGCCGAACTGAGTGAAGGGGGCGAGATCAGCATCCCGAAGCTGACGGTCCCGATGGCCCTGTTACCATGGCAGCCATCAAGGTCGTAGGTGCTGCCGGAAGCTCCGAGCAACCCAGCACGCAAGACTCAAATGCTCAAGTTAGTTCCGATGCATGGATCTCGGAGATCCGGAGCTACTTGAAAGACAACATCCTTCCTGACGATGATGTATTCGCTGACCGGGTAGTCAGATTGGCTAAAAGATACACGTTGGTAGAAGGGGATCTCTACCGGCGCGGTTCCAATGGCATCCTAATGCGGTGCATCACAAGGGAAGAAGGCTGCAAGCTCCTCGCAGAAATCCATGGAGGCGAGTGTGGGAACCATGCGTCTTCTCGCACGCTGGTTGGTACAGCCTTTTGGCATGGCTTCTACTGGCCTACAACACTCCAGGATGCAACTGAGCTGGTGAAGAAATGCGAAGCATGTCAATTTCATGCAAAGCAAATTCACACACCGGCTCAGCCCCTACAAATGATACCTCCTACATGGCCCTTCGCTGTGTGGGGGATGGACATCTTGGGACCTTTCCCAAGAGCCGTCGGAGGTTACAAGTTCCTGTATGTTGCCATTGACAAGTTCACCAAGTGGCCGGAAGCAACTCCAGTTGTGACAATCAACAAGCAATCAGCTATCAACTTTTTGCAGTCCATTGTATGCAGATTTGGAGTCCCAAACAAAATCATCACTGATAATGGGACCCAATTTACAAGCTCTGCATTTCAAGGATATTGCGAAGACCTCAGCATTCAAGTTTGCTACGCCTCCGTAGCACACCCAGCAAGCAATGGCCAAGCCGAGAGAGCAAATGCTGAAATCCTTAAAGGACTCAAAACGTGCACCTATGAGCGCTTGAAAAAACATGGAGCCAACTGGATTGAAGAACTTCCGCCCACTTTATGGGCCAACAGTACATCTCCAAACCGGTCAACTGGAGAGACACCCTTCTTCCTGGTGTATGGAGCTGAAGCAATCCTTCCTCCGGAAATCACCTTGGGTTCACTCCGGGTCCGGACCTTCGACGAAGCCACACAGGACCAGCTCCGGCGTGAAGACCTAGACCTCCTTGAGGAGGGAAGGTGCCAAGCAGCTGTTCGGAATGCCCGATATCGCCAAGCCCTACGGCGCTATCATCAGCGGCATGTACACAACCGACAGCTCGAGGAAGGCGATCTGGTGCTATGGAGAATCTATCCAGAGAAGGGTTAAACAAACTCTCCCCCAGCTGGGAGGGACCCTTCCGAGTGATTAAAGTATCCCGTCCCGAAAGCGTTCGCTTGGCTACCGAGGATGGGACACCTCTCCCAAATACTTGGAACATCGAGCACCTCCATAAGTTCTACACTTAATATCACGGAGGTGAGTCTGTAGTAACTTGAGGTGTATGTTATAGAGTCATTGTACAAAGTCGGGTAGTTCCTCCGGGAAAATAGCCGGACCTTCCCCGGAAGGTCCGCAAAGTTCATGCAACACTTGTCACAGTCTCAGAACTAAAAGTGTGGCTAGCTACCCTGGGTCAAACGAGAAATTAAACACGCTTAGCCTGGTTCCGTACCCTAAGAGTGTACTTGTTTCCCCTGTACCCCGGACCTATAATGAAAGACATCTTCAGGTGAAACGGACTCCACGTGCATTTATTTTGTACAGGATCAACATTCTTTTTATTTTTCTCTTTCTTGTCTATAACAAGGACATGCAATTGTTAATAAATTTTAGTTCGACGGGTCATATACAATTCGAGTTGTATTATCGATTATTTTGGATTCAAATATTTTTTGTGGCCCATTTGCCTGAATGCCGCCAAGCCAAACTAGGGCCAGAGCGTGCTATCGACTTAGCCTGGTCAAGCACCCTAAGTACGCCACTCTACCTACAAACCGGCAGGCCAAAGTAAGGCGGGCCCAGGTACAATGGAATCTGGAAGAAAAGACAACGCATTCGGTTGTATTCAGAATCGCGTTTGACCTAAAATTTTCTTGAGAATCGTAAGCTGCGGCAAAGTTATAGACAAGAAACGAATTTTACTATTTTTCTTGGCTTCAGTGTGCAGGAAAAATAAAATCCACGTTGATGGAGAAAAGCCGGAGCTAACGAAGCTCTGACTCCCCTAGATGGCTTGTAATCGATGTGTAGCATTGAATACGAGCTTCATCGGAGCAACCAAGCTCCGGTAAAGCTAGGGGGGGCCAACCGTCGACATACAATAAAAGATGGTGAGAAGACCCCACAAGTGGAGTCCGCTGCCGACAAGCTACGCGTTGGCAAAGATCACTGCCGGAGCTACTAAGCTCCGACACCCCGGAGGGCTAACTATTGATGCTCAACACGTTGATAGGAACTATTGCCGGAGCTACTAAGCTCCGACGGTAGTCAATTTGACCTCAGGGGGCCTTCACTATCGAAGACTTCAGACCTACACTCTACAAGTTCGGAGCAAATGAGTCTTCAACGAATCACAATATCCTCTTGGTACATGTTCACAATCAAATTGTGTACATCTACCAGGGGGCCAAGTGAAGACAAAAGTGTTGAAGACAAAAAGTGAAATTCAGAAAAACTTGGGGATTTCATTCATCTGGAGACAAGGGATTACAAAATTGAGGAAGAAGAAGAGAGAATACAAGTGGGAACTACAGAGATGGTCTTAGACCCTATGGAAGAATTGGGCGACCTTCTGGGCAACCTCCGACACGTTGGCTCGGGCAGCTTCACCTTCTCCTTCAACGGGACCTTCAAGCACCGGGTCCAGAGGAAATTGGGGATTCTGGCTGGTGGAGCACGTCAGCACATACTCTGCAACGCTCTTCGCCAAGGATTGCCCCTCAACCTCCAGTTGGTCTGCAATGACGTCGCCCACCTTGGAGAGTTTGCTAACTACCGAGCTCAATGCCTGCAACGCCAGGTCCGGCTCCGGCTCCGGATCATCCGGACGCACGGGACTGAAGCCCATCGGTGTCAGCGCATCGTTGGCCTTGCCCAGGAACTCCCAAATCTGTAGGGAGTCCGCGGTCCTCAAGCCCTTCAATTCGTACAGGGATCTTCTGGCCGCCACCAGTTCAGAATTCTCGCGAGCGAGGCGCTCAACCTCTTTGGCGTTTTGCTGGATTTTTTCAGCAACTCGCTTCTCGAGTTTTCCGATCTCCTCCTCCCGGAGGTGGATCTTGTTCCGGCGGTCAACCAGGTCCTTCTCCCTGCCCCTCACTTTCTTCTCCCTGGCAGCAAGGGCACACTCTTGCTCATAGAGCTCCTGCCCTCGCACCCAGGCCTTCTCCTCCTCCTCAGTGCAGCGCTGTTCCAATTTCTTGGCGCGCTCCTCGAGGCCCTTGTCAGCCAGAGCCACCTTTTCGGTGAGCTCCTCCTCCCTCCTCAAGACGTCATCCCGCAGCTCTAGGAGTTTCTGCTCTTCATCTTCGAGCCGTTTCTCCCTCTCCTCAAGTTCCTCTCGGCGCTTGATGTGTGTAGTGTTAATGGCCTCAAGCCTTTCTTGGCGTTCATCGGCCGCACTGTTAGCTGCTTTGGTCTTCTCATAAATCTCCCGGGATTGAGCGTCGAGGGCACGAGTCATACTCTCCCTGTCATCAAATAATTTACCCCAGTATTCCAGGCGGACCTTCTCCCGCTTGATCCACTCTTTGTCATCCGCTAGCCTCGACTGCGCCAGCTTGGCCTCGAAGTAGAGCCGGTTACGCCATCGCCTAAGGGTTTGGCGCTCCTCTTCAAGAGCCTTGCTGTCGTGGAAGAAGGCCAGTTGAACTTGACGCAGATGGAACATGCGTTGTCAATAGAAAATGACAACGGGATAGGTTCCGGACCTGCTGGGGTCTCCTCCGCTGGTTCCAACGGGTTTTCAGATACAAAAATTGGGTCCCACTCCACAAGAGTGGTCCCCTGGGTCTCCATGGCACTAGGGCCGTCCTCTGGGATGGCCTCAGTCGCCATCGAGGAAGGCCCCACCGCCAGGTCTTCATTCACCCCCTCAGGTAGGGGGCCAACGACTTCACCAGGGCACTCCGGCTCAGCCGTGGGTACCTCCGACGTCGTCACTTCTGGAGCAGGGGCCGCTTCTGGCTCCGGCCTGGGAACCTCCTCCGATGGGGGCTCGAGCTCCGACACCTCTGCAACAACCAGCTCGGGAGCCGGAAGATCTTCATCATCAACCGGCCCGGCGGCCGGAGCTCCAACAACGACCGGCTCTGCGGCCGGTGCTTCTGAGGAAGCCGGCCCAACCGCCGGAACTTCCTCAACATCCGGCGCGCATGCCGGGACTTCAATCACCTCTGGCTCACCCGCCGGGGCTTTGACAATTTCCGGCTCTGGAACCGGAATTACTGCTTCCTCCGGCTCAACGGCCGGAGCTTCCATCATATCTGCACCAAGACCCGGAGCTTCAACCTCCGGAGCAGGTGCCGCTGGTGCATCTTCTCTCCCGGTCCGGTGCTACCACGGGAGTTTCTGGGGATGAGTCAAGGTCTGTGACCACGATAGCGCGCCGGAGCTGTCGCAGCTTCAGCCACCACTTGGGGCGGCACCAGGACAGGAGCAGAAGCTCCCGCCCTCACGGCTTCAGCTGCTGTGGCTGAGGGTGGAGCCTCACTTCTCTTCTTGGGAACGCTGCAGATGATGGACGAAGAAACTTAAAAAATAGTTACTACAACTAAACAACTATCCAAGGTAAAGATTAAAAATTACCTTGGGAGGCTTCCGCACCAGCTTGCGCGGAACCTCTTTCCAGGGCGTTCTGTGCTGGTCATGACCGGCGTGGAAGCTCCAGAAGGCCACCCGGAACTCATTGCAGCCACGTGCGTTTCCCTAGTCGAGGCCCCCCTCAATCGGGAAGAACCTCCGGACCTAGAGGCCTCAACCGGCCCTGGTGCAGGAGTCGCATGCCTGGAGATAGCACCCCGGGAGGACCCCGCTGCGGGTACAGTCGCCGCGGTTGTAGAAGACCCCCCCCCCCTCCGGGGAGAAGGAGCCGATGCAGAGGTGGCAGGCCTGACAGACCTTCCGTCGGCATGCTGCAGCTTCCTCTTCCGGCTCAAGGGTTCCGCCGGCTCCTTACCCCTGCCGACGACCTCGGCCCTTGGCTTCAGGGCAGGGTCAGAGCCACCCTCGGAAGCTCCAGGGATCGGCACCCTAGTGGTTGATCTTCTCTCGACAACACCAAGGTCGTCAAGCACAGGCATCTTCCGCTGGAGCTCCCTGTTGAATTCTACTTCCACGTTCAGAGGGAGAAAATCTTATGGCGGAGTCAAATTGTCACCCGCGACGTCGATGCTGTGCTGGAACTTCTTGAGGTGGAACTCCAAGGTTGCCCCACCATGTTGGACTTCAGCCCGGTCTCGACCCGGTCATCGTCCATAACACTGTTGAGGGCCCAAGCGAGTTTTTCTCTCCTCTTCAACGGTGCCCAACTGTTGACCAGGAAGTTGCAAAACACCGCCTGAGGAGTCAATCCTCCCTCCACGCATTGGCGGATCCTGGTCAGAGCAGGATTGAAGGCTTCCGCCAGCACCAGAGCTTCACTCCAGATTGTCGTGTCGATGTTGGGGAGGCCTTCGGGCAGCTCCAGCCTCTCGTGCTCCTCCACCCGGACGACTATCCAGTCCTTCTTCCAATGATCCCATTTCCCTGAGGGAAACGACCGGAGGTATTTGAATGGGCACTTCTTGCGCTTCATGAAGTAGTAGAAGCCAAGGTACTCATTGCTCCTACCGGTGGTATGGACGGTGAAAAAGGTCCGGAAGAGTTCAATGCAGGGGGGATGCCCACCCACATCTCACAGAAGTGGACGAAGATAGACACAAGAAGAATGGAGTGGGGGCCAAGGTGATACAGCTGCAGACCATAGAAGCCTAGCAGCATCAAGAAAAAGGAGGAAAAAGGTGGGATCAACCCCACCATGGCGTACGAGGAGAAGTACACTATTTCGCCGGCGTGTTCCTTCTCAAACGGGAGCTCTCCCCCAGCGCGGACCGAGCGGTTGAAGAAGTACGAGGACCATCCCATGAGGGTCCAGACCTTCTTCAGGTCACCGTCGGTCTTCTAACGGCTCTCGCGGAGACCCAACTCCATCGCAGCACAGCAAGACAGGAGAGGAAGAGCAAGCACAAGTTGGGAGTTTGAGCGCAAGATCAGATGAGAGGCGTAAAGAACCCCAAACGGTGCGCGCTTTCCTTCTTAAGTAAGCCCTTGCGATGATGGATGGAAAACGCAAGGAAGTCAAAGATACTACTCAAACATTCCACCCAACCGATGACAAGAGGGCCCGGGACCACCCTGACGATCAAGTCGAGGTTCTTACCCAGGAGAACGGTTGTCATCATGAGGCCGGAAGCCCGAAGGCGTCGGCCTGACAAGGTGCACGGAACCGATACGATTTTCGTATCGGGAACCGGCGACCTTCCATTGCGTGAGATCCGCACGCCAAAGATCTCACCTGCCGCACACAGGATACGCCACGAGGCGAGTATTTAACTCCGAACCATCGCCAACGGCACATCTGAAGACCTTTGAAGACTTAGTTCAAAAGTCAAAGGATGGACCCACCTCCGGCGGAATGACTTCACCCAAGGGGTCTTCCCCAGAGGTGGGCCCAGGGGGCCACTGTCGGTACCCTGGGTACCATATACCCCTTGGGATTGCAAAGAACTCAAGGGAAAGTCATCCACTTGATTTGAAGACCTTCGGAGGCCCACATGTCAGACATGTCCGGACCCGCTTCTCCAACATGGTTAGTCCTAGGGTCGCCACGTATACTATCAAATCGGAGCTACTGCCCGCAAGGGGGGATGCTCCGGGCTATGTACCGAAATGGCACCCCCGAACCTAACCCCAGACCGAGGAAGCTCCGGTGCTGACACGTGTCGGGTAACACCGGAGCCATCTGTTCTCCACAGTGTGCTCCGGTGCTGCCACGTGTCAAACCGTCGGATCTTCAGCCTCTAACCTCCAGAAGACTCTACAACGGCTCCGGATCTTCAAAGGGGAATCAAGGACTTCAAGACCCGATCAAGTGTCATTAATACTATATTAATGACACACGATCGGACGACCTTAATTACCAGTAATGGTGCTGTCAAAGCCCATAACTTGGTCATTAAGGGTAATTAAACGTGTTGAATGTATATCAATATCAGTAACCGCCGGGGCCACATGTTGGGCCAGGCTAACTTGTAACGGCCTGCCCTTGTACTATAAAAGGACAGGCCGACGATACATAGCACACGTCTACACACATGCCCTACAGACGCTTTAGATGCTCTAGACATACATCCAATACAACTTCAACACACCCCGTGGAGTAGGGTATTACGCTCAGGCGGCCCGAACCACGTAAATCCCTGTGTCTGCTGTGTCATTTACAATTCACCTTCTTGAATCTCCGCGCGCCCACACTGAACCTCAAACTCCTCTAACACTTTAGTAGTGTCGGAAGATCTGCCTGATCAAAACGACCAACAGTATCATATTTATCCCAAAGGAAGGCAATGATGTAAAGTATACACTACTCTTATGATCAAACTACGGGATACTAATCAATTATCAAGATAGGGGTAAGATATTAATGAGGGTAGTGTGACACACGCCTAAGTGATCTACTCTAAGGGTAAGGTTGTCCTAGTGAGGGTTACACTACGAGATGGAGCTATTCCTACTATGCTCTAATTACTCATATACATAGCCTTATAAAGTACACATGACTATGCTAATGGTGACTACTAGGGCTTAGTGGTCCAACATATCGGGCATGGGTTTACCCCTAACAATACTAGGATGACTCTCGCATAGCCGAATGTGAAGGATTACAAAGGACAGATAGAGCTGTCACCACCTACTGCCTACCTATTTAATCTGTGGGTCTACGAGACATTCAACGCTACTTAACTATCCTAGCACCATGCTAGCATATTAATTAAATACCAAAGGGGCTGGGGCACAAGCCACCCTAATGCAATGACTAACCTAAACGTCGTTGAACCAATGTTGGGACCAAGCACTAACATATTCATATTAACATTATCATATTATTACCTAATTAGACTATAGTGGTGGTGTATGATGTTTATGATAACATGATAATGGAATTATGTATAGATCATAACAAAATCTACACCTAGCACATACATGGACTGCACAGCCAAACAAAGAACGCTTTGCCCAAGTATATAAGTAAATAAAGACTAATAATGATAATGTTATAAAGCACAAAGTCACAAATACAAGAGAAGATACATGAGCCATACCTTTCCCAATTTGGACTTGGGACTAGAGGCTCCTCTCTACAGTGTAACCTCCACTAAGGAACTAGGAGAACTAGTTATACAATAGAGTGATGCTCAAGTGGTGTGTGTTGAACTAAGGGGTCCTATTTATAGGTGGAGAAGGGTTGGTTCCTGCCACCAAAAGCGCGCGAATCAGTCATCACTGACTTCTACAAGCCGTGAGGAGCCAACACATGACGTTTGACTGCGTTTGGCGCCAGGACCTAGTCGACCGACTAGGGGTGTCGGTCGACCTGGTCCTGGCTCCAAACGTCTAGTCCTTCCTCCAGGTTACTGACAGGTGGGCCCCATTCCATGATATGGGTGCTACACCGTTGGATGGCCTCGAATAATTCTGTTTGTGGGCCATTTGATCCATGTGGTGCCACGTGTTGACGCTTGATTGGCTGAAATGGTATTTTATAGGATCGACCCCCTTGTTTTACTTCAATTCTGTGTAAAATGTCTGCATGCACCAATTTCTCCAAGTACAAGTGGAAATAGGTTAAATAGAAAGGTGATGTGTGCAAGAAATTATATTTACTTCATATAATTTTGTTATATGACGAGTGAAATTGGTATATAACCGCCGTCAACAGCAACATAGTCATAGCCACCAATCTATGCATGAGACGACTAGTAGGATTTTGCAAGTGGCTATTCCTAGGAGCACTAATGTGACCTCACTATTCAATTCATGCAAAAAAAATATTGTTAAATTTAGGCAAAGTGTCTAAATCTAGCCAACAACGTTTATGGAAGCCTAGGATTTCACTTAATTCTTTCCATAGGATATTGTATTCTTTTTGATATAATCTAAAAGTAATACCATCAAATCCTATTTCGTGGGTGCAAAGAAAGTGTATAGTGAGAAGGCACGAACCTTTCTCCTCTATGTGAGCAAAATTTTCCCATCCTAATGCACTCTAAATGGAAAAGAATTCGGAATGCATACATATTTTGGCGATCAAATCCGAATAATAAGCTTTATTGTGATAAAACTCACGATCTTGGAAGAGCTTGTGTGCTTGATCTTCTACTTCACTTTCTATGTCGAGGTTGTTGTCGTGGAGAAGTTGATGCATGGTGCTCCTCTGATCCATGGGAATGTCTTCACACCCACTCTTCCTTCGTGCACTTGGTGTAGCAATGGAGGAGAGATGTGCACTTGAATCTCCACCATGGCTTGAGCTTGCAGCCCCCTTGCTCTTCCCAAACAACCTCTTCTTTGCTTTCATGGCCACAACAGGTGAGAACACAACAAGGAAAACTAGAGAAGAAGTGATGTTAGTGGAAACAAAACCCTCGACAAATTTTCCCTTTGAAGAACTTGAGAGCAAATTGGAAATACAAATGAAAGCAAATCTTTATGGGTTGGATTTGAGCAAGAGTGCTTCAATGAAGAACAAGAAAACAAAGTGAGCAAGTGATTGACTTGGGGAGGTGGAAAAATGGGTTGAGTTGTGAAGAGAGGTCCTCCTCACGGTCACCATTTATAGTGTAGACCCCCAATAGTCATAAGAGGCACAAATGTAGCCGTTCGAGTAGAGAGAGCCACATTGGCTCTTTCCCCACTTTGGCCGACCTGTAAGGTGGGCCCCCTGGTCTCTCTTTTGGCAAGTGGCTTTCCAACGGCTATAAAATCAGCTCGTTGGTGAATTGCCACCTTTGCAGCTCAGAAAAATTGTTTTTTGAATAAATCTTTTTTTATTGAATACAACAATTTTCTTTTTGTTAAAAATAAAGAAATAAAAATGATGGTTGAGAATATAAGATTCTTAACTCGCTGAGAAGAATCAAATATGTAGTGGAAAAATCAAACTAAGTGGGAAAAATCAAATGGGGTGAAAAGAAAGATCAAATAAAAGATAACTACCAATTGTCCTATTGGCTAGGTCTCACCAAAGTCCGTTGAGATGGACTTTCCCTCCGTCTCCGTTTCATGGCATCCATGCCCAGAGGAATGGGCTTGGACGGCTCGTCTTGCTTCTTTCACCACTCCTTCTTTGGCGGCTTGGTGGACTTGGGCCTTTGGGAAGGCCCAGGCTTCCACATTTTCTTGGGATGTCGTCGTGGACGAAAAGACGGTTTCTCCGCATAGATTAATTCTCTCATGAATGCGATGAGCAGATCCACTTTTGGCGGTGTGACTTCGACCTCTTGAATGTGTTTAACATTTGGCTCATACTTGATCCGAATCATGGAGCATTGCTCTGACTTTGGGCAAAAGTTGAACTTCTCCTCCTTTCCAATTATATGGAAGTGGATTTCTCCAGCTCCCACATCTATGCGAGCCTTTGTGGTGCTAAGGAACGGGCCTCAAGAATGAGCAGCATATCCTTCTCAATATCCATGTTGAGCACCACGAAATCCATGGGTATGAAGCAATTATGGATTTTCACTGGGACGTCTTCAATAATACTCGATGGATAACAGACTAAAGAATCAGCCAATTGAAGCTGCATTGGTGTTGGAGTGAGCTCCGTGAAGTTTAGCTAGTCGAAGAACACCTCGGGCATAACACTCACACTTGCTACATGGTCACTTAGTGCCTTGTCAAAGTAGTGAGCCCCAATAGAGCAAGATATAGTAGGACATCCAGGGTCCTTCTTCTTCTCTAGAAGCCTATTGAGGATGGCTGCACTGCAGTCCTCTGCAAGCTCGACTACCTCAATGCTGGGTAATGGCCGCTTGTTATTCAATATGTCCATGAGATAGCGAGCATAAGTTGGTACTTGCATCACATCTTTCAAGGGCTCATTGATGTAAATTTTCTGAATAACTTCAACAATGCAGTTGAACTGCTCATCCACTGTTGGCTTCCTTTGTCTACGAGGGAATGACATAAAAATGGTGTGTTCAAATTGCTTGGCCATTCTCTCACTAAGTGGTTCACTTATGCCATTTGGGACATCCTCTTTCTCTTTCTTAGTTGTCCTCTTTTCTTGTGTGGGATACGGTGGGTCACGAGTGGTCTTGCCACCTCCTGTAGCCACCGCATAAACATTTTCCAATGGGGCTTCTGGCTGTCTCAGAATGTTGTTACTTTCTGATAGAGTAACAACTGCAGCAAGTTGAGCCTGCTGGGTCTCCAACATCTTCTTGAAGCTCAACTAGTTCTTGAAGGTTGAGGATAGTCCTTCAATCTTGCCATTAATGCTTTCTAGGGTCTTGTCATTAGCCGATAGCTTATTTTATAAGGCATCATTGATCTTCAACTAGCTAATGGCAAGCTCTCTCAAGTTGGGTTGATTGCCATTATTTCCATTGTTGTTGTACCCTCCTTGAAAGAAAGGGTGTGGTTGGCTCCACCCTTGACTTCCTCGACGATAGCCATTGTTGTTGATGTTCCCATTGTTGGCTACGCATAGGGCATCCTCACGAGTCTCTGTGCAGTCATTGGCCATGTGACTCGTGTTTCCACAGACTTCACACGTGATGTGAGAGTCTAAGGCACTAGCATTGCCACATACTTCACCACTGGTGTGTCCATCAATCTTCTTTATAAGGAGGTCCAGTTTGGCAGCGACATGTCCACCACTTTCAACATGTGCATGCCTCGCTGATGGATTTGGAGATGCTCATCACTCCAACCCATATTGGACATCATGTTCTCAATAATATCTTTTGCTTTGGACACCATTAATGAGAAGAAGGCTCCTCCAGCAGCAGCATCCACATAGTCACGGATGGAAGGAATCAACCTGTTGTAGAAGTTCTGGGCCAGTTGTCCATCCCATAGTGGGGACAAGCCAGGATGTACTCCTGCAGCCTTTCCCATGCCTCGGGAATAGACTCCTTAGGATCTTGCTAGAAGCTGGAAATTCTCCCACGTTGGACATTGATTTTTCCCAACGGAAAGAACTTGGCGAGGAATGTCATATAACACTTCTTCCAAGTGTCTACAACACTTCGGTTCACGTAGAAATACTGCTTCGCTCTCCCAAGAAGAGAGAACACAAAGATTCTAAGACGAATGGCATCAGGTGAGACGTTCTTCATCTTGAAAGTTTTGCGAATCTCAAGGAACGGTTGTAGGTGAGCACTTGCATCCTCGTTATCCTTCCCACAAAAATGGTTGTCTTGCACCATAGTGATTAGGCCAGTTTTGATTTCAAAGTTCACGTCTCTGTTGCTAACAGTGGGCCCAACAGGCACATTGTTAGCAGAGGGAGCCGAAAACCCACGAAGGGTCTCCTGGGCCATTGACGTTTCAGTTATTGATGCAGAAGAGCTCGTTTGCTTTGCTGCATGAAGCTTCTGAGGAGTAACGACACGAGGTCGATCTCTAAGAAGGGATTTGAGATCTTCAATAAGGTTGTCGGGCAAGCAGAAACTAGATATTCACTACCCTTTTTCACATAAATGTGAAAACAAAGAAGGGTTATCCTATGATACCCGGTTCCGAAAATTAACCAAGTGAACGCATATGTGTGCCCAGGATGTTCAACACACATACACGAGTGCATTCACAAAAGAGTATACAGAAAATTACCACAGAACAAGATTAATTAACCAAATTTTATTACACAAACCATATTATCCTCGAATACAAGTTCTAATGAATATTAATGACAAGTTTAACTAATGCAGCGGAAATAAACTAATTAAGCAACTAAGCAAACTAAGCAAAGGGGCATAGCGCAGCTCCATGCAACACCACAGGCAAAGTTGACGGTAGACACGGCCTAGAACTCCGCCTTATCACCATTAAACTTCCAATCAGACCTGCAATTGTTGGGGGGGGGGGATTGCAAGAGTGAGTACATGTCGTACTCAGCAAGTGTGGAAAGTATGACATGTGGCTGATTCAAATGACGAATATAATAATGGTTGAGTGCTGAAAAGTATATTAAAACATTTGAAAAGCAATATATTACATGTATATGAAATAAAACCATCATAATCCATGTAGTTATCATAATACCAGTCCATATTCCATATCCATCATCATATACCAATATCCATATTCGATACCAGAATTCAATTCATAACCATCCATAACCATAATACCAACCATAACCATCCGAAATCCTAATTTTCCTCTAATCATGTGAGGGTCCAGGATGCTCATAACCGGCAGCACGGCTATAATGGTAGTTTTAGACACACTCCGTAGAGGTTGTACCGCTTTAACCCACGTGTTTGTGATTTTATCACCTTTCGATGACTATAGAATCTCAATTATGCCGTCTCACACTTCTATAGGTGTGTGGCCAAGAAATCACAAAATAGCCTTTACAAAAGGATTACTAGTCTATTTAGACCCCACTGAGGTTTTACCAGTGGCGATGTCTCCAACTGATCACATCTTCAACCAAGGGCCTCCTCTTGAGCCATTCGGATCCCAGGGTAGTCCCACCAATCATCAACAAATCCAATCCGACTACCCCTTCCCCGAGCATCCTTAATGGTCCAAATAGCACTGGCAAATCCCTAACTAATCAGTTACGCAACACCCATACTTGGCCTCGTGGTGGCACTATAAATCCTGGATAGTCGCTCCACGAACCGGTCCTTAGATCTAAAGCAAGAAAAACCACCATAACATCGAACCCATCCACGTACCGAGCTTGCTTAGATCACCCATTACCATATCAGATTTAACTAGTTCATGTCAACCACAATCTCATTAATGCATAATTAAATTAAGTAGTGTAGTTGTTCTTCCATCCTAATTAATTAAGCGAAGCAAAAAGGTAAAAATCCCATCCCGACTCTCTACCATATATTACCGGTGACAAGGGTGGTTAAACAAAGCTAGTAAACTTCCTATCATATGATTCCCATCAAATTGACACAAGCATGCAGTTTTGCAAACAAAACATTTATTTAGAAATAGGATCAATATGCTTCAAGGACACTTGCCTTGCTCTTGGGATTGATTCGAGTCAAAGCCTTGCTGGAGATCCTCTGCGGCACTCTCTAGCGCAAATCCCTCTAATCTGCACAATAAACATACAAACAAGAAACACAATCAAAGAGTGCACAAATATTAGTCAAGGACACGACATCCATGATTAATGCAAATGCAAGGTGGACCTTGTTAATAGATTACTTTTAAATGATCACTTACTAGTTCTAATAGCTTTTAACAAGTTTATAAAAGTTTGGATTTGATTAGATCTACTTTTAGAATTAATTCAACACAATTTAGTCAGCAAAATCGGACAAGTCTGCAGAAGGCTGGACTAGTCCTCACTTCGAAGAACTAGCGAACTAGGGTTTTCTAGATCGACGTAAATTTGGGAAAACGGGGTTGGATTCACGTAAGAAAAAGAGAATATAAAGTATACCAGGTGTTTAGAAATCCAATGAGTAACGAAACTTGGAGGTAACACTTGGATCTTGATGATCTAGGGTTGATGATGAACTTGGAGATGAATTGGTGATGAAGAACGAAAGCTTGGTGGAGATCTTGATCCTCTTTCATTTCCTCCTCTTCTTCTTCTTACTTGGGATCTCCTCCTCCCTCCTTGATAGTGGATCTCCATGAACTAGGGTTTGGTTGGGATGGAAAAGTGGCAAATAGATGTCAAGCCAAGGGGTGGGGTTGTCTATATAGAGGTCGAGGCTAGGGTTAGATGGATCCTGAGTTTGAGAGGAGTAGAGGCCAATTTAGAGTCCCACATGGGCTCTAAAAGAGTTAGGCACGACGCCCCTAGGCCCACTTAACATGAAACCCAAGAAACAAGTCATGAAACAAAAGATCAACTCGGAGTCGTGAAATATCGTACAAGACTAAAAAGGGCCGGACTAGTCTGAAGTTAGTCAGAAAGAAATCAGACAAGTCTGACCTAAAATCGAACAAGTCCGACTTTAGTCAGAGAGGAAAATGGACAAGTCCGCTGGAACACCAGACTAGTCCGGACAAGTCCAGGGACTTTGCAAGTTTTAGGATTCTTGGAACACCGAACTAGTCCGGATAAGATCAGACAAGTCCGAAAATGTCCAGAGGCAAAATCAGACTAGTCTGCAGCAAAAATGGACAAGTCTGATTGAGGTCAGAGAGAAATCGGACTAGTCTGCACCAAAATTGGACTAGTCCGCACTTTCTAGAATTTTAAGTGCGGTTTTGTTCCAAATCAATTCTAAACTCATTCCTATTTATGTGGATTAATGTTAAACATGTATATGAATGTATATAGGGCATGATGCATGAAAATGAGGGTGTTAGAAACCTACCCCCCTCAAAATGAATCTTGCTCTCGAGATTCGACGTGGAAGAGAAGAGATAGGGAAATTCCTTCCTGAGATCATCCTCCAATTCCCACGTTGCTTCTTTTTTTTGTGTGGTGCTTCCATTGAACTTTACACCATCTGATAACCTTGTTCCTTGTGACTCTCTCCTTGTTTTCCAAAATTTTGATTGGTTGCTCGGCATAGGTCAAATCTTCCTCTAATTCCGATTCTTCCACTGTCACTTGTTCTTTTGGTACTCTCAAATACTTCTTGAGATAGGAAACATGAAAGACATCATGTACATGTGAAAGATGAGTTGGCATCTCCAACTTATATGCTACTCTCCCCTCTTGTCCAAAATCTTGAATCGTCCAATGTAGCGAGGTGCTAGCTTGCCTCTTATGTTAAACCTCTTATGACCTCTCATTGGTGACACTTTGAGGTATACAAAATCTCCCACTTCAAAGGCTAATTTCCTTCACCTATTGTCCGTAAAGCCTTTTTGTCTTGATTGGGCAGCACTCAAGTTTTCACAAATTATTTGGACTTGCTTTTTGGCTTCTTGCAACACATCCGGACCAAATACTTGAGTTTCTCCTGCCTCATTCCAAAATAAAGGTGTCCTACACTTCCTTCTATAAAGCGCTTCATATGGTGACATTTTCAAGCTTGCTTGGTAACTATTTTTGTATGAAAAATCTGCATATGGCAAGCTCTTGTCCCAACTTTTCCCATGCATTAAAGCACAAGCTCTTAGCATGTCCTCTAAAATCTGATTGGTCCTCTCGGTTTGTCCATCTGTTTGAGGGTGGTATGCTGAACTAAAATTCAACCTCGTTCCCAAAGCTTCATGCAATTTTTGCCAAAACCTAGAAGTGAATTGTGAACCTCTATCCGAGATTATCTTCTTCGGAACTCCATGAAAACATATTATTCTTCCCATATACAGTTTCGCCAATTTCCCTACATTATAGGTTGTCTTGACTGGAATAAAGTGGGCTGACTTAGTTAAACGATCCACAATTACCCAAATTGAGTCGTAACCGGACTGAGTACGTGGTAAACAACTTATGAAGTCCATACCGATCTCTTCCCACATCCATTCAGGGATCTTCAACGGTTGCAATAGTCCAACTGGCCTTTGATATTCTGCCTTGACTCGTTGCCACACATCACACAATGCTACATATTCAGCTATGTCCTTTTTCATGCTATCCCACCAATAGCAAGTCTTCAAGTCTTTGTACATCTTCGTACAACCGGGGTGAATTGAGTAAGGTGAGTCATGTGCCTCTTTTAATATCGTCTCCAGAATATGCTTCACATTAGGCACGACAACCCTTTTTCCCAGCCATAAGGTTCCATGTTCATCCTCATCGAATCTGAATTCTCTCCCCTCTTGGGTCCTTTCCTTGATTTCTTGAATTTCCTCATCCTTAGTTTGACCTTCCTGAATTTCTTGCTCCAATGTTGGGTTTAACTCCATCATCTCCATCTCTTTTACAAATCCAAGGTTCAACTGTTCAAACTCCTTACATAACTCGGATGGTAACTCTCGAACTGTGAGTTGATGACTTACTCCTTTTGTACTCAAAGCATCGACCACCACATTGGCTTTTCCCGAATGATAGTTGATCCCCAAATCATAATCTTTGATGAGCTCCAACCATCTCTGTTGCACCAAATTCAGATCCGTTTGTGTGAAAATATACTTATGACTCGTGTGACCCGTATAAATTTCACACCTATGCCCAAGGATATAGTGTCTCCAAATCTTCAATGCATGTACCACAGCTGCAAATTCCAAATCATGCGTTGGGTAATTCTGCTCATGTTTCTTCAATTGTCTTGATGCATAGGCGACCACTTGTCCTTCTTGCATCAATACACATCCAAGTCCTTGTCTCGATGCATCGCGATAAATATCAGAACTCTTGCTCACATCCGGCAGTACCAAAACTGGGGCTGTAGTTAACCTCTTCTTGAACTCCTTAAAACTTTCTTGACAAGCTTGAGTCCAATGGAAAGCTTTTCCTTCATTAGCAATTCCGTCATTGGCTTGGCTATCTTGGATAAGTCCTTGATGAATCGACGATAATATCCAGCCATTCCAAGAAAACTCCTTATTTCCTTGACATTTTGCGGCGGTTTCCACTTCAACACGTCTCTCACTTTTCCGGGGTCAACCGATACTCCTTCTTTTGAGATGATATGACCCAAAAACGACACCTCTCTCAACCAAAATTGACACTTGCTGAACTTGGCATACAAGTGATGCTCCCTTAATTTCTGCAGCGTAAGCCTCAAGTGTTCCTCAAGTTCCTTCTCATCCTTCGAGTAGATCATAATGTCATCAATGAACACCACAACAAACTTATCCAAGTACTCCATGAAGACCTTATTCATGAGGTACATAAATTATGCAGGTGCATTGGTCAATCCAAAGTACATCATAGTGTACTCATAAGATCCATACCGCGTCCTAAAAGCTGTCTTGGGTATGTCCGACGGTCTAATCTTCATTTAAAAGTATCCTGACCTCAAATCAATCTTAGAGAAGACACAAGCACCCTTCATATGATCAAATAAGTATTATATGCATGGCAAGGTGTACTTGTTCTCGATTGTTACCTTGTTGAGAGCTTGGTAATCTACACACATCCTTTGGGATCCATCCTTCTTGTCCACAAACAGCACGGGCACTACCCAAGTTGAAGAGCTGGGCCGAATGAAACCCTTTTCTAGTTTCTCTTGAAATTGCTTCTTGAGCTCCGCTAATTCCATAGGACGCATCCTATACGGCCTCTTAGCTATAGGTGCAGTTCAAGGTATTAAATCAATAACGAACTCAATGTCTCGATCAGGTGGCATACCTGGCAACTCGTCCGAAAAAACATCCAAAAATTCACACACCACCGTGATTTCCTCAATTGCAGCACCATCCATATGATTCAGCTCCACCTGTTTCGGTGCATGTTGAGATGCTTCAAATTCTACAGTGATCCCTTCCTCATTGGTCAACTTCACCGTCTTCGTGGCACACTCAATAACTCCATTATGCTTCCTCAACCAGTCCATACTTTGTATAATGTCCAATCCTTGAGAATCCAAAACAATGAGGTTGGCGGAGAAGTCTACCCCCTTATTCTAAGGCTTACTTTTGGACATACTATATTTGTCCTCATCTCTCATCCAGGAGACTTAACCAATAGAGTAAACTTCATATGAGAGATAGGTAAACCATACTTGGCAACATACTTCGATGCAATGAATGAATGCGATGCCTGAGAATCAAATAACATAGTCGCGGGTTGGAGTTGGCGAGATACATACCAATGACCACGTCATCCGCTTGTTGAGCATCCTCCGTAGAGACATGGTTCACGTTGCCACGAGCAAAATTCTGCTGTCCACGGCTTCCTTGAAGCTATCCTCCATTGGGTCTTGAGTCTTGCCTCGGCACATTGCTTCCTTGACCAAGGCCTGACTTAGGAAATTGATCAGGAAAGTTAGCGCAAGGTGCATAAGGCATTGGAGGCCTAGGTGCTTGCATGACAAGGCGCTACTACACAAACTGAGTTGGACGCGGTGCAAATCCAGGGCGATGAGTAGGCACAAAAGATCTGAAGTACGACGCATTGGGCGGTGTGAAGAGAGGGTGCACATTACTTCCTTGTTGTTGTCCTTGATATGGCGCCTTCCTCTTGTTGTCTTGTTCCATCTCACGGACCTTATTCTCAACCATAATTGCTTTGTCCACAAGCTTTTGGATGTTGACATAATCACAGTTGAGTAGTTGCACCTGGATTTCATTGTTCAAGCCCCTCATGAATAAGTATTGTTTTCGGCTGTCCCGACTCACATCCTCAGACGCATATCTTGAGGGTTGAGTGAACTTATTGAGATATTCACTCACGCTTGATCTTCCTTGCCTCAAGTTCTCAAATTCTTTCCACTTACAAATCTAACACCTTCCGGTACATAATGAGAATGGAAACTCTCCTTGAATTCCGCCCAGGTAATTCTCTCTTGGTTCTCTTGAGCATTGCATAGGGAATCTCACCAATCGGCAGCTGGTCCAGCTAGTTGATGAGAAGCAAATAGAACCTTCTCTTAGTCGCTGCATTGGACAATAGCAAGTTTCTTCTCCACAAACTTGAGCCAATCATCGGCATCCATAGGGTCAGCGTCTTGAGCAAAGGTTGGCGGCCTAGTCCTAATAAACTCTCCCAACCGGTTATGAGGAGGTGGGGGTGGCAGTGGAGGCATGTGGGGCTGATTATTGATGTTGCCAGCCCGCAGCTGTCCCATAGTTTGTATCATTGTCTGCATGAGCTGGTTTTGCATTGCCAAAAGCTGCTCAATGTTGATAGCTCCCTGAGTAGGTCCTTGTCCACGGTTATTCTGAGGTGCTCCATGGTTCTCCTCCTCATCATTAGCATCCCCGTGGTCGCGAGTCCTGACCATCTAGAGAAAAGCAAGAGATAAAAATCTAGAAACATTCCCAACTATCTGCATCAAGGGATATGAAACTAAACAACTAACTACCCTAGGTGGACATTGGCAATGATAAAGCATCCCACAATCCTTTATTATGCACACAAGCAAACAATATATAGCAACAGCACACCAAACAAAAACACATCGGCTCCTGAGTGCTCCTATGTGCTCTAAAGTGTCCATTCTATTTAGGATGCATCCTACGGTCAACCTGTGGCTCTGGTACCGATCTGTGACATCCGGTTCCGAAAATGAACCAAGTGAACGGATATGTGTGCCCAGGATGTTCAACACACATACACAAGTGCATTCACAAAAGAGTATACAAAAAATTGCAACAAAACAAGATTAATTAACCAACTTTTATTACACAAACCATATTATCCTCGAATAGAAGTTCTAATGAATATTAATGACAAGTTCAACTAATGCAGCGGAATTAAACTAATTAAGCAACTAAGAAAACTAAGCAAAGGAGTATAGCGCAGCTCCATGCAACAACACAGGCAATGCTGATGGTAGACACGGCCTAGAACTCCGCATTATTGCCATTAAACTCCCAATCCTGACCTGCAACTATTGGGAGGGGGGATTGCAAGAGTGAGTACATGTCGTACACAGCAAGTGTGCAAAGTATAACATGTGGCTGATTCAAATGACGAATATAATAATGGTTGAGTGTTGAAAAGTACATTAAAACATTTGAAAAGAAATATATTACATGTATATGAAATAAATCCATCATAAGCCATGTAGTTATCATAATAGCAGTCCATATTCCATATCCATCATCATATACTAATATCCATATTCGATACCAGAATTCAATTCATAACCGTCCATAACCATAATGCCAACCATAACCATCTCAAATCCCAATTTTCCTCTAATCATGTGAGGGTCCAGGTTGCTCATAACCGGGAGCACAGCTATCATGATAGTTTTAGACACACTCTGCAGAAGTTGTACCGAATACCCACGTGTTTTTGATTTCATCACCTTTCGATGACTATAGAATCTCAATTATGCCGTCTCACACTTCCGTAGGTGTGTGGCCAAGAGATCACAAAATAGACTTTACAAAGGGATTACTAGCCTATTTAGACCCCACTGTGGTTTCACCGGTGGCGATGTCTCCAACTGAGCACATCTTCAACCAAGGGCCCCCTCTTGAGCCATTCGGATCCTAGGGTAGTCCCACCAACCATCAACAAACCCAATCCGACTAACCCTTCCCCGAGCATCCTTAATGGTCCAAATAGCACTGGCGAAGCCCTAATTAATCAGCTACGTCGCACCCATACTTGGCCTCGTGGTGTCACTGTAAATTTTGGATGGTCGCTCCACGAACCGGTCCTTAGATCTAAAGCAAGCAAAACAACCATAACATCCAACCCATCCATGTATCGAGCTTGCTTAGATCACCCATTACCATATCAGATTTAACTAGTTCATGTCAACCACAATCTCATTAATGCATAATTAAATTAAGTAGTGTAGTTGTTCATCCATCCCAATTAATTAAGCAAAGCAAAAAGGTAAAAATGCCATCCTGACTCTCTACCATATATTCCAGGTGACAAGGGTGGTTAAACAAAGCTAGTAAACTTCGTATGATTGGATTCCCATCAAATTGACACCAGCATGCAGTTTTGCAAACAAAACATTTATTTAAAAACAGGATCAATATGCTTCAAGGACACTTGCCTTGCTCTTGGGATTGATTCGAGTCAAAGACTTCAAACTCTTGGTGCTGGATATCCTCCGCGGCACTCTCTAGCGCAAATCCGTTTAATCCCCACAATATACATACAAACAAGAAACACAATCAAAGAGTGCACAATTATTACTCAATATGACATGACATGCATGATTAATGCAAATGTAAGGTGTACCTTGTTAATAGATTGCTTTTAAATGATCACTTACTAGTTCTAATATCCTTTAACAAGTTTATAAAGGTTTGGATTTGATTAGATCTACTTTTAGAATTAACTCAACACAATTTAGTCAGCAAAATTGGACTAGTCTGCAGAAGGCCATACTAGTCCACACTTTGCAGAGCTAGCGAACTAGGGTTTTCTAGATCGACGTAAATTTGGGAAAATAGGGTTGGATTCACGTAAGAAAAAGAGAATACAAAGTATACCAGGTGTTTTGAACTCCAGTGAGTCAAGAAACTTGGAGGCAACACTTGGATCTTGATGATCTAGGGTTGATGATGAACTTGGAGATGAATTGGTGATGAAGAATGAAAGCTTGGTGGAGATCTTGATCCTCTTTCGTTTCCTCCTCTTCTTCTTCATGCTTGGGATCTCCTCCTCCCTCCTTTATAGTGTCTCTCCATGAACTAGGGTTTGGGTGGGGCGGAAAAGTGGCAAATAGATGTCAAGCCAAGGGGTGGGTTGTTTATATAGAGTTGGATGCTAGGGTTAGATGGATTTCGAGTTTGAAAGGAGTAGATGTCGGTTTAGAGTCCCACATGGGCTCTAAAAGAGTTAGGCACAACACCCCTAGGCGTACTTAATGTGAAACCCAAGAAACAAGTCTGAAAAGGGCAGGACTAGTCCGAAGTTAGTTAGAAAGAAATTGGACAAGTCTGGCCGAAAATCGGACAAGTCCGACTTTAGTTAGAGAGGAAAACGGACATGTCTGCTGGAACACCGGACTAGTCTGGACAAGTCCATGGACTTAGCAAATTTTCAAGGATTCTAGGAACACTGGACTAGTCCGCATAAGATTGGACAAGTCCGAAAGTGTCCAGAGGCAAAATCAGACTAGTCCGCAACAAAAACGGACAAGTCTGATCGAGGCCAGAGAGAAATAGGACTAGTCCGCACAAAAATCGGACTAGTCCCCACTTTCCAGAATTTTAAGTGCGGTTTTGTTCCAAATCAATTCTAAAGTCATTCCTCTTTATGTGGATTAATGTTAAACAAGTATATGACTGTATGTAGGGCATGATGCATGGAAATGAGGGTGTTACATATCCTACTAAAAACCTACCCATGGTCCTATCCTATTCACTCAATCATGCAATACTTCAGCTGCCTTTACTAGCAACGGCACCAGAAATGCTTGTTGATATTTCTTACGTACAAAATAAATTTTGCAAGCGCACGAAAACTATCGATGTAGCATTTCCCCTTAAAAGAGTATTCCAATGGTGTCAAATATTTTATCCAAAAGGAAGGCTAGGTGGATGTGTAGCAATCATCAAATGAAAATGGTAGATTGGTGAAGGTAAGGTTCTAGTGAGGATGGATAAGAGATACGTGGAGGTAGTGCGACACACACAAGAGCATTCTATTCTAAGGGGCATAAATGGGCCTAAGGGAGATTAGACTAAGAGTTAGAGAGTTGCTCCTACAATTCCTCTAATACACATATACATAGCCTAGGTTAGATACTAATGAGCATGTCAATGATGAATCCTTATGCTATGTTGTTTAACACATCAGGCACAACCTTACCCTTAGCAATATTGGGGCGACTCCTGCCAAGAGCCTGTGGCATAGCCAAACGTGGAGGATTACAAAGGACAGATAGGGCTGTCACCACCTATTGCCTACCTCTTCAATCCATGAGTCTACGAGACATCCAACGCTACTTAACTATCCTAGCACCATGCTAGCATATTAAGTAAATACATTAAGAGCCTAGGCACAAGCCATCTTAAGGCAATGACTAACCTAACATCGTTGAACCAATACTGAGACATAGCATAAGTGATTTATATTAACATGATCATATCATAACTAATTAGACTATAATGAAAGTTTGTTGTGTTTATGACGACAGAATAAGATTGTTATGACATAAACATAAAGACTACTCCTACCACATACATGGACTCCACAATCAAAAAATAACCGCTTTATCCAAGCATATATATAAAAGAAGACTTAAGATAACATCTTTATTATGCATAAAGTCACAAATACAAGAAAGAATACATGAGCCATACCTTTCCCATTGTGGAATTGGGAAGAGAGATTCCCTCTACTCTTTTCCTAATTTGGATTAGGGACTAGAGTGTGATACTCGATTAAGAGAATGAACCAAGTGTGATGCATATATGTGTCCAGAATGTTTAACACACATACACGAGACATCACAAATGATATTCAAATAATAGCCATGGTTCGAATAATAAATAGTACCTTAATACAATATCCAAATAGTTTGGAATACAACTCTAATAATATTGCGGCGAAAAACTAAGCACTAGTTGACTCCATCTGCACAGGCAATTTGATGATAACACGCACGCCTAGTACTCCTCATACTCCTCCGAATATTCCAAATTATCTACTGTTACTGAACTAATGGTGAATAGCAAGAGTGAGTACATGTCGTACTCAACAAGTGTAGGAATGTATGACATGTAGCTTAAACAAGTATGATAATAAATGGCTAATTGCAGAAAAGTACATTTTGTAAACTTGTAAAAGCAGCCTAAAATGTTTATGTGCGTTTAATTCCCATCACATCCCAAGTAAATATCATAATTCATATGCACCATCTTCAATTACCATTATAATTCAATTATAACCAGTCAACAACCAATATCATACCTTCATAACCGACGAGGCTCATATAACATAACCCAACTCATAACCATATCCGAACCATCCGAAATCCCAAGTCCAACTCTAATCATGGAAGTTCTCCAGGTGCTCGTGATCGGGAGCACGGCTATCATGATAGTTTTTAACACTCTGTAGAGGTTGCGCCACTTTACCCACAAGTTCATAATTTCGTCAACCGTCGGCAACTAAAGAAAACCTCCATTATGCCAATTACACTATAATAAGTGTATGGCCAAGAGATCACAAAATAGCCTTTACAAAGTGATTACCAGCATATGTGGACCAACTGAGGTTTCACCAGAGGTGATGTCTCCAACTGAGCACATCAATCCAAGGGCCCCCTCTGGTGCCGTTCAGATCCCAGGGTAGTCCCGCCGCTAATGCAAACCCAACTGACTCCCATTCCCCAAGCCTTCCATATAATCCGAACAATACTGGCAATACACTAATTAATCAGCTAAGCCGCATCTATACTTGGCCATGTGATGGCACTATTGTCCTGGCTTATTCTCGCATAAACTGGTCTTTAGATGTAAGACAAGCAAAACCACCATCTCATCTAACCCATTCCACAAACCATGCTTGCTTAGATCCCCTAAGTTCCATGTTGCTAAAATATAAATCATCAATTCACTTAGTCCACATTTCATTTAATTCATAATTAAATCATTTGGTTATTTCCAATCCCAATTAAGCAAAGCGAAGCAAATTAGAAAAATAACCTTCCCGACTCTCTAAAATTTATCCCAAGCGATAAGAGTGGTCATACAAGTCTAGTAAACACCTATTCATGGGTTTCCCATCAATTTGACACAAGCATGAAATTTTGCTAATAAAACTTTTTAAAACGGGATCAAAATGGTCAAGGACACTTGTCTTTATATTTCGCAATTCGATGCTCAGTGAAATCAAAGTCTTGCACAAGAAAATCCTCAGATATTGGCTTCTCCATCGTAACCTCTTGACCGAATCTCTACTCGCAATCAAGCACATACACAACAATACAATCAATATAATGCACATATATTAATTAATATGCCATGATGTGTATGAATGAGGTAATTATGTTGTAATACATGCTATTAATTCACTATTATTGTTTACTAATTAGGTTCAAATAGTTCTCAAGTGGTTATGTGAGTTTTGAGTTAATTATAGTGGTTCTTGTGACAATTAGGTCTTGCTAAAATTTTAAATACCGGACTAGTTTGAAGGAGCACGAACAAGTCTGTTCGGGGCACAACGAGTTGATCGGACAAGTCCACACAGATCCAGACTAGTCTGCACTGCACCGGACTAGAGCGCATGGGACCGAACTAATCCTTGGTGGTACAGCAAGCAGTGGCGTTTCTAGGATTTCAACGAAAGGGTATGCCAAATTTTTTTTAACACAATTCATATGCAAGCAATGAATAACATAATAAATATTAAATTCATCAAATGAGAATACAAATAGTTTAAATATATAGATATAAAGTAGACTTACAATACTACTTTTCAGAATGTTTTAGTCGTTGCTTCCTAAATGACATGAATGTCTTGATTATATCACCTTCATCCACTTCGAAGAAAATATCCCGCTCAATGAATGTGACAAGACAATCATCCAAAAGACTATCGCCCATCTTATTTCATAACTTTGTTTTCACTAAAGTCATTGCAGAAAATACTCTTTCAACACTTGCTGTTGCAACCGGGAGAAGCAAAATCAATTTGAGAAGCAAGTAAATCAAATCATATACTTTATGTCTTTGTGTTTCAACAAGCTTAACCGAGAGATCAACAATACTGTTAAGACCATTGAAGGTATCATCCTGTCACATATCATCAATATAATTCTCAAGTTGCAATTCCACTTTCAACAAATCAGTGTTCGAGAACACCAATCTATGAATCTTTTTGCATCAAAATAAGCAAATGAGTTGCAAGAATTTAAGTCTGACGTACAAGAGAGCAGCTCCATATTGATCTCATCAAATCGATTATCAAGTTCTTGGCTAATTTGATCAATGACACCAATATACACTTCTCTTCTGAAATGATCATCATTTGTTTGTTTTCGAGCACGAGCATACCTTGTTGATTTTCCATAAAGCACATAATTATCATCCATAGAAAGAACTTCAACATCATGTTTATTACAAAATGAATTGACCTTCTTAGGAAATCGATCCCAACCACCAAATCTCATATGCCGCATTCTATTCTTTGTCACAATAACTAGGGAGATTGCAAAGAATATCTTGCTCCCTCCTCTGTAAGCATTCTGATAATTCATTTGTGTATCCAAGAATAACATACATTACGTGGGCAAAGAAAACAAATTCAAATGTCTCGAATGCTCCAAGCACATAATGTATTCTTGTCCAATCATCTTTATGTGAATTATCATCACCAAGATGAACGAGGACATCATGAATTGTGGAATACATAGTAATGATACTGCATACAATTTTATATGAGATCCCCATCGAGTCTCACCACGTCTGGGCAAAGTCATCTCCTGATTTAATCCAGTCCCAGATTCAATTTCACCACAGTCAAGTGCTTTCTTAATATTCAGAAGTCTTGTATTTCGATGCATACCATGACGTTTACATGAAATTCCAACAATATTCAATAAAAGATATATTTGATCAAAAAAATTCTTACAATCTGTATTGACCTTAGTTGATGAGCAAAGCAATGGATATAATAAGAAGGGGGTGATTCTTGCATTATCAATGTTTTCAGCCCTTTAATATCTCCTTTCATGTTGCTAGCCCCATCATAACCTTGGACACATATTTGAGTCATTGTCAAACCATGACTAACAAGTAAAGTTTCAATAGAATTCTTAAGTGATAATGAGGTAGTATCATCTATATGAATAACTCCAATAAAATGCTCACATGGTCTTCCCAGTTTATCAACATAACACAAGCAAAGAGCCAATTGTTCTTTATGTGATATATTCACTAGACTCATCAGCTAAAATTGCATATGGCTCATCACCAAGTTCTTTAATTATTTTCTTTCTAGTTTCTATGGCACAACAATGGGTAATTTGCACTTGTATGATGGGACCAGTTAAAGTGCAATTACATGGTGCACTGTTCAAGACATATTTATTCACCTCTTCACAATTTTCTGCGGGAAACTTCAAAAATTCAATAATGTTCTCTCCATTGCTCGAATCTTCACTTTCATCATGTCCACGAAATGCCAATCCTTGATGCAATAAAAACTTGATACATCTAAGTGAATAAGTTAACCTTTTTGTATGAAGACGAAGATCCTCATCAGTCCACTTCTCAATATGATAATCAATTGCTACCTTGGGATTCTTAAAGCCAATGTATCTTTCTTCAGCTGCACCATGTGCCTTAGAACCCAAATGTTTCAGAATCCATTTTTCTCCTATATTCTAATTTCTCCATCCATCAACAATAAATTTATCTGATCCAATACCTTTCTTGAACAAGTAGCATATGAAACAAAATACAGAATCCTTCTTGATACTATATTCAAGCCAATCATACTTATATATCCAAACATAATTGAATTGACGATATCTATTTCCAATCTTTCTTTTTGGAAAAATCATGTGCATATGGTTGGAATGGAGCTTTAATAATGTACGCTCTTTAATTGCATCTTGACCATTGACAGAATAATTTTGAATGGTTTTTTTCACCTGGATCATGTGGAAGTCGATTGATGTCATAAATTGGTGTTGATGACGCTGGCGGGGGTGAGGGCGGGGGCGAGGACGTAGAATTCATAGTTTCTTCAGTTACTTTCTCTGGCTCTTGAGTTTGTTCTTCCACGATTGTTTCAATCATAGACAGAGGAGAATTTAAAGCAGCAGCCGCCGCCTCCTTAGCCTCATGTTTCTGCAAAAGAGATGCAATATCTCCGTTTCTCTTCATAATTAAATTGTTCTAAAAAATTACTATTTATGTTAGTATGATAATCTATAATAAGCATGAATAAGTTATTGAAACACAATTAAATATAAGTAAAACCCGTACGTACCACAACTGATCTGGATATTTGCTCGACGTTAGTGCCTGTAATTTATTGATTCCTGATTTCTAACTCGAAGGACGATCACTTAATTGATCTCGGCGGACTTCGGAGACGACAAATCCTATGAGCGATGACTTTTTGTGACTTGTGTGATGGTGCTGCTCTGGTCGTCGGTGTTCGTGGGCGAGTTTGTTTTGTAGCAGCCGCAACCATGTTTTATTTTCGTGGTTTCCACCATATCCAATATTCTGTCACGAGCAGGCAATGATCCTGTCGGTGGTTTGGAACCGGCAGATCTCCCGACACTACTAAAGTGTTAGAGGAGTTTGATGTTCGGTGTGGGCGCGCGGAGATTCAAGAGTGAATTGTAAATGGCGCAGGGGACACAAGAATTTACGTGGTTCGGGCCGCCTGAGCGTAATACCCTACTCCACTGGGTGTGTTGATATTGTATTGGATGTAGCGCGTGTGTCAGCGTGTCTGAACGTCTATGGAGCGTGTATGAAGCGTCGTTGGCCTGTCCTTTTATAGTACAAGGGCAGACCGTTACAAATTAGCCTGGCCCGACATGTGGCCCCGGCGGTTACTGGTATTGATACTTATTCAACACGTTTAATCGCCCTTAATGACCGTGTAATGGGCTTTGACAGCATCGTTACCGGTAATTAAAGTCGTCCGATCATGTGTCATTAATATAGTATTAATGACCCTTAATCTGGTCTTGAAGTCCTTCATTCTCCTTTGAAGATCCGGAGCTGTTGTGGAGCCTTCTAGAGGTCAGAGGCTGAAGATCTGTCGGTTGGACACGTGGCAGTACCGGAGCACATTGTGGAGAACAGATGGTTCCGGTGTTAGCCGACACGTGTCAGCACTGGAGCTTCCCTCGGTCTGGGGTTAGCTCCGGGGGTGCCACTTCAGTACATAGCCCGGAGCTCCCCCCTTTGCGGGTGGTAGCTCCAGTTTGATAGTACACGTGGCGTCCCTGGGGCTAACCATGTTGGAGAAGCGGGTCTGGACATGTCTGACATGTGGGCCTCCGAAGGTCTTCAAATCAAGTGGATGACTTTCCCTTGAGATCTTTGCAATCCCAAGGGGTATATGGTACCCAGGGTACCGATAGTGGCCCCCTGGGCCCACCTCCGGGGAGGACCCCTTGGATGAAGTCATTCCGCCAGAGGTGGGTCCATCCTTCGAATTTTGAACTGAGTCTTCAAAGGTCTTCGGATGTGCCGTTGGCGATGGTCCGGAGTTAAATCTTCGCCGCGTGGCATATCCCATGTGCGGCAGGTGAGATCTTTGGCATGCGGATCTCACGCAATTGAAGGTCGCTGGTTCCCGATACGAAAATTGTATCGGTTCCGCGTGCCTTGTCTGGCCGCCGCCTTCAGGCTTCCCGCCTCATGATGGCAACCGTTCACCTGGGTAAGAACCTCGACTTGATCGTCGGGGTAGTCCCGGGCCCTCTTGTCATCGGCTGGGTGGAATTTTTTAGTGGTATCTTCGACTTCCTTGCGGTTTCCATCCAAGCGTCGCAAGGGCTTACTTAAGAAGGAAAGTGCGCATTGTTTGGGGTTCTTTACGCCTCTCATCTGATCTTGCGCTCAAACTCCCAACTTGTGCTTCGCTTTTCTTCTCTTGCCTAGCCATGCCGCGATGGAGTTGGGTCTCCGCGAGGGTCGTTTGAAGACCGACGGCGACCTGAAGAAGGTCCGGGCCCTCATGGGATGGTCCTCGGACTTCTACAACCGCTGGGTCCGTGCCGGTGGAGAGCTCCCGTTTGAGAAGGAGTATGCTGGTGAAATGGTGTACTTTTCCTCGTACGCCATGGTGGGGTTGATCCCACCTTTTTCCTCCTTTTTCTTGATGCTGCTAGACTTCTATGGTCTGCAGCTGTATCACCTTGGCCCCCACTCTATTCTTCTTGTGTCTATCTTCGTCCACTTCTGTGAGATGTGGGTGGGCATCCCCCCTGCATTGAACTCTTTCGGACTTTCTTCACCATCCATACCACCGATAGGAGCAATGAGTACCTTGGCTTCTACTACTTTGTGAAGCGCAAGAAGTGCCCATTCAAGTACCTCTGGTCGTTTCATTCTGGGAAGTGGGATGACTGGAAGAAGGACTGGATAGTCGTCCGGGTGGAGGAGCACGAGAAGCGGGAGCTGCCCGAAGGCCTCCCCAACATTGACACGATGATCTGGAGTGTAGCTCCAGTGCTGGCGGAAGCCTTCAACCCTGCTTTGACCAGGATCCGCCAATGCGTGGAGGGAGGATATACTCCTCATGCGGTGTTTTGCAACTTCCTGGTCAACAGGTGGGCACCGCTGAAGAGGAGAGAAAAACTCGCTTGGGCCCTCAACAGCGTGATGGACGACGACCGGGTCGAGACTGGGCTGAAGTCCAACATGGTGGGGAAAACTTTGGAGTTTCACCTCAAGAAGTTCCAGCACGGAATTGACGTCGAGGGCGACGAATTGGCTCCGCCATCAGCTTTTCTCCCTCTGAACGTGGAAGTGGAGTGCAGCAGGGAGCTCCGGCGGAAGATGCCCGTGCTTGACAACCTTGGTGTCGTCGAGAGAAGATCAACCACCAGGGTGGCGATCCCCGGAATGCCCGAGGATGGCTCCAACCCAGCCCCGAAGCCGAGGGTCGAGGTCGTCGGCAAGGGCAAGGAGCTGGCGGACGAACCCGTGAGCCGGAAGAGGAAGCTGCAGTACGCTGACGGAAGGTCCGTCAGGCCCGCTACCTCTGCGTCGGCTTCTTCTCCTCGGAGGGGGAGGTCTTCTACAACTGCGGCGACTGTTCCCGCAGTGGGGTCCTCCTGGGGTGCTAGCTCTGGGCATGCGACTCCAACATCGGGGCCGGTGGAGGCCTCTAGGTCCAGAGGTCCTTCCCGATCGAGGGGGGCCTCGACTAGGGAAACACCCGTGGCCGCAACGAGTTCCGGGGGGCCTTCCGGAGCTTTCAGGCCGGCTATGATTAGCCCAGAACGCCCGGGAAAAAGGTTCTGCGCAAGCTGGTGCGGAAGCCTCCCAAGGTAATTTTTAATCTTTACCTTGGATAGTTGTTTAATTGTAGTAACTATTTTTTAAGTTTCTTCGTTCATCATCTGCAGCATCCCCAAGAAGGGGAGTGAGGCTCCACCCTCAGCCACAGCAGCTGAAGTCGTGAGGGTGGAAGCTTCTGCTCCTGTCCAGGTGCCGCCCCAAGTGGTGACTGAAGCTGCGACAGCTCCGGCGCCGGCTGTCGTGGTCATGGACCTCGACTCATCCCCAGAGGCTCCCATGGTAGCGCCGGACCACGGGAGCGAAGATGCACTAGCGGCACCTGTCCTGGAGGTTGAAGCTCCGGGTCCTGGTGCTGAGATGATGGAAGCTCCGGCCGTTGAGTCGGAGGAAGCTGTAATTCCGGCCCCAGAGCCGGAAATTGTCGAAGCCCCGGCGGTCGAGCCGGAGGTGATTGAAGTCCCGGCGTGCGCGCCGGATGTTGAGGAAGTCCCGGCGGTTGAGCCGGCTACCTCAGAAGCACCGGCCGTAGAGCCGGTCGTTGTTGGAACTCCGACCGCAGGGCCGATTGAGGATGAAGATCTTCCAGCTCCCGAGCCGGTGGTTGCAGAGGCGTCGGAGTTAGAGCCCTCATCGGAGGAGGTGCCAAGGCCAGAGCCAGAAGCGGCCCCTGCTCCGGAAGTGACGACGTCGGAGGTACCCGCGGCTGAGCCGGAGTGCCCTGGTGAAGTCGCTGGCCCCCTGTCTGAGGGGTGAATGAAGACCTAGTGGTGGGGCCTGCCTCGATGGCGACTAAGGCCATCCCAGAGGACGGCCCTAGTGCCATTGAGACCCAGGGGACCACTCTTGTGGAGTGGGACCCAATTTTTGTATCTGAAAACTAGCTGGAACCAGCGGAGAAGACCCCAGCAGGTCCGGAACCTATCCCGTTGTCAGTGTCTATTGACAACGCATTTTCCAGTCTGCGTCAAGTTCAACTGGCCTTCTTCCACGACAGCAAGGATCTTGAAGAGGAGCACCAAACCCTTAGGAGGTGGCGTAACCGGCTCTACTTTGAGACCAAGCTGGCGCAGTCGAGGCTAGCGAATGACAAGGAGTGGATCAAGCGGGAGAAGGTCTGCCTGGAATACTGGGGTAAATTATTGGATGACAGGGAGAGTATGACTCGCGCCCTTGACGCTCAATCCTGGGAGATCTACGATCAGGCCAAAGCAGCTAATAGTGCGGCTGATGAATGCCACGAAAGGCTTGAGGCCATTAACACTACACTCATCAAGCGCCGAGAGGCACTTGAAGAGAGGGAGAAACGGCTCAAAGATGAAGAGCAGAAACTCCTAGAGCTGCGGGATGACGTCTTGAGGAGGGAGGAGGAGCTCTCCGAGAAGGTGGCTCTGGCTGACAAGGGCCTTGAGGAGCGCACCAAGAAATTGGAAGAGCGCTGCGTGGAAGAGGAGAAGGTCTGGGTGCAAGGGCAGGAGCTCCATGAACGGGAGTGTGCCCTTGTTGCCAAGGAAAAGAAAGTGAGGGGCAGGGAGAAGGACCTGGTCGACCGCCGGAACAAGATCCACCTCCGGGAGGAGGAGCTCAGAAAACTCGAGAAGTGGGTTGTTGAGAAGATTCAGCAAAACGCCAAAGAATTTGAGCGCCTCGCCCGTGAGAATTCCGAATTGGTGGCGGCCAGAAGATCTTTTGAAGAATTGAAGAGCTTGAGGACTGCGGAATCCCTACAAATTTGGGAGTTCCTGGGCAAGGCCAACGACGCGCTGACACCGATGGGCTTCAGTCCCGTGCGCCCGGATGATCCGGAGACGGAGCCGGACCTAGCATTGCAGGCGTTGAGCTCGGCAGGTAGCAAGCTCTCCAAGGTGGGCGATGTCATCGCGGACCAATTGGAGGTTGAGGGGCAATCCCTGGCGAAGAACATCGTAGAGTATGTGCTGACGTGCTACACCAGCCTCTGGACCCGATGCTTGAAGGTCCTGTTGAAGGAGAAGGGGAAGCTACCCGAGCCAACGTGTCGGAGGTTGTCCAGAAGGTCGCTCAATTCTTCCATAGGTTCTAGGACCATCTCCGTAGTTCCCACTTGTATCCTTTCTTCTTCTTCCTCAATTTTGTAATCCCTTGTCTCCAGATGAATGAAATCTCCAAATTTTGTGAATTTCACTTTTTGTCTTCAACACTTTTGTCTTCACTTGGCCCCCTAGTATATGTACACAATTGGATTGTGAACATGTACCAAGAGGATATTGTGTGTTGTTGAAGACTCATTTGCTTCGAACTTGTAGAGTGTAGGTCCGAAGTCTTCGATAGTGAAGGCCCCCTGAGGTCAGACTGACTATCGCTGGAGCTTAGTAGCTCAGGCAATAGTCCCTATCAACACATAGAGCATCAATAGTTAGCCCTCCGGGTGTCGGAGCTTAGTAGCTCCGGCACTGACCTTTGCCAACACGTAGCTTGTCAGCAGCAGACTCCACTTGTGGGGTCTTCTCACCATCTTTTATTTTACATCGACGGCTGGCCCCCCTAGATTTACCGGAGCTTGGTTGCTCCGGTGATGCTCATTTTCAATGCTTAACATCGATTACAAGCCATCTAGGGAAGTCAGATCTTTGTTAGCTCCAGCTTTCCTCCATCAATGTGGATTTTATTTTTCCTGCACACTGAAGTCAAGAAAAATAGTAAAATTTGTTTCTTGCCTATAACTTCGTCGCAGCTTACGATTCTCGAGAAAATTTTAGGTCAAACGAGATTCTAAACACAACCGAATGCGTTGCCTTTTCTTCCAGATTCAATTGTACTTGGACCCGCCTTACTTTGGCCTGCCGGGGTGTAGGTAGAGTGGCGTACTTAGGGTGCCTGACCAGGCTAAGTCGATAGCACACTTCGGCCCTAGATTGGCTTGGCGGCATTCAGGCGAGTGGGCCATGAACAGTATTTGAATCCAAAAGAATCGACAATACAACTCAAATCGTATATGAACCGGTCGAACTAAAATTTCTTAAGAATTGCACGTCTTTGTTATAGACAAGAAAGAGAAAAATAAAAAATGTTGAGCCTATACAAAATGAATGCACGTGGAGTCTGTTTCACCTGAAGATGTCTTTCATTATAGGTCTGGGGTACAGGGGAAACAAGTACACTCTTAGGGTACGGAACCAGGCTAAGCGTGTTTAATTTCTCGTTTGTCCTAGGGTAGCTAGCTACACTTTTAGTTCTGAGACTGTGACAAGTGTTGCATGAACTTTGCGGACCTTCTGGAGAAGGTCTGGCTATTCTCCCGGAGGAACTACCCGACTCTGTACAATGACTCTATGACATACACCTCAAGTTACTACAGACTCATCTCCGTGGTATTAAGTGTAGAACTTACGGAGGTGCTCGATGTTCCAAGGATTTGGGAGAGGTGTCCCATCCTCGGTAGCCAAGCGAACGCTTCCGGGACGGGATACTTTAATCACTCAGAAGGGTCCTTTCCAGCTGGGGGAGAGTTTGTTTAACCCTTCTCTTATTCTCCGTAGCACCAGATCACCTTCCTCGAGCTGTCGGTTGTGTACATGCCGCTGATGATAGCGCTGAAGGGCTTGGCGGTATCGGGCATTCCGAACAGCCGCTTGGCACCTTCCCTCCTCAAGGAGGTCTAGGTCTTCACGCCGGAGCTGGTTCTGTGTGGCTTCATCGAAGGTTCGAACCTGGAGTGAACCCATGGTGATTTCCGGAGGAAGGATCGCTTCAGCTCCGTACACCAGGAAGAAGGGTGTCTCTCCAGTTGACCGGTTTGGAGATGTCCTGTTGGCCCATAATGTGGGCGGAAGTTCTTCAACCCAGTTGGCTCCATGTTTTTTCAAGCGCTCATAAGTGCGCGTTTTGAGTCCTTTAAGGATTTCAGCATTTGCTCTCTCGGCTTGGCCATTGCTTGCTGGGTGAGCTATGGAGGCGTAGCAAACTTGTATGCCGAGGTCTTCGCAATATCCTTGAAATGCAGAGCTTGTTAATTGGGTGCCATTATCAGTGATGATTTTGTGTGGGACTCCATATCTGCATACAATGGACTGCAAAAAGTTGATAGCAGATTGCTTGTTGATTGTCACAACTTGAGTTGCTTCCGGCCACTTGGTGAACTTGTCAATGGCGACGTACAGGAACTTGTAACCTCCGACGGCTCTTGGGAAAAGTCCCAAGATGTCCATCCCCCACACAGCGAAGGGCCATGTAGGAGGTATCATTTGTAGGGGTTGAGCCGGTGTGTGAATTTGCTTTGCATGAAATTGACATGCTTCGCATTTCTTCACCAGCTCAGTTGCATCCTGGAGTGCTGTAGGCCAGTAGAAGCCATGCCGAAAAGCTTTACCAACCAGCGTGCGGGACGACGCGTGGTTCCCACACTCGCCTCCATGGACTTCTGCGAGGAGTTCACATCCTTCTTCCTTTGTGATGCATCGCATTAGGATGCCATTGGCACCGCGCCGGTAGAGATTCCCTTCTACCAACGTGTATCTTTTAGACAATCTGACTACCCGGTCAGCAGATACATCATCATCAGGAAGGATGTTGTCTTCCAAGTAGCTCCGGATCTCCGAGATCCATGCATCGGAACTAGCTTGAGCATTTGAGTCTTGCGTGCTGGGTTGCTCGGAGCTTCCGGCAGCACCTACGACCCTTGATGGCTGCCATGGTAACAGGGCCATCGGGACCATCAGCTTCGGGATGCTGATCTCGCCCCCTTCGCTCAGTTCGGCGGGCTGAGCTGTTGGTTTTGACAACCTCCAAACAAAAGTTTCATCAGGAGCCGAAGATCCGGTTGACGCTTTCGTCGAGAGTTCGTCAGCTTCAGTGTTATGGGCACGCTAAACATGGTGGAGATCTAGGACTTCGAAGTCCTTCTGAAGCCTCTGGACTTCAAGGAGGTAAGCAGCTAGCTGGAGATTGTTGCAGGAGCATTCACTCTTCACTTGCTTAATGATGAGCTGCGAATGTCCCTTGACCAGCAATTGCTTGTCACCATATGACAGTGCCACCTTTAGTCCGTAGATGAGTGCTTCGTACTCCGCCATGTTGTTGGTCGCCTTGAAGTCAAGGTGTACCATGTATTTTACCTTCTCCCCGGTTGGTGCAAGGAGAAGGATTCCAGCTCCGGCCCCCTGCTTTTGCACGGAGCCGTCAAAGTAGAGGGTCCAGTGAGGCTCGGTGAAGGCTGGAGCTTGATGTTCCGGCTTCTGCTCACTGGGGCCCCCAGGGTTTGATTGAGAGGGAGTCCATTCCGCCACGAAGTCTGCCAAGGCTTGACTCTTGACTGCTTGCCTTGAAATGAATTCAAGATCAAATTCAGCCAATTCCGCTGCCCACTTTGCAATATTCCCAGTTGAATTGGGATTATGCAAGATTGCTCGAAGTGGGTAAGAAGTCACCACTGAGACTTTGTGAGCTTGGAAGTAATGGCGAAGCTTCCTGGAGGCAATAAGAACTGCATAGAGCAGTTTATGCACCTCTAGGTATCGAGTCTTGGCTTCATGTAGTTCTTCACTGATGAAGTATACCGGGCGATGAATGGTCCGGACCTTCCCGTAGGGGCCCGGAGCTTCCTCTCCACTGACCCGGATCCTCCCGGAGGGATCCGGATTTTCTTCGGGGACCTCCGGGTCCTGGCTGGAGGAACCCGGAGCTTCTTCAGAAGCGACCTGGACCCTCCCGGAGGGGTCTGGGTCTTCTGAAGTGACTTCTTGTGGATTCGAGTCTGGGAGCTGGGACCCAGACTCGCTTTCAAGGACCTCCGGACCCTCCCGAAGGGGTCTGGATTCGTGAGTATGGGGTAGTTCTGGCCTCTCCGCAACCAGAACCATACTGACGACTTCGTCAGTTGCTGAAATGTAAAGCATCAAAGGCTCACCAGGGTTCGGAGCTACCAGAATTGGTAGGGTGGTGAGGAACTGTTTCAGCTCCTGGAATGCCTTCTCTGCTTCTTCAGACCATTGGAATGGTCCGGACTTCCTCAATAACTTGAAGAAGGGGAGTGCCCGTTCCGCCAGTCTTGAAATGAACCGGCTGAGGGCCGCTAGACATCCAGTTAGCTTTTGGAAATCCTTGATGCGGGTTGGTGGCCGCATGTCTTCAATGGCTTTGATCTTTGCCGGATTAGCTTCTATACCCCGATGACTTACCAGGAAACCAAGTTTTCCGGAGCTAACCCCGAAAACACACTTTTCTGGGTTTAGCTTTGTGTGGGTGGCCCGTAGCTTGTCGAAGACAGCCTGCAAGGTGTCAAGGAGTGACTCCTTGTTCTTGACCTTGACTACGATGTCATCGACTTACACTTCCACTATGTCTCTAATGAGTTCTTCAAAGATTTTGTACATAGCTCGTACAAAAGTTGAAGCTGCATTCTTGAGACCAAATGGCATGGTTGTATAACAGTACAATCCATCTACTGTGATGAATGAGGTATGCTCTTCATCTTCCCTAGACATCCTGATTTGATGATACCCAGAATATGCGTCCAGGAAACACAGTAATTCGCACCCGGAGGTGGAATCCACTATCTGATCTATTCTAGGTAGTGGGAATGGATCCTTTGGACATGCCTTATTTAGTATGGTGTAGTCGATGCACATCCGAAGCTTCCCGCCGGCCTTGGGCACAACGACTGGGTTTGCCAGCCATTTTGGATGGACGACTTCTCGGATGAATCCAGCTTCGAGCAACTTCTTCATTTCTTGTCGGATGAAGTTCTGTCGCTCTACGGATTGCTTTCGAGGCTTCTGATGCACAGGCCGAGCGTCGGGGTAGATCTTCAGATTGTGCTCAATCACTTCCCTGGGGATCCCAGACATTTGTGACGGTTGCCAGGCAAACACGTCGACATTAGCCCGGAGGAAAGTGATGAGCACGAGTTCCTATTTGTCGTTCAATCCCCCTGATATACGGGTGGTCTGAGCAGCATAGGAACCAATTTGGACGACTTTGACGGGAATGTCGGTGTCGCCGCTTGGCTGCTCACGGGGTGCAGAAGTGGAGCCTCGTTGACGAATGCTCGGGGGTTTTGGAGCTTGCTCCTGCCTGGAGTCCTCCTCTTGCGCCGTGGTAAGTGCATGGAGTTCTTCCAGTGCAGTTACTCCGGTAGTACGATCTCCGCGGATCCGGAGAACGCCTACTGGTGTTGGCATCTTTAACACCAGGTAGCCATAATGAGCAGCTGCCATGAACTTGTACAGGGCAGGCCTACCCAAGATGGCGTTGAAGGGTAAGTTGATCTGAGCGACGTCGAATACCAACTTCTCGGTGCGGTACTTCTCCCGTGTCCCGAAGGTAACGGGGAGAGTAATAGCTCCGAGTGGGGTAATGGCCCCCGGACCTACTCCGGAGAAAGGTCGGGAGGGGTGGAGATCCGAAGGTCGGAGCTGAAGCTTGGTAAAAGCTTTGAAGCTTATGAGGTTAAGCCCCGAACCTCCGTCTACCATGACGTGGTGGAGCTGGATGTTATTGATGGTAGGAGATACCATCAAAGGTAACTGACCTACTCCAACCATGCTCCGAGGGCAGTCCGAAGCATCAAAAGTGATGGTTGTGTCCATCCACTTCCGATGAGGTTCCGACCTGACTGTAGGAGCTACAGCAGCCATATCCCGTCGCATAGTCTTGATGACGCGGCGGGAGGTGATGTCCCATGATCCACCAAAAACGGTGTTCATGGTCTTCCGACGCTCGTTGTCAGAGACGTCAGAATCATCGTCGACGGAGGTGTAGACGGCCTTCAGGACCTTTTTGGGATCCTGAAAACCTAACTCCTCTTCAGCCGGAGCTTCGTCGACTTTTTGCTTTCCTTCCCTTTGTCGGAAAGGAGATTCTTCCCGGCGCTTGTTGTAGCGCTCGGCAAGGTTTTGGACCTCACGGCAGTCTTCCAAACTGTGGCTGCCCATTTTGTGAATTGGGCCCCACACCTTGGGCTTGCTACCGTCTTCATAAGACGGTCTAGGTCGCTTCTCGGGGCGTGACCCCCAGCCACCCGGAGCTGCAACAGCTGCAACATTGGATGTGCCGGCCAACGACTTCTTCTTGTCGTTGGTCTTTTTCTTCTTCTTGCCGTTCCCGGAGGAAGTGGCTTCTTCTTTGGAGGATTCCTTGTGACCCTCCGGAGTTGGTTTGGAGTGCATCTCACGGCCCTCCGCAGCTCGGGCACATTTGTCGGCCAAACTGAAGAGTTCCGTGACACTAGTGATCTCCTTGATCGCCAGTTTCTCCAGCATCTTCTTGTCCCGTACACCCTGTCTGAATGCCACAATGACAGGGGCGCTAGAGATAGAAGGGATAGTGTTTCGTACCTGAGAGAACCTTTGGATGAATGATCGCAGGGATTCTCCCTCTTTTTGCACGACTGCAAAAAGGTCCAGTTCGGTGCCTGGTCGGGTGTATGAACTCCCGAAGTTGGCGGTGAACTGCCGGCACAGCTCCTCCCAACTGTTGATGGAGTTGGGTGGAAGGCTCATAAACCTAGACCTGGCGGTCCCAGTTAAAGCCACTGGAAAATAATTGGCCATTACGGCCTCGCTTCCTCCAGCTGCCAAGATTGCAGTGGAGTAGATCTGAAGAAATTCGGCAGGATTGACGGTCCCGTCGAACTTTTCCGGTAGGTGAGGCCGGAACTTCTATGGCCACCTGACCATACGCAGATGCATGGCCAGGGCTGAACAGCCTCCTCCTACTCTTTGAGGAGCAGAAAGGTCCTGAGCTTCTCGTCTTTCACGAGCACGCTCAATATGGACTCGGCCATCCTGTTGGCGGTATCGGCTATCCAGCTCCGCCCGGAGGTCATGAGTTGAAAGCCTGGATACCGTTTGAGTGCGTCGTGCCCCGGAGGGCAATGGCGTCACTTGCTGTGATGCAGCATGTCTCCTCTTGTTGGAGGCATGCGGACCAAGTCTACCAGACAAGGTCCGCCGCTGCGATGGGGCCCGCCCTGAAGGTGGAGGACCCTGGTTGCTGATGCGTTCGGCTGCTGCTGCAACCAAATGTTCCACATCGGCCCTCCACTGCTCCAGTGCATCCCGGGATGCATCCGGAGGTGGTGGGCGTTGAAGAAGAGCACGCGCTGCATGGAGCGCGTGTTCTAGGTTGTCATGGTTTGCCGACGCAGTGATTGACGCCGGTGCACCATCGCGTTGCCCAGCTTGATTTGCTGGTGGAGGCGGTGGTGGTGGGAGTGTGACTCCTGCTGGTGCCGAGGTTCCTGCTGGTGGCTGCATATTGGAGGGATTGCCCCCAACAGCTTGAGCAGCAGGTTGACTGTTGGATGATCCAGCAGCTGAGTTCACCATCCTCGAAATCTCAGGCGCCCCTACCTGGCGCGCCAACTGTCGGTGGTTTGGAACCGGCAGATCTCCCGATACTACTAAAGTGTTAGAGGAGTTTGATGTTCGGTGTGGGCGCGCGGAGATTCAAGAAGGTGAATTGTAAATGGCGCAGGAGACACAAGAATTTACGTGGTTCGGGCCGCCTGAGCGTAATACCCTACTCCACGGGGTGTGTTGATATTGTATTGGATGTAGCGCGTGTGTCAGCGTGTCAGAACGTCTATGGAGCGTGTATGAAGCGTCGTCGGCCTGTCCTTTTATAGTACAAGGGCAGACCGTTACAAATTAGCCTGGCCCGACATGTGGACCGGCGGTTACTGGTATTGATACTTATTCAACAGGTTTAATCGCCCTTAATGACCATGTAATGGGCTTTGACAGCACCGTTACCGCTAATTAAAGTCGTCCGATCATGTGTCATTAATATAGTATTAATGACCCTTAATCTGGTCTTGAAGTCCTTCATTCTCCTTTGAAGATCCGGAGCCGTTGTGGAGCCTTCTGAAGGTTAGAGGCTGAAGATCCGTCGGTTGGACACGTGGCAGTACCGGAGCACACTGTGGAGAAAAGATGGTTCCGGTGTTAGCTGACTCGTGTCAGCACCAGAGCTTCCCTCGGTCTGGGGTTAGCACCGGGGGTGCCACTTCGGTACATAGCCCGAAGCTCCCCCCTTTGCGGGTGGTAGCTCCGGTTTGATACTACATGTGGCGTCCCTGGAGCTAACCATGTCGGAGAAGCAGGTCCGGACATGTCTGACATGTGGGCCTCCGAAGGTCTTCAAATCAAGTAGATGACTTTCCCTTGAGATCTTTGCAATCCCAAGGGATATATGGTACCCAGGATACCGACAGATTCTATTGCAGCAAAGCGGGCCCTTATTTCCATGCATGACCGTGCTTGTGATTTCCTTCCGTGAACTTGGCTCCTGTAACCAAAGCAACGGATCAATTAAATATAGGCTCCCTGGGCCAGTGTTGTTGGTGGGCTGACTGCAGTGTATGCCGGGGCCCACCCGGCATACCCTGTAGATGTGCCACTGATAGCAAGGCACAATGAAATAAGTTTGGACGTGACTTGTTCGATTAGTAGGTTAATTCTTGTCGTAAAATCTGAACCGAATAACCTACCGGTTGCGTGGATAGTCTCAACGGTTATGGTACGAGGCGTGTCGTGTATTTCCATCATCTAGGTTCTGTTGATGAAGGAGTTGACTATGTGGCGTGGATGTAGAAGACGCAATGATGTAGCACCATTCCGCGAAGAACGCCGACAATCAACAGCGAAAACGGTCACTCCTTGCTTCTCTTTCTCCTCTTCCCTTCTTCTTCACTCTTTTTCCTAATCGTCATCTTCTCTGTGGCTGTTGGCGGCTAAGACTTTTTCCTTGTCAACCGTGGCCAAGCGTTACGTAGCAGGGTGGACTTTTTCCTTGTCAACTGTGGCCAAGCGTTACGTAGCAGGGTGGCTGCTAATTTTTTTTTTACGTGTGCAAGGTTTATGGGAAACGGCAGGGCTACGGGAGGAGCAACGCTCCTTTTTATAGGCGGCGAGGGTCGCGATACGGGACCTTAGTCCCGATACGACTCGCTTCCTCGCCGCACAGGCTTGGCTCCTGGGCTGACTTTTCTTGTTATTTTTTCCTTTCTTCTTATTTCTTGGTTATTTATTTTTTTCTTGGGCCAGCGGGTGGCTCCCTTTGTTTATTTTTTTTCCTTGTGCGGTCAGCATGTACGGCCAGTGCCATGGCCATGCGTGACTTTGTTTTTCTTTCTTTTTTATTTTTCTAATTACCTGTATTATATACTTTTTCATATATTTCTTTGTCTCTATTTTTATTTCTTTATTATTTACTAATTCCTATTTTTTATTTGTTTATTATTTATACATATCTGATGTGGTGAAAATTACAATGTGATTTGACTCTAAGTGTCGGACTAGTCCGTTTCATACCGGACAAGTCAGTTCCGGCACAGAGAGGTACACCAGACAATTCCAATGTTATGCTGGACAGGTCTTGGATTTGTACAGTTTCAAAATCGTACTAAGTCTTGTGATTTTACCGGACAATTCCGAAGGGTTCCAGTAACAATTATTGGGCTAGTCCATTGTTGTAACAGACAAGTTCGTAGTGGGAAAATTTTTATTAAGTCCGTGCGTACCAGACTAAACCAGAATAGGTCCGGATAAGTCAGTTATTGTCTAGTGAGGGTATTCGGACTTGTCTATTATTTTTTCGGACTAATCTGGTGCCTGATTCATTCTTTACTTGCATCTTTATTTCTAATTCTTTTAAATTTGTTCATTTCCATCCTACTTAAAGATTTTTGCATGAATTCATCATATTATTAAAATAATATATATATGTATCTTTAGTTTCATCGATTTTTTTATCTTATACTCGTTATGGCAATTAAATTACTTTTAGCATATTTATTTTGGTAATTAATTTTCAGTACTTGAGGATGAATGAAAAATGAAGGATGAGATGCATACATTCTATATTTTTCTATATAAAGAAAAATTTCTTTCTATTATAAATTTTAAATTCCTATTTAAATTTTTAATTTGCCCAAACTCAAAAATCAGGGTGTCACAATTCTACCCCCATTAAAATGAATCTCGCGCTCGAGATTTGGATTGATTGGAGAAGAGATATTGAAGGAAAATTCTGAATTCCCTTTTATATTTGAATTAGCCATGTTTGAATGTTTTTAGGACGTTACAATCTACCCCTCTTAAAAGGAATCTCTCCCTCGAGATTCAGACAGATTAGAGAAGTGGTGGAAAACTTTGTCTTGGTGGTCTCCATGCTTTCATATAGTTTGTGCGGAATAGCGAATCTTCTAGTTGTGTCCATCTTTCATTGAAGTAGAGGTTGAACGAGATAGAAAAGAGAGATAGAAGGAATCCCCAACTATATGCATGCATCAAGGTGTATGATCATAAATAATGCATTATTTATATATTGGATGAGGATGTGGATAAATGTCAAAGCGTTCCACAACGCACATCCAAGCACACACACAAGCAAGCAAACACACAATCACTACACCAAACCAAAGCAAGTGCACTAACAAACTAAGGATTTATTACACAATTATTCAAGGGTGGTTCTAAATCTTAATTACGATACAAAACATTATCATAACTACGAAATGGCGAAGACATCTAATTTCGCAAAGTCAAGCTAGAGACGAGGTCGAAGTGGCAACCTAGGTGGGGCTTAGAAATTAATTTGGCTTGCCGGATCTTCACGAGCGGTCAGATATTCACGAGCAGCTCTCTAAGCAGGTGACGTGCTTCACATGAACTTTGGTCATCCAGAAAAGATGCCAACTTCGAATCTCACTTCATCATATCCAACACATAGTACTTTCTTGACGTAGAAACACAAGTACGTGTTGGTGCCGACCTAGAAGAGAAAGGCTCCATGCTCTTGTGTTGAATGTTCTCCTTCAGCTCCGATGTATAAAACTCGGCTAGTGGATCATCTTATCAGGTACTTGTTCAAGGTGTCCTAGTGCAAGGTGTCTACATGACATGAATATAGCAGCAACAAGGAGAGACAAGAAAGGAAAATGAGGGCAGCGAGAGAGAAGCGGAAAAATCAATTTTAGCGCTGCAGCAAGAAAAAGTCACATGCGCAAATAAGAAAATATTTAGTGGAGAGTGTATTAAAATATAGCAGCAAGGAGAAGGTGAAAACAGTGGGTGTCCAGCAAGCAAAAGAGAGGGAAAAGAAAAGAGAATGTTGCAGCAAAGCAAGAAGTGAATAACCAAAAAAATGCAGTTGCAAAGCATATACACTTTACAAGAAAACATTAGTAGAGAAAGTGTGTAAGTGCAGCAGCAAAACATATACATGTTTATAAAGAAAATATTTAGCAGTAAATGCATAGACCACATCAGCAAAACATGTTTAAAAGTGGCTGAATCGGCAAATTAAAATGTTGCATCAAAGCATTTCGAAAAAAATAGTTTTTAGAAAATAGTTCCTATGTGTTTTAAGGTGTCCATTCCACCCAGGCTTGCATTCTACGGTCAAACACGGCTCTGATACCAATTTGTGGTACCCGGTTCTGAGAATGATCCAAGTGTGACACATATGTGTGCCCAGGATGTTTAACACACATACCGGAGACATCACAAATGATATTCAGACAATAACCATGTTTCGAATAATAAATAGTACCTTAATACAATATCCAAATAGTCTCGAATAGAACTCTAATAATATTGCGGCGAAAAAATAAGCACTAGTAGACTCCATCTCCACAGGCAATTCGACGATAACATGCATGCCTAGTACTCCTCATAGTCCTCCAGATACTCCATATTATCTCCTGTTACTGAACTAATGTGAGAATAACAGGAGTGAGTACATGTCATACTCAGCAAGTGTGAGAATGTATGGCATGTATCTTAAACGAGTATGACAATAAATAGCTAATTGCAGAAAAGTACATTTCGTAAAGTTGTAAAAGTAGCCTAAAATGTATATGTGCATTTAATTTCCATCACACCCCAAGTAAATATCATAATCCATATCCACTATCCTTAATTACCATCATAATTCAATGACAATTGGTACAACCAATATCAGATCCATATGCCAATTTCATATATTCATAACCGAGCATGATCATATAACATAACTCAATTCATAACCATATCCGAACCATCCCAAATCCCAAGTCCAACTCTAATCATAGAAGTTGTCCAGGTGCTCGTGACTGGGAGCAAGGCTATCATGATAGTTTTTAATACTCTGCAGAGGTTGCACCACTTTACCCACAAGTTTGTGATTTTGTCACCCGTCGGTGGATGAAGAAAACCTCCATTATGCCAATTACGATACCATAGGTGTATGGCCAATAGATCACAAAATAGTCTTTACAAAGTGATTACCAGCATGTGCGGACCCACTGAGGTTTCATCCGAGGTGATGTCTCCGACTGAGCACATCCACCAAGGGCCCCATCTTGTCCCATTTGGATCCAGGATAGTCCAACCACTAATGCAAACCCAACTGACTCTCATTCCCGAGCCTTCCATATGATTCGAATGATACTGACAATACACTAATTAATCAGCTAAGCCGCATCCATGCTTGGCTCTGTGGTGGGACTGTTGTCGTAGCTTATTCTCATATGAACCGGTCCTTAAATCTAAGGAAAGCAAAACCACCATCTCATCCAACCCATTCCACAAACCATGCTTGCTTAGATCCCCTAAGTTCCATGTTGCTAAAAGATAAATTATCAATTCACTTAGTCCACATGTTAATAAATTCATAATTAAATCATTTGGTTATTCCAATCCCAATTAATCAAAGCGAAGCAAAATTAGAAAAATACCCTTCCCGGCTCTCTACAATATATCCCAAGCGACAAGGGTGGTCATACAAGCCTAGTATACACCTATTCATGGGTTTCCCATCAATTTAACACAGAATGCAATTTTGAAAATAAAACATTTTAGAACGGGATCAAAATAGTCAAGGACACTTGTCTTTATATTCCGTAATTCGATGCACGGTGAAATCAAAGTCTTGCACATGAAAATTCTCGGATATTGGCTTCTGAATCGTAACCTCTTGAGTGAACCATCTACTCGCTATAAGCACGTATACATACCAACAACAATACAATCAATATAATGCACATATATTAATCAATATGCCATGATGTGTATGCATGAGGTAATTATGTTGTAATACATGCTATTAATTCATTACTAATTTACTAATTAGGTTCAACTAGTTCTCAAGTGCTTATGTGAGTTTGAGTTAATTATCGTGGTTCTTGTGACAATTAGGTCTTGCTGAAATTTTAAATATCGGACTAGTTTGAAGGAGGACAGACAAGTCTGTTCGGGCACAGAGAGTTGATCGGACAAGTCCGCACGGATCCGGACTAGTCCGCACTGCACCAGACTAGAGCACACGAGACCGGACTAGTGCGTGGCGGTACAACAAGCACGATGAAATAAGTTTGGACGTGATTTGTTTGAACAGTAGGTTAATTCTTGTCGTAAAATCTGAACTGTAAAACCTACAGGTTGCGTGGCTAGTTTCAACAGTCGTGGAACGGCGGTGTGGCGTGTGTTTCCATCGTCTAGGTTCCGTTGATGAAGGAGATGACGGCGTGACGTGGACATAGAAGACAACGGCGATGTAGCGCTGCGAAGAACGACGATGATGCGACGATCTACGGCAAAAACAATGACTCCTTGCTTCTGTTCCTCCTCTTCTCTTTTTCTTATTCTCTCTTTTTCCTAATCGTGATCTCTTCTGTGGCTGCTGGCGGCTAGGGTTTTTCCTTGTCTACCGTGGCCAAGCACTACGTAGCAGGGCGGCTGCTAATTTTTTTACGTGTGCAAGGTTTATCGGAAACGGCAGGGCTACGAGAGGAGCAACGCTCCATTTTTTAGGGGGCGAGGGTAGGGATACAAGACTTTAGTCCTGATACGACTCGGTTCCTGGCTGCACAGGCTAGGCTCCTTTCAGGCGGTAGCAGCCGGACGGCACATGGCCTGAAGGCAGCGGTGATTCCGTCTCTTTTCACGTCTCTTCACAAACTGGTGTAATTTGATAGATTGTTGGGGGATGATAAGGCGATTCTGTTGAGGTTTCTGCTCACCTGAATCCTGATTTTCTTGATTACATCACAATTTTGTTGGCGTGTAGAGATCTGGATTGAATCTTTGTCAGACGGTTGCGATTTTGAGGAAATTAGACTGTGCACATCGATCTCTCAGCGGGGCACAAATTTTCAAGATAATTAAAGATGGCTTCAGCGAGATCACACGATGCACATTCTGGTGATGGTGATGCCTCTCCAAGAATGGCAAGATCACGGATGGAGGAGGCTCCTGGTAAACTGGACCTTACGGAGGAGGAGGCTACTCCTTTGGTTCTGGATGATGTCGTCGAGGGTCCTTGCCCAAAGTGGATGATCGCAGGCAAGGTACTTTACCGCAATATTTTTCATATTCAAACGATATCTAGCACTCTTAGCCCAGCATGGGGAAATCCAAGAGGATTGGAGTTTTGCTCGTTAGGTGAAAACATGTTTGTGGCAGAATTTGAATCTCAACGAGATCGAGATCGGGTAAGGGATGGCTCACCATGGCACGTTAGCAGGAATGCGGTGATCCTTGAGGAATTTTTTGAGCATATTCAACCTTCTGAACTGAAGCTTGATAAGCTGCAACTATGGGTTAGGATTCTGAACCTGCCGTTGAATATGAGAAATGCTACCTGGGGAAAAGTGATTGCTAGACAAATTGATAAAAATGCAGATTATGTGGCCTTTGATACTATGGGTGGATTTCTGTGGGCGAGGGTTACGGTGGATGTAACCAAGCCGTTTAGGAGAGGAATCTTGATTGATTCAGCAGCAAGGAAAAGCAAAGACTGGTATGAGATACAATATGAACATGTATGTGATGCTCTCCACTCACTTCAAAGAAAACTTTCTGTATTAGAATGGATTAGGCTTTTGCTACCCACAATTTCCAGTCAAGGCAAAAGGAATTTTAGCCAATGAGAGCAATATATTGGAGAGTAGTAAGTTGTAAACTAGGGACTTAGAAAAATTAAAACAGAGCAACTATTCATCATCTCATCTATGTGAATTTCAAATCATTCTTACTGCACATCATTTATTTTATTTGAAAACAAATATATCCTACATTTTTTATACGCAAGGTGGATGATGGGTAAGTGGAAAATAAATATGCAAACGGTGTGATACAATTTACCTCAAATGGGGGTTCTCCCCCAAGCTTGTTCCTCAATCACCTCCTTGATGAGGGTTGAACCCTTGATGAGGGAAGTATGCAGCGAGATCAGCTCGTTGTTGTTGTAGCGTAAAGTTGAAGTTGGTGAATTGAGCATCCTTGTGTTGTTGACAATCTTGGGTACCTTGGACATGCCATTGGAGAGTGTTGTAGATGTCGCCCGTTCTCACATCAATCTCTCCCATATGTCTAGTGAGATCCATCCTTCCTTGGCTATAGTCATGATGACTTCTAGCCGAAGAGGAACGACATCTTCTGATGGACATTGAAGGCAAGCTGCTAGAGCTTGAAGTGGATAGGGGCGGCTCCCATGTGACACCTAGCCATTCATGCCATGATGGGCCTATCGTACGATGGAGGTTGAGTCCATCCGGGTGCATCACCCATTGGATTCTCTTCCTCTTCGTACTCATGGACCGTGGAGGTTGTGGGAGGCATCGCTTCTCTCCTTGTACGGCTTCGAGTTACCCTGCCAGAGACATTACTTCTTCGTGCTTCCTCGATGGGAAGAAGGTCAATGTTTAGGCTCCGGCATTTGTACAAATGATAATCTGGGTTAGGTAACCGAATTTCATTGACAAAGCTGGGATAATAAAATAACAAAGAGCCATCTTGATCATGCTTAAGGGTATGTTTTTGCACTAAATAATCTTCATCAATTAATTCTCTTTCATTTTCAATATACTCAAATAAAGAATATTCTAGTGCTCCTACCCTATTAGCAATACGAGTAATCAATGAAGTGCATTCAATTGGCCCTGTTCTTGAAATGTAATCTAACCATTGTGTTATCATGGCAATAACTGCAGCATCTTTTATCTTTTTAATCATGACAAATAAAATTTTCAGCTCATCTCACGCACTATCCTTACATCTCCTCTAGGGAACATAGTCATAGCTAGCCATCTATTCATGAAGCGTAACGTAGGGTTGTGTAAGTGGCTATTCCTAGGTGCACTACATCTAACCTCGCAAGTTAAATCTTGCCAAAAATTATGTTTGTTAAACTTAGGCAAAGCGTCTAAATCTAGCAAACAACGTTTATGGAAGCCTGGGATTTCACTTAATTCTTTCCATAGCATATTGTATTCTTTTTAAAATAATGTAAAAGCAATACCATCAAATCCTATTTTGAGTGTGCGAAGAAATAATATGGAGAGAAGGTGTGAACCTCTCTCCTCCATGTGAGCAAAGTTTTCCCATCCTAGTGCACGCCAAACGAAAAAGAAAGAATCCTTACCAATTTTGGAGATCAAATCCGGATCATAATCTTTCGTATGAGAAAACTCACAATCTTGGAGGAGCTTGCGAGCTTGATCTTCAAGTTCACTTGGTATGTCGAGGTCATCGTCGTGAAGAAGTTGATGAGGGTTGCTTCTCTCACCCATGGGAGTGTCTTCACCTACACTCCCCCTCCATGAACTTGGTGTAGCAACAGAAGCGGGGCGTGCACTTGAGTCTCCACCATGGCTTGATCTTGCAGCCTCCTTCCTCTTTCCAAACAACCAATTTATCCCTTTCATGGCCACAACAAACAAGAACACAACAAGGCAAAAACTCGAACGAGGTAATGTTAGCAAAAGCAAAACCCCGGACGAATTTTCCCTTCAAGAACTTGAGAGCAAATTGGATATGCAAGCAAAAGCAAATCTTTTTGAGTTGGGAGTTGATCAAGAGCACTTCAATGAAGAGCAAGAAAAACAATGTGAGCAAGAGTGACTTTGGTAGGTATGAAATGAGGTGAAGTGTGAGGAGAAGTGCCCCCTCACGACCACCATTTTCTCCCTTTTGGTAGGTGGCTTCCAAACGGCTATGAGATTAGCACGTTGGTGAATTACTACTTTTGCAACTCAGAATTATTTTTTTCTAAAAAAACACTTTTTCAAACCCAACCATTTTCTTTTTTTTGAAAAATAAAGAAATAAAAATGATAGTTGAGAATATAAGATTCTCAACTTAATAAGAAAATCAAATATGCAGTGGGGAAGACCAAACAAAATGGGGAAAACCAAATAAAGAGAAAAGAGAAGCAAAGAAAAGGATAAATACCAATTTAACCTATTTGCTGGGTCTCACCACCGTCCGATGAGATGGACATTCCTCCTTCGTTTCTTGACATCCAGGCCCGGAGGGATGGGATCGGATGGCTTGTGTTGCTTCTTCCGCCATACCTTCTTTGACGGTTTGGTGGACTTGGGCGTTTGGAGAGGCCCAGACTTCTCCGTCATCTTGGGGTGTCGGCGAGGACGATAAGACGGGTTTTCTGCATGGATAAAATTTGTCATGAACAATGAGCAGGTCCACCTTTGGAAGTGTGATTTTGACCTCTTGATTGTGTTTAACATTCAACCCATACTTCATACGGATTATGGAGCATTGCTCCAACTTTGCTCGAAAGTTAAACTTCTCCTTGCCATTGATATAGAACTGGATTTCTCCAGCTCCCACATCTATGCGAGCCTTCACAGTGCTAAGGAACGGTCACCCAAGAATGAACGGCGTATCCATCTCGACCTCCATGTCGAGCACCACAAAATCCATGGGTATGAAGCAATTCCGGATTTTCACTGGAACATCTTCAGCGGTACCCGCCAGATAACAGATTGAATAATCAGCCAGTTGGAGCTACATTGGTGTTGGAGTAAGTTCTGTGAAGTTCGGCTGGCCGAAAACACCCTTGGGCATCACACTACCACTTGCTCCAAGGTCACAAAGGGCCTTGTCAAAGCGGTGAGCCCCAATCAAGCACGAAATTGTAGGACATCCATGGTCCTTCAACGAGTTGCCTCCTTGTAGAGAAATCATATTGGCACTTTCCCCATGAGGTTCAAGCTGTTCTGACATCTTGCCATTCTCCACTGCAGGAACAACAACATCCAGTTAAGCCAACTGAGTTTCCAAAAGTTTGTTGAAACTCAGTTGATTCTTGAAGGCCGAGGATAGTCCTTCAATCTTGGCATTAATGCCCTCTATGGTATTGTCATTGGCCGACAACTTCTTCGATATAGTGTCATTGATCTTCAGCTAGCCAATGACAAGTTCTCTCAAGTTGGACTGGTTTCCATTATTGTCATTGTTGTTGTACCCTCCTTGAAAGAATGGGCGTGGTTGGCCCCACCCTTGACCTCCTGGACGATAGCCATTGTTGTTTCCATTGTTGGCTATGTATAGGGCATCCTCACGGGTTTTTGGACAGTCACTGCCCAAATTGCCCGTGTTGCTACAGACTTTACAAGTGATGTGAGAGTCTAAGGCATAGGTATTGCCACATACCTCACCATTGCTTTGTCCATCAATCTTTTTCATAAGGAGGTCCATTTTGGCAGCGATGATGTCCACCTCCTTCGAGGTGTGCATGCCTCGCTGGTGGGTATGGAGACGCTCGCCGCTCCAACCCATGTTTGAAACCATCTTCTCACTCAAATATTTGGCTTTGGGCACTGTCAATGAGAAGAAGGCACCTCCAGCAGTAGAATCAACATGGTCACGGGCGGAAGGGGTCAACCGTTGTAGAAGTTTGCGATGATGAGCCAATTATCCTTCCCATGGTAGATATAGGCTAGGATGTACTCCTGAAGCCTTTCCCAAGCCTCGGGAATAGATTCCTTGGCATCTTGCTGGAGGCGGGAAATTGTTCCACGTTGGGAAAACTTGACGAGGAATGCCGTAGAACATTTCTCCCAAGTGTCTACAGCACTTCAGTTCGGGTAGAACCACTGTTCGCTCTCTTAAGAAGAGAGAACGGAAATAACCTAAGATGGACAGCATAGGGAGGTACATCCTTGATCTTAAAAGTGCTATAGATCTCAAGGAACTGTTGCAGGTGAGCACTTGCATACTCGTTAGCCTTCATACAAAATGGCTTGGCTTGAACCATAGTAATAAGGCCAGTCTTGATTTTGATGTTTACGTCTCCCGTGTTAACAGTGGGACCAACAAGCACATTGTTAGCAGAGGGAGCCTGTCGGAGTCTAGTTCTGGCAATTCTCACGGTACTACTGTTAGTAGTCCGCGGAGTTTCTTAGTTTGGTTGGGGTGCGCAGAAATTCAGAACAAGATGGCAACTTGACATGAGGATTTATGTGGTTCGGGCCGCCTGAGCATAATACCCTACTCCACGGATGTGTGTTGTTGTTGTATTGAGCGTCTGAGCGGTTGTGTGTGAGAGAGGCCAAAAAAGTATCTAGCCAGTCTAAGCCTGTCTCCAGCGCGTGTCCCCCTATGTATCGCTCGGCCAGTCCTTTTATAGTACAAGGACTGTCCATTACATCATCAGCCTGGCCTGACATGTGGCCCTGGCTGTTACTGATGCTTAATACATAGTGAATGTACTTAATTCCCCTTAACAGCATGGTAACGCACCTTGATGGTGGCGTTACTGATATTAAGGGTCATCCGATCGTGTGTCATTAAGATAGCATTAATGACACCTAATCAGGTCTTGAAGTTTTTAATGTCCCTTGAAGGACAGAGATGTTGGAGGTCCACCAATCTGCCTGTTGAGGTTGAAGGTCCGGTGGTTGGACGCGTGGTAGCTTCGGAGCTTATCGTCTTGGACGAGTAGGTCCGGTGCTGTTGTACACGTGTCAGTACCGGAGCTTCCCTCTGTCGGGGGTTAGGTCCGGGGGTGCCACAAAGGTATCTAGCCGGAGCATTCCCATGTAGGGATTGTAGCTTCGGTTTTACGATACACGTGGCGGGATTGGAACTAACCATACGAGGGAGGCAGGTCCGGTTCCGAGTGACACGTTGGGCCTTCGGGGGTCTTCAACACAGATATGTGGAGTTCCTTTGCACTCTTTGCAGTTCCAAGGGATATCCGATACGCAGGGTACCGATAGTGGCCCCTTGGGCCCACCTTTGGGAGAGACCTTTTGGATTAAGTCATTGTGCCGGAGGTAGGTCCATCTTTCGATTTCTGCGCCGTGTCTTCAAGGGTTTTTGGATGTGCCGTTGAGGTGGTAGTTCGCAGTTAAACCATCGCCGCGTGGCATCTTCAGGACGTGGCAGGTGAGATCTGCGCATGTGGATCTCACGCAATTGATGGTCACTAGTTCCCAATACGAAAATTGTATCGCTTCCGCGCGCCCTGTCAGGCCGCTGTCCTCGGGTTTCCCGCCTCTCATCATGACAATTGTTCGCCTGGGGTAAGGACCTCGATTTGATCGTCTGGGTGGCCCCGGGCCCCCTTATCATTGGCAGGGTGAAATTTTTGAATTGTATCCTTGGTCCTTTTGCGGTTTCCATCCAAGCGTTGCGGGGGCTTACTTAAGAAGGAAAGCGTGCACGGTTTGGGGATTCCTTACACCTTCATTTGAACTTGCGCTCGAATCTTCCAAACTTTTGCTTGCTTTTCCTCTCTCGCCTCGCCGTGCTGCGATGGAGTTGGGTCTCCGCAAGAGCCGTCTCACGACTGATGATGATTTGAAGAAGGTCCGCACCAACATGGGGTGGTCCAGAGACTCCTTCAACCACCCGGTCCGCGCTGGCGAGCTCCCGTTCAAGAAGAAGCGCGGCGGCAACATGGTGTACTTTTCTGTGTATGCCATGGTGGGACTAATCCCACCTTTCTCATCTTTCCTCTTGATATTGTTAGACTTCTATGGTCTGCAGTTGTACCACCTTGTCCCCCACTCTATTCCTCTTATGTCAACATTTGTCCACTTTTGCTAGATGTGGGTGGGTATTCCCCCCCCCCCCCTTTGAGCTTTTACATACCTTCTTCACCATCCACATCACCGGCAAGAGTAACGAGTATCTTGGCTTCTACTATTTTGTGAAGCGCAAGAATTGCCCCTACAAGTACTTGAGGTCGTTCCCTTCCGGCAAGTGGGACAACTGGAAGAGGGATTGGATTATCGTCACGACAGAGGAGCACGAGAAGCTGGAGCTACCTGAAGGTCTTCCTAATGTTGACATCGACGCCTGGAGTGAGGTTCCAGTGTTGTCAGAGGCCTTCAACCCTACCCTGACCAGGATCCGCCAATGTGTGGAAGGAGGGGTGACCCCACAGACAGTCTTCTGCAACTTCCTGGTCAACAGATGGGCTCCATTGAAGAAGAGGGAGAATCTCGCCTGGGCCCTCGACAGCGTGATGGACGATGACCGGATTGAAACCGGTTTGAAGTCCAATTTGGAAGGCTCTGCTTTGGAGCTTCATCTCAAGAAGTTCCAGCATGGCATTGACGTTAAGGGCGACGACTTAACTCCGCCGGCGGCTTTCCTCCCTTTGAGCATGGAGGCGAAGTTCAGCAGGGAGCTCCAGTGGAAGATGCCGGTGCTTGACGACCTCGGTGAGGTAGAGAGGCATCCAACCACCAGATTTGTGATTCTCGGAGCTTCCGAGGGTGGCCCTGCTTCCGCCCCGAGACCAAGAACTGAAGTTAAGGCAAGGGCAAAGAGTTGGCGGAGCCCTCCAGCCGAAGGAGGAAGTTGAAGCACTCTGACGGGAGGCCCATCAGACCCGCTCCTTCCACAACAGCTCCTTCTCCCCAACGGGGGAGGTCTTCGACGGCGACAACAACTCCAGCATCGGCGTCTCCACAGAATGTCAGCTCTGCCCAGCTGACTTCGGCGCTGGGACCAGCTAAGGGCTGTAGGTCCGAGGATCCTTCCAAATCGAGGAAGGCCCCAACCAAGACGTCGCTGACGGTGGAAGTAAGCTCCGAAGAGCCTTCCGGAGCTACTACCCCAGTTGCGGCTAGGTCGGGCTCTTAGCGTCCGACAAAGAGGTTCCGCGCTAGCTGGAGCAGAAGCCTCCCAAGATAAATTTCCCTTTTTACCTTAATTGATTGTTTTTGTTGTAACCATATTTTGAGTTTCTTTGTCCTTCATCCACAGGGTCTGAAAAAAAGGGTCTGAAGCTCCGGTTCTTGTTACAGCAGCTGATGTTGTACAAGCGGAGGCTCCGGCTCCAATTCCATCACCACCCCAGGTGGTAGCTAAGGTCACGGCAGCTCCGGCGCCAGCTGTCGTGGTTCTCGACTCATCTCCCGAAGCTCCTATGGTAGCGCCGGACCACGGGAATGAAGATGTACCAGTGGCACCAGCTCCGGAAGTTGAAGCTTCGGTTTTGGATGCTGTTATGACGGACGCTCCAGCTCGCATAGGTAGCTGTAGTTCCAGCCTTAGGGCCGGATGTTATTGAAGCCCCGGCAGTGGAGCCAGTGGTTCATGAAGTTCCGACGCTTGAGCCGGTTGTCGTGGAGGTGCCGGCACCCGAACCTGTGGAGGTCGAAGCACCGGCGCCTGAACCGGCAGTGGAGGAGGCAGCAGCGCTAGAGCCGGAGGTGGCCTCAGCTCCGGCTAAGTCTTCAATGCCTACCCCGGAGGTGGTAGTTCCAAAGGTACCCGTGTCTGAGCCAGGGTGCAAAGACGAAGCGGCCGGTCCTCTGCCTGAGGGACCAGTTGCTGATGAACTGGCGGCAGGACCTTCGGAGCTGATTCCGGAGGTAGAAGCTCCTGTTGCCGGACCTTCCTCGTCGATGACTTAGGCACTCCCGGGGGGCGGCCCTAGTGCCGCGGAAGCTCAGGTGAGCAGTCTTGTAGAGTGGGACCCAATTTTTGTTATGGAGAACCCGCTGGAGTCAGTGGAGAGGACCCCGGGAGGTCCGAAGACAATCCCCCTATCGTTATCCATCGACAATGCCTGCTCCAGCCTTCGTCAGGTCCAACTTGCCATTTATCACGACAGCAAGGCCCTCAAGGAGGAGCGCCAAACCCTTAGGAGGTGGTGCAACCGGCTCCAATTCGAGACCAAGCTGGCGCAAGCAAGGCTGGCCAATGACAACGAGTGGGTCAAGAGGGAGAAGGCCCGGATGGAGTACTGGGGCTAGCCGCTGGACGAGAGGGAAAGCATGGTGCGATCCCTCGACAATTAGTCCCGGGCTATACACGAACAAGCAGTGGCTGCTAATGAAGTAGCGAATGGTTGCCAGGAGAAGCTCAGTACCATCCACGAAAGCCTTGTCAAGCGCCGGGAGGCTCTTGAGGAGTGAGAGAAAAAGCTCGAAGATGAAGAGCAAAAACTCCTGGAGCTGAGGGTTTACCTCGTGAAGAGGGAGGAGGAGCTCGCCCAGAGGCTGGCTTTGGGTGACAAGAGCCTTGCGGAGCGCACCCAAAAGCTGGAGGAGCACTGCAAGAGTGAGGAGGAGAAGGCCTGTCAGTGGGGACATGACCTTACCAAAAGGGAGGACGAAGTCGCTGCCAGGGAGAAGAAGGTGCGAGGCAGGGAGAAAGACGTGGTTGACCGCCGGAACAAGATCCATGTCTGAGAGAAGGAGCTTGCCAACCCTGAAAAGCATGTTGCTTAGGGTATTCAGCAGCACGCCAAGGAGGTTGAGCGCCTTGCCTGGGAGGGTTCAGAGCTTGCGGCGGCCAAGAGGTCCTTGGAAGAGATTCGAGGCTCAAGGGCTGCAGAGTCCCAACAAGTATAGGACTTCTTGGGCAAAGCCAATGACGCGCTGACACCACTAGGCTTTAGTCCCGTGCGTCCGAATGATCCGAAGCCAGAGCTGGACCGTGTGTTGAAGGTGCTGAGCTCGGCTGGCAACAAACTCAACAAGATGGGTGATGTCATCGCGGATCAGTTGGAAACTGAAGGAAAATCCCTTGCACAGAACGTCGAAGAATACATACTGACGTGCTACACAAGCCGGGATCCTCATTTCCCACTAGATCCGGTGCTTGAAGGTCCCATCGATTGAGAGGGAGATGCCGCCAAGACCAGCGTGTCGGAGGTTGCCCAGAAGGTTGCCTAGTTCTTCCGTAAAATTTAGGACTTCCTCCTTGTAGCTCCCAATTGTATCTTCTCTTCTTTTCTCCAATTTTGTAATCTCTTGTCCTCATATGAGTGAAATCCAAGAAATTTATGAATTTCATTTTTTGTCTTCAACCTTTGTCTCACTTGGCCCTCTAGTAGATGTACACAATTTCATTCCGAACATGTACCAAGAGGATGTAGCATTTTGTTGAAGACTTGAGTACTTCGAACATGTATAGTATTGGTCTGAAGTCGTCGACAGCAGAGGCCCCCTGAGGTTGTCGGAGCTTAGTAGCTTCGGCAGCGACCATTGTCAACACGTAGAGCATCGACAGCAGACCCCATTAGGTGTCCTTCTACCATCTTTTCTTCACGTTGATGGTTGGCCCCCTGGATTTGTCGGAACTTGATAGCTCTGGTGACACCTACTATCAATGTTTAAAACATCGACAATGGGCCACCTTAGGGGATGTCGAAGCTTTGATAGCTCCGGCATCATCCAACATCATCATGAGATTTTTATTTTTCCTGCACACTGAAGTCAAGAAAAATAGTAAAATCCATTTCTTAACTATAACTCATTTGCGGCTTACTATTCCCAAATGAAATTTTTAGGTCGACTGCAATTCTATATACAATCAAGTGCATTTGTTTATTTTCTCTAGGTCCGATCATTTTTTGGACTCACCTTACTTAGGCCTGCCGGGGTGTTCGTAGAGTGGCGTACTTAGGATGCATGAACAGGCTAAGTCGATAGCACACTCCGGACCCAGATTGGCTTGGTGTTCAGGCGAGTAGGCCATTCAACAATGTTAAGACCCGAAAGAATTAATAGTGCAATTGAATTATACATGAATTTTTTGAGCTAAAGTTTCTTGAGAATTGCACAACTTTCTTATAGACAAGAAAGAGAAAAAAAAGAATGAGCTTGTACAAAATAAATGCACATGGATTCTGTTTTCACATAATGATGTCTTTCATTATAGGTCTAGGGTACAGGGGAGACAAGTACACTCTTAGGGTACAGAACCAGGCTAAGTGTGTTGCATTTCTTGTTTGACCCAGGGTAACTAGCCACACTTTTAGTTCTGAGACTGTGTCAAGTGTTGCTTGAACTTTGCGGACCTTTCGAGAAAGGTCCGACTATCGTCCCGGAGGAGTTACCGGACTTTGTACAATGACGCTATAACATACATCATATGTAATTACAGACTCACCTCCGTGATATAAGCGTAGAACTTACGGAGGTGCTCAATGTTCCAAGGATTAGGGAGCGGTGTCCCATCCTCGGTTGCCAAGCGAACGCATCTGGGACGAGATACTTTGATCACTCGAAAGGGTCCTTCCCAGCTGGGGGAAAGTTTGTTTAACCGTTCTCGAGTTTGTAATCTCCGTAGCACCAGAACACCTTCCTCGAGCTGTCAGTTATGCACATGCCTTTGGTGATAGCGCCGGAGCGCTTAGCGGTATCGTGCATTTCGAACAGCTGCTCGACACCTTCCCTCTTCAATGAGGTCAAGGTCTTCACGACGGAGCTGGTCCTGCGTGGCTTCATCGAAGGTCCAGACCCGGAGCGACCCCAAGGTGATTTCAGGAGGAAGGACTGCTTCAGCTCCGTAGACCAGGAAGAAGGGTGTCTCTCCAGTTGACAAGTTTGGAGTTGTCCTGTTTGCCCACAAGGTGGGCGGAAGCTCTTCAATCTAGTTGGCTCCATGTTTTTTCAGGCGCTCATATGTGCGTGTGTTGAGTCCTTTTAGGATTTCTGCATTTGCTGTCTCAGCTTGGCCATTGCTGGTCGGGTTAGCTATGGAAGCGTAGCTGACTTGAATGTCGAGGTCTCCGCAATATCCTTGGAATGGAGAACTTGTGAATTGGATCCTATTGTCAGTTATGATCTTGTTTGGGACTCCAAATCTGCATACTATGGACTGCAAGAAATTGATAGCTGATTGTTTGTTTATTGTCACAACTGAAGTTGCTTCCGGCCACTTGGTGAACTTGTCGATGGCGACATACAGGAACTTGTAACCTCCGACGGAAAGGTCCCAAAATATCCATACCCCACACAATGAATGGCCATGTCGGAGGTAATATTTGTAGTGGTTGAGTTGGTGTGTGAATTTGCATCGCATGAAACTGGCATGCTTCACATTTCTTCACTAGCTCGATTGCATCCTGGAGTTTTGTAGGCAAGTAAAAACCATGTTGGAAGGCTTTACCGACCAACGTGGGGGAAGACGCATGGTTCCAGCACTTGCCTCTGTGGATATCCGTGAGGAGCTCATGGCCTTCTTCCCTTGTAATGCACTGCATTAGGACGCTGTTGGCACCATGCCGGTAGAGATCCCCTTCTACCAGTTTGTATCTTTTAGCCAATCTGACTATCCGGTCAGTAGATACATTGTCTTCAGGAATGATGTTGTCTTTCATGTAGCTCTGGATCTCCGAGATCCATGCATCGGACCTAACTTGAGCTTCTGAGTCTTGCGTGCTGGGTTGCTCGTAGCTTCCTGCAGCACCTACAACCCTTGATGGACGCCATGGTAACAGGGCCATCGGGACCGCCAACTTCGAGGTGCCGGTCTCGCCCCCTTCGCTCAGTTCGGCAGGCTGAGCAGTTGGTCTTGACAATCTCCGGATGAAGGTTCCGTCGGGAGCCAGAGCTCCGGTTGAAGCTTTCGTCAAGAGTTCGTCAGCTTCATCGTTGTTGAGACGCTGGACATGGCAAAGATCCAGGACATCTAAATCATTTTGAAGCTTCTGGACTTCAAGAAGATATGCAGCTAATTGAGGGTTGTTGCAACAGCATTCACCTTTAACTTGTTTTATAATGAGCTGCGAATTACCCTTTACCAACAACTGCTTGACACTATATGATAGTGCCACCTTGAGCCCATAGATTAGTGATTCATACTCCACCATGTTGTTGGTCGCCTTGAAGTCAAGGTCAACCATGTATTTGACCTCCTCCCCGGTTGGAGAGAGGAGAAGGATTCCAGCTCTGGCCCCCTACTTCTGCATGGAGCCGTCAAAGTAGAGAGTCCAGTGAGGCTCAGTGAAGACTGGAACCTTGAGTTCTGGCTTCTGCTCACTGGGGCCCCCAGGATTTGATGGAGAGGGGGTCCATTCCGCCACAAAGTTTGCCGATGCTTGACTCTTGATCGCTTGTCTTCAGACAAATTCAAGATCGAACTCGGCCAATTCCGCTGCCCACTTTGGAATGTTCCCAGTAGAGTTGGGGTTATGCAAGATTGCACGCAGTGGATAAGAGGTTACCACTGAAATCTTGTGATCTTGGAAGTAGTGACGAAGATTCCTAGAGGCAATAAGAAGTGAATAGAGCAGCTTATGCACCTCTAAGTACCGAGTCTTGGCGTCATGAAGTACCTCGCTGATGAAGTACACTTGGCGCTGGACTGTCCGGACCCTCTCGGAGGGGCCCGGAGCTTCCTCCTCACCAACTCGGACCCTCCCGGAGTGGCCCGGACCTTCTTCGAGGTCCTCCACGTTAATGCTAGAGGAACCCAGAGCTTCTTCTGATGTGACCCGGACCTTCCCGGAAGGGTCCGGATCTTCTTTTTTAGCAACAGTAACTCCTTCATTTGAAGGAGGTTGATCCTCTGACTTCTCGCCTTGAGGATCCGGATCTGGGGGCTCGGACCCAGACTCGCCTTGAGGTAGCCCCGGACCTTCCCAGAGGGGTCCGTATTCGTGAACTGGAGATGGTTCTGGTCCTTTTGCAACCAGGACCATGCTGACAACTTCGTCAGTTGCTGAAATGTAAAGCAGAAGTGGCTCACCAGGATTTGGAGCTACCAAAGTTGGTAGAGTGGTGAGGAGCTGCTTCAGCTCTTGGAATGCCTTTTCTGCTTCTTCAGACCATTGGAATGGTCCGTACTTCCTTAATAATTTGAAGAAGGGTAGCGCCCGTTCCGCCAGTCTTGAGATGAATCGGCTGAGAGCAGCTAGACATCCAGTCAGCTTCTGGACATCCTTGATGCGAGCTGGTTGTCGCATGTCTTCAATAGCTTTAATCTTCGCCGGATTCACCTCTATTCCTCGGTGGTTCACGAAGAATCCAAGAAGCTTTCCGGAGCTAACTCCAAAGACACACTTGTCTGGGTTCAGCTTTGTGCGTCTGATTCGCAACTTGTCAAAGACAGCTTGCAAGGTGTCAAGAAATGACGCCTTGTTCTTGATCATGATGACGATGTCATCGAGGTACACTTCCACTACATCTATAATGAGCTCTCCAAAAGTTTTGTACATAGCTCGCACAAACGTTGAAGCAGTGTTTTTGAGACCGAATGGCATGGTAGTGTAACAGTACAATCCATCTACTGTGATGAAGGCAGTATGTCTTCATCTTCCTTAGACATTCTGATTTGATGACACCCAAAATATGCGTCTAGGAAACACAGTAATTCACACCAGGAGGTGGAATCCACTATCTGATCTATTCTAGGTAGTGGAAATGGATCCTTTGTGCATGCCTTATTTAGTGTTGTGTAGTCGGTACACATCTGAAGCTTCCCGCCGGCCATAGGTACAACGACTAGGTTTGCCATCCATTTTGGGTGGAAGACTTCCCGGTTGAATCCAGCTTCGAGCAACTTTATCACTTCTTCGCGTATGAAGTTATGTTGCTCTACTGATTGCTTCTGAGCACTATGATGTACAGGTCGAGCATTGGGATAAATCTTCAGATTGTGCTCAATCACTTCCCTAGGTATCCCAGGCATTTGTGATGGTTGCCAGGCAAACACGTCGACATTAGCTCGGAGGAAAGTGATGAGCGCGAGTTCCTATTTGTCATTCAGACCTCCCGATATACGAGTGGTATGAGCAACGTCAGAACTAATTTGGACAACTTTGACAGGAATGTCAGTGTCGCTGCTTGGTTGCACACGAGGTGCAGAAGTTGAGCCTCGATGACGAATGCTCCAGGGCTTCGGAGCTTGCTCCTTTCCAGATTCTTCCTCCTGCGCCGTAGCAAGCGCGTGGAGTTCTTCTAGAGCAGTAACTCCGGCGGTGCGGTTTTCGCGGATCTAGAGAACGCCTGAGGGTGTTGGCATCTTCAACACCAAGTAGCCATAATGAGCAGCAGCCATGAATTTGTACAAAGTTGGCCTGCCCAAGATGGCGTTTAATAGTAAGTTGATATGCGCCACGTCGAAGACCAACTTATCGGTCCCGTAATTCTCCCGAGTTCCGAAGGTCACCGGAAGAGTAATGGCATCGAGTGGAGTTATGGCCCCTGGAACTACTCCTGAGAAGGGTCGGGAGGGGCGAAGATCCGAAGGTCGGAGCTAAAGCTTGACGAAGGCTTTGAAGCTTATGAGGTTTAGCCCCGAACCTCCGTCCACCATTACATGGTGGAGATGGATGTTATTGATGGTCGGAGATACCATCAGCGGAAGTTGACCAGCTCCGATCACGTTCCAAGGGCAGTCCGAAGCATCAAAGGTGATGGCAGTATCCATCCACTTCAGATGAGGCTCCGCCCTGGAGGTGGGAGCTATAGAGGCCATGTCCCGCCGCATTGTCTTGAGGACACGATAGGAAGTGATGTTCCACGAACCACCAAAGATGGTGTTCATGGTCTTCCGATGCTCGTTGTCAGAGACGTCGGAGTCGTCGTCAACGGAGGTGTAAACAGCCTTCAAGACCTTTTTAGGGTCCTGAAAGCCTAACTCCTATTCAGCCAGAGCTTCGTTGACTTTTTGTTTTCCTTCTCTTTGATCGAAAGGAGCTTCTTCCCAACACTTGTTGTAGTGCTCGGCGAGGTTCTGGACCTCTCGGTAGTTTTTCAGTTTGTGCCTGTCTGTCTTGTGTATGGGGCACCACATCTTGGAGCTGCCACCGTCTTCAGATGACGGCCAACGTCGTTTCTCGGGGCGTGGCCCCCAGCCACCTAGAGCAGCGGCGGCAGTGGCAGTAGGTGTGCCAGCTGACAGCTTCTTCTTGTCGTTATACTTTTTCTTCTTCTTGCCACTCCCAGAGGTAGTGTCTTCACCCTTGGAGGATTTTTTGTTGGCCTCCGGAGGTGGTTGGGAGTGCATTTCACGGTCCTCTGCAACCTTAGCATACTTGTCTGCAAAGCTGATGAGTTTCGTGACGCTGGTGACTTCCTTGGTCGCCAGCTTCTCCAGCATCTTCTTATCTCGAACACCGTGCCTGAGTGCTACAATAACAGAAGCGCTTGAGATAGAAGGAATGGTATTTCGTACCTAGGAGAACCTCTGGATGAAAGATCGCAAGGACTCTCCCCCTTTTTGCTTGACAAAAAGAAAAAAGATCCAGTTCTGTGCCTGGTCGGGTGTATGAGCTCTCGAAATTGGCGGTGAACTGTTGGCACAACTCCGCCCAACTATTGATGGAGTCAGGAGAAAGACTCATGAACCAAGACCTGGCGGTCCAAGTCAAAGCCACAAGGAAATAATTGTCCATCACAACCACTTTCCCCCAGCAGCAAGAATAACGGTGGAGTAGATTTGAAGAAATTCGGCGGGATTGACAGTCCCGTCAAATTTCTCTAGCAGGTGAGGTCGGAACTTCTGCGACCATCTGACTATGCGTAGGTGCATGGCCAAGGCAGAACAACCTACTCCTACTCCCTCAGAAGCAGGACTGTCCCAAGCCTCTCGCCTCTCGCGAGCGCGCTCAATGTGGACGCGGTCGTCCTATTGCCGGTAATGATGATTGAGCTTCCCATAGAGGTCGTGAGTCGAAAGCCTCGTTATCGTGTGAGTAAGTCGTGCCCCGGAAGGCAGCGACGTCGCCTATTGAGATGCAGCACGCCTCCTGTGTTGTGAAGCTTGTGGACTGTGTCTACCCGACAAGGTCTGATGCTGTGATGGGGCCTGCCCTGAGGGGGGAGGACCTTGATTGCTGATGCGATCGGCTGCTACTGCAACCAGATGATCCACATCACCTCTCCACTGCTCCATCGCACCCTGGGGTGCTCCTCGAGGCCTGGAGGTGGTGGAAGTTGGAGAAAAGCACACGCAACATTAAGCGCATGTTTAGGGTTGTTGTTCGCCGATGCAGTGATCGATGTGGACACCCCATCTCGACGTCCAGCTTGATTCGTCAGAGCGGATGGTGGCGGTGGTGGCATGATTCCTTCTTGAGCTACATCACCTGTTGGCTGCTGCATGTTGGAGGGATTGCATCTAGCAGGTTGCTCAGCGTGGTTACTGTTGGACGATCCAGCAGCAAAATTAACCATCTTTGAATCTCAGGCGCCCCCCTTCCTGGCGCGCCAACTGTTGGAGTCTGGTTCCGGCAATTCTCCCGGTACTACTGTTAGTAGCCCGCGAAGTTTCTTAGTTCGGTTGGGGCACGCGGAAATTTAGAGCAAGATGGTGACTTGACACGAGGATTTACGTGGTTTGGGCCGCCTAAGCGTAATACCCTACTCCACGGGTGTGTGTTGTTGTTGTATTGAGCGTCTGAGCGCTTGTGTGTGAGAGAGGCCAAAAAAGTCTCTAGCCATTCTCAGCCTGTCTCCAGCGTGTGTCCCCCTGTGTATCGCTCGACCAGTCCTTTTATAGTACAAGGACTATCCATTACATCATCAGCCTGGCCCGACATGTGGCCCTGGCGGTTACTGATGCTTAATACAGAGTTAATGTACTCAATTCCCCTTAACAGCAAGGTAACACACCTTGATGGTGGCGTTACTGGTATTAAGGGTCCTTCGATCGTGTGTCATTAAGATTGCATTAATGACACATAATTAGGTCTTGAAGTTTTTAATGTCCCTTGAAGGTCCGAGCCGTTGGAAGTCCACCAATCTGCCTGTTGAGGTTGAAGGTCCGGCGGTTGGGCGCGTGGCAGCTCCGGAGCTTATCGTCTTGGACGAGTAGGTCCGGTGCTGTTGTACACATGTCGGTACCGGAGCTTCCCTCTGTGGGGGGTTAGCTCCGGGAGTGACACACATGTATCTAGCCGGAGCATTCCCATGAAGGGATTGTAGCTGCAGTTTTAGGATACACGTGGCGGCATTGGAACTAACCATACGAGGGAGGCAGGTCCGGTTCCGAGTGACACGTGGGGCCTTCGGGGGTCTTCAACACAGATATGTGGAGTTCCTTTGCACTCTTTGCAGTTCCAAGGGATATCCGGTACGTAGGGTACCGACAGAGCCGAAAACTCACGAAGGGTCTTCTAGGCCATTAGCATTTCAGTTGTTTGTGCAGTTGTGCTGTCTTCCTTTGCTGCTCGAAGCTTCAAAGGAGTAACGACACGAGGTCAATCCCTCAGAAAAGATTCGGGATCTTCAACCAAGTTTTCCGGCAAGCGGAAACCATACATACACTACCTGTTTTCACATAGAATGCAAAACCAAAGAAGGTTCATCCTACTAAAACCTACTAGGGTCCTATCCTATACACCCAATCATGCAATACTTTTGCTGCCTTCCCCGACAACGATGCCAGATGGATAAATGATAATTGGAGTGGTTCCTACGCACTACTAAAATTTCATCTCTAGCAGTGGTGAGAGAAATGCTTGTTAATAGATTTTAGATTATACATATAAATCTGCAAGTGCACAAAAACTATCGATGTAGCATTTCCCCTCTAAGAGTATTCCCAAAGGGTGTCATTTATATTATCCCAAAGGAAGGCTAGATGGAAGAAAAGCAATAATCAAGTGGATATGCTAGGTTGGTCTAGGTAGGGTTCTAGCAAGGATGGATAAATGATAATTGGAGTAGTGTGACATACACAAGAGCATTCTATCCTAAGGGGATAAATGAGGTTAAGGGGGACTAGGCTATGGGTTAGTTAGAGACTCCTACGATGCTTCTAATGTACATATACATAGCTTATGTTAGTTACTAATGATCATGCCAATTATGAATTCTCATGCTAAGTGGATTAACACATCGGGCACAAGTTTACCCCAAGCAATACTAGGACGACTCCCTCCAAGTCCTTTGGCATCGCCAAAAGTGGAGGATTACGAAGGACAGATAGTGTTGTCACCACCTACTGCCTACCTCTTCAATCCGTGGGTCTACGAGACATTCAATGCTACTCTCTATCCTAGCACCACGCTAGCATATGAAGTAATTACCTTAGAAGCCTAGGCACAAGCCATCCTAAGACAATGAACTAAATCATCGTTGAACCAATGTTAATTCATAGCATAAGTGATTCATGTTAACATACCCATGTCATATCTAATTAGACTATAGTGGGGGTTTGTAGTGTTTATGATGATATAATGTCAATGATATAGCATAATCATAAATACTACTTCTATAACATACATGGAATCCACAATGAAACAAGAAATGCTTCATCCAAGTATATGAACAATGGAAGACTAAAGGTAACATCATTATTAAAAGCAATGTCACAAATACAAATAGGAATATAAGAGCCATACCTTTACCAATTAGGAATTGGGAAGAGACTCCTTCTACTCCTCTCCTACTTGGACTATGGACTAGAGACTTTCCTCTCTACAGCCTATACTCCTCTAAACCTATGGAGAGTAGTGGATACAATGGATGAATACTCAAGTGGTGTCTGTTGAATTGAGGGGTGAGGGGTCCTAGGATAAGGGTCGTTTCCACCACCAAAAGCGCGCGAATTAGTCATCCATGACCTCTTCAAGCCGAGAGGAGCCAACACGTGGCGTTTGACCGCGTTTGGTACCACGACCTAGTCAGCCAACTAGGAGGATCAGCCAACCTTGTCTTGGCTCCTTTTGCGGTGCGCTTCCTCCAGATCTCTACCAGGTGGGTCCCATTGATCGATATTGGAGCTACACCATTGGATGGCCTCAGATACTTCTGTTTGTGGGACATTTGATCCATGTGGTGCCACATGAAATCGCTCGATTGGCTAGAATGATATTTTATAGGATCCATCCCCTTGTTTCACTTCAATTCTGCATAGAATGCTTGCATGCACTACTTTCTCCAAAGACAAGTGGAAATAGGTTAAATATAAAGGTAATGTGTGCAAGAAATGATATTTCCTTCACATAATTGAGTTATATTGATAGGTGAAATTGGTATATAATAGCCGTCAACACAAGATAACCTCGCCCTAGTCTTCGATAGGCTACAAATCACATGCACAAAGCTCAACCAAGACAAGTATGTGTTTGGAGTCTCAGCGTGGAATCTCCTCGGTTTCTTGGTCTCACACCGAGGGATCGAAGCCAACCTTGAGAAGACTAAGGCGGTGGAGCTGATGCAGCCTCCAGCCCGCATCAAGGATGTGCAGAAGCATGCATGCTACCTAGCTGCGCTCATTCTGTTTATCTCTAGACTCGGTCAGCGGGCCCTCCGATTCTTCAAGCTGCTATGCAAGTCATGACCGTTCATCTGGACCGAGGAAGCAGAGGAGGCATTCTACAAGCTGAATTGACACATCATGTCACTACCCATTATGGTGACTCTAGAGCCAAAGAGCCTCTGTACCTCTACATCGCTGCCACAACCGAGGTGGTAAGTATGGTCCTTGTTGCAAAATGATCCCTTTCTCGAGCTGCCTCAAGAGGCGGTCAAGGCCCCGGCCTCCGGTCTTGAGCTCCAAGGCTTGGACTCCGCACAAGGCCTCGACAACCAAGTTTCCTGCGGGTCCCAGCCCACAGACAGTGCCTGAGACCCTCAGAGGGCCCCAAAGATCAAAACGCCTATCGGTCTGTGCCCCCAGAGGATGCCCCAGACCTAGGGAGCCTGGAACATCTAGGTCCAGCATTGATGGAAGAGGATGCACCAGATCCCCCAAGGAGGGTGCAGACCATCCAGTGCCCAGTTTACTCCATCAGTGAAGTCTTGCATGAAGCAAAAACAAGGTCCTTGAAGTACATAAGTTGCTATATGCAGTGTGAATCACCTCGAGGAAGCTTCACCACTTTTGGTTTGACGGCTACGTCGACGCCATCATCGTTGGAGACCGCTTCGACGATGACCATGCATTTCAAATCAAGCTCAACACCCCCAGGGGCCTGCCAGCACCAACCTCCAAGACCGGCGCTCCCCCGGGGGCCATCGGTGTCAACTACCCAAGCTACCGCGCACCATCGAAGGCCCATCGGGACATCCTAGAATCAAGTGGTAGTCGTGCCCAACGAGTTGGCCACACCTACCAGGGGGCCTCTAAGGGGTTCCATAGGAAGGACATCAAATGGTGCAGAGCGGTTACGACAATTGTTCATTTGTTGGTTCCTAGAAACTAGCGAGGTCAGCAAAGTTCTTCGAGCCCTTACGTAGCTAAGGACCCAAGTGGACAAGTTGAGAAGCACAAGTCAGAGCCACGAAACTGGACATGAATTCAAATTCATGAAAGGTTATTTACAAAGACACAAGCCCTGGATACAAAGGCGCTCCCCCTGGGGGCCACCAACCTCAGTCCAACTTGAACGTGGAGGCCACCTGCCTAGCGAAGTCCTCGACTTGGGCCCTCGCCTCTTCCTCCCGCGCCTCATAGGGGCCCTTGTCTACCAGGTCCACTATAATACTTGGAAACCAGCTCCGGTAGCACATCGGTACGTGCCCTTTGGTGTCCAACCACTCGGCGTTGACGGTGTTCACTGCCCTCATCTTTGAGCGTATGGAGTCCCGGGCTGGGAGCAGCTGGTTCACCTCAAGTGACGGCTCCCCACGCGGCACAATACCAAGGCCGAGAGGTTCCAGCAATGCCTCGGCACGGCCCAGACAATCCTAGACCCCCTGCGCCTCGCCTCACCTCGAGGTCCTTTACCTTCTTCTGTGCTTCCTCCAGGGCGTTTGGGCTGCTCTTGGAGAACTTCGACTACCAGCATCCAACATCTCCTCCCGCTCAGTGAGCTCCCAAGCGCAACGCTCCAGATAGCTCTCACGGAGCCTGATAGCAAGCTCAGAGTCTAGCACAACTTGATGCCTCTCGTCCAATGCGTCATGCTCAAGCTGGAGGTTTCGGGAGGCATCCTCCTCTTTCTCTGCCAACGCTTGCTCCTGATCAGCATAGGCAATCTCGTTGCGAACTAGGTCCAGCGCGTATCATCGCATGATTTGAGGCAGTCGTCAGGGTCGGCATGAATCTTCTAGGCCTTCTCCAAGAGCCCCTGTGTCTTGATATCGACTAGCTCTACCAAGCGTTGCTCTTCACCAACCTGTTCCTTCCTCGTGCGAAGGCTATCCCACTCCTGGTCGAGCGCAGCCTATGCTTGCGCGAAAAAGAGTAGGCCACGACAATGTGAAAGTGCATCTAGGCATCCCTTGTGGGTTTTGGTTGATTTATGACAAACAAATGAGATCCTAACAAAATTGTTGAGATGAGTGCAGGTTTTGATGAAATTATGAAGTAAGCGCAAAAAAAAGGAGAAGTGATGAATCAAGTTGAAAAGAGCTCAAGAGATGAATAGAATGCTCTTTGTGTATGGAGTGTGTTGGAGAAACACACCCTTAAGAGCTCAAGCAAAAGAAAACAGTCTCACTGCACAAGTTTACACAGGTTCGGAGTAGTCCGATATTCCCCGGACTAGGGTGATAACCTCTCTGTCCAGGATTAGACAAGTACTCTGAGTGCGGACTTGTCCGCACCGGACTAGTCCGATAAAGTCCGGACTAGTCCGATAATCCTTCTGATCAATATCGGATAAGTCCGATATTCCACAAACTAGTCCGAAATCCCCACTGACCTACTTCGGACAAGTCCTTAGCCCCTCAAAATTCCATGACACCAGATTAGTCCAATCTTATATGGACTAGTATGATAACCTCTCTGACTAAAATCGGACAAGTCCTCCAAGTGCAGACTTGTCCTCAATACACTAGGGATTCACCACGACCGGACTAGTCCGATATGTGTCGGACTAGTCCGAACATCTCCAGAGACAAAATCGGACTACTCCGCCTAGGGCCCAACAAGTCCGATAATTCAGGACACTTAGGGTTTCTCACACGCCGCACATCGGACTAGTCCGAAGTCCACCACGGACTAGTCAGGACACCGCAAACCCTAACGGTAACCTTTGGAAACCCTAGTATAAATAGAGGTGTACTTCCCCTAATAAAAATCTCTCGACTCCCTGCACCGTCACACATTCAAAGAGCCCAGAAAACACGTCTCTCCAGACAATCCAATGCAAGGAAGATCAAATCCTTGAGGATTGACCTTATATCAAAGGTTAGACATGTTCTTCACGTCTTGAGATCTTGGGTTTGATTCTCTCACACACTGTCATTGTTTCACTGCATACTTTATGAGTGTGTTTGGTGGTGTTTCAATTTGTAAATCTTGGGGACCCCTCGACTTGTGACAAGGCCCCTTGAACACGATTATTTTACCCCTTTGTGATTAGTGGAAGAGAATCGTCCTCTGTGGCAATTTGACGAGGGTAGGGTTGGTGAAGACCCGGTCCTTTCGTGGGCTCCTCAACGTGGATATAGATTTCCTCTGTGGAAATAACGGGATAAAAATCATCGTGTCCTTGTTTTTGTTATTACTATTCATTATAATCTAGGGTTTGCTTAATCTTGTTCAACTTACGTTAAAACTTTGAATCTAAAGTTAACTTGTGCCACATCTAGTTTCATTGAAACAATACACTTTATTGGTAACTCAATTTCTGCTGTATAGAGTACTTCAATCGAAATCACTAATCAAACTTGACCAATCTACTACCGGACTAGTCCGATTTCCCCGTAATTGATCAGGTTGCTAATTGTTTCAGGTAATGACGAAAAGTTCAAAAATCCTATTCAACCCCTCTAGGCTACATTCACAATGTCCTTAGAGAGGGGACCGGCACAGCCGTTGCCGCCGGCAATTGTCTTTCGGTCTTTTCAGCCACCTACGTGGTTGCTGTGACACCCGGTTCCGAAAATGAACCAACTGAACGCATATGTGTGCCCAGGACGTTCAACAAACATACACGAGTGCATTCACAAAAGGATATACAGAAAATTACCACAGAAAAAGATTAATTAAGCACTTTTATTACAAAATTCAAAATATCCTCAAATACTAATTAAGCTCTAATGAATATTAGTGACATGTTCAAACTAATGTAGTGGAAAAACACTAATTAAGCATACTATGAAGCTAAGCAAAATAAGCATAAAGGTAGCACAGCTCCAATCAATCCACAGGCAAGCTGACGGCAGACACGGCCTAGAACTTCACATTATCACCGTTATACTCCCAATCCTGACCTGCAACTCTTGGTGGAGGAATTGCAAGGGTGAGGACATGTCGTACTCAACAAGTGTGGAAAGTATGACATGTAGCTGATTCAAATGACGAATATAATAACTGTTACGTGCTGAAATGTACATTGAAATATTTGGAAAGCAATATATTATACGTATGTGAAGCAAACCAATCATAAACTATGTAGTTACCATAATACCAATCAATATTCCATTATCATAATCCATATCCATTGCCATAAACCATAATGTCATCCCATAACCAGTATCAAATCATCCCAATACAAAACCCCTCTAATCATGTAGGTCATCCAGGTGCTCTTAACCGGGAGCACGGCTATCATGATAGTTTTTGAGACTCTGCAGAGTTTGTACCACTTTACCCACAAGTTCGTGATTTCGTCACCCGTCGGTGACTAAAGGAAACCTCCATTTTTTCCAAAACACTACCATAGGTGTATGGCCAAGAGATCATAAAATAGCCTTTACAAAGGGACTACTAGCATGTACAAACCCACTGAGGTTTCACTGGTGGCGATGTATCCAACTGACCACAACTTCAACAAAGGGCCCCCTCTTGTGCCATTCGGATCCCAGGGAGTCCCGCCTCAAATCCAAACTCAATCCGACTCCCCTTCCCCAGTGTGCCAAATGATCCGCTCAATACTAGCAATACCCTAATTAATCAGCTACACCACACAAGGTACAATTGTTAACCATAATCTCATTAATGCATAATTAAATAGTATAGTTGTTCTCCCATCCCCATTAATTAAGAAAATCAAAGGTAAAAAGACCTTCCCGACTCTCTACCATGTATCCCAAGTGAAAAGGGTGGTTACACAAAGCTAGTAAACTTTCTATCATAGGAATTCCCATCAAATTGACACAAGCATGCAGTCTTGAAAACAAACCATTTTGTAAAACATGATCAATATTTTCAAGGACACTTGCCTTGCTCTTGGACTTGGTTAGGGTCAAAACCTTCAAATTCCTGGTACTGGAGCTCCACCGCACTCTCTAGCGCAAAACCTTCTATTCCGAGCGACAACATGCAAAACACATAGTTCAATCAAATAATGCTCATACAATACTCAATATGACATGACATGCATGATTAATTCAATTATGAAGTAAAACATGTGAATGAGTTGCTATTAATGTTCACTAACTAGTTCTAATAGTTTTTAACAAGTTTGAATAGGTTTGGAATTGATTCGAGTAAATTTGGAATTAACTCAGCACCATTCAGATTCAGAGGCCAGACAAGTTTCGTTCTAGGGGTCGGACTAGTCCGCCCTGGACAGACTGCAAATTAGGATTTTCTTGATCTACGAGAATTTGGAGAATTGGGATTGAATTCACGTGGAAAAAAAGAAAGTAGAAGGTATACCACGTGTTTAGAACTCCAATGATCAAGAATTGAGGATGAAAATTAAATCTTGACGATCTAGGGTTGATGATGAAGAGTTGAAGGTGAATTGGCGATGAAGAATGCAAAGTCGATGAAGATCTTGATTACTTGATCCTCTTTCGTTTCCACATCTTCTTCTTCTTCTTGCTCATGATCTCTTTCTCCCTCCTTGATGGCGGCTCTCCACGAACTCGGGTTTGTGGTATTTCAATTGAGGCAAAAGGATGCAAAGTCAAGGGGTGGGGTTGTTTATATAGAGGTGGAGGGCTAGGGTTTGATGGATTTCGAGTCTACGGTGGGTGGAGGCCGTGTAGGGGTCCCACATGGGCTGCACAGGGGTTAAGCACGACGTTCTTAGGCCCAATTAAGGTAAATACCCAATAACAAATCGTGGAGGGAAATATTGAATCCGAGTCGGGCATACTGTACAAGTCTGCTAAGGGACTGGACTAGTTTAATGTTGGATAGAGACGAAAATGGATAAGTTCGGTAGGAGGTCCGAACAAGTCTGGTCTTGTCCAAAGAGGAAAACGGACAAGTCCGTCATGGATCGGACAAGCCCGGGGATTTGGCAACTTGTTTGAAAACCGGACCAAATAATGGACTAGTCCGCACTCAAACACGGAGAAGTCCGGAATGGAACAGAGGCTCAATCAGACTAGTCCGCAGCTACGGTGGACAAGTCCGGAGGGCAACAGAGAGGGAAACTAGACTAGTTCGGGGTACAAACCGGACAAGTCCGTACTTCTACGGACTTTTAAGTGTTGTTTTGCTTCTAATTCATTTTCTACTTATTCCTTTTGGTGTTACTAAATTTTAAACATGTATATGAACTTATGCAATGCGTGATGCAAGAAAATGAGGGTGTTACAAACCTACATCCCTTAAAATGAATCTCGCCCTCGAGATTCAGCGCAAGAGAGAAGAGATAGGGAAATTCCTTCTTGAGATCATCCTCCAGCTCCAAAGCTGCTTCAAATTCTATATGATGCTTCCATTGAACTTTACACCATCTAATAATCTTGTTCCTTGTGACACTCTCCTTGGTTTCCAAGATTTTGACCGGTTGCTCGACATAAGTCAAATCCGCCTCTATTTCCAATTCTTTTATCGGCACTTGTTCTTCCGGTACCCTTAAACACTTTTTTGAGCTGGGAAACATGAAAGACATAATGAACATCTGATATATGTGCTAGCATCTCTGACTTATATGCCACTTCCCCTCTTTTGTCCAAAATCTTTAATGACCCAATGTATCGAGGTGCTAGCTTGCCTCTTATGTTAAACCTCTTATGACCTCTCATTGGTTACACCTTGAGGTAAACAAAATATCATATTTCAAAGGCTAGTTTCGTTCTCCTATTGTCCGCATAGCCTTTTTGCCTTGATTGAGCAGTCCTCAAGTTTTCACGAATTATCTGGACTTGTTTCTTAGCTTCTTGCAGCATGTTAGGTCCAAACACTTGATTTTCTCCTGTCTCAGTTCTAGAACAAAGGTGTCCTACACTTCCTCCCATATAGTGCTTCATAGGGTGACATTTTCAAGCTTGCTTGGTACCTATTGTTATATGAGAATTCCGCATACGGCAAGCTCTTGTCCCAACTTCTTCCATGCTTCAAGGCACAACCTCTTAATATATCCTCTAAAATCTGGTTGGTCCTCTCAGTTTGTCCATCCATTTGAGGGTGATATGCTGAGCTGAAATTTAACCTTGTACCCAATGCTTCATGCAATTTCTGCCAGAACCTAGAGCTGAATTGAGAACCTCTATCCGAGACTATTTTCTTTGGTACTCCATGTCAACACACAATGTGTTCCACATATAGCTTTGCTAGCTTTGCGGTGGTATAGGTGGTCTTGACGGGAAGAAAATGAGCTGATTTGGTCAACCTATCCACAATTATCCAAATTGAGTCATAACCAGACTGGGTACGTGGTAAACCAACTATGAAGTCCATTCCGATTTCTTCCCACTTCCATTTCGGTATCTTCAATGGCTGCTATAATCCAGCTGGCTTTTGGTGTTTATCTTTGACTCGTTGGCACACATCACACAATGCTACATATTCAGCTATGTCCTTTTTCATGCTAGCCCACCAATAACATGTCTTCAAGTCCTTGTACATCTTCGTACAACCGGTATGAATTGAGTATGGTGAGTCATGTGCCTCTTTTAGTATTGTCTTTGGAATATGCTTCACATTAGGCGTGACAATCCTTTTTCCAAGCCATAAGGTACCATGGTCATCCTCATCAAACCTGAATTCTCTTCCCTATTGGGTCCTTTTCCCCGATCTCTTGGATTTCCTCATCCTTTGTTTGACCCTCTTGAATCTCCTGCTCCAAGGTAGGATTTAACCTTATTATCCCCATCTCATTCACAAATCCGAGATTCAACCGTTCAAACTCCTTACATAACTCGGATGGCAATTCTCGTCCCGTGAGCTGATGACTTACTCCTTTCCGACTCAAAGCATCGACAACTACATTAGCGTTCCCCAGGTGATAATTGATTCCCACATCATAGTCCTTGATGAGCTCCAACCATCTTCGCTGCCTCAAATTCAGGTCCGTTTGTGTGAATATATACTTGAGTCTCTTATGATCCTTATAAATTTCACACCTATGACCAAGAATATAGTGTCTCCAAATCTTCAATGCATGTACCACGGCTGCAAGTTCCAAATCATGTGTTGGATAATTCTGCTCATGTTGCTTCAATTGCCTCGATGCGTATGCAACCACTTGACCTTCTTGCATAAATGCACATCCATGTCCCTGTCTCGATACGTCACAATAAACATCAAAACTCTTGCTCACGTCCGACAATATCAAAACTGGGGCTGTTGTTCCTTTTCTTCAACTCCTCAAAACTTTCTTCACAAGCTTGAGTCCATTGGAAAGCTTTCCCATTCATTAGCAACTCCGTCATTGGCTTGGCTATCTCAGAAAAGTCTTTGATGGATCGTCAGTAATATCCAGCCATTCCAAGAAAACTCCGGATCTACTTTACATTCTGTGGGGTTTCCCATTTCAACATGTCCCTCACTTTTCTGGGGTCAACCGATACACCTCCTGAGATGATATGACCCAAAAAAGACACTTCTTTCAACCAAGATCGGCACTTGCTGAACTTGGCATACAATTGATGCACCCTTAATTTCTGCAATGTGAGCCTCAAATGTTCCTCATGTTCCTCCTCGCTTCTCGAGTATATCATAATGTCATCAATGAACACCACAAAAAATTTATCCAAATACCATGAAGACCTTATTCATGAGGTACATAAAGTAGGTAGGTGTGTTGGTCAATCCTAAGGACATCACGATGTACACATAAGATCCATACTGTGTCCGAAAAGCTGTCTTGGGTATGTCCGATGGTCTAATCTTCATTTGAATGTAACCTGACCTCAAATCAATGTTGGAGAAGACACAAGCACCTTTCATCTAATCAAACAAGTCTTCTATGTGTGGCATGGTGTACTTGTTCTTGATTGTTACCTCTTTGAGAGCTCGGTAATCCACACACATCCTTTGTGATCCATCCTTCTTATCCACAAAAAGAACGGGCGCTCCCCAAGGTGAAGAGCTTGGGCGAATAAAACCCTTCTCTAGTTGCTCTTGAATCCGCTTCTTGAGCTCCGCTAACTCCATAGGGGGCATCCTATATGGCCTCTTAGCTATAGGTGCAATTCCAGATATTAAATCAATAACAAACTCAATGTCACAATAAAGTGGCATACCTGGCAATTCATCCGGAAAAACATCCAGGAATTTACACACCACTGGAATCTCCTCAATCGCGGCACCGTCCATGTGGTTCAGCTCCAATTGCTTCAGTGTATGTTGAGATGCTTCGAATTCTATGGTGATGAAGAATGCAAAGTCGATGAAGATCTTGATTACTTGATCCTCTTTCGTTTCCTCATCTTCTTCTTCTTCTTGCTCACGATCTCTTTCTCCCTCCTTCATGGCGGCTCTCCACGAACTAGGGTTTGTGGTATTTCAATTGAGGCAAAAGGATGTAAAGTCAAGGGGTGGGTTGTTTATATAGAGGTGGAGGGCTAGGGTTTGATGGATTTCGAGTCTACGGTGGGTGGAGGCCGTGTAGGGGTCCCACATGGGCTGCACAGGGGTTAAGCACGACGTTCTTAGGCCCAATTAAGGTAAATACCCAATAACAAATCGTGGAGGGAAATATTGAATCCGAGTCGGGCACACTGTACAAGTCTGCTAAGGGACTGGACTAGTTTAATGTTGGATAGAGACGAAAATGGATAAGTTCGGTAGCAGGTCCGAACAAGTCTGGTCTTGTCCAGAGAGGAAAACGGACATGTCCATCATGGATCGGACAAGCCCGGGGATTTGGCAACTTGTTTGAAAACCAGACCAAATAATGGACTAGTCCGCACTCAAACACGGAGAAGTCCGGAACGGAACAGAGGATCAATCAGACTAGTCCGCAGCTACGGTGGACAAGTCCGGAGGGCAACAGAGAGGGGAACTAGACTAGTTCGGGGTACAAACCGGACAAGTCCGTACTTCTACGGACTTTTAAGTGTTGTTTTGCTTCTAATTCATTTTCTACTTATTCCTTTTGGTGTTACTTAATTTTAAACATGTATATGAACTTATGCAATGCGTGATGCAAGAAAATGAGGGTGTTACAAACCTACATCCCTTAAAATGAATCTCGCTCTCGAGATTCAGCGCGAAAGAGAAGAGATAGGGAAATTCCTTCTTGAGATCATCCTCCAGCTCCCAAGCTGCTTCAAATTCTATATGATGCTTCCATTGAACTTTACACCATCTAATAATCTTGTTCCTTGTGACACTCTCCTTGGTTTCTAAGATTTTGACCGGTTGCTCGACATAAGTCAAATCCGCCTCTATTTCCAATTCCTTTATCGGCACTTGTTCTTCCGGTCCCCTTAAACACTTTTTTGAGCTGGGAAACATGAAAGACATCATGAACATCTGATATATGTGCTAGCATCTCTGACTTATATGCTACTTCCCCTCTTTTGTCCAAACTCTTTAATGACCCGATGTATCGAGGTGCTAGCTTGCCTCTTATGTTAAACCTCTTATGACCTCTCATTGGTTACACCTTGAGGTAAACAAAATATCATATTTCAAAGGCTAGTTTCGTTCTCCTATTGTTCGCATAGCCTTTTTGCCTTGATTGAGCAGTCCTCAAGTTTTCACGAATTATCTGGACTTGTTTCTTAGCTTCTTGCAGCATGTTAGGTCCAAACACTTGATTTTCTCCTGTCTCAGTTCTAGAACAAAGGTGTCCTACACTTCCTCCCATATAGTGCTTCATAGGGTGACATTTTCAAGCTTGCTTGGTACCTATTGTTATATGAGAATTCCGCATACGGCAAGCTCTTGTCCCAACTTCTTCCATGCTTCAAGGCACAACCTCTTAATATATACTCTAAAATCTGGTTGGTCCTCTCAGTTTGTCCATCCATTTGAGGATGATATGCTGAGCTGAAATTTAACCTTGTACCCAATGCTTCATGCAATTTCTGCCAGAACCTAGAGCTGAATTGAGAACCTCTGTCTGAGACTATTTTCTTTGGTACTCCATGTCAACACACAATGTGTTCCACATATAGCTTTGCTAGCTTTGCGGTGGTATAGGTGGTCTTGACGGGAAGAAAATGAGCTGATTTGGTCAACCTATCCACAATTATCCAAATTGAGTCATAACCAGACTGGGTACGCGGTAAACCAACTATGAAGTCCATTCCGATTTCTTCCCACTTCTATTTCAGTATCTTCAATGGCTGCTATAATCCAGCTGGCTTTTGGTGTTTAGCTTTGACTCGTTGGCACAGATCACACAACGCTACATATTCAGCTATGTCCTTTTTCATGCTAGCCCACCAATAACATGTCTTCAAGTCCTTGTACATCTTCGTAGAACCGGTATGAATTGAGTATGGTGAGTCATGTGCCTCTTTTAGTATTGTCTTTGGAATATGCTTCACATTAGGCGCGACAATCCTTTTTCCAAGCCATAAGGTACCATGGTCATCCTCATCAAACCTGAATTCTCTTCCCTATTGGGTCCTTTTCCCCGATCTCTTGGATTTCCTCATCCTTTGTTTGACCCTCTTGAATCTCCTGCTCCAAGGTAGGATTTAACCTTATTATCCCCATCTCATTCACAAATCCGAGATTCAACAGTTCAAACTCCTTACATAACTCGGATGGCAATTCTCGTCCCGTGAGCTGATGACTTACTCCTTTCCGACTCAAAGCATCGACAACTACATTAGTGTTCCCCAGGTGATAATTGATTCCCACATCATAGTCCTTGATGAGCTCCAACCATCTTCGCTGCCTCAAATTCAGGTCCGTTTGTGTGAATATATACTTGAGTCTCTTATGATCCTTATAAATTTCACACCTATGACCAAGAATATAGTGTCTCCAAATCTTCAATGCGTGTACCATGGCTGCAAGTTCCAAATCATGTGTTGGATAATTCTGCTCATGTTGCTTCAATTGCCTCGATGCGTATGCAACCACTTGACCTTCTTGCATAAATGCACATCCATGTCCCTGTCTTGATACGTCACAATAAACATCAAAACTCTTGCTCACGTCTGACAATATCAAAACTGGGGCTGTTGTTCCTTTTCTTCAACTCCTCAAAACTTTCTTCACAAGCTTGAGTCCATTGGAAAGCTTTCCCATTCATTAGCAAATCCGTCATTGGCTTGGCTATCTCAGAAAAGTCTTTGATGAATCGTCAGTAATATCCAGCCATTCCAAGAAAACTCCGGATCTACTTTACATTCTGTGGGGTTTCCCATTTCAACATGTCCCTCACTTTTCTGGGGTCAACCGATACACCTTCTGAGATGATATGACCCAAAAACGACACTTCTTTCAACCAAGACTGGCACTTGCTGAACTTGGCATACAATTGATGCACCCATAATTTCTGCAATGTGAGCCTCAAATGTTCCTCATGTTCCTCCTCGCTTCTCGAGTATATCATAATGTCATCAATGAACACCACAAAAAATTTATCCAAGTACCATGAAGACCTTATTCATGAGGTACATAAAGTAGGTAGGTGTGTTGGTCAATCCTAAGGACATCACGGTGTACACAAAAGATCCATACCGTGTCCGAAAAGCTGTCTTGGGTATGTCTGATGGTCTAATCTTCATTTGAATGTAACCTGACCTCAAATCAATGTTGGAGAAGACACAAGCACCTTTCATCTAATCAAACAAGTCTTCTATGTGTGGCAAGGTGTACTTGTTCTTGATTGTTACCTCTTTGAGAGCTCGGTAATCCACACACATCCTTTGTGATCCATCCTTCTTATCCACAAAAAGAACGGGCGCTCCCCAAGGTGAAGAGCTTGGGCGAATAAAACCCTTCTCTAGTTGCTCTTGAATCTGCTTCTTGAGCTCCGCTAACTCCATAGGGGGCATCCTATATGGCCTCTTAGCTATAGGTGCAATTCCAGATATTAAATCAATAACAAACTCAATGTCACAATAAAGTGGCATACCTGGCAATTCATCCGGAAAAACATCCAGGAATTTACACACCACTGGAATCTCCTCAATCGCGGCACCGTCCATGTGGTTCAGCTCCAATTGCTTTGGTGTATGTTGAGATGCTTCGAATTCTATGGTGATCGATTCCTCATTGGTCAACTTCACCATCTTTGTGGCACATTAAATGACTCCATTGTGCTTCCTCAACCAGTCAATACCAAGTATAATATCCAATCCTTAAGAATCCAAAACAATGAGGTCGGGAAAGAAGTCTACCCCCCTTATTCTAAGGCTTCCTTTTGGACATACTATATTTGTCTTCATCTCTCCTCAAAGAGACTTAACCAATAGAGTAAACTTCATATGAGAGATAGGCAAACTATACTTGGAAACATATTTTGATGCAATGAATGAATGCGATGCTCCAGAATCAAATAACATAGTCGTCGGGTTGGATTTTGCGAGAAACATACCAATAACCACGTCATCCGCTTGTTGAGCTTCCTCCGTAGAGACATGGTTCACGTTGCCACAAGCAAAATTCTGCTGTTCACGGTTGCCTTATGGCGCTCCTCCATTGGGTCTTGGGTTTTGTCTTGGGGCATTGCTTCCATGATCAAAGCCTAACTTAGGGCATTGATGTGCAAAATGTCCTGCTTGTCCACATGTATAGCACTTCCTAAGTGCACCAGAATTATTGGGACGAGCTTGATTCTGAACATTTGCACTAGGAAAGTTGGCATGAGGTGCAATAGGCATTGGAGGCCTAGGTGCTTGCATGTTAGGTCGTTGCTGCACGAACTAAGTTGGGCGTGGTGCATAACCAGGGCGATGTACAGGAGCAGAAGAGCTGTAATAAGGCGCATTAGGTTGTACAAAGCGAGGGCGTACATTACTTTCTTGTTGTTGTCCTTGATATGGCGCCTTCCTCTTGGTATCTCTCTCCATATCACGGACCTTGTTCTCAACCACAATTGCTTTGTCCACAAGCTTCTGAAAGATGGCATAATCGCAATTCAGCAATTGTACTTGAATTTCATTGTTCAAGCCCCTCATAAACAATGATGCTTCCGGCTATCCCGACTCACATCCTCAAGTGCATATCTTGAGAGTTAAGTCAATTTATTGAGGTATTCACCCACACTCGATCTTCCTTGCCTCAGGTTCTCGAATTCTTGTCTCTTTAGTATCATAACACTTTCCGCCACATAATGAGAACAGAAGCTCTCATTCAATTCAGCCCAAGTAATTCTCTCTTGATTTTCATGGGCGTTGCATAGCGAATCCCACCAATCGGCAGCTACTCCAACAAGTTGATGAGATGCGAATAGCACCTTCTCCCAGTCACTGCATTGGACTATTGCAAGTTTCTTCTCCATGGACTTGAGCCAATCATCAACATCCATAGGGTCAGCAGCTTGAGCAAAGGTCGGTGGCCTAGTCCTGATGAACTCCCCCAATCTGTTATGAGGAGGCGGGGGTGGCGGTGGAGGCATGTGAGGTTGATGGTTGTTGTTGCCAGCCTGCAGCTGTCCCATAGTCTATATCATGGTATGCATGAGCTGGTTTTGCATAGCCAATAGTTGCTCAAGATTGATAGCTCCCTGGGCAGGTCCTTGTTCATCATTGTTTTGGGATGCCCCATTATTCTCCTCCTCATCATTGGCATCCCTCTGGTTGCGAGTCCTCACCATCTAAAGAAAAGCAAGAGATAAGAATTTAGAAAACATCCCCAACTATATGCATCAAGGGATATGAAACTAAACAACTAACTATACTAGCCTATGCGGACATGGCAATGCTAAAGCATCACAAAATCCTCTACTAAGCACTCAAGCATGAAAACATAGCAAACAACACACCAAATAAAAACACATCGATTTCTGAGTGTTCCTATGGGCTCTAAAGCGTCCATTCTATCTAGGTTGCATGCTATGGTCAACCTGTGGCTCTAATACCAATTTGTGACACCCGGTTCTCAAAATGAACCAAGTGAACGCATATGTGTGCCCAGGACGTTCAACACACAAACATGAGTGTATTAAAAAAAGGATATACATAAAATTACCACAAAAAAGATTAATTAAGCACTTTTATTATAGAATTTAGAATATCCTCAAATACAAGCTCTAATCAATATTAATGACAGGTTCGAACTAATGCAGCGGAAAAAAACTAATTAAATAAAATATGCAGCTAAGCAAAATAAGCATAAGGGTAGTGCAACTCTAATCAATCCATAGGCAAGCTGATGGTAGACACGGCCTAGAACTCTGCATTATCACTGTTATACTCCCAATCCTAGCCTGCAACTGTTGGTGGGGGAATTGCAAGGGTGAGTACATGTCGTACTCAGCAAGTATGGAAAGTATGTCATGTAGCTAATTCAAATAACGAATATAATAATGGCTAAGTGCTGAAATGTACATTAAAACTTTTGAAAAGCAATATATTATACGTATGTGAAGCAAACCCATCATAAACCACGTAGTTACCATAATACCAGTCCATACTCCATTACCATCATACATGTCCATTGCCATAAACCATAATGCCATCCATAACCAATACCAAACCAGCCCAATACCAAAACCCCTCTAATCATGTAGGTCATACAGGTGCTCTTAACTGGGAGCACGGCTACCATAATAGTTTTTAACACTCTGCAGGGTTTGTACCACTTTACCCACAAGTTCGTGATTTCGTCACTCGCAACAACTAAAGGAAACCTCCATTTTGCCAAAACACTAACATAGGTGTATGGCCAAGAGATCACAAATCAGCCTTTACAAAGGGACTACTAGCATGTACGAACCCACTGAGGTTTCATCGGTGGCGATGTCTCCAACTGAGCACATCTTCAACCAAGGGCCCCCTCTTGTGCCATTCGGATCCCAGGGAGTCTCGCCTCAAATCCAAACCGAATCCAACTCCCCTTCCCCGGTGCGCCAAATGATCCGCTCAATACTAGCAATACCCTAATTAATTAGGTACGCAACACCCATACTGGGCCTCGTGGTGGCACTGTTGTCCTAGCTTATTCTCGCATGAACCGATCCATAGATCTAAATCAAGCAACCACCATGTATTCAAACCCATCCACATACCAGGCTTGCTTAGATCACCCATTACCATATCATACTGACCAGTTCATATAAACCATAATATCATTAATGCATAATTAAATAGTATAGTATAGTTGTTCTCCCATCCCAATTAATTAAGCGAAGCAAAGGTAAAAAGCCCATCCTGAATCTCTACCATGTATCCCAGATGACAAGGGCGGTTACACAAAGCTAGTAAACATCCTATCATAGGAATTCCCATCAAATTGACACAAGCATGCAGTTTTGAAAACAAACCATTTATTGTAAAAATAGGATCAATATGTTCCAGGACACTTGCCTTGCTCCTGGGATTGGTTAGGGTCAAAGCCTTCAAATTCCTGGTACTAGAGGTCCTCCGCAGCACCCTCTAGCGCAAAACCTTCTATTCCGAGTGACAACATGCGAAACACACAATTCAATCAAATAATGCTCATTTAGTACTCAATATGACATGACATGCATGATTAATGCAATTATGAAGTAAAGCTTGTTAATGAGTTGCCATTAATGTTCACTAACTGGTTCTAATAGTTTTTAACAAGTTTGAACAGGTTTGGGATTGATTCGAGTCAATATGGAATTAATTCAGCACCATTCAGATTCAGAGTCCGGACAAGTCCGGTTTCAAGGGCCGGACTAGTCCACCCTGGACAGATTGCAAATTAGGATTTTCTTGATCTACGAGAATTTGGAGAATTGGGATTGAATTCACATAGAAAAAGAGCAAGTAGAAGGTATACCACGTGTTTAGAACTGCAAGGATCAAGAATTGATGATGAATCTTGAATCTTGACGATGTCGGGTTGATGATGAAGAGTTGAAGGTGAATTGGCGATGAAGAATGCAAAGTCGATGAAGATCTTGATTTCTTGATCCTCTTTCATTTCCTCATCTTCTTCTTCCTGATCATGATCTCTTTCTCCCTCCTTGATGGCAGCTCTCCACGAACTAGGGTTTGTGGTATTTCAATTGAGGCAAAAGAATGTAAAGTCAAGGGGTGGGGTTGTTTATATAGAGGTGGAGGGCTAGGGTTTGACGGATTTCGAGTCTAAGGTGGGTGGAGGCCGTGTAGGGGTCCCACATGCGCTCCACAGGGGTTAAGCACGACGTTCTTAAGCCCAATTAAGGTAAATACCCAATAACAAATCGTGGAGGGAAAGATTGAATCCCAATCAGTCACACCAGACATGTCCGCTTGTGGACCGGACTAGTCCGATGTTGGACAGAGACAAGAACGGAGAAGTCCGGTACAAGGTCTCGACAAAATTGCTCTTGTCTATAGAGGAAAACAGACAAGTCTGGCATGGATCGGATAAGTCCGGGGATTTGGCAACTTATTTGAAAACCAGACCAAATATCGAACTAGTCCTCACTCAAACACGAACAAGTCCGGTACGGAACAGAGGCTCAATCGGACTAGTCTACAGCTAAGACGAACAAGTTCGGAGGGCAATAGAGAGGGAAACCGGACTAGTCTGTGGTACAAACCGGACAAGTCCATACTTCAACAAACTTTTAAGTGCTGTTTTGCTTCTAATTCATTTTTAACTTGTTCCTTTTGGTGTTACATAATTTTAAACATGTATATGAACTTATGCAATGTATGATGCATGAAAATGAGGGTGTTACAGCTGCCGCCAACACCAAGGAATCTGAAGAAACCCCGATAGAAGCCCTAGGAGGCAGTGCATCACCATCCAGCACCGAAGCATCATTGCCTGCGGTAGGTGAGTCTTTGATCTACACGAGACCACCCTCTACTACAGGTATGTCGCTGTTTGCTGCTGGCAACTCACCGCCTTGCGCACCAACTACATCTGGGTCCGCCACAAAAGCCACAACAACGTCAGAGGCTAGTGCGTTCTCAAGCGCATGTTGGCCTAGAAGGAGCACGATACTGACCGCTGTGGGCACCGTCCCAGCTTCAGGGCCTGACGCACCGCTCACGAGAGCCGCGCCACCTCAGGGGCGGTCATGGTTGTTGACGTTCATTAAGTACCATATTTAGACCACCAATTCACCTTATAATGTGCCCAAAAGAGAAACCCAACGTAGTGGTAGTTTAATTACTAACCAATTCCACAAGTGTTGGTGTTTATTTGTATGCAGGTGAATTAATACCCAAAAATACAAAGACATGCAGGGAGTAATCCATTAAATTGGATTCTGGCAAATCAGGCGATGCCACATGTCATCACATGGATCAAATGGCTCACAAACAATAGTATCCGAGGCTATCCAATGGTGTATCACCCATATCAATCAATCGGACGCACCTAGCTGTGACCAGGAGAAAGCACAACTTCAATGCTGCAATGACCAGGTCGGTCGAACCCCCTATTCGGCTGACTTGTTCCTAATGCCCAACTCGGTCAATCAACGCATGTGAACTCCTCCTAGCTTCCTGGTGGCGGGGATGACTAAATCATGTGCATTTAGTGGCAGGAACAAACCCTCCTCCACCTATAAGTAGCACCCCACACCTCACTTTACACACACACCAAAAGTTGAGAACATATTACGACTCCTAAGGTTTAGAGTAGTCCTAGAGGCTGCCAAGTAGATGGAGAGTGTGGTGAAGAGTATAGGAGGAGGAGGCTAGGGCTTGTCAAGTCCCTCTTCTACACTTGTACCCCTACAAAGGATTGATTCAAAATCAAGTAAGCCATTGTGAATTCATCTCAAGTTTGACTTCCAATTCAAGGTAATTTGCACACGTAGTTACTTGTGGGTTCATTGCTTTAATTTATTAGAGGCTCTAGTTGTAGCATTGTGTTTGAAACAACTAGAGTAGTGCTTTAGAACGTAAGCGTGGTTCTTAGGATAGAAATCACCAGGGAATATCTCATAGACTTACAGATTGAAGAGGTAGGCAGTAGGTGGTGATAGCCCTATCTATCCATTGTAATCCTCCATGCTTGGCTATGTCATAGGCTCTTGGCGGGAGTCGTCCTAGTGTTGCTAATGGTAAACCCATGCCTGGAGCAAGCATCTACCGCAAATCTCTTTGTATTAGAATCAATAATTTGCATTCCACTTTGTTCCTTGCCTACCCAACAACTTTGTGTCATTGGGTGAATTAGTTAGTAAGATTAGCACACACGTTCCTTTGATTTGATACCCTTGGGAATAATCTTTAAGGGGAAGTGCTACACGACAGTTTCTGTGCACTTTCGAATTTTTATTTGTGACGTAAGGAATGTCAACAAAAGCATTTCTGGCGCCATTGTCGAAGAACAGTTGCTGTTAATATTTGAACCTTGTTCACCCTTGTATCTATCTTCTTACCTTTCCTTTTCTCACCAACATCACATATATGGAGCAGCCCACCATTCTTTCTTCTTCTGCCCCAAAGGGCAAGTCTTGAGAGCCACCGCCTTTGGCGGAACCCATTTGTCCTACTAGATATGAACTTCGCCCTAGCTTTATAGCCATGGTTCGGGAACAATCATTCACAGGAATGGATTGTGAAAACACTTACCACCATCTACGAGAGTTCAAACAACTGTGTTCATGCATTCTAATCAAAGGTATGACACAAGAAACTCTCAAATGAAAGTTGTTTTCTTTTTCCCTTATGGAAAAAGCCAAACAATAGTACTACCACAACATTGGGAAGACAAACAGAATTTGGAATGAATTACAAGACAAAATTTTTCTTGCTTTCTTTCCGATTGCTCGAATTGTTTCCATGGGAAGGGAAGTACTATGCTTTCAGCAGATGGAGAAGGAATCCATAGGTGCAGCTTGGGATATGTTTTCTATTTGGAGAAATTTCGGCCTAGATTTGTCCATCCCAGATCTGTTTCTCTTGCAACACTTCTACATGAGATTGAACAAATAGTCTGCCCTACATCTTGACATTACGGCTAAAGGATCCTTCCTCCATAAGACACTAGAAAAAAGCAAAGATCCTCTGGATAGAATTCCAGACAAATCTTCCTTCATTATGGGTCTTAATGAGCCTCTCAAGAGGAAGTTGTGTCAAGAACTGAGGATAACTCTATGGACAAGGATAAACCTATTTCTTGCCTATCTCAAACATAGCCGGAAGAATCCTCTCCAAAACCAGAAACTGCGAAGGAAGAATAAATTCAACCTTCGGAGTTTCCCTTTTACTTTGAGGAAGAAGTATTTGAAGATTCTGGTAATACCTCAAAGTATTGTTGTCACTAACTCCACCTGACCCACCTGATCGAATGTTCGTCCAATAGACGGTCACTAGAAGTTAAGTAGCCACTCGAAATCCTTCGGATGACCTCACCTTTGGCAACCATTCTATGTTTCATTAGTGGGACACCAATGAAGGTCCTATACAACCCCACTATTGGAGCAAATCTCATTTCCGATTCTTGTACTCTCGCCATTCTAGGCGACATGCCGTTGGCAGCAACACGAAAACCTTTTGAGATTCTTTCGGAAACATCCTTCAAAGATGCGGGCTTTTGCAATAGGTGTCTATAAGACACAAAGATATTGAGGATATCATAGACTTCCATGTGTTCAAAATCCAAGACTTTGACATTATAATTGGGATTCCATTGAGAAAATTCTCATAGAAATTCCCTTGGAAGGAAACCTCAATGTCAAACTTGGAGGGAGAAAGTTGTCTATTTATATTCTGTGTTCAAAGAACACATCTGCAGAATCTTCCATCCAAGATGAACCAATAGAGGAGGTTAGGACTCTTCAATTCTTAGCAACGACTGAAATTGAAGGAGAAGAAGATTTCATCCAAGTGGAGGATGAATTTCAGGAGGCAATTGATTTGCCAAAAGAAGAGTTCTCTCAAAAACCTCCTGTCAAACTCAAAATTTTACCTCCAGGCCTACATTATGCCTTTCTAATCGTGATTTGGAAGCTCCTATCATGATAAGTGACAAGCTTTCAGATCATGAGAAACTCAAACTCATTGCCATGCTAGAAAAGCATAGAGCTGTTTTTTGCTATTCACTACAAGATCTCAAGGGAATTAGTCTAGCGCTATGCACCCATCACATCCCCATTCCCCGAGAGTGTCCCCTCAAGGGACCCTCAAAGGCGACTGAATAATGTGATGCGGGAAGTTGTCAAGAAAGAAGTCTTGAAACTTCTGCATGTCGGGATTATTTACCTTGTTCCTCATAGTGAATGGGTCAGCTCAGTTCAAGTAGTACCTAAGAGGGACAGTATGACGGTCGTTCAAAATGAGAATAATAAACTAATTCCTTAATGTACTGTCATGGGTTGGAGGATGTGCATCAATTACTGAAAACTTAACAAGGCTACAAGAAAGGATCATTTTCCACTACCCTTTATCGATGAAATGTTAGAGCGGTTGGCAAAACACTCTTACTTTTATTTCCTTGATGGGTATTCGGGTTATCATCAAATCCCAATCCATCCCGACGATCAAAGTAAGACCACATTCACATGTCCTTACGCAACTTATGCCTACTGACGTATGTCTTTTGGACTATGTAATGTTCTTTCCTCTTTTCAAAGATGCATGATGTCTATCTCTTCCGACATGATTTAGGAGATCATGGAAGTTTTCATGGATGATTTTTCCATCTATGGAAAAACTTTTGATCATTGCCTGGAAAACATAGACAAGGTCTTACAAAGATGCGAAGTGAAGGACCTGGTGCTTAATTGGGAAAAGTGCTACTTCATGGTCGGTGACAGAGGAGGACAAAGAAAAAATTGAAGTTATTGAAAACTTCAACCTCCTATCAATGTTAAGGGAATTTGTAGCTTTTTAGGTCATGCAGGGTTCTATCGGTGATTCATGAAGGATTTCTCAAAAGTCGCTAGACCTCTTACGAACCTACTAGCTAAGGAAGCTCCCATTGATTTCGATAATGAATGCCTTAAATCATTTGATACACTCAAAAAAGAACTCATCTCAGCTCCAATCATTCAACCTCCAGATTGGACACTGCCATTCGAAATCTTGTGTGATGCTAGTGATATTGCTGTTGGTGCGCTCTTACGCAAAATGAAAGATAAAAGCATCATGCAATAGCCTATGCTAGCAAAACTCTGATATGATCTCAACTCAATTATGCCACAACCGAAAAAGATCTCTTAGTTGTAGTTTTTGCTATCGATAAGTTTCGGTCCTATTTGGTTGGAGCCAAGGTCATAGACTACACAAACCATGCTACTTTGAAGTTTTTACTCATCAAAAAGGATGCTAAACCTATGCTAATCCACTGGATTCTTCTACTCCAAGAATTTGACTTAGAAATCAAGGATTAGAAGGGAGTAGAGAATTCCAATGCAAATCATCTCTCACGTATGGAAGTCACTCAAACCTTGGACATTCCTATCAATGACTTCCTACGAGATGATATGCTTCTCAAGGGGATTGACTCTCACTCTTGGTATGCGGATATCGTGAACTTCATGGTGATGGGATACTTTCCGCCGGGGGAAAACAAAAAGAAACTTATCTATGAGGGTCGTAGACACCTTTGGGATGGCTCATACCTCTATTGAGTCTGTGTCGATGACCTTAAAAGGTGCGCGTAACACGCTCAGATTCTTTGGTGCAACTTGGGCCATCTTGACTATCTTTTCTTTTGCTTTTTTCTTTGTGCGGGCCAGGTGTACAGCCAGGGATACTGGTTGACTTTATGTTTATTATTTATATATATTGCATGGTGAATTGTTAAAATGTGTCCAATTCTAGAGTACCGAACAAGTCCGTTTAATATCGGACTAGTCTGTTCCGTTTACAAAGATTTCATCGGACAAGTTCGGTGTTCTGCCGGACAAGTCCGGAGTTTGTGCAGTAAGGGACTTCACACTAGTCTGTTGTTGTAATGGATAAGTCCTTGGTGGGGGAAATTTTGATTAAGTTTGTGCATACCGGACTAATCCGGTATTGTACTGGACAAGTCCGTTGTTGTCCAGTAAAGACTTTCGGACTAGTTCGTTATTATCCGAACACGGTGCCTAGCTCAATTTTACTTGCATCTTTATTTTTTATTCTTCTTCATTTGTTCCTTTTCATCCTAGTTCATGGATTTCCATGAATTCATCATATAATTAAAATATTATATATATATATATATCTTTAGTTCCATTTCATTCTTTTATCTCATATTCGTTATGGCAAATAAATTACTTTTAGCGTGTTTATTTTGGTAATTAATTTTCAATACTTGAGTATGAATGCATAATGCAAGATGAGATGCACATATTTTATATTTTTCTTTATAAGACAATTTCTTCCTATTATTAACTCTAAATTTCGATTTAAGTTTTAAATTTGCCAAAACTCGAAAATCTGGATGTCACAATTCTACCCCTCTTAAAATGAATCTCGCCCTCAAGATTTGGATGGGTTGAAGAAGAGATTTGGTAATAAAAATTTTAAATTCCCTTTTATATTAGAATTAGCCAAGTTTGAAAATTTCAGGATGTTACAATCTATCCCCCTTAAAAGGAACCTCATCCTTGAGGTTCGGACGGATTGGAGAAAAGATGAGAAAACTCTTGATAACATATTCACGCTCCCATGTAGCTTCATCCGGGATAGAGATTCTTCTAGTGGTGACCATCTTTAGCAGGAGTAGAGACGAGAACAAAGGAAGATAGAAGGAATCCCAACCTATACGCATGTATCAAGGTATACAATCAATGCACATCCAAACACACAAATACACAAGAAAGCAATCAAATAGTAACCGCACCACCAAATCTAGCGCACTAACAAACTAAGTGTTTAGTACAGCTTAACCAAGGTTAGACTTAAATCCTAATTTAAGAGTTATAAATTTATCAGGTTACGGAAAGGTGAAGGCATTCTATTTTCTTTTCGAAACGAGTTTGAGGCAGGTCATAGATGGCAATCTAGGTGGGCTGAAGAATGACTTCAGCTTGCTGGATCTTCACAAGTGGCTCGCTAAGCAGGTGACGTGCTTCACATGAACTTGATTGTCGGCGAAGACTCAAACTTCGACTCTCTATTTTTTTGTGTCCAGAAGGTCTTTATCTTGAAGTGTATGCTTCACAAGTTCTCCTTTGATTGTACTTCTCATATGTCATTGTTGGAAGAGCTAGCAGGGGTGCGGTCATCCTTATGGGTTGGTTGTTCATGCTCTATGTGTATCGGTGCAAGATGTGCATAGCATGAAATTTCAGCACCGAGGAGGGACAAGAAAAGAGAACGGGGCAGCGAGGAAGAAGCAGAAAAATAAATTTCAGCGCAGTAGCAAACATATGTGGGAATAAGAAAAATATTTAGTGGCAAGTGTTTTAAAATGCAGCAGCAAAAAGTAGGGAAAAATAGAGAATGTGCAGCAGCAAAAAGAAGAGAGGAAAAATGATGGAATTGCCGCAGTTAGCAAAATTGTTTACTCACAGTTAGCAGCAGCAAAACCAAACATTTTTACACAAAAATATTATCAACAATTGCAGCAGTAAGCGCATGAAAACATGGCTGAAATTGCATTTAAAAAACAGCAGCAAATAGATGAGAAACGGAAAAATGCAGCAGCGAGCAAAGAAGCAATTATTTATGGTATTGCAGCAGCAAAGCGCATAAATTTTACAAGAAGATATTGGTAGAGAATGTTTTGAACGCAGAAACAGGCACTTTAAAATGCGGCTGAATTAGCAAGGAAAACGCAGCAGCAAGTGATATCGTTAAGTGGCTGAAGTTGGCAGAAATAGTTGCAGCAGTGAGAAGAAACAAGAAAAGAGAATGCAACAGTGACAAGGAAGCAAAAAAATCAATTTCGGCACGGAAGCAAACACACATGCAATTTAGAAGAATATTTAGTCGAGGGTGTGTTAAAATACAGCAGTAAATGGGGAGAGCAAACAGGGGTTGTGCTGCAGCAAAAAAGTAGGGAAAAGAGAGAAATATAGCAGCGGGCAACAAGCAAATGTTCAACGTACTGCAGCAGCCAAGTACCAGGGAAAATATAGTGCAGCAGTCCAAAAAGCAAGGAAAAGGAGAGCGGAACGCAGCAGCAAGCAGCTCAAGGTGTAGCTGAATTAGCAGGAGAGACGCGATAGCAAATAACACTTTATAGTGGCTGAAGCTGCAAAAAAAATGCAGCAGCAAGCAATTCGAAAATAGCTTTTTAGAAAATCTTTTCTACGTGCTTAGTGGTGTCCATTCTACTTAGACCTACGTCCTACGGTCGACACGGCTCTGATACGAATTTGTGACACCCGGTTCTGAAAAATAAACCAAGTGCAGTGTATGTGTGCCCAGGATGTTGCTACACACATACACATCAATATCACAAATGATAGTTAGAATTTAACCATGTCACGAATAATAAATATACCTTGATTGTATTGTACCAGAAAATAATGTAGTGTAGGCGACTCCAACTCCACAGGCAATCGATGGTAGCAAGCTTGCCTAGTGCTCCACGTTGTCTTCCAAAAATCTCTTGTAGCTGAATTAATGTGGGAATAGCAAGGGTGCGCACATGTCGTAGTCAGCAAGTGTGGGAAAATATGACATGTAGCTTAAACAAGGAATGATAATAAATAATGGCTATTTATTGAAAAGTATATTTAAAACATATGAAAAGCATCTTACAATGTCTATGTGAATTAATCCCACATATCCTAAACAATTAACATTATTTGAAACCATCATCAATTATCCATCCATACACCTGATTCTTACCATCATCATTAGCTATGACCATTTACCACCATCTAATCCATAACCATAAGAAAACCATCCCAAATACCAAATTCCACTCTGATCATGTGAGGGTCCAGGTCGCTCATAATTGGAAGCACGACTATCATGATAGTTTTTAACACTCCGCTGAGGTTGCACCATTTACCCACAAGTTTGTGATTTCATACCCTTTCGGTGACTAAGAACCTCCATCATGCCCATGACCCGTCGGTCACATTACACACTTCCATCGGTGTGTGGCTAAGAGATCACAAAATAGCCTGTACAAAGGGATTACCAACATGTACAGACCCACTAAGTTTCACCGTGGTGATGCCTCCAATTGAGCACATCCAACCAAGGGCGCCCTCTTGTGCCGTTCGGATCGTAGGGAGTTCCACCACTAATGCTAACCCAATCCTACTCCCATTCCCCGCTCCTCCAAATGGTCCGCACAGTTCTAGCAGCACACCTAACTATTCAGTTGTGCCGCACCCATACATGGCCCTGTGGTGGCACTGTAAAACCTGGGTTGTTGCTCCACGAACCGGTCCTTAGATCTAAAGCAAGTGAAACCACCATATCTTGCAACCCAATCCGCAAACCATACTTGCTTAGATCTCCCAATACTATGTTACCAATTAACCATATTTATTAGTTCACACCATCCATAAGGTTCATTAATTCATGATTAAGCCATTTGGTTGTTTTCCCATCCGAATTAATTAGAGCAAAGCAAAAAGGTAGAATGCCCTTCCCGACTCTCTACAATAAATTTCTAGTGACGAGAATGGTCAAACAAGACTAGTAAACACCTATAACTGGGTTTCCAATATATTTGACAAAAACATGCAGTTTTGCAAACAAAAGATTTAAAACCAGGATCAAAATAGTCAAGGACACTTGACTTATATTCCGCACATCGATGCTCAATCAAATCGAAGTCTTGCATAGAAGATCCTCGGATATTCGCTTCTCGATCGTAACCTCTTGAGCGATCCGTCTAATCACAATCAAGCACATATACATACAAACAACAATGAAATCAATATAATGCACATATATTAATCCAAATGACATGATGTGCATGCATGAGGTAATTATGTTGTAATACATGTTATTAATTCACTATTGTTCTTTACTAATTAGGTTCAACTAGTTCCAAGTGCTTATTTGAGTTTCGATAAATTATAGTGATTCTCGTGACAATTAGGTGTTGCTAAAATTTTAATACCGAACTAGTATGAAGGAGGCCGGACAAGTCTGTTCAGGAAAAGAGAGTTGATCGGACAAGTCCGCACGGATCCAGACTAGTCCGCACTGCACCGGACTAGTGCACACGGAACCGGACTAGTCCATGGTGGTACAGCAAATTACGATGAAATAAGTTTAGACATGATTTGTTCGAACGGCAAAAATTAGTTCTTGTCGTAAAATCTGAACCGCAAAACCTATCGGCTGCGTGGCTGGTCTCAACGGTCGTCGAACGGTGGCGGCTTGTGTTTTCTGTCGTCTAGGTTCGGTTGATGAAGAAGGCGATGTGACGTCCATGAAGGAACGACGGCGATGTACTGATTCCATCGAAGTAAACGGTGTGATGTAGATGAAGAATACAGTGGAGCGATCTCCCGCGAATAACGGCGACATCGCGACGATCTCCGGCAGATGGTGGCTCTTTCCTTCTACTTCTCTTGGTTCTCTATCCTTGACACCTTTTTCTCCCTGGTGTCGATTTGTTTTCTTCTCCTCTTAGCGAGTTGCTGGCGGCTGGAGCCTTGCCTTGGCTCCTGGCGACTGGCGTTTTCCTTTTTGGATTGTGGCTCATGGCCAAAAGGGCAGGGGCAGCGGCCAAGATTTGTCTCGGGAGGAACTCACAGTGTAACAGGGTGGGGCAGCAGTAGTTTTTCCTCACGACGGCAAAATTCACGATGCAAGCAAGGCACTAGGGTTTTGTTTTTCTTATTCTTCCGTGGCTGCTGCTCTCGGGAAAGCATAGGACTTGAGAAAAAAAGAAACAACAGACAGGGCATCGATGTTTTTTTATGGGCACAGCAAGCCAGGGGCTCCAAACGAGTCCCGCTCAGCCTCGGTTTGAGTCGGTATCTTTGGCGTGGGCGCACGGTGCCCCCTTGTGTTTTTCTTCCTTTCGGATTCTTTGGTGCAGCTTGGGCCGTCTTGACTATCTTTTCTTTTGTTTTTTCTTTGTGCGGGCAAGGTGTACGACCAGGGCTGCTAGTTGACTTTATGTTTATTATTTATATATATTGCATGGTGAAGTGTTATAATGTGTCAAACCCAAGAGTACCAAACTAGTTTGTTTAATACCAGACAAATCTGTTCCGGTTACAGAGAATTCATCAGAAAGCTCCGGTGTTATGCTGGACAAGTCCGGGGTTTCTACAATAAGGGACTTTAGACTCGTCTGTTGTTGTGACGGACAAGTACGTGGTGGGGGAAAATTTGATTAAGTCTGTGCATTCCGGACTAATCTGGTATTGTACCAGGCAAGTTCGTTGTTGTCCAGTAAAAACTTTCGGACTAGTCCGTTATTGTCCGCACTAATCCGGTGTCTGGCTCAATTCTACTTGTATCTTTATTTTTGTTTCTTCTTCACCTTTTCCTTTTCATCCTACTTAATGGTTTTGCATGAATTTAACATATAATCAAAATATTATATATATATATATCTTTAGTTTCATTTCTTTCTTTTATCTCATATTTGTTATGGCAAATAAATTACTTTTAGCATGTTTATTTTGGTAATTATTTTTCCATACTTGAGTATGAGTGCAAAATGCAAGATGAGATGCATATTTTATATTTTTATTTACAAAAACAATTTCTTCCTATTTTTAACTCTAAATTCCCATTTAAGTTTCAAATTTGCCAAAACTCGAAAATCAGGGTGTCAGAAGTCGACCCCCCCTTAAGATGAATCTTGTAAAAGCCCTAAATTTTAGAGGATCATCTAAGCTAGGAGAACCAAGTTCAGAAAAGAAATCACAATAGCAAGTGCCAAAATTCAAATCAATTTCAAACCTATTGGAGGGAATTCAAAAATTTAAACTTAGCTAGTGTTCAAAATTGAACGAAATACAAACCTGAGTTGACCATTGGATTCCTAATATTTATTACATTCCTTTTCTACTTGCAAGTATTCAGCATGACTGTGAGCTTTATTGTATTGGAGGTACAGGTGCTTCACCTTGATGCTTAACAATCGAATTTCATCAAGTAACAGCGCCGGAATCTCGATTTTCCTGGTCTGTAGTGAAATGCGACTCGGTCCACTATGAATGCAGCGTTTCCCTACTTTTCATCATGTTTTTGCCAGATCATTCAAAATAATTCCCTTAAGTTCCAGTAAAAGTTTCGGCTCCATTTGAATTGATTTGAATAGCCAAATGGTGTTTGCAATCTGTATGTACCTTGAAATTCCAAAATTTCCAGGAACTTTTTTAGCAAATTTAATATCTCAGAGTAGAATAATTAGAAAATTATACAAACAATTTTGTTGAGTCACTATTGAACTCCTCTAAACAGAACACCAACTCTTAGCAATGTTAAAGTCCAAGTTTCCCCTGAAAATTATGGGAAGTGTTTAGCTTCATTGAATTTTAGACAACAGAGACTGCAATGAATTGATCCCAATTTTGTCTAGAACCCTACTCATAGTACCTTATATCCTCTGTAAAATTTCCGGAACCAGTGGGTTTAATTTCATTTACTTAACTGTCTTTCCATTGAACTATAGCATATACAATTATTGAATCACTTTGCATATTCTTTGCATATCGAATAGTTGCCGAGCTTGAGGAGACCCTAGAGCCACTGGAAGTCATCAACACGGTGACTAACTTTAACCGTGTCTCACAGCCAGGCAAGCCCCGGTTTGCTTTTAACAGCGTTTTAAATTTTATTTGTATCACAATATAAGGGTCAGCATGTATGTGCATTAAGTCTATGTTTTCTTGGAGTTTTTCACATGCATTACCAGAGAATCCATGAGAGAAGGCTAGTTGGTTAAGTCCTTGATGTGTCCATGCTATGCTTAATGTTATAGTTGTTTCGGTAGAAGCCGAGTGGTTGGAATCTACCTGCGAGTTCAGGAATTGGGTTCACATGGGATTGGTCGAGTGAGAGATTCGCCATTTGGTTAAATATGAGACCGGGCATGGAGTAGGAGCAGCATGACATAGGGGCCTGTGAGCTGTAGCTGTGCTTGTGTCGGTCAAAGACCGATCCGTGTGCGGCCCTGTTGAGCAAGTTTGAATGTACCAAAGGCATATTGGACAAATGGGACTTAGTAAACCGATGTAACTTGTCCACCTTAGCATTGATGCATACCCTACCGCCTTATAGGTGCGGCTTGAGAGCAGCAAGGTGTAAACCTGCCAGCGGGTACGTCATACTCCGTGTTGGGGCCTCCTGCTCGTAGTGGTGGGACCGGTTCGGCGTGTAGGTAGCGGGTGAATGGTTGTGGCAAACAACATCAGTGGAGTGTGACTTCGCAGCTCTGAGTGTGGGTGTATGTGTCGTGCTATTCGGGTATCCCTGCAGGTTAAAATCGATTCGAGTCGCCGTCCCTCGCGGTTATTAAGTACCGCTTGTTCACTAAGTCGTGACACAATTAATTATTTGGATCTGAACATTATTAAAACATGCTTTATGGAATAATTATGTATTGATATTTTATGTTTAGAACAGGTTTCTCACTAAATTTCAGATTTATGAAGTCTTAATTTGCTGCTAAAATCTGAAACTAAGGACTAACAATTAGGCGAGTCTTTTATTGCAAACTGCTGTCTATATTACGTATATCCTGCATATAGAGTTCCATCCTTAGTGGAGACGGTTAAGTCTTTCTGAGCCTTCGTGCTCACGGTTGCTACTTTAGGTTTTTGCTGCAGATGATGACGTATATGATGAAGGGTTCACCGGTGAGGCGTTGCCCCCATCGGGGTACATGGCCGAGTGGGAACCCTGCACGCTGCCGTGATCACTACCCAAGAAAGGATCATCTAAGACGCGCCCAAACGAAGAAGGAAGATGAACAAACTGTGCATCTCCATCGTAGCGTCTCGCATTACGTTGTCATCACAGATGCGCGGTAGGCGCGTCGCTGATCAAACTAAGTGGGAGACACGCTAAAAGATATTGTGTCTCCTTTTGTTTAGTCATAATAGACGAGCTTTACGGGGTCATTGGAGACGTTCTCCAGGTGTGTCGTCCATCACGGTACATGCAAGACACACTCTAATACAGCAAGTCACATATTTGTTGGCTGATCAAAGACGCTCTTCATGTTAGCCCATCACAGATTTGTTGGCTGATCTGAGACATACTCTAGGAAGTGTGTCTCCTTTATTTAGGTAATCCAAGTTGTCCTCTGTTATAGCACGAATCCTAATAGGTGCCCCCAGTCTTGATTATCCTCGTTGCCGGTTGCATCCTAGAGCTAGCCATGATTTTGCAGCCGCATTGCCAGTGTCAGCAACATACACATATAGAAATATATGTATAGCCAAATGGAGATCACACACATTGACCAATCAAATATTAACAAAGTGTCAATCGTGGTTACTAAGTAACTATAGACACATAATTCCCCTGTTCATTTAGCTTAACAAGTAACTAATTACACAAAAGAATAACTCTCACCTATTTCTCTATTTGGTAATCAAATTATCCCTTTGAAGTAATGATTTCAGAAATGATAAACCTGCACAGTATGTCTCTACTTTGCTCGATGCTACGACCTTCAGCGTTCCTGAAGGCGGGACCATAGTCCTGCCACATGATAAAATGAGATTTAGCAAAAGATCAGTAATAAAGTAAAATAAATGCAGTTACACATACATTGCAATTAGGCTGCTCTCCGAATAAAGGCATGTGTAAGTAGACATGGAAGCTGCACGCGTTGCCCGGAGCTTGTTGTGGGGTTAAATGCAGCATGATGTTTCACTTGTTGGCAGTTTCTTTTTACATGTCCAAAAGCCCTAAACAAAAAAAAATCACTGTTAATATAAAATTATCGTGCAAGGACGAAACATTTAGAAGCTAAAGTGAAGAAGGAACTTACTCGTCAATAGGTGAAGAGATATCACTCTATGTACGGGTTGTTCGCTCACCAGTTTTTTCATCTCTCGGCCTTGAGGAGTCACAATACTAAACATGGTCGTACCATGTAGAAATCGCTATGGTTACCCAATGGTTACCCGGGTTGAATGGTACGACTAGGAGCTCCTTATCACTGTAGTGTTTCATTGGCTTCATAAATTATTGAACAACTTTTTTTCGGTCGCTTGACGTTTGAATAAAAGTTCTCGCTGGTATTTGCAGGTCAAGATATGCAAGAGACGCGTTTCCCGTGTTATGATGAGTATGTTGTTGCTGGTGCCTACACGTAAAATGCCAAATTTGTTACATATAACACTTATATTGAGTATATGTACTGAAGAACCTAGTTTTTGAGAACTTACAATGCAAACCAGCATATTAGAGAGACATCCAACGCATCGAGGTTGAAAAGGTCTTTGTCATCAGACCATGCGATGACAAAAGCGCCATGCGAGAGAAAGTGTTTATCCTTCAATGCTACTAGTATGGTATCAGACTTTTTGTAATTTTCCATGCAATATTGATGAAGTTGAACACAAGGTTTACCAACTTGTTTGAGTGTGGCCGCAGTTAACATCGGCTTTCCCCTTTCAAACTTCGAGTTTGAATGCATCATAGCTTTCGGCGCCCTCAGGTTAGTTTATTACTCTTTTATTGGTTTCTTCCAACCTTCCATCAATGACAAGCATCGCTGTGGCTGACTCTTGTTCTTGGCACATACATTCTTCGTCGGTGTTGGCGTCTGATCAGGTGTAGGGTGCAGGGCACTTCGAGTGCGAGGTGGTGACCAACGCGGGTGCTCTTCAAGTGGATACTTCTGAGATAACTCTAAAGTTGGAGACAGATGCGGCTTCTCTATAACTAGAGGCAACTGCACTCCAATTGGAGACTCCTGCTGCTTCTCTATAACTAGAGGCAACGATAGCTCTAGAATTGGAGACAGATCCATCTATTCTGGATTTGGAAGCAGAAGTAGACGTGCCTCAGGAGACATCAAACGGTCGATGTGGAAGCTGCTACTGCTGCTGCTGGGTCAACAACAATAAGGCTCCGTCTCCACTTAACCCTTCTAGTAACTGCATCTCGCACAGTCAGCATTGTATTGTCCAGTGGCACATCAAATTGTACATTTTTCGTATTCTCATGCACCATGTCCACCTTGACCACAACATTGGATGATGTGTCCACCAGCATGTCTTCAAGCATAGTTTGATCGGGATACAGTAGCCCTCTCCCGAGCTCCATTCGAGTAGTTCCTCTGACCATTAGCAGAAGCCTGCATGTTATTGGCTGAGCCAAGTTATCTATCAATTCCGGCTCAATTGATGGTCTAGGCGCTGGTGCCTGATGATCCTCTTGTGGTTGTGCACCCCTAGCTGTTGTAGAAGCAAAGCTGCTCCTACGCTCTTCGTCGTTACTTAAGATGAAAAACGCGTTAGGGATTGCTATACCTGCTCCCTCCAGCATTTGCTTCACGTTTCCTAGGAGCTCCCTTCTCTGTTGTGTTTTCAGCTCCTCGACGTGAACCTATGATGTTGAGGTTTTTTTCCGCATCCGATTAGTATTCTTTTGTTCTGAAAAATCCTCCCTCCAGGTCAACTTATTGGAAATACCACGGACACAGCCTCGTTGCTCCGGTCTTTGCAGGGCCTTGTTGAGGGTGTCATTTTCCCTCTCGCCATTTGACTCTTCGCTGCTCAGGTTCCAGGCTCTTTGAGCGACATGTAAGGTGCTCGGGCTGTAGAAGCTGATACCGCTTGACTCAGACAGCTGTGAACGAGCACGCATAAATGGTTTCAACCGTCCACCAAAACTATCGTATGGATTCACAACACCTAGCTCGGCCAATGTTTCATCCTGTTGTTCCCAAATCTTTTTTTTTTCTAGCATAATTGGTGTTGCAGAGGTGGTGGTCAAGCTCATTCCGCGATCGAAGCCACTTCATACGTTCACTATTATTGGCAAATTCCTGTGATTCGCACTTTTCAACAAATCTTGTCCAGTACTCTTCTGACACATGTTAATACTTATGGAAGGGGGTTTCATGATTCTTCCAAAACTCGCAAAGCTATGTTTTGTAGGTCCTCCATCTATGAGAGATCATCTTCATAGCTAGCTTCTTCCCCTTTAGTTTCATATGTTCCGGATATTGAACATATGGTTGGATAGAGCTTTCGAAGAGTTCATCTTTTTCATTTTCGTTCAAGTGATCGAATCTCTGCAAGTTTAGTGGCACAATTTCCCAAGCAGCTAGACCACAAATTCTGGAAAATCTCGTATTTACATTATGGTCCAGAGGTAAGCCATGGTCATTGGCCTCATCAACAGTCACAACGTCTGTTAGCCACGTTGTCCACAACCTTTTCTTTCTTGTGTTACTAGAGGCAGATGCTGATGTGTCTGCTGCTGAGCCTCTTCTTCTATATGGTGTTGATGCTGTGGCAGAGACATTGTCAAATTCACAAAAAATCACTGAAATCCTGTAAAACATTATTAAATTTCAGTCACATTCGCACAAACAGTCACATAGGGGAGCAAATTCTCTCATGGCATTTGTACCTTAAGAAGAAAAAGATCTATGTGCCTTGTGTAAGGACAATCCAAACCAAGCAATCTTAAATAAATCACTAAACATCGACCGGTACTTAGCCAAAGCGTAATACTCTAATTATAGGAGTCCGGAAATATACTAAACATTGACCGGTGAACCATCAAAGTGCGGGGCATTTCGACTCCAACCATAGCGTAATACTCTAAGCTTAGTACTCCGAAAATATACTAAACATTGACCGGTGAACCACCAAAGCATGGACAATTTCGACTCCAACCAAAGTGCGAACAAACCTTATTAGGGCAGTGCCGAGCTGGTCGATGGGGAGTCGAGGTTCGATGGTGGCAGCGCGACAATGATCAAGAGGGTAGTGTCAAGGCGGCGACGAGCTCCGGGGAAGCGGACTGACACGACGCCATGCTGCGGGGAAGGGCATGACATGACGATGGTTTCTAGGGCGACAAGTGATCAGCACGCGAGAGCTAAATTGTTGAAAAGTTTTGCTAAGTGTTGGGAAGAGAGCACGTGAGAGAGCTAAAAGTACCTTAGGGCAACGATCTGAGACACACCTTAGAATAGCAACCGCCGGGCGCGTCTCTCACAAGTGTGTAAGCTCATATCAGAGACGAGCTTTACAAGAGATCGTCTCTTTTCTTTTAATTAATAGGGAGCTGTGGACACTAATGCCATTCATGCACATCGAAGCGTTTAAATTGAAGACACGCTTTATGAAAATGCCTCTCACATTATCTTGCATGAGAGATGCACTTTTGTGAGGTGCATCTCGCATCACGTTCGCACAAATTCTGCTGCTGAGTCTGCTGCAAAGCGTTCAAATCGGAGACACATTTTTTAGAAACACATCTCACATTATTATGCTTGAGAGACGCACCTTTGTGAGGCACATCTCGCATCACGTTTGTATCCCATTTTCCAGGGCAGAGCAAGTGCTATATTCAGTAGTTTTCCAAAAGAAACAGAGGTCAAGGCATCAATACTTCTCCATAAGAAACAGAGCACATATGACCAATGAAAAGCCAAATTTTCTCTCAATCTGCAATATTTTCAAACATTTGAGCATATATCACCCAAATATCCAAATGGAAGTCATTTTTTTCACTCATTTACCATATTTTTACATATTTGATCATATTTACACACAATCAGTTTGGTACTTTACATTGTGGTCTTGGTTTTTTGAAATTCTTGACTTTTTCATGATGACCGTTCTGCAAGTAAGGAACTTCGTTGCCCGATGGTATTCTTAGCTTCATCATCGAGGTGACAAAAGGGGGAATCTCATCAAATTGGTCAAACTCTTCCTCATCGACGGCATTCTCGACTCCTACGATTCGTGATTTTCCATGTATAACCACCTTAAGTCTTTTATTTGTTGTGTCCGGAACATATAACACTTGAGCAATGTGTTTTGCTAACACGATAGACTCCCACTTATATCCTTGATGGTTAAGATCAACGCTAGTGAACCCGTACTTGTCTTGTACAACACCTTTGATTCCATCAACCCAGTTGCAACGAAAAAGAGGAATCTTGAATCCTTCAAAGTCAAGCTCCCAGATCTCTTATATTTGACCATAGTACATGTCTTTGTCTTGACCCGCAATATTATAAGCATCAACACAGATACCACTTTTCTGATACATGCTTTTCTTATCTTGTTCTAAAGTGTTGAACGTGTATCCATTTATGTCGTACCCTTGATATCTAATAATTGTGACTATAGGACCACGAGCCAACTTTTTTAGGTATTCACTTCTTTGAGTATCCGATGAGTGAGAAATATGATCCCAGAGCCAGCAAATGAATTTTCTCATGTGCTCATTTGCTAACCATGATTCATTGCAGCCAGGATTGTCTCTAAGCACCACCTCCTTGTGCTCATCGAGATACTCCTGCAGCACATGGAAATAGGCGCGGAAGAATAAATATGAATATGGAGTTATAGCCTTCTTCCCAATGGTCCCTTTTCATATGAGTCTTCCCTCATGACGACACTTGGGAACACCAATTGAGTTACTCAGGTCAGTGTAGTTTAGAGCCCACTCCATAGCTTCCTCTGTGACCTCGATAGCAGTCCTGACGTCATAACATATTTCCTTTTGTTGCACAACAAAGGAGGAAGGTTCAAAATTGTTAGCACAATTGGCCATGTGCTATGTGTGCTACTGTTTAGAAAAGGATTCATGCCATCAGTGCTCACTGCGATCCTAGTATTCCGCAGATCAATGGCAAATTCAGGATTTCATGAATCAATGTTTCGCCACTGTGTGGCATCAACAGGATGTCTTATCATTCCAACATCCTGCTTATGCTTCTCTTTGTACCACCGCGACAATTATGACTCCTTCTTGTTTGCAAATCAACGCTTCAAATGAGGAATGATAGGAAAGTACCAAAACACCTTTTTAGGCCCTCTTTTTCTTCTATTGCAGTTCTCGTAATCACCGTCGTCTTTCCTACAATTTACTTGGTCCATTCCACAAATAGGGCATTTCTCAAGGTTTTCATACTCAGGTCCACGATATAAAATGCATACATTCTTGCACGCGTGGATTTTCTCCATCTCCAAATCCAGTGGACAGATTATCTATTTTGCCTCATAAGCTGTCGTAAGGGTTGTGTTTCCTTGGGGTAACATGTCCTTAAGGAGCGTCAACAATTCCTTAAAACTACAATCACTCCATCCGTTGCTCACCTTCAACTGGAAAAGTTTTACCATCGCTGATAGTGTGGTGTACTTAGCCGCACAACCCTGATACAATGGCTTCTTCGAGTCATCGATCATCTTCATGTAATTTGCAAGTTCACCATTACTCTACCGATCATCATTGCCATTTCTCTCGACATTGCGTACCATCTTCTCTATGTTATGCACCTGAAACTCAATCTCATCATCGGTGAACCCTGATATATCTGGATTGTTCACATCCTCGTCGTGATCTTGTTCGACACTAGTAGGGACCTCCCTCTCTAGATATGAATCTGTCATCTCTGCTTCATTAAGCCCCTCCTCCCCATGTTTGTTCCAGCATCGATAATCCACCATGAATCCACGTGTGATCAAATGGGACCTCAACACTCCATCTATGCGATATCTCTTCTCATTCTTGCAGTGTTTGCAAGGACAACAAATAGTCCCTGTAATATTGTCCAACATGTCTTTCTTTGCAAAATCGATAAGTGCATCTACCCCTTGGATATATTCATTGCAAAGGCGCGGCCCATACATCTAACTACTATCCAACGACATCTACGTACAGAAATGAAGAGCTAAATAAAAAAATTTGAAGCACTGATTGTCAAGATCTAAAGGGATAAAAAACATTAAGGAAAGCGGGAAGAGGACTAACACTTTGTTTTAAGATCCAGTGATAATCACCGCAAGACTTTTAGAACGGCACCTCCAAAGAGGAAAAGAACAGGGCAGATCTAGTAGCCACTTGTTTTGCCATAGCTGGGAGGATATAGAAGGGCAACAGAAAATCGATATGAACCGATATATGCTACTCTCTATTGTAAGACCTATGTGTGCTGAATACATTGGCTTGTAGTGAATACACTTGGCTTTGATGATAAAAGTTTTAAATATCACCAAAATACCTTTTTATCAAGGTCCGACTCTAGCTCCGAGCTACAACAAGGTCCGACGATAGGTCCGGCTTGCTTTGGGTAGCTCCGGTTACGTCTGATGCTAGGTCCGGCTTCTTGGTAAGGTCCGACTAGCTTTGGTAAGCTCCGGTGAGCTTTATCTTTAGCTCCGACATGTCCTTGTTAGCTCCGGCATGTCTTTGATAGCTCCGGCATATACTTGATAGCTCCGACATGCTTTTGCTAAGCTCCGACGTACTTTGTCTAGCTCCGGGTTTTGGGTTGACTAGTTCCGACTAGTTTTGATAAGCTCCGGATCTAGGATCTACTAGTTTTGATAAGCTCCGGATCTAGGATCTACTAGTTTTGATAAGCTCCGGATCTAGAATCTACTAGTTTTGGTAAGCTCCGGATCCAGGATCTACTAGTTTTGGTAAGCTCCGGCGCTAGGTTCTACTAGCTCTTGTTAGCTCCGGCTCAAGCTCCGGGTTGCTCTGGCAAGGTCCGGAACTTGACCGCAGTGCTTCTGCTTTGCATTTGCAATGTTTCGTACTTGCTTTACAAGATTGGAAAGATTGCTTAGTATTCATTTGCTAAGTTTTTGGTGCGTTTTGGATGATAAGGCTGATATCGTTTCTAATGTGTTTTTGCAACATGCTTATGTGAGGTTCTCACATAAGGTGTTGTGTTCGGAACTAACGTGAGTCAAGTCGAGGACTTGGGCTTGTATGGATTGGTTGTTTGTTCATGTGCAGGTGTTGCTTGAGTTCAAGTCATGGCTGGTGACAGGATCCATTGGACTAGTCTCAGGAGGAGATGAGGTTCCAACAACCAAGTTCGGGAGGAATTGTGGTTGAGCGGGTCAGGAGGTCGCGCAGGATGATTGAATCAAGGGTAGTGCATATGAAGGTCGAAGGAAGGTGTTCGCACGTATGCATGCAGTGCATGACGTGGCAATATGCTTCTAGAGACGGATTATGGAAGGAAGATCTGATCAGAAGGATCGGATCGTATCGGTTGAAGACTTTGGCTGCGGCAGAGTCGGTTATGGCTCGGTATGGGAAGTATCGAGTTGGTTATGTTAGGATTTCGTGTGTATCACGAAATTGAGTTGTTTAGGAATGTGGGATACGTTCCTAAGGTGTTTGGAAGTCTTAAGATTGCTTCTATCTGCGTATAGAAGAATCTTGAGCAGTTATGGTATGTTCCGATTGTGATCGGATTAGGATTAGAGTCCTAGTTGTATTGGGATGGCCTAAGGGCTGGTTATATAAGCAAGGGAAGGCCAAAGCTCGTGAGAGACGACTTTGGGGCTGTTCCTCTTGTGTTCTATTGAATAAAATTCATAGTTTGAAGGAACTTTTGTGCCTTGTTCGTCCGACTTGTTCCAGACAAGTTTTATTCGTCGAGTTTCTGGACATCACTACCTTTCGTCGGTGGTTTTAGCATAACTCGAGTTTTACTGATCCAATTGACGTGATTCTTTTTCGGCGGTCTTCACAACTTGGTTGTCTATCATCTGACAAAATTTCACGGTCATTGGAGTTGTGGTTTCTGACCTACACGAGTTTCTTTGCCACATTCCAGAAACTGTTTTTCTCGAGTAGGTCAGATTGACCAGTGTTTGATCTTTTGTTCATAACTTGAGTTTTTCTCGACGGATTTTAGTAATTCCTTTTGTGTTGTCTTCGTGACTTGATTCTCTCTGATATATATCACTTTTGTCATGGTGAAACACGTTTAGATTAGTCTCATACACGATTTCTTTAACAGATCGTTTTTCTGCCGGAAGGGTTTGGGGTTTTATTGTTTCCGCTGCGTAAGATTTTTTAAATCTACCATTCACCCCCCCCCCCTCTGGTAGCTTTTCACGTGCTCTTCGATCCTACAATTGGTATCAGAGCCACGGTGCTCTAATATTTGTGATTTGCACGTGTTTTTGACTAATCATCATGGAGAAGTACTCCGTCAAACCTTGTGTGTTTGCTGGTATTGATTTTCAGGTTTGGAAGGCACGCATGGAGGCTTTTATCCAGGCACAAGGCTTTGCAATATGGGAGAAGGTGTATAAGCCTTATGAAGTGCCACCCAATGATCAAGTCACGGCCACGAACCTTCGGGACGTCGACAACAACAACAAAGCCCGAAACTTGATCATCCAAGGACTCACTTAAAGCGACTTTGATCGTGTCGCGCACCTCCGATCAGCATACGATGTTTGGAGAGCTCTCTGTGATTATCATGAAGGCTCCAACACAATCAAGGAGGTAAAACAAGATATGTTCAAGAAAGAATATATGCGTTTTGAGATGCAACCAGGTGAGTCGATCGATGACCTCTTTGCTCATTTCAATAAAATTCTCAGCAACTTACGTAGTGTCAATGTAAATTTTTCTGATGCTGAGAATGCTAGACAACTTCTTAGTGCATTAGACATGACAATTTGGGAGATGAAAGTAACGTCTATTCGTGAATCAACTATCATGAGTTCTCTTACATTAGATGTACTTTATTCTAAACTAAAAACTCATGAAATTGACATCCTAGCACGTTAGAACCCAAACAAGTCTATTGCATTTGTCTGACAACGTGATATGTCTAGCTCCGGCCAATCATCATCCTGCAATACTCTTGCCTTGTTGTCCTCACTAACCCTGGAACAGATCGAAAAATTTCCAGAAGAGGAGTTGGCACTCATCTCTACTAGATTCTCAAAAGCATTGCAAAATGTGAGAACTAGAAGGAGAGGAAGCTCCGGACCTCAACGTTGTTTTGAATGTGGTAAAACAGGACACTTTCGTACAGAATGCCCTAACCTTTCAGGTCCGACCACCTGGGAAGAAAAACAAAGCAAGGTCCGGACCTCCTCTGGAAATTCCAACAAGAAAAAGAAGGGTACCATAGGACGCAAGATGATCAACAGCTTCATCACCGCACTTCAAGAGCTCAGTTCAAGTGACATTGATTTTGAAAGTGATGAAGAGAATGATGACTTGGCCAACTTATGCTTCATGGCGGGCAAAGCAAGATCAAGATCAAGTCAGGAGGAAGCAGAACACAACAGTGACGATGATGAGATATGTTCTACCTGCAATGAAATGTGTGATGCTATTTCTCGTGCAACTATTATTGTCAAGAAAAAGGACAAAAAGCTTAGGGATAATGCTGCTAAAATTGAATCACTAGAATCTGAAATTAATCGTTTAAAAACCTTGATTCCTAGTGATGATGCATGTCCCTCATGTGACTTGATCTATGAACAATTGTCCTCTCTAAGAAGTGCACATTCCTCCACTCTAGATAGACTTGATGAAGAAATTGAAAAGAACAAAAAGCTTGCTGCACTTAATGATAAAAACTTAAAAGATGCTTCTTGTTCTACAGATGATTTGCATTGTTCTGCATGTGAAAATCTTGATAAGAGACTAAAAGATGCAATGAATGAAATTTCCATTCTGAACAATGCTTTACGATCTCATGAAGTTAAAAATTGTTCCAATTGCAAACTAAAAGGAAAAACTTCATGTGCAAACTGCCTAGACTTGTCTAAGAAACTTGATGACATGAATAGGACACTAGGTCGGTTTTGTAATGGGGATAAGAATCTAAACCTGCTGTTGAATTCTTCTAAGTCTTGCAATGATAAATCTGGTTTAGGTTTTGATTCTCATGCTCATGCTAAGGCACATCCACCTAAAATTGAAAAGTCATTAGGAAGTGGTTTGATTCAAACAGTTCCTAAACAAAAAGGAGTGGTTTTCAAATCTGCAGGAGTGCTTTCTAATTCTGTTTCTAATGTTGGATGCTCATCGAGACATGATTACAAAATTAAGTTTCATTGTACCTACTGTGGTAGAGATGGTCATGTCATAGATTTTTGTTATAGACTAGCTAAACAACAGAAAAGGGAAAGAATGTCTGCTAGATCTCATAACTTTCAAGCTAAACCGAAAATTAGTAACATGCAACCTGCTTTAGTGAGTCAGAAATTTGAAAAGGTAGCTTCCGGACCTTCTGGTAAGAAATCCGCAAAAGCAGCTCCGATAGTTCCGATAGCTCCGAGAGCTCCCGGATCTTCTGTTGTTCCCTCCGGAGCTTCAGTTTTTGCCTCCGGACCTTCTGCTTTTACCTCCGGAGCTACCGGTTTTCACTCTAAACAAGTAACAACTTCTAAATTAACTGTTAAGAAAAGAAAACCTCAATCTTTGACTCATAAACCTGCTGTTTTATCTTAGCATTCGCGTGTTTTTCCTGGTGCACGTCGCGTGACTCAGTACTGGATTCCTAAATGCCTTTTGACTAACCCCAGTATTGAGTCATCGGCGTATTGTTCTTCTATGTAGGTTACACGCATGAGGAAGGAGAATATTTGGATTGTGGATTCAGGTTGCTCACGCCACATGACCGGTAACAAAGATTGGTTCTCCTCCCTCTCCTTTGTGTCACGTGTAGAGAATGTTACTTTTGCCGATAATTCTTCAACTCCTATAATTGCTAAGGGTTCGGTTAGAGTAAATGATCACTACATTTTGAAGGATGTGGCACTTGTCAAAAATTTGAAATACAACTTGCTTTCTGTTGCACAATTGCTAGATGAAAATCTAGAAATTATTTTCAATAAAAACTGCTGCAAAGTTGTAGATTCAAATAGTGAGCTTATTTTTAACATGTCTCGGTTTGGAAGAGTTTTTAAAGCTGATTTTGATATGTCTTCTTCTAATCATAGGTGTCTAGTTGCTAATGATTCAAAGGACTTATATTTTTGGCATCGTAGACTTGGTCACGTAGGCTTTGATCACCTAACGCGTGTTAGTGCTCTTGATCGCATACGTGGACCGCCTAAGCTAAAAGGGGACAAAGAATTTGTGTGCTCTTCTTGTAGACATGCTAAGATAGTTGCAGGTTCACATACTCCTCTCACAATGATCATGACAACTAAACCATGTCAACTTTTGCATCTTGACACCGTAGGACCTTCACGTGTTCAATCCTTCGGAGGAAAATGGTATGCTCTTGTTATTGTTGATGATTATTCTAGATATTCTTGGGTGTATTTTATGGCGTCTAAGAATGAAGTCTTTAGTCACTTTAGAACTTTATTTCTTAGATTATCAATTGATCACCCAGGATCATTAAGAGCAATTAGAAGTGATAATGGAACTGAATTTAAAAATCAATTCTTTGACCACTTTTGTGCTGAAAATAGAATAGATCATCAATTTTCTTCACCATATGTACCTCAACAAAACGGTATTGTAGAAAGAAAGAACAGAACCCTAGTTGAGATGGCTAGGACTATGCTTGATGAATATCAAACCCCTAGGAAATTTTGGGCTGATGCATTAGCAACCGCTTGTTATGTCTCAAATCGTGTTTTCTTGCGTGCTAAGCTAGGCAAAACACCATATGAGCTTCGGTTTGGACATAGGCCTAGTGTTACACACTTTCGGGTCTTTGGTTGCAAATGCTTTGTTAAGAAACATGGTAATCTTGATAAATTTGAACCTAGATCCAATGATGGCATGTTTCTTGGTTATCCATCTCATACTAGAGGCTACCGTGTGCTTTTACTTGACACTAACAAAATTGTGTAGACTTGTGAAGTGTCTTTTGATGAAGCTAGCCCAGGTACTAGCTCCGGTGTTGCAGGACCAGATTCATATCCTCAGGGGGAGGGTATTTTCGAAGATGAAGAAGAGCCGGTGATACTGCCTGTTAGTTCCGAAGTTGACACGTGTCCAGCTCCGGACATTGAACAAGCTCCGGCTGTCACCTCTGCTGGTCCTGATCATCCACAAATCACAAGCTCATCAATCTACAATGAACTTAATGAAAAAGAAGCTTGTGAGACATCTGTTCCCCTACGTTTTTACAAAGATCATCCCCCACAACAGATGATTGGAAGCTTGCATGAACGAGTCACACGGTCCAGGTTTTGCGATCCAAACTCTCATGCTCATTCTGCTTTTGTTGCTTCTTTTGAACCCAAAGATATATCACACGCACTCACTAATGAATCTTGGATTATTGCCATGCAAGAAGAGTTAGAAAATTTTGAAAGAAATAATGTTTGGAAACTTGTACCTCCACCTCAAGGCCACACTTTAATTGGAACTAAATGGGTATATAAAAATAAACAAAGTGAGGATGGGGTTGTGATTAGGAATAAGGCTAGGTTGGTTGCTCAAGGTTTCACTCAAGTTGAAGGTCTAGATTTTGATGAAACTTTTGCTCCTGTCGCTAGATAAGAAGCCATAAGAATTTTGTTAGCTTTCGCAGCATCTAAAGGTTTTAAGCTATATCAAATGGATGTTAAAAGTGCTTTTCTTAATGGCTACATAGATGAGGAGGTTTATGTCAAACAACCACCAGGTTTTGAAAATCCAGATTTTCCTAATCATGTTTACAAACTGTCCAAAGCCTTATATGGTCTCAAACAAGCCCCTAGAGCATGGTATGATAGGTTAAAAACATTCTTACTTGAAAAGGGGTTTACAATGGGCAAGGTTGATAAAACTCTTTTTGTGCTTAAACATGGCAATGACTCATTATTCGTTCAAGTGTATGTGGATGATATTATATTTGGTTGTGTTTCTCATGATCTTGTGTCCAAGTTTTCAGCAATGATGAGTTCCGAATTTGAAATGAGTATGATGGGTGAACTCACTTACTTTTTGGGGCTGCAAATCAAGCAAACCAAGGAGGGTACCTTTGTGCCTCAAACAAAGTATACCAAAGATCTCCTAAGGCGCTTCAACATGGACAAAAGCAAGCCTCTTCGGACACCAATGGGAACAGCAACAACACTTGAACTTGATGAAGATGGTGAATCCGTGGATCAAAAAGAATATAGAAGTATGATCGGATCACTTTTGTACCTTACAGCATCAAGACCGGACATACAATTCAGCGTATGTCTTTGTGCACGGTTTCAAGCTTCCCGACGTGTTTCACATCGTCAAGCCGTCAAAAGGATTCTCAGGTACTTACATGGAACTCAAGAATTTGGCATTTTTCTTCCTTCTTCCTCAATCGTTTCTTTGAAAGCTTTTTCGGATGCTGATTTTGGGGGTTGTAGGATTGATAGGAAAAGTACTTCCGGTGCTTGTCATTTTCTTGGTAATTCTCTTGTTGCTTGGTCCTCTAGAAAACAAAGTTCAGTTGCACAATCCACAGCCGAATCTGAGTATGTAGCTGCTGCTAGTGCTTGTTCACAAATTCTTTGGATTGTTCAAACACTTAAGGACTATGGGGTTGATCTAAATAGTGTTCCACTGTTCTGTGATAACACTAGTGCTATTTGCATTGCTAAAAACCCCGTGCAACATTCTAGAACTAAGCACATTGACATTAGGTATCACATTCTCCGTGATAATGTTGAAAAAGGAAACATTGTGCTTCACCATGTAGATACCGAACAACAATTGGCTGACATTTTTACAAAACCTTTGGATTTCACTCGTTTTTGCTACATTCGTAGTGAAATAGGTGTTATGCATCCTCATGGCTTAAATTGAAGGGGAGTTTTTGAAACTTAGGAAGTCTATGTGTGAATCTGAAATTAAAATAATATGAGCATATTATTTCATACATATATGACTTTGTGATTTCTTTTACATGCTGAAAGTTCTTACTACGTTACTCGTGTTATACTTTTTGTAGTTTTTGCCATGTCTAGTAATTGGAATAATTACTTACACTAAATCTGGTCATGGTCGAACTTTCTTGCTGTTTTAAACTTGTTGCATGATCACAAATGCTTTTAATCATTAAGAATTTATCAAGTAATCAACTCTCATGTTGAGTTTTTATGAACAAATATAAATTGAGAAAAGATCAAGAGAATATGCATGCATCGCACATCTTCTTTCGAGATGGCTTGTCATTGCACTTAGATATGAACTTGGAAGAAGTTGTGTATGACTAAAACCATGTCCTTAAGCTTCTGATTGTCAAATGACATAGGCTTGGCTTGGTTGGTTAGAATAAGGCAGATGCGCATATAATCTCTTGCAAATATCATATGATCTAGATTTATGCTTTGAAAATAATAAAATGCAGCAACTAGTGTCATGCTTTCACGTTTTGAAATAGTTAAGTTTGTGAGATCATGACCTGCTAAAATTGAAAATCACACTTGCTCTCTAGCATGGCTTACACTACATTATGTATTTCATTGATATGATAATGTAAGGTACTTGATAGTATGACTTGGATGAGCCTTGTTTATATGTATATGATATAATATGCTCATAACAACTAAAGGGGGAAAGATAATTTGTTTATATCTCAATTTTTTTCTCTTTTACCTTGCTGAATACATTGTCAAAGGGGGAGAGATTAATCAAAAAAAAAAGGGGGGGAGACATTTTCATTTTCAAAAGGGGGAGAGATTTTCATTTACGTTTGTTTTACAAAAGGGGAGAAATTGTTTTCAAAACTTTTATGTGAATAAGCCAATGTTTGGATTTTAAATGGTGTTGCCAATGCATTCATCAAGGGAGAGATTGTAAGACCTATGTGTGCTAAATACATTGGCTTGTAGTGAATACACTTGGCTTTGATGATAAAAGTTTTAAATATCACCAAAACACCTTTTTATCAAGGTCCGACTCTAGCTCCGAGCTACAACAAGGTCCGACGATAGGTCCGGCTTGCTTTGGGTAGCTCCGGTTACGTCTGATGCTAGGTCCGGCTTCTTGGTAAGGTCCGACTAGCTTTGGTTAGCTCCGGTGAGCTTTATCTTTAGCTCCGACATGTCCTTGTTAGCTCTGGCATGTCTCTGATAGCTCCGGCATATACTTGATAGCTCCGACATGCTTTTGCTAATCTCCGACGTACTTTGTCTAGCTCCGGGTTTTGGGTTGACTAGTTCCGACTAGTTTTGATAAGCTTCGGATCTACGATCTACTAGTTTTGATAAGCTCCGGATCTAGGATCTACTAGTTTTGATAAGCTCCGGATCTAGAATCTACTAGTTTTGGTAAGCTCCGGATCCAGGATCTACTAGTTTTGGTAAGCTCCAGCGCTAGGTTCTACTAGCTCTTGTTAGCTCCGGCTCAAGCTCCGGGTTGCTCTGGCAAGGTCCGGAACTTGACCACAGTGCTTCTGCTTTGCATTTGCAATGTTTCGTACTTGCTTTACAAGATTGGAAAGATTGCTTAGTATTCATTTGCTAAGTTTTTGGTGCGTTTTGGATGATAAGGCTGATATCGTTTCTAATGTGTTTTTGCAACATGCTACTGTGAGGTTCTCACGTAAGGTGTTGTGTTCGGAACTAACGTGAGTCAAGTCGAGGACTTGGGCTCGTATGGATTGGTTGTTTGTTCATGTGCAGGTGTTGCTTGAGTTCAAGTCATGGCTGGTGACAGGATCCATTGGACTAGTCTCAGGAGGAGATGAGGTTCCAACAACCAAGTTCGGGAGGAATTGTGGTTGAGCGGGTCAGGAGGTCGCGCAGGATGATTGAATCAAGGGCAGTGCATATGAAGGTCGAAGGAAGGTGTTCGCACGTATGCATGCGGTGCATGACGTGGCAATATGCTTCTAGAGACGGATTATGGAAGGAAGATCTGATCAGAAGGATCGGATCGTATCGGTTGAAGACTTTGGCTGCGGCAGAGTCGGTTATGGCTCGGTATGGGAAGTATCGAGTTGGTTATGTTAGGATTTTGTGTGTATCACGAAATTGAGTTGTTTAGGAATGTGGGATACGTTCCTAAGGTGTTTGGAAGTCTTAAGATTGCTTCTATCTGCGTATAGAAGAATCTTGAGCAGTTATGGTAAGTTCCGATTGTGATCGGATTAGGATTAGAGTCCTAGTTGTATTGGGATGGCCTAAGGGCTGGTTATATAAGCAAGGGAAGGCCAAAGCTCGTGAGAGACGACTTTGGGGCTGTTCCTCTTGTGTTCTATTGAATAAAATTAATAGTTTGAAGGAACTTTTGTGCCTTGTTCGTCCGACTTGTTCCAGACAAGTTTTATTCGTCGAGTTTCTGGACAGCACTACCTTTCGTCGTTGGTTTTAGCATAACTCGAGTTTTACTGATCCAATTGACGTGATTCTTTTTCGGCTGTCTTCACAACTTGGTTGTCTATCATCTGACAAAATTTCACGGTTATTGGAGTTGTGGTTTCTGAGCTACACGAGTTTCTTTGCCACATTCCAGAAACTGTTTTTCTCGAGTAGGTCAGATTGACCAGTGTTTGATCTTTTGATCATAACTTGAGTTTTTCTCGACGGATTTTAGTAATTCCTTTTGTGTTGTCTTCGTGACTTGATTCTCTCTGATATATATCACTTTTGTCACGGTGAAACACGTTTAGATTAGTCTCATACACAATTTCTTTAACAGATCGTTTTTCTTCTGGAAGGGTTTGGGGTTTTATTGTTTCCGCTGCGTAAGATTTTTTAAATCTACCATTCACCCCCCCCTCTGGTAGCTTTTCACGTGCTCTTCGATCCTACATCTATAGAGGGCATGGGAGACGAGCCCGCTTCCATAACAAAACAAGACGCGTCTGACCAGTGAGTATGGCAGACGCGCTGGATTTGGTCATGAAAGGAGATGAATTTCAAGTAAAGTCCATCTCAGTTACGAAACAAATATAAGTTGCGCTCAATGAAAGCGCGTCCCCTGTTTGTCAAAGTGGAGGGTGCGTCTCGGATACCTACTTAACTGAGATGTGATGTATTGTAACACATCTCCTTGTATATTCAACTGAGCCATGTCAGATCCTCGCTGAAGCGGTCTCGTCTGGCTTCAGGATATCAAAGACTTTCTCCTTTTAGCACGTTGCCCATCTTTGTCTTCTATTTAGATTTCTTACGTAGTGGATGTTATTTGTGTGCTACTAGTGTGACTCCGCTCGTGTGCTGAACGGAATGACTTTTGCATAGCTTAGGTTTGAGTATCGAGAGCTATGAACTTATCTTCCACTGTAGTGTATTTTAATGTATATTATTTGTATAAGACAAATCTTGTATAACACTATGTTGTTTATGTAATATGATGTACCTTTTTCTGTGTGCTGTTGGGTGTCGCATTGCACGACAATTGCAATTTCTGGAAGGTCGGGACTCTGGTCCCCACAAATCTCGCCCTCGAGATTCGAATGCTTGAAGAAGAGATTTGGAAATAAAATTTTGAATTCCCATTTATATTTGAATTAGCCAAGTTTGAAAATTTAAGGATTTTACAATCTACCCCCTTTAAAAGGAACCTCATCCTCGAGGTTCGGACGGATTGGAGAAGAGATGAGAAAACTCTTGATAACATCTTCACGCTCCCATGTAGCTTCATCTGGGATAGTAATTCTTCTAGTGGTGACCATCTCCCGCAGGAGTAGAGACGAGAACGAAGGAAGATAAAAGGAATTCCAACCTATATGCATGCATCAAGGTATATGATCCTAAATAATGTATCATTGGATGAGGACGTGGGTATATATAAAAGTGTTCCACAATGCACATCCAAACATACAAACATACAAGCAAGCAATCAAATAGTCATCGCACCACCAAATCTAGTGCATTAACGAACTAAGTGTTTAGTACAGCTTAACCAAGATTAGACATAAATCCTAATTTAAGAGTTATAAATTTATCGAGTTACGGAAAGGTGAAGGCATTCTATATTTTTTTTTGAAACGAGATTGTGGCAGGTCCAAGGTGGCAATATAGGTGGGGTGAAGAATGATTTCGGCTTGTCGGATCTTCACGAGCGGCTTGCCAAGCAGGTGATGTGCTTCACATGAACTTGATTGTCGGCAAAAATGCAAACTTTGACTCTCCATTCTTCGTGTCCAGAAGGTCTTTATCTTGAAGTTTATGCTTTGCAAGTTCTCCTTCGACTTTACTCCTCCTATGTCTTTGTTGGAAGAGCTCGCAGGGGTGCGGTCATCTTTATAAGTTGGTTGTTCATGCTCTATGTGTATCGGTGCAAGATGTGTATGGCATGAAAATTCAGCACCAAGGAGGGACAATAAAATAGAACGGGGCAGCGAGAAAGAAGCAGAAAAATCAATTTCAGTGCAGTAGCAAACATATGTGGGAATAAGAAAAATATTTAGTGGCAAGTGTTTTAAAATGCAGCAGCAAAGATGAGGGAAAATAGTGGGTGTGCAGCAGCAAAAAAGAAGAAAGGAAAAAGGACGGAATTGCAGAAGTTAGCAAAAATTTTTACTCACAATTAGCAGCAGCAAAACCACACATTGTTACACAAAATATTAGCAACAATTGCAGCAGTAAGCGCATCAAAACATGGCTGAAATTGCATTTAAAAAGCAGCGGCAAAAGAGATGAAAAATGAAAAAATGCAGCAGCGAGCAAAGAAGCAATTATTTCAGGTATTGCAGCAGCAAAACACATAAATTTTGCGAGAAGATATTAGTAGAGAAAGTTTTAAACGCAGCAACAAGCACTTTAAAATGCGGCTGAATTAGCAGGAAAACGCAGCAACAAGTCATTAAGTGGCTGAAGTTGGGAGAAATAGTTGCAGCTGCGAGAAGAAATAAGAAAACAGAATGCGGCAGCGACATGGAAGCGGAAAAATCAATTTCGGCACAGCAGCAAACACACTGCAATCTAGAAGAATATTTAGTCGAGAGTGTGTTAAAATACAGCGGTAAAAGGGGAGGATAAACGGAGGTTGTGCTGCAGCAAAAAAGTAGGGAATCAAGAGAAATATAGCAGCGGGCAAGAATCAAATGTTGAACATACTACAGCGGCCAAGTACCAGGGAAAATAGAGTGTGCAGCAGTCCAAAAATAGAGGAAAAGGAGAGCAAAACACAGTAGCAAGCAGTTAAAGGTGTAGCTAAATTAGTAGGAGAGACACGGTAGCAAACAATACTTTGTAGTGGCTGAATCGGCAAAAAAATACAGCAACAAGCAATTCGAAAATAACTTTTTAGAAAATAGTTTATATGTGCTTTGTGGTGTCCATTCTACCTAGGCTTGCGTCCTATGGTCGACACGGCTCTGATACCAATTTGTGACACCCGGTTCTGAAAAATGAACCAAGTGCAGTGTATGTGCGCCCAGGATATTGCTACATACATACACATCAACATGGCAAATGATAATCAGAATTTAACAATGTCACGAATAATAAACATGCGTTGATTCTATTGCAACGTAAAACAATCTAGCGTGGACAACTCCAACTCCACAGGCAATCGACGGTAGCACACATGCCTAGTGCTCCACGTTGTCTTCCAAAAATCTCTTGTAGCTGAATTAATGTGGGAATAGCAAGGGTGAGCGCATGTCGTACTCAGCAAGTGTGGGAAAATATGACATGTAGCTCAAACAAGCAATGATAATAAATAATGATTATTTGTTTAAAAGTACATTTAAAATATATTAAATGTCTTACAATGTCGATGTGAATTAATCCCACATATCCCAAATAATTAACATAATATGAAACCATCATCAATTATCCATCCATACACCTGATTCTTACCGTCATCATTCACCATGACCATTTATCACCATCCAATCCATAACCATAACCAAACCATCCCAAATACAAAATTCCACTCTAATCATGTGAGGGTCCAGGTCACTCATAATCGGGAGCACGACTATCATGATAGTTTTTAACACTCTATAGAGGTTGTACCACTTTACTCACAAGTTTGTGATTTCATCCCCTTATGGTGACTAAGGAACCTCAATCATGCCCATGACCCGTCGGTCACTTTACACACTTGCATCAGTGTGTGGCCAAGAGATCACAAAATAGCCTTTACAAAGGGACTACCAGCATGTACAAACCCACTAAGTTTCACCAGTGGTGATGCCTCCATCTAAGAACATCCAACCAAGGGCCCTCTCTTCTGCCGTTCGGATCCCAAGGAGTCCTGCCACTAACGCAAACCCAATCAGATTCTCATTCCCCACTCCTCCAAATGGTTCGCACAATACTAGCAGCACACCTAATTATTAAGCTACGCTGCACCCATACTTGGTTGTGGTGGCATTGTAAAACCTTGGTTGTTGCACCATGAACCGCTCCTTAGATCTAAAGCAAGTGAAACCATCATATCTTCCAACCCAATCTGGAAACCATGCTTGCTTAGATCCCCCAATCCCAAGTTACCAATTAACCATATTCATCAATTCACACCATCCATAAGGTTCATTAGTTCATGATTAAGCCATTTTGTTATTTTTCCCATCCGAATTAATTAGAACGAAGCAAAAAGGTAGAATGCCCTTCCTGACTCTCTACAATATATTTCAACCGACAAGGATGGTCAAATAAGACTAGTAAACACCTATAACTGGGTGTCCCATCGATTTGAAACAAGTCTGCGGTTTTGCAAACAAAACATTTAAAAACAAGATCAAAATGGTCAAGGACACTATCCTTATATTCTGGACTTCGATGCTCAATAAAATCAAAGTCTTGCACAGAATATCCTCGGATATTCGCTTCTTGATTGTAACCTCTTGAGCGATCTGACTGCTCACAATCAAGCACATATACATAACAACAACAATGCAATCAATATAATGCACATATGCCATGATGTGTATGCATGAGGTAATTATGTTGTAATACATGCTATTAATTCACTATTTTTCTTTACTAATTAGGTTCAACTAGTTCTCAAGTGCTTATTTGAGTTTCGGTAAATTATAGTGGTTCATTTGACAGTTAGGTGTTGCTACAATTTTAATATCAGACTAGTCTGAAGGAGGCCAGACAAGTTCGTTCGGGCACAGAGAGTTGATTGGATAAGTCCGCACGGATCCAGACTAGTCTGCACTGCACCGGACTAGTGCATGTGGGTCCGGACTAGTCCGTGGCGGTACAGCAAGGTACGATGAAATAGGTTTAGACATGATTTCTTCGAACGGTAGATTAATTCTTGTCATAAAATCTGAACCGTAAAACCTACCCACTGTGTGGCTGGTCTCGACGATTGTGGACCGGCGGCGGTTTCTGCTTTCTGTCATCTAGGTTCAATTGATGAAGAAGGCGGCATGATGTCGACGAAGGAACGACGGTGATTAACTGACTTTCTTTTCTTTTGTTTTTTTCTTTGTGCGGGTAGGGTGTACGGCCAAGGCTGCTGGTTGACTTTATGTTTATTATTTATATATTGTTTGGTGAAGTGTTAAAATGCATCAAACTCTAGAGTAACGGACTAGTCCATTTAATACCGGACAAGTTTGTTCTAGTTAGAGAGAGATCATCGGACAAGTCCGGTGTTATGTAGGACAAGTCAGGGGTTTGTATAGTAAGAATCTTTGAATGAGTCTATTGTCGTAACGGACAAGTCCGTGGTGGGGGAAAATTTGATTATGTTTGTGCGTACCGTGCTAATACGGTATTGTACCGGACAAGTCCGTTGTTGTACAGTAAAGACTTTCAGACTAGTCCGTTATTGTCCGGACCAATCTGGTGCCTGACTCAATTTTACTTGCATCTTTAATTTTTATTCTTCTTCATCTGTTCCTTTTCATCGTACTTATTATTTTTGCATGAATTCATCATATACTTAAAATATTATATATATATATATATATATATATCTTTAGTTTCATTTATTTCTTTTATCTCATATTTGTTATGCCAAATAATTTACTTTTAGCGTGTTTATATTGGTAATTAATTTTCAATACTTGAGTATGAATGCAAAAGGCAAGATGAGATGCATATATTTTATATTTTTGTTATAAAAACAATTTCTTCCTATTAATAACACTAAATTCCCATTTAAGTTTTAAATTTGCCAAAACTCAAAAATCAGGGTGTCACAATTCTATACCCCTTAAAATGAATCTCGCCCTCAAGATTCAGATGGGTTGAAGAAGAGATTTGGAAATAAAAATTTTAAATTCCCTTTTATATTTGAATTAGCCAAGTTTGAAAATTTCAGGATGTTACAAGAACACAAAAAGGTACAAGTTTAAAATGAATTAGAACCAAAATAGCAATTTAAAACCTGATTCAGTGCGTAATTGTCCAAATTGGACCCCAGACTAGTCCGATTTACGCTCTATTGTTTTCTGGACTTGTCCGGTATTTGCTACGGATTAGTCAGATAACATTTCTGTTGTCTTCCGGACTTGTCCGTTCTCATGTACAGACTAATCCGATATACGTTGCTGGTGTAAAAGCCCACTTTTTGGAAGAACAAAAACGCAAAAATACGAACTTAAATATTTTGAAAGTGGACTTGGAAATCCAAACTCTCATGAACCATATGAGCTGACCAATGTTCACTAAAAGAATAGGGGCTTATTAAAATTTTACATATAGAACATGGTTGCTAATGTATTTTAGAACTTAAGGTGTAAAATCCTTAAATTCCAAGTATTTATATTTTCAATGAAAAACTAAAGAAGAAAAGAAAACAAAATAGAGAGAAAGAAAAAGGAATTATTCCAACCCTAAAATGGGACATTCAGAAAAGTTCAAATCTAAGACTGTAAATTTTTCATGACCTTCTAATATTCCAAATAGACTCTCGATAAAGTTCAAAAATTTTTGAGGCACGTTTTCCATTTATTGGACACGTACTGAGAGTTTAATTAGAGTCGACTTCAAATTTAAACTTTATACTTAACTTTGTCCAAATCCATTCAAAATTTTTCCTGAGTTCCCTTATGGTTCAAAAAGGGAAACTTCAAAGTTTCAGGATTTTTGAACCTAATCTACCATTTATTTCACTGAATGAAGTATCGTCGCTTAAATTCAAATTCAAACCAGAGTTCAAAATTCAACTTGCTTAGTTTTGAAATCTGGTTGCACCATATAATTCTTCATATGTTATTTAGTCATTGGGACAAAGTCGAATATTTTTGAAGCATGTTTGCTAGCCCTAATTGAAATTGTAAAGAGGAATGAGGGAGGTGGGTCCCACAAGTGGTCCCCACAAGTCAGGTCGGCACTTGCTCTCTCTCTCCTCCCCTGTATCCATCCAGACGCATGCATGTGCCACGGGGACGGCCGCGCGCCTTCTCTATCTATATCGCGCCCGACTCCTTCCTATCCACAGCACCACTCGCGCCCAGCCATGGGGACGGCCGCGCGCCTCCTCCCCGTACGGCCGCCTCCTCGCCTCTGCTCTGGCCCCTGCGCCATGGCGCCGGCACCCTGCCCAACACCAACCACCGGCCGTCCATCCGCTCGCCTAGCCGCCGGCGCCAGTGCCACGCCACCACGCGCCGCCAACGCCGCGCTGCGCTCCTCCTCCCGGCTTCCGCTAGACCACCGCGACCTTGCCACTGCGCGCTCGCAGAGCACCCTAGCACCATCGACCCGCGCTCTTGGCTGAGTCCCAGCCGCCATGGCGCTCTACCTCCTCATTTCCCAGGCCGCGCGCGTCACCCTAGCGCCCTACTCGCGCATCGCCCGACTGAAGCGCCCCTGGCCTTCGCCTTGCCGCGTCCCCTCCCGAACTGGTCGCCGTCCGCTTCCCTCCGGTCACCACGGTGCGCCGGCTCGCCCGCCCCCACGGCACCTCGCCTCCCTCCGCGGCTGCGTCGCTGCCACCTACGCGCTACTTGCCCCCCTTTGCAGCGCGGGTCACCTCCGCCGCGCGCCTCCCTTGCCGCCACCCTGCTGCGTGCTCACCGAGCCGCCGAGCACCGCGCCGTCTGGCTCCTCACCTACGCCTCCCTACACGCCTGCCTCCGGTGCTGTCTCCGCGCCGCGCGCTCAGTCCGCTCCCGACCGCCGTGTGATGCCCGTCGCCCCCTACTCCACGGCGCCCTGCCGCCCTAACACCACTCCTCGCCGCGCCCCTCAACTCCAGTGCAGGTGTTGTCGCGCTCCTTGCTCAACACCAGCACCACAACCATGCTGCACCCTCGTCGCCCATGGTCACGCTACTACCGCCGGTCTATTCCTCCCTCCGGCTTCAGCACCCGCTCTACCGCACACCGGCGCTGCTCACGCCGTGTCTGGCTCCCCTGCGCGCCATGCCCACGGCGACGACAGTTTGTGCTGCACCCTGCCCACCTGCCAAGCGCCATGGTCGTTGCCATGCTCGTCTGCTCCCCATCGACATCGTTGTCTACCGCACGTCATTACGGTGTTCTGCTCTGTAGCTGCATCTTGGCAGCGAGGCAAGTGATGTCTGGGATGAAGGAGATGCAGGAACACACCTTTGACACAATGATATCGACAACTGGTCCAAGGTTAGCTCTGATTTTACAAGAGTGATTGGATCAGTGACTGCAGCTAAGGTGTTCGATGAAATGTTTACGAGGGAAGAACCAACTTTGTTGATGTTTAGAGCTGGTCTGTGATGCAGGGGTAGAATGATGTGGCAACCGACAAGTCTAAGTGCCAAGATACTCTTTGAATGGTGATGAAGCGACGAAACTCATGTACAACCCCAAGATATTCGGCGAAATGCCTACCAGGTGAGCCTTGACCTAAAATGCCTTGTTTGACATCACCGAAGTCTATTCGTCGTGATCGCTAATGGTACTCATGTGTCGTCAAGTCGTACGTCCATGTTCCGCATTGATATCGTTCCTATAGAAATCCCTAAGTTGACCTCCTTTGTCGTTTGTATCACGTTGGCTTGTCCGTGTGTGCTCGTGATGCTCCACCATGAGCCGTGTTGACGTCGTTGACCATATAATGTCGTTGTGGCATTCTGAGCCATCATCGTGTCCTGGCGTCGAGATGAAGGATGCCTGTAATGTACATGATGCTGGAACACAACCACGACACAACGATCGACGGTCGTTTAGCCAAATTAGGGTTTAGTCGAGGTGAGATTCATCAAGTCCTAGGTGTAGCCAAGGTGCTCAATGAAATGTCTTCTAGGTCAAACTAGGTGTGTCGGTGATCAGCGATGACCTGGGGGTAGAGGTATGCAAGAACGTGGCGACCAACAAGGAGAACTAGACCAAGGGGAACCTTGGATAAGAGTTCCTTGGTTGTGTCGAGGATGTCCCCAAGCTGTCCACAGGATTGGTTATCTTGGTGTACCACTTCTTTGACGGCAGGTTCGTCGAGTCGCTTATCAACAACCAAGTCGACATCACTAGCCTTAAGACTCACAAGGTGGTGTTCGGGATTCCACTCACCCCACTGACGAGTTCGAGTTGATGTGGACCTCGCGAAGACGATCTTCTCGATATGGCAAAGCATTCCTTCACGGCAAGGTCTCACGTCATGATTAAGTCCCGAGAGCTTACCGAGCTCACCTGGACAAGCTTGCGGGAGACACTACATTAGTGTCGTCGTGTAAGCACCTGAACGATGCTTGCGACGTTAGTCGTAGCAACTGGTTTACCTAAAATCAGTTTGAACGTTGTCTTGGTACTCATGCTAGGTTAACAGTGCTTGTAATGAATTCTTAAGTCCAAGCCATGTTGATCTCAATTCAGTCCCAAGTGTCGTTAGGTTCCATCATGGTTCATCCTAAGTCAGGACCCTATGACAACACTACTCACTTAACTAGGTTTACTCCTTTATGAGTTAAGTCAAGTTCATTGGTTGACTGCTAAATCGCGACCTTCGTCTTGTACACTCCACTCATACTCAAGCTTTCGATGTCCCTCCTTAATTTTTTTTGGGCCGTCCTTACACTTCTCCACCCAACACTTCTTCACCATTCAGAATTGTCAATCTCACTTGGCGTAGCTTGAAGTGTGGTATGCTAAGTTGCAATGTAGCTTTATGTTGTACCTTTCAGTTCATACCGACACTACTATGTCCACCTTGACTCATCCTTTGGTTACCCACACAACAGAGGCATATCTGTCCTTCCTAGTCAAACTTCTCGTTCTTAAAGTTTACACAACCTTTGTGGAGTCTATTATTAAATTACTTAATTACCTAATTACTTATATGCATATCATGTCGATAGGAACGTGCTGATAGGTGATCGACAAGAAACTTCGCTTGGAGGAGAAGACCAAGGTGTTTCCACTTGAAGTTCCGTGGCAGACTCTTTGGAGGAAAGCACAAGACTTAACGACTGATATTGACTTAGCGCAAACTAAGGCAAGCCCCGGTTTTCATTTAAGTGCCTTTTAAAGTTTGGCTTTTATACACACTGTATTAAATAGTCTTAATATGTGAATTAGGTCTATGTTGATTGAATACCCCACATGCATGACCAAATAATCCTTGAAGTGGATGGGTAGTATAGGACCCCCTCGATTTATATTGCTATGCTTAATGTTTAGTTGGAAGATCGGTAGAAGACGAGTATGTCAGATACTACTCGCGAGATTGGTCACATTTTACTGATCACAAGTCAAGTAGTTGAATTCTACTTGCGAGAGAAGTCGAGTGAGGGAAACCTACTCGCGAGTTGTTACCATAACGTTAACTCTTTATTATGAGACGTGGACGGGGATTTGTGTAGGTTGTTTTGCTCACATTGTGCCTGGGTCGATAATGACGAGGTAGGTGTTGGGAGATGGATTGGTAGCCCCATCTGTGTCGGTTAAGGCCCGTCCGTATGCGGCCTCTTCGAACAAGCTTGACTTGTACCGGTGACATACTGGACATATGGACTCCAGTAAACTGACGTAACTCGATAACTGGGATGTCTTGGCCCATTAACTCACCATCGATAGGGGTGGGTTGAGGACAACAAGGTGTAAATCGGTCGACGGACCCAAGAGGTGTTCCGTGCGGAGACCTTCTGTTCACGGAGGTGAGACGGGCTCGGCGTTCGGGTTTCTTGTGAAAGATGGCCATATACGACTAGTACTGAAGTGTTACGCAGGTACTGGTGTGCTCGCTGACACTTCCGAACGTGCGTATGTGTCGTGTTCTCCGGGTGTGTCCTTATTGCAATCACCGTCCCTCGCGGTAATAGAGTACCACTTGTTCACTGTGCCGTGATGTAGTAAATACTAAAGAAGCCAGAAGAATATGATTTTTTGAATTATAATTGCTTTGCAACCTTGTATGGCTTAGAGATAGTATAATTAAAAGTTTACAGTTTCCCCATACTTTACCTGTAATAGCATTATGTGCTCTGGGCATGTCATATCATCGGTAAAGCATTTCTTGTTTGATTGTGGAGTCTATGATGTGCCGTGCCTGAAGAATGTCATGTGCTACTTAAAACATAATTATAAGGATACACTTGTAGGCGAGTTTTTTATGCTATTCCTTACCTATGCTTAGTATTTACCCCTGCATATGTCTAGTGAGACGGGTTAGTCTTGCTGAGCCTTATGCTCACGTTTGCGCTTTAATGATTTTTGCAGGTATTAGTTTTATTTCTATTGTTCAGGTTGTACATGAGACTCGAGGTGTCGAGATAAATCTCATGTGAACCACGCCGCTGCTGAATGTTCTTCATGTTGCTAGTGAGAATCATCCTAGGGCATGGATGTCTTCTCTTTTGCTTAGTTAGGTGAGATTATGAGTATGTATTTTCCGCTGCATGTGTACCCTTGTTGTACACTCTTTTGTAAACTCTTCTTATTATGAAATGAAAACATTATATGTTTTGGTATCCTTTTTGTGTGTGCTGTTAGGTGCCGCATCGCACGGCTCCACCCAATGAGATCTTCGGATGTGTGGACTCCAGTCCTCATAGACATGGTATCAGATCTTCATTTGGGAATAGCACGCTCGAAAAGAGCCTATTTTAGAAAACTCCAAAGTAGTCGAGTGAGGATTAGCTATATGCCCATTAAGGACTATTACTAGCATAAGTTATAAAGGTGGTGAACTAAATTGTTATATTATTCTGTAACAATGCTCCGTCCTCAAGGTAAGAGGTAAGGTATGCCATCGAGAGCGGATCAATCTCGGTAAACTCTGCATACGAGATGTGGTATGTGAAATTTCCGTGGCTTTGCACGGAAAGTCAATATGAGTTTCTGAAACTTTTCATGTTTCTGAGAACATATGACACGCGCTACCCCAGCGTGACACAAAATTAGTGGGAGCCCCCATCGGGTGGTGTATAACCCGATAGTATGCATCTCTAGAACCATTCATGTTCTCTGGGAGCATGCGAAACACGTATGTCCGAGCGTGTATAAGCCGGTTCGTATGGGAGTCTTTGCTGTACAGACGTATTTATAGCCATATACCTCGAGACATGACTTCGATCGAGGGTGACTCCTACCAGAGTCGTATGCATTTACTTATGATTATATCTTATTGTGACTGCCTGTCGTGTTTCCCCGTGCCGCCCTTGAGGTGTGAAGGTGTGAAAGGGAATTGTTTGTCTTCTGCAGGTACACTAACTCCGGTAGCGACCCGTGTAGCAAACATTTGTGAGTGATCGATATTAGGACCACCTATAGACGTATCCGGATATACCGGGTTAGACTTTTCTTTTGGCGAGACACGTAGTACCGTCAGTATCACAATTGATACTTTGACCATCCCCCATGAAAGAATGGCTTCATTATCATCTTGTAAGATCCAACTACCAGATGCTGGTAAGATTTGGATCAAAGTTTCGACATGGAACGTACAATGTGAAGAAGGATGAAGATTAAGACTTTTGTGTACTCTTGATGGAATCTAGCTCGATTATGTCAAGATGTGCTTCTAGTTAAACTTAATAGGACATCGTAGTATGCTATAGGGATGGGGGAGATCTTCAGGTCCTCGAATATTTCTCTATGGACGAGTTGGACAGAACAACACTGGAGAAACTCGTCCAAATCATTAGAAACCAGCATTTCTTCACCTCTTTGATATAATGAACTAGCCTCGGCATTTCAATCATAAATTTTTGTAGAATCGTCGAATACCTTCGTGTAATAAATTTCCAGAAATCCTGCGACTTGTACAACAAGTTTATAATGGGACTTGCTGTCAAAATGTGAGGTTATCCATCTGAAAATCAGTGATGAAATCAGCAATAAACCAACCAAGTTCTGTCAAATTAATTTCTAAAACAGGAACACCTTGTTCCACTTAAAAAATCCATATCTCTTCCACCTGGAGGGCTATGAAGGAAAATGAATACTTTTTGGAAAGCCTTTGAAGTATTCTGTAAGCTTTCTATTGACCCCCAAGCCAAAATACCATTGTAAGATAGTGAAAATCCTCTCCAACTAACTCAGCTGCAGTTCTGAAACTGTGTAAGACAGCATCTGAATTTTTGCCATAACTCTTTGTATAAAGCTCTTCTATTCCATTATGATACGTTTCTGGAAAGGGGAAGGGCTATTCTACAACTTTGTTATTCAATGTTACCTCAAATTCAGTTTAGAACTAATTAGAAACTGGAGTTGAAGATAGTACATGTATATAGGTGCTATCTGAAATAGTCAAAAAAAAATTCTGAACTTTGAACGGCCATAACTCTTAAACTAGAAATGCAACCTAGACATATTTATACATGTATGGAAAGCGTAAAGAGTCTTCTATCAACTTCCTATTCAACTCAAAGGCTAAAACTCACAATAACCAAGTCAAAATCGAAGTATCGTTTAAGGTATCAAAACAGTCCAGAATATGGACCGCTATATATTCAGTTACTGTTTGGATTGTAATTTTTAGTAGACTCATCGATTGGCTTCGAGTTTTACATTTCTGGAATCCTGAGAATGTATGCAACCAGTTTGCTATGTGTTATTTTTGCAAACGTTGATATTTGTATATCTGAAAATTGTGGACAAAATCAGCCTTAAACAAAGGAGGTGCCGTCCAAATTTTCAGAAAAACTGTCGACTTGCAAATGCCATATCTTCTCAATCAGAAGTGCTACGAGGGCAAATAAGTTCTCCTTATGAATTTTTGGAAGTACTTTACAAGTTCTCTATTCAGCTCAAGACTAAAATCCTTTTCTATGTGGGTGGAATTTGGATAATCGCAGAGACTGTTCAGGCACACCAAAACTGGACAGCATTCTATTTACCTCTGAATTTAATCCATAACTTGCAGACCCTTTATCCAACGGTGTCGCACGAGTAACCGTTGGAAAGGTTAGAGAGTCAGCTACAATTTTTGAAATTGGCTCCAGACCTGAATCGGTCATATACCTATTCCAAATCGAGTTTGAATGCAGAGTGGTCAATCTGAACTGAATTCAAATTCTGAATGCTGAAATTTTACCGAACTTCAAAAATTCATATCTTTTGAACCAGGACTGATGTGAATACAAGTAAGTACATTATGGAAATATTATTACATTGGGTACAACTTTGTAAATAAGAATATTTCAAGATTTCAATCAGAACAGCCTGAAAACATTAGATCAAAACTGCTACTTTTTAAGCAGGTTCTGCTGAAAGTGCTGAAAAATCTGCAGACTTTAAAATCGAATAACTTGCAAACCAGAGATGATCTAGAGCCAAACCAATACTTATTGGAAATTTATTGAAGTGTACTTTAACTTTTTTATTCATCTCAAAATCTGATTTTGCCATTAACTGGATCAAAATCGAGTTTGCTTCAGACTGGTCGTTTGTCACCATAGCCTGGCCAGTTTGAACATTTTGTTTTTTGTTAGGCATTTGGTTCTCAAGTTCAACTCGAGGAGTTTCATAACATCACATGTGTTGTGATTCAAAAATAATTACAATTACAGTTGAGTATTAAACTCAATCAAATCTCTTTGGCTCGATTGCTCATGTTAGTGTTCTATTTAGGCAACTGTGCACCTCACACTTTAAGGGTGTATTGAGCATGTGTTGCACTTCCATTAGTCAATGACCGTCCCCGTAAGGATCGTTTGGGGTATGTTTCTCGCTTACCTAGCTTGAACCTTAAGGGGGAAGGAGTGCACCTAGTAATCAAAGTGATACGTTCACCTAGGTGTCATACCAAGGTACATCGACACCGAACCAACGTGCTGGAAGCAATGCTCAAGTAAGTAGGACCGAGTAGAACATTGACTCATTGGGTCAATGAGAAGCTTAATTAATGGATCTTCTCGAACCTCGTTTCTTGGGGAACTCGACCATCGAGTTAAAGAAGTCAGTTGATTCTTCACGCTAAACCACTCTCTTGCTTCAGTCTCTGAGACGAGAAGCCATAGGTGAGTAGTATGAGCTGGAGATTCTTCAGCAAGAACGTGGATCACTAACCAAGGTCATGCCTAGCACAATACCTTGTCAACAACTTAGTGCAACCTACGGAATTCATGAGAACCTTACTCCTCAAAGGTTACTCTCTTTGCAACTTCTGAAGGCAACCCTACCGCACCTTTTAAAGGTTAGACATACTACCTTAGGAATCCTACGTGATGAAAAACCTGACCCTTTGTTAAGGAATCACAACTACTTGTAAGCTGCGATTAGCAAGCTTCAGGGAACTTCACATCAACAAGAAGTTCAATCGTTTTGTTCCATTATGTAAACTCCGTTGCCTTGAGATGAACCTCATAATTCCTTGCTAATGTTCTTACCTTGAAATTCTTGAACTTGGTCAAGACGTAAAAGTGATATTTGTCTTTCGACACTTTTAATGACCAAGTAACTTAATCTTTCTGTATCTAGGGTACTTCTGTTTGTGTTTGAGTTGTCTTACCTATTTTTGCTCAAAGCATAATAATGAATGCACCATACCTTGCATAGTTATCCACGGAGTTGCATTGTGTCTGCATAACATCATCCGGTTTGTGATGCATCATGAAACGTAATTACTAATGAGTTTTGAGCAAGAATATGTGACCCCATTCAGATACTTAAGTAGTGCCTAACATTTTTGAGTTGTGATCAATTTTTTCGTTCGCAACGCCTTCGAATGGTTTCATTATCTTGAGTAGCACAAGGGACACCTTGTGACTAAAACACAGTTGAGTCCTTGTCCTTGACTTGTTGAAACTCAAATCGCCTTAAGTACTGGCAACTGACTGATTCTAGCTGTGAGGAGTTTCTTATTGACTTCTCGACCTCGCTAGATCCTTAAAATCTTTCTATTCGCGAGATTATTATAGATTACCAAACTTTGGAACTCTTTGACTTGTACTGCCTGATGGCATTGCTTCGGCTACAAGACCAAAGCAGAAAAGTCTTCATAAGGGCAACATCCAGAGTTAAGGATGCTTAACTATCACAGAACTCTAAGTACCTCCCCAATGAAGAAAGTTACTTCATTTTGACAGAAAGAAGAAGACCTCAACACCTCAACATAACTTTTTAAGACCCAAGTTTTACAATGTGATATTGTCATGTCGAGCCTCCTGTCAAGGTTGTCAACCTATAGACTGGAATCACATGAAGCAAACTTTGGAATTTCTTAAGATGCCTGAAGATAATCACTATTTCGTAGAACCGAAGTCTTTAAGGGCATTGTCATTTTCCTTAGTCAATGACCCTCTTTTATGGATTGTTCCCTCATCGTTTATGTTATTCTACTTGTTAGAATCTCGGAACAAGATTCCTTTAAGGGGGAAGGATTGTAAAAGCCCGCTTTTTGGAAGAACAAAAACGCAAAAATACAAACTTAAAAATTTTAAAAGTGGACTTGGAAATCCAAACTCACATGAACCATATGAGTTGACCAATGTTCACTAAAAGAATAGGGGCTTGTTAAAATTTTACATATAGAACATAGTTGCTAATGTATTTTAGAACTTAAGGTGTAAAATCCTTAAATTTCAAGTATTTACATTTTCAATGAAAAATTAAAGGAGAAAAGAAAACAAAATAGAGAGAAAGAAAAAGAATTATTCCAACCCTAAAATGGGTCATTAAGAAAAGTTCAAATCTAAGACTGTAAATTTTTCCATGACCTTCTAATATTCCAAATAGATTCTCGGTAAAGTTCCAAAATTTTTGAGGCACGTTTTCCATTTATTGGACACGTACTGAGAGTTTAATCAGAGTCGACTTCAAATTTAAACTTTGTACTTAACTTTGTCCAAATCCATTCCAAATTTTTCCTGAGGTCCCTTATGGTTCAAAAAGGGTAACTTCAAAGTTTCAGAATTTTTAAACCTAATCTACCATTTATTTCATTGAATCAAGTATCACCGCTTGAATTCAAATTCAAACCTGAGTTCGAAATTCAACTTGCTCAGTTTTGAAATCTTGTTGCACCATAATATTCTTCATATTTTATTTAGTCATTGGGCCACAGTTGAATATTTTTGAAGCATGTTTGCTAGCCCTAATTGAAATTGGAAAGAGGAATGAGGGAGGTGGGTCCCACAAGTGGTCCCCACAAGTCAGGTCGGCACCTGCTCTCTCTCTCCTCCCCTGTCTCCACGCAGACGCATGCATGTGCCACCACGATGAACATCGGCCCTTATCTATACCGCGCCCGACTCCTTCCTATCCACAGCACCGCTCGCGCCCAGCCACGCCGACGGCCGCGCGCCTTCTCCGCGTGTGGCCGCCTCCTCGCCTCTGCTCCGGCCCCTGCGCCACGGCACTGGCACCCCGCCCAACACTGACCGTTGGTCGTCCGTCCGCTCGCCTAGCCGCCGGCGCCAGCGCCACGCCACCACGCGCCGCCAACGCCGTGCTGCGCTCCTCCTCCCGGCTTCCGCTCGACCACTGCGGCCCTGCCGCTTCGCGCTCGCCGAGCGCCCTAGCACCGTCGACCCACGCTCTTGGCCGAGTCCCAGGCTCCATGGTGCTCTACCTCCTCGTTTCCCAGGCCGCGCACGTCGCCCCAGCACCCTGCTCACGCATTGCCCGACCGAAGCGCCCCTGGACTTCGCCCTGCTGCGTCCCCTCCCGGCCTGGCCGTCGTCCGCTTCCCTCCGACCGCCACGGTGCGCTGGCTCGCCCGCCCCCACGGCACTACGCCTCCCTCCGCGGCCATGTCGCTGCCCCCTGCGCGCTGCTTGCCCCCCTTTGCCGCGCCGGTCACCTCCGCCGCGCGCCTCCCGCGCCGCCACCCTGCTGCGTGCTTGCCGAGCCGCCGAGCACCGCGCGGCCTGGCTCCTCACCTGCGCCTCCCTATGCGTCCGCCTCCGGTGCCGTCTCCGTGCCGCGCGCTGAGTCCGCTCTCGACCGTCGTGCGATGCCCGTCGCCCCCTACTCCACGGCGCCCTGCCGCCCTAACACCACTCCTCGCCGCCCCCCTCAACTCCCGTGCAGGTGCTGTCGCGCTCCTTGCTCAACACCAGCACCACAGCCATGCTGCACCCTCGCCGCCCACGGTCACGCTACTGCTGCCAGTCTACTCCTCCCTCCGGCTTCAGCGCCCACTCTACCGCACGCCAGCGCTGCTCACGCCGCGTCTGGCTCCCCTGCGGGCCATGCCCATGGAGACGGCAGTTTGTGCTGCACCCTGCCCACCTGCCAAGCGCCATGGTCGTTGCCATGCTCGTCTGCTCCCCATCAACCACGTCGTCTACCGCACGTCATTACGGTGTTCTGCTCTGTAGCTGCATCCTGGCAGCAAGGCAAGTGATATCTGGGATGAAGGAGATGTAGGAACACACCTTTGACACACTGGTATCGACAACTGGTCCAAGGTTAGCTCTGATTTTGCAAGAGTGATTGGATTAGTGACTGCAGCTAAGTTGTTCGATGAAATGTTTACGAGGGAAGAACCAACTTTGTTGATGTTTAGAGCTGGTCTGTGATGCAGAGGTAGAATGATGTGGCAACCGACAAGCCTAAGTGCCAAGATACTCTTTGAATGGTGATGAAGCGACAGAACTCAAGTACAACCCCAAGATATTCGGCGAAATGCCTACCAGGTGAGCCTTGCCTTAAAATGCCTTGTTTGACATCACCGAAGTTCGTTCGTCGTGATTGCTAGTGGTACTCATGTGTCGTCAAGTCGTACGTCCACGTTCCGCATTGATATCGTTCCTATATAAATCCCTATGTTGACCTCCTTTGTCGTTTGTATCACGTTGGCTTTTCCGTGTGTGCTCGTGATGCTCCACCATGAGCCGTGTCGACGTCGTTGACCACATAACGTCGTCATGACGTTCTGAGCCATCATCGTGTCCTGGCATCGAGATGAAGGATGCCTGTAACGTACATGATGCTAGAACACAACCACGACACAACGATCGACAGTCGTTTAGCCAAATTAGGGTTTAGTCGAGGTGAGATTCATCAAGACCTAGGTGTAGCCAAGGTGCTCAATGAAATGTCTTCTAGGTCAAACCAGGTGTGTAGGTGATCACCGATGACCTGGGGTAGAGGTATGCAAGAACGTTGCGACCAACAAGGAGAACTAGACCAAGGGGAACCTTGGATAAGAGTTCCTTGGTTGTGTAGAGGATGTTCCCAAGCCGTCCACAGGATTGGTTAACTTGGTGTACCACTTCTTCGATGGCAGGTTCGTCGAGTCGCTTATCAACAACCGAGTCGACATCACTAGCCTTAAGACTCACATGGTGGTGTTCGGGATTCCGCTCACCCCATTGACGAGTCCGGGTTGATGTGGACCTCGCTAAGACGATCTTCTCGAGATGACAAAGCATGCCTTCACGGCAAGGTCTCGCGTCATGTTTAAGTCCCGAGAGCTTACCAAGCTCACCTGGACAAGCTTGCGGGAGACACTACATTAGTGTCGTCGTGTAAGCACATGAACGATGCTAACGACGTTAGTCGTAGCAACTGGTTTACCTAAAAGCGGTTTGAACGTTGTCTTGGTACTCATGCTAGGTTAACAGTGCTTGTAATGACTTCTTAAGTCCAAGCCATGTTGATCTCAATTCAGTCCCAAGTGTTGTTAGGTTCCATCATGGTTCATCCTAAGTCAAGGCCCTACGACGGCACTGCTCACTTAACTAGGTTTACTCCTTTATGAGTTAAGTCAAGTTCATTGGTCGACTGCTAAATCGCGACCTTCGTCTTGTACACTCCACTCATACTCAAGCTTTCGATGTCCCACCTTAATTTTTTTTGGTCGTCCTTACACTTCTCCGCCCAACACTTCTTCACGATTCAGAATTGTCAACCTCATGTGGCATAGCTTGAAGTGTGGTATGCTAAGTTACAATGTAGCTTTATGTTGTACGTTTCAGTTCATACCGACACTACTATGTCCACCTTGACTCATCCTCTGGTTATCCACACAACAGAGGCGTATCTGTCCTTCCTAGTCAAGCTCCTCGTTCTTAAAGTTTACACAACCCCATGGAGTCTATTATTAAATTACTTAATTACTTATATGCATATCATGTTGATAGGAATGTGCTTATAGGTGATCGACAAGAAACTTCGCTTGGAGGAGAAGGCCAAGGTGTTTCCACTTGAAGTTCCGTGGCAGACTCTTTGGAGGAAAGCACAAGACTTCTCGACTGACATTGACTTAGCGCAAACTAAGGCAAGCCCCAGTTTGCATTTAAGTTCCTTTTAAAGTTTTGCTTTTATACACACTGTATTAAATAGACTTAATATGTGCATTAGGTCTATGTTGATTGAATACCCCACATGCATGACCAAATAATCCTTGAAGTGGATGGGTAGTATAAGATCCCCTCGATTTATATTGCTATGTTTAATGTTTAGTTGGAAGATCGGTAGAAGTCGAGTATGTCAGATACTACTCGCGAGATTGGTCACATTTTGCTGATCACAAGTAGTTGAATTCTACTTGCGAGAGAAGTTGAGTAAGGGAAACCTACTCGCGAGTTGTTACGATAACGTTACTTCTTTAATATGAGATGTGGACGGGGATTTGTGTAGGTTGGTTTGCTGACATCGTGCCTGGGTCGGTAATGACGAGGCAGGTGTTGGGAGATGGATTGGTAGCCCCGTCTGTGTCAGTTAAGGCCCGTCCATATGCGGCCCCTTCGAACAAGCTTGACTTGTACCGGTGACATACTGGACTTATGGACTCCAGTAAACTGATGTAACTCGATAACTGGGATGTTGAGGCCCATTAACTCACCATCGATAGGGGTGGGTTGAGGACAGCAAGGTGTAAATCGGTCGGCGGACACAAGAGGTGTTCCATGCGAAGACCTTCTGTTCGTGGAGGTGAGACGGGCTCAGCGTTCGGGTTTCTTGTGGAAGGTGGCCACATACGACTAGTACTGAAGTGTTATGTAGGTACTGGTGTGCTCGCTGACACTTGCGAACGTGCGTATGTGTCGTGTTGTCCGGGTGTGTCCTGATTGCAATCACCGTCCCTCACGGTAATAGAGTACCACTTGTTCACTGCGCCGTGACGTAGTAAATACTAAAGAAGTCAGAAGAATATGATATATTGAATTATAATTGCTTTGCAACCTTGTATGGCTTAGAGATAGTACAATTAAAAGTTTACAGTTTCCCCATACTTTACCTGTAATAGCATTATGTGCTCTAGGCATGCCATATCATCGGCAAAGCGTTTCTTGTTTGATTGTGGAGTCTATGATGTGCCGTGCCTGAAGAATGTCATGTGCTACTTAAAACATAATTTTAAGGATACACTTGTAGGCGAGTCTTTTATGCTATTCCTTACCTATGCTTAGTATTTACCCCTGCATATATATAGTGAGACGGGTTAGTCTTGCTGAGCCTTATGCTCACGTTTGCGCTTTAACGATTTTTGTAGGTAATAGTTTTATTAATGCTATTCAGGTTGTACATGAGACTAGAGGTGTCGAGATAAATCTCATGTGAACCACGCCGCTGCTGAATGTTCTTCATGTTGCTAGTGAGAATCGTCCTAGAGCATGGACGTCTTCTCTCCTGCTTAGTTATGTGAGATTATGAGTATGTATTTTCCGCTGCGTGTGTACCCCTATTGTACACTCTTTTGTAAACTCTTCTTATTATGAAATGAAAGTTTTATATGTTTTGGTATCCTTTTCGTGTGTGCTGTTAGGTGCCGCATCGCATGGCACCACCCAATGAGATCCTCAGATGTGTGGACTCCGGTACCTATAGCTGGAACTTTTCAGAGTTGTCCTGTAATTTCTCAATTTGTTCCGGTTTTGAAAACTGGACAAGCTTTCGGACTTGTTCGGCCACGAACCATACTTGTTCATTTTACTTTCTGGTCTTGATCGGACTTGTTAGGAATTGCACTAGACTCGTCCGTTCAATATTCTAAACCTGATAGGACTTGTCCGACCCTGCTACGAACTAGTCCGATGTGTAGGGTTTTGACTCGGATTCTATTTTTCCTCTACCATGAGTTTTTGGGTAATTGCCTTAATAGGACCCAAGAATGCTGTGCCCCACCCCTGAGGGGCCCAAAAGGGACTCTGCCACGACCTCTACTTGTTTCCACCGACCTTGACTTGGCTTCTACCAAAACCCTACCACCTCTCCTCCTATATAAACACCCCACTGCCAACCCTTTATATGTTTGCCACATTAGATAAATTTACATGCCTGCACTCTTCATAGCCGCCGCTCTTGAAGGAAGAAGAAGGAAGGGTAGAGAAGGAAGTGGAAGGTGAGGAAGGAATCAAGCGAGATCGTTGTCACTACTGCGATCTTCTTTGACAACTCTTCAATGTTAACACCATTCTTTGCAAATTCTTCATCTCCATCGATCTAGATGTCAAGATCTCAAGTTTTGCCGAATCCTCAACCCTTGAACCCTAGGCTTCACGCTAAATCCCTTGGATTCATCGTTTCTACGTAAATTATGGTTCTATTTTAACTCAAACCATGCTCTAGTTGAAAAATCACCAAAACCCTAGCCATAGCGGACTTGTACGGTCGAGTGCGGACTAGCCCGATCAACTCTCTAGTCCAGAGCGGACATGTCCGGCCATGGTGTGGACTAGTCCGATGCGTCAGTTTTGAAAATGCCTGGAACTTCTTTAATATTCTTTGAAATGACTTGAAACTTGTTCAAACATGTAAAACTAATTGTAACTAGTTAGTAAGCAATGATTGTAACCTAATAACATGTGTTACCAAATAATTGCATCAATCATGAATGTCATGACACATTGAGTAAAATATGAGCATTTATTGATTGTAATGTTTATTTTGTATGTTTGTTGCGCGAAATAGAAGGTATTGCTCTAGATGGCGCTGTCGAGGACCACCAACACCAGAACTTCAAAGCTTTTGATCCTAACCAGTATCAAAAGCAAGGCAAGTGTCCTTGATTCTGTTTTTAAATTTTTTGTTTGCAAAACTGCATGCTTGTGTCGAATTGAAGGGAAACCCATTTTTAGGTGGTACTAGACTTGTTTGACCATCCTTGTCACTTGAAATACATTGTAGGGAGTTAGGAAGAGTATTTTACCTTTTTTGCTTCACTCTAATTAATTGGGATGGGAAAACAATCAAATGGCTTAACTATGAATTAATGAGCATGTATATGATGAGAATTGATGAATATGATGAAATGGTAATATTGGATTTGGGAGATCTAAGCAGGCATGGATTGTGGACTGGGTTTGATGTTATGATGGTTTTGCTTGCTTTAGATCTAAGGACATGTTCATGCGAGAATAAGTTAGGACAACAGTGCCACCACAAGGCCAACTATGGGTGTGGCGTAGCGGAATAATTAGGTGTGCTGCTGGTATTGTATGGACCATTGGATTGTGCGGGGAATCGGAGTCGAGAAGGCTACCCTAGGAATTGCATGGCACATGAGCACTACAGGAATATCGATGAATTACGTCAGCCAAAGCCGACGTAATTAAGTCCTAAACCGACGTAAGTAACTTAATTATGTTGGTTTTTCCTTAATTATGTCGGCGGTTGGCCGACGTAGCGGTTTTGGACGCAATTAAGATAACTTACATCGGCCACCGACGTAAGTTATCTTAATTATGTCAGTCTGCAGCAGCCGACGTAAGTCACGTACCGGGATGGGCCACGAGCTGGGCCGGAGTACTTACGTCGGCCACAACATGCCGACGTATGTTATGTGGCGTAACTTACGCCAGTTTAACCACACCGACGTAATTTAAGTGACATAACTTATGTCGGCTAGGACAAACCGATGTAAGTTAAACTGGACTAACTTACGTCGGCCCGGTCATAGCCGACGTAAGTTAAGTTTTTGATTTTTTTAAAAAAAATAGAAACTGACTACCTCACACGATGGTGAGAACACTGAATAGATACAGATAAGGTTCCAGAACATATACACAACACAACAGTTATAAAACATTATACAAAACATCGTCAACAACACAATTTGCAAATTAAGTTCCACCGGGCTACACGCTAGCCCCTCCACTACCTCCAGGATCTTCTCGGCACGTTCCCGAACCCTGCAGAAGAAGCATAGTCAATTGACAACACGAAATCAACATAAATTCACTTGTACCTAAAGCATTCCTTCGTATAACTTTATGGTGCAAAACAACTAGTTGATCCTAATTAGAAGTCCATAAACTATTTCCAGTTTCTATCCATTTTGACAGTTTCTGAAACTGAACTTTAATTTTGTCTTTTTGACAATCTACAAACTGAACTATCCATAAACTGAAACTGAACTTTAATTAGGATAAACTGAAACTGAAACTGACATTTCTATCCATAAACTGAACTTTTGACATTTCGATCCATTTTGACTTTTCTATCCATAAACTGTAACTAACATTTTGACATTTTCATAAACTGAAAGTGAAACTGACATTTCTGTCCATAAACTGAAACTGACATTTCTAGCCATAAACTGAAACTGACATTTCTATCCATTTTGACATTTCTATCCATTTTGACATTTTTAGCCATAAACTGAATCTGAACTGAACATCAAATTTAGAATGCTAAAGCTTTTTGACTACTACAAAAACTATTTCAACGGAGCTAAAGGAATATTGAAATGAATACGACAATATTACCTGCTCCGGTGTCTGCTGCGGCGGAAGCGTAGGAATCTCGATATCCTGACCGCTGTGTCGAGCAAGAGCCTGCCATTGCAAAATATTAGAAGATATATGTTATTGAAGTGCTGTGAAATTTAACTACGGTACTTTAAATTACTTACCGCCACCGCTGCTTGCATCTGGGCCATCATTAGGGCCATCCTCTGCTGCTCCTCCCTTGCCTCCGCTCTCGTCCTCTCCAGCTCTGCCTGGGTTTGCGTCAGCGTCTCCCTCATGGCCTGGAGCTCCAGCTGGGTCTGCAAGAGATGACCACTGGTCCCAACGGATGAAGCCTGCGACGATGAAGCGCTTGTCAAAGGTCGCGTCGACCTCCAGTCGACAACTCCATCAAAAATGGCAAACCTGCAAAAGAATGAAAACCCTAAGTAGATGAAGATTAATTGAAAAAGAAATGAAACACAAGAAGAAATCACCGTCTGTGGGCCTTCTCGCCTCTGCTTGCGTACGCGGCTTGGGGGTCGATCGGCGCGCTTTCCCATTCGTAATCCGCACCGTGTATCTTCGCGACCTCGTCCGCGTACTTTGCCTACAAAACAAATAAATCTTTTAAGCATGTCAATAATAGTATTAGTTATAATGAAATTGATAAATTTTGAAAACTTACCAGTCGGTCGGCTGCGACCTGACTACACTGCCCTGGCTGAGAAGGTTCACTTCCCTTGTTACCTCTCTTCCAAACCTGGGTCGGGGTCGGCTCATGACCCATCTCTCGCTCCTGTACAGCCGTGTTAGTGAGATAAATAATATATTAGGAACACATAAATAAATTTAAAAGGTACTTACCATGCGTTTAGCCAAACACAAGTAGCCGTCGCCGCCATAGTTGTGCTTGCCCTCGGACCCCATGCGGCACTATCTAGCCTTTGTGGACTTATTGATGAAAGCGTCGCTAGCCCAGTACCGACAGAGAGCTTAGTACACCTCGATGTTACCCTGTAACCAGGAAATACTAACCTGCACATATTTCATTTTTCATCAACGCAGTTAACATACGCAGATATTGTAAATATTTAACAATATTAAATACTTACCTCCGCGTACTGCTCCTCTGTCAAGTACGAGTCGGAGTCCTTCCTAAATACACCCCTTTGCTGCTCCTGCTCCTGCTCCGGGGGGTGCCGCTTGTAGTACGCGTTGACAGCTTGAATCTGGGCGTACGACAACGCCGCCGTCGTGAGCTTCCGAGCGTCGTAATGGAACACGCGTCTCACATGGTCCTCCATGCCAGGTTCCTCTACTTGGTACCTCAGCTTTAAGCAAACAAATATTTAGGTGATATGCATTAACAATTCAAACGAGTTGAAAAATGAAATAGTTAAACTTACCATAAAATCATGCCACACGGCTCCCTAAACCGTGCCATGGACCGGGTGAGAGACACAAGCGTAGTCATCCCACGACAGTGCAGGAAAACCGTCAATGACACTGGGGTAGTGCAACTTCACGATAGCACCCAGGACACTGTTAACCTGCCTGTGGTTCTTCTCGGCCCCTGTGAACGAAATGTCGTACCAAAATCTACAAAATATATTAAATCATTATGTAAAGGAAAACAACATCTAATATTTAATATACTATATACAGTATTTACCTATCTCCAACAGGACGGATTGTGGTCCGCTAAGTAGTAACCGGAGGAGGAGCCGCAAAGTGGTCCTCCTCGTCCGTTGCCTCTGCTGCGACACCGCCATGTCCTGTGACCCTGAAAGCTCTGCGGAACCACCGAAGTCTACAGGAAGGCTAGTGGTAGCCGTCTGCACAGGGAGACTAGTGCTAGCTGGCTCCGAAGGGAGGCTAGCGCTAGAGGGCTCCTGTAGTGGCCCCCTAGCCTCTGAGTATCGCTCACCTTCGTTGTGCCATCTCATGCGTCTCGCTGTTTTTTTTTTGAAAGGAACGGCCGCTTCAACCTCGGTGTCATAGGTAAGTAACAAAGCTGCTTACGTGCGACTTCCGTCGTCACAGTATTACCATCGTTATTTACAACTTCGTCAAACCTCGGTTGACTACATTTCAAACATTTGTTCTCATTGGCATGCTCTCTCCAGAAAAGCATGCAGTTGTCTGGACACACATCAATCTTTTCGTGCTCCATACCGAGACCGGAAAGAATTTTCTTCGAGTTGTACATATCCTTAGGCACTTTGTTGGGTTGTGGAAGGGCATCTTTGAACAAATCGATGAGCATGTTGTAACAATTGGTAGAAAAGAAGAACTTAGACTTAATTGCCATAAGTCTAGTCACAAAATCCAGGATTGACATTTTAGTGTGTCCATGCAGTGCCTCTTCTGAATCTTTGAGACGTTTGAAGAACTCTTTAACATCTACTGTTTGAGGATCTCCTGTAAGCTCTTGTCGTATAGCTTCCAGCATCTCATCCATCATATAAACCTCTGTGGAATCATCATTGTCCGCTTCCACTTCTTGTACAGCTTGAGAAGCTGTCTCGCCGTGGAAGTTCCACAACTCATAATGTGACACGTAACCGTTTCAACACAAGTGCATTGTAAGTTCCGCTTTCTCCAAAAACATTCCGTTTCGACATTTCGACATGGGCACCGCGTCTTATCGCTATTTGACAACGAAAAAGCTCGTTCCACAAAAGCTTCTATCTTGGCGTACCACTCATCCGAGTGACCACCAGTTCTGCTCTTCCACCCAGTATACATCCAACTGCGGTCTTCACCCATGTTTGGCTCTACAGTTTAACGCGAAAGAAATTGTCGTTAATGTATTGTTATGTTATGTCACAGCCCTACAACCTAGGCAGATAGATCCTAAACCCACCCAAGAGTGACCGAGCGGAGCGTGCTCATGATGAGACGCGTGATCCAGATTCGAACGAAATTTCGGCAGCATAACCCCGTTGTTCTCCACTGCACGCCCAAAAATGGTGCAGCAGAGAACAACAGGGTTACGCCACCGAAATCTCGTCCAAATCCGGACCCGGGTCTCGTCACAAGCCACGCCCCCTCGGTCACTCCGAGGCTATCCAAAAAGGGACAATTCCGAACCTGCACATCTCACATGCCAATGGCATGTGAGACGTGCCGATCTGAAACGGGTAATACATTGTTATAGGTTACATTGCTCATTTTCATTTTGAGGTCATTTAAGAGAGAGGAAAGAACTAGAGAAAGAGTGAGATGAAAGTTGTTCTTAGATGACATTTCCACATCCATTTCCATCGTCCACGCAATTGTGGGTCATTGACGTCCTTACCAACCCGTTCGCTTCCGTGTAGACTTGACGCATACGGTACCACTACAATGGTATACACGACATGATCACACTTATAACGTGTCGTGCCCTTCCTGGTTGGTCTGAGCCGATCCAAAACCCCTTTATTTATATATATTAAGTAGTCACTCAAAAACATTATATGAATGCACTAAAGTCCAAACATACACTAAACAGAATAGAAAAAATTATTAATTCTAAACACTCACACAATCAAAAGAACAAGAGAAGCCGACGGCGTCGTGAGGCTGGGGCGGCAGCGGCGCGGTGGTCCGGTGGCGGGAGCGGGGGCGGCGGGGTGTGGCACGACGGCAGTGTAGTCCGGGGCGCGGTGGGCCAGGGCTGACGAGGCTGGGGGCGCGGCGGGCCGGGGGTGGCGAGGCCGGGGCGGCGGCGGCGCGGCGGGGATAGCGGCGGGAGCGGGGGCGGCGGGGCCGGGGGCGGAGCGGAGCGGCGGCGGCGGTAAGCATGCACACACATTCTATTCATATAAGCAAGAGGCTGGGTGGGCTGATTTCAATATTGACAATATTGTAGAGCATGCACGCACACTCTAAACATATAAAGCATATACAAAATCTAATTATGCATTTACTACAAAATCTGAACAACAAACATATTAGCCACAATATACAAGTGTGAAATCACAAGTGTAATACATATAAAGCATATTAGCCAATTATGCAAGACAACATATAAAGCATAGACAATTATATGCAAGACAAAAAAACATATTAGCCAAAAAGATAGCCTAAAATCCAATTATGCACAATAGAGAATTAGCCACAATAGACAATTTTGCATACTGCACAATAAAAAAATTTTGAGCAAACCTTAAGGGGGTGGGGGCGGGCGCAGTAGGGGTCAGGGCCCGCGGCGGCGAGGCCGGGGGCGGCGAGGGCTGAGGGCGGCGGGCCGACGGTAGGGCAGTGCCGCAGGGCCGCGGCGGGGCTGGGGGAGACGGGGGCGTGACGGGGCCGGGGGAGGCCAGGGGCGGCGAGGGCCGGGGGCGGTAGGGGGCGGGGAGACGGGGGCGCGGCAAGGCCGGGGGCGGCGTGGGTGCGGCGGGCCGGCGGCGGGAGCGGGAACAGAGCTGGCGGGGCCAGGGCACGGCGGCGGCGTCGGACGGTGGTGGCGCGACGGCAGGGTGCGGCGGCGTCGGGAGCGGCGGTGTCGCGCGCGGGCTGCGGGGAGAAGAGAAAGCGACGGGTAAGGAAGAAAAGAGAAGGCACGCACGGGTTTGGTTAAAATACATAATTTACGTCGGCTAAATATTCAACTTACGTTGGTCGATGTAACTTACGATGGCCATCCTCTTAGCCGACGTAAGTTAAGGCTTATTTACGTCGGCCTGTTGTCCTTGCCGACGTAAGTTATCATTAACTATTGTCGGGCTACTTACTTACGTCAGCAGCTAACTTACTTACGTCGGGTTCCTATAGCCGACGTAAGTTAGTAAAATTACATCGGCTAGCCGACGTAAATTAATATGGCCGACGTAAGTATCGGCGTTTCTTGTAGTGGAGGGGGGCCCGTGGGTGGGACAATGGAGATTCAAGCCTGTTGGTGAAACCTTAGTGGGTCAGTACATACTAGTAGTCCCTTTGTAAAAGTTGTTTTGTGATCTCTTGGCCACACACCAAAGGAAGTGTGAGACAGCATAAGGGAGGTTCTTAGTCGCTGAAAGGAGATGAAATCACGAACATGTGGGTAAAGTGGTACAACCTCTGCATAGTGTTAAAAACTATCATGATAGTCGTGCTCCCGGTTATGAGCACCTGAACAACTTCCATGATTAGAGTGGAAATTGGAAATTTGGGAATTTGAATGGTTTGGTTATGGTTATGGATTGGATTTTGGTAAATGAACACGATTATTGATGAAGGTGAGAAATTGGTACATGGATGGGTAATTATTGATGGATGCAATATGATTGTAAATGATGATGATGGATTCATATTATGTTAATTATTTGGGTTATAATGGGAATTAACTTCACATAGACATTTTAGTATGCTTTTCATATGTTTTTATGAAATGTACTTTTCAGCAATTAGCCATTGATGATCATTCCTTGTTTTTAGCTACATGTCATATTTTCCCACACTTGCTGAGTGCGACATGTGCTCACCCTTGCAAATCCCACACCAACAGTTTTATGTGATGCTTGGGAGTATCCTGAGGATAACGGGGAGTTCTAGGTTGTGTGCTGCCGTCGACTTGCCTATTGTTATGCTTGAAGCCGCGCTATCCCCTTTACATAGTTTGCTTAGTTTAGATTATTTCCGCTATAGGATTAGTAGTATAGTAATAATGATCATTGGAGTTTGTAATTTGAGAATTATATGAATAATGTAATAAAAGTACATATTTACTAGTTTGTGCTGTAGTAATTTTCTGTATATCATTTGTGGTTTTGTCGTGTATGTGTCATCAACATACTGGGAACACATATGCATTCACTTGGTTCATTCTCGGAAACGGGTGTCACGAATTGGTATCCGAGCCACAGGTTGACCGTAAGACGCAGCCTAGGTAGAATGGACACTTTAGAGCAAATAGGAGCACCTGGGAATAATTGTGGTTTGTTTGGGGTGTTGAATGCTATGTGATGCTTGCTTATGTGCTTGTGTCCTTAGTAGTGGATTTGGGGGTGCTTTGGCACTTGCCACGTCCATATAGGCTTATATATGTAGTTGTTTAGTTTCATATTCCTTGATGCATATAGTTGGGAATTCGTTCTATCTCTCTTATCTGTCTCGTTCACCCCTACTCCAATGGAAGATGAACAGAACCAGAAGATTTACTGTTTTAGACGGAGCTATATGGAAGATGAGAACAAAGATAGTATGTCAAAATGTAAGCCTTAGGATAAGGGGGTAGACTTCTTTTCCAATTTTATTGTTTTGGAATCACGAGGATTGGACAAAATACTTTGTATCGACTGGTTAAGGGAGCACAATGGGATAATTCAGTGAGCCACAAGGACAACGCAAATAAAAAGTGATGAAGGAGTCACCATTGGAGTTGATGTGTCACAATACATGTCAAAGCTAACCAAACATCAAGGACTACTCCAACGTAAGGAATTGCATGACTGAGTTGCTAACAAGGTGAATGCTTTTAAAATGGATTCTATCTTCATGACGACATTGACGAATTGAAGAAGAGATTTATGACTGCACCAGTGTTAGTATTACTAGACATGAGCAAGAAGCTTGGATATATACTACGCTTCAAGACAAGGGTTTGGATGTGTGCTCATGCAAGAATGTCAAGTGGTATCCTATGCATCGAGGCAATTGATGAACCATGAGAAGAATTATCCTACGCATGATCTCGAACTTGCAGCCGTAGTGCACGCCTTTAAGATATGGAGACATTACATTATTGGTCATAGGTATTAGATTTAAAGGGATCACAAGAGCCTCAAGTACATATTCACACAAAAGGGTCTGAATGTGAGGCAACTAAGATGGTCGGAGCGCACCAAGGATTATGATGTGGGAATCAACTATCACTCGAGGAAGGTTAATGTAGTGGCCGATGCTTTGATTCGGAAAGGAGTAAGCCACCAACTCACAATTCGAGAGTTGCCATCTGAGCTATGTAAAGAGTTTGAACAGTTGAATCTTGGATTTGTGAATGAAATGGGACTAATGGAGTTAAATCCGACTTTGGAACAAGAAATCTGAGGAGGTCAAACAAAGGATGAGGAATCCGGGAAATCAAGGAAAGGATCCAAGAAGGGAGAGAATTCAGATTTAATGAGGATGACCATGGCACTTTACGGCTTGGAAAAAGAATTGTTGTGCCTAATGTAAAGAAAATTTGCAAGACGATATTAAAAGAGGCACACAACTCACTTTACTCCATCCATCCCGACTGTACGAACATGTACAAGGACTTGAAAACATGCTATTGGTGGGATAGGGTGAAAAAGGACATAGCGATGTATGTTGCATTATGGGATGTGTGCCAATGAGTGAAGACTGAACATCAAATGCCAGCTGGATTATTGCAGCCATTGAAGATTCTGGAGTGGATGTCGGAAGAAATTGGTATGGACTTCATAGTCGGATTACCGAGAACCTAGTACGGCTATGACTCCATATGGATTATTGTGGATCATTGACGAAATCTGCTCATTATTTTTTCTTTCAAGACCAAGTATACTGCTGCATAGTTAACTGAGTTGTACATGGAGAAAATTGCATGCTGACATGGAGTACCTAAGAAAATAGTGTCTGACCGAGGTTCTCAATTCACCTGTAGGTTCTGGGAGAAATTGCATGAAGCTATGGGTACCAGGTTAAATTTCAGCTTAGCATATCACGTGCAAAGTGATGGGAAAACCGAGAGGACCAACCAAATATTAGAACACATGTTGAGAGCTTGTGACTTGAAGCATGGACGCAGCTGGGATAAGAGCTTGTCGTATGCTGAATTTTCCTACAATAATAGTTACCAAGCAAGTTTGAAGATGTCGCCATATGAAGCACTATATGGAAATAAGTGTAGGACACCCTTGTTTTGGAATGAGAGATGAGAGAACCAAGTATTTGGACCTGATGTGTTGCAAGAAGCTGAAAAGCATGTTCACACAACACGCAAGAATTTAAAGGTTGCACAGTCAAGACAAAAGGGCTATGTGGATAATAGGTGAAGAAACTTAGCCTTTGAAGTGGAAGACTTCGTATATATCAAAGTATCACCTATGTGAGGTCATAAGTGGTTTAGCGTCAGAGGCAAGTTGACACCTCGCTACATTGGACCATTCAAGATTTTTGGCAAACGTGGGGAGGTGGCATATAAGGTGGAGATGCCAGCACATCTTTCCGATGTTCATGATGTGTTCCATGTTTCTCAACTCAAAAAGTGCTTAAGAGTACTGGAAGAACAAGTGCAAATGGAAGAATTGGAATTAGAGGCAGATTTGACTTATGTTGAGCATCCTATCAAGATTTTCGAAACCAAGGAGAGAGTCATAAGAAATAAGGTGGTTCGATGGTGCAAAGTATAATGGAATCATCATGCAGAATCAGAAGCAACATGGGAGCTGGAAGATGACCTCAATAGATAATTTCCCTATCTTTTCCCTTCTACGTCGAATCTCAAGGGAGAGATTCATTTTAAGGGGTTAGGTTTATAACACTCTCATTTTCATCCATCACGCATTGCATACATTCTTATACATGTCTAACATTAAGCAACACAAAAGAAATAACAAGTTTAAAATGAATGAGAACCAAAATAGCAATTAAAAACCTAATTAAGTGCAGACTTATCTGGATTGGACCCCAAACTAGTCCTATTTACTCTTTGTTGTTTTCTGGACTAATCTGCTGTTTGCTACGTATTAATCAAAAAACGTTTCTGTTGTCTTCCGGACTTGTACGTTCTCATGTAGAGACTAGTACGATCTTCGTTGCTGGAACTTTCCATAGTTGTACCGTAATTTCTTAACTTGGTCTGGTTTTGAAAACAGGACAAGCTTCCGAACTTGTCCGGCCACGAACCGGACTTGTCCATTTTACTTTCTGGTCTAGATCAGACTTGTCCGGATTTGCACCAGACTCATCAATTCAATTTTCTGTACCCGATCGTACTTGTTCATCCCTTGTACAGACTAGTCCGGTGCGTAGGGTTTCAACTCAGATTCTATTTTTCCTCTACGACGAGTATTTGGGTAATTGCCTTAATTGGGCCCAAGAACGTCGTGCCCCACCCCTAAGGGGCCCAAAAGGGACTCTGCCACAGCCTCTACTTGTTTCCACCGACCTTGACTTTGATTCTACCCTAACCCTACCACCTCTCCTCCTATATAAACATCCCACAACCCAACCTTTACCCCTATGCCGCATTAGACAAATCTCAGCGCCTGCTCCCTTGTAGCCGACACTCTTAAAGGGAGAAGAAGGATGGGAAGGGAAGGAAGAGGAAGGAATCAAGAGAGATCATCGTTGCTGCTGCAATTTTCTTTGATAACTCGTTAGCGTCAACACACTTCTTTGTGTATTCTTCATCTCAATCGATCTAGACGTCAAGATCTCGAGTTTCGTCAACTTGTCCGGTCTAGTGCGGACTAGACTGATCAGCTCTCTCGTCCAGAGCGGTCATGTCCGGTCATGGTGCAGACTAGTCCGGTCTGTTACTTCTGGAAATTTCTGGAACTTCTTTAATTTTCTTTGAAACGACTAAGAACTTGTTGAAACCTGTAAAACTCAATTGTAAGTAGTTAGTAAGAAAAAATGACAACCCAATAACATGTGTTGCCACATAATGGCATGAATCATGCATGTCATGAAATATTGAGTAAGATATGAGCATTTATTGATTGCGATGCTTGTTTTCTTTGCTTGTTGCGCAGAATAGAAGGTATTGCTCTAGAGGGTGCTATCGAGGACCTCCAGCACTAGAACTTTGAAGCTTTTGATCCTAACTAGTCTCAAGAGAAAGACAAGTGTCCTTGATCAGTTTGATCCTATTTTTAAATGTTTTGTTTGGAAAATTGGATGCTTGTGTCAAATTGAAGGGAAACCCATTTATAGGTGTTACTAGACTTGTTTGACCATCCTTGTCGCTTGGAATACATTGTGGGGAGTCGGGAAGGGTATTTTACCTTTTTGCTTCACTCTAATTAACTGGGATGGGAAAACAACCAAATGGCTTAACTATGAATTAATGAGAATGTATATAATGATAAGTGATTAATATGATGAAATGGTAATATGGGAATTGGGATATCTAAGCAAGCATGGAATGTGGAGTGGGTTGGATGTTATGGTGGGTTTGCTTGCTTTAGATCTAAGGACCAGTTCATGCGAGAATAAGGCAGGACAACAAGGCCACCACAAGGCCAAGCATGGGTGCGGCATAGCTGAATAATTAGGTGTATTGCTGGTATTGTATGGACCATTGGTTGCTGCATGTAATGGGAGTCCAGAAGGGCTACCCTGGGAACTGCATGGCACATGAGTGGACCCGTGGGTGAGATAATGGAGATTCAAGCCCGCTGGTGAAACTTTAGTGGGTCCGTACATACTAGTAGTCATTTTGTAAAAGCTATTTTGTGATCTCTTGGCTACACACCAAAGGAAGTGTGGGACGGCATAAGGGAGGTTCTTTGTCGCCGAAAGGTGATGAAATCATGAACACATTGGTAAAGTGGTACAACCTCTGCAGAGTGTTAAAAACTATCATGATAGCCGTGCCCCCGGTCATGAGCACCTGGACAACTTCCATGATTAGAGTGGAAATTGGAAATTTAGGAATTGGATAGTTATGGATTGGATTTTCTTAAATGAACATGGTTATTGATGAAGGTGAGAAGTTGGTACATGGATGGATAACTATTGAGGGATGCGATATGATGGTAAATGATGATGATGGATTCATATTATGTTAATTATTTGGGTTATGATGGGAATTGACATCACATGGACCTTTTAGTATGCTTTTCACATGTTTTATGAAATGTACTTTTTAGCAATTAGCCATTTATGATCATTCCTTGTTTTTAGATACATATCATATTTTCTCACACTTGTTGAGTACGATATGTGCTCGCCTTTGCAATTCTCCCATCAACAGTTTTAGGTGATGTTTGAGAGTACCCTGAGGATAATGCGGAGTTCTAGGTTGTGTGTTGCAATCGACATACGTGTGGTTATGCTTGTAGCCGCGCTATCCCTTTTACTTAGTTTGCTTAGTTTAGATTATTTCTACTGCAGGATTAGTAGTATTAGTAATAATGATCATTAGAGTTTGTAATTTGAGGATTATTTGAATAATCTAATAAAAGTACTTATTCACTAGTTTGTGCTGTGGTAATTTTTTGTATATTATTTGTGGTTTCGTCGTGTATGTGTGATCAACGTCCCGGGCACACATATGCATTCACTTGGTTCATCCTCGAAACTGGGTGTCACAGTGCGTCCCATCAATCTAAGGCACTAAAATTCTCGAGAAATGCCATGTTGGCCCGTATGGTGGTCACTACGGTGTTTACCCAGGCAAAGATCTAGCAGTATGGATTCCATTGGCTTGCTAGGTATGAAAACACAAAGAAATTCATTCGTAGATGTTGGAAATGCCAGAAGCATCCCCCACACCTCAAATAATTCTACTTGAAGATTATATATTAGGGGAATCACATTGCATGCAGAGATTCCTCCATTTCATGGGATCTTTCCCATGGTCCTATGACCGTGAGTATATCCTAGTGGCTGTGGATTATGTGTCAAAATGGGTAGAAGCCTTGCCATGCAAGAATGCTGACTCCAAGCAAGCTAGGAAAATGTTCCATGAGGTCATTTTCCCACACTTTGGCACTCCCCGTATTGTAATAAGTGATGGAGGGTCTCAATTCATAGATAAGACTTTCCAGAACTTTTTGAGGGAGCTTGGTGTCCAGCATAATATTGCTACTCCGTACCGCCCACAAACAAGTGGTGAAGCAAAAATATCAAATAAGAAAATTAAGAATATCTGCAAAAGACCGTCTTGGAAATGGGAACAGGATGGAAGCATAAGCTACCCGACACATTGTGGGCCTACCGTATTGCCTACAAAACACCCAACAGCATGTCTCTGTTCCAATCTATCTTTTGGAGGACTTGTCATCTTCTAGTAGAATTGGAATATAGACCCTATTGGGCCATCAAGCGGTGGAACATGGATCTCCATGAAGCTCAGAAACACGGATTGAAGCAAATTTCTTAGTTGGAAGAGTAGAGAGATAAGACGTATCATATGCCAAAATCTACAAGTAGAGAATCAAAAGATGGCATGATAAGAGGATTACACCAAAAGAGTTGAAACCTGGAGATAATGTGTGAGACCTATGTGTGCTGAATACATTGGCTATGACGATAAAAGTTTTGAATTTTGCCAAAACACCCGTCTCATCAAGGTCCCTCTCTTGGTTTGAGCACCTGCAAGGTCCGACTTACTTTGTCTAGGTCCGACCTGTTTCGGTTAGGTCCGACTTGCTTTGGCTAGTTCTGACATGTTTTTAGTAGGTCCGGCGCAAGGTCTGACTAGCTTTGGTAAGCTTCGGTGCTAGGTCCTGCTAGCTTTTGTAAGCTTCATTTCAAGGTCTGGTTAAATTTGGCAAGGTCCGGAGCTTGATTGCAATTGTTTTGCTTTTAACTTGCAATGTTTCGAACTTGCTTTACACTTCTGGAAAGTTTGCTTAGTATTCTTTTACTTCGTTTTTGATGTGTTTTGGCTGATCATGGTGGTTAATATTTTTGCTATGTTTTGAACCATGCTTATGTGAGGTGCTCATGTAAGGTGTTGTCATTTCGGAACTAACGTGAGTCAAGTTGAGGACTTGTGCTCGTAATTATTGGTTGTTTGATCATCTGCAGGTGTTACTTGAGTTCAAGACAAGGCAGGTGATGGGATCCATTGAACTAGTCTTAGGGAGAAGATGAGGTTCAACAACCCAGATTGGAAGGAATTGTGGTTGAGTTGATCGGAGGTCGAGCAACATGTTTGAACCAACAATGCATATGAAGGTATCATGGACGTTGTTTGGTAGGTGTTTGCACGTGTGAAAGAAGTGCATGGATGTGGCAACATGGTTCCATGGCGTGATGGGCAGAAGTGGACGTAAAAAATTGGTCGGAAAGGTCCAACTGACTAGGTTATGAACTCAGGCTGCGTGTGAGTCAGGTTTGACTCAAATACGGAAAGATTTGAGTTGGTTATGATAGGATTTTGTGCGGGTCACAAAGTTGGGTTGTTTTAGGAATGTGGGATATGTTCCTAAGGTGTTTGTAAGTCTTAAGATTGCTTCTATCTGCGTATAGAAGAGTCTTGAGCAGTTATGGAAAGTTTCGGTTGAATCTGAATAGGATTTGAGTCCTAGTTAGAATTGGGTTGGCCTAAGGGCTGGTTATAAAAGCAAGGGAGGCCAGAGCTCGTGGTTCACAACTTTGGGGCTGTTCCTTTTTTTTCATCAATAAAATTCGTAGTATAAAGGAGTTTTTGTGCCTTGTTCGTTCGACTTGTTTCTGTCAAGTCTTTCATGTCGAGTTTCTGCATGGTACTACCTTGCTTCGGTGGTTTTATCATAACTCGAGTTTTACAAATCCAATTGATGTGATTCTTTTTTGGTTTGTCTTCACAACTTTATTATATATCATTTGTGAAAATTTCACAGGCATTAGATTTGTGGTTTTGGGTCTACACGAGTTTCATTGCAGTGTTGCAGATCTGGTGTTTCTCGGGTGGAATAGATTGACCTTCGTTCAATCATTCGATTGTAACTTGAATTTTTCTCGACGGTTTTTCATGATTCTTGTTGTCATTCCTTCATGACTTGATTCTCCACAATCTAATTGTTTTGTCATGATTTATCACGTTTATATTAGTCAAACACACAATTTATTAACAGATTGATTTTCTACCGAGGGGTTTTTGTAGCTTCTGCTGAAAAAGTTTTAAATCTACCATTCACCCCCTATGGTAGCTGTTCACACGCTCTTTAATCCTACAATTGGTATAAGAGTCACGGTGCTCTAGTCTTTGTGATTTGCATGTTTTTATGACTAATCATCATGGAGAAATACTCCACAAAACCTTGTGTCTTTAGTGGTATTGATTTTCAGGTTTGGAAGGCATGTACGCAAGCATTCATCCAGGCACAAGGCTTCGCAATATGGGAAAAGTTTTACAAGCCATATGACATGCCGTCAAACGATCAAGTCACAGATACAAACATGAGAGATGTCGACAATAACAACAAGTCTCGTAACTTGATCATACAAGGATTAACTCAAAGCGACTTCGACCGTGTTCCTCACCTCCAATTGGCGTACGATGTTTGGAAAGCTCTATGTGATTACCACGAATGATCCAATACAATCAAGGATGTACGTCAAGACGTGTTCAAAAAGGAGTACATGCGTTTTGAGATGCAACCTGGTGAGTCGATCGATGATTTTTTTGCTCACTTTAATAAAATTCTCAGCAACTTGCGTAGCATCAATGTCAATTTTTCAGAAGTTGAGAATGCTAGGCAATTACTAAGTGCTTTAGACATGTCAATTTGGGAGATGAAAGTTACATCTATTCGTGAATCCACTATCATGAGTACATTTACATTAGATGCACTATATTATAAATTGAAAACTCATGAAATTGACATAATCTCACGTAAGAACCCCAACAAGTCTCTTGCATTTGTTTCTCAACGTGATATGGCTAGCTCTGGCCAATCTTCGTCTTGGGGTACACTTGCATTGTTGTCCTCTCTAAAACTTGAACAAATTGAGGAGTTTCCAAAGGAGGAGCTAGCACTTCTCTCTACTAGATTCTCAAAAGCATTGCAAAATGTGAGAACTAGAAGGAGAGGAAGCTTCGGACCTCAACAATGCTTCGAATGAGGTAAGACAGGAAATTTTCGTACGGATTACCCTAAGATTTTAGGTACTATTTCTCGGGATGAAAAGAAAACAAGAACGAAGCACTCTTCTACAAATAACAACAAGAAAAAGAAGGTTTTACAGGACGCCAATTGGTGAATAGTTTTATCTTCGCACTTCAAGAACTTGGCTTGAGCGATGTAGACTTCGGAAGTGATGAGGATGAAGATGATTTGGCAAACTTGTGCTTCATGGCGGGCAAGTCAAGATCAAGTACGGAGGAGGCAGAACACAACAACGATAATGAAGAGGTATGTCCTACTTGTGAATAAATGGGTGACGCTATTTCTCATGCCACTGTTATAATTAAGAAAAAGGACAAAAAGCTTAGGGATAGTGCTGTTAAAATTGAGTCACTAGAATCCGAAATCAATCGTTTAAAATCTTTCATTCTTAGTGATGATTCTTGTTCCTCATGTGATTTAATATATGAACATTTGTCCTCTCTAATAAGGGTGCACACACCTCCACACTTGATAAACTTGAGTTAGAAATTGAAAAGAACAAAAAGATTGTTGCACTTAATGATAAAAACTTGTAAGATGCTTGCTGTTCTACAATTGATTTGCATTGTTCAACTTGTGATGATCTTGATAAGAAACTAGAGGATGCTATGAATGAAATTTCTATATTGAACAATGCTTTACGTTCTCATGAAGTTAAATATTGTTCCATTTGCAAATTAAAAGGAAAAACTTCATGTGAAAATTGCTTTGATCTATCAAATAAACTTCATGACATTCATAGGACATTAGATCGGTTTTGTAATGCAATAAGAACCTAAACTTGCTGCTGGATTCTTCTAATTCTCGCAATGATAAATCTGGTTTAAATTTTAATTTTCATTCTCATGCTAAGGCACATCCACCTAAAATAGTAAAGTCATTAGGATGTGGTTTGATTGTAACGGTTCCTAAACATAAAGAAGTGGTTTCCAAATTTGCAAGGGTGTTGTCTTATTCGGTTGTTAATAAAAATGTTGCTTGCTCATCTAGACATAAATACAAAGTTAAATTTCATTGTACCTACTGTGGTAGAGATGGTCATGTCATAGATTTTTGTTATAGACCAGCGAAACAACAGAAAAAGGAAAGAATGATTGCTAGATCTCATAACTTTCATGCAAAATTTGCTGCACATGCTAAACCGAATTATAGGAACGTGCAACCTGCTATATGAGTCGAAAACATGCAAAGTTTACTCCTAAACCTACCGTTTTTCATGCTACAGATGTAACACCTCGTAGACTAGTAGTTGGGTACAAAAACCCTCAAGCTTTGGCTCATAAACTTGTTGTTTTATCTCAGCTTTCGCGTATTATTCCTACTAGATGTTGTGTGACTCAGTACTGGATTACTAAATGCCTTTTGACTAACCCCAATATTTAGTCATTGACGTATTGTGCTTCTATGATGGTTACAAGCTTGAGGAAGGAGAACATTTGGATTGTGGATCCAGGTTGCTCACGCTACATGACTGGTAACAAAGATTGGTTCTCCTCCCTCTCTTTTGTGTGACGTGTAGAGAATGTTACTTTTGCTGATAATTCTTCAACTCCTATAATTGCTAAGGGTTCGGTTAGAGTAAATGATCACTACACTTTGAAGGATGTGGCAATTGTCAAAATTTTAAATACAACTTGCTTTCTATTTCACAATTGCTAGATGAAAATCTGGAAATTATTTTTAATAAAAATTGCTGCAAAGTTTTGGGTTCAAATAGTGAGCTTATTTTTAACATGTCTCGGTTTGGAAGAGTTTTTAAAGCTGATTCTGATATGTCTTCTTCTAAGCATAGGTGTCTAGTTGCTAATGATTCAAAAGACTTATATTTTTGGCATCGTAGACTTGGTCACATAGGCTTTGATCATCTCAAGCGTGTTAGTGTCTTGATCACATATGTGGGCTGCCTAAGCTTAAAAGGGACAAATAAATTATGTGCTCTTCTTTAGACATGCTAAGATGATTGCAAGTTCACATGATCCTCTCACAATAACCATGACAACTGAGCCGGGTCAACTTTTGCACCTTGACACCATAGGTCCTTCACGTGTTCAGTCTTTTGGAGGTAAATGGTATGTTCTTGTGATTGTAGATGATTTTTCTAGATACTCTTGGGTTTATTTTATGGCATATAAGAATGAGGATTTTAGTCACTTTAGAACTTTATTTCCTAGATTATCATTTGATCATCCAGGATCTTAAAATAATTTAGAAGTGATAATGGAACTGAATTAAAAAATCAATCTTTTGATCACTTTTGTGCTGAAAATGGAAGTGATCATCAATTTTCTTCACCATATGTACCTCAACAAAACGGTGTTGTATAAAGAAAGAACAGAACCTTGGTTGAGATGGCTAGGACTATACTTGATGAATATCAAGTTCCTATGAAATTTTGGGCTAATACAATTGCAACTGCTTGTTATGTCTCAAATCATGTTTTCTTGCGTGCTGAGCTAGGAAAAACACTATATGAGCTTTGGTTTCGACATAGGCATAGTGTCACACACTTTCGGGTCTTTGGTTGTAAATGCTTTGTTAGGAAACATGGTAATCTTGGTAAATTTGAAGCTAGATCTGTTGACGGCATGTTTCTTGGTTATCCATCTCATACTAGAGGCTACCGTGTGCTTTTACTTGACACTAACAAAATTGTCAAGACTTGTGAGGTTTTTTTGATGAAGCTAGCCCAGGTACTAGCTCAAATATTGCAAGTCCGGATCCATATCCACAGGGGGAGAGTATTTTTGTTGAAGATGAGGAAGAATAGGTGCTGCTGCCCAAAAATTCAGCAGCTAATGACATTGTTCCAGCTCCTGATTTTGCTTCACAACCAGCACCGATGACCACAATTTCTGGTCCAGATAGTCCTCAAGTCACAAGCTTATCGATTTGTAATGAACATGAAGAAGAAGAAGTTTGTGAAGTGTACACTCCCCTCCGGGTTCTCAAAAGTCATCCTCCACACAAATTATTGGAAGCTTGCACGAACGAGTCACACGGTCTAGGTTTTCTGATCCAAACTCTCATGCTCATTCTGCTTTTGTTGCTTCTTTTGAACCCAAAAATATATCACACGCACTCATCATGAATCTTGGATTATTGCCATGCAAGAAGAGTTAGAAAACTTTGAAAGAAATAGTGTTTGGAAACTTGTACCTCCACCTCAAGGTCACACTTTAATTGGAACTAAATGGGTTTTTAAAAAATAAACCAAATGAGGATGGAGTTGTGGTTAGGAATAAGGCTCCTTTGGTTGCTCAAGGTTTCACACAAGTTGAAGGTCTAGATTTTGATGAAGCTTTTGATCCTATTGCTATATTAAAAGCCATAAGAATTTTGTTAGCTTTTGCTGCATCTAAAGGTTTAAAGTTATATCAAATGGATGTTAAAAGTGCTTTTCTTAATGGCTATATAGATGAGGAGGTTTATCTCAAGCAACCACCGGGTTTTGAAAATCTAGATTTTCCTAATCATGTTTACAAACTATCCAAAGCCTTGTACGGTCTCAAACAAGCCCCTAGAGCAGGTATGATAGGTTAAAAACATTCTTACTTGAAAAGGGGTTACTCTATCATAATAAACCCTATAAACCCCCACTATAGTCTAAGTAGTTATGATATGTTCATGTTAATAGGAACAACTTATGCTATGTCTCAACATTGGTTCAACGTTGTTTAGGTTAGTCATTTCCTTAGAAAGGTACTTGTACTAAATCCTCTATGGTATTTATTTAACATGTAAGCGTTGTGCTTAGATGGTTAAGTAGCATTGGATGTCTTGTAGACCCACAGATTGAAGAGGTAGACAGTAGATGGTGACAACCCTATCTGTTCTTTGTAATCCTTCAGGTTCGGCTATGCCACAGGCTCTTGGCAGAAGTCATCTTAGTTTCGCTAGGGGTAAACCTGTGCCTGATGTGTTGAACAACTTAGCATAAGGATTCATCATTAACATGATCATTAGTACCTAACCTAGGCTATGTATATGTATATTAGAAGCATTTTAGGAGCAACTCACCAACTCTTATTCTAGTCTCCATTAGGACCCATTTACCCTTTAGAATAGATTGCTTAGACGTGCGTCACACTACTCAATTTATCAACTTACCCCTGTCATGATAATTGATTAGTATCCTCTAGCTTGATCATAAGATTAGTGTTTACTTTAATCCATTGCCTTCCTTTGGGATAAATACAATACCCTTAGGAATATTCATGGGTGAAATGCTACAACGGTATCTTCCGTGCGCTTGTGTACCATCAACAAACGCGTGGTCACGGTGGCAGATGCGCTCAACCGCCGGCTGCCCAAGGCAAAACTCAAGAGGCAGCGCGTGAAACCAAGGTTAGGGCTCCAACTACGAGCTCATTACCTTCCCCGGGGTGGACCCAAGGGCCACTATCAGTACCCATCATACCGGGTACCAACGAGCACATAATAAAAATGCCTAAGTGTTCTGCCTCCCATCTAAGGCAAGATCCGGTGACTCCACGTGTCCAGCAGGCACAGACGTCGTCCCTTTTCAGGGACATGCTCCAGAACTGCCATGTGGCCTCAACACGGTACCCGGCTACCCCGAAGAGACGGGCTCCCGGGCATCTACGGGTCCAGCGAGACACGACCCCGCTCCTCCACAGTAGTGGGCTTCGGTATCTCCACGTGGCCCGTAGCTCTTGACTGGCCTCTCTGAAGAGGCGAGCTCCAGAACCGCCACATGTCCAGTAGTCTCAGACTCTCGACTCTCCTTGGAGTTGGGCTCCGGTGCTGCCACGTGGTCCGCAGTGTAGGACTCAGCCTCCCCCACGGAGGCAGGCTCCGATGTCGCCACGCGTCCTGCAACTTGCTCTGACTAGTACGTTGCGGAAGTAAATGGGCGGTGCGCCTTGTCCAAGTTAGGCTTTGAATGAATGTGCCTTCTATATATGCATGATGTGGCACACACCCCCTATTTGGTACCGATGCATCCAATCCCATCGCAGTGATGATGCTACAAGGCTATCCCATTCTGCCAAGTGGGTAGCTTAAAAGGACAAGATGGACGGATGGGACATTCCCTGTTATCATCAATGACTACACATAGACACTGGCGTCTGACGCGGCAAGACGATGGGTCTTCAAGCCGCGGTCCGAGGCAGCTTATGCAAGAAACCTTAGATTTTGTACAGGATAAGAACACCCCAGGGCCACCTGTGGGGCCCGAAACCCCACTTGTTAGGTGCCCGACCTTACTATAAAAGGACCGGGCAACCACCATTTCAATTGTTCAAGCTCATTCACACGCACTCATACGTAAGCTTAGATTCGCTCAAGCACTCACAAGCAATACAACTCTCACCGTGGAGTAGGGTGTTATGCTCCGGCGGCCCGAACCACATTAAATGATCGTCTCAACAGACCTCATACATGAAATCTTTCCAGAGACTAAGCCCCCGCCTAAAAAAGAATCTTTGTGGGCTACTCTCAAAGCAGGTTTGGGGAATGTGACGTTCGCACACTTCGGCATACATGATTTGTGAAAATCCATTCCAACATGGGACACTTGGGGAATTATTTCCCTAAAACCCAGGGGGATTGTTCTTTTCAATCAACAACTCCAATAGCTACCATTCATAAGGAGGTCAAGGGTGAAATCAACATCACCCTTGTAATCAAGGAGGCTAGGGGGATTCCAAGGAATTTATGTTCAACTAGCCCACCTTGAAGTATTTCGTCCATGGCCAAGCAAAAATCTAGACAACATTCAAATGATGCTTTTGGACAAGAACAAGAAATTGAAGGAGCATTCAAGTTCCAAACTATCCCACAATTACTTTTTGGGATCCTACACTTTGACAACTCCCATACAACCTTGGGCTATTGACATTGTGGATGAAGTGTTTCTTGTTTGATTATGGAGTCCACATGTCATCAAGCCCATGGAAGCCATTGATCTATGATCAAAGTATGGGTTAACTCCAAGAATATCAAGAAGGTCAAAGTGGCACCCCTAAAAAGGACAAGCCTCACCATGCTCATAAGAGAATATCTTCAAGAAGGAAAAGCTTTTGCAACATCAACAAGTCTTCATCAAGGCAACGAAGAGGCTAGGGCCACCATGTTGCCCACATATCCGAATGATAGCCAAAGTAATTTTGGCATGTCAAGCAGGATATGTTGTCCACATCTTCAACTCCAGGATTGGACAACAAATCATCACACTAAATAGGACGGAGGTATGTCCCACTCATCGGACTACAAAATTTTTTTGAGTCCTTGCCAATAAGTTAATTTGTAGTTATCTCATATTTGTTTCCCAATTGCATATTTGAATTTCTCATCATTTGCATTCACCATGTATAAATTTCCACACTAGCATATTGGAAGGTAAATTTTCCAACCATCATAAAACTAAACATTTGAACTTGGGAAGAAATTTAATTGGATATGAACTCTGGGCATGACAAATTCAATTTATTTTCTAATACAAACTCAAATATTTGTTTTATGCCTCATTGCATTCAAAAGTTGTTTCAAGTTGGGCAAGATAATTTGACAATAGGGTTTGCTTTTGGCTAACACAATCCGTTTTTGAGTTGTTTTGTTTGTTCTTGATTGAACTGCAGCAGGACAAAAATTGTAATGAGGTGGTTTGGCAAGAAAGAGGAGGTCATGTAAAGCTCAAGCCACCATTTGGATGATTTGAGAACACATCTCTTTTTCAAACTCATTTTGAGTTTGAGGTAGAGAAATATTCAATATGATGACCCAATGACGGATCAAGAAGAAGCCTCAACCCAATCCATCGCCATATCCAACCTAAAGTTGTCATTTGACGTCAAACATCAAGTCTACGCTAAAATCCAAGGCTGTGAGTTTCTCACACAAATGCCTTCATCACCAACTGCCCTTCAAATGAGGTATTTGTTTAGCATTTTTCATTGTTTGGTTTTACATTGAATTGTGTAGGATCGAAGAGCACATGAAAAGCTACCAGAGGGGGGGTGAATGGTAGATTTAAAAATCTTACGCAGCGGAAACAATTAAACCCCAAACCCTTTCGGCAGAAAAATGATCTGCTAAAGAAATCGTGTGTGAGACTAATCTAAACGTGTTTCACCGTGACAAAAGTGATATATATCAGAGAGAATCAAGTCACGAAGACAACACAAAAAGAATCTCTCAAATCCGTCGAGAAAAACTCAAGTTATGATCGAAGGATCAAACCATGGTCAATCTGCCCTACCCGAGAAAAACAGTTCTGGAATGCTGCAAAGAAACTCGTGTAGATCATAGAACACAAATCCAATGACCTTGAAATTTTTACGGATGATATATAATCAAGTTCTGAAGACAACCCAAAAAGAATCATGTCAATTGGATCTATAAAACTAGAGTTATGAACAAACCACTGACGAAAGGTAGTGCTGTCCAGAAACTCGACGGGTAAAACTTGTCTGGAACAAGTCGGACGAACAAGGCACAAAGGTTCCTTCAAACTACGAATTTTATTCAGTAGAACACAAGAGGAACAGCCCCAAAGTCGTGCACCATGAGCTCTGGGCTCCCTTGCTTATATAACCAGCCCTTAGGCCAACCCAATATCAACTAGGACTCCAATCCTACTCAGATCACGAATCCTAACTTTCCATAACTGCTCAAGATTCTTTTATACGCAGATAGAAGCAATCTTAAGACTTCCAAACACCTTAGGAACATATCACACATTCCTAAACAACTCAAATTCGTGACCCACACGAAATCCTATCATAACCAACTCAAATATTTCCATATTTGAGTCAAATCCGACTCAGCCGCAGCCTGAGTCCATAACCTAGTCGGTTGGACCTTTCCGACCAACTCTTTACGTCCACATATCTTCATCACGTCTCGGAACCGTGTAGCCACGTCCATGCACTCCTTTCACATGTACAAACATCTTCCAATGACGTCCACGATACCTTCATATGCATTGTTCTTGATTCAATCATGTTGCGCAACCTCCTGATCAGCTCAACCACAATTCCTCCTGAATTTGGTTGTTGGAACCTCATCTCCTCCCTGAGACTAGTCCAAATGGATCCCGTCGCCAGCCATGTCTTGAACTCAAGCAACACCTGCACATGAATAAACAAACAATTCATACGAGCCCAAGTCCTCGACTTGACTCAAGTTAGTTCCGAACACAACACCTTATGTGAGCACCTCACATAAGCATGTTGCAAAACCACAGTAACTAGTCGGAACTAGCGCCGGAGCTAACCAGAACTAGTCGGAACTAGTAATCCCAAAAGCCGGAGCTAGAAAAATCAACTTAGGAGCTTAGCAAAAACACGGCGGAGCTATCAAAAACATGTCGGAGCTATCAAAGACATGCTGGAGCTAAAGACAAAACTTCACCGGAGCTGACCAAAGTTAGTCGGACTTTGCTGTAGCTCGGAGCTAGAGTCGGACCTTGATAAAAATGTGTTTTGGTGATATTCAAAACTTTTATCATCTAGGCCAAGTGTATTCACTACAAACCAATGTATTCAGCACACATAGGTCTTACAATCTCCCCCTTGATGAATGCATTGGCAACACCACTTAAAATCGGAACATTGGCTTATTCTCATTAAAAGTTTTGAAGACAATTTCTCCCCTTTTTGTAAATCGGAAATAAAATGACAAGAAAAGCAAAAATTTAAAATTCAAAATTCACATATTTCTCCCCCTTTATCATCTCTCCCCATGCACATTATCTTTCCCTTTTTGAATGTGTGATTAATCTCTCCCCCTTTGACAATGTATTCAGCAAGGTAAAAGAGAAATTTTAATTGTTATGAGCATATTATAACATATACATATAAAACAAAGCTCATCCAAGTCATACTATCAAGTAACTTACACTATCACATCAATGAGATACATAAGGTAGTGTAAGCAATGCTAGAGATCATATGTAATTTTCAATTTAAGCAAGTCATGATCTCACAAACTTAACTATTTCATAACTTGAAAGCATGACACTAGTTGCTGCATTTTATTATTTTTCAAAATACAAATTTAGATCATATGATATTTGCAAGAGATTATATGCGCATCTGCCTTATTCTAATCAACCAAGCCAAGCCTATGTCATTTGACAATCAGAAGCTTAAGGACATGGTTTTAGTCATACACAACTTCTTCCAAGTTCATATCTAAGTGCAATGATAAGCTATCTCAAAAGAAGAAGTGCGATGCATGCATATTCTCTTGATCTTTTCTCAATTTATAAAAAACTCAACATGTGAGTTGATTACTTGATTAATTCTTTATGATTAAAAGAACTTGTGAACATGTAACAAGTTCAAAATAGCAAGAAAGTTCGACCATGACCAGTTTTAGTGTAAGTAATTATTCCAATTACTAGACATGGCAAAACTACAAAATGTATAACACGAGTAATGTAGTAATAACTTTCAGCATGTAAAAGGAATCACAGAGTCATATATGTAGGAAATACTATGCTCATATTATTTTAATTTTAGATTCACACAAAGACTTCCCAAGTTTCAAAAACTCCCCCTCAATTTAAGCCATGAGGATGCATAACCCCTATTTCACTACGAATGTAACAAAAACGAGTGAAATCCAAAGGTTTTGTAAAAATGTCAGCTAATTGTTGTTCGGTATCTACATGGTGAAGCACAATGTTTCCTTTTTCAACATTATCTCGGAGAAAGTGATACCTAATGTCAATGTGCTTAGTTCTAGAATGTTGCACGGGGTTTTTAGCAATGCAATGGCACTAGTGTTATCACAAAACAGTGGAACACTATCTAGATCAACCCCATAGTGTTTGAACAATCCAAAGAATTTGTGAGCAAGCACTAGAAGCAACTATATATTCAGATTCGGCTGTGGATTGTGCAACTGAATTTTGTTTTCTAGAGGACCAAGCAACAAGAGAATTACCAAGAAAATGACAAGCACCGGAAGTACTTTTCCTATCAATCCTACAACCCCCAAAATCAGCATCCGAAAAAGCTTTCAAAGTAACAGTTGAGGAAGAAGGAAGAAAAATGCCAAATTCTTGGGTTCCATATAAGTACCTGAGAATCCTTTTGACGGCTTGACGATGTGAAACACGTGGGGAAGCTTGAAACCGTGCACAAAGACATACGCTGAATTGTATGTCCGGTCTTGATGCCGTGAGGTACAAAAGTGATCCGATCATGCTTCTATATTGTTTTTGATTCACGGATTCACCATCTTCATCAAGTTAAAGTGTTGTTGCTGTTCCCATTGGTGTCCGAAGAGGCTTGCTTTTGTCCATGTTGAAGCGCCTTAGGAGGTCTTTGGTATACTTCGTTTGATGCTCAAAGGTACCCTCCTTGGTTTGCTTGATTTGCAGCCCCAAAAAGTAAGTGAGTTCACCCATCATACTCATTTCAAATTCGGAACACATCATTGCTGAAAACTTGGACACAAGATCATGAGAAGCACAACCAAAGATAATATCATCCACATACACTTGAACGAATAATGAGTCATTGCCATGCTTAAGCACAAAAAGATTTTTATCAACCTTGCCCATGCTAAACCCCTTTTCAAGTAATAATGTTTTTAACCTATCATACCATGCTCTAGGGGCTTGTTTGAGACCGTATAAGGCTTTGGATAGTTTGCAAACATGATTAGGAAAATTTGGATTTTCAAAACCTGGTGGTTGTTTGACATAAACCTCCTCATCTATGTATCCATTAAGAAAAGCATTTTTAACATCCATTTGATATACCTTAAAACCTTTAGATGCTGCAAAAGCTAACAAAATTCTTATGGCTTCTAGTCTAGCAACGGGAGCAAAAGTTTCATCAAAATCTAGACCTTCAACTTGAGTGAAACCTTGAGCAACCAACCTAGCCTTATTCCTAACCACAACCCCATCCTCACTTTGTTTATTTTTAAATATCCATTTAGTTCCAATTAAAGTGTGACCTTGAGGTGGAGGTACAAGTTTCCAAACATTATTTCTTTCAAATTTTTCTAACTCTTCTTGCATGGCAATAATCCAATATTCATTAGTGAGTGCGTGTGATATATCTTTGGGTTCAAAAGAAGCAACAAAAGCAGAATGAGCATGAGAGTTTGGATCGCAAAACCTGGACCGTGTGACTCATTCGTGCAAGCTTCCAATCATCTGTTGTGGGGGATGATCTTTGTAAAACCGTAGGGGAAATGATGTCTCACAAGCTTCTTCTTCTTCATGTTCATCACAAATTGATGAGCTTGTGGCTTGAGGATGATTTGAATCAGCATTGATGGTTGTCGGTGCTGATTGAGAATTAACATCCAGAGCTAAACCAAAGTCTTTAGCTGCTGAATTTTCTGGCAGCAACTCCAATTCTTCCTCATCTTCAATGAAAATGCTCTCCCCCTACGGATATGTATCTGGACCTGCAATGTTTGAGCTAGTACCTGGGACAGCTTCATCAAAAGACACTTCACAAGTCTCCACAATTTTGTTAGTGTCAAGTAAAAGCACACGGTAGCCTCTAGTATGAGATGGATAACCAAGAAACATGCCATCAATGGATCTAGGTTCAAATTTATCAAGATTACCATGTTTCTTAACAAAGCATTTGCAACCAAAGACCCGAAAGTGTGTAACACTAGGCCTATGTCCAAACCGGAGCTCATATGGTGTTTTACCTAGCTTAGCACGCAAGAAAACACGATTTGAGACATAACAAGTGGTTGCTAACGCATCAGCCCAAAATTTCCTAGGAGTTTGATATTCATCAAGCATAGTCCTAGCCATCTCAACTAAGGTTATGTTCTTTCTTTCTACAACACCGTTTTGTTGAGGTACATATGGTGAAGAGAATTGATGATCTATTCTATTTTTAGCACAAAAGTGATCAAATGATTGATTTTTAAATTCAGTTCCATTATCACTTCCAATTGCTTTTAATGATCATGGGTGATCAATTGATAATCTAAGAAATAAAGTTCTAAAGTGACTAAAAACTTCATTCTTAGATGCCATAAAGTAAACCAAAGAGTATCTAGAATAATCATCAACAATAACAAGAACATACCATTTACCTCCGAAGGATTGAACATGTGAAGGTCCTACGGTGTCAAGATGCAAAAGTTGACATGGTTCAGTTGTCATGATCATTGTGAGAGGAGTATGTAAACCTGAAACCATCTTAGCATGTCTACAAGAAGAGCACACAATTTCTTTGTCCCCTTTAAGCTTAGGCAGCCCACGTATGCGAGCAAGAGCACTAACACGCGTTAGGTGATCAAAGCCTACATGACCAAGTCTACGATGCCAAAAATATAAGTCCTTTGAATCATTAGCAACTAGACACCTATGCTTAGAGGACGACATATCAAAATCAGCTTTAAAAACTCTTCCAAACTGAGACATGTTAAAAATAATCTCACTATTTGAACCTACAACTTTGCAGCAATTTTTATTGAAAATAATTTCTAGATTTTCATCTAGCAATTGTGAAACAGAAAGCAAGTTGTATTTCAAATTTTTGACAACTGCTACATCCTTCAAAGTGTAGTGATCATTTACTCTAACCGAACCCTTAGCAATTATAGGAGTTGAAGAATTATCGGCAAAAGTAACATTTTCTACACATGACACAAAAGGGAGGGAGGAGAACCAATCTTTGTTACCGGTCATGTGGCGTGAGCAACCTGAATCCACAATCCAAATGTTCTCCTTCCTCAAATGTGTAACCTACATAAAAGCATAATACGTCGATGAGTAAATACTGGGGTTAGTCAAAAGGCATCTAGGAATCCAGTACTGAGTCACGCGACATGCAGCAGGAAAAACACGCGAAAGCTGAGACAAAACAGCAGGTTTATGAGTCAAAGTTTGAGATTTTTTATTTTTGACTACTGACCTATAAGGTGTTACTTGTGTAGCACAAAAATCAGTAGCTCCGGAGGCAAAAACAGAAGGTCCGGAGGTAAACTTTGAATGTTTTTGACTCAAAACAGCAGGTTGTACATTCATTTCAATGTGTGCAGCAAACTTTTCATAAAAGTTATGAGATCTAGCAACCATTCTTTCCCTTTTCTGTTGTTTAGCTAGTCTATAACAAAAATCTATGACATGACCATCTCTACCACAGAAGGTACAATGAAATTTAACTTTGTGTTCATGTCTAGATGAGCAAGCAATATTTTTATTTGAAACCGAATGAGACAAGACCCCTGCAGATTTGAAAACCACTCCTTTTTGTTTAGGAACTGTTTGAATCAAACCACTTCCTAATGACTTTACAATTTTAGGTGGATGTGCCTTAGCATGAGCATGAGAATCAAAACCTAAACCAGTTTTATCATTGCAAGACTTGGAAGAATTCAGCAATAGCTTTAGGTTCTTATTCCGATTACAAAACCGATCTAATGTCCTATGCATGTCATCAAGTTTATTGGACAGATCAAGGCAATTTTCACATGATGTTTTTCCTTTTAGTTTTCAATTTGAACAAAATTTAACTTCATGAGAACGTAAAGCATTGTTCAATATAGAATTTTCATTCATAGCATCCTGTAGTTTCTTATCAAGATCATCACAAGTAGAACAATGCAAATCAATTGTAGAACAGCTAGCATCTTTCAAGTTTTTATCATTAAGTGCAGCAAGCTCTTTGTTCTTTTCAATTTCTAACTCAAGTTTATCAAGTGTGGAGGTGTGCGCACTTCTTAATGAGGACAATTGTTCATATATTAAATCACATGAGGAACATGCATCATCACTAGGAATCAAAGTTTTTAAACAGTTGATTTCAGATTCTAGTGATTCAATTTTAGCAGCACTATCCCTAAGCTTTTTATCCTTTTTCTTAACAATAATAGTGGCACGAGAAATGGCATCACACATTTCTTCGCAAGTAGGACATACCTCTTCAATGTCGCTGTTGTGTTCTGCTTCCTCCATACTTGATCTTGACTTGCCCGCCATAAAGCACAAGTTTGCCAAATCATCTTCATCTTCATCACTTCCAATGTCCACGTCGCTTGAACTGAACTCTTGAAGTGCGGTGAAGAAACTGTTGACCATCTTGCGTCCTATGGTACCTTTCTTCTTCTTGTTGGAATTTCCAGAGGAGGTACGGACCTTTCTTTGTTTTTCTTCCCGGGTGGTCGGACATGAAAGGTTAGGGCATTCTTTACGAAAGTGTCCTGTTTTACCACATTCAAAACAGCGTTGAGGTCTGGAGCTTCCTCTCCTTCTAGTTCTCACATTTTGCAATGCTTTTGAGAATCTGGTAGAGATGAGTGCCAACTCCTCTTCTGGAAATTCTTCGACCTGCTCCAGGGTTAGTGAGGACAACAAAGCAAGAGTATTGCAGGATGATGATTGGTCGGAGCTAGACATATCACGTTGTGAAACAAATGCAATAGACTTATTGGGGTTCTTACGTGAGATTATGTCAATTTCATGAGTTTTTAACTTGGAATATAGCACATCTAAAGTAAGTGAACTCATGACAGTAGATTCACGAATAGATGTGACTTTCATCTCCCAAATTGACATATCTAATGCACTTAGTAATTGCCTAGCATTTTCAGCATCTGAAAAATTAACATTGACACTACGCATGTTGCTAAGAATCTTATTAAAGCGAGCAAAGAGGTCATCAATAGACTCACCGGGTTGCATCTCGAAGCGCATGTATTCTTTCTTGAACATGTCTTGCCTTACCTCTTTGATCGTGTTGGATCCTTCGTGGTAGTCACAAAGTGCTTTCCATACATCGTCTGCAGATCGGAGGTGTGCAACACGGTCGAAGTCGCTTTGTGTTAATCCTTCTATGATCAAGTTTCGAGCCTTGTTGTTGTTGTCGACATCTCTCGGATTTGTAGCTGTAACTTGATCGTTTGATGGCACTTCGTAAGGCTTGTATATCTTCTCCCATATTTCAAAGCCTTGTGCCTGAATGAAAGCCTCCATGCGTGCATTCTAAACCTGAAAATCAATATCAGCGAACACACAAGGTTTGGCATAGTACTTCTCCATGATGATTAGTCAAAAAACACGCGCAAATCACAAAGATTAGAGCACTGTGGCTCTGATACCAATTGTAGGATCAAAAAGCACGTGAAAAGCTACCAGAGGGGGGTGAATTGTAGATTTAAAAATCTTACGCAGCGGAAACAATTAAACCCCAAGCCCTTTCGTCAGAAAAATGATCTGCTAAAGAAATCGTGTGTGAGACTAATCTAAACGTGTTTCACCGTGACAAAAGTGATAGATATCAGAGAGAATCAAGTCACGAAGACAAAACAAAAAGAATCTCTCAAATCCGTCGAGAAAAACTCATGTTATGATCAAAAGATCAAACAATGGTCAATCTGCCCTACCCGAGAAAAACAGTTCTAGGACGCTGCAAAGAAACTCATGTAGATCATAGACACAAATCCAATGACCGTGAAATTTTGACAGATGATAGATAATCAAGTTGTGAAGACAACCCAAAAAGAATCACGTCAATCGGATCTGTAAAACTCGAGTTACGATAAAACCACCGACGCAAGGTAGTGCTGTCTAGAAACTCGACGAGTAAAACTTGTCTGGAACAAGTCGGACGGACAAGGCACAAAAGTTCCTTCAAACTACGAATTTTATTCAATAGAACGCAAGAGGAACAGCCCCAAAGTCGTGCACCACGAGCTCTGGGCTCCCTTGCTTATATAACCAGCCCTTAGGCCAATCCAATATCAACTAGGACTCCAATCCTACTCAGATCACGAATCGTAACTTTCCATAACTGCTCAAGATTCTTCTATACGCAGATAGAAGCAATCTTAAGACTTCCAAACACCTTAGGAATGTATCCCACATTCCTAAACAACTCAAATTCGTGACCCACACGAAATCCTATCATAACCAACTCAAATCTTTCCATATTTGAGTCAAATCTGACTCAGCCGCAGCCCGAGTCCATAACCTAGTCGGTTGGACCTTTCCGACCAACTCTTTACGTCCACATCTCTTCATCACGTCTCGGAACCATGTAGCCACGTCCATGCACTCCTTGCACATGTGCAAACATCTTCCAATGACATCCACGATACCTTCATATGCATTGTTCTTGATTCAATCATGCTACACAACCTCCTGATCAGCTCAACCACAGTTCCTCCTGAATTTGGTTGTTGGAACCTCATCTCCTCCCCGAGACTAGTCCAATGGATCCCGTCGCCAGCCATGTCTTGAACTCAAGCAACACCTGCACATGAATAAACAACCAATCCATACGAGCCCAAGTCCTCGACTTGACTCAAGTTAGTTCCGAACACAACACCTTATGTGAGCACCTCACATAAGCGTGTTGCAAAACCACAGTAACTAGTCGGAACTAGCGCCGGAGCTAACCAGAACTAGTCAGAACTAGTAATCCCAAAAGTCGGAACTACAAAAATCAACTTAGGAGCTTAGCAAAAACACGGCGGAGCTATCAAAAACATGTCGGAGCTATCAAAGACATGCCGGAGCTAAAGACAAAACTTCATCGGAGCTGACCAAAGTTAGTCGGACTTTGCTGTAGCTCGGAGCTAGAGTCGGACCTTGATAAAAAGGTGTTTTGGTGATATTCAAAACTTTTATCATCTAGGCCAAGTGTATTCACTACAAACCAATGTATTCAGCACACATAGGTCTTACAAATTGAATATCCTTGCTAGCATTGATGTGGAAGGTTGCCACTTGCTGATCATTCAATTCTCATGCATCCTCACAAGAGTAAGTGACAATATTGTCTTTTGGATCTCAAAAAGGAAATACCACCTTACTTGGAAAAAGCTAAAACAAGTACCTAGAATCCCATAAGCATTGTTTTATAGACTTAGTCATTTTTGCCTAGGTTTAGAAAACAAAACTTTTGGGCATAACTTAATGGGTGAATTGGCATGTAGCAATTTAGGCATAGTGATGACCATGATTTTGACTTGTGATTCATGCATATATGGTGTCAGAAGATTTAAAACTCCTAGGAGAATAAGTGATATCCCTGATCTTAATTTGAATTGCAGGTTTTTTTGGAATCACTAAATTTCAAATTCCTAGAAAAGTTCAAGGGATAAAATTGAGAACCTTGTTTTTCATGATCTAAATGATAACATTTTCTCTTGTGTAAAAAACTATGATGGTTAGAAACTGAAAAAGATGAAGGAACCCATATAGTGTATTTATATCAATTGCATTGATATGAGTAGGAGCTTTAGAAAATGTGCAAATTGATTTATCTATAAAGCCCCAGTCTTTTCAATGAATAATACATTGATCATGGATACACTTGAAATTGGAACAAATGCATTTTTGATTTGTGCTTCCCCATATGGAAATTGGAACAAATGGAAATTCGATTACCTAACCTGAAAATTCATTTGTATAAGTATCTGGATCTAACCATCCCTCTCTATCAAAGAGAGGAAGTTTGCAAGTGTAATATTACTATGCAGACATTCAGGGAGCCGGTTGTTGGAATCCCTAGAGGATTCCATTTCAACATCTCTTGGCCAAGAAATAAATGTGGATGGTTGCTACCTACCAGAATTTAATTACGAACATCAATCATAACTATGCAAGGCTGGAGGTTCGAAATGGGAACCCTCCGTGAGCAACCACTAGGCTGCTAAGAATATGTGATAGCATTATGCTCTTAACTATTCTAAGAATCCATTCAAGCTCAAGGAAATTGCCACCATCGTTGGGTGTCAGTTGTTCCTATGTGGCTAAATGGTATGTTATACTTTAGTCAAGGAACAACGAATCACACTCAACCCATGTTGAGTGCACGTCATCTCTTTGTGATTATAGGTATGTAGTACCATAGCCAATGAACAATGAATCTTACTCAACACATGTTTGGTACATGTCATCTTCTGTGGCTAAAGCATATCATTACCTTAGCCAAGGAATGATGGATCACATCCAATGCATGATGGGTACACGTTATTTTTTTTTGTTGCAAGAAGGAATGTTACACCTTAGCCAAAGAATTACATAACACAGTGAACACATGTTGAGTGCACGTCATTCCTTTGTAGCTAAAGGTTATCATTACCTTAGTCATGGAATAGCAAAGTACACCCAACACATAAGAGGCCTTGAGGTACGGAGGAGCAACATCGACAACACTCTCTTGAACCACACTCATGGAACCCGTGGGGGGAAATACAACATCGACACTCAATCCTCGATTGTCAAAGCCACGCTACAACAAAGATAGGCCAACCTCATGTCCTACCTCCATCGCTAGGGATTCAACCCCTATCGTGGACCTTGATCAAGAATAAGCTTTGGGAAGGACCCCCACTTGAGGTAAATATTTATATGTATACTAGAAGCATTGTAGGAGCAACTCACCAACTCTTAGTCTAATCTTCACTAGGACCTATTTACCCTTTTAGAAGAGATTTCTTAGGTGTGTGCCACACTACCCATGTTATCAACTTACCCCTATCATGATAACTAATTAGTATCCCATAGCTTGATCATAAGCGTAGTGTGTACTTTCCTCCAACGCTTTCCTTTGTGATAAACATGATACCCTTGGGAATACTCATGGGTGAAATACTACAACGGTATCTTCCGTGCACTTGTGAACCTCATTTCTTACTAGAAATGACCTGTGGTGTTAAGAAATACCAACAAGAGCCAAAAAACGAAATATGAATTCAAATTCATAATAGAGTATTTACAAAGGGGTAAGCCCCGGATACAAAGGCGCTCCACCAAGGGCCACCACCATCAATCCCGCTTAAACGCTGAAGCCACCTGAGCAGATAGGTCCTTGACTTGGGCCCTCGCCTCTTCCACACATGGCTCGTAGGTGCCCTTGTCTACCAGGTCCAGAGTGGTATTTGGATACCAGCTCCGGTAGCACATCAGTACATGGGAGGCCACCTTCTTCACTAATTCCCTCCCTTGGGCCTAAAGCCGCTTGGCGACGATGGTGTTCACCGCCCTCATCTTCGAGCGGATGGAGTCTAGGGCTCGAATGTGACACCCAGTTCTGAAAATGAACCAAGTAAACGCATTTGTGTGCCTAGGACGTTCAACACACATACACGAGTGCATCACAAAAGAGTATACAGAAAATTACCACAGAACAAGATTAATTCACCAAATTTTATTAAACAAACCATATTATCCTTGAATACAAGTTCTAATGAATAATGACAAGTTCAAATTAATGTAGTGGAAATAAATAATTAAGCAAACTAAACAGCTAGGCAGCATAAGCAATAGGGTAGCGCAGCTCCATGCAACACCACAGGCAAGCTGATGGTAGACACGGCCTAGAACTCCGCATTATCACCACTAAACTCCCAATCCTGACCTGCAACTGTTGGGGGGGGGGGGGGGGGGTTGCAAGAGTGAGTACATGTCGTACTCAGCAAGTGTGGAAAGTATGACATGTGGCTGATTCAAATGACGAATATAATAATGGTTGAGTGCTAAAAAGTACATTAAAACATTTGAAAAGCAATATATGTTACATGTACATGAAATAAACCCATCATAAGCCATCTAGTTATCATAATACGAATCCATATTCCATATCCATCATCATATACCAGTATCCATATTCAATACCAAAATTCAATTCATAACCATCCATGACCATAATTCCAGCCGTAACCATCCCAAATACCATCCCAATAACGAGTTCCCTCTAATCATGGAAGTTCTCCAGGTGCTCATAACCAGGAGCACGACTATCATGATAGTTTTATTAGACTCTGTAGAGTTTGTACCGCTTTACCCACGTGATTGTGATTTCATCACCCGTCGGCGACTAAAGAAACCCCCTTATGCCAATTACACTTCCTTTGGTGTATGGCCAAGAGATCACAAAATATCCTTTACAAAGGGATTACAAGCCTATTTAGACCCCACTGAGGTTTCACTGGTGGCAATGTCTCCCACAGAGCACATCTTTAGCCAAGGGACCCCTCTTGAGCCATTCGGATCCCAGGGTAGTCCCAACAATCATCAACAAACCCATTCCGACTACCCCTTCCCCGAGCATCCATAATGGTCCAAATCGCACTGGCAAATCCCTAATTAATCAGCTACGCCGCACCCATACTTGGCCTCGTAGTGGCACTGTAGTCCTAGCTTATTCTCGCATGAACCGGTCCTTAGATCTAAAGCAAGCAAACCACCATAACATCCAACCCATCCACATACCAGGCTTGCTTAGATCACCCATTACCATATCATATTTAACCAGTTCATGTTAACCATAATCTCATCTATGCATATTTAAATTGAGTGGTATAGTTGTTTTCCCATCCCAGTTGATTAAGCGAAGCAAAAAGTTAAAAAGCCCTTTCCCGACTCATTACCATATATTCCAGGTGACAAGGGTGGTTAAACAAAGCTAGTAAACTTTCTACCATAGGATTCCCATCAAATTGACACAGCATGTAGTTTGCAAACAAATCATTTATTTCAAAATAGGATCAATATGCTTCAAGGACACTTGCCTTGCTCTTGCGATTGATTAGCGTCAAAGCCTTCAAACTCTTGGTGTTGTAGATCCTCCACGGCACTCTCTAGCGCAAATCCGTCTAATCCGCACAATAAACATACAAACAAGAAACACGATCAAAGAGTGCACAAATATTACTCAATATGACTTGACATGCATGATTTATGCTAATGCAAGGTAGAACTTGTTAGTAGATTGATTTCAAAGATCACTAACTAGTTCTAATAGATTTTAAAAAGTTTATACAGGTTTGGATTTGATCAGATCTACTTTTAGAATCAATTCAACACAATTTAGTCAGCAAAATCGGACTAGTCTGCAGAAGGCCGAACTAGTCCGCACTTCGTAGAACTAGCGAACTAGGGTTTTCTAGATCGACGTAAGTTTGGAGATTAGGGGTCAGATTCATGTAAGGAAAAGAGAATAGAAGGTATACCAGGTGTTTAGAGCTCCAATGAATCAAGAAACTTGGAGGTAACACTTGGATCTTGATGATCTAGGGTTGGGTATGAACTTGGAGATGAATTGGTGATGAAGAACAAAAGCTTGATGGAGATCTTGATCCTCTTTCATTTCCTCCTCTTCTTCTTCTTGCTTGGGATCTCCTCCTCCCTCCTTGATGGTGGCTCTCCATGAACTACGGTTTGGGTGGGGTGGAAAAGTGGCAAATAGATGTCAAGCCAAGGGGTGGGGTTGTTTATATAGAGATGGAGGCTAGGGTTAGATGGATTTCGAGTTTGAGAGGAGTAGAGGCCGGTTTAGGGCCCCACATGGGCTCTAAAAGAGTTAGGCACGACATCCCTAGGCCCACTTAATGTGAAACCCAAGAAACAAGTCGTAAAACAAAAGATCAACTCGGAGTCACAAAATATCGGACAAGTTCGAAAAGGACCGGACTAGACCGAAGTTGTCCAGAGAGAAAATCGGACAAGTCTGGCCAAAAATCGGACAAGTCCGACTTTAGTCAAAGAGGAACGGAAAACTCCGCTAGAACACCGGACTAGTCTGGAAAAGTCCAGGGACTTAGCTAATTTTCAAGGATTCTTGGAATATCGGACTAGTCCGCACAAAATCGGACAAGTCCAAAAGTTTCCAGAGGAAAAATCGGACTAGTCCGCAGCAAAAATGGACAAGTCCATTTTTAGTCAGAGTGAAATCGGACTAGTCCTTAGTAAAATCGGACTAGTCTGCACTTTCCTGCATTTTAAGTGTGGTTTTGCTCCAAATCAATTTTAAACTCGTTCCTCTTATTGTGGGTTAATGTTAAACATGTATATGAGTTTATGCAAGGAATGATGCATGAAAATGATGGTGTTACAAACCTACCCCCCTTAAAATGAATCTTTCCCTCGAGATTCGACGAGGAAGAGAAGAGATAGGGAAATTCCTTCTTGAGATCATCCTCCAATTCCCACGTTGCTTCTTTTTCTGTGTGGTGCTTCCATTGAACTTTACACCATCGAATCACCTTGTTCCTTGTGACTCTCTCCTTGGTTTCCAATATCTTGACCGATTGCTCGGCATAAGTCAAATCTTCCTCTAGTTTCAATTCTTCCATTGACACTTGTTCTTCTGGTAGTCTCAAGCACTTCTTGAGTTGGGAAACATGAAAGACATCATGGACGTCCGAATGATGAGCTGGCATCTCCAACTTATACGCTACTTCTCCTCTTTTGTCCAAAATCTTGAATGGTCCAATATAACGAGGTGCTAGCTTGCCTCTTATGTTAAACCTCTTATGACCTTTCATTGGTGACACCTTGAGGTAAACAAAATCTCCCACTTCAAAGGTTAATTTCCTTCTCCTATTGTCCGCATAGCCCTTTTGTCTTGATTGAGCAGCCCTCAAGTTCTCACGAATTATTTGGACTTGCTTTTCAGCTTCTTGCAACACATCCGGACCAAATACTTGAGTTTCTCCTGCTTCATTCCAGAATAAAGGTGTCCTACACTTCCTTCCATAAAGCACTTCATATGGTGACATTTTCAAGCTTGCTTGGTAACTACTGTTGTATGAAAATTCTGCATATGGCAAGCTCTTGTCCCAACTTTTCCCATGCTTTAAAGCACAAGCTCTTAACATGTCCTCTAAAATCTGATTGGTCCTCTCGGTTTGTTCATCCGTTTGAGGATGATACGCTGAACTAAAATTCAACCTCGTTCCCAAAGCGTCATGCAACTTTTGCCAAAACCTGGAGGTAAATTGAGAACCTCTATCCGAGACTATCTTCTTAGGGACTCCATGTCGACACACAATCTACTCCATGTATATTTCGGCCAATTGAGCAGATGTATACTTGGTCTTGATAGGAACAAAATGAGCTGACTTGGTCAATCGATCCACGATTACCCAAATTGAGTCGTAACCGGACTGAGTATGTGGTAAACCAACTATAAAGTCCATACTGATTTCTTCCCACTTCCATTCCGGAATCTTTAATGGTTGTAATAGTCAAGTTGGCCTTTGATGTTCCGCCTTGACTCGTTGGCACACATCACACAATGCTACGTATCCAGCTATGTCCTTCATCATGCTAGCCCACCAATAGCAAGTCTTCAAGTCTTTGTATATCTTTGTACAACAGGGGTGAATTGAGTAAGGTGAGTCATGTGCCTCTTTTAATATCGTTTCCCGAATATGCTTCACATTAGGCACAACAATCCTTTTTCCCAGCCATAAGGTACCATGTTCATCCACATCGAATCTGAATTCTCTCCCTTCTTGGGTCCTTCCCTTGATTTCCTGAATTTCCTCATCCTTAGTTTGGCCTTCTCGAATTTCTTGCTCCAAGGTCGGATTTAACTCCATCATCCCCATCTCATTTATGAATCCGAGATTGAACTGTTTGAACTCCTTACATAACTCGGATGGTAATTCTTGAATCGTGAGTTGATGACTTACTCCTTTTCTACTCAAAGCATCGACCACTACATTAGCCCTCCCTGGAAGATAATTGATCCCCAAGTCATAATCCTTGATGAGCTCCAACCATCTTTGTTGCCTCAAGTTCAGTTCCATTTGCGTGAAAATATACTTCAAACTCTTATGATCCGTATAAATTTCACAACTATGTCCAAGAATATAGTGCCTCCAAATCTTCAATGCATGTACCACGACTGCGAGTTCCAAATCATGCTTTGGGTGATTCTGCTCATGATTCTTCAATTGTCTCGACGCATAGGCTACTACTTGACCTTCTTGCATAAGCACACATCCAAGTCCTTGTCTTGATGCGTCGCATTAAATATCGAAACTCTTGCCTACATCCGGCAATATCAAAACTGGGGCTGTTGTCAACCTCTTCTTTAACTCCACAAAACTGTTTTGACAAGCTTCAGTCCATTCGAACACCTTTCCCTTCATTAGCAATTCCGTCATTGGCTTGGCTAGCTTGGAAAAGTCCTTGATGATTCTACGGTAATATCCAGCCATCCCAAGAAAACTCCTTATTTCCTTTACATTCTGCGGAGGTTCCCATTTCAACACGTCTCTCACTTTTCCAGGGTCAACCGATACTCCTCCTCTTGAGATGATATGACCCCAAAACGACACCTCTTTCAACCAAAACTGACACTTGTTGAACTTGGCATACAATTGATGCTCCCTCAATTTTTGCAGCGTAAGCCTCAAGTGTTCCTCATGTTCCTTCTCATCCTTCGAGTAGATCATAATGTCATCAATAAACACCACGATGAACATATCCAAGTACTCCATGAAGACCTTATTCATGAGGTACATAAAGTAGGAAGGTGCATTTGTCAATCCAAAAGACATCACGGTGTACTCATAAGATCCATACCGTGTCCGAAAAGCTGTCTTGGGTATGTCCGATGGTCTAATCTTCATATGAAAGTATCCCGACCTCAAATCAATCTTAGAGAAGACACAAGCACCATTCATATGATCAAACAAGTCTTCTATGTGTGGCAAGGTGTACTTGTTCTTGATTGTTACATCATTGAGAGCTCGATAATCTACACACATCCTTTGGGTTCCATCCTTCTTGTCCACAAATAGCACGGACGCTCCCCGAGGAGAAGAACTAGGGCGAATAAAACCTTTCTCTAGTTGCTCTTGAATTTGTTTCTTGAGCTGGCTAATTCCATAGGAGGCATCCTATACGGCCTCTCAGCTATAGGTGCAGTTCCAGGTATTAAACCAATAACAAACTCAATATCTCGATCAGGTGGCATACCTGGCAACTCATCCGAAAAACATCCAAAAATTCACACACCACTGGAATCTCCTCAATTGCGGCACCGTCCATATGATTCAGCTCCAATTGCTTCGGTGCGGTTTGAGATGCTTCAAACTCTACGGTGATCCCTTCCTCATTGGTCAACTTCACCGTCTTCGTGGCACACTTGATAACTCCATTGTGCTTCCTCAACCAGTCCATACAAAGTATAATGTCCAATCCTTGAGAATTCAAAACAATGAGGTTTGCGGAGAAGTCTAGCCCCCTTATTCTAAGGCTTACTTTTGGACATACTATATTTGTCCTCATCTCTCCTCCAGGAGACTTAACCAATAGAGTAAACTTTATATGAGAGATATGTAAATTATACTTGGCAACATACTTCGATGCAATGAATGAATGTGATGCTCCAGAATCAAATAACATAATCGTGGAGTTGGAGTTCGCGAGAAACATACCAATGACCACTCATCTGCTTGTTGAGCATCCTCTATAGAGACATGGTTCACATTGCCACGAGCAAAATTCTGCTGTCCATGGTTCCCTTGTGGCTGTCCTCCATTAGGTTTTGGGTTTTGCCTCGGTGCATTACTTCCTTGACCAAGGCCTGACTTAGGACATTGATGTGCAAAGTGTCCAGCTTCTCCGCAAAAATAGCACTTCTTAACTCCACCAGGATTATTGGGATGATCTTGGTTTTGAGCATTGGCTCCAGGATAGTTGGCACGAGGTGCATAAGACATTGAAGGCCTAGGTGCTTGCATAATAGGGCGCTGTTGAACAAACTGAGTTGAGCACGGTGCATAACTAGGGCGCTCTACAGGAACTGAAGAGCTATAATATGGCGCATTAGGAGGCGCAAAGCGAGGGCGCACATTACTCCCTTGTTGCTGTCCTTGATATGGCGCCTTCCTCTTGTTGTCTTGTTCCATCTCGCGGACCTTGTTCTCAACCACAATTGCTTTGTCCACAAGCTTCTGAAAATTGGCATAATCACAGTTGAGTAGTTGCACTTGGATTTCATTGTTCAAGCCCCTCATGAACATGTATTGTTTCCGGCTATCCCGACTAACATCCTCAGGCGCATATCTTGAGAGTTGAGTGAACTTATTGAGATATTCACTGACGCTTGATCTTCCTTGTCTTAAGTTCTCAAATTCTTGCCTCTTCAAAATCATAACACCTTCCGGCGCATAATGAGAACGAAAACTCCCCTTGAATTCCGCCCAGGTAATTCTCTCTTAGTTCTCATGAGCATTGCATAGTGAATCCACCAATCCGCAGCTGCTCCAACTAGTTGATGAGAAGCGAAAAGCACCTTCTCCCGGTCACTGCATTGGACAATAGCAAGTTTCTTCTCCACAGACTTGAGCCAATCATCCGCATCCATAGGGTCAGCAGCTTGAGCAAAAGTTGGCGGCCTAGTCCTCATAAACTCTCACAACCGGTTATGAGGGGGTGGTGTGGCGGTGGAGGCATGTGAGGCTGATTGTTTTTATTGCCAGCCTGCAGTGTCCCATAGTTTGTATCATGGTCTGCATGAGTTGGTTTTGCATAGCCAAAAGCTGCTCAATGTTGATAGCTCCATGAGAAGGTCCTTGTCCATTGTTGTTCTGAGGTGCTCCACGGTTCTCCTCCTCATCATTGCCATCCCTCTGGTTGCGAGTCCACACCATCTGAAGAAAAGCAATAGGTAAGAATTAGAAAACGTCCCCAACTATATGCATCAAGGGATATGAAACTAGACAACTAACTAGCCTACGTGGACATGGCAATGCTAAAGCATCCCAAAATCCTCTATTAAGCACACAAGCAAACAATATATAGCAACAGCACACCAAACAAAACACATCGGTCCCTGAGTGCTCCTATGTGCTCTAAAGTGTCCATTGTATCTAGGCTGCATCCTACGGTCAACCTGTGGCTCTGATACCAATCTGTGACACCCGGTTCCGAAAATGAACCAATTAAACGCATATGTGTGTCCAGGACGTTCAACCCACATACACGAGTGCATCACAAAAGAGTATACAGAAAATTACCACAGAACAAGATTAATTAACCAAATTTTATTAAACAAACCATATTATCCTTGAATACAAGTTCTAATGAATATTAATGATAAGTTCAAATTAATGCAGCGGAAATAACTAATTAAGCAAACTAAATAGCTAGGCAGCATAAGCAATAGGGTAGCGCAGCTCCATGCAACACCACAGGCAAGCTGACAGTAGACACGACCTAGAACTCCGCATTATCACCATTAAACTCCCAATCCTGACCTGCAACTGTTGGGGGGTTGCAAGAGTGAGTACATGTCGTACTCAGCAAGTGTGGAAAGTATGACATGTGGCTGATTCAAATGACGAATATAATAATGGTTAAGTGCTGAAAAGTACATTAAAACATTTGAAAAGCAATATATGTTACATGTACATGAAATAATCCCATCATAAGCCATATAGTTATCATAATACCAGTCCATATTCCATATCCATCATCGTATACCAATATCCATATTCAATGCCAGAATTCAATTCATAACCATCCATGACCATAATTCCAACCATAACCATCCCAAATACCATCCCAATACCGAGTTCCCTCTAATCGTGAAAGTTGTCCAGGTGCTCATAACCGGGAGCATGGCTATCATGATAGTTTTATTAGACTCTGCAGAGTTTGTACCGCTTTACCCACGTGTTTGTGATTTCATCACCCGTCGGCGACTAAAGACCCTCCCTTATGCCAATTAAACTTCCTTTGGTGTATGGCCAAGATATCACAAAATAGCCTTTGCAAAGGGATTACTAGCCTGTTTAGACCCCACTGAGGTTTCACTGGTGGTGATGTCTCCCATAGAGCACATCTTCAACCAAGGGCCCCCCCTTGAGCCATTTGGATCCCAGGGTAGTCCCACCAATCATCAACAAACCCATTCTGACTACCCCTTCCCCGAGGATCCATAATAGTCCAAATAGCACCGGAAAAGCCCTAATTAATCAGCTACGCCGCACCCATACTTGGCCTCATGGTGGCACTGTAGTCTTGGCTTATTCTCGCATGAACTGGTCCTTAGATCTAAAGCAAGCAAACCACCATAACATCCAACCCATCCACATACCAGGCTTGCTTAGATCACACATTACCATATCATATTTAACAAGTTCATGTTAACCATAATCTCATTCATGAATATTTAAATTGAGTTGTATAGTTGTTTTCCCGTCCCAGTTGATTAAGCGAAGCAAAAAGGTAAAAAGCCCTTTCCCGACTCTCTACCATATATTCCAGGTGACAAGGGTGGTTACACAAAGCTAGTAAACTTCCTACCATAGGATTCCCATCAAATTGACACAGCATGCAGTTTGCAAACAAAACATTTATTTCAAAACAGGATCAATATGCTTCAAGGACACTTACCTTGCTCTTGCGGTTGAATAGGGTCAAAGCCTTCAAACTCTTGGTGCTGTAGATCCTCCGCAGCACTCTCTGGCGCAAATCCGTCTAATCCGCACAATAAACATACAAACAAGAAACACAATCAAAGAGTGCACAAATATTACTCAATATGACATGACATGCATGATTTATGCAAATGAAAGGTAGAACTTGTTAATAGATTGATTTCAAAGATCACTAACTAGTTCTAATAGATTTTAACAAGTTTATACAGGTTTTGATTTGATCAGATCTACTTTTAGAATCAATTCAACACAATTTAGTCAGCAAAATCGGACTAGTCTGCAGAAGGCCGGACTAGTCCGCACTTCACAGAACTAGCAAACTAGGGTTTTCTAGATCGACGTAAATTTGGAGATTAGGGGTCAGATTCACGTAAGGAAAAGATAATAGAATGTATAACAGGTGTTTAGAACTCCAATGAATCAAGAAACTTTGAGGTAACACTTGGATCATGATGATCTAGGGTTGGGGATGAACTTGGAGGTGAATTGGTGATGAAGAACGAAAGCTTGATTTAGATTTTGATCCTCTTTCATTTCCTCCTCTTCTTCTTCTTGCTTGGGATCTCCTCCTCCCTCCTTGATGGTGGCTCTCCACGAACTAGGGTTTGAGTGGGGTGGAAAAGTGGAAAATAGATGTCATGCCAAGGGTGGGGTTGTTTATATAGAGGAGGAGGCTAGGGTTAGATGGATTTCGAGTTTGAGAGGAGTAGAGGCCGGTTTAGGGTCCCACATGGGCTCTAAAAGAGTTATGCACTACATCCCTAGGCCCACTTAATGTGAAACCCAAGAAACAAGTCATAAAACAAAAGATCAACTCGGAGTCGTGAAATATTGGACAAGTCCGAAAAGGACCGGGCTAGTCCGAAGTTGTCCAGAGAGAAAATCGGATAAGTCTGGCCAAAAATCGGACAAGTCCAACTTTAGTCAGAGAGGAAAATGGACAAGTCCGCTAGAACACGGGACTAGTTCGGAAAAGTCCATGGACTTAGCAATTTTTCAAGGATTCTTGGAATATCAGACTAGTCCGCACAAAATCGGACAAGTCCAAAAGTTTCCAGAGGCAAAATCGAACTAGTCCGCAGCAAAAACGGACAAGTCCGTATTTAGTCAGACAGAAATCAGACTAGTCCTCAGTAAAATTGGACTAATCCGCACTTTCCTGCATTTTAAGTGCGGTTTTGCTCCAAATCAATTTTAGACTCATTCCTCTTGTTGTGGGTTAATGTTAAACATGTATATGAGTGTATGCAAGGCATGATGCATGAAAATGAGGGTGTTACATCAAAGTAGCTGGTTCACCTCAGGTGTTGGCTCCCCAGCGGCACGGGACCAAGGCTGAGAGGTTCTAGCGCTCCCTCGGCACAGCCCAAGAAATCCCAGACCCCTTGCACCTAGGCTGCGCGGGAGGCCTTGAGGTCCTTTACCTTCTACCGCACCGTCTCTAGGGTGTTCGGGCCGCTCTTGGAGAACTTCGACTCCCAGGAATCCAACGCCTCCTCCCGCTCGGTGAGCTGTCAAGCGCGACGCTCCTGGTCACTCTCCTGGAGCTTGATGGCAATCTCAAAGTTCAGCACGGCTTGTCACCTCTACTCCAATGCGTCGCGTTCAAGCTGGAGTTTTTTGAAGGCTTGCTCCTCTTTCTTTGCAACCGCCCGCTCCTGATCGACAACTGCGAACTCGCGGCAGGCTAGGTCCAGCCGCATATCCTCACATGTCTCAAGGCGAACATCGACATGAGTCTTCTGGGCATTCTACAAGAGCCCCTACGTCCTAGCGTCGACTTTATTAAGCGTCGCTCCTCACCAAGCCGTTCCTCCCTCGTGCGAAGGGTATCCCACTCTCGGTTGAGCACAGCCTGCGCTTGGTGCAAACCGGAGTGGGCCACAACAATGGCCTCGGAGTGGGGGATCGGCGCATCCATCGCTACTGATGGTTGTATCTCGATTTCTTTGGCCTCCTACGTGGCAGCCACCAATACCAAGGAATCGGAAGACACCCCGGTAGAAGCCCTGGGAGGAGGTGCATCACCGTCGACCACCGGAGCATCATCGCCCGCGATAGGCAAGTCTCCGATCTGCACGACATCGTCCTCTATCGCGGGTGTGTCTCCATCCGCTGCTGGAGAGTTGCCACCTTGCGTACCAACAACGTTTAGGTCAGGTGCTGTGATGGTAGTGCGCATGCCTGCCCTACCCAATGCAACTGTGTCGACCAAGGTGATGCGTTGTCGCCCAGCATTGCCTCGTCCCTGTCCGCATTATCAGGCGAGGGAGCGCAAGGGTCCGCCGCAAGGGCTACAACATCGTTAGAGGCTGGTGCGTCCTCAAGCGCAAGTTGTTCTGGAGGGGGCGCGACGCTAGCCCCAAGGGCGCCGTACCAGCACCAGAGGAGGTCGGGACTGTCACGTCCATCCCCTATAGGACCAAGGGCACCATGTATGTTGACGACGCCTTGCAAAGCCAAAGTTGACCTTCGTCAGAACAAAAGAAGCAACAAAAATAGCAACACCAAAATTGGAAACTACGAATTACTAGTAGGCCTGGTAGCTCCAGCGACCCTGGCTTCCTGGATCACTCAGCTGGTTGGGGTCTCCTAGACTCGTTGCCATGGCCGACAACACCACCTCTGGCTCTCACTCAAGAGGAGCGGCATGTGTTAGCATGACCACTGGCGTGGATCCATACATGCCCCCACCGAAGTCGCTACCGATGTTCTTCTCCCCATCCGTCGTCGGGGCACTCACAGCTTAGGGCCCCCCAGCCTAGGACTGCATGGCCGCAATGCCTCCTGAGCCATCACTAACGCCAGAGTCCAGGTCGACAATTGTGGTACCAGCTGCTTTGGGCTCCACGCAATGGGAGATCGGGGTGCCATCCTCATGCACCAACCTCTGCTTTTTCTACTCAGAGGAGGGGGCATCCTCGATCGAAGCTCTACCACTCGGCTTCGGAGGGCGTTCATCAGGAGTGCATGGACGTCGGTTCTCACGATCACCCAGCTCTCCCACCAGAGATCCCAATTGGATCCCTTGAAGGGGTGCGATGTACCGCTTGGAGGTCTTCTCCCAATCCTGGAAGTAATAGGCCCCCACATGACTTGTCAAGCTTTTTCTTGTTGTCTTCAGCACGAAGAAGAATCGGAATAGCTCCACCGTCGGTCGGACGCCCATGAATGCCTTGTAGAAGTGGACGTACACGGTTGCCATGGTGAAGGAGTTTGGCAGTAGGTGATGCAGATGCAAGCCAAACGCCTACTATAGTGCGAGGAAGAACGAGGACATTGGGAGCCCGAGCCCAACTGCCATGTATGCGGTGAAGAAGATAGTCTTATCTCCACACAAATTGCGAAGAGAAGAGGATCTGCAGCGGGTTCATCTCCTTTGCTTTACAGCATGCCAGCCAAGCAGTCGCCTTGTCAATGCGAGTCGCTCTTCCATCTTAATGCGAGAGCGAGGCAGCGTGGAAGCCATTGCCGTGGGAGCAAAGAAAGAGTTAGGTGAAAGGTTCGTGCACTCTAGGAAGAAGATGAAGGCTTGGGCGTTGGGGTGTGAGTAAGGAAGGAACTTCCTTTTCCTACAAAGGATTCCTTGTACACACCCACGCGACAATTGGCCACATCGAGCAGGTCGCATAGACCCAGCATGCGCTGTGCTACCCGTAGCGTCCATGATAGTGGGGTCCAGGTCCCCTATCAGAAGGGGTGGCCCGAGTAGTCAGCCACTGTAAAACCCTCATTTTCAGCCATCATGCATTGCATGCATTCTTATACATGTTTAACGTTAAGCAACATAAAAAGGGACAAGTTAAAATGAATTAGAAGAAAAACCAAACGTAAAAGTATGTAGAAGTACGGACTTTTCCGGTTGGTACCTCGGACTAGTCCAGTTTTCCCCTCTGCAACCATTTCGGACTAGTCCGTTTTTGCTGCGGACTAGTCTGTTTTCTCCCTATTCTATTTCCGGACTTGTCCGGTGTAGTACAGACTAGCTTGTTCACCCCATCCTTCGAAAATTTCGCCAAGTCCTCATACTTGTCCAGACTTGTCCATTTTTTGCCAGACTTGTCCATGTCGCTCTATGACTAATATCAGACTTCTCCGATTTTGGCCAGACTTGTCCGTTTTTCCTCCGATTAGCTATCGGACTAGTCCGGTCCATTGCGGACTTGTCCGATATTCGCAACTCTGATTCAATATTATCCTCCACGACTTGTTTTGGGTTTTTACATTAAGTGGGCCCAAGAACGTCGTGTCTAACCTTGTTGGAGCCCATGTGGGACCCAACACCGGCCTTCACCCACCCCCAAACTCGAAATCCATGAAACCCTACACCTCCACCCCTATATAAACAACCCAACACTCCAACTTATCATCTCTTTGCCACTTCTGAAAGACAACCAAACCCTTGTTTGTGGGAGCCGCCATCAAGAGGAGATCCAACACCAAGAAGAAGAGTAGGAAACGAAAGAGGATCAAGTGAACAAGATCTTCATCGAGCTTTCATTCTTCATCACTAATTCACCCTGAACTCTTCATTATCAACCCTAGATCGTCAAGATTCAAGTTTCATCTTCAATTCTCTATCATTGGAGTTCTACACACGTGGTACACCTTCTACTTTCTATTTTTGCACATGAATTCAATCCAAATTCTCCCAAATCTCACAGACCAAAAAAACCCTAGAAAACCCTAATTCGTTGGTTCTGCGAAAGGCGGACTAGTTCGGTCCCTAGCGGACTTGTCCAGTCTCTAGATTTAATTTGTGCTGAATTAATTCCTAATTGACCCGAATCAATTCCAAACCTATTCAAATTTGCTAGAAACCTTTGTAACTAGTTAGTAAACATTAATAGCAACTTATTGACATGTTTTCCCACATAATTGCATTAATCTTGCATGTCATGGCATACTGAGTACTATATGAGCATTATTTGATTGGAATGTGTGTTTTGCATGTTTGTCACTCGGAATAGAAGGAGTTGCGCTAGAGGGTGTTGTTGACGACCTCCAGTACCGGAACGTTGAAGCATTCTACCCTAATGAATCTCAGGAGCAAGGAAAGTGTCCTTGATCATTCTGATCCTGTTTTTAAAGGTTTTGTTTCCCAAAAACTGCATGCTTGTGTCAAATTGATGGGAAACCCATGCTGCATCATAAACATTACAAACCCCCACTATAGTCTAATTAGTTATGATATGATCATGCTAATACGAATAACTTATGCTATGTCTCAACATTGGTTCAACAATGTTTAGGTTAGTCATTGCCTTAGAGAGGTACTTGTACTCGAGCCTCTAAGGTATTTACTTAGTCTGCTATCATGGTGCTAGGATAGTAAGTAGCGTTGGATGTCTCGTACACCCACAAATTGAAGAGGTAGGCAGTAGGTGTTGACAGCCCTATCTATCTTTTGTAAATCTCCACGTTCGTCTATCCTACAGGCTCTCGGCAGGAGTCGCCCTAGTATTGCTAGGGGTAAACCCATGTCCGATGTGTTGATCAACTTAGCATAAGGATCCACCATTGACATGCTCATTAGTATCTAACCTAAGCTATGTATATGTATACTAGAAGCATTGTGGGAGCAACTCTCCATCTCTTAGTCTAATCTCCATTAGGACCCATCTACCCTCTAGAACAGATTGCTTAGGTGTGTGTCACACTATCCATATTATCAACTTACCATTGTCTTAATAATTGATTAGTATCACATAGCTTCATCATAAGAGTAGTGTTTGCTTTACTCTATTGCCTTCCTTTGGGATAAATACGATACCCTTGGGAATACTGATGGGTGAAATGCTACAACAATATCTTGCGTGCGCTTGCGGACCTTATCTCCTTAGATAGATGATCAATTGTGTTAAGAACCCTCAACAATATGATATTTTGTTAATAATTAATTCTAAATTCAAGATAATAAACTTGTTTATGTATTTTCAACTATGTGTCACTTGTAATATGCAATGTGTTGTCGCAGCGCGGGACACCGATCCAATAAAGGTCATGCGGTGTACATGTTGGTCATTTTCGAGCGGTCGATCGTAACAGTGTGGTATCAGAAAAGGTTGGATTAATTTCATATTAAAAAGTGACTTATTTTAGCAAATGCGTTTACAGTGAGGATAGATTAGTATTGAAGCCTTCTTAAGGATGTTATTAGTTCATATGGTAGGTGGCAAAGCTAACAGTGTTTTATACTTGCAACTTTGGATATGATTGAAGTAGGCAGGTAAATTAGGTTGGTTGATGGAGTGCATTTTTTGTGTTTGACTTATTCTGTTTTTGGTCCTCTTTTTAGCTTTACTAGGTTGTGAGTGTGGTTTATTTTATTGTTTGCGAGTATTATTTTATGAATTGTTTTTTATGTTCACTCGACTATGAGTTTTATGTAATGTTTATGATATGTTTAGTAGATTTTTAGGAGTTGTAATGAAGATTTTGTTGATGTGATCCATCTTCTGTAGGTACACTAATTGCATTAGTACTACAAGTATAAAGCGGTTTGCGAGTGACCGATTTAGTGGCACCGACTATACGTATGCCAGCTAAGATCTAGTATAGGTTTTCTTTTTGTGAGGCGCATAGGATCGACATAATAATTCATTGTGCATTGTCAACATCCACCTAATCATAATCAACTGGTTGAAAGAAACACTCAAGAAGGTGGTAAACTGAAGCTTTAAGCTCATACTAGACTTTAACTGTGATTATGAACATGACCAGCTCCATTTCCCTTTATATTATTTTCAGTTGCAATTCTTCAATAATCGCCCTGTTTTTCCTTCTTAAAAATAAGATAAAATTTTGCCACATACGGACCTACCATTTTCAAATTAGACACATAATCTGATAGATGTCTTCAAACGACCATAGGATCTGATATACCAATCACATGAACACATATAAGGACCCAATCGAGGGATTAAGGCAGGTTCAACAAAGTGGTAAACATAGGATTTCTTCATTGGCCCCCCTCCTTAAAACATGGAGATGGTCAACATCTTTTCATCTGGATTCATATGATAACCAACCACCTCACTATTACTTGTGCGCCAAAAAGGACTCCATTAAATAGCAATCAAGAAAAAAAAGTCATATTTCGAATCTATTAGCTTAGGCACTATACGACATGTTTTGAAAATGCAACCAAAATATCCGACCATCCCCATAATCCTTGGATAAGAGGTGTTCATGATTATCGGCCATGGGCTGTCATATGCTGGTTTAAAATGCATTTCCTTCTTATGGGGTTGCTGTAAAAAGAAGTCCATGTACTGCTCATGTAAAAGATACAAAATATAACATGTAACACCCAAAAACTTGTAAACAAAATGAATAAAATATAGTACAATTGTGTGTGCATTTTTGTGTGAATTTTTTAATTCAAACGTGTAGAATTTGTGGAAATTTGAATTTGAAATCAAATCAAAAGAAAAGCAAAGGAAAAAGAAAAAGAAAAAGTGTGAAAATCGCCCCTGGGCCAAAACCCATCCGCGACCCAATTTCCCTTTTCCCACCCACAGCCCTTCAACTCCCCTCCCTCTCCTTCTCTCTCTGCCAGGCGGGGCCCGCCTGCCATCTTCCCCACTGAGCAACCGCCGCCTCTCTCCCTTTGCCGTGCCGCGACATGCCTCCACCCCTTCAAACCGTTCCTCCCCGTGTGAAATCAAGTCGAGGAACCGCCCATTGTGTGCGCTGCAAACCGCCGCCCCTATCCCCTCTATAAAATTGCCGCCCACCCCTCCCTTTCATCTCCCTCCGCGCCAAACCCTAGCCACACCATCGCCAAGGTTCATCGCACTCGTTCACGACGCCTCGACGGTTATCTCCCTCTCCATTCTTCACTTATCGATTTGCCTTGACTCTAGGAGCACGTCGGGCAAGATTTCATGAAGAAATTAGAGAGGCTTCATCGGAATCGACAGAAGCCGCCATCGTGCGCCGCAAGCCATCATCGTCGTCCTCTTTCCGACCTTCACCGGACTCTGTAGACACCCGAGGTGTGTTCCTCATCTCCCTCTCTTTCGTTCCACGTAGAAAACGCAAGGATTAGGGGACGTATTGGACGATTTGGCCAACGCCGGCAAGGTCGCCGTTGCGGGCGCCGAGCGCCGCCACGTCCTGCACCGCCTGCGTTGCCGAGGGCGACGTGGCTGCGTCTCAACCGTCAATTTGAGGCCGACGGCCGAGATTAAGACGTGGATACCGATTTGTTTTATTTAAATCCTACACGTTCATCTCGGATCCGACAACTCATGTTCTAATTTAATTTAGTGCCGTCGTTTTTGCACCCAGGCCCTCGGAAATTTGTGAGCTACCCCCTGGACTATAGAATAAACATGTTTTAGCCTGCATTTTATCAATCTACCCCCTGCACTTTCTGTAATTAGGTTAAATCAATGGAAAAATTGAATCTAACCCTTGTAATTTTATTGAATAATGTTTTAGCCCCCGTTTAGTATATAAATATTACCAGCTACTCCCTGATGTTTTATTTAATTGCTGAATATTGTTTAGAGGTGTATTTAATGTGTAGAAAAAAGATAAAAATGGTAAAATAAATATAAAAACAGTAGGAAAATTAGTATAAAATCTTTTTATGCCGTAATAAAATTGTAGAGTGCAAATAAAATATATTTTGACCATAGAAAATTCATTAAAAATGTTTTAAAATATAATTTGTCCCTAGAAAATTCATTAAAAATGTTTTAATATATAATTTAGCCCATAAATAAATCCTAAATATGTAAAATAAATGTTAGATGCATATTTTTGGCTATGTAAAATAATAAATGCTTCGTCTGGACGTATTAGTGTAGACTTTTATGCTTATGTGAATGTTGTGTTGTCACGCATTGTGTGCTATATACTTATTTAGTTTCTATTTCTTTTTGCCATGCTTTGGCAATATATTTAGAGTCGTACTACGACCCAGCTTTTAACCTTCAAGACCAAGTCTTCAACGGCAACAATGTCTTCGAAGAAGGCAAGTGCCCTTGACCATCTTGTACCAATTTTAGAATGTTAGTTAGTTGCATGTTAAATAAAATGATGTCGTATTTCATGTTACATGCCCTATTCCATAAAATTCCTTGTCACCTGGATTGGGTTGTGAAGTAGATAGGTTTTGATTATGCTTAGCCATGCTTAGACTTTGAGAATGGAATTGCATACACATGCAATATACTGTACTTTTTGGTTACATTAATCATGATGGTCACACAAGAGTAGTTGATAGGAATCTGGTGGTTGGATAGATTTGGTATGGTGCAGTTTGCACCGGACCCGGGATTGGGTTAGGCACAACCGGATTCTAAGGACCGGTTTATGGAGGAAGCCACTAAGATTTATAGTACCACCACGAGACTGAGATGGGGTAGCTTGGTCAATTAATTAGGTTTCTCCCGACGGAATGCTAGTAGTTGGATGGTGCGGGGAATGATGTAGGGGTACTGCTCTGGAAACCGCAAGGCTCAAGAGGGGGCTTCTGAGGTGAAGGGTTACTCTAGGAATACCTCAGCAGTGCAACCTTAGTGGGCTAGCACTAGTTGGGAGTACCTTTGTAAAGACCATGTAGTGATCTCCTGGCCACACACCTACGGAAGTGTGAAATGTGGTTGATCACCACTGGCTACATGGAGGTCTACTCAGTCCACCTGGCAACAGGGGATGAAATCACTACTTGTGGGTAAAGGGTACACTCTCTGTAGAGTTTTGGAAAACTGTCATGACAACCGTGCTCACAGACAGGAGCGGCTTGGGGCAAGTTCATAATCAGTCTATGGTCAGGAAATGGCGGTTATTTATGATTTAAGTTATCTTTATCATCATCATTATGTGTTGGAATACTTATCTGTTATTAAATTGATAATTGAAATCTAAGGTTAGGTTCTAAGCATAGTGCTTAAGCCATAATTGCCCTATCCTTGTTCTAGCCGTCCATGTCATTCTCTTCCCACACTTGCTGAGTACTCTATGTGGTCATGCGCTTACCTTCCCCTTCAGAATATGAAGAATAAGCGGCATCGGAAGATTTCTTCGCCAACCCGGAGGACATGATCTAGGGTGGTGATCCTTCGCGCGACTGCCTGTGAATATGGAGCCATGTCTATCTATCTATTCTTCTGCTATAGTTTGGACTTTGTAAATAGTTTAGATGATGTAAATAGGTTAGTAATGTGTATTTGTAGTCTTTTGGGTCATATTGTAAGACTTATTATATAATCGAACATGGCTATGTAATGGTATTTCACTTTTCGTCAACACATGTACGATTCAACTGATCCTGGCATACATGTGGTTAGCGTCTATTCATCCTTTCGATGATAGGTAGTGACAAAGTGGTATTAGAGCCGTGTTGCCCGTAGGATGCAAGCCTAGTTAGAAATGGTCGAAATAAGGACTATGCTATTTTATTATAAAATAGTATTTCCAAAACTTTGTGTTTCCTACCTCAATCCTTGTGCTTCATACCTTACTGTACTTAATGTTTTTATTCTAACTTGATTAATTGATTATTGATCTCACTCTCCTTTTAAAATGTTTGTAGATGGCATGCACCAAGCAGATGACACGCAAGATGACTGGTGGTCGTGTTCCTCAACACGCTCTAGCCAACTGCTCCGCACCTCACGCGCCCATCAGGGAGATAGTGTTGATCTCTTATCGACGTGCTGCAGCGGGGATGCGTAGCCGCCTTAGCTCCCTCCTTCGTGCAGCAAGGTACCGTGAGTACCGTGTTTGCATCGTCTACCACACTACTAGGGCCTCAATGCCGTCTACTGGTGGACTGGAGTGGACTAGCTAGCCGTCGATCTACTACGACTCAGAGCTACTGCACGTGCACTACTCTCCAGCTTGGATGAGCTCTCAGCATGCTGCTAAGAAGGACGCTATGTGGGAGGCGACCACGTATTGGAGTCACGCCAACCGTTTCCGTCTGGTGCGCACGGAGCACGTGTTCACCCCTCAGCGCCTTGGTGGCACAGCCGACTTCGCTGGACGCGACGTTGAGGGGCCTTTGTACCTCGCTCAAAACGAGAGGCTTGTTGGTGACGTTGTGGAGTTGTCCTCACGACTCCAGCGTTGTCAGCAGGAGCTTCAGGACTACAGGGAGTTCACTGACCATTAGGAGCAGCTTCTCTGGTGCTACCGGAGGATCACTGCGACTTACCCTGACTCCCCACTAAATGTGGCCTAGAGGGGGGGTGAATAGGCCTTTTGAATTTCCTGCACACTTTATAGAATCGTCAAAACTTGGTTGGCCGGACTAGTCCGGTTGTGTGGGCGGACTAGTCCGGTGTGCAAAAATTATGTGTGTTGATCAGGTGTTAATTGGGAAAATAAATTTCTTTAGTAGCAGAATTGAGAACAACTGATATTTGTACTTGAGATTAATATAAGAATGCAGGTGTAACTTCTAATTGCCTTATGTTGAAGTTTAGCACTCAAATGATCTAATGAACAAAATTTAAAGTAAATGAGACACAAGACACACGAATTTTTCCCGAGGTTTGATCTCACCTCGAGATCTACGTCCTCGTTGAGGAAGCTCACAAAGAGCCGGGTCTCCAACCCTTTCCCTCCTCAAGTCACCACGAAGGACGACTTGATTCCACTATCACGGGTAATCACCAAGTTTGTGGGGCAACCTCACACGTTGAGGGCTCCCACGAGAATTACAATGAAAAAGTGATCCAATACACTCAAAAGTATTACAATGCAAAGTATGAGTGTAGAAAGATCAAACCCCAAGAGCTCACAATGAAAGAATGACGATCTCCCAATCCCGAATCCAAATGTTCAATTGATTTCACTCTTTTTGAACTTTAGATGTGCGGGGAGATGTGTTTTGGGCTCTTGGGACGAAGTGGCAGCGCTAGGTTTTGCTCTTTGATCAATATTCGACGTGTGTGTTGCTAGGAAAGTCGTGGACTCTCTATTTATAGGGTTTCCAAAAGCTAGCCGTTGAAAAACCCTCACACCAGACTAATTCGGTGCAAGTCCGGACTTGTCCGGTCCCAATGTGTTTTGAGGTCCAGAAAGTTTGCCGGACTAGTCTGGTCCAACCTCGGACTAGTCCGGTGCTGTGTGAAAGTGACTCCAAAAAGTTCATCGGACTAGTCCGCGGACTAGTCCGATCTCCATGAATGGGAGATTACAGAAAGTTCAACGGACTAGTTCGGTCCATGATCGGACTAGTCCGGTCCCTCAGTATGAGAGACTCCAGAAACATCAACAGACTATTCCAGTGGATGCACGGACTAGTCTGGTCTCCTTGTGAGTGGGATTCCAAAAAGGTGAACGGACTAGTCCGGTACATGATCGGACTAGTCCGGTGTTAATTTTAATCCCTTACCCTCGCGCAAAGTTGTGAGCTCTTGGAGTGTGTCTTTCATACACTCCCTATACATTCAAAATCTATTTTGGTCTTCCAAGCTTCATCAAAGTATTTATCTTTGAACACCACTTCATTTTTCACCTTTTTGTGTGCACCGAAATGTTTCACTTGTTTGTCCTGCAATCATCTCAGTAGTTTCATTAGGATCTCATATGTTTGTCATCAATTAGCCAAAACCCACAAGGGATATCATAGATGCACTTACAATCTCCCCCTTTTTGGTGATTGATGACAACCATTTGAGATATCACAATTGAGAATAAAATCTTGATTTTCATAAGGTGTGCACATATGAGAATAATGATAAGTCCACAAAAAGCTTCTCACATATGCACACACCTTATGGTGGGGTGCCTAACAAGTGTGTGATCAACAAGGTGTGATGAAGTAAAGATAATCAACAATGAGTATAAAGATAATCATCCAAGCAACAATAAGCATCACACATAAGAGAAGAAATAGTGTATTACAAGGTTTTAAAATTAAGTACACATGTCCTTGATCACAAAAACATAAAGACACCAACTAATCTCAAACTATTAGCCTTAATCTCTCCTAGTCTCAATCTCTCCCCCTTTGGCATCAAGGCACCAAAAGGGAAAAATTGAGGGGAATCACTCATCACCACTCTCTTCCTCTATCTCGGTCCGGTCCTCATCTTCACTACCATCATCATCATTCGTCGGAGCGGACTCTTCCTCGGAGTCCTCGAAGGCGGGCGGGGATCCCACTGGCTCAATCTCCAGCTTGTCGCAGATTGCTTTGATGTTGGCATTGACATATTTTTGATGCTTCTTCTGCCTGACTTCAATCTTGCGGCAGCAGGCAAAGATAGAGGTGAGCATTTTGAGCACACCACCGGAGGGTTCATGAGCAGGTGCAGAGCTAGGAGGAGCAGTTGAGGATCTTGTTGCATTCATATCCTAAGCCTGTTTAGTCCTCCTCTCAGCTTCAGGGGAGGGAGGTGCATCAGGAGTCGAAGGTAGAGTGTACTCGGTGGGCTTTTGCGGTTTCATCCCCGTATGGTGAACATCCTTGACGAACTCAAGTCCAGTCACCTTCTCAATCATGTACATGATGTATGGGGCATACCCACAAGATCTGTTTGGAGTGATTGAGATGTTCATAATGTCATTGTAGATGTATTCAAAGACATTGAACGGTCTCCTCCCACCAATGATCTTCATTAGGGTCCTCAAGGTTCCTTGAATAGTCCCCGCATCTCCATCTTTTGGGGCTATTGTCTTCCTCAAAATTCTGTTGAGGACCACATAGAAGGGCTTCAAATATTTGATAGTGGGAGCAACATACGACATCCTTGTGTCATAGAGAAATGTGAGCTCATCCTTCTCCAGGGGTTGCAAATTGTGGATGACTAGATCATGATCCAAGGTATGCTCAAGGTGGAGAATCCTTGCAAAATCATCATAAGTGACACTATACTTGGAACCATGGGTCATCCAAGTAAGACTGTCTCCATCACCCCGAGCAAAGTAGAGGGTAGAGTAGAATTGGGCGATCACCTCATTGTTCCAGTCATTTTCAAAGGAAAACAATTCCTTCAGTCCGTGCCTCTCCAGGGACTCAACCACCTCACGGAAAGCAGGATACTTCTTTGACTGCATGTACCCAATGTTCACCCATTGACTCTTCACAACGGGATTCTTCATCTTCATGTACACATGCTCATAGTAGTCGGCATGGAAGTTGCTCCAAAATCTTGGGTATGAGCATTGCCGAGGTTGAGCATACACATTAACCTGCCTGAAGCTGTCGGCAAGGTCACCACCTTTCCCAGTGAAATCCTTGCTTGAGCACTGCCTGTTGCGGTGACTTGGGTTCTTCATTTTCAAGGGTCCAATGGGACCACTAGCAAGCCCTTTTCCCTTGTTGAGAGTCCTCTTTGGCCCTGAGGAGCTCTCACCGGCCTTTCCTTGGGCCTTCTTCACAACTACCCTCCTTTTCTTGGGCAAGTTGTCGTCGGAGGGTGGAGAGTGCACATTTACATCATGCCTTTTCTTCATGTACCTCTCCTTGGCTCTCTTCACCTTTTCGCGCTCAACTTCTTCATCAACATGGAAGGAGCTGTCATCTGAGCTTGAAGACATCGTGCCTAACAAGGAGTTCATGATTTAGATGAGAATTAACTGAGAATGAAGGTGATGTGAGGATTCAAGTGTCAGAGACCGGACTTGTCCAGTTTCAGAGTGCGGACTAGTCCGGTGTACCGGACTAGTCCGTACCTAGGAGTTGGACTAGTCCGTCCTGGCACAAGAACCCTAACAAAACTAGAATCACAACTTCTATCTAGGGTGCAAATGAGTATGAAGGTGAAAGGAATACATCTCTAAAGCTAATGTACTTCCTTAGAATCAAGAGAAATAAACTAGAACTAGAAAAGTTGAGAGTTTGATTTTAGTGAGAAATTTACCGAGATTTGAGGATTCACGTTGAAGGAGCGCAAATCTGTCCAGATGAGTTTGGAGAGGAGTACCAACTCGTCGAGGGGAGAGTTTCCCACGGAGAGAGCTTGGATTTTGAGGGCTCAACTCGAAAATCAACTTTTGGGGGGGGGGGGGGGGGGGGCTAGGGTTTGAGAGGTGAGGGTTTAGGTCAAGTGGAGGGAGATTTGAGACGGGCCAGCGCTTATATAGGCAGCCGACCAGACTAGTCCGGTGTCCCTGAAAACCCTAGGAAGAGGGATTATCCGGACTAGTCTGGTGGCAAACCTGACTAGTCCGGTGTTACTGAACAAACTAAGTATTTGGAGATAACTAATAGTGATCCAAGGACATGTTTTGCAAATAATCTTGGTGATTCTGACCAGAAAGCAATCAACACAAAAACATGGTCATAAATTCCAAGATTTCTTCATTAAAAATAGTTTTCTTAGGAGAAAAAGGAGGTGAGGGGCAGTTTTAGCAATAAAATGTAACATTTGAAGTATCAACCAAATGTGCAACGTTTCAAGCCACATTTCGAGAGTCAAGAATGTTAAGTTCATTCCTAAGTTCACAAAACCATTTCTCATCCAATGGTTTGGTAAAAATATCCGCATGTTGTTTTTCAGTTCTAACATGTGAAATAGCAATGTCACCTTTTAATGAATGATCTCTAAGGAAATGATGACGGATATCTATGTGCTTAGTTCTTGAGTGCTCTACTGGGTTGTGTGCAATTTTTATAGCACTTTCATTGTCACATAGAAGTGGGATATGGTTAAGGTTATAGCCGTAGTCCCTAAGGGTTTGTCGCATCCAAAGTAATTGTGCGCAACAGCTATCGGATGCAATATATTCTGCTTCTGCTGTGGAAAGGGCAATGGAGTTTTGCTTTTTAGATGACCAAGATACCAGGGACCTACCAAGAATCTGACAAGTCCCTGACGTGCTCTTTCTATCGACTTTGCATACTGCATAGTCGGCATTGGAATATCCTATCAAGTTAAATTTGGATCCTTTGGGATACCAAAGGCCCAAGTTGGGTGTGTGCACAAGGTACCTTAGGATTCTTTTTACAGCAACTAAATGACACTCTTTAGGTGCAGCTTGAAACCTTGCACACAAGCAAACACTAAGCATAATATCTGGCCTAGATGCACATAAATAAAGTAAAGAGCCAATAATGGACCGATATACCTTTTGATCTACATTTGGACCGTCTTCATTGATGTCGAGATGTCCATTAGTGGCCATGGGTGTCTTGATGGGCTTGGCTTTGTCCATATTGAATTTCTTGCGAATGTCTTGTGTATATTTGGTTTGGCTTATAAATGTACCTTCTCTTAGTTGCTTCACTTGGAATCCCAAGAAGAACTTTAATTCGCCCATCATTGACATCTCGAACCTATCTGTCATAATTTTGCTAAACTCTTCACAGAAGGATTTGTTAGTTGATCCAAAGATAATATCATCAACGTAAATTTGACATACAAATAAATGATCATCACAATGTTTAGTGAAAAGTATATAGTCAGCTTTACCAATTTTGAATCCATTCTGAATTAGAAAATCTCTAAGACACTCATACCAAGCTCGAGGAGCTTGTTTGAGGCCATAGAGAGCCTTATGCAGTTTGTAGACATGGTTGGGATACTTCGGGTCTTCGAATCCTGGTGGCTGCTCCACATAAACTTCCTCCTTGATTGGGTCGTTTAAGAAAGCGCTTTTGACGTCCATTTGATACAGCTTAAAATTATGGTGAGTAGCATATGCCAATAAAATACGAATGGACTCAAGTCTAGCTATAGGAGCGAAAGTTTCATCGAAGTCCAAACCTTCGACCTGAGAATAACCTTTGGCCACCAGTCTTTCCTTATTTCTTGTTACTACTCCATGTTCATCTTGCTTGTTCCGAAAGACCCATTTAGTTCAGACTATGTTCGCCTTTGGTCTCTCCACTAGCTCCCATACTTCATTTCTCTTGAAGTTGTTCAGCTCCTCTTGCATTGCAATCACCCAGTTTGGATGCCCTAAGGCTTCTTCTACCCTATATGGTTCCAGAAAAGACACAAAAGAGTAGGATTCACAAAAATTTGCAACTCGAGATCTAGTAGTTACTCCCTTTGCAATATCTGCAATGATGTTGTTGACAGGGTGGTCTCTTTGCACGCTCTGGTGTACTCTTGGGTGTGGAGCTTGTGTAGTTGCTTGTTCTTCATTATCTTCATGTACATTGTCTCCCCCTAGATCATTGCTTCCATGATGGTCCTGATCTTCTTGACCTTCCTCCTCTTGATCTTGTGCAAGGGCCCCCCCTTGATCATTGCCTCCGCATTGAGGTTCAACTTGTGCATTTGAGTGGAATGTTTGCTCTTGTGGTAAGATATCGCCAAGTCCCATTTTCTTCAGTGCTTCATATGGAGCTTCCTCTTCATCTAGCACACACTTATCAACTTGCTCCACTTGTGAGCCGTTAGATTCATCGAACACTACATCACTTGCTACTTCAACAAGGCCGGACACCTTGTTGAAGACACGATAGGCGTAGGCATTCGATTCATAACCGAGCAAGAATCCTTCATCGTACTTCGCAGCGAACTTCGAGGACCTCTATTTCTTATTCAGAATAAAACATTTGCAACCAAAAACTTTAAAATAAGAAACATTTGGCTTTTTACCGGTAAGGAGCTCATATGGTGTTTTCTTCAGTAGTCGATGGAGGTACAGTCGATTAGTGGCATGGCAAGCGGTGTTCACTGCTTCTGCCCAAAACGGATCTGATGTCTTGTATTCATCCAACATAGTTCTCGCCATTTCGATTAATGTTCTGTTCTTCCTTTCGTCCACTCCATTTTGTTGAGGGGAGTAGGGTGCTGAGAATTCATGCTTTATCCCTTCTTCATCGAGAAACTCTTCAACTTGGAGATTCTTGACTTTTGTCCCGTTGTCACTTCTGATGTTCTTTATGGTTGATGAGAATTCGTTCTGAGCTCTTTTTAAGAACTTCTTGAGGATCCCCTGAGTTTCTGATTTATCATACAAGAAAAATACCCAGGTAAATCTTGAAAAATCATCAACAATTACTAAACCGTATTTGTTACCGCCAATGCTGATGTACGAGACTGGACCAAAAAGATCCATGTGGAGAAGTTCCAGCGGTCTTGCGGTAGTCATCACATTATTGGCGGGGTGTGGTGCTCCGACTTGTTTTCCTGCTTGACAAGCGTTGCACGGCCTGTCCTTTTCAAAAACCACATCCTTAAGACCACGGATGTGACCACCTTTTAGAAGTTTTTGCAGAGTTATCATCCCAACATGGGCTAGCCGTCTATGCCACAACCATCCCATGTTGGTCTTAGCAACCAAGCAAGTGTTGAGTTCGGCTTTATCTTTGTTGAAGTCAACTAGATAAAGCTTGCCCTTCAACATTCCCTTGAATGCAATCGAGCCATCGCTTCTTCTAAAAACAGTCACACCCTCATTAGTGAATAAGCAGTTGTAACCTTTGTCGCATAGTTGGGATATTGACAAAAGGTTATAATCTAGAGAATCTACGTGTAAAACATTTGATAAGGTATGTTGAGAGGATATTTCAATGTTACCGCTACCAAGGACCTTTCCTTGGCTGTTGTCTCCGAAGTATATGCCTTCACCTAGATCCTTGTTGTACTCGTACTCCACAAACATACCTCTCTCTTCGGTCATGTGATTTGTGCATCCGCTATCAAATACCCATTTTGTTCTGCCGGAGGAGTAAGCCTGCAAAAAAGAATTATTCCTTGGATTTAGGTACCCAAGCTTGCTTGGGTCCTCTCAGGTTAGTCACAAGAGTCTTGGGCACCCACACACAAGTTTTCAAGTTCTTGTGGCGTGGCCCTGTATATTTGGCAATGACTCTTCCATTTTTGGCTTTCATAAGAACATAAGAAGCATTAAATGTATGAAACAATGTTTGTGGTTCAGATTCATGAGATTTTTCCTTGACAAAGACAATTCTATTCTTAGCATGATTAGAAGTAGGCATGTGTTTGTTCTTATCAAAACCAAGGCCATCTTTGACATTAGGAGGTCTAGTGACCATATATGCACTGCGTGCATATTTGATCTTCTCCTTATCAAAGATGCCGCTTGGAGGGGCATGCATATTACGAGAAGTTGATGTATTAGAAATAATATTCTTCTTACTAGAGCAAGTGCAAGTTCCGATTGTTGCCGAACTCATATCTTTGGAGGAAGAAGAGTCACTTTGCTTGAGCGACTCAACTTGCACCTCAAGGATCTTGTTAACTTTTGACAAGTTAGCAAGTTCTTCCTTGATTGCAATATGCGAGTCTTTTAGCTTTGAGTAAGTTTCCTTACTCAAGACTAGCTCAACTTCAAGCGACTTGTTGTGTTCCCTTTCAAGCTCGAGAAGCTTTTCAACTTCTTGATATCTCTTCCTTTCACGGATGAGCATATCTTCTTGTCGATCAAGAAGTTCTTCCTTCTCAAAAATTTCGTTCGACAACATTTCCATTTTCTTTGGAGCAATTTTACTTAGTCCTCTAAACATTTCTTCGTTATCGCTAGAGCTGTCAAATTCATCAATAGAGGAATTTAGCGTAGGAGGAGTGAGCCGTACCTTTTTCTTGCCTTCCTTAGCCATAAGGCAAGTGTGGTTGTTCATGTCCCGTCCTCCCATGTTTGGAATGAGTGTGGCCTTCATAGTAGGTTTCTTGATTGCAATAGTGGCCATCTCTTCTTCTTCATCGGAGGAGGACTCGTCGTTTGAGTCCCACTCCTTGCCAATGTGAGCTTGATGGTTTTGTCTTCTTTTTCTGAAATTTTTCTTTTCTTGAGATCTTGTTTCCTTCTTCTTTTTGTTTTCTTCATAGGGGCAGTCCATCATGAAGTGACCATACTCTTCGCAGTTGTAGCAAGTGCATCGAGCCTTGGATTTTCCTTTGTCCTTGCTTTTGCCTTCATTTGAGTTGTTGTCGTGTCTTCTTTTCATCATTCGCTTGAACTTGTTGATAAAGAGTACCATTTACTCATCATCAAGATTGGTGCTCTCGTCACTTGTGTGCCCATCGTCTTGATCTTCACGAGCTTCTTTGAGTTTGGGTCGGCATGTAGCTTTGAGAGCGACCTCTTTCCTTTTGGAGGAAGTGAGTTCGGCCAAGTCTTTGACGTATTTTGCCTCTTTCTCCATCATCTCATGATTTATGATCTTCCCCAACAACTCATCGGGGGTCAATTTGTGAAAACCGGGGCTTTCTCTAATCATTGAGCAAAGTGTGACATTTCTTGGCATGAAGGCTCTAATCATTCTCTTGACTACCTCGTGATCCGTCCATTTCTTACTTCCATAGGCACGTAACTTGTTGATGATTGCCTTCATCCAGTTGTACATGTCTTGAGGTGATTCGCCTTTTTCAATAGCGAATCTTCCCAACTCTCCTTCAAGCATTTCGATTTTTGCTTCACGAACCGATCTATTTCCTTCGTGAGCCGTCTTAAGTGTATCCCAGATTTCCTTTGCACTTTCTAAGCCATCAATCTTGGTGAATTCCTCTCTGCTTAATGATGATGTGATCACGGCGACGGCTTGTGCATTTCTGTGAATCTCTTGTTCTTGTTCTGGGGTGAGTTCTTCATCCGTGTCCGGGATATCTATGCCAGTGCAAACGATGTGCTATAGACTAGGACTTAGGGATATTATATGCATCTTCATGTTGTACTTCCACATTGTATAGTCGCTTCCGTCAAACTGTGGAGGTTTTCCTATAGGAATGGAAAGATAATGGTTGTTGGAGTTGAGACGGTTGTAGTTGTAAGGCTGTCGGGAGTAGTCGTGATGACCACTCCCCGTCGTCTTCTCTTCTTCCTTTCCTTTTCGTCCTAGCAGTTTCTTTCTCAGAAGTGCCTTAAATTGTCGCACTTCTTCATCATCGTGTGGGCTCTCTTTCAGCACATCAAAAGCTTTAGTTTCTTGTTCCTCCTCATTAATGTTCATCTTCGAGATATTGTTGTTCTTCTCAGAGGCCATTGATCTCTCTGATATGTGAGTCTCGTCGGTGGAGAACCTTGCTCTGATACCAATTGAATGTGGCCTAGAGGGGGGTGAATAGGACTTTTGAATTTCCTGCACACTTAATAGAATCGTCAAAACTTGGTTGGCCGGACTAGTCCGGTTGTGTGGGCGGACTAGTACGGTGTGCAAAAATTATGTGTGTTGATCAGGTGTTAATTGGGAAAATAAATTTCTTTAGCAGCGGAATTGAGAACAACTGATATTTGTACTTGAGATTAATATAAGAATGCAGGTGTAACTTCTAATTGCCTTATGTTGAAGTTTAGCACTCAAATGATCTAATGAACAAAATTTAAAGTAAATGAGACACAAGACACACGAATTTTTCCCGAGGTTCGATCTCACCACGAGATCTATGTCCTCGTTGAGGAAGCTCACACGGAGCCGGGTCTCCAACCCTTTCCCTCCTCAAGTCACCACGAAGGCCGACTTGATTCCACTATCACGGGTAATCACCAAGTTTGTGGGGCAACCTCACACGTTGAGGGCTCCCACGAGAATTACAATGAAAAAGTGATCAAATACACTCAAAAGTATTACAATGTAGAGTATGAGTGTAGAAAGATCAAACCCCAAGAGCTCGCAATGAATGAATGACGATCTCCCAATCCCGAATCCAAGTGTTCAATTGATCTCACTCTTTTTGAACTTTAGATATGTGGGGAGATGTGTTTTGGGCTCTTGGGACGAAGTGGCGGCGCTAGGGTTTGCTCTTTGATCAATATTCGATGTGTGTGTTGATAGGAAAGTCGTGGACTCTCTATTTATAGGGTTTCCAAAAGCTAGCTATTGAAAAACCCTAACACCGGACTAGTCCGGTGCAAGTCCGGACTTGTCCGGTCCCAATGTGTTTTGAGGTCCAGAAAGTTTGCCGAACTAGTCTGGTCCAACCTCGGATTAGTCCGGTGCTGTGTGAAAGTGACTCCAGAAAGTTCATCGGACTAGTCCGCGGACTAGTCCGATCTCCACGAATTGGAGATTACAGAAAGTTCAACGGACTAGTCCGGTCCATGATCGGACTAGTCCGGTCCCTCAGTATGAGAGACTCCAGAAACATCAACGGACTAGTCCGGTGGATGCACGGACTAGTCCGGTCTCCTTGTGAGTGGGATTCCAGAAAGGTGAACGGACTAGTCTGGTCCATGATCGGACTAGTCCGGTGCTTTGTGAAAGTTAGGTTAATTTTAATCCCTTACCCTCGCGCAAAGTTGTGAGCTCTTGGAGTGTGTCTTTCATACACTCCCTATACATTCAAAATCTATTTTGGTCTTCCAAGCTTCATCAATGTATTTCTCTTTGAACACCACTTCATTTTTCACCTTTTTGTGTGCACCGAAATGTTTCACTTGTTTGTCCTGCAATCATCTCAGTAGTTTCATTAGGATCTCATATGTTTGTTATAAATTAGCCAAAACCCACAAGGGATATCCTAGATGCACTTAAACCCACAATACGTGTTAGATGGTGAGCGTTGGGACACAGACTCACCTGACCGCCGCCAGCACTCACCAGAGGACTCGGAGGAGGACAAGGAGGAGAACCCCAAGGAGGACTCCGACAAGGACCCAAACGAACAGGAGTAGACTCCCTACCCTGCTGGACGACTCAGGACACCTACCTGTAGTATGTAGGAGCGTGTAGCTGCACCCTCTCTAGTGTTGAGTCGTGTTATCTATGGTATTGTATTAATGGTATGCTTCATGGTGTGTGTGTGTGTGTGCGACGTGAGTTGTGGAATGACTTGGCATCCTGTCCACATCAACATCATTCCTATATAGGCTTGCTTGTGTGTTGTGCGAGTTGTGGAATGCCTTGGCATCCTGTCCACATCCGCCACATCCGCACTAGATGATTAATGGGTTTGCGCTCTCTCTCTCTCTCTCTCTCTATATATATATATATATATATATATATATATATATATATATATATATATATTCTCCTTGATGCATGTACTTGGGACCGTTTTACCATAGTGTATTCTTCTATGTCTCGTCTATTGTTCTAAAGCTTCAGTTATTTTCCAATATAGATGGCTGGTAGAGGTAGAGGTCGTGGTCGGGGTGTTCCACCCTAAGAGGATGCACTTGGAGGTTTACTAGGATGGATGGGTAGGGGTGCTCGGGGAGCCCCAGCAGCACAGCAGATGCATCAAATGATGGCCATTAGACCCAGCTGCTCAACAATCTCACCCAGACAGTGACCAATATCTAACAAGCACCACCACCACCACCACCACCATACAACCCTCCACCACCACCACCTTTGCAGCCCAGGTCTTTCATAAGAGACTTTTTTAAAACCCATCCAACCACCTTTGCCACAGTTAGTGAGCCAATGGATGCTGACAATTGGCTTCGAGCAATTGAGAGCAAGTTGAGAATTATTCAATGTGAAGGAAGGGAGAAGGTATTGTTAGCTTCTCACCAACTCCAAGGGCCTGCAACCGATTGGTGAACTTCTTTCGCTAAATCCCATAAGAATCCGAAGAATATCACTTGGGAGGAATTTAGGACTAACTTCCACAATCATTTCGTGACTGAAGGAGAAGTTTAGGCAAGACGTGAGGAGTTTCTCATGTTGAAGCAGGGTCGTATGACTGTGCAAGCTTACTTGAACACATTCACACAGTTGTGTCACTATGCACCAACAGATGTGGACACTGATTCTAAGAAGAAATTCCGTTTCAAGAATGGGCTTGACAAGGAGTTGAAGTTTGCCATGTCTTCCAGTGACTACAACAGCTTTCAGAAGTTGGTTAACAAGGCTTTTGAAGTAGAGAGGACCAAGAAAGAGTTCGATGATGATCACAAGAAGAGGAAGTTGGCTTAAGGACATGCTTCTGGTAGCAATGTAAGCCCTCGCTTCGCCCCTCAACCTACAGCACCCATGACTTGTCCAATGAACTCCTACTCATGACAGAGGTATCCAAACCCCACATACAGGCCACCCACACCATACAACCAGCAGATGCGCCAGCAACAACAGCCTCCATGCCAACCAATGCAACTGTGACACCCGGTTCCGAAAATGAACCAAGTGAGCGCATATGTGTGCCCAGGACGTTCAACACACATACACGAGTGCAATCACAAAAGGACATACAGAAAATTACCATAGAACAAGATTAATTAACCACTTTTATTACAGAATTCATAATATCCTGAAATACAAGCACGAAGGAAAATTAATGGCAAGTTTCAACTAATGCAGCAAAAATTACTAAATAAGCAACTAAGAAAACTAAGCAAAAGGGGTAGCGCAGCTCCAACACTCCACAGGATAAGCTGACGGTAGACACGGCCTAGAATGACATGTAACTGATTCAAATGACGAATATAATAATGGCTAAGTGCTGAAAAGTACATTAAAAGATTTGAAAAAGAGCAATATATTATATCTATGAGAAGTAAACCCATCATAAACCATATAGCCACCATAATACCGGTCCATATTCATTATCATCATCCATAATCAATATCAGAATTTAATTCATAACTAGCCAATACCATATTGTTAACCATTACCAAACCATAACCATAACCATCCCAAAAACCATTCCAATACAATGTTCACTCTAATCATGGAAGTTGTCCAGATGCTCATAACCAGGAGCACGACTATCATGATAGTTTGATTAGATCCTGCAAAGTTTGTACAACTTTACCCACGTGTTTGTGTTTTCATCACCAGTCGGCGACTAAGGAACCTCCCTTATGTCAATTACACATTCTTTTGTGTATGGCCAAGAGATCACAAAATAGCCTTTACAAAAGGATTACTAGCCTATTTAGACCCAGGTTTCACCAGTGGTGATGCCTCCAACTGAGCACATCTTCAACCAAGGGCCCCCACTTGAGCCTTTCGGATCCCAGGGTAGTCCCACCAATCATCAAAAAACCGAATCCGACTACCTCTTCCTCGAGAATCCTTAATGGTGCATATAGCACTGGCAAAGCCCTAATTAATCAGCTATGCCGCACCCGTACTTGGCCTCGTGGTGGTACTATAGTCCTGGCTTATTCACGCATGAACCGGTCCTCAGATCTAAAGAAAGCAAACCACCATAACAACCAACCCATCCACATACCAGGCTTGCTTAGATCACCCATTACCATATCATATTAACCAGTTCATATTAATCATAATCTCATTAATGCATAATTAAATGGTATAGTTGTTTTCCCACCCCAATTAATTAAGCGAAGCAAAAAGGTAAAAAAAACCTTCCCGACTCTCTACCACATATTCCAGGTTACAAGGGTGGTCAAACAAATCTAGTAAACTTCCTACCATAGGATTCCCATTATATTGACACAAGCATGCAGTTTGCAAACAAAACATTTATTTCAAAATAGGATCAATAAGCTTTAAGGGCACTTGCCTTGCTCTTGGGATTGGTTCGGGTCAAAACCTTCAAACTCTTGGTGCTCGAGATCCTCCGTGGCACTCTCTAGCGCAAATCCGTCTAATCTGCACAATAGACATACAAGACAAGAAACAAAATCAAAGAGTGCACTAATATTACTCAATATGACATGACATACATAATTAATACAAATGTAAGGTAGACCTTGTAAAAGAGTTGCTTTTAATGTTCACCAACTAGTTCTAATAGTCTTAACGAGTTTATACAGGTTTGGAGTTGATTAGATCTAATTTTAAAATTAATTTGACATAATTTAACCAGGAAAATTGGACTAGTCCGCTAGGGACCGAACAAGTCCGCACCGCGCAAGAACAACAGACTAGTGTTTTCTAGATCGACGTGAATTTGGTAAAACGGGGTCGAATTCACGTGAGAAAAAGAGAATGGAAGGTATACCAGGTGTTTAGAACTCCAATGAATCAAGGATCTTGGAGGCAACACTTGGATCTTGGTGATCTAGGGTTGATGAAGAACGCAAAGTTGATGGAGATCTTGATCCTTTTTCGTTTCATCCTCTCCTTCTTCTTGCTCTAGATCTCATTCTCCCTCCTTGGTGGCGGCTATTCATGAACTAGGGTTTGGGTGGGGTGGAAAATTGGCAAATAGATGTCAAGCCAAGGGGTGGGGTTGTTTATATAGAGGTGGAGGCTAGGGCTAGATGAGTTTTGAGTTTGGGGGGGAGTAAAGGCCGGTTTAGATCTCACATGGGCTATAAAAGAGTTAGGCATGACGTACCTAGGCCCACTTAACGTAAAACCCAAGAAGCAAGTCTTGAAACAAAAGATCAACTCGGAGTCGCGATTTACCGGACAAGTCCGAAAAGGGCCGGACTAGTCCGAAGTTGAATAGAGGGAAATCGGACAAGTCCGGACTGGACATCGGACAAGTACAAACTTATCCAGAGGGGAAAAACAGACAAGTCTAGAAAAAAATCGGACAATCCTAACTTTAGTCAGAGGGAAAAAACGGACAAGTCCGCTGGAACACCGGACTAGTCCGTACAAGTCCAGGGACTTAGCAAATTTCTAAGGATTCTTGGAACACCGGACTAATCCATACAAGACCGGACAAGTCCGAAAGTGTCCGGAGGGAAAAACAAACTAGTATGCAGAAAAAAACAGACAAGTACATTTGAAGTCAGAGAGAAATCGGACTAGTCCGCACAAAAAACGGACTAGTTCGCACTTCCCAGAATTCTGAAGTGCAGTTTTGTTTCTAATTCATTTTAAACTTGTTCCTTTTTACGTGGATTAATGTAAAACATATATTAGGATGTATTCAATGCATGATGGATGAAAATGATGGTGTTACAACAACCCTCTCGCTAGCAGATGCAACCACCTCGCCCTTCAGCACTAGCTAACAGTCCTAGTGGGCAGCCACTGCGGAACCAAGCAGGAGGTAACAAGGGTCAGAACAATGCTGCTAGAGTTCAGTGCTACAAGTGTGGAGAAATGGGACACTACACTAACAATTGTCCAAAGAAGCAGCAGAACCCACCAGGATGTGTTAATCATGTGACATTGGAGCAAGCTCAAGAAGCACCTGACGTGGTGATCGGTATGTTTCCTGCTAATTCACGCCTCGCCACAATATTGTTTGATTCGGGTGCTACACATTCTTTCATATCCAAACATTTCATAAAGAATCATGGCATGATAGTTACATTCTTGAATCGGGAAATTGTAATAAACTCTCCTGGAGGAGAGATGGTAGCAAGGCATGTATGCCCTAATGTGGACAACCTAATAGTATTGGACTCTCAAGGACTAGAAATCATTCTGGGAATGGGCTGGCTGACAAAGAATCAAGGAGTAATTCATTGTGCAACTAAGACAGTTTGCTTAATGCATTCAGATGGCACAAAGGTGGAGTTTAGGCCAGATCAGACGCAAGAAGCAGTGGTTCAACTCAACCATCTTGAGAGTACAGAAGGCATCAGGGTTCTAAGTGATATTCCAGATGTATTTCCAGATGACTTACCAGGTATGCCCCTAACCGAGGGATTGAGTTTATCATTGAGTTAGTGCCTGGAATGGCTCCAATATATAAGAGGCCGTATAGAATGGATGCTAAACAACTCGCTGAACTAAAGGACAATATTGAGGAGTTACTGGGGAAAGGACATATTCGCCCTAGCTCGTCGCCTTGTGGAGCACCAGTTATATTTGTACCTAAGAAGGATGGCACTGAAAGGTTGTGTGTGGATTACTGTGCCTTGAATGTGGTAGCAATCAAGAATAAGTATTCAGTGCCAAGGATTGAAGATTTGTTTGATCAGTTGCGAGGAGCATGTGTGTTCTCTAAAATTGATCTTCGCTCGGGTTAGCACCAATTGAAGATTCGACCCTCGGACATCCCCAAGACTGCATTTATCTCTCGATACGGTCATTATGAATATATTGTTATGTCATTGGGGTTGACTAATGCTCCTGCCTATTTTAAGTACCTGATGAATAAGGTATTCATGGAGTACTTGGATAAGTTTGTAGTGGTGTTCATCGATGATATACTTATCTATTCCAAGACTGAAGAAGAGCATGAGGAGCACATCAGGATGGCTCTACAGAAGCTTTGCCAACATCAGCTATATGCCAAACTTAGTAAGTGTGAGTTTTGGCTAAAGGAGATATCATTTTTGGGTAATGTCATCTCAGAAGGAGGTATAGCAGTGGATCCAGGCAAAGTGGCAGATGTTATCAAATGGGAAACACCCGAGAGTGTACATGATATACGAAGATTTTTAGGCATGGCTGGTTATTATCATCGATTCATCGAGGGATTTTCAAAGATCTCTCGGCCGCTAACAAAGCTACTTGAGAAAGGAGTTTCTTTCAAGTGGGACCCCGAATGTGAAATGAGCTTCATCAAATTGAAGAAGAGGTTAACCAGTGTGCCAGTTCTAGTGATGGCTAATATGCAGAATGAGTTTGTTATTTATTGTGATGCGTCAGGTCGTGGTTTATGATGTGTCTTAATGCAAGAAGGACATGTTGTAGCCTACGCTTCAAGATAGTTTCGGAAGCATGAGAGAAATTATCCAACCCATGATTTAGAGTTGGCAACTGTTGTTCATGCACTAAAGATATGGAGACACTATCTAATGGGAAAAAGAACCGAGATCTACACTCATCACAAGAGCTTGAAGTACATATTCACCCAGCCGGATCTCAACCTTCGACAACGTCGTTGGTTGGAATTAATTAATGATTTTGATGTTGGAATCAACTATCATCCAGGAAAAGCTAATGTGGTCGCTGATGCTCTAAGTAGAAAGGTTTTCAGTACAAGCTCTTCAACCCCTGTTATGTGAAGAGTTTGCAAGGCTAAACTTATGCATGGTGTCTAGCACTGAAGCAGTTGCTATGGAGGTGGATTCAACCCTTGAACGTGACATACGAGAAGGACATAAAAGCGATGAGAAGGTCAATGAGATCAAGCAATTGATGAAGAAAGGAAAAGCTCTGAACCTTCAAGAGGATGAACAAGGAACCGTATGGCTTGGAAAAAGGATGTGTGTTCCAGATATAAAGGAGATTAGAGAGTTGATACTAAGAGAAGCTCATGACTCATCATACTCCATTGATCCCGGAAGCACGAAGATGTATCAAGATCCTAAAGATCGATATTGGTGGCATGAAATAAAACGGGATGTAGCAGAATATGTGGCCTTATGTTATATATGTCAACTAATTAAGGAAAAACACCAAAGACTAGCAGGGTTATTGCAACCAATTAATGTGCCAAAATGGAAATGGGAAGAAATCAGCATGGATTTCATTGTGGATCTGCCAAGGACTAAGTCTGGATATGACTCTATATGGGTTATAGTGGATCGTTTGACAAAAGTTGCCCACTTTATCCCTGTGAAGGAAACCTATAATGGTCCCAAATTGGCAGAATTGTACATCTCCAGGATTGTATGTTTACATGGAGTTCCCAAGAGGATCATCTCAGATCGAGGCACCTAATTTACCTCAAGATTCTGGTAGAAGCTGCATGAATCAATGGATACCCGTTTAGTTTCAGCTCGACCTTATCATCCTTAGACTGATGGTTAGACAGAACGCACCAACCAGATATTGGAGGATATCTTGAGAGCGTGTGCATTGATGAATAGCCAAAGTTGGGATAAGAATATGCCATATGCTGAATTCTCTTATAACAACAATTATCAAGCTAGTTTGAAGATGTCTCCTTTTGAAGCATTGTATGGGCGGAAATGTAGAACACCGTTGTTTTAGAATCAGACTAGAGAAAGTCAAGTTTTCGGGCCCGATGTATTGAAAGAGGCTGAAAGACAAGTACAAGAAATTCGGAAGAAACTAAGGGCAGCTCAAACAAGACAGAAGAGTTATGCGGATACTAGAAGACGTGATCTCACATTTGAGGTTGGTGATTATGTGTACCTAAAAGTGTAACCTATGAAAGGGTTGAAAAGATTTAAAGTAAAAGGCAAGTTGTCACCCCGCTACATTGGTCCGTTCAAAATATTAGAACGACGAGGTGAAGTGGCTTATCAGCTTGAGCTTCCACCGCATTTGTCAGATGTACATAATGTGTTCCATTTATTGCAGCTTAAGAAGTGTTTAAGGGTGCCTGAGGAACAGTTACCTATGGAAGCGGTAGATGTACAAGAAGATTTGTCTTATGTAGAACAACCTGTCAAGATACTTGAGACATCAGAAAGTGTTAACAGAAACAAAGTCATTTGCATGTGCAAAGTGCAATGGAAACATTCACTCGAAGGCAGAAGCAATGTGGGAAAGAGAAGAAGACCTCAAGGCCGAGTTCCCTCATCTTTTCTCTTAGGACATCCGAATCTCGAGGGCGAGGTTCCTTTTAAGGGGTTAGAGTTGTAACACCCAAAAACTTGTAAACAAAGTGAATCGATTATAGTACAATTGTGTGTGCATTTTTGTGTGAATTTTCGAATTCGGACGAGTAGAATTCGTGGAAATTTGAATTTTAAATCAAATCAAAAGAAAAGAAAAGGAAAAAGAAAAGAAAAAGTGTAAAAATTGCCCCTGGGCCAAAACCCACCCGCGGCCCAATTTCCCTTTTCCCACCCGCAGCCCAGCAACTCCCCTCCCTCTTCTTCTCTCCCTGCCAGGCGGGGCCCGACTGTTATCTTCCCCACTGAGCAACTGCCACCTCTCTCCCTTTGCCGCCGCGTACAATGCCTCCACCCCTTCAAACCGTTTGTCCCCGCGCGGAATCAAGTCGAGCAACCGCCCATTCGGTGCGCTGCCAACCACCACTCCTTTCCCCTCTATAAAATCGCCACCCACCCCTCTTTCTTCTCCCTCTGCGCCAAACCCTAGCCACACCGTCGACGAGGTTCGTCGAACTCGTTCCCAATGCCTTGATGGTTACCTGCCTCTCCATTCTTCACTAATCAATTTGCCTTGACTCTAGGAGCACGTCAGGCAAGGTTTCGTAAAGAAATTGGCGAGGCTTTACTGGAATAGACAGAAGCCACCACCGTTCGCCGCAAGCTATCGTCGTCGACCTCTTTCCGACCATCACCGGACTCCGTAGACACCCTAGGTGTGTTCCTCATCTCCTCCTCTCTTGTTCCACGTAGAAAACACAAGGATTAGGCAATGTTTTGGCCGATTTCGCCAATGCTGGCGAGGTCACCTCCTCGGGCGCCGAGTGTCCCCGCGCCGTGCGCCGCCTGCGTCTCTAAGGGCGACGTGGCTGCATCTCGGCCATCGATTTGAGGTCGACAGCCGAGATTAACACGTGGATATCGATTCTTTTTTTAAATCTCGCGCGTTCATCTTGGATCCGACGGCTCATGTTCAAATTTCATTCCCCGCCATTGTTTTTGCGTTCAGGCCCTCGGAAATTTGCGAGCTACCCCCAAAACTATAGGATAAACATTTTTTAGCCTTTATTTTATCAATCTAACCCCTGTACTTTCTGTAATTAGGTTAAATCAAAGGAAAAATTGAATCTAACCCCTGGAATTTTATTGAATAATGTTTTTAGACCATATTTAGTAGAGAAATATTACCAGGTAGTCCCTGATGTTTTGTTTAATTGCTGAATATTTTTTAGAAGTGTATTTAATGTGTAGAAAGTAGATAAAAATGGTAAAATAAATATTAAAACAGTAGGAAAATTAGTATAAAATATTTTTATTATGTAATAAAATTGTACAGTGCAAATAAAATATATTTTGACCATATAAAATTCATTAAAAATGTTTTAAAATATAATTTGGCCCTAGAAAATTCAATAAAAATGATTTTAGCCTATTAATAAATCCTAAAAATGTGAAATAATTGTTAGATGCATATTTTTGGCTATGTGAAATAATAAATGCTTCTTAGGGACGTATTAGTGTAGAATGTTATGCTTATGTGAATGTTTTGTTGTCATGCATTGTGTGCTATATACTTATTTAGCTTCTATTTCTTTTTGCCATGCTTTGGCAATATATTTAGAGTAATACTACGACCCAACTTTTAACCTTCAAGACCAAGTATTCAACGACAACCAAGTCTTGGAAGAAGGCAAGTGCCCTTGACCATCTTGTACCAATTTTAGGATGTTAGTTAGTTGCATGCTAAATAAAATGATGTCCTATTTCATGTTACATGCCCTGTTCCATATAATTCCTTGTCACCTGGATTGGGTTGGGAAGTAGATAGGTTTTGATTATGCTTAGCCATGCTTAGACTTTGAGAATGGAATTGCATACACATGAAATATACTATACTTTTTGGTTACATTAATCATGATGGTCATACAAGAGTAGTTGATAGGAATCTGGTGGTTGGATAGATTTGGTATGGTGCAGTTTGCACCAGACCCGGGATTGGGTTAGGCACCACCGGATTCTAAGGACCAGTTTATGGAGGAAGCCAATAAGCTTTATAGTACCACCACGAGACTGAGATGGGACAACATGGACAATTAATTAGGTTTCCCCCGACGAAATGCTAGTAGTTGCATGGTGCGGGGAAGGATACACGAGTACTTCTCTGGGAACCGCAAGGCTCAAGAGGGGGCTTCTGAGGTGGAGGGTTACTCTAGGAATACTTCAGCGGTGAAACCTCAGTGGACTAGCACTAGTCTCTTGGCCACACACCTACAGAATTGTGAAATGCGGTTGATCACCACTGGCTACATGGAGGTTTACTCAGTCCACCTGGCAACATGTGATGAAATCACTGCTTGTGGGTAAAGAGTACACTCACTGCAGAGATTTCGAAAATTGTAATGACAGCCATGCTCACGGACAAGAGCGGCTTGTGGCCAGTTCATAATTAGTTTATAGTTGGGAAATTGTGGTTATTTATGATTCAAGTTATTTTTATCATCATCATTATGTGTTGGAATATTTATCTGTTATTAAATTGATAATTGAAAGATAAGGTTAGGTTCTAAGCATAGTGCTTAAGCCATAATTGGGCTATCCTTGTTCTAGCCATTCATGTCATTCTCTTCCCACACTTATTGAGTACTCTATGTACTCATGCGCTTACCTTCCTCATCAAAATATGAAGAAGAAGTGGCACCGGAAGATTTTTTCGTCAACCCGGAGGACATGATCTAGGCTGGCGATCCTTTGCGCGACTGCCTGTGAAGATGGAGCCCTGTCTATCTATTTATTCTTAAGCTATAGTTTGGACTTTTGTAAATAGTTTAGATGATGTAAATAGGTTAGTGGTGTATATTTGTATACCTTCGGGTCATATTGTAATACTTATTATGTAATCGAACATGGCTATGTAATGGTATTTCACTTTCGTCAACGCATGCACGATTCAATTCATCCTGGTGTAGATGTAGTTAGCGTCTGTTCATCCTTTCGATGACCGGGCGTGACAATGTGAACTAGTCGTGTATATGTTTCACTAGTATAAAATGCTAAAAACACTGCGTGAATCAATTCTTACCCTTTCTTAAAGCCTTCCTATTTACTCTAAATTTCAGCCCTACTCTTCTTAAAAATCTGAATGAAGTTTGTAGTTTTCGTGAATTAGCTGCTCAGGGAAAACACCTTTAGAACATGATCAAAATATCCTATGGTCTAGTGTGCCTAGCCATTGTGAAGGACCCTATAGAAATTTCCTCCAAGAACTGGAAAACATTTAAAAAGTAGTCAACCTGTTTAATGTGCCAGCATAATTCCAGCACTGTCATTCGTAACTGAAAGAGCCATAGAACCTATATGTGCAGAGCCAGAGAACCTATATGTGCACCATTTGAAGGTGTGAGTAACCATTAAAGAAGGTTCAGGAGATCTTTTCAGATGTTGGTGTTAGAAATATATGGGTTATTTGTATTTTCCCTTTTGCATAAGAGCTTTTCTGTATATTTGTAATCTCTTATACCTCTACTCTACTTATGGTTCCTTTGGCCCGCATAATAATACAAACATATTATTTTAATAACATGGTATTAGAGTTAGGTTAGTTTTTTTTTTCTACCCTAACAATCACCATCGGCGTCATCACTAATCTCTGCTTGTCTTTTACGAGCTCGTATTCGCCGGCTTCTCCTCATTCGTGGGCCGCGCTCCTCTGTCGCCGTTCTTGACGCAGCGCTCATCCGCCGCCAGCTTCGATATTGGGTCGCGCTTCTCCGCTGACCAGCCTCTCCCGTCTCCGTTGATTGGCGCCGCCGGCTAGAACTCGCTGATTTACTCGCCCTCTGCCACCATCGAAGGAATATGGCGGCTTTCTTCACTCGCGAGTTGAATTAGGCAACGGATCTTCTCTTTTGCCTGTGATCTGCTCGTTGCACATGTCCGTAGACTACTCTGTCTGCAAGTAATGGCTCTAGATCTAGTCTCCGCTGGCAGCCTCATAGGCCTGCTACGTGAGGCTCCTACAATGCTTTGAGCCTGTGATGTGAAGAAAGACAAAAAAATTTAAAAAAAAAAGAAAAAGAAAAGAAGTTTTTTCCCCTTCTGTTCTTCTTCTTTCTTTTCTTCCTTTCTTGTAGCTTGCGCTGTAATCTTTTGCGCTCTCACGGTCGCCCGTCGCCTGCATATTTTCCGCTCTTGCCGTCGCCTGTCATCTTCTTCATGATGACTTCTTCGAGCGAGGTTCCAGTTGTGCAGTGTCTGGTGCTTTTCAATGGCACCAATTACCGTGATTGGGTTCCTTGCATGTGTCTGCAGATACGTGATCTACGACTTTGGGAGTATCCCATGATTGATCTTAAGTGCCCGTCCTTTACTGTTGTCCACGGGAGTTCTTCACGAGATTTTAGTATGTACATGGAATGGTTGGATGAGGATGCTCGTGCTGGTGCTATTCTTTCTGCTAGTATGAAAGATCATTTGGCTTCTGATATTGTTGGGCTTGAGTATTCACACCAGATGTGTTCTTTTCTTTGTCGTCCTTATGAGAATGCTGGTTAGTCTTCCTCTTTTCCTGCTTTTCATCACGAGCAGCTGTTACAACATGGGAGGTGCTACAGTGGAGGAGTTTTTTATTAGATGGAGGAGACTCATGATGCTGTCTTATTGCAGACCTGTACTGCTTTGTGTGCTCGTTCTTCGACTTCTCAATCCAGTGCTAGTATTCGGACTTACCGTAATTCACATGGTGCTCGTGATACTGGTACTAGAGGATCTCAGGGGAGTTCTACTGCTACATATGCCTAGTTGCTTATGCTTCTTCGTTGCCTTGTTGCCTCTTTGTCATCAGGAGCTGTTGGTATTTTGACTCACCCTTCTACACCTTCAGGTTCTACTGCCGCTTCTTCGTCTTCCTGTGAGGGACCACCTTCCACTTCATGTTCAAGTATTCGCCCATGGATTCTTGATTTTAATGCTTCGTTTCATATGACTCCTTACTCCACATGTTTATCATCTCTGAGTCATTTGTCTCGTTCTCTCACTGTCATACTTCTGATGGTTCTTCACTTTCGTTTCTTGGACAAGGCACCCTTTTATCAGACTCTTTTACTGTTCCTGCTGTCTCCTATGTTCCTAACCTGACGATGCAGCTTATGTCTGTTGGTCAACTCAGTGATCATGGTTGTCGAGTGATTCTTGACTCTGAGTCATGTTCTGTTGTGGACCGTCGTACGGGTCAACTTGTTGGCTTTGGACCTCGTTGTCGCGATTCCCAGCGTCTCTTGGAGCTTTACTGACTTCGTCTTCCTTCCGTTGTGCATGCTAGTCGTTTTAGCTCCACTTTTGCTGCTCTATCTACCTCGTCTTTTGCTCAGTGGCACCATCTTCTAGGAAATATTTGTGGCTCTCATCTATCTTCCTTGATTCATCGTGGTATCTTATGATCGATTTTAGGATCTCAATCATTAGCTCAGTGTCAGGGTTGTCTATTGGGGAAGCAGATTCAGCTTCTCAATCCTTCTGGTGAGTTAGTGTCTCAACGTCCTTTTGACCTTGTTCATTCAGATGTTTGGGGTCCTGCTCCTTTCGTTTCGAAAGGAGGGCATCGGTACTTTAGAATTTTTATAGATGATTTTTCTTGCCATGCTGGGACTTACTTCATGAAATATTGTAGCAAGGCATTGTCTATATATAAGTCTTTTCGGCTATGGTCTGTACTCATTTTGATACTCCTATCCGTGTTTTTCGTACTGACTCTTCTGGTGTGTACCTCTCTGATGCTCTTCGAGACATTCTTTCTGAGCAAGATATCCTTGCTCAATATTCTAGTCCGGGTGCTCATGCTCAGAATGGCGTTGTTGTGCAAAAAAATCATCATCTACTTGAGACGGCACGTACACTCCTCATTGCTTCCTCTGTTCTGCCTCATTTTTGGGCCGAGGCTGTCTCCACTGCCATGTACTTGATTAACATTCAACTCTCGTCTGCTCTTAAAGGCGAGATTCCTTTGGAGCGTCTTACGGGCAAGCCACTTGCCGGTGCACCTACATCTGTAGCCGTAGCGACACCAAGTGGCCAGGGGTCGTGCACCAACAACCGCCCTTGACTGTCGTCAAACGAGGGCAACAATAAGATGTGGTGCCCGATACACAACTCTTCAGGTCATAGCCTCGAGGATTGCCGAGAGGTCGAAAGGCTGGCTGAACGTGCCCAGCTGTGACACTTGATTCTGAAAATGAACCAAACAGAATGCATATGTGTGCCATGTTTAACACACATAAACAAGTGATTCACAAACGATAAACAAATATAACCATTTCTCTAATAATAATACTAATAATAGTACCTTCTTACAAACCAAATAGTCTTGAATACAAGCTCTAAACAACTGCAGCCAAAAAACTAAACACTAATGACTTCAAGCTCCACAGGCAAGCTTGACAGCAAAACACACACCTAGAACTCCTCAAAATACTCCTGGTACTTCACATTGTCGCTTGTGTTTGGAATTGGTTGGGGAATAGCAAGGATGAGCACATGTCTTACTCAGCAAGTGTGGGAAAGTATGACATGCAGCTTAAATAAGGTATGATAATTAAATGGGCTAATTGCATAAAAGTACATTCAAAACAGTTGAAAAAGCAATTATATGATCATTAAGTGAGGTCCTTCTGAAAATAACTCAAATACCATAAATTTCAACTTAGATAACCAATAACAATAATAATAATCCATATTCAACTCATAATTGTTCATATGTCTCAATTTCAGCAATTTCATATAGCAAAGCCAATTAATTTAACCAATACCAATTTCCAATCCAATTCCAGCCATTAAAACCATATTGCAGTCCAATTTCTAATCATGTGAGGGTCCAGGTTGCTCATGTCTGGGAGTATTGCTATCATGATAGTTTTATTGCAGAGGTTGTACCACTTTACCCACAAGTTTGTGGTTTCATCATCTTTCGATGACTATAGAATCTCAATTATGCGGTCTCACACTTCCTTAGGTGTGTGGCCACAAGATCACAAAATGGCCTTTACAAAGTAATTACTAGCATATTTAGGCCCCACTGAGGTTTCACCGGTGGTGATGTCTCCAACTGAGCACATCCAACCAAGGGCCCCCTCTTGAGCCATTGGAATCCCAGGGTGGTCCCACCAATCTCTACAAACCCATCCGACTACCCCTTCCCCGAGCATTCTTAATGGTCCAAATAGTACTGACAAAACACTAATTAGTCAGCTAAGCCGCACCCATACTTGGCCCTGTGGTGGCACTGTAAATGCTGGATGGTCGCTCCACGAACTGGTCCTTAGATACAAAGCAAGCAAAACCGCAAAAAACGTCCAATCCATTCCACATAACCGGCTTACTCAGATCCCTAGGCACCATGGTGCTAAAGGGTCATTAATATCAATTCTCATCATTCATGTGTTCAATAGTTCATAATTAAGAATTATAGTTGATTCCCAAACCTAATTGAGCATTGCGAAGCAAAAAGTGTAAAATGCCCTTCTCAACTCTCTATATTGTGTTCAAGCGACAAGGGTGGCCATACAAAACTAGTAAACTCCTACAATTGGGTTTTCCCATAAATTTCGACACAAGCATGCAACTTTGCAAACAAAACCTTTAAAACAAGATCAATATGGTCAAGGACACTTGCCTTGCTCCTAAGCTTGATTTGGATCGAAGACTTTGAAACTCTGATTCTGTAGGTTCTCGAAAGCACTCTCTATGGAACCACCTTCTATTCTGAGTGATAAATATACAAAACACACAATTTAATAAAATAATGCTCATATAGTACTCAATATGCTATGATATGCATGATTGATGCAATTGTGAGGTAAAGCTTGTTAATGAGTCGCAATTAATGTTTACTAACTAGTTCTGTTTGGACAAGTTTGGAATTGATTTGAGTCCAATTGGAATTAATTCAACTCCAAACAGATTTAGATACCGGACTAGTCCGATTTCAGGGGCTGGACTAGTCCGCCCTTATCAGAACTAGAAGTTAGGGTTTTCTTGATCTGCGAGATTGGGGTTGAATCTTCATGAAAACATGAATGTAGAGGGTGTACCACGTGTTTAGAGATCCAAGGATCAAGAATTGGGTGCAACACATGGATCTTGAAGATTAGGGCTTGATGAAGATTTGGGATGAAGAAGGCCAATTGTCAAAAAGTCTAAGGAGATTGATCATGATTTGTTGTTCTCCCTCTTATCCTCATTCTCCTTGCTTCTGGACTTGATCTTGACGTCGGCAACAAGGAAAAAGTGGTAGCAAGGGGTTTTCAACTTGATGCAGAGGTGAGGGTATTGGGTTATTTATATCGAGGTGGAGAATTAGGGTTTTGGGGTGAATTCCATGTAGAATTCGGTGGGGGGTGAGTATAGGTCGCGGTGGGGTCACTTGGGCTCCTCTAAGGTTGTGCTCGAAGTTCTTGGGCCCAAATTAGGCAATTACCAGAAAAACAAATCGTGGAGAATTAATAGAATCCGAGTTGTTTTCTAAAGATCAAACTAGTCCACAGTAGGGACGGGACTAGTTCGTTTGGCAACAGAGTAAAAATTAGACAAGTCCGATCAGACAAGTTCGGGGAACATCAGAGGCTCAACCGGACTAGTTCGCACATTGTGTCGGACAAGTCCGGACTCTGTAGAACTGAATTCTTTTGAATGAAGATGGTAACACTGGACTAGTCCGGGGTTATGGCTGGACAAGTCCGCACTTCTGACGAAAACTGAATTTCCTGAACAGAGCATAGGGATACCAGACTAGTCTGGTTCAGAGGCCAGACCAGTCCGCACCCTGATAGATTAAAATTTCCAGTTTAGCCCTAAATTCATTTTAATCTTGTTCCTTTTTACTTGGCTTAATGTTAAACATGTATGAGGATGCATGCAATGCATTATGTTTGAAAATGAGGGTGTTACAAACCTACCCCCCTTAAAGTGAATCTCGCCCTCGAGATCGACGCGAAAGGAAAGAGATAGGAAATTCCTTATTGAGATCATCTTCCTGCTCCCATGTTGTTTCCGATTCAGTATGATGCTTCCATTGCACATTGCACCATCGAATTACCTTGTTTCTTGTGACACTCTCCTTGGTGTCCAAAATTTTGAAAGGCATAGGTCAATTCTTCCTCAAGCTCCAATTCTTGCATTGGTACTTGCTCTTCCAGTACTCTCAAACACTTTTTGAGCTGAGAAACATGAAACACATCATGGACATCGAAAAGATGCATTGGCATCTCAAACTTATATGCTACTTCTCCCCGTTGGTCCAGAATCTTGAATGGTCCAATATAGTGAGGTGCCAACTTGCCTTTGATATTAAACCGCTTGTGACCTCGCATAGGTGACACTTTGAGGTATACGAAGTCTACCACTTCAAAAGATAGGTTTCTTCATCTATTTTCTGTGTAACCCTGTTGCCTTGACTGAGCAGCCCTTAAGTTCTTGTGGATGGTTTGCACTTGCTTTTCGGCCTCTTGGATCACATCAGGTCCAAATACTTGAGTTTCTCCAGTTTCATTTCAAACAAGGGTGTTCTACACCTTGTCCCATACAATGCTTCATACGGCGACATTTTTGGGCTTGCTTGGTAGCTGTTATTGTAGGAAAATTCAGCATATGGCAGACTTTTGTCCCAACTTCCTCCATACTTTTGTCCTCTCGTCTGTCCATCCGTTTGATGGCGATATGCAAAACCGAAATTCAATTGAGTTCCCATTGATTCGTGCAGATTTTGCCAGAACCTCTATCAGACACTATTTTCTTGGACACACTGTGTAAACACACTATTCTTCCCATATACAGTTCGGCCAACTTGGCTCCACTATAAGCAGTCTTGACAGGAATGAAATGCGCTGATTTCGTCAATCGACGCACACTAACCCATATTGAATCATATCCCGTTGAACTGCGAGGCAAACCAACTATGAAATCCATACCAACATCTTCTCACTTCCACTCTAGAATCTTCAATGGCTGTAACAATCTGGCTGGCCTTTGATGTTCAGCTTTGACTCATTGGCATACATCACATAGTGCAACATATTCTGCTATGTCCCTTTTCATACCATCCCACTAGTAGCGCGTCTTCAGGTCCTTGTACATCTTTGTACAACCGGGATGGATAGATTAAAGTGAGTCATGTGCCTCCTTTAATATCAACTGCCGGAGATGCTTCTCATTAGGCACAACAATCCATTTTCCAAGCCTTAGAATACCATGGTCATCCTCATCAAATATGAATTCTCTCACTTTTCGGGTCCTTTTCTTGATTTTCTGGATTTCCTTGTCCATTGTTTGACCTTCTCGAATCTCTTATTCCAGGGTTGGATCCACTTCCATTGCTCCCATCTCATTCACAAATCCAAGATTCAACCGTTCAAAATCCTTGCATAGCTCGGGTGACAACTCCCTGACGGTAAGTTGGTGGCTTGCTCCCTTTCGACTCAAGGCATCACCCACTACATTGGCTTTCCCTGGATGATAGTTGATTCCCACATCATAGTCCTTAATGAGTTCCAACCTTCTTTGTTGCCTCAAATTCAGATCCACCTGTGTGAATATGTACTTGAGACTCTTATGATCCGTATAAATCTCACATCTATGGCCAAGGACATAATGTCTCCAAATCTTAGAAGCATGCACTACGGCTGCAAGTTCGAGATCATGTGTATGATAGTTCTGCTCATGTTTCTTCAACTACCTTGATGCATAAGCTACTACTCGGCCTTCTTGCATCAATACACAACTAAGTCTTTGCCTTGAAGCATCACAATAGATGTCAAAACTCTTGCTCACATCTGGCAATACCAACACAGGTGTTGTTGTCAATCTCTTCTTTAGCTCCTCAAAACTGTCCTGACAAGCTTGAGTCCACTTGAAAGGCTTCTCCTTCATTAACAGTTCAGTCATGGGCTTTGCAATATTGGAAAAGTCCTTGATTAACCGACAGTAATATCTAGCCATTCAAAGAAAACTACTTATTTCCTTGACATTCTGCAGTGGTTCCCACTTTAACATGTCTCTAACCTTTCCTGGGTCAACTGACACTCCTCCTCCTTAGATGACATGCCCTAGGAACGATATTTCCCTCGACCAGAATTGGCACTTGTTGAACTTGGCATACAACTGGTGTTCTCGCAGTTTATGCAACGTCAACCTTAGATGCTATTCGTGCTCCTCTTCACTTTTCAAGTAGATCATGATGTCATCAATGAACACTACCACAAATTTATCCAAATACTCCATGATTACCCTATTCATGAGATACATGAAGTATGCAAGTGCATTAGTCAATCCAAATGACATGATTGTGTACTCATATAACCCATACCGTGTCCTGAAAGTTGTTTTGGGTATGTCCGATGGTCTAATCTTAATTTGAAAATATCCTGACCGAAGATCAATCTTAGAGAATATTCTGGCTCCCTTCATCTGGTCGAATAGGTGCTCTATGTGGCGCAACGTGTACTTATTCTTGATTGACACCTCGTTGAGAGACCGGTAATCCACACACATTCTCTGGGATCCGTCTTTCTTCTAGGAAAAGCACTAGGGCTCCCCGCGACGACGAGCTTGGGCGTATAAAACCCTTCTCTAACTGCTCTTGAGTCTGCTTCTTGAGCTCTGCTCATTCCTTAGGAAGCATCCTATATGGCTTCTTTGCTATAGGTGCAGTTTCAGGTATTAAATCAATGACGAACTCGATGTTACAATCAGGTGGCATACTTGGCAATTCCTCAGGAAACCCATCTGCGTACTCATGAACAATCGGAATCTCCTCCAAGGTCACTCCTTCTGCATGATTTACCTTTGCCTTCTTGGTCGTCGGCTGAACTGCCTTGAAATCTATATTGATTACTTCCTCATTTGTCAATTGCATAGTCCGATTAGCACACTGAATTACTCCGTTATGCTTCCTTAACCAGTCCATTCCAAGGATGATGTCCAAGCCTTGCGAATTCAGGACTATAAGGTTGGCAAAAAATTATACCCCCTTATGGGGGAAATACTCACTTTTGGACATACTATATTTGTCCACATCTCCCTTCCAGGAGACTTAACCAACCGAGTATACTTCGAGTATGATATAGGCATGCTATGCTTTGGAACATACTTTGATGGGATGAATAAATGGGATGCTCCAGAATTGAAAAATATAGTACCAGAGTTGGCGTTTGCGAGAAACATACCAATTACAACATCTTTAGCTTGCGGAGCCTCTTCTGCAGATACATGGTTCACATTGCCAAAAGAAAAATTTTGTGCTCCTCGGTTTCCTTGAGATATTCCTCCGTTTAGCCTAGGATTCTGCCCTGGAACATAGTTCATCAGTCCTTGACTTGGATTTGGGCATTGATTTGCAAAATGTCCCACTTGACCACAATTATAGCAAGTCTTTCCACTTGTGGCGCCAGCAAAGTTAGGGCGAGGCTGGATCTAAGTATAGGTAGGCATATTTTGGTGTGCGCAGGCTGCATAGGTAAGCAAGGTGCTTGCATGGGCGGGCGAGGCTGCATAGGCTGTTCGATCGCGGTGGATAACTAGGGCGGCATGCAGCAGCAGATGGGTTGTAATATGGTACAGCAGGCAGTGCATAACGAGGTCGGGCATTGCTTCCATGCGACTGTCCCTAATACAACATCTTCCTCTTGTGGTATAGCTCCATCTCACGAATCATATTCTCGACCACAATGTCCTTCTCAAACAGCTTTTGAAAGTTTGCATAGTCAACATTGAGCAACTGAACTTGAATTTCGATGTTGAGACCCCTCATGAACAGATATTGCTTCCTTCTATCGGTGCAGATGTCCTGGAGCATATCTAGACAGTTGAGTGTATTTATTGAGGTACTCAATCACACTAAACCTTCTGTGCCTAAGGTTATCAAATTCTTGTCTTCTCGGTATCATAACTCCCTCTGGCACATAGTGAGAACAAAACTTCTCGTTGAATTCAGCCCAGGTGATTCTCTCTTGATTTTCATGGGCGTTGCAAAGGGATTCCCACCAGTCTGCACCAGCTGCCATCAATTGGTGTGAGGCAAAAAGAACCTTCTCTCCGTCACTGCACTGGACTATGGCAAGTTTTTTCTCAACGGACTTCAGCCAATCATCGGCTTCCATAGGGTTTGTGGCTTGGGCAAAAGTAGGCGGCCTGGTCCTCATGAACTCTCCCAAGTGGTTGTGGTGTGGCGGGGCGGCGGTGGTGGAGGCATGTGGGGATGATTGTTGTTGCCAGCTTGCACCTGTCCCATGGTCTGCATGAGCAGGTTCTGCATAGCCAATAGCTGCTCAAGGTTGATAGCTCCCTGTGCAGCTCCCTGGTTGTTCTGGGGTGCTTCATTGTTCTCCTCCTCATCATTGGCATTCATTTGGTCGCGTGTTCTCGACATCTGTTGGTGAAAGAATAGTAGATACGGAAGAATTTAGAACTTGAAAGGATACGCCCCAACTATATGCATCAAGGTATATGTAATTAACAATTCTCTTATTAATACTATAAACCCTATTAGAGGATGTGGACAAGGATCCCATAACTCTCTACTACGTGCAGATGTGGACAAAATGCTATACGTCCCACAACTCGCACCAAGCACACAAGCACAAGCACACACCAAGAAAATTCAGCACACCACACTAAACAAACTAAAACGATCTAAACGCTTTTCTAACATCTATACATGAGACCTAGAATTAATTATGTGAGCCGTGGCTGTGAGGCAGCGAAGACAACGGCGGCGACGAGGCATACATGGGCGCACGCCAAGGTGAGTTGGCCGTCCATGTAGGCGCTGGAGTTGTTGCTACACCATTGATCTCCATGGTTGCACAGACCTCCTCTTGCTTCTCCATGATGAATAGCTTCTTACAAAGATAGCGAATCTCCTCCATAGCATGAGCATAGCCATTTCCAAAGTTCACCAATACTTCCTGAGATCTGTCAATAGTACGAGAACTGACTTGAGCTCTATCCTGCAGTGTTAAGATTTCCCTTGTCCCCTTCTTGCGTTGCGGGTGCAGCGCAAAGCTGGTGCCTACAACTTGCTCCCGATAGACGTGGCACAATCTAGTAAGTGCATTCCAAGCGACATCATCAATAGCTTGCTCCCTGGTGCTTCTCCATGTGGATGCAAAGTGTCAGGTGAGTACTTCATTGCTGGCAAGAACAGTAACTTGAGCCTTCCATTCTTCGTGTCCATGGCGAGGATTCCTCTTGACATAATACTTCAGGTGCACTTTGCATAGATCAAGAAACTCCTTCAATCGCTTGGCTCCAAATTCTCCATCACTGCCGTCGGAGCGGAATTCTTGGGCATCACGGTAAACTATGCATTAATCCTCCTTTTTGGCTTCACTAGGCTGCGATGCATTCTCTTGAGCTTCGGGTACTTCTTCTTGTGTAGAGGGTTCATCCTCCTCCTGCAGTTCCTGCTCATCGTGGTCTTCATCTTCATTTTCCTCGTGTGCTTCACCTTCCTCTTCTTCACTTTCGTAGATTTCCACCATCTCCGAATCTTCCTCTTTCTCATCTTTGTAAGATTCCACCATCTCGGGGTCTTCCTCCGTTGTTTTGGAATGTTCATACGCGACTTCCTTTGTGGGATAATTCACTTCTTCCTCTTGAGCTGGTTCCATTCTCAGCTCTTCGTGAGGCCTAAGCTTGCTTCCAAGGGGTGGCAAACAAGCTCTCTTGCGGGTTGTCATTTTGGTGTGATCCATCTACAAGAAAGCATGAGAAAAATAGAGGGAAAACACAAATATCAGTTCTGAAATTGCAGCAGCCATAAATCAAGATGAGAAGATGTGCATTTGCTCAAAAAGATGGAGAAATAGCAAAAATTGCAGCAGCAGCAAAAACACCAATTTTCCCACTTTATATAGCTAGTGGAAGGCAAAATAGTGCAAAATAGGCCATTTTTGAATAGGAAAGAAGTCCTAAGTGATTTGTGGTATCCATTGTACCTAGGCATGTGTCCTACGGTCAGACACGGCTCTGATACCAATTTGTGACACCCAGTTCTAAAAATGAACCAAGCGCAATGCATATGTGTACCCAGGGTGTTTAACACACATACACAAGTGATTCACAAATGATAAACATATATAACCATGTCTCGAATAATAATACTAATAATAGTGACTTATTACAAACCAAATAGTCTTGAATACAAGATCTAAACAACTGCAGCAGAAAAATTAAACACTAATGACTCCAAACTCCACAGGCAAGCTTGACGACAAAACACACACCTAGAACTACTCAGAAACCACCCAGTACTCCACATTGTCACCCGCGTCTTAATTTGGTAGGGGAATAGCAACGGTGAGCACATGTCATACTAAACAAGTGTGGGAAAGTATGACATGTAGCTTAAATAAGGAATGATAATTAAATGGGCCAATTGCATAAAATTACATTCAAAACAGTTGAAAATGTAAATATGTGATCATTAAGTGAGGTACTTCCCAAAATAACCCAAATTTCATCAATTTCAACTTAGATAACCAATAACAACAATTATAATCCATATCCAATTCATAACTGCTCATATGTCTCAATTTTGGCAATTTCATATACCAAAGATAGTTAATTTAACTAATAACAATTTCCAATCTGATTCTGGCCATTAAACCATATTAAATTCCAATTTATAATTGTAGGATCGAAGAGCACGAGAAAGTCTACCAGAGGGGGGGTGAATGGTAGATTTAAAACTTTTTCAGCGGAAGCAACAAAAACCCCTCGGTAGAAAATCAATCTGTTATGAAATCGTGTGTACGACTAATATAAACGTGATAAATTGTGACAAAACCAGTACAGATTGTGGAAATCAAGTCACGAAGACACGACAACAAGAATCATGAAAAACCGTCGAGAAAAACTCAAGTTACAATTGAAAGATTGAACGACGGTCAATATGTTCTACCCGAGAAAAACCAGATTTGCAATACTGCAATGAACCTCATGTAGATTCAAAACCATGAGTCCAATGACCGTGAAACTTTCACAGATGATAGATAATCAAGTTGTGAAGACAATCCAAAAAGAATCACATCAATTGGATCTGTAAAACTCAATTTATTATAAACCACTAAAGCAAGGTAGTGCTATGCAGAAACTCGACGAGAAAGACTTGACGAAAACAAGTGGGACGAACAAGGCACAAAAGTTCCTTTAAACTAAGAAATTTATTGATCAAACCACAAGTGGAACAACTCCAAAGTTGTGCACCATGAGCTCTAGCCTCTATTGCTTATATAACCACCATGAGGCCAACCCATACCGAACTAGGACTCGTATCCTACTCAGTCTCAAATGAAACTTTCCATAACTGCTCAAGACTCTTCTATACCCAGATAGAAGCAATATTAAGACTTTCAAACACCTTAGAAACGTATCCCACATTCCTAAAACAACCCAACTTTGTGACCCACACAAAATCCTATCATAACCAACTCAAATCTTTCCATATTTGAGTCAAACTCGACTTAGCTGCAGCCTGAGTCTATAACCTAGTCGGTTGGACCTTTCTGACCAATTCATTACGTCCACTTCTCTTCATTACGCCTTGTAACCATGTATCCATGTCCATGCACTCCATGCACATGTGCAAACATTTTCCAATGATGTCCATGATACCTTCAAATGCATTGTTCTTGATTCAAACATGTTGCGCGACCTCCCAATCAACTCAACCACAATTCCTCCCGAACTTGGTTGTTGAACCTCATATTCTGCCTAAGACTAGTTCAATGGATCCCATCACCAGCCATGTCTTGACTCAAGCAACACCTGCACATGAATAAACAACCGGTACTTCCAAGCACAAGTCCTCGACTTGACTCACGTTAGTTCCGAAACTACAACACCTTATGTAAGCACCTCATGTAAGCATGTTGCAAACCATAGAAAAAACATATCAACCATAACCACCAAAACACACCAAACACTTAGTAAAAGAATACTAAACAAACTTTCCAATTCAAAGTTAAGGCAGAACTATTGCAATCTAGCTCCAGACCTTGCCAAAACTAACTAAACCTTGAGCCGAATCTTACCAAAGCTACCAGAACCTAGCACCAAAGCTTACTAAATCTAGTCGGACATAGCGCCAAAGCTTACCAAAGCTTAGTCAGACCTAGCACCAGAACATGACGGACCTAGCAAAAATAAGTCGGACCTAGACAAAGCAAGTCAGACTTTATGTTGGACCTTGCCGGAGCTACCCAAAACAAGTCGGACCTATTATCAGACCTTGCTGGAGCTCGAACCTAAAGTTGAACCTTGTAGAAAAAGGTGTTTTGGTGATATTCAAAACTTTTATTGTCATAGCCAATGTATTCAGCACACATAGGTCTCACACTAATAATGTGAGGGTCCAGGTTGCTCATGTCTAGGAGCACGTCTATCATGATAGTTTTAAACACACTCTAGAGAGGTTGTACAACTTTACCCAAAAGTTCGTGATTTCATCTCCTTTCGATGACTATAGAATGTCCATTATGCCATCTCACATTTCCTTAGGTGTGTGGCCAAGAGATCACTAAATAGCCTTTACAAAGTGACTACCAGCATATTTAGACCCCATTGAGGTTTCACCGGTGGTGATGTCTCCAACTGAGCAGATCCAACCAAGGGCCCACTCTTGAGCCATTCGGATCCCAGGGTAGTCCCACCAATATCTACAAACCCATACGACTACCCATTCCCTAAGCATTCTTAATGGTCCAAATAGTACTGGCAAAACACTAATTAGTCAGCTAAGCCGCACCCATACTTAGCCCTGTGGTGGCACTGTAAATCCTAGATGGTTGCTCCATGAACCGGGTCTTGGATCTAAAGCAAGCAAAACCACAAAAACAGTCCAACCCATTCCACATAACCAGCTTGCTCAGATCCCTAGGCACCATGTTGCTAAAGGGTCATTAATATAAATTCTCATCATTCATGTGTTCGATAGTTCATAATTAGGCATTATAGTTGATTCCCAAATCCAATTGAGCATTGCAAAGAAAAATGTGTAAAATACGCTTCTCGACTCTCTACATTGTATTCAAGCTACAAGGGTCGTCATACAAAACTAGTAAACTCCTACAATTGGGTTTCCCATCAATTTCAACACAAGCATGCAATTTTGCAAACAAAGCCTTCAAAAGAAGATCAATATGGTCAAGGACACATGCCTTGCTCCTGAGCTTGATTTGGATCAAGGGCTTAAAACTCAGGTTCTGCAGGTCCTCAAATACACCCTCTCTAGAAACACCTTCGATTCTGAGCGACAAACATGCAAGACACACAATACAATCAAATAATGCTCATATAGTACTCAATATGCCATGATATGCATGATTAATGCAATTGTGTTGTAAAACTTGTTAATGAGTTGCTATTAATGTTTACTAACTAGTTATAATAGTTTTTAACAAGTTTGGACAAGTTTGGAATTTATTTGAGTCAAATTGGAATTAATTCAGCACCAAACAGGTTCAGATATCGGACTAGTCCGGTTTCAGGGGCCGACTAGTCCGCCCTGATCAGAACTGAAATTTAGGATTTTCTTGATCTGTGAGAATTGGGGTTGAGTTTGCATGAAAACTTGAATGTAGAGGTTGTCCCATGTGTTTAGAGATCCAAAGATCAAGAATTGGTTGCAACACTTGGACCTAGACGATTAGGGCTTTGTGAAGATGAGTTGATGAATATTTTGGATGAAGAACGTCAATTGTCGAAAAGTTGAAGGAGATTGAACTTGATTGCCCCTTCTCCCTCTTATCCTCCTTCTCCTTGCTGCTGGACTTGATCTTGATGTCGGCAACAAGGAAAAAGTGGCAGCAAATGGTTTTCAACATAATGGAGAGGTGAGGGTATTGGGTTATTTATATAGAGGTGGAGAATTAGGGTTTTGGGGTGAATTCCAAGTTGTCGAAGCGTACGAACCACACTTCCCCCGGTACTACTAAATTGTCGCCCGCGGAGGTTGCTTGATCGGTTTGGGCGCACAGAGATTCTAGACAAGATGATGACACAGATGTTTTACGTGGTTCAGGCCGCCTAAGCGTAATACCCTACTCCACGGGGTGTGTGTTGTTGTATTCGGGATTCACTGGTGCTTGCTTGTGTATGAGCTTGGTTGTCTGTATCGCGCAGCTTAGTCCCTTTTATAGACCAAGGGATGGTTGTTACATCAATTGCCTGGCCCGACATGTGGCCCTAGCGGTTAAATTGCCTAATACACAATTTAAGTGTCTTTAAACACCGTAATTATGAGATAACGCGCCTTAATGGCAGCGTTACCGATATTAAGGGTCTTGTGATCGTGCGTCATTAATATTTTATTAATGGCACACAATCAGGCCTTGTAACTGTAGCAATAACTGTCCCTTGAAGGTTCGAGCCGTTGGAGATCTCTCTGTCTTCCGTTGAAGTCCTAGCTCCAGGGGTTTGACACATGGCGGCTCCAGAGCTTCCATTGTGGGGAGGCAGGTCCGGAGCCACAATACACGTGGTAGCACCAGAGCTTTCTGCTACCGGGGTTAGGTTCGGGGTCACTGAGCACGTGGCAGGGTCGGAGCCTCCCTATGACGGGTGTTGGGTCCGGCCTTGTGATACATGTGTCGGTGTCGGAGCTACCAAATGTGGGAGGCGGGTCCAGTACCGTTCAACACGTGTGGCCTTCAGAGGTCTTCAACTTGAATGGGGAGAACTCCTTAGCTTTTCTTTCTATATCATGGGGAACCTGGTACGCAGGGTACCGATAGTGGCCCCCGAGCCCACCTTTGGGAGAAATCCTTTGGGTTAAGTTATTCTACCAGAGGTGGGGCCATCTTAAATTCTTGCGCCACGGCCATCGCCACATGGCTTGTTTTCAATGTGGCGGATGAGATCTTTGTGTGCGGATCTCACACAATTGAAGGTCGCCTGTTCCCAATACGAAACCGTATTGGTTCCGAGCGCCTTGTCAGGCTGCCGCCATCGGGCTCCCGCCACCCATCATGACAACGGTTCGCCTGGGGTAATAACCTCGACTTTCTCGTCGGGGTGTCCCCGGGCCCTTTCGACATTGACGGGGTAGATTTTTGAGAGCTTAACCTCGGTCCCATTGCAGTTTCCATCCAAGCATTGCAGAGGCTTACTCAAGAGGAAAAGCCTGCACAGTTTGATGACTCTTCATGCTTCCAATCGAACTTGCGCTCAAAGCCTCTCAACCCCCGCATAGCCTTCCAACTTTCACTCCACTTTGCCGCGATGGAGTTGGGTCTTCCCCGCAGCAAGGTCAAGACCAAGGAGAAGATGGCGAGTGTCCGGACCTAAATGGGTTGGTCCAACGACTCCTGCAACGAGGACATCTGCTTCGGCGAGCTCCCCTTCAAGAAGGAGCGCGCCGGAGATATGATGTACTTCTCGGCGTACGCCATGGTGGTTCTGATCCTGCCCTTCTCAAGCTTCCTCTTGATGCTGCTAGACTTCTATGGCCTCCAGCTTTATCATATCAGCCCCCACTCCCTCTTGTTATTGGCAACCTTCACCCACTTCTATGAGATGTGGGTGGGCGTGCCTCCCTGCATCGGTTTGTTCCAAACCTTCTTCACGGTCCACACCGCCGGCAAGGGGACGGAGCTCATCGGCTTCTACTATTTCATGAAACGGATGAATTGCCCCTTCAAGTACTTGAAGTCCTTCCCCTCTTGCAAGTGGGATGTTTGGAAGAAGTATTGGGTGATCATCACTGTGGGGGAGCATGAGAAGCTGGTGCTGCCCAAGGGCCTATCCAATGTCCACACCGATGCCTGGAACGTAGTTCCGGAGCTATCGAATGCGTACAAGCCTATCCTGGAAAGGATCAAAGAATGCATTGAGGGATGAGTGACCCCCCCCCCCCCCCCCAAATGGTCTTCTGCAATTTCTTGGTGAACAGGTGGGCACCACTGAAGACTAGGGAACATCCCGCATGGGCGTTCAATAGCGAGATGGATCATTACCGAATTGAAGTTGGTTTGAACACCAACTTCGATGATGAAGTTTTGAATATCCATCTCAAAAAGATTCAAAATGGAGGTGTCTACCATGACGTTGTGACTCTGCTAGTTGCCTTCCTGCCTCTGAACATGGTTCCGGAGGTCCGTAGGGAGATTCAGAGGAGAATGCCGGCATTGGATGACCTGGGCATGGTAGAGAGGCACCCTGTCTCTGGGGTTACAATCCCCAGAGATTCTAAGAGGATGACTGCCCTTACTGCGAGCCGGAGGGTCGATGATGTCGGTAAGGGCAAGGGTAAAGTCAAGGAACGGTCTGAATCTTCTAGCCGCAAGAGGAAGTTGAGGCATGTTGACGGGAGCCCCATCGGGTCTGCTCCAACTTCAACGGCCCCTTCTCCCTGGCGAAGGAGACCTTTGGTGACCACGCCTGCTTCGATGCCAGCGCCCTCGAGGGACTCAATCTCCGGCAGGTCAACTTCACCTCCGGTGTCGCTTGTGAGCAATGGGTCCAGAGGTCCATCCCAGCCAAGGGGGTTCCGGCTGAGAATACTCCAGTTGCTGCAGATGGCCCCCGACCAAGGTCCAAAGTTACAATCTCACCAAGTTTGATGGGCACCGACTCTGGGCCTCAGAAGAAGAGATTTCGCGGCAGTTGGGACGGTAGCATCTACAGGTAAGCGTCGTAAACTTACCTTGAAATGCTAATCTTGTTTTTATTATGTTTTTGATCTTCTCGACCTTTTGTTCCCAGGGTGTCGAGAAAAAAGTCTGAGGCTTCGGCATCCGCTACAGCGATTGGAGCTGTGCATGCTGAAGCTCTGGTTTCAACCATTGAGCCTCCCCAGGTGGTGGCAAAAGACACGATAGCTCCGGCGCCAGCTGTCGTGGACTTGGATCCAGAAGAGATGCCAGAAGCTCCCGTGGTAGTGCTAGACCACGAGAAAGAAGTTTTTGATGATGCACCACCAGCTAGAGTGCCAGAGACTAGTGCTCTAATGCAGGAGTCAGAAGCTCCGGCACATGAGACGGAGGTACCCGAGACTCCGGCGCCTTTGCCAGAAGTGGCTGAAGATCCAGCGATTGAGCCGGAGATGCCCGAAGCTCCACCCTCTGTGCCGGAGATAGTTGAAGCTCCGGCTACTGAGCTGGAAGTGCCTGAAGCTCCGGCAGCTGAGCCGGAGGTGGTTGATGTACCGGCGCTAGAGCCGGCGGTGGAAGTGGCTTCGGACGAAGCTCCAATGACAGCTCCCGAGGTAATTTCTCCGAAGGTGTCCATTCCCGAGATGGAACATCCTGAAGAAGCGGCGGCAGGCTCTCCACCCGCGGAGCCAGCATGTGGGGACCGGAGTCCACACATCCGAGGATCTCATTGGGTGGTGCCGTGCGATGCGGCACCTAACAGCACACACAAAAAGGATACCAAAACATATAAAGTTTTCATTTCATAATAAGAAGAGTTTACAAAAGAGTGTACAACAAGGGTACACACGCAGCGGAGAATACATACTCAAAATCTCACCTAACTAAGCAGGAGAGAAGACGTCCATGCCCTAGGACGATTCTCACTAGCAACACGAAGAACATACAGCAGCGGCGTGGCTCACATGAGATTTATCTCGACACCTCGAGTCTCATGTACAACCTGAACAGCAGAAATAAAACTAATACCTGCAAAAATCGTTAAAGCGAAAACGTGAGCATAAGGCTCAGCAAGACTTAACCGTCTCACTAGACATATGCAAGGGGACACTAAACATAGGTAAGGAATAGCATAAATGGACTCTCCTACAAGTGGATCCTTATAATCAAGTTTTAAGTAGCAAATGACATTCTCCGAGCACGGCACATCATGGGCTCCACAATCAAACAAGAAACGCTTTACCGATGATATGACATGCCCAAAGCACATAATGCTATTACAGCTAAAGTATGGGGAAACTGTAAACTTTTAATTGTACTATCTCTAAATCATACAAGGTTGCAAAGTAATTATAATTCAATACAATATGATTTTCTGGCTTCTTTAGTGTTTACTATGTCACCGCTCAGTGAACAAGTGGTACTCTATTACTGCGAGGGACAGTGATTGCAATCAGGACACACCCGGACAACACGACACATACGTCGTTCGGAAGTGTCAGCGAGCACACCCGTACCTACATAACACTTCAGTACTAGGCGTATATGGCAACCTTTCGCAAGACACTCAAATGCCGAACCGGTCGATCCGTCACGGGCAGGAGGTCCCTGCGTGGGGCGTACTCTGACGTGCCCACCAGCGGATTTACACCTTGCTACCCTCAACCCACACCTATAAAACGGAACGGTATGCCTCGACACCCAAGTGACCAAGCTACGTCAATTTATTGGATTCCATATGTCCATTATGTTGCCGGTACAATTCAAGCTTGTCCGAAGGGGCCGCATACGGATGGGCCTTAATCGACACAGGCAGGGCTATGCGACCGAGACTCAATTCTCGCCGCTTCCTATCCATTCCATGCCCGGTCTCAGTTTCATTACATTATGTCATTTTCTATCTAACCAATCCTGTGAGATATGTCCTACATCTCTCGCGAGTAGATCCCAACTACTCGACTTCTACCAGATTTCCTATGCATTAGCAAAGCAGTTACTATAGGTCAAACTGTAACTCGTTCCAACCAATCCATGGGATTTTTGGTCATGCAAGTGGAGTATCAATCACCCTATACGTAATTCACATATCAAACTTATGACGTAAGGTGATAAAGACTGTAAAAACTCTGTAAAGCTTTTAAATGTAAACCGGGGCTTGCCTTAGTTTGCGACTGAACAAATGTCAATTGTTAGGGCTTGATCTTCCTCCGGAGGACCTGCCATGGAACCTCAGTGGAAACACCTTGGCCTTCTCCTCCAAGTGAAGCTTCTTGTCGATCACCTATCAGCACGTTCCTATCGACATGATATGCATATAAGTAATTAAGTAATTAAGTAATTTAAGAAAAGACTCCACAGGGTTGTTGAAACTCTAAGAATGAGGAGTTCAACTAGGAAGGACAAATATGCCTTTGTTGTGTGAATGAACAAAGGATGAAGTCAAGTGGTCATAGTAGTATCGAGATGTGAATTGAAAGGTGCAATGTAAGCACACATTGCAACTTGGCATTCAACACTCGACGCTATGCCACTCAAGGACGATACAGCTGAATGGTGTGAAAGTGTTGGACTGGTAGGGTAAGGATGACCTAAGAGTCAAGGTGGCATAGTAGTGTCTAGATAAGCACTCAAAGGTGCAATGTAATGACACATCGCAATTTAACACTCGACACTTGGAGCTATGCCGCACAAAGAGTGATAAGGTAGAATGGTGAAGAAGTATTACTGGACTGTGTGATGTAAGGAAGACTAAGCGATCAAGATGGAGCATTGAAAGCTTAAGGAATGAGTGAACTGTGCAACAAGAGGTTGTGACTTAGAAGTCGACCAATGAAGTTACACAAACTCATTAAGGAGTAAACCTAATTACGGGACAAGTGTGGTCGTATGGTCCTGATAAGGATGAACCAGGGTGAAACCCTAGCGACACTTGGGAGTGAAGTGAGGTCAACATTCTTTGGACTTAAGACATCATAACGAGCCTTGTTAACCTGACGTGAATACCGAGACAACGTTCAAATGACCTTTAGGTAAAGTAGTTTCTACGGCAAGCTTCTCGAGCATTGTTCAAGTGCTTACGTGACACTATTTCAGTGTCCTTTGCAAGATTGTCCAGATGAGCTCGGTGAACTCCTAGAACTCGAACATGATGCGAGACCTTGTCGTGACGGTCATGCTTCGCCATCTCGAGAAGATCGTCTTAGTGGCGTCCACAACAACCCGGGCTCATCAAAAGGGGTGAGCGGAATCTCGAACACCACCTTGTGAGTCTTAAGGCTAGTGATGTCGACTCGGTTGTTGATAAGCGACTCGACGAACCTGCCGTCAATGAAATGGCACACCTAGTTAACCAATCCTGTGATCGGCTACGGAACATCCTCGACACAACCAATGAACTCTTATCCAAGGTTCCACTTGGACTAGTTCTCCTCGTCGGTCGCAACGTTCTCGCAGTATTCTACCATAGGTCATCGGTGGTCACCAATACACTCGGTTTGACCTAGAAGGCATTTCATCTAGCATCTAGGCTACACCTAGGACTCGACGAGTCTCGCCTAAACGATTGTCGACCGTTGTGTCGTGGTTGTGTTTCAGCATCATGTACGTTACAGGCATCCTTCATCTCGATGCCAGGACACGATGATGGCTCGGAACGTCACGACGACGTCATATGGTCAACGACGTCGACGCGGCTCATGGTGGAGCATCACGAGCACGCACAGATAGGCCAACGTGATATAAACGATAAAGGAGGTCAACTTAGGGACTCCTATAGGAATGATATCAATGCGGAAACTGGATGTACGACTTGACGACACATGAGTAACCTTAGCGATCACGACGAACGGACGTCGGTGACATCAAGCAAGGTATTTCAGGGTAAGGCTCACCTTGTATGCATTTCGCCGAACATCTTGGTGTGTACTAGAGTTCCATCGCGTCATCACCATTCAAAGGGTATCTTGGCACATGTACTTGTCAATTGCCACCCCAGAATAGACCTGCATCCATAGACCAGCATTGAACGGCAACACACTTAGTTTCGCCTTGTAACCATTTCATCGAACACCTTGGCTGCAGCTCTGTCCCAACTAATCTTTGCACAAATCAGAGCTAACCTTGAGCCAGTTGTCGATACCATGGTGTCAAAGGTGTGTTCCTGCATATCCTTCATCACACCCATTACTCGCCTTGCTTCCAGGACATAGCCACGGCGCGGAACGCAGACATGGCGTCATGGTGAGCGGCAGAGAGAGTCGGCGGACGGCGTTGACAAGAGGAACGGGGTTGCCGCGGCTTGGCGTGGCGAGGTGCTGCAGCGAGCTGCAAGGAACACGGCGAGCGGCGGCTTGGAGTGGCCATGGCCATGGCACATGGGCTGGAACGGCGCTCGCAAGTGCGGCTGAGGGGCTGCACAGGAGCAGGGCGGCGGCAAGGGAGGCGCTGCGGTCGAAGGCAGCAGGGGAGAGCACGGCGTCGGCGTGGGGTGGTGCCGGTGAGGAGACAGAGCCCAGGGCGAGGTGCAGCCGGGGAGACGAGGAGGCGACCGGTGGGGGAGCTGCGCTGGCCAGCGGCAAGGCGGCTGGGCGATGCGGGCCAGCGGGGGCGCGCGGCTCGGGGACAGCGCCGGAGGCAGGCGCTGGCGGCGGGAGCCGCTGGCCGGGGGACGAGGCGGCGGTGAGCGCGCCGTCGGGAGCGTCGTGGGCGACGAGGAGGCGGCCGGCGTGGGGCGCGGACGCGGAGCGACGCCACGGTGGCCAGGAGATGGAGCGCCGGCGTGAGCGGTGCTTGGGGGCGGCTCGGCAGGGAGGAGCTGGGGCGCGGCGCTGCTGGGACCAGAGGCAGTGCGGCGACGGGGCGGCTCGACCCGGCGGCGAAGCGGCGCCAGGGAGGAGACGAGGAGGCGCGCTCGAGCAGGGGAAGGCCAGCGGCCGACGGAAGGAGCAGGCGGCCGTCGCCGTGGCTGGGCGCTAGCGGGCCGAGGCGGCCGGCGGCGTGTGGGGCGGGCGAGCGGCATACGGCGGCGCGGCCTGGGAGAGGAAGCGGAGCGGGAGGTGACGAGCGCGAAGATGAGGACCGAGAGGGTCGGCTCAGCGCGGTGATAAGGACCGGGAACGTCGCGGTGGCCATCGCGGTGGCACATGCACGCGGTCGCGTGGAGGCAGGGGAGGAGAGAGGAAGCCGGTGCCGACCTGCCAGGTGGGGACCACCTGTGGGACCCACTTCCCTCTTCTTCTTTCCAAAATTCAAATAGGCTAGCAAACATGCTTCAAAAATAGTCAACTTTGGCCCAGTGACTAAATAAAATGTGGAGAATTTTATGGTGCAATCAGATTTCAAAACTGAGCAAGTTGAATTTGAACTCAGATTTGAATTTGAATTCAAGTGGTGATACTTGACCCAAGGAAATAAATAGTAGATTAGGTTCAAAAATCCTGAAACTTTGAAGTTAACCTTTTTGAACCATAAGGGACCTCAGGAAAAATTTGGAGTTGATTTGGACAAGGTTGAGCACAAAGTTTAAATTTAAAGTCGACGTTGATTGAACTCTCAGTACGTGTCCAATAAATGGAAAACGTGCTTCAAAAATTTTGAAACTTTACCGAGAGTCTAATTGGAATATTAGAAGGTCATGGAAAAATTTACGGCATGAGATTTGAATATTTTTGAATGTCCCATTTTAGGGTTGAAATAATTCCTATTAAGATTTTAAGTTTTTAACAAGTCCATATTTGTAGTGAACATGGGTTAACGCACGTGATACATGTGAGTTTGGATTTCTAAGTTCATTTTCAAAAATTTTTAAGTTCACATTTTTACATTTTTGTTCTTCCGAAAAGCGGGCTTTTACAATCCTTCCCCCTTAAAGGAATCTCGTCCCGAGATTCTAAGGAAGAGAGAAAGTTAGGCCGAGTTGTTGATGAGACAACCATCTCCTGGCATGTGATTGGAGAAAGAGACTCTTCGTCTTCTTATTGCATCTATGGTTTGGATGCTCGGCGTGACTGGGATCACACCGTAAAGTTTGTAGCTTAGAAAGCTATATTGATAATTTGGGGTCTTCTTCTTTTCGTCAAAAGGAAGTAAGCTTCTGCATTGGAGGACTTTAGAACTCTAAGATAGTTAGGTGTTCTTAACTCTGGGTGTTTCTCTTACGAAGACTTTGCTGCCCTGGTCTTGTGGCTAAAGCAATGTCACCATCCATTACGAATCAAGGAGTTCCAAGACCTGATAATTAACTGATAACCTCGCGAAAAGAAAGATGCAGAGTTTTAGCGAGGTCGAGAAGTCCATAGGAAGCTCCTCGCAACTAGAAACAATCAGTTTCCAGGACTCAAGTTGATTTGAGTTTCAACGGGTCAAGGACAAAGGCTCAACTTTGTTTTGGTCACAAGGTGTTAAGTGGTTTCCCTTGTGCCACTCAAGATAATGAAACAAGTCGAAGGCGTTGCGAATGAAAAAGTTGATCACAACTCAAAATTGTGAGACACAACGTAGGTATTTGAATGGGGTCATATATTCTTGCTCAAAACTCATTAGTAATTACGTTTCATGATGCATCACAAGTGGAATAATTTTATGCATTAATGATGCAACGCTGGCCAGCTAGAAATGTAGACGGTATGATGCATTCATTATTATGCTTTGAGCAAAAATAGGTAGGACAATCCAAACACAGTCAGAAGTATCCCAAATACAGGAGGATTGAATAAACTTGGTCATGAAAGGCGCTAGACAAGACTTGCTACTTTCATATCTCGACCAAGTTCGATGGTTTCAAGGTAAAAGTATTAGCAAGGAATGGTGAGGTTCATCTCAAGGCAACGGAGTGTACAAAATGGAGCAAAGTGATTGAACTTTTTGTTGATCGGAAGTTCCCTAAAGCTTGTTAATCATAACTTACAGGTAGTTGTGTAGTTTTCTTAAAGTACTATGTCTACCCCTTAAAAGGTGCAGTAGGGTTGCCTTCAGAAGTGGCAAAGAGAGTAACCTTTGAAGAGTAAGGTTCTCCTCACTTCCGTAGGTTGCACTAAGTGGTTGACAAGGTACTGTGCTAGGCACGACCTTGGTTAGTAATCCACGTTCTTGCTAAAGAATTTCCAGCTCATACTACTCACTTATGGCTTCTTGTCTCAAAGACTGAAGCAAAGGAGTGGTTTAGCGTGAAGAATCAACTGACTTCTTTAACTCGATGATCGAGTTCCACAAGAAACGGGGTTCAAGGTAATCCGTTACTTAAGCTTCGCATTTACTTAATGAGTCAATGTTGTACTCGGTCCTACTTACTTGAGCATTGCTCCCAGCACGTTGGTTCGGTGTCGATGTACCTTGGTATGACACCTAGGTGAACGTAACACTTCAATTACTAGATGAACTCCTTCCCCCTTAAGATTCAAGCTAGGTGAGCAAGAAACTTACTCCAAGCAATATTTATGGGGAGGGTCGTCCAACTAAGGGAAGTGTCGTACATGCTCAATGCACAATTAAAGTGTGAGATGCAAGGTTGCATAGTCAAAACACTAGCATGTGCATCCGAGCAAAAAGGGATTTGACTTAGTGTAATACTCAACTCTAAAGGCAAATATTGTTGGGTCGCAACACCTGGGATGTTATGGAACTCCTCGAGTTGAACTCGAGAACCAAATCCATAAACACCCTAAAGGGTCATCACCCGATTAAATTCTGGTGGAGGATGAACAGCTTGGACGCAACTTAGATTTTGGCCAAGTAAATGGCAAAATCATATCTTGATGTGAACAACAAAGTTAAAGTACACTTCAAGACCTTTCTAAAAAGTATTGGTTTGACTCTAGATCATCTCTGGTTTGCAAGTTATGCAATTTTAAAGTTAGCAGATTTCTCTGCACTTTCAGCAGAATCTGCTTAAACAGTAGCAGTTTTGATCTAAAGTTTTCAGGCTGTTCTGATGGAAATCTGGAAATATTCTTATTTACAAAGTTGTAGCCAATGTAATAAGATTTCCATAATGTACTTACTTGTCTTCATATCAGCTCTAGCTCAAAAGATATGAATTTTTGAAGTTAGGTAAAATTTCAGTATTCAGAACTGAATTCAGTTCAGATTGACCACTCTGTATTAAAACTCGATTTGGAAAAGGTAGATGACCGATTCAGGTCTGGAGCCAATTGCAAAAATTGTAGCTGACTCTCTAAACTCTCCAACGGTTACTCGCGTGACACTATTGGATCAAGGGTCTGCGAGTTATGGATTAAATTCAGAGGTGTACAGATTGCTGTCCAGTTTGGGTATGCCTGGACAGTCTCTGCGATTATCCAAATTTCACCCATTTAGAAAAGGATTCTGGTCTGGTGCTGAACAGAAAACATGTAGAGGACTTCCAAACCTTTCTAAATAGTATTTACTTGCCCTCGTAGCATTTCTGGTTGAGAAGATACGGCATTTGCAAGTTGACAATTTTTCTGAAAATTTGGACAGCACCTCCTTTGTTTAAGGCTGATTTTGTCCACAAATTTCAGATATACAAACATCAATATTTGCAAAAGTAATACATAGAAAACATGTTGCATACATTCTCAAGATTCCAGAAATCTAAAATACGAATCCATTCGACAATTCTACTAGGAATTATAATCGAAACAGCAACTGAATAGGTAACGGTCCATATTCTGAACTGTTTCGACACCTTAAACGATACTTCAATTTAGACTTGGTTATTGCGAGTTTTAGCCTTCGTGTTGATTAGGAAGTTGGTAGAGGACTATTTAAGCTTTCCAGGCATGTATAAACATGCATAGTTTGCATTTCTAGTTTAAGAGTTATGTCCGTTCAAAGTTCAGAATTTTTCCGACTGTTTCAGATAGCACCTATATAAATGTATTATCTTCAACTCTGTTTTCTAATTAGTTATAAGCTGAATTTGAGGTATCACTGAATAACAAAGTTGTAGAATAGCTTTTCCACTTTCCAGAAATGTATCATAATGGAATAGAAGAGCTTTCTTCAAGGAATTATGACAAAAGTTCAGATACTGTCTTGTACAGTTTCAGAACAGCAGCTGCAGTGGTTATGGTGCATTTTCATCACCATAAAAGCATCTTTTGGCTTGGAGGTCAATAGGAAACTATTAGAAGACTTCAAAAGCTTTTCAAAAAGAATTCACTTGCCTCCAAAGCCCTCCAGGTTGAAGAGATATGGAATTTCAAAGTGAGGTCCATTCTGTTCGAAAACAGAACTCACCGGCTTCGAAACACAAGAATTTGGAAACAAACTCAAATTTTGAAACTTAGCTCAAAAATCAAGTCCGATGGCTAGAACTTGATTCACAACTAATCATTTCCTTTAGAACTAAATGGAATCTTAAAAGGGACTTGACGACCTTCTTATCCATAGCATATCACTATGGATCTTCAAACTTAACCAAAGTCTTACTCCGGCGAAGTCGAGCTAAACTCTCGCCAGGAGCAAAGGACTTTGGTTCACCTACTCTTGAAAAGAAACATTTTACTTTGTCCACAAGATATCAGCAACTGATACTTGGACTTAATATGAATATGAAGCCATTTCTCTCGTGGGGGATGGTCAAAGTATCAATTGTGATACTGACGGTACTACGTGCCTTACCAAAAGAAAAGTCTAACCCGGTATATCCGGATACGTCTATAGGTGGTCCTAATATCGATCACTCGCAAACGTATTCTACACGGGTTGCTACCGGAGTTAGTGTACCTGCAGAAGACAAACAATCCCCTTTCACACCTTCACACCTCAAGGGCGGCACGGGGAAACACGACAGGCAATCACAATAAGATATAATTAAAAGTAAATGCATACGACTCTGGCGTGAGTCGTCCTCGAGTGAGGCCATGTCTCGAGGTACATGGCTGTAAATACGTCTGTACAGCAAAGACTCCCGTACGATCCGGCTTATACACGCTCGGGCATACGTGTTTCGCATGATCCCATAGAACATGAATGGTTCTAGAGATGCATACTATCGGGTTATACACCACCCGACGGGGGCTCCCACTAATTTTTGTGTCACGCTGGGGTACCGCGTGTCATATGTTCTCAGAAACATGGAAAGTTTCAGAGACTCATATTGACTTTCCGTGCTAAGCCACGGAAATTTCACATACCATATCTCGTATGCAGAGTTTACCGAGATTGATCCGCTCTCGGCGGCGTACCTTACCTCTTACCTTGAAGACGGAGCGTCGTTACGGAATAATATAACAAGTTAGTTCACCACCTTTATAACCAGTGGCGAAGCTAGGATGAAAAATACCCTGGTGCACAGCCTCAAAATTGATGAAAATAAATATCATTATCAAATAATTATCTTTTAATTAGGCTTGCACATTGGTTTGGACCCTGGTGCCAGTGCACCAGGGTGGGTCAACGTGGCTTCGCCACTGTTTATAACTTATACTAGTAATAGTCCTTAATGGGCATATAGCTAATCCTCACTCGACTACTTCGGAGTTTTTTTTTTAAAATAGGCTCTTTTTCGAGCGTGCTATTCCCAATGAAGCTCTGATACCATGTCTGTGGGGACCGGAGTCCACACATCCGAGGATCTCATTGGGTGGTGCCGTGCGATGCGGCACCTAACAGCACACACAAAAAGGATACCAAAACATATAAAGTTTTCATTTCATAATAAGAAGAGTTTACAAAAGAGTGTACAACAAGGGTACACACGCAGCGGAGAATACATACTCAAAATCTCACCTAACTAAGCAGGAGAGAAGACGTCCATGCCCTAGGACGATTCTCACTAGCAACACGAAGAACATACAGCAGCGGCGTGGCTCACATGAGATTTATCTCGACACCTCGAGTCTCATGTACAACCTGAACAACAGAAATAAAACTAATACCTGCAAAAATCGTTAAAGCGCAAACGTGAGCATAAGGCTCAGCAAGACTTAACCGTCTCACTAGACATATGCAAGGGGACACTAAACATAGGTAAGGAATAGCATAAATGGACTCGCCTACAAGTGGATCCTTATAATCAAGTTTTAAGTAGCAAATGACATTCTCCGAGCACGGCACATCATGGGCTCCACAATCAAACAAGAAACGCTTTACCGATGATATGACATGCCCAAAGCACATAATGCTATTACAGCTAAAGTATGGGGAAACTGTAAACTTTTAATTGTACTATCTCTAAATCATACAAGGTTGCAAAGTAATTATAATTCAATACAATATGATTTTCTGGCTTCTTTAGTATTTACTACGTCACCGCTCAGTGAACAAGTGGTACTCTATTGCTGCGAGGGACAGTGATTGCAATCAGGACACACCCGGACAACTCGACACATACGTCGTTCGGAAGTGTCAGCGAGCACACCCGTACCTACATAACACTTCAGTACTAGGCGTATATGGCAACCTTTCGCAAGACACTCAAATGCCGAACCGGTCGATCCGTCACGGGCAGGAGGTCCCTGCGTGGGGCGTACTCTGACGTGCCCACCAGCGGATTTACACCTTGCTACCCTCAACCCACACCTATAAAACGGAACGGTATGCCTCGACACCCAAGTGACCAAGCTACGTCAATTTATTGGATTCCATATGTCCATTATGTTGCCGGTACAATTCAAGCTTGTCCGAAGGGGCCGCATACGGACGGGCCTTAATCGACACAGGCAGGGCTATGCGAACGAGACTCAATTCTCGCCGCTTCCTATCCATTCCATGCCCGGTCTCAGTTTCATTACATTATGTCATTTTCTATCTAACCAATCCTGTGAGATATGTCCTACATCTCTCGCGAGTAGATCCCAACTACTCGACTTCTACCGGATTTCCTATGCATTAGCAAAGCAGTTACTATAGGTCAAACTGTAACTCGTTCCAACCAATCCATGGGATTTTTGGTCATGCAAGTGGAGTATCAATCACCCTATACGTAATGCACATATCAAACTTATGACGTAAGGTGATAAAGACTGTAAAAACTCTGTAAAGCTCTTAAATGTAAACCGGGGCTTGCCTTAGTTTGCGACTGAACAAATGTCAATTGTTAGGGCTTGATATTCCTCCGGAGGACCTGCCATGGAACCTCAGTGGAAACACCTTGGCCTTCTCCTCCAAGTGAAGCTTCTTGTCGATCACCTATCAGCACGTTCCTATCGACATGATATGCATATAAGTAATTAAGTAATTAAGTAATTTAAGAAAAGACTCCACGGGGTTGTGTAAACTCTAAGAATGAGGAGTTCGACTAGGAAGGACAAATATGCCTTTGTTGTGTGAATGAACAAAGGATGAAGTCAAGTGGTCATAGTAGTATCGAGATGTGAATTGAAAGGTGCAATGTAAGCACACATTGCAACTTGGCATTCAACACTCGACGCTATGCCACTCAAGGACGATACAGCTGAATGGTGTGAAAGTGTTGGACTGGTAGGGTAAGGATGACCTAAGAGTCAAGGTGGCATAGTAGTGTCGAGATAAGCACTCAAAGGTGCAATGTAATGACACATCGCAATTTAGCACTCGACACTTGGAGCTATGCCGCACAAAGAGTGATAAGGTAGAATGGTGAAGAAGTATTACTGGACTGTGTGATGTAAGGAAGACTAAGCGATCAAGATGGAGCATTGAAAGCTTAAGGCATGAGTGAACTGTGCAACAAGAGGTTGTGACTTAGAAGTCGACCAATGAAGTTACACAAACTCATTAAGGAGTAAACCTAATTACGGGACAAGTGTGGTCGCAGGGTCCTGATAAGGATGAACCAGGGTGAAACCCTAGCGACACTTGGGAGTGAAGTGAGGTCAACATTCTTTGGACTTAAGACATCATAACGAGCCTTGTTAACCTGACGTGAATACCGAGACAACGTTCAAATGACCTTTAGGTAAAGTAGTTTCTACGGCAAGCTTCTCGAGCATTGTTCAAGTGCTTACTTGACACTATTTCAGTGTCCTTTGAAAGATTGTCCAAATGAGCTCGGTGAACTCCTAGAACTCGAACATGATGCGAGACCTTGTCGTGACGGTCATGCTTCGCCATCTCGAGAAGATCGTCTTAGTGGCGTCCACAACAACCCGGGCTCATCAAAGGGGTGAGCAGAATCTCGAACACCACCTTGTGAGTCTTAAGGCTAGTGATGTCGACTCGGTTGTTGATAAGCGACTCGACGAACCTGCCGTCAATGAAATGGCACACCTAGTTAAACAATCCTGTGATCGGCTACGGAACATCATCGACACAACCAATGAACTCTTATCCAAGGTTCCACTTGGACTAGTTCTCCTCGTCGGTCGCAACGTTCTCGCAGTATTCTACCATAGGTCATCGGTGGTCACCAATACACTCGGTTTGACCTAGAAGGCATTTCATCTAGCATCTAGGCTACACCTAGGACTCGACGAGTCTCGCCTTGACCAAACCCTAATTTGGCTAAACGATTGTCGACCGTTGTGTCGTGGTTGTGTTTCAGCATCATGTACGTTACATGCATCCTTCATCTCGATGCCAGGACACGATGATGGCTCGGAACGTCACGACGACGTCATATGGTCAACGACGTCGACGCGGCTCATGGTGGAGCATCACGAGCACGCACGGACAGGCCAACGTGATACAAACGATATAGGAGGTCAACTTAGGGACTCCTATAGGAATGATATCAATGCGGAAACTGGATGTACGACTTGATGACACATGAGTAACCTTAGCGATCACGACGAACGGACGTCGGTGACATCAAGCAAGGTATTTCAGGGTAAGGCTCACCTTGTATGCATTTCGCCGAACATCTTGGTGTGTACTAGAGTTCCATCGCGTCATCACCATTCAAAGGGTATCTTGGCACATGTACTTGTCAATTGCCACCCTAGAATAGACCTGCATCCATAGACCAGCATTGAACGGCAACACACTTAGTTTCGCCTTGTAACCATTTCATCGAACACCTTGGCTGCAGCTCTGTCCCAACTAATCTTTGCACAAATCAGAGCTAACCTTGAGCCAGTTGTCGATACCATGGTGTCAAAGGTGTGTTCCTGCATATCCTTCATCACACCCATTACTCGCCTTGCTTCCAGGACATAGCCACGGCGCGGAACGCAGACATGGCGTCATGGTGAGCGGCAGAGAGAGTCGGCGGACGGCGTTGACAAGAGGAACGCGGTTGCCGCGGCTTGGCGTGGCGAGGTGCTGCAGCGAGCTGCAAGGACCACGGCGAGCGGCGGCTTGGAGTGGCCATGGCCATGGCACATGGGCTGGAACGGCGCTCGCAAGTGCGGCTGAGGGGCTGCACAGGAGCAGGGCGGCGGCAAGGGAGGCGCTGCGATCGAAGGCAGCAGGGGCGAGCACGGCGTCGACGTGGGGTGGTGCCGGTGAGGAGACAGAGCCCAGGGCGAGGTGCAGCCGGGGAGACGACGAGGCGGCCGGTGGGGGAGCTGCGCTGGCCGGCGGCAAGGCGGCTGGGCGATGCGGGCCAGCGGGGGCGCGCGGCTCGGGGACAGCACCGGAGGCAGGCGCTGGCGGCGGGAGCCGGTGGCCGGGGGACGAGGCGGCGGTGAGCGCGCCGTCGGGAGCGTCGTGGGCGACGAGGAGGCGGCCGGCGTGGGGCTCGGACGCGGAGCGACGCCACGGTGGCCAGGAGATGGAGCGCCGGCGTGAGCGGTGCTTGGGGGCGGCTCGGCAGGGAGGAGCTGGGGCGCGGCGCTGCTGGGACCAGAGGCAGTGCGGCGATGGGGCGGCTCGACCCGGCGGCGAAGCGGCGCCAGGGAGGAGACGAGGAGGCGCGCTCGAGCAGGGGAAGGCCGGCGGTCGACGGAAGGAGCAGGCGGCCGTCGCCGTGGCTGGGCGCTAGCGGGCCGAGGCGGCCGGCGGCGTGTGGGGCGGGCGAGCGGCATACGGCGGCGCGGCCTGGGAGAGGAAGAGGAGCGGGAGGTGACGAGCGCGAAGATGAGGACCGAGAGGGTCGGCTCAGCGCGGTGATAAGGACCGGGAACGTCGCGGTGGCCGACGCGGTGGCACATGCACGCGGTCGCGTGGAGGCAGGGGAGGAGAGAGGAAGCCGGTGCCGACCTGCCAGGTGGGGACCACCTGTGGGACCCACTTCCCTCTTCTTCTTTCCAAAATTCAAATAGGCTAGCAAACATGCTTCAAAAATAGTCATCTTTGGCCCAGTGACTAAATAAAATGTGGAGAATTTTATGGTGCAATCAGATTTCAAAACTGAGAAAGTTGAATTTGAACTCAGATTTGAATTTGAATTCAAGTGGTGATACTTGACCCAAGGAAATAAATAGTAGATTAGGTTCAAAAATCCTGAAACTTTGAAGTTAACCTTTTTGAACCATAAGGGACCTCAGGAAAAATTTGGAGTTGATTTGGACAAGGTTGAGCACAAAGTTTAAATTTAAAGTCGACGTTGATTAAACTCTCAGTACGTGTCCAATAAATGGAAAACGTGCTTCAAAAATTTTGAAACTTTACCGAGAGTCTAATTGGAATATTAGAAGGTCATGGAAAAATTTACGGCATGAGATTTGAATATTTTTGAATGTCCCATTTTAGGGTTGAAATAATTCCTATTAAGATTTTAAGTTTTTAACAAGTCCATATTTGTAGTGAACATGGGTTAACGCACGTGATACATGTGAGTTTGGATTTCTAAGTTCATTTTCAAAAATTTTTAAGTTCACATTTTTACATTTTTGTTCTTCCGAAAAGCGGGCTTTTACACAGCAGCTGAAGACCCTGCGACTGGAACTTCGGCGTCAGCCCCGGAGGTAGAAGTTCCCCCAGCAGGGTCTTCCTCAGAAGCGGTCGAGGAACTCCCGGAGGGCGACCCTAATTCCGAAGCTTAGGGAACCACGCTTGTGGTGCAGGACCCTATTTTTGTTCATGAAGACCTTTTGGAACCGGCAGAGATGACCCCAGCAGGTCCGGATCCTATTCCTTTTGTGTTGTCTATTGACAATATCCGCTCGAGCCTCCGACAGGTCCAGCTCGCCTTTGATCATGACAGCAAGGTCCTTGAGGAAGAGCGCCACACCTTGAGGCGTTGGCGCAACAAGCTCCACTTCGAAACCAAGCTTGCACAGACGAGGCTTTGTAGGATCGAAGAGCACGTGAAAATCTACCAGAGGGGGGGGGGGTGAATGGTAGATTTAAATATCTTACACAGCGGAAACAATTAAACCCCAAACCCTTTTGGCAGAAAAATGATCTGCTAAAGAAATCGTGTGTGAGACTAATCTAAACGTGTTTCACCGTGACAAAAGTGATATATATAAAATAGAATCAAGTCACGAAGACAACACAAAAAGAATCACTCAAATCCGTCGAGGAAAACTCAAGTTATGATCGAGAGATCAAACAAAGGTCAATCTGCCCTACCCGAGAAAAACAGTTCTGGAACGCTGCAAAGAAACTCGTGTAGATCATAGACCACAAATCCAATGACCGTGAAATTTTGATATATGATAGATAATCAAGTTGTGAAGACAAACCAAAAAGAATGACGTCAATTTGATCTTTAAAACTCGAGTTATGATAAAACCACCGATGAAAGGTAGTGCTGTCCAGAAACTCGACGAGTAAAACTTGTCTGCAACAAGTCGGATGAACAAGGCACAAAAGTTCCTTCAAACTACGAATATTATTCAATATAACACAAGAGGAACAGCCCCAAAGTCGTACACCACGAGCTCTGGGCTCCCTTGCTTATATAACCAGCCCTTAGGCCTACCCAATATCAACTAGGACTCCAATCCTACTCAGATCACGGATCGTAACTTTCCATAACTGCTCAAGATTCTTCTATACGCAGATAGAAGTAATCTTAAGACTTCCAAACACCTTAGGAACGCATCCCACATTCCTAAACAACTCAAATTCGTGACCCACACGAAATCCTATCATAACCAACTCAATTCTTTCCATATTTGAGTCAAACCCGACTCAGCCGCAGCCTGAGTCCATAACCTAGTCGGTTGAACCTTACCGACCAATTCTATACGTCCACATCACTTCATCACGCCGCGGAACCATGCAGCCACGTCCATGAACTCCTTGCACACGTGCAAACATCTTCCAATGACGTCCACGATACCTTCATATGCATTGTTCTTGATTCAATCATGCTGCGCAACCTCCTGATCAGCTCAACCACAATTCCTCCTGAATTTGGTTGTTGGAACCTCATCTCCTCCCTGAGACTAGTCCAATGGATCCCGTCACCAGCCATGTCTTGAACTCAAGCAACACCTGCACATGAATAGACAACCAATACACACGAGCCCAAGTCCTCGACTTGACTCAAGTTAGTTCCGAACACAACACCTTACGTAAGCACCTCACATAAGCATGTTGCAAAGCATATCAAAACGAAATCATCCATATCAACCAAAACACATCAAAAACTTAGCAAATGAATACTAAGCAATCTTTCCAAGAATATAAAGCAAGTTCAAAACTTTGCGAATGAAAAGCAGAAGTATTGCGGTCAAGTTCCGGACCATCCCACAGCAAGCCGGAGCTTGACCCGGAGCTTACTAGTACAATGAAGCACCTGCCGGAGCTTACCAAAACTAGTAGATCCTAGCACCGGAGCTTACCAAAAACTAGTCAAAACTAGTCAACCCAAAACCAGAGCTAGAGAAAGTACGTCGGAGCTTAGCAAAAGCATGCCGGAGCTATCAAATATATGCCGGAGCTATCAAAGACATGCCGGAGCTAAAGATAAAGCTCACCGGAGCTTACCAAAGCTGGTCGTACCTTACCAAGAAGTCGGACCTAGCATCGAACGTAACCGGAGCTATCCAAACCAAGCCGGACCTACCGTCGGACCTTGTTGTAGCTCAGAGCTAGAGTCGGACCTTGATAAAAAGGTGTTTTGGTGATATTCAAAACTTTTATCATCAAAGCCAAGTGTATTCACTACAAGCCAATGTATTCAGCACACATAGGTCTTACAATCTCCCCCTTGATGAATGCATTGGCAACACCATTTAAAATCCAAACATTGGCTTATTCACATAAAAGTTTTGAAGACAATTTCTCCCCTTTTGTAAATCAAAAGTAAATGAGAAGAAAAATTATCCCATATTATCTCTCCCCCTTTATTATCTCTCCTTATGCACATATTCTCTCTCTCTTCATGCTTATCTCTCCCCCTTTGACAATGTATTCAGCAAGTCATGAGATATAAACAAATTAGCTCTTCCCCTTTAGTTGTTATGAGCATATTATAACATATACATATAAACAAAGCTCATCCAAGTTATACTATCAAGTACCTTACATTATCACATCAATGAAATACATAAAGTAGTGTAAGCCATGCTAGAGATCAAATGTAATTTTCAATTTAATCAAGTTATGATCTCACAAACTTAACTATTTCAAAACCTGAAAACATGACACTAGTTGCCGCATTTTATTATTTTTCAAAGCATAAATTTGGATCATATGATATTTGCAAGAGATTATATGCGCATCTGCCTTATTCTAACCAACCAAGCCAAGCCTATGTCATTTGACAATCAGAAGCTTAAGGACATGGTTTTAGTCATACACAACTTCTTCCAAGTTCATATCTAAGTGCAATGATAAGCCATCTCAAAAGAAGAAGTGCGATGCATGCATATTCTCTTGATCTTTTCTCAATTTATATTTGTTCATAAAAACTCAACATGTGAGTTGATTACTTGATTAATTCTTAATGATTAAAAGCACTGGTGAACATGTAACAAGTTCAAAACAGCAAGAAAGTTCGACCATGACCAGTTTTAGTGTAAGTAATTATTCCAATTACTAGACATGGCAAAAACTACAAAATGTATAATACGAGTAATGTAGTAAGAACTTTCAGCATGTACAAGGAATCACAAAGTCATATATGAATGAAATACTATGCTCATATTATTTTAATTTCAGATTCACAATAGACTTCCCAAGTTTCAAAAACACCCCCTCAATTTAAGCCATGAGGATGCATAACCCCTATTTCACTACGAATGTAACAAAAACGAGTGAAATCCAAAGGTTTTGTAAAAATGTCAGCCAATTGTTGTTCGGTATCTACATGGTGAAGCACAATGTTTCCTTTTTCAACATTATCTCGGACAAAGTGATACCTAATGTCAATGTGCTTAGTTCTAGAATGTTGCACGGGATTTTTAGCAATGCAAATGGCACTAGTGTTATCACAGAATAGTGAAACACTATCTAGATCAACCCCATAGTCCTTAAGTGTTTGAACAATCCAAAGAATTTGTGAGCAAGCACTAGCAGCAGCTACATATTCAGATTCAGCTGTGGATTGTACAACTGAATTTTGTTTTCTAGAGGACCAAGCAACAAGAGAATTACCAAGAAAATGACAAGCACCGAAAGTACTTTTCCTATCAATCCTACAACCCCAAAATCATCATCCGAAAAAGCTTTCAAAGTAACGGTTGAGGTAGAAGGAAGAAAAATGCCAAATTCTTGGGTTCCATGTAAGTACCAGAGAATCCTTTTGACGGCTTGATGATGTGAAACACGTGGGGAAGCTTGAAACCATACACAAAGACATACGCTGAATTGTATGTCCGGTCTTGATGCCGTGAGGTACAAAAGTGATCCGATCATGCTTCTATATTCTTTTTGATTCACAGATTCACCATCTTCATCAAGTTCAAGTGTTGCTGCTGTTCCCATTGGTGTCCGAAGAGGCTTGCTTTTGTCCATGTTGAAGCGCCTTAGGAGGTCTTTGGTATACTTCGTTTGATGCACAAAGGTACCCTCCTTGGTTTGCTTGATTTGCAGCCCCAAAAAGTAAGTGAGTTCACCCATCATACTCATTTCAAATTCGGAACTCATCATTGCTGAAAACTTGGACACAAGATCATGAGAAGCACAACCAAAATAATATCATCCACATACACTTGAACGAATAATGAGTCATTGCCATGTTTAGGCACAAAAAGAGTTTTATCAACATTGCCCATGGTAAACCCCTTTTCAAGTAAGAATGTTTTTAGCCTATCATACCATGCTCTAGGGGCTTGTTTGAGACCGTATAAGGCTTTGGACAGTTTGTAAACATGATTAGAAAAATCTGGATTTTCAAAACCCGGTGGTTGTTTGACATAAACCTCCTCATCTATGTAGCCATTAAGAAAAGCACTTTTAACATCCATTTGATATAGCTTAAAACTTTTAGATGCTGCAAAAGCTAACTAAATTCTTATGGCTTCTAATCTAGCAACAGGAGCAAAGTTTCATCAAAATCTAGACCTTCAACTTGAATGAAACCTTGAGCAACCAACCTAGCCTTATTCCAAACCACAACCCCATACTCACTTTGTTTATTTTTAAATAACCAATTAGTTCCAATTAAAGTGTGACCTTGAGGTGGAGGTACAAGTTTCCAAACATTATTTCTTTCAAAATTTTCTAACTCTTCTTGCATGGCAATAATCCAAGATTCATTAGTGAGTGCGTGTGATATATCTTTGGGTTCAAAAGAAGCAACAAAAGCAGAATGATTATGAGAGTTTGGATCACAAAACATGGATCGTGTGACTCGTTCGTGCAAGCTTCCAATCATCTGTTGTGGGGGATGATCTTTGTAAAACCGTAGGGGAACAAATGTCTCACAAGCTTCTTCTTCTTCATGTTCATCACAAATCGATGAGCTTGTGGCTTGAGGATGATCAGGACCAGCATAGGTGATAGCCGGAGCTTGTTCAATGTCCGGAGCTGGACACGTGTCAACTTCGGAACTACCAGGCAGTATCACTGGCTCTTCTTCATCTTCAAAAATACCCTCCCCCTGAGGATACAGATCTGATCCTGCAACACCGGAGCTAGTACCTGAGCTAGCTTCATCAAAATACACTTCACAAGTCTCCACAATTTTGTTAGTGTCAAGTAAAAGCACACGGTAGCTTCTAGTATGAGATGGATAACCAAGAAACATGCCATCAATGGATCTAGGTTCAAATTTATCAAAATTACCATGTTTCTTAACAAAGCATTTGCAACCAAAGACCCGAAAGTGTGTAACACTAGGCCTATGTCCAAACCGGAGCTCATATGGTGTTTTACCTAGCTTAGCACGCAAGAAAACACGATCTGAGACATAACAATCGGTTGCTAACGCATCAGCCCAAAATTTCCTAGGAGTTTAATATTCATCAAGCATAGTCCTAGCCATCTCAACTAAGGTTCTGTTCTTTCTTTCTACAACACCGTTTTGTTGAGGTACATATGGTGAAGAGAATTGATGATCTATTCTATTGTTAGCACAAAAGTGATCAAAAAATTGATTTTTCAATTCAGTTCCATTATCACTTCTAATTGCTTTTAATGATCCTGGGTGATCAATTGATAATCTAAGAAATAAAGTTCTAAAGTGACTAAAACCTTCATTCTTAGACGCCATAAAGTAAACCCAAGAGTATCTAGAATAATCATCAACAATAACAAGAACATACCATTTACCTCCGAAGTATTGAACACATGAAGGTCCTACGGTGTCAAGATGCAAAAGTTGACATGGTTTAGTTGTCATGATCATTGTGAGAGGAGTATGTGAACCTGCAACCATCTTAGCATGTCTACAAGAATAGCACACAATTTCTTTGTCCCCTTTAAGCTTAGGCAGCCCACGTATGCGATCAAGAGCACTAACACGCGTTAGGTGATCAAAGCCTATGTGACCAAGTCTACGATGCCAAAAATATAAGTCCTTTGAATCATTAGCAACTAGACACCTATGCTTAGAGGAAGACATATCAAAATCAGCTTTAAAAACTCTTCAAAACCGAGACATGTTAAAAATAAGCTCACAATTTGAACCTACAACTTTGCAGCAGTTTTTAGTGAAAATAATTTCTAGATTTTCATCTAGAAATTGTGCAACAGAAAGCAAGTTGTATTTCAAATTTTTGACAAGTTCCACATCCTTCAAAGTGTAGTGATCATTTACTCTAACCGAACCCTTAGAAATTATAGGACTTGAAGAATTATCGGCAAAAGTAACATTCTCTACACGTGACACAAAAGAGAGGGAGAAGAACCAATCTTTGTTACCGATAATGTGGCGTGAGCAACCTGAATCCACAATCCAAATGTTCTCCTTCCTCAAACGTGTAACCTACATAAAAGCATAATACGTCGTTGACTCAATACTGGGGTTAGTCAAAAGGCATTTAGGAATCCAGTACTGAGTCACGCGACGTGCAGCAGGAAAAACATGCGAAAGCTGAGACAAAACAGCAGGTTTATGAGTCAAAGTTTGAGATTTTTTAATCTTGACTACTGACCTATAAGGTGTTACTTGTGTAGCACAAAAATCAGTAGCTCCGGAGGCAAAAACAGAAGGTCCGGAGGTAAACTTTTAATGTTTTTGACTCAAAACAGCAGGTTGTACATTCGGTTTAATGTGTGCAGCAAATTTTGCATGAAAGTTATGAGATCTAGCAACCATTCTTTCCCTTTTCTGTTGTTTAGCTAGTCTATAACAAAAATCTATGACATGACCATCTCTAACACAGAAGGTACAATGAAATTTAACTTTGTGTTCATGTCTAGATGAGCAAGCAATATTTTTATTTGAAACCGAATGAGGCAACACTCCTGCAGATTTGACAACCACTCCTTTTTGTTTAGGAACTGTTTGAATCAAACCACTTCCTAATGACTTTACAATTTTGGGTGGATGTACCTTAGCATGAGCATGAGAATCAAAACCTAAACCAGTTTTATCATTGCAAGACTTGGAAGAATTCAGCAGTAAGTTTAGGTTCTTATTCCCATTACAAAACCGATCTAATGTCCTATGCATGTCATCAAGTTTATTGGACAGATCAAGGCAATTTTCACATGAAGTTTTTCCTTTTAGTTTGCAATTGGAACAAAATTTAACATCATGAGAACGTAAAGCATTGTTCACTATAGAAATTTCATTCATAGCATCCTGTAGTTTCTTATCAAGATCATCACAAGTAGAACAATGCAAATCAATTGTAGAACAAGAAACATCTTTCAAGTTTTTATCATTAAGTGCAGCAAGCTCTTTGTTCTTTTCAATTTCTTACTTAAGTTTATCAAGTGTGGAGGTGTGCGCACTTCTTAATGAGGACAATTGTTCATATATTAAATCACATGAGGGACATGCATCATCACTAGGAATCAAGGTTTTTAAATGATTGATTTCAGATTCTAGTGATTCAATTTTAGCAACACTATCCCTAAGATTTTTGTCCTTTTTCTTAACAATAACAGTGGCACGAGAAATAGCATCACACATTTCTTCGCAAGTAGGACATACCTCTTCATTGTCGCTGTTGTGTTCTGCCTCCTCCATACTTGATCTTGACTTGCCCGCCATGAAGCACAAGTTTGGCAAATCATCTTCATCTTCATCACTTCCAATGTCCACGTCGCTTGAACTGAACTCTTGAAGCGCGGTGATGAAACTGTTGATCATCTTGCGTCCTATGGTACCTTTCTTCTTGTTGTTGGAATTTCCAGAGGAGGTTCGAACCTTGCTTTGTTTTTTTTTCCCGAGTGGTCGGACCTGAAAGGTTAGGGCATTCTATACGAAAGTGTCCTGTTTTACCACATTCAAAACAGCGTTGAGGTCCGGAGCTTCCTCTCCTTCTAGTTCTCACATTTTGCAATGCTTTTGAGAATCTAGTAGAGATGAGTGCCAACTCCTCTTCTGGAAATTCCTCGATCTGCTCCAGGGTTAGTGAGGACAACAAAGCAAGAGTATTGCAGGATGATGATTGGCCGGAGCTAGACATATCATGTTGTGAAACAATTGCAATAGACTTATTGGGGTTCTTACGTGAGATTATGTCAATTTCATGAGTTTTTAACTTGGAATATAGTACATCTAATGTAAGAGAACTCATGACAGTAGATTCACGAATAGATGTGACTTTCATCTCCCAAATTGACATATCTAATGCACTTAGCAATTGCCTAGCATTTTCAGCATCTGAAAAAGTAACATTGACACTACACAAGTTGCTGAGAATCTTATTAAAGCGAGCAAAAAGGTCATCAATAGACTCACCGGGTTACATCTCGAAGCGCATGTATTCTTTCTTGAACATGTCCTGTCTTACCTCTTTGATCGTGTTGGATCCTTCGTGGTAGTCACAAAGTGCTTTCCACACATCGTATGCAGATCGGAGGTGTGCAACACGGTCGAAGTCGCTTTGTGTTAATCCTTGTATGATCAAGTTCCGAGCCTTGTTATTGTTGTCAACATCTCTCAGATTTGTAGCTGGAACTTGATCGTTTGATGGCACTTCGTAAGGCTTGTATACCTTCTCCCATATTTCAAAGCCTTGTGCCTGGATGAAAGCCTCCATGCGTGCCTTCCAAACCTGAAAATCAATACCAGCGAACACACAAGGTTTGGCAGAGTACTCCATGATGATTAGTAAAAAACACGCGCAAATCACAAAGATTAGAGCACCGTGGCTCTGATACCAATTGTAGGATCGAAGAGCACGTGAAAAGCTACTAGAGGGGGGTGAATGGTAGATTTAAAAATCTTACACAGCAGAAACAATTAAACCCCACACCCTTTTGGCAGAAACACGATCTGTTAAAGAAATCGTGTGTGAGACTAATCCAAACGTTTTTCACCGTGAAAAAAGTGATAGATATCAAATAGAATCAAGTCACAAAGACAACACAAAAATAATCACTCAAATCCGTTGAGGAAAACTCAAGTTATGATCGAAAGATCAAACAAAGGTCAATCTGCCCTACCCGAGAAAAACAGTTCTGGAACGCTGCAAAGAAACTCATGTAGATCATAGACCACAAATCCAATGACCGTGAAATTTTGATATATGATAGATAATCAAGTTGTGAAGACAACTCAAAAAGAATCACGTCAATTTGATCTGTAAAACTCGAGTTATGATAAAACCACCGATGAAAGGTAGTGCTGTCCAGAAACCCGATGAGTAAAACTTGTCTGGAACAAGTCGGACGAACAAGGCACAAAAGTTCCTTCAAACTACGAATTTTATTCAATAGAACATAAGAGGAACAGCCCCAAAGTCGTACACCACGAGCTCTGGGCTCTCTTGCTTATATAACCAGCCCTTAGGCCTACCCAATATCAACTAGGACTCCAATCCTACTCAGATCACGAATCGTAACTTTCCATAACTGCTCAAGATTCTTCTATACACAGATAGAAGCAATCTTAAGACTTCCAAACACCTTAGGAACACATCCCACATTCCTAAACAACTCAAATTCGTGACCCACACGAAATCCTATCATAACCAACTCAATTCATTCCAAATTTGAGTCAAACCCGACTCAGCCGCAGCCTGGGTCCATAACCTACTCGGTTGAACCTTACCGACCAATTCTTTACGTCCACATCACTTCATCACGCCTCGGAACCATGAAGCCACGTCCATGCACTCCTTGAACACGTGCAAACATCTTCCAATGACATCCACGATACCTTCATATGCATTGTTCTTGATTCAATCATAATGCGCAACCTCCTGATCAGCTCAACCACAATTCCTCCTGAATTTGGTTGTTGGAACCTCATCTCCTCCCTAAGACTAGTCCAATGGATACCGTCACCAGCCATGTCTTGAACTCAAGCAACACCTGCACATGAATAAACAACCAATACACACGAGCCCAAGTCCTCGACTTGACTCAAGTTAGTTCCGAACACAACACCTTACGTGAGCACCTCACATAAGCATGTTGCAAAGCATATCAAAACGAAATCATCCATATGAACCAAAACACATCAAAAACTTAGCAAATGAATACTAAGCAATCTTTCCAAGAATATAAAGCAAGTTCAAAACTTTGCGAATGAAAAGAAGAAGTATTGCGGTCAAGTTCCCGACCATCCCACAGCAAGCCAGAGCTTGACCCGGAGCTTACTAGTACAATGAAGCACCTGCTGGGGCTTACCAAAACTAGTAGATCCTAGCACCGGAGCTTACCAAAAACTAGTCAAAACTAGTCAACCCAAAACCGGAGCTAGACAAAGTACGTCGGAGCTTAGCAAAAGCATGTCGGAGCTATCAAATATATGCCGGAGCTATCAAAGACATGCCGGAGCTAAAGATAAAGCTCACCGGAGCTTACCAAAGCTGGTCGGACCTTACCAAGAAGTCGGACCTAGCATCGAACGTAACCAGAGCTACCCAAACCAAGCCGGACCTACCGTCGGACCTTGCTGTAGCTCAGAGCTAGAGTTGGACCTTGATAAAAAGGTGTTTTGGTGATATTCAAAACTTTTATCATCAAAGCCAAGTGTATTCACTACAAGCCAATGTACTCAGCACACATAGGTCTTATAGGCTTGCTGATCGGAAAGAGTGGGTCGAGAAGGAGAAGGCCCGGATGGAATATTGGGGCAAGTTGCTAGAGGAAAAGGAGGCCGCCATTAGGGCTCTTGATGCTAACTCTCGGGAGATTCTCGAGCATGCCAAGGAAAGGAATGATGCTGCTGACAAGCCTCACGATAGCCTCAACGCATTAAACGAGATTCTTCTGAAGCGCCAAGCAGACCTCGATGCGAGGGAAGAAAAAAATCCTAGAACAGCAGGAGGATATTTTGAAAAGAGAAGAGGAGCTCACCCAGAAGCTGACTCTGGGAGAGCAAAACTTGGCAGATCGCACTAAGAAGCTTGATCTGCAGAGCAAAGAAGAAGAGGAGAAGTACTGGAAACTGGGGTAGGAGCTCTCCAAAAGAGAAGCTGATGTTGCCACGAGAAAAGGGAAAGTAAGAGGCAGGGAGAAGGACCTGGCCGATCGGCGGAACCGAATCCACCTCCAGGAGACGGAGCTAGCCGACCGTGAAAAGCAAATAGTTGAGGATATGCAGCAACATGCCAAAGTGGTCGAGCACCTCACTCGGGAAGGTTCAGAGCTAGCGGCCGCCAGTAGGTTACTAGAGGAACTGCAGAATCTGAGGGCGACTGAGTCCCAGCAGGAGTGGGACTTCCTGGGGAGAGCCAATGATGCGCTGATGCCACTGGGCTTCAGTCCAGTACATCCGGACAATCCAGGGCCGGAGCTGGACCAAGCGCTGGTGGCACTTAGCTCTCTCGGCGGCAAACTCGATGCAATGGGTGATGTCATCGTGGACCAGCTGGAGGCTAGGGGGAAATCTCTGGTCAAGAACGTCGCAGAATATGTGTTGATGTGTTACAAAAGACGAGACCCCCAATTCTCTCTGGATCTGGTTCTCGAAGGACCCATTGCCGAAGAAGAAGATGCCGCCAAGGCCAGCATTCAGGAGGTTGCCCAGAAGGTTGCCTCATACTTCCGCGGAACCTAGGTCTTTTGCCTTTTGCTCCCACTTGTAATTATCCAATTCTATAATCTCCTTGAATGAATGAAATCCAACCTTTCTAAAATGAATTTCATTTTGTCTTTGTCTTCAATACATTGTCATTTATCTTGTTTGCCCCCTGGTAGATGTACACAATTTGATTGCGAACATGTACCAAAAGGATATGATGATGTGTTGATAACTTAGATGCTTCGAACTTTTCGCCATTAGGTCTTAAGTTTATTTTTGACTTCTCTAGGGAGCTTTCGTTGCCTCGACAGCGGGACCCTGGGGTTGTTGGAGCTTGTTAGGTCCAGTGACACCCACTGTCAAAGCGTGAAACCTTGATGGCGAGCCCTCCCTGAGGTTGTCGGAGCTTGGTAGGTCTGACGACACCCACTGTCAACGTGTGAAACGTTGACGGCGGCCCCCTGGGTTTGTCGGAGCTTGTTAGGTCCGGCGACACCCACTGTCAATGCGTGAAACATCGACGGCGGGCCCCTTAGGGTTGTCAGAGCTTGGTAGGTCCGACGACACCCACTGTCAACGTAGGAAACATCGATGGAAGGCTCCCTGGGGTTGTCGGTGCTTGGTAGGTCCGACGACACCGATTGTCAATGAGGGAAACATCAACGGCGGACCCTTTGGAGGCTGTCGGAGCTTAATAGCTCCAACATCATCCACCATCGCCATGAGTTTTCATTTTTCCTGTGCATCAAAGACAAGAAAAACCATAAAATTCATCCTTTCATCTATAACTTTTTTGCGACTTATTGTTCCTACTTGAATTTTAGATCCAAAGAAACTCAATATGATAACAAGCACATTGATATAATCTTTCCAAATCCGATTGCTTTTAGGACCCGCCCTACTGAGGCCTGCCGGAATATAGGTAGAGTGGCGTACATAGGGTGAAGGACCAGGCTAAGTCGATAGCACACTCCGGACCCGTGTTGGCTTGGCGTTCAGGCGAGTAGACTATCCAGCAATGCTAAGATTCAAATGTACCACCAATATAACTTGTACAACATATGAATAACTTGGACTAAGACTCAAAAAGAATTGCACAAGACGTTATAGACAAGAAGGAGAAGTATAAATAAAAAAAATGAGCTTGCACAAAATTAATGCACGTGGAGTCTACTTTAATACAACAATGTCTTTCATTATAGGTTCGGATTACAGGGGAGACATGGACACACTTAGGGTATGGAACCAAGCTAAGTGTGTTATACATCTTGTACTAACCAAGGGCAGGTAGCTACACTTTTAGTGCTGCGACTGTGTCAAGTGTTGCTTGAACTTCTCAGACCCTCGCCGAGGATCTACCCGACTCTGTTTATAGACTATATAATTTACATTGCATATAATTACAGACTCACCTCCATGATACTAAACTTACGGAGGTGCTCAATGTTCCAAGGATTAGGAAGTGGGGTCCCATCCTCAGTTGCCAAGCGAACGCATTCGGTACGGGATACTTTGATGACTCGGAAAGGACCTTCCAAGCTATGGGAAAGTTTGTCATCCCTTCACGAGTTAGTATTCTCCGCAACACTAGATCACCTTCCTCGAGCTATCTGTTATGCACATGCTTTGATGATAGCACTGGAGCGCCTGGCGATAACGTGCATTTCGAACCGCTGCTTGGCACCTTCCCCTGTCGACGTGGTCAAGGTCTTCACGCCGGAGTTGGTCCTGTGTGGCTTTATCTAAGGTCCGGACCCAAAGTGACCCCATGGTGATTTCCAGAGGGAGAACTGCTTTAGCTCCATACACCCGGAAGAAGGGTGTCTCTCCAGTAAACCGGTTAGGTGTAATCCTACTTGACCACAGTGCGAACAGAAGCTCCTCGATCTAGTTGGCTCCATGTTTTTTCAGGCGCTCATAAGTGCGTGTCTTGAGTCCTTTTAAGATTTCTGCATTTTCTCTCTCAGCTTGGCCATTACTTGTCGGGTGAGATACTGATGAGTAGATGACTTGAATGCCGAGGTCTTCGCAATACTTTTGAAATGTTGCACTTGTAAATTAGGTTCCGTTGTCAGTGATGACTCTGTTCAGAATTCCAAATCTACAAACTATGGACTTCAAGAACTTGATTGCTGATTGCTAATTGATAGTCACAACTGGAGTAGCATTTGGCCACTTGGTGAACTTCAAGATGACAACATATAGGAACTTGTAACCTTCGACGGCTTTTGGGAAAGGTCCCAAGAGGTCCATGCCCCACAAAGCAAATGGCCATATAGGAGGAATCATTTACAGCGACTGAGCCGGTGTGTGAATTTGTTTTGTGTGGAACTGGCACGCTTCACACTTTTTACCAACTCTACTGCATCCTAGAGTGTTGTAGGCCAGTAGAAGCCATGCCGAAAGGCTTTGCCGACCAGCGTGCGGGAAGACGTGTGGTTCCCACACTCGCATCCATGGATCTCCGCGTGGAGCTCGCGGCCTTCTTCCCTTGCAATGCACCGCATTAGGACGGCGTTGGCACCGGATCGATTGAGATCCCCTTCTACCAGCGTGTATCTTTTAGCCAATCTGACGTTCCGGTTAGCGGATACACCATCTTCAGGAAGGTGGTTGTCTTTCAACTAGCTCCGGATCTTCGAGATTCATGCATTGAAGCTAACATGAGCTTCTGAGTCTTGTGTGCCAGGTCGCTCGGAGCTTCCTGAAGGACCTATGACCCTTGATGGACGCCATGGTAATAGGTTCACCGGGACCGCCAGCTTCGAGGTGCTGGTCTCGCCCCCTTCACTCAGTTTCGCAGACTGAGCTATTGGTCTTGACAACCTCCAGACGAAGATTCCATCAAGAGCCGGAGCTCCCGTTGAAGCCTTCGTTGAGAGTTTGTCGGCTTCAACGTTGTGGATATGTTGAACATGATGGATATCCAAGACTTCAATGTCCTTTCGAAGCCTCTAAACTTCTAGGAGATAAGCGGCTAGTTGAGGGTTGTTGCATCAGCATTCACCTTTGACTTGTTTTATGATGAGCTGCAAATGACCCTTCACCAACAGCTGCTTAACTCCATAGGATTGTGCCACCTTGAGCCCGTAGATGAGAGCTTCATACTCTGCCATGTAGTTAGTCGCCTTTGAAGTCAAGGTGAATCATGTATTAGGCCTTCTCCCCGGTCGGAGCAAGGAGAAGGATTCCAGCTTTGGCCCCCTGCTTCTACATGGAGCCATCGAAGTAGAGGGTACAATGAGGCTCAGTGAAGACCGGGACCTTAGGTTTCGGCCTCGGCTCAATGGGCCCCCAGGATTTGAGGAGAAGGAGTCCACTCCACCACAAAACCAGCCAAAGCTTTACTCTAGATAGCTTGTCGAGGCATGAATTCTATGTCAAATTTCACCAGCTCTGCTGCCCACTCGGCGATGTTCCTAGTTGAATTAGGATTATGCAGAATAGCACGCAGTGAATAAGAAGTTGCCACTGATATCTTGTGGGCTTGGAAGTAATGACGAAGCTTCCTTGAGGCAATAAGAACTGCGTAAAGCAACTTATGCACCTTAATGTATCTAGTCTTAGCATCATGAAGATATTCACTGATGAAGTACGCTGGCCGCTGGACAGTCTGGACCCTCTCAGAGGGACCTAGAGCTTCTTCTCCATTGACCTGGACCCTCCTGGAGGGGTTTGGACCTTCTTTTTCATCTTCTCGGACCATTCCAGAGGCGTCCGACACTTCTTCTCGTTCAATCCTAATGCTCCCGGAGGGGTCCGGATCTTCTTGATTAGCCATGTGAACTCCCTCAGATGAGAGAGGTTGATCTTCTAACATTTCACCTTGAAGATTTGTGTCTGGGGGCTTGGACCCAGACTCACCTTCAGGTAGCTCCAGACCCTCCCGATGGGGTCTAAGCTCCTGAACTGGATGTGGCTCTGGTCTTTCCGCAACCAGGTGAAAGTGCATCTAGGAATCCCATGTGGGTTTTGGATGATTTATGACAAGAAAATGAGATCCTAACCACTTTGTTGAGATGAGCACATGTTCTAATGAGAAAATGAGCAAAGTACCAAAAAGAAAGGAGAATGAGGAGCAATGTGGAAAAGAGCTCAAGAAACAAGTGTAGTAGATCATTGTGTATGGAGTGTGTTAAGGAAACACACCCCAAGAGCTCAAGCACATTTATTCTCACACATTGTACAAATTCATACAGGACCGGACTAGTCCGACTCACCCCGGGCTAGTCCGATATCTTTCTCCACAAGATCGGACAAGTCCTCACAATGCGGACTTGTCCTCACAGTCTAGTTTTTCACTGACCGGACTAGTCCAATATCAGCACGGACTAGTTCGATATCTTTGACTAGAATCAGACTAGTCCTCCCCAGTGCGGACTAGTCCCACAAACACTTCACAAGTTGCACAGAATCGGACATGTCCGATCACACACCGGACTAGTCCGATATCTTTCTGACCTAAATCGGACAAGTCTGATATTATCACGGACTAGTCCGAAAACCCTCTGACCTAAATCGGACAAGTCCTCCAAGTGCAGACTTGTCCCCAAATTCACTTAGGGTTTCACTTATCTGGACAAGTTTGATATGTATTAGACTAGTCCGAAGATTTCCAGAACCAAAATCAGACAAGTCCGCTCTCAGCCGGACAAGTCTGATATTTTGGGACACCTAGGGCTTGCTACACACAGCACACCGGACTAGTCCGATGTCCACCACGAGCTAGTTCAATCTTTCTAAACCCTAATGGTAACTTTTGGAAACCCCATATAAATAGGTGTGCACGGCCCATCTTTCATCTCTCTCGACCCCTTGCACCGTCACACCTCCCAAGAGCCTAGAAAACACCTCTCTACACGATAACAAACGCAAGAAAGATCAATCCCTTTAGGATACACTTTGGATCATTGGAGAGACACGGTTCATCACTCATTGAGCTCTTGGTGTGATCTTAAGAGTGTGTTCTTGGTGGTGTTCATATTGTAACCTTGGAGAGCTCTCAACGTGTGAGAAGGTCCCTTGAATTTGGTTATTTGCCCTTTGTGATTAGTGAAGAGGATTGGCCCCCGTGGCGATCCAAATACATCATCAAGAAGACATGATTGTCTCCCAAAAGGGGGAATATGTTGAACTTGACAAGCTTCTAGAACTTGAAAAGGAGCGAAGCAAGTCACTAGAGCTTGAGTTAGCTTCAAGCAAGGAAGCTTGCTTGGAGTTAAGCGACTCAAATGCAAGTTGAAGTGCAAGTTGAGTCACTCAAGCAAGGTGACTCTTCATCCTCTTCAAGCTCACCTTCTCAACCCCTTAAAACTGAAACTGCTTGTAATTATGCATGTGGTAAAGTTGACACCAGCTTGAAAGACAAGTCAACCTCTACCAAGGACAAGCATCCTTCACAAAATGGCATATTTGACAAGGAGAAGATCAAATATGCACGCAGTGCATACTTGGTCACAAGATCTCCAAATGTCAAATATGGCATCGGTTACTCTTATGATGAAAAGAAACATGCTCGAAGCCATAAGAATAACAAGGAGATCATTGCATTTGTAAAGGGAATACCCTATCAAACTGAAAAGTCCAAAGTTAATACACATGATCACCGGACTAGTCCGGTCGGGACACGGACAAGTCCGGTCCTCCGGACAAGTCCGATCTCCCGAACTAGTCCTGTACATAAACAACAACAGTTGCTTTTTAGAACCTTTGATGCATCTTATGTTTTAATGAGAAACAATTTTGGTAAAGTTTATGCCCATTATGTTGGGCAACGCCATGGGAACGCCAAGTCTCATGTGTGGGTGCCTAAATCCTTTGTGACTAACCTAAAAGGAACCAAGCAAGCTTAAGTACCTAAAAGCAAGGCATGATTCGTTTTTGTAGGCCTATTCCTCCGGTGGATCTAAATGGGTGCTAGACAGAGGCTGCACCAATCACTTGACCGGAGAAAGAAGGATGTTCGTTGAGTATGAAGAAAATGATGATCCAAGTGAGGGCATCTATTTTGAAGACAATAGTCAAGGAAAGGTGCTCGGTACCAGTAAAATCACCATATCATCTCAACATACTCTTTATCATGTGTTACATGTTGATTACTTAGATTATAACCAGCTGTCCATATCTCAATTATGTGACAAAGGTTACAATTGCTTCTTCACTAATGAGGGTGTGACCGTCTCTAGGAGGAGTGATGGTTCCATTGCATTCAAGGGTATGACTTCAACAAAGATAAGCCGAACTTGAAACATGCTTGATTGCAAAGACCAACATGGGTTGGTTGTGGCATAGACGGCTAGCGCATGTTGGCATGAGGAATCTTCAAAAACTCCTCAAGGGCAATCACATCGGAGGTTTGAAGGATGTTGTTTTTGAGAAAGATAGGCCTTGTAGCGCGTGCCAAGCCGGGAAGCATGTTGGAGCACCTCATCCCGCTAAGAATGTCATGACTACAACAAGACCGCTCGAGGTACTCCACATGGACTTACTCGGTCCAATTGCCTACATAAGCATCGGCGGTAACAAATATGGTTTAGTGATTGTCGATGATTTTTCTCGCTTCACTTGAGTTTTCTTTTTACATGATAAGGCAGAAACACAAGGAATCTCGAAGAAAATTTTCAAGCGTGCTCAAAATGAGTTTTCATTTACAATTAAGAACATTCGAAACGACAACGACATGGAGTTCAAGAACACATAAGTTGAGGAGTACCTAGATGAAGAAGGCATAAAGCATGAGTTTTCAGCACCATACTCCACTAAAAAAAACGGAGTTGCTGAAAGGAAGAACCGAACCCTCATAGAGATGGCGAGAACAATGCTCGATGAATACAAGACCTCAGATCGATTTTGGGCGGAAGCGGTCAACACCGCTTGCCACGCCATATATCGACTTTATCTTCATCGACTACTCAAGAAAACATCCTATGAGCTACTCACCGGTAACAAGCCTAATATTTCATATTTTCGAGTTTTCAGTTCCAAATGCTATATTTTGAACAAGAAGCCTAGGACTTCAAAGTTCGCTTCGAAGTCCAACGAAGGTTTCTTGCATGGTTATGATTCGAACACTTACACCTATCGTGTCTTCAACAAGACCTCCGAACTTGTTGAAGTAGCACGTGACGTAGTGTTCGATGAAACTAATGGCTCTCAAAAGGAGCAAGTTGATCCATGTGTGCTAGATAAAGAAGAAGCTCCTTGTCAAGCATTGAGAAGAATGGCGTTAGGAAAAGTTCGACCACAAGAGCAACCTCTACATATGCATGAAAAAAATGAACCACAAGAGGAGGCTAATGATCAAGGGGGAGCTTCAATACAAGATAAACCTCAAGGAGATGAAAATGATAAACAAGTCAATGAGGGCAACCATTTAGGGGGAGAAGAAGATGATCATGAAGATTCAAGACAGCAAGTGCCACAGCCAAGAGTACACCAATGCATCCAAAGGGATCACCCAATCGACAACATCATCGGTGACATCCAATAGGGAGTAACTACTAGATCTCGCATAGCTAGTTTTTGTGAGCATTATTCGTTTGTATCCTTTTTGGAACCGCACAGGGTTGAGGATGCTTTGAAGGATCCAGATTGGGTGGTGGCCATGCAAGAAGAACTCAACAATTTCAAACAGAACGAGGTGTGGAAACTAGTCAAAAGACCCAAGTCCAACGTCGTCAGCACCAAATGGTCTTCCACAACAAACAAGACGAACACGGGGTGGTGAAAAGGAACAAGACACGACTTGTGGCCAAAGGGTATTCACAAGTCAAAGTTTTGGATTTCAATGAGACCTTTGCTCCCGTAGCTAGACTTGAGTCCATTAGAATATTACTTGCATACGCTACTCACCATGATTTCAAGCTCTATCAAATTGTTGTGAAAAGCACCTTCCTCTACGGAGCAATCAAGGAGGAGGTGTATGTGGAGTAGCCCCCCCCCCCCCCCCCCCCCCGTGTTTGAAGATGAAGAGTTCCCCGACCACGTCTTTAAACTGCGTAAGGCTCTCTACAGCCTCAAACAAGCTCCTAGTGCTTGGTATGAGTGTCTTAGAGATTTCTTTATTCAAAATGGTTTTAAGATCGGTAAAGTAGATTATACATTGTTTACAAAGAACTTTGACAATGATCTCATTATTTGTCAAATTTATGTTGATGATATAATCTTTGGTTCAACTAACAAATATTTTTTTGAGGAATTTAGTAAAATTATGATAGATAGGTTTGAGATGTCTATGATGGGAGAGCTAAAGTACTTCTTGGGATTCCAAGTGAGGCAACAAAAGGAAGGGACGTTCATAAGCCAGACCAAGTACACTCAAGGCATACTCAAGAAGTTTGGAATAGAGAAGGCGAAGCCTATAAAGACACCCATGGCAACGAATGGCCACTTGGGTCTCAATGAATATGGACCAAATGCCGATAAAAAGGTATATCGCTCCATGATTGGATCTCTACTCTACTTATGTGCATCTAGGCCAGATATTATGTTGAGTTTGTGTTTGTGTGCAAGGTCTCAAGCCAACCCAATAGAGCGTTATTTGACAGCCGTCAAGAGAATCTTGCGGTATTTAGTTCATACACCCAACCTAGGCCTTTGGTACCCCAAAGGTTCCAAATTCAATCTCATTGGTTACTCCGATGCAGATTATGCCAGATGCAAAGTAGATAGAAAAAGTACCTCCGATACATGCCAATTCCTAGGAAGATCCCTAGTTTCTTGGTCCTCCAAGAAACAAAACTCCATTGCCCTGTCCACGGCCGAAGCGGAGTATGTTGCAGCCTGGAGTTGTTGTGCACAACTCCTTTGGATGCGATAAACTCTAAGCATTTACAATGAACCGTATTCCACTCCTTTGCCCTATCTATGGGATTACAGTTACAATATGAACCGTATTCAACTCCTTTGTGACAATGAGAGTGCCATTGAAATTGCCCATAATCTCGTTGAGCACTCTAGGACCAAACACATAGACATCTGGCATCACTTTTTGAGAGACCATTCAGTGAAGGGAGATAAAGCCATTTCGCATGTCAATATCGAAAATCAACTAGCCGATATATTCACCAAGCCACTTGATGAAAAACGCTTTTGTGAACTCCGAAATGAACTAAATATCCTCGATGCTTGGAGTGTGGATTGAAATCTTGTATACCTGAATGCTATCTTCAAAATTCATTGATTGTGTTGTGAAAATCATCTCTCTCATATTTTCCGAGAAACTATGTCAATTACTAGATCTTGGTGAATTATGATCATTGCTTGATTGTTGTATGCTTACTGATCATATTCATCAAGATTATTTGATTTGCTTAGCCTCCCTATTTTTTAAATAAGTACCTCCGAATATATACGAATGGGCTAAGCATTTCTTCCCTGGTGACCACGGACTAGTCCGTGGTTGCCCGAACTAGTCCGCCCATGAAGACTAGTCCGCAGTGTGACAGTTAGGCCGAACTAGTCCGGCAGACCACGGACTAGTCAGATATAGTCTCTGGAAAAGTTCGGACTAGACTAATTATTTTCAGACTTGTCCAATTTTCGTGTCCATAACCCTAGCCGCCGCCAAACCCTAATCTTCCTCACCCCACACTTGCCTCAAGCTTTCTCTCTCCATGCTCGAGCTCCCCAGGGAGATTCTTCAATTCCTCCATCAAAACTTCGCGATTTTGGGTGGAAATCAACCTCCTTTGCGTAGGGATTGACCACGTACTTGTCCGCTCCTTCAAACCCTACATCTCCGCGAATCAAGCAATCTCGGTAAAATTTCCTCCCAAACCCTAGAAATTTCTATTTCCTTCAATGTTGATCGACTAGCTTAGTTCCTATCACCATATACATGCTTCCTCGATGTATTACATTGATTCTAAGCTAGTTGTGCATTAGGAATCACCATTTGTCTTATAGTTAGGGTTCTAGAGGTTGAACACTGGACTTGTCCGGCCCATGCACGGACATGTCCATTCAACTGGACTAGTCCGATTTTCCTAAACTCAACCCTAACATCTTAATTCCTCATTGCTATTCCCTGTCATCTATTCTCATCAATACCTTGTGAAATCCATTCTCAGGATAATGTCGAGCACCAACGACAAAATCTCTGATTTTGAGGCCGAGATGGACCATGAAGCCATGCTTCGGTCCTCGACGAGCATAAGCAGGAAGCACCAAGAGCGCCCATCCTAGACGACTCCTTCTCCTCCCCAGGCTCGAAGGAAGGTGCTCGCGAAGAAGCCTGCCTCCAAGGCTTCTGCTGGAGGTGGCCCTCGCCAAGCCAAGGGAAGGGGCAAAGGAATTACAATGGGCCCAATTGTCCCTCTGAAGATGTCAGCTCCGAGGCAAGGGGACAGGGATCCCGCTGAGGAGAGATTCAATGGAAAGGGCAGTGACACTGCGGCCAAGTTCAGGAATGTTGATTGTTACAGCTGTCCGAAGCAAGCTGCTGACGGGACATTTTGGAGTAACTTCTATGCAGACTTCTACAAGTCTGTATATCTTCTCATGAAGACACCCGTGGTGCGCAGCCAATGGATCGATTGGGCGCATTTTGGGAAGAAGGGCTGCTCACCATTTGTTGAGGTGATCGAGGCAGTCGAGAGGCATGGATTGAAGGACCTCTTCACCTTCAGGAACAATTGGAACGATAGGTCATCGCGCAGTTCTATGCGACGTGCCACTTTGCTAGTGATGAGGAAGAAAGGGTGCCTTGGATGACTCACGGATCCAAGTACACCATTACTTATGAAGAGTTTGCATGATTGCTACATCTTGACACCTCCAGAAATGACAATGTGATCATCCACAACATTTGTGTCATTGAGAATGACAGGATTATGTTTCCTTATGAACCCAACTCAAAGTCCAATCCTCCTTCCATGAAGAACATGAAACCCTTCTTTGTGGTGTCTAGTAGGGTTCTAAGGAATACCATGTCCCCCAAGGATGGGGATGCAGGAAGTGTGCAGGGGTATCTCAGGACCTTGATGAAGGTCATTAGCAAAGACAGGAAATTTGATGTCTTTGACTATATTTGGAACGACATGGTGAACATCTCCTGCATGACGAACAGGTCCTGTGTCTATGCACCTTACCTCATGTTCATGATTGAGAAGGTCACATGCATATAGTTTGTTAAGGATGTGGAGCATCTCCCCTTGACACCCCAGAAGCCTCAACAGCCAAGCATTCAAGCTGCCCCATCTCCAGCTTCCAGCCCTGAGGTTCCAGTGAGAGCCAGTGGAGATGCTAGGGCTGCTTCCGCCCCTAGGGCCCCTCCTCAAAAGGGGTCCCCCAGTGGCATCCTAAAGTATTTGTCAACCATCTTCGCCTCTTGCAAAAAGGCTTAAGTTAAAGCCCACAAGCTAACAAGAGAAGAAAGGCTGACATGAAATATGTCAAAGAGAATGTGAAGCAAATTTGCCAGAAGCTGGAGATTGAGCCCATTGTATCTCCAGTCATTTCTGATGATTCTGATTCTGACTTCACCGAGCTTGGGCCCTTGAATCCCTCCGAGCTTGCCTATTTTGGCATTGGGGACTCGAGTGGTTCTGTTCCCCCTCCTCCTCCTCATCAGCAAGAGAATGAAGATGAAGACGATGAGAGGACCGACAGCGAGGCTTGAGGACCTTAGGTCCCTCTTCTCCTTCTTTTTGTTGTCTTGATGCCAAAGGGGGAAAGATTGGAGGGGGAGTCTTATAGTCTTAGGCTTTAGCTGTAGGATGCAAGGAGAGCTCTCTCTTTTTGTGTCTTTTGTCTATTTTTGGGTTGTAAGGCTTATAATATGCTCTTTTAGTACTATTGGTCCTGTGATGCAATGTTTTGAACTGTTTGTGAAGATATTGATAAAATCTGTGATTTTGCTCTAAGAATGGCATATATGATTGTTGCTAACATGTTGATGTCAATTATGTCATTCTCATCATGATTATTGTTTCTATACACTTAGTTCTGCATCCCACCATAAAGAGTGCACATATGGGTCATGGTTTCATTTCTTAATGTGTTTTAAACTCATATGTGCACACTTCATAAAAATCTCAACTTTTTATCATATTTTGTGAAATGTCACTTGGTTGTCATCAATCACCAAAATGGCAGAGATTGAAAGTGCATCTTGGAATCCCTTGTGGGTTTTGGATGATTTATGACAAGCAAATGAGATCCTAACCACTTTGTTGAGATGAGCACAGGTTCTAATGAGAAAATGAGCAAAGTACCAAAAAGAAAGGAGAATGAGGAGCAATGTGGAAAAGAGCTCAAGAAACAAGTGTAGTAGATCATTGTGTATGGAGTGTGTTAAGGAAACACACCCCAAGAGCTCAAGCACATTTATTCTCACACATTGCACAAATTCATACAGGACCGGACTAGTACGACTGACCCCGGACTAGTCCGATATCTTTCTGCACAAGATCGGACAAGTCCTCACAATGCGGACTTGTCCTCACAGTCCAGTTTTTCACTGACTGAACTAGTCTGATATCAGCACGGACTAGTCTGATATCTCTCTGACTAGAATCGGACTAGTTCTCCCTAGTGTGGACTAGTCCCCCAAATACATCACAAGTTGCACAAGATCGGACAAGTCCGATCACACACCTGACTAGTTCGATATCTTTCTGACCTTAATCGCCCAAGTCCGATATTATCACGGACTAGTCTAAAAACCCTCTGACCTAAATCGGACAAGTCCTCCAATTGCGGACTTGTCCCCAAATTCACTTAGGGTTTCACTTATACGGACAAGTCCGATATGTATCGGACTAGGCCGAAGATTCCCAGAACCAAAATTGGACAAGTCCGCTCTCAGCCGGACAAGTCCGATATTTCGGGGCACCTAGGTTTTGCTACACGCAGCACGCCGGACTAGTCCGGTGTCCACCACAGACTAGTACGATCTTTCTAAACTCTAACGGTAACTTTTGGAAACCCCATATAAATAGGTGTGCACGACCCATCTTTCATCTCTCTCGACCCCCTGCATCGTCACGCCTCCCAAGATCCTAGAAAACACCTCTCTCCATGAAATTAAACACAAGAAAGATCAATCCCTTGAGGATACACTTTGGATCATTGGAGAGACATGGTTCATCACTCATTGAGCTCCTAGTTTGATTCCCTAACACACTCCTGCGGTTTTCATTGTGATCTTAAGAGTGTGTTCTTGGTGGTGTTCATATTGTAATCTTGGGGAGCCCTCAACGTGTGTGAAGGCCCCTTGAATTTGGTTATTTGCCCTTTGTGATTAGTGAAGAGGATTGGCTTCCGTGGCGATCCGACGAGGGTAGGGTTGGAGAAGACCCGATCCTTTTGTGGAATCCTCAACGTGGATGTAGGTTGCCTCTGTGGGAACCGAACCACAAGATAAAGTGCTTTTATTCTTTCCTTGCGCCCATTGTTCTTACACTTCATATATATCTAGGGTTTCAACCAATCTTACTCACTTTACGTTGAAACATTGAATATAAGGTTAACTTGTGGTAGATCCTAGTTTATAGTTTTGTAACACTTCAATTACAAGTATATTTCCGCTGCATACATCCTAGGATCAAGATAATTGATCAAATTCGATCAACCTAGTCGGTATACACCGGACTAGTGCGCACTCGATCATACTAGTCCGATATCTCAAGATTTGATCTGGTTGTTAAGTGTTGCAGGTTTCGACAGAAAATCAAAAAGGCCTATTCACCCCCCTCTAGGCCACATTCACCATGACCATGTTGACAACTTCTATAGTTGCAGAAATTTAAAGCAGTAGGGGCTCACAAGGGTTTGGAGCTACCAGGATTGGTAGTGTGGTGAGGAGCTGCTTCAGCTCTTAAAATGCCTTTTCTGCTTCTTTGGACCAATGAAATGGCCCGGACTTCCTCAACAGATTGAAGAAGGGAAGTGCCTGCTCCGTGTGGGGATCACGGAATCCCGACATCCAAGGATCTCTTTGGGTGGTGTCGTGCGATGCGACACCCAACAGTATACAAGAAAAGAACGAGAATAAAATACAATACTAAGTCTTTGATTTATAAACACAGCGGAAGTTTTACAATATGTAACGTAGGAAAGAGGTCTATATGTATTATACTACGCTCTCAGCACTAGCTATGCATGAGTAAAGTTTTCCACACCCTCAGATGCTTTACACTAGCAGCACTCGCAGATCTCGGTGGCGTGCAGGGCTTCCATTTAGCCGTTAACCCTAAAGGGGTAAGGCATCATCGTTAGCCCTTCATCAGTGGTATAACCTGCAAAAACTCGTTAACTGCAAACGTGAGCATAAGGCTCAGCAAGACTGACCCATCTCACCAGACATATGCAAGGTAAAGACTAAACATAGGTAAGAATTAGCATAAGTAGACTCGCCTACAAGTGGATCCTTATAGTCATGTTTTAAATAGCGAATGACATTCCTCAGGCACGACACATCATAGATTCCACAATCAAACAAGAAACGCTTTGCCAATGATATGACATGCCCAAGGCACATACTGCTATTACCGGTTAAGTGTTTCGAAACTGTAAACTTTAATTGTACTATCTCTAAGCCACATAGGGTTGCAAAATAATTATGATTTAATACATCATATTCTTCTGGTTTCTTCAGTATTTACTACGTCATGACAGCGACGGGCAAGTCGTACTGAAATAATCGCGAGGGACGGTGATTGCAATCAGGACACACCCGGACTGCACGACACGCACACCCGCGTGGGAGACACCTACGTGCTCTCCTCCCGCATCATACGTGGCTACCTTTCACCCAAGACCCCAATGTCGACAAACCTCTTCATCCCGAGCAAAAGGTCCCCTACACGGACACGTCGAAGTTGCCCGCTAGAAGATTTACACCTTTATGCCTTTGCATCTCCATTCAAGGACAACGAGGAGTCTCCACACTACAGTCTGGAGTTACATCAATTTATTGGGCCCATATCCCATTATGCAACCGGTACAGTTCATGCTTGCCCAACGGTGCCGCATACGGCATGGTCCTCAAGCGACACAGGCAGGGCTATGCGTCTGAGACTCCATCTCGTCGACTCCTATTCCCCCTGCCCGGTCTCGTATTCTTTTCATAAGCCACTCTTTCTTCTTTCACCCTCATATGAACCATTATTCCTATCTCGCCAGTAGATTCCAACTACTCGACTTCTACCGGCATATCTACAACATTAGCATTGGCAATTCTACACGTCAAGCTGTAAACCTTTCCAACCTTCCCATAGGATTTGTGGATATGCAAGTGGAGTATCAAACACCGTATATGTAATGCACAATATCAACTGAAGACATAAGTGAATAAAACTGGAAAAACTTTGAAAACCTCTTAAATGCAAACCGGGGCTTGCCTTAGTTTGCGACTCGATTAAATGTCAATTGTTAGTGGTCCTTCTCTGAAGACTCCACCATGGACTTCAAGTGGACACCCTGGCCTTCTCCTCCAAGTGACACTTCTCATCAATATCGATCACTACATGACATGCATATAGAATCTATATGAATGCTAGTGAAATTATAATGTATATAGAGTTCATAAGCTTCTAACTATGGTTATAGTGAGGAAATTATCTTAGTTGGCATTGGGATTTTTATGGTGGATATTAGGGACTACAAGGGCGACACTTGCAAAGAACTGGAGATGATCAAAGAAGTTTGTTGTTCCTAAAAATTATGGTAAGCAATAATCTTATCTAAATTTTGGTTGAAATTTTGGAGACCTATCATGGCTATCAGTGGCTGTACCATGTAGAGGGGGTCCCACTGGTTCTAGGAAAATTTGTTTCACAATTTTCTAAGTTTCTGTGAAAGAGATATTGAATTCTAAAGTTGCTAGGAGTTCTGGAATTATTTTATAACTGAATTTGTTTTTCAATTAACATTCAGTTTGGGAATTGAATGTGGGCCAGGATATTAGTTCTAATAAATCTGAAACTTTTATAGGGGCTATTATATGACTAAAGAAAGGTTCAGTTCAAATTTGGGACATAACAAAGCAACTGAACATCTGTAATAATTCAATGAATGAAAAAGGAAATTGAATTATACTGAAAGTCATACAGGTTTTCATACCAAAATAACTGTAAACTTGAAATTTCAGATCATAAGGGTTATACAGGATTTTACTTGAAAATTTTAGAGCAAGGATAGTAAGGGAAATGGAATTTAGAAGTTTGATTAAATTCCTGGTTACAGTTCTATTTTATAACTGAACAGCAGAAAGGAATTTGGAATTTGATTAGGTTATACAGGTTCAATGGCTCCCAAACTTTTTCTGGTAACCAAGAACACGACAAAGTATTTTATGTGATTTTGGGGATTTTTCCAGTGGAAGGTTCAGCTGGGAAAAAATCTATTTGTGTTTGGAAAGATTGCATTTTTCATAATTGAAAACTGGTTTTCATAGATTCCAATTGGTACTAACAGAAACTACAGCTCAAGTGCTTTCTAAATTTTTTTTTTTGGAGATTTTTGGAGCAATCCACAGAGAGATATGCATTTTTGAAGTTGCACAAAGTTTCTAGAATTAGAAAAATAGAATTGAATCACTGACAGGGGGGCCCACTGTCAGGTTCATCTTCTACCTCCAGCCAGACCCGAACTGGGAGCCATACAGTGACTTCGCGCGGCCGTTCCTGCTGCTAGAGGCATCAGACGGCAACGACAAAAAAATAAAATTTTCTCCCCACATCCTGGGACACATGCTGGATAACTTGGCGACCAGGAAAGGTGAGTGGAATGTCACCGGCGGTGGTGGCAGCGGCGGTGGCGGCGTTGGCCCCATAGAGAATTGCGGGAAAATTGTGTAACAAACCTATATTTTGATTCTAAACCAACATTGGACCATGGGGAACTCGGATCTACCCTTTAATTGTGGAGAAACGAGGTGTAATGTGGGGTTCCTCGACGGCGTATGTTGACAATCGGCTGCTACAAAAATTGGCGTTCCGGTTTACCGCGCCATAAAAATTTTATTCCTTGCAGCGACGTTGAAAGGAGAGCATCACAAACCTTATGACGTGCTCGGCCCGGTTGGAGAGTGGGTGTGGTGACCGTGCGATGTGGAGGTGCGGCGGCGGCCGAAAACCGAACTGCGTGGTCAACGTTGCTCACTGCTTGACGATGAATTGGGGAGGCGCCAGCTGAGCTCGCTGGGGAAGTGGAGGAGGACGTCGTGCGTTGCTTGTTGGCCACTGCTGGTGCTACCACACAGCCAGGAGAAAAGGCGCCGTGGTCCTGCACGGTGCAGCGCGGCGCACCAGAACAAAAGAAAGAACTGGGCTGGGAAAATAACAGGAAGAGGGAGGAAGAAACATCAACCGTAGAAGTGATAAGGAGGAGCAGGGAGCGATAATTGCAGGGAGCTGGAGGAGGGACAGCTCGCGCCATCGCGCTGGTGCATGCCGTTGCGGTGTCGAGCAGGGAGAGAAAGGGTGAGGCGGTAATTCGTTTGACTGGCTAACATGCGGCCCCACTGCTTCCCCTCTCTCCCTCTTCTCTGTTGTTTAAAATTCCACCTCAAACATTGGTCAAAAAATCTCAAAATTTGCAGGCAGGCTAAGAAAAATCAGAGGAACCCAAATCTGCAATCAGATTTCGAATTGGACACAGTTTGCTTCAAAATTCAAATTCAAATTTGAATTCAAACCTCTCCAATGACATCATTGAAATAAATAGTAACTGAGGTTCATAAATCCCCAAATTTTGAAGCAAAGCTTCTTGAACCATAAAGGGTCTTAGGAAAAATTGTGAGTTGGCTTGGACCAGGTTAAGTGCAACATTCAACTTCGAAATCGATGAGGATTAAACCCTCTGTACGTGTCCAAATAATTGGAAGACGTGCTTCAAAAATCTTGAAACTTTACAGAGAAGCTACTTAGAATATTAGAAGGCCGAGGAAAAATTTACATCCTTAGATTTGAAATTTTTGACAGGGCAAAATGTACAGTAGCATATTCAATTTGTACTAATTTAATATATATTTGGTACTGCATATTAATTTGACCTAGCAATCTCCATTCAAATAATTCAAAAATTTGCAGAGAGATCAACAGAATTAATCTATGATTATTGGTGAAGTCCATTCCCCGTGTTAATAAAATGTAAGCATGAGTGGAAGAAAAGATTTGATGAGATCAAGTTCATGTGTCCAACCATAAGTTCATGTGCATAACCATGATGGATCTCCACTATGGTTGATAATAAACTTATAGCTGAGCTCTATATTAAGGAAGAAACTGGGATTTTACAATCCCCCCTTAAAAGAATCTCGTCCCGAGATTACAATAGGACAGACAAAAAGAAGAAGACTTAATGAACATTGTCAAGGTGTCTAAACTGACACCTCCCTCGGACCTACTCGGGAGCGGTCAGCGGAGGTTCGATGTGTTTTCGGGGGGGGGGGGGGGGGGGGGGGGGTAGTCCTAGCAATATCAAGCTCAGAGAATGATGAACGCGAGGGATTTACGTGGTTCGGGACGCCTGAGCGTAGTACCCTACTCCACGGTGGTTTCTGTGTTGTATTGCTTGAGTCTAAGACAACTCTGGGTCTGAGTGAACGTGTCTTAGTCGGTTGCCGGTTGATCCTTTTATAGTCCAATGCCGAGCAGCTTACATGTGGGACCCAGGGCCCGACATGTGGCCCTGGGTGTACCAAATCCCTCCTAAGATTTGGGAGTATATGCTATCCCATGACAATGGCTTCAATCGGCCGCCTGGCCATGCCTTGCTGCAGGGCTACATATAGCCACTAATCATGGCAGGCGGTGTCTCGTCCATCTTGTCGCGGCCTCTCATTCGCCCATCGTACATAGTAGTTCGGCACCGGCCTGTTATCGACGGACTGGGTACAGGACTCTTAACGTATGAGCGCGAGCTCCTGCTTACCTAGGGAACATGCACGTCTTTTCCATTTAGGTGCACTGGGCACGTCCCTCTTTATTGCCGCTATTGCAGGAGGAGCTAGGTGTGGCGCTGCTTGCCACGTGGCGAGTATGGTCCTTTCCTCTGCCGGGTGGTCGGGCCCAGAGCTTCTGGACACGTGGCTGCACCAGACCTTCTTCCCAAAGGGAGGCAAGTCCGGGGCTACCGACCTGGTGAGCACGCGGGACCTCTCCTTGGCGGGGAGGTGGACCCAGACCTACGGGACACGTGGCAGTGCCGGACCTCCCTTCCGTGAGGGAGATGCAGCTAGAGCTGCAGGACACGTGGCTGCGTCGGGCCTTCACTCAGTGGAGAGCCGTGGCTATGCCGCACGCCACGCGGCTCCCTAGGACCACGTCGGGTCCCGCCCCCACGGGCGGTGGGACCCAGAGTGCCTGCTTTCTTGTATCTAGGGGTATCCAGTTTGCCAGGTACCGACAGTGGCCCCCGAGCCCATCTCGCGGAGGAACTTCCTTGGTTAAGTGGTCATACCTCAGGTGGGGCCAATTTGAATCCTTGTGCCGTCCACTTTAAGGGCTTCCTTTCAATGCGGCGAATAAAATCTTTGTCTGCAGATATCACAGCATCAACGGTAGTCGGTTCTCGATACGAATTTCGTTTCAGTTCCGCGCACCCATTAAGTCGCCGCCCTTTAGTTTTTAACTACCGCCTATAAGAGTGGCTACCCCCGAGGCAGCCACTCGACATTTTTGCTGAAGCAGACTCCGACCCACCAGTCATAGTTTTAGTAGCTCCAGCATCATGACGCTTGTGGTTTCCACCCAAACGTCGCGAATGTATACTTAAGGAGGGGACTAGCATAGGTCACAGGCTCTTCACGCCTCCATTTGCACCCGCGCTTAAGTCCTTACTGCCTTCTCGCATCCCTCAGCTTTGAGCCCTAGCCCTCGCACAACCATCCTTTCACTACTCCATCTTGTTGCCATGGAGTTGGGTCTCCCCGCTAGCAAGATCAAGACTGAGAAGGGGCTGAAGAAGGTCCGAGCCTACATGGGATGGTCCCACGACTGCGTCAACGACAAGATCCGCTTTGTAGAGCTTCCTTTCAGGAAGAAGAACGCCAGTGACATGGTCTTCTTCCAAGGATATGCGATGGTCAGCCTGCTTCCCCATTCTCGTCCTTCCTAATGACATTGCTGGAGTTCTACGGCATCCAACTGCACTTCCATGGACCCCACTCAGTTCTGCTGGTCGCTACCTTCGTCCACTTCTGCGAGATGTGGGTGGGGGTACGGCCCAGCTTAGAGCTCTTCCGGAATATCTACACCCTGCAGACCACCGAGAAGGGGAACGAGATGGTGGGACTATACTATTTCGTGAACCGGAAGCGGTGCCCCTTCATGTACTTGGACACCTTTTCCTTCGGCAAATAGGACGATTGGAAGAAGGAGTGGGTGATCATCACTGTGGACAGGCACGAGAAGCTGGACCTGCTAGAGAGCCTCCCAAACGTGGATACCGAGCTCTGGAACGAGCCCCCAGAGCTGCTGGTGGCGTACAAGCCCGTTGTGGCGAGGATTGAAGGCTGTGTAACTGGCGGAGTGACTCCCCAGATGGTCTTTCGGAACATCCTGAGGAACAGATGGGCGCCAGTGAAGTTCAGGGAACGGACTGCCTGGACATTCACGCCGCATGATACTGACACCCAAGTGAGGGACGAAGCACTGAAGGAGCTACTGGAGAAATTCCAGAGCAAACCCAACATCTCGCTCGACTCCCTGGCACCTCCATAGTTCTTACCACCCCTGAACCTGGCTCCTGAGTTCTGTCGGGAGCTCCGAAAGCTAATGCCAAGTTTGGATGATATTGGAGTCGCGACGAGGCAGACTCCCCCCGCAACCATCGCACCTGGGGCCTCCGGGGGCTCAGCCCAGGCTCTCCCAAGCCGGGGAGGCGAAGTTGCTAGTTTCGGCAAGGGTGAGGCTTCGGCGGAACCCTTCAGCCGGAAGAGGAAGCTGGTGCGAGGTGACAGAAGTAATGTTGTGACCTTCAGAGGGCGATCTCATCCAGTTCCGGGACATCCGGCGAGCGCCAGTTCCGGGGGGCCACCTCCCACCTCGGTGCCCAGTACGAGGCCAAGCTCCGGAGGTACCCTCCAAACGGGGGTCACTCTGTCCAGGGAGGCTCTGGCTCCAGCTCTAGTCCAAGCTCCTGAGAGGCCCGGGGCCCCGGCCATGTCGGGTCCTTCGGGCTCCGGCTCCGGCACTGCTCAGAAACGGCTCTATCTCCGCGGTACTTGGTACTTCCCAAGGTAAACATCCGAGCCCTTACTTTGATTTCTTTTTGAGTCTAGGTCACTCTTTAAACATTTCTATCTTGGATGTGCAGCGCTTCCAAGTAAGGAGAGACGACCGCCACTCCACTAGCCGCATAGGAGGTTGTGCAGGCAGGCACTTCGGCTCCAGTTCCTGCACCTGCTCTGACGGTCGCAGAGGCTCCAGACGACTCGAGGGCTCCCTCAACCACAGGTGCGGTTGCACCATAACCGAGGCTCTCGATTGTTGATGTGGGGGCAATCGGGGCTTCAGCGCCAAAGCCAGTAGCCCCGGAGGCCCCGACGGAGGTGCCGAGCGTTGGCACAGCTCTGGAGTTGGGGGAAGTTCCACCCCTTGTGCGAGGGGCCACCGAAGGATCGACCCCCACACCATCTTCCGAGGAGATTCTGGTGCCTCAGCAGGATATAGCTGAGGGTCTGGCCCCCACGCCAGATGCGGTAGAGGCTCCGGTCGGCGAGCCGGGAGTGGTTGAAGAGCCGACCCCCACACCAACTGCTGCAGAGGTTGTGGTGGCTGACCTAATGGCCGTTGAACTATGCGCTCCTGCACCGAGGGTGGTTGAGGCTCCGGTGCCTCAGTCAGCGGCGTCCAATGCACCTGCATCTGCGCTTCAAGCCGTGGAGGTTCCGGGCACACATCCTGCCTCTCTGATGTTAGAGGCCGAACCGTGAGCTTCGGGGGCTGAACCGGGAGCGCCTACGGCTGCACTGGAGGGTGTGGAGAAGGCCCCAGACGCCTCAAGTCCGCAGGTACCACCGCCTTCGAGGAGGAGCCCCTCCCGGGTGACGGCAGTCGTTCTGGTGGAGATGGGGAAAGGGGCGGTCCCATTTTGTCTGGCGCCCATTCCCTTAGAATTTGCCATAGACAACGCCTGCTCCAGCCTACAGCAGTTTGCCATGTCCTTCGAGCACACCCGCAAGGCTCTGGAGGAGGAGCATAACAGGCTCCGTCAGCGCGAAGAATGGGTCAAGGGCGAGCAAACCCGGCTGGTCAAGCAAGGTGAGCTTCTCAACGTGAGAGAGGCTACCCTCAAAGCTCTCGATGTGAAGGCACAGAAGATATACGAAGAAGCCGTGGAGTGCCACAGAGCTGCAGACTAGCGCCAAGGGGGTCTAACCGCCTGGCATGAGACCATCCAAAAGTGCCACCAGTAACTGGACTTGGGTGAGGCAAAACTCGCCGAGAAGCAGCAGGACCTGGGTCTGCGAGAAGAGGAGCTCTCCCAGAAGCTGTCAGCGGGTGAGCAAAGCTTAGCGGACCGCCGCAAGAGATTCTAAGTGTGGTGCAAGCTCGAGGAGGATAGGCTCTGGGAATGGGGGTAGGGCCTCAACAAGCGAGAGGCCAATGTTCTGCCAGAGAGGATACAGTCCGGTGTCGGGAGGAAGACTTGGTGGAGCGTCGGAACCGTATCTTCCTCAAGGAGTCGGAGCTCACTGATCGCGAGCGGCAGCTAGCAAAGGGCATCCAATAGCACAGCAAGGAGGTCGGACGCCTTGCAAACAAGGGTGCGGAACTGGCAGCCAACAGGAGGGCTCTGGAGGAGTTGCAGAGCTCAAGAGCGGTCGAGTCCCAGCGGGTGTCGGACTTCCTAGGAGGGGCCGACAGAGCACTGGCACAGTTTAGCCTCAGCCCTGTACGTCCGGCCAACCCGGTGCCGGAGCTAAATGAAGCGCTGGCGGCTCTTAGCTCCACTGGAAGCAAGCTTGATGTAGTGGTCGACGTTGTCGCGGACCAACTGGAGACAGAGGGGAGGTCTTTGACTAAGACCGTCGCCGAGTACGTGTTAACATGTTATCGGAGCTGGGAGCCCCACTTCCCCATGAGTCCAGCAGTCGAAGGGCCGATCGAGGGAGAGCTGGATGCTGCCCGGGAGAGCGTTCAGGAGGCCGCTCAAGCTATTGCCTCAGCTATCCGTAGGACTTAGGCCTTTCTTTTCTTGCTCCCGCATGTATACCTATGATTTTGTAAGATAATCTTTTAATGAATGAAGTCCTTTTGATCTTCAGTTCTGATATTTTTGTGTCCAACCCCCTGGTAGATGTACGTAATTTTGATTATGTAAATGTACCAAATGGAACTAACACTCGTTTCGGGGGCATCGGCTCCCTTGGGTTGTTGGGGCTTAGGATCTCTGACAATACCCATGATCTTCATAGGAGACGCCACCGCCGGGCCCCTTGGGGTTGTCGGGGCTCAGGAACTCCGGCAACTCCCATGATCATGGTAGGGCGTCGAAGCCGTGCCCCCCTATAATTGCTGAAGCTCAGGAGATCCGACATCGCCCGTTTTTGATGTAGAGGACGCTGACGGTGGCCCCCCGAGCCTACTCTCGGTGGAGTGGCCGTTCGCCACCGGAGGTACGGAAGTGGCTTTATTTAGAATTGTACCTTAGAAACCTGCGCACGTGTTAGGAAAAAGGTAATTCCGCTCTCCAGTCAATCTTTTGCCCACGCTCTGTTAGTGTCACTTGTCTTACGATCCGTTGCCATCGTGGGGGGCTTGACTAACTCAGGGCCTCAGTACCCGAAACCTGTTTCCCGCCACACGCGAGGGGTGGGTTCGGAGGTTTCAGACACTTAGCAGGTACCCAAAGTGACGCGCCGGCAAACGGACAACAACACTCCCACTATTGCAGAGACGAAGGGAAAAATTGACAGCACCCGCTCTAGGTGATGAGCTAATGGCAAATGCATGACATTATTCAAAAGAACTAAAGATAATTTCAAAATAACAAGGCAATTCAGGGTAGGACAAGCATCTTTTCATTATAATGCTCATAGGAGAGAACAGACTTTACAGGAGGAACGACCCGGCCTGGGTGGTAGGGAGCTGAGTGTACCTTCTCAGGGTACCGGACCATGCCGAGCAAGGTAGACACTCGGAGCTCATCCCCCCCGACCTTAGTTATTCCATGTGTTGTCTCTAGACACTATGCTAACTTTATAACAAAAGAAAATAAAAAATGCCCTTCCACTGACTATGGATAAAACTTACGGAGGTGTTCGATATTCCATGGGTTGGCCACTGGTTGCCCGTCCTCCGTAGCTAGGCGAACACACCCTGGGCAAGAAACTTCTGTGACCCGGAAGGGACCCTCCCACTTGGGGGAGAGTTTGTTTGTCCCTTCACGGGAGAGCAGATGTCGCAGGACAAGGTCGTTCACCTTGAGCTCCCTATTGCGCATGGTCCACTGATGGTAGTGTTGGAGTGCTTGTCTATACCGTGCATTTCGGAGGGCTGCTAGTATGCGTCCCTCATCAACGAGGTCCATATCTTCATGCCTGAACTGGTCGTGCGTGGCTTTGTCGTACATCCGGACACGAGGGGAACCCATGGTGATTTCTGGTGGAAGGACAGCCTCCGCCCCATACACCAGGAAGTAGGGCGTTTCTCCCGTAGCCCGACTGGTTGATGTCCGGCTAGCCCATAACGCGTATGGCAGCTCATCCACCCAATTTGCACCATGCCTCTCAAGGCTTGAGTATGTACGAGTCCGAATGCCCTTGAGAATCTCAGCGTTTGCCCTCTCTACCTGCCCATTGCTCTCGAGATGGGCGATAGAGGCATAAGAAACATGGATTCCAAGTTCCTTGCAGTATTCTTGGAATGCCGCACTCGTGAACTGAGTCCCGTTATCAGTGATGATTCTGTTCGGGACCCTGAACCTGCAAACGATCGACTTGATGAACTTCACTGCTGACTACTTGTTAATGGTGATGACTGGGGTGGCTTCTGGCCATTTGGTGAACTTATCTACGGCGACGTAGAGGTGCCGGAATCCTCCGATGGCTTTTGGGAAAGGTCCCAGGACATCCTTGAGCTTTTGGCTCTTGGGCGCCCAGCCGCTCGGAGCTGCTGGAGGTGCATAGGTGCCTTGGTGGGCACCATGGCTGCAGGGTCGCAGGGATCGCTAGCTTCGAGGTGCTAGCTTCACCCCCCTCACCCGGCTCGGCAGCTCGGGCGGTTGGCCGCGATAATGTCCTTGCAAAGACTCCTCCGGGCATTGGTGCCTCTGTGGTGTCCTTCGTTGACAGGTCGTATGCGACTGAGTTGTCAGCTCAGGGCACATGGCACACATCCAAGACTTCGAAATCTTTCTCCAGCTTCCTGACGTGCAGCAAGTATGCTGCCAGCTGAGGGTCATTGCAACTACACTCCCCTTTGACTTGCTTGACAATTAGCTGGGAATCCCCTTTGGCGAGGACCTGGCGGACATTGAGGGTCAACGTTGTCCACAGCGTGTAGATGAGGGCCTCGTACTCTGCCATGTTGTTAGTGGCTTTAAAGTCAAGATGCACCATATACTTGAACTGCTCCCCTGTCGGAGCTATGAGCACCACCCCGGCTCTGACCCCTTGTTTCCGGGCGGAACCATCAAAGTAAAACATCGACGGGGTTTCCGTTAAGACTGGTGCTTTGTACACTGTGTCCCCGCTGACTGAGCTTTCTGGGATGCAAGGTGATGGAGTCCACTCAGCCAAGAAATCCGTCAGGGCCTGACTTTTGAATGCATGCCGAGGGAGGAACTCAATATCAAACTCCGCTAGCTCAGCTGCCCACTTGGCAATGTTGCCGGTGGCATTAGGGCTGTGGAGCACCACTCTTAGTGGGAAGGAGGTGACCACCGAGATCTTATGGCCTTGGAAATAGTGTCGGAGCTTCCTCGACGCTATCAACACAGCGTACATCAGCTTATGTATCTCCTGATACCTTGTTTTCGCCTCATGGAGGACTTCGCTGATGTAGTAGACTGGCCTTTGAGTGGTCCGGACTCTATCCTAGAGGTCCAGTGCTCCCTGCATCAAATCTAGGTCCTGAGGCTCCTGGCTCCCGGGACCCGCATCATCCTCCGGGGGCTGGGACCCGGCGACTTCCTGGTTCCCGGAGCCACCCTAGGAAAGATCCATGGCTTGGTCTGAGACTCGAGGCTCGATGCTTGCGTAACGAGCTCATTCTCGTGGATGTTGCTGATGTGGTTCTGATCACTCTGCGACGAAGACCATACTAACCACTTCGGTTCTTGCAGTAACATAGAGCAGCAGGGGATCGCCGGGCTCCGGCACCACCATAACTTGGAGGGACGTTAGGTGCCTCTTGAGCTCCTGAAACGTCGTTTCCGCCTCTTCTGTCCAGGCAAAGGGACCTGCCTTCCGCAAAATCTTGAAGAAGGGAAGCGCCCATTCTGCCAACCTCGAGATGAAGCGGCTGAGGGCCGCTAGGCACCCCGTGAGCTTCTGTACATCCTTGATACATTTCGGGGGCCGTATCAGCTCTATCGCCTTGATATTCTTTGGATTGGCTTCAATCCCACGGTGAGAAACCAGGAATCCATGCAGCTTCCCAGAAGAGACCCCGAAGACACACTTTCCGGGGTTCAACATCGTGCGCTTAAGGCGTAGCCTGTTGAAGACTTGCGCTAAATTGTCCAGAAAGGACGTGCAGTTTTTGATTTTTACCACGATGTCATCGACATACACCTTCACCAGGTCTCTAATGAGGTCCCCAAATGTTTTATGCATCGCACGTACAAAGGTGGGGAGAGAATTCTTAAGACCATAAGGCATGGATACATAACAATACAGGCCATCTACTGTTACAAAAGCAGTGTGTTCTTCATCATCTCTAGACACAGGTATTTGATGGAAACCAGAATACGCGATAGGAAACACATCATATCACAGCCTGACGTAGAGTCTACAATCTGATCCTATCGTGGGGAGTGGGAATGGATCTTTTGGACATGCCTTGTTTAGGTTGGTGTAGTCGATGCACATCCAAAGCTTCCCGCCAGCCTTGGAGATGACAACAGGATTAGCCAACCACCGAGGATGGTGGACCTCCCAGATGAAGCCAGCGTCGAGCAAATTCTTAATCTCCTCTTAGTTGAAGTTTTGGCGCTCAACAGACTGCTTCCGGGGTTTTTGTTGTACCGGGCGGGCGTCGGGGTATATCTTCAGATGGTGCTCAATCACCTCCTTGGGGATCTCGGGCATCTGCGATGGTTGCCAGGCAAACACATCGACATTGTCCCGGAGGAAGGTGACGAGCGTGAATTCCTATTTGTTGTCCAGGTTACCCGCTATGTGGGTCGTCTGGGAAGCCTCGGAGCCGATCCTGACGACCTTTACTGGGACATCGTCTTCAGCAGGCAGCACGCGCGGAGCTGCGTGGAGGTCCGTTGGGGTGGGCATTGACTTGGTTGGCCTTCTCTTGCACCATCCAGGTTTGGGGCCTGCCCCGCAGCTAGTGCTTGGAGCTGCTCCAAGGCTGACACCGCCACGGTGCGATCTCCCCGGACCCTGAGGAACCCGGATGGCGTCGGCATCTTCAGGACCAGATAGCTGTAGTGAGCTATGGCCATGAACCGGTATAGCACCGGCCTTCCGATTATGGCGTTGAAGGGAAGCTCGACATCTGCCACGTCGAATAGAATATTCTCTGTGCAGTAGTTTTCTGGCGTACCAAAGTTTATCGGAAGGTGGATGCTACCACTGGGAACGACCCGCCCTGGGCCCACGCCTGAGAACGACCTCGAAGGCGTGAGCTGAGACATAGGTATCTGCAGCTTTCGGAAGGCTGCAGTGGAGATGAGGTTGAGGCCTGCACCGCCGTCGATCAACACATAATGCAGCCTCACGTTGGCGATGGTTGGGGCCACCAGCAGCGGGAGCACCCCAGCTCCTGCCATGTACTTCGGGCAGTCCGAGGCATCAAAGCTGATAGCAATGCTCATCCATTTGCTGTGGGGAGCCGGACTTGGCACCGGGGCCACTGCCGCTAAGGCTCGTCGCAGGACATTCACTACGTTCCGAGACACAGGGTTCGAGGCTCCCCCGTAGATGATATAGAGGAGCTTCCGACGCTCCTAGTCACTGCTAGTGTCCGAGTCAGCACTCGAGAACACTGCTTTCACTGCTCTGTGGGGCTCCTGGTACCCCATGTCTTCGTCCTTGTCCTCCGCAGGGTTAAGCTTCTCCTTACCCTCCCTCTGGCAGGAGGGTTCGCTTTCTTGATGTTGCTGCTTCTACCACTGCTCGCAGAAACAGTCCGCGATCTTCTTGACTTCTCGGCACTCACTTGCACTATGACCATTGGTCCGGTGCACCGGGCATTTGAAGTCAGCGTCGTCACCCTCAGGTGACGGGCGTGGGCGCTTATCCTGGCACGAGCCCCGAGCTCTGCCAGTTGCCACGGCTGCCACTATGGGAGCTCCGGGCCTCGGCTTACTCCTACCGCGACCCTCATTCTTCTTTTTCCTGCCACCACCGCTGGTAGTGGACTTTAATTCAGACTGTGAGGGCTCCCCACTTTTCGAGGAGGGCCGAGCGTGCAAGTTATGCCCCTCCCCGGCCCTTGGGCATCTGTTTGCCAAGGCAAACAGCTTGGAGACATCACGCACGTCATGCATGGTGAGCTTCTAAAGCATCTTCTTGTCCCTCACACCCTGCCTAAATACAACTATGATAGATGCATTCGAGATGTGCAGGATGGTGTTCTGTATCTGAGAGAATCGCTGGATGAACGCTCACAGCGGCTCCCCCGAGCGCTGTCTAACAGCGTGGAGGTCGAGCTCTGTGCCAGGGCGCTCATACAAACTTCCAAAGTATGTCACGAACTGCCAGCACAGCTCTTCCTATGAGGTGATGGACCCCTGAGGCAAGTTCATGAGCCATGACCGTGCTGGACCAGCCACGACCATAGGGAATTAGTTGGCCATGATGACCTCGTCACCCCGCGCAGCCAGGATGGAGGTGGAGTAGACCTGCAGGAACTCACTCAGGTTGACACTCCCGTCATACTTCTCCGGCATGTGTGGCCAGAACTTGTGAGGCCAGACCACTCTCCGCAGGTGCGGGGCTAGAGCTGCGCACCCTCCACCGGTAGTTACGGGCGACTGGTTTTGCACTGCATGACCTTGATGGCCAGGTGGCACTGCGTACGCCTGGTATTGAGGCGCGGCGGCAGATGCCTGGTGTGGCGGAGGCACACCATATTCTTGGAGTGGAGGAGGCGCAACGTACGCCTGGTGTGGAGAAGGTGCCACGTACGCCTGGTCCTGCGGGGGGGGGGGGGGGGGGGGGGGTCACATACCCCTTTCGCGGCGGGAGAGCGTCGTGAACCTGGGTCCAAGACCCGGTAGGTTGTAGTCTACCTCAAGGTTGCGGCGCCGCTCCCTCTGTCATTCGATGACGACCCAACAATCCTCGCCTGCCCTACGGCACTACAGCTCAGCCCGCAGATCCACCGTCGAAAGCCTTGTCAAGCGGCTATCGGCGGTCCGTCGGTCGATGGTGGGCGTTCGCGATAGTGAGACAAAGGTTGTTGCCGCTCGCCTCCTGCCTTGTGGAGTCGCTTGGAGCCCAGCGACGACCAGGTGGTCGACGTCATTTACCCACTGTTGGGTTTCTCCCTGGGGTGCACCTGCCGTCGGTGCGTTGCGAAGCAGCGCACGTGCGTCTAGGAGTGCACTTTCTGGGCTTGCTGCTGGCGGTGCCGTAGCAGCTGTCATGGCTGTCGTTCGCCGTGCCGTGTTATGCGGGCCTGCGGTCAGTTGGGTGACTGCACAGCGTCGTGATGGTCCAGACCTTCCCGCCCTAGAGCGGGACACAGCTCTGGGGTGGGACGAAGCTTGTTCCTCTCCCACCGCCTGCTGGCGGGGCTGTGGCCTAGAGGAAATTGCATTGGAACGTGCGTTCACCATGATGTCGGTGAAGATGCTTGTCTAAACTGACATCTCCCCCGGACCTACTCGGGAGCGGTCCGCGATGGTTCGATGTGTTTTCGGGGGGTAGCAGGATCAAGCTCAAAGAATGATGAATGTGAGGGATTTACTTTGTTCGGGCCGCCTGAGCATAATACCCTACTCCACGATGGTTTGTGTGTTGTATTGCTTGAGTCAGAGAGAACTCTGGGTCTGAGTGAATGTGTCTTAGTCGGTTGCCGCTCGATCCTTTTACAGTCCAAGGCCGAGCAGCTTACAAGTGGAACCCGGGGTCCGACATGTGGCCCTGGGTGTACCAAATCCCTCCTAAGATTTGGGAGTAAATGCTATCCCCTGACAATGGCTTCAATGTGTCACCTGGCCATGCCTTGCTGCAGGGCTACACATAGCCCCTCATCATGGCACGCGGTGTCTCATCCGTCTTGTCGCGGCCTCTCATTCTCCCATCGTACATAGTAGTTCAGCGCCAGCCTGTTATCGACGGACTGGGTACAAGACTCTTGACTTATGGGTGCGAGCTCCTGCTTACCTAGGGAACATGCGCGTCTTATCCGTTTAGGTGCACTGGGCACGTCCCTCTTTATTGCCGCTATCGCAGGATGAGCTAGGTGCGGTGCTGCTTGCCACGCGGCGAGTCCAGTCCTTTCCTCTGCCGGGTGGTCGGGCCCAGAGGTTCCGGACACGTGGCTGCACCGGACCTTCTTCCCACAGGGAGGCAAGTCTGGGACTGACGACCTGGTGAGCATGCCGGACATCTACTTGGCAGGGAGGTGTACCCAGACCTGCGGGACACGTGTGTGATGCCCGGTTCCGAAAATGAACCAATCTAACGCATATGTGTGCCCAGGATGTTCATCACACATACACGAGTGCAATCACAAAAGGATATACAGAAAATTTCCACAGAACAAGTTTAATTAACCAAATTTCATTACACAAATCATATTATCCTCGAATACAAGCTCTAATAAATATTAATGACAAGTTCAACTAATGTAGCAGAAATAAACTAATTAAGCAACTAAGCAGCATAAGCGACAGGGTATGTATGCGCAGCTCCAATCAACACCACAGGCAAAGCTGACGGTAGACACGGCCTAGAACTCCGTATTATCGCCATTAAAGTCCCAGTCCTGACCTGCAACTATTGGGGTGGGGGATTGCAAGAGTGAGTACATGTCGTACTCAGCAAGTGTGGAAAGTATGACATGTGGCTTATTCAAATGTCGACAATAATAATGGTAAAGTACTGAAAAGTACATTAAAACATTTGAAAAGCAATATAGTATAAGTATGTGAAGTAAACCCATCATAATCATAAGTAATACCGTAATACCAAATCTGAATTCATTACCATCATCAAAAATTCCAGATTTCACCATTGCCAATAACCAGATTCAATACCAGAGATAAACTCATAACCAGCCATAACCATTACAAAACCATAACCATCCCAAATTCCAATTTGCCTCTAATCATGGAAGTTGTCCAGGTGCTCATAACCGGGAGCACGGCTATCATGATAGTTTTAATTAACTCTGCAGAGTTTGTACCTCTTTACCCACGTGTTCGTGATTTCATCACCTTTCGATGACTAAAACCTCTATTATGCCGTCTCACACTTCCATCGGTGTGTGGCCAAGAGATCACAAAATAGCCTTTACAAAGGGATTACTAGCCTATTTAGACCCCACTGAGGTTTCACCGGTGGCGATGTCTCCCGCAGAGCACATCTTCAACCAAGGGCCCCCTCTTGAGCCATTCGGATCCCAGGGTAGTCCCACCAATCATCAACAAATCCAATCCGACTACCCCTTCCCCGAGCATCCACAATGGTCCAAACAGCACTAGCAAAGCCCTAATTAATCAGCTACGCCGCACCCATACTTGGCCTCGTGGTGGCACTGTAGTCCTGGCTTATTCTCGCATGAACCGGTCCTTAGATCTAAAGCAAGCAAACCACCATAACTTCCAACCCATCCACATACCAGGCTTGCTTAGATCACCCATCACCATATCGTATTGACCAGTTCACATTAACCAGAATATCATTGATGCATAATTAAATGTGTAGTGTTGTTTGTCATCCCAATTAATTAAGCGAAGCAAAAAGGTAAAAACCCTTCCCGACTCTCTCTACCATAAATTCCAGGTGACAAGGGTGGTCAACAATTCTAGTAAACTTCCTACCATAGGTTTCCCATCAAATTGACACAAGCATGCAATTTTGTAAAAAAACATTTATTTTAAAATACAATCAATATGCTTCAAGGACACTTGCCTTGCTCTTGCTGTTGATTAGGGTCAAAGCCTTCAAACTCTTGATGTTGTAGATCCTCCGTGGCACTCTCTAGCGCAAATCCGTCTAATCCACACAATAAACATACAAGACAAGAAACACAATCAAAGAGTGCACAAATATTACTCAATATGACATAACATGCATGATTGATGCAATGCAAGGTAGAACTTGTCACTAGATTGCTTTTAATGATCACTAACTAGCTCTAATAGATTTTAACAAGTTTATACAGGTTTGGGGTCGATTAGATCAAATTTTAGAATTAATTCAACACAATTTAACCAGAAAGATCGGACTAGTCCGCTAGGAACCGGACAAGTCCGCACTTGACGAGATCAGCAGATTAGGGTTTTCTAGATCGACGTGAATTTGGATATTAGGGGTTGAATTCACATAAGGAAAAGAGAATAGAAGGTATACCAGGTGTTTAGAACTCCAATGAACCAAGAAACTTGGAGGTAACACTTGGATCTTGATGATCTAGGGTTGGTGATGAACTTGGAGATGAATTGGTGGTGAAGGACGAAACTTGGTGGAGATCTTGATCCTCCTTCGTTTCCTCCTCTTCTTCTTCTTGTTTGGGATCTTCTCCTCCCTCCTTGATGGTGGCTCCCCACGAACTAGGGTTTCGGTGGGTGGAAAAGTGGCAAATAGATGTCAAACCAAGGGGTGGGGTTGTTTATATAGACGTGGAGGCTAGGGTTAGATGGATTTCGAGTTTAGGATGAGTAGAGGCCGGTTTAGAGTCCCACATGGGCTCTAGAAGAGTTGGGCACGACGTCCCTAGGCCCACTTGACGTGAAACCCAAGAAACAAGTCGTAAAACAAAAGGTCAATCTCGGAGTCACGAAATATCGGACAAGTCCGGACAGGACCAGACTAGTCCGAAGTCGTCCAGAGAGAAAATCGGACAAGTCTGGCCAAAAATCGGACAAGTCCGATCTTAGTCAGAAAGGAAAACGGACAAGTCCGCTGGAACACCGGACTAGTCCGGAAAAGTCTAGGGACTTAGCAAATTTTCAAGGATTCATGGAATACCGGACTAGTCCGCACAAAATCGGACAAGTCTGAAGTTTTCCAGGGGCAAATATCGGACTAATCCGCAGCAAAAACGGACAAGTCCGTTTTTAGACAGAGAGAAATCGGACTAGTCCTCAGCAAAACCGGACTAGTCCGCACTTTCCTACATTTTTAAGTGCGGTTTTGTTCCAGATCAATTTTAAACTTGTTCCTCTTGTTATGGGTTAATGTTAAACATGTATATGAGTGCATGTAGGGCATGATGCATGAAAATGAGGGTGTTACAAACCTACCCCCCTTAAAATGAATCTCGCACTCGAGATTCGACGCGGAAGAGAAGAGATAGGGAAATTCCTTCTTGAGATCATCTTCTAGCTCCCAAGTTGCTTCTTTTTCGGTATGGTACTTCCATTGGACTTTACACCATCGAATCACCTTGTTCCTTGTGACTCTCTCCTTGGTTTCCAAGATTTTGACCGGTTGCTCGGCATACGTCAAATCTTCCTCTAGTTCCAATTCTTCCATTGGCACTTGATCTTCCGGTACCCTGAGACACTTCTTGAGTTGGGAAACATGAAACACATCATGTACGTCTGAAAGATGAGCTGGCATCTCCAACTTATATGCTACTTCTCCTCTTTTGTCCAAAATCTTGAACGGTCCAATATAACGAGGTGCGAGCTTGCCTCTTATGTTAAACCTCTTATGACCTCTCATAGGTGACACCTTGAGGTAAACAAAATCTCCAATTTCAAAGGCTAATTTCCTTCTCCTATTGTCCGCATAGCCTTTTTGTCTTGATTGGGCAACCCTCAAGTTTTCACGAATTATTTGGACTTGCTTTTTGGCTTCTTGTAACACATCCGGACCAAATACTTGAGTTTCTCCTGCCTCATTCCAGAATAAAGGTGTCCTACACTTCCTCCCATAAAGTGCTTCATATGGTGACATTTTCAAGCTTGCTTGGTAACTATTGTTGTATGAAAATTCTGCGTATGGCAAGCTTTTATCCCAAATTTTCCCATGCTTTAATGCACAAGCTCTTAACATGTCCTCCAAAATCTGATTTGTCCTCTCGGTTTGTCCGTCCGTTTGAGGATGATATGCTGAACTAAAATTCAACCTCGTCCCCAAAGCTTCATGCAATTTTTGCCAAAATCCGGAGGTAAATTGAGAACCTCTATCCGAGACTATCTTCTTCGGTACTCCGTGTCGACACACAATATGCTCCATGTATATTTCGGCCAATCGTGCAGCTGTATACTTGGTCTTCACAGGGACAAAATGAGCTGACTTGGTTAAGCGATCCACAATTACCCAAATTGAGTCATACCCGGACTGAGTACGCGGTAACCCAACTATGAAGTCCATACCAATTTCTTCCCACTTCCATTCCGGAATCTTCAATGGTTGCAATAATCTGGCTGGCCTTTGATGTTCCGCCTTGACTCGTTGACACACATCACACAATGCAACATATTCGGCTATGTCCTTTTTCATGCTATCCCACCAATAGCAAGTCTTCAAGTCCTTGTACATCTTCGTACAACCGGGGTGAATCGGGTAAGGAGAGTCATGTGCCTCCTTTAATGTTGTCTCCCGAATATGCTTTACATTAGGCACAACGATTCTCTTTCCAAGCCATAAGGTACCATGTTCGTCTTCATCAAATCTGAATTCTCTCCCTTCTTTGATTCTTTCCTTGATTTCCTTGATCTCCTCATGCGTGGTTTGTGCTTCTCGAATTTCTTTCTCCAAGGTTGGGTTTAACTCCATCATCTCCATCTCATTTACAAACCCGAGGTTCAACCGTTCAAACTCCTTACATAACTCGAATGGTAACTTTCGAACCGTGAGTTGATGACTTACTCCCTTTCTACTCAAAGCATCGGCCACTACATTGGCTTTTCCCGAATGATAGTTGATCCCCAAATCATAATCTTTGATGAGCTCTAACCATCTTCGTTGCCTCAAGTTCAGATCCTTTGGGTGAAAATATACTTCAAACTCTTATGATCCGTGTAAATTTCACACCTATGTCCAAGAATATAGTGTCTCCAAATCTTCAATGCATGTACCACGGCTGCTAGTTCAAGATCATGCGTGGGGTAATTCTGCTCATGTTTCTTCAATTGTCTCGACGCATAGGCGACCACTTGACCTTCTTGCATCAATACACATCCAAGCCCTTGTCTTGATGCATCGCAATAAATGTCAAAACTCTTGCTTACATCCGGCAATACCAAAACTGGGGCTGTTGTCAACCGCTTCTTCAACTCCTCAAAACTCTCTTGACAAGCTTGAGTCCATTGGAATGCCTTTCCCTTCATTAGCAACTCCGTCATAGGCTTGGCTATCTTGGAAAAATCCTTGATGAATCTACGGTAATATCTAGCCATCCCAAGAAAACTCCTTATTTCCTTGACATTTTGCGGCGGTTCCCACTTCAACACATCCCTCACTTTACCAGGGTCAACCGATACTCCTCCTCCTGAGATGATATGGCCCAAAAATGGCACCTCTTTCAACCAAAACTAACACTTGTTGAACTTGGCATACAATTGATGCTACCTCAATTTCTGCAACGTAAGCCTCAAGTGTTCCTCATGTTCCTTCTCATCCTTCGAGTAGATCATAATATCATCAATAAACACCACAACGAACTTATCTAAGTACTCCATGAAGACTTTATTCATGAGGTACATAAAGTAGGCAGGCGCATTTGTCAATCCAAAAGACATCACGGTGTACTCATAAGATCCATACCGTGTCCTAAAAGATGTCTTGGGTATGTCCGATGGTCTAATCCTCATTTGAAAGTAATCTGACCTCAAATAAATCTTGGAAAACACACATGCACCTTCCATCTGATCAAACAAATCCTCTATACGGGGCAAGGTATACTTGTTCTTGATTGTTACCTCATTGAGAGCACGGTAATCCACACACATCCTTTGGGATCCATCCTTCTTGTCCACGAATAGAACGGGCGCTCCCCAAGGTGAAGAGCTAGGGCGAATAAAACCCTTCTCTAATTGCTCTTGAATTTGCTTCTTGAGCTCCGCTAATTCCATAGGAGGCATCCTATACGGCCTCTTAGCTATAGGTGCAGTTCCAGGTATTAAATCAATAACAAACTCAATGTCTCGATCAGGTGGCATACCTGGCAACTCATCCGGAAAAACATCCAAAAATTCACATGCAACCGGAATCTCCTCAATTGCGGCTCCGTCCATATGATTCAATTCCAATTGCTTCGGTGCGGTTTGAGATGCTTCAAATTCTACGGTGATCCCTTCCTCATTGGTCAACTTCACCGTCTTTGTGGCACATTCAATAACTCCATTGTGCTTCCTCAACCAGTCCATACCAAGTATAATATCCAACCCTTGAGAATCTAAAACAATGAGGTTGGCGGAGAAGTCTACCCCCCTTATTCTAAGGCTTACTTTTGGACATACTATATTTGTCCTCATCTCTCCTCCAGGAGACTTAACCAACAGAGTAAACTTCATATGAGAAATAGGCAAACTATACTTGGCAACATACTTCGATGCAATGAATGAATGCGATGCTCCAGAATCAAATAACATAGTCGCAGGGTTGGAGTTGGCGAGAAACATACCAATGACCACGTCATCCGCTTGTTGAGCATCCTCCGTAGAGACATGGTCACGTTGCCACGAGCAAAATTTTGCTGTCCACGGCTTCCTTGTGGCTGTCCTCCATTAGGTCTTGGGTTTTGCCTCGATGCATTGCTTCCTTGACCAAGGCCCGACTTAGGACATTGATGTGCAAAGTGTCCAGCTTCTCCACAAGTATAGCACTTCTTAACTCCACCAGAATTATTGGGACGAGCTTGGTTTTGAACATTGGCTCCAAGAAAATCAGCACGAGGTGCATAAGGCATCGGAGGCCTAGGTGGTTGCATGACAGGGCGCTGCTGCACAAACTGAGTTGGTCGCGGTGCATAACCAGGGCGCTGAGCAGGAATAGAGGAGCTGTAATGAGGCGCATTGGGCGGCGCAAAGCGAGGGCGCACATTACGTCCTTGTTGCTGTCCTTGATATGGCGCCTTCCTCTTGATTTCTTGCTCCATCTCACGGATCTTGTTCTCAACCACAATTGCTTTGTCCACAAGCTTCTGAAAATTGACATAATCACAGTTGAGCAATTGCACTTGGATCGTATTGTTCAATCCCCTCATGAACAAGTATTGCTTCCGGCTGTCCCGGCTAACATCCTCAGGCGCATATCTTGAAAGTTGAGTGAACTTATTGAGATATTCACTCACGCTTGATTTTCCTTGTCTCAAGTTCTCAAATTCTTGCCTCTTCAAGATCATAACACCTTCCGGCACATAATGAGAACGGAAACTCTCCTTGAATTCCGCCCAGGTAATTCTCTCTTGGTTCTCATGAGAATTGCATTAAGAATCCCACCAATCTGCAGCTGCTCCAACGAGTTGATGAGAAGCAAATAGCACCTTCTCCCGGTCACTGCATTGGACAATGGCTAGCTTCTTCTCCACGGACTTGAGTCAATCATCCGCATCCATAGGGTCTGCAGCTTGAGCAAAGGTTGGCGGCCTAGTCCTCATAAACTCTCCCAATCGGTTATGAGGAGGCGGGGGTGGCGGTGGAGGCATGTGGGGCTGATTGTTGTTAATGCCAGCCTGCAGCTGTCCCATAGTCTGTATCATGGTCTGCATGAGCTGGTTTTGCATGGCCAATAGTTGCTCGATGTTGATACCTCCCTGAGTAGATCCTTGCCCATTGTTGTTCTGAGGCACTCCATTGTTCTCCTCTTCATCATTGCCATCCCTCTGGTTGCGAGTCCTCACCATCTGAAGAAAAGTAGTAGGTAAGAATTAGAAAACGCCCCAACTATATGCATGAAGGGATATGAAACTAAACAACTAGCTACACTAGCCTAGGTGGACATGGCAATGCTAAAGCATCCCAAAATCCTCTATTAAGCACACAAGCAACCAATATATATAGCAAACAGCACACCAAGCAAGAACACATCGATTCCTGAGTGCTCCTATGTGCTCTAAAGTGTCCATTCTATCTAGGCTGCATCCTACGGTCAACCTGTGGCTCTGATACCAATCTGTGACGCCCGGTTCCGAAAATGAACCAAGCTAACGCATATGTGTGCCCAGGATGTTCATCACACATACACGAGTGCAATCACAAAAGGATATACAGAAAATTTCCACAGAACAAGTTTAATTAACCAAATTTCATTACACAAACCATATTATCCTCGAATACAAGCTCTAATAAATATTAATGACAAGTTCAACTAATGCAGTGGAAATAAAATAATTAAGCAACTAAGCAGCATAAGCGATAGGGTATGTATGCGCAGCTCCAATCAACACCACAGGCAAAGCTGACGGTAGACACGGCCTAGAACTCCGCATTATCGCCATTAAAGTCCCAGTCCTGACCTGCAACTGTTGGGGTGGGGGATTGCAAGAGTGAGTACATGTCGTACTCAGCAAGTGTGGAAAGTATGACATGTGGCTTATTCAAATGTCGACAATAATAATGGTAAAGTGCTGAAAAGTACATTAAAACATTTGAAAAGCAATATAGTATAAGTATGTGAAGTAAACCCATCATAATCATAAGTAATACCGTAATACCAAATCTGAATTCATTACCATCATCAAAAATTCCAGATTTCACCATTGCCAATAACCAGATTCAATACCAGAGATAAACTCATAACCAGCCATAACCATTACCAAACCATAACCATCCCAAATTCCAATTTGCCTCTAATCATGGAAGTTGTCCAGGTGCTCATAACCAGGAGCACGGCTATCATGATAGTTTTAATTAACTCTGCAGAGTTTGTACCTCTTTACCCACGTGTTCGTGATTTCATCACCTTTCGATGACTAAAACCTCTATTATGCCGTCTCACACTTCCATCAGTGTGTGGCCAAGAGATCACAAAATAGCCTTTACAAAGGGATTACTAGCCTATTTAGACCCCACTGAGGTTTCACCGGTGGCGATGTCTCCCGCAGAGCACATCTTCAACCAAGGGCCCCCTCTTGAGCCATTCAGATCCCAGGGTAGTCCCACCAATCATCAACAAATCCAATCCGACTACCCCTTCCATGAGCATCCACAATAGTCTAAACAGCAATAGCAAAGCCCTAATTAATCAGCTACGCCGCACCCATACTTGGCCTCGTGGTGGCACCGTAGTCCTGGCTTATTCTCGCATGAACCGGTCCTTAGATCTAAAGCAAGCAAACCACCATAACTTCCAACCCATCCACATACTAGGCTTGCTTAGATCACCTATCACCATATCGTATTGACCAGTTCACATTAACCAGAATATCATTGATGCATAATTAAATGTGTAGTGTTGTTTGCCATCCCAATTAATTAAGCGAAGCAAAAAGGTAAAAACCCTTCCCGACTCTCTCTACCATAAATTCCAGGTGACAAGGGTGGTCAACAATTCTAGTAAACTTCCTACCATAGGTTTCCCATCAAATTGACACAAGCATGCAATTTTGTAAACAAAACATTTATTTTAAAATACGATCAATATGCTTCAAGGACACTTGCCTTGCTCTTGCTGTTGATTATGGTCAAAGCCTTCAAACTCTTGATGTTGTAGATCCTCCGTGGCACTCTCTAGCGCAAATCCGTCTAATCCACACAATAAATATACAAGACAAGAAACACAATCAAAGAGTGCACAAATATTACTCAATATGACATGACATGCATGATTGATGCAATGCAAGGTAGAACTTGTCACTAGATTGCTTTTAATGATCACTAACTAGCTCTAATAGATTTTAACAAGTTTATACAGGTTTGGGGTCGATTAGATCAAATTTTAGAATTAATTCAACACAATTTAACCAGAAAGATCGGACTAGTCCGCTAGGGACCGGACAAGTCCGCACTTGACGAGATCAGCAGATTAGGGTTTTCTAGATCGACGTGAATTTGGAGATTAGGGGTTGAATTCACATAAGGAAAAGAGAATAGAAGGTATACCAGGTGTTTAGAACTCCAATGAACCAAGAAACTTGGAGGTAACACTTGGATCTTGATGATCTAGGGTTGGTGATGAACTTGGAGATGAATTGGTGGTGAAGGACGAAACTTGGTGGAGATCTTGATCCTCCTTCGTTTCCTCCTCTTCTTCTTCTTGTTTGGGATCTTCTCCTCCCTCCTTGATGGTGGCTCCCCACGAACTAGGGTTTGGGTGGGTGGAAAAGTGGCTAATAGATGTCAAACCAAGGGGTGGGGTTGTTTATATAGACGTGGAGGCTAGGGTTAGATGGATTTCGAGTTTAGGATGAGTAGAGGCCGGTTTAGAGTCCCACATGGGCTCTAAAAGAGTTGGGCACGACGTCCCTAGGCCCACTTGACGTGAAACCCAAGAAACAAGTCGTAAAACAAAAGGTCAATCTCGGAGTCACGAAATATCGGACAAGTCCGGACAGGACCGGACTCGTCCGAAGTCGTCCAGAGAGAAAATCGGACATGTCTGGCCAAAAATCGGACAAGTCCGATCTTAGTCCGAAAGGAAAATGGACAAGTCCGCTGGAACATCGGACTAGTCTGGAAATGTCCAGGGACTTAGCAAATTTTCAAGGATTCATGGAATACTGGACTAGTCTGCACAAAATCGGACAAGTCCGAAGTTTTCCAGGGGCAAATATCGGACTAATCCGTAGCAAAAACGGACAAGTCCGTTTTTAGACAGAGAGAAATCGGACTAGTCCTCAGCAAAACCAGACTAGTCCGCACTTTCCTACATTTTTAAGTGCGGTTTTGTTCCAAATCCATTTTAAACTTGTTCCTCTTGTTATGGGTTAATGTTAAACATGTATATGAGTGCATGTAGGGCATGATGCATGAAAATGAGGGTGTTACAACGTGGCAGCGCCAAACCTCTCTTTTGTGAGAGAGATGCACTGGGAGCTGCAGGACATGTGGCTGCGTCGGGCCTTCCCTCAGTGGAAAGGCGTGGCTATGCCGCACGCGACGCGGCACCCTGGGACCACGTCAGGTCCTGCCCCCACGGGTAGTGGGACCCAATGTGCCTCCTTTCTTGTATCTAGGGGTACCCGGTTTGCCGGGTACCGAGAAACATATGCTGCTAATATGTCCGGATAGTTCTATCGAAGAAAATCCTCACTTTCCCAAGTCACTTCATCAGCGGTATGGTTGCCCCACAAGACCTTGTAGAAATAAAAGGTGTGGCTTCTTGTGGTGCGAATCTTCTCATCGATGATCTTGAACGGATGCTCAGAATAAGTGAGATCAGGTTGTAGAGCTTCAAGATCTTCTGTGCAGACTTCAGCTGGGGATTTGAGACACTTCTGCAACTAGGAGATGTGGAATACATTATGAATTCCAGAGAGAGACGCCGGTAACTCCAGTCGATACGCCACAGGTCTGCATTTTTCGAATACCGCGTATGGCCCAATAAAACGTGGAGCTAACTTCCCTTTTACCCCGAAGCGACGAAGCCCTTTCATCGGAGATACCCGAAGGTAAACGTGATCCCCGATGTTGAAGTGAAGAGGTCGACGTTGTTTATCCGCATAACTCCTCTGTCGAGATTGAGCAGCCTTGAGATTGGCTTGGATCACTCGCACCCGTTCATCAGCTTTGTTGACAAGATCAATGCCATATATCACTCTTTCACCAGACTCACATCAATTCAATGGTGTGCGACACTTCCTGCCATAGAGAGCTTCATATGGCGCCATCTGGATACTAGCTTGATAGCCATTGTTGTATGAGAACTCCGCCAATGGTAAGTGATCATCCCAGTTCTTACCATGGTGGATGGCACAAGCTCGTAGCATGTACTTAAGGACTTGATTTACTCGCTTCGTCTGACCATCAGTCTGCGGATGATAAGCAGAGCTTTGAATCAACTTCGTACCCAATGATGCGTGGAGCTGCTCCCAAAACTGAGCAACAAATAAGGCTCCACGATCCGAAATGATAGTCTGGGGCACCCCATGTAAGCACATGATCCTGGTGATATACAATTCTGCATACTTGGGGGCACGATAGTTGGTGTTGATAGGGATTAAATGAGCTGACTTGGTCAACTGATCAACTATCACCCAAATTGAATCATTCTAATGGAAAGTGAGAGGTAACCCTAAGATGAAATGCACGCTGATGTCTTCCCAGTTCCATGCCGGTATGTTCAAGGGTTGTAACTGTCCGGCTTTCCTCAAATAGTTGGCTTTCACTCGCCGACATGTATCACATTCGGATACATACTTTGCTATCTCTTGCTTCATCCGCGACCACCAAAATTTCTTCTTCAGATCCTGGTACATCTTATTGCTACCCGGATGAATAGAGTACTTGGATAAGCGTGCTTTATCCAAGATCTTCTTTCGGAGCTCCATGTCATGGGGTACGACTATACAGTCTTTAAACCAAATAGTACCGCAGTCATCACATCAAAAGCATTTCATCCCCCCCTTCTTCATTCTTCGTCGAATGTGCGACATGCCCTTGCCTTCCTTCTGAGCCTCTACAATATCTTCCCTGATGGTAGGGATGAGGGCTAGATTGTAGAGTGCTTCACAAGGAACTAAGTATAAACTCGGCTCATCCTCTTCCATTGAAGTGATTGACAGGTGATTAACATGAGACTTGCGGCTCAGCCCATCTGCAACCACATTTGCTTTGCCAGGATGGTAGTGGATCTCAATCTCATAGTCTTTGATTAACTCCAACCATCTTTGTTGTCGCATATTCAAGTCCTTCTAGGTGAAAATGTACTTCAAGCTCTTGTGATCAGTGTAGAGATGTACTAGATTGCCTAATAGATAGTGCCTTCACATCTTCAATGCGAGCACCACGACAGCGAGCTCAAGATCATGAGTCGGATAATGTTGTTCATGATTCCGAAGCTGTCGGGATCCAGACATAATCACTCTTCTAACTTGCATGAGTACACAACCAAGACCAATGCCAGATGCATCACAATAGACATCAAATGGTTTGGTTGTGTTCGGCTGAGCCAACACCGATGCTGTGGTGAGGTGTTTCACCAAGGCTTGAAATGCTTCATCACATTCTTTAGTCCATACATATCTCGTTCCCTTCTTCAGTAGTTCCGTTATTGGTTTAGCTATCTTTGAGAAACTCGGAATGAACCTCCAATAATAGACAGCCAAGCCAAGGAAACTACGAACATCATGTACGGACTTGGGAGATTTCCACTTCAGGACTTGTACAATTTTGCTTGGATCAACTGCAATACCAGCAGCTGAGATGATGTGCCCTAGAAATGGCACTTGGTTAATCAAAAACTCACACTTGCTGAACTTTGCATACAATTTGTGATCCCTTAAATGTTGCATCACAATATGCAAGTGTTTAGCATGTTCTTCTTCAGATTTAGAATACACAGGGATGTCATCAATGAAGACCACGACAAACTTGTCCAACTCCAGCATAAACACTGAATTCATGAGATACATGAAGTGAGCCGCTGCATTGGTCAACCCGAAGGACATGACAAGATACTCATACAGCCCATACCTCATCGAGAATGCGATTTTTAGAATGTCCTGAGGTCTAATCTTAATCTGGTGATAACCTGAACAAAGGTCCATCTTTGAGAATACCTTAGCACCCACTAGTTGATCGAATAACATATCAATGCATGGTAGTGGATACTTGTTCTTGATGGTGACAGCATTTAGTGGATGATAGTCCACACATAACCTCAACGTCTCATCCTTTTTTCTTTACAAACAACGCAGAACAGCCCCAAGGTGATGAACTTGGGTGAATAAAACCCTTTCTCAATAAGTCATTCAGCTGCTCCTTCAATTCCGCAAGTTCCTTCGGTGACATCCTATATGGCTTTCACGATATTGGCATGGTACTCGGTGCCAGTTCAATCTTGAACTCAATGTCACGTTCTGGTGGCATGTCGGGAAGATCGTCAGGAAACACGTCTGGATATTCACACACCACTGGGATGTCCTCAAGCTTCTTGACACTTGTGTGATGCACCGCTGAGACTCTTGGTGCAGAATCCAAAAGATTTAAAGTGTTGCTACCATGGGATTGAGAATTCAGTTGGACAGTCCGCAAGTTGATATCAAAGATAGCTGCATGATGTGTCAACCGTGACATCCCATAGATGAGGTCAATCTGCTGACCTTCCAAAATGATGAGGTTCACCGGATAGATACTTCCACCCATGCATAGAGGTGCTCGAGAAACAACCTCATTTGCTGAAATATTGCCTCCAGGTGAACTGACACAAAAAGGATTTGAGACAGTCATAATTGGCACTTGATGTTTTAGCAAAAAAGACTTGCTCACAAAGTTATGAGTAGCTCCAGAGACGAACAGAACGACTACTAGTTGATCACGTAAAGTAGACATGCCTACTAAAATAGGCTTTCCTTCTGGAATGTCCTCAATCGCAACATAATTAACACTGGAAAACATCGATGAAGCTTTCTTTTTATGTTTATGGTGCTGATCAGAATTCTTGGAAAAGGGCAATTGGACACAATCATGTTCTGTCTTGCGTTGTTCCCATGCTAAATGCATCCTCTAATTTCCACTGAACTGGGGTGGACTGACAACATGCACATCTTGCAGAGATGGGGCTGCAAGAGTGAGATCATACTGCTACGGTGGAGGACCATGACACACTTGCACGCTTTGCTGAGGTGCAGGTAAAGTCTCCACTGGATAGGAATGATACCGAATCTGTTGTGGTTGCTCACTCAACCATAGCTCTTGACCGGATGGTAAGCAATATACCATTCGATCCTCCTGAGGAATGTCATTATAACCTCCTGTGATGTCTTTCTCTTCCTCTTCTCTGCCTGATAGCGCTGAGTTGCATCCTCCTGAACAATAGTGGCATCAACCAAGCCATTGTAGTTGCCGTTATTGAATAACACCAGTCGAGCTCGAAGCTTGACGTTTAGTCCTCGAAAGAAACAACCACACTTCAACGCCTCTGTATTCACATACTCAGGCGCATATTGAGCCAAACGATTGAACGCCTTGGAGTATTTATAAGCACTCATTTCTCCTTGCTTCAACTCCACAAACTCCTCCAACTTGGTTTTAATCATCCCATAAGATATATGACGTGCACGGAAAGCATCACAGAACTCCGGCCAGGCCACACGATGACCATCAGGGAGAGTGGTGAGATATTCAATCCACCAAGCTCCTGCGGATTCGTGAAGTTGTTGAGCAGCAAATAAAGCCTTCTGATACTCATCACACAGGAGTAACTCAAACTTGGCTTCAATCACCCGGAGCCAATGACCCGACTCCAATGGTTCCAAGGCTTCCGTGAAAACCGGTGGTTGAGTCGCCAAGAAATCCTGATATGTGACTTGAGGTTGATCAAGTGGTCGAGCCTCAGGTTGTACACTCCGCTGTACCAACGTCTGCAGAGACTCAGCCATCCTTGCTAAGACTTCTGCCAATCCGTTTGATATGGCACTTGTGGTAGAGTTGAGTCATCTCCACCATGAGCAAAAATACCCAGTTCACCGTCAAAATGAGTGTGATCCATGCTGCAAGAGTGAGCATTACGGTTAAGATCCAAAGTTCCAATACCAACTGGAATCACGATAAAGACCGTAATATGCATCACTCTACAATGCAGTAGGCAAGATGTAAATAAAGATTAGAACCTTGAACTAGACCCAAATAAGTGTTACCGCTCACCAAATACTTAACATGGTGTTTCAACTTTACGTTAATCTATCATGTCGAGGGATCACCTCTAGACATGATGAGTGACACAGGAAGGTGAAACTAAAACGATTGGAGTTGGTAACATCGCACACTGGTATGCGGTCCAATTTCTGGTCCATCAGACCAGTCTGTAGAAATGTAAATATTTCTCGCAGTCAAATACAAACTGTGGCCTGGAGTTCAACTACAAATTTGTAGTACACTCAAAAACCTTTCCAGAATGTATTACTTTGTCCCCATAGCAATTCTGGAATGGAAGATATAGAAGCTTGATTAACGGTTACAAGACAGTTCAAATCTGGAATAAGAACTTCAGTTGCGTCCAGCTGACCATCCTGTATAAACTCGAAATTTGCTCCCAGTAAATGGCAGGAATATGTAGGATCGAAGAGCACGTGAAAAGCTACCAGAGGGGGGTGAATGGTAGATTTAAAAATCTTACGCAGCGGAAACAAATAGACCCCAAACCCTTTCGGCAGAAAAATGATCTGTTAAAGAAATCGTGTGTGAGACTAATCTAAACGTGTTTCACCATGACAAAAGTGATAGATATCAGAGAGAATCAAGTCACGAATACGACACAAAAAGAATCACATCAATTGGATCTGTAAAACTCGAGTTATGATAAAACCTTCGACGAAAGGTAGAGCTGTCCAGAAACACGACGAGTAAAACTTGTCTGGAACAAGTCGGACAAACAAGGCACAAAACTTACTTCAAACTACAAATTTTATTCAATAGAACACAAGAGGAACAGCCCCCAAAGTCGTGCACCACGAGCTCTGGGCTCCCTTGCTTATATAACCAGCTCGAAAGACAACTCAACTCAGATCAGGAACCTAATCCTACTCTGTTCACAAATCGTAACTTTCCATAACTGCTCAAGATTCTTCTATACGCAGATAGAGGCAATCTTAAGACTTCCAAACACCTTAGGAATGTATACCACATTCCTAAACAACTCAAATTCGTGACCCACACGAAATCCTATCATAACCAACTCAAATCTTTCAATATTTGAGTCAAACCCGACTCAGTCGCAGTCTGAGTCCATAACCTAGTCGGTTGGACCTTTCCGACCAATTCTTTACGTCCACATCTCTTCATCACGCCTCGGAACCATGTAGCCACGTACATGCACTCCTTGCGCACGTGCAAACATCTTCCAATGATGTCCACGATACCTTCATATGCATTGTTCTTGATTTAATCATGCTGCGCAACCTCCCGATCAGCTCAACCACAATTCCTCCTGAATTTGGTTGTTGGAACCTCATTCTCCTCCCTGAGACTAGTCCAATGGATCCCGTCACCAGCCATGTCTTGATTCAAGAAACACCTGCAAATGAATAAACAACCAATTCATACGAGCCCATGTCCTCGACTTGACTCAAGTTAGTTCCGAACACAACACCTTACGTGAGAATCTCACATAAGCATGTTGCAAAACCACAGTAAGACGATATCATCCATATCAACCAAAACGCACAAAAAAACTTAGCATATGAATACTAAGCAATCTTTCCAAGAATATAAAGCAAGTTCAAAACTTTGCAAATGAAAAGCAGAAGTATTGCGGTCAAGTTCCAAACCTTGCCAGAGCAACCCGAACCTTGAGCCGGAGCTAACAAAAGCTAGTACAACCTAGCACCGGAGCTTACCAAAAATAGTACAACCAAGCTCCCGCCGGAGCTTACAAAACTAGAAGGACCTTGCACCGGAGCTAACCATAACTAGTCAGAACTAGTAAACCCATAAGCCGGAGCTAGAAAAATCAACTTCGGAGTTTAGCAAAAACACGGCGGAGCTATCAAAATCATGTCGGAGCTATCAAAGACATGTCGGAGCTATCAAAGACATGTCGGAGCTATCAAAGACATGTCGGAGCTATCAAAGACATGCCGGAGCTAAAGACGGAGCTGACCAAAGCTAGTCGGACCTTGTTGTAGCTCGGAGCTAGAGTCGGACCTTGATAAAAAGGTGTTTTGGTGATATTCAAAACTTTTATCGTCAAAGCAAGTATATTCACTACAAGCCAATGTATTCAGCACAAATAGATCTTACAATCTCCCCCTTGATGAATGCATTGGCAACACCATTTAAAATCCAAACATTAGCTTATTCACATAAAAGTTTTGAAAACAATTTCTCCCCCTTTGTAAATCAAAAGTAAAATGAGAAGAAAATCCCATATTACTTCTCCCCCTTTTTCTCCCCCTTTATTATCTCTCCTTATGCACATATTCTCTTTCTCTTCATGCTCATCTCTCCCCCTTTGACAATGTATTCAGCAAGTCATGAGCATATAAACAATTTGTCTCTCCCTTTAGTTGTTATGAGCATATTATAACATATACATATAACCAAAGCTCATCCAAGTCATACTATCAAGTACCTTACATTATCACATCAATGAAATACATAAAGTAGTGTAAGCCATGCTAGAGATCAAATGTAATTTTCAATTTAAGCAAGTCATGATCTCACAAACTTAACTATTTCAAAACCTGAAAGCATGACACTAGTTGCTGCATTTTATTATTTTTCAAAGCATAAATTTAGATCATATGATATTTGGAAGAGATTATATGTGCATCTGCCTTATTCTAACCAACCAAGCCAAGCCTATGTCATTTGACAATCAGAAGCTTAAGGACATGGTTTTAGTCATACACAACTTCTTCCAAGTTCAAATCTAAGTGCAATGATAAGCCATCTCAAAAGAAGAAGTGCGATGCATGCATATTCTTTTGATCTTTTCTCAATTTATATTTGTTCATAAAAACTCAACATGTGAGTTGATTACTCGATTAATTCTTAATGATTAAAAGCACTTGTGAACATGTAAGAAGTTCAAAACAGCAAGAAAGTTCGACCATGACCAGTTTTAGTGTAAGTAATTATTCCAATTACTAGACATGGCAAAAACTACAAAATGTATAACACGAGTAATGTAGTAAGAACTTTCAGCATGTAAAAGGAATCACAAAGTCATATATGTATGAAATACTATGCTCATATTATTTTAATTTCAGATTCACACATAGACTTCCCAAGTTTCAAAAACTCCCCCTCAATTTAAGCCATGAGGATGCATAACCCATATTTCACTACGAATGTAACAAAAACGAGTGAAATCCAAAGGTTTTGTAAAAATGTCAGCCAATTGTTGTTCGGTATCTACATGGTGGAGCACAATGTTTCCTTTTTCAACATTATCTCAGAGAAAGTGATACCTTATATCAATGTGCTTAGTTCTAAAATGTTGCACGGGGTTTTTAGCAATGCAAATGGCACTAGTGTTATCACAGAACAGTGGAACACTATCTAGATCAACCCCATAGTCCTTAAGTGTTTGAACAATCCAAAGAATTTGTGAGCAAGCACTAGCAGCAGATACATATTCAGATTCGGCTGTGGATTGTGCAACTGAATTTTGTTTTCTAGAGGACCAAGCAACAAGAGAATTACCAAGAAAATGACAAGCACCGGAAGTACTTTTCCTATCAATCCTACAACCCCAAAAATCAGCATCCGAAAGAGCTTTTAAAGTAACGGTTGAGGAAGAAGGAAGAAAAATGCCAAATTCTTGGGTTCCATGTAAGTACCTGAGAATCCTTTTGACGGCTTGACGATGTGAAACATGTGGGGAAGCTTGAAACCGTGCACAAAGACATACGATGAATTGTATGTCTGGTCTTGATGCCGTGAGGTACAAAAGTGATCCGATCATGCTTCTATATTCTTTTTGATTCACAGGTTCACCATCTTCATCAAGTTCAAGTGTTGTTGTTGTTCCCATTGGTGTCCGAAGAGGCTTGCTTTTGTCCATGTTGAAGCGCCTTAGGAGGTCTTTGGTATACTTCGTTTGATGCACAATGGTACCCTCCTTGGTTTGCTTGATTTGCAGCCCCAAAAAGTAAGTGAGTTCACCCATCATACTCATTTCAAATTCGGAACTCATCATTGCTGAAAACTTGGACACAAGATCATGAGAAACACAACCAAAGATAATATCATCCACATACACTTGAACGAATAATGAGTCATTGCCATGCTTAAGCACACAAAGAGTTTTATCAACCTTGCCCATGGTAAACCCCTTTTCAAGTAAGAATGTTTTTAACCTATCATACCATGCTCTAGGGGCTTGTTTGAGACCGTATAAGGCTTTGGACAGTTTGTAAACATGATTAGGAAAATCTGGATTTTCAAAACCCGGTGGTTGTTTGACATAAACCTACTCATCTATGTAGCCATTAAGAAAAGCACTTTTAACGTCCATTTGAAATAGCTGAAAACCTTTAGATGCTGCAAAAGCTAACAAAATTCGTATGGCTTCTAATCTAGCAACAGGAGCAAAAGTTTCATCAAAATCTAGACCTTCAACTTTAGTGAATCCTTGAGCAACCAACCTAGCCTTATTCCTAACCACAACCCCATCCTCACTTTGTTTATTTTTATATACCCATTTAGTTCCAATTAAAGTGTGACCCTGAGGTGGAGGTACAAGTTTCCAAACATTATTTCTTTCAAATTTTTTTAACTCTTCTTGCATGGCAATAATCCAAGATTCATTAGTGAGTGAGTGTGATATATCTTTGGGTTCAAAAGAAGCAACAAAAGCAGAATGAGCATAAGAATTTGGATCGCAAAACCTGGACCGTGTGACTCGTTCGTGCAAGCTTCCAATCATCTGTTGTGGGGGATGATCTTTGTAAAAACGTAGGGGAACAGATGTCTCACAAGCTTCTTATTCATTAGGTTCATCGTAGATTGATGAGCTTGTGACTTGTGGACGATCAGGACCAGCATAGGTGATAGCCGGAGCTTGTTCAATGTCTGGATCTGGACACGTGTCAACTTCAGAACTACCAGGAAGTATCACCGGCTCTTCTTCCTCTTTGAAAATACCCTCCCCCTGAGGATACGGATCTGGTCCTGCAACACCGGAGCTAGTACCTGGGCTGGCTTCATCAAAAGACACTTCACAAGTCTCCACAATTTTGTTAGTGTCAAGTAAAAGCACACGGTAGCCTCTAGTATGAGATGGATAACCAAGAAACATGCCATCAATGGATCTAGGTTCAAATTTATCAAGATTACCATGTTTCTTAACAAAGCATTTGCAACCAAAGACCCGAAAGTGTGCAACACTAGGCCTATGTCCAAACCGAAGCTCATATGGTGTTTTACTTAGCTTAGCACGCAAGAAAACACGATTTGATACATAACAAGCGGTTGCTAACGCATCAGCCCAAAATTTCCTAGGAGTTTGATATTCATCAAGCATAGTCCTAGCCATATCAACTAAGGTTCTGTTCTTTCTTTCTACAACACCATTTTGTTGAGGTACATATGGTGAATAGAATTGATGATCTATTCTATTTCCAGCACAAAAGTGATCAAAAGATTGATTTTTAAATTCAGTTCCATTATCACTTCTAATTGCTTTTAATGATCCTGGGTGATCAATTAATAATCTAGGAAATAAAGTTCTAAAGTGACTAAAAACTTCATTCTTAGATGCCATAAAGTAAACTCAAGAGTATCTAGAATAATCATCAACGATAACAAGAACATACCATTTACCTCCGAAGGATTGAACACGTGAAGGTCCTAAGATGTCAAGATGCAAAAGTTGACATGGTTCAGTTGTCATGATCATTGCGAGAGGAGTATGTGAACCTGCAACCATCTTAGCATGTCTACAAGAAGAGAACACAATTTCTTTGTCCCCTTTAAGCTTAGGCAGCCCACGTATGCGATCAAGAGCACTAACACGCGTTAGGTGATCAAAGCCTACGTGACCAAGTCTACGATGCCAAAAATATAAGTCCTTTGAATCATTAGCAACTAGACACCTATGCTTAGAGGAAGACATATCAAAATCAGCTTTAAAAACTCTTTCAAACCGAGACATGTTAAAAATGAGCTCACTATTTGAACCTACAACTTTGCAGCAGTTTTTATTGAAAATAATTTCTAGATTTTCATCTAGCAATTGTGCAACAGAAAGCAAGTTGTATTTCAAATTTTTGACAAGTGCCACATCCTTCAAAGTGTAGTGATCATTTACTCTAACCGAACCCTTAGCAATTATAGGAGTTGAAGAATTATTGGCAAAAGTAACATTCTCTACACGTGACACAAAAGAGAGGGAGGAGAACCAATCTTTGTTACCGGTCATGTGGCGTGAGCAACCTGTATCCACAATCCAAATGTTCTCCTTCCTCAAACATGTAACCTACATAAAAGCACAATACGTCGATGAATCAATACTGGGGTTAGTCAAAAGGCATTTAGGAATCCAGTATCGAGTCACGCGACGTGCAGCAGGAAAAACACGCAAAAGCTGAGACAAAACAGCAGGTTTATGAGTCAAAGTTTGAGATTTTTTATTCTTGACTACTGACCTATAAGGTGTAACTTGTGTAGCACAAAAATCAGTAGCTCCGGAGGCAAAAACAGAAGGTCCGGAGGTAAACTTTGAATGTTTTTGACTCAAAACAGCAGGTTGTACATTCGGTTCAATGTGTGCAGCAAATTTTGCATGAAAGTTATGAGATCTAGCAACCATTCTTTCCCTTTTCTGTTGTTTAGCTAGTCTATAACAAAAATCTATGACATGACCATCTCTACCACAGAAGGTACAATGAAATTTAACTTTGTGTTCATGTCTAGATGAGCAAGCAATATTTTTATTTGAAACCGAATGAGGCAACACTCCTGCAGATTTTTAAACCACTCCTTTTTGTTTAGGAACTATTTGAATCAAACCACTTCCTAATGACTTTACAATTTTAGGTGGATGTGCCTTAGCATGAGTGTAACACCCCAGCCACTACGGGCCTGGCGGTCGTTACTCCTGGCAGTTCTATAGGATCACAGACTAGCCTCACAGACCAACACTAGTCTTTTCTGCGCACTTTGTCCTCACTCCTGCGCACCCGGGAAAACTTCCCGGTCGGTCACCCATCCACAAATTGCTCCGGGCCAAGCACGCTTAACCTCGGAGTTCTTTGCAGGTGAGCTTCCGGAAAAGAAGGTATACCTTGGTGGTATGAGTATTCTATCAATTCTATTAAGCCTTGAGCCAGGATGTCACAATCCACCCCCCTTAGAAGACCGACGTCCTCGTCGGTCAACTCCCAAGCCAGGAACGTCCCCTCTTGGCCACGTCCATACGTTCAGTACTGGCATACGCACCATACCGTGTCCCTCCTAGAGGACCCACGCGTCATGCATACGTACCCACGTCCCTGACCCGTACGCACCCGTGAAACCGCGAGGGTCGGCTCTGATACCATTCTGTAACACCCCAGCCACTACGGGCCTGGCGGTCGTTACTCCTGGCAGTTCTATAGGATCACAGACTAGCCTCACAGACCAACACTAGTCTTTTCTGCGCACTTTGTCCTCACTCCTGCGCACCCGGGAAAACTTCCCGGTCGGTCACCCATCCACAAATTGCTCCGGGCCAAGCACGCTTAACCTCGGAGTTCTTTGCAGGTGAGCTTCCGGAAAAGAAGGTATACCTTGGTGGTATGAGTATTCTGTCAATTCTATTAAGCCTTGAGCGAGGATGTCACAATGAGCATGAGAATCAAAACCTAAACTAGTTTTATCATTGCAAGACTTGGAAGAATTCAGCAGTAAGTTTAGGTTCTCTTTCCCATTACAAAACCGATCTAATGTCCTATGCATGTCATCAAGTTTATTGGACAGATCAAGACAATTTTGACATGAAGTTTTTCCTTTTAGTTTGAAATTGGAACAAAATTTAACTTCATGAGAACATAAAGCATTGTTCAATATAGAAATTTCATTCATAGCATCCTGTAGTTTCTTATCAAGATCATCACAAGTAGAACAATGCAAATCAATTGTAGAACAGCTAGCATCTTTCAAGTTTTTATTATTAAGTGCAGCAAGCTCTTTGTTCTTTTCAATTTCTAACTCAAGTTTATCAAGTGTGGAGGTGTGCGCACTTCTTAATGAGGACTATTGTTCATATATTAAATCACACGAGGAACATGCATCATCACTAGGAATCAATGTTTTTAAACGGTTGATTTCAGATTTTAGTGATTCAATTTTAGCTGCACTATCCCTAAGCTTTTTGTCCTTTTTCTTAACAATAATAGTGGCGCGAGAAATAGCATCACACATTTCTTCGCAAGTAGGACATACCTCTTCATTGTCGCTGTTGTGTTCTGCCTCCTCCCTACTTGATCTTGACTTGCCCGCCATGAAGCACAAGTTTGCCAAATCATCTTCATCTTCATCACTTCCAATGTCCACATCGCTTGAACTGAACTCTTGAAGCGCGGTGATGAAACTGTTGATCATCTTGCGTCCTATGGTACCTTTCTTCTTCTTGTTGGAATTTCCAGAGGATGTCCGAACCTTGCTTTGTTTTTCTTCCCGGGTGGTCGGACCTGAAAGGTTAGGGCATTCTGTACGAAAGTGTCCTGTTTTACCACATTCAAAACAGCGTTGAGGTCCGGAGCTTCCTCTCCTTCTAGTTCTCACATTTTGCAATGCTTTTGAGAATCTAGTAGAGATGAGTGCCAACTCCTCTTCTGGAAATTCTTCGATCTGCTCCATGGTTAGTGAGGACAACAAAGCAAGAGTATTGCAAGATGATGATTGGCTGGAGCTAGACATATCACGTTGTGAAACAAATGCAATAGACTTATTGGGGTTCTTACGTGAGATTATGTCAATTTCATGAGTTTTTAACTTGGAATATAGCACATCCAAAGTAAGTGAACTCATGACAGTAGATTCACGAATAGATGTGACTTTCACCTCCCAAATTGACATATCTAATGCACTTAGCAATTGCCTAGCATTTCAGCATCTGAAAAATTAACATTGACACTACACAAGTTGCTGAGAATCTTATTAAAGCGAGCAAAAAGGTCATCAATAGACTCAATGAGTTGCATTTCGAAGCGCATGTATTATTTCTTGAACATGTCTTGCCTTACCTCTTTGATCGTGTTGGATACTTCGAGGTAGTCACAAAGTGCTTTCCACACATCGTATGTAGATCGGAGGTGTGCAACACAGTCGAAGTCGCTTTGTGTTAATCCTTGTATGATCAAGTTCCGAGCCTTGTTGTTGTTGTCGACATCTCTCAGATTTGTAGCTGTAACTTGATCGTTTGATGGCACTTCGTAAGGCTTGTATACCTTCTCCCATATTGCAAAGCCTTGTTCCTGGATGAAAGCCTCCATGCGTGCCTTCCTAACTTGAAAATCAATACCAGCGAACACACAAGGTTTGGCAGAGTACTTCTCCATGATGATTAGTCAAAAACACGCGCGAATCACAAAGATTAGAGCACCGTGGCTCTGATACCAATTGTAGGATCGAAGAGCACGTGAAAAGCTACCAGAGGGGGGGTGAATGGTAGATTTAAAAATCTTACGCAGCGGAAACAATTAATCCCCAAACCCTTTCAGCAGAAAAAACGATCTGTTAAAGAAATCATGTTTGAGACTAATCTAAACGTGTTTCACCATGAAAAAAGTGATAGATATCAGAGAGAATCAAGTCATGAAGACAACACAAAAAGAATAACGTCAATTGGATCTGTAAAACTCGAGTTATGATAAAACCACCGACGAAAGGTAGTGCTGTCCAGAAACTCGACAAGTAAAACTTGTCTGGAACAAGTCGGATGAACAAGGCACAAAAGTTCCTTCAAACTATGAATTTTATTCAATAGAACACAAGAGGAACAGCCCCCAAAGTCGTGCACCACGAGCTCTGGGCTCCATTGCTTATATAACCAGCTCGAAAGACAACTCAACTCAGATCAAGAACCTAATGCTACTCTGTTCACGAATCATAACTTTCCATAACTGCTCAAGATTCTTCTATGCGCAGATAGAGGCAATCTTAAGACTTCCAAACACCTTAGGAACGTATCCCACATTCCTAAACAACTCAAATTCGTGACCCACACGAAATCCTATTATAACCAACTCAAATCTTTCCATATTTGAGTCAAACCCGACTCAGCCGCAACCTGAGTCCATAACCTAGTTAGTTGGACCTTTCCGACCAATTCTTTACGTCCACATCTCTTCATCATGCCTCGGAACCATGTAGCCACGTCGATGCACTCCTTGCACACGTGCAAACATCTTCCAATGACGTCCACGATACCTTCATATGCATTGTTCTTGATTCAATCATGTTGCGCAACCTCCCGATCAGCTCAACCACAATTCCTCCTGAATTTGGTTGTTGGAACCTCATTCCCCTCCCTGAGACTAGTCCAATGGATCCCCTCACCAGCCATGTCTTGAACTCAAGCAACACCTGCAAATTAATAAACAACCAATCCATATGAGCCCAAGTCCTCGACTTGACTCAAGTTAGTTTCGAACACAACACCTTACGTGAGAACCTCACATAAGCATGTTGCAAAACCACAGTAAGACGATATCATCCATATCAACCAAAACGCACCAAAAACTTTGCAAATGAATACTAAGCAATCTTTCCAGGAATATAAAGCAAGTTCAAAACTTTGCAAATGAAAAGCAGAAGTATTGCGGTCAAGTTACGGACCTTGCCAGAGCAACCCGGACATTGAGCCGGAGCTAACAAAAGCTAGTAGAACCTAGCACCGGAGCTTACCAAAACTAGTACAACCAAGCTCCCGACGGAGCTTACAAAACTAGAAGGACCTTGCGCCGGAGCTAACCATAACTAGTCAGAACTAGTAAACCCATAAGCCGGAGCTAGAAAAATCAACTTCGGAGTTTAGCAAAAACATGGCGGAGCTATCAAAATCATGTCGGAGCTATCAAAAACATTTCAGAGCTATCAAAGACATGTCGGAGCTATCAAAGACATGCCGGAGCTAAAGACAAACCTTCACCGGAGCTGACCAAAGCTAGTCGGACCTTGCTATAGCTCGGAGCTAGAGTCGGACCTTGATAAAAAGGTGTTTTGGTTATATTCAAAACTTTTATCATCAAAGCAAGTATATTCACTACAAGCCAATGTATTCAACACGCATAGGTCCTACAGAATAGGATATGAGTTGAATACAAATGTTTTATAGCACTTCATAAACTTTCCAGATTGTACTTGAACACCTCCAGGTGAGCTTTGTATTAAAAGTTATACAGGTTTTAAATTGACTAAAATTTCATGGAAATTTTGATAGAACCTCCCCTGTATATGTGGGTTTACGTCCACAGTTTATACATGTATATCAAAACAATATCTTGAGGTAATGTCAAAATAAACATGGTACCAAATCATGTTAATATTCCAGAAATAGATTTGGTTCAGGCTTACGAAGTTGTTATACGGGTCAAAGCGCACAAATTCCAAAGTATGCACAAATGTTTTCTGGTTCTGGACTGCCAGCACAGCGTTTGTGACAATTGGAATCGGGCTCTGATGATGAAAGATTCAAACCAGGAGTTGAATATAAAGTTGATAGAGGACTTCCTAAGCTTTCCAGATATATATATATATATATATATATATATATATATATATATATATATATATATATATATATATATATATATATATATATGACCATGTCAAGTTGTAAGATTAGGGGATATGACTGTCTAAAGTTGACAGATGAGCTGACTGGTTTTCTGCCAGCAGCTCTACAGTGTACCAGTTTCAACCGGAAATTTGGATTGGTTCAGTGTCGAAATAGAAAACACTTCAATTTACAAAGTTGTAGTGATGATTCTATCCTCTCCAGATATGTATCAAAATAGGGCAGAAGATTTTTCTATAATGAGTTATGGAAAAAAATACCGAGACTGGTACAATTGTAGGGTCATCGGGAGCAGTTTAAGTATACCCCAAATTTCATCAGATTATCAAGCTTTTTCTGCCTTGATGGTCAACAGAAAAGTTGTAGAGGTCTTCAAGAGATTTCCATCCATATAGCATACCCATAAGTGTATTCATAACAAACCAAGATTACAACCTGGCAAAGTTGGGAAAACTTCAGCCAGAAATCAAGAATCATGGTTCTAACCCTTTGTTGAGTCGAAACTCATTTTGCGGAGTCGGAACCAACCAGCACCTGATAGTCCGACTTTCAAAAAATGTAATGCAATTATTCTAACGTTGGGGATGGTCAAGTATCAAAGTCGATACTGACGGTACTACGTGCATCACCAATGAAATTCTAACCGGTATATCCGGATACGTTTATAGGTGGCCCTAGTTTCGTTCACTCGCAAACGTGTTCTACATGGGTCGCTACCGTAGTTGGTGCTGCAGAAGACAAACAATCCCCCTTCACACCTTCACACCTCGAGGGCGGCACGGGGAAACACGACAGACAGTCACAAAAATAATAATATATAAAAGTAAATGCATACGGCTCAGGTGTGAGTCACCCTCGAGCGATGTCATGTCTCGAGGTACATGGATGTACTACGTCTGTACAGCAAAGGCTCCCGCACAAACTGGCTTATACACGCTCGGGCATACGTGTTTCGCATGCTTCCATAGAACATGAATAGTTCTAGAGACGCATACTATTGGGTTATACACCACCCGACGGGGGCTCCCACTAACTTTAAAGCACGCTGGAGTACCGCGTGTCATAGGTTCTTAGAAACATGGAAAGTTTTAGAGACTCCTATTAACATTTCTGTTCGAAGCCATGGAAAGACTTCCATGCTACATGTCGCATGGTGAGCTTACCGCAATCGATCCGCTTGCGGTGGCGTACCTTACCTCTTACCTGACGTTGGAGCGTCCTTACAGAATTAATAACACATAAGTTAGTAAATCACGTTTATATCTTATACTAATAATATTCCTTATAAGGGCATATAGCTAATTCCCCACTCATATAACCCTAAACTTTTCAAAATATGTTCTTTTCAAGCACACTGTTCCCAATGATGCTCTGATACCTTGCCCGTGGGGATCAGAATCCTGACATTCAAGGAGCTCTTTTGGTGGTGTCGTGCGATGAGACACCCAACAGTATACAAGAAAAGAACGAGAATGAAATACAATACTAAGTCTTCGATTTATAAACACAGCGGAAGTTTTACAATATGTAACGTAGGAAAGAGGTCTATATGTATTATACTACGCTCTCAACACTAGCTATGCATGAGTAAAATTGTCCATGCCCTCAGATGCTTTACACTAGCAGCACTCGTAGATCTCGGTGGCGTGCAGGGATTCCACACAACCGTGAACCCTAAAGGGGTAAGGCATCGTCGTCAGCCCTTCATCAACGCTATAACCTGGACAAACTCGTTAACTGCAAACGTGATGAAAGCATCTAGGCCCCCATGAGGTATGGTTTCGGTGATAAATGACAACCGTTGGATTTTACTAATGAATTTGTGGATGCATGGTCTCCCATATCACTCATTACAATGAAATCTATATGAATATGAATATCATCTACTGATCACTGGATACAATTGGAGACCCCTAAACAATCATTTTATGAGATCAATCAATGTTATGAAGATTAGAAGTAAAAGCTCATACGTCAAAATTATTCAACCATAATTGACAGCACTCAATGCTTAATAATCATCAGAAGAATATTTCCATCCAATGTCTAAGAGGTCAATCGAGTAAATTACAAAAGAATCACTCGAAGCAAACAAAATCAACTCACCGGATCCACTGATGTTTCCAGAAAACAACACATCGGTCGAGTTGGTTCAGCAGAAGAAGAAGACCTCATAACTAAGTACTCATCGGATCATCCGATGATAAAGGGCATGTTACATCGGTCCACCAGTACAGTAAGCAATATCCCTGGATCAAGTGTAACACCAGATCATCCGATGTACAACTATAAACACATCGGTCAATCACTCCAGTAAGCATCAAGTCTGAACCAATTCTAGAGGAAGTGCCACCGGATCATCCGATGAGGAGACAAGTGTAACATCAGTCTAACAATGGTCATATCTGAACAGTGACATCAGCAAATTTGGATTTGACCGATGATAACTGAAGGGGGAGCATAGGATAATTCAGGTTCGCAGAACAGTGATGTCAACCTACTTTTCCAAAGGCTATTTCGTAGAGGCTGGCTATTTATACCCCTTCAACCAGTCTATTCGACATGTCTTGACTACCAGACCTACTCTACACATTCTCAAGCATTCAAGACATTGAGCTACCACTTCTACATCATCTACACCACTTACACACGAAGAGAAAGGCTAGAACTAGCTAGAGATAGTGCTTGTGTGCTTCCATTCTTGGTGATTGGAATCTCTAGTGTAGTGAGAGATGTAAGGGAGTGTCCCTTGGTGATTGTAATTGAGAGAGACTTCCAGAGCTTGCCAAGACGGTTGTGGAAGCCCGGAGAATCCAAGTTGTACAAGGCTTGAGCTCCACCTTACCGAGGTTGGCAAACGTAAAAGAATAGTGAAGATCCATAGTCTCGGTGACTTGGGTGTGGCTATACCCTTCGGTGGGTGCCACAACGTGGATGTAGGAAGATCTTGACGATCTTGCCGAACCACGGGATAAATCTTCATGTCTCCTCGGGAGTTTGCGTTCTCTTACTCTCACTTTACACTTATGCATTTCATATACCACAAAGTTACTATTCACTTGAATACATAGGTTGTTTGCATAGGGAATTGGGCTTTTAGTAATTAAGTTTTATTGCCTTAATTTTTGAAAAGAAGCCCAATTCACCCCCCTCTTGGGCATTCGATCCTTACAATTGGTATCAGAGCAAGGTTGCTCATTGGATCATTCGAGCTTCACCGCTAGAGAGCTCAAATGGCCAAGATTGGGGGTTCGGTTCCTATTTTCGAGGGCAAGAACTTTGCCTATTGGAAAGCACGCATGCGTGCTTATCTAGAGGCTATTGCTCTCGAGGTATGGGAAGAGACCCATGCGGGGTTTGGTGAGCACAATTATGTTGGTGATCAAATCAAGTGGGATGCTAAAGCTAGAAATGCAATCTATGAATGTATTAGTCAAGATGTATTTGCTAGGATTGCTAGCAAAGAGAAAGCTTGTGAAATTTGGGCTTGCTTGATAGAAATTCATGAGGGTTCTTCTCGTGTCCAAGAACTAAAATATCATATGCTTAAAGCCAAATATGATGAGTCCAAAATGTTACCTCATGAAAATGTCAATGAAATGTTTTCTCGCTTAAATGTGCTTATTGAAGAAATTAATGCTCTTGATATTGCTTCTCTTGGCAAGGGACTCATCAACCGCAAGATTCTTATGCTCCTCCCTAACCCAAAGTACAACATCATAAACTCCATGCTTCAAAAAGAATCTCTTGATCACATTGAAGTTTTGGAACTTATTGGAGAGATTCACGCTCATGAGATGAGTGTACTTGGGATGATGGAGCAATCATCTTCAAAGACAACTGATCTAAAGGCCTCTACCAAGAAAACAAGTCTCGAGAAAAAGAAAGTGGTTGAGCCTAGCCTAAGTGAAGAAGAGCAAGCATCAAGTGAAGATGACGATGATGAGCTTGCATCAATGATGAGAAAGTTCTCTCGCTTGAACTCCAAGATTGCCAAGAAGGGATACACCTTTGATCCCAAAAAGAAAGCATTTCTACCAAAGAGAGATGACAACAAGACTTGCTATAATTGTGGTGATCTAGGTCATATCTCGTATGATTGTCCAAAACCGGACAAAAGAAGAGAGAACCACAAGAGCAAGCATTGCAAGCTTGAAGATAGTGAGGACGATGAGGACAAGCCCAAACCAAGATCCTTTGGGAAGAAGAAACATGACAAGGGCAAGAAGGCAAAACTCTTCCCAAAGAAGAGGAAAGGTCCACAAAAGTTGTTCATGTGTGAGGCAAATGAATGGATCACCGACGAAGAATAAAATGATGAAGAGAGTGAAGCGGAAGAAGAAAGTTTGGCCGGCCTCGCCATTGCCAACAATGATGACTCACCTCTACATCCACCTCCCATGTGCCTCATGGCTAAAGGTAACACCAAGGTATGTGATGACTCTAGCGATGATGAGCTTTCCCCCGATGATTTAACTTTATTAATAAATGAATACCACACTATCATTAAGAGGGAAAAGATTAAGGTCAAGGCTCTTGAGGAAACTCGTGCTAAGCTTGAGAGTGCTAACCTCGATTTGCTTGACAAGTATGAAAGCATACTTAAGGAGCATGACACGCTCAAATCTCATGTCAAGCAAATTGAGGAGGATAAGGCTCAAATCAAGCTAGATCATCATGAGCTTGACTTAGCCCACCAATCACTCTTGGGAAGCACAATGAGTTAATCCAAGAGCATCAAATACTTAACCTTGCTTATGAAGTTCTTGATCAAGAATTAAAAACTATAAAGAAACAAACTCTTAATGATAAGGTATCCATTAATTCTCATGCCACTAATGTCTTGCACAAGTCTTTGCCTTTGAAAGAGAATGCTAGGGAGAAGGACTTGTTGGAAGAAATTGAAAGTCTCTGAGCTAGTGTGGCAAGACTATCTAAAGGAGAAGTCAAGCACAAGGAAATCCTCTTCCAACAAGCAAAGGCCTTCAACAAGAGAGGACTCGGATCCTTCCCAGTGCCTAACAAAGGAAAGGTGCCCTCACCAGAGCTTAGAACAAGCTTCATCAAGGAAGTTGGTTCCTATTGCCAACATTGTGAGGTCACCGGTCACCATACAAGGGAGTGTCCTCTTCCTAGCCGGCCTTCTCCAAAATTGCCTACTAACTACAAATCTACTTTCAATGATCATTATTATCTCTTGAGTAAAGTACATGGCAAGGTGAAGGCAAGGTTCATTGGCAAGGACATAAAGGACATGAAGGGGAAGCTCCCCAAACAACTTTGGGTCCCAAAAACATTTATAACACACATACAAGGACCTAAGTTGGCTTGGGTGCCAAAAATCCAAAATTGAATTCATGTGTGTAGGTGAACTACAAAGCCGGTGCAAAGCATTGGGTACTCAATAGCGGGTGCACTCAACACATGACCGGCAATGATGGTATGTTCACCTCCATAAAGGACCCCGACAATCATGAACAAGTCACCTTTGGTGATAATTCTAAGGGGAAGGTAATTCGGTTGTGTGAGATTGTATTTTTCACATGGTTTATTTATTTCAAATATGTTTTATGTTTCAATTTGCTTTCAATTGCACAAATTTTGTGATCTTGGGCTAACGTGCACCTTTAGCAAGAATGATGTTTTTGTGACAAGCTGAAAGTTGAGGAGAGCCATGATCAAGGGGGAGCTTCAAGTTCCAACATCAACACATCTATGGCGCCTCAAGTTGACGAAGAAGAGAAGGATAATCTATTGCCGACTCAAGATTCACAAGCCACACAACATAAGGAAGAAGAAGAAGTCCATGATCAAGTCCAACCACAAGAAGAGCAACACGCATCACCATCGCCAAGTGCTTCACAACCACTTATGAGGCATGGACGCATCTCCAAGGCGCATCCGATGGACCAAATTATCGGAAGTCCGTCAAGGGGAGTAAGTACACGTTCTCGCCATTTCGCTTCGTTTTGTGAGCACTACTCGTTTGTTTCATGTGTAGAACCCACTCACATTGAGGAAGCACTCCAAGATCCAAATTGGGTGATGGCCATGCAAGAAGAACTTAACAACTTCATCCGCAATGAAGTTTGGGTGTTGGAGGAGCGACCCAAGGACAAGAACGTCATCAGAACAAAGTGGGTGTACCGCAACAAACAAGAAGAGAATGGCGCGGTGGTCCACAACAAGGCAAGACTTGTGGCCAAGGGGTTCTCGCAAGTTGAAGGACTAGACTTTGGGAAGACATTTGCTCCAGTCGCCCGGTTAGAAGCCATCCGTATACTCCTTGCTTTTGCATCACATCATAACATAAAGCTTTATCAAATGGATGTGAAAAGTGCCTTTCTTAATGGTTATATTAACTAGCTAGTCTATGTTGAACAACCTCCAGGGTTTGAAGATCCGAGGAATCCTAATCATGTGTTTAGGTTGCACAAGGCGCTCTACGGGCTCAAGCAAGCACCTAGGGCGTGGTATGAATGACTACGAGATTTCTTGATCATGCAAGGATTCAAGATCGGGAGGGTGGACACTACACTCTTCACCAAAGACATCAACAGAGAATTATTTATTTGTCAAATTTATGTTGATGACATTATTTTTGGTTCAACTAACGAAGCTCTTAGCCATGAGTTTGGCAAAATGATGTCTAGGGAATTCGAGATGTCAATGATTGGAGAGCTCAACTTCTTCCTTGGATTTCAAATCAAGCAACTTCAAGAGGGGACCTTCGTCTATCAAGAAAAGTGTACCAAGGACCTCTTGAAGAAATTTGAGATGGGAGATCGTAGCTCAAGAAGCACTCTAATGGCAACAAATTGTCATTTCGACGTGGATAAAGACGGTAAACCTATTCATCAATCTAACTACCATTCTATGATTGGTTCATTTCTTTATCTTACTGCATCTAGGCCCGATATCATGTTTAGTGTATGCTTGTGTGCTCGCTTTCAAGCGGCACCTAAAGAGTCGCCTCGGAAGGCGGTCTTTAGGATACTTCGGTATCTTAAGCATACCCCTAGTGTGGGCTTGTGGTACCCTAAAGGTGCAAAATTCCATCTCTTGGGTTACTCGGATTCGGACTTTGCCGGATGCCGTGTGGATCGCAAGAGTACCTCCGGTGGGTGCCACTTGCTTGGGCGTTCCCTAGTATCTCGATCTAGCAAGAAGCAAAATCACGTCGCTTTGTCCACGGCGGAAGCAGAATATATTGCGGCCGGTGCAAGTTGTGCCCAAATTCTTTATATGAAGCAAACCCTTTTGGACTTTGGTATTAAACTTGGTTGTGTGCCTCTCCTTTGTGACAATGAAAGTGCGGTTATGATAGCTAAAAACCCCGTTCAACACTCCCGCACTAAGCACATTGATATTCGCCATCATTTCACGTGGGGCCATGAAGCTAAGGGAGACATCTCATTGCGAGGTGTTAGGTCTGAAGAACAATTGGTAGATATCTTCACTAAACCACTTGATGAGAAAACTTTTTCTAGGCTAAGGAGTGAATTAAATGTGCTAGACGCATCGAACGTCATGTAAGTTGCCATAATCATGTAAGAATGCATCTCATATAGGTCTTGTCTAACTTTCAAAGGATAGGGGTGAGCAAGGGTTAGCTTGGGATGGAGGTTCTTTTGGGTTTTCCCAAGGCTTGGAGAGTGGCTCTCCCTGAAGAAGCCTTTGAAAGGTTCAAACTTGGCAAGATAGATTTACTTTATGTCTTTCATGATGCCTTCCATATAGACTTGCACTCATATTCAAATTTCTTGCATTATAAATTGTTTGGCATTGCATACGGTAGATTGTCACAAAGGGGAACCCACTTCATGAGAAAGAGACTTGTTTGAAATTCAATATCTCAACTCATATGATGTGGAAAGAACAAAATGTTAGGTGCGTTAATGCCTAAAGGAACATGCTTTTAAGAGATAGAAGTCTTCATCCTCTAGCTCACAAAGCATGGGCCCTACATTTTATTTGGATAATTTCCTCCCTATTTTCCTCGGTGTTCTATTTTCTTTAAGGCTTAGCCAAGTTATTGGAAATTAGTATTTTTGAGGGGTAAGGGGATGCCCAAAAGGTCCTAAGACATGTGTTTCATCGTGTTTGTGTGTTTAAGTCAAAGGATATATATGGGATGTTGCTGTTTTATAGTCATCGGATTATCCGATGCATAGGCCAGAAGCTCATCGGAACAGTTTGTGTTCAAATGCCCAGAGTCAGTTTAGTCAGTAGGACAAATCAACCGACGAGTTCATTCTGAGAAACATCGGTCCATCCGATGTTCACATCTCTAGAACTATGCTAAATTCCACCGATGCAAATCCTTTCAACATCGGACCATCCGGTGTCAACGGTACCTTTTGGAGTACCCTTACTATGCCATTCGACCAATGCTCCTATCATTTGACGTCAGTTCATCCGGTGTTAAATTTTAAGCTAGGGTTTGGGCCCCACCTTTTAAGCTCGCATCTTCTCCTTCTTTTCTCTCTCCCCGACCCCGACGCCGTCGCTCCGCGCCTCCCCTACCTCACGCCGCCGCTCGCTCGTCCTTCCGCCACCGCCGCCCTCCGGCCGCCGCCACCCTCCGGCCGCCGCCGCCCTCCAGCCGCCGCCGCCACCGCCCTCCAGCGCCGCCACCCCTTGGCCACCGCCTCTGTCCAGCCGCCCTAAGCGCCGTCGCCACCGCTCTCCAAGCAGCGCCGCCGCATCTCTGCCGCCGTCCACCCTACACCACCGCCGCATCTCTGCTGTCGTGGTGCTTCCCCTCTACAGCCGCTGTCGTTTCGCCGCTAGGTTTCCCGGCCGCGACAACCTTTGCATCGCCGTTCCATGCACCCTACATCGTCTTTCATGACCTAATCCTCGCCGTCGTCACTTGTCTCATTGCAATGGGTCGTGACAAGAAGGGAAAGGGCAAGTCCATTGTAGAGCCGGTCGCAAAGAAGCAAAAGCTTTCGAAGGAAGAGAAGAATGCCCTAATGGCCGCTCGCGCCGCCGAGGAGCGAGAGCGTGGCCAAGGAGGGTCGTTGAGGATCCGCGAGGCCCGTCAGAGGCATCCTCCCGTGCTATATGAATCCGAAGAAGAAGAAGAGTCCGAAGTGCTACTTGTTTGCCGGCGCTCAGCCAGGACCCGTGGGGGTCATCCAGCAGCAGTACCACGACCGAGATCGTCAGCTGCTGATCTTCGAGAGGACAGGGCAGCCCAGAGAGCCGTCTATGAGATGGACACCAACGTCCGCGTCGCTGAGGGTGTCCGCCTGACCGATTATCGGAAGATGAAGGCCAAGCAACTCAGAAAGCTCAGGTGGAGCATTTTACTTGAGCAGTGGTTCCCACATCCCAGAGAGTAACTCGTGGACATCCGCTTTTGGACCTTGACACAGGCGTCACTATACGAGACGTACAGACGTCGAGGCCATAAGCTCTTCCAGCACAACTTTTTGGATTGGGATCATCTTGCACTGGCAGCCGAGACTGAGATATGCCCTTACTTTGAGAGGTATAGAGGGCTGGTGGAGCTGATGTCCTACGAGAGGAGTGCCTACGTGGAGGACTGGGTCCATGTTTTCTATGCCACACTCTACGTCTCTGAGGGCCGCAGATCCATAGATTTCATGTTCATGGGCCAGCATCATCACTTGACCAGGCAGACCTTGGGACGACTGCTAGGAGTGGATCTCCATGACACTTGCCTGCACGAGAGGGTGTATGGACAGGCTGACCCACCGAGGAGGCTGCTCACTGGAGGAGTGGCACCACCGCTGGAGGAGATATGCTCACTGTTTGCTCAGCCATTCTCTCCAGACAAGCCTAGGGTACCGGCACTGCTCACTCCAGCTGCACGCACTGTGCACCTTGCCTTGCGCCGCACACTACTGGCAAGGTCCGGATACCTTGAGGGGTTCACTAGCTTACAGCAGACTCTCCTGTTCTATATCATGAACGGGACGGAGTTCGACATTGTGGACATCCGCATATGTGAGATGGAGGACGTGATCACTGATGGAGTTGGGATGATGAGGCAGCTCGTATTTGGTCATTGGATTAGTTACTTGCTCTACATGGTAGCTCCAGAGTGGTGCGCCGTGCGTGACAGTCTCACTGACGAGAGCATCACACGGTTCAGTCACTATCGTGCTCCAGCTCCTAGAGACCGCCGCCTTGGCCGTCCTGTTGAGCGTCAGATCCGTGCTCGTCTATCCGAGGAAGACTGGTCAGACCTGGAGAAGGAAGACGAGAGACTAGCACATGCAGAGGCTCAAGGTGAGGACCTTCAACATATTTGGTCCAAGAGTGACACCAGCGACAGTGTCGAGGAGTAATTACCTCCTCCCTCACCCAGGCAGCACGACGCGGAGGCTGGAGGCTCGATTGTGCCACCTCCTACTCCACCTCCGGTGTTAGAGGCACGGGTCTCTCATCTATCTGAGCTTACCTCCCTACTTTAGCAGATGGTTGACCAGCAGCGCCTGGACCGGCTTGCCGCTGAGCAGGCCCGAGCTGAGCAGGCTGCGCGACTCTTAGAGCTCCAGCAGCAGCAACAGGAGATGCAGCGTCAGATTGCCCGTGAGAGGCGAGAGGACACTGACAGGTTGACTGGGCTGATTGATCAGATGCACCAGCACTCTCATGACCAGTAGCAGCAGACGCAGCAGGCGATGATGGGCATCCTAGGGTTGATCACCAACCTCTACACGCAGACCGGGATTGCCCTGCGTCGCAGCTTCCAGGCCTTGCTGCAAGCCCACCTGTTCTGGGTCCAGCTTCAGCGCCAGTGCTGACCACGCCGATCCCGACGATCAGCATGTCCCCACTGCTTGCTCCAGGTGCCCCTATCCACTCTCCTCTGCCGGCTATGACGCTTTTCCAGCAGACGCCGGCATCCGTTGTCAGTGCCCCGTTGCCAGCAGCTCTGACTTAGCAGGCACCGACAGCGGCTTCTACAGCTCCCGCCACCTCTACTCCAGCCTCAGCCGCAGTAGCAGGCAGCACCCCTGACGGTGACCTGTTCGTCATCGCTCCGAGCGCTCAGGATCCTTAGGCACTCAACTTCCTTTTTGGTGTCTTGATGCCAAAGGGGGAGAAGAGTCAGGGGGAGTCCTAGCTGTAGGGGGAGTCTATCTTTTTGGAGTTTTTTTTGGGAGTTCTTCTGTAATTTGAAGATTTGCTACTCCTTTGCTATTCATTGAGTATTCTTGTGACTCTTAATTCTCTCATAAGTTATTGATCGTTAAGCTTTCAAGTTATTAATCTCTTTTGAGTCTTCAAGTTTAATGTGCCATATCTTGTACTCATTGCATATCTTCTTGAGTATCGCATTGTCAAATTCATTACTATTATGCTTCACTTGTTGTGTTGTCATCAATCACCAAAAAGGGGGAGATTGAAAGCATCTAGGCCCCCATGAGGTATGGTTTCAGTGATTAATGAAAACCGTTGGATTATACTAATGAATTTGTGGATGCAAGGTCTCCCATATCACTCATTACAATGAAATCTATATGAATATGAATATCATCTACTGATCACTGGATACAATTGGAGACCCCTAAACAATCATTTTATGAGATCAATCAATGTTATGAAGATTAGAAGTAAAAGCTCATATGTCAAAATTATTCAACCATAATTGACAGCACTCAATGCTTAATAGTCATCAGAAGAATATTTCCATCCAATGTCTAAGAGGTGAATCGAGTAAATTACAAAAGAATCAATCGAAGCAAACAAATTCAACTCACTGGATCCACTGATGTTTCCAGAAAACAACACATCGGTCGAGTTGGTTCAGCAGAAGAAGAAGACCTCAGAACTAAGTACTCACCGGGTCATCCATGATAAAGGGCATGTTACATCGGTCCATCAGTACAGTAAGCAATATCCCTGGACCAAGTGTAACACCGGATCATCTGATGTACAACTATAAACACATCGGTCAATCACTCAAGTAAGCATCAAGTCTGAACCAATTATGGAGGAAGTGCCACCAGATCATCCGATGAGAAGACAAGTGTAACATCGGTCTAACAACGGTCATATCTGACACAGTGACATCAGCTAATTTGGATTTGACCGATGATAACTGAAGGGGGAGCATAGGATCATCCGGTGTTCGCAGAACAGTGATGTCAGCCTACTTTTCCAATGGCTATTTCATGGAGGCTGGCTATTTATACCCCTTCAACCAGTCTATTCGACAAGTCTTGACTACCAGACCTACTCTACACATTCTCAAGCATTCAAGACATTGAGATACCACTTCTACATCATCTACACCACTTACACACCAAGAGATAGGCTAGAACTAGCTAGAGATAGTGCTTGTGTGCTTCCATTCTTGGTGATTGGAATCTCTAGTGTAGTGAGAGCTGTAAAGGAGTGTCCCTTGGTGATTGTAATTGAGAGAGACTTCCAGATCTTGCCAAGACGGTTGTGGAAGCCCGGAGGATCCAAGTTGTACAAGGCTTGAGCTCCACCTTGCCGAGGTTGGCAAACGGAGAAGAATAGTGAAGATCCCTAGTCTCGGTGACTTGGGTGTGGCTATACCCTTCGGTGGGTGCCACAACGTGGATGTAGGAAGATCTTGACGATCTTGCTGAACCATGGGATAAATCTTCGTGTCTTCTCGGGAGTTTGCGTTCTCTTACTCTCACTTTACACTTATGCATTTCATATACCGCAAAGTTACTATTCACTTGAATACATAGGTTGTTTGCATAGGGAATTGGGCTTTTAGTAATTAAGTTTTATTGCCTTAATTTTTGAAAAGAAGCCCAATTCACCCCCCCCCTCTTGGGCATTCGATCCTTACACGTGAGCATAAGGCTCAGCAAGACTGACCCGTCTCACTAGACATATGCAAGGTAAAGACTAAACATAGGTAAGAAATAGCATAAGTGGACTCGCCTACAAGTGGATCCTTATAGTCATGTTTTAAATAGCAAATGACATTCCTCAGGCACGACACATCAAAGATTCCACGATCAAACAAGAAACGCTTTGCCGATTAAGTGTTTGGAAAATGTAAACTTTAGTTGTACTATCTCTAAGCCACATGGGGTTGAAAAACAATTATGATTCAATACATCATATTCTTCTGGCTTCTTCAGTATTTACTACATCACGACAGTGATGGACAAGTGGTACTCAAATAATCGCGAGGGACACTGATTGCAATCAGGACAAACCCGGACTGCACGACACACACACCCGCGTGGGAGACACCTACTTTCTCTCCTCCCTGCGTCATATGTGGCTACCTTTCACCCAAGACCCCAATGTCGACAAACATCTTCACCCCGAGCAAAAGGTCCCCTACACGGACACGTCGAAGTTGCCCGCTAGAAGATTTACACCTTTATGCCTTCGCATCTCCATTCAAGGATAACTGAGGAGTCTCCACACTACAGTCTGGAGTTACATCAGTTTATTGGGCCCATATCCCATTATGCAACCGATACAGTTCAAGCTTGCCCAATGGTGCCGCATACGACACGGTCCTGAAGCGACACAAGCAGGGCTATGCGCCCGAGACTCCATCTCGTCGACTCCTATTCTCCCTGCCCGTTCTCGTATTCATTTCATAAGCAATTCTTTCATCTTTCACCCTCATATTAATTGTTATTCCTATCTTGTGAGTAGATTCCAACTACTCGACTTCTACTGGCATATCTACAACATTAGCAATGGCAGTTCTACACATCAAGCTGTAAACCTTTCCAACCTTCCCATAGGATTTGTGGATATGCAAGTGGAGTATCAAACACCTTATACGTAATGCACAATATCAACTGAAGACGTAAGTGAATAAAGCTGGAAAAACTTTGAAAAGCTCGTAAATGCAAACCGGGGCTTGCCTTAGTTTGTGTCTCGATTAAATGTCAATTGTTAGTGGTCCTTCTTTGGAGACTCCACCAAGGAATTCAAGTGGACACCCTGACCTTCACCTCCAAGCGACACTTCTGGTCAATATCGATCACTACATGACTTGCATATAGAATCTATATGAATGCTAGTGAAATTATAATGTATATAGAGTTCATAAGCTTCTAACTATGGTTGTAGTAAGGGAATGATCTAAGTTGGCTTTGGGATTTATGGTGGATATTAGGCACTACAAGGGAGACTCTTGCAAAGAACAGGAGATGAGCAAAGAAGTTTGTTGTTCCTAAAAATTATGGTAAGCAATAACCTTCTCTAAATTTTGTTTGAAATTTTGGAGACCTATCATGTCTACCAGTGGTTATACCATGTAGAAGGGGTCTCAAAGGTTATAGGAAAATTTGTTCACAATTTTCTAGGTTTCTGTGAAAGAGATATTGAATTCTAAAGTTGCTAGGAATTTCTGGAATTATTTTATAACTGAATTTAGTTTTTCAATTAACATTCAGTTTGGGAATTGAATTTGGGCCAGTATATTAGGTCTAATAAATCTGAAATTTTTATAGGAGCTAGTATATTACTAAATCAAAGTTCAGTTCATATTTGGGACATAACAAAGTAACTGACATCTGTAATAATTCAATGAATGAAAAAGGCAATTGAATTATACAGAAAGTCATACAGGTTTTAATACCAAACCAACTGTACAACCTTAAAGTTCAGATCATAAGGGTTATACAGGATTTTACTTGATATTCTTAGAGTAAGGATACTCATATAAATTGAATTTAGAAGTTTGATTAAATTCCTGATTACAGTTCTATTTTTTAACTGAACAGCAGAAAGGAATTTGGAATTTGATTAGGTTATACAGGTTCAATGGCTCCCAAACATTTTCTGGTAACCAAGAACAGGACAAAGTATTTTATTTGAAGTTTGGGGATTTTTCCAGTGGAGGGTTCAGCTGAGAAAAAATCTATTTGTATTTGGAAAGATTGCATTCTACGGAATTGAAAACTAGTTTTCATAGATTCCAATTGGTACTAACAGAAATTACAGCTCAAGGGCTTTCTAAAAAAATTTGTTTGAATATTTTTGGAGCAATCTACAGAGAGATATGTTTTTTTGATGTTGGGCAAAGTTTCTGGAATTAGAAAAACAGAATTGAATCATTGACGGGGGATCCACATCTTCTACCTCCAGCCAGACCCGAACTGGGAGCCATACAGTGACTTCACGCGGCTGTTCCCGCCGCTAGAGGCATCAAACGGCAATGACACAAAAATAAAAATTTCTCCCCACATCCTGGGACACGCGCTGGACAACTTGGCGACAATGAAAGGTGAGTGGAATGTCACCGGCGATGGTGGCAGCGGCAGCGGCGGCGTTGGCCCCATAGAGCATTGCGGGAAAATTGTGTAACAAACCTATATTTTGATCGTAAACCAACATTGTTCCATGGGAAACTCGGATCTACACTTTAATTGTGGAGAAATGAAGTGTAAAGTGGGGTTCCTCGACTGCCTATGTTGACAATCGGCTGCTACAATAATTGGCGTTCCGGCTTCACCGCGCCATAAAAATTTAATTCCTTGCAGCAACGTCAAGAAGAGAGCCTCACAAACTTTATGACGTGCTCGGCCCGGTTGGAGAGTGGGTGTGGTGACCGTGCGACGTGGAGGCGCGGCGGCGGCCAAAAACAGAACTGTGTGGTTAACATTGCTCACTGCTCAACGATGAATTGGGGAGGCACCAGCTGAGCTCACTGGGGAAGTGGAGGAGGTTATCGTGCGTTGCTTGTTGGCCACTGCTTGTGCTACCACACAGCAAGGAGCAAAGGCGCCGTGGTCTTGCACGGTGCAGCGCGGCGCACCAAATAAAAGAAAGAACTGGGCTGGGAAAATAACAGGAACAGGGAGGAAGAAAAATCAACCGTAGAAGTGATAAGGACCAGCAGGGAGCGATATTTGTAGGGAGTTGGAGGAGGGACAGCTCACACCGTCGTGCTGGTGCATGCCGTCGCGGTGTCGAGAGGAAGAGAAAGGCTGAGGCGGTAATTCGTTTGACTGGCTGACATGCGGGCCCCACTGCATCCTCTCTCCATCTTCTCTGTTGTTTAAAATTCCACCTCAAACATTGCTCAAAACTTCTCAAAATTTGCAGGCAGTCTAAGAAAAATATGAGGAATCCAAATCTGCAATCAGATTTCAATTTGGACACAGTTTGTTTCAAAATTCATATTCAAATTTGAATTCAAACCTCTCCAATTACATCATTGAAATAAATAGTAACTGAGGTTCATAAATCCCCAAATTATGAAGCAAAGCTTCTTGAACAATAAAGGGTATTAGGAAAAATTTTGAGTTGGCTTTGGACCAGGTTAAGTCCAATGTTCAACTTCGGAATCGACGAGGATTAAACCCTCTGTATGTGTCCAAATAATTTGAAGACGTGCTTCAAAAATCTTGAAACTTTACAGAGAAGCTATTTAGAATATTAGAAGGCCATGGAAAAATTTACGGCCTTAGATTTGAATATTTTTGACAGGGCCAAATGTACAGTAGCATATTCAATTTGTACTAATTTGAATATATATTTGGTACTGCATATTAATTTGACCTAGCAATCTCCATTCAAATAATTCCAAAATTTGCAGAGAGGTCAACAAAATTAATCTAAGATTATTGATGAAGTCCATTTCCCATGTTAATAAAATTTAAGCACGAGTGGAAGAAAAGATTTGATGAGATCAAGTTCATGTGCATAACCATGATGGATCTCCACAATGGTTGATAATAAACTTATAGCTGAACTTTATACTAAAGAAGAAACCGGGATTTTACACTCCGCTAGTCTTGAGATGAACCGACTGAGCGTAGCTAGACATCCAGTTAGTTTTTGGACATCCTTGATGTGGTCTGGGGGCCGCATATCTTCAATAGCCTTGATCTTCACCGGGTTCGCGTCAATTCCCCGGTGAGTCACCATAAAACCAAGGAGCTTCCCAGAGCTAACCCTGAAGACAAACTTGTCCGAGTTCAGCTTGGTGCGCGTGATGCGCAGTTTGTCGAAGACGGCTTGCAAGTTCTCAAGGAGTGACTCCTTATTCTTGATCTTCACAACGACATCATCTACATACTGTGACACCCGGTTCCAAAAATGAACCAAGTGAAGGCATATGTGTGCCCAGGACGTTCAACACACATACACGAGTGCAATCACAAACGATATACAGAAAATTACCACATACCAAGATTAATTAAGCACTTTTATTACACAGTTCATAATAGTCGAATAAAAGCTCTAATGAATATTAATGAAAATTTGGAACTAATGCAGCGGAAATAAACTAAACTGAGCAAATTAAGAAGCACAAGCAAATAGGGTATAACGCACCTCCAACACTTCACAGGCAAAGCTGACGGCATACATGGCATAGAACTCTGCATTATCATCGTTAAACTCCCAATCCTGATCTGCAACTATTGGTGAGGGAATTGCAAGAGTGAGTACATGTGATACTCAATAAGTGTGGAAAGTATGACATGTAGCAGATTCAAATGACGAATATAATAATGGATAAGTGCTGAAAAGTACATTAAAACATTAAAAGAGCAATATATTATATGTATGTGAATAAGCCCATCATAAACCATAAGTAATATCATAGTACCAGTCCATATTTCATTACCATCATCCATCTACCAGATTTCTCATTACCATTCACCATATCCAATGCCATAATTTAGTTCATAACCAGTCATAACCATATTATTAACCATAAACATTACCAAACAATCCCAATACCAAAAGAACTCTAATCATGGAAGTTGTCCAGATGCCCTTATCTGTGAGCACGTCTATCATGATAGTTTTATTAGACTCTGCAGAGTTTGTACCACTTTACCCACGTGTTTGTGATTTCATCACCCGTCAGCGACTAAAGAAAACCTCCATTATGCCAAAACACTACCATAGTGGTATGACCAAGAGATCACAAAATAGCCTTTACAAAGGGATTACAAGCCTATTTAGACCCCACTGAGGTTTCACCGGTGGCGATGCCTCCAACCTAGCACTTCTTCAACCAAGGGCTCCTTCTTGAGCCATTCGGATCCCAGGGTAGTCCCACCAATCATCAACAAACCCAATCCAACTACCCTTTCACTGAGCATCCTTAATGGTCCAAATAGCACTAGCGAAGCCCTAATTAATCAGCTACGCCGCACCCATACATGGCCTCGTAGTGGCACTGTAGTCCTGGCTTATTCTCGCATGAACCAGGCCTTAGATCTAAATAAAGCAAACCACCATAATATCCAACCCATCCACATACCATGCTTGCTTAGATCACCCATTACCACATCATATTAACCAGTTCATGTTAATCATAATCTCATAAATGCATAATTAAGTTAAGTGGTATACTTGTGTTCCCATCCCAATTAATTAAGAGAAGCAAAAAGGTAAAAAGCCCATCCTGACTCTCTACCATAAATTCCAGATGACAAGGGTGGTCAAAAAAATCTATTAAAGTTTCTATCATAAGATTTCCATAAAAATTGACACAAGCATGCAGTTTTGCAAACAAAACATTTACTTTTAAAACAAGATCAATATGCTTCAAGGACACTTGCCTTGCTCTTGGGCTTGGTTCGGGTCAAAGCCTTCAAACTCTTGGTGCTGGAGATCCTCCGCGGCACTCTCTAGCGCAAATCCGTCTAATCCTCTCAATAAACATACAAGACAAGAAACACAAACAGAGAGTGCACAAACATTAATCATATATGACATGACATGCATTATTAATGCAAATGCGAAGCAAAACTAGTTAATAAGTTGTTAATGATGTTTATTAATCGATTGCAATGGTCATTAAGAAGTCTACACAGGTTTGGAATTGATTTGACCAAATTTTATATTTAATTCAACACAATTTAACCATGAAAATCGGACTAGTCTGCTAGGGACCAGACAAGTCTGCACTTCGCAGAACTAGCGAACTAGGATTTTCTAGATCGATGTGAATTTGGGGAAACGGGTTTGAATTAACGTAAGGAAAATAGAATAGAAGGTATACCAGGTGTTTAGGACTCCAAATAATCAAGGATCTTGGAGGTAACACTTGGGTCTTGATGATCTAGGGTTGATGAAGAACTTGATGGTGAATTGTTGACGAAGAACAGAAGTTGATGGAGATCTTGACCCTCTTTCATTTCCTCCTCCTCTTCTTCTTGCTCTAGATCTTCTTATCCCTCCTTGGTGGCCGCTCTTCACGAGCTAGTGTTTGGGTGTAGTTGGAAAGTGGCAAAAATACATGTCAAGTCAAGGGGTGGGGTTGTTTATATAGAGGTGGAAGGCTAGAGTTAGATGGATTTCAAGTTTGAGATGAATAGGGCCCGGTTTAGAGTCCCACATGGGCTCTAAAACAGTTAGGCACGACGTCCCTATGCCCACTTTATTTAAAACCCAGGAAACAAGTTGTGAAACAAAAGATCAACTCGGAGTCACGATTTATCGGAAAAGTCCGCAAAAGGTCCAGACTAGTCTGAAGTTGGTCAGAGAGATATCGAACAAGTCCGGATTGAACATCGGACAAGTCTGAACTTATCCAGAGGGGAAAAACACACAAGTCTGGCTAAAATCGGACAAGTCCAACTTTAGTCAGAGGAAAAATGGACAAGTCCGCTGGAATATCGGACTAGTTCGGACAAGTCCAGTTACTTAGAAAAATTTTCAAGGAATCGGAACACCGGATTAGTCCGTAGAGGACCGGACAAGTCCAAAAGTGTCCAGAGGGAAAAATAGACTAGTCCGCAGCAAAGCGGACAAGTCCAATGGAAGTCAGAGAGAAATCGGACTAGTCCGCACTTCCCAGAATTCTTATGTGCGGTTTTGTTTCTAATTCATATTAAACTTGTTCCTTTTTATGTGGATTAATGTTAAACATGTATTAGAATGTATGCATTGCATGATGGATGAAAATGAGGGTGTTACAAACCTACCCCCTTGAAATGAATCTCGCCCTCGAGATTCGACGCGGAAGAGAAGAGATAGGGAAATTCCTTCTTGAGATCATCCTCCAACTCCCATGTTGCTTCCGATTCTGTATGATGCTTCCATTGAACTTTACACCATCGAATAACCTTGTTCCTTGTGACTCTCTCCTTGGTTTCCAAGATTTTGACCGGTTGCTCGGCATACATCAAGTCTCCCTCTAATTCCAATTCTTCCATTGGCACTTGTTCTTTCGGCACCCTTAAACACTTCTTGAGCTGGGAAACATGAAACACATCATGGACAACTGAAAGATGAGCTGGCATCTCCAACATATACACTACTTCTTCTCTTTTGTCCAAAATCTTGAATGGACCAACGTAACGAGGTTCTAGCTTGCCTCTTATGTTAAACCTCTTATGGCCCCTCATTGGTGACACTTTGATGTATACGACGTCTCCCACTTTAAAGGCTAGTTTCCTTCTCCTATTGTCCGCATAGCCTTTTTGTCTTGATTGAGCAGCTCTCAAGTTGTCGCAGATAACCTGAACTTGTTTTTCAGCTTCTTGCAACATGTCAGGTCCAAATACTTGATTCTCCCATGTCTCGTTACAGAACAAAGGTGTCCTACACTTCCTTCCATATAGTGCTTCATAAGGTGACATCTTCAAACTTGCTTGGTAACTATTGTTGTATGAGAATTATGCATATGGCAAGCTTTTGTCCCAACCTTTCACATGATTCAAAGCACAAGCTCTTATTATATCCTTTAAAATCTGATTGGTTCTCTCAGTTTGTCCATCTGTCTGAGGGTGACATGCTGAACTAAAATTCAGCCTTGTTCCCAATGCTTCATGCAATATCATGGAGGTGAACTGAGAACCTCTATCCGATACTATCTTCTTTGGAACTCCATTTCGACACAAAATATGCTCCATGTACATTTCGGTCAATTGTGCAGTTGTATACTTGGTCTTGACAGGAACAAAATGAGCTGACTTCGTTAAACGATCCACAATTACCCAAATTGAGTCATAATCGGATTGAGTACACGGTAAACCGACTAAGAAGTCCATTTCGATTTCTTCCCACTTCCATTCCGGAATCTTCAGTGGTTGCAATAATTCAGCTGGCCTTTGATGTTCTGCCTTCACTCGTTGGCACACATCACACAAGGCTACATATTCAGCTATGTCTTTTTTCATGGTAGCCCACCAATAACAAGTCTTCAAGTCTTTGTACATATTGGTACAACCAGGGTAAATTGAATATGGTGAGTCATGCGTCTCCTTTAATATTGCCTCCCGAATATGCTTCACATTAGGCACGACAATCCTCGTACCAAGCCATAGAGTGCCATGTTCGTCCTCATCGAATCTGAATTCTCTCCCTTCTTGGGTTCTCTCCTTGATCTCTTGGATTTCCTCATCCTTCACTTGGCCTTCTCGAATCTCTTGCTCCATGGTTGGATTTAACTCCATCATCCTTATCTCATTAATGAATGCGAGATTCAACAGTTCAAACTCCTTACATCACTCAGATGGTAATTATCGAACTGTGAGCTGGTGGCTTACTCCTTTTCTACTCAAGGCATCGGTCACTACATTGGATTTTATCGGGTGATAGTTGATTCCAACATCATAATCTTTGATGAGCTGCAACCATATTCGTTGCCTCAAATTAAGATCCGTTTGTGCGAATATGAACTTGAGACTCTTATGATCCGTATAAATTTCACACCTATGTCCAAGGATATAATGTCTCCAAATCATCAATGCGTGTACCACGGCTGCGAGTTCCAAATCATGGTTGGGTAATTCTGCTCATGTTTCTTCAATTGCCTTGATGCATAGGCAACCACTTGACCTTCTTGCATCAATACACATCCATGTCCTTGTCTCGATGCATCACAATAAATATCAAAGCTTTTACTCACATCCGGCAAAACCAAAACTTGGGTTGTTGTTACCCTTTTCTTCAACTCCTCAAAACTTTCTTGAAAAGCTTCAGTCCATCGAAAGGCCTTTCCCTTCATTAGCAATTCCGTCATTGGCTTGGATATCTTCAAAAGTCCTTGATGAATCGAAGGTAATATCCAGTCATTCCAAGGAAACTCCTTAGCTCCTTTACGTTTTGTGGTGGCTCCCACTTTAGCACGTCCCTCACTTTTTTGGGGTCGATCAATACTCCTCCTCCCGAGATGATATGAACCAAAAACGACACCTCTTTCAACCAAAACTACACTTGTTAAATTTAGCGTACAATTGATGCTCCCTCAATTTCTGCAATGTGTGCCCCAAGTGTTTCTCATGTTCCTTCTCATCCTTCGAGTAGACCATAATGTTGTCTATGAACACCACAACGAACTTATCCAAGTACTCCATGAAGACCTTGTTCATGAGGCACATAAAGTAGGCAGGCACATTTTTCAATCCAAAGGACATCACGGTAAACTCATAAGACCCATACTGTGTCGTGAAAGCTGTCTTGGGTATGTACGATGGTCTAATCTTCATTTGAAAGTAACCCGACCTCAAATCAATCTTGGAGAAGACACAAGCACCCTTCATCTGATCAAACAAGTCTTCTATGCATGGCAATGTGCACTTGTTCTTGATGTTCACCTCATTGAGAGCTTTGTAATCTACACACATCCTTTGGGATCCATCCTTCTTGTCCACAAATAGAACGGGCGCTCCCCAAGGTGAAGAGCTTGGGCGGATAAAACCTTTCTCTTGTTGCTCTTGAATATGCTTCTTGAGCTCTGCTAATTCCTTAGGAGGCATCCTATACGACCTCTTAGCTATAGGTGCAGTTCCAGGTATAAAATCAATAACGAACTCAATATATCGGTCAGGTGGCATACCTGGCAACTCATCTGAAAACACATTCGAAAATTCACACACCACCGGAATCTCCTCAATTGTGGCACCGTCCATATGGTTCAGCTCCAGTTGCTTTGGTGCGTGTTGAGATGCTTCAAACTCTATGGTGATCCCTTCCTCGTTGGTCAACTTCACCATCTTTGTGGCACATTCAATGACTCCATTGTGCTTCCTCAACCAGTCCATACCAAGTATAATGTCCAATCCTTGAGAATCTAAAACAACGAGGTTGGCGGATAAGTCTACCCCCTTATTCTAAGCCTTACTTTTGGACATACTATATTTGTCCTCATCTCTCCTCCAGGAGACATAACCAATAGAGTAAACTTCAAATGAGAGATAGGCAAACTATACTTGGCAACATATTTCTATGTAATGAATGAATGCGATGCTCCAGAATCAAATAACATAGTCGTCGGGCTGGAGTTTGCGAGTAACATACCAATCACCACGTCATCCGCTTGTTGAGCATCCTCCGTCGAGACATAGTTCACGTTACCATGAGCAAAATTTTGCTGTCCACGGTTCCCTTGCAGGTCTCCTCCATTGGGTCTTGGATTTTGTCTTTGAGCATTGCTTCCTTGACCAAGGTCTGACTTAGAACATTGATGCACAATGAGTCTAGCTTCTCCATAGATATAGCACTTCTTTGCTGCACCAGAATTATTGGGACGAGCTTGGTTCTGAACATTTGCACCAGGAAAATTAGCACGAGGTGCAAAAGGCATTGGATGCATAGGTACTTGACTAACTGGGCGCTGCTGCACAAACTTAGTTGGGCGCGGTGCAAATCCAAGGCGATGAGCAGGCGCGGAAGAGCTGTAATAAGGCGCATTTGGTGGTGCAAAGCGAGGACGCACATTACTTCCTTGTTGTTGTCCTTGGTATGGCGTCTTCCTCTTGTTGTCTTGCTCCATCTCACGGACCTTGTTCTCCACAACAATTGCTTTGTCCACAAGCTTTTGGAAGTTGGCATAATCACAATTCAGCAATTGCACTTGGATCTCATTGTTCAAGCCTCTCATGAACAAGGATTACTTCTGGCTGTCCCGGCTCACATCCCCAGGCGCATATCTTTAAAGTTGAGTGAATTTATTGAGATATTCACCCACACTTGATCTTCCTTGCCTCAAGTTCTCAAATTATTGCCTCTTCAAAATCATAACTCCTTCCGGCACATAATGAGAACGGAAGCTCTACTTGAATTCGGCCCAAGTAATTCTCTGTTGGTTCTCATGAGCGTTGCAATAAGCATCCCACCAATCCGCAGCCACTCCAACTAGTTGATGAGAAGCAAATAGAACCTTCTCCCGGTCATTGCATTGGACTATCGCAAGTTTCTTCTCCACGGACTTGAGCCAATCATCAGCATCCATGGGGTGAGCAGCTTGAGCAAAGGTCGGTGGCCTAGTCCTCATAAACTCTCCCAACCAGTTATGTGGCGGTGGGGGTGGCGGTGGAGGCATCTGGGGCTGATTGTTGACATTACTAGCCTGCAGCTGTCCCATAGTCTGAATCATGGTCTGCATGAGCTGGTTCTGCATAGCCAAAAGCTGCTCAATATTGATAGCTCCATGAGCAGGTCCTTGTTCATTGTTATTCTGAGGTGCTCCATTGTTCTCCTCCTCATCATTACCATCCCTCTGGTTGCGAGTGTGGAAAGTATGACATGTAGCTGATTCAAATGACGAATATAATAATAGCTAAGTGCCTAAAAGTAAATCAAAACATTGAAAAAGCAATATATTATATGTATGTGAATAAACCCATGATAAACCATAAGTAGTATCATAGTACCACTCCATATTTCATTACCATCATCCATATACCAGATTTCACATTACCATTAACCATATCCAGTGCCATAATTCAGTTCATAACCAATCATAACCATATTATTAACCATAACCATTACAAAACCATCCCAATACCAAAACCCCTCTAATCATGGAAGTTGTCTAGGTGCTCTTAACCGGGAGCACGGCTATCATGATAGTTTTATTAGACTATGCAGAGTTTGTACCACTTTACCCACATGTTTGTGAACCTCCATTATGCCAAAACACTACCATAGGTGTATGGCTAAGAGATCACAAAATAACCTTTACAAAGGGATTACTAGCCTATTTAAACCCCACTGAGGTTTCATCGATGGCGATTACTCAAACTTAGCACATCTTTAACCAAAGGCCCCCTCTTGAGCCATTCGGATCCTAGGGTAGTCCCACCAATCATCGACAAACCCAATCTGACTACCCCTTCCCCGAGCATCCTTAATGGTCCAAATAAAACTAGCAAAGCCCTAATTAATCAGCTACGCCTCACGCATACTTGGCCTCGTGGTGGCATTGTTGTCCTGGGTTATTCTCGCATGAACCGGTCCTCAGGTCTAAAGCAAGCAAACAACCATAACATCCAACCCATCCACATACCATGCTTGCTAAGATCACCCATTACCACATCATATTAACAAGTTCATGTTAATCATATCTCATAAATGCATAATTAAGTTAAGTGGTATAGTTTTGTTCCAATCCCCATTAATTAAGCGAAGCAAAAAGGTAAAAAGCCCATCCCGTCTCTCTACCATAAATTCCAGGTGACAAGGGTGGTCAAACAAATCTAGTAAACTTCCAATCATAGGATTCCCATCAAAATTGACACAAGCATGCAGTTTTGCAAACAAAACATTTACTTTAAAAACAGGATCAATATGCTTGAAGGACACTTGCCTTGCTCTTGGGCTTGGTTTGGGTCAAAGCCTTCAAACTCTTGTTGCTGGAGATCCTCCGCGGCACTCTCTAGCACAAATTCGTCTAATCCGCAGAATAAACATACAAGACAAGAAACACAATCAAAGAGCGCACAAACATTACTCAATATGACATGACTTGCTTGATTAATTCAAATGCGAATCAAAACTAGTTCATAAGTTGTTAATGATGTTTATTAATCAATTACAATGGTCATTAAGAAGTCTACACAGGTTTAGAGTTGATTCGATCAAATTTTAGATTTAATTCAACACAATTTATCCAGGAAAATCGGACTAGTCCGCTAGGGACCGGACTAGTCCGCACTTCGCAGAACTAGCGAACTAGGGTTTTCTAGATCGATGTGAATTTGGAGAAACAGGGTTGAATTCACGTAGAAGCGAATAGAAGGTATACCAAGTGTTTAGGACTCCAATGAATCAAGGATCTTGAAGGTAACACTTGGGTCCTGATGATCTAGTGTTGATGAAGCACTTGATGGTGAATTATTGACTAAGAACATGAAGTTGATGGAGATCTTGACCCTCTTTCATTTCCTCCTCTTCTTCTTCTTGCTCTACATCTCCTTCTCCCTCCTTGGTGGTGGCTATTCACGAGCTAGGGTTTGGGTGAAGTTGGAAAGTGGCAAATAGATGTCAAGTCAAGGGGTGGGGTTGTTTATATAGAGGTGGAGGGCTAGGGTTAGATGGATTTCGAGTTTGAGATGAATAGGGACTAGTTTAGTGTCTGACATGGGCTCTAAAAGAGTTAGGCACTACGTCCCTAAGTCCGCTTAACGTAAAACCCAAGAAACAAGTCGTGAAACAAAAGATCAACTCGGAGTCGCGATTTATCAAACAAGTCCGCAAAAGGGCTGGACGAGTCCGAAGTTGGTCAGAGAGATATCGAACAAGTTCGGACTGAACATTGGACAAGTCGAACTTATCCAAAGGGGAAAAATAGACAAGTCTAGCTAAAATTGGACAAGTCCAACTTTAGTCAGAGGAAAAACGGACAAGTCTGTTGGAATATCGGACTAGTGCGGACAAGTCCAGCGACTTAGCAAAATTTTCACAGAATTGAAACACCGGACTAGTTCGCAGAGGACCGGACAAGTCCCAAAGTTTCCAGAGGGAAAAACAGACTAGTCCGCAGCAAAGCAGACAAGTCCATTGGAAGTCAGAGAGAAATCGGACTAGTCCGCACCAAAATCGTACTAGTCCACACTTCCCAAAATTCTTAAGTGCAGTTTTGTTTCTAATTCATTTTATACTTGTTCCTTTTGATTTGGATTAATGTTAAACATGTAGTATAATGTATGCAATGCATGATGGATGAAAATGAGGGTGTTACACATACACCTCAACCAAGTCCCGGAACAGCTCTCCAAAGGTTTTGTACATAGGTCGCACAAAAGTTGAAGCAGCATTTTTGAGACAAAATGGCATAGCAGTAGAACAATACAATCCATCTACTGTTATGAAGGCAGTATGCTCTTCATCTTTCCTAGACAACTTGATTGATTATATCTGGAGTAGGCATCAAGGAAACACAATAGCTATGACCCGGAGGTGGAGTCCAGTATCTGATCTATTCTAGGTAGTGGAAATGGATCTTTTGGAAATGCCTTATTTACTGTGGTGTAGTCGTTACACATTCGAAGTTTACAGCCGACCTTTGGTACAACAACTGGGTTGGCCAACCATTTTGGATGATGAACCTCCCGGATGAAACCAGCTTTGAGCAGCTTCTTGATCTCCTGTTGGATGAAGTTTTGCCACACGACTAATTGCTTCTGGGGCTTCTGATGTACATGTCGTGCATCAGGATAAATCTTCAGATTGACCTCAATCACCTCCCTAGGTATCCAATAAATTTGTGATTGTTGCCAAGCAAACATGTCAACATTCGCCCGGAGGAAAGTGATGAGCGCGTGTTCCTATTTGTTGTTCAGACCTCCCGATATGCGGGTGGTCTGATCAACATCGGAACCAATTTGGACAACTTTGACGGGTATGTTGTTGTCGCCGCTTGGCTGCACACATGGTGCATAGGTTGAGCCTCAGTAACGAGTGCTCGGAGGTTGAGCAGCTTGCTCTTTATCGGATGCCTCCTCCTACGCTGTTGCAAGCACATGGAGTTCTTCCAGTGCAGTTATTCCTGCAATACCGTCCCTGCGGATGCGGGGAACGCCTGAAACTGTCGGCATCTTCAGCACCAAATAGCCGTAGTGGGCTGCAGCCATGAACCTATATACGACAGGCCTTCCTAGGATGGCGTTGAAGGGTAAGCTGATCTGCGCGACGTCAAAGACCAACTTCTCGGTCCTGTATTTCTCCCGAGTTCCGAAGGTCATCGGTAGTGTGGTGGATCTGAGAGGGCTAATGGCCCCGGATCTACCCAAAAAAGGTCGTGAGGGATGAAGGTCCGAGGGTTAGAGCTAGAGCTTGACAGAGGCTTCATAGTTTAGTACGTTCAGCCCCGCACCTCCGTCCACCAGAACATGATATGAGCTGGACATTGTTGATGGTAGGAGACACCATCAGTGGCAATTGGCCAACTCCGATCATGTTCAGGGGGCAGTCCGTAGCATCGAAGGTGATGGGAGTGTCCATCCATTGCAGATGAGGTTTCACCCTAGCGGTAGGAGCAGCAGCGGCCATATCCCACTACATTGGCTTGAGGACGCGACAAGAAGTGATGTCCCAAGAACCACCATAGATGGTGTTCAGAGTTTACTGGTGCTCATTGTTAAAGATGTTGGAATCGTTGTCAACTGTGTTGTACATAGCCTTCAGGACCTTCTTGGGATCCTGAAAACATAGCTCCGTGTCAGCAGGAGCTTCGTCGACTTTTTGTTTTCCTTCCCGTTGGCAGAAAGGAGCTTCCTCTCGGTGCTTGTTGTAACGCTCGAAAAGGTTCTGGACCTCCCGACAATCCTCCATACTGTGCTTGTCCGTTTTGTGGATTGGACAAAACATTTTGGAGTTTCCGCCGTCTTCTGACGAAGGTCGACGTCATTTTTCGGGGCGTGGCCCCTGGCCACCCGGAGTTGCAGCAGCCACAGCAGAAGGTGCGCTGGACGATGGCTTTTTCTTGTCGTTGGACTTCATCTTCTTCTTTCCACTACTAGAGGTAGTGGCATCAGCCTTGGAGAACTTCTTGTTGGCCTTCGGAGCAGGTTTGGAGTGCATCTCACAGCCTTCCGTAGCTCTGGCACATTTGTCAGCCAGACTGAAGAGCTACATGACGCTGGTGACTTCTTTTGTCGCCAGCTTCTCCATCATCTTCTTGTCCTGGACGGCCTGTCTGAACGCGATGATAACAGAAGCGTTCAATAAAGAAGGAATGGTATTGCGTACCTGAGAAAGTTGCTGGATCAAGGACCGCAGCGATTCCCCCGATGTTTGCTTCACAGCAAAAAGATCAAGTTCAGTGCCGGGTCGAGCGTAGGAGCTCCCGAAATTGGCAGTGAACGGTTGGCATAGCTCCGCCCAACTGTTAAAGGAGTCAGGTGGGAGGATCATGAACCAGGAACTGGCTGTCCCGGTCAAAGCCACAAGAAAATAATTGGCCATCACAGCCTCATTGCCCCCCACCGCTAGATTAGCGGTGGTGTAAATTTGAAGGAAGTTGGCGTGGTTGACAGTCCCATCGAATTTCTTCGGCAAATGAGGACGCAACGTCTGTGGCCACCTGACCATGCGTAGATGCATAGCTAGGGCAGAACCGCCTCCTCCTACTCGCAAAGGAACAGGGTTGTCCCGAGCTTATCGCCTCTTGCGAGCACGCTCGATGTGGACGCGACAGCCCTGCTGTTGGTAACGGTGATCTAGCTCCGACCGCAGGTCATGCATCAAAAGCCTCGACGCAGTGTTGGTGCGACGTGCCCCAGAGGGCAGCAAAGTCACCTGTTGGGACACAACACGTCTCTTGTGTTGTGAAGCTTGCGGACCAAGTCTTCCTCACAAGATCTGACGCTGTGAAGGTGCCTGCCCCAAAGGAGCAGGACCTTGGTTGCTGATGCCATCGACTGCAGCTGCAACCAGATGTTCAACATCAACTCTCCACTGCTCCATCGCACCATGGGGTGCTCCTGGAGGTGGTTTACGTTGGAGTAGAGTACGCGCAGCAACAAGTGCGTGCTTAGTGTTTCTGTTCGTCGATGTCGTGATCGACGTGAGTACTCCATCCTGCAATCCAGCATTGTTTGCCAGAACAGATGGTGGTGGTGGCATGACGCCTGCTGGGACAACGACGCCCGCTAGTTGCTGCATGATGGAAGGAATCCCTCCATTAGGTTGCACAACATTGTTGCCGTTGGATGATCTTGCTGCGGAGATCACCATTTTGTGATCTCAGGCGCCCCCTACCTGGCACGCCAAATGTTGAACCATACAAACGAAACTTCCCCCGGTACTACTAAATCGTAGCCCATAGAGGTTATTTTATCGGTTTGGGCACGCAGAGATTCTAAACAAGATGATGACACAAATGTCTTACATGGTTTGGGTCACCTGAGCGTAATACCCTACTCCATAGGTTGTGTGTTGTTGTCTTCGTGATTCACTGGTGCTTGCGTGTGTATGAGCTTGGTTGTCTGTATCGCGCAGCTCAGTCCCTTTTATAGACCAAGGGATGGCTGTTACATTAATTGCCTGGCCCGACATGTGGCCCTAGCGGTTAAATTTCCTAATACACAATTTAAGTTTGTTTAAACACCCTAATGGCGGCATTACCAGTATTAAGAGTCTTCGGATCATGCGTCATTAATATTGTATTAATGGCACATAATCAGGCATTGTAACTATAGCAATAACTGTCCCTTGAAGGTCCGAGACATTGGAGATCTCTCTGTCTCCTGTTGAAGTCCTAGCTCTGGGGGTTCGACATGTGGCGGCTCCAGAGCTTCCCATCGTGGTGAGGCAGGTCCAGAGCCACTATACACGTGGTAGCACTGGAGCTTCCCTCTACTGGGGGTTAGGTTCAGGGGTCACTGACCACGTGGCAGGGACGGTGCTTCCCTATGATGGGTGTTGGGTCCGGCCTTGTGATGCATGTGTCAGTGTCGGAGCTACCAAACGAGGGAGGCGGGTCCAGTACTGTGCAACACGTGTGGCCTTCAGAGATCTTCAACATGAACGGGGAAAACTCCTTAGTTTTTCTTGCTGTATCATGGGGTACCCGATACGCAGGGTACCGACACAAGTAGAATTTCGTGGGGGATGAGTAGAAGCCGTGGTGGGGTCCACTTGGGCTCCTCTGAGGTTGGGGACGAATTCTTGGGCCAAAATTAGGAATTTATCCTAAAATCAAATTGTGGAGAATTAACAGAATCTGAGTTGTTTTATGAAGATTGGACTAGTCCGTAGTAGTGACCGGACTGGTCCGTTTGGTAGCAGAGTAAAAATCGGACAAGTCTGGGGAACATGAGAAGCTCAACTGGACTAGTCCGCACATTGTGTCGGACATGTGCGGTCTCTGAAGAACTGAATTTTTCTGAATGAATATGGGAACACCGGACTAGTCCGGGGTTATGGCCGGACAAGTCCGCGCTTCTAAAGTAAACTGAATTTCTTGAACAGAGGATAGGAATATCGGACTAGTCCGGTTCAGAGGCTGGGCAAGTACGCATCCTAACAGACTGGAATTTCCAGTTTAGCCCTAAATTCATATTAATCTTGTTCCTTTTTACTTGGCTTAATGTTAAATATGTATGAGTATGCATGCAATGCATTGTGCATGAAAATGAGGGTGTTACACAAGCGTAGAGAAGACATACCTTTCCGCTAGCTGGAGGGCAAACAGAAGGTTGACAAAGCTCCATCGGAGCAGGAGTTGGACTTCCAAGACACCAAGAAGGCGTTGCAGATGGTCTACCACGACGTTGATGACCCCGACACCAACTTCGAAAATGAGCAGAGGACTCTCCATATGATGTATGGAGAATCATGGGACATTACTTCCGAGAGTGTGGTGAAAACTCTGCGTCCAAGCTCCCATTGTCATGTCAGAGCCACATCAGAAGTGAATGGATACTCCAATCACCTTCGACACCTCAGACTACCCCAAGAATATGGCGGGAGCTGGGCAACTTCCACTGATAGTCTCCCCGACTATCAACAACCTGCAACTCTTCCATGTTCTTGTTGATGGTAGGGCGACTCTCAATCTCATCAGCTTTGCTGCCTCCAAGAAGATTTAGGTCCCCATGTCGGACCTTAAGCCCTCTCGCCCATTCTCCGGAGTAGGTACAGAAGCTATCACTCCGCTCGGTTCTGTCTCCCTCTTGGTAACATTCGGGACTCATGAAAACTACCAGTCGGAGAAACTGATCTTCGACGTAGCAGAGATCAACCTTCCATTCAACACCATCCTTGGCAAACTGGCCCTGCTGGCATTGTTGGAGTTACAACATTGGAGAAGCTTCATGCGCTAGCTGCTACGCAGGAAGCTGATTCTAGCAAGGAGCAACTTGCTCAACAACCTCTGAGCTCACGCCACTGCGACTTAACCTCTGCGCCCCATGTGCATGCAAGAGGCGACAACGACATTCCCATCAAAGTCATCCAGATTAGCTCCGAAGCCACCATACTACTAGCATTGTGGGAGGTCTGAGTGACAAATAGGAACTCGTGTTTGTCACTTTCCTTCAGGCAAATGTCGACGTGTTTGCATGGCAAAAATCATATGTTACTAGGATTCCCAGGGAGGTGATCGAGCACCATCTAAAGAACTACTCCGATGCACAACCGATACAACAGAAGCCCCATAAGCAATCCATCGAGTGGCATAACTTCATTCGAGAAGAGATCAATAAGTTGCTCGATGCTGGATTCATCCGGGAGGTACATCATCTGCAGTGGCTGGCAAACCCAGTCGTCGTACATAAGCCCGGTGGGAAGCTTCGGATGTGCATCGACTACACCACTCTTAATAAGGCATGTCCAAAAGACCCTTTTCCACTACCAAGAAAAAATCAGATAGTGGATTCTACTTCTGGCTATGAGCTACTGTGCTTCCTAGATGCATATTTTGGTTTTTATCAAATTCCAATGGCTAAGGAAGACGAACATCATACTACCTTTATTACAATAGATGGCCTTTATTGTTATACTGCTACGTCTTACAGTCTCAACGACGCTCCCTCAACTTTTGTGCGAGCAATGAATAAAACTTTTGGGAGCTTATTCGAGACCTAGTGGAAGTCTAAGTCGATGACATCATTGTCAAAGTCAAGAACAAAGACTCACTATTGGACAATCTCCAGTCTTTCTTTGACAAGCTGCGCATGACACGCACGAAGCTAAACCCAAACAGGTATGTATTTGGGGTTTCATTTGTAAAGCTTCTTGAATTCCTAGTGACCCATCGAGGAATTGAAACAAATCTAGAGAAGATAAAAGTCATTGAAGCGATGCGCCCTCCAACCCGCATCAAAGATATCCAGAAGCTTACTAGGTGTCTGGCCTCACCTAGCCGGTTTATCCCCAGACTGGCTGAGTGGGCACTCCCTTTTTTTAAGCTTCCAAGGAAGTTCGGACCTTTCAACTAGTCCGAAGAAGCAAACAAGGTGTTCTAGGAGCTTAAGCAGTACCGCCTATCATGGTAGCTCCAGAACGTGGTGAGCCTCTTCTCCTTTACATTGCTACAATGACAGAAGTTGTCAGCATGGTCGTAGTCGCGGAGAGACCAGAAGCTCCCCGGAGTTCTTCCTCACAAAGGATCAGACCCCTCCGAGAGGGTCTAGAGCCACCTAGAGGAGTTAACGTTCAAGGCAAGTCTGGGTCCTAGCCCCCCAGACACTGAAGAAGGTCCTAAAGGCTGGGGGCCTCCAGACCATCTTCTATAAGAAGATGTGTCGGACTCCTCCGGGAGGGTCCTAACTCCTCACGGAGAAGAAGATCTGGAGCCCTCCGGGAGGGTTCGGGTGGATGGAGAAGATGGACCGGACCCCTCTGAGAGCGTCTGTGCTGTCCAAAAACCAGTCTACATCATCAACAAGGTCCTCCATGATGCCAAGACAAGATACCTTGAAGTGCATAAGCTGTTATACACAAGTCTTATTTCATCAAGGAAGCTGCGCCACTACTTCCAAGCTCACGATATCTCAGTGGTAACCTCTTCTCCACTGCGTTCTATACTTCATAATCCCAGCTCAATGAGAAACATCACCAAGTGGGCTGCGGAGCTGGCAGAGTTCGAGCTTGACTTCCCGCCTTGACATGGCATCAAGAGTCAGGCGCTATCTGACTTTGTCGTGGAGTGGAATCCATCTCCATCTACTCCGAGACCTCTCAACATCTAAATGCCAGAACGTAATGTCCCAGTCTTCATCGAGCCTCACTACACCCTCTTCTTAGATGGCTCCTTGCAGAAGCAGGGATCCAGAGCTCAAATTTCGCTCCTCGCACTAAACAAAGAGCAGGTCAAGTACATAGTTCGCCTTACTTGAAGGCGACAAACAACATGGCGGAATACTAAGCTCTCATCTTCGGACTGAAGACGACACTATCATTTGGCATTCAACAGCTACTGGTCAAAAGAGATTCGCAACTTGTCATCAAACAAGTCAAAGGTGAATGCTGTTGCAATAGTCCTTAACTAGCAACGTATCTTCTACAAGTCTAGAAGCTGCAGAAGAAATTCTAACTCCATCAAATCTCTTCATGTTTGGGTGGAAATCGATCTCTATTGCTAGGGGATTGAAGACCATGGACTTGTTCACACCTCCAACTCCTCCTTCATCAAGAATCATAGAATTTTGGTAAATTTCCCCCCAAACCGTAGAAACTTCGATTTCTTCCGTTTTGGATCAAATAGCTTAGTTCCTTTCAGTTAATACATGCTTCCTTGCTGTATTACATCTTTCTTAAGCTCGTTTTGCATTGAGCAACACCATTTGTCTCATAGTTAGGGTTTAAGGTGTTGAACATTGGACTAGTCCGGTCCATGTACGGACAAGTACGGTCGCCCCGGACTAGTCTGTACTTGAACACCGGACAAGTCCGATTTTCAACTTAATTCAACCCTAATTTCCAACTACTCAATGCACTTCCTTGCCAAAAATTCTCATTCATACATTGTATAATCCCTTCTCACGACAATGTCGAGCTCCAATGATGAAATCTACGATTATGAGGCCGAGATGGACCAAGACTCCTTGCTTCGGTCCTCAACGGGCCAAGGGAAGAAGCGCCAAAAGCGTCCCTCTGAGCCGGCACCTTCTCCTCCTCAGGTGTGGCGCAATGTTCTAGCTAAGAAGCCTGCGTCCAAAGTCAAAGATGTAGCTGGCTCTAGCTCGGCAGCTCCTTGCCAAGCTAAGGGCAAGGGAAAGGGAATTGCCTCGGGCCCAATTAATCGGCCCTCTCAAGATGGCAGCTCTGAGGCAGGGCAATAGAGATCCCTCCGAGGAGAAGTTCAACGGCAAGGGAAGCGATACGGCTTCAAAACTCAGATTTGTGGACTGTTACAGCCCTTCAAAGAAGGCACCTATAGGATCGGAGAGCACGTGAAAAGCTACCATTGTGGGGGGGGGGGGGGGGGTTGAATGGTAGATTAAAAAATCTTACGCTGCGAAAACAATTAAATCCCAACCCCTTCGGCAGAAAAACGATCTGTTAAATAAATCATGTGTGAGACTAATCTAAACATGTTTCACCATGGCAAATGTGATTAGAATTAAGTCACGAAGACTACACAACAAGAATCACTCAAATCCATCGAGGGAAACTCAAGTTATGATTGAAAGATCGAACAAAGGTCAATCTGTCCTAGCCGAGAAAAACAGTTCTGGACTGCTGCAATGAAGCTCGTGTAGATCTGAAACCACAAATACAATAACTGTGTTTTGACACATGATAGATAACTAAGTTGCAAAGACATCGCAAAAAGAATCACGTCAATTGGATCTGTAAAACTCGAGTTATGATAAAACCACCGAAGAAAGTTAGTGTTGTGCAGAAACTCAACGAGAAAAACTTGTCTGGAACAAGATGGACTAACAAGGCACAAAAGCTCCTTTCAACTACAAAATTTTATTAAATAGAACACAAGAGGAACAGCCCAAAAGTCGTCTACCACGAGCTCTGGCCTCCCTTGCTTATAAAACCAGCCCTTAGGCCAAACCAATCTCAACTAAGACTCTAATCCTACTCAAAACACAAACCAAAACTTTCCATAACTGCTTAGGAATCTTCTATACACAGATAGAAGCAATCTTAAGACTTTCAAACACCTTAGGAAAGTATCCCACATTCCTAAAACAACTCATATTCGTGACCCACACAAAATCCTGTCATAACCAACTCAAATCTTTCCATATTTGAGTCAAACTTGACTCAGCCGCAACTTGAGCCTATAACCTAGTCGGTTGGACCTTTCCGACCAATTCTTTACGTCCACATCTCTTCATCACGCCTCGGAACCATGTAGCCACTTCCATGCACTTCTTGCACACGTGCAAACATCTTCCAACGATGTCCATGATACCTTCATATACATTGTTCCTGATTCAAACATGTTGCATGACCTCCCGATCAACTCAACCACAATTCCTCCTGAACATGGTTGTTGAACCTCATCTTCTCCCTAAGACTAGTTCAATGGATCCCGTCACCAGCCATGTCTTGAACTCAAGCAACACCTGCTCATGAATAAGCAACCAATACTTCATAGCACAAGTCCTCGACTTGACTCTCGTTAGTTCCGAAACTACAACATCTTACGTGAGCATCTCACATAAGCATGTTGCAAAACAACAATAAAACGATATCAACCATAACCACCAAAACACACCAAAAACATAGTAAAAGAATACTAAGAAATCTTTCCAAACAATGTAAATCAAGTTCAAAACATTGCAAGATAAAAGCAGAAACACTACGATCAAGCACCAGACCTTGCCAAAGCTAACTGGACCTTGAACCGGAGCGTACCAAAGCTAGCAAGACCTAGTGTCGGAGCTAACCAAACCTAGTTGGACCTAGAGTTGGACCTTGATGATAAAAGTGTTTTGGCGGTTTTTCAGAACTTTTATCATCAAAGCCAATATATTCAGCACACATAGATCTCACAATCTCCCCCCTTGATGAATGCATTGCCAACACCACTTAAAATCCGAATATTGGCTTATTCACATTAAAAGTTTTGAAAACATTTTCTCCCCCTTTTGCAACACCACATAGACAATTATTTCTTTTGAGAGGAATCATGCCAAAAGAAATTGTGAATATGTGCAATGTTTAATCAATTTCTCCACCTTGCATACTTATCTTTAAAATTTCACCATATTATCTCTCCCTCTTTGACAATGTATTCAGCAAGGTTTGAAAAGAGAAATTTTAATTGTTATGAGCATATTATAACATATACATATAAAACAAAGCTCATCCAAGTCATACTATCAAGTAACTTACACTATCACATCAATGAAATATATAAGGTAGTGTAAGCCATGCTAGAGATAAAATGTAATTTCCAATTTGGCAAGTCATGATCTCACAAACATAACTATTTCAAAACCTGAAAGCATAACATTTGTTGCTGCATTTTATTGTTTTTCAAAGCACAAATTTAGATCATATGATATTTGCAAGAGATTATATGCGCATCTGCCTTATTCTAACCAACCAAGCCAAGCCTATGTCATTTGACAATCAGAAGCTTAAGGACATGGTTTTAGTCATACTCAACTTCTTCCAAGTTCATATCTAAGTGCAATGATAAGCCATATCAAAAGAAGAAGTGTGATGCATGCATATTCTCTTGATCTTTTCTCAATTTATATTTGAACATAAAAGCTCAACATGTAAGTTTACTTGATTAATTCTTTATGATTAAAGGCACTTGTGAGCATGCAACAAGTTCAAAACAGCAAGAAAGTTCGACCATAAACAGATTTAGTGTAAGTAATTATTCCAATTACTAGACATGGCAAAAATTACAAAATGTATAACACGAGTAATGTAGTAAGAACTTTCAGCATGTAAAAAGAATCACAAAGACATATATGTATGAAATACTATGCTCATATTATTTTAATTTCAGATTCACAGATAGACTTCTCAAATTTATAACTCCCCCTCAATGTAAGCCATGAAGATGCATAACCCCTATTCCACTATGAATGAAAAAAAAACAAGTGAAGCACAATTGTTGTAAAATGTCAGCCAATTGTTGTTCGGTATCTACATGGTGAAGCACAATGTTTCCTTTTTCAACATTATCACGGAGAAAGTGATACTAATGTCAATATGCTTAGTTCTAGAATGTTGCACGGGGTTTTTAGCAATGCAAATGGCACTAGTGTTATCACAAAACAGTGAAACACTATCTAGATCAACCCCATAGTCCTTAAGTGTTTGAACAATCCAAAGAATTTGCGAGCAAGCACTAGCAGCAGCTACATATTCAGATTCAGCCGTGGATTGTGCAATTGAGTTTTGTTTTCTAGAGTACCAAGCAACAAGTAAATTTCCAAGAAAATGACAAGCACCGGAAGTACTTTTCCTATCAGTCCTACAACCCCCAAAATCAGCATCCGAAAAAGCTTTCAAAGTAATGGTTGAGGAAGAAGGAGGAAAAATGCCAAATTCTTGAGTTCCATGTAAGTACCTGAGAATCCTTTTGATGGCTTGATGATGTGAAAAACGTGGGGAGGCTTGAAAACGTGCACAAAGACATACGCTGAATTGTATGTCCGGTTTTCATGCCGTGAGGTACAAAAGTGATCCGATCATGCTTCTATATTCTTTTTGATCCACGGGTTCACCATCTTCATCAAGTTTAGGTGTTGTTGCTGTTCCCATTGGTGTCCGAAGAGGCTTGCTTTTGTCCATGTTGAAGCGCCTTAGGAGGTCTTTTGTATACTTTGTTTGATGCACAAAGGTACCCTCCTAGGTTTGCTTGATTTGCAGCCCCAAAAAGTATGTGAGTTCTCCCATCATACCCATCTCAAATTCTGAACTCATCATAGCTAAAAATTTGGACACAAGATCATGAGAAGCACAATCAAAGATAATATCATCCACATACACTTGAACGAATAATGAGTCATTGCCATGCTTAAGCCCAAAAAGAGTTTACTTGCCCATGTTAAACCCCTTTCAAGTAATAATGTTTTTAACCTATCATACCATGCTCTAGGGGCTTGTTTGAGACCGTACAAGGCTTTGGACGGTTTGTAAACATGATTAGGAAAATCTGGATTTTCAAAACTTGGTGGTTGTTTGACATAAACCTCCTCATCTATGTAGCCATTAAGAAAAGCACTTTTAACATCCATTTGATATAGCTTGAAACCTTTAGATGCAGCAAAAACTAACAACATTCTTATGGCTTCTAATCTAGCAATGGGAGCAAAAGTTTCATCACAATCTAGACCTTCAACTTGAGTGAAACCTTGAGCAACCAACCTAGCCTTATTCGTAACCACAAACCCGTCCTCACTTTGTTTATTTTTAAATACCCATTTTGTTCCAATTAAAGTGTGACCTTGAGGTGGAGGTACAAGTTTCCAAACATTATTTCTTTCAAAATTTTCTAACTCTTTGTTGACAGCTCCTAAGATATACCAACAAATCATCCCTGGCAACGGCGCCAGAAATGCTTGTTGGTATTTCTTAACATCACAGATCATCTCTGATAAAGAGATGAGATCCGCAAGCGCACGGAAGATACCGTTGTAGCATTTCACCCATGAGTATTCCCAAGGGTATCGTATTTATCCCAAAGGAAGGCAATGGAGTAAAGTATATACTACTCTTATGGTCAAACTATGGGATACTAATCCATTATCTGGACAGGGGTAAGTAATAATAGGGGTAGTGTGACACACACCTAGGCAATCTATTCTAAAGGGTAAAATGGGTCCTAGAGGGAGATTGGATTGAGAGTTAGAGAGTTGCTCCTACAATGCTCCTAATACATATACATAGGCGAAGGTAGACACTAATGGTCATGTAAATGATGAATTCCTATGCAATGCTATTCAACACATCGGGCACGGGCTTACCCCTAGCAATACTAGGGCGACTCCCGCCAAGAGCCTGTGGCATAGATGAACGTGGAGGATTACAAAGGACAAATAGGGCTGTCACCACTTATTGCCTACCTCTTCAATCTGTGGGTCTACGAGACATCCAACGCTACTTAAATACCCTAGCACCATGCTAGAATACTAAGCAAATACCTTAGGAGCCATGGCACAAGCCATCCTAAGGCAATGACTAACCTAAAAATCGTTGAACCAATGTTGAAATATAACAAAAGTCATTCCTATTAACATAATCATATCATAACTACATAGACTATAGTGGGGGTCTATAGTGTTTATGACCATAAGATGTGATCGTGAGAGTGAAATCATAAATACTATACCTTCCACATACATGGACTCCACAATCAAACAAGAAATGCTTTGTCCAAGTATACATATAAAAGAAGACTAAAGATAATATCTTTATTGAGCACAAAGTCAAAACTACAATAAGGAATACATAAGCCATACCTTTCCCAATGTGGAATTGGGAAGAGAGACTCCTTCTACTCCTTTCCCAATTTGGACATGGGACTAGAGGCTCTCCTCTCTATATCCTAACTCCTCTAAGGACTATGGAAGATAGTGTATACAATAGAATGATGTCCAAGTGGTGTGTGTTGAAGTGAGGGGTAGGGTGTCCTATTTATACTAGTGTTGAGGTCGGTTCCCGCCACCAAAAGCGTGCAAATCAGTCACCATTGACTCCAGGGAGCTGGGGGAGCCAACATGTGGAGGCTGACCGAGTTTGATGCAAAGACCAGGTCGGCTACCCCCTGGTTCGGCCGACCTTGTCATTGCACCGTTTCTCCTGTGCTTTCTCCAGGTGGCTACCAGGTGGGTCCAATTGATGTATATGGGTGATACACTGTTGGATCTCCTTGGATACTTCTGTTTGTGGGCCATTTGATCCATGGGATTCTACGTCTCTTCGCCTGATTGGCTGGGATGATATTTTATAGGATTGGTCCCTCTATATTTCCTCATTTCTTGCATAAAATGCTGCATACACATGTTTCTCCAAGTCCAAGTGGAATTGGGTTAGGTAGAAAGGTGATGTGTGCAAGAAATGACAAATCCTTCAAATAATTGAGTTAAATTGACCGATGAAATTGGTATAAAACAGCCATGAACAAACTCCCCCAAGCTTATCCTTTGCTCGTCCCGAGCAAAGTCAAGACTTTAGGTTGATGATAAAGAGTTTCTACAATGTCTTATTTTCAAAAGTATCTAATGCACAACAAGATACTCTACCTAGTATTGCAGAAATTGGCTATGATACCCAACCTTTCTTAAGTTATCATGGGGCTTATGCTTTTTTCATATTCATGAGTAGTTGAAAGGTAGAATAGCAAATGGAGCAAACATAGCCTAGAAATCAAGTTCCACTTAAATCCTAGAGAATTCAATTTATATATTAAGTACCCCAATTTGATTCTCTCAGTCACTCCTTTGTGGATAGTGGAAATATTTCCTCACCAAAGCATTGTGCCTCTACTATTCCTACTCATTGAATATGGCTTGTATGTGGAGCTTGGTAAGGAAAGTAAGTAGGCATATTTGCATGATATATATTGCTAAGTCAAAAGAGTAAGCCTTAGGAGAATTCAAATCAAAACTTTTTGATTCAAGACTAGAGCATGTGTGATGGAGTGGAAGTGGATGTGGATACTTGAGACAACTCCTTTTTGGAATAATCTCTCTTTCTTTTGCAGGGATGAAACATGTCTACTTTTATTTTCTCTCTCATTTTTTTCTCATGCTTATGATGTAAGCATGCCCCTTTTTTTCATTTTCTTTTTGTAGCCATGTCTTCTGCTCCCTTTCTTTGCAATGAATTTTGAAGAGAGTGCTAAACATGAATAACATGGAGTTTCTCTTTTTATTGTGGAATGGTGGATATGATGGATGTTTTGCTTACTTCTAGTGTAGAAGTATGGCATGTGCAAGTGAAGTCTTGAATTCAAAAGGAGTTGAATGATTTCTCACATAGGTCTATACTAGTTTGACTAGGCTCAATGTGAAAGCAAATAGCATATGCATAAGGTTTTGTCTATGTATGGGCATCATATGGCTTTGGTTGGTATTTCCAATCAATTGAGGGAAACTTAAATCTTTTTAGAATTTCTAAGAAAATCTAAGTTTTACTTTCAAACTAGGACTAGCAGCCCTATTACCAATTCTAATCTCGCAACAACCTAGAATTAGATTAAGCTTTTGCTACCCACAACTTCCAAATTTAGAAAAAAGTATTTCAAACCTCATTGGTTGCTCATGGAGGGTTCCCATTTCAAATCTCTAGCCTCGTATAGTTATGATTCACCTTCGGCCATAATTTCCAATAGATAACAATTATCCTAATTTACGCCTTGGCCAAGAAATGTTGAAATGGAATCCTCTAGGGATCCCAACAATCAGCTTGATGAATGCTTGCATAGTAATATTACCCCTGCAAACTTCCTCTCTTGAATGGAGTGGGATGGCTAGCTCCCGAGACTTGTACAAAGGAACATTCGAGTTAGGTAACCAAACTTTCATTTGTACATACAGGGAAGAACAAAATCAAATATGCATTGGATCCAATGTCAAGTGTATCTATGATCAATGTGTTATTCATTAATAAGAGTGGAGCTTTATGGATAATTCATGTTGCATATTTTCTAAAGCTCCTACTTATAGCAATGCATGTGATAGAAATACACTATATGGATCCCTGCAACTTTTAAAGTTTTTAACCATCATAGCTTCCAAGAGCAAATTTTTATCATTTAGACCATGACAAACAAGATTCTCAATTTTATACTCCTGAACCTCACTAGGAATTTGAAATTTAGTGACTCCTCCTAAAAATGCAATTCAATTTCAGAGCAAGAATATCACTTATTCCTAGGATTTTGAAATCTAGTGACACCATCTATGCAAGAAGCTCAATTAAAAATTATGGTTGTCACTATGCACAAGTTCCTATATGCCAATTTACCAATTAAGTTATGCTCAAAAGTTCTGTTTTCTGAACCTCGACAAAAATGACTAAGTTTACAAAACAATCCTTACACTAAAGGAAACTCTAACACTTACGTCGGCCAACTTAATTTACGTCGGCCGGCCCACGTAAATAAGCTTACTTACGTCGGCCAGAAAAAAACCGACGTAAGTTAACTAACTTACATCGGCGGCCGACATGAGTTAGTAGACCGATAGCAATAAATGTAAACTTACGTCGGCCTGGACAACTAGCTGATGTGAATAAAGCAGCCGACATAAGTAAGGCTTAACTTACGTCGACTGGATGATTGGCTGACGTAAGTTACGTAGGCCGACGTCATTTAACTATTTAGCCGATGTAAGATAAGTATTTTAACCTACCATGTGCTCCTTCTCTTTTCCCTTCCTTACCTGCGCGCGTCGCTTTGCTTCAACTGCCGCCGTCCGCCGCCGCCGCTGCGCCACCGCCGAGCGCCACCCCACCTCCCCCTCCCCTCCCGGCCCCCCTCCCCCTCCCCTCCCTTGCAGAGCTCCCTCCACCCTCCCCCTCCCCTCCACAGACCCCCCACCCCCCTACACTCCACTGACCCCCCCCCCCACCCCAACCCCACACCCCCACCCCCCTCCACTCTATTGAAATTTGAATTTAATTGAATTGCATTGTTTAAATTTGAATTGTTCAAATTTGAAATTGAATTGAATTGAATTGTTTAAATTATGCTTAAATTGCTTAATTGTTTATTTAATTAAGCTTAATTTGTTAATTTTCTTACATTAGATTATGTTTATTTAATTATGCTTAAGTGGTTATGTTGCTTAATTGTGCTTAATTTGCTTAGTGTAGATTATGCTTAATTAGTGTAGTGTAGATTATGCTTAATTGGTTTATGTCGAGGGCGGCGACGGGGGCGGGCGGCTGTCGGGGCGCTTAGGTTCTGTCGTGGCTATAGATGGCAAATGGGATGTGTTGGGTCGGCCCGGCCCGAGCCCGGCCGGTCTCGTGCATGAAAACATTAGGCCCTGTGGCCCACAAATTTGCCGTGTTGGGCCGGGCCGGCACGACGGGCCATAAGCCAAGGCCAAGCATGACGGATCCCATTTTCCCCTGTCTGGCCGTGCCGGGCCCATTCGCAGGCTGAGCGTGTCCTGTCGGCCCGAAGCCTGGCCGAGCCATGGTATATATTTAGCGTATATACGGCCCATCGGGCCCAACCCTAGCATATATAGGCAGTTTGGGTCACGGTCGTGACCCATGACTGGTGACATGAAGTGAATCGTTAGGGTTAAGTGTATATGGGTCGGGCGGCCAATTACTAACCCTAAAATTCTGTAGCTAGGTATCTCTTCGCCGCAAGACCCCCCGTACATTCACATCGGCGTGTTTGTGAGTACGTATAAGTCCATAAAAACTCCAAAAATGTATGCTGCGAGTATTTTTCCTTAACTCACAAGATCGGTAAGGCAACAGGTTTTTGAGCTAACCAGTTGCCCCCCTTTGTATTTTAAGAACTGCACTGGATAGGGGGGTGTAGCGTTAAATATGTGGCATTATGCTGCCAAAATTTCGTGATTTCTAAGACGGAGGATAATCAAACATTGATGAACCATTAGGGTTAAGTGACCAACCCAGATGGGCACGACACACAATAAGTGTGATCATGCCGTGTAGACAATTGTAGTCGTGGCCTCCTCCATAGCTTCTTCGCCAACAGTTTCTTCGTCTCGCCGGGGTCCTCGCCTCGCCTCCTCTGGACGAGAGTCTAGGAGTCGTCGCTCGTTGGGCTCGCCTCGCATCCTCATAGATTCGGGGATGATTCGGGCTGGGCATCGCAGATGGCGGGCGGCAGCCAGCGACTCAATACGAGGCGAGGGAGACGAAGGTGGCCGAGCGGGGTCTAAGGTCAATCCCGAGCATGGCCCGTGTCGGGCTTCGAACTGGCACGAACCCAGTTCACTGTCTCTCTCATTATTTCCTCTATCATGCATAAATTAATGAGAAACTAACAGTAACTTGTCCGGCTATTAATTGCATAGTCAAACATGGGCGAATATCGTAGTTGGATGTACACTGGTTGGAAGAGCAGAATTGGTGGTCAGTCAAATGAGTGGTACGCCAAGACCGAAGCTTTTGTGGAACAAGCTTTTTCGTTGTCAAATAGCGATAAGGCGCGGTGCCCATGTACGAAATGCCGAAACAGAACATTTTTGGACAAAGTGGAACTTACGATGCACTTGTGTTGAAACGGTTTTGGTCACTTTATGAGTTATGGAACTTCCACGGGGAGACAACATCTCAAGCTGTACAAGAAGTGGAAGCAGACAATGATGATGCCACAGAGGTTGATATGATGGATGAGATGCTGGAAGCAATACGACCAGAGCTTAAAGAAGATCCTCAAACAACAAAGGTTAAAGAGTTCTTCAAACATCTCAAAGATTCAAAAGAGGCACTGCATGGACACACTAAAATGTCAATCCTCAATTTTGTGACTAGACTTATGGCAATTAAGTCTAAGTTCTTCTTTTCTAACAATTGTTACAACATGCTCATCGATTTGTTCAAAGATGCCCTTCCAGAACCCAACAAAGTGCCTAAAGATATGTACAACTCAAAGAAAATTCTTTCCGGTCTCGGTATGAAGCACGAGAAGATTGATGTGTGTCAAGACAACTGCATACTTTTCTGGAGAGAGCATGCCAATGAGAAAAAATGTTTGAAATGTGGTCAACCGAGGTTTGTTGAAGTTGTTAATAACGATGGTAATACTGTGACGATGGAAGTCGCACGTAAGCAGCTTCGTTACTTGCCTGTGACACCGAAGCGGTTGTTCCTTTAAAAAAAACGGCTAGACACATGAGATGGCACAAAGAAGGTGAGCGTGAGAACAATGGAGTCATGACGCACCCATCCGATGGTGAGGCATGGAAGGCGCTGGACCGGTTCGACCCAGAATTCGCTCGTGAAGCGAGAAATGTTCAAATCGGGTTGTCGACAGATGGGTTCACGTCGTTCAGCACAAACGCTGCACCATACTCCTGTTGGCCTGTCTTTGTCATTCTGTACAATCTTCCACCGGCTTTTTGCATGAAGAATGAGTTTATGTTTCTTAGCCTCATTGTACCTAGGCCAGATCATCTTGGGTCACGTCTCAACGTGATGTTGAAACTGTTGTTCGATGAGTTGAAAATGTTGTGGATAGGAGTCGAAGCGTACGACTGTTACAACAAGCAGAAATTCAACCCCCGAGCTGCTTATTTGTGGTCAGTTCATGATTTTCCAGCATACGGCATGTTTTATGGATGCAGCACTCATGGTCGGTTGACGTGTCCGATATGTGCATCGGATACCAATTGCTTTTGACTTACCCATGGAAGCAAGATATCTTACTTGGATTGTTATAGACGTTGGCTGTCTCCGAATCACTTGTTTAGCCAAAAGAGGAATGTCTTCAGAAAGAACACCGTTGTCACTAAAGGACCAGCAAAACGTCTTAACGGGTCAGAAATATCTGATATGTTAGACAAATTGGTGCCAGATGAAGGTCGTCCTGGATATTTCGAAGGTTACGGAGACAAACACAGTTGGACTCACATATGTGGACTGTGGGAGCTACCCTATATGAAGTCGTTGATTCTAAGGCACAACATTAATGTTATGCATCAAGAGAGTAACATAGACAAATGTATCATATGCACATGCATGGACATGACGGGAAAAACAAAAGACAATTTAAAGGCTCGAAAGGATCTTGCCGATCTTTGTAACCGTCAAACTCTTGAGCTCTCTGAAAATGATGGTAAACCACGCGCTCCTTTTTGTCTTCGACCTGAAGAAAAAAAAAGTTCTCAAATGGTTTCAAAGGTTGAAATTGCCAGATGGTTATGCAGCTAGTCTGAGACGAGCCATGAATGTGAAAACGGGAAAGCTCATTGGGTTGAAGAGTCATGATTATCACATAATCATGGAAAGACTTCTGCCTGTTATATTCTGAGGCCATTTTGACGATGCAGTGTGGAAGGTGTTAGTCGAGCTTAGCCACTTCTATAGGCAACTATGTGATAAAGAAATCACGCCAGAGATGATGACTAAATTGGAAAAGGAGATTCCGGTACTTTTGTGTCAGATGGAAAAAAAATTCCTCCAGGATTTTTCAATCCAATGCAACATATCTTAATTCATCTTCCATTTGAAGCGAAAGTGGGTGGTCCCGTGCAATATAGGTGGATGTATCATATTGAAAGATCACTTAGATATCTGAAACCAATGGTTGGTAATGGGGCAAGGGTTGAAGGTTGCATCGCCGAAGCTTTTACTTAATTATTTAATATATTTTGTAGATGTTGGTACGACTTTTAGTCCACGGGGGCCGAGAAGCACCACAGGAAGGTTAACAGTGTCCTGGGTGCTATCGTGAAGTTGCACTACCCCAGTGTCATTGATGGTTTCCCTGCCCTGTCGTGGGATGACTACGCTCGTGTCTCTCACCCGTTCCACCGAACGGTTCAGGGAGCCGTGTGGCACGATTTTATGGTATGTTTAACTGTTTCATTATTTCAACTTGTTTGAATTGTTAATGCATATCACTAAAATATTTGTTTGCTTAAAGATGAGGTACCAAGTAGAGGAACCGGGTATGGAGGACCACGCGATACGCGTGTTCCATTACAACGCTCGGAAGCTCACGACGGCGGCGTTGTCGTACGCACGGATTCAGGCCATCAACGCGTACTACAAGAGGCACCCCTGGGAGCAGGAGCAAGAGCAGCAAAGTGGTGTATTTAGGAAGGACTCTGACTCGTACTTGACAGAGGAGCAGTACACAGAGGTAAGTTTTTAATATTGTTAAATATTTACAATATCTACGCATGTTAACTGCATTGATGAGGAATGAAATATGTGCAGGTTAGTATTTCCTGGTTACAGGGTAACATCGAGGCATACTTAGCTCTCTGTTGGTATGGGGCTAGCGACGCTTTCATCAATAAGTCCACAAAGGCTAGACAGTGCCGCATGGGGTCCGAGGGCAAGCAGAACTATGGTGGCGACGGCTACTTGCGTTTGGCTAAATGCATGGTAAGTACCTTTTCAATTTATTTATGTGTTCCTAATATATTATTTATCTAACTAACACGGCTGTACAGGAGCAAGAGATGAGTCAGGAGCCGACCCCGACCCAGGTTTGGAAGAGAGATCACAAGGGAAGTGACCCTTCTCAGCCAGGGCAGTGTAGTCAGGTCACAGCCGACCGACTCGTATGTTTTTGAAATTCATCAATTTCATTAGAACTAATACTATTATTTACATGCTTACAAGATTTATTTGTTTTGTAGGCAAAGTACGCGCAGGAGGTCACAAAGATACACGATGCAGATTACGATTGGGAAAGCACGCCGATCGACCCCCGAGCCGGGTACGCAAGCGGAGGCGGGAAGGCCCATGGACGATGAGTTCTTCATGTGTTTCATTCCTTTTTCGATTAATCTTCTTCTACTTAGTGTTTTCATTCTTTTGCAGGTTTTCCATTTTTGATGGAGTTGTCGACTCGAGGTCGACGTGACCTTTGAGAGACGCTTCATCGTCGCAGGCTTCGTCCGTTGGGACCAGTGGTCGTCTCTTGCAAACCCAGCTGGAACTCCAGGCCATGAAGGAGACGCTGACGCAAACCAAGGTAGAGCTAGAGAGGACGAGAGCGAAGGCAAGGGAGGAGCAGCAGAGGACGGTCTTATTGATGGCCCAAATGCAAGCAGTGGTGGCGGTAAGTAATTTAAAGTACCGTAGTTAAATTTCACAGCACTTCAATAACATATATCTTCTAATATTTTGTAATGGCAGGCTCTTGCTCGACACAACAATCAGGATATCAAGATTCCAACGCTTTCGCCGCAGCAGACACCGGAGCAGGTGATAAACTCTCTCTTTAATATTGTTGTACCCATTTTAGTATTTTACATAGAGGGATAAGGAGGTAGAACATAGAGGTATATCTTGATGACTTGTCAGATATTGATTCCTATAGTGGTGAGGAAGTTAAGTGTAATCAAGCTTTAGTAGTTTTTGACCATGGCAGAAATGATTAGTATATAGTTAATAAGTTGTTTGTGCTTCTAGTTAACAAAGGGCTTGACCTGTTACCTATACTCTCCAACTCTGATACCTGCTAGGTTGCTATTTATATATGCAACATTACTTCATTTGAAACTACAACATGCTTCCTTATTTTGTCACTAATGTTCTTGGATTCTGATGTTATCAATGAGTTGATATTGATGCTTACTAGTGATTATGTTTCTTTTACAGGGTTCGGGAACGCGCCGAGAAGATCCCGGAGGCAGTGGAGGGGCTAGCTTGTAGCCCGGTGGATGTTTTGTTGTTGTTGATGTTTTAGAACTTAATTTGCAACTATTTTGCATTCTGTATACTGTTTTGTATATCCGTGTACTTGTATATCTGTTCCGTGTTCTCGCCATTGAGCGAGGTAGTCAGTTTCTGTTTTTTAAAAAAAAATTCGAAAACTTAACTTACATCGGCTATGGCCGTGCCGACGTAAGTTAGCCCAGTTTAACTTACGTCGGTCAGACCATACCGACGTGAATTAGACCACTTAACTTACGTTGGTTTGGAGCAACCGATGTAAGTTAGACCACTTAACTTACGTCGGCCCGTTGTGGCCGACGTAAGTACTACGACCCAGCCCGCGGCCCATCCCGATACGTATCTTACATCGACTGCCGCAGACCAGCGTAATTAAGTAACTTACGTCGACGGTCGATGTAAGTTACCTTAATTACATCCAAACCGCTATGTCGGTCGGCCACCGACGTAATTAAGGAAAAAACGACGTAATTAAGTATCTTACATTGGTTTAGGCCTTAATTACGTCGGCCTTGGCCGACGTAATTGATCGATATTCCTGTAGTGATAAAGGATTCTATGTACTTGTTTGAGATTTTTCCATGTAAGGTGGGATTTCCTTTTGGGGATCCAAAAGTCAATACCCACGCTTACTCTTGTGAGGATGCTTGACAATTGAATAATGAGGAAGTGTCAACCTACCTCACAAATGCAAGCAAATACATTCAATTCTATGGCAAACCAAACAATGAAAAATTTTAAACTCATACCTCATTTGAAGAGCAGTTGGTGACGAAGGTCTTTGTGTGAGAAACTCACAACCTTGATTTTTTGCGTAGGCTTGATTGTTGATGTCAAATGCCAAGCTGAGGTTGGATTTGGCGATGGATTTGGTTCTGGCTCCTCCATTGGGTCATCCTCTTTAATATTTCTCTTCCTCAAACTCAAAATGAATTTGAAGGAGATAAGTGTTCTCAAATCTCCCAATGGTGACATGAGCTTGATGAAACCTTCAACTTTCTTGCCATACCACCTCTTCACAATTTTGACCTAGCTGCACTTTAATCAAGAACACACAAAACAACTCAGAAACGGGTTACGTTAGCCAAAAGCAAATTGAACCCAAATTTCACATTGTCTTGCCCGGCTTGAAATAACTTGTAAATGCAATGAGGGTCAAAGCAAATCTTTTTGGTTTGAACTAGGAAGATAAATTCAAGTGGTCATGCACGTATTTCATATCCAATTAAATTTCTCCCCTAATTTAAATTTTTAGTTTTATGATGGTTGGAAATTTTACTTTCCGACATGCAAGTGTGGAATTTCAAACATGCAAATGCAAGGGTTGATGCAATTTGGGAAACAAATATGAGATAACTACCACTTAACCTATTGGCAAGGACTCACCGAATTTTTGAAGTCCGATGAGTAGGACTTACCCCGTTCTGTTCAGCGTGATGATTTGTTGTCCAATCCCGCAGTTGAAGATGTGGACGATTTCTTTTGTTTTGACATGCCAAACTCATTTGGCTGTCATTTGGACATGTGGGCCACATGGTGGCCCTAGCCTCTCCCTGTTGTATTGATATAGACATGTTGTTGTAGCGACGGGTTCTCCCTCTTGAATGTATTCCTCGAGCATGGGTCAAAGGCTTCCTTGGGCATGATGACATGTGGACTCCCCAATCAAACAAGAAATGCTTCATCCACAATGCCACTTGCCCTTGGTTGAATGGGTTTGGTCGAAGTTTGGGAATCCCAACAAGTGATGTGGGAAATCTTGGACTTTGAATGCTCCTTAAGTTCTTGTCCTTGGCAAAGATCTTCATGTGAATGTTGTCTTGATTTCTGCTTGGCCATGATACTTCAAGGTAGGCTAGTTGAACTTAAATTCCTTGGAAATCCATAGCCTCATTGAATACAAGGGTGATGTTAATTCCACCCTTGACACGCTTGTGAATGGTAGCCATTGGAGTTGTTGTTTGAAAAAGGTCCTCATGGGTTTTAGGGAAATAATTCCCACGCGTCCCATGATGACATGGATTTTCACAAATCATGTGAATATCCATGACTTGGATTCTCCAAACAAATCTCCAATGACTTGGATATTCATTACACTTCAATGGGAGATGTAGTTCCATAACTAGCATGTCCACCTTGTGAAGTGGTGTGCATGGCAAGCTATGGGAACTCAAGCATTCTTCAATTCACCCCTTGAGTTGAGACCTTCTTCTCATCCATGATCGATGAGAATAGGGCTCCTTCAGCTCCAGCACGTATGTGGTCACAGATTTGTGGAGCCAACCCATGACATGAGTGTTGGATGAAGAGCCAACTATCCACCCCATGGTGGAGGCAAACCAAGAAGAACTTCTTGGAGCCTTCCCCAAGCTTGGGTATGGATGTCTTTGGCTCCTACTGAAAGCTGAAATTCTCCCGCAAAAAGGTAATGGTGTTGCCTAGCAGACATTTGTTGAGGTACGCCTTAAATCATCTTGCAGTTTAGCACTTGCGTCCTTGTTGGCCATCCCATACAATGGGTTGGCCAACACTACCCCATTTTCACACAAAGGAGAAAACAAACAAGGGTAATCCTGTCTAATAACTATTAGTACCTATAGCTTAATCACAAGTGATAGCTATCCTTCACTTCCTTTGCCTTCCCCGTCAATGGCGCCAGAAATGCTTGTTGACGGCTCCTAAGATATACTAACAAATCATCCCCGGAAACAGTGCCAGAAATTCTTGTTGGTATTTCTTAACATCACATATCATCTCCGGTAAAGAGATGAGATCCGCAAGCGCACGGAAGATACCGTTGTAGCAATTTGCCCATGAGTATTCCCAAGGGTATCATATTTATCCCAAAGGAAGGCAATGGAGTAAAGTATATACTACTCTTGTGGTCAAGCTATGGGATACTAATCCATTATCCGGATAGAAGTAAGTTGATAGTAGGGGTAGTATGACACACACTTAGGCAATCTATTCTAAAGGGTAAAATGGGTCCTAGAGGGAGATTGGATTGAGAGTTAGAGAGTTGATCCTACAATGCTCTTAATACATATACATACCCTAAGGTAGATACTAATGGTCATGTCAATGATGAATTCCTATGCAATGCTATTCAACACATCGTGCACGGGCTCACCCCTAGCAATACTAGGGCGACTCCTGCCAAGAGCCTGTAGCATAGCCGAACATGGAGGATTACAAAGGACAGATAGAGCTGTCACCACCTACTGCCTACCACTTCAATCCGTTGGTCTACGAGACATCCAACGCTACTTAAATACCGTAGCACCATGCTAGCATACTAAGCAAATTCCTTAGGAGCCATGGAACAAGCCATCCTAAGGCAATGACTAACCTAAACATCGTTGAACCAATGTTGAAGTATAACATAAGTCATTCATATGAACATAATCATATCATAACTACATAGACTATAGTGGGGGTCTATAGTGTTTATGACCATAAGATGTGATCATGAGAGTGAAATCATAAAGACTATACCTTCCACATACATGGACTCCACAATCAAACAAGAAACGCTTTGTCCAAGTATATGTATAAAAGAAGACTAAAGATAATATCTTTATTGAGCACAAAGTCACAAATACAAGAAGGAATACATAAGCCATACCTTTCCCAATGTGGAATTGGAAAGAGAGACTCCTTCTACTCCTTTCCAAATTTGGACTTGGGACTAGAGGCTCTCCTCTCTACATCCTAACTCCTGTAAGGACTATGGAAGATAGTAAATACAATAGAATGACGCCCAAGTGGTGTGTGGTGAAGTGAGGGGTAGGGTTCCTATTTATACTAGTGTTGAGGTCGGTTCCCGCCACGAAATGTGCGCGAATTAGTCACCACTGACTCCAGGGAGCCGGGAGGAGCCAACACGTGGAGGCTGACCGAGTTTGGTGCTAAGACCAGGTCGGCCGACCCCTTGGCTCGGCCGACCTGGTTATTGCACCGTTTCTCGTGTGCTTTCTCCAGGTGGCTGCCAGGTGGGTCCCATTGATGTATATGGGTGATACACCGTTGGATCTCCTATGATACTTCTGTTTGTGGGCCATTTGATCCATGGGATGCCACGTGTCGTCGCTTGATTGGCTGGGATGATATTTTATAGGATTGGTCCTTCTACATTTCCTGCATAAAATGCTGCATACACATATTTCTCCAAGTCCAAGTGGAATTGGGTTAGGTAGAAAGGTGATGTGTGCAAGAAATGACAAATCCTTCACATAATTGAGTTAAATTGATGGATGAAATTGGTATATAACAGCCGTCAACACTCTTCTTGCGTGGCAATAATCCAAGATTCATTAGTGAGTGCGTGTGATATATATTTGGGTTCAAAGGAAGCAACAAAAACAGAATGAGCATGAGAGTTTGAATCGCAAAACCTGGACCGTGTGACTCGTTCGTGCAAGCTTCCAATAATTTGTTGTGGGTGATGACTTTTGAGAACACGGAGGGGAGTGGACACTTCACAAGCTTCTTCTTCTTCATGATCATCACAAATCGATGAGCTTGTGACTTGAGGAGGATCTGGACCAGCAATGGTGGTCGTCGGTGCTGGCTGTGAATCAAAATCAGGAGCTGAAACAATGTCATTAGCTGCTGAATTTACGGGCAGCAGCTCCACCTCTTACTCATCTTCAACAAAAATGCTCTCCCCCTACAGATATGGATCTGGACCTGTAATGTTTGAGCTAGTACCTGGTCTATCTTCATCAAAATACACCACACAAGTCTTCACAATTTTGTTAGTGTCAAGTAAAAGCACACGGTAGCCTCTAGTATGAGATGGATAACCAAGAAACATGCCATCAACGGATCTTGGTTCAAATTTATAAAGATTACCATGTTTCTTGACAAAGCATTTGCAACCAGAGACCCGAAATTGTGTAACACTAGGCCTATGTCCAAACCGGAGCTCATATGGTGTTTTAACTAGCTTAGCGCACAAGAAAACACGATTTGAGACATAACAAGCAGTTGCAATCGTATCAGCCCAAAATTTCCTAGGAGTTTGAAATTCATCAAGCATAGTCCTAGCCATCTCAACTATGGTTCAATTCTTTCTTTCTACAACACCGATTTGTTGAGGTACATATGGTGAAGAAAATTTATGATCTATTCCATTTTCAGCACAAAAGTGATCAAAAGATTGATTTTTAAATTTGGTTCCGTTATCACTTCTAATTGCTTTTAAAGATCCTGGGTGATCCATTGATAATCTAAGAAATAAAGTTCTAAAGTGACTAAAAGTTTCATTCTTAGATGCCATAAAGTAAACCCAATATCTAGAATAATAATAAAAAATCACAAGAACATACCATTTACCTCCGAAGGATTCAACACGTGAAGGTCCTACTGTGTCAAGGTGCAAAAGTTGACACGGTTCAGTTGTCATGATCATTGTGAGAGGAGTATGTGAACCTGCCACCATCTTAGCACATCTACAAGATGAGCACACAATTTGTTTGTCCCCTTTAAGCTTAGGCAGCCCACGTATGCGATCAAGGGCACTAACATGCGTTAGATGATCAAAGCCTACGTGACCAAGTCTACGATGTCAAAAATATAAGTCCTTTGAATCATTAGCAACTAGACACCTATGCTTAGAGGAAGACATATCTAAATCAGCTTTAAAAACTCTTCCAAGCTGAGACATGTTAAAAATAAGCTTACTATTTGAATTTACAACTTTGCAACATTTTTTAGTGAAAATAATTTCCGGATTTTCATCTAGCAGTTGTGAAACAGAAAGCATGTTGTATTTCAAAATTTTGACAAGTGCCACATCCTTCAAAGTGTAGTGATTATTTACTCTAACCAAACCCTTAGATTTTATAGGAGTTGAAGAATTATCGGCAAAAGTAACATTCTCTACACGTGGCACAAAAGAGAGAAAGGAGAATCATTCTTTGTTACCGGTCATGTGGTGTGAGCAACCTGAATCCACAATCCAAAAGTTCTCCTTCCTCAAGCGTGTAACCTACAGAGAAGCACAATACATCGATGAATCAATACTGGGGTTAGTCAAAAGGCATTTAGGAATCCAGTACTGAGTCACACGACGTCCAGCAGGAATAACACGAGAAAGCTGAGATAAAACAGTAGGTTTATGAGCCAAAGCTTGAGGATTTTTGTACCCAACTATTGTCCTACAAGATGTTACATGTGTAGCACAAAAAACAGTAGGTTTGGGAGCAACCTTTGCATGTTTTCGACTCATTACAGCAGATTGCATGTTCCTATCATTCGGTTCAGCAAGTGCAGCAAATTTTGCATAAAAGTTATGAGATCTAGCAATCATTCTTTCCTTTTTTCTGCTGTTTAGCTAGTCTATAACAAAAATCTATGACATGACCATCTCTACCATAGTTGGTACAATGAAATTTAACTTTTGTGTTCATGTCTAAATGAGCAAGCAACATTTTTATTTGAAACCGAATGAGACAACACTCCTGCAGATTTGAAAACCCCTTCTTTTTGTTTAGGAACTGTTTGAATCAAACCACTTCCTAATGACTTTACAATTTTAGGTGAATGTGCCTTAGCATGAGCATGAGAATCAAAACCTAAACCAGTTTTATCATTGCAAGACTTGGAAGAATTCAGCAGCAAGTTTAGGTTCTTATTCCCATAACAAAACCGATCTAATGTCCTATGCATGTTATCAAGATTATTGGACAGATCAACGCAACTTTAGCATGAAGTTTTTCCTTTTAATTTGCAATTAGAACAAAATTTATCTTCATGAGAACGTAAAGCATGGTTCAATATAGAAATTTAATTCATAGCATCTTGTAGTTTCTTATCAAGATCATCACAAGTAGAACAATGCAAATCAAATGTAGAACAGCTAGCATCTTTCAAGTTTTTTGTCATTAAGTGCAGCAAGCTCTCTATTCTTTTCAATTTCTAACTCAAGTTTATGAAGTGTGGAGGTGTGTGCCCTTCTTAATGAGGACAATTGTTCATATATTAAATCACATGTGGGACATGCATCATCACTAGGAATCAAAGTTTATAAATAGTTGATTTCATACTCTAGTGATTCAATTTTAGTAGCACTATCCCTAAGCTTTTTGTCCTTTTTCTTAACTATAATAGTGGCACGAAAATAGCATCACACATTTCTTCGCAAGTAGGACATACCTCTTCATTGTTGCTATTGTGTTCTGCATCCTCCATACTTGATCTTGACTTGCCCACCATGAAGCACAAGATTGCCAAATCATCTTCATCTTTGTCACTTCTAATGTCCACATCACTTGAGCCAAGTTCTTGAAGTGCGGAGATAAAACTGCTCACCAATTGACGTCCTGTAAAACCCTTCTTTTTCTTCTTATCGTTTGCAGAGGAGTGCTTCGTCCTTGTTTGCTTTTCATCCCGGGAAGTAGGACCTGAAAGGTTAGGGCAATCTGAACGAAAATGTCCTGTCTTACCACACTTGAAACATCGTTGAGGTCCGGAGCTTCCTCTCCTTCTAGTTCTCAAATTTTGCAATGCTTTTGAGAACCTAGTAGAGGGAAGTCTTGCTCCTCCTATGGAAACTTCTCAATCTGTTCAAGGGTTAGAGAGGACAACAAAGCAAGTGTACCACAAGATGAAGATTTACCGGAGCTAGGCATGTCACGTTGAGAAACAAAAGCAATAGACTTGTTGGGGTTCTTACGTGACATTATGTCAATTTCATGGGTTTTTAACTTGGAATATAGCACATCTAAAGTAAGTGCACTCATGACAGTAGATTCACGAATAGATGTGACTTTTATCTCCCAAATTGACATATCTAATGCACTTAACAATTGCCTAGCATTTTCATCATCTAAAAAATTAACATTGACACTACGCAAGTTGCTAAGAATTTTATTAAAGTGAGCAAAAAGGTCATCAATAGACTCACCGGGTTGCATCTCGAAGCGCATGTATTCTTTTTTGAACATGTCTTGCCTTACCTCCTTGATCGTGTTGGATCCTTTGTGGTAGTCAAAAAGTGCTTTTCACACATCGTATGCAGATCGGAGGTGTGCAACACGGTCGAAGTCGCTTTGAGTTAATCCTTGTATGATCAAGTTCTGAGCCTTGTTGTTGTTGTCAACATCTCTCATATTTGTAGCTGTAACTTAATCGTTTGACGGCACTTCATAAGGGTTGTATACCTTCTCCCATATTGCGAAGCCTTGAGCCTGGATGAAGGCTTCCATACGTGCCTTCCAAACCTAAAAATCAATACCACTAAAGATACAAGGTTTTGCGCAATATTTCTCCATGATGATTAGTCAAAACACGTGCAAATCACAAAGATTAGAGCACCGTGGCTCTGATGCCAATTGTAGGATCGAAGAGCACGTGAAAATCTACCAGAGGGGGGGTGAATGGTAGATTAAAAAATCTTACACAGCGGAAACAATTAAATCCCAACCCCTTCCGCAGAAAATTGATCTGTTAAAGAAATCATGTGTGAGACTAATCTAAACATGTTTCACCATGACAAAAGTGATAGGTATCATAGATAATCAAGTCACGAAGACGACCCAACAAGAATCACTCAAATCCGTCAAGAGAAACTCATGTTACGATTAAAAGATCGAACAAAGGTCAATCTATCCTACCCGAGAAAAACAGTTCTGGAACGCAGCAAAGAATCTCGTGTAGATCTGAACCAACAAATCCAATGACCGTGAAATTTTGACAGATGATATATACTTAAGTTGTGAAGACAAACCAAAAAGAATCACATCAATTGGATCTGTAAAACTTGAGTTATGATAAAACCACTGAAGAAAGGCAGTGCTGCGCAGAAACTCGACGAGAAAAACTTGTCTGGAACAAGTCGGACGAACAAGGCACAAAAGTTCCTTTCAACTACAAATTTTATTCAATAGAACACAAGATGAACAGCCCAAAAGTTGTTTACCACGAGCTCTGGTCTCCCTTGCTTATATAACCAGCCCTTAGGCCAACCCAATCTCAACTAGGACTCTAATCCTACTCAAAACACGAATGAAACTTTCCATAACTGCTTAGGACTCTTCTATACGCAGATAGAAGCAATCTTAAGAATTCCAAACACCTTTAGAACGTATCCCACATCCCTAAACAAACTCAAATTCGTGACCCACACGAAATCTTATCATAACCAACTCAAATCTTTCCATATTTCAGTCAAACACGACTCAGCCGCAGCTTGAGTCTATAACCTAGTCGATTGGACCATTCCGACCAATTCTTTATGTCCACATCTCTTCATCATGCCTCGGAACCATGTAGCCACATACATGCACTCCTTGCACATGTGCAAACATCTTTCCCACGACATCCATGATACCTTCATATGCATTGTTCTTGATTCAAACATGATGCGCGACCTCCCGATCAACTGAACCACAATTCCTCCTGAACTTAGTTGTTGAACCTCATCTTCTCCCTAATCCTAGTTCAATGGATCCCTTCACCATCCATGTCTTGAACTCAAGCAACACCTGCACATGAATAAACAACCAATACTTCTGAGCACAGGTCCTCGACTTGACTCTCGTTAGTTCTGAAACTACAACATCTTACGTGAGCACCTCACATAAGCATGTTGCAAAACAACAGTAAAACGATATCAATCATAACCACCAAAACACACCAAAAATTTAGTAAAAGAATACTAATAAATCTTTCCAAACAATGTAAATCAAGTTCAAAACATTGTAAGATAAAAGCAGAAACATTGCGATCAAGCACTGGAGCTTGCCAAAGCTAACCGGACCTTGAACCGGAGCTTACCAAAGCTAGCAAGACCTAGCGCCGGAGCTAACCAAAGCTAGTCGGACCTAGGGTCATACCTTGAGGATAAATGTGTCTTGGCGGTTTTTTCAAAACTTTTATCATCAAAGCCAATGTATTCAGCACACATAGGTCTCACAGCAGCCGATGCCAGATTTTGGAGTAACTTTCACGCAGACTTTTACAGCTCTGTGTACCTCACCATGAAGACTCTAGTTGTCCGTAGCAAGTGGATTGACTGGAATCATTATGAAAGGAAGAGCTATGGTGCCTTTGATTAAGTGGTGGAGCCTACGGCTAGGCATGGACTGAAGGACCTGTTTGCCTTCAGATATAACTGGAATGATGAGATTATTGCTCAGTTCTATGCCACATGCTTCTTTGCTACTGATGAGGAGGAAAGGGTGACTTGGATGACTCATGGATCCATGTACACCGTAACTTATGATGTAGTTGCAAGACTGCTTCACCTAGAAGACACCGGCAACAATGAGCTGACTATCAACAACATTGGTGTCTTGGGAAAAGATAAGATGGACTTTCTTTATGATACTAGCTTGAAGTACAACCCTCCATCGACCAAGAACATGAAGCCCTTCTTCATGGTTCTTAATAGGGTGCTGAAGAAGACCATAGCACCAAAAGATGGGGATGCAACAAGTGTGCAAGGGTACTCGAGGACCCTAATGAAGGTGATTAGCAAGATCCGGAAGTTTGATATCTTCGACTACATTTTGAATGACATGGTCAACATCTCCTGCACACCGAACAGATCATGTGGCTATGTCCCTTACTTGATGTTTATGATTGAGAAGTTCACAGGAATCGAGTTCGTGAAGGACGTGGAGCACACTGTTTTGAGGCCCCAGAAGCCTCCCCAGACCACTGTCCAAGCTGCTCCATCTCCGGTGTCCAGTGAAGAGGCTCAAAGGAGAGCTCAAGAAGATGCCAAGACTACTCCCACCACTAGGGCCCCTCCTCAAAAAAGGTGCTCAAGTGGTCGTTTGAAGTACTTGGCCACCATTTTTGGCTCATGCAAGAAAGCTGAAGTGAAACTTCATAAGATGAACACGGGAAGGAAGGCAGCTATGAGATATGTCAAGCATATCCGCTAGAAGCTGGAGATCGAGACCATTGGATCTCCCGTTATCTCCGATGATTCAGCTTCAGATTTCTCGGAGTTGCCACCACTTTCACCTTCTGAGCTTGCCTATTTTGGCATTGGGGGCACTTCGAGTGGATCCTCTCCTCCTCCTCCTACCCAACCTGAAGATGAAGATGAAGACGAGGAGAGGACCGGCAGCGAGGAATGAGCCACTAGATCCCTCCTCTCCTTCTTTTTGGTGTCTTGATACCAAAGGGGGAGAGATCGAGGGGCAATCACTAGGTCCTAGCTGTAGGTTGAAAGATGAGAGCTTCACTTGTGTATCTTTTTGTGTCTCTTTTGGATTGTAAAACTTTAATTCTGTTATCTCTACCTTCAATATTGTGGTGTGATGGAATGACTATGGTTATGCTTATGTTATGAAATTTGTGATGATGATTTGAGATAATCTGTGATTTTTCTTTTGATTTGACATATATGGTTGATATTGGTATTCCCATGTCAATCATTTCATTCTCATCACTGTTATTGCTCACACTCAAGTAGTTTTGCACCCCGCCATAAAGAGTGCACATATGTCTTATGTTTTAATTGCTCAATTTGTTCCAAGCCCATATGTGCACACTTCATGAAGATTCTGTATTTTTACAATATTTTGTGAAAAATCAATTGGTTGTCATCAATCACCAAAAAGGGGGAGATTGAAAGTACATCTAGGCCTCCATTATGGGTTTTGGATGATTTATGACAAGAAAATGAGATCCTAACCAAATTGTTGAGATGAGCACATGTTTTAATTAAATTATGAAGAAAGCACAAAAAGAAAGGAGAATGAGGATCTATATGGAAAAGAGCTCAAGAGCAGAATAGCTTAGATCATTGTTTATGGAGTGTGTTGGAGAAACAAACCCCAAGACCTCAAGCACAAGAAAACTCATTCGTTGCACAAATTTACAAAGGACCAGACTAGTCCGATATACCACGGACTAGTCCGATAATCCCTCTGTTCAAAATCGGACAAGTTCTCCTAGTGCGGACTTGTCTACACAGTCCAGGTTTACATAGACCGGACTAGTCCGATATCACCATGGACTACTCCGATATCTTTGTGACTAAGATCAGACTAGTCCTCCCCGGTGCGGACTAGTTCTCAACACTTCACAAGCTTTGCACAAAATCAAACAAGTCCGATAATATCCGGACTAGTCCGATAACCTCTCTGACCAAAATCGGACAAGTCCGTGGGGACCGGAATCCTGACATCCAAGGATCTCATTGGGTGGTGTCGTGCGATGTGACACCCAACTGTATACAAGAAAAGAACAAAAATAAAATACAATACTAAGTATTTATTTATAAACACAGCGGAAGTTTTACAATTTATAATGTAGGAAATAAGTCTATACATCATACTACGCTCTCAGCACTAGCTATGCATGAGTAAATATGTCCATGACCTCAAGCACTTTACACTAGCAGCACTCACAGATATCAGGGGCATGCCGGGCTTCCACTCAACTGTGAACCCTAAAGGGTAAGGCATCGTCGTTAGGCCCTTCATCAACGGTATAACCTGTAAAAACTCGTTAACTGCAAACGTGAGCATAAGTCTCAGCAAGACTGACCCGTCCAACTAGACATAGGCAAGGTAAAGTCTAACCATGGGTAAGGATTAGCATAAATAGACTCGCCGACAAGTGGATCCTTATAATCATGTTTTAAGTAGAAAATGACATTCTTCAGGCACGGCACATCATAGACTCCACAATCAAACAAGAAACGCTTTGCCGATGATATGACCAACCCAAAGCACATAATGCTATTATAGTTAAAGTATGGGGAAAAATGTAAACTTTTAATTGTGCTATCTTTAAACCACACGAGGTTGCAAAGCAATTATAATTAAATACATCATATTCTTCTGGCTTATTCAGTATTTACTATGTCACGACAGCAACGGACAAGTGGTACTCAAATAATCGCGAGGGACAGTGATTGCAATCAGGACACACCCGGACTGCACGACACGCACACTCGCATGGGACACACCTACTTGCTCTCCTCCCTGCGTTATACATGGCCACCTTTCACCCAAGACCCCAATGTGGACAAACCTCTTCATCCCTAGCAAAAGGTCCCTTACACGACACGTCGACGTTGCCCGCTAGAAGATTTACACCTTTATGCCTTCGCATCTCCATTCAAGGACAACCGAGGAGTCTCCACACTACAGTCTGGAGTTACATTAGTTTATTGGGCCCATATCCCATTATGTCGGTACAGTTCATGCTTGCCCAACGGTGCCGCGTACGGCACGGTCCTCAAGCAACACAGGCAGGGCTATGCGCCAGAGACTACATCTCGTCGACTCCTATTCCCCCTGCCTATTCTCGTATTCATTTCATAAGTCATTCTTTCATATTTCACCCTCATATGAACTGTTATTCCTATCTCGCGAGTAGATTCCAACTACTCGACTTCTACCGGTATATCTACACTATTAGAATTGGCAGTTCTACACGTCAAGCTGTAAACCTGTCCAACCCTCCCACAGGATCAGTGGATATGCAATTGGAGTATCAAACACCTTATATGTAATGCACAATATCAACTGAAAACGTAAGTGAATAAAACTGGGAAAACTTTGAAAAGCTCTTAAATGCAAACCGGGGGTTGCCTTAGTTTGCGACTCGAGTAACTGTCAATTGTTAGTGGTCTTTCTCTGAACACTCCACCAAGGACTTTGGTGGACACCCTGGCCTTCTCCTCCAAGCGACACTTCTCGTCAATATCGATCACTACATGACATGCATATAGAATCTATATGAATGCTAGTGAAATTATAATGTATATATAGTTATAAGCTTCCAACTATGGTTATAGTGAGGGAATGATCTTAGTTGGCTTTAGGATTTTTATGGTAGATATTAGGGACTATAACGGAGACTCTTGCAAAGAACAGGAGATGATCAAGGAAGTTTGTTGTCTCTAAAATTATGGCAAGCAATAAACTTTCCAGCATTTTAGAGGGGAAACGGTAGCTTTAACATAGCCATCAGTTGATGATTATGATAGAGGAGGTTATCCTGGTTCTAGCAAAAATAGTTTCATAATTTTCTAAGAATATATTTGTGATATATTTAATTTCAAAGTTGCTAAGAATTCCTGGAAGTATTTTATAATTGAAATTAGACTTTTAGTTATTATCTAGGTTTGGAACTGAATTTGGATTAGAATATTATGTCAATTAAATCTTAAACTTTTATTGGAGTTGGTAAATGTATAAAAGAATGTTTAGGTCAAATTTGGGACATAAAAAGGAAATAGAACATCTATAATAATTCAATGATTGACAAGAAACTAATTGAATTATACAGAAAGTTATACAGGCTTGTATACCAAACCACTTGTACAACATGAAAGTTCAGAGCATAAGATTCATTCAGGATTTTACTGGAGATTTTTAGAGGCAGGCTACTAGGAGAAATTGAATTTAGAAATTTGAATTAATTGCTGGTTACAGTTTTGTTACCTAAATGAACAGCTGATTGAAACTTGAAATTGGAATAAGTTAGACAGGTTCAATGGCTCCCAAACTGTTTCTGGTAACCAAGAACAGGAAAAAGTATTTTATGTGAATTTTGGGGATTTTTTTCCAGTAGAAGGATTTGTTGTAAAAATTCCAGGAATGTTTGGAAAAATATTTATCCAAAAATGAAAAATTATTTTCATGGACATTAATTGGCACTAACAGAAACTAGAGCTCAAGGGCTTTCAAACAAAATTCGTTTGAAGATTTATGGATAAATATACAGAGAGTTATGGATTTTCTAAATTTGAACTTAATCTGGATATGTTTGAATTAATTTGAATTCAAATCAATGGTGTCTGGGCCCCACCACCTAACGTGGCATGCTCTGGTCGAAGCAACACACGGGTGCACACGGTTTTTTTCCACGTAGTCACATGGAATCCCGCAGCCACAGCAGATCCGCGAACCAAAGGGAAACGCTCACTGACGTGTGGACCCTGCCGCACCTTCGTCTTCCTCGGGCCGACGGCGCGCGGGCGGCGCTCGCGGTTCCCGTGACGGCATGCTCCGGCGAGCCTCCCCAGAACCGAGTTCCCGGCCACCGCAGCGCCTAGTTTTGAGTGCCCAACCCTAAAATCATTCGCTAAACATGATAGTGGGGTCGGTGAAGCTTGCCGACGGCCGGAAACGGCGCCTAGGGTTCCGGCCATGTCGGAACCGCCGCCGCGTTGCTTAAAATCCTCAGAAAAGGCTGGGGATGTCTCCTGGAACCATGAGGGAAGTGATAGGGAGGTGATAGTCGTGTAATGACCGGCAAACAACCGTCGACATCGCCAGAGGCGATTTTTCAATGGCGGAGGGAAGAACTCGTGATTCTCGAGCTACGGTCTATCATTTTTGGTAATTCCAGTTTGAGATGGTGCACAAGGGAGTGAAAAAACTATTTGCTAGCAATTGTGAAGAGTGATTCAGTGTGGAAACCGAATTGAATGAAAAAACTAGCTAGTTCATAAGCTTTGACCGAGAGTAAAACATGGATTATTTGCTCGATACTCACGTAAATGCGGAATGTCTATCACTGTTAGCTATATGGTGCCTGGGCGCACCTTGTTGCTGTTGGAGCCGAAGACCCAAACAGCTTGCAGCAGCTTGGCACCGTGGAACAGAGATGGCACACGGCGACTTCGGCAGCGAGCTCCGGTTTGGCTTCAAAATACCGTCCAAAACATCAACGAAATAGCGAAGGGATTGAACCAGAGGATAGAGGAGAGAGTGGGGAACAACTTCGCTGTTGAGAGCTCAGTGAGAGGACCTTCCGGTTGGCCGGCAACGGCCACGCAACACCGACGGTCGGAAATTTCGCACGGGAGCAAGGAAACAGCAACGCCGGGTGAGAGTGGGAGAAAGACCACCATAGAATGGATAAGGAGGAGCAGGGAGCAATATTCGTAGGGAGCTAGAGGAGGGGCAGATCGCACCGTCGCGGTGTCGCGCGTAGCGCGCGCTGGACTGTGGCTGCACGTGGGCCGCTGTCTGGTGGGCTCCACCAGTCAGCCTCACAGCCACTACCCACTTTAGTAATTCATTTTAAAATAGTAAATGAACTCCAAAAATCATGAAACTTCATGTATATGTCAAGAAAAACGTGCTGAACGTAATGGTGTGTTCAAATCTTTATGTTCAAGTAAATTTGGACCAGATTTTGAATTTGAATTTAAACTTGACTCAAATTCGCTGAGCGTCTCAAATAAAATAGCAAATGGATTTCAAAATTCATGAAACTTTGCAAAGAGCCTGTTTGTAATTCTATAAGACTATAGAAAAATTTATAGCCTCAGATTTTAATATTTTTGACAGGGCATGTGTATACAGTAGCTATATGCTATTTTGATTATTTTGAGTATATGAAGTACTATAAATTGGTTTGCCCAAGCAAACCTCCTTCAAATATTCCAAAATTTTGCAGAGATGATATTTGAATTATTGTAAGATTATTGGTGAAGTCTGCTTCTCATGTTAATAAAATTTAAGCATGAGAGGAAGAAAGAATTGAATAGGTTCAAAATTTATGTACATGACATATCTTGATCCCTATTAAATTTGAATTTGACTGATAACTGAAGTTCATATTTAGAAATAAGTGGGATTTTAGATTCCTGCCCCCATAAAAGAATCTCGTCTCGAGATTACAAAAGGAATGATAAAAGAAAAAGATCTAGTGAACATATGCCGCTAACAAGTCCGGATAGTTCGATCTAAGAAAAGCCTCGCTTTCCCAAGTCACTTCATCAGCGGTATGGTTGCCCCACAAGACCTTGTAGAAATGCATGGTGCGGCTTCTTGTGGTGCGAGTCTTCTCATCGATTATCTGGGTTGGATGCTCAGAGTAAGTAAGATCAGGTTGTAGAGCTTCAAGATCATCCATACGAACATCAGCTGTGGATTTGAGACACTTCAACAACTCAGAGATGTGGAATACATTGTGAATTCCAGAGAGAGACGCCAGTAACTCCAATCGATAGGCCACTGGTCCACATTTTTCAATCATCGCAAACGGACCAATGAAACGTGGAGCTAATTTCCCTTTTACTCCGAAGCGATGAATCCCTTTCATCGAAGATACCCGGAGGTAAATGTGATCTCCGATGTCGAAGTGAAGAGGTTGACGTCGTTTATCCGCATAGCTCTTTTGTCGTGATTGAGCAGCCTTGAGATTGGCTTGAATCACTCGCACTCGTTCTTCAACCTCGTTGACAAGATCAATGCCATATATCACTCTTTCACCAGACTCACACCAATTCAATGGTGTCCAGCACTTCCTACCATAGAGAGCTTCATATGGCGCCATTTGGATACTAGCTTGATAACCATTGTTGTATGAAAACTCCACCAATGGTAGATGATCATCCCAATTTTTACCATGGTGGATGGCACAAGCTCGTAGCATGTCCTCAAGGACTTGATTTACTCACTCCGTCTGACCATCAGCCTGCGGATGATAAGCAGAGCTTCGAATCAACTTGGTACCCAATGATGCGTGGAGCTGCTCCCAAAATCGAGCAACAAATAAGGCTCCACGATCTGAAATGATAGTGCGGGGCACTCCATGTATGCACATGATCCTTGTGATATACAACTCTGCATACTTGGGGGCACGATAGTTGGTTCTGACAGGGATAAAATGAGCTGACTTGGTCAACCGATCAACTATCACCCAAATCGAATCATGCTTACGGAAAGTGAGAGGTAACCTACAATGAAATCTATGCTGATGTCTTGCCACTTCCATGTCGGTATGTTCAAGGGTTGCAGCTGTCCGTCTTGCCTCAAATGGTCGGCTTTCACTCGCCGACATGTATCACATTCAGATACATACTTTGCTATCTCTCGCTTCATCCGGGACCACCAGAATTTCTTCTTCAGATCTTGATACATCTTGTTGCTACCCGGATAAATAGAGTACTTGGATAAGTGTTCTTCACCAAGATCTTCATTCGGAGCTCCATGTCATGGGGTACGACTATACGGTAATTAAACCAAATAGTACTGTGATTATCACATCGAAAGCATTTCATCTCCCCCTTCTTCGTTCTTCGCTGAATGTGCAACATTCCCTTGTCTTCCATCTGAGCCTCTACAATATGTTCCCTGATGGTAGGAATGAGAGCCAGATTGTAGAGCGCTCCATATGGAACCAAGTATAAACTCGGCTCATCCTCTTCCATTGAAGTGATAGACAGATGATTGACATGAGACTTGCGGCTCAGCGCATCTGCAACCACATTTGCTTTGCCAGGATGGTAGTGGATCTCAATCTCATAGTCTTTGATCAATTTTAACCCTCTTCGCCGTCGCATATTCAAGTACCTTTGGGAAGAGATGTATTTTAAACTCTTGTGGTCCGTGTAGAGATGCACTAGATTGCCCAATAGATAGTGCCTCCACATCTTCAATGCAAGCACCACAGCAGCGAGCTCAAGATCATGAGTCGAACAATGTTGTTCATGATTCCAAAGCTGTCGGGATCCATACGCGATCACTCTTCTATCTTGCATGAGCACACAACCAAGACCAATGCCAGATGCATCACAATAGACATCAAATGGTTTGGTTGTGTTCGGCTGAGCCAACACTGGTGTTGTGGTGAGGTGTTTCACCAAGGCTTGAAATGCTTCTTCACATTCTTTAGTCCATACATACTTTGTTCCCTTCTTTAGTAGTTCCGTCATTGGTTTAGCTATCTTTGAGAAACTCGGATGAACCTCCGATAATAGCCAGCCAAGCCAAGGAAACTGCGAACTTCATGTACGGACTTCGGAGATTTCCACTTCAGGACTAGTACAATTTTGCTTGGATCAACCGCAATACCAGCAGCCGAGATGATGTGCCCTAGAAATGGCACTTGGTTGATCCAAAACTCACACTTGCTAAACATTGCATACAGTTTGTGATTGCAGCACAATATGCAAGTGTTTAGCATGTTCCTTTTTAGATTTAGAATACACATGGATGCCATCGATGAAGACCATGACAAACTTGTCCAACTCCGGCATAAACACTGAATTCATGAGATACATGATGTGAGTTGGTGCATTGGTCAACCCAAAGGACATGACAAGATACTCAAAAAACCCATAACTCGTCGAGAATGCGGTTTTTGGAATGTCCTCGGGTTGAATCTTAATCTGATGATAACCTGAACGAAGGTCCATCTTCGAAAATACCTTAGCATCCACTAGTTGATTGAATAGGATATCAATGCGTGGTAGTGGATACTTGTTCTTGATGGTGACATCATTTAGTGGACGATAGTTCACACATAACCTCAACGTCTCATCCTTCTGCTTCAAAAACAACGCGGAACAGCCCCAAGGTGATGAACTTGGGCGAATAAAACCCTTGCTCAATAAGTCATTCAGCTGCTCCTTCAATTCCGCAAGTTCCTTCGGTGCCATCCTATACGGCTTCCTCGAGATTGGCATGGTTCCAGACGCTAGTTCAATCTTGAACTCGACATCATGTTCTAGTGGCATGCCGGGAAGATTGTCAGGAAATACGTCTAGATATTCATGCACCACTGGAATATCCTCAAGCCTCTTGGCACTTGTGTGATGCACCGCTGAGACTCTTGGTGCGGTATCCAAAAGATTTCAAGTGTTGCTACCATGGGATTTTGAATTCAGTTGGACAGTCCGCGAGCTGATATCAAACATAGCTCCATGATGTGTCAACCATGACATCCCCAGTATGAGGTCAATCTACTGACCTTCCAAAATGCCGAGGTTCACCAGATAGATACTTCTACCCATGCACAGAGGTGCTCGAGAAACAACCTCATTAGCTGAAATATTGCCTCCAGGTGAAGTGATACAGAATGGGTGTGAGATAGTCACAATTAGCACTTGATGTTTCAGCACAAAAGACTTGCTCACAATGTTATGAGTAGCTCCAGAGTCAAACAGAACGACAACTGGTTGATCATGTAAAGTAAACATGCCTTCTAAAATAGATTCTCCTTCTGGAATGTCCTCAATCGCAACATAATTAACACTGGCAGACTTTGATGAAGCTTTCTTTTTATGTTTATGGTGCTGCTCAGAATTTTTTGAAAAGGACAATTGGACACAGTCATGTTCCGCCTTGCGACGTTCCCGTGCTAAATGCATCCTCTGATTTCCAATGAATTGGGGTGGACTGTTTCCCTGCACGGCTTGCAGAGATGGGGCTGCAAGAGTGAGATCATACTGCTACGGTGGAGGACCAAGACACACTTGCACGATTTGCTGGGGTGCAGGTAATGTCTCCACTGGATAGGAATGATACCGAATCTGTTGTGGTTGCTCACTCGACCATAGCTCTTGACCGGACGGTAAGCAATACACCGACCGATCCTCCTAAGGAACATCACTAATAATCTTGTGATGCCTTCCTCTTCCTCTTCTCCGCTTGATAGCGAAGAGTTGCATCCTCCTGAAAAATAGCGGCATCAACCAAGTCATTATAGCTGCTGTTATTGAATAACACCAGTCGAGCTCGAAGCGTGACGTTCAGTCCTAGAAAGAAACAACCACACTTCAACGCCTCGGTATTCACATACTCAGGCCCATATTGAGCCAGATGAGTGAATGCCTTGGAGTACTCATAAGAATTCATTTCTCCTTGCTTTAACTCCACAAATTCCTCCAACTTGGTTTTAATCATCCCATAAGATATGTGACGTGCACAGAAAGCATCAGGGAACTCCGACCAGACCACACGATGACCATCAGGGAGAGTGGTGAGATATTCAGACCACCAAGCTTCTGCGGATCCATGAAGTTGTTGAGCGGGAAATAAAGCCTTATGATATTTGTCACACTGTAGTAACTCAATCTTGGCTTCAATCATCAGGAGCCAATGACCTGACTCCAATGGTTCCAAGGCTTCTGTGAAAACCGGTGGTTGAGTCGCCAAGAAATCCAGATATGTGACTTGAGGTTGATCAAGTGGTCGAGACTCAGGTTGTACACTCTGCTGTACCAACGTATGCAGAGACTCGGCCATTCTCGCTAAGACTTCTGCCAATCCGGTTGATGATGGCACTTGTGGTAGAGTTGACTCATCTCCACCATGAGCAGAAATACCCGGTTCACCCTCAAAATGAGTGTGATCCATGCTGCAAGAGTGAGCATTACGGTTAAGATCCAAAATTGCAATACCAACTGGAATCATGATAAAAACCGTAATACATATCACTTAACAATGCAGTAAGCTAGGTGTAATTAAAGATAAGGACATTGATCTAGACTCAAATAAGTGATACTGCTCACCAAATACTTAACATGGTGTTTCAACTTGATGTTAAACTATGATGTCGAGTAATCACATCTAGACATGATGAGTGACACAAGAAAGTGAAACTAAAACGATTTGAGCCGATAACATCGCATACTGGTATGCTGTCCATTTTCTGGTCTATCAGACCAGTCTATAGAAATGTAATTATTTCTCACAGTTAAACGCAAAATTTGATCTGGATTTCAGCTACAAATTAAACCTTTCCAGAATGTATTACTTTGTCTCCATAGCAATTCTGGAATGGAAGATATAGAAGCTTGATTAACGGTTACAAGACAGTTCAAATCTGGAATAAGAACTTCAGTTCCGTTCCAGCTGACCATCCTGTATAAACTCGAATTTTGCTCCCAGTAAATGGCAGTAATAGGATTTATATTGAATACAAAAGTTTTATATAACTTCATAACTTTTCCAGATTGTACTTGAAAACTTCCAGGTGAGCTCTGGATTAAAGTTTATACAGGTTTGAAGTTGACTAAAATTCCCTGGAAATTTTGACAGAACCTCCCCTGTATATGTGGGTTTTTGTCCACAGTTTATACAGGTATATCAAAACAATATCTTGAGGTAATGACAAAATAAACATGGTACCAAATCATGTTAAAATTCCAGAAATAAATTGTTTCAGGCTTATGAAGTTGTTATACAGGTCAAAGCTCGCAAATTCCAACTATGCGCAAATGATTTCTGGTTCTGGACTGCCAGAACAGCGTTTGCGACAATTGGAATTGGGCTCTGATAATGAAATATTAAGACCAGGAGTTGAATAGAAAGTTGATAGAGGGCTTCCTAAGATTTCTATAAATGTATATATATGACCATGTCAAGTTGTAAGATTATGGAATATGACTGTCTAAAGTTGACAAGTAAGCTGACTGGTTCTCTGCCAGCAGCTCTGCAGTGTACCAGTTTCAGCCTGGAATTTGGATTGGTTCAGTGTCGAAATAGAAAATACTTCGATTTACAAAGTTGTAGTGATCCTTCCATCCTCTCCAGATATGTATCACAACAGGGCAGCAGATTTTTCTGCAAGAAATTATGGTGAAAATACTGAGACTGTGTAGTTGGGTAAGACATTTGTAGTAGTTTTTGTGTAGTTCAGTTTACACCAAGGTAGGATCTTTTTCAGTCCTAATGACCAAAATAAACTTTGTAGTGAACTTGATGACCTTTCCATAAATATAGCATAAGCCTACGTTTTCTGTAAACTAATCAAGGTTGCAACATGGCGAAGTTGAGCAAACTTCTGCTAGAAATAAAGAACCTTGATTCTTCACTAGTTATTAGTGAAATTCACTTTGCGATGTCCAAAACCTACCAGCAACTGGTAGTCGGACTTTAAAACACAATGCATCCATTCTTTCGTGGGGGGTGGTCAAGTATCAAATTCGATACTGATGGTACTACGTGCCTCACCAAAGAAAATGCTAACTGGTATATCCGGATACATTTATAGGTGGCCGTAGTATTGTTCACTCGCAAACATGTTCTACACGGGTCGCTACTGTAGTTAGTGCTGCAGGAGACAAACAATCCCCTATCACACCTGCGCACCACAAGGGCGGCACGGGAAAACACAACATGCAGTCACAATAATAATATATATAGAAGTAAATGCATACGACTCAGGTGTGAGTCGCCCTCGAGCAATGTCATGTCTCGAGGTACATGGTCAAACTACATATGTACAGCAAAGACTCCGGCACAAACCGGCTTATACAAGCTTGGGCATACGTGTTTCGCATGCTCCATAGAACATGAATAGTTCTAGAGACGCATACTATCGGGTTATTCACCATCCGATGGGGGCTCGCATTAACTTTAAAGCACGCTGGGGTACCGCGTGTCATAGGTTCTCAGAAACATGGAAAGTTTCAGAGACTCCTATTTACATTTCCGTACCAAGCCACAGAAAGACTTCCATGCTACCTCTCGCATGGTGAGCTTACCGCAATGATCCACTTGCAGTGGCGTACCTTACCTCTTACCTGACATCGGAGCGTCGTTACAGAATATGATAACACATAGTTAATTTACCACCTTTATATCATATACTAATAATACTACTTATATGGGCATATACCTAATTCCTCACTCATATCATCCTAAGTTTTTGAAAATATGCTCTTTTCAAGCACACTGTTCCTAATGATGCTCTGATACCATGCCTGTGGGGACCGGAATCCCAACATCCAAGGATCTCATTGGGTGGTGTCGTGCGATGCGACACCCAACAGTATACAAGAAAAGAACGAGAATAAAAGACAATACTAAGTTTCTATTTATAAACACAGCGGAAGTTTTACAATTTATAATGTCGGAAAGAACTCTATACATCATACTACGCTCTCAGCACTAGCTATGCATGAGTAAAGTTGTCCATGCCCTCGGACGCTTTACACTAGCAGCACTCACATATATCGGCGGCGTGCAGGGCTTCCACTCAGCCGTGAACCCTAAAGGGTAAGGCATCGTCGTTAGGCCCTTCATCAATGGTATACCCGTAAAAACTCGTTAACTGCAAACGTGAGCATAAGGCTCAGCAAGACTGAACCGTCCCACTAGACATATGCAAGGTAAAGTCTAACCATAGGTAAGGATTATCATAAATAGACTCGCCTACAAGTGGATCCTTATAATCATGTTTTATGTAGCTAATGACATTCTTCAGGCCTGGCACATCATAGAATCCACAATCAAACAAGAAACGCTTTGTCGATGATATGACCTGCCCAAAGCACATAATTCTATTACAGTTAAAGTATGGGGAAAATTGTAAACTTTCAATTGTGCTATCATTAAGCCACACGAGGTTGCAAATCAATTATAACTCAATATATCATATTCTTATGGCTTCTTCAGTATTTACTACGTCAGGACAGCGACAGACAAGTGGTACTCAAATAACCGCGAGGGACGGTGATTGCAATCACAACACACCCGGACTACACGACACGCACACCCGTGTGGGAGACACCTACGTGCTCTCCTCCCCGCTTTATACGCAGCCACCTTTCACCCAGGACCCCAATGTCGACAAACCTCTTCATCCCGAGCAAAAGGTCCCCTACACGGACACATCGAAGTTGCCCGCTAGAAGATATACACCTTTGTGCCTACGCATCTCCATTCAAGGACAACCGAGGAGTCTCCACACTACAGTCTGGAGTTAAATCAGTTTATTGGGCCCATATCCCATTATGCAACCGATACAGTTCAAGCTTGCCCAATAGTGCCGCGTATGGCACGGTCCTCAAGCGACACAAGCAGGGCTATGCGCCCGGAACTCCATCTCATCGAATCCTATTCCCCCTGCCTGGTCTCATATTCATTTCATAATCCATTCTTTCATCTGTCACCCTCATATGAACTATTATTTCTGTCTCACGAGTAGATTTCAACTACTCGACTTCTACCGGTATATCTACACTATTAGCATTGGCAGTTCTACACGTCAAGTTGTAAACCTGTCCATCCCTCCCATAGGATTTGTGGATATGCAAGTGGAGTATCAAACACCTTATACGTAATGCACACTATCAATTGAAAACCTAAGTGAATAAAACAGGGAAACTTTGAAAAGCAATTAAATGCAAACCGGGGCTTGCCTTAGTTTGTGACTCGAGTAAATGTCAATTGTTAGTGGTCCTTCTCTCCGCCAAGGACTTCAAGTGGACACCCTGAACTTCTCCTCCAAGCGACACTTCTCGCCAATATTGATCACTTCATGACATGCATATAGAATCTATATGAATTCTAGTGAATTATAATGTATATATAGTTCATAAGCTTCTAACTATGGTTATATTGAGGGAATGATCTTAGTTGGCTTTGGGATTTTTATGATAGATATTAGTGACTATAATGGAGACTCTTGCAAAGAACACGAGATGATCAAGGAAGTTTGTTGTCTCTAAAATTATGGCAAGCAATAACCTTTCAAGAATTTTTGAGGGGAAATTGTAGCTTTAACATAGCCATCAGTTGATGATTATGATATAGGAGGTTGTCCTTGTTCTAGCAAAATTGGTTTCATAATTTTCTAAGCATATATGAGTGAAGTATAGAATTTCAAAGTTGCTAAGAATTCATGGAAGTATTTTATAATTGAAATTAGACTTTTAGGTATTATCTAGGTTTGGAACTGAATTTGGATTACAATATTATGTCAATTAAAGCATAAACTTTTACTGGAGTTGGTAAATGTCTAAAAGAATGTTTAGGTCAAATTTGGGACATATCCAGGAAACTGAACATCTATAATAATTCAATGATTGAAAAGAAACTAATTGAATTATACAGAAAGTTATACAGGCCTTTATACCAAACCACTTGTAAAACGTGAAAGTTAAGAGCATAAGAGTCATTCAAGATTTTACTGGAGATTTTTAGAGCCAGGCTACTAGGAGAAATTGAATTTAGCAAATTGAATTAATTGCTGGTTACAGTTTTGTTACCTAAATGAACAGCAGATTAAAACTTGAAATTGGAATAAGTTAGACAGGTTCAATGGCTCCGAAACTTTTTCTGGTAACCAAGGACAGGAAAAAGTATTTCATGTGAATTTTGGGGATTTTTCCAGTAGAAGGATTTGTTGTAAAAATTCCAGGAATGTTTGGATAAAAATTTTTATCCAAATATTAAAAATGATATTCATGGACATTAATTGGCACTAACAGAAACTAGAGCTCAAGGGCGTTCAGACAAAATTTGTTTGAAGATTTTTGGATAAATATACAGACAGTTATAGATTTTCTAATTTTGAACTTAATCTGGAATTGTTTGAATTAATTTGAATTCAAATCAATGGCGCATGGGCCCCACCAGTTGACGTGGCATGCTCTGGTCGAAGCAACACACGGGTGCACACGGTTTTTTTTTCCACGTAGTCACATGGAATCCCAAAGCCACAGCAGATCTGCGAACCAAAGGGAAATGCTCACTGACGTGTGGACCCTGCCGCAGCTTGGTCTTCCTCGGGCCGGCGGCGCGCGGGCGGCGCTCGCGGTTCCCGGGGCGGTGCGCTCCGGCGAGCCTCACCGGAACCGAGTTCCCGGCCACCGCAGCACCATGTTTTGGGCGCCCAACCCTAAAATCATGTGCTGAACACGATGGTGGGGTCGGTGAAGCTCGCCGACGGCCGGAAACGGCAGCGCATCGGCGGCGGCGGCTAGGGTTCCGGCCATGTCGAAACCGCCGCCCCATGGATTAAAATCTTCAGAAAAGTCTGGGGAAGTCTCCTGGGACCATGAGGGAAGTGATAGGAAGGTGACATCATCGTGTAACGGCCGGCAAACAACCGTTGACAGCGACAGAGGCGATTTTTCAATGGCGAAGGGAAGAACTCATGATTCTGGAGCTACGGACTATCATTTTTGGTAATTCCAGTTCGAGATGGTGCGCAAGGGAGTGAAGAAACTATTTGCTAACAATTGTGAAGAGTGATTAAGTGTGGAAACCGAATTGAATGAAAAACCTAGCTAGTTCATAAGCTTTGGCCGAGAGTAAAACTTGGATAATTTGCTCGATACTCACATAAATGCGGAATGGCTTACACCGTTAGCTATAGGGTGCCTGGGAGCACCTTCTTGCTGTTAGAGTTGAAGACCGAAACGGATCACAGCAGCTTGGCACCGTGGAACAGAGACGGCGCATGGCGACTTCGGCGGCGAGCTCCGGTTTGGATTCAAAATACCGGCCAAAACATCAAAGAAATAGTGAAGGGATTGAACCAGAGGAGAAAGGAGGGAGTGGGGAACAACTTTTCTGTTGAGAGCTCGGCGAGAGGACCTTCCAGTTGGCCGGCAATGGCCGCGCAGCACCGGCGGTCGGAAATTTCGCACGGGAGCGAGGAAACAGCAACGCCGGGTGAGAGAGGGAGAAAGACCACCGTAGAATGGATAAGGAGGAGAAGGGAGCGATATTTGTAGGGAGCTGGAGGAGCGGCAGCTCGCGCCGTCACGCTGGTGCATGCCGTCGCGGTGTCGCGCATAGCGCGCGCTGGATTGCGGCTGCGCGTGGGCCGCTGACCGGTGGTCTCCACCAGTCAGCCTCACAACCACTGCCCACTTTAGTAATTCATTTTAAAATAGTAAATGAACTCCAAATATCATGAAACTTCATGGATATGTCAAGAAAAACGTGCTGAACATAATGGTGTGTTCAAATCTTTATGTTCAAGTAAATTTGGACCATATTTTGAATTTAAATTTAAACTTGACTCAAATTCGTTGAGTGTCTCAAATAAAATAGCAAATGGATTTCAAAATTCATGACACTTTGCAAAGAGCCTATTTGTAATTTTAGAAGACTATAGAAAAATTTATCGCCTCAGATTTGAATATTTTTGACAGGGCATGTGTATACAGTAGCTATATGCTATTTTGATTATTTTGAGTATATGAAGTACTATAAATTGGTTTGCCCAAGCAAACCTCATTTAAATATTCCAAAATTTTGTAGAGATGATATTTGAATTATTCTAAGATTATTGGTGAAGTCTGTTGCTCATGTTAATAAAATTTAAGCATGAGAGGAAGAAAGAATTGAATAGGTTCAAAATTTATGTACATGACCTTATCTTGATCCCTATTAAATTTGAATTTAACTTGAAGTTCATATTTAGAAATAAGTGGGATTTTACAAAGTCCTCCAAGTACGGACTTGTCCCCAATTCACTAAGGGGTTCACCACAGCCGGACTAGTCCGATAATGACCGGACTAGTCTGAACTTTTCCAGAGCCTAAATCGGACTAGTCCGCCTAAGGTCAGACAAGTCCGATAATCCTGAGAACTTAGGGTTTCCTACACGCCGCACACCGGACTAGTCCAGACTTCACCACGGACTAGTACGAACTCTCGAAACCCTAACGGTAACCTTTGGAAACCTCCATATAAATAGATGTGCACAGCCGTATTTCAACTCTATCGACTCCCTGCGCCGTCACACCCTCCAAGAGCCTAGAAAACACATCTCTCCACACAATCCAATGCAAGATAGATGAAATCCTTGAGAATTAACTTTGGATCAAAGGAGAGACACGATTTTCACATCTTGAGCTCTTGGGTTTGATTCTCTAACACACTCCAGTTGTTTTATAGTGGATCTTACGAGTGTGTTCTTGGTGGTATTCAATTTGTAATCTTGGGGAGCCCTAAACTTGTGAGAAGGCCCGTTGAACATGGTGATTTACCCTTTGTTATTAGTGGAAGAGAATCGGCCTCTGTGGCGATTCAACGAGGGTAGGGTTGGACAAGACCCAATACTTTTGTGGGCTCCTCAACGTGGATGTAGGTTGCCTCTGTGGGAACCGAACCAAGGGATAAACTCTTGTGTCAATCTTGTTCTTAGATTTTCATATCACATTCTAGGGTTTACTTGGTCTTGAACATCTTACGTTAAAAAATTGAAACCAAAGTTAGTTTGTCTACATTTAATTTCATTGACTCAATACCTTCAAGTTACATACTATAGTCCGCTGTGTACTGTGCTAGTATTGAGATCATTGATCTAACTAAATCAATCTAGTCCGCACGCACCGGACTAGTCCGCACTCTACCGGACTAGTCAGTTTCTTGGTATTTGATCAAGTTGTTAAGTGTTGTAGGTTTCGACTAAAATTCAAAAAGACCTATTCACCCCCCTCCCCCCTCTAGGACACATTCAAGTCTCACCGAATCCGAACCTCTACGATGAAGCGGCGTAGGACAAGCTCCAACGTGATGATCTAGACCTTGCCGACAAGGCCAGGTGCCAAGAAAATGTCCGAAACCGTAGTACCGCCACGCGCTCTGGCACTATCAGCAAAGGCACGTGCGTCCTTGTTGACAGCTGTGTCGGTACCCTGGGTACCGTATACCCCTTGAGATTGCAAAGATCTCAAGGAAATGTTATCTTCTTGATTTAAAGACCTTCAGAGGCCCACATGTCAGACATGACCAGACCCGCTTCCCCAACATGGTTAGTCCCAGGGTCGCCACGTGTACCATCAAACCAGAGCTATCACCCACAAGGGGGAAGCTCCGGGCTATGTACCATAACGGCACCCCCGGACCTAACCCCTGACCGAGGGAAGCTCCAGAACTGACACGTGTCTGTTGGCACCGGACCTATCTGTTCCCCACAGTATGCTCCGGAGTTGCCACGTGTCCAACCGTCGGATCTTCAGCCTCAAACCTCCGGATGCACCCCGGGATGCAATGGAGTAGTGGAGGGCTGATGTGGAACACTTGGTTGCAGCGACAGCCGACCGCATCAGTAACCAGGGTCCTCCTCCTTCAGGACGGGCCCCGTTGCAGCGACGGACCTTGTTTGGCAGACTTGGTCCGCACGTTCCCAACAACAGGAGACGTGCTGCGTCACAGCAAGTGATGTCATTGCCCTCCGGGGCGCGATGCACTCACACGGTATCAAGGCTTTCAACTCATGACCTCCGGGCGGAGCTTGATCGCCGATACCGTCAACAAGACAGCCAAGTCCATATCGAGCGTGCTCGTGAAAGACGAGAAGCTCATGACATTCCTGCTCCTGAAGGAGTAGGAGGAGGCTGTTCACCCCTGGCCATGCATCTGCGTATGGTCAGGTGGCCACAGAAATTCCGGCCTCACCAGCCGGAGAAGTATGACGGGACCGTTAATCCCGTCGAATTTCTTCAGATTTACTCCACTGCTATCTTGGCAGCTGGAGCAAATGAGGCCGTAATGGCCAACTATTTTCCAGTGGCTTTAACTGGGACCGCCCTGTCCTGGTTTATGAGCCTTCCACCCAAATCCATCAACAGCTGGGAGGAGTTGTGCCAACAGTTCACCGCCAACTTTGCGAGTTCATACACCCGACTAGGCACTGAACTGGACCTTTTTACAGTCGTGCAAAAAGGGGGAGAATCCCTGCGATCATTCATCTAGAGATTCTCTGAGGTACGAAACACTATCCCTTCTATCTCTAGTGCTTCTGTCATTGTGGCATTTAGACAGGGTGTACGGGATGAGAACATGTTGGAGAAACTAGCGATCAAGGAGATCACCAGTGTCACGGAACTCTTTAGCTTGGCCGACAAATGTGCCAGGGCTGCGGAGGGCCGTGAAATGCACTCCAAACCACCTCCGGAGGATCGCAAGAAATCCTCCAAAGGCGAATCCACCACCTCCGGGAGTGGCAAAAAGAAGAAAAAGACCAACGGCAAGAAGAAGCCGTCGGCCGGCGCATCTAATGTTGTTGCTGCTGCAGCTCCGGGTGGCCGGGGGCCACGCACCGAAAAGCGACCTCGGCCGTCTTCTGAAGACGGTGGCAAACCCAAGGTGTGGTGTCCAATTCATAAGACGGACAACCACAGTTTGGAAGACTGCTGGGAGGTCCAAAACCTTGCCGAGCGCTACAACAAGCGCCGGGAAGAAGTTCCTTTCCGACAGAGGGATGGAAAACAAAAAGTTGACGAAGCTCTGGCCGAAGAGGAGTTAGGTTTTCAGGATCCTAAAAAGGTCCTGAAGGCCGTCTACACCTCCGTCGACGATGATTCTGACGTCTCTGACAACGAGCGTCGAAAGACCATGAACACCATTTTTGGTGGATCATGGGACATCACCTCCCGCCGCGTCCTCAAGATTATGCGTTGGGACATGGCCGCTGTAGCTCCTACAGCCAGGGCGGAGCCTCATCGGAAGTGGATGGACACAATCATCACTTTTGATGCTTCGGACTGCCTTCGAAGCATGGTTGGAGCAGGCCAGTTACCTTTGATGGTATCTCCTACCATCAATAACATTCAGCTCCACCATGTTATGGTAGACGGAGGTTCGGGGCTGAACCTCATAATATTCGAAGCTTTTACCAAGCTTCAGCTTCGACCTTCGAATCTTCACCCATCCCTACCTTTCTCCGGAGTAGGTCCGGGAGCCATTACCCCACTCGGTGCTATTACTCTCCCTGTTACCTTCGGAACCTAGGAGAAGTATCGCACTAAGAAGCTGGTCTTTGATGTTTCTCAGATCAACTTACCTTTCAACACCGTCTTGGGTATGCCTGCCTTGTACAAATTCATGGCAGCTACTCATTATGGCTACCTGGTGTTAAAGATGCCAACACCAGTAGGCATTCTCTGGATCCGCGGAGATCGCACTGCCGGAGTAACCGCTCTAGAAGAACTTCATGCACTTACTACGGTGCAAGAGGAGGACTCCAGGCAGGAGCAAGCTCCGAAACCCCTGAGCATTCATCAACGAGGCTCGACTTCTGCACCTCGTGTGCAGCCAAGCGGCGACACCGACATTCTCGTCAAAGTCGTTCAAATCGGTTCCGATGCCGCTCAGACCACCCGTATATCGGGGGGACTGAATGACAAATAGGAACTCGTGCTCATCGCTTTCCTCCGGGCTAATGTCGATGTGTTTGCCTAGCAACCGTCACAAATGCTTGGGATCCCCAGGGAAGTGATTGAGCACAATCTCAAGATCTACCCTGACGCCCGACCCGTGCATCAGAAGCCTCGGAAGCAATCCGTGGAGCGACAGAACTTCATTCGACAAGAAGTGAAGAAGTTGCTCGAAGCTGGATTCATCCGAGAAGTCTTCCATCCAAAATGGCTGGCAAACCCGGTCGTTGTGCCCAAGGCCGGCGGGAAGCTTCGGATGTGTATTGACTACACAACACTAAATAAGGCATGTCCAGAAGATCCATTCCACCTACCTAGAATAGATCAGATAGTGGATTCCACCTCCGAGTGTGAATTACTGTGTTTCCTAGACGCATATTCTGGGTATCATGAAATCAGAATGTCTAGGGAAGATGAAGAGCATACCTCTTTCATCACAGTAGATGGATTGTACTATTATACAACCATGCCATTTGGTCTCAAGAATGCAGCTTCAACCTTTGTACGAGCTATGTACAAAACTTTTGAAGAACTAATTAGAGACATAGTGGAAGTGTACGTCGATGATATCGTGGTCAAGATCAAGAACAAGGAGTCACTCCTTGACACCTTACAGGCTGTCTTCGACAAGCTGCGGGTGACCCCCACAAAGTTAAGCCCAGACAAGTGTGTCTTCGGGGTTAGCTCCGGAAAACTTCTTGGTTTCTTGGTAAATCACCGGGGCATAAAGGCTAATCCGGAAAAGATCAAAGCCATTGAAGACATGCGGCCACCAACCCGCATCAAGGATGTCCAAATGCTGACTGGATGTCTAGCAGCCCTCAGCCGGTTCATTTCAAGACTGGCAGAACGGGCACTTCCCTTCTTCAAGTTATTGAGGAAGTTCGGACCATTCCAATGGTCTGAAGAAGCAGAAAAGGCGTTCCAGGAGCTAAAACAGCTCCTCACCACCCTACCAACTCTGGTAGCTCTGAACCCTAGTGAGCCTTTGCTGCTTTACATTTCAGCAACTGACGAAGTCGTCAGTATGGTCCTGGTTGCGGAGAGACCAAAACCATCCCATGCACAGGAATCCAGACCCCTCCGGGAGGGCCCGGAGGTTCCTGAAAGCGAGTATGGGTCCCAGTTCCCAGACTTGAGTCCACAAGAAGTTACTTCAGAAGACCCAGACCCCTCTGGGAGGGTCCAGGTCGCTTCTGAAGAAGCTCCGGGTCCCTCCAGCAAGGACCCAGAGGTCCCCGAAGAAGGTTCGGATCCCTCCGGGAGGATCCGGATCAATGAAGAGGAAGCTCTGGGCCCCTCCGGGAGGGTCCGGACCATCCAGCGCATAGTGTACTTCATCAGTGAAGTACTTCATGATGACAAGACTCGATACCTAGAGGTGCATAAGCAGCTCTATGTAGTTTAGATCGCCTCCAGGAAGCTTTGCCATTACTTCCAATCTCACAAGATTTTAGTGGTGACTTCATACCCACTTCGAGCAATCTTGCATAATCCCAATTCAACTGGTAATATTGCAAAGTGGGCAGTGGAATTGGCCGAATTCGATCTCGAATTCATTCCAAGACAAGCAATCAAGAGTCAAGCATTGGCAGATTTTGTGGCGAAATAGACTCCCTCTACATCAAACCCTGGGGGCCCCAGTGAGCAGAAGCCGGAACACAAGGCTCCGGTCTTCATCGAGCCTCATTGGACCCTCTACTTCGACGGCTCCATGCAAAAATAGGGGGCCGGAGCTAGAATCCTTCTCCTCGCACCAACCTGGGAGAAGGTAAAATACATGGTACACCTTGACTTCAAGGCGACCAACAACATGGCGGAGTACGAAGCACTCATCTAAGGACTAAAGGTGGCACTGTCGTACGGTGTCAAACAGCTGCTGGTCAAGGGAGATTCACATCTCATCATTAAACAAGTGAAGGGTGAATGCTCCTGCAACAATCTTCAGCTAGCTGCTTACCTCCTTGAAGTCCAGGGCTTCAGAAGGACTTCGAAGTCTTAGACCTCCACCACGTCCAGCGTGTCCACAACGCTGAGCCAACGAACTCTCGATGAAAGATTCAACCGGAGCTCCAGCTCCTGATAGAACTTTTGTCTGGAGGTTGTCAAAACCCACAGCTCAGCCTGCCGAACTGAGTGAAGGGGGTGAGATCAACATCCCGAAGCTAACGGTCCCAATGGCCCTGTTACCATGGTAGCCATCAAGGGTCGTAGGTGCTGCCGGAAGCTCCGAGCAACCCAACACGCAAGACTCAAATGCTCAAGTTAGCTCCGATGCATGGATCTCAGAGATCCGGAGCTACTTGAAAGACAACATCCTTCCTGACGATGATGTATCTGCTGACCAGATAGTCAGATTGGCTTAAAGATACACGTTGGTAGAAGGGGATCTCTACCGGCGCGGTGCCAACGGCGTCCCAATGAGGTGCATCACAAGGGAAGAAGGCTGCGAGCTCCTTGCAGAAATCCATGGAGGCGAGTGTGGGAACCACGCGTCTTCCCGCACGCTGGTCGGTAAAGCCTTCCGGCATGGCTTCTACTGGCCTACAGCACTCCATGATGCAACTAAGCTGGTGAAGAAATGCGAAGCATGCCAATTTCATGCAAAGAAAATTCACACACCGGCTCAGCCTCTACAAATGATACCTCCTACATGGCCCTTCGCTGTGTGGGGGATGGACATCTTGGGACCTTTCCCAAGAGCCATCGGAGGTTACAAGTTCATGTACGTCGCCATTGACAAGTTCACCTAGTGGCCGGAAGCAACTCCAGTTGTGACAATAAACAAGCAATCTGCTATCAACTTTTAGCAGTCCATTGTATGCAGATTTGGAGTCCCAAACAAAATCATTACTGATAATGGGACCCAATTCACAAGCTCCGCATTTCAAGGATATTGCGAAGACCATGGCATTCAAGTTTGCTACGCCCCCGTAGCTCACACGGCAAGCAATGGCCAGGCCGAGAGAGCAAATGCAGAAATCCTGAAAGGACTCAAAATGCGCACCTATGAGCGCTTGAAAAAACATGGAGCCAACTGGATTGAAGAGCTTCCGCCCACTCTATGGGCCAACAAGACAACTCCAAACCGGTCAACTGGAGAGACACCCTTTTTTCTGGTGTACGGAGCTGAAGCAATCCTTCCTCCGAAAATCACCTTGGGGTCACTCCGGGTCCGGACCTTCGACGAAGCCACGCAGGACTAGATCCGGCGTGAAGACCTATACCTCCTCGAGGAGGGAAGGTGCCAAGTAGCTGTTCGGAATGCTTGATACCGCCAAGCCCTTCGGCGCTATCATCAGCGGCATGTACACAACCGACAGCTCGAGGAAGGCGATCTGGTGCTACGGAGAATACAATCCAGAGAAGGGTTAAACAAACTCTCCCCCAGCTGGGAGGGACCCTTCCGAGTGATTAAAGTATCCCGTCCCGGAAGCGTTCGCTTGGCTACCGAGGATGGGAAACCTCTCCCAAATCCTTGGAATATTGAGCACCTCTGTAATTTCTACACTTAATATCACGGAGGTGAGTCTGTAGTAACTTGAGGTGTATGTTATATAGTCATTGTACAGAGTCGGGTAGTTCCTCCGGGAGAACAACCGGACCTTTCCCGGAAGGTCCGCAAAGTTCATGCAACACTTGTCACAGTCTCAGAACTAAAAGTGTGGATAGCTACCATGGGTCAAACAAGAAACGAAACACGCTTAGCCTGGTTCCGCACCCTAAGAGTGTGCTTGTTTCCCCTCTACCCCGGACCTATAATGAAAGACATCTTCATGTGAAATAGACTCCATGTGCATTTATTTTTTACAGTCTCAACATTTTTTATTTTTCCCTTTCTTATCTATAACAAAGTTGTGCAATTCTTAAGAAATTTTAGTTTGATCAGTTCATGTACAATTCGAGCTGTATTGTCAATTCTTTGGATTCAAATATTGTTCCTGGCCCACTCGCCTGAATGCCGCCAAGCCAATCTAGGGCCGGAGTGTGCTATCGACTTAGCCTGCTCAAGCACCCTAAGTACGCCACTCTACCTACACCCCGGCAGGCCGAAGTAAGGCGGGTCCAAGTACAATTGGATCTGGAAGAAAGAAGGCAACGCATTCGGTTGTATTCAGAATTGTGTTTGACCCAAAACTTTCTTGGGAATCGTAAGCCGTGACGAAGTTACAGGCAAGGAACAAATTTTACTATTTTTATTGGCTTCAGTGTGCAGGAAAAATAAAGTACCCACATTGATGGAGAAGAGCCAGAGCTAACAAAGCTCCGACTCCCCCTAGGTGGCTTGTGATCGATGTTAATCATTGAAAACAAGCATTATCGGAGCAACCAAGCTCCAGCAAAGCTAGGGGGGCCAGCCGTTGACGCAGAATAAAAGATGGTGAGAAGACCCCACAAGCAGAGTCTGCTGCCGACAACTACGCGTTGGCAAAGGTCACTGCCGGAGCTACTAATATCGGACACCCCGGAGTGGTAACTATCGATGCTCTATGCATTGATAGGGATTATTGCCAGAGCTACTAAGTTCCGACGGTAGTCAATGCCGGAGCTTCTGAGCTCCGACAACCTCAGGGGGCCTTCACTATCAAAGACTTCGGACCTACATTCTACAAGTTCGAAGCAAACGAGTCTTCAACAAAATACAATATCCTCTTGGTACATGTTCACAATCAAATTGTGTACATCTACCAGGGGGCCAAGTGAAGACAGAAGTGTTGAAGACAAAAAATGAAATTCATTAACAAATTGTGGATTTCATTCATCTGGAGACAAGGGATTACAAAATTGGGGAAGAAAAAGAGAGAATACAAGTGGGAGCTACAGAGATGGTCCTAGACCCTATGGAAGAACTGGGCGACCTTCTGAGCAACCTCTGACACGTTGGCTTGAGTGGCTTCACCTTCTTCTTCGACGGCACCTTCAAGCACCGGGTCCGGAGGAAATTGGGGATCCTGGCTGGTGTAGCACGTCAGCACATACTCTGCGACGTTCTTCGCCAGGGACTGCCCCTTGAAGAGGAGCGCCAAACCCTTAGGCGGTTGCGTAATCAGCTCTACTTCGAGACCAAGCTGGCGCAGTCGAGGCTGGTAGACGACAAGGAGTGGATCAAACAGGAGAAGGTCCGCTTGGAATACTGGGGCAAATTATTGGATGATAGGGAGAGCTTGACTCGTGCCCTCGACACTCAATCCTGGGCCATTTATGAGCAAGCCAAGGTAACTAATAGTGCGGCTGATGATCGCCAAGAAAGGCTTGAAGCCATTAACACTACCCTCATCAAGCGCTGCGAGGCACTTGAGGAGAGGGAGAAGAAGCTCAAAGACGAAGAGCAAAAACTCCTAGAGTTGCGGGATGATGTCTTGAAGAGGGAGGAGGAGCTCGCCGAAAAGGTGGCTCTGGCTGACAAGGGCCTCGGGGAACGCACCAAGAAGTTGGAGGAGCGTCACGTTGAGGAGGAGAAGGCCTGAGTGCGAGGGCAAGAACTCTACAAGCAAGAGTGTGCCATCACTGCCAGGGAGAAGAAAGTTAGGGGCCGAAAGAAGGACCTGGCCGACCGCCGGAACAAGATCCATCTCCAGGAGGAGGAGCTCGGAAAACTCGAGAAGCAGGTTGCTGAAAAGATTCAGCAAAATGCCAAAGAGGTTGAGCGCCTTGCTCGTAAGAATTCTGAACTGGCGGCGGCCAAAAGATCCTTGGAGGAACTGAAGGGCTTGAGGACTGCGGACTCCCTACAGTTTTGGGAGTTCCTGAGCAAAGCCAACGATGCGCTGACACCAATGGGCTTCAGTCCCGTGCGTCCAAATGATTCGGAGCCGGAGCCAGACCTGGCGTTGCAAGCGTTGAGCTCGGCGGGTGACAAACTCTCGAAGGTGGGTGACGGCATCGCGGACCAGTTGGAGGCTGAGGGGCAGTCCCTGCCGAAGAACGTCGCAGAGTATGTGCTGACGTGCTACACCAGTCGGGATCCCCAATTTCCTCTGGACCCGGTGCTTGAAGGTCCCGTCGAAGGAGAAGGTGAAGCCACCCGAGCCAATGTGTCAGAGGTTGCTCAGAAGGTCGCCCAGTTCTTCCATAGGGTCTAGGACCATCTCTGTAGCTCCGACTTGTATTCTCTCTTTTTCTTTCCCAATTTTGTAATCCCTTGTCTCCAGATGAATGAAATCCACAATTTGTTAATGAATTTCATTTTTTGTCTTCAACACTTACAAAATCTAGGTCCCACTCCACAAGAGTGGTCCCCTAAGCCTCCACGACACTAGGGCCATCCTCTGGGATAGCCTCAGTCGCCACCAAGGAGGGTCCCGTAGAAGAAGGTCTGACCACCAGAAGTGGTTCTGAAGGCCCTGCCGCCAGGTCTTCATTTGCCCCCTTAGGCAGGGGGCTAGCGACTTCATCAGGTCACCCTGGCTCAGCAGCAGGCACCTCCGCCGTCATCACTTCCGAAGCAGGGGCTACTTCCGGCTCCGACCTGGGCTCCTCCTCCGGTGGTGGCTCAGGTGTTGGCGCCTCGACCATAATGTGTTTGAGTGATGATGCCTCCGCAACAACCGGCCCTGAGGCCGGAGCTTCAACCTCAACCGACTCAAGCGCCAGAAGGTCTTCAACTGCAACCGACTCTGCAGCCGGAGCTTCAGTGGCATCCAGCTCTGAGGCTGGAGCTTCGGAGGTATCCGGCTCAACCGCCGGGACTTCCTCAACATCCAAATCGCTCGTCGGGACTTCAATAACCTCCGGCTCAACCACCGGGGCTTCGACAATTACCAGCTCTGGGGTCGGAATCACTGCTTCCTCCGGCTCAGCGGTCGAAGCTTCCAACATCTCATCATCAAGACCCGGGACTTCAACCTCCAGGGCAGGTTCCACTGGCGCATCTTCTCTCCTGTGGTCCGGCGCTACCACGGGAGTCTCGGGGGATGAGTCGAGGTGCATGACCACGATAGTTGGCGCCGGAGCTGCCACAGCTTCAGCCACCACTTGGGGCGACACCGGGACAGGAGCAGAAGCCTCCGCCCTCACAGCTTCAGCTGCTGTGGCTGAGGGCGGAGCCTCACTCCTCTTCTTGGGGATGCTGCAGATGATGGATGAAGAAACTTAAAAAAACAGTTACTACAACAAAACAACTGTCTGAGGTAAAGATTCAAAATTACCTCGGAAGGCTTTCCGCACCAACTTGCACGGAATCTCTTTCCCGGGCGTTCTGGACTGACCATGGCCGCCGCCGGCATGGTAGCTCCGGAAGGCCCCCCGGAACTTGTTGCAGCCACGAGCATTTCCTTAGTCGAGGACCCCCTTGACCGGGAAGGACCTCTGGACCCAGAGACCTCAGCTGGCCCTGGTACTGGAGTCACATGCCCGGAGCTAGCACCCCGGGAAGACACTGCTGCAAGTGCAGTCGCCGCAGTTGTAGAAGACCTCCCCCTCCAGGGAGAAGGAGCTGCTGCAGAGGGTGCAGGCCTGACAGACCTTCCGTCAGCATGCTTTAGCTTTCTCTTCCGGCTCGAGGGTTCGGCTGCCGGCTCCTTGCCCGTGCCGATGACTTCGGCCCTTGGCTTTGGGGCAGGGCGGAGCCACCTTCAGAAGCCCCAAGGATCACCGCCCTGGAAGACCATCGTCTCTCGATAACACCGAGGTCGTCCAACACCGGCATCGTCCGCCGGAGCTCCCTGCTGAACTGTACTTCCAAGTTCAAGGGGAGGAAAGCTGGTGGAGGGGTCAAGTCATCACCCGCGACGTCGATTCCGTGCTGGAACATCTTGAGATGAAACTCCATGGTCGCCCCCTCCATGTTGGACTTCAGCCCAGTCTCGACCCGGTCGTCGTCCATCAAACTGTTGATGGACAAAGCGAGTTTTTCTCTCCTCTTTAGCGGTGCCCACCTGTTGACCAGGAAATTTCAAAATACCCCCTGAGGAGTTAATCCTCCCTCCACATAATGGCGGATCTTGGTCAGAGCAGGGTCGAAGGCATCCGACAGCATCGGAGCTTCACTCCAGACTGCAGTGTCGATGTTGGGGAGGCCTTCGGGCAGCTCCAGCTTCTCGTTCTCCTCCACCCGGATGACTATCCAATCTTTCTTCCAATCGTCCCACTTTCCAGAGGGAAACGACCGGAGGTACTTGAATGGGCACTTATTGCGCTTCACAAAGTAGTAGAAGCCAAGGTACTCATCATTCCTTCCGGTGGTATGGACGGTGAAGATGGTCCAAAAAAGCTCAATGCAGGGGGGGGATGCCCACCCACATTTCACAAAAGTGGACGAAGACAGACACTAGAAGAATGGAGTGGGGGCAAAGGTGGTACAGCTGCAGACCATAGAAGTCTAGTAGCATCAAGAAAAAGGAGGTAAAAGGTGGGATCAACCCCACCATGGCGTACGCAGAAAAGTACACCATATCGTCGGCGTGCTCCTTCTCGAATGGGAGCTTTCCCCCGGTGTGGACCAGGTGGTTGAAGAAGTCCGGGGACCACCCCATGAGGGCCCGGACCTTCTTCAGGTCACTTTTGGTCTTCAAGCGGCTCTCACGGAGACCCAACTCCATCACAGCACAACGAGGCAAGGGAGGAAAAGCAAGCACAAGTTTGGGAGTTCGAGCGCAAGTTCAGATGAGAGGCGTAAAGAACCCCAGACGGTGAGCGCTTTCCTTCTTAAGTAAGCCCCCGCAACGCTTGGATGCAAACCACTGGGAAGCCAAAAATACTATTCAAAAATTTCACCCTGCCGATGACAAGAGGGCCCGGGACCACCCCAACGATCAAGTTGAGGTTCTTACCCAGGCGAACGGTTGTCATCATGAAAGGCGGGAAGCCCGAAGGCAGCGGCCTGACAAGGCGCGCGGAACCGATACGATTTTCGTATCGGGAACCGGCGACCTTCAATTGCAAGAGATATACACGCCAAAGATCTCATTTGCTGCACCCGGGATATGCCACACGGCGAGGATTTAACTCCAAAACTATCGCCAACGGCACATCTGAAGACCTTTGAAGACTTGGCTCAAAAGTGGAAGGATGGACCCACCTCCGGCAGAATGACTTCACCCAAGCCGTCTTCCACAGAGGTGGGGCAAGGGGGCCACTGTCGGTACCCTGGGTACCGTATACCCCTTGAGATTGCAAAGATCTCAAGGAAATGTCATCTACTTGATTTAAAGACCTTCGGAGGCCCACATGTCAGACATGACCGGACCCGCTTCCCCAACATGGTTAGTTCCAGGGTCGCCACATGTACCATCAAACTGGAGCTACCGCCAACAAGGGGGAAGCTCCGGGCTATGTACCATAACGGCACCCCTGGACCTAACCCCAGACCGAGGGAAGCTCCGTAACTGACACGTGTCTGTTGGCACCGGACCTATCTGTTCCCCACAGTATGCTCCGGATATGCCACGTGTCCAACCGATGGATCTTCAGCCTCAAACCTCCGGTAGACTCCACAATGGGTCCGGATCTTCAAAGGGGAATCAAGGACTTCAAGAACCGATTAAGTGTCATTAATACTATGTTAATGACACACGATCGGACGACCCTTATTACCAGTAACGGCGCTGTCAAAGCCCATAACTCGGTCATTAAGGGTAATTAAGCGCATCAAATGTGTATCAATATTAGTAGCCGCCGGGGCCACATGTCGGGCCAGGCCAACTTGTAACAGCCTGTCCTTGTACTATAAGAGGACAGGCCGACGATACATAGAGGCGGGACTGGTCGGATATCATCTGATCTGATCAAGATCTGGTCTGATCGGCTCACACGCGCTCTCAACTCACGTCACCTGAGTTGAGTTCATACATCCAATACAACACCAACACACCCCGTGGAGTAGGGTATTACGCTCAGGCGGCCCGAACCACGTAAATCTTTGTGTCTCCTGTGTCATTTTACATTCCACCTTCTTGAATCTCCGCGCGCCCACACTGAACTTCGAACTCCGCAAACACTTTTAGCAGTGTCGGGAGATCTGCCGGATCAAAACCACCGACAGGCTGTTATATACCAATTTCACCCATCAATATAACTCAATTATGTGAAGGAAATATCATTTCTTGCACACATCACCTTTCTATTTAACCTATTTCTTCATGTCCTTGTACAAATTAGTGCATGCAGGTATTCTACACAAAATTGAAGTGAAACAAGGGGATGGATACAATAAAATATCATTCCAGCCAATCAATTGCCAACACGTGGCACCACATGGATCAAATGGCCCACAAGCAGAAGTATCGAAGGCTATCCAATTGTTTAGCACCCATATCATTGAATCAGACCCACCTGGTAGTCACTTGGAGGAAGAACAGGTCGTTTGGAGCCAGGACCAGGTCGACCGACCCCCCTAGTCAACCGACGAGGTCCTGGCGCCAAACTCGGTCAAACGACACGTGTTGGCTCCGCCCGGCTTGAGGATGTCATGGGTGACTGATTCGCATGCTTTTTCTGGTGGGAAATGACCCTTCTCCAAGCTATAAATAGGACCCCTCACCCCGCACCTCAACACACACCACTTGAGCATCATTCTATTGTATAAATTAGTTCTCTTAGTCTGTAGTGGAGTTAGGCTATAGAGAGGAGAGCCTCTAGTCCCAAGTCCAAGTTGGGAAAGGTATGACTCATGTATCTTTTCTTATATTTGTGACTTTATGCATAATAAAGATATTATCTTTAGTCTTCTATTATTCATATACTTGGATGAAGCGTTTCTTGTTTTATTTTGGATTCCATGTATGTGGTAGGAGTAGTGTTTATGATTATGCCATATCACTCTTAATCTATCATCATAAACACTACCAACCCACACTATTGTCTAACTAGTTATGATATAATCATGTTAATATGAATAACTTATGCTATGTCTCAACATTTGTTCAACGATGTTTAGGTTAGTCATTGCCTTAGGATGTCATGACTCTTAAGGTATTTACTTTATATGCTAGCATGGTGCTAGGATAGTAAGTAGTGTTGGATGTCTCGTAGACCCATGTATTCAAGAGGTAGGTAGTAGGTGGTGACAGCCATATCTGTCTTTTGTAATCCTCCATGTTCAGCTATGCCACAGGCTTTTGGCAGGATTCATCCTAGTATTGCAGTATTCACCTTTGACATGATTGTTAGTACCTAACCTAGGCTATCAATATGTATACTAGAAGCATTGTAGGAGCAACTTTCCAACTCTCAGCCTAATCTCCACTAGGAACCATTTACCATTAGAATAGGTTGCTTAGGTGTGTTTCACACTACCTATATATTATCAACTTACCCCTATCTTGATAATTGATTAGTATCCCATAGCTTGATCAGAAGAGTAGTGTTTACTTTACTGCATTGCCTTCCTTTGGGATAAATACGATACCCTTGGGAATACTCTTGGGTGAAATGCTACATGACAATTTTTGTGCGCTTGCGAACCTCATCTCTTACTAGAGATGATTTGTGACGTTAGTAGCTGTCAACAAGCATTTCTGGCACCGTTGCTGGGGAAGGCAAAGGAAGTGAAGGATAGCTATCACTTGTGATTAAGCTATGGGTACTAGTAGTTGTTAGACATGATTACCCTTGTTTATTTTTTCCTTTTGTTGTGAAAACAGGGTAGTGTTGGCTAACCCATTTCATGGAATGGCCAACAAGGACGCAAGTGCTCAACTGCAAGATGATTCATGACATACCTCAACAAATATCAGCTAGGCAACACCATTGCCTTTCGCAGAAGAATTTTAGCTTCCAGTAGAAGCCAAACTCATCCATTCCCAATCTTGGGGGAGGCTCCAAGAGTTCTTCTTGGTTTGCCTCCACCATAGGGTGGATAGTTGGCTCCTCATCCAAGATTCATGTCATGGGTTGGTCCATCAATCAATGACCATCTTTGTGCTGGAGCGAAGGATCATTCATAATGGATGAGAATATGGTTTTATTCAAGGGGTGGATTGAAGAATGCTCTAGATCCCTTAGCTTGGCATGCACACCACTTAGTAAGGTGGACATGCTAGCTATGGAACTACACCTCCATTGAAGTATAATGATAAATCAAGTCAATGGAGAAGTGTTTGGAACTATCCACTTCATGGATATGCACATGATTTGTGGAAATCCATGTCAAATATGGGCCACTTGGGGAATAATTTCCCTATGACCCATGAGTATTCTTCCTTCCAGACACAACTCCAATGGCTATAACCTACAAGGAGGTCAAGGGTGGAATCAATATCACCCTTGTAATCATGGAGGCTATAAGGATTTCAAGGGATTTAAGTTCAACTAGCCTACCTTGGAGTATCTTGTCCATGGCCAAGGAAGAAATCAATACAACATTTAGCTCTTGTCCAAGGACAAGAAACTTAAAGAGCATTCAAGATCCAAGATATCCCACAATTACTTGTTGGGATTCTTATCCTTGGACCAAGCCCATGCAACCTAATGCAAGTGACATTGTGGATGAAGCGTTTCTTGTTTGATTGTGGAGTCCACATGTCACCATGCCCAATGAAGATTTTGATCCATGATGAAAGTATGGGTTGACCTTAAGGAATATCAAGAATGCCGAAGTGACACCCCTGAAGAAGGACAAGTCTCAACGTGCTCATAATGAATATCTTCAAGAAGGAGAAACCGTCACAACATCAACAAGTTTCCATCAAGATGACGGAGAGGCTAGGGCCATCACGTGGTTCACAAGTCCAACTAACATACCAAAGGTGACTTGGCATGTCAATTAAAAGAAGTTGTCCACATCTTCAACTCCGGGATTGGTGAATGTGGCCTAGAGGGGGGGGTTAATAGGCCTTTTTCAAATTTAGTCGTAACCTGCAACACTTAACAAACTGATCAAACCCCGAGATATCGGACTAGTCCGGTATAGTGCGGACTAGTCTGGTGCGTGCAGACTAGATTGATCAAATTCGATCAATGATTTCAATACAAGCATAGTACGCAGCGGAATATATTATGTAACTTGCAAGTATTGAGTCAATGAAGCCAAGTATAATGCAAACCAATTCTTGTTTCAAAGTTTTAACGTATGTTATGTGAGATTGAAAAAACCCTAGAATGTAATATGAAAATTAAAAACAAGTTTGACACACGATTTTTATCCCGTGGTTCGGTTCCGACAGAGGCACCTACGTCCACGTTGAGGAGCCCACGAAAGGGCAGGGACTTCACTGACCCTAACCTCGTCGAATCACCACAAAGGCCAATTCTTCTTCCACTATCACAAAGGGGTAAATCACAAAGTTCAAGGGGCCTTCTCACAAGTTGAGGGCTCCACAAGATTACAAAGCAAACACCACCAAGAACACACTCGTAAGATCAACAATGAAACAACAGGAGTGTGTTAGAGATCAAACCCAAGAGCTCAAACGTGTGGAATCATGTCTCTCCTTTGATCCAAAGTGAATCCTCAAGGGATTGATGTTTCATGCATTGGATTGCATGGAGAGATGTGTTTTCTAGGCTCTTGGAGGGTTTGACGGCGCAGGGGGTCGAGATAGTCGATAGTTGGGCCGTGCACATCTATTTATATTAGGGTTTTCAAAAGTTATCGTTAGGGTTTCGAGGGTTCGGACTAGTTCGTGGTAGAGTCCGAACTAGTCCGGTGTGCGACGTGCAGGAAACCCTAAGTGTCCATGAATATCGGACTTGTCCAGCTAAGAGCGGACTTGTCCGATTTTAGTCAGAAATTTTTTCGGACTTGTCCGGTGTGGTGATACCCTTAGTGAATATAGGACAAGTCTGCACTTGGAGGACTTGTCCGATTTCAGTCAGAGGCATTATCGGACTAGTCCGAACATTATCGGACTAGTCCGGTGCGGACAAGTCCGCATTGGCTGGACCTGTTCGAACCTGTCCAGACAGGATATCGGACTAGTCCGGTGTATATCGGACTAATCTATTTTTCTTGTGAAATGTGAAGTGTGTGAGGATTTTAATGCTTGTGCTCCTGGGATGCGTTACAGAAACACACTCCCTACACAATGATGTATTCTATTCAGCTCTTGAGCTCTTTTCCGAATTGATCCTAATTCCCCTTTCTTTTTGGCACTTACTTCATTCTTTCATTTAAACATGTGCTCATTTGAATAATGTGATTAGGATCTAATTTGGTTGCCATAAATCAACAAAAACTCACAAGGGATGCCTAGATGCACTTTCAATCTCCCCTTTTTGCTGATTGATGACAACCAATTGAGATTTCACAAAATATGATAAAAATGATATTTTCATAAAGTATGAACATATGAGCTTGAAACTCATTTAGCAATGAAAACATAATACATATGTGCACTCTTTATGGTAGGATGCAAAACTATGTGAGTGAGAGCAGTAATCATGATGACAGTGAAATAATTGACATCAATATATCAACAACAAGCATATATGTCAATTTCAGAGCAAAATCACATATTTCATAAATATGATCATAAATAGTTCACGTCATTGCATTACAGGAACAAAAGTATCAAAAGAGCATAATATGATGTCGTACAACCCAAAAGATACAAAAAGATGCATAAGTGAAGCTCTCATCTCTCAACCTATAGCTAAGACCTAGTAACTCCCCCTCAATCTCTCCCCTTTTGGCATCAAGACACCAAAAAGAAGGAGAGGAGGGATCTAAGAACTTCAGTCCTCACAGTCGGTCCTCTCATCATCTTCGTCTTCATTCTCGTGTTGAGGAGGAGGAGGAGGAACGGAACCACTCGAACCCCCAATGCCAAAATAAGCAAGCTCAGAGGGAGTCAAAGGTCCGAGCTCGGTGAAATCCAAAGCTGAATCTTCAGAAATGACTGGAGATCCAATGGGCTCGATCTCTAGCTTTTGGCAAATGCGTTTGACATTTTCTTTGACATATCGCATATCAACCTTACTCGCCTTGTTTAGCTTATGAGTGTTCACGTCTGCCTTGTTGCATGAGGCAAAGATTACTGCCAAGTACTTTAGGATTCGACTAGGAGACCCTTTTTCGGGAAGGTCCCTAGTGGTGGGAGCAGTCCTCGCATCTTCTCTAGCTCTCCTCGGAGCTTCTTCACTGGATGCAGTAGAAGGGGAAGCTTGGGTTGTTGCTTGAGGAGGCCTTTAGGGCCTAAAAGGGGTGTGCTCCACGTCCTTCACAAATTCGATCCCAGTAACCTTCTCAATCATGAACATCAGGTAAGGTGTGTAGCCACAGGATCTGTTAGGAGTGCAGGAGATGTTCACCATGTCATTCCATCTGTAGTCAAAGACATCAATCTTCCTGTCTTTGCTAATCACCTTCATCAAGGTCCTCAAGTATCCTTGGACACTTCCTGCATCCCCATCCTTTGGTGCTATTGTCTTCCTCAGCACCCTGTTGAGCACCATGAGGAAAGGCTTCATGTTCTTGGTTGAGGGGGGATTGAACTTCAAACTAGTATCATAGAGGAAGTCCATTTTATCCTTGCTCAAGACACCGATGTTGTGGATGGTAAACTCATTGTTTACGGTGTCTTCAAGGTGAAGGAGTCTTGCAAACTCATCATAGGTGATAGTGTACTTGGATCCATGTGCCATCCAAGTCACTCTCTCTTCATCATCACTCGCAAAGAAGCATGTGGCATAGAATTGGGCAATTATCTCGTCATTCTTGTTGTACCTGAAGGCAAATAGATCCTTCAAGCCATGCTTCTCAACTGCCTCGACCACCTCATCAAAATCCGAGCAACTCTTCCTCTCAATGTGTGCCCAGTCAATCCATTGGTTGCGCACAACTGGGGTCTTCATAGTGAGGTATACTGAACTGTAGAAATCTGCATGAAAGTTGCTCCAAAACCTAGCACCGGCAGCTTTCTTAAAATGGCTATAGAAATCAATGAATATGAGTTTGGAAGCAGTGTCTCTTCCCTTGCCCTTGAACTTCTCCTCGGAGGGATCTCTGTTTCCCTGCCTCGGAGCATGCAACTTGGGTAGGCCGATGGGGCCCGTGGCAATCCCTCTGCCCTTGCCCTTAGCTTGGCGAACAGCCACAGAGCTAGGGCCACCACGTGCTGAAGCCTTGGAGGCAGGCTCCTTGGCGAGCACATTGCATCGAGCCTAAGGTGGAGAAGGTACCGACTCGGATGGGCGCTCTTGGCGCTTCTTGCCTTGGCCCGTCGAGGACGGAAGCAAGGCTTCTTGGTCCATCTCGGCCTTGAAATCTAAGATCTCGTCGTTGGTGCTCGACATTGTCCTGGGAATGGATTACACAAGGTATGAATGAGAATTTGATGGCAAGGAATTGCATTGAGGAATGGGAAACTAGGGTTGAGTTCAGGAAAAATCAGACTTGTCCGTTGTACAGGTACGGACTAGTCGGGGGAGACTGGACTTGACCGTACATGGACCGGACTAGTCTGGTGTTCATCATCTCAAACCCTAAATTGACAACAAATGGTGATTCCCAATGCAAGACAAGTTTAATATACATGTAATACAACTAGGGGGCATGTATTAAATAGAAGGAACTAGGCTATTTGGCCAACAACAAAGGAAATCACGATTTCTAGGGTTGGGGAGGAAAATTTACAGAAATTGCTCGATTCTTAGAGATGGAGGGGTTGAAGGTGCGGACAAGTCCATGGTCTTCAATCCCTATGCAATGGAGGTCTTTTTCCACCCAAACTTGGAGAGTTTTGATGCAGGAATTGCCAAATCACCGTGGGGAACTCTAGCGAGGAGAGAGAGCATGAGCCAAGTTGTGAGGATGAAGAAGATTAGGTCTTGGCGGCGGCTAGGTTTATTGCATCAAAAAAATCGGAATTGTCTGGAAATAATCGGACTAGTCCGAACTCTTCCATAGCCTAAATCGGACTAGTCCGTGGTTTGCCAGACCAGTCCAGACTACCGGACACTCTGCGGACTAGTCCGTGGTCACCAGAACAGAAATGCTTGGCCCATTCATATACATTCGAAGGTACTTATTAAGAAAATAATAGGGAAAAGCAAATCAAATAATCTTGATGAATATGATCAGTAAGCATACAACAATCAATCAATAACCATAATTCATCAAGATCAAGTAGTTGAAACAGTTTTTGGAGAAAATTGAGAAAGATGATTTCTGCAACACAAACAATATATTTTGAAGAGTCCATACAAGTATGCAAGTTTTCAAGCCACATTCCGAGCATCAAGGATATTTAGTTCATTTAGGAGCTCACAAAAACGTTTTTCATCAGGTGGCTTGGTAAATATATCGGCTAGTTGTTTTTCGGTGTTGACATGGGAAATAGCTATGTCTCCTTTCATTGAATGGTCTCTCAAAAAGTAATGTCGGATGTCTATGTGTTTGGTTCTAGAGTGTTCAACTAGATTATGAGCAATTTTGATGGCACTCTCATTATCACAAAGGAGTGGAATACAACTCATATTGTAACCATAATCCCTTAGAGTTTGTCGCATCCAAAGGAGTTGTGCACAACAACTCCCGGCTGCAACATACTCCGCTTCGGCCGTGGATAAGGCAATGGAATTTTGTTTCTTGGAGGACCAAGAAACTAGGGGTCTACCTAGGAATTGGCAGGTGCCAAAGGTACTTTTTCTATCTACTTTACTACATTGGAGTATCCAATGAGATTGAACTTGGAACCTTTGGGGTACCAAAGGCCTATGTTGGGTGTATGAACCAAATATCTCAAGATCCTTTTGACGGCTGTCAATTGACACTCCTTAGGATTGGCTTCAAATCTCGCACACAAACATACACTCAACATAATATCAGGCCTAGATGCACATAGGTAAAGTAAGGATCTCATCATGGAACGATATACCTTTTGACCACGCTTGGCCCATCTTCATTGATATCCAGGTGTCCATTAGTTGCCATGGGGATCTTGATAGTCTTTGCCTTGTCCATCCCAAACTTCTTGAGTATGTCTTGAGTGTACTTAGTTTGGCTTGTGAATGTCCCTTCCTTTTGTTGTCTCACATGGAATCCCAAGAAGTACTTCAGCTCTCCCATCATAGACATCTCAAACCTATCTGTCATAATCTTACTAAATTCTTCACAAAAGGATTTGTTAGTTGAACCAAAGATAATTTCATCAACATAGATTTCACAGATAAAAAGATCATTGTCGAAGTGTTTCATAGATAATGTATAATCTGCTTTTCCAATCTTGAAACCATTTTCAATTAAGAAATCTCTAAGACACTCATACCAAGCTCTAGGAGCTTGTTTGAGGCTGTAGAGAGCCTTACACAGTTTAAAGACGTGGTTGGGGAATTCTTTGTCTTCAAATCCGGGAGGTTGCTCCACCTACACCTCCTCCTTGATTGGACCATTGAGGCAGGCGCTTTTCACATCCATTTGGTAGATCTTGAAATCATGATGAGTAGCATATGCAAGCAATATTCTAATTGATTCAAGTATAGCTACGGGAGCAAAGGTTTCATCGAAATCCAAACCTTCGACTTGTGAATACCCTTTGGCCACAAGTCGTTCCTTGTTCCTTGTCACCACCCCATATTCGTCTTGTTTGTTGCAGAAGACCCATTTGGTGCCGACGATGTTGGTGTTAGGTCCTTCGACGAGTTCCCACACCTCGTTCTATTTGAAGTTGTCCAGTTCTTCTTGCATCGCCACCACCCAGTTCGGATCTTTCAAAGCATCCTCAATCCTGCGTCGTTCAAAAAAGGACACCAAATAATAATGCTCACAAAAGTTAGTTGTGCAGGATCTAGTTGTTACTCCCTTTTGGATGTCACCGATGATGTTGTCGATTGGGTGATCTCTTTGGACGCATTGGTGTACTCTTGGTTGTGGCACTTGCGGTCTTGTATCTTCATGATCTTCTTCTTCTCCCCCTAGATGGTTGCTCTCATTGACTTGTTCATCATTTTCGTCTTCTTGAGGTTGATCTTGTGTGGAAGCTCCCCCTTGATCATTGGTCTCCACTTGCGGTTCATCTTCCTCATGCAAATGTTGAGGTGGCTCTTGTGGCTAAACATCGCCCAACGCCATTCTTCTCAATGCTTGGCATGGAGCTTATTCTCTATCTAGCACACATGGATCAACTTGCTCTTCTTGAGAGCCATTAGTTTCATCAAATACTACGTCATGTGCTACTTCAACAAGTCTGGAGGTCTTGTTGAAGACACGATAGGCGTAAGAGTTCGAATCATAACCAAGCAAGAAACCTTCATCAGATTTTGAAGCAAACGTTGATGTCCTAGGCTTCTTGTTCAAAATATAGCATTTAGAACCAAAGACTCGAAAATAAGAAATATTTGTTCTGTTACCGGTGAGTAGCTCATAGGATGTTTTCTTGATTAGTCGATGAAGATAGAGTCGATTTATGGCGTGGCAAGTGGTGTTAACCACTTATGCCCAAAATCGATTTGAGGTCTTGTATTCATCGAGCATTGTTCCCCCATCTCTATGAGGGTTCGGTTCTTCCTTTCGGCAACTTTGTTTTGTTGAGGGGAATAAGATGTTGAAAACTCATGCTTTATCCCTTCTTCGTCAAGGTACTCCTCAACTTGAGTGTTCTTGAACTCCATGCTGTTGTTGCTTCGTATGTTCTTGACCTTTAATGAGAACTCATTTTGGGCACGCTTGAGAAACTTCTTGAGGGTTCCTTGAGTTTCTATCTTATCATGCAAAAAGAAAACCCAAGTGAAACACGAAAAATCATCAACAATTACTAAGCCATATTTGTTACCGCCGATGCTCATGTAAGCAATTGGACCAAATAAGTTCATGTGAAACAGCTCGAGCGGTCTTGTTGTAGTCATGATGTTCTTCGCGGGATGAGGTGCTCCAACTTGCTTCCTGGCTTGGCACGCGCTGCAAGGCCTGTCTTTCTAAAAAACAACATCCCTCAAACCTCGAATGTGATTGCCCTTGGGAAGTTTTTGAAGATTCTGCATACCAACATGCGCTAGCCGTCTATGCCACAGCCAACCCATGATTTTCTTTGCAATCAATCATGTGTCAAGTTCGGCTTTATCTTTGTTGATGTCAACAAGGTAAAGCTTTCCCTGTAACACACCCTTGAATGCAATGGAACCATCACCCCCTCTAGAGACGGTCACACCCTCATTAGTAAATAAGCAATTATAACCTTTGTCACATAATTGAGATATGGACAGCAGGTTATAATCTAAGGAATCGACATGTAACACATAAGAAAAAGTATGATGAGACGATATAGCAATTTTACCGGTACCAAGCACCTTTCCTTGACTATTGTCTCCAAAATAGATGCCCTCGCTTGGATCCTCATTTTCTTTATACTCAATGACCATCCTTCTTTCTCCGGTCATGTGGTTGGTGCAACCACTGTCTAGCACCCATTTCGGTCCACCGGGCGAATAGGCCTACAAAAACAAATCATGTCTTGGTTTTAGGTACCCAAGCTTGCTTGGGTCCTTTGAGGTTAGTTACAAGAGATTTGGGCACCCACACATGAGACTTGGTGTTCCCATGGTGTGGCCCAACATAATGAGCATAAACTTTAACAAAATTGCTTCTCATTAGAACATAGGATGTATCGAAAGTCCTGAATAATATTTGTTGTTGTTTATGAACAGAACTAGTCTAGGAAACCGGACTTGTCCGGAGTACCGGACTTGTCCGAGCAAGGACCTGACTAGTCCGGTTATTGTATGTGTTGACTATCTTGGACTTATTAGCATTATTGGTCTTTCTAGCTTGAGAAGAGTTTCCCCTCACAAAGGCAATGCTATCCTTGTTATTTTTATGGCTTCTAGCATATTGCTTTTCACTATAGGAATACCCAATGCCATATTTGACATTAGGAGGCCTTGTGACCAAGTATGCACTGCGTTCATATTTGATCTTATCCTTGTCAAATATGCCACTTTAGGAAGGATGCTTGTCCTCCGTAGAGGTTGACTTTTCCTTCAAGCTAGTGTTAATTTTAGAACATGAACAAGTAATAGTAGCTTCATTTTTAAGTGGTTGAGAAGGTGAGCTTGAATAGGATGAGGGGTTACTTTGTTTGAGTGACTCAACTTGTACCTCAAGGATTTTGTTAACCTTGGATAGGTTAGCAAGTTCGTCCTTGATGGTGGTGTTTGAGTCGCTTAACTTCAAGCAAGCTTCCTTGCTTCAAACTAAATCAAGTTCCAGTGACTTGCCTCGCTCCTTTTCAAGTTTGAGAAGTTTGTCAAGTTCAATATATTCCTCCTTTTGGGAGATAATCATATCTTCTTGACGGTTGATCAACTTCTCCTTCTCAACAAGCTGATCAAGTAGAAATTTCATTTTCGCAGCTGTTTTCTTATCTAAGCCAACAAGCATGTCTTCATTATCACTAGCAACTTCACTATCACTAGAATAGGAATGCAAGGAAGAGGCTTTGTTTGTTACCTTTCATTTACCTTCCTTTGCCATGAGGCAAGTGTCTTTGCCCTTCCATGCGCTGAGATTTGGGAAGAGAGTTCACTTCTTAGTTGTCTTCTAAATGGCTATGATAGCCATCTCCTCTTCCTCTTCGGATGATGACTCATCATTTGAGTCCCACTCATTTCCTAGGTGCGCTTGTCCAACTTGCTTCTTCTTCTTGAAGAATTTCTTGGGTTGAGGCTTAGTTTCCTTGGTTTTCTTCTTGTTTTCTTCATACGAGCAGTCTACTATAAAGTGGTCATATTCACCACAGTTATAGCATGCCCGCCTCAACTTTTGTCTTGACTTCTCTTTGTATTTTCCTTCACTTGATTTTCCCTCTCGTCTTTTCTTCATCATTTTCTTGAATCTCTTCATAAAGAGGATCATGTCCTCTTCATCGATGTCGCTGCTCTCGTCATCGTTGTCCTCTTCTTGTTGAGCTTCTCGAGCTTCTTTGGACAAGGTCTTGCATGTGGACTTCATAGCGACCCCTTTCTTCTTTGCCAGGGTGAGGTCGGCAATCTCCTTAACATGCTTCGCTTTCTTTTCCATCATCTCGAAATTGATGATTTTCCCAAGCAGCTCATACAGGGTCATTTTCTTATACCCAAGGCTTTCTCTAATCATTGAGCACAAGGTGACATTGCGAGGCATGAAAGCTCTAAGGATGAGCTTCACTACCTCGTGATCGTTCCACTTCTTGCTTCTGTATTCTAGAACCTTGTTGATGAGCGTCTTTAACCGGTTATACATGTCTTGTGGCAACTCATCTTCTTCTATGGCGAACTTTCCTAATTTGCCTTCGATCATTTCAATCTTCGCTTCTTGCACATGAAAATCGCCTTCATGTGCATTTTGCAATATATCCCAGATTTCTTTCGCAATATCAAGCCCATCCACCTTGGTGAACTCGTCCCGACTTAGAGAGGATGTAATGACTGCTGCATCTTGAGCATTCTGATGAATTGTTTGCTCTTGACTTGGGTTAAGCTCTTCATCGTCGTCTGGGATATCTATTCTTGTACACACAATGTGTCATAAACTGGGATTGAGTGAGATTAAGTACATTTTCATATTCTACCTCCACATTGAGTAGTCATTGCCATCAAAGTGTGGTGCTTTCCCTAGAGGAATAGATAAGTAATGGTTATTGTTAGAATTAAGACGATCTTAGTTAAAAGGATATCGGGAGTAGTCGGTGTGACTACCCCCCTTCTATTTCTTCTCGTCCTCCACCTTTACTTTCCCTTTGCAGAGAGCTTTCTTCCTTAGGAGCACCTTGAGTTAAAGCATCTTCTCATTGTCATCCTCGACGTCTTGGATGGCAGCGAGGAGCTTCTCCAATTTTCGAGCTTTTTCGTCTTCAACCTTTTCTTGGTTGAGGCTCTTGTGCAAATCCTTCATGCCAGACATGTTCTCTTTGAGTGATTAGTCTCTTGTGATGAGTCCGGCTCTGATACCAATTGAATGTGGCCTAGAGGAGGGGGGTGAATAGGCTGTGAGACCTATGTGTGCTGAATACATTGGCTTTGACAATAAAAGTTTTGAATGCTGCCATAACATCTTTTTAGCAAGGTCCGAATCTAGCTCCAAGCTTCTACAAGTTCCGACAATAGGTCCAACTTTCTTTTTTTAGGTCAGACATGTTTTTGGGTAGCTCCGGTGAAGCTTTTTCTTTAGCTCCGACATGTTTCTCTAGCTCCGGCTTTTGGGTTGACTAGTTCTGACTAGTTTTGGTCAGCTCCGATGCTAGGTTCGACTAGCTTTGGTTAGCTCCGGTGCTAGGTCCTGCTAGCTTTGGTAAGCTCTGGCGCTATGTTGTACTAGCTTTGGTAAGCTCCGGCTCAATCTCCGGTTAGCTTTGGCAAGGTTCGGAGCTTGATCGTAATGTTCCAAATTTTTATGTGAAAAATTTCGAACATGCTTTATACTGTTGGAAAGTTTGCTTAGTATTCTTTTACTAAACTTTTGGTGCTTTTTGGTTGATATGGCTGATATTGTTTTGCTATGCTTTGCAACATGCTTATGTGAGGTGCTCACGTAAGGTGTTGTGTTTGGAACTGACTTGAGTCAAGTCGCGGACTTGGGCTCGTACGGATTGGTTGTTTGTTCATGTGCAAGTGTTGCTTGAGTTCAAGTCAAGGCTGGTGACAGGATCCTTTGGACTAGTCTCAGTGAGGAGATGAGGTTCCAACAACCAAATTCAGGAGGAATTGTGGTTGAGTGGGTCAGGAGGTCGCACAAGATGATTGAATCAAGGGCAGTGCATATGAAGGTTTCTGGACGTCGAAGGAAGGTGTTTGCACATATGCATGCGGTGCATGACGTGGAAACATGGTTCCGAAGATGTTTTATGGATGGGAAGATCTGGTTGGAAGGATCGGATCGTATCGGTTGATGACTTTGGCTGCGGCGGAGTCAGTTATGGCTCAGTATGGAAAGTATCGAGTTGGTTATGATAGGATTTTGTGTGGGCCACGAATTTTAGTTGTTTTACGAATGTGGGATACGTTTCTAAGGTGTTTGGAAGTCTTAAGATTGCTTCTATCTGCATATAGAAGAGTCCTAAGCAGTTATGGAAAGTTTCGATTCAGGATCGGAGTAGGATTGGAGTCCTAGTTGAAATTGGGTTGGCCTAAGGGCTGGTTATATAAGCAAGGGATCCCAGAGCTCGTGGTGTACGACTTTGAGGCTGTTCCTCTTGTGTTCTATTGAATAAAATTCATAGTTTGAAGGAACTTTTGTGCCTTGTTCGTCCGACTTGTTCCAGACATGTTTTACTCGTCGAGTTTCTGGACAGCACTACCTTTCGTCGGTGGTTTTATCATAATTCGAGTTTTACAGATCCAATTGACGTGTTTTATTTTTGTTTGTATTCACAACTTGATTATCTATCTTCTGTAAAAATTTCACGGTCATTGGATTTGTGGTCTCTGATCTACACGAGTTTCTTTGCAGCATTCCAGAACTGTTTTTTCTCGAGTAGGACAGATTGACCTTTCTTTGATCTTTCGATCATAACTTGAGTTTCCCTCGACGGATTTGAGTGATTCTTCTTGTGTTTTCTTTGTTACTTGATTCCCTCTGATATATATCACTTTTGTCACGGTGAAACACGTTTAGATTAGTCTCACACACGATTTCTTTAATAGATCATTTTTCTGCCGAAGGGGTTGGGATTTAATTGTTTCCGCTGCGCAAGATTTTTTAAATCTACCATTCACCCCACCTATGGTAGCTTTTCACGTGCTCTTCGATCCTACAATTGGTATCAGAGCAGCAGTGCTCCAATCATTATGATTTGCACGTGTTTTTGACTTATCGTCATGGAGAAATACTCTGCCAAACCTTGCATGTTTGCTGGTATTGATTTTCAGGTTTGGAAGGCACACATGGAGGCTTTCATCCAGGACCAAGGCTTCCATATGGGAAAAGGTGTACAAGCATTATGATGTGCCGTCAAACGATCAAGTTACAGCTATGAACCTACAGGACGTCGACAACAATAAGAAAGACCAGAACTTGATCATCCAAGGACTCACTCAAAGCGACTTCGACCGCGTTGCACACCTTCAACCGGCATATGATGTGTGGAGAGCGCTTTGTGACTATCAGGAAGGATCCAACACGATCAAGGAGGTGAGACAAGATATGTTCAAAAAGGAATATATGCGTTTCGAGATGCAATCCGATGAGTCTATTGATGACCTATTCGCTCGCTTCAATAAAATTCTCAGCAATCTGCGTAGTGTCAATGTTAATTTTTCTGATGCTGAAAATGCTATGCAACTTCTTAGTGCATTAGACATGTCAATCTGTTAGCTGAAAGTTACATCTATTCGTGAATCTACTGTCATGAGTACACTTACTTCAGATGTGCTTTACTCTAAACTCAAAACTCAATAAATTGACATCTTATCACGTAAAAACCCAAATAAGTCTATTCCATTTGTCTCACAACGTGATATGCCTAGCTCCGGCCAATCATCGTCTTGCAATACTCTTGCTTTGTTGTCCTCACTAACCCTGGAGCAGATCGAGGAATTTCCAGAGGAGGAGCTAGCACTTCTCTCTACTAGGTTCTCAAAAGCATTGCAAAATGTGAGAACTAGAAGGAGAGGAAGTTTTGGACCTCAACGATGCTTCGAATGTGGTAAGACAGGACACTTTCATACGGAATGTCCTAACCTTTCAGATTCTACTTCCCGAGAAGAAAAACAATCAAGGATGAAGCACTCCTCAACAAATGATAAGAAGAAGAAGAAGAAGGGCTTTACAGGTCGCCAACTGGTGAACAGTTTTCTCTCTACACTCCAGCAACTTGGCTCAAGCGACGTGGACATTGGAAGTGACGAAGATGAAGATGATTTGTCCAGCTTATGCTTCATGGCGGGTAAAACAAGATCAAGATCAAGTCAGGAGAATGCAGAACACAACAGTGACAACGATGAGGTATGTTCTACCTGTAATGCAATGTGTGATGCAATTTCTTGTGCAACTATTATTGTTAAGAAAAAGGACAAAAAGCTTAGGGATAATGCTGCTAAAATTGAATAACTAGAATATGAAATCAACTGTTTGAAAACCTTGATTCCTAGTGATAATTCTTGTCTCTCATGTGATTTAATCTATGAACAATTGTCCACACTAAGGACTGCACACTCCTCCACTATAGATAGACTTGAACTTGAAATTGAAAAGAACAAAAAGCTTGCTGCACTTGACATTGGAAACATAAAAGACGCTTCTTGTTCTATAATTGATTCACATTGTTCTAGTTGTGATGATCTTGAAAAGAAACTAAAAGATGCTATGAATGAAATTTCTATATTGAACAATGCTTTACGATCTCGTGAAGTTAAATATTGTTCCAATTGCAAATTAAAAGGAAAAACTTCATGTGAAACTTGCCTTGATCTGTCCAACAAACTTGATAACATGCATAGGACATTAGATCGGTTTTGTAATGGGAATAAGAACCTAAACTTGCTATTGAATTCTTTCAAATCTTGCAATGATAAAACTGGTTTAGGTTTTGATTCTCATTATCATTATAAGGCACATCCACCTAAAATTGTAAAGTCATTAGGAAGTGGTTTGATTCAAACAGTTCCTAAACAAAAAGAAGTGGTTTTCAAATCTGCAGGAGTGTTGTCTCATTCGGTTTCAAATAAAAATATTGCTTGCTCATCTATACATGAACACAAAGTTAAATTTCATTGTACCTACTGTGGAAGAGATGGTCATGTCATAGATTTTTGTTATAGACTGGCTAAACAAATTAAAAAGGATAAAATGATTGCTAGATCTTATAACTTTCATGCAACTAGAAAAACACAACCTGCTTTAGTGAGTCAGAAATTTGAAAAGGTAGCTTCCGGATCTTCTAGTAAGAAATCATCCAAAGCAGCTCTGGTAGTTCCGATAGCTCTGAGAGCTCCTGGACCTTCTGTCGTTTTCTTCGAACTTCAGCTTTCGCTTCCGGAGCTTCAGCCTTGTCTTTTGGAACTGCTACTTTTAGCTCCAGAGCTACTGGTTTTTGTGCTAAATGAGTTAAGAATAGAAAACCTCAACCTTTGACTCATAAACCTGCTGTTTTGTCTCAGCTTTCGCGTGTTTTTCCTGCTGCACGTCGTGTGACTCAGTACTGGATTCCTAAATGCCTTTTGACTAACCCCAGTATTGAGTCATCAACGTATTGTGTTTGTATGTAGGTTACACGTTCGAGGAAGGAGAACATTTGGATTGTGGATTCAGGTTTCTCACGCCACATGACCGGTAATAAAGATTGCTTCTCCTCCCTCTTTTTTGTGTCATGTGTAGAGAATGTTACTTTTGCCGATAACTCTTCAACTCCTATAATTGCTAAGGGTTCGGTTAGAGTAAATGATCACTACACTTTGAAGGATGTGGCACTTGTCAAAAATTTGAAATACAACTTGCTTTCTGTTTCACAATTGCTAGATGAAAATCTGGAAATTATTTTCAATAAAAGCTGCTGCAAAGTTGTAGGTGCAAATAGTGAGCTCATTTTTAACATGTCACGCTTAGGAAGAGTTTTTAAAGCTGATTTTGATATGTCTTCCACTAAGCATAGGTGTCTAGTTGATAATGATTCAAAGGACTTATATTTTGGCATCGTAGACTTGGTCACCTAGGCTTTGATCACCTAACGCGTGTTAGTGCTCTTGATCGCATACGTGGGCTGCCTAAGCTTAAAGGGGACAAAGAAATTGTGTGCTCTTCTTTTAGACATGCTAAGATGATTGCAGGTTCACATCTTCTCTCACAATGATCATGACAACTGAACTGGGTCAACTTTTGCAGCTTGACACCGTAGGACCTTCACGTGTTCAATCCTTCGGAGGTAAATGGTATGTTCGTGTGATTGTTGATGATTATTCCAGATACTCTTGGGTTTACTTTATGGCATCGAAGAATGAATCTTTTAGTCACTTTAGAACTTTATTTCTTAGATTATCAATTGATCACCCAGGATCTTTAAAAGCAACTAGAAGTGATAACGGACCTGAATTGAAAAATCAATCTTTTTATCACTTTTGTGCTGAAAATGGAATAGATCATAAATTTTCTTCACCATATGTACCTCAACAAAACGGTGTTGTAGAAGGAAAGAACATAACCTTAGTTGAGATGGCTAGGACTATGCTTGATGAATATCAAACTCGTAGGAAATTTTGGGCTGATGCGATTGCAACCGCTTGTTATGTCTCAAATCGAGTTTTCTTGCACGCTAAGCTAGGTAAAACACCATATGAGCTCCGGTTTGGACATAGTCCTAGTGTTACGCACTTTTCGGGTCTATGGTTGCAAATGCTTTGTTAAGAAACATGGTAATCTTGATAAATTTTAACCTAGATACATTGATGGCATTTTTCTTGGTTATCCATCTCATACTAGAGGCTACCGTGTGCTTTTACTTTACACTAACAAAATTGTGGAGTCTTGTGAAGTGTCTTTTGATGAAGCTAGCCCAGGTACTAGGTCAAACATTGCAGGTCCAGATCCATATCCTCAGGGGGAGGGTATTTTCGAAGATGAAGAAGAGCCGGTGATACTGCCTGGTAGTTCCGAAGTTGACACATGTCCAGCTCCGAACTGTGAACAAGCTCCGACTACCACCTCTGCTGATTCAAATCGTCCTCAAGTCACAAGCTCATCGATTTGTGATGAACATGAAGAAGAAGAAGCTTGTGGGACATCTTTTCCCCTACGGTTTTACAAGCTTGCACGAACGAGTTACACGGTCCAGCTATGATGAGTTCAGAATTTGAGATGAGTATGATGGGAGAACTCACATAATTTTTGGGTCTGCAAATCAAGCAAACCAAGGAGGGTACCTTTGTTCATCAAACAAAGTATACAAAAGACCTCCTAAGGCGCTTTAACATGGACGAAAGCAAGCCTCTTCGGACACCAATGGGAACAACAAAAACACTTGAACTTGATGAAGATGGTGAACCCGTGGATCAAAGATAATATAGAAGCATGATCGGATCACTTTTGTACCTCACGGCATCAAGACCAGACATACAATTCAGCGTTTGTCTTTGTGCACGGTTTCAAGCCTCCCCACGTGGTTCACATCGTCAAGCCGTCAAAAGGATTCTCAGGTACTTACATGGAACTCAACAATTTGGCATTTTTCTTCCTTCTTCCTCAACCGTTACTTTGAAAGCTTTTTTTGATGCTGATTTTGGAGGTTGTAGGATTGATAGGAAAAGTACTTCTGGTGCTTGTCATTTTCTTGGTAATTCACTTGTTGCTTGGTCCTCTAGAAAACAAAATTCAGTTGCACAATCCATGGCTGAATCTGAATATGTAGCTGCTGCTAGTGCTTGCTCACAAATTCTTTGGATTGTTCAAACACTTAAGGACTTTGGTGTTGATCTAGATAGTGTTCCACTGTTTTGCGATAACACTAGTGCCATCTGCATTGCTAAAAACCCCGTGCAACATTCTAGAACTAAGCACATTGATATTAGGTATCACTTTCTCCGTGATAATGTTGAAAAAGGAAACATTGTGCTTCACCATGCAGATACCGAACAACAATTGGCCGACATCTTTACAAAACCTTTGGATTTCACTCATTTTTGTTTCATTCGTAGTGAAATAGGGGTTATGGATCCTCATGGCTTACATTGAGGGGGAGTTTTCAAACCCTAGATGTCTATGTGTGAATCTGAAATTAAAATAATATGAGCATAGTATTTCATACATATATGACTTTGTGATTCCTTTTACCTGCTACAAGTTCTTACTACATTACTCATGTCATACATTTTGTAGTTTTTGCCATGACTAGTAATTGCAATAATTACTTACACTAAATTGGGTCATGATCGAACTTTATTGCTGTTTTGAACTTGTTTCATATTCACAAGTGCTTTTAATCATAAAGAATTAATCAAGTAATCAACTCACAAGTTGAGTTTTTATGAACAAATATAAGTTGAGAAAAGATCAAGAGAATATGCATGCATCGCACTTCTTCTTTTGAGATGGCTTATCATTGCACTTAGATATGATCTTGGAAGAAGTTGTGTATGACTAAAACCATGTCTTTAAGCTTCTGATTGTCAAATGACATAGGCTTGGTTTGGTTGGTTAGAATAAGGCGGATGCACATATAATCTCTTGCAAATATCATATGATCTAAATTTGTGCTTTGAAAAATAATAAAATGCAGCAACAAGTGTCATGCTTTCAGGTTTTGAAATAGTTAAGTTTGTGAGATCATGACTTGCTAAATTGGAAATTACATTTGATATCTAGTATGGCTTACACTACTTTATGTATTTCATTGATGTGATAGTGTAAGTTACTTGATAATATGACTTGGATGAGCTTTGTTTTGTATGTATATGTTATAGTATGCTCATAACAATTAAAATTTCTCTTTTGAACCTTGTTGAATACATTGTCAAAGGGGGAGAGATAATATGGTGAATTATGCAAATATGGTAAATTATGCAAGGGGGAGAAATATGTATAGGGGGATAAATTTATTTCTATCTCATTTGATTTTCAAAAAGGGGGGAAATTGTTCTCAAATCTTTTCATGGAAATGTTCGGATTTAAATGGTGTTGCCAATGCATTCATCAAGGGGGAGATTGTGAGACCTGTGTGTGCTGAATACATTGGCATTGACAATAAAAGTTTTGAATGCTGCCATAACATCTTTTTAGCAAGGTCCGACTCTAGCTCCGAGCTTCTGCAAGGTCCGACAATTGGTACGACTTTCTTTGTCTAGGTCTGACATGTTTCTGGGTAGCTCCGGTGAAGCTTTGTCTTTAGCTCCGACATGTTTCTCTAGCTCCGGCTTTTAGGTTGACTAGTTGCGACTAGTTTTGGTCAGCTCCAACGCTAGGTCCGACTAGCTTTGGTTAGCTCCAGTGCTAGGTCCTGCTAGCTTTTGTAAGCTCCGGCTCAAGCTCCGGTTAGCTTTGGCAAGGTTCAGAGCTTGATCGTAATGTTCCAAATTTTCATGTGAAATATCTTAAACATGCTTTATACTCTTGGAAAGTTTGCTTAGAATTTTTTTACTAAGTTTTTGGTGCATTTTGGTTGATATGGCTGATATCGTTTTGTTATGCTTTGCAACATGCTTATGTGAGGTGCTCACGTAAGGTGTTGTGTTCGAAACTGACTTGAGTCAAGTCGCGGACTTGGGCTCGTACGGATTGTTTGTTTGTTCATGTGCAGGTGTTGCTTGAGTTCAAGTCCAGGCTGGTGACAGGATCCTTTGGACTAGTCTCAGGGAGGAGATAAGGTTCCTACAACCATATTCAGGAGGAATTGTGGTTCAGCGGGTCAGGAGGTCGCGCATGATGATTGAATCAAGGACAATGCATATGAAGGTTACTGGACGTCGAAGGAAGGTGTTTGCACGTATGCATGCGGTGCATGACGTGGCAACATGGTCCCGATGATTGTTTATGGATGGGAAGATCTTGTTGGAAGGATCAGATAGTATCGGTTGATGACTTTGGCTGCGGCGGAGTCAGTTATGGCACGGTATGGAAAGTATTGAGTTGGTTATGATAGGATTTCGTGTGGGTCACGAATTTGAGTTGTTTTAGGAATGTGGGATACGTTTCTAAGCTGTTTGTAAGTCTTAAGATTGCTTCTATCTGCGTATAGAAGAGTCCTAAGCACTTATGGAAAGTTTTGATTCGTGATCGGAGTAGGATTGGAGTCCTAGTTGAGATTGGGTTGGACTAAGGGCTGGTTATATAAGCAAGGGATCACAGAGCTCATAGTGTACAACTTTGGGGCTGTTTCTCTTGTTTTATATTGAATAAAATTTGTAGTTTGAAGGAACTTTTGTGCCTTGTTCGTCCGACATGTTCCAGACAAGTTTTACTCGTCGAGTTTCTAGACAGCACACTACCTTTCGTCGGTGGTTTTCTCAAAACTCGAGTTTTACAGATCCAATTGACGTGATTCTTTTTGGTTTGTCTTCACAACTTGATTATCTATCATCTTTAAAAATTTGACGGTCATTAGATTTGTGGTCTCTGATCTACACGAGTTTCTTTGCAGCATTCCAGAACTGTTTTTTCTCGGGTAGGACAGATTGACCTTTGTTTGATCTTTCGATCATAACTTGAGTTTCTCTCGTCGGATTTGAGTGATTCTTCTTGTGTTTTATTTGTGACTTGATTCTCTCTCATATATATCACTTTTTCACGGTGAAATACGTTTATATTAGTCTCACACTCAATTTCTTTAACAGATCGTTTTTCCGCCGAAGCGGTTGGGATTTAATTGTTTCCACTGCGTAAGATTTTTTAAATCTTTCATTCACCCCCTCTGGTAGCTTTTCACGTGCTCTTCGATCCTACATAGGCCTTTTTGAAATTTAGTCAGAACCTGCAACACTTAACAAACTTATCAAACCCTGAGATATCGGACTAGTCCAGTATAGTGTGGACTAGTTCGGTGCATGCGGACTAGATTGATCAAGTTTGATCAATGATTTCAAAACAAGCACATTACACCGCGGATTATATAGTATGTAACTTGCAAGTATTGAGTCAATGAAGCCAAGTATAATGCAAACCAATTCTTGTTTCAAAGTTTTAACGTAGGTTATGCAAGATTGACAAGACCCTAGAATGTAATATGAAAATTAAAAACAAGTTTGACACACGAGTTTTATCCCATGGTTTGGTTCCCACAGAGGAAACCCACATCCACATTGTGGAGCCCACGAAAGGACCGGGTCTTCACCGACCCTAACCTCGTCTAATCGCCACGAAGGCCAATTCTTCTTCCACTATCACAAAGGGGTAAATCACCAAGTTCAAGGGGCCTTCTCACAAGTTGAGGGCTCTGTAAGATTACAAAGCAAGCGCCACCAAGAACACACTCGTAAGATCAACAATGAAACAATAGGAGTGCGTTAGAGATCAAACCCAGGAGCTCAAACGTGTGGAATCATGTCTCTCCGTTGATCCAAATTGAATCCTCAAGGGATTGGTCTTTCTTCCATTGGATTGCGTGGATAGATGTGTTTTCTAGCCTCTTGGAGGGTGTAACGGCGCAGGGGGTCGAGAGAGTCGATAGTTGGGCCATGCACATCTATCTATATTAGGGTTTTCAAATGTTACCGTTAGGTTTTCAAGGGTTCGGACTAGTCCGTGGTAGAGTCAAGACTAGTCCGGTGTGCGGGGTGCAGGAAACCCTAAGTGTCCAGAAGTATCGGAATTGTCCGGCTAGGAGCGGACTTGTCCGATTTTAGTCAGAAAGGTTTTCAGACTTGTCCGTGGTGATATCGGACTAGTCCATTGTGGTGATACCCTTAGTGAATATAGGACAAGTCCACACTTGGAGGACTTGTCTGATTTTAGTCAGAGGCATTATCGGACTAGTCCGGACATTATTGGACTAGTCCGGTGCGGACAAGTCCGCATTGGCTGGACTTGCCTGAACCTGTCCAGACAGGACATCAGACTAGTCCGGTGTACATCGGCTAAACCATTTTTCCTGTGAAATGTGAAGTGTGTGAGGATTTTGATGCTTGAGCTCTTGGGATGTGTTACACCAACACACTCCCTACACAATGATGTATTCTATTCATCTCATGAGATCTTTTCCGAATTGATCTTCATTCTCCTTTCTTTTTGGCACTTTCTTCAGTCTTTCATTAAAACCTGTGCTCATCTCAACCAAAACCCACAAGGGATGCCTAGATGCACTTTCAATTGGACAACAAATCATCACACTAAAATGGACGGAGGTAAGTCCCACTCATCGGACATCAAAAAAAAATCGGTGAGTCCTTGTCAAAAGGTAAATTGGTAGTTATCTCATATTTGATTTCACAGTTGCATGTTTGAACTCCCCATAAATCTTTGCATTTGCATTTAGCATGCTTGAATTTTCACACTTGCATGTTGGAAAGTAAAATTTCCAACCATCATAAAAAACTAAAATTTTTCATTAGGAAATAAATTTATTTGGATATGAACCTTGGGCATAACCACTTGAATTCATCTTAGTAATTCAAACAAAAAAATATTTCCCTTAATATTCATTGCTTTTGCAAGTTGTTTCAAGTTGGAAGAAAAACAATTTTACAGAGGGTACAACATGCTTTTGAGCTAACATAACCTGTTTTCGAGTTTTTTTGTTCTTGATTTTAGTGCAGTTAGGACAAAATTTGTAAAGATGTTGGAAGGCACCATCAAGCGCATATACCTCCATCATTATCATTTTGAGATCATGGAGGAGGAATGCTCAAGATGGTGGTGTAATGGAGGAACAAGATGAAGCCCATTCAACTCCAACCTCAACTTGGCAGGAGACATTGAACATGAAGGCTACACCAAAATTCATGGTCGTGAGTTTCTCACACAACGACCTTCAACTCGGACTGCTCTTCAATTGATGTACAAGTTTAAAATTTTCCAACATTTGGTTGCACTAGGATTGAATGATTTTTGCTTAAATTGGTAAGGAAGGTTTATACCTTCTCATCATTCAATTCTTATGCATCCTCAAAGAGTAAGTGTTGGCATTTCCTTTTTTGATTCTTAAGGAGTGTCACCTTATTTAGTAATAAATTTAAATAAGTACCTAGAATTTCATAAGCATTGCTAAAATTGACATAGACATTTTCTGCCTCGGTAATGCTTATGGAATTACTTAATAGTTGAAGTGGTATGTAGCAACCTAGGAATAGTGATGTCCATAATGTTGATTTGAAACTCATTCATGCATGGATCACTAAATTCAAAATTCCTAGCCAATAAAATTAAAAATGTTTAGGAGGATAAAATTAAAAATTTTGTTTGCCATGACATAAATGATAAATATTTGCTCGTGTGTAAAATGCTATGATTGTTAAAAAATTTTAAGATGAAGGGATCCATATAGTGTATTTATATCATTTGCATTGCTATGAATAGGACCTTTAGAAAATTTCAATTTGATTTATCCATAAAGCCCCACTCCTAGCAATGATCCATACATTATTCATGGATACACTGGAAATTGGACCCAATGCATCTTTGGCCTTGTTCACATCGTGCGTACAAATGAAGATTCGGTTACCTAACCCAAAAATTTATTTGTACAAGTATCGAGAGCAAACCATCCCTCTCTATCATAGAGAGGAAGTTTGCAGGAGAAAAATGACTATGCAGGCATTCAAATATCCGCTTGTTGGAATCCCAAGAGGATTCCATTTGAACATCTCTTGGCCAAGGAGAAAACTAGCATCGTTGCTACCTATCAAAAATTAAGCCGGAAGGTCAACCATAACTATACGAGGCCGGAGATATGACATGGAAACCCTCCGTGAGAAACCAATGGGCTGCTACGAATATGTGAGAGCATTGTGCTCTCAACTATTCTAAGCACTCATTCAAGCTCGAGGGAATTGCCACCATCACTGGGTGTAAGTTATTCCTTTGTGACTCAAAGGTATGGTGTGCCTTAACCAAGGAATGACAAGATCACATCTAATGTATAATGGGTGCAAGTTGTTCCTATGTGGCAAGAAGGTATTTTATACCTTAGCCATGAAACAACGGATCACACTCACCCCATGTTGAGTACACATCATCCCTTTATGGTTATAGGCTTGTTGTACCTTAGCTGAGGAATAACGGATCATACTCAACACATGTTGGGTACATGTCACTCCTTTGTGGCAAAGGTTATCATTAACATAGCCAAGGAATGACGGATCACATACAATGCGTGAGAGGTACAAATTATTTCTTTATGGCAAGAAGTTATGATACACCTCAGCCAAAGAATGATGGGACACACTTAACCATGTTGAGTGCACATCATTCCTTTGTAGCTAAGGGTAATCATTACCTTAGCCATGGAATAACCAAGTACATCCAACCTACGAGAACCTTGAAGTGTGGATGAGCGACATCGACAACACTCTCCTCGTCCACACTCATGAAACCCATAGAAGGTAATCCAACATAAACACTCAACCCTCCAATGTCAATACCATGCTGCAACAAGGTTAGGCAAATCTCATGGCCTACATCCATCATTAGGGTTTCAACTCCTATCGCGGACCTTGAACAAGAACAAGCTTGGGGGAGGACCCCCACTTGAGGTAACTTGTATCACACCCTTGCAAATTTATTATCCGTTCACCCATCATCCACCTTGCATATAAAAAGGTTTAAAAAAGTAGAGTAGATTTGCTTTCAAAATAAAATATAAAAGATGTGTAGTAAGAATGGTTTGGAATTCACATAGATGAAATGATGAATAGTTGCTCTGTTTTAATTTTCCTAAGTCCCTAGTTTACAATTTACTACTCTCCAAAACATTGGTTTCATTGGCTAAAATTAATTTTGCCTTGATTTCAAAATTGTGGGTAGCAAAAGCTTAATCTAAGTTCTAAGTGATAGGGATGCTATTCCTAATTTGAAATTGAAATTTAGATTTCTGAAGAAATTATAAAAGGATTTAAGTTACTCTCATTTGAGTGGAAATATCTACCAAAGCCATATGATATTTCACATTGATAAACCTTATGCATATGCTACTTGTATTCACATTGATCTTTGTCAAAGTAATACAGACCTATGTGAGATTTCATTCATTATTTTTTGAATTCAAGACTTCACTTGCACATGCTATACTTCTACACTAGAAGTAAGCAAAATTCCATCATATCGCCAATCCACAATAAAAAGGGAACCTTCATATCATTCATGCTTAGTACTCTCTACAAAAATTTATTGCATAAAAAGGTAGTACAATACTTGGCTACAAGAAAAAGAAAAAGAAAAAGGAAAATGCATGCTTACATCATAAGCATGAGAAAAAAATAAGAAAAGTAGCCATGTTTCATCTCTACAAAATAAGAGAGTCTAAATAAATAGGAGTCATCTCAAATATCCACATCCGCCTCCATTCCATCACACATGCACAAGTATTGAATCAAATAGTTTTGGATTGATTTCTCCTAAGCCTTGCTTTTTTGACTTAGCAATATTATGTGTTGCAAATATGCCTGCTATATTCCCTACCAAACTCCACATATATGCCTTATTTAGTGGTAGGATGAGTGTAGGTAAAATGCCTTGGTGAAGAAATATTTCTACTACACACAAAGGAGAGACCGAGAGAATCAAATTAAGGTACTTAAAATCTAAATTGAACTCTCTGGGATTTGAGTGGAACTTTATTTCTAGGGTATGTGTGCTTCATTTGCTGTTCTATCTCTCAACCACCTATGAATAGGAGATGGCATAAACCCCATTATGACTTGAGACGGGTGAAGTACCATGCCAATTTTTGCAATAATATGTAGAGTATTTTGTTGTGCACATGGTACTTTTATAAAGTAGAACATTGTAGCAACTCCTGATCATCAACCTAAAGTCTTGACTTTGCTCGGGACAAGGAAATGATAAGCTTGGGGGAGTTTGTTGACGGCTGTTGTATACCAATTTCACCCGTCAATATAACTCAATTATGTGAAGGAAATACCATTTCTTGCACACATCACCTTTCTATTTAACCTATTTCCACTTGTCCTTGGAGAAATAGTGAATGCAGACATTTATTGCAGGAAATGAGGTAAAAGAGGGGAAGCAATCCTATAAAATATCATCCCCTTAATCAAGCGCCAACATGTACTACCACATGGATCAAATGTCCCACAAACAAAAGTATTTGAGGCCATCCAATGGTGTATAACCTATATCAGTAAGGGGGGCCCACTTGTCAACGATCTGGAGGAATCATAGCCCCAACATAGCCCTGACGAGGTCGGCTGACCCCCTAGTCGGCCGACTTGGTCCTGGCGCCAAACTCGTTCAATCGGCACGTGTTGGCTCCTCTCCGTTTACTGAAGATAATTATGACTTATTCGCGTGCATCTTGTGGCGGGAACCAACTCTTCTTCACCTATAAATAGGACCCCTACCCTCACCTCACACCACACATCACTTGAGTATTCATTCTATTGTAGCCACTACTCTCCATAGGTTTAGAGGAATAGGTTGTAGAGAGGAGAGCCTCTAGTCCATAGTCCAAGTTAGGAAGGAGTAGAAGGAGTCTCTCTCTCTCTTCCCGATTCCAAATTGGTAAAGGCATGGCTCTTATATTCCTATTTGTATTTGTGACTTTGTTCTCAATAAAGATGTTATCTTTAGTCTTGTTTTATTCATATACTTGGATGAAGTGTTTCTTGTTTGATCGTGGATTCCATGTATGTGGTAGCAGTAGTATTAGTTATTATGCTATACCATTCTCATTATATCATCATAAACACTACAAACCCCTATTATATTCTAAAAACTTATGACATGATCATGTTAATATGAATAACTTATGCTATGTTTCAACATTGGTTCAACGATGTTTAGATTAGTCATTGCCTTAGAATGGCTTGTGTCGCGGCTACTAAGGCATTTACATAATATGATAGCATGGTGATAGGATAGTTAAGTAGCGTTGGATGTCTCGTAGACCCACAGATTGAAAGAGGTAGGCAGTAGGTGGTGACAGTCCTATCTATCCTGTAATCCTCCATGTTTGGCTATGCCATAGGATCTTTGCGAGAGTCGTCCTAGTATTACTAGGGTTAAACTTGTGCCCGATGTGTTGAACAAATTAGCATGAGAATTCATCATTGACATAATCATTAGTATCTAAATTAGGTTAGGTATATGTATACTAGAAGCATTGTAGAGTAACTCCCTAACTCTTTGGCTGATCCCTCTTTGACCCATTTATCCCCTTAGAATAGGATGATCTTATGTGTGTCACACTACCTCCACACATCTATTACTCATCTTCACTAGAATCCTACCTAGACCAATAGACCTCTTCATTTGATGATTGCTTTACTTCCACTTAGCATTCCTTTGGCAAAATATAAATGACACCCTTGGGAATACTCTTAAGGGGAAATGCTACATCGATAGTTTCCGTGCGCTTGCGGATTTTTATCTGTCACGTAAGAAACATCAACAGCAGGCTCCTTCCTCTTGCTGCAGCTTGGGTTGGACCTCTTCTACTGACAGGGGGTCGAAGCTTTAGAGATGATAATTACTCCAAAGGTGTCACCCTTTTGTCGCATGATGATGCGAGTGTCGTCGAGGGTCGAACTTTCCGTTAGCAGCTGCCTCTTTATCTCCAGCACAGCAAACACCGACAAGAACTAAAATGGAGGCATGAGTTCGTCCTTGGAGATGGAACCACTGTACCGCTTTGCTAGACTAAATAGTAGAGCTTTCTCATTAAAGTCAGTGCCCAGGCCAACCTCAATCCGGTTGATGTCCATCTCTCCGCTTTATGCCCAGGCTGGAAAATTCCTCTGCTTAAGAGGAACCCAACGTCAAGACAAGAAGTCGTGGAGCACCATCAGTGAAGTCAAGACTCCTTCAGCCATGTGCCGAATACTCATGATCAACGGGTTGAACTCCACCGATAGGTCCGGAATGATCTCCCAGAAGTCGGTGTTTGTGGTGGAAAGTCTGGTCGGCAGCTCAAACCGGTCATGCTGGTCCGCCTAGCTTTTCACCCAGTCACTCTTCCAGGTCTCCCACTTCCGGAAAGAGAAGGAGCTGATGTACTTTTGTGACATCCGGTTCCAAAAATGAACCAAGTGCGACGTGTATGTAAGCCCAGGATGTCCAACAAACATACACGAGTGCTTCACAAATGATATACAGATAATTACCACAACACAAGTTAATTAAGTACCTTTATTACAATATTCAAATAATCCTCAAATGACAAACTCTAATGATCATTATTAATACTTCTTGAACTATTGTAGCGGAAATAATCTAAACTGAGCAAACTACGCATAGGGGATAGCGCGGCTCCAAGCGACACCACAGGAAAGTCGATGGCAGCACGCAACCTAGTACTCTGCATTATATCCCCAGGATACTCCCAAACATCACCTAAAACTGTTGGTGGGGCAATTACAAGGGTGAGCACATGTCGTAATCAACAAGTGTGGGAAAATCATGACATGTAGCTCAAACAAGGAACGATAATAAATAATGGCTATTTGCTGAAAAGTGCATTTAAAACATATGAAAGAGCATCTCACAATGTCTATGTGAAATTTATCCCATCATATCCCAAATAACATAATAATTCATATCCATCATTCATTATCCATCCATATTCCATATTCTTACCATCATCACTAACCATGACCATTAATCACCATACAATCTATAGCCATAACCAAAACCAAACCATAACCCAACCATAACCATTCCAAATCCCAAGTTCCACTCTAATCATGAAAGTTATCCAGGTGCTCATAACCGGGAGCACGACTATCATGATAGTTTTAAACACTCTGCAGAGGTTGTACCACTTTACCCACATGTTCAATATTTCATCACTTTTCGATGACTAAGAACCTCTATCATGCCTTATCACACCTCTGTTTGTGTGTGGCTAAGAGATCACAAAATAGCTTTTACAAGGAGACTACTAGCATGTACGAACCCACTAACGTTTCACCGGCAGGCTTGAATCTCCATTCTCCCAACCGCGGGCCCCCTCATGTGCCATGCGGTTCCTAGGGTAGCCCTCCTCGACTCCCATTCCCCACACCATCCCATGGTCCATACAATACCAGCAGCACACCTAATTATTCAGCTACACTGCACCCACACTTGGCCTTGTGGTTGCACTGTCATCCGGGTTTATTCTCGCATGAACCTATCCTTAGATCTAGCAAGCAAAACCATTATAACATGCAACCCAGTCCACAATCCATGCTTGCTTAGATCTTCCAAGTCCCATGTTTACCAATTAACCATATTTATTATATACATGCTCATTATTACATAGTTAAGCCATTTGTTTGTTTTCCCATCCCAAATACTTATAGCAAAGCAGAAAGGTAAAAATGTCCTTCTCGACTCTCTACACTACATTCCAAGTGAGAAGGATGGTCAGACAAGACTAGTAAACTAATATCTTGGGTTTCCCATCAATTTGACACAAACATGCAGTTTTTCAACAAAAACATTTAAAAACAGGATCAAAATGTTCAAGGACACTTGCCTTGCTCCTAAGCTTGATTAGGGTCAAAAGCTTCGAAGTTCTGGTGCTAGAGGTCCAAGACAGCACCCTCTAGAGCAACAACTTCTAAAACGCGCAAAAGACATACAAAAACATTACAATCAATAAATGTCCACATATTACTCAATATGCCATGACATGCTGATTACTGCAATTATATGGTCAAACTTTTAATGAGTTGCTATTAATGTTTACTTACCAGTTATAATGGTTTTCAACAAGTTTGAACAGGCTTTGAATTGATTTGAACAAAATTGGGATTAATTCAGCAACTTCAGTTTTTGGTGGCCGGACAAGTCCGTACTCGAGACCGGACTAGTCCGCTCTGGACCAGAAAGTCGACCGGACTAATCTGCACAGGAACCTGACAGGTTCGTTCGGCTAGGGTTTTTGGCGAATTTCCAACTAGAACATGGTTAAAGTCAATATATGATCATATTTTACGTAGAAAAGGTGCATCCAAGACATTTACCACAAACCCAAGGGTCCAAAGGTCGGGCTTCCAAAATTGATTTCAAGATCCAAAGAAGACGGAGAATTTGGTGGAGAATTGACAACGATGTCGATGAGTTGACCAAGATCACACTTACTTCATCCTTATCCTTCCTCCTTCTTTTCTCGTTCCTGCGGTGATCTTCTCTTGATGGCTGGTCCCACAAACTAGGATTTGGAGTTTCTTCAATTGTGACAAAGGGGTGAGAGGATGGGTATTGGGGTGTTTATATAGAGGTGGAGGTGGTAGGGTTTTTTGAATTTCGAGTTCAAGGTGGTGGAGGCTGGGTAGGGGTCCAACATGGGCTCCACAGGGTTTGGGCACGACTTTCTTGGGCCCAATTAAGGCAAATACCCAATAACATGTCATGGAGGAAAAGATTGAATCCAAGTCGGGCATACCGGACAAGTCCGCTAGGGGCCAAACTAGTGTGTTGGAAGTCAGAAAGTTGAACTGATAAGTTCGGTATCAAGCCGGACAAGTCCGTTCGCAGAGGCTTGACAATTTTTCCAAAACCGCGTCAAAAGAGGGATCCACCGGAAAACACCGAAAAGTTCCTGTAGCCAACAATGGACTAGTACGTACTCAACAACGAACAAGTCCGGACAACAAAAGAAACTCAATCGGACTAATCTGCTGCAAGAGCGGACGAGTCCGGAGAGTCAACAAAGGGCAAAACCGGACTAGCCCTGGGTCCAAACCGGACAAGTCCACATGAATACTCCAAGGCATTCAATCGTTCGGCTCAATATGCGCCTAAGTATGTGAATACTGAGGCGTTGAAGTGCGATTGTTTCTTTCGAGGACTGAACGTCGAGCTTCGAGCTCGACTAGTGTTATTCAATAACGGCAACTACAATGACTTGGTTGGTGCCGCTATTGTTCAGGAGGATGCAACTCTTGGCTATAAGATAGAGAAGAGGAAGAGGAAGACATCACTCAAGGTTATCAGTGATGTTCCTCAGGAGGATCGAGCGGTATATTGCTTACCATCCGGTCGACAGCTTTGGTCGAGTGAGCAACCACAACAGGTTCGGTATCACTACTATCCAGTGGAGACCTTACCTGCACCTCAACAAAGCATGCAAGTGTGTCTTGGTTCTCCACCACAACAGTATGATCTCACTCTTGCAGCCCAATCTCTGCAAGATGTGTGTGTTGTCAGTCCACCCCAATTTAGTGGAAAGAACAAAATGCATTTAGCATGGGAACGTCGCAAGACAGAACGTGACCGTGTCCAATTGTCCTTTTCAAAGAATTCTGATCAGGAACCATAAATTTAAAAAGAAGACCTCATCGAAGTCTGCCAGTGTTAATTATGCTGCTATTGAGGACATTCCAGAAGGGGAACATGTTTTAGCAGGCATGTTTACTTTACATGATCAACCAGTAGTTGTTCTATTTGACTCTGGAGCTACTCATAACTTTGTGATCAAGTCTTTTGTGCTGAAACATCAAGTGCCAATTGTGACCGTCTCACATCCTTTTTGTGTCAGTTCACCTGGAGGCAATATTTTAGCTAATGAGGTTGTCTCTCGAGCACCTTTGTGCATGGGTGGAAGTATCTATCCGGTGAACCTCATCATTTTGGAAGGTCAGCAGATTGACCTCATCATGGGGATGTCATGGTTGACACATCATAGAGCTATCTTTGATATCAGCTCGCGGACTGTCCAACTGAATTCTAAATTCCATGGAAGCAACACTTTAAATCTTTTGAATACCGCACAGAGAGTCTCAGCGGTGCATCACACCAGTGTCAAGAAGTTTGAAGATATCCCCATAGTATGTGAATATCCAGAAGTGTTTCCTGACGATCTCCCGGGCGTGCCACCAGAACGTGACGTCGAGTTCAAGATTGAACTAGCGCCGGGAACCATGCCAATCTCAAGGAAGCCGTATAGGATGGCACCGAAGAAACTTGCGGAATTGAAGGAGCAGCTGAATGACTTATTGAGCAAAGATTTTATTCGCCCAAGTTCATCACCTTGGGGTTGCTCTGCATTGTTTATGAAGAAGAAGGATGATACTTTGAGGTTGTGTGTGGACTATCGTCCACTGAATGTGGTCACCATCAAGAACAAGTATCCACTACCACGCATTGATATTGTATTCGATCAACTAGTGGGTTCTAAGGTATTCTCAAAGATGGACCTTCGAACATTCCAAAAACCGCATTCTCGACGAGGTATGGGCTATATGACTACCTTGTCATGTCCTTTGGGTTGACCAATGCACCAGCTCACTTCATGTATCTCATGAATTCGGTGTTTATGCCGGAGTTGGACAAGTTTGTCATGGTATTCATTGACGACATCTTGGTGTATTCTAAATCTGATGAAGAACATGCTAAACACTTGCATATTGTGTTGCAACGGTTAAGAGATCACCAACTGTATGCAAAGTTCAGCAAGTGTGAGTTTTGGATCCGCCAAGTGCCATTTCTAGGGCACATCATCTCGGCTGATGGTATTGCCGTTGATCCAGGCAAAATTGTACAAGTCCTGAAGTGGAAATCTCCCAAGTATGTACATGAAGTTCGTAGTTTTCTTGGCTTGGTTGGCTATTATCGGAGGTTCATTTCGAGTTTCTCAAAGATAGCTAAACCAATGACGGAACTACTGAAGAAGGGAACAAGGTATGTATGGACTAAAGAATGTGAAGAAGCATTTCAAGCTTTGGTGAAACACCTCACAAGAGCACTGGTGTTGGCTCAGCTGGACACAACCAAACTGTTTGATGTCTATTGTGATGCATCTGGCATTGGTCTTGGTTGTGTACTTATGCAAGATTGAAGGGTGATCGCGTATGGATCTCGGTAGCTTTGGAATCATGAACAACATTATCCGACTCATGATCTTGAGCTCGCTGCCGTGGTGCTCACATTGAAGATGTCGAGGCACTATCTATTAGGCAATCTAGTGCATCTCTACACTGATTACAAGAGTTTGAAGTACATTTTCACCCAAAAAGACTTGAATATGCGACAATGAAGATGGTTGGAATTGATCAAAGACTATGAAATTGATATCCACTACCATCCTGGCAAAGCAAATGTGGTTGCAGATGCGCTGAGCCGCAAGTCTCATGTCAATCATCTGTCGATCATCTCAATGGAAGAGGATGAACCGAGTTTATACTTGAGTCCATATGGAGCGCTCTACAATCTAGCTCTCATCCCTACCATTAGGGAGGATATCGTAGAGGCTCAAAAGGAAGACAAGGGAATGTCACACGTTCGACGGAGAATGAAGAAGGGGGAGACGGAATGCTTTCAATGTGATGATCACGGTACTATTTGGTTTAAAGACCGTATAGTCGTACCCCATGACATGGAGCTCCGAAAGAAGATCTTGGATGAAGCACACTTATCCAAGTACTCTATTCATCCGAGTAGCAAAAAGATGTACCATGATCTGAAGAAGAAATTCTGGTGGTCACGGATGAAGCGAGAGATAGCGAAGTATGTATCCGAATGTGATACATGTCGACGAGTGAAAGCCGACCATTTGAGGCAAGCCAGACAGTTACAACCATTGAACATACCGGCATGGAAGTGGGAAGATATCAACATGGATTTCATCATAGGGTTACCTCTCACTTTCCGTAAGCATGATTCGATTTGGGTGATAGTTGATAGGTTGACCAAGTCAGTGCATTTTATCCCTGTCAACACCAACTATCGAGGTCCCAAGTATGCAGAGTTGTATATCACAAGGATCATGTGCCTACATGGAGTACCCCGCACTATCATTTCAGATCGTCGGGCCTTATTTGTTGCTCGATTTTGGCAGCAGCTCCACGCATCATTGGGTACCAAGTTGATTCGAAGCTCTGCTTATCATCTGCAAACTGATGGTCAAACAGAGCGAGTAAATCAAGTCCTTGAGGACATGCTACGAGCTTGTGCCATCAACCATGGTAAAAAATGGGATGATCATCTACCATTGGCAGAGTTTTCATATAACAATGGCTATCAAGCTAGTATCCAGAAGGCGCCATATGAAGCTCTCTATGGAAGGAAGTGTCGCACACCATTGAATTGGTGTTAGTCTGGCGAAAGAGTGATATATGGCATTGATCTTGTCAATGAAGCAGAAGAACGAGTGCGAGTAATCCAAGCCAATCTCAAGGCTGCTCAATCTCAACAGAAGAGTTATGCACACAAACGACGTCGACCTCTTCACTTCGACATTGGGGATCACGTTTACCTTCGTGTATCTCCAATGAAAGGGATTCATCATTCTGGGGCGAAGGGAAAGCTGGCTCCACGATTCATCGGGCCATTCACTATCACTGAGAAATGCGGACCTGTGGCCTATCGTCTGGAGTTACCGGCGTCTCTTTCTGGAATTCATAATGTATTCCACATCTCTCAGTTGCGGAAGTGTCTTAAATGCCCAGCTGAAGTCCGCACGGAAGATCTTGAAGCTCTACAACCTGATCTCACGTATTCTGAGCATCCGGCCAAGATCATCGATGAGAAGACTCGTACAACAAGAAGCCGCACTTTGCACTTTTACAAAGTCTTGTGGAATAACCATACCGCTGAAGAAGCAACTTGGGAAAGCGAGGATTTTCTTAAATCAAACTATCCGGACGTGTTAGCGACATATGTTCATTAGATCTTTTTCTTTCATCCTTCCTATTATAATCTTGGGACGATATTCTTTTGAGGGGGCGATAAATGTAAAATACCACTTAATTCTAAATATGAATGTCAGTGGTCAGTTAAATTCGAATTTATTTGGGTTCAAGATATGGTCATGTACATAAACTTTAACCTATTCAATTCCTATTTCTTCTTATGTTTTAAATTTTATAAACATGAGAAACATACTTCACCAATAATCTTAAAATAATTCAAATATCATCTCTGCAAAATTTTGGAGTATTTGAATGGGGTTTGCTTGGGCAAATCAATTTTATAGTACCTCATATACTCAAATAAACAAATAGCATATAGCTATTGTATACACATGCCCTGTAAAGAACATTCAAATCTGAGGCTATAAATTTTTCTATAGTCTTCTAAAATTGCAAATAAGCTCCTTGAAAAGTTTCATGAATTTTGTAGTCCATTTGTTATTTTATTTGAAACGATCAGCAAATTTGAATCAAGTTTAAATTCAAATTCAAAATCTGGTCTAATACACTTGAACGTAAAGATCTAAACACACCTTTGTGTTCAGAACATTTTTCTTGACTTATCCATGAAGTTTCATTATTTTTTGAGTTCATATACTATTTATAAATGAATTACTAAAGTGGCAGTAGCTGTAAGGCTGACTGGCGGGGCCCACCAGTCAGCAGCCCACGTGCGCTGCAATCCAGCGCGAGCTGCGCGCGCCACTGCGACGGCAAGCATGCCCAGCACGACAGCAGCGAGCTGCTCCCTGTTTGAGCTCTATAAATCTCGCCCTTGCTCCTCCTTATCACTTCCCCGGTCGAGATTATCGTCTTCCCTCACGCTGAGCCGACGGCCTGCGCCATTTTCGCCCCGCGCGCAAGATTCTGACCGCCGGCACTGTGCGCCTGTTGCCGGCCACCCGGAGGCCTCTCGCGCCAAGCTCTCAACAGCGAGGTTGTTCCCCACTCCCTCCTCTGTCCTGTGGTTCACTCCTTTTGTTCCTTCATTGATGTTTTGACCGGTATTTTGAAGCTACACCGGAGCTCGCCATAGTGGTCACCGCGCGCCGTCTCTGCTCCACGATGCCAGGCTGCTGCAAGCAGTTTCGTGCTTCGACTCCAATAGCAAATTGGTGTGCATGGACACGCTCTACACGAAGGTGAAAGCCGTTCCTTGTTCATGTGAGTATCGAGCAAGTTATCTAAGTTTTACTCTCGGCCGAAGATTATGAACTCGCTCGGTTTTTCATTCAATTCGAGTTCCCCACTTAATCCCTCTCCACAATTGCTAGCAAATAGTTTCTACACTTCTTTGCGCACCCTCTCAAACTGGAATCACCAAAAATGATCGACCGTAGCTCGAGAATCACGAGTTCTTCCCTCCGCCATTATGAAGTTACCTCTGTCGCCGTCGATGATGGTTTTGCCGGCTGTTACACGACGATTTCACCTTCCCGTCACCTTCCTCGTGGTTCCAGAAGACTTCCCCAACCTTGTTAGAAGAGTTTTAGCCACAGAGCGACGGTTCCGACATGGCCGAAACCCTAGCTGCTGCCGCCGCTGATGCGCCGCTGTTTCGGACCGTCGGCAATCCTCACCGACCCCACCATCATGCTCAGCACAGGAATTTAAGGTTGCGGGCCCAAAATTAGGAGCTGCGGTGGCCGAAAACTCAGATCCGGTGAGGCTCGCCGGAGCGCGCCGCTGTGGGAACCGCGAGCGCCACCCGCGCGCCGTTGGCCCGAGTAAGACGAAGGTGTGGCAGGGTCCACACATCAGTGAGCGTGTACATGGTTCGCGGATCTGCTGTGGCTGCGAGATTTCATGTGGCTACATGGGAAAAACCGTGTGCACCCGTGTGTTGCTTTGACCAGAGCATGCCACGTCAGCTGGTGGGGCCCAGGCCCTATTGTTTTGAATTCAAATTAATTCAAACAATTCTAGATTTGGCTCCAAATTAGAAAATCCATAACATTCTATAGTCTTCTCCAAAAATCTTCAAACAAATTTTGTTTGAAATCCCTTGAGCTCTAGTTTCTGTTAGTACAAATTAGGTTTTGTGAAACTTAACTTTAAATTCTGTAGAAAACAATCTTTCCAAATACAAATACAATTTTTCCAGATGAACTGTCCACTGGAAAAATCCACAAAATTCAAATAAAATACATTACCTATTCTTGATTCCCAGAAAAAGTTTGGGAGCCATTGCACCTGTATAACCCTCTGTATAATTCAATTACCTTTTTCAGTCATTGAAATATTTCAGTTGTTCAGTTGATTTATTGTGTCCCAAATTTGGACTGAACCTTCCTTTAGTCATACACTAGTACCTGTAAAAATTTGGGATTTAATTGACTTAGTCTCCTGGTTCTAATTCAGTTGCCAACTTAATGTTAATTGAAAAGTTAAAATTCAGATATAAAATAATTCCAGAAATTCTTGCCAACTTTGAAATTTAATATCTCCTTCACCAAGGCTTAAAAATTTATGAAACCAATTCTGCTAGAACCAGAACAACATCCTCTATCATGATCATCAACTGGCAGCTATGTTGAAGCTACAATTTCTTCTCTAAAATTCTTGGAATTTATTGCTTGCCACAATTTTTGAGACAACGAACTACTTTGATCATCTCCTGTTCTTTGCAAGAGTATTCCTTGTAGTCCCTAACATCTACCATAAAATTCCCAAAGCCAAAGAAGATCATTCACTCACTATAACCATAGTTAGAATCTTAAGAACTATATCTACATTCTAATTTACTAGCATTCATATATGCATGCGTGTAGTGATCGATATTGACGAGAAGTGTCACCTGGAGGAGGAGGCCAGGGTGTCCACATGAAGTCCTTGGCGGAGTCTTTAGAGAAGGACCCTTAACAATTGACATTTAATAGAGTCGCAAACTAAGGAAAGCCCCGGTTTACATTTAAGAGATTTTCAAAGTTTTCTAGTTTATTTCACTTACGTCTGTAGTTGATATTGTGCATTTATGTATAAGATGTTTGATACTCCACTTGCATGACCACAAATCCAAGAGGTTTGGTTGGAACAGGTGACAGTTTGACCTATAGTAACTGCTTTTCTAATGTATAGGAAATCCGGTAGAAGTCGAGTAGTTGGAATCTACTCGCGAGATAGGAATAACAGTTCACATGAGGGTGGATGATTAAAAATGGCTTATGAAATGAATATGAGACCAGGCAGGGGGACTAGGAGTCGACGAGATGGAATTCGGGCGCATAGCCCTGCCTGTGTCGCTTGAGGACCGTGTCGTATGCGGAACTGTTGGGCAAGCTTGAACTGTACCGGTTGCATAATGGTATATGGGCCCATTAAACTGATGTAACTCCAGACTGTAGTGCGGAGACTCCTCGGTTGTCCTTTAATGGAGATGCGAAGGTAGAAAGGTGTAAATCTCCTAGCGGAACGTTTTGACGTGTCCGTGTAGGGGACATTTTGCTCGGGATGAAGAGGTTTGTCGACATTGGGGTCTTTGGTGAAAGGTGGCCACGTATGACGCGGGGAGGAGAGAACGTATGTGTCTCCCACGCGGGTGTGCGTGTCGTGCAGTCCGGGTGTGTACTGGTTGCAATCACCGTCCCTCGCGATAATAGAGTACCACTTGTCCGTCACTGTCGTGACGTAGTAAATACTAAATAAGCCAGAAAAATATGTTGTAATGAATTATAATTGCTTTGCAACCTTGTATGACTTAGAGATAGCAAAATTAAAGTTTACAGTTTCCACATACTTTAGCTGTAATAGCATTATGTGCTTTGAGCATGTCATATCATCGGCAAAGCGTTTCTTGTTTGATTGTGGAGTCTATGATGTGCCATTCTTGAAGAATGTCATTTGCTACTAAAAACATGATTATAAGGATTCACATGTAGGCAAGTCTATTTATGCTATTCATTACCTATGCTTAGTACTCACCCTTGCATATGTCTAGTGAGACGGGTTAGTTTTGCTGAGAGTTATGCTCACGTTTGTGCTTTAACGATTTTTGCAGGTATAAGGTTTATTTCTACTGTTAAGGTTGTACATGAGATCTCGAGGTATCGAGATAAATCTCATGTGAACCACGCCGCTGCTGAATGTTCTTCATGTTGCTAGTGAGAAGCGTCCTAGGGCATGGACGTCTTCTCTCCTGCTTAGTTAGGTGAGATTATGAGTATGTATTTTCCACTACATGTGTACTTCTTTTGTACACTCTTTTGTAAACTCTTCTTAATATGAAATGTAAACTTTATATGTTTTGGTATCCTTTTTGTGTGTTCTGTTAGGTGCCGCATCGCACGGCACCACCCAATGAGATCCTCAGATGTGTGGACTCCGGTCCTCACACATACCATTTACCTCCAAAAGATTAAAGATGTGAAGGACCTACGGTGTCATGGTGCAAAAGTTGTCCTGGTTCAGTTGTCATGGTCATTGTTGGATGAGCATGTGAACCGGCAACCATCTTTGCACGTCTACAAGAAGAGCACACAATTTCTTTGTCCCCTTTAAGCCTAGGCAGCCCACGTATGCCATCAAGAGCACTAATACGCGTGTGATGATCAAAGCCTACGTGACAAAGTCTAGGATGCCAAAAATTTAGGTCTTCTGAATCATTAGCAACTAGACACCTATGCTTAGAGGATGACATATCAAAATCAGCTTTAAAAACTCTTCAAACCGAGACATGTTCAAAGTGAGCTCACTATTATCTACAATCTTGCAGCAATTTTTAGTGAAAATAATTTCCAGATTTTCAACTAGCAACTGAGAAATAGAAAGCACGTTGTATTTAAATTTTTTAACAAGAGCCACATCCTTCAAAGTGTAGTGATTATTTACTCTAACTGAACCCTTAGCAATTATAGGAGTTGAAAAATTATCGGTAAAAGTAACATTCTCTACACGTGACACAAAAGAGAGGGAGGAGAACCATTCTTTGTAACCGGTCATGTGGTGTGAGCAACTTGAATGCACAATCCAAATATCCTCCTTCCTCATGCGTGTAACCTACATAGAAGCACAATACGTCGACGACTCAATACTGGGGTTAGTCAAAAGGCATTTAGGAATCTAGTATTGAGTCACACGACGTTCAACAGGAATAACACGCGAAAGCTGAGATAAAACAACATGTTTATGAGCAAAAATTTGAGAATTCTTGTACCCAACTACTGACCTACTAGTTGTTACATGTGTAGCAAGAAAAACATTAGATTTGGGAGCAAACGTTACATGTTTCTGACTCATAACAGCAGGTTGCATCTTCCTGACATTCGGTTTAGCATGTGCATCAAGTTTTGCATGAGAGTTATGAGATCTAGCTTGCATTCTTTCCTTTTTCTGTTGTTTAGCTAGTCTATAAGAAAAATATATAACATGACCATCTCTACCATAGTAGGTATAATGAAATTTAAGTTTGTGTTCATGTCTAGATGAGCAAGCAACATATTTATTAGAAACTGAATGAGACAGCACCCCTGTAGATTTGAAAACCACTTCTTTATGTTTAGGAACTATTTGAATCAAACCACTTCCTAATGACTTTTAAATTTTAGGTGGATGTGCCTTATAGCATGAGCATGAGAATCAAAACCTAAACCAGTTTTATCATTGCAAGACTTGGAAGAATTCAGCAGCAAGTTTAGGTTCTTATTCCCATTATAAAACCACTCTAGTGTCCTATTCATGTCATCAAGTTTCTTAAACAAGTATAGAAAATTTTCACATGAAGTTTTTCCTTTTAGTTTGCAATTAGAACAATATTTAAGTTCATGAGAATGTAAAGCATTGTTCAAAACAGAAATCTCATCCATAGAATCATGTAGTTTCATATCAAGATCATCACAAGTAGAACAATGCAAATCAATTGTAGAACAACAAGCATCTTATAAGTTTTTATCATTAAGTACAACAAGCTTTTTGTTCTTTTCAATTTCTAACTCAAGTTTATCAAGTGTGGAGGTGTGTGCACTTCTTAGGGAGGACAATTTTTCATATATAAGCTCACATGAGGAACAAGAATCATCGCTAGGAATAAAAAATTTCAAACGTTTAATTTCATATTCTAGTGATTCAATTTTAACAGCATTGTACCTAAGTTTTTTTCCTTTTTATTAAATATAACAGTGGCACAAGAAATACCATCATACATTTCTTTGCAAGTGAGACATACCTCTTCATCATCGTTGTTGTGTTCTGCCTCCTCCATACTTGATCTTGAGTTGCCCGCCATGAAGCACATATTTGCAAATTCTCTTCGCCTTTGTCACTTCCGATTTCCACATCGCTCGGGCCAATTTCTTGAAGTGCGCAGACAAAGTTATTTACCAATTGACGACCTGTAAAACCCTTCTTCTTGTTGTTGTTGTTTGCAGAGGAATACTTGAATTTCACTTGCTTCTCATTATGGGAAGTAAAACCTGAAAGGTTAGGGCAATTTGTACAAAAATTTCCAAACTCACTACATTCGAAGCATCATTGAGAGACACTTCTTCGAGTTCTCACATTTTGCAGTGCTTTTGATAATCGAGTAGAAAGAAGTGCTAGCTCCTTCTTTGAAAACTCTTCAATCTGTTCAAGGGTTAGAGAGGATAGCAAATCAAGTGTACCACATGATGAAGATTAACTAGAGCTAGGCATGTCACGTTGTGAAACAAATGCAAGAGACTTGTTGGGATTCTTACATGACATTATATCATTTCATGAGTTTTTAACTTGGAATATAGCACATCTAATGTAAGTGTACTCATGAAAGTGGATTCACGAATAGATGTAACTTTCGTCTCTCAAATTGACATGTCTAAAGCACTTAGTAATTGCCAAGCATTCTCGACATCTGAAAAGAATTACATTGACACTACGCAAGTTGCTGAGTACTTTGTTGAAGCGAGCAAAAAAATTATCTCTAGACACTTGGTTGCATCTCAAAGCACATATATTCTTTCTTGAACATATCTTACCTTACCTCCTTGATAGATTTGGATCCTTCATGATAATCACATAGAGCTTTCCAACATCATATGCAGATCGAAGGTGTGCAACTCGATCGAAGTCACTTTGAGTCAATCCTAGTATGATCAAGTTCCATGCTTTGTTGTTGTTGTCAACATCTTCATGTTCGTAGCCGTGACTTGATCGTTTGGCGGCACGTCATAAGGCTTCTACACCTTTTCCCATATTGCGAAGCCTTGCGCCTGGATGAAAGCCTCCATACGTGCCTTCCAAACCTTAAAATCAATGCCACTAAATACACAAGGTTTTGCAGAGTATTTCTCCATGATGATTAGTCAAAACACGTGCAAATCACAAAGATTAGAGCACTGTGGCTCTGATACCAATTGTAGGATCAAAGACCATGTGAAAAGCTACCAGAGGGGGGTGAATGGTAGGTTAAAACTTCTTCAGCGGAAGCAACGAGAACCCCTCGATAGAAAATCAATCTGTTAAGAAACTGTGTGTGTCAAAGTGGGGACTAGAACACTTCCCTTGGTACTACTAAGAAGTAGTCCGCGGAGGTTCATATTCGATTGGGGCGCGAGTCAAGATCTGGACAAGAGGTGAACATCGATAATTTTACATGGTTCGGGCTGCCTCAGCGCAATACCCTACTCTACGGGGGTTTGTGTATTATATGAGTGTCTCTAGGCTTGTGTGCATATGAGATTGGTCATCCTTCTACCGTGTAGCGCAGCCTTTTTATATGCCAAGGACTGGCTGTTATAGTATGCGCCAAGCCCGACAAGTGGCCCCAACTATAATAAACTACCCTATACATGATCTACAGTGTTATGGGTGGTTAATAGTGTGATAACGTGCCTTAATGATAGCGTTACGAGCCTTGATATTCCTCTAATCATGCATCATTAATATGGCATTAATGACGCATTAACCAGGTCTTGTAACGGCCAATTGATGGCTCTTGAATGTTTGTACCATTAGAGATCCCACTGTCTTCTCGTTGCTAATGTAGGTCCGGGCGTTGACACGTGAAAGCTCCAGAGCTTCCCTCTACTAGAGGATAGGTATGGTAACATTGGACACGTGGCAGTGCTGGAGATTCCCTAAGGAGGGAGACAGGTCCGGCTCTGCAGGACACATGGTGGCATCGAAGCTACCAAACAAGGGAGGCAGGTCCGGCTCTTCTGAACACGTGGCTAAACCAGAGCCACCCTACAGTGGGAGGTAGATCCGGTTCCGCAGGATGTGTATCCCCTTTGGACGTCCGCCACTTGGACATAGGAATTCTTCAGCTTTGCTTGCAATGTTAAGCATTACTCGGTACACAGGGTACCGACAGTGGCCCCCAGGCACACCTTAGGGAGAGGTCCTCAGGTAGAGGTTATGCTATCGGAGGTGGGGCCATCATTGATTCCCATGTTGCTGCTTCAAAGTCTTTTTCTGGGTAGTTGGGATGACAGCACAGAGTTATGCCCTCGCCGTGTGTCCCTTCTCAATATGGTGAGTGGGATCCTGATGTGCGGATCTCACGCAACTGAAGGTCGTCGGTTCCCAATACGAAATTCATATCGGTTCATAGCATAATCTTTGTAGCCCTGACAGGCTATAGTCCTCATGCTTCCTGAAAGTTGCCTAGAGGGGGTGTGAATAGGCAATAAGACATGAAATCGCTTAATCAAATGAGATTAAATTGTTGAGGTTGGACTTGTCTGGTCAGGGCCGGACTAGTCCGCTCAGCTCAGGGTTAAAACCTAAAAACTTGATTTCTACAAGTGATTTGCGGAATTTATGTTCACAAATGAAAGATACAATGTCTAGCAACCTAGTACAACTTAGATTAACCAATGGAAGCAGTTAGGTTGCAAGATTTCAACAATGATCAAGATGAAGAACAATATGAACCCTAATTGCAATTCTAGTGATTACGATAAGTAAAGAGACAAGCAAGACACGAATTATCCTTTGGTTCAGCTCCACGAAGAAGCCTACATCCACGTTGAGAAGTCCACACAAGGACCAGGTCTCCCTTGACCCTTCTCTCACCAAGCCACCACAATGGTCGGCTTGGTTTCCACTATATCAATGGGTAATCACCAAGTTTCATAGGGCTGCTCACAAGTTGAGGCTCCCACGAATAAATACAGTGAGGCGCACTTCAAGCTCAACTCACAAAAGCCACAAAACACAATTCAAGTGCAAGTGATCAAACTGAGAGCCATAGCACGATTATCTTCCTTCACTCTCCTTCCCAAACCTTAATCTCTTCAATATTTGGTCTTAGAGGGCTAGTAGAATGAGTAGAAGGCTTTTGGAAGGCTCAAGGAATGTTGTGGCAGTGCTAGGGTTCCAGAGTTGTCAAATGGGGGCCGGGAGTCCCCTTTCTATAGGGGTCCCGACAACTAAGCGTTGCAAACAGCCCAAACCTGGACTAGTCTATCCCTGTACAACGGACTAGTCTGGCCCCTTGAGACCACCAATAATTTCACGTCGTCAATCAACAAAACAGATGACATGCGCACCAAACGTTTGAATTCCAAATCGTCATGGCAAAGCGGACTAGTCCGACCAACAACGGACTAGTCCGAAGTAGATTACAAAGGTTTAGTCCGATTGAAAACGGACTAAACTAGGCAAGCCTGGACTAGTCGCCCACTGGGATGGACAAGTCAGGCCTCCTTGGGTTTGGCTAGATTTTCCAACTAAGTCTCAAATGGACTAGTCCGTGCCACAATAGATAGACAAGTCCGAACTCATCCAGAATGCTTTGGTTCGTCCCAAAATGGACTACTCTGGGGGGTCCGGACTAGTCAGACTTCTATGGCAGACATGTCTGGCCTCCCAGGACTTAGCTCCAAATTCACTCACCAAGGGAATAACAGACTAGTGTGTACCCGTACGGACAAGACCGAACTCATCAAGAGACATTTAGTCCTACCCAAAACGGACTAATCTGACTGACCGTACTAGTCCGACCATTTGCCCGGACAAGTCCGACCTATGTGTGTTTTCTCTCATTTTGGCTTCTCAATTAGGTTTTTCTCTCAACCACCACTTTGATCCCTCTTGTATGATCTCAATGCACTTTATACAGCCACCCTAACATGTGATACAGCTAGTCTAAACTCAACACAATAGAAACCCTAATTTATATTCTTGAGTCTTCGACGCCTATTTCAACCTTTTCCTGTTTTGGGGGATTTGTCTCATTTCAATCTTCGCACATGTGTTTAAGATCAGCTCAACTCATTAGTCTCTTAATTGTAGTCATCAATCATCCAAAACCCACAGGGATGCCTGGATGCACTTTTCAATCTCTCCCTTTTTGGTGATTGATCACAACACATTAAGCTTCAACAAAAAGGATAATAATTTGTTTTAATAACATGTATTTGTATAAGTAACTCGCTCTCAATGTATGCATCAAGAGTAAGGGAAATTGAGAGAGTTATCATACATATACATGTTATGGTGGGGTGCCTACATGATGTGCTCATAAATTGTGATAATATAATAATTGTGCATGATAAATAAGGCAATTCAAGCATAGCATCACAATTAAGCATAGTACATGTGAATCATAGATTAAGTCTTACATCAATTGCAATGAGAGTTTTAAAACAATAATACATGACCAATTAGGGGATCAAAAGAGACGACGACATAAAAACCTCTCTAAGTACCCCCTTCCAATGTCTCCCCCTTAGGGGATCAAAAGATATACTCTTCATCATCGTCGTCGTCAGCATCTCCGCCTTGTGGCTGCTCACTATCACTCTCCGTGGCCTTCGGATCATTTGCATCTTCATCATCACCCTCTTCCTCGGATGGAGCCACTGTGGAGGTGCCAACATCACCAAATTGAGCTAATTCTTCGATGGTTAACTCCGGAAATAGAGTCATCTCTTCATCACTCTCCGTGGTGGGACACATGGGGACTTCAAGCTTGTCACACATCACCTTGAGATACTTCTCTTGGCGATGCTCTGTGGGGACCGAAATCCCGACCTCCAAGGATCTTATTGGGTGGTGTCGTGCGATGCGACAACTAACAGTATACAGGAATAGAATGAGAACAAATTTACAATACCAAGTCTTTATTGACAAGCACAGCGGAAGTTTAAAAATACTAATGGAAGGAAAGGGAACTATACATCATAGCTACGCTCTTAGCACTAGCTATGCAAAAGCAAAGTCATCCATGCCCTGGATACTTTGCACTAGCAACACACAATTCACGGTGGCGTGCAGGGTTCCCACTCGGCTGTCAACCCTGGAGGGGGTGCAGCCTCGTCATTAAACCCGTCATTAGTCGTATAATCTGCAAAAACTCGTTAACTGCAAACGTGAGCATAAGGCTCAACAAGACTGACCCGTCTCACTAGACATATGCAAGGTTGAGTACTAAACATAGGTAAGTAAAGCATAAGGACTCGTCTACAAGTGGATCCTTATAGTCCTGTTTTATTTAGCACCTGACATTCCTCAGGCACGACACATCATAGACTCCACAATCAAACAAGAAACGCTTTGCCGATGATATGACGTGCACAAGGCACATAATACTATTACAGGTAAAGTACGGGGAAACTGTAAACTTTTAATTGTACTATCTCTAAGCCAAACAAGTTTGATCAAGCAATTTATAAACCAATATATCATATTCTCTTGACTTCTTTAGTATTTACTACGTCACGGCGTAGTGAACAAGTGGTACTCTATTACCGCGAGGGACGGTGATTGCAATTAGGACATACCCGGAACAACACGACACATACGCACTTTCGGAAATGCCAGCGAGTACTTTCAGCAGTACCTACATAACAATTCAGTACTAGTCATATATGGCCACCTTTCACTAAACACTCGAATGTCAAACCGGTTGATCCATCACGAGCAGGAGGTCACTGCATGGGGCGTACTCTGACGTGCCCACCAGCTGATTTACACCTTGCTGCCCTCAACCCACGCCTATAAAACATAACGGAATGCCTCGACAAACCAGTATCAAGCTATGTTACTTTACTGGAGCTCATTCCTCCAGTATGTCGCCGGTACAATTCAAGCTTGTCCAGCAGGACCACACACGAAACGGTCCTCAATCGACACAAGCAGGGCTACACACATGAGATCACGTCTCACTGCATCCTATCCACTGCTCGGTCTCAATTTCATATTCATAAACCATTTTTCTTATTCTAGAATCTCTCGTGTGATGAAATTCCTATCTCGCGAGTAGATTCCAACTACTCGACTTCTACCGAATTCATATGAGCATAAGCATAGCATGTGTCTACTCAACAGGCCGTAGACCTACTCAAGACTCCATAGGATTGGTGGGCCCTGCAAGTGGATGTCAAACACCTTAAACGTAATGCACAATCATCTGAAGACATAAGGTGAAATAAAACTGCAAAACACTGTAAGGAACTTAAATGCAAACTGGGGCTTGCCTGAATGCGAGTCAGAGTCTATGTTAGTTTCTGGCAGCTGGACCTCCAAGACTTCCGGCTGCTCCTTGACTTCAGCTACTACATTATATGCATATACTAGGTATAAATGATTTTGTGAATAATTAATATGCTTAAGGTGGGGTGAGTATATTAAGATAAAATAAGATAATTATCTTAATTGACTTTGGGATTTTTATGGTGGATACTAGAGATTATAGAGAAGACACTTGCAAAGAATAGGAGATGATAAAGGATGATTGTTATTCCTAACAATTATTGTAATCAATAAGCTTCTATCAATTTTGGTTGAACTTTTAGGAGATGTATCATGGCTACCACGGGTTGTATCATGTAGAGGGGGTCTCATTGGTTCTAGGAAAATTTGTTTCACAATTTTCTGAGCTTCCTACAGGAAGAAACTGATTTTTAAAGTTTGGGTAAATTTCTGGAAATTGATTTTTCCATTTTTCTCAATTTATAGCTACATAGAGACTTGGAACATGGATCAACCCAGTATTTTAAGTCCAAAGAGCTTGAAACTTTTATTGGAGATCAAATGTATTAATTATAAGGTTCTGACCAAAATTGGGAATTTCCAATTAACAGAACCATAGGAATGAATTCTTTAAACATTTTGCTTATCTGAATTATGGAGAAATTTATATGGTTTTCATACAAATCCAAGCAAACCACTGGACATTATTCTTCATGCTGGTTCTAACAAAATTTATTTGGGAATTTTTGGTTAATTCTACTAGAAGTTATGGATTTTCTAAGTTTGGATTGAATCTGGATTTATTCTCCTATTGGAAATTTCAAATAAAAGGGGCTGGTCCAACTTCTTTTGAATGGGCCAATCGCATCTGGGCCACACCGGGGTCACGGAGTTCAACCGCGCAGCTGCACCGGATCCAGAGCCGCAGCTGATCCTGGGCGTCCGAATAGGCATTGACAAGTGGGGCCCAGAGGCCTTCTTCTACCTCGCGACGCCACAGCGCTCCTCGCCGGAATTGCGGCGGTGCTTTGCCATACTTAGGTGCGTCGACCTCCGTTCGGTGTTGCTGTGACCGCTCAACCCTAAAATCGACCGCGCAAGCCGATGGTGGTGTCCAATCACGCCGGCGATGGCCGGAGATGGCGGCGCGATGGTGACGGCGGAGCTAGGGTTTCGGTCTTTGTCGAAAATGCTGGGAAATGGCTTAATAGCCTCAAGAAAAGCTCCGGAAGGTTCCTGGAAGCACCAAGAGTATGATTTGGGGGTCAGATTGGGGTGAAATCGCCGGCAAGGTTGAGTTCGACGGTGAAGTGCGGTTTTTCAACCGGCAGCCTCAAAAACTAGAAATCTAAGATACTCGGTTGATAACTCTCAGGGTTTTTGAACATGGAGCTTACTTAGGACAAACAGAAACTATCTGCTAACCATATTTAAGGATGAGTGCAAGAATGAAATGAATTTAAGCGCGAAGCTTTGCTGTTCTATTGAGAGACCGATCGGTTCTTGAACAAGAACTCAAGTTATACTTCATGTCATAAGCTTAGATTCTGTGAGCATGAACTAGAGAGTATTGCGAACCTTTTTGCTTAAAGGATCGATGCTGGAGATGGTCTGGAACTGGTGTTCGATGGCGAGACAGTGAAGGTTTCTCGTCGGCTTCCTCGGCGGCGACAAGAAAATTTCAAAATATGCCAAGCAGAAGGTATGTCACGATCAATGACCAAATGTAATACGTAGAGGAGTTCGTGACACGCCTTTTATCTACTTACAGCTCGGGAAGACACGGCTGCAATCGTCGGCGAGAGCTCGGTCGAACAGGGGCGGCGAAAATGGCGTGAACCGGGATGGTGTCCAACGGCGACGACCAAGGAGTATTTATAGGGACTGAGGGGAAAGGGGAGCGCGCCACGGCATCAAGCAGGCAAGCAGCTCCGTAGATGCATGCGCGTCGCGGTGTCACGCGCTGCCGGCGTCGAACGTCGGGGCGAGCTGGAGACAGAGCACCCCCAGTTGGTTTCACTCGAGTGATTTGGCTGACAGTGGGCCCACCTCTTCTTATCTACTTCCCTTCTCTGTAACAACAATTCTCCTACCAAATTGTGTCCAAAAATTCTAGATTTTTGTGGGGAGGCTCAAATAAATATCTAGAATTTGATTCTGCAATTGGACTTTGAATTGGTGCAAGTTTCAATTGGATTTCAAATTCAAATTTGAATTTGGATGGAATTCAATGGTGCCACTGATTTAAATAGCAATTCAGTTCCAAAAATTGTGAAACCACGGGGATAAGTCAAGCATGCTTATCACGAGTGTCTGTTCAAATCTTGATGTTCAATCTAGTTGAACAGAATTCAAAATTTGAATTCAAAACATGGTTTGAATTTTTAAGTGTCTTAATTAAAATAGCAAATGGAGTTCAAAATTTATGAAACTTTGCAAGGAGTCCGTTTGGAATATCAGAAAACCATAGAAAAATTTATGGCCTCTGAATTGAATGATTTTTGAGAGGGCCAAATATACAGTAGTATATATTCAATTTATATTAATTTGAATATCTATTTTGTATTGCATATTAAATTGTCCTAGAAATCTTTCTTCAAATAATTCCAAACTTTGAAGAGAGGTCAAAAGAATTAATCTAAGTTTATTGGTGAAGTTCATTCCTCATGTTAATAAATTTAAACATGAGTAGAAGAAAAGATTTGATGAGATCAAGTTTATAAGCATGGCTATAATTAGTCTCCATTAGGGTTAACAACCAATTTACAACTGATCCTCATATGAAGGAAAATGTGGGATTTTACATTCCTCCCCCCTTAAAATAATCTCGTCCCGAGTTTACAAAAGGAAGGATAAAAAGAAAAGACCTAATGAACATATGATGTTAACAAGTCTGGATAATTGGCTTTAAGATATTCCTCGCTTTCCCACGTTGCTTCATCAGCGGTGTGGTTTCCCCACAAGACCTTGTAGAAACGCAAGGTGCAGTTTCTTGTGGTACGAGTCTTCTCATCAATTATCTGGGTTGGATGTTCGGAGTAAGTATGATCTGGTTGGAGGGCATCCAAATCCTCCATACGGACTTTCGCTGGGGCCTTGAGACATTTTCTCAATTGTGAAATGTGAAACACATTGTGCACCCCTGACAGCGATGCTGGCAGCTCTAGCCGATAGGCTACAGGTCTGCATTGCTTACTTATTGCGAATGGTCTGATAAACATGGAGCTAGTTTCCCTTTTACTCCGAAACGATGAATCCCTTTCATTGGAGATACGCGAAGATAAACATGATCCCCGGTATCAAAATGAAGCGGTCGACGTCGTTTGTCCGCATAGCTTTTCTGGCGAGACTGAGCAGCCTTGAGGTTGGCTTGAATAACTCGTACTCGATCATCGGCTTCCTTTACCAAGTCTGTACCATATGTTACTCGTTCAGCGGATTCACACCAGTTCAACGGTGTGCGGCACTTCCGGCCATAAAGAGCTTCATATGGTGCCATTTGAATGCTAGTCTGATAACCATTGTCGTATGAAAACTCCGCTAATGGTAGATGATCATCCCAATTCTTACCATGGTGAATGGCACGGGCGCGGAGCATATCCTCTATTACTTGGTTTACTCGTTCTGTTTGACCATCAGTCTGTGAGTGGTAAGCTGAGCTTCAAATCAATTTGGTACCCAGAGATGCGTGGATATTCTACCAAAATCGAGCATCAAACAAAGTTCCACGATCTGATATGATAGTGCGGGGTACTCCGTGTAAGCATAAGATTCTAGCAAAATACAGCTATGTATATTGTCATGCCACATACTTGACATTGACTAGAATAAAGTGAGCCGACTTGGTGATTCAGTCGACTATCACCCAAATTGAGTCATGTTTGCGAAAAGTTAGAGGTAATCCAACAATGAAATCCATGCTGATGTCCTCCCATTTCCAGGCAGGTATGCTTAACGGTTGTAATTGTCTGGCTGCTTTCAGATGGTCGGCTTTCACTCGTAGACATGTATCACATTCGGATACATACTTCGCTATTTCCCTCTTCATCCGAGTCCACCAAAATTTCTTCTTCATGTCTTGGTACAATTTGTTACTCCCGGATGAATAGAATATTTGGACAAATGAGCCTCGTCCAAAATTTTCTTCTGAAGTGCCACATTGCAGGGTACCACGATGCGGTCTTTGAACTAGATGGTATCATCATTGCCACCTCGGAAACACTTCATTTCTCCCTTTTTCATTCGTTGACGAATATGGGATATGCCCTTGTCCTCCTTCTGGGCCTCCATAATTTCCTCCCTTATGGTAGGAATGAGGGCTAGGTTGTAGAGTGCCCCATACGGAACCAAGTAGAGACTCGGTTCTTCTTCCTCTATCAAGGTGACAGAAAGGTTATTGATATGGGACTTGCGACTTAACACATCGGCGACTACATTTGCCTTACCAGGATGGTAGTGGATCTCAATCTCGTAGTCTTTGATTAACTCCAACCACCTTCATTGTTGCATATTCAATTCTTTCTGGGTGAAGATGTACTTCTAGCTTTTGTGATTAGTGTAGAGATGTACTAGGTTGCCCCATAGATAGTGTCTCCACATCTTTAATGCTAGTACCACGACAGCGAGTTCAAGATCATGAGTCGGATAATGCTACTCATGGTTCCGAAGCTGCCGGGATCCATAAGTGATCACTCTTATGTCTTGCATTAATACGCAACACAGACCAATGCTAGATGCATTATAGTAAACATCAAAGGATCTTGTTGTGTCTGGTTGGGCTAATACTGGTGCTATTGTGAGGTGTTTAACCAATGCTTGGAAACCCTCCTCACATTCCTTTGTCTAGGTATACCTCTTTTCTTTCTTCAGAAGTTCCGTCATTGGTTTAGCTATCTTGGAAAAGCTTGGGATGAACCTCCGGTAATATCCAGCTAAACCCAGGAAACTTCAAACTTCATGCACAGACTTGGGAGACTCCCATTTGAGTACTTGCTTAATCTTGCTTGGATAAACTGCAATCCCTTCGTCAGAGATGATGTGCCCCAGAAATGGCAGTTGGTTAATCCAGAACTCACATTTGCTGAACTTAGCGTACAACTTGTGGTCCCGCAATCGCTGAAGCACGATGTGCAAATGTTGTGCATGTTCTTCTTCTGACTTTGAGTATACAAGGATGTCGTCAATGAAGACCACGACAAACTTGTCCAAATCTGCCATGAATACCGAATTCATGAGATACATGAAATAGGCCGGTGCGATGGTTAATCCGAAGGACATGACAAGGTACTCATATAATCCATACCTCATCAAGAATGTTGTCTTAGGTATATCCTCTGGTCGAATCCTGATCTGATGACAACCAGAGCGAAGATCCATCTTTGAAAATACCCAAACACCTACCAATTGATCGAACAAAATATCGATACAGGGTAGTGGATACTTGTTCCTTATTGTGACAACATTGAGTGGACGATAGTCCACACATAGTCTCAATGTTTTATCCTTCTTTTCCACAAACAGTGCAGAACAACCCCAAGGTGACGAACTTGGACGAATGAAACCCTTGTCCAACAGTTCATTCAGCTGCTCTTTCAGATCTGCCAGTTCTTTAGGTGCCATCTTATACGGCCTTCTCGAGATTGGCACTGTTCCCGGTACACGTTCAATCTTAAACTCGACATCTCTTTCTGGTGGCATACCAGGAAGATCTTTGGGAAAAATGTCCAAATACTCACATACTACTGGAATATCTTCGAGTTTACAGGCTTCGATGTTATCAACAGTTGGAGGCACGTGGATATTACTCTCAAGAGTGAGAATTTGGGGAGAGTGGATCGGAGAATTTAGATATATTCTCCGAGGAATGATTTCAATAATAGCACCGTTGTATTGCAACCATGCCATTCCTCAAATGACATCTAATTTATGATGCTCCAATATAATGAGAGAGATAGGGTATATGTTCCCACCCAGATTAAGATGTACCCTATGGACCATCTTATCTGCTACTACTTTGCCTCCTGGAGAACAAATCATATATGGGGTTTTGTGGAAATGAGAGGCAATTGGTATTGATTGACATAAGACTTGCTAATAAAATTATGGGAAGCACCGGAGTCAAAAAATATGACTACGGGATGACCAATGAGAGAGAACGTACTCGTGAGTACGGGTGCGCCTTCCAGAACGTCCTTGATGGCGAGGTGGTGGACGTTGCCGGTTCTGGTGGTTGTCTTCTTGGGCTGGTTGCAAGGCTGGTTTGCCCCCTGGGACGATGACTATCCTCTGCTCTGCGGGCAGTCCTTGGGGAGGTGTCCTGTACGTCCACACGTATAGCATGTGTACGGGTTCTGACTGGTACGGAATGGAGGACGGAATCCCGGTGCACGCGGTAGAGGTAGAGGTGCACGTGGAATCATCCCCTGTTGCTGTTGTGGGCGGAAGCCGGCGTTGTTGAATGGGCGACCACGAAACATCGGTGGTCGCGATGGCGGCTACCACCTCTGGCCGGATGGTGATCGATACACCATGCTGTACTTCTGAGGAGTACTTCCTCCGCTGCCCTGCGGAGCACTACTTTTCTTCTTTTCAGAGAACAGCTCCCTAGTAGTGTCATTGACCATGTTGTTGAAGCTCCCGCTGTTGAACAAGGCAAGCTTGTCCTTCATCTTGGGGTTCAAACCCCGATAGAAGCATTCCCGCTTCCGATCTTCAGTATTCACTTGGTCCTGAGCATATTGGGCCAAGTGGTTGAATATCTTGGAGTACTCATAAGCACTCCTTCCTCCTTGTTTCAGCTCCATGAACTCTTGAAGCTTCCTTCACATCACACCAGAAGGTATGTGATAGGAGTGAAATGCCTCCCGGAACTCCTCCCAGCTCGCGGTGTAGCCGACTGGTCGTGCGGCAAGGTAATTTGCCCACCATGCACCAGCGGACCCTTGTAGTTGTTGGGCCGCGAACAGGGTCTTCTGATGTTTGATCACTCGTAGCAAACCGAACACCCCTTCAATGGAGCGGAGCCAGTTGTACACCTCCATGTAAAATCCCACTTAATCCTAAATATGAAATTCATTTGTCAGTTAAATTTAAATTTCATTAGGTTCAAGATATGGTCATGTACATAGGCTTGAACCTATTTAATTACTTTTTCTTCTCCTGTTTTAAATGTTATTAACATGAGAAGCATACTTCACCAATAATCTTAAAATAATTCAAATATCATCTCTGCAATATTTTGGAATATTTGAATGGGGTTTGCTTGGGCAAATTAATTTATAGTACCTCATATGCTAAAATAAACAAATAAGCATATAACTACTGTATACACATGCCCTGTCAAGAACATTCAAAACTGAGGCTATAAATTTTTCTATAGTCTTCTAAAAATTGCAAATAGGCTCCTTGAAAAGTTTCATGAATTTTGGAGTCCATTTGATATTTTATTTGAGACGCTCAGCGAATTTGAATCAAGTTTAAATTCAAATTCAAAATCTGGTCAAATATACTTGAACATAGAGATTTAAACACACCATTGTGTTTATAACATTTTTCTTGACTTAGCCATGAAGTTTCATGATTTTTGGAGTTCATTTACTATTTCTAAATGAATTTCTAAAAAGGCAGTGGCTGTAAGACTGACTGGCGGGGCCCACCAGTCAGCAGATCCACGTGCGCCGCAAACCAGCGCGCGCTGCGCGCACCACCATGACGGCGTGCATGTCCAGCGCGACAGCGGTGGTCTACCGCCGTTTGAGCTCTGTAAATAGCGCCCCTGGCTCCTCCTTATCACTCCACGGTCGACCTTATCGTCTTCCCTCGCACTGAGCCGAAGGTCTGCTCCATTTTCGCCCCGCGCGCAGGATCCCGACCGCCGGCGCCGCGCGCCCGTTGCTGGACAGCCAAAGGCCTCTCGCGCCAAGCCTCCAACAGCTAGGTTGTTCCTCTCTCCCTCCTCTGTCCTCTGGATCAATCCTTTCGCTGCTTAGTTGACGGTTTGGACGATATTTTGAAGCTACACCAAAACTCACCGTTGTGTCCACCGCGCGCCGTCTCTGCTCCACGGTGCCAGACCACTACACACAGTTTCGTGCTACGACTCCTATAGCGAACTGGTGCGCCTGGTCACCCTCTGCACAATGGTGAAAGCCACTCCTTGTTTACGTGAGTATCTTGCAAGTTAGCTAAATTTTACTCTCAGCCGAAGCTTATGAACTCGCTCGGTTTTTATTTCAATTCAAGTTCCACACTTGATCACTCTCCACAATTACTGGCAAATAGCTTCTACACTCCTTTGTGCACCTTCTCGAACTGGAATCACCCAAAATAATCGACCGTAACTCGGGAATCACAAGTTCTCCCCTCCGCCGTTAAGAAGTTGCCTCGGCCGTCATCGATGATGGTTTTGCCGACCGTTACACGACGTTATCACCTTCCCATCACGTTCCTCATGATTCCAGAAGAATTTCCCCGCTTTTTTCGAGAAGTTTTAACTATGAATCGACGGTTCTGACATGGCCTGAACCCTAGCTGTCGCCGCCGCTGATGCGTCACTGATTCCGATCGTCGGCGAGCCTCTCCGACCTTACCATCGTGCTCAGCGCGTGAAATTAAGGTTGGGTGCCAAAATTTAGATGCTGCGGTGGACAGGAACACAGATCTGACGAGGCTCGCCGGAGTGCGCCGTCGCGGGAGCCCCGCGCGCCGGCCGCGTCGGGAGGTGGAAGATGACGCGGCGGGCCCCGTGTGTCAGCGTCTTGTAAACCATCGGATCAGGTGTGGCCCGGGATCTGTTGTGGCTACGGGCTGTATCTCTGTGGTCCCCGTGTGGTGTGATTGCCATTGGTCCGTTTTAAAATAGTGGGACCCACGGTTTAATTCAAATTAGGATTTAATTCTAGATTTCACTCCAACTTAGAAAATCCATAACTTTCTATAGACTGCTCCAAAAATCTTTAAACAAATTTTGTTTGAAAGCCCTTGAGCTCTAGTTTCTGTTAGTACCAATTAGGTTTTGTGAAACTTAGTTTTTAATCCTGTAGAAAACAATCTTTCCAAACACAAATACAATTTTTCCAATGAACTGTCCACTGGAAAAATCCCCAAAATTCACATAAAATACAATCCCATATTCTAGATTGCCAGAAAAAGTTTGGGAGCCATTGCACCTGTATAATCCACTGTATAATTCAATTACCTGTTTCAGTCATTGAATTATTACAGTTATTCGGTTGTTTTGTTATGTCCCAAATTGGTTCTGGATGCTCCATTAGTCATATACTAACTCCTGTAAAAATTTGAGATTTAATTGACTTAGTCTCCTAGTCCTAATTCAGTTACCAAAAGAATGTTAATTGAAAAACTAAAAATTCAGTTATAAAATAGTTCCAGAAATGCTTGCCAACTTTAAAATTCAATATCTCCTTCACCAAGGCTTAGAAATTTATGAAACTAATTTTGATAAAACCAGAACACCATCTTCTATCATGATCATCAACTGGTAGCTATGTCAAAGCTACAGTTTTTTCTCTAAAATTCTTGGAAGTGTATTTCCTGCCATAATTTTAGAGACAACAAACTACTTTGATCATCTCCTGTTCTTTGCAAGAGTATTCCTTGTAGTCCCAATAATCTACCATAAAAATACCAAGGCCAAAGAAAATCATTCACTCACTATAACGGTAGTTAGAAGCTTATGAACTATATCTACATTATAATCTACTAGCGTTCATATATACATGTCGTGTAGTGATCGATATTGACGAATAGCGTTTCTTGGAGGAGAGGGCCAGGGTGTCCACTTGAAGTCCTTGGCGGAGCCTTCAGAGAAGGACCCTTAACAATTGACATTTAATCGAGTCGCAAACTAAGGCAAGCCCCGGTTTGCATTTAAAAGCTTTACAGAGTTTTGCAGTATTTCTCACATTACGTCTTAAGTTTCATATGTGCATTATGTATAGGGTGATTGATACTCCACTTGCATGACCACAAATCCCAGGGTTTGGTTGAGAACGAGTTACAGTTTGACCAGTAGTAACTGCTTTGCTAATGTATTGGAAATCCGGTAGAAGTCGAGTAGTTGGAATCTACTCGCGAGATAGGAATAACAGTTCACATGAGGGTGGAACATTAAAAATGGATTATGAAATGAACACGAGACCGGGCAGGGGGAATAGGAGTCGACGAGATGGAGTCTCGGTCACATAGCCCTCCCTGTGTCGCTTGAGGACCGTGCCGTATGAGGCACCGTTGCACAAGCTTGAACTGTACCTGTTGCATAATGGTATATGGGCCCATTAAACTGATGTAACTCTAGACTGTAGTGTGGAGACTCCTCGGTTGTCCTTGAATGGAGATGCGAAGGCAGAAAGGTGTAAATCTCCTAGCGGAACATTTTGACATGTCTGTGTAGGGGACCTTTTGCTCAGAATGAAGAGGTTTGTCAACATTGGGGTCCTAGGTGAAAGGTTGCCACGTATGACGCGGGGAGGAGAGCACGTGTGTGTCTCCCACGCGGGTGTGTGTGTCGTGCAGTCCGGGTGTGTCCTGATTGCAATCACCGTCCCTCGCGGTAATAGAGTACCACTTGTCCGTCGCTGTCATGATGTAGTAAATACTAAAGAAGCCAGAAAAATATATTCTATTGAATTATAATTGCTTTGCAACCTTGTATGACTTAGAGATATAAAAACTAAAGTTTACAGTTTTCCCATACTTTAGCTGTAATAGCATTATGTGCTTTGAGCATGTCATATCATCGGCAAAGCATTTCTTGTAGATTGTGGAGTCTATGATGTGCCGTGCTCGAAGAATGTCATTTGCTACTTAAAACATGATTATAAGGATTTACTTGCAGGCGAGTCTATTTATGCTATTCCTTACCTATGTTTAGTACTCACCCTTGCATATGTCTAGTGAGACGGGTTAGTCTTGCTGAGCCTTATGCTCACGTTTGCACTTTAATGATTTTTGCATGTATTAGATTCATTTCTGCTGTTCAGGTTGTACATGAGATCTTGAGGTATTGAGATAAATCAAATGTGAACCACGTCGCTGCTGAATGATCGTCATGTTGCTAGTGAGAACCGTCCTAGGGCATGGACGTCTTCTCTTATGCTTAGATAGGTGAGAATATAAGTATGTAGTTCTGCTGCGTGTGTACCCCTGTCGTATACTCTTTTGTAAACTCTTCTTATTATGAAATGAAAACTTTATATGTTTTGGTATCCTTTTCGTGTTTTCTGTTAGGTGCCGCATGGCACGGCACCACCCAACGAGATCCTCGGATGTGTGGACTCCGGTCACCACATACATGGTATCAGAGCTTCATTGGGAATTGCACGCTCGAAAAGAGCCTATTTTCGAAAACTCCGAAGTAGTTGAGTGAGGATTAGCTATATGCCCACTAAGGACTATTAATAGTATAAGATATAAAGGTGGTAAACTGACTTATATGTTATTAATTCTGTAACTATGCTCCGACATCAGGTAAGAGGTAAGGTACGCCACCGTAAGCAGATCAATTGCGGTAAGCTCACCATGCGAGAGGTAGCATGGAAGTTTTCTGTGGCTTGGCATGGAAAAGTTAATAGGAGTCTCTGAAACTTTCCATGTTTCGGAGAACCTATGACACGCGGTACCCCAACGTGCTTCAAAGTTAGTGGGAGCCCCCATCGGGTGGTGTATAACCCGATAGTATGCCTCTCTAGAATCATTCATATTCTATGGGAGCATGCGAAACACGTATGCCCGAGCATGTATAAGCCGGTTCGTACGGGAGTCTTTACTGTACAGACGTATTTACAGCTATGTACCTCGAGACATGACCTCACTCGAGGGCGACTCACACCAGAGTCGTATGCATTTACTATTGTATATTATTATGACTGCCTGTCGTGTTTCCCCGTGCCGCCCTTGAGGTGTGAAAGTGTGAAAGGGGATTGTTTGTCTTTTGCAGCATTGACTACAGTAGCAACCCGTGTAGCACACTTTTGCGAGTGAACGATATTAGGACCACCTATAAATGTATTCGGATATACCGGTTAAAAATTTTCTTTGGTGAGGCACGTAGTACCGTCAGTATCGACATGGATACTTGACCATCCCCAACGTCAGAATGGTTGCATTCCATTTTTGGAAGGTCCGACTACCAGTTGCTGGTAAGTTTTGGACATTGCAAGGTGGATATCACTCATAACTCATGAAGAATCAAGATTCTTTATTTCTGGCAGAAGTTCGCTCAACTTCGCCAGGTCGTAATCTTGGTTAGTTGAAAAATAACATAAGGATATGATATATTGATAGAAAGATCATCAAGTCCACTACAAAGTTTATTTTGGTCTTTAGGACTGAAAATGATCCTACCTTGGTGTAAACTGAACTCCACAAAAACTACTACAAATGTCTTACCCAATTACACAGTCTCGGTATTTTCACCATAACTTCTTGTATAAAAATCTTCTGCCCTATTGTGATACATATCTGGAGAGGTCAGAATCATCTCTACAACTTCGTAAATTGAAGTGTTTTCTAATTCGACACCGAACCAATCCAAATCCCAGGTTGAAACTGGTACACTGCAGGTTTGCTGGCAGAAAACCAGTCAACTCATCTGTCGACTTTAGACAGTCATATCTCCTAATATTAAAGCTTGACATAGTCATATGTCTGCATTTCTGGAAAGCATAGGAAGTCCTTTATCATCTCTCTATTCAACTCCTGGTCTGGATCTTTCATTACCAGAGTCCAATTCCAATTGTCGCAAACACTGTTCTGGCAGTCCAGGACAAGGAATCATTTGCGCAGAGTCGGAATTTGCGAGCTTTGACCTGTATAACGACTTTGTAAGCCTGAAACAAATCTATTTATGGAATATTAACATGATTTGGTACCATTTTTATTTTGTCATTACCTCAGGATATTGTTTTGATATACCTGTATAAACTGTGGACAAAACCCACATATACAGGGGAGGTTCTGTCAAAATTTCCAGAAAATTTAGTCAACTTCAGACCTGTATAACTTTTAATCCAGAGCTCACCTGTAGGTGTTCAAGTACAGTATGAAAATGTTATGAATTGCTATAAAACTTTGTTATTCAACCCAAATCCTATTCCTGCCATTTACTGGGAGCAAATTTTGAATTTATACAGGATGGTCTGCTGGAACAGAACTGAAGTTCCTATTCCAGATTTGAACTGTCTTGTAACCATGAATCAAGTTTCTATATCTTCCATTCCAGAATTGCTATGGGGGCAAAGTAATACATTCTGGGAAGTTTTTTGAGTTTACTATAAATTTGTAGTTGAACTCCACACTAAATTCCGCATTTAACTGTGAGAAATAATTACGTTTCTACAGACTGGTCTGATGGACCAGAAACTGGACGGCATACCAGTATGCGATATTATCAACTCAAATCGTTTTAGTTTCACCTTCTTATGTCACTCATCAGGTCTAGGGGTGATTACTCCACATGATTGACTAACATAAAGTGGAAGCACCATGTTAAGTGATTGGTGGACAGTATCACTTATTTGGGTCTAGTTCAAGGTTCTAATCTTTATTTACACCTTGCCTACTGCATTGTAACGTGATGCATATTACGGTCTTTATCATTACTCCAGTTGGTATTGCAACTTTGGATCTTAACCGTAATTCTCACTTTGTAGCATGGATCACACTCATTTTGAGGGTGAACCGGGTAATTCTACTCATGGTGGAGATGACTCGACTCTACACCAGTGCCATCATCAACCGGATTGTCAGAAGTCGTAGCAAGTATGGCCGAGTCGCTGCAGACATTGGTACAGCGGAGTGTACAACCTGAGGCTCGACCACTTGATCCACCTCAAGTCAAATATCTGGATTTCTTGGCAACTCAACCACCGGTTTTCACAGAAGCCTGGGAACCATTGGAGTCAGAGCATTGGCTCCGGGTGATTGAAGTCAAATTTGAGTTACTTCAGTGTGATGAGTATTAGAGGGTCTTATTTGCCGCTCAACAGCTTCACGGATCCGCAGGAGCTTGGTGGTCTGAATATCTCACCACTCTCTCTAACGGTCATCGTGTGACCTGGGCGGAGTTCGGTGATGCTTTTCATGCACGCCACATTTCTACCTGGATGATTAAAATCAAGTTGGAGGAGCTTGTGGAGTTGAAGCAAGGAGAAATGAGTGCTTATGAATAGTCCAAGGCGTTCAATCGTTTGGCTCAATATGCGCCTGAGTATGTGAAAATAGAGGCACTGAAGTGCAATTATTTCTTTCGAGGACCGAACGTCGAACTTCGAGCTCGACTGTTGTTATTCAATAATGGCAACTACAATGACTTGGTTGGTGCCGCTATTGTTCAGGAGGATGCAACTCTTTGCTATCAGGCAGATAAGAGGAAGAGGAAGGCATCACTAAAGATTATCAGTGATATTCCTCAGGAGGATCGAGCGGTATATTGCTTACCATCCGGTCGACAGCTTTGGTCGAGTGAGCAACCACAACAGGTTCGGTATCACTCCTATCCAGTGGAGACTTTAATTGCACCTCAACAAAGCGTGCAAGTGTGTCCTGATTCTCCACCGCAGCAGTATGATCTCACTCTTGCAGCCCAATCTCTGCAAGATGTGCATGTGGTCAGTCCACCCCAATTCAGTGGAAAGCAAAGAATGCATTTAACACGGGAACATCGCAAGGAGGAACATGACCGTGTCAAATTGCCCTTTTCCAAAAATTCTGATCAGCACCATAAATTTAAAAAGAAGGCCTCATCGAAGTCTGCCAGTGTTAATTTCGCTGCAATTGAGGACATTCCAGAAGGGGAGCCTGTTTTAGCAGGCATGTTTACTTTATATGATCAACCAGTAGTCGTTCTGTTTGACTCTGGAGCTACTCATAACTTTGTGAGCAAGTCTTTTGTGCTGAAACATCAAGTGCCAATTGTGACTGTCTCACATCCTTTTTGTGTCAGTTCACCTGGAGGCAAGATTTCAGCTAACGAGGTTATTTCTCGAGCACCTTTGTGCATGGGTGGAAGTATCTATCCGGTGAACCTCATCATTTTGGAAGGTCAGCAGATTGACCTCATCTTGGGAATGTCGTGGTTGACACATCATGGAGCTATCTTTGATATCAGTTCGCGGACTGTCCAACTGAATTCTAAATTCCATGGGAGCAACACTTTAAATCTTTTGAATACCGCACCAAGAGTCTCAGCGGTGCATCACACAAGTGCCAAGAAGCTTGAGTATATCCCCGTAGTGTGTGAATATCCAGACGTGTTTCCTGACGATCTCGCGGGCATGCCACCAGAACGAGACGTCGAGTTCAAGATTGAACTAGCGCCGGGAACCATGCCAATCTCAAGGAAACCGTATAGGATGGCGCCGAAGGAACATGCGGAATTGAAGGAGCAGCTGAATGACTTATTGAGCAATGGTTTTATTCGCCCAAGTTCATCACCTTGGGGTTGTTCCGCGTTGTTTGTGAAGAAGAAGGATGAGACTTTAAGGTTGTGTGTGGACTATCGTCCACTGAATGCGGTCACCATCAAGAACAAGTATCCATTACCACACATCTATATTTTATTCGATCATCTAGTGGGTGCTAAGGTATTCTCAAAGATGGACCTTCGTTCAGGTTATCATCAGATTAAGATTCGACGTGAGGACATTCCAAAAACCACATTTTCGACGAGGTATGGGCTATATGAGTATCTCGTCATGTCCTTTGGGTTGACCAATGCACCAGCTCACTTCATGTATCTCATGAATTCGGTGTTTATGCCGGAGTTGGACAAGTTTGTAGTGGTATTCATTGATGACATCTTGGTGTATTCTGAATCTAAAGAAGAACATGCTAAACACTTGCATATTGTGCTACAACGTTTAAGAGATCACCAACTGTATGCAAAGTTCAGCAAGTGTGAGTTTTGGATCTGCCAAGTGCCATTTCTTGGGCATATCATATCGGCTGATGGTATTGCCGTTGATCCAAGCAAAATTGTCCAAGTCCTGAAGTGGAAATTTCCCAAGTCGGTACATGAAGTTTGTAGTTTCCTTGGCTTGGCTGGCTATTATCGGAGGTTCATTCCGAGTTTCTCAAAGATAGCTAAACAAATGATAGAACTACTGAAGAAGGGAACATGATATGTATGGACTAAAGAATGTGAAGAAGCATTTCAAGCTTTGGTGAAACACCTCACAACCGCACCGGTGTTGGCTCAGCCGGATACAACTAAACCATTTGATGTCTATTGCGATGCATCTGGCATTGGTCTTGGTTGTGTACTCGTGCAAGAGAAAAGGGTGATCGCATATGGATCCCAGCAGCTTTAGAATCATGAACAACATTATCCGACTCATGATCTTGAGCTCGCTGCTGTGGTGCTCGCATTGAAGATGTGGAGACACTATCTATTAGGCAATCTAGTGCATCTCTACACTGATCACAAGAGTTTGAAGTACATTTTCACCCAGAAAGATTTGAATATGTGACAGCGAAGATGGTTGGAATTTATTAAAGACTATGAGATTGAGATCCACTACAACCCTAGCAAAGCAAATGTGGTTGCAGATGTGCTGAGCCGCAAGTCTCATTTCAATCATCTGTCGACCATTTCAATGGAAGAAGATGAGCCGAGTTTATACTTGATTCCGTATGGAGCACTCTACAATCTAGCCCTCATCCCTACCATCATGGAAGATATCATAGAGGGTCAGAAACAATACAAGGGAATGTCGCACATTCGACGAAGAGTGAAGAAGGGAGAGATGAAATGTTTTCGATGTGATGATCACGGTTCTATTTGGTTTAATGACTGTATAGTCGTACCCCATGACATGGAGATCCGAAAGAAGATCTTGGATGAAGCACACTTATCCATGTACTCTATTCATCCGGGTAGCAACAAGATGTACCAAGATCTGAAGAAGAAATTCAGGTGGTCACGGATGAAGCGAGAAATAGCAAAGTATGTATCCGAATGTGATACATGTCGGCGAGTGAAAGCCGACCATTTGAGGCAAGCCGAACAGTTACAACCTTTAAACATACGGGCATGGAAGTGGGAAGACATCAGCATGGATTTCATCGTTGGGTTACCTCTCACTTTCCGTAAACATGATTCGATTTGGGTGATAGCTGATCGGTTGACCAAATCAGCGCATTTTATCCCTGTCAACACCAACTATCGAGGCCCCAAGTATGCAGAGTTGTATATCACAAGGATCATGTGCCTACCTGGAGTACCCCGTACTATCATTTCAGATCGTGGAGCCTTATTTGTTGCTCGCTTTTGGGAGCAGCTCCACACATCATTGGGTACCAAGTTGATTCGAAGCTCTGCTTATCATCCACAGACTGATGGTCAGACAGCGCGAGTAAATCAAGTCCTTGAGGACATGCTATGAGCTTGTGCCATCCAAAATGGTAAAAATTGGGATGATCATCTACCGTTGGCGGAGTTTTCATATAACAATGGCTATCAAGCTAGTATCCAGATGGCGCCATATGAAGCTCTCTATGGCAGGAAATGCCGCACACCGTTGAATTGGCGTGAGTCTGGTGAAAGGGTGACATATGGTATTGATCTTGTCAATGAAGCAGAAGAACGAGTGCGAGTAATCCAAGCTAATCTCAAGGCTGCTCAATTTCGACAGAAGAGTTATGCAGACAAGCGACATCGACCTCTTCACTTCGACATTGGGGATCACGTTTACCTTCGTGTATCTCCAATGAAAGGGATTCATTGTTTTGGGGTGAAGGGAAAGCTAGCTCCACGATTCATCGGGCCGTTCGCTATCACTGAGAAATGCGGACCTGTGGCCTAGCGTCTGGAGTTACCGGCGTCTCTCTCTAGGATTCATAATGTATTCCACATCTCTCAGTTGAGGAAATGTCTGAAATCCCCAGCTGAAGTCCGCTCGGAAGATCTTGATGCTCTACAACCTGATCTCACTTATTCTGAGCATCCGGTCAAGATCATCGATGAGAAAACTTGTACCACAAGAAGCCGCACTTTGCACTTTTACAAATTCTTGTGGAATAACCATACCGCTGAAGAAGCAACTTAGGAAAGCGAGGATTTTCTTAGATCGAACTATCCGGACTTGTTAACGTCATATGTGCATTAGATCTTTTTCCTTTTATCCTTCCTGTTGTAATCTTGGGACGAGATTCTTGTAAGGGGGGAGGAATGTAAAATCCCACTTAATCCTAAATATGAAATTCAGTTGTCAGTTAAATTTAAATTTCATTGGGTTCAAGATATGGTCATGTACATAGACTTGAACCTATTCAATTCCTTTTTCTTCTCATGTTTTAAATGTTATTAACATGAGAAGCATACTTCACCGATAATCTTAAAATAATTCAAATATCATCTCTGCAATATTTTGGAATATTTGAATGGGGTTTGCTTGGGCAAATTAATTTTTAGTACCTCATATGCTCAAATAAACAAATAAGCATATAACTACTGTATACACATGCCCTGTCAAGAACATTCAAAACTGAGGCTATAAATCTTTCTATAGTCTTCTAAAAATTGCAAATAGGATCCTTGAAAAGTTTCATGACTTTTGGAGTCCATTTGATATTTTATTTGAGACGCTCAGCGAATTTGAATCAAGTTAAAATTCAAATTCAAAATCTGGTCAAATATACTTGAACATAGAGATTTAAACACACCATTGTGTTCATCACATTTTTCTTGACTTGGCCATGAAGTTTCATGATTTTTGGAGTTCATTTACTATTTCTAAATGAATTTCTAAAAAGGCAGTAGCTGTAAGACTGACTGGCGGGGCCCACCAGTCAGCAGAGCCACGTGCGACGCAAACCAGCGCGCGCTGCACGCGCCACCGCGACGGCGTGCATGTACAGCGCGACAGCGGTTGTCTACCGCCGTTTGAGCTCTATAAATAGCGCCCCTGGCTCCTCCTTATCACTCCACGGTCGACCTTATCGTCTTCCCTCGCACTGAGCCGAAGGTCTGCTCCATTTTCGCCCGCGCGCAGGATCCCGACCGCCGGTGCCGCACGCCCGTTGCCGGCCAGCCAAAGGCCTCTCGCGCCAAGCCTCCAACAGCTAGGTTGTTCCTCTCTCCCTCCTCTGTCCTCTGGATCAATCCTTTCGTTGCTTAGTTGACGGTTTGAACGATATTTTGAAGCTACACCAAAACTCGCCATCGTGTCCACCCCGCGCCGTCTCTGCTCCACGGTGGCAGACTGCTACACGCTGTTTCATGCTTTGACTCCAATAGCGAACTGGTGCGCCTGGTCACCCTATGCACAACGCTGAAAGCCACTCCTTGTTTACGTGAGTATCACACAAGTTAGCTAAGTTTTACTCTCGGCCGAAGCTTATGAACTTGCTCGTTTTTTCTTTCAATTCAAGTTCCACACCTGATCACTCTCCACAATTACTAGCAAATAGCTTCTACACTCCTTTGTGCACCTTCTCGAACTGGAATCACCCAAAATAATCGACCGTAACTCGGGAATCACAAGTTCTCCCCTCCGCCGTTAAGAAGTTGCCTCGGTCGTCGTCGATGATGGTTTTGCCGACCGTTACACGATGATATCACATTCCCATCACGTTCCTCGTCATTCCAGAAGAATTTCCCCGCCTTTTTCGAGATGTTTTAACCCCGAATCGACGGTTCCGACATGGCCGGAACCCTAGCTGTCACTGCCGCCGATGCGTCACTGATTCCGATCGTCGGCGAGCCTCCCCGACCCTACCATCGTGCTCAGCGCGTGAAATTAAGGTTGGGTGCCAAAATTTAGAAGCTGCGGTGGACGGGAACACAGATCCGACGAGGCTCGCCGGAGTGCGCCCCCGCGGGAGCCCCGCGCGCCGCCCGCGTCGGGAGGTGGAAGACGACGCGACGGGCCCCGCGTGTCAGCGTCTTGTAAACCGTCAGATCAGGTGTGGCCCGGGATCTGTTGAGGCTACGCGCTGTATCTCTGTGGTCCCCGTGTGGTGTGATTGCCATTGGTCCGTTTTAAAATAGTGGGACCCACGGTTTAATTAAAATTAGGATTTAAATGCAGATTTGACTCCAACTTAGAAAATCCTTAACTTTCTATAGACTGCTCCAAAAATCTTCAAACAAATTTTGTTTGAAAGCCCTTGATCTCTAGTTTCTGTTAGTACCAATTAAGTTTTGTGAAACTTACTTTTTAATCCTGTAGAAAACAATCTTTCCAAATACAAATACAATTTTTCCAAATGAACTGTCCACTGGAAAAATCCCCAAAATTCACATAAAATACATTCTCCTATTCTAGATAGCCAGAAAAAGCATGGGAGCCATTGCTCCTGTAAACCTCTGTATAATTCAATTACCTATTTCAGTCATTGAATTAATAGAGTTATTCAGTTGTTTTGTTATGTCCCAAATTAGAACTGGATGCTCCTTTAGTCATATACTAACTCCTGTAAAAATTTGAGATTTAATTGACTTAGTCTCCTTGTCCTAATTCAGTTGCCAACTGAATGTTAATTGAAAAACTAAAAATTCAGTTATAAAATAATTCCAGAAATTCTTGCCAACTTTAAAATTCAATATCTCTTCACAAAGGCTTAGAAATTTATGAAACCAATTTTGCTAAAACCAGAACATCATCTTCTATCATGATCATCAACTGGTAGCTATGTCAAAGCTACAGTTTCTTCTCTAAAATTCTTGGAAGTGTATTGCTTGCCATAATTTTAGAGACAACAAACTACTTTGATCGTCTCCTGTTCTTTGCAAGAGTATTCCTTGTAGTACCTAACATCTACCATAAAAATCCCAAGGCCAAAGAAAATCATTCATTCACTATAATGATAGTTAGAAGCTTAGGAACTATATCTACATTATAATTTACTAGCGTTCATATATACATGTCGTGTAGTGATCGATATTGACGAACGATGTTGCTTGGAGGAGAAGGACAGGGTGTCCACTTGAAGTCCTTGGAGGAGCCTTCAGAGAAGGACCCTTAACAATTGACATTTAATCGAGTCGCAAACTAAGGCAAGCCCCGGTTTGCATTTAAAAGCTTTACAGAGTTTTGCAGTATTTCTCACATTACGTCTTAAGTTTCATATGTGCATTACATATAGGGTGATTGATACTCCACTTGCATGACCACAAATCCCAGGGTTTGGTTGGGAACGAGTTACAGTTTGACCTGTAGTAACTGCTTTGCTAATGTATAGGAAATCCGGTAGAAGTCGAGTAGTTGGAATCTACTCGCGAGATGGGAATAACAGTTTACATGAGGGTGGAACATTAAAAATGGCTTATGAAATGAACACGAGACCGGGCAGGGGGAATAGGAGTCAACAAGATGGAGTCTCGGTCGCATAGCCCTGCCTGTGTCGCTTGATGACCGTGCCGTATGCGGCACCGTTGGGAAAGCTTGAACTGTACCGGTTGCATAGTGGTATATGGGCCCATTAAACTGATGTAACTCTAGACTGTAGTGTGTAGACTTCTCGGTTGTCCTTGAATGGAGATGCAAAGGCAGAAAGGTGTAAATCTCCTAGCGGAACGTTTTAACGTGTCCGTGTAGGCGACCTTTTGCTCGGGATGAAGAGGTTTGTCGACATTGGGGTCTTGGGTGAAAGGTGGCCACGTATGACGTGGGGAGGAGAGCACGTATGTGTCTCCCACGCAGGTCTGCGTGTCGTGCTGTCCGGGTGCGTCCTGATTGCAATCACGGTCCCTCGCGGTAATAGAGTACCACTTGTCCGTCGCTGTCGTGACGTAGTAAATACTAAAGAAGTCAGAAAAATATATTGTACTGAATTATAGTTGCTTTGCAACCTTCTATGACTTAGAGATAGAAAAACTAAAGTTTACAGTTTCCCCATACTTTAGCTGTAATAGCATTATGTGCTTTGAGCATGTCATATCATCGGCAAAGTGTTTCTTGTTTGATTGTGGAGTCTATGATGTGCCGTGCTCAAAGAATGTCATTTGCTACTTAAAACATGATTATAAGGATTTACTTGTAGGAGAGTCTTTTTATGCTATTCCTTACCTATGTTTAGTACTCACCCTTGCATATGTCTAGTGAGACGGGTTAGTCTTGCTGAGCCTTATGCTCACATTTGCGCTTTAACGATTTTTGCAGGTATTAGGTTCATATATGCTGTTCAGGTTGTACATGAGATCTCGAGGTATCGAGATAAATCTCATGTGAACCACGCCGCTGCTGAATGATCGTCATGTTGCTAGTGAGAAGCGTCCTAGGGCATGGACGTCTTCTCTTATGCTTAGATAGGTGAGAATATGAGTATGTAGTTCCTGTAAGACCTATGTGTGCTGAATACATTGGCTTTTCGTGAATACACTTGGCTTTGATGATAAAAGTTTTGAATGTCAGCAGAACACCTTTTTATCAAGGTCCGACTCTAGCTCTGAGCTACAGCAAGGTCCGACGGTAGGTCCAACTTGGTTTGGGTAGCTCCAGTTACGTTCGATGCTAGTTTTGTAAGATACGGCAGGAGCTTGGTTGTACTAGTTTTGGTAAGCTCCGGCGCTAGGTTCTACTAGCTTTTGTTAGCTCCGGCTCAAGGTCCGGGTTGCTCTAGCAAGGTCCGGAACTTGACCGCAGTGCTTCTGCTTTTCATTTGCAATGTTTCGTATTTGCTTTATATTGTTGGAAAGATTGCTTAGTATTCATTTGCTAAGTTTTTGGTGCATTTTGGTTGATATGGATGATATCGTGTTACTGTGGTTTTGCAACATGCTTATGTGAGGTTCTCACATAGGGAGTTGTGTTCGTAACTAACTTGAGTCAAGTCGAGGACTTGGGCTCGTATGTATTGGTTGTTTATTCATGTGCAGGTGTTGCTTGAGTTCAAGACATGGCTGGTAATGAGATCCATTGGACTAGTCTCAGGGAGGTGATGAGGTTCCAACAAACAAATTCAGGAGGAATTGTGGTTGAGCTGATCAGGAGGTTGCACAACATGATTGAATCAAGAACAATGCATGTGAAGGTATCGTGGACGTCGAAGGAAGATGTTTGCACGTATGCAAGGAGTGCATGGATGTGGCTACATCGTTCCGAGACGTGACGAAGAGATGTGGACGTAAAGAGTTGGTCAGAAAGGTCCAACCGACTAGGTTATGGACTCAGGCTGCGGCTAAGTCGGGTTTGACTCAAATATGGAAAGATTTGAATTGGTTATGATAGGATTTCGTGTGGGTCACGAATTTGAGTTGTTTAAGAATGTAGTATACGTTCCTATGGTGTTTGGAAGTCTTGAGATTGCTTCTATCTGCGTATAGAAGAATCCTAAGCAATTATGGAAAGTTACGATTCGTGAACAGAGTAGGATTAGGTTCCTGATCTGAGTTGAGTTGGCTTTCGAGCTGGTTATATAAGCAAGAGAGCTCAGAGCTCGTGTTGAACGACTTTGGGGGCTGTTCCTCTTGTGTTCTGTTGAATAAAATTCGTAGTTTGAAGGAAATTTTGTGCCTTGTTCGTCAGACTTGTTCCAGACAAATTTTACTCGTCGAGTTTCTGGACAGCAATACCTTTTGTCGGTGGTTTTATCATAACTCAAGTTTTACTGATCCAATTGACGTGATTCTCTTTGAGTTGTCTTCACAACTTGATTGTATATCATATGTCAAAATTTCACGGTCATTGGATTTGTGGTCTATGATCTACACGGGTTTATTTGCAGTGTTCCAGAACTGTTTTTTCTCGGGGAGGGCAGATTGACCATTGTTTGATCTTTCGATCATAACTTGAGTTTTTCTCTACGGATTTGAGTGATTCTTTTTGTGTTGTCTTCGTGACTTCATTCTATATGATATCTATCACTTTTGTCATGGTGAAACACGTTTAGATTAGTCTCACACACGATTTCTTTAACAGATCGTTTTTCTGCCGTAAGGGTTTGGGGTTTAATTGTTTCCGCTGAGTAAGATTTTTAAATCTACCATTCACCCCCCTCTGGTAGCTTTTCACGTGCTCTTCGATCCCACTGTTCCTCTGCGTGTGTACCCTGTTGTACACTCTTTTGTAAACTCTTCTTATTATGAAATGAAAACTTTTTATGTTTTGGTATCCTTTTCGTGTGTGCTGTTAGGTGCCGCATGACATGGCACCACCCAATGAGATCCTCGGATGTGTGGACTCCGGTCACCACACTCCAATGGTTCATCGGCCTCCATGAAGACCAGCGGGTGCATTGACATGAAATCCGAGTACGAACTCGGAGAAGGTTGTCGTGGACCCGCATCTGGTCGCCCTCCTTGACGGGACGAATGCCGGACTAGAGTCCGTAGTAACTCCGTTTGCTCGTAACGCGAGCCAAGCACTGCGGCGAGAACCTCTGCTAGACTCCTTGGAATTTTCGGAGGTGGTGGTGGAGGAACTCGTTGCTGCGGCGTTGCAGCTGTCTCCTGGGGTGGAGATTCGTCCTCACGACCACGACTGGATCCCCCCATTTCAGGTGTCGAGCGAGTACGCACCCTTTTGCATCCAAATGACTTAAAATCAGCACATGTTTTCTTTCCTTTATCCAGTTTATCATTCAGTAGCACAACTTTTTGATAAGGAAATAAGTGCATCACATTCACATATATTGATAAAGTACAAACTTTATACAAGATATATTATCTCATGACCAAGTTTACAGTAGTATACTTCAAAATGATGGACTCCCACTATGGAAATACATCTCTACCATACTTGGTTCCCATGAGATGTCATACACATCTTATCAGCTTAGACATACCCACTACTATTCTTAATATGACACAAACATGGTTACAATAGAAACACACGAGCAACTATTAAACTATATGTTGGCTCGTGATGGCTGAAGTGCTGCCACATCCCATTCCAATACGTCCAACTCGACGTACTCGAGTTCCTCGGGATCTTCTTCTTCTTCATTCAAAGTTGGTGCCATAGGTGCGGTTGTAGGAGCAAGAGTTGCTACCCCACCCACCATAGATGATGTCGCGGTAACTAAAGATTTCACATCAGCCTGCAGAAGAAACATCCTCAAGTCTTCCAGTTCCTTCTGTGCATTTTCGCAACTGGCCTTCCAATCCTGAGTTTCCCCTCTGGATTGATCCCTTTCTTGAGTCACCTCACTCAGCTGTTCATCCAACAGTTGCACCTCGAGTTGACTCGCTTCCAACGCGCTTTTTGCGTGTTGTGTTTTCATGCGAGCCTCAGATTGAGCTTGAACGGCCTAGTGCCACTGCTTCTCCCTTAAGATTAAACAGCGGTTTAGGGGAGCAACCGTGGCCCTAAGTGAGTCTTTGGAACCTTCAAAGTGATCCCCTCTAATCAAGGCCTGCTTCAGGTCACTCATCATTTTTCCCCGGCTAACATGCTGATCAAGGATCTCCTGACACGCTGATGCCGCATATGATGCTAAAATCATCTTGGGTACTTCTTCAGTATGCCCATATGCTGCAACCATCCGACTTGCCCACTCGTCGCCGGCTCTACCGTCGATCAGAAAGAGCTCGAATGGAGTGCCAGCCATAGCATGGTAATGAAGTTTGCAAAACCTCATGAGGGCCACACTTGCGGCATAACACCACGTGTCTTCCAATTGAATTCCTTGTACTTGGATGGAAAAAAGGGGCCCATCCAATATTTAATGGAGCAGCAGGCACATCTACATAAATGGTGCACCTCGTTACCCCTCCATCATCGATCTCCTTGCCCCAATAGTCCGATATTTCACGATAGCCGAACCATTGAAGCATTGCAAGCAACAAATCCGGAAAACCCTTCAGAAGCGTACACTTCATGAACACCCATCTGTTTGGTAAGTATACTATAGAATCAGACATCTGTGAAAAACATATTGGAACAATGAGAAGGTTTCCAACTCTCAACAGTTTAAGAAATTTTAAAACTGGAGTTGTAATCACAGTCTGTTCCAGCTGACCTTCCTGTATGAATTCAAAATTTTCATACCGGAAACGTCAGAAACAGGTGTTGGATTGAATACAAAAGTTGTAGTACACTTTACAACCTTTCCATATTGTACTCATACAGCTCCAGGTGAGCTAGGGAATAGAATCTATAAAGGTTTAAAGTAGACCCAAATTTTCTGGAAATTTTGACAGAACCTCCCCTGTATATGTGGTGATTTCCACAATTTATACAGGTATATCATGACAATATATTGAGGTAATGAGAAAATAAACATTGTATAACATCATGTTAACAATCCATTGGTAAAAGATTTCGGCCATGAAACATTTGTTACATAGGTATAGGGTGCTAATTCTAAACTAGGTGCCAACTGTTCAAGTTCTGATCTGCCAGAACCAAGTTTGCAATCATAGGAATTTAACACAGCTATACAAAGATTTAGGCCACGAGTACAACATGAAGTTGATTGAGAACTTGCTAAGATTTCCAGAAATGTACAAATATGACCATGTCACTATTCTGGATCAAAAGCTAAAGCTACCTAAACTTGACAGATGAACTGACTGTTGTTCAACAGCAGCCCTGCAGTTCACTGTTTTGAGCTCGAAATTTGAATTGCCTCCAACTTGAGTCAATAGAAACTTTAAATAACAAAAATGTAGATCTGCTTCTCCCCTTTGCAGATATATATCACAATAAGGCAGAAGACTTTTCTACAGTGAGTTATAGCAAAATTACTGAGACTGGTACAACGGTAGGGTTATCTGGAGTAGTTTAAGCGTACTCCAAATTTCAATAGATTATCTAGCTTCTCTGCCTTGATGGTCAACAGAAAAGTTGTAGATGACTTCGAGAGCTTTTCATCCATATATCCTAACCCTATGTTTATTTTAAACTATCCAAAATTACGACCTGGCGAATTGAGCAAACTTTGGCCAGAAATCAAGAATCTTGGTGCTACCCCATCATGAATCGAATTTTTATTTTTGCGGAGTCCAAACCTACTAGCACCTGATAGTCGGACTATACAAAATATAATGCATCCAATTTTGTCGTTGTTGGGGGTGTTCAAGTATCAAAGTTCACACCGACGGTACTACGTGCCTCACCAAAGAAAATTCTAACCGGTTATTTCCGGATACGTTTATAGGTGGTCCTAGTATCGTTCACTCGCAAATGTGTGCTACACGGGTTGCTACTGTAGTCAATGCTGCAAAAGACAAACAATCCCCTTTCACACCTTCACAACTCAAGGGCGGCACGGGGAAACACGACAGGCAGTCACAATAATACATATGAAAATAAATGCATACGACTCTGGTGTGAGTCGACCTCGAGCGAGGTCATGTCTCGAGGTACATGGCTGTAAATAAGTCTGTACAGCAAAGACTCCCGTACGAACCGGCTTATACACGCTCGGGCATACGTGTTTCGCATGCTCCCTTAGAATATGAATGATTCTAGAGAGGCATACTATCGGGTTATACACCACCCGACGGGGGCTCCCACTAACTTTGAAGCACACTGGAGTACCGAATGTTTCAGAGACTCCTATTAACATTTCCGTGCCAAGCCACGGAAAACTTCCATGCTACCTTTCGCATGGTGAGCTTACCGCAATTGATCCGCTTACGGTGGTGTATCTTACCACTTACCTGACGTTGGAGCGTCGTTATAGAATTAATAACATATAAGTTAGTTTACCACTTGTATATCTTATTCTAATAATACTCCTTATAAGGGCATATAGCTAATTCCTCACTCAAATCCTAATTTTTGAAAATATGTTCTTTTCAAGTACACTGTTCCCAATGATGCTCTGATACCATGTTTGTGGGGACTGAAATCCCGACCTCCAAGGATCTCATTGGGTGGTGTCGTGCGATGCGACACCCAACAGTATACAAGAATAGAACGAGAACAAATTTTCAATACCAAGTCTTTATTGACAAGCACAGCGGAAGTTTAGAAGTACTAACGGAAGGAAAGATAACTATACATCATAGCTACGCTCTCAGCACTAGCTATGCAAAAGCAAAGTCATCCATGTCCTGGATACTTCGCACTAGCAACACACAATTCACGGCGGTGTGCAGGGTTCCCACTCAGCTGTAAACCCTGGAGGGGGTGAAGCCTTGTCATTAAACCCGTCATCAGTCATATAATATGCAAAAACTCGTTAACTGCAAATGTGAGCATAAGGCTCAGCAAGACTAACCTGTCTCACTAGACACAAGGATGAGTACTAAACATAGGTAAGTAAAGCATAAGGACTCGCCTACAAGTGGATCCTTATAGTGATGTTTTATTTAGCACCTGACATTCCTCAGGCACGACACATCATAGACTCCACAATCAAACAAGAAACGCTTTGCCGATGATATGACGTGCACAAGGCACATAATACTATTACAGGTAAAGTGTTGGGAAACTGTAAACTTTTAATTGTACTATCTCTAAGCCAAACAAGGTTGTTCAAGCAATTTATAAACCAATATATCATATTCTCCTGACTTTTTAGTATTTACTATGTCACGGCGCAGTGAACAAGTGGTACTCTATTACCGCGAGGGACGGTGATTGCAATCAGGACATACCCGGAACAACACGACACATACGTACATTCGGAAATGCCAGCGAGTACTTTCAGCAGTACCTACATAACAATTCAGTACTATTCGTATATGGCCACCTTTTACTGAACACTCGAATGTCGAACTGGTTGATCCATCATGAGCAGGAGGTCACTACGTGAGGCGTACTCTGACGTGCCCACTAGCTGATTTACACCTTGCTGCCCTCATCCCATGCCTATAAAATGGAACGGAATGCCTCGATAAACCAGTATCAAGCTACATTAGTTACTGGAGCCCATTCCTCCAGTATGTCGCCGGTACAATTCAAGCTTGTCCAGCAGGACTGCACACGAAACGGTCCTGAATCGACACAAGCAGGGCTACGCACGTGAGACCACATCTCACTGCATCCTATTCACTGATCGGTCTCAATTTCATATTCATAAACCATTTTTCTTATTCTAGAATCTCGTGTGTGATGAAATTCCTATCTCGCGATTAGATTCCAACTACTCGACTTCTACTGAATTCCTATGAGCATAAGCATAGCAGGTGTCTACTCAATGCGCCATAGACCTACTCAAGACTCCATAGGATTTATGGGACATGCAAGTGGATGTCAAACACCTTAAACATAATGCACAATCATCTGAAGACATAAAGTGAAATAAAACTGCAAAACACTGTAAGGAACTTAAATGCAAACCGGGGCTTGCCTGAATGCGAGTCTGAGTCTATGTTAGTTTTTGGCAGCTGGACCTCCAAGGCTTCCAGCTGCTCCTCGACTTCAGCTACTACACGATATGCATATACTAGGTATAAATGATTTTGTGAATAATTAATATGCTTAAGGTGGGGTGAGTATATTAAGATAAAATAAGATTGTTATCTTAATTGATTTTGGGATTTTTATGGTGGATACTAGAGATTATATAGAAGACTCTTGCAAAGAATAGGACATGATAAAGGATGTTTGTTATTCTTAACAATTATGGTAAGCAATAAGCTTCTCTAAATTTTGGTTGAAATTTTTGGAGACGTATCATGGTTACCAAGGGTTGTCATGTAGAGGGGGTCTCACTGGTTCTTGGAAAATTTGTTTCACAATTTTCTGAGCTTCCTACAGGAAGAAACTGATTTTTAAAGTTTGGGTAAATTTCTGAAAGTTGATTTTTCCATTTTTCTAAATTTATAGCTACATAGAGATTTGGAACATGGATCAACCCAGTATTTGAAGTCCAAAGAGCATGAAACTTTTATTGGAGATCAAATGTATTAATTATAAGGTTTTGACCAAAATTGGGAATTTCTGATTAACAGAACTATAGGAATGAATTCTTTAAACATTTGGCTTATCTGAATTATGGAGAAATTTCTATGGCCTTTCATACAAATCTAAGTGCACCACTGTACAGTATTCTTCATGCTGGTTCTAACAAAATTTATTTGGGAATTTTTGGTTAATTGTACTGGAAGTTATGGATTTTTTAAGTTTGGATTAAATCTGGATTTATTCTCCTATTGGAAATTTCAAATAAAAGGGGCTGGTCCCACTTCATTTGAATGGGCCAATCGCATCTAGGCCACACCGGGGTCACGGAGTTCAACCGCGCAGCCGCACCCGATCCAAAGCCGCAGCTGATCCCGGGCGTCCGAATAGGCGCTGACAAGTGGGGCTCGGAGGCCTTCTTCTACCTCGCGACGCGACGGCGCTCCTCGCCGGAATTGCAGAGGTGCTTTGCCAGACTTAGGTGCGTCGACGTCCGTTCGGCCTTGCTATGACCGCTCAACCCTAAAATCGACCGCGCAAGCTGATGGTGGTGTCCAATCACGCTGGCGATGGCCGGAGACGGCGGCACGATGGTGACAGCAGAGCTAGGGTTTCAGTCTTCGTCGAAAATGCTTGGAAATGGCTTAATATCCTTGGGAAAAGCTCGTGAAGGTTCCTGGAAGCACCAGGAGTATGATTTGGCGGTCAGACTGGGGTGAAATCGTCGGCAAGGTTGAGTTCGACGGCGAAGTGCGGTTTTTCAACAGGCGGCCTTGAAAACATGAAATCTAAGATACTCGGTTGATAACTCTCAGGGTTTTTGGGCATGGAGCTTCCTTAGGACACAAAGAAACTATCTGCTAACCAGATTTAAGGAGGAGTGCAAGAATGAAATGAATTTAAGCGCAAAGCTTTGCTGTTCTATTGAGAGACCGATCGGTTCTCGAATAAGAACTCAAGTTATACTTCATGTCATAAGCTTAGATTCTGTGAGCATGAACCAGAGAGGATTGCGAACCTTTTTTCTTAAAGGATCGAGGCTGTAGATGGTCTGGAACTGGTGTCCGATGGCGACACAGTGAAGGTTTCTTGGCGGCTTCCTCGGTGGCGACTAGGAAACTTCAAAATATGCCAAGTAGAAGGTATGTCACGATCAATGACCAAATGGAATACATAGAGGAGTTCGTGACACGCCTTTTATCTACTTATAGCTCAGGAAGACACGGCTGCAATCATCGGCGAGAGCTCGGTCGAACAGGGGCGGCGAAAATGGTGTGAACCGGGATGGTGTCTAACGGCGACGGCCAAGGGGTATTTATAGGAACTGAGGGGAAAGGGGAGCGCGCCACGGCATCAAGCTGGCAAGCAGCTCCGTGGATGCATGCGCGTCGCGGTGTCGCGCGCTGCTGGCGTCGAACGGCGGGACGAGCTGGAGAGAGAGCACCCCCCCCCCCCCCCCCCCCCCCCCGTGGGTTTCACTCAAGTGCTTTGGCTGATAGTGGGTCCCACCTCCTCTTATCTACTTCCCTTCTTTGTAACTTCAATTCTCCTACCAAATTGTGTCAAAAAATTCTAGATTTTTGTGGGGAGGCTCAAATTAATATCTAGAATTTTATTCTGCAATTGGATTTCTAATTGGAGCAAGTTTCTTTTAGATTTCAAATTCAAATTTGAATTTGGATGGAATTCAATGGTGCCACTGATTTAAAAAGCAATTGAGTTCAAAAAATTGTGAAACCACGGGGATAAGTCAAGCAAGTTATGCTGATCATGAGTGTGTGTTCAAATCTTGATGTTCAATCTAGTTGAACAGAATTCAAAATTTGAACTCAAAACATGGTTTGAATTTGCTAAGTGTCTTAATTAAAATAGCAAATGGAGTTCAAAATTTATGAAACTTTGCAGGGAGTCCATTTGGAATATTAGAAAACCATAGAAAAATTTACGGCCTCTGAATTGAATGATTTTTGAGAGGGCCAAATATACAGTAGTATATATTTTTATATTAATTTGAATATCTATTTGGTAGTGCATATTAAATTGGCCTAGAAATCTTTCTTCAAATAATTCCAAACTTTGAAGAGAGGTCAGAAGAATTAAGCTAAGTTTATTGGTGAAGTTCATTCCTCATGTTAATAAATTTAAACTTGAGTAGAAGAAATGATTTGATGAGATCATGTTTATAAGCATGGCTATAATTAGTCTCCATTACGGTTAACAACCAATTTACAACTGATCCTCATATGAAGGAAAATGTGGGATTTTACACGCTCCATGTGACATTGCCGAACATCCGCCTTCCGGCCAGAGGCGAAGATCACTACGTAAGAAAGGCTCATACGAGACAGGCCCGAACGAAGAAGGGAGACGAACAAACTATGCGTCTCCGTCGTCGCGTCTCGCATTATGATGGCATCAGAGACGGGCTTCAAGGAGCGTTGCTGATCAAACTAGGTGCAAGAGACGCTCAAAAGAAGCGTGTCTATTTTCTTTGTGTCATAACAGATGACCTTTACGGGGTCATTGGAGACGCTGCTGGCGCGTGTCGCCCATCAGCGTACATGCATGATAGGTCCTTACAAAGCCCGTCGTAGATATTATGATTGATCCCAGACGTTCTATATTGTAGTGCGTTGCAGATTTTAACTTATGTGAGATAGGCTTTATGGAAGCTTGTCTCCTTTATGTTGGTTATCCGATACGCTCTCTGCTATAGCTCGTTGCGGATTGTTTACGAGCAGGGTTTGCTATTAGGAGCTAGTGAGGACTTTGCAGCCGTATTACCAGTGTCAGCAACATACTATTCATGAACGTATGCCAAAATGATCACATGTTAAATTATATTGACCAATCAAATATTATCAAAGTGTCAATCGAGGTTATCAAGTATACTAATTACACAACAAAGACTGTTCATCCTGATTACAATGTAACTAATTACACACATAATAACTGTTATCATCTAATCCTGTATACCATAATGAAAATTCTCCCGATCAATGACTTCATTAATGATGTGCCTTCAAAGCCTCTAATGCTCCGACTGAGACATCATCCTTAAATTCAATAAAATCACTGAAATCATAAAAAACATTATCAAATTGCAATCACATTTGCTTAACCAGTCACATAAGGTAGCAAATATCTGTTAGTGAATGGAGAACTTAGCTTACTTGTAGCACAGGCAGTTGGTGAGCATATGCAAAGCATCAGCAGAGAAATTGTTCTCATGGTAAATTCCACTAATGCATTTATAGCCTTATTCCAGCATAGGTACCTTGATTCCGTGTAGAAATCAAACTCACTGGGATGGCAAATGCTAGTGTCAACCATAGTTCCTGCAGTTTTAAGGGTTTGTGAATCAGAATTCATTATATACATTGATAGTCAAAACATATACATTACTTCTGCATTGCACATAAACAAGGAAGATGAATGTATACCGTAATGAAAATTCTCCCTTTGGATCAATGACTTCATTAACAATGAGCCTTCATTGGACATCCTCAAATTCAATAAAATCACTGGAATGCATGCTCTGAGGGTAGGGTCGAGGCGGCGGCATGCTCTGGGGACAGGGGACGCGGCGGCGTACTCTGGGATGAGCTGGCGGAGGCGCCGGAGTGGCGAGTCCTCAACTCTCTGATGATGGCAGTCCGGCGTGCTCCAGGAACAGAGAGAACATTTCCACTTATGTGAAGGTGGCGGCGTGCTCATACCGACTACCGAGGTCAGGGTCGAGGCGGCGGCGTACTCTGGGAATAGGGGACGAGGTGGCTTGCTCCAGCATGCTCAACTCTCTAATGACGAAGGTCAGGGTTCACGGCGAGGTAGGGGTCGACGGAGGCAGCACAACAATGACAAAGAGCCAGTTGAGAAAGAGGGACGGCAGCAGCGTGCTCAGGAGCAGCGGTTTGTAGGTCGAGAGAGCGTGCAAGAGCAAAATATTTTCACCAAAGTGTTGGGAGAGAGGGCGAAAATTTTCGTCCGAGCGTGCGGGAGAGCTAAAAAATTGGTCAAAAATTGGAGACAGACGTATATAATGCACGTCTCGTGTTAGCTCTTCTGACACGGGGGTCAAGAATTGAAGACGGGCATATATAATGCCCGTCTCGCACTATTTTGTCGGTAGAACGGGCATCCAATATGCGAAAGATGTGCAACGATGTGCTGAAGCAAGGAACATCTTTCGCATACTGGATGTTGGCCAATTGCAACTATGTGCAATGCCTTATATGATCGTTGCAACGCGCTTAGCTTTCCATGGTGGGACAAAATATCTTCGGCATAAACCGGAGATGGGCCAATGGAAGGCGCGTCTGGAATTAATTTTTGGTCGAACGGGCATGTCGTATGTGAAAGATGCGCCACGGTGTGCTTGAGCCATTGGCATCCAGGCTTGTCCAACTGGAAACTTTGCGCAATGCCTTATGTAGTCATTGCAAAGTGCTCAGCTTTACGAGGTGGGACAAAAGATTTTCGGAACAAATCGGTGACGGGTCCTTGTAAGGCTCGTCTACCTTGCCGGATCTCAAGTATCTGATACACTCCCTTTTAATGTTTGTATCTCATGCACTCTTCACATTGCCACTCGCACAACATCGTGAACCATTACAGGGATAAATAAATGCAATGACATTACAATTCACGGATTAATTGGTATTCAGGGATAAACAAACACAATGACATTGCAATTCAGAGATAATTTGCAACTCAATGAATTTCATAGTTCATACATTGTGTGCCCTCTAAACTAATTTCGAATCTAAACTTATTCCTAAAGCTCCCATCAATCAATCCAAACTGTACCATCCAGCTTGCTCCTGAACACGTCTCATATATTGCCCTGGATACTGAAAATATTGACATTCTTTAAATTAACAAATGTCGAAGGAGGAATGAATAACCTACTTTGGTCACTAACACAAAGTATCTAACCTTGATAAGTAGATTATAGCAATCATTTCCAACATCGTTGCACATTTGGCTGATGCAGCAAACGCTGAACTTCAAGTAGTATAGTTTTGATTATAAAACAAGTGCACCACCATACGAAATATCAATTTAAGCAACATAAGAAACCAGTTCAAATAAATTTGGCAACAATTACTAGTTACATGGGCAAAATAGGTCTATCTTACAGTCTCTTGATCAAGAATCCCAATGCAGAGTGCTCCTGAGCGATGGTCATTTGGGTGGAAGAAACCACTTGGAACGGTGCATCTTGGAGGCACCAATGGATAGTCCTTAGAGAAGGAGATTGTCAGGGGGTAGTAACCACCTTCCCAGTCAGTCTACAATGGAAAATTATTAATAGGAGCACGATGATTAAACTCATATTGTGCTTGTTCTTCATGATTTACCCCTTCTCTACCGTGGATGATGTAGTGCCACTTCAATAAATCTCCCGATTCAGGCTTCGCAGAGAAACCCTACGCAGACGAAAAAACAAAACTAAAGTTAAGTTCATCAGTCCATTGTAGATCTACATATATACAACTATGTGACCGATGTGCCATATGTACATACATGGGAATGATTCTTGCGCCACGCCAAGTGCTCCTCCTTCAGTCGGCTACGCGCCAAGCCGATACCAGCCATGAACAGTGATGACGAAGGGGAGGACGGCGACAACAACAACGACGTGGATGGCGACGATGACGATGATGAGGACAGCGACAACGATGACAAAGGCGATGGCGAATGGAGGATGCGGTCACACTGAAGTTGCTCAATTACTAAAGGACCGTTGGTCAATTAGTAATAAAGGAGCACCAAAGCGAAGAAGAGACGAGGGAGATAAATGTGCGACGCGCGTTAAGTTAAATAGCGTCTTCCATTGTCAAAGATACGAAAAGACAAGGGAGATAAATGCGAGACGCGCTATAACAAAGAGAGACGAGCGCTAATCTAAAGCGCGTCTTCCATAGTCGAAAGAGAGACGCATGGCACGAGGTCTGCGGAGAACATAATTTCGACGGTGTCGTGCAGAGATGCGTGCGATGTCCGTGCAAGACCTTTCGTTTCCTCGAGGTGGTATCGATGCATCCCATCATTCCATCAATGCTTAGGAAACCAACTGCTCCGTCGACGACTCCGCGCAGACCTTATTTAAGACGCATCATTACCAGTTAGTTCTCCACAAGTGTGTCGCTCACTTTGAATCCTCTTCTTTTCTTCATCTTCTCTGCCCTAACGACCAACCACCACCATGGCCGACATTCAGCTCACAACGATGGCCCAGTTTCTTGGCCCTGAGGGCCGTAGAAACCTGGTGGATGCGACGTAGAGCTACCTCGTTCCCGGGGTTGCATCGCTGGTGCAGCCGGTGTAGCCAGCCCAAGATCCTATTGCACCGGCGCTGGATTCACCGCCGGAGGAGGAGGAGGAGGAGGAGGAGTAGTAGGATTTAGTTTTTCTTTGTTGTTTTTAGTTGCTTCTATTTTGTAAATATTGTTAATGAATGAAATCTATCTTTGTACATCTATGCGATTGAATATTATCTTGTGTGTTCTTCAACTGTGTGACTGAATGAATGTGTAGTGTGTTCATCGTGTTCCTCAAGTATCATAAGGAAGGATTTGATTATATTTGGGAAAAGAGAATGATTTAGTTATCAAGTGAGATGTGTGATATTAACAGTGAACCGAAGCAAAATGGAGAAAATCACGAATCTAAATGTGACTGTGGAAGCAGAGACACACTTTCCGTTACAGAATGTCTCTCTTTTTGCAGAGGAGAGGGAGACTTCGGTCATAGGAGACGTGCTTCACAGCGAAGCTCGTCTCAATTTTGCGTGACAGCACAAACCTTATATAAGGTGCCATCTGTCCCTCCTCTTCGCTTCGTTCTGCTCGGAATTGTGTTTGGTTATGTATTTGTTATCTGCGATCAATCGTGTGAATGATTGAATGTGTTATCAGTGTTCCTCTGTGTGATAAATATTTTGTGTGTTCAACTGTGAATGAATGTGGTCATCGTTGTAGAGTCGTGTTCATGTATGTCTATAAGCGAAGACAAAGGAGACGGGCTTTCAGTAAAGAACGTCTCATTTCACTCGCTTATAGGAGATGCACTGTGTCAGAAGTGCATCTCCCTTTGTCCAGAGAGTAGGCCCGTCTCGGATCCATACTTAACTGAGATGGGATGTAATGTAACGCATCTTCTGGAATGTTCAACCGAGCCATATCTGATCCTCGCTGATGTGGGCTCGTCTCGCTTAAGCTTATGAGAGACGACCTCCATTGAGTGTGTCACCCATCTTTGTCTCCTATTTGGGTTTCTTACATAGTGGATAGCCTTGAAACACTTGAAGAAGCCACTGCCGGATTGTGATGGAGGAGGAGGTGGAGGTGGCAAAGGCATGAAGTGAGAGGATGGGGCACGAGGATCCGCGTTCTTCATTCGAGGTGCAGCTGGATCCGGAGGAGGAATCTGAGGACGAAGTCTTCTATGAATAATGTCCTTCTTGAAATTCAGCCCTGACACCTTCTCGATCATGAACATAATGTATGGAGCATAGCCACAAGATCTGTTGGGTGTGTGAGAGATGTTGAAGATGTCATCGAAGATATAGTTCACAATGTTGAAACCAACATCTCCATCAATGAGCACCATTAAGTGTCTCAAATACATGTCGGAATAGGTATGTATATTTCAAATGAAAATTTAGGACCTAATCTCAAGCGGATTGCACAACATTACTATTGACAAGAAGGTATAAAATGAAATGAGCTTGCACAAATGAAATGCACCTAGAGTCTGTACGTATAAAATGTTTCTCATTAAGGTTTGAATGATAGGGGAATACAACGACACACTTAAAGTATAGGACCATGTTAAGTGTGCTATTCATCTTGTAATGACCCAGGAAAGGTAAAGACACACCTAAAGTACAAGACCAAGTTATGTGTGCTTTTGACCTAAGACCCTCCCGACTCTGTTCATAGACTCTAAGAGATACCACTTATACAAATATAGACTCACCTCCATGAACTAGGTGTAGAACTTACGAAGGTGCTCAATATTCTAGGGGATGGGAAGTGGTATCCCATCCTCTGTTACCAAGCAGACTCATCCGGGGCGGGAAACTTTGATAACCTGGAAAGGACCCTCCCAGCTGGGGGAGAGTTTGTTCATCCATTCTCGAGTTAGTATTCTCCACAGCACCAGATCACATTCTTCTAGCTGTTGGTTGCGCACATGCCTTTGTTACTAGCACTGGAGCGCCTGGCGGTATTGCGTGTTCCGGACAGTTGCTTGGCACCTTGCCTCATCGACGAAGTTTAGGTCTCCACGTTAGATCTGGTCCTGCGTGGTTTTGTTGAAGGTCCGCACATGGAGGGAACCCATGGTGATCTTAGGAGGAAGGACAGGTTCAACTCCATACACCAAGAAGAAAGGTTTCTCTCCTATGGCCCCTCTCAGTGTAGTCCGGCTCTCCTACAATGCAGACAAAAGCTCTTCTATCAAGTTAGCGCCATGTTTCTTCAAGCGCTCATAAGTGTGTGTCTTGAGTCCCTTGAGTACTTCTGTGTTTGCTCTCTCAGCTTGGCCATTGCTTTTCGGATGAGCTACAGACGTGTAGTTGACTTATATGCCGAGGTTTTGCTGTACTCCTGGAATGGTGCACTTGTGAATTGTGTTCCATTGTCAATGATGACTCTGTTTGGAACTCCAAATCAGCAGACAATGGACTTCAAGAATTTGATGGATGATTGCTTGTTGATATTCACAACTGTAGTTGCTTCCAGCCACTTTGTGAACATGTCGATGGCAACATATAACCGATAACCTCGGACGGCTTTTGGAAAAGGTCCCAAAATGTCCATCCCCACACAGTGAATGGCCACGTGGGAGGAATCATCTGCAGTGACTACGCTGGTGTGCAAATCTGCTTTGCATGGAACTAGCATGCTTCACACTTCTTGACCAGCTCGACTGCATCATGGAGTGTCGTAGGCCAATTAAAACCATGCTGAAAGGCCTTACCGACCAACGTGCAGGATCCGGAAGCTCAAGTCTGCCAACGTGACAGGGTGCTACATCGTTAGACATCCCCTTCTACCAACATGTATATTTTAGCCAATTTGATAATTCGCTCAGCGGATACACCATCTTTAGGAAGGATATTGTCTTTCAACTAGTCCCAGACCTCCAAGATCCATGCATCTGGACTGACTTGAGCTTCCGGATCCTGCGCGCAAGGTTGCTCGGAGCCTCCTGTAGCGCCTACGATCCTTGGTGGGCACCATGGTAACAGGACTACTGGGACCGCGAGTTTTGGGGTGCTGGTCTCGCCCTCATCACTCAGTTCAGCAGGCTGAACGACAGGTGCTGGTAATCTCCTGACAAAATCTCCGTCGGGAGCTTGAGCCCCGATTGAAGCCTTCGTTGAGAGGTTGTCAGCTTCAGCGTTGATGAGATGCAATATATGGCAGAGATCGAGGACGTAGAAGTCCTCCTGCATCCTCTGGACTTCAAATAAATATGCAGCAAGTTGAGGGTTTTTGCAACTGATTTCACTGTTGACTTGCTCGATGATGAGTTGCCAGTCACCCTTCACCAAGAGCTGTCGGACGGCATATGATAGCGCCACCTTGAGTTCGAAGATGAGAGATTCATATTCCACCACGTTATTAGTTGCCTTGAAGTCGAGGCGTACCATGTACTTGACCTTCTCCCTGGTCAGAGCGAGGAGAAGGATTCTAGCTCCAGCCACCTGCTTCTACATGGAGCCGTCAAAGTAGAGAGTCCAGTGAGGCTCAATGAAGACCGAGACATTAGCTTTCGGCTTCTGCTCATCAAGGCCCCTGGAGTTGATGAAGAAGGTGCCCACTCTACCACAAAGTTAGCTAGCGCCTGAGTTTTTATCGCATGTCGGGGCAAGAATTGGAGTTTGAATTCTGCCAACTTCGCTGTCCACTTGGCAATATTTCTCGTAGAATTGGTATTATGTAAAATAGCTCGTGGTGGATAAGAAGTTACCACTGAAATCTTGTGGTCTTGGATGTAGTAACGAAGCTTCCTTCAGGTAATAAGCACTGCGTACAGCAGCTTATGAACCTCAATGTACCAGTCTTTGCATCATGAAGTACTTCGCTGATGAAGTACACTGGCCGTTGGACAGTTTGGACCCTCTCAGATGGGTTTGAAGCTTCTTCTTCTTTATCAACCCGGACCCTCCCGGAGGGGTCCGAACCTTCTCCTTCCTTATAAGGTACTCCCTCCTTAGTTGCAGCAATGTAAAGCAGAAGGGGCTCACCAGGCTCCGGAGCTACCATGATTGGCAGTGTGGTGAGGAGTTTCTTAAGCTCTTGGAAAGCCTTCTCTACTTTTTTAGACCAATGGAATGGTCCAGACTTCCTCAATAGCTTGAAAAAGGGTAATGCCCACTCTGCTAGCCTTGAGATTAATCGACTGAGCGAAGCTAGACACCCAATAAGCTTCTGGACGTCCTTGATACAGTCTGCAAGCCGCATCTCTTCAATGGCTTTAATTTTTGCCTGATTTGCTTCAATTCCTTGGTGAGTCACCAGGAAACCAAGGAGCTTTCCGGAGCTAACACCGAAGACACAATTTTCCGAGTTGAGCTCCATGCACGTCAGGCGCAGCTTGTCAAAGACAGCTTTAAGATTGTCCAGGAGTGAGTCCTGGTTCTTCACCTTGACGATGATGTCATGGACGTAGACTTCCAACAAGCCCCTAATCAGCTCCCCAAAGGTTTTATGCATGGCTTGCACAAAAGTTGAGGCAGCATTTTTAAGACAAAAAGGCATGGCGGTGTAACAGTACAACCTATCTACTGTAATGAAGGCAGTATGCTTTTCATCTTCCTTAGACATTGGAATTTGATGATATCCAAAATATGCATTTAATAAACACGGTAACTCACACCCGGAGGTAGAATCCACTATCTGATCTATTCTAGACAGTGGAAATGGGTCTTTTGGGCGTGACTTATTTAATGTAGTGTAGTCGATGCACATACAAAGCTTCCCATTGGCCTTTAGTACAACAAATTGGTTTGCCAGCCACCATGGATGGTGAACCTCACGGATGAACCCATCGTCGAGTAGTTTCTTCATTTCTTGTCTGATGAAGTTCTGCCGCTCAACAGATTGCTTCTGGGCTTCTATTGTATGGCACATGTGTCCGGGTAGATCTTCAGACATTGCTCGATCACCTCCCTAGGAATCCCAAGCATTTGTGACGGTTGCCATGCAAAAACATTGACATTCGACGGAGGAAAGTGACGAGCACAAGTTCCTATTTGTCGGTCAGACCTCCCGATATACAAGTGGTCTGAGTGACAACAGACCCAATTTGGACGACTTTGACAGGAATGTCGGTGTCACCTCTTGGTTGCACATGAGGCGCAGAAGATGAGTTGCGCTGACATGAGTTCGGTGGTTGTTGAGCTCCTTGCTCCTTGTTCCTTGCTGGACCCTTCTTGTTGCACTTTAGCAAGCACATGATGTTCTTCCAGTGCAGTGACCCCAACAATGTTGTCCCCTCAGATCCAAAGGATGCCTGAAGGAGTCAGCATCTTCAACACGAGGTAGCCATAGTGGACCACAGCCATGAACGTATATAGGGATGGCCTGCCTAGGATCGCATTGAAGGGTAGGTTGATGTGAGCCACATCAAGCACCAGCTTCTTGGACCTGTAGTTGTCCCGTGTCCCGAAGGTCACAGGTAGAGTAACCAATCAAAGAGGTGTTATAGCTCCCGGACCCACTCCGGAGAATGGGCATGAGGGCCTAAGGTCCGAGAGGTTGAACTGGAGCTTCACAAAAGCTGCGAAGCTGAGGAGGTTGAGCGCCGCACCTCCATCCACCGGGACATGGTAGAGCTGGATCTTGTTGATAGTCGTAGAGACCATCATGGGTAATTATCCAGTTCCTACCATGTTCATCGGACAATTCGAAGCATCAAAGTTGATGGAAGTATACATCCACTTCAGATGTGGTTCCCCTTTACGGTAGGTGCAGTCGTAGCCATATATCGACGCATAGTCTTCAGGATGCGCCGGGAGGTGATGTCCCAGAACCCTCCATACATCATATGGAGAGTCTTCCGATGCTCTTTGTTAGAGATGTCAAAGTCATCGTCGATGGTGTTGTTGAACGCCTTTAATGCCTTCTTGGTGCTCTTGGAAGCCTAGCTCCTAATAGGACGGAGCTTCATCGACTTTTTGCTTCCCTTCCCGTTGAAAAAAAGGGGTCTCATCTTGACGCTTGCTGTTGCGTTTAGCAAGCCTCTTGACCTCGCGATAGTCTTCATGATTCTGGGTTGTTGATTTGTGGATAGTACACCACATCTTTTCATCGTCGCCATCCTCAGACGAAGGTCGAGGTCGTTTGTCGGGCCGTGACCTCCAGCCACCCGAAGCTGGGGCGGCGACAACAGTAGGTGTGTCATCAAGTGAATTCTTCTTGTCACTTGACTTCTTCATCTTCTTTTTTCCACTGCTGGAGGCAGTAGCTTTAGCTTTCGACGATTGCCTGGCCTCCGTAGCTGGTTTGGAGTGCATCTCACGGCCCTCCTGGCACATTTGTCTGCAAGGCTTAAGAGCTTTGTTATACTGCTGACATTCTTGGTTGCCAGCTTCTCCAACATCTTCTTATCTCGAACCCCCTATCAAAATATGGTGACGACAAAAGCGTTGGAGATAGAAGGGATGCTGTTCTATACCTAGAATCGTTGTATGAAACATCGCAGTGACTCCCCGACTTCTGTTTTATGGTGAAGAGGTTCAGCTCGGTGCCAGGCCGGGTGTTGGAGCTCCCGAAGTTTGCAGTGAACTGGCCACAGAGTTCTGCCCAACTGTTGATAGAGTTGAGCGGTAAGCTCATGAACCAGGACCTTGCAGTCCCAGTTAAGGTCACAAGGAAATAGTTGGCCATGACAGCCTCATTGCCTCCAGCCGTGAGGATGGCGGTGGGGTAGATCTAAAGAAATTCAACGGGGTTGATTGTCCTATCGTATTTCCTCGGCAAATGAGGCTGGAACTTGGGTGGCCACTCGACCATGCAGATTTGCATGGCATGGTTTGAACAGTCGCACCCAACTCCCAGAGGAGAATGGTTTTCTAGAGCAATTCGCCTCTCACAAGCTCGCTCGATGTTGACGTGGCTGTCTTGTCGCATGTAGCGGCGATCGAGCTTCGACTGGAGATCCTGAGTCCAGAGCCTTGTCAATGTGTGAGTACGGCGAGCCCCAGAGGGCAGTGACGTCACTTGCTGGGAGGGCACACGTCTCTTGGGCTATGACGCCTGAGGACCAAGTCTACCAGACAAGGTCCTGTTCTGTGAAGGTGACTATCCTGCATGGGGCGGACCTTGGTTGCTGATCGCATTGGCTGCAGGTGCAAACAGATGCTCAACGTCAGCGCACCATTGTTCTAGCATGGCAGGAGGAGCTTCTGGTGCTTGTGGACGCTGGAGGAGAGTCTGCGCCACGTTCAGCGCGTTCTCAGGGTTGTTTATCAATGCTGAGACCGACGCGAATACACCCTCTTGCTGAGATGGTGGTGGTGGTGGAGGAATGACACCTGTCGGAACTACAACATTGGCCGGCTGCTGCACGTTGGAGGGATTTCCTCCAGTAGGCTGCAACCCTATTTGTTGGATGAAGCAGCGGCGGAGTTCACCATCTTGAAAGCTTGAAAGGCTCCCTACCTGGCGCGCCAAATGTGGAAGTGTGGACTAGGACACTTCCCCTGGTACTACTAAGAAGTAGTCCCCGGAGGTTCGTATTCGGTTGGGGCACGAATCATGATGTGGACAAGAGGTGAACACCGAGAGTTTTACGTGGTTCGGGCCACCTCAGCATAATACCATACTCCACAGGGGTTTGTGTATTGTATGAATGTCTCTAGGCTTGTGTGCATATGAGATTGGTCGTCCTTCTACCGTGCAGCGCAACCCTTTTTATGCTAAGGACTAACTGTTATAGTATGCGCCTAGCCTAACAAGTGGCCCCAGCTGTAATAAACTACCCTATATACGATCTACAGTGTTATGGGTGGTTAATAGTGTAATAACCTTCCTTTATGATAGCGTTAACAGCCTTGATATTTCTCTGATCATGCCTCATTAATATGGCATGAATGATGCGTTAACGAGGTCTTGTAATGGCCAATTGATGGCTCTTAAATGTCCGTGCCATTAGAGATTCCGCTGTCTTCCCATTGCCAACGTAGGTTCGGGTGTTGACACATGGAAGCTCCAGAGCTTCCCCCTACTGGGGGATAGGTCCGGTACCATTGGACATGTGGCAGTGTCGGAGCTTCCCTGAGGAGGGAGACAGGTCTGGCCCAGGACATGTGGCGGCACCAGAGCTACGCAAACAAGGGAGGCAGGTTTGGCTCTTCAGGACACGTGGCTAAACCGGAGACAACTTACGGTGGGAGGTAGATCTGGTTTCGCGGGATGCATATCCCCTTTGGACGTCCGTCACTTTGACATAGGAACACTTCGGCTTTGCTTGCGGTATCAGGAGCTACCCGGTACGTAGGGTACCGATGGTGTGCGAAACTTATCTAAACGTGTTCAACCATGACAAATGTGGTATATATTAGAGACAATCAAGTCACGAATACAAGACAACAAGAATCAGGAAAAACCGTCGAGAAAAACTCATGTTATGATCAATAGATCTAACAAAGGTCAATCTGTTATACCCAGTAAAAACCAGATCTGCAACACTTCAAAGAAACTCGTGTACATCAGCAACCACAAATCCAATGACCGTAAAAATTTTCACAGATGATATATAATCAAGTTTTGAAGAGAACCCAAAAATAATCACGTTAATTGGATCTGTAAAACTTGAGGTATAACAAAAACACTAACGCAACGAAGTGCCGTGTAGAAACTTGACGAGAAAAACTTGTCTAAAACAAGTCGGGCAAACAAGGCACAAAAGGTCCTCTAAAATTACGATCTTTATTCAAAAGAACACAAGAGGAACAGCCCAAAGTCGTCTCACCATGACCTCTGGCCTCCCTTGCTTTTATAACCAGCCCTAAAATCAACCCAATCCGAACTAGGACTCTAATTCTACTCGGTTTCAACCAAAACTTTCCACAACTGCTCAAGACTCTTTTATACGTAGATAGAAGCGATCTTAAGACTTCCAAACAGCTTAGGAACATACCAAACATTCCTAAAACAACTCAACTTCATGCTCACCATGAAATCTAACAAAAAAACTCAATACATTCCATAAATGAACCATAACCACCTCGGCCGCAGCTTGAGGCATAATCCTGCTGGTTGGACCTTGAAACAATGTTGCTACGTCCATGCACCCCTTGCACACAAGTAAACACCTTCCAACAATGTTCACGATACCTTCATATGCACTGTTCTTCACCCAAACATGTTGCATGTCCTCCCGATCAACTCAACCACAATTCCTCCCGAACTTGGTTGTTGAACCTCATCTTCTCTCTAATACTAGTTCAATGGATCCTGTCACCAGCCATGTCTTGACCTCAAGAAACACCTACACATGAACAAACAACCAATTCTTCCAAGAACAAGTCCTCGACTTGACTCTCATTAATTCAAAAAATACAACACCTTACGTGAGCATCTCACATAAGCATGTTGCAAACATAGCAAGATAATGTCCACCATGATCAAAAACTTAGTCCAAAATACTAAGAAAATTTTCCCAGAAGTGTAAAGCAGGTTTGAAATATTGCAAATAAAAAACATAGCATCCACATGATTATTTCAGCACATAGAAAGTTCGGACAGTCCAAAACAGCCGCTATGCATTATACATGAAAAGTTTAGACATTCTGAAATGGAAAACACGTGTAGCTCACATGCAGCAGAAGTTCGGATAGTGCAAAGTGTGTTTATCAAGTATATTCAAAACTTTTCATGTAAAACCTGCACGTTTAACATAATTGCCAATGTATTCAGCATAGAGGTCTCACATCCTCACACCCTGGAAGAAGCCCACGGCACACTGGTTCCATGAGGATTCGCGCGTATGGGTAGATTGCATGCACACTGCCGAGCACGAACACCACAACCCACCGCCGGCAGCCGTCGGCACCTCCCCGTTATGTCCTGCTGCACATCCACGTTTCCCTCAACCCTAGTTCTGTGTAGGTGTGATTATTCCTTCCATTCCCTATGCACACACCAGATTTCGTCGAAGCTCCGGCGTGCCTGCCGCCACGCCTCATCGCCGACATCCGTTGGCCATGCTAAGGCTAGGCCAAGCACTCTGCCATGCTCACTGCACTCGGGAACACTCGCCTAACACACTTTTCCACTGATAACATGCGCACACGACTAGTCAACGACGCGCCATCGTGCGCGGCCGCCACTACTCGCCACTGGCAGCCGTTGGCCATGCCACGACCCGGGCCGACACGACAAACAACTTCCCCGCACTCGTGGGCATGCACCCAGCATCCCAGCTTAGTGAGCGGCACGAGGAGTACCAAGCTGAGTTGTCGTCGCCACAATCCTGAATGCCACCGCCTCTAACCACTGATGTGCGCCGCCGCCGGCTGCTTAAGGCGTGCCCCAAGCTTAAACAAGCTCTCCGTTCGCTCGCACGCTCCACTGCGCACTCGCTAGACTCGGCGAGCCGGCTCCAGTATGACATTTGCAGGCCCTCAGTCGCCTCCCTGCCGCTCCTCCATTCTGGTTGTGGCGCCATCGTGGTGCACACGTGGTGCAGACGTGATGGCCAACAGGGCGCCACATATGCATGGTATGGCATCCGAGCCCATGACTCCGCCCGTGGACTTGGTCCACATAAACCACATGGGCGTACTGAGCTGACCATCGGGACCTGCTCAACCACTCTGCTTAGGACAATAAGATAATGTACCTAGCCAGTAGTGACTCCACAAGTCGGCCACTGCCCGGTTACAGGAAATTGCTAGAGCCACACACCTACTGCACATAGACATTTATGAAATGCATTTCTTGACACAGTAAAATTCTGGAAAAATTTCTAAAAATCCTTAATTGCTTTTAGGACATAATAGGAGTAATTGATGGTATGTAAATATTGTGTTAAATATTATTGATTCACATAAATGAATTAATCAATTAGGAGACCAATGAGGAATTTTTTTTAGGCTCTAAAATGATAAACCTCTTACAAATAATTTTCTAGGAATTTCATAAAATTATTTAGTGACTATTAGAGAATACAAGAGTAATTAGGGACACAAATAATATGTAGGAAATGTGAGACTTATTATTAACTAATGAAAATCATTTGATGAACTAGGAAATTGGAAAAGTCAATATTTAGCCTGCCAGCCTGATAAACCCACCACAAGTGAATATCTAAGAAGTATTAGGAATGTTAATTGACATATATAATGTAGTTAAAAGTATTATTCTACCAATATAGAAAATAAAGTAGTAAACTAATTGTCCTCCTATAGGAAAATGAGTAAATTACCAAAGTTAGTGGAAAGCCTGAATAAACAAACTCCCCCAAAATAACTACCCAAAAGTCCCTAGAAAATATTGCTAGGCATATATAATATAATGTAAGTAGAAATTGACTAATATAAAATGTAGGATTGGAAATTGATTACCATTCCTATAGGAAAACCAAGTGAATAATCATACCTAGTAAAATACACATAGAATCTCCAGATTAAATAACCTCTCCACAAATGACCTTCTAAATATCCCCAAGAATATATATTAGGACTTTCAGAATAGTAATTGACTAAATAAATTATAGAATAATGAACTAACTAGTGTCATTAAAGAAAAGTAGTTAGAGAGCTATTTGATCACAGGAACTCACTTGCAAACTCTATAGGAAATAATATCTTCACTAGTAATTCCATAAAATATTAATAACTAAATAATAAAAAGGTCCTAAAATATGTTCATGATGTTCAAAACGTATTAAGAAAGTAACCGGTTAAAAGATGGTATAAACTAAAATGAGTCCTACACTAGTCGTCATAAATAAATATTGAGTTGGCCCAAAAATATTAGAACAGATGCTTGGTCTCTAAAATAAGTGAGACTTACATTAGTTGAACTTTAGTGAAAGTACTATTGCGGGAATGAATAGTATGCAACTAGACTTACGATGCAATCATTCATCACCAACCATTGGATGTCCATCCTAGGGTGGTTGCGTTTTTTCACCTAACCCTCTCCACCCGTGTCTTTCACGTGATGGGAGTTATGTGAAAAAAACACAACCACCCTAGGATGGACATCCAATGGTTGGGAGTAAATGATTGCATGATTGGACTATAAATCAGATTGCATACTAGTCATTCCCACTATTGTGAAGATAGAACAATTATAAAGAAGGTCCATAGAAGTTACGGTCAATTTGTTGACCACAATGTAAGTAAATTATGATATGAACTAGTGAATTAATATTGATTGTCATAAACTATGTGAAATATTAGAATCCGAGAAGGCCTTGCAAAATCACAAATTAGGAAGTCATGTCACTCGTAATTAAGTAAAGACATTATTGGAAACCTATAGCATAATGAGATTATGGATTAGGCCATCGAACTAGGAAGACCGATAATAAGGTTAAACTTTTAGTGATTAGTTGACCGAAGAAATAGTAATGTTTGCAAATAAGCCACGGGTAGAATACCGTCTTCTCCGATAGACTTTATAAGAAATTTAGAAACCACGTCACCTGATGATTATTTGTATTGATTGGATTTTATTTGGATTTCTTTAATCTTTATCGATGATTTGTATTTTATTCGCATAGCTAGGTACTTAGTAATCGGAGAGTTTATGAAGGAACCTCAAGACTCAGATCACGAAGAACTTGACAAAGACTATGAACATCATAAAGGCAAGCTCTAACTCCTTCATCATATTTCACTTATGTTTTGCAATTGCACCTATTGGCCTATTTCGATTGTATAAATGCGTGTCTATTTTAAAACGTTGCTATGCTATGAAACACTTGAGATGTGGTAGCATGAGCTATGTCGATGACTGAGTATTGGTGTTAGCTACTAGCCAACGATAATAGTAACACAATAGTTACTTGCTATCAACGGCTTGAAATAAAACATTGCATCAGTTACGATAATAACAGTGACTATCCCAATCCCCTCCTCGACCTTGGCAACACTACCCATTGATAACCTAATAGATTCATCATTGCACTATAACAGTGATGTGAGAACCTCCTTGTTAGTGCTATGCTTAGGAACCTTTGCGATGTTTGCATCACAAATCACTACACACTATATTCATGATTGTGAAATGTGTTAAAAGGTGTTTGGTTGGGTGAGTTAGGATATGGGTTCGTGATTAATGAATTGTGTGTGTGAAGAGGGATGGTTGTCAAGGCAGGTATGGTGATGGAATGTCGCCGGCTCCCTACGAGGTATACCAGCTGCAGCTGTATATTTGGTGTAACCCACCAATCAATGATGAGTGCTTCAGTAGTAGTCTGATGTCATGTTTTCTGGACTAGTCCTATGTTGAGTACTTCAGTTTAGTTTCATGCTATGTGATGAGGACTAGTCCTTCTGACAAGAACCGATGGAGCCGCTTCACCAATGTAAGGACCGGTTCATTTGAACCTCAACATAGTGATTTCATGCAACCATAGAACCTGTATGGGTGGGACTCGCCCTACCATTCTGGTAACTGCCAAATGAGACACCTGGAGAGCCATGGATGGCGCGGTGGACCAGGTAATGGCACATAGACCATGGGTCATTGTTGACGGTTGTTATATACCAATTTCACCCGTCAATATAACTGAATTATGTGAAGGAAATATCAGTTTTTTGCACACATCACCTTTCTATTTAACCTATTTCCACTTGTACTTGGAGAAATTGGTGCATGCAGGTATTTTATACAGAATTGAAGTGAAACAAGAGGATGGATCCTATAAAATATCATCCAAGCCAATCAAACACTGACATGTGGCATCACATATATAAAATGGCACATTAATATATGTATTCGAGGCCATCCAATGGTGTAGCACCCATATCAAGGGATGGAACCCACCTAACAGTGACCTGAAGAAAACACACACAAAACGATGCAAAGATCAGGTCGGCCAACCCCCTACTCGGCCAACTTGGTCCTGGCGCCAAACTCCATCACCTTCCATATGTTGGCTCCTCCTGGCGTGAAGAAGAGGATGATGACTGATTCCCATGCTTTTGGTGGCGAGAACCGACCCTTCTCAAGTTATAAATAGGACCCCTCACTTCAACAAACACCACTTGAGCATCATTCTATTGTATACACTAGTTCACCTAGTTCCTTAGTGGAGGTTTGTCTCTAGAGAGGAGTCTCTAGTCCCAAGTCAAAATTGGGAAAGGTACGACTCATGTATCTTTTCTTGTATTTGTGACTTTATGCATAATAAAGATATTACCTTTAGTCTTCTTTTATTGATATACTTGGATGAAGTATTTATTGTTTGATTGTTGATTCCATGTATGTGCTAGGAGTAGCCTTTATGATTTTGCCATATCACTCTTAATCTATCATCATAAGTACTACAAACTCCCACTATAGTCTACTTAGTTATGATATGATAATGTTAATATGAATTACTTATGCTATGTATCAACATTGGTCCAACGATGATTCAGTTTATTGCCTTAGGATGGCTTGTGCCATGGCTCCTAGTGTAGTTTAGTTTTGTTGGATGTCTTCTAGACCCACTGATTGAAGAGTTTGGAAGTAGGTGGTGTCAACCCTATCTGTCCTATTTAATCCTCCACGTTCGGCTATGCCACAGGCTCTTGGCGGGAGTCGTCCTAGTATTGCTAGGGGTAAACCCGTGCCTGATGTGTTGAACAACTTAGCATAAGTATTCACCATTGACATGCTCATTATTATCTAACCTGGGCTATGTATTTGTTTATTAGAAGCATTGTAGGAATAAATCCCCAACTCTTACTCTAACCTCCATTAGGACCCGTTTGTAACACCCTCATTTACATCCATCATGCATTGCATATATTCCTACACATGTTTAACATTAATCAACATGAAAAGGATCAATTTTAAAATGAATTAGAAGCAAAACAACATTTAAAAAACCTATATAGTTGCAGACTTGTCCGGTTTGGAACCCGGACTAGTCCGATCTTGCTCTCTGTTGTCCCCCAGACCTATTCGGACTTGTCCGTTGTTGAGTACGGACTAGTCTACTCCTGGCTACTGGAACTTTTCGGAGTTGTCCGGTAGATCCCTCTATTGATCCGGTTTTGGAGAAACTGTCAAGCCTCCGGACTTGTCTGGCCACATATCGAACTTGTCCGTTCAACTCTCTGAACTTTGTTTTGCTTGCGAATGTACTTGTCTAACTTGATACTGGACTTATCCGTTCAACTTTCTGACTTCCATGGACTAGTCCGGCCCCTAACGAACTTGTCCGGTGCGCCCGACTCGAATTCAATCTTTTCCTACACGATATGTTATTGGGTATTTGCCTTAGTTGGGCCCAAGAACGGCATGCCCAACCCCCGTGGAGCCCATGTGGGATCACTACACAGCCTCCACCACCTTGAACTCGAAATACATCAAACCCTACCACCTCCACCTCCATGTAAACACCCCAATACCCATCATCTCACCCTTTTTGTCACAATTGAAGAAACCCAAAACCCTAGTTCGTCGGAGCAGCCATCAAGAGAAGATCACCGCAGCCAAGAGAAGGGAAGGAGGAAGGAGATGGATCAAGTAAATTTGATCTTCGCCAACTCATCGACATCATCGTTAATTCTCCACCAAATTCTCCGTCTTCTTTGGATCTAGAAGTCAATTCTCGAAGCCTGACCTTTGGACCCTTGGATTCACAATAAATGTCTCAGATGCACCTTTTCTACGTAAAATATGATCCTATATTAGCTTTAACTATGCTCTAGTTAGAAATTCACCAAAAACCCTAGTCGAGCAGACTTATCCGGTCCAGTGTTGACTAGCCTGGTCGACTTTCTAGTCCACGGCGGACTAGTCTGGTCCCCAATACGTACTTGTTCGGCCACTTGAATCTAAAATTGATGAACTAATACTAATTTGATTCAAATCAATTTGAAACTTGTTCAAACTTGTCGAAAACCATTGTAACTAGCGAGTAAACATTAATAGCAACTCATTAACAAGTTTTATCACATATTTGCATTAATCATGCGTGTCATGGCATATTGAGTAATATATGAGCATTTATTAATTGTAATGTGTGTTTCGTATGTCTTTTACGCGGAATAGAAGGTGTTGCTCTAGAGGTGCTGTCGAGGACCTCCAGCACAGGAACTTTGAAGCCTCAGACCCTAATCAAGATTAGGAGCAAGGCAAGTGTCCTTGATCATTTTGATCCTGTTTTAAATATTTTTGCCTTTTTGTTTTGCTCTAATTATTTGGGATGGGAAAACAACTAAATGTCTCAATTATGAATTAATGCACTTATGGACGGTGTGAATTGATGAACATGGATAACTGGTAACATGAGACTTGGGAGATCTAAGCAAGCATGGTTTGTGGATTGGGTTAGATGTTAGGGTGGTTTTGCTTGCCTTAGATCTAAGGACCGGTTCATGCAAGAATAAGCCAGGACAATAGTGCCACCACAAGGCCAAGTATGGGTGCAGCGTAGTTGAATAATTAGGTGTGATGCTGGTGTTGTATGGACCATTGGATGGTGCAGGGAATGGGAGTCGAGGAGGGCTACCCTGGAAACCGCATGGCACATGAGGGGGCCCGTGGGTGGGAGAATAGAGATTCGAGCCTGCTTGTGAGACCTTAGTGGGTTCGTACATACTAGTAGTCCCTTTGTAAAATATATTTTGTGATCTCTTGGCCACACACCAACAGAAGTGTGATAAGGCATGATAGAGGTTTTTAGCATCGAAAGGTGATGAAATCACGAACATGTGGGAAAGTGCTACAACCTCTACTGAGTGTTAAAAACTATCATGTTAGTCGTGCTCCCGGTTATGAGCACCTGGACAACTTCCATGATTAGAGTGGATCTTGGGATGGTTATGGTTTGGTTTTGGTTATGGTTAGGATTGGATGGTGATTAATGGTCATGGTTAATGATAATGGTAAGAATATGGTATACGGATGGATAATGAATGATGGATATGAATTATTGTGGTTATTTGGGATATGATGGGATTAATTCACATATACATTGTAAGATACTTTTCATATCTTTTAAATGTACTTTTCAACAAATAGCCTTTATTTATTGTCAATTCGTTGTTTAAACTACATGTCATTATTTTCCACACATTCTGAGTAAGACATGTGCTCACCCATTCAATTTCTCCACCAACTGTTTCACGTGATGTTTGGGAGTATCCCGAGTATAATGCAGAGAGTAGGTTGCATGCTGCTGTCGACATGCTTGTGGTGTTGCTTGGAGCCACACATTCCCCTATGCTCAGTTTGCTTAGTTGCTTAAATAGATTATTTACACTGCCGTTATAGTTCAATAATGATCATTAGAGTTTGTAATTATCAACTTACCTCTACCTTGATAATTGATTAGTATCCCATAGCTTGATCATAGGAGTAGTGTTTACTTTACTCCATTGCCTTCCTTTGGGATAAATACGATACCCTAGGGAATACTCTTGGGTGAAATGCTACACGACAGATTACGTGCCCTTGCGGACCTCATCTCTTTCAGGAGATGATCTGTGACATAAGAAATGTCAACAAGCATTTCTGGCGCCGTTGCTGCAGAGGATTTGTTAATGTTTCTTAGTAGCTGTTAACAAGCATTTCTAGCGCTGTTCCCGGGGATGATTTGTTAATGTTTCTTAGTAGCTGTCAACAATCATCTTTTGGCTTGCTGGGTAGGGAATGCCCGAATATCCCCCGCGTCTGGCCGAGGTGTGATTGAGGGGTTACTCGGGAAAGATGGGATGAGCGTTGTGTCGCACCTTCGTGAGGTGTGCATGGCCTGTGGGTAAACTATACAAACTCTACAAATTACTATTCTATCCGGATAGTTGTTGTCACAGTCTTGGCGCACTATGATTTAGGCTCAATATGATTAGCATTAGTGCTTCTCCTTGAAGTGTGTGTGTGTGGGTGGGTGGCTAAGGCCGTCGTATTTTGGGAATGTGTTGGCATGCGTGTCGGAGTCGTCAGGGCCATGGGTCCAAAGTGTCATCTAAAAGTGAGGGAAGTGGCGGGATGTCTGAAACTCCCCTAGAGCCCGCCAACTATAATAATTTTTCCTCTTATTGCAAAACTCTTTTTAAAGAGAACCTTGCATAAAACGCTTTTCGGCAAAACTATGTCGTACGACCTCTCCTTGCTACATGCCCTAATGCATGAAACACCTTCTCCTGAGTAGTGTTAAAGCCTGCAGAGTACCTTATGTACTGACTCTTGCTTTATATGTGGTTTTATCAGAAGATGAAGAAGTTGAAGCACGAGAGGATGACGATTAGGTCTACTCCTACTTCTCAAGTCTTCCTGTTGGGCATGGCGCCATTGGATTTATTTTGATGGTCATCCCCGACCACGTCCAATGTAATCTAGATCAGTTTGTAAGATTTATATTGATTATTATGTGAGACCTATCTGTGTTGAATACATTGGCTTGTACTGAATACATTGGCTTTGATGTTATAAGTTCTAAAATTCTGCCAAAAAACCCTTTTTAGCAAGGTCCGACAATAGGTCCGACTTGCTTTGTCAAGATCCAACATGCTTTTCGGTAGCTCCGGTGAGCTCCGTCTTTAGTTCCGGCATGTATTTGATAGCTCCGGCATGTCCTTGTTAAGCTCCAATATGTTTTGCTAGGTCCGACTAGCTTTGGTTAGCTCCGGCACTATGTCCTGCTAGCTTTGGTTAGCTCTGGCGCTAGGTGCCGCAAGGTTTGGTAAGCTCCAGCTCAAGCTCCGGTTAGCTTTGGCAAGATTCGGAGCTTGATTGCAATGTTCCTGCTTTTACTATGAAATGTTTCGAACTTGCTTTGCTTTGTTTGGAAAGATTGCTTAGTATTCATTTGCTAAGTTTTTGGTGCGTTTTGGTTGATAAGGTTGATATTGTTTTACTGTGGTTTTGCAACATGCTTATGTGAGGTGCTCACGTAAGGTGTTGTGTTTGGAACTAATTTGAGTCAAGTCGAGGACTTGTGCTTGGAAGTATTGGTTGTTTGTTCATGTGAAGGTGTTGCTTGAGTTCAAGTCATGGCTGGTGACAGGATCCTTTAGACTAGTCTCAGGGAGGAGATGAGGTTCCAACAACCAAGTTCAGGAGGAATTGTGGTTGAACGGGTCAGGAGGTCGCACAGGATGATTGAATCAAGGGCAGTGCATATGAAGTTTACTCAATGTCAAAGGAAGGTGTTTGCACGTATGCATGCGGTGCATGACATGGCAACATGGTTTTGAAGACGGGTTATGGAAGGAAGATCTGAAGGAGTGGATCGTATCGCATTATGACTTCAACTGCTGGTTGAGTCGGTTATGGCTCAATATGGAAAGTATTGAGGTTGTTATGGTAGTTTTCGTGTGCCGCACGAAAGTCAAACTGTTTTGGAATAGGGACGTGTTCCTGGTTTGTTAGGAAGTCCCAATATTGTTTCTATCTGCGAATAGGAAGATCTTGAGCGTATATGGAAAGTTTGGATTCGTGATTTGAGTAGGATTAGAGTCCTCGTTTGAGTTGAGTTGGCCTTCGGGCTGGTTATACAAGCAAGGGAGGCTAGAGCTTGGGTAGATGACTTTTGGGTTGTTCCTCCTGTGTTCGATTGAATAAAGATCGTAGTTTAGAGGAACTTTTGTGCCCTGTTCGTCCGACTTGTTACAAACAAGTTATACTCATCGAGTTTCTGCACGGCACTACCTCTCGTGGGTGGTTTTATCATAACTCGAGTTTTACAGGTCCAATTGACATTATTCTTTTTGGGTTGTCTTCACAACTTAATTTTCTATTATCTGTCAAAATTTAACGGTCATTGGATTTGTTGTTTCTAATCTACACGAGTTTCTTTGCAGTATTCCAGAATTGTTTTTCTCCGGTAGAACAGATTGACTTTTGTTCAATCTTTTGATCGTAACTTGAGTTTCTCTCGACTGATTTGAGTGATTCTTCTTGTGTTGTATTTGTGACTTGATTCTCTCTGATATTTATCACTTTTTTCATGGTGAAACACGTTTATATTAATCTCACACACGATTTCTTTAACATATCATTTTTCTGCCAAGGGGTTTTCATTGCTTCCGCTGAAAAAGTTTTAATCTACCATTCACACCCCCTCTGGTAGTTTTTTATCTGCTCTTCAATCCTACAAATGGTATCAAAGCCACGGTGCTTTAATCTTTGTGATTTGAACGTGTTTTGACTATTCTTCATGGAGAAATACTCCGCAAAACCGTGTGTCTTTAGTAGTATTGATTTTCAGGTTTAGAAAGCACGCATGGAAGCTTTTATCGAGGCACAAGGCTTTGGCATATGGGAAAAGGTATACAAACCTTATTAAGTGCCACCCAATGATCAAGTTACGGCTATGAACCTACGGTATGTCGATAACAACAAAGCCAGAAATGTGATCATCCAAGGACTCACTCAGAGCGACTTCGACCGCGTTGCACACCTCCGATCGACAAACAATGTGTGGAGAACGCTTTGTGACTATCATGAAGGATCCAACACGATCAAGGAGGTGAGACAAGATATGTTCAGAAAGGAATACATGTGTTTCGAGATGCAACCTGGTGAGTCTATCAATGACCTTTTTGCTCGCTCCAATAAAATTATCAGCAATATGCGTAGTGTCAATGTTAACTTTTCTGATGCTGAGAATGCTAGATAACTCCTTAGTTAGACATGTCAATATGGGAGATCAAAGTTATATCTATTCGTGAATCAACTGTCATGAGTTCTCTTACATTAGATATGCTTTACTCTAAACTAAGAACTCATGAAATTGACATCTTATCACGTAAGAATCCAAATAATTCTATTGCATTTGTCTCACAACGTGATATGCCTAGCTCTGACCAATAATCATCTTGCAATACTCTTGCTTTGTTGTCCTCACTAACCCTGGAGCAGATTGAGGAATTTCCAGAAGAAGAATTAGCACTCATCTCTACTAGATTCTCAAAAGCATTGCAAAATGTGAGAACTAGAAGGAGAGGAAGCTCCGGACCACAGCGTTGTTTTGAATGTGGTAAGACAGGACACTTCCGTACAAAATGCCCTAATCTTTCAGGTCCTACTACCCGTGATGAGAAGCAGAAGAAGGTCAAGACCATCTCTGAAAACTCCAACAAGAAAAAAGAAGGGTACCATAGGACGCAAGATGATAAACAGCTTCATCATCGCACTTCAAGAGCTTAGTTCAAGTGATGTAGACTTTGGAAGTGATGAAGATGATGATGATATGGCCAACTTATGCTTTATGAAGGGCAAAACAAGATCAAGATCAAGTCAGGAGGATGCAGAACACAACAGTGACGACGATGAGGTATGTTCTACATGTAATGAAATGTGTGATGCAATTTCTCGTGCAACTATTATTGTCAAGAAAAAGGACAAAAAAACTTAGGGATAATGTTGCTAAAATTGAATCACTAGAATCTGAAATCAACTGTTGGAAAATCTTGATTCCTATTGATGATTCATGTCCCTCTTGTGACTTAATCTATGAACAATTGTCCACATTAAGGAGTGCACACTCCTCCACTCTAGATAGACTTGATGAAGAAATTGAAAAGAACAAAAAGCAGTTAGATTTTAATGTTAAACACTTAAAAAATGCTTCTTGTTCTATAGATGATTTGCATTGTTCTACATGTGATAATCTTGATAAGAAACTAAAAGATGCAATGAATAAATTTCCATTCTGAATAATGCTTTACGAACACATGAAGTTAAAAAATGTTCTAACTGCAAACTTAAGGGTTGATGACATGAATAGGACACTAGAGCAGTTTAGTAATGGGAATAAGAATCTAGACTTGCTGTTGAATTCTTCTAAACCTTGCAATGATAAAACTGGTTTAGGTTTTGATTCCCATGCTTATTTTAAAACACATCCACCACACGTTTTAAAAACATTTGGAAGAGGTTTAATCAAAATGGTCCCTAAACAAAAGGATGTGATTTTTAAATCTGCAGTAGTGCTTTCTAATTCTATTTCTAATGTTGGATGCTCATCTAAACATGATTACAAAATTAAATTTCATTGTACTTACTGTGATAAAGATTGTCATGTCATAGATTTCTGTTATAGACTAGCTAAACAAATTAAAAAGGATAAAATGTCTGCTAGATCTCATAACTTTCATTATAAATCTACCATGCTTGCTAAACAGAACATTAGAAACATGCAACCTGCTTTAATGAGTCAGAAATTTGCAAAGGTAGAATCCAGACCTTCTGGTAAGAAATCTGCAAAGGCAGCTCCGGTAGTTCCGATAGCTCCAAGAGCTCCTGGCCTTCTGCTGTTCTCTCTGGAACTTCAGTTTTTGCACCTGGTGCTTCAGACTTTTCCATTGGAACTTCTGCGTTCACCTCTAGAGCTACTGGTTTTTGTGCTAAACGCGTAAAGTCTTTTAAATCAGTGGTTAAGAACAGAAAACCTAAATTCTTGACTCATAAACCTGTTGTTTTTTCTCAGCTTTCGCGTATTGTTCCTACTGGACATCACATGGCTCAGTATTGGATTCCCAAATACTTATTGACTAACCCCATTATTGAGTCATCGATGTATTGTGCTGTTGTGTAGGTTTCCGACTTGAGGAAGGAGAACATATGGATTGTGCATTCAGGTTGCTCACGCCACATGACTGGTAAGAAAGAATGGTTCTCCTCCATCTCTTTTGTGTCACGTGTAGAGAATGTTACTTTTGCCGATAATTCTTCAACTCCTAATATTGCTAAAGGATCGGTTAGAGTAAATAATCACTACACTTTAAAAGATGTGGCACTTGTTAAAAAATTGAAATACAACTTGCTTTCTATTTCTCAATTGCTTGATGAGAATTTAGAAATAATTTTCTCTAAATATTGTTGCAAAGATGTAAATTGAAATGGTGATCTTTTGTTTAACATGTCTCACTTTGGAAGAGTTTTTAAAGCTGATTTTGATATGTCAACTTGTGAGCATAGGTGTCTAGTTTCCAATGATTTAAAAGATTTATTCTTCTGGCACTGTAGACTTGGTCACGTAGGCTTTGATCACCTCACTCGTGTTAGTGCTCTTGATTGCATACGTGGTTTACCTAAAATCAAAGGGGACATAGATACTGTATGATCTTCATGTAGACATGCTAAGATGGTTGCAGGTTCACATGCCCCTCTTACCATGATAATGACAACTGAACCTGGTCAACTTTTGCACCTTGACAACATTGGTCCGACACGTGTACAATCCTTTGGAGGTAAATGGTACGTGCTTAGAATGACTGTTCCAGGTACTCTTGGGTCTATTTTATGGCATCTAAGAATGAAGCTTTTACTCATTTTAGGACTTTATATCTTAGACTATTAATTGATCACCCAGGGTCATCAAAAGCAATCAGAAGTGATAATGGAACTGAATTTAAAAATCAATCTTTTAATCACTTTTGCATTGAACATGGAATAGAACATCAATTTTCTTCACCTTATGTTCCTCAACAAAACGGTGTTGTAGAAAGGAAAAACAAAACCTTAGTTGAGATGGCTAGGACTACGGTTGATGAATATCAAACTCCTAGAAAATTTTGGGCAGATGCAATTGCAACAGCTTGTTATGTTTCAAACCGTATTTTCTTGCGCACTAAGCTTGCTAAAACACCTTATGAACTTCGGTTTGGACATAGGCCCCGTGTTTCAAACTTTAGGGTTTTTGGTTGCAAATGCTTTGTTAAGAAACATGGAAATCTTGATAAATTTGAAGCCAAATTCGACGATGGCATGTTTCTTGGTTACTCATCTCACACTAGAGGATACCTTGTGTTGTTACTTGGAACTAACAAAATTGTGGAGACTTGTGAAGTTTTTTTTGATGAAGCTAGCCCAGGTACTGGCTCCGATATTGCAGGACTAGATCCATATCCTCAGGGGGAGGGTATTTTCGAAGAAGAAGAAGATTTGTTGATATTGCCTGATAGTTCCGAAGCTGACACATGTCCAGCTCTGAACTTTGAACAAGCTCTGACTACCACCTCTACTGGTCCTGATCGTCCACAAGCCACAAGCTCATCAATCTGCGATGAAACTAATGAAGAAGAAGCTTGTGAGACATTTGTTCCCCTACAGATTTACAAGAATCATCCCTCGCAACAGATAATTGGAAGCTTGCATGAATGAGTTACAAGATCCAGGTTTTCCGACCCCAATTCTCATGCTCATTCTGCTTTTGTTTCTTCCTTTGAACCCAAAGATATATCACATGCACTCACTAATGAATCTTGGATTATTGCCATGCAAGAAGTGTTAGAAAATTTTGAAAGAAATAATGTTTGGAAACTTGTGCCTCCACCTCAAGATCACACATTAATTGGAGCTAAATGGGTGTTTAAAAATAAACAAAGTGAGGATGGGGTTGTAATTAGGAATAAGGCTAGATTGGTTGCTCAAGGTTTCGCACAAATTGAAGGTCGAGATTTTGATGAATCTTTTGCTCTAGTTGCAAGATTAGAAGCCATAAGAATCTTGTTAGCCTTTGCTTCATCTAAAGGTTTCAAGTTATATCAAATGGATGTAAAAAGTGCTTTTCTTAATGGCTACATAGATGAGGAGGTTTATGTTAAGCAACCACCTGGTTTTGAAAATCCAGATTTTCCTAATCATGTTTTCAAACTGACTAAAGCCCCGTATGGTCTAAAACGGGCCCCTAGAGCATGGTATGATAGGTTAAAAACATTCTTACTTGAAAATGGGTTTACCATGGGCCAGGTTGATAAAACTCTTTTTGTGCTTAAGCATGGCAATGACTCATTATTCGTTCAAGTGTATGTGGATGATATTATCTTTGGTTGTGCTTCTCATGATCTTGTGTCGAAGTTTTCAGCAATGATGAGTTCAGAATTTGAAATGAGTATGATGGGTGAACTCACTTACTTTTTGGGGCTGCAAATCAAGCATACCGAGGAAGGTACCTTTGTGCATCAAACAAAGTATACAAGGGACCTTCTCAAGCGCTTCAACATGAACAAAAGCAAGCCTCTTCGGACACCAATGGGAACAACATCAACACTTGAGCTTGATGAAGATGGTGAACCGGTTGATAAAAAAGAATATCAAAGCATGATCGGATCACTTTTGTATCTCATGGCATCAGGACTGGACATACAATTAAGTGTATGTCTTTGTGCACGGTTTCAAGCCTTCCCACGAGCTTCACATCGTCAAGCCGTGAAACATATTCTCAGGTACTTACATGGAACTCAAGAATTTGGCATTTTTCTTCCTTCTTCCTAAACCATTTCTTTGAGAGCTTTTTACGATGCTGATTTTGGAGGTTGTAGGAATGATAGCAGAAGTACTTCGGGGGCTTGTCATTTTCTTGGTAATTCACTTGTTGCTTGGTCCTCTAGAAAACAAAGTTCAGTTGCACAATCCACAGCCGAATCTGAATATGTAGCTGATGATAGCGCTTGTTCACAAATTCTTTGGATTGTTCAAATACATAAGGACTATGGGGTTGATCTAGATAGTGTTCAACTGTTTTGTGATAACACTAGTACTATTTGCATTGCTAAAAAACCCGTGCAACATTCTAGAACAAAGCCAATTGACATTAGGTATCACTTTCTTCGTGATAATGTTGAAAGAAGAAACATTGTGCTTTACCATGTAGATACCGAACAACACTTGGCTGATATTTTTACAAAACCTTTGGATTTCACTCGTTTTTGTTACATTCGTAGTGAAATAGGGGTTATGCACCCTCAGGCTTAAATTGAGGGGGAGCTTTCAAATTTGGGATCTGAATTTAAAAATAATATGAGCATAATATTTCATACATATATGACTTTGTGATTCCTTTTACATGGTGAAAGTTCTTACTACATTACTCATGTTATACATTTTGTAGTTTTTGCCATTTCTAGTAATTGAAATAACTACTTACACTAAATCTGGTCATAGTCGAACTTTCTTGCTAGTTTGAACTTGTTGCATGATCACAAGTGCTTTTAATCATAATGAATTAATTAAGTAATCAACTCACATGTTGAGTTTTATGAACAAATATAAATTGAGAAAAGATCAAGAGAATATGCATGCATCGCAATTCTTATTTTGAGATGGCTTATCATTGCACTTAGATATGAACTTGGAAGAAGTTGTGTACGAATAAACCATGTACTTAAGCATCTGATTGTCAAATGACATAGGCTTGGCTTGGTTGGTTAGAATAAGGCAGATGCACATATAATCTCTTGCAAATATCCTATGATCTAAATTTGTGCTTTGAAAAATAATAAAATGCAGCAACAAGTGTCATGCTTTTAGGTCCTAAAATAGTTAAGTTTGTGAGATCATGACTTGCTTAAATTGAAAATTACACTTGATCTCTAGCATGGCTTACACTAGTTTATGTATCTCATTGATGTGATAGTGTAAGTTACTTGATAGTTTGACTTGGATAAGCTCTGTTTTATATGTATATGTTATAATATGCTCATAACAATTAAAATTTCTCTTTTGAACCTTCTCGATACATTGTCAAAGGGAAGAGAAAATATGTGAGTTTTTTAAGAGAAGTATACAAGGGGGAGAAATTGGTTACACATTGCACATATTCACAAGTGTTTTTGGCACGATTTTTTCTCAAAAGAAAAAAAATTATTCATGTGGTGTTGACAAAGGGGGAGAAATTGTTTTCAAAATTTTTAATGTGAATAAGCCAATGTTCGGATTTTAAGTGGTGTTGTCAATGCATTCATCAAGGGGGAGATTGTGAGACCTATGTTTGCTGAATACATTGGCTTGTACTAAATACATTGGCTTTGATGTTATAAGTCCTAAAATTCTGCAAAACACCCTTTTTAGAAAGGTCCAACTCTAGCTTCAAGCTTCTGCAAGGTCCGACAATAGGTCCGACTTGCTTTGTCAATATCCAACATGCTTTTGGGTAGCTCCGATAAGCTTTGTCTTTAACTCCGACATGTCTTTGATAGCTCCGACATGTCTTTGTTAAGCTTCGATATGTTTTGCTAGGTCCGACTAGCTTTGGTTAGCTCCGGCGCTAGGTCCTGCTAGCTTTGGTTAGCTCCAGCACTAGGTCCTGCTAGCTTTGGTAAGCTTCGGCTCATGTTCCGGTTAGCTTTGGCCGGAGCTTGATCGCAATGTTCCTGCTTTTATTATAAAATGTTTCGAACTTGCTTTACTTTGTGTGGAAAGATTGCTTAGTATTCATTTGCTAGGTTTTTGGTGCGTTTTTGGTTGATATGGTTGATATCGTTTTACTGTGGTTTTGCAACATGCTTATGTGTGGTGCTCACGTAAGGTGTTGTGTTTGAAACTAATTTGAGTCAAGTCGAGGACTTGTGCTTGGAAGTATTGGTTGTTTGTTCATGTGCAAGTGTTGCTTGAGTTCAAGTCATGGCTGGTGACAGGATCCTTTGGACTAGTCTCAAGGAGTAGATGAGGTTCCAACAACCAAGTTCAGGAGGAATTGTGGTTGAACGGGTCGGGAGGTCGCGCAGGATGACTGAATCAAGGGCAGTTGTCAGTACCCTCCATACCGGATACCCCTTGGGATTGCAATGATCACAAGGAAACTCCATCTACCAAATTTGCTGAATGCCTCACATGTCAGGCGTAGCCGGACCTGCTTTCCCGACATGGTTAGTCCCAGGGCCGCCACGTGTATCACAAGACCGGAGCTATCACCCACACATGGGAAGCTCCGGTCAGAATACCAGTATGGCACCCCCGGACCTAACCCAAGACAGAGGGAAGCTCCGGTACTGACACATGTCCAACAGCACCGGAACTACCCGTGCACGACGGTAAGCTCCAGAGCTGCCACGTGGGAATCGCCAGACCTTCAGCTTCAATGATCCGGCTGGTGGACCCCCCAACAGCTCTGGACCATCATGGAGCAATCAAAGACTTCAAGACCCAATTAAGTGTCATTAATACCATATTAAGGACACACGATCGGATGGCCCTTAATACTGGTAACGGCACTATTAAGGCCCATTACCAGGCTATTAAGGGTAATTAACCTTATTTATTGTCTATCAAGCGTGTGTAACCACCGGGGCCACCTGTCGGTCCAGGCTAATGTTGAAACCACAAGTCCTTGTACTATAAAAGGACTGGTCTACAGTACACAAGGGGTGGTTGCAGACCACTACTGAACTCCCTGAGCTAGATGAGCTTCTTCTTCTGGAGCTTCTTCTAGACTCACGTGCTTAATACATTACCAATACACACCGTGGAGTAGGGTATTACGCTCAGGCGGCCCGAACCACGTAAATCTCTGTGTACACCTGCCATTCACCTTCTTGAATCTCTACGCGCCCTTCACCGAACTACAACTCCTCGATCTACCAAAGGTAGTGCCGGGAGATCTGTTGGATCCAAACACCCGACAGTTGGCGCGCCAGGTAGGGGTGCCCGAGATTTTGAGTATGGTGAAATCAACTGCTGGATCATCCAACGGCAATCCTGCTGTTCGACTCGTTGGAGGCAATCCCTCCATCATGCAGCAACCGGCAGGTGTCGTGGCTCCAGCAGGAGTCATGCTTCCACCATTACCGCCTGCACCAGCATGTCAAGCTGAGCAGCGTGACGGTGCATCGGCATCGGTCACTGCATCGGTGAATAACAACAACCCTGAACACGCGCTTCATGCACCGTGTGCTCTCCTCCAATATCCACCACCTCCAGGTGCATCCCAGGGTGCAATGGAGTAGTGGAGGGCTGATGTGGAACATCTGGTTGTAGTAGCAGCCGACCGCATCAGCAACCAAGGTCCTCCTCCTTCGGGACAGGCCCCATCGTAGCGTCGGTTCGTGTCTGGCAGACTTGGTCCGCATGCTTCCCAGAATAGGGGTGTGCTGCGTCACAGCAAGTTACATCACTACCTTCTAGGGCGCGACGTACTCATACGGTAACTAGGCTGTCAACTCATGACCTCCAGGTGGAGCTTGATCGCCGTTACCGTCAACAGGACGATTGTGTCCATATCGAGCATGCTCGCGAAAGGCGAGAGGCTTGAGACAGTCCAGCTCCTGAGGGAGTAGGAGGAGGCTGTTCTGCACTGGCCATGCATCTACGCATGGTCAGATGGCCACAAAAGTTCCGGCCTCACCTGTCGGAGAAATTTGACGGGACTGTTAATCCCACCGAGTTTCTCCAAATTTACACCACTGCAATCCTTGCAGCCGGAGGTAACTAGGCCGTAATGGCCAACTACTTCCCAGTGGCTTTGACTGGGACCGCCAGGTCCTAGTTCATGAGCCTTCCTCACAACTCCATCAATAGTTGGGAGGAATTGTGCCAACAGTTCACCGCCAATTTCGGGAGTTCATACACCGGACCAGGCACCGAACTAGACCTTTTTGCAGTTGTGCAGAAGGGGGGAGAATCCATGCGCTCATTCATCTAGAGGTTCTCCCAGGAACGAAACACCATTCCTTCTATCTCTAGCTCTTCTGTTATCGTGGCATTTAGACAGGGCATACGAGATAAGAAGATGTTGGAGAAGCCGGCGGTCAAGGAGATCACCAGTGTCACGGAGCTCTTCAGCTTGGCAGACAAGTGTGCCAAAGCTGCGGAGGGCCGTGAAATGCACTCCAAACCACCTCCGGAGGATGGCAAAAAATCCTCCAAAGGCAAATGCATTACCTCCGGGAGTGGCAAAAAGAAGAAAAAGTCCAACGGCAAAAAGAAACCGTCGGCCGGCACATCCACCGCTGCAGCTGCAGCAGCTCTGGGTGGCCGGGGGCCAAGCCCCGAGAAATGACCTCGGCCGTCCTCTGAAGACGGTGGCAACTCCAAAATGTGGTTTCTGTTCCACAAGTCGAACGGCCACAACTTGGAGGACTGCCGGGAGGTCCAAAACCTTACCGAGCGCTACAACAAGCACTGGGAAGAAGTTCCTTTCCATCAGAGGGAAGGAAAACAGAAGGTCGATGAAGCTCCGACTGAAGAGGAGTTAGGCTTTCAGGACCCTAAAAAGGTCCTGAAGGCTGTTTACACCTCCGTCAACAACGACTTTGACATCACCGACAATGAGCATTGGAAGACCATCAACACCATCTTTGGTGGTTCGTGGGACACCACCTCCCGCCATGTCCTCAAGACCATGCGGCAGGACATGGCCTCAGTAGCTCCTACAGCCAGGGCGCAGCCTCATCGAAAGTGGATGGACACCACCATTGCTTTTGATGCTTCAGTCTGCCCTCGGAAAATGATCGGAGCTAGTCAGCTACCCTTGATGGTATCACCTACCATCAATAACATTCAACTCCACCATGTAATGGTGGACAGATGTTTGGGGCTGAACCTCATAAGGTTCGAAGCTTTTGCCAAGATTCAGCTCTGACCTTCGGACCTTCGCCCCTCCCAACCTTGCTCTGGAGTAGGTCCGGGGGCCATAACACCACTCGGTGCTATCACTCTCCCTGTGACCTTCGGGACTCGGGAGAATTATCGCACTGAGAAGTTGATCTTTGACGTCGCTCAAATCAACTTGCCTTTCAACGCCATTCTGGGCAGGCCCGCCTTGTACAAATTCATGGCTGTTGCTCATTATGGATACCTGGTGTTGAAGATGCCAACACCAGCTGGCGTTCTCCGGATCCACGGATACCGTACTGCCGGAGTGACTGCTCTGGAGGAACTTCATGTGCTTGCTACTGCGTAGGAGGAAGAATCCAGGTAGGAGCAAGCTTTGAAACCCCCGAGCATTCGTCAACGAGGCTCAACCTCCGCACCTCGCGCGCAACCAAGCGGCGACACCGACATCCCCGTCAAAGTCGTCCAAATTGGTTCCGATGCCGCTCAGACCACCCGTATATCGGGAGATCTGAATGACAGATAGGAACTCGTGCTCATCACTTTCCTCAAGGCTAATGTCGACGTGTTTGCCTGGAAACCGTCATGAATGCCTGGGACCCCTAGAGAAGTGATTGAGCATAATATGATGATCTATCCTGACTCTCGGCCCGTACATCAGAAGCCTCGAAAGCAATCCATAGAGCAACAGAACTTCATACGACAAGAAGTGAAGAAGTTGCTCGAAGCTGGATTCATCCGAGAAGTCTTCCATCCTAAATGGCTGTCAAACCCAGTCGTTGTACCCAAGGCTGTCGGGAAGCTTCAGATGTGTATCGACTACACAACACTAAATAAGGCATGCCCAAAAAGATCCATTCCCACTACCTATAATAGATCAGATAGTGGATTCCACCTCTGGGTGTGAATTACTGTGTTTCCTAGACGCATATTCTCGGTACCATCAAATCAGAATGTCTAGGGAAGATGAAGAACATACTTCTTTTATCAAAGTAGATGGATTGTACTGTTATATTTCCATGCCGTTTAGTCTCAAGAATGCAGCTTCAACATTTGTACGAGTTATGTACAAAACCTTTGGAGAGCTCATCAGAGACGTAGTGGAAGTGTATGTTGATGACATCGTTGTCAAGATCAAGGACAAGGAGTCACTCCTTGACACCATGCAAGCTATCTTCGACAAGCTGCGGGTCACTCGCACGATGCTGAACCCAGACAAGTGCGTCTTCGGGGTTAGCTCCAGAAAGCTTCTTGGTTTCCTGGTAAACCACCGGGCATAGAGGAAAATCCGGCAAAGATTAAAGACATAGAGGAGATGCGGCCACCAGTTCGCATCAAGGACATCCAGAAACTGACTGGATGTCTAGCCTCCCTCATCCGATTCATCTCAAGACTGGCAAAACGAGCGCTACCCTTCTTCAAGCTATTGAGGAAGTCCGGACCATTTCAATGGTCTGAAGAAGCAGAAAAGGCGTTCCAAGAGCTAAAGCAGCTCCTCACCACTCTACCAACCTTGGTAGCTCCGAACCCTGGTGAGCCCTTACTGCTTTAGATTTAAACAACCGACGAGGTTGTCTGCATGGTCCTGGTTGCGGAGAGACCAGAACCATCCGAAGCTCAGGAATCTTGACCCCTCCGGGAGGGTCTGGAAGTTACTGAAGAAGAGTCTGGGTCCCAGCCTTCAGACTTGGATCTACAGGGACTTATTCCAGAAAATCTGGACCCCCCCGGGAGGGTCCGGGTCACTCCAATAGAAGCTTCGAGTTTCTCCAACAAGGACTCGGAGGTCACTGAAACAGGTCCGGACCCCTCTGGGAGGGTCTGGAGCGATGCAGAGGAAGCTCTGGGGCCCTCTGGGAGGGTCCGAACAGTCCAACGCCACGTGTACTTCATCAGCAAAGTGCTACATATGATGCCAAGACTTGATACTTAGAGGTGGACAAGCTGCTCTACGCAGTTCTCATCGCCTCCAGGAAGCTTCGCCATTACTTCCAAGCTATAAATCTCAGTGGTGACCTCTTACCCACTGCGTGCGATCTTGCATAATCCCAACTCTACTGGGAACATTGCAATGTGGGCAGCGGAATTGGCCAGATTCGATCTTGAATTCATCCTAAGACAAGCGATCAAGAGTCAAGCATTGGTAGTCTTCGTGGCGGAATGGACCCCCTCTCCATCAAACCCTGGGGGCCCTAGTGAGCAGAAGCCGGAACTTAAGGCTCTGGTCTTCACCAAGCCTCACTGGACCCTCTACTTCGAGGGCTCCATGCAAAAGCAGGGGGCCGGAGCTGGAGTTCTTCTCCTCGCTCCAACCGGGGAGAAGGTAAAATACATGGTCCAACTTGACTTCAAGGCGACCAACAACATGGTGGAGTATGAAGCACTCATTTATGGACTAAAGGTGGCACTATCATACAATGTCAAGCAGCTGTTGGTCCAGAGGAATGTCCTGTAATAGTGAAGGGTGAATGTCCTGTAATAATCCTCAACTAGCTGCTTATCTCCTTGAAGTCCAGAGGCATCAGAAGGACTTCGAAGTCCTGGATATCCACCATGTCCAGCGTGCACATAACGCTGAAGCTGACGAACTCTCGACGAAAGAGTCAACCAGAGCTCTGGCTCCTGACGAAACCTTCGTCCGGAGGTTGTCAAAACCCACAGCTCAACCTGCCGAACTAAGCGAAGGGGGCATGACCAGCATCCCGAAGCTGGCGGTCCTGATGGCCCTGTTAGCTTGGCAGCCATCAAGGGTCGTAGGTGCTCCCGGAAGCTTCGAGCAACCCAGCACGCAAGACTCAAACGCTCAAGAAAGCTCTGATGCATGCATCTCGGAGATCCGGAGCTACTTGAAAGACAATATCCTTCCCGACGATGATGTATCCACAGCCCGGATAGTCAGATTGGCTAAAAGATACATGCTAGTAGAAGGGGATATCTACCAGCGTGGTGCCAACGACGTCCTAATGCGGTGCATCACAAGGGAAGAAGGCTGCGAGCTCCTCGTAGAAATCCATGGAGGCGAGTGTGGGAACCATGTGTCTTCCCGCACACTGGTCGGTAAAGCCTTTAGGCATGGCTTCTACTGGCCTACAGCGCTCCAGGATGCAACTGAGCTGGTGAAGAAATGCAAAGCATGTCAGTTCCATGCAAAGCAAATTCACACACCGGCTCAGCCTCTACAAATGATACCTCCTTCATGGCCTTTTGTTGTGTGGGGGATGGACATCTTGGGACCTTTCCCAAGAGCCGTCGGAGGTTGCAAGTTCGTGTATGTTGCCATTGACAAGTTCACCAAATGGCTGGAAGCAACTCCAGTTGTGACAATAAACAAGCAATCAGCTATCAACTTCTTGCAGTCCATCGTATATAGGTCTGGAGTCCCGAACAAAATAATAATAGATAATGGTATTGAAAGCATCTAGGCCCCCTCATGTAATATGGTTTTGGTGATTAATGACAACCATTGAACTTTACTAATGAATTTGTGAATGCAAGGTCACCATAAAAACTAAATAAGATGAAATGATTATGTCATTGGAGACCCATAGATACTCAACTTTCGAGATCAAATAAAGACAAGACATGAAGGCTCTATGTCCAAGTCACTCAATCAAAAATTGACATCATACAATGCTTAAGAATCATAAGAGAGCCATGTGGAACAAATGTCTAAGAGGTCATTCAAAAAAGGACACAAAAGATTCACTCAAAACAACTCGAAGCAAGCAAAATCAACTCACCGGATCAACCGATGATTTCCAAAATGAACACATCGGTCGAGTTGATTCAACTGAAGAAAAAGACCTCAGAAAAATGAACTCACCGGATCATCCGATGTGAGGGCTCAACAACATCGGTGCATCAATACAGTTTGCAGTACAATTGGAGCAAGTGAAGCACCGGATCATCCGATGTGCAGAATCACACACATCGGTTGATCACTGCAGTAAGCATCAAGATCAAGCAAATTCTGGAGGAAGAGCCACCGGATCATCCGATGAGAAGACTGGGGCAACATCGGTCAAATAACGGTAATATCTGACACAATGACGTCAGCCAAAGTAATTACACCGATGATAACTAGAGGGGAGACATCGGATCATCCGGTGTGCACAGAAAAGTTCTGTCAGCCTACTTTTCCAACGGCTATTTTGGTTAGGCTGGCTATAAAACCCCTCTAACCCGGTCATTTCGAAAAGTCTTGATCACCTGAAGCCCACTACACATCCAAGAGCAATCAAGACCATAGAGCATACATTTCCACACTTCTAGATCATTTGTAATAGTCTAGAGAGAAGCTTGTGTGCGTTCATTCTCTGTGATTGAACTCTCTAGGCTAGTGAGAAGTTGAAGAAGATCGTTCCGGAGCTTGCCAAGGTGTGTGTGGAAGCCCGGGACATCGACGGTTGTACAAGGCTTGAGCTCCACCTTGCCGGAGATGGCGAACGGAGAAGATTAGTGAAGACTCCATTGTCTCGGTGACATTGGAAGTGGCAAAACCCTTCGGTGGGTGCCACAATGTGGATGTAGGAAGATCCTTGCGATCTTGCCGAACCACGGGATAAATCTCCGTGTCCCCTGGCGTTTGCATTCCTCTCTCTCTCTTTACTTTTTGCAATCTTCACTTAGAGTTATATCTACGTTGATTGCATAGCTAGAACCGCATTGGGAATTGGGCTTAAGTAGTTTGTTTTTTAATTGTCTTAAAATTGAAAGAAAGCCCAATTCACCCCCCCTCTTGGGCGTTTCGATCCTTACAATTGGTATCAGAGCAAGGTTGCTCACAGAATCATTCTAGCTTCACCGCTAGAGAGCAAAAATGGCCAAGGTTGGGGGTTCGGTTCCTATCTTCGAGGGCAAAAATTTCGCCTATTGGAAAGCACGCATGCGCGCTTACCTTGAAGCTATTGCCCCCGAAGTTTGGGAAGCGACTCATGCGGGTTTTGGAGAACTTAACTATGTGGGTGATCAAGTTAAGTGGGATGCTAAGGCTAGGAATGCTATTTATGAATGCATAAGTCAAGATGTCTTCTCTAGAATTGCTAGTAAGGAAAAAGCTTGTGAACTTTGGGCTTGCTTGATAGAAATCCATGAGGGCTCATCTCGTGTAAAGGAACTTAAATATCACATGCTCAAAGCTAAATATGATGAGTTTAAGATGCTTCCTCATGAAAATGATAATGAAATGTTTTCACGCTTAAATGTTCTTATTGAGGAAATTAATGCTCTTGACATTGCGTCACTTGGCAAGGGACTTATTAACAGCAAGATCCTCATGCTCCTTCCCAAGCCGAAGTACAACATCATCAACTCCATGCTCCAAAAGGAATCACTTGACAACATTGAAGTTTCGGAGCTCATTGGAGAAATACACGCGCATGAGATGAGTGTGCTTGGGATGATGGAGCAATCTTCAAAAACGATTGCTCTAAAGGCCTCCACCAAGAAGACAAGCTTCAAGAAGAAGAAGGTGGTTGAGCCTAGCTCAAGTGAAGAAGAGCAAGCGTCAAGCGAAGATGATGATGATGAACTTGCCTTGATGATGAGAAAGTTCTCACGCTTGAACTCCAAGATCACCAAAAAGGGATACACCTTTGATCCCAAGAAGAAAGCATTTCTACCAAGAAGAGACGATCGCAAGATATGCTACAATTGCGGAGATCAAGGCCACATCTCCTATGATTGTCCAAAACCGGACAAAAGGAGAGAGAACTACAAAGGCAAGCAACACAAGCTTGACGAAAGTGATGATAATGAAGAAGAAGCCAAGCCCAAACCAAGAACCTTTGGGAAGAAGAAGCAAGACAAGGGCAAGAAGGCAAGACTCTTCCCAAAAAGGAGAAGTTGTCCACAAAAGGTGTTTATGTGTGAGGCAAATGAATGGGTCACCGACGAAGAAACAAGTGATGAAGAGAGTGAAGGAGAAGAAGAAAGCTTGGTCGGCCTTGCCATTGCCAACCATGATGACTCACCTCTTCCTCCACCACCCATGTGCCTCATGGCTAAAGGTAACACCAAGGTATGTGACGACTCTAGTGATGATGAGCTTTCCCCCGATGATTTAACTTCTTTGATAAATGAATATCATGCTATCATTAAGAGAGAGAAGAGTAAGGTTAAAACTCTTGAAGAGATTCGTGCTAAACTTGAGAGTGCTAACCTTGATTTGCTTGACAAGTATGAAAGCATACTCAAAGAGCATGACACGCTCAAATCTCATGTCAAGCAAATTTAGGAAGAAAATGCTAAAATCAAGCTAGACAATGATGAGCTCAACATAGCACACCAAACTCTCTTGGAGGAGCACAACAAGCTAATTCATGAATACCAAACACTTAACATTGCTCATGACATGCTTGATCAAGAGTTAAAAGATGCAAAGAGACAAACTCTTAATGATAAGATATCCACTACTTCGCATGTCTCTAATGTCTTGGACAAGTCTTTGTCTTTAAAAGCTAATGCTAGGGAGAAGGACTTGTTGGAGGAAATTGAGAGTCTCCGCACTAGTGTGGCTAGACTTTCAAAAGGTGAAGTCAAGCACAAGGAAATCCTCTTCCAACAAGCGAAAGTCTTCAACAAAAGAGGACTTGGATCCTTCCCGGTACCCAACAAAGGAAAGGTGCCCTCACCGGAGCTTAGAACAAGCTTCATCAAGGAAGTTGGTTCTTATTGCCAACATTGTGAGGTCACCGGTCACCACACAAGGGAGTGTCCTCTTCCTAACCGACCTTCACCTAAATTGCCTACTAACTACAAATCTATTTTCAATGATCGCCATTATCTTCTTAGCAAAGTGAATGGCAAGGTGAAAGCTAGGTTCATTGGCAAAGACATGAAGAGCATGAAGGGGAAGCTCCCCAAGCAACCTTGGGTCCCAAAGACACTTGTATCTCACATACAAGGACCTAAGTTGGCTTGGGTGCCTAAAGTCAAAAATTAACTTCATGTGTGTAGGTGAACTACAAAGCCGCAGGAAAGCATTGGGTACTCGATAGCGGGTGCACTCAACACATGACCGGCAATGATGGTATGTTCACCACCATAGAAAACCCCGATAATCATGAACAAGTTACTTTTGGTGACAATTCTAAGGGTAAGGTAATAGGATTAGGTAAAATTGCTATCTCGAATGATTTATCCATTTCTAATGTGTTGTATGTTAAGTCGCTTAGCTTTAATCTACTTTCCATTGCACAACTTTGTGATCTTGGACTAACATGCACATTTAGCAAGGATGATGTTGTTGTGAGTAGTGAGGCAAGCAAAGAGCTTATCTTCAAAGGATTTCGGCATGGACATCTCTACTTAGTAGATTTCTCCAACAAGAATGCTAGCCTAACCACTTGTCTTTTCACTAAGACAAGCTTGGGTTGGCTATGGCACCGACGCATAGCACACATTGGAATGAGCAAACTTAAGAAGTCATTCAAGCTTGGGATGGTGACCGGCGTGAAGGATGTGACGTTTGAGAAGAACAAGCTTTGTAGCGCATGTCAAGCCGGGAAGCAAGTTGCTTCACACCACCCAATTAAGACATTGGTGTCAACCTCCAAGCCACTTGAACTACTCCACATGGACCTCTTCGGACCGTCCACATACCAAAGTCTTGGCGGTAACCTCTATTGTCTTGTTATAGTTGATGACTACTCTCGCTATGCTTGGACTCTATTTTTAGGTGACAAGAGTGAAACTCCGGAAGTGTTCAAGACCTTCGCCAACCGTGCTCAAAGGGAATTCCAACTTCCCATTATCAAGGTCCGGAGTGACAACGGCACCGAATTCAAGAACTACAACATTATGGAGTGGTGTGACCGTGAAGGTGTGAAGCATGAATTCTCCGCCACGTACACTCCTCAACAAAACGGTGTTGTTGAGAGGAAGAACAAAACCCTCATCACTCTTGCAAGAGCAATGCTTGATGACTACGGCACGTCGGAGAAGTTTTGGGCCGAAGCAATCAACACGGCGTGCCATGCCGCAAATAGGGTCTATCTTCACCGACTACTCCAAAAGACCCCATATGAGCTCCTCATTGGGAGAAAGCCCAACATCTCCTACTTTAGAGTCTTTGGGTGCAAATGCTACATCTACCGCAAGAAAAGGCTCGGTAAGTTTGAAAGAAGATGTGATGTTGGTATTTTTCTTGGTTATGCATCAAACTCAAAAGCATATCGAGTATTCAACCAAACCCCTGGTCTAGTTGAAGAAAGTTGTGATGTTGAGTTTGATGAGACTAATGGCTCCCAAGAGGAGAGTTTTGGTCATGATGAAATAGATGATGAGCCTCTACGAGAAGCCATGAAAAACATGACCATTGGAGACATCAAGCCGGAAGTTGAAGAGGGCCATGATCAAGGGGGAGCTTCAAGTTCCAACAACAACACCTCCATGGCGCCTCAAGTAGACGAAGAGGAGAAAGATGATCCATTGCCAACTCAAGACTCACAAGCAACACAACATCAAGATGGAGAAGAAGTCCATGATCAAGTCCAACCACAAGTGGAACAACACGCTTCACCACCGCCAAGTGCTTCACAACAACTTATGAGGCATGGACGCATCTCCAAGGCGCATCCAATGGACCAAATCATTGGAAGTCCTTCAAGGGGCGTTAGTACTCGTTCCCGCCATGTTGCTTCATTTTGTGAGCACTACTCGTTTGTTTCGTGTGTAGAACCCACTCACATCGAGGAAGCGATCCAAGACCCAAATTGGGTAATGGCTATGCAAGAAGACCTCAACAACTTCATCCGCAATGAAGTTTGGGTGTTGGAGGAGCGACCCAAGGACAAGAACGTCATCGGAACAAAGTGGATGTACCGCAACAAACAAGATGAGAATGGCGTTGTGGTCCGCAACAAGGCAAGACTTGTGGCCAAAGGGTTCTCTCAAGTTGAAGGACTAGATTTTGGCAAAACATTTGCTCCGGTCGCCCGGTTAGAGGCAATTCGTATTCTCCTCGCTTTTGCTTCACATCATAATATTACCCTTTATCAAATGGATGTGAAAAGTGCCTTTCTTAATGGCTACATTAATGAGCTTGTTTATGTTGAACAACCTCCCGGGTTTGAAGATCCGAGGAATCCTAACCATGTATATAGGTTGCACAAGGCACTCTACGGGCTCAAGCAAGCACCTAGGGCGTGGTATGAACGACTACGGGACTTCCTCATTATGCAAGGATTTAAGATCGGGAGGGTGGACACCACACTCTTCACCAAAGACATCAACGGAGAATTGTTCATTTGTCAAATTTATGTTGATGACATTATTTTTGGTTCAACTAACGAAGCCTTTAGCCATGAGTTTGGCAAAATGATGTCTAGGGAATTCGAGATGTCAATGATTGGAGAGCTCAACTTCTTCCTTGGATTCCAAATCAAGCAACTTCAAGAGGGAACTTTTGTCTACCAAGAGAAATACACCAAGGACCTCTTGAAGAAATTTGAGATGGGAGATTGTAGCTCAAGAAGCACTCCAATGGCAACAAATTGCCATCTCGACGCGGATAAGGACGGTAAACCTATTGAACAATCTCACTACCGCTCTATGATTGGTTCATTGCTTTATCTTACCGCATCTAGGCCCGATATAATGTTTAGTGTATGCTTATGTGCTCGCTTTCAAGCGGCTCCTAAAGAATCGCATAAGAATGCGGTCTTTAGGATACTTAGGTATCTTAAGCATACCCCTAGTATGGGCTTGTGGTACCTTAAAGGTACAACCTTCCAAATCTTGGAATACTCGGATTCGGACTTTGCCGGATGCCGCGTAGATCGCAAGAGTACCTCCGGTGGGTGCCACTTGCTTGGGCATTCCCTAGTGTCTTGGTCTAGCAAAAAGCAAAATTCCGTGGCTTTGTCCACCGCGGAAGCGGAGTATATAGCGGCCGGTGCATGTTGTGCCCAAATTCTATATATGAAGCAAACCCTTTTGGACTTTGGAATTAAAATTGGTTGTGTGCCTCTCCTTTGTGACAATGAAAGTGCGGTTAAGATAGCTAGAAACCCCGTTCAACACTCCCGCACTAAGCACATTGATATTCGCCATCACTTCTTGCGTGATCATGAGGCTAAAGGAGACATCTCTTTGCAAGGTGTTAGATCTGAAGAACAATTGGCGGATATCTTCACTAAACCACTTGATGAGAAAACCTTTTCTAGGCTTAGAAATGAATTAAATGTGCTAGATGCATCTAACGTCATGTAAGTTGCCATGTTCATGTAAGGATGCATATCATATAAGTCTTGTCTAACTCCCAAAGGATAGGGGTAAGCTAGAAATAGTTTTCCCTGAAGAAGCCTTTGGAAGGTTTAAACTCGGCAAGATAGATTTATTTTATGCCTTGCATGATCTCTGCCATATAGACTTGCACTCATTCTATTTCTTGCACTAATTTGTTTGGCATTGCATACGGTAGATTGTCAAAAAGGGGAACCCACCTCATGAGAAGGAGACTTGTTTGAAATGCAATATCTCAACTCATATAAGGTGGAATGAACAAAATGATAGGTGCGTTAATGCCTAGAGGAACATGCTTCATTGAGATAGTAGTCTTCATACTCTACCTCACAAAGCATGGGCCTTACATTTCATTTAGATATTTTTCCCTCTATCTTTTCGGTGTTCCATTTGCTTTAAGGTCTAGCCAAGCTATTGGCATATTAGCTCTTTGAGGGGTAAGGGGTTGCCCAAAAGGTCCTAAGACATGTGTTTCCCTTTGTTTGATTGTTTGGTCAAAGGACATATATGGGATGTTGGGGTTTAGTTTTCATCGGATTATCCGATGCCTAAGTAATCCGATGCCTAAGTCCTTCCCCCATCGGATCAATAGGTGTTCAATCTTCAAGTGCCAATTCAGTCAGAATCTCAGAATGATCCGATGAGTTCAATCAGAAAAACATCGGTCCATCCGATGTTCTCAAATCTGCAACATTGATGAATTCCTCCGATGCCTCTTTTATCTAACGTCGGTCCATCTGATGTCCTCAGTGACTCCTTGAATATCCTTACTGTGCTATTCATCCGATGATCAAAACTCTAGATGTCGGTCCGTCCGGTGTCAATTACACTTTTCTGGAAAACCTTACTGTGGCATTCGACCGATGCTTCTCATGTCCATCATCGGTCCATCCGGTGTGTAAATAACAGCTAGGGTTTGGGTCCCACTATTTAATCCCGGCCGTACCGCCCCTTTTCCGCCCTCTCCCGATCCCGACCTCGCGCCGCCGCCGCCTTCATACGCTCCACCACTCACCTGCGCCGCCGCCCACTGTAGCACCGCCGCCGGACGCCGCCGCCGCCGCCGTCCACCGGCCGCCGTCGCCGTCCCCCTGCTCGCAGCGCCGCCGCCGCCTCTCCTCACCACTCACCGCCTCCATCGCCGCTTCACCACCACCTCACGCGCCACCGCCGCCGGACGCCGCCATCGCCCTCCGGCCTCCGCCGTCCATGCGCCGCCTTCACCTCCGACATCTCCACCCACCTCGCCGCCATTCCAACTTCGCACCCGGTCCGTTGCTCTCCATCGCCTAGGTTTGTTTCGTGCCGTGCGACGTCCATCGTTTTTTTCGTCGTCCTTTCTTTCTTTGTCGCTAACCCTAGCTCTCCGTCGTCTAGATGGGTTGCGACCGCAAAGGAAAGGGAAAGGCGATCGCGGAGCCTGCCGCGAAGAAGCGCAAACTGTCGAAGGATGAGAAAGAGGCCCTAATGGCCGCTCGCACCGCCGAGGAGCGTGAGCGTGGCCGAGGGGGTTCCCTGAGGATCCGCGAGGCCCGTCCAAGGCAGCCTCCCGTGATCGACGACTCCGACGCCGAAGAGGAGCCGGTTGAGCCTCTCGTCCGTCGACACTCAGCCCGGACGTGCGGGGGTCACACCGAGGCTGCTCCTCGTCCGAGACCGACGGCTGCCGACCGTCGTGAGGACAGGGAGGCCAAGAGGGCCATCTATGAGATGGACACGGCCGTCCGTGTCGGTGAGGGAGTCCGTCTCACAGACTACCAGAAGATGAAGGCCAAGCAGCTACGCAAGCTTCGATGGAGTGTGCTACTTGAGGAGTGGTACCCTCAGCCCCGTGAAGCCCTTGTGGACAGTCGTTTCTGGACTGTCACCCAGGCGTCTCTCTACGAGACCTACAGACGTCGGGGGCACAAGCTTTTTCAGCACAACTACTTGGACTGGGGGCAGCTTGCAGTGGCAGCAGAGACTGAAGTCTGTTCTTACTTTGAGCGATACAGAGGTTTGGTGCAGCTTCTTGCTTATGAGAGAAGTGCTTATGTGGAAGATTGGGTCCGTGTCTTCTATGCGACCCTGTACATCTCTGAGGGCAGGAGGTCAATCGACTTCATGTTTATGGGACAGCGCTACCACCTCTCGAGGCAGACTTTGGGGCAGCTTCTTGGGTTGGACCTGCACGACACCTGCGTGCACGAGAAGGTCTATGGGCAGGCAGATCCACCGAGGAGGCCATATACTGGAGGGGTAGCACCACAGCTTGACGAGATCCGGTCCCTGTTTGGCCCCACGTTCTCTTCGGACCAGCCGAGAGTACCAGCTCTTCTGACCCCAGTTGCGCGCATTGTGCACCTCGCCTTGCGCCGCACGCTCCTGCCGAGGTCAGGGTACTTGGAGGGGTTCACTAGTCTACAGCAGACCCTCCTGTTCTACATAATGAACGGGATGGATTTCGATATTGTGGACATCCTCCTATGCGAGATGGAAGACGTGATCAGAGACGGAGTTGGCATGATGAGGCAGATGGTCTACGGGCACTGGATCAGTTACATATGCTCTATGATGGTGCCTGAGGGAGATGCAGCACAGGCCAGGCTTGCTGACGAGAGTGTGACTCGCTTTGGTCACTATCGTGCCTCTGCTCCTGGAGACCGTCGACTTGGTCGTCCAGTTGAGCGCCAGGTTCGGGCCCGTCTGTCAGAGGAAGACTGGTCCGACCTAGAGCGGGAGGACGAGAGGCTTGCTGAGGCTGAGGCTCAGGGGGAGGACCTGCAGCATATCTGGTCTGAGAGCGACACCGACGACAGTGTCGAGGAGTACTTCCCTCCTCCCCCCTCTCCCCGGCAGCACGACGCGGAGGCTGGAGGTTCTACAGTGCCACCTCCCACTCCACCTCCCGTCACTGAGGCGCAGGTGATGCAGCCGTCTGAGCTAACCTCGCTCCTCCAGCAAATGGTCGAGCAGCAGCGGCTGGACAGGCTGGCCGCCGAGCAGGCCCGCGCGGAGCAGGCTGCGCGTCTTCTTGAGCTCCAGCAGCAGCAGCAGGACATGCAGCGTCAGATCGCCCGTGAGAGGCATGAAGACACTGATCGGCTGACGGGGCTCATCGACCAGATGCACCAGCGCACTCTGGACCAGCAGCAGCAGACGCAGCAGGCGATGATGGGGATCCTGGGGTTGATCACCAACCTCTACACCCAGACCGGGATCGCCCTTCCATCGCAGCTGCCTGGAGTAGCTCCTCCGCCTCCTGTCTTGGCTCCAGCTACTGCACCAGTGGCTCCAGTTCCCTCCACTCCGATCCCTTCGTTCAGCATGTCCCCGCTGTTGGCTCCAGGCGCTCCTCTTCACTCCCCACTGCCGGCCACTTCACTGTTTCTTCAGACGCTGGCCTCCGTCACCAGTGTCCCTGCTCCAGCACCTCCAGCACCTCCTCCTCAGCAGGCACCAACGGTGGCACCTTCGGCTCCGGTAGCACCCTCCTCTGCTACTCCGGCCAGCAGCTTCGACGACAGCGGCGGTGACCAGTTCGTCATTGCGCCCAGCTCTCAGGGTCTGTAGGTGCTCGGATCCCTTTTTGGTGTCTTGATGCCAAAGGGGGAGAAGAGTTAGAGAGTCAGGGGGAGTCCTAGTGTTAGGGGGAGTGAGTCGAGTGTCTTATCTTAATTGTATTTGCGTATTTGCTTCATTTGGTGTGTAATGAACCTATTTCTATCTTTCCTAGGTTGTTAATCATTTGAACTCATTTGATGTTTATCTATGATTATGATCTCTTTGAATTCACTTGTGTCATTTATTGATGTTTAAAGCTTCAAGTATATTATCCGTATTCATTGCATATTTACTTATGGTTCATTCTCTCAAATTCATTACTATCACGCTTTGATTATTGTGTTGTCATCAATCACCAAAAAGGGGGAGATTGAAAGCATCTAGGCCCCCTCATGTAATATGGTTTTGGTGATTAATGACAACCATTGAACTTTACTAATGAATTTGTGAATGCAAGGTCACCATAAAAACTAAATAAGATGAAATGATTATGTCATTGGAGACCCATAGATACTCAACTTTCGAGATCAAATAAAGACAAGACATGAAGGCTCTATGTCCAAGTCACTCAATCAAAAATTGACATCATACAATGCTTAAGAATCATAAGAGAGCCGTGTGGAACAAATGTCTAAGAGGTCATTCAAAAAAGGACACAAAAGATTCACTCAAAACAACTCGAAGCAAGCAAAATCAACTCACCGGATCAACCGATGATTTCCAAAATGAACACATCGGTCGAGTTGATTCAACTGAAAAAAAAGACCTCAGAAAAATGAACTCACCGGATCATCCGATGTGAGGGCTCAACAACATCGGTGCATCAATACAGTTTGCAGTACAATTGGAGCAAGTGAAGCACCGGATCATCCGATGTGCAGAATCACACACATCGGTTGATCACTGCAGTAAGCATCAAGATCAAGCAAATTCTGGAGGAAGAGCCACCGGATCATCCGATGAGAAGACTGGGGCAACATCGGTCAAATAACGGTAATATCTGACACAATGACGTCAGCCAAAGTAATTACACCGATGATAACTAGAGGGGAGACATCGGATCATCCGGTGTGCACAGAAAAGTTCTGTCAGCCTACTTTTCCAATGGCTATTTCGGTTAGGCTGGCTATAAAACCCCTCTAACCCGGTCATTTCGAAAAGTCTTGATCACCTGAAGCCCACTACACATCCAAGAGCAATCAAGACCATAGAGCATACATTTCCACACTTCTAGATCATTTGTAATAGTCTAGAGAGAAGCTTGTGTGCGTTCATTCTCTGTGATTGAACTCTCTAGGCTAGTGAGAAGTTGAAGAAGATCGTTCCGGAGCTTGCCAAGGTGTGTGTTTGCATTCCTCTCCCTCTCTTTACTTTTTGCAATCTTCACTTCAAGTTATATCTACGTTGATTGCATAGCTAGAACCGCATTGGGAATTGGGCTTAAGTAGTTTGTTTTTTAATTGTCTTAAAATTGAAAGAAAGCCCAATTCACCCTCCCTCTTGGGCGTTTCGATCCTTACACGTACCCAATTCACAAGCTCTGCTTTCCAAGGATACTGCGAAGACCTCGGCATCCAAGTCTACTATGCCTTCGTAGCTCACCCAGCAAGTAATGGCCAAGCCGAGAGAGCAAATGCAGAAATCTTAAAAGGACTCAAGACGCGCACATATGAGCGCCTGAAAAAACATGGAGCCAACTGGATTGAAGAGCTTCCGCCCACTCTATGGGCCATCAGAACAACACTAAACCGGTCAACTGGAGAGACACCATTCTTCCTGGTGTACGGAGCTGGAGCAGTCCTTCCTTCGTAAATCACCTTGGGGTCGCTCCGGGTCCGGACCTCTGACGAAGCCACGCAAGACCAACTCCAGTGTGAAGACCTTGACCTCCTTGAAGAGGGAAGGTGCCGAGCAGCTGTTCGGAATGCCCGATACCACCAAGCTCTTCGGCGCTATCACCAACGGCATGTTCACAGTCGACAGCTCGAGGAAGGTGACCTCGTGCTACGTAGAATACAATCCAGAGAAGTGTTAAACAAACTCTACCCAGCTGGGAGGGACCCTTCCGAGTGATCAAAGTATCCCGTCCCGGATGCGTTCGCTTGGCAACCGAGGATGGGACACCTCTCCCAAATCCTTGGAACATTGAGCACCTCCGTAAGTTCTACGCTTAATAACACAGAGGTGAGTCTGTAATTACACGTGGTGTATGTTATAGAGTCATTGTACAGAGTCGGGTAGCTCCTCCGGGAGGGCAGCCGGACCTGCCTTGCTAGGTCCGCAACGTCCATGCAACACTTGTCACAGTCTCAGAACTAAAAGTGTAGCTAGCTACCTTGGGTCAAATGAGAATGAAACACACTTAGCCCAGTTCCGTACCCTAAGAGTGTACTTGTTTCCCCTGTACCCCGGACCTATAATGAAAGACATCATTGTGTGAAAACAGACTCCACGTGCATTTACTTTGTACAGGCTCAATATTTTTTTATTTTTCTCTTTCTTGTCTATAACAAAGTTGTGCAGTTCTTAAAAAACTTTAGCTCGACCAGTTCATGTACAATTCGAGTTGCATTGTCTATCCTTCCAGGTTCAAGCATTGTTGATGGCCTACTTGTCTGAATGTCGCCAAGCCAATCTAGGGTCGGAGTGTGCTATCGACTTAGCCTGGTCATGCACCCTAAGTATGCCACTCTACCTACACCCCGACAGGCCGAAGTAAGGCGAGTCCAGAAATGATCAGACCTGAAGGAAGCAAGACGGTGTTCTTGATTATATTTAGGATTGTGTTCGACCTAAAACTTTCTAGGGAACAGTAAGACGCAATGAAGTTATAGATAATAAATGGATTTTACTATTTTTCTTGACTTCAGTGTGTAGGAAAAATAAATATTTCATGATGACGGTGAATGAAGCCGGAGCTACCAAAGCTCCGACACTCCCCAGGCGGCTCGTGGTCGATGTTTCAAACATTGACATCGAGCATCGCTGGAGCTACTCAGCTCCGGTAAAGCTAAGGGGCAAGCCGTCAATGTGAAGATGGTGGAAAGACTCTAAAGTAGAGCCTGACATTGACACAACATGTGTTGACGGAGGTAACTGCCGGAGCACCAAGCTCCGACACCCCAGAGGGCTAGCTGTCGATGCTTTACGTGTTGATGGAGACTACTGCCGGAGCTACTAAGCTCCGACGATGGTCAATGCCAGAGCCACTATGCCCCGACAGCCTCAGGGGGCCTACACTATCGAAGACTTCGGACCTACATTCTACAGGTTTGAAGCACGCAAGTCTTCAACAACCGTTACATCCTTTTAGTACATGTTCACAATCAAATTGTGTACATCTACTAGGGGGCCAAGCGAGACAAAGGTGTTGAAGACAAAAAATGAAATTCGAATTCACAATAATTTGGATTTCATTCATCTGGAGACAAGGGATTACAAAATTGGATAAGAAGTAGAGAGAATACAAGCGGGAGCTACAGAGAGATGGTCCTAGACCCTATGGAAGAACTGGGCGACCTCCTAGGCCACCTCTGACACGTTGGCTCGGGCGGCTTCACCCTCTCCTTTGATGGGACCTTCAAGTACCGGGTCCAGAGGGAATTGTGGGTCCCGGCTGGTGTAGCACGTCAGCACAAACTCTGCGACGTTCTTCGCTAGGGACTGACCCTCTGTGTCCAGCTGGTCTGCGATGACATCACCCATCTTGGCGAGCTTGTTGCCTGCTGAACTAGCGTCTCCAACGCCTGGTCCAGCTCCGGCTCCGGATCATCCGGACGCACGGGACTGAAGCCCATTGGTGTCAGCACGTCGTTGGCCTTGCCCAGGAAGTCCCAAACTTGTTGGGACTCCGCAACCCTTGCACCACGCATCTCCGCCAAGGATCTTTTGGCTGCCGCCAGCTCTGAGCTCTCCCGAGCAAGACACTCCACCTCTTTGGCATTCCGCTGAATCATTTCAGCAACCTGCCTTTCGAGCTTGCTGAGCTCTTCCTCCCGGAGGTGGATCTCATTTCAGCGGTTGACCAGATCCTTCTCTCGGCCCCGTTCTCTCTTCTCTCTGGTGGCGATGGCATTCTCCTGCTTGTAGAGAACTTGCCCTCGCTCTCAGGCCTTCTTCTCCTCCTCCTTGCAACGCTCATCCAATTTCTTGGTGCGTTCTTCGAGGCTCTTGTCAGCCAGAGTTGTCTTTTGGACAAGCTCTTCCTCCCTCTTCATGTGGTCATCCTGTAGCTCCAGGAATTTCATCTCTTCATCTTCGAGCAGTCTTTCACGCGCTTCAAGAGCCTCCCGATGCTTGATGAGACTATCGTGGATGGCGGTGAGCCTTTCATGGCGATCATCCGCTGTGCTATTGGTAGCCTTGGCCTGCTCATAGATGGCCCGGGATTGGTTGTCGAGGGTCCCCGTCATGCTTTCCCTCTCATCCAACATCTTTCCCTTATACTTCAGGCGGACCTTCTACCTTTGCACCCAATCCTTGTCGTCAGCCAACCTCGACTGTGCTAGCTTGATCTCGAAATGGAGTCGGTTGTGCCACCTCCTAAGAGTTTGGCACTCCTCCTCGAGGGCCTTGCTGTCATGGTAGAAGGCCAACTGGACTTGGCGAAGACTAGAGCAGGCGTTGTCAATAGACAATGATAGGGGGATCGGGTCCGGACCTGCTGGGGCCCTCTCCGCTGGCTCTAGCGGATCTTCGGCAACAAAAATTGGGTCTCACTCTACGAGAGCGGTCCCCTGAGCTTCCACGGCACTAGGGCCGTCCTCTAAGATAGCCTCGGCCGCCGCCGAGGAGGTGCTTGCAGCAGAAGTTCTGACCTTCAGAATTGGTTCCGAAGGCCCAGCCGCCAGGTCATCAACAACTGGCCCCTCAGGCGGGGGGCCAACAGCTCAATCTTGGCACCCTGGCTTAGCAGAGGGCACCTCCGGGATCACCGCTTCCAGAGCGGATGTTGAAGGTTCAGTCAGAGCAGAAGCCACTTCTGGCTCTGGCGAAGGCGCTTCCTCCAACTCTGGCTCAGGTGCTGGCGCTTCAACAATCATGGGCTCGGGCGCTGGCGCTTCGACCTCCAAAGCCTCAGGCACCGAAACCTCCGCTGCAACTGGCTCAGACAGCGGAACCTCTTCAACGGCCGGCTCCATAGCCGGAACTTCTGCAGCAACCAACTCTGCCGCTGGAGCTTCCTCGACAACTGGCTCAAGTGCCGGAGCTTCATCAACACCCGGCTCCACTGCTGGGAACTCATCAACCACCGGCTCGACTCTCGGGGCTTCAACAACATTCAGCTCTAGGGCCGGAATCGCAGCTTCCTCTGACTCTGCGGCCGGAGCGTCCAACATCTCAGCATCCAAGCCCGAAGCTTAAACCTCCGGGGCTGGCGCTGCTGGTACATCTTCATTCTTGTGGTCCGGCGCTACCACGGGAGCTTCTGGGGATGAGTCATCCAAAACCACGACAGCCAGCGTCGGGGGTGCCGCAGCTTCAGCCACCTCTTGTTGCGGCGCTGGGATTGGAGCTGGAGCTTCAGCCTGCACAGCCTCAACCGCTACTGTAGGAACCCAAGCTTTAGCCCTTTTCTTGGGAATGCTGAAGATGAAGGACAAAGAAACTCAAAATAAAGTTAAAAATAAAACAAAAAACTGAGGTAAAAGATCAAAGATTACCTCGGAAGGCTTCCGCACAAGTTACCACAGAACCTCTTCTCTGGACGCTCCGGAATGACCCCAGCCGCCACTGGCATGGTAGTCCCGGAGGGTCCCCCGGAGCTCGCTGCTACTGTCGGCGTTGCTCTGGTCGGGGTCCCCCTCGACCGGGAAGGACCTCCGGACCCGGAGCCCTCAGCTGGCCCTGGTACCGAGTCACCTGGTCGAAGCTAGAACCTTGGGAAGAAGCCGCTACTGGAGTAGATGCCGCCGTCGTAGACCTCCTCTCCAGGGAGAAGGAGACGACACAGAAGAAGTATGCCTAGTGAACCTTCTGTCGGAATTCTTCCTCTTACGGCTCAAGGGCTCGGCCAATTCATTTCCCTTGCCGACGACATCGGTTCTTGGCTAAGGGGCGGGAACGGAGCCACCTTTCAGAGCTTTGGAGATCGCCAACCCGGTGGTCGAGCATCTCTCAACGACAGCAAGGTCGGCAAGCACTGGCATCATTCGCCGGAGCTCCCTGCTGAATTTTGCCTCCATGTTCAGTGGGAGGAAAGCTGTCGACGGAGCCAAGTCATCTTTCTCGATGTCGATGTCGTGCTGGAACTTCTTGAGGTGGAACTCCAAAGTTGCACCCTCCATGTTGGACTTCAAACCGGTCTCGATCTGGTCGTCGTCCAGCACACTCTTGAGGGCCTAAGCCAACGTCTCCTTCCTCTTCAGCAAAGCACACCTGTTGGTCAGGAAGTTGCAAAACACCGCCTGGGGAGTCACCCCTCCCTCCACGCACAGGCGGAAGCTGGTCAGAGCAAGGTTGAAGGCATCCGACAGCACCAGAGCTTCACTCCAAACTACAGTGTCGATGTTGGGAGGCCTTCCGATAGCTCCATCTTCTCGTGCTCCTTCAGCCTGATTACAATCCAATCCTTCTTCCAGTCGTCCCACTTCCGAGAAGGGAACGACCGCAAGTACTTGTACGAGCACTTCTTGCGCTTCACAAAATAGTAGAAGCCAAAATACTCGTCACTCCTGCCTGTAGTTTGTACAGTTAAGAAGGTGCGGAAGAGCTCAATGCAGGGGGAATGCCCACCCACATCTCGCAGAAGTGGACGAAGATTGACACCAGCAGAATGGAGTGGGGGCCAAGGTGGTACAGCTGCAGACCATAGAAGTCTAGCAGCATAAAGAAAAAAGAGGAGAAAGGTGGGATCAGTCCCATCATGGCATACGCGGAGAAGTACACCATGTCGCCGGCGTGTTCCTTCTCGAACGGAAGCTTGCCGGCGTAGACCAAGTGATTAAAGAAGTCAGGGGACCATCCCATGAGTGCCCGGACCTTCTTCAAATCGTCATCGAACTTCAGTCGGCTCTTGCGGAGACCCAATTCCATCGCGGCACAGCGAGGCAAGAGAGGAAAAGCAAGCAAAAGTTTGGAAGGTTTGAGCGCAAGATCAATTGAAAGGCGTAAAGAACCGCAAACGGTGCGTGCCTTCCTTCTTAAGTAAGCCCCCGCAACGCCCGGATGGAAACCGCGGAGGAGCCGATGATACTAGTCAAAAATTGCACCCCGCCAATGACAAGGGGGCTCGGGGCAACCCCGACGATCAAGTCGAGGTTCTTACCCCAGGCAAACGGTTTTCATCATGAAAGGCAGGAAACCCGAAGGCGGCGGCCTGACAAGGCGCGCGGATCCGATACAATTTTCGTATTGGGAACCGGCGACCTTCAATTGCGTGAGATCCGCATGCTGAGATCTCACCTGCCGCCTCCTAGATACGCCACACAGTGGAAGTTTAAGTGCGAACTACCACCAATGGCACGAACGAAGACCCTTGAAGACACGGCTCAGAAACCGAAGAATGAACCCACCTCCGGCGAAATGACCTCATCCAAAAAGGTCTCTCTCGGAGGTGAGCCCAGGGGGGCACTGTCGGTACCCTCCGTACCGGATACCCCTTGGGATTGCAAAGATCACAAGGAAACTCCATCTACCAGATTTTAAGACCTCTGAAGGCCCCACATGTCGGGTGTAACCGGACCTACTTCCTCGACATGGTTAGTCCCAGGGCCGCCACGTTTATCATAAGACCGGAGCTATCACCCACACATGAGAAGCTCCAGTCGGAATACCAATACGGCACCCCCGGACCTAACCCCAGACAGAGGGAAGCTCTGGTACTGACACGTGTCCAGTAGCACCGGACCTACTCGTCCACGACGCTAAGCTTCGGTGCTGCCACGTGGAGACCGCCGGACCTTCAACTTCAACAATCAAGCTGGTGGACCCCCCAACGGCTCCGGACCATCAAGGAGCAATCAAAGACTTCAAGACCCAATTAAGTGTCATTAATACCATATTAATGACACATGATCGGATGGATCTTAATACTGGTAATGGCACTGTTAAGGCCCGTTACTAGGATATTAAGGGTAATTAACCCCATTTATTGTGCATGTGTAACCGCCGGGGCCACCTGTCGGGCCAGGCTAACGTTGTAACGACCAGTCCTTGTACTATATAAGGACTGGTCGATGATACAAAAGGGACGGTTCCAGACCACTACTGAACTTCCTGAGCTAGACGAGCTTCTTCTTCTGGAGCTTCTTCTAGACTCACACGCTTAATACATCACCAACACACACCGTGGAGTAGGGTATTACGCTCAGGCGGTCCAAAATATGTAAATCTCTGTGTACACTTGCCATTCACCTTCTTGAATCTCTGCGCGCCCATTACCGAACTACAACTTCTTGAACTACCAAAGGTAGTGTCAGGAGATCTGCCGGATCCAAACGCCGACAAATTGAGTGAAAGAACACAAAGGTGGATAAACGCAACCTCAACCACGATCTCAATGGAGTTTCAACCAAGAGTCGTCGATTGTCGGAACATAACAAATTCTTGGCTAGACATTGAACACAGTTATCGCCCCTTTTTCAGAAAGGAGTTGTTTTTTGATACTACATAGGATGCATTGTTCATGAACAAAAAAGACATTTATCATTAAAATAGAAACAACACATATATTATGAACAAGAACTACGAAATCACATAGAAAACAAGAAAAAGAAAAACTACAAATACTACTCTACTCAGAGTCGGAGGAGATCTCCTCCACCTCAATCTCTGCCGCCGCCTCCTCCTCCTCCACCACTGCTGCCGCCGCCGCCTCCTCTGCCGCTGCCGCCGCCGCCTCCTCCGCTACCGCCGCTGCTGCCGCCTCCTCCAACAATTGATTCTGAAGCTTCCGGGCGACGGTCCGCAAAAGATGCTGGCAGCCCTCAACCTCAGCCACCTCCCCGATCGTCTCGTAGAGGACGTTGAGACGACCAGCCACAGAACCTAACCCGAAGCAGTAGTGGCTGGTGGTGTCTGTGCTTGTGCAGACGTGAAGTTTCCCAAGACCCGGACGGTCACACAAGAGAGATGTATCAGAAAATACATCCCGTGCCAATTTGTCGAGCTTTTTTGCTCGCTCTGCGGTGGTGGAAAGGTACTCGGTGGCCTCCTTCAGGCGCTGATCAAGTTCATCAAAGCGGTCTTCGACGAGGAGGACAATCTCCTGAACCCAAACGGGATGAGGAGGTGCGGGCGAGGCGGGCGGAGAAGGGGACAGAGGAGGTGCGGGCGCCGCCTCCAGTTCCACCGGCATTGGCTGCGACGGAAATTGAGAAGAAGGAGGTTCGGAGGACGTCGACATCCTGGAGCGCTTTGGTGCGGGGCTACCCATTTGTGCGGCGACGGAGGTGCGGAGAATGAGCGAGCGGTGGTCGGCAATGGTGTGGTGGTGAAGGAAGAGAAGTTTGGAGGCTACGATCAATGGAGATGGAGTGGTGCGACAAAGACGCAAGAGGACGGGTCTTTATAGCGGGTCCTCGTCGACCATCCGCACCAGTGTACTCTAAAGAATACTCTATACACTATTCTCCTTCAGCTTTTACACTACGTACTCTAAATTATACTGCGGAACTATGTATCCAGTATGCTTACAGTATGCCACTGCGGATAGTCCGCGCGAGTGGAGATGATCGGACGCTTCGAAAACTGAGCTTACGAATTAATCCATACCGCGGTTGGCTTCCTCTAAGTTGTCTCTTCACAGACAATTTTTTAATTTAACATGCAAAGGGTCCAGGGTATGCAGTGGCCCACCTGGCACACTTTGTAGGTCCGTCCGGTGGTGTTTCAGTTTTTCAGTTCCATATTGTAATTTTGACACGTAAAGGGCCCACCAGCCCAAGGTATATGCAATGTTCTAGTTTTTTTTTTCAATTTGTCACGCAAAAGACCTCGATCATGTTTCATGACGTTACGTGTTTTCTCTTATTTTCGGAAAGATCCTCATATATATATATATATATATATATATATATATATATATATATATATATATATATATATATATATATCACAAACCCTCGTTCATGTTTTCTCAGTTTGACATGCAAAAGACCTCGATCATGCATGTTTGATGATGTTAGGTGTTTTCTAATTTTGTTGAAAGATCGTCATATTTGAGACTCGTTCATCATGTTTGGGGTGTAGCAAGCATGCATGGAAAAGTAACATATGCACATGAGAACCTCGCGACGATCATGTTTGATGACAACATTATTACGTGTTTTCTCTGTTTTTTGTTGAAACATCGTCATATATAGTTTGAGGCTCGTTGATCATGTTTGGGGCGTGACAACTAACATGTTATATATATATATATATATATATATATATATATATATATATATATATATATATATATATATATATATATATATATATAGTTTGACTCGTTGATCATATGTTTGGGGCGTAGGGTAGCATGCATGGACAACTATAACATACATGTGAGAGAGACGTCGATGATCATTTGTACACCCCCCGTCCCCATGAACTTGTCACTTTGTCGTAGTTCATTTTTTAACTACAAAAGCCACATCAGAAGAGCTTGTTTATTGGCTCATGGACAAGGAAAATTCTTTGTACGTAGTACGAAAAGTATAAGTTGGTCGGCGTTGCCGTTCGTACGCGAACGATGCGGCCAGGTAGTTGCTCTTGCAGGTGTATGGTAGTTACGTGAGTGTTGGTCGGGTCATGTGGTTAGTCCACGAGGCACCCTAAACCCTGTGTTGAGGCCGTGTATTTTCAATTTGTGCGTACACTCTAGTGACACGTGACAAGGTGCTCAGTCATCAATTGCGTTTGGTTTGATGTCGAAGTTGGATTGGAGATAGATCATCCATTTCTTTATGTCTTGGATCATCCAAATAAATGTTTGGTTGGATGGACTGGACGATTCAATTTTTTGTTGGTAGGTTGGATGAAACTTGATTGGATTATTGAATCATCAGAGTTGATAATTTCATAATATTAATTTTTTATATACGAATTATCATATTACTAGCAAATATTAATGTTAATATTATAATTTTAATTATTAATCAACAATAAATAAGGTAATTATCACTAATTATGTTGCTAAGAAGCATAATTAGATAAGGTGGATGGAGTCACATCCAACCAGATATCCTGGACCATCTCATCCAGCATCTGCAAGGAATATTTTATATTCCTCAAACCTGGATCACCCGTCTAACCGCGAAACAAATAACACATGACTGGAACATCCAATTAATCCAAGTCAATTCAATCCAAGACAAGCAACCAAACACAGATCTTTTTGGCCGCGTCGTAAGTGCTCGTGCGCATGATGATGGATTGTGCACGCCGAGCGCCGAGTTATTCGGATCGCTGAGCAAAGTTCGGATGTGGAGTTCGTGTGCCCGTGCGTGCTGTAAGATTCGGGGCATTTGCGTACATGACAATCCTCAGGGCAGGGTGGTACAGTCGCGGGAACCATGCGGTGCTCCCTTGGCTATAAGATTTGGAGCGTGAATGTATGTGGCAACAATTTGGGCAGGGTCGCACAAAGACGGCAGTGCGGAAGGGCCACAGAGAATTTGATTTCCGCACCAAGGGGTTAAGAGATAAGACCATCTGATTCGCAGGATAGTAATGGTGTTTGGGAACACAATATTTTTGGAGTTTTAGAGCAATTAGCAATACCGTGGTATTTGAGATTACTATGGTATTTTTTACAGAATGGTGTTTGTCAACCAAACATTCCTATGTATTGCAAAATCGTGGTATTACAAAATTGTGTTATTGAAATACTTTGGTATTGCCATGTCATTTTAAAAACTGTGGTTTCCAAAGATTTAGTATTGAAAAACTGTGCTCCCAATTCAAGCCTAAAGCCTTACCGTGAACCAGTGCGGATTGTCTTAAAGGCCGGCCCGGCTCTGGGCCTAGGCAGACGGAAATAAATTTTGTGCGGCACCTGCCGCACAACGTCATGCGTGCAGCCCCGCCCCGCACGCTGTCCCATGGAAATCCCGCTGAGATCCTTCGCTTCGCGCTGGGTTTGTTATCTGGACACCGAAGAATGGAAATCCCGCGTGTCCCGCTCCCACGATTATGCGATTTTGATCGGACGGCGTGCGAGGCGGGGGCGCACGCGCGATGCTGTGCGGCAGGGTCGCAGAAAATTTGTGGGCTACTGCCTAGGGCCATGCCGGTGGGTGGTGGTCGTGGGGCAGGCACGATGATAACTGGTAAAGAGAAAAGGAATAAAATTAATTAGTGTGTAGCATTTTATTTTCGTAATTTTTTGAAATATAATTCTACTATGTACATCCTACTAATGTGTTTAATACAGTATTTATTAGATACATTATAATATTACTAATGTGTTAATTTTCCATATGCGATGTTTTTCGATAAAAGGAGGAGTTTTTCGTTAGTGCATGTACTGTAGGACACATTGTTCATGAACATAAAATAAAAGACATTTTTCATTAACTTAAAAACAACACATATATTACAGACAAGAAAAAACACATAGAAAATAAAAGAAAAAAACTACTACTCATCCTACTCTACTTGGAGGAGGACTTGTCCACCTCCGCCTCCGGCAGCGCCTCCGCCGGCGGAGTCCATGCTGGTGTGGTGGGGAAGGATACCAAGTCCCAGTCGGCGCAGGAGTGAGATGTATTGTGAAATACATCCTGCACCATTTTGTCGAGCGCTTTTGCTTGCACATCAGCGGCGAATAGGCTGCCAGTGACCTCCTTAAGCTTGTTGTCGAGTTTGTCGATGCTTTCCTCGATGAGGCGGACAGTCTCATCATAGTCGGATGGAAGAGGAGCGGGCGCCATGGGCGGAGACGGGAGTGGAGGAGGTGCGGGCGCCACCTCCAGTTCCACCGGCCTTGGCGGCGATGAAAGCGGAGAAGGAGGTTCGGAGGACGTCAATGACCTGGAGCGCTTCGGTGCGGGGCTACCCATTTGTGCAGCAACGGGGGTGCGAACAAAGAGAGAGAGGTGGTCGACAGTGGTGCAACGGAGAAGCAAGAGGAGAAGTTTGGAGGCTAAAATCGATCGAGAGGTGCGGCGGAGAAGAAGAGGAAGGTGTGCCTTTATAGCGGGTCGTCGTCTAAGTGCGTGAGTGGAGATGATCGGACGCTTCAAAAATTTGTGCTTTTGAATCAACGGTCAGAGTTACTCCAAACCACGATTCGCCTCCTCTCGGTTATCGCAACGGCTCAACACGTCCCATCGGCCAGTTTTTTAATTTGACACACAAAGGTGCAGAGATTGTCGTGAATGCGCGTGGCAATCGACCGAGAGTCCATATCTTTCTTTTTTAAGGATCTGACTGTTGCCAACCGAGAGTCCATATCGAACTGATAATTGTTGTGATCATGGATGATGGTGGACATGAATGTAATGCAGGTGAAAGAGACTCGTGATCAAGCTTGTCTGGTCACGTGTTGAGGATTTTTGTGCCCCCTTGTTCAGGAACATGTTAATTGGATGACGTTGAGGATCGGATGTGGCGTACGTGTTTTAATAAGTGTGTTCATTTGTTCCTAAAATCAGATCACGTAGCGGCTAGCGCCTACACCTGTCGTTTCTTCAAAGGCCGAGTACAACGATACATAATGGCAGCATGCGATCGATTAATTTGATGAACTACGTACGTACATAGTGAGAGTTGTGTGCTTATTAGACGATGGTAGTCCACATTCTATCCTCGTAGCGTCGAGGGAACATCCTTGTGTCAAATTTGTTATCTCTATTGATGACAGGATAATATTCTTCATTAGTGTGGTAGTTAAACAACTGCCATATAGGTTGAGAGCATAAACACATGCATGATGGTAGAGAATATGATAAATATAGAAATATATATACATCGTAGGAAATATTATTCTATTCTTGGAATACATGTTTGGGACGTAGCATGCATATGTACGTCTGACATCCATGTGAAAGGCCTCGATCATGTTTGTTGACGTTATGTGTTCACTTTTTTGTTGAGAGATTGTCATGTTTGAGGCTCGTTGATCATGTTTGGGGCGTAGCATGCATGGACAACTAACATGCATGTGAAAGACCTCGAATGCATGTGGAATAACATGCATGTTTTTAAAAGCAAGATATAGTGTTTCTTAAAAAAAATATGAGAGATTGGGCGCACAAGCACAAAAGCTAGAACTTGAGCGATGCACCTACGAATTCCAAATGTCGAGATGATCGACGGCAGCCGATCCGCAAACTCGGTGGTAAGATCAGTAGTCGCCGGAGAGCAGCTTGCGGCCAACCTCGAAGGAGACGAAGGTGTCGATGCACGCATAGCTCATCTGCTCCCTGGAGAGATTGTACGCGTCCCAGTTGCTCGTCCTCACCCCATATGGCTTCTCCATGTTGGCGCACATCACGGTGCTCACGATGTCCTTCTACCCGGCGTGGCGTAGGCTCAGGCGATCAATCTCCTCTGCCGCGAGCTCGGCCAGGTCCACCATTTTGGTCACCTTAAGCTGCCAGTCCTTCCAAAGTCGTTCGGCGTCACCCTCCACGCCAATGCCGACAAATTGGTAGTCAAAATCACCGAGGAAATCCTCTAACTCATCGGGGAAGTAGTCATCGTGGATGACCTGAAAGATGACGTAGCGGCGGCTGACGCAGAGCTGCAGAACGGCGACGGGGTTCTAGTCAGCGGAGTAGCCGGGGTGCCACTCGACGTCAAGCCTGACGACGAGCTTGTGAAGGCGCCCACGGTGGACGGAGAGGACCTCATCAAGCCTGTCCTCCACGGCCTTGCCGGAGGACGTCGTGGTGGTGGTGATCACGTCTTCCTCGAACGTCACGTTGTACACCTGAGTCCCCGCCATTGGGTCTCTCTCCTTGTCGTCCCTACAGTTGCTGTCTGCGACGGCGCGGCGTAACTTCTCTCTTGTGCAAAACCTTCGGCTACACCTTTAGTTTGTATTTTAATTGGAAACGGGCCTAGATATATAACTGATGCAGTTACGATATGAGCGGAGGAGTTTCTGAATTTGACGGGCCCGAGCCCGGAGTAAAGAGAGTAATGAAGATTTTTGAATCTTATATACACTTTCTAATTTTTCATTCTTATCATTATGACCACAAGTTGCATTGTCTCAACCTAACACCACGTACAACAACAACAACATTTATTAGGATCCCACCCACTGGATATGCCGGGTGGGCCACGGGATACCCTGGGTCTAGTCACTAGAGAGTAGCTAGTGTGAATACATGCTGGAGAGATCAGTGGAATCGGGAACTTGCCAATGAAGATGGATGTCAGCAGTGTCACGGTTCATGTATCGAAACACGCGCCATCCTTTTTCTTCTTCTTCTTTTTCTTATAAGTTCGTATTATTTTCCACCAATCTTCTAACCCACCTTTATTTGAAGTTGTACGGTTGGATCAGGATATGTGGCCGGCGTACACTTTATTACACACTAGTGAAAGTAAAACACCCGATACATTTTATGACACACTTGTGAAAGTAAAATACCTGACACATTTTATTATTATGGAAGTCTATAACTAAGACTCAATCCATATCGGGCAAAAATTTTGATGACCCAGACTTCTAGTTTTTTTTGCATGCCATCCGAATCAAGTCTTTTTTGTCTTCACCCTTTTGCAATGACGCCCACGAGCATCTAATATGGGCTAAAGTTGATACGTACTCCGGAAACTGTTGTTGCGTTTTTTTGCGCTTTACTACATGCTTTGCTGTTTGATTGCTCATTATGTTGGATCCGTGTTGGGTTTCAACATAGAGAGTGGGCTTCTCCCTGTTGGTCCTATCAGATAAACTAGGTGATAGTCACTTTTTGGATCTCCAGCTCAGTAGAGTTAGAACAACAACATTAGAACTATTTTTGCGCACCAATGAACAAAAATATAATGTTCATTACCTTAAGACGATACATTACAAACAAGAAAAAAGAAAAACACAAACTACAAACATGAATAGAAAAACAACACAACTAAGAACAAGAAAAAAAACTACTTCTCCTCCACCTCGCTCCACCTACTTCTCCTTCTCCTTCTCCTCCTCCTCCTTGGGATCCTGGCAGGGCGAGGGCACCTCCCGCGGTGGAGACGGGAAGCCCAATTTCCTAGACGTCTCCGCCACCAGGTTGTCGCGGCCGGCGACGCCGAGCTCTTCCGCCAGCGTCTTCCAGAGGACGTCGAGGCGACCTGACAAGTGTGTCATGCCGAAGACGTAGTGGCCCGTGGTCCCCATTGAAACATACTCTGGAAGGGGACCAAGCCCAAGGCGACGCATGGAGCGCGATGTATTGTAAAATACATCGCGCGCCATCTTCCAGAGAGCCCACTCTGGTCGGGGACGCTTCCCCTTGGCATCCTTCAGCGGGCTTGGCGACGGCGTTGTCTTGTTAGCGATGGTGTTCTTGGTGCGGTTTTGGGAAGAGAAGAAGAGTGGCTGTGCGGAGAAGACAATGGCGTGCCCGAGTGATCTTATAGTGTAGTAGCAGCTTGGCTGGGGTGCTCATCCTCTGCAGTATTGCAGGTGCAGTAGATGTGGCTAACATGTGGGTCCCACACCCTATGGGGCCCTCATGTCAGCCAACTCTACTGCACCTGCAGTATTGCAGGGGATTTGAACCCGCCTGGCTGTTCGTCTCTCGACGTGCGCAGTAGTGGTGATGGGACGCGGATCGGTTCCGATTGAATTCAAAGATGCGCATGCGCTACGCGCGTTTAAGGCGCCGTGCTGACTGGCGCACACGTAAGATCCGTGCGCCCGGTCACATCAGCCGCCTGTACAAATGGCTACGGCTTGAAGGACCAAACCTTATGCGGCAAACAACAGCGTATAATACTTCCTCCGCCCCAACTCAACTCTATTTCTATTTTGGTCGAACTAATTACCTTTGACCAATGATTTATATGTAATTTATTATCTTCAATAACATGTAGTACTAGATTGTATATCATGGAAATATTTTCATGGTGAATCTAAAAGTACATATCTTGTATTGTTAAAACAGATCAAAATCGTGTAAATCTCAAAGATAGATTTGACGAAACCTAAGACTTCCCTTTGAAAAAGTTTTATATTTTACATTAGTTTTACATATGTAATATGCACATAGGATATACCACTTGATAGTTTTGCAAAAAAAACATGGAGGAGAAATATGTATATCCCATATGCTACTACTACGTAAATTAGGGGTGGGCAAATAAACCGAGACCGAAAAACCAAAACAGAAAAAACCGAGACCGGAATCGAAAAGACCGAAATATCGGGTATCGGGTACTTTTCGGGTAGCAAATATAAATAACAGAAAAATAAATGTCGGGTTCGGGTATGACTCTCGGGTAACTAACTTAAATGAATAGTCGGTCCATCAAATAATAAGTTAAATTATGCGTGCTAAAATATGAACAATTCAAAATTAGATATTTTATTTTCAAGTTGTGATGTGTGAAGTTGTTGGATATTAACATTTATTTTTTATTTTTCGTTTGTGAATTTTTAATAAATTACCTCATGGGATTAAATTTATCAATCATATTAAATTTGTGCAAACATGACATGGATATAATGTATTTGGATATATCGGGTAGGACCTAAGACCGAACCGGAATTTTGGTACCCAAAATGTTCGGGTACCTAATATTATTACAACAATTCGGGTAGTGATTTCAAGAAACAGAAATTTTAAAAAAGACCGTAATACCTTAACCAAAATATCGGGTAGACCGAATGCTCACCCCTAACGTAAATCCATCCGAAATAATTAGCTAGTTCGATGATGAATGAAGTTGAGCTTGCGAGCTTGATGAGCACCGTCACTGTTCTGAGCAGCGATTAATTTATGGCATCATCAAATTTAGAGTAATTTTTCTAGATCATTTGGGGCTGAAAAATTAGTTAACACACTATAAATGAGGAGAAAGATTAGGATATGCTACTTATTGCTTGTGTTGAATAACCCTGCGCCGTGGACAACATATCAGACACTTCATTCTGGTCACCAGGATCATTCCGCCCAATGTCATCTGGGGCAGCAGGCGGAGGACCTTGATGATCAGGATATGGACCAGGCAAGAAATCATTGGTCAAACATAAGTTTTAACAAAGCTAAAAATAGTGTTTAGTTGGGACGGAGGGAGGAGTACTTTTTACAGACCGCTTTGCAGGCCCTGCTGCGGGCGATCTCTTGCACGCTAAAAACTCCAGCGGCTAAAGTAGCGTACAGCTGCACTTTAGAAGTCGTAACCCCAGTTTGCATCAAAGGAAACTCACTGGACAGTTTAAAGGAATTGAATCCTCCGGGAGGGAAAGACATTCAAACGAGTTTCGCAAGTACCATTCCAAACGGTGCACTTTAGAAGCCATAACCATCACTGTGCGCGTCTCATCGTCTTCTCCGCGCGTACTAATAAAGACACACCATCCTCTTCTCCGCAACACACACATGCCATCCTCTTCTCCGAGCATACTCTTCCTCTTCATCTCCGTTGTGCGCGCCCTCATTGGTTCCCTTTGAAGCCCATGGAGTTCCCCTTGCCACACGATATTGCGGTCCTGATCGTTGGGTGGGTTGCTGCAACCTCCCTGCAGCCCATGGACGACCTCTCCAGCCTACGCGCCACCTGCAAGGCCATGCACGCGGCGTGCCGGGATCGCGTCGTGGGCAGGCGCATTGCACTGGAGCGGAAGAGCATCTGGAAGTTTAACTGGAGCTACAATTGCCTTGTGGAGCGCCTGACAATCGTCGGCAACACTCATGCGTGATACATCACCGGGTTCGACCTCGTCTTCCTGCATGGTCGCATGCAGCCGGGCACCCAGTTCCTTGCCGTGGCGCCCTACGTCCTCTCCATGCTCCGCTACAATGCTGACCGCAGGGCCCGCGATGCCTTCGAGTATATCTGGCAGGTCAAAGGTAAGGCCCACGTCGGCTACAAAGTGGTTGGGTCTGTCGCTATGAAGTGGACCAACAAGGAGTGCTGCAGGTGTCGGCATGAAGCCAAGAATAGTATCGATGGTGTCGTATGGAGGTTCCTGGGCAGGCCTCGTCCAGAAGCGCTGCCGGTGGCGGTGCCCAACATTGATGATGACGCTTGGGGCTGCTCAATAGGGGGGAACCAGGGAACTGCCCGCTGCGGCAGGCCTACGTGGGAGGAGTGGACAGTCTTCTGTACAGAGAAGTATATGACTAAGCACGAGCATGACCTGTTCTGCCATCAGGCAGTGTACTCTATGGGTTATATTCCCTCCATTCCCGTTTGTATGCACCCCTAGTTCTCCCAACGCCAATTAAAAGAGAACAAAGGGAGTATATAAAATAGACTTGTAGTATATGTGTTTCCCCTATGCCCGCTCGTCTCTACGGAATGTTGCACTTGTTGTGTTTCCCCTATGCACGCTCGTCTTATGTTTAGCCCCGTTTGCATCAAAGGAAACTCACGGGACAGTTTAAAGAAATTGATTCTTCCAGAAATGAATACATTCAATCGTACAGTAGTTTGGAACAAAGGAAATCAATGTTCCCTTCACCCTATTCATTGTCTCCACTTTTCATTCCAGTTGTCGCTAATCGACAGAACTAGTTGTTACATAATACCCAATAAACACAAAATAAAATATTCGCCACATCTAGTCCGCAACACTTCCCTTGAAGCAGTGGTAATATCTTCTGGCCGCGTATAGGAGTAGCGGTAATGATTACACCGCGTATATGGGCATAGGGCCAATGGTACATTGGAGTTCTACCTATCTTTTTCTAACATTTTTCTCGTCCTTTCTTTTCTTTTCTCTCTGTTGATTGTCTCCACTCTTCTTTCCAGTCGTCGCTACCTGCTAGTACTATATACTACATTACAGACCGCTTTGCAGGCCCCACTGCGGGCGATCTCCTGGCACCTCTAGCGGCTAAAGTATCGTACATGCAACTTTACAAGCCACTGGCGGTGTGGAGGGTTGTTCATTAACAGAGAATACAGATAGAACAGATAGTTGACTAAACAGCAGATAGAAAAAAAAATAACAGATGGAACAATGACCAACATTGAGTTCATTATCATAAAACATTACAGCCTCCTACCTATATTACTTGTCATTAGAACAAGTTTTTTAGTTCATATTTGAACTACAAAACTTGTCCTAATTATTAATCACAAGTACTGATATGGGAAGGAGGAAGTACAAAACATGAAAATCAGAATCACGAAACAAGAAAAATTAAAACATCACAAAAACAAGAAGAAAAAAACATCACGACTGGATTAATTAGTGTTAAATGATTTCCTGTTTTAAAGTTGGGTTGAACTAGAATGTAATAAGATGTTTGGTACGATCGTGTAATCAACCATCTTCAACAATTGGATCGATCTACATTACGGTCATTGAATCTTTTTATTTAACCCCCTCCACCAGGTGGAGGGGTGGTGGTGGGGGTGGAAGCCTGGAAGGGGTTTAATGAAAAGATGTAATAACCGTAGGATGTATAGATCCAACAGAAGAAAATCTTTGATTACATGATTGCACCAAAAATTTAATTGCATGTAGGGCTGTCAACAAGTCGAACTCGAGCGAGTTTGTTTCTACCATATATAAAAATTGTGTCCCATAGAACATTTTTAGTAGAGTTATATAGTTTAGTTAATCATACGTACATATCATAACGACGACAACAAATGAGCTTACTCGAACTTTTCGAGCGAGCGATTTTGACAAGCTGTGAATGATTTGTCCCACCTCGGAATGTTGAGCTCGTTGCAATGAGAATATAAGGCAACATGTGCTATTGTAGTTAGACTTTCGATTGAAAAAAGATGTCGTACAAGACTCCTGCACGACACGTTTGATTTCAACGGAGCTCGCCCGGTTGAAATCAAACGGCTCCGTTGAAATCGAACGGGACGTGTATAAGGCATGTACGGGGCGAATGTTTTTTATATAAAACTCTGGGCCATTTCTGCGTCAAATTAAAAAGCTGCCAGTGAAGCTGATGGGACACTGCGAGCCGTTGTTATAACCAAGAGGGATGCAAACCGCTGTTTTTATAAGCATATTTTTTCCCTGCATACGCTGGGCCCTATCCATGTCAAATTAAAAATTTCTCCTTTTATCGAAAAACATCTCCTTTAACGACGCACCGGAGAGCAAGTGCATACCTTTCTCAGATGGTGCCACACGTACTTCCTTCTCGTGTCTTCAATCGTCGTTCACTGAACGTGGCACCTTCTATATGGAAGGGGATCGCCTGACTTTGAACCACTCGTGACTTTGTCACTGTCATGTGGGACCGGAACTAGTGGGTCCCACATGTCAGTGACCAAGTCACGGGTGCAGTAAAGTTAGGGGATCCATGTCCCATCTATATACCACTGGCCCCAATGTAACACTGGCCCAATGCCCCTATACGCGGTGTAATCACTACCACTACTCCTATAGCCGGTGTCCGTAACGAATTCATGCGAGCGATTTTGACAAGCTGTGAACATTTGTCCCACCTCGAAACGTTGAGCTCGTTGCAACGAGAATATAAGGCAACGCGCGCTATTGTAGTCAGACATCTGATTGAAAAAATATGACGTACAAGACTTCTGCACGCTCTGTTCGACATCGTCCGCTCGCCTGATCTAAATCGATCGGAATGTGGAGGAGGCTTGAATGGGGCAGATGTTTTTTAGATAAAGCCCTGGGCCCTTTCCGTGTCAAATTTAAAAACTGCCAGTAAAGCCGATGGGACACATCGAGCCGTTGCGACAACCGAGAGGGCTGCAAACTGCAGTTTCTTTATAAGCATAATTTTGCCCTGCATACGTTGGGCCCTCTGCGTGTCAAACTAAAAATTTCTCCTTTTATCAAAAAACATCTCCTTTAACGATGCACCGGAGAGCAAGTGCATACCGTTCTCAGATGGTGCCACACGTACTTCCTTCTCGTGTCTTCATCACTTCCCTTGAAGCAGTGGTAATGACTTTTGTCCGCGTATAGGACTGTAGTGGTAATGATTACACCGCGTATAGGGGCATAGGGCCAGTGGTACGTTGGAGTTCTACCTATCTTTTTCTAACATTTTTTCGTCCTTTCTTTTCTTTTCTCTCTGTTGATTGTCTCCACTTTTCTTTCCAGTCGTCGCTACCTGTTAGTATTGTATACTACTTTACATACCGCTTTGCAAGCCCCACTGCGGGCGATCTCCTGGCACCTCTAGCAGCTAAAGTATCGTACAGGCAACTCTACAAGCCACCGACGGTGTGGAGGGTCGCTCATTAATAGAGAATATAGACAGAACAGATAGTTCACTAAACAACAGATAGAAAAAAAAATAACAGATGGAACAGATGAACAACATTGAGTTCATTATCATAAAACATTACAGCCTCATACCTATATTACTTGTCGTTAGAACAAGTTTTTTAGTTCATATTTGAACTACAAAACTTGTCCTGATTGGATCGATCTACATTACGGTCATTGAATCTTTTTATTTAACCCCCTCCACCAGGTGGAGGGGTGGTGGTGGGGGTGGAAGGGGTTAAATGAAAAGATTTAATAACCGTAGGATGTATAGATCCAACAGATGAAAATCTTTGATTACACGATTGCAGAAAAACGTTAATTGCATGTAGGGCTGTCAATGAGTCGAACTCGAGCGAGTTTGTTTCTACCATATATAAAAATTGTGTCCCATAGAATATTTATAATAGAGTTATATAGTTTAGTTAATCATACGTACATATCATAATGACAACAACAAATGAGCTTACTCGAACTTTTCGAGCTTGAGCTCATGAAGCTGGCAATACTCAACTTCATCCTCAAACTTCCAATCGAAAACTAAATATGGTCCTTGAACTTTCAAATGGGTCAATTATTTAGTCCATCAACTTCAAAAAACCATTTCACTTTAATCCTTACTCTGAGTTGGACATCCACATTGGCATGCCACATAAGATAGATAATGTGTTTTTAATCCTGTTAATTTGTTATAGAAGTTTGTTTTATTTAAATGTTTGAAGTATGCATCATTATATGCATCTAAACTCTTTCTCATGTTGAAGCAAGGAGGCAAGAGTTTAAGAAACAATTTGAATGGACCCCTTAGATGGATAGCTGGGAAGTACAACCGTTGGATCAAAACAAATGGTGGATGCAGCCTTTACTGCACGCATGCAGTAAAATGTCCTGGTCCAGGCAGGTATGCTCCGATTCCTGTCCTCCAACTCCATCTAGGCTTCCGATGACGCAGGCGGTTCACCACCAGATTTTTGAAAGGATAAGCACACACACATGTAACAGTCATTGTTGACTGCGTTGGTCTAACGTCATTGTTTGACTGTGTAGGCCTACGTTTAGTCATTAACACTAGCTTTTGAATCTGTGTAGTGCGAAAGGGTTTTGTTTTGGTTTCACACTACACTAGCTAGCCTATATAAAGCGTATCTGTGTTTCCTGATGAATACACAACAAACATTCTCCATATAGAATGAAACTTGCATGCTGCTTTCTTCTGCCGGAGGTTCGAAGGAAACTACTAGTACACAGCTGGTCGGGTACACGTACGGTACGGGTGTGCCGGTGTACCTTAACCCCCCGTACGTTGTCCGTCCCCGGTGGTTGTTGGGAAGAGCCTTACAGATATGCTCTGTTTCCTGTCCTCTTACTCCAACTCTAGGTTTCCGATGACGCAGGCGGTTCACCACCAGAAAAACCAAAAAAGCCTCGGTGTTGAGCGGCATGCATGTTTTTTGATGAAAAACTGACTGCAGCCCGCTAACTGCGGCCTTCTGACACATCCATCTCTAGTTTTTTGATGACAGTCCCATTGACGTTTCATCATCTTATTTGTTGTGAAGGTATGGTAGTTAAACTAAGCATTAATAAAAGGAGCAAGAACATTTTGACACATCAGCGGGATAACGCATGGGAGGACAGAACGGGAGGGACACGGCTTGTATACTCCCATTCAGTGCTTCCATGTGTGCTCCTACTTAAGTGTCATGATTTTATTGGTCCTTTCATTTACCTAACATAATGCCTAATTTAACTTCAACCAATTAGATGATGACAGACAAGCGGGGGTACACATGGTAGCACAATGAGGAGCACCAGTGTTGCATTTGAACGGGAGGCCCCCACAGTGAGTTTGTCATCAGGAAATTTGCATGCCACTGATCACCGAGGCTTTGCTAGTTTGTCTGGTGGTGAACCGCATGCGTCATCAAAAACCTAGATGTAGTTGGAGGACAGGAATCAGAACATACCTGCAGGGGTCTTCCAACCACCACCGGGGACGCACAATGGGGGTAAAGGTACACACCAGCACACCCGGACCGTACATATGTGCCGGTGAAGATGGAACTCAACAGTCTCACGGTTATGGATAGAAAAAAGGAAGAAGAAAAAGGATGGCATGCGTTTCGATCTATGAACCGCGAGACTGCTAACTTCCATTTTAATTGGTCAGTTCCCGATTCTGCTGAGTCATTGTTGTACGTGGTGTTTGGTTGAGACAATGCAACTTGTGGTCATAACGATAAGAATTAAGAAGAGAAGTATATCAGATTCAAAAATCTTCATTACGCCAGGTCGTATGATGGCTGGACACTCTCCAATCCACTTAGACTGAAGTGGAACGACTCCTACCCAAACTGTAAGACCTATGTGTGCTGAATACATTGGATTGTAGTGAATACACTTGGCTTTGATGATAAAAGTTTTTAATTTCACCATAACACCTTTTTATCAAGGTCCGACTAGCTTTGGTCAGCTCCGGTGAAGTTTTGTCTTTAGCTCCGGCATGTCTTTGATAGCTCCGACATGTTTTTGATAGCTCCGACATGATTTTGATAGCTCCGCTGTGTTTTTGCTAAGCTCCGAAGTTGATTTTTCTAGCTCCGACTTTTGGGATTACTAGTTCCGACTAGTTCTGGTTAGCTCCGGCGCTAGGTCCTGCGAGTTTTGTAAGCTCCGGCGGGAGCTTGGTTGTACTAGTTTTGGAAAGCTCTGGCGCTAGGTTCTACTAGCTTTTGTTAGCTCCGGCTCAAGGTCCGCGTTGCTCTGGCAAGGTCCAGAACTTGACCGTAGTGCTTCTGCTTTTCATTTGCAATGTTTTGTACTTGCTTTACATTGTTGTAAAGATTGCTTAGTATTCATTTGCTATGTTTTTGGTGCATTTTGGTTGATATGGATGATATCGTGTTACTGTGGTTTTGCAACATGCTTATGTGAGGTTCTCACATAGGGTGTTGTGTTCGGAACTAACTTGAGTCAAGTCGAGGACTTGGGCTCGTATGGATTGGTTGTTTATTCATGTGCAGGTGTTGCTTGAGTTCAAGAAATGGCTGGTGACGGGATCCATTGGACTAGTCTCAGGGAGGAGATGAGGTTCCAACAACCAAATTCAGGAGGAATTGTGGTTGAGCTGATCAGGAGGTTGCGCAGCATGATTGAATCAAGAACAATGCATATGAAGGTATCATGGACGTCATTGGAAGATGTTTGCACATGTGAAAGGAGTGCATGGAGGTGGCTACATGGTTCCGAGATGTGATGAAGAGATGTGGACGTAAAGAGTTGGTCAGAAAGGTCCAACCGACTAGGTTATGGACTCAGGCTGCGGCTGAGTCGGGTTTGACTCAAATATGGAAAGATTTGAGTTGGTTATGATAGGATTTTGTGTGGGTCACGAATTTGAGTTGTTTATAAATGTGGGATACGTTCCTAAGGTGTTTGGAAGTCTTAAGATTGCTTCTATCTGCGTATAGAAGAATCCTAAGCAGTTATGGAAAGTTACGATTCGTGAACAGAGTAGGATTAGGTTCCTGATCTGAGTTGAGTTGGCTTTCGAGCTAGTTATATAAGCAAGGGAGCCCAGAGCTCATGGTGAACGACTTTGGAGCTGTTACTCTTGTGTTCTATTGAATAAAATTTGTAGTTTGAAGGAACTTTTGTGCCTTGTTCGTCCGTCTTGTTCCAGACAAGTTTTACTCGTCGAGTCTCTGGACAGCACTACCTTTCATCGGTGGTTTTATCATAACTCGAGTTTTACAGATCCACATGATGTGATTCTTTTTGAGTTGTCTTAACAACTTGATTTTCTATCATATGTCAAAATTTCATGGTCATTGGATTTGTGGTCTATGATCTACACGAGTTTCTTTGCAGCGTTCCAGAAGTGTTTTTCTTCTCGGGTAGGGCAGATTGACCATTGTTTGATCTTTCGATCATAACTTGAGTTTTTCTCGACTGATTTGAGTGATTCTTTTTGTGTTGTCTTCTTGAATTGATTCTCTCTGATATTTATTACTTTTTTCACGGTGAAACACGTTTAGATTAGTCTCACACAGGATTTCTTTAACAGATCGTTTTTCTGCCGAAAGGGTTTGGGGTTTAATTGTTTCCGCTGCGTAAGATTTTTAAATCTACTATTAACCCCCCTCTGGTAGTTTTTCACGTGCTCTTCGGTCCTAAAATTGGTATCATAGCCACGGTGCTGTAATCTTTAAAATTTGCGCGAGTTTTTTGACTAATCATCATGGAGAAGTACTCCGCCAAACCTTGTGTGTTTGCTGGTATTGATTTTCAGGTTTGGAAGGCACGCATGGAGGCTTTCATCCAGGCACAAGGCTTTGCAATATGGGAGAAGGTATACAAGCCTTACGAAGTGCCATCAAACTATCAAGTTACAGCTACAAATCTGAGAGATGTCGACAACAACAACAAGGCTCGGAACTTGATCATACAAGGATTAACACAAAGCGAATTCGACCGTGTTGCACACCTCCGATCTGCATACGATGTGTGGAAAGCACTTTGTGACTACCACGAAGGATCCAACACGATCAAAGAGGTAAGGCACGACATGTTCAAGAAAGAATACATGCGCTACGAGATGCAACCCGGTGAGTCTATTGATGACCTTTTTGCTCGCTTTAATATGATTCTCAGCAACTTGCGTAGTGTCAATGTTAATTTTTTAGATGCTGAAAATGCTAGGCAATTGCTAAGTGCATTAGATATGTCAATTTGGGAGATGAAAGTCACATCTATTCGTGAATCTACTGTCATGAGTTCACTTACTTTAGATGTGCTATATTCTAAGTTAAAAACTCATGAAATTGACATAATCTCACGTAAGAACCCCAATAAGTCTATTGCATTTGTTTCACAACGTGATATGTCTAGCTTCGGCCAATCATCATCTTGCAATACTCTTGCTTTGTTGTCCTCACTAACCGTGGAGCAGATCGAAGAATTTCCAGAAGATGAGTTGGCACTCATCTCTACTAGATTCTCAAAAGCATTGCAAAATGTGAGAACTGGAAGGAGAGGAAGCTCCGGACCTCAACGCTGTTTTGAATGTGGTAAAACAGGACACTTTCGTACAGAATGCCCTAACCTTTCAGGTCCGACCACACGGGAAGAAAAACAAAGCAAGGTTCGGACCTCCTCTGGAAATTTCAACAACAAGAAGAAAGGTACCATAGGACACAAGATGATCAACAGTTTCATCACCGCGCTTCAAGAGTTCAGTTCAAGCGACGTGGACATTGGAAGTGATGAAGATGAAGATGATTTGGCAAACTTGTGCTTTATGGCGGGCAAGTCAACATCAAGTATGGAGGAGGCAGAACACAACAGCGACCATGAAGAGGTAAGTCCTACTTGCCAAGAAATGTGTGATGCCATTTCTCGTGCCACTATTATTGTTAAGAAAAAGGACAAAAAGCTTAGGGATAGTGCTGCTAAAATTGAATCACTAGAATCTGAAATCAACCGTTTAAAAACATCGATTCCTAGTGATGATGCATGTTCCTCATGTGATTTAATATATGAACAATTGTCCTCATTAAGAAGTGCGCACACCTCCACACTTGATAAACTTGAGTTAGAAATTGAAAAGAACAAAGAGCTTGCTGCACTTAAAGATAAAAACTTGAAAGATGCTAGTTGTTCTACAATTGATTTGCATTGTTCTACTTGTGATGATCTTGATAAGAAACTATAGGATGCTATGAATGAAATTTCTATATTGAGCAATGCTTTACATTCTCATGAAGTTAAATTTTGTTCCAATTGCAATCTAAAAGGACAAACTTCATGTGAAAATTTCCTTGATCTGTCCAATAAACTTGATGACATGCATAGGACATTAGATCGGTTTTGTAATGGGAATAAGAACCTAAACTTACTGCTGAATTCTTCCAAGTCTTGCAATGATAAAACTGGTTTAGGTTTTGATTCTGATGCTCATGCTAAGGCACGTCCATCTAAAATTGTAAAGTCATTAGGAAGTGGTTTGATTCAAACAGTTCCTAAACAAAAAAGAGTGGTTTTCAAATCTGCAGGAGTGTTGTCTCATTTGGTTTCAAATAAAAATATTGCTTGCTCATCTAGACATGAACACAAAGTTAAATTTCATTGTACCTTCTGTGGTAGAGATGGTCATGTCATAGATTTTTGTTATAGACTATCTAAACAGCAGAAAAGGGAAAGAATGGTTGCTAGATCTCATAACTTTCATGCAAAATTTGCTGCACACATTGAACCGAATGTACAACCTGCTGTTTTGAGTCAAAAACATTCAAAGTTTACCTCCGAACCTTCTGTTTTTACATCCGGAGCTACAGATTTTTGTGCTACACAAGTAACACCTTATAGGTCAGTAGTCAAGAATAAAAAATCTCAAACTTTGACTCATAAACCTGCTGTTTTGTCTCAGCTTTCGCGTGCTTTTCCTGCTGCACGTCGCGTGACTCAGTACTGGATTCCTAAATGCCTTTTGACTAACACCAGTATTGAGTCATCGACGTATTGTGATTCTATGTAGGTTACACGTTTGAGGAAGGAGAACATTTGGATTGTGGATTCAGGTTGCTCACGCCACATGACCAGTAACAAAGATTGGTTCTCCTCCCTCTCTTTTGTGTCACGTGTAGAGAATGTTACTTTTGCCGATAATTCCTCGACTCCTATAATTGCTAAGGGTTCGGTTAGAGTAAATGATCACTACACATTGAAGGATGTAGCACTTGTCAAAAATTTGAAATACAACTTGCTTTCAGTTTCACAATTGCTAGATGAAAATCTGGAAATTATTTTCAATAAGAACTGCTGCAAAGTTGTAAGTTCAAATAGTGAGCTTATTTTTAACATGTCTCGGTTTGAAAGAGTTTTTAAAGCTGATTTTGATATGTCTTTCTCTAAGCATAGGTGTCTAGTTGCTAATGATTCAAAGGACTTATATTTTTGGCATCATAGACTTGGTCACGTAGGCTTTGATCACCTAACGCGTGTTAGTGCTCTTGATCGCATACATGGGCTGACTAAGCTTAAAGGGGACAAAAAAATTGTGTGCTCTTCTTGTAGACATGCTAATATGGTTGCAGGTTCACATACTCCTCTCACAATGATCATGATGTAGGATCGAAGAGCACGTGAAAATCTACCAGAGGGGGGGTGAATGGTAGATTTAAAAATCTTACGCAGCGGAAACAATTAAACCCCAAACCCTTTTGGCAGAAAAACGATCTGTTAAAGAAATCGTGTGTGAGACTAATCTAAACGTGTTTCACCGTGACAAAAGTGATAGATATCAAAGAGAATCAAGTCACGAAGACAACACAAAAAGAATCACTCAAGTCCGTCGAGAAAAGCACAAGTTATGATCGAAAGATCAAACAATGGTCAATCTGCCCTACCAGAGAAAAACAGTTCTGGAACGCTGCAAAGAAACTCGTGTAGATCATAGACCACAAATCCAATGACCATGAAATTTTGACATATGATAGAGAATCAAGTTGTGAAGACAACACAAAAAGAATCACGTCAATTGGATCTGTAAAACTCGAGTTATGATAAAACCACCGACGAAAGGTAGTGCTGTCCAGAAACTCGACGAGTAAAACTTGTCTGGAACAAGTCGGACGAACAAGGCACAAAAGTTCCTTCAAACTACGAATTTTATTCAATAGAACACAAGAGGAACAGCCCCAAAGTCGTGCACCACGAGCTCTGGGCTCCCTTGCTTATATAACCAGCCCTTAGGCCAACCCAATATCAACTAGGACTCCAATCCTACTCAGATCACGAATCATAACTTTCCATAACTGCTCAAGATTCTTCTATACGCAGATAGAAGCAATCTTAAGACTTCCAAACACCTTAGGAACGTATCCCACATTCCTAAACAACTAAAATTCGTGACCCACACAAAATCCTATCATAACCAACTCAAATCTTTCCATATTTGAGTCAAATCCGACTAAGCCGCAGCCTAAGTCCATAACCTAGTCGGTTGGACCTTTTCGACCAACTCTTTACGTCCACATCTCTTCATCACGTCTTGGAACCAGGTAGCCACGTCCATGCACTCCTTGCACACGTGCAAACATCTTCCAATGACGTCCACGATACCTTCATATGTATTGTTCTTGATTCAATCATGCTGCGCAACCTCCTGATCAGCTCAACCACAATTCCTCATGAATTTGGTTGTTGGAACCTCATCTCCTCCCTAAGACTAGTCCAATGGATCTCATCACCAGCCATGTCTTGAACTCAAGCAACACCTGCACATGAATAAACAACCAATCCATACGAGCCCAAGTCCTCGACTTGACTCAAGTTAGTTCCGAACACAACACCTTATGTGAGCACCTCATATAAGCATGTTGCAAAGCATATCAAAATGAAATCAGCCATATCATCGAAAACGCACCAAAAACATAGTAAAAAAATACTAAGCAAACTTTCCAACAATGTAAAGCAAGTATGAAACATTGCAAATGAAAAACCGAAGCACTGCGGTCAAGTTCCGGACCATCCCACAGCAAACCGGAGCTTGACCCGGAGCTTACCAAAACTAGTACAATGAAGCACCTGCCGGAGCTTACCAAAAACTAGTACAATGAAGCACCTGCCGGAGCTTACCAAAAACTAGTCAAAACTAGTCAACCCAAAACCGGAGCTAGACAAAGTACGTCGGAGCTTAGCAAAAGCAAGCCGGAGCTATCAAATATATGCCGAAGCTATCAAAGACATGCCGGAGCTAACAAAGTCATGCCGGAGCTAAAGATAAAGCTCACCAGAGCTAACCAAAGCTAGTCGGACCTTAACAAGAAGTTGGACCTAGCATCTGACGTAGCCGGAGCTACCCAAAACAAGTCGGACCTATGGTCGGACCTTGCTATAGCACGGAGCTAGAGTCGTACCTTGATAAAAAGGTGTTTTGGTGATATTAAAAACTTTTATCATCAAAGCCAAGTGTATTTATTACAAGCCAATGTATTCAGCACACATAGGTCTTACAATCTCCCCCTTGATGAATGCATTGGCAACACCATTTAAAATCCGAAGCAATTGTATTCAGCACACATAGGTCTTACAATCTACCCCTTGATGAATGCATTGGCAACACCATTTAAAATCCGAACATTGGCTTATTCACATAAATGTTTTGAAGACAATTTCTCCCCCTTTGTAAATCAAAAGTAAATGAGAAGAAAAATTATCTCATATTAACTCTCCCCCTATATTATCTCTCCTTATGCACATATTCTCTCTCACTTCATGCTTATCTCTCCCCCTTTGACATTGTATTCAACAAGTCATGAGATATAAACAAATTATCTCTCCCCCTTTAGTTGTTATGAGCATATTATAACATATACATATAAACAAAGCTCATCCTAGTCATACTATCAAGTACCTTACATTATCACATCAATGAAATACATAAAGTAGTATAAGCCATGCTAGAGATCAAATGTAATTTTCAATTTAGGAAAGTCATGATCTCACAAACTTAACTATTTCAAAACCTGAAAGCGTGACACTAGTTGCTGCATTTTATTATTTTTCAAAGCATAAATTTAGATCATATGATATTTGCAAGAGATTATATGCGCATCTACCTTATTCTAACCAACCAAGCCAAGCCTATGTCATTTGACAATCAGAAGCTTAAGGACATGGTTTTAGTCATACACAACTTCTTCCAAGTTCATATCTAAGTGGAATGATAAGCTATCTCAAAAGAAGAAGTGCGATGCATGCATATTCTCTTGATCTTTTCTCAATTTATATTTGTTCATAAAAACTCAACATGTGAGTTGATTACTTGATTAATTCTTTATGATTAAAAGCACTTGTGAACATGTAACAAGTTCAAAACAGCAACAAAGTTCGACCATGACCAGTTTTAGTGTAAGTAATTATTCCAATTACTAGACATGGCAAAAACTACAAAATGTATAACACGAGTAATGTAGTAAGAACTTTCAGCATGTAAAAGGAATCACAAAGTCATATATGTATGAAATACTATGCTCATATTATTTTTAATTTCAGATTCACACATAGACTTCCCAAGTTTCAAAACTCCCCCTTAATTTAAGCCATGAGGATGCATAACCCCTATTTCACTATGAATGTAACAAAAACGAGTGAAATCCGAAGGTTTTGTAAAAATGTCAGCCAATTGTTGTTCGGTATCTACATGGTGAAGCACAATGTTTCCTTTTTCAACGTTATCTCGGAGAAAGTGATACCTAATGTATATGTGCTTAGTTCTAGAATTTTGCACGGGGTTTTTAGCAATGCAAATGGCACTAGTGTTATCACAGAATAGTGGAACACTATCTAGATCAACCTCATAGTCCTTAAGTGTTTGAACAATCCAAAGAATTTGTGAGCAAGCACTAGCAGCAGCTACATATTCAGATTCGGCTGTGGATTGTGCAACTGAATTTTGTTTTCTAGAGGACCAAGCAACAAGAGAATTATCACCAAAATGACAAGCACCGGAAGTACATTTCCTATCAATCCTACAACCCCCAAAATCAGCATCTGAAAAAGCTTTCAAAGTAACGGTTGAGGAAGAAGGAAGAAAAATGCCAAATTCTTGGGTTCCATGTAAGTACCTGAGAATCCTTTTGACGGCTTGACGATGTGAAACATGTGGGGAAGCTTGAAACCGTGTGTAAGGATCAAAACGCCCAAGAGGGGGGGTGAATTGGGCTTTCTTTCAAATTTTTAAGACAATTAAAAACGAACTACTTAAGCCCAATTCCCAATGCGGTTCTAGCTATGCAATCAACGTAGATATAACTTGTGAAGTAAAGATTGCAAAATGTAAAGAGAGGGAGAGGAATGCAAACGCTAGGGGACACGGAGGTTTATCCCGTGGTTCAGCAAGATCGCAAGGATCTTCCTACATCCACGTTGTGGCACCCACCGAAGGGTTTTGCCACTTCCAATGTCACCGAGACAATGGAGTTTTCACTAATCTTCTATGTTCGCCATCTCCGGAAAGGTGGAGCTCAAGCCTTGTACAACCTTCGATGTTCTGGGCTTCCACACACACCTTGGCAAGCTCCGGAACGATCTTCTTCAACTTCTCACTAGCCTAGAGAGTTCAATCACAGAGAAAGAACGCACACAAGCTTCTCTCTAGCCTATTACAAATGATCTAAATGTGTGGAAATGTATGCTCTATGGTCTTGAATGCTCTTGGATGTGTAGTGGGCTTCAGGTGATCAAGACTTGTCGAAATGACTGGGTTAGAGGGGTTTTATAGCCAGCTTAACCGAAATAGCCGTTGGAAAAGTAGGCTGACAGAACTTTTCTGTGCACACCGGATGATCCGATGTCTCCCCTCCAGTTATCATCAGTGTAATTACATTGGCTGACGTCATTGTGTCAGATATTACCGTTATTAGACCGATGTTGCCCCAGTCTTCTCATCGGATGATCTGGTGGCTCTTCCTCCAAAATTTGCTTGATCTTGATGCTTACTGGAGTGATCAACCGATGTGTGTAACTCTGCACATCGGATGATCCGGTGCTTCACTTGTTCCAATTGTACTGCAAACTGTATTGATGCACCGATGTTGTTGAGCCCTTCACATCGGATGATCCGGTGAGTTCATTTGTCTGAGGTCTTTTTCTTCAGTTGAATCAACTTGACCGATGTGTTCATTTTGGAAATCATCGGTTGTTCCGGTGAGTTGATTTTGCTTGCTTCGAGTTGTTTTGAGTGAATCTTTTGTGTCTTTCTCGAATGACCTCTTAGACATTTGTTCCACAAGGCTCTCTTATGATTCTTAAGCATTGTATGATGTCAATTTTTGATTGAGTGACTTGGACATAGAGCCTTCACGTCTTGTCTTTATCTCATGAATTTGATCTCGAAAGTTGAGTATCTATGGGTCTCCAATGACATGATCATTTCATCTTATTTAGTGTTTATGGGGACCTTGCATTCACAAATTCATTAGTAGAGTTCAAAGGTTGTCATTAATCACCAAAACCATACTACATGAGGGGGGCCTAGATGCTTTCAATCTCCCCCTTTTTGGTGATTGATGACAACACAATAATCAAAGCGCAATAGAAATGAATTTGATAGAATGAACCATAAGAAAATATGCAATGAATACAGGGTGTTACACTTGAAGCTTTAAACATCAATTAATAACACAAGTGTGAATTCAAAGAGATCATAATCATAGATAAACATCAAATGAGTTCAAATGATTAACAACTCATGGAAATAGGTTCATTACACACCAAATGTAGCAAATACGCAAATACAATAAAGATAAGTAAAGATAAGTTGGACTCGACGCTGGACTCGACTCCCCCTAACACTTGGACTCCCCCTGACTCTCTAACTCTTCTCCCCCTTTGGCATCAAGACACCAAAAAGGGATTCGAGCACCTACGGACCCTGAGAGCTGGGCGCGATGACAAACTAGTCACCGCCGCTGTCGTCGGAGCTGCTGGCCGGAGTAGCGGAGGAGGGTGCTGCCGGAGCCGAAGGTGCCACCGTCGGTGCCTGCTGAGGAGGAGGTGCTGGAGCAGGGACACTGGTGACGGAGGCCGGCGTCTGAAGAAACAGTGACGTGGCCGGCAGTGGGGAGTGAAGAGGAGCACCAGGAGCCAACAGCGGGGACATACTGAACGAAGGAATCGGAGTGGAGGGAACTAGAGCCACTGGTGCAGCAGCTGGAGCCAAGACGGGAGGTGGAGGAGCTACTCCAGGCAGCTGCGATGGGAGGGCGATCCCGGTCTGGGTGTAGAGGTTGGTGATCAACCCCAGGATCCCCATCATCGCCTGCTGCGTCTGCTGCTGCTGGTCCTGAGTGCGCTGGTGCATCTGGTCGATGAGCCTCGTCAACTGATCAGTGTTTTCACGCCTCTCACGGGCGATCTGACGCTGCATCTCCTGCTGCTGCTGCTGGAGCTCAAGAAGACGCGCAGCCTGCTCCGCGCGGGCCTGCTCGGCGGCCAGCTTGTCCAGCCGCTGCTGCTCGACCATCTGCTGGAGGAGCGAAGTCAGCTCAGACGGTTGCGTGACCTGCGCCTCAGTGATGGGAGGTGGAGTGGGAGGTGGCACTGTAGAACCTCCAGCCTCCGCGTCGTGCTACCGGGGAGAGGGAGGAGGAGGGAAATACTCCTCGACACTGTCGTCAGTGTCGCTCTCAGACCAAATGTGTTGCAGGTCCTCCCCCTGAGCTTCAGCCTCTGCAAGTCTCTTGTCCTCCCGCTCTAGGTCGGACCAATCTTCCTCTGACAGACGGGCCCTGACCTAGCGCTCAACTGGACGACCAAGGCGGCGGTCTCCAGGAGCAGGGGCACGATAGTGACCAAAGCGAGTCACACTCTCGTCAGCAAGCCTGGCCTGTGCTGCTTCCCCCTCAGGCACCATCATAGAGCATATGTAACTGATCCAGTGCCTGTAGACCATCTGCCTCATCATGCCAATCCCATCTGTGATCACGTCTTCCATCTCGCACAGGAGAATGTCCACAATGTCGAAATCCATCCCGTTCATTATGTAGAACAGGAGGGTCTGCTGCAAACTAGTGAACCCCTCCAAGTACCCTGACCTCGGCAGGAGCGTGCGGCGCAAGGCGAGGTGCACAATGCGCGCAGCTGGGGTCAGAAGAGCTGGAACTCTCGGCTGGTCCGAAGAGAACGTGGGGCCAAACAGGGACCGGATCTCCTCAAGCTGTGGTGCAACCCCTCCAGTAAGTGGCCTCCTTGGTGGATCTGCCTGCCCGTATACCTTCTCGTGCACGCAGGTGTCGTGCAGGTCCAAACCAAGAAGCTGCCCCAAAGTCTGTCTCGAGAGGTGGTAATGCTGACCCATAAACATGAAGTCGATTGACCTCCTGCCCTCAGAGATGTACAAGGTCGCGTAGAAGACACAGACCCAATCTTCCACATATGCACTCCTCTCATAAGCAAGCAGCTGCACCAATCCTCTGTACCTCTCAAAGTATGAACGGACCTCCGTCTCCGCTGCCAATGCAAGCTGCCCCCAGTCCAGGTAGTTGTGCTGAAAAAGCTTGTGCCCCCGACGTCTGTAGGTCTCGTAGAGAGATGCCTGGGTGACAGTCCAGAAGCGACTGTCCACAAGAGCCTCATGGGGCTGAGGGTACCACTCCTCAAGCAGCACGCTCCATCGAAGCTTGCGTAGCTGCTTGGCCTTCATCTTCCGGTAGTCCGTGAGACGGACTCCCTCACTGACACAGACGGCCGTGTCCATCTTGTAGATGGCCCTCTCGGCCTCCCTGTCCTCACGACGGTCGGCAGCCATCGGTCTCGGACGAGGAGCAGCCTCGGTGTGACCCCCACGCGTCCGGGCTGAGCGCCGGCGGACGAGAGTCTCAACCGGCTCCTCTTCGGCCTCAGAGTCGTCGATCACGGGAGGCTGCCTCGGACGAGCCTCGCGGATCCTCAGGGACCCCCCTCGGCCACGCTCACGCTCCTCGGCGGTGCGAGCGGCCATTAGGGCCTCTTTATCATCCTTCGACAGTTTGCGCTTCTTCGCGGCGGGCTCCGTGATCGCCTTTCCCTTTCCTTTGCGGTCGCGACCCATCTAGATGCAACGGAGAGCTAGGGTTAGCGACGAAGAAAAAAGGACGACGAAAACAACGATGGAAGTCGCACGGCACGAAGCAAACCTAGGCGACGGAGAGCAAACGGGGACCGGGTGCGAAGTGGAAACGGCGGTGGTGAGGCGGCGGCTGCTGCGATGGAGATGAGGCGACGGCGCTGTGGTGGAGGTGAGTGGCGGCGGCGCTGGTGAATGGGCGCGTGGTGGAGTGAGCGGCGCGCGGATGAAGGCGGCGGCAGCGAAGGACAGCGGCGGCTGATGGGCGGCGGCGGCGGTGGCCTGAGGGTGACGGCGGCGCACGAGTGCGGCGGGAGCCGAGGGCGACGGTGGCGCCCGGGAGGGCACGGGTGGCGTCGGGATCGGGGAGGAGGAAAGGCGGCGGCACACGGGTTTAAATAGTGGGACCCAAACCCTAGCCGAAAATTTAACACCGGATGGACCGATGCTAGGTGAAGTGAACATCGATCGAATGCCACAGAAAGGATATCCAAGAATTGCAGTTGACACCGGATGGACCGACGTCTAGGGTTTTGATCATCGGTCGAATATCACAGTAAGGGTGGTCAAAGGAGTGATGTAAACACCAGATGGTCCGATGTTGAGGGGTGTAAACATCGGTTGAATTGATCGCAACCCCAGAAGAGTGAACACCGGATGGACCGATTTTTTTCGGAATGAACTCGTCGGATCATTTTGAGATTCTGACTGAATTGGCACTTGAAGATTGAACACCTATTGTTCCGATGGGGGAAGGACCTAGTCATCGGATAGTCCGATGAAAACTAAACACCAACATCCCATATATGTCCTTTGACCAAGCAATCAAACAATGGGAAACACATGTCTTAGGACTTTTTGGGCAACCCCTTACCCCTCAAAAAGCTAATATGCCAATAGCTTGGCTAGACCTTAAAGCAAATGGAACACTGAGAAAAATGGGAGGAACATATCCAAATGAAATGTAAGGCCCATGCTTTGTGAGGTAGAGTATGAAGACTACTATCTCAATGAAGCATGTTCCTCTAGGCATTAACGCACCTAACATTTTGTTCTTTCCACCTTATATGAGTTGAGATATTGCATTTCAAACAAGTCTCCTTCTCATGAGGTGGGTTCCCCTTTGTGACAATCTACCGTATGCAATGCCAAACAAATTAGCGCAGGAAATAGAATGAGTGCAAGTCTATATGGCAGAGATCATGCAAGGCATAAAATAAATCTATCTTGCCAAGTTTAAACCTTCCAAAGGCTTCCTCAGGGAAAACTATTTCTAGCTCCCCCCGATCCTTTGGGAGTTAGACAAGACCTATATGATATGCATCCTTACATGAACATGGCAACTTACATGACGTTAGATGCATCTAGCACATTTAATTCATTTCTAAGTCTAGAAAAGGTTTTCTCATCAAGTGGTTTAGTGAAGATATCCGCCAATTGTTCTTCGGATCTAACACCTTGCAAAGAGATGTCTCCTTTAGCCTCATGATCCCGCAAGAAGTGATGGCGAATATCAATGTGCTTAGTGCGGGAGTGTTGAACGGGGTTTCTAGCTATCTTAACCGCACTTTCATTGTCACAAAGGAGAGGCACACAACCAATTTTAATTCCAAAGTCCAAAAGGGTTTGCTTCATATATAGAATTTGGGCACAACATGCACCGGCCGCTATATACTCCGCTTCCGCGGTGGACAAAGCCACGGAATTTTGCTTTTTGCTAGACCAAGACACTAGGGAACGCCCAAGCAAGTGGCACCCACCGGAGGTACTCTTGCGATCCACGCGGCATCCGACAAAGTCCGAATCCGAGTATCCCAAGAGTTGGAAGGTTGTACCTTTAGGGTACCACAAGCCCATACTAGGGGTATGCTTAAGATACCTAAGTATCCTAAAGACCGCCTTCTTATGCGATTCTTTAGGAGCCGCTTGAAAGCGAGCACATAAGCATACACTAAACATTATATCGGGCCTAGATGCGGTAAGATAAAGCAATGAACCAATCATAGAGCGGTAGAGAGATTGGTCAATAGGTTTACCATCCTTATCCGCGTCGAGATGGCAATTTGTTGCCATTGGAGTGCTTCTTGAGCTACAATCTCCCATCTCAAATTTCTTCAAGAGGTCCTTGGTGTATTTCTCTTGGTAGACAAAGGTTCCCTCTTGAAGTTGCTTGATTTTGAATCCAAGGAAGAAGTTGAGCTCTCCAATCATTGACATCTCGAATTCCCTAGACATCATTTTGCCAAACTCATGGCTAAAAGTTTCGTTAGTTGAACCAAAAATAATATCATCAACATAAATTTGACAAATGAACAAATCTCCGATGATGTATTTGGTGAAGAGTGTGGTGTCCACCCTCCCGATCTTAAATCCTTGCATGATGAGGAAGTCCCGTAGTCGTTCATACCACGCCCTAGGTGCTTGCTTGAGCCCGTAGAGCGCCTTGTGCAACCTATACACATGGTTAGGATTCCTCGGATCTTCAAACCGGGAGGTTGTTCAACATAAACAAGCTCATTAATGTAGCCATTAAGAAAGGCACTTTTCACATCCATTTGATAAAGAGTAATGTTATGATGTGAAGCAAAAGCAAGGAGAATACGAATTGCCTCTAACCGGGCGACCGGAGCAAATGTCTCCCCAAAGTCTAGTCCTTCAACTTGCGAGAACCCTTTGGCCACAAGTCTTGCCTTGTTGCGGACCACAACGCCATTCTCGTCTTGTTTGTTGCGGTACACCCACTTTGTTCCGATGACGTTCTTGTCCTTGGGTCGCTCCTCCAACACCCAAACTTCATTGCGGATGAAGTTGTTGAGTTCTTCTTGCATAGCCATCACACAATTTGGGTCTTGGAGTGCTTCCTCAATGTGAGTGGGTTCTACACATGAAACAAACTTGTAGTGCTCACAAAATGAAGCAACATGGCGGGAACGAGTACTTACGCCCCTTGAAGGACTTCCAATGATTTGGTCCATTGGATACGCCTTGGAGATGCGTCCATGCCTCATAAGTGGTTGTGAAGCACTTGGCGGTGGTGAAGCGTGTTGTTCCTCTTGTGGTTGGACTTGATCATGGACTTCTTCTTCATCTTGATGTTGTACTGCTTGTGAGTCTTGAGTTGGCAATGGATCATCTTTCTCCTCTTCGTCTACTTGAGGCGCCATGGAGGTGTTGTTGTTGGAACTTGAAGCTCCCCCTTGATCATGGCCCTCTTCAACTTCCGGCTTGATGTCTCCAATGGTCATGTTCTTCATGGCTTCTCGTAGAGGCTCGTCATCTATTTCATCATGACCAAAACTCTCCTCTTGGGAGCCATTAGTCTCATCAAACTCAACATCACAACTTTCTTCAACTAGACCGAAGGTTTGGTTGAATACTCGATATGCTTATGAGTTTGATGCATAACCAAGAAAAATGCCAACATCACATCTTCTTTCAAACTTACCGAGCCTTTTCTTGCGGTAGATGTAGCATTTGCACCCAAAGACTCTAAAGTAGGAGATGTTGGGCTTTCTCCCAATGAGGAGCTCATATGGGGTCTTTTGGAGTAGTCGGTGAAGATAGACCGTATTTGCGGCATGGCACGCCGTGTTGATTGCTTCGGCCCAAAACTTCTCCGACGTGCCGTAGTCATCAAGCATTGCTCTTGCAAGAGTGATGAGGGTTTTGTTCTTCCTCTCAACAACACCGTTTTGTTGAGGAGTGTACGGGGCGGAGAATTCATGCTTCACACCTTCATGGTCACACCACTCCCCAATGTTGTAGTTCTTGAATTCAGTGCCGTTGTCACTCCGGACCTTGATAATGGGAAGTTGGAATTACCTTTGAGCATGGTTGGCGAAGGTCTTGAACACTTCCGGAGTTTCACTCTTGTCACCTAACAATAGTGTCCAAGCATAGCGAGAGTAGTCATCAACTATAACAAGACAATAGAGGTTACCGCCAAGGATTTGGTATGTGGACGGTCCGAAGAGGTCCATGTGGAGTAGTTCAAGTGGCTTGGAGGTTGACACCATTGTCTTCATTGGGTGGTGTGAAGCAACTTGCTTCCCGGCTTGACACGTGCTACAAAGCTTGTTCTTCTCAAACGTCACATCCTTCACGCCGGTCACCATCCCAAGCTTGAATGACTTCTTGAGTTTGCTCATTCCAATGTGTGCTATGCGTCGGTGCCATAGCCAACCCAAGCTTGTCTTAGTGAAAAGACAAGTGGTTAGGCTAGCATTCTTATTGGAGAAATCTACTAAGTAAAGATGTCTATGCCGAAACCCTTTGAGGATAAACTCTTTGCTTGCCTCACTACTCACAACAACATCATTTTTGCTAAATGTGCACGTTAGTCCAAGATCACAAAGTTGTGCAATGGAAAGTAGATTAAAGCTAAGCGACTTAACATACAACACATTAGAGATGGATAAATCATTAGAGATAGCAATTTTACCTAATCCTATTACCTTACCCTTAGAATTGTCACCAAAAGTAACTTGTTCATGATTATCGGGGTTTTCTATGGTGGTGAACATACCATCATTGCGGGTCATGTGTTGAGTGCACCCGCTATCGAGTACCCAATGCTTTCCTCCGGCTTTGTAGTTCACCTACACACATGAAGTTAATTTTTGACTTTAGGCACCCAAGCCAACTTAGGTCCTTGTATGTGAGATACAAGTGTCTTTGGGACCCAAAGTTGCTTGGGGAGCTTCCCCTTCATGCTCTTCATGTCTTTGCCAATGAACCTAGCTTTCACCTTGCCATTCACTTTACTAAGAAGATAATAGCGATCATTGAAAATAGATTTGTAGTTAGTAGGCAATGTAGGTGAAGGTCGATTAGGAAGAGGACACTCCCTTGTGTGGTGACCGGTGACCTCACAATGTTGGCAATAAGAACCAACTTCCTTGATGAAGCTTGTTCTAAGCTCCGGTGAGGGCACCTTTCCTTTGTTGGGCACCGGGAAGGATCCAAGTCCTCTTTTGTTGAAGGATTTCGCTTGTTGGAAGAGGATTTCCTTGTGCTTGAATTCACCTTTTGAAAGTCTAGCCACACTAGTGCGGAGACTCTCAATTTCCTCCAACAAGTCCTTCTCCCTAGCATTAGCTTTTAAAGACAAAGACTTGTCCAAGACATTAGAGACATGCGAAGTAATGGATATCTTATCATTAAGAGTTTGTTTCTTTGCATCTTTTAACTCTTGATCAAGCATGTCATGAGCAATGTTAAGTGTTTGGTATTCATGAATTAGCTTGTTGTGCTCCTCCAAGAGAGTTTGGTGTGCTATGTTGAGCTCATCATTGTCTACCTTGATTTTAGCATTTTCTTCCTCAATTTGCTTGACATGAGATTTGAGCGTGTCATGCTCTTTGAGTATGCTTTCATACTTGTCAAGCAAATCAAGGTTAGCACTCTCAAGTTTAGCACGAATTTCTTCAAGAGTTTTAACCTTACTCTTCTCTCTCTTAATGATAGCATGATATTCATTGATCAAAGAAGTTAAATCATCGGGGGAAAGCTCATCATCACTAGAGTCGTCACATACCTTGGTGTTACCTTTAGCCATGAGGCACATGGGTGGTGGAGGAAGAGGTGAGTCATCATGGTTGGCAATGGCAAGGCCGGCCAAGCTTTCTTCTTCTTCTTCACTCTCTTCATCACTTGTTTCTTCATCGGTGACCCATTCATTTGCCTCACACATAAACACTTTTTGTGGACCACTTCTCCTCTTTGGGAAGAGTCTTGCCTTCTTTCTTTTGTCTTGCTTCTTCTTCCCAAAGGCTCATGGTTTGGGCTTGGCTTCTTCTTCATTATCATCACTTTCTTCAAGCTTGCGTTGCTTGCCTTTGTAGTTCTCTCTCCTTTTGTCCGGTTTTGGACAATCATAGGAGATGTGGCCTTGATCTCCGCAATTATAGCATATCTTGCGATCGTCTCTTCTTGGTAGAAATTCCTTCTTCTTGGGATCAAAGGTGTATCCCTTTTTGGTGATCTTGGAGTTCAATCGTGAGAACTTTCTCATCATCAAGGCAAGCTCATCATCGTCATCTTCACTTGACGCTTGCTCTTCTTCACTTGAGCTAGGCTCAACCACCTTCTTCTTCTTGAGGCTTGTCTTCTTGGTGGAGGCCTTTAGAGCAATTGTTTTTGATGATGATTGCTCCATCATCCCAAGTACAATCATCTCATGAGCGTGTATTTCTCCAACGAATTCCGAAACTTCAATGTTGTCAAGTGATTCCTTTTGGAGCATGGAGTTGATGATGTTGTACTTCGGCTTGGGAAGGAGCATGAGGATCTTGCGGTTAATAAGTCCCTTGCCAAGAGACGCAATGTCAAGAGCATTAATTTCCTCAATAAGAACATTTAAGCGTGAAAACATTTCATTAACATTTTCATGAGGAAGCATCTTAAATTCATCATATTTAGCTTTGAGCATGTGATATTTAAGTTCCTTTACACGAGATGAGCCCTCATGGATTTCTATCAAGCAAGCCCAAATTTCACAAGCTTTCTCCTTACTAGCAATTCTAGAGAAGACATCTTGACTTATGCATTCATAAATAGCATTCCTAGCCTTAGCATCCCACTTAACTTGATCACCCACATAGTTAAGTTCTCCAAATCCCGCATGAGTCGCTTCCCAAACTTCGGGAGCAATAGCCTAAAGGTAAGTGCGCATGCGTGCTTTCCAATAGGCAAAATTCTTGCCCTCGAAGATGGGAACCGAACCCCCAACCTTGGCCATTTTTGCTCTCTAGCGGTGAAGCTAGAATGATCCTATGAGCAACCTCGCTCTGATACCAATTGTAAGGATCGAAACGCCCAAGAGGGGGGGGGGGTGAATTGGGCTTTCTTTCAAATTTTTAAGACAATTAAAAACGAACTACTTAAGCCCAATTCCCAATGCGGTTCTAGCTATGCAATCAACGTAGATATAACTTGTGAAGTAAAGATTGCAAAATGTAAAGAGAGGGAGAGGAATGCAAACGCTAGGGGACACGGAGGTTTATCCCGTGATTCGGCAAGATCGCAAGGATCTTCCTACATCCACGTTGTGGAACCCACCGAAGGGTTTTGCCACTTCCAATGTCGCCGAGACAATGGAGTCTTCACTAATCTTCTCCGTTCGCCATCTCCGGCAAGGTGGAGCTCAAGCCTTGTACAACCTTCGATGTTCCGGGCTTCCACACACACCTTGGCAAGCTCCGGAACGATCTTCTTCAACTTCTCACTAGCCTAGAGAGTTCAATCACAGAGAAAGAACACACACAAGCTTCTCTCTAGCCTATTACAAATGATCTAAAAGTGTGGAAATGTATGCTCTATGGTCTTGAATGCTCTTGGATGTGTAGTGGGCTTCAGGTGATCAAGACTTGTCGAAATGACTGGGTTAGAGGGGTTTTATAGCCAGCTTAACCGAAATAGCCGTTGGAAAAGTAGGCTGACAGAACTTTTCTGTGCACACCGGATGATCCGATGTCTCCCCTCCAGTTATCATCGGTGTAATTACTTTGGCTGACGTCATTGTGTCAGATATTACCGTTATTAGACCGATGTTGCCCCAGTCTTCTCATCGGATGATCCGGTGGCTCTTCCTCCAGAATTTTCTTGATCTTGATGCTTACTGGAGTGATCAAACGATGTGTGTAACTCTGCACATCGAATGATCTGGTGCTTCACTTGTTCCAATTGTACTGCAAACTGTATTGATGCACCGATGTTGTTGATCCCTTCACATCGGATGATCCGGTGAGTTCATTTGTCTGAGGTCTTTTTCTTCAGTTGAATCAACTCGACCGATGTGTTCATTTTGGAAATCATCGGTTGATCTGGTGAGTTGATTTTGCTTGCTTCGAGTTGTTTTGAGTGAATCTTTTGTGTCTTTCTCGAATGACCTCTTAGACATTTGTTCCACAAGGCTCTCTTATGATTCTTAAGCATTGTATGATGTCAATTTTTGATTGAGTGACTTGGACATAGAGCCTTCACGTCTTGTCTTTATCTCATGAATTTGATCTCGAAAGTTGAGTATCTATGGGTCTCCAATGACATGATCATTTCATCTTATTTAGTGTTTATGGGGACCTTGCATTCACAAATTCATTGGTAGAGTTCAAAGGTTGTCATTAATCACCAAAACCATACTACATGAGGGGGGTCTAGATGCCTTCACCGTGCACAAAGACATACGCTGAATTGTATGTCCGGTCCTGATTCCGTGAGGTACAAAAGTGATCCGATCATGCTTCTATATTCTTTTTGATCCATAGATTCACCATCTTCATTAGGTTCATTGTAGATTGATGAGCTTGTGACTTGTGGACGATTAGGACCAGCATAGTGATAGCCGGAGCTTGTTCAATGTCCGGAGTTGGACACGTGTCAACTACGGAACTACCAGGCAATATCATCGGCTCTTCTTCATCTTCGAAAATACGCTCCCCCTGAGGATATGGATCTGGTCCTTCAACACGGGAGCTAGTACCTGGGCTATCTTCATCAAAAGACACTTCACAAGTCTCCACAATTTTGTTAGTGTCAAGTAAAAGCACACGGTAGCCTCTAGTATGAGATGGATAACCAAGAAACATGCCATCAATGGATCTAGGTTCAAATTTATCAAGATTACCATGTTTCTTAACAAAGCATTTGCAACCAAAGACTCGAAAGTGTGTAACACTAGGCCTATGTCCAAACCGAAGCTCATATGTTGTTTTACCTAGCTTAGCACGAAAGAAAACACGATTTGAGACATAACAAGCGGTTGCTAACGCATCAGCCCAAAATTTCCTAGGAGTTTGATATTCATCAAGCATAGTCGTAGCCATCTCAACTAAGGTTCTGTTCTTTCTTTCTACAACACCGTTTTATTGAGGTACATATGGTGAAGAGAATTGATGATTTATTCCATTCTCAGCACAAAAGTGATCAAAAGATTGATTTTTAAATTTGGTTCCATTATCACTTCTAATTGCTTTTAATGATCCTGGGTGATCAATTGATAATCTAAGAAATAAGGTTCTCAAGTGACTAAAAACTTCATTCTTAGATGCCATAAAGTAAACCCAAGAGTATCTAGAATAATCATCAACGATAACAAGAACATACCATTTACCTCCGAAGGATTGAACACGTGAAGGTCCTACGGTGTCAAGATGCAAAAGTTGACATGGTTCAGTTGTCATGATCATTGTGAGAGGAGTATGTGAACCTGCAACCATCTTAGCATGTCTACAAGAAGAGCACACAATTTCTTTGTCCCCTTTAAGCTTAGGGAGCCCACGTATCCGATCAAGAGCACTAACACACGTTAGGTGATCAAAGCCTACGTGACCAAGTCTACGATGCCAAAAATATAAGTCCTTTGAATCATTAGCAACTAGACACCTATGCTTAGAGGAAGACATATCAAAATTAGCTTTAAAAACTCTTCCAAACTAAGACATGTTAAAAATAAGCTCACTATTTGAACCTACAACTTTGCAGCAATTTTTATTGAAAATAATTTCTAGATTTTCATCTAGCAATTGTGCAACAGAAAGCAAGTTGTTTTCAAATTTTTGACAAGTGCCACATCCTTCAAAGTCTAGTGATCATTTACTCTAACCAAACCCTTAGCAATTATAGGAGTTGAAGAATTATCGGCAAATGTAACAATCTCTACACGTGACACAAAAGAGAGGGAGGAGAACCAATCTTTGTTACTGGTCATGTGGCGTGAGCAACCTGAATCCACAATCCAAATGTTCTCCTTCCTCAAATGTGTAACCTACATAAAAGCACAATACGTTGATGACTCAATACTGGGGTTAGTCAAAAGGCATTTAGGAATCCAGTACTGAGTCACACGACGTGTAGCAGGAAAAACACGCGAAAACTGAGACAAAACAGCAGGTTTATGAGTCAAAGTTTGAGATTTTTTATTCTTGACTACTGACCTATAAGGTGTTACTTGTGTAGCACAAAAATCAGTAGCTCCGGAGGCAAAAACAGAAGGTCCGGAGGTAAACTTTGAATGTTTTTTGACTAAAAACAGAAGGTTGTACATTCGGTTCAATGTGTGCAGCAAATTTTGCATGAAAGTTATGACATCTAGCAACCATTCTTTCCCTTTTCTGTTGTTTAGCTAGTCTATAACAAAAATCTATGACACGACCATCTCTACCACAGAAGGTACAATGAAATTTAACTTTGTGTTCATGTCTAGATGAGCAAGCAATATTTTTATTTGTACCTGAATGATTCAACACTCCTGCAGATTTGAAAATCACTCCTTTTTGTTTAGGAACTGTTTGAATCAAACCACTTCCTAATGTCTTTATAATTTTAGGTGGATGTGCCTTAGCATGAGCATGAAAATCAAAACATAAACCAGTTATTGCAAGACTTGGAAGAATTCAGCAGCAAGTTCAGGTTCTTATTCCCATTACAAAACCGATCTAATGTCCTATGCATGTCATCAAGTTTGTTGGACAGATAAAGGCAATTTTCACATGAAGTTTTTCCTTTTAGTTTGCAATTGGAACAAAATTTAACTTCATGAGAACGTAAAGCATTGTTCAATATAGAAATTTCATTCATAGCATCATGTAGTTTCTTATCAAGATCATCACAAGTAGAACAATGCAAATCAATTGTAGAACAGCTAGCATCTTTCAAGTTTTTATCATTTAGTGCAGCAAGCTCTCTGTTCTTTTCAATTTCTTCATCAAGTCTATCTAGAGTGGAGGAGTGTGCACTTCTTAATGTGGACAATTGTTCATAGATTAAGTCACATGAGGGACATGCATCATCACTAGGAATCAAAATTTTTAAACGGTTCATTTCAGATTCTAGTGATTCAATTTTAGCAGCATTATCCCTAAGCTTTTTGTCATTTTTCTTGACAATAATAGTTGCACGAGAATGGCATCACACATTTCATTGCAGGTAGAACATACCTCATCGTCTTCACTGTTGTGTTCTGCATCCTCCTGACTTGATCTTGATCTTGTTTTGCCCGCCATGAAGCATAAGTTGGCCAGATCGTCATCATCTTCATCACTTTCAAAGTCTACATCACTTGAACTAAGTTCTTGAAGTGCAGTGATGAAGCTGTTAATCATCTTGCGTCCTATGGTACCCTTCTTTTTCTTCGTATCTTTTGCAAAGGAGTGCTTCGTTCTTGTTATCTTTTCATACCGGGAAGTAGGACCTGAAAGGTTAGGGCAATCTGAAGGAAAATGTCCTGTCTTACCACATTCGAAGCATCGTTGAGGTTCGGAGCTTCCTCTCCTTCTAGTTCTCACATATTGCAATGCTTTTGAGAACCTCGTAGAGAGAAGTGCTAGCTCCTCCTCTAGAAACTCCTCAATCTGTTCAAGGGTTAGAGAGGACAACAAAGCAAGTGTACTACAAGATGAAGATTGGCCGGAGCTAGGCATATCACGTTGAGAAACAAAAGCAATAGACTTGTTGGGGTTCTTACGTGATATTATATCAATTTCATGAGTTTTTAGCTTGAAATATAGCACATCTAAATTAAGTGTACTCATGATAGTAGATTCACGAATAGATGTAACTTTCATCTCCCAAATTGACATGTCTAATGCACTTAACAATTGCCTAGCTTTTTCAGCATCTGAAAAATTAACATTGACGCTACGCAAGTTGCTGAGAATTTTATTAAAGCGAGCAAAGAGATCATCAATTGACTCACCGGGTTGCATCTCGAAGTGCATGTATTCTTTCTTGAACATGTCTTTCCTTACCTCTTTGATCGTGTTGGATCCTTCATGGTAGTCACAAAGTGCTTTCCACACATCGTATGCAGATCGGAGGTGTGCAACACGGTCAAAGTCGCTTTGTGTTAATCCTTGTATGATCAAGTTCCGAGCATTGTTGTTGTTGTCGACATCTCTCAGATTTGTAGCTGTAACTTGATCATTTGATGGCACTTCGTAAGGCTTGTATACCTTCTCCCATATTACAAAGCCTTGTGCCTGGATGAAAGCCTCCATGCGTGCCTTCCAAACCTGAAAATCAATACCAGCAAACACACAAGGTTTGGCGGAGTACTTCTCCATGATGATTAGTCAAAAACACGCGCAAATCACAAATATTAGAGCACCGTGGCTCTGATACCAATTGTAGGATCGAAGAGCACGTGAAAATCTACCAGGGGGAGGTGAATGGTAGATTTAAAAATATTACGCAGCGGAAAGAATTAAACCCCAAACCTTTCGGCAGAAAAACGATCTGTTAAAGAAATCATGTGTGAGACTAATCTAAACGTGTTTCACCGTGACAAAAGTGATAGATATCAAAGAGAATCAATTCACGAAGAAAACACAAAAATAATCACTCAAGTCCGTCGAGAAAAGCACAAGTTATGATCGAAAGATCAAACAATGGTCAATCTGCCCTACCCGAGAAAAACAGTTCTGGAACGCTGCAAAGAAACTCGTGTAGATCATAGACCACAAATCCAATGACCATGAAATTTTTACATCTGATAGAAAATTAAGTTGTGAAGACAAACCAGAAAGAATCACGTCAATTGGATCTGTAACACTCGAGTTATGATAACACCACCGACGAAAGGTAGTGCTGTCCAGAAACTCGACGAGTAAAACTTGTCTGGAACAAGTCGGGCGAACAAGGCACAAAAGTTCCTTCAAACTACGAATTTTATTCAATAGAACACAAGAGGAACAGCCCCAAAGTCGTGCACCACGAGCTCTGGGCTCCCTTGCTTATATAACCAGCCCTTAGGCCAACCCAATATCAACTAGGACTCCAATCCTACTCAGATCACGAATCGTAACTTTCCATAACTGCTCAAGATTCTTCTATATGCGGATAGAAGCAATCTTAAGACTTCCAAACACCTTAGGAACGTATCCCACATTCCTAAACAACTCAAATTCGTGACCCACACGAAATCCTATCATAACCAACTCAAATCTTTCCATATTTGAGTCAAATCCGACTCAGCCGCAGCCTGAGTCCATAACCTAGTCGGTTGGACCTTTCCGACCAACTCTTTACGTCCACATCTCTTCATCACGTCTTGGAACAATGTAGCCACGTCCATGCACTCCTTGCACACGTGCAAACATCTTCCAATGACGTCCACAATACCTTCATATGCATTGTTCTTGATTCCATCATGCTGTGCAACCTCCTGATCAGCTCAACCACAATTCCTCCTGAATTTGGTTGTTGGAACCTTATCTCCTCCCTGAGACTAGTACAATGGATCTCGTCACCAGCCATGTATTGAACTCAAGAAACACATGCACATGAATGAACAACCAATCCATACGAGCCCAAGTCCTCGACTTGACTCAAGTTAGTTCCGAACACAACACCTTACGTGAGCACCTCATATAAGGATGTTGCAAAGCATATCAAAATGAAATCAGCCATATCATCCAAAACGCACCAAGAACTTAGTAAAAAAATACTAAGCAAACTTTCCAACAATGTAAAGCATGTACGAAACATTGCAAATGAAAAACCGAAGCCCTGCGGTCAAGTTCCGGACCATCCCACAGCAAGCCGGAGCTTGACCCGGAGCTTACCAAAACTAGTACAATGAAGCACCTGCCGGAGCTTACCAAAAACTAGTACAATGAAGCACCTACCGGAGCTTACCAAAAACTAGTCAAAACTAGTCAACCCAAAACCGGAGCTAGAGAAAGTACATCGGAGCTTAGCAAAAGCAAGCCGGAGCTATCAAATATATGCCGAAGCTATCAAAGACATGCCGGAGCTAACAAAGTCATGCCGGAGCTAAAGATAAAGCTCACCGGAGCTAACCAAAGCTAGGCGGACCTTAACAAGAAGTCGGACCTAGCATCTAACGTAGCCGGAGCTACCCAAAACAAGTCGGACCTATGGTCGGACCTTGCTATAGCTCGGAGCTAGAGTCGTACCTTGATAAAAATGTGTTTTGGTGATATTAAAAACTTTTATCATCGAAGCCAAGTGTATTCATTACAAGCCAATGTATTCAGCACACATAGGTCCTACAATCTCCCCCTTGATGAATGCATTGGCAACACCATTTAAAATCCGAAGCCAATGTATTCAGCACACATAGGTCTTACAATCTTCCCCTTGATGAATGCATTGGCAACACCATTTAAAATCCGAACATTGGCTTATTCACATAAAAGTTTTGAAGACAATTTCTCCCCCTTTGTAAATCAAAAGTAAATGAGAAGAAAAATTATCTCATATTATCTCTCCCCCTATATTATCTCTCCTTATGCACATATTCTCTCTCTCTTCATGCTTATCTCTCCCCCTTTGACATTGTATTCAGCAAGTCATGAGATATAAACAAATTATCTCTCCCCCTTTAGTTGTTATGAGCATATTATAATATATACATATAAACAAAGCTCATCCAAGTCATACTATCAAGTACCTTACATTATCACATCAATGAAATACATAAAGTAGTATAAGCATTGAGGATGCATAACCCCTATTTCACTACGAATGTAACAAAAACGAGTGAAATCCAAAGGTTTTGTAAAAATGTCAGCCAATTGTTGTTCGGTATCTACATGGTGAAGCACAATGTTTCCTTTTTCAATGTTATCTCGGAGAAAGTGATACCTAATGTATATGTGCTTAGTTCTAGAATGTTGCACGGGGTTTTTAGCAATGCAAATGGCACTAGTGTTATCACAGAATAGTGGAACACTATCTAGATCAATCCCATAGTCCTTAAGTGTTTGAACAATCCAAAGAATTTGTGAGCAAGCACTAGCAGCAGCTACATATTCAGATTCGGCTGTGGATTGTGCAACTGAATTTTGTTTTCTAGAGGACCAAGCAACAAGAGAATTATCAACAAAATGACAAGCACCGGAAGTACTTTTCCTATCAATCCTACAACCCCCAAAATCAGCATCCGAAAAAGCTTTCAAAGTAACGGTTGAGGAAGAAGGAAGAAAAATGCCAAATTTTTGGGTTCCATGTAAGTACCTGAGAATCCTTTTGACGGCTTCATGATGTGAAACATGTGGGGAAGAATGAAACCGTGCACAAAGACATACGCTGAATTGTATGTCCGGTCTTGATTCCGTGAGGTACAAAATTGATCCGATCATGCTTCTATATTCTTTTTGATCCACAGATTCACCATCTTCATTAGGTTCATTGTAGATTGATGAGCTTGTGACTTGTGTACGATTAGGTCCAGCATAGGTGATAGCCGGAGCTTGTTCAATGTCCGGAGCTGGACACGTGTCAACTTCGGAACTACCAGGCAATATCATCGGCTTTTCTTCATCTTCGAAAATACCCTCCCCCTGAGGATATGGATCTGGTCCTGCAACACGGGAGCTAGTACCTGGGCTATCTTCATCAAAATACACTTCACAAGTCTCCACAATTTTGTTAGTGTCAAGTAAAAGCACACGGTAGCCTGTAGTATGAGATGGATAACCAAGAAACATGCCATCAATGGATCTAGGTTCAAATTTATCAAGATTACCATGTTTCTTAACAAAGCATTTGCAACCAAAGACCCGAAAGTGTGTAACACTAGGCCTATGTCCAAACCGAAGCTCATATGTTGTTTTACCTAGCTTAGCACGCAAGAAAACACGATTTGAGACATAACAAGCGGTTGCTAACGCATCAGCCCAAAATTTCCTAGGAGTATGATATTCATCAAGCATAGTCGTAGCCATCTCAACTAAGGTTCTGTTCTTTCTTTCTACAACACCGTTTTATTGAGGTACATATGGTGAAGAGAATTGATGATTTATTCCATTTTCAGCACAAAAGTGATCAAAAGATTGATTTTTAAATTCTGTTCCGTTATCACTTCTAATTGCTTTTAATGATCCTGGGTGATCAATTGATAATCTAAGAAATAAGGTTCTCAAGTGACTAAAAACTTCATTCTTAGATGCCATAAAGTAAACCCAAGAGTATCTAGAATAATCATCAACGATAACAAGAACATACCATTTACCCCCGAAGGATTGAACACGTGAAGGTCCTACGATGTCAAGATGCAAAAGTTGACATGGTTAAGTTGTCATGATCATTGTGAGAGGAGTATGTGAACCTGCAACCATCTTAGCATGTCTACAAGAAGAGCACACAATTTCTTTGTCCCCTTTAAGCTTAGGCAGCCCACGTATCCGATCAATAGCACTAACACGCGTTAGGTGATCAAAGCCTACGTGACCAAGTCTACGATGCCAAAAATATAAGTCCTTTGAATCATTAGCAACTAGACACCTATGCTTAGAGGAAGACATATCAAAATCAGCTTTAAAAACTCTTCCAAACCGAGACATGTTAAAAATAAGCTCACTATTTGAACCTACAACTTTGCAGCAGTTTTTATTGAAAATAATTTATAGATTTTCATCTAGCAATTGTGCAACAGAAAGCAAATTGTATTTCAAATTTTTGACAAGTGCCACATCCTTCAAAGTGTAGTGATCATTTACTGTAACCAAACCCTTAGCAATTATAGGAGTTGAAGAATTATCGGCAAATGTAACAATCTCTACACGTGACACAAAAGAGAGGGAGGAGAACCAATATTTGTTACCGGTCATGTGGCGTGAGCAACCTGAATCCACAATCCAAATGTTCTCCTTCCTCAAATGTGTAACCTACATAAAAGCACAATACGTCGATGACTCAATACTTGGGTTAGTCAAAAGGCATTTAGGAATCCAGTACTGAGTCACACGACGTGTAGCAGGAAAAACACGCGAAAACTGAGACAAAACAGCAGGTTTATGAGTCAAAGTTTGAGATTTTTTTTTTTCTTGACTACTGACCTATAAGGTGTTACTTGTGTAACACAAAAATCAGTAGCTCCGGAGGCAAAAACAGAAGGTCCGGAGGTAAACTTTGAATGTTTTTGACTCAAAACAGAAGGTTGTACATTCGGTTCAATGTGTGCAGCAAATTTTGCATGAAAGTTATGAGATCTAGCAACCATTCTTTCCCTTTTCTGTTGTTTATCTAGTCTATAACAAAAATCTATGACATGACCATCTCTACCACAGAAGGTACAATGAAATTTAACTTTGTGTTCATGTCTAGATGAGCAAGCAATATTTTTATTTGTACCTGAATGATGCAACACTCCTGCAGATTTGAAAACCACTCCTTTTGGTTTAGGAACTGTTTGAATCAAACCACTTCTTAATGTCTTTATAATTTTAGGTGGATGTGCCTTAGCATGAGCATGAAAATCAAAAACTAAACCAGTTTTATCATTGCAAGACTTGGAAGAATTCAGCAGCAAGTTCAGGTTCTTATTCCCATTACAAAACCGATCTAATGTCCTATGCATGTCATCAAGTTTGTTGGACAGATCAAGGCAATTTTCACATGAAGTTTTTCCTTTTAGTTTGCAATTGGAACAAAATTTAACTTCATGAGAACGTAAAGCATTGTTCAATATAGAAATTTCATTCATAGCATCCTGTAGTTTCTTATCAAGATCTTCACAAGTAGAACAATGCAAATCAATTGTAGAACAGCTAGCATCTTTCAAGTTTTTATCATTAAGTGCTGCAAGCTCTCTGTTCTTTTCAATTTCTTCATCAAGTCTATCTAGAGTGGAGGAGTGTGCACTTCTTAATGTGGACAATTGTTCATAGATTAAGTCACACGAGGGACATGCATCATCACTAGGAATCAAAGTTTTTAAACGGTTAATTTCAGATTCTAGTGATTCAATTTTAGCAGCATTATCCCTGAGCTTTTTGTCCTTTTTCTTGACAATTATAGTTGCACGAGAAATAGCATCACACATTTCATTGCAGGTAGAACATACCTCATCGTCTTCACTGTTGTGTTCTGCATCCTCCTGACATGATCTTGATCTTGTTTTGCCCGCCATGAAGCATAAGTTGGCCAGATCATCATCATCTTCATCACTTTCAAAGTCTACATCACTTGAACTAAGTTCTTGAAGTGCAGTGATGAAGCTGTTAATCATCTTGCGTCCTATGGTACCCTTCTTTTTCTTCGTATCTTTTGCAAAGGAGTGCTTCGTTCTTGTTATCTTTTCATCCCAGGAAGTAGGACCTGAAAGGTTAGGGCAATCTGAAGGAAAATGTCCTGTCTTACCACATTCGAAGCATCGTTGAGGTTCGGAGCTTCCTCTCCTTCTAGTTCTCACGTTTTGCAATGCTTTTGAGAACCTCGTAGAGAGAAGTGCTAGCTCCTCCCATGGAAACTCCTCAATCTGTTCAAGGGTTAGAGAGGACAACAAAGCAAGTGTACTACAAGATGAAGATTGGCCGGAGCTAGGCATATCACGTTGAGAAACAAAAGCAATAGACTTGTTGGGGTTCTTACGTGATATTATATCAATTTCATGAGTTTTTAGCTTGAAATATAGCACATCTAAATTAAGTGTACTCATGACAGTAGATTCACGAATAGATGTAACTTTCATCTCCCAAATTGACATGTCTAATGCACTTAACAATTGCCTAGCTTTTTCAGCATCTGAAAAATTAACATTGACGCTACGCAAGTTGCTGAGAGTTTTATTAAAGCGAGCAAAGAGATCATTAATTGACTCACCGGGTTGCATCTCGAAGCGCATGTATTCTTTCTTGAACATGTCTTGCCTTACCTCTTTGATCGTGTTGGATCCTTCATGGTAGTCACGAAGTGCTTTCCACACATCATATGCAGATCGGAGGTGTGCAACACGGTCAAAGTCGCTTTGTGTTAATCCTTGTATGATCAAGTTCCGAGCCTTGTTGTTGTTGTCGACATCTCTCAGATTTGTAGCTGTAACTTGATCATTTGATGGCACTTCGTAAGGCTTGTATACCTTCTCCCATATTGCAAAGCCTTGTGCCTGGATGAAAGCCTCCATGCGTGTCTTCCAAACCTGAAAATCAATACCAGCAAACATACAAGGTTTGGCGGAGTACTTCTCCATGATGATTAGTCAAAAACACACGCAAATCACAAATATTAGAGCACCGTGGCTCTGATACCAATTGTAGGATCGAAGAGCACGTGAAAATCTACCAGGGGGAGGTGAATGGTAGATTTAAAAATATTACGCAGCGGAAAGAATTAAACCCCAAACCCTTTCGGCAGAAAAACGATCTGTTAAAGAAATCATGTGTGAGACTAATCTAAACGTGTTTCACCGTGACAAAAGTGATAGATATCAAAGAGAATCAATTCACGAAGAAAACACAAAAATAATCACTCATGTCCGTCGAGAAAAGCACAAGTTATGATCGAAAGATCAAACAATGGTCAATCTGCCCTACCCGAGAAAAACAGTTCTGGAACGCTGCAAAGAAACTCGTGTAGATCATAGACCACAAATCCAATGACCATGAAATTTTTACATCTGATAGAAAATTAAGTTGTGAAGACAAACCAGAAAGAATCACGTCAATTGGATCTGTAACACTCGAGTTATGATAACACCACCGACGAAAGGTAGTGCTGTCCAGAAACTCGACGAGTAAAACTTGTCTGGAACAAGTCGGGCGAACAAGGCACAAAAGTTCCTTCAAACTACGAATTTTATTCAATAGAACACAAGAGGAACAGCCCCAAAGTCGTGCACCACGAGCTCTGGGCTCCCTTGCTTATATAACCAGCCCTTAGGCCAACCCAATATCAACTAGGACTCCAATCCTACTCAGATCACGAATCGTAACTTTCCATAACTGCTCAAGATTCTTCTATATGCGGATAGAAGCAATCTTAAGACTTCCAAACACCTTAGGAACGTATCCCACATTCCTAAACAACTCAAATTCGTGACCCACACGAAATCCTATCATAACCAACTCAAATCCTTCCATATTTGAGTCAAATCCGACTCAGCCGCAACCTGAGTCCATAACCTAGTCGGTTGGACCTTTCCGACCAACTCTTTACGTCCACATCTCTTCATCACGTCTTGGAACCATGTAGCCACGTCCATGCACACCTTGCACACGTGCAAACATCTTCCAATGACGTCCACGATACTTTTATATGCATTGTTCTTGATTCAATCATGCTACGCAACCTCCTGATCAGCTCAACCACAATTCCTCCTGAATTTGGTTGTTGGAACCTCATCTCCTCCCTGAGACTAGTCCAATGGATCTCGTCACCAGCCATGTATTGAACTCAAGGAACACATGCACATGAATGAACAACCAATCCATATGAGCCCAAGTCCTCGACTTGACTCAAGTTAGTTCTGAACACAACACCTTACGTGAGCACCTCATATAAGCATGTTGCAAAGCATATCAAAATGAAATCAGCCATATCATCCAAAACGCACCAAGAACTTAGTAAAAAAATACTAAGCAAACATTCCAACAATGTAAAGCAAGTACGAAACATTGCAAATGAAAAACCGAAGCACTGCGGTCAAGTTCCGGACCATCCCACAGCAAGCCGGAGCTTACCAAAACTAGTACAACGAAGCACCTGCCGGAGCTTACCAAAAAATAGTACAATGAAGCACCTGCCGGAGCTTACCAAAAACTAGTCAAAACTAGTCAACCCAAAACCGGAGCTAGACAAAGTACGTCGGAGCTTAGCAAAAGCAAGTCAGAGCTATCAAATATATGCCGAAGCTATCAAAGACATGCCAGAGCTAACAAAGTCATGCCGGAGCTAAAGATAAAGCTCACCGGAGCTAACCAAAGCTAGTCGGAACTTAACAAGATGTCGGACCTAGCATCTAACGTAGCCGGAGCTACCCAAAATAAGTCGGACCTATGGTCGGACCTCGCTATAGCTCGGAGCTAGAGTCGTACCTTGATAAAAAGGTGTTTTGGTGATATTACAAACTTTTATCATCAATGCCAAGTGTATTCATTACAAGCCAATGTATTCAGCACACATAGGTCCTACAATCTCCCCCTTGATGAATGCATTGGCAACCCATTTAAAATCCGAAGCCAATGTATTCAGCACACATAGGTCTTACAATCTTCCCCTTGATGAATGCATTGGCAACACCATTTAAAATCCGAACATTGGCTTATTCACATAAAAGTTTTGAATACAATTTCTCCCCCTTTGTAAATCAAAAGTAAATGAGAAGAAAAATTATCTCATATTATCTCTCCCCCTATATTATCTCTCCTTATGCACATATTCTCTCTCTCTTCATGCTTATCTCTCCCCCTTTGACATTGTATTCAGCAAGTCATGAGATATAAACAAATTATCTCTCCCCCTTTAGTTGTTATGAGCATATTATAATATATACATATAAACAAAGCTCATCCAAGTCATACTATCAAGTACCTTACATTATCACATCAATGAAATACATAAAGTAGTATAAGCCATGCTAGAGATCAAATGTAATTTTCAATTTAGGCAAGTCATGATCTCACAAACTTAACTATTTCAAAACCTGAAAGCATGACACTAGTTGCTGCATTTTATAATTTTTTAAAGCATAAATTTGGATCATATGATATTTGCAAGAGATTATATGCGCATCTGCCTTATTCTAACCAACCAAGCCAAGCCTATGTCATTTGAAAATCAGAAGCTTAATGACATGGTTTTAGTCATACACAACTTCTTCCAAGTTCATATCTAAGTGCAATGATAAGCTATCTCAAAAGAAGAAGTGCGATGCATGCATATTCTCTTGATCTTTTCTCAATTTATATTTGTTCATAAAAACTCAACATGTGAGTTGATTACTTGATTAATTCTTTATGATTAAAAGCACTTGTGAACATGTAACAAGTTCAAAACAGCAACAAAGTTCGACCATGACCAGTTTTAGTGTAAGTAATTATTCCAATTACTAGACATGGCAAAAACTACAAAATGTATAACACGAGTAATGTAGTAAGAACTTTCAGAATGTAAAAGGAATCATAAAGTCATATATGTATGAAATACTATGCTCATATTATTTTTAATTTCAGATTCACACATAGACTTCCCAAGTTTCAAAACTCCCCCTCAATTTAAGCCATGAGGATGCATAACCCCCATTTCACTATGAATGTAACAAAAACGAGTGAAATCCAAAGGTTTCGTAAAAATGTCAGCCAATTGTTGTTCGCTATCTACATGGTGAAGCACAATGTTTCCTTTTTCAACGTTATCTCGGAGAAAGTGATACCTAATGTATATGTGCTTAGTTCTAGAATGTTGCACGGGGTTTTTAGCAATGCAAATGGCACTAGTGTTATCACAGAATAGTGGAACACTATCTAGATCAACCCCATAGTCCTTAAGTGTTTGAACAATCCAAAGAATTTGTGAGCAAGCACTAGCAGCAGCTACATATTCAGATTCGGCTGTGGATTGTGCAACTGAATTTTGTTTTCTAGAGGACCAAGCAACAAGAGAATTACCAAGAAAATGACAAGCACTGGAAGTACTTTTCCAATCCATCCTACAACCCCTAAAATCAGCATCTGAAAAAGCTTTCAAAGTAACGGTTGAGGAAGAAGGAAGAAAAATGCCAAATCTTGGGTTCCATGTAAGTACCTGAGAATCCTTTTGACGGCTTGACGATGTGAAACATGTGGGGAAGCTTGAAACCGTGCACAAAGACATACGATGAATTGTATGTCCGATCTTGATTCCGTGAGGTACAAAAGTGATCCGATCATGCTTCTATATTCTTTTTGATCCACAAATTCACCATCTTCATTAGGTTCATTATAGATTGATGAGCTTGTGACTTGTGGATGATCAGGACCAGCATAGGTGATAGCTGGAGCTTGTTCAATGTCCGGAGCTGGACACGTGTCAACTTCAGAACTACCAGGCAATATCATCGGCTCTTCTTCATCTTCGAAAATACCCTCCCCCTGAGGATATGGATCTGGTCCTGCAACACGGGAGCTAGTACCTGGGCTATCTCCATCAAAAGACACTTCACAAGTCTCCACAATTTTGTTAGTGTCAAGTAAAAGCACACGGTAGCCTCTAGTATGAGATGGATAACCAAGAAACATGCCATCAATGGATCTAGGTTCAAATTCATCAAGATTACCATGTTTCTTAACAAAGCATTTGCAACCAAAGACCCAAAAGTGTGTAACACTAGGCCTATGTCCAAACCGAAGCTCATATGGTGTTTTACCTAGCTTAGCACACAATAAAACACGATTTGAGACATAACAAGCGGTTGCTAACGCATCAGCCCAAAATTTCCTAGGAGTTTGATATTCATCAAGCATAGTCGTAGCCATCTCAACTATGGTTTTGTTCTTTCTTTCTGCAACACCATTTTATTGAGGTACATATGGTGAAGAGAATTGATGATTTATTCCATTTTCAGCACAAAAGTGATCAAAAGATTGATTTTTTAAATTCGGTTCCATTATCACTTCTAATTGCTTTTAATGATCGTGGGTGATCAATTGATAATCTAAGAAATAAGGTTCTCAAGTGACTAAAAACTTCATTCTTAGATGCCATAAAGTAAACCCAAGAGTATCTAGAATAATCATCAACGATAACAAGAACATACCATTTACCTCCGAAGGATTGAACACGTGAAGGTCCTACGGTGTCAAGATGCAAAAGTTGACATGGTTCAGTTGTCATGATCATTGTGAGAGGAGTATGTGAACCTGCAACCATCTTAGCATGTCTACAAGAAGAGCACACAATTTCTTTGTCCCCTTTAAGCTTAGGCAGCCCACGTATCCGATCAAGAGCACTAACACGCGTTAGGTGATCAAAGCCTACGTGACCAAGTCTACGATGCCAAAAATATAAGTCCTTTGAATCATTAGCAACTAGACACCTATGCTTAGAGGAAGACATATCAAAATCAGCTTTAAAAACTCTTCCAAACCGAGACATGTTAAAAATAAGCTCACTATCTGAACCTACAACTTTGCAGCAGTTTTTATTGAAAATAATTTCTAGATTTTCATCTAGCAATTGTGCAACAGAAAGCAAGTTGTATTTCAAATTTTTGACAAGTGCCACATCCTTCAAAGTGTAGTGATCATTTACTCTAACCAAACCCTTAGCAATTATAGGAGTTGAAGAATTATCGGCAAATGTAACAATCTCTACACGTGACACAAAAGAGAGGGAGGAGAACCAATCTTTGTTACCGGTCATGTGGCGTGAGCAACCTGAATCCACAATCCAAATGTTCTCCTTCCTAAAATGTGTAACCTACATAAGAGCACAATACGTCAATGACTCAATACTGGGGTTAGTCAAAAGGCATTTAGGAATCCAGTACTGAGTCACACGAAGTGTAGCAGGAAAAACACGCGAAAACTGAGACAAAACAGCAGGTTTATGAGTCAAAGTTTGAGATTTTTTATTCTTGACTACTGACCTATAAGGTGTTACTTGTGTAGCACAAAAATCAGTAGCTCCGGAGGCAAAAACTGAAGGTCTGGAGGTAGACTTTGAATGTTTTTGACTCAAAACAGAAGGTTGTACATTCGGTTCAATGTGTGCAGCAAATTTTGCATGAAAGCTATGAGATCTAGCAACCATTCTTTCCCTTTTCTGTTGTTTAGCTAGTCTATAACAAAAATCTATGACATGACCATCTCTACCACAGAAGGTACAATGAAATTTAACTTTGTGTTCATGTCTAGATGAGCAAGTAATATTTTTATTTGTAACTCAATGAGGCAACACTCCTGCAGATTTTAAAACCACTCCTTTTTGTTTAGGAACTGTTTGAATCAAACCACTTCCTAATGTCTTTATAATTTTAGGTGGATGTGCCTTAGCATGAGCATGAAAATCAAAACCTAAACCAGTTTTATCATTGCAAGACTTGGAAGAATTCAGCAGCAAGTTCAGGTTCTTATTCCCATTACAAAACCGATCTAATGTCCTATGCATGTCATCAAGTTTGTTGGACAGATCAAGGCAATTTTCACATGAAGTTTTTCCTTTTATTTTGCAATTGGAACAAAATTTAACTTCATGAGAACATAAATCATTGTTCAATATAGAAATTTCATTCATAGCATCCTGTAGTTTCTTATCAAGATCATCACATGTAGAACAATGCAAATCAATTGTAGAACAGCTAGCATCTTTCAAGTTTTTATCATTTAGTGCAGCAAGCTCTCTGTTCTTTTCAATTTCTTCATCAAGTCTATCTAGAGTGGAGGAGTGTGCACTTCTTAATGTGGACAATTGTTCATAGATTAAGTCACATGAGGGACATGCATCATCACTAGGAATCAAAGTTTTTAAACGGTTAATTTCATATTCTAGTTATTCAATTTTAGCAGCATTATCCCTAAGCTTTTTGTCCTTTTTCTTGATAATAATAGTTGCACGAGAAATAGCATCACACATTTCATCACTGTCCTTTTTCTTCACTGTTGTGTTCTGCATCCTCCTGACTTGATCTTGATCTTGTTTTGCCCGCCATGAAGCATAAGTTGGCCAGATCATCATCATCTTCATCACTTTCAAAGTCTACATCACTTGAACTAAGTTCTTGAAGTGTAGTGATGAAGCTGTTAATCATCTTGCATCCTATGGTACCCTTCTTTTTCTTCGTATCTTTTGCAAAGGAGTGCTTCGTTCTTGTTATCTTTTCATCCCGGGAAGTAGGACCTGAAAGGTTAGGGCAATCTGAACGAAAATGTCCTGTCTTACCACATTCGAAGCATCGTTGAGGTTCGGAGCTTCCTCTCCTTCTAGTTCTCACATTTTGCAATGCTTTTGAGAACCTCGTAGAAAGAAGTGCTAGCTCCTCCTCTGGAAACTCCTCAATCTGTTCAAGGGTTAGAGAGGACAACAAAGCAAGTGTACTACAAGATGAAGATTGGTCGGAGCTAGGCATATCACGTTGAGAAAGAAAAGCAATAGACTTGATGGGGTTCTTACGTGATATTATATGAATTTCATGAGTTTTTAGCTTGAAATATAGCACATCTAAATTAAGTGTACTCATGACAGTAGATTCACGAATAGATGTAACTTTCATCTCCCAAATTGACATGTCTAATGCACATAACAATTGCCTGGCATTTTCAGCATCTGAAAAATTAACATTGACGCTACGCAAGTTGCTGAGAATTTTATTAAAGCGAGCAAAGAGATCATCAATTGACTCACCGGGTTGATGAATATGGTGAACCCGTGAATCAAAAATAATATAAAAGCATGATCGGATCACTTTTGTACCTCACGGCATCAAGACCGGACATACAATTCAGCGTATGTCTTTGTGCATGGTTTCAAGCCTCCCCACGTGTTTCACATCGTCAAGCTGTCGAAAGGATTATCAGATACTTACATGGAACTCAAGAATTTGGAATTTTTCTTCCTTGTTCCTCAACTGTTACTTTGAAAGCTTTTTCGGATGCTGATTTTGGGGGTTGTAGGATTGATAGGAAAAGTACTTCTAGTACTTGTCATTTTCTTGATAATTCTCTTGTTGCTTGGTCCTCTAGAAAACAAAATTCAGCTGCACAATCCACAGCCGAATCTGAATATGTAGCTGCTGCTAGTGCTTGTTCACAAATTCTTTGGATTGTTCAAACACTTAAGGACTATGGGGTTGATCTGGATAGTGTTCCACTGTTTTGTGATAACACTAGTGCCATTTGCATTGCTAAAAACCCCGTGCAACATTCTAGAACTAAGCACATTGACATTAGGTATCACTTTCTCCGAGATAATGTTGAAAAAGGAAACATTGTGCTTCACCATGTAGATACCAAACAACAATTGGCTGACATTTTTACAAAACCTTTGGATTTCACTCGTTTTTGTTACATTCGTTGTGAAATAGGGGTTATGCATCCTCATGGCTTAAATTGAGGGGGAGTTTTGAATCTTGGGAAGTCTATGTGTGAATCTGAAATTAAAATAATATGAGCATAGTATTTCATACATATATGACTTTGTGATTCCTTTTACATGCTGAAAGTTCTTACTACATTACTTTTGTTATACATTTTGTAGTTTTTGCCATGTCTAGTAATTGGAATAATTACTTACACTAAATCTGGTCATGGTCGAACTTTCTTGCTGTTTTAAACTTGTTGCATGCTCACATGTGCTTTTAATCATTAATAATTAATCAAGTAATCAACTCACATGTTGAGTTTTTATGAACAAATATAAATTAAGAAAAGATCAAGAGAATATGCATGCATCGCACTTCTTCTTTTGAGATGGCTTATCATTGCACTTAGATTTGAACTTGGAAGAAGTTGTGTATGACTAAAACCATGTTCTTAAGCTTCTGATTGTCAAATGACATAGGCTTGGCTTGGTTGGTTAGAATAAGGCAGATGCGCATATAATCTCTTGCAAATATCATATTATCTAAATTTATGCTTTGAAAAATAATAAAATGCAGCAACTAGTGTCATGATTTCAGGTTTTGAAATAGTTAAGTTTGTGAGATCATGACTTACTTAAATTGAAAATTACATTTGATCTCTAGCATGGCTTACACTACTTTATGTATTTCATTGATGTGATAGTGTAAGGTACTTGATAGTATGACTTGGATGAGCATTGTTTATATGTATATGTTATAATATGCTCATAACAACTAAAGGGGGAGAGATAATTTGTTTATATGTTCATGACTTGCTGAATACATTGTCAAAGGGGGAGAGATAAGCATGAAGAGATAATAAAAGGGGGAGAGATAATATGGGATAATGATAATATGGGATAGATAATATGGGATAATTTTTCTTCTCATTTTACTTTTTATTTACAAACTTTTATGTGAATAAGACAATGTTCGGATTTTAAATGGTGTTGCCAATGCATTCATCAAGGGGGAGATTGTAAGACCTATGTGTGGTGAATACATTGGCTTGTAGTGAATACACTTGGCTTTAATGATAAAAGTTTTGAATTTCACCAAAACACCTTTTTATCATGGTCCGACTAGCTTTGGTCAGCTCCGGTGAAGTTTTGTCTTTAGCTTCGGCATGTCTTTGATAGCTCCGACATGTTTTTGATAGCTCCGACATGATTTTGATAGCTCCGCCGTGTTTTTGTTAAGCTCTGAAGTTGATTTTTCTAGCTCCGGCTTTTGGGATTACTAGTTCTGGTTAGCTCTGGCGCTAGGTCCCGCAAGTTTTGTAAGCTCCGGCGGGAGCTTGGTTGTACTAGTTTTGGAAAGCTCCGGCGCTAGGTTCTACTAGCTTTTGTTAGCTCCGGCTCAAGGTCCGGGTTGCTCTGGCAAGGTCCGGAACTTGACCGTAGTGCTTCTGCTTTTCATTTGCAATAATCCGTACTTGCTTTACATTCTTGGAAAGATTGCTTAGTATTCATTTGCTAAGTTTTTGGTGCGTTTTGGTTGATATGGATGATATCGTGTTACTGTGGTTTTGCAACATGCTTATGTGAGGTTCTCACGTAGGGTGTTGTGTTCGGAACTAACTTGAGTCAAGTCAAGGACTTGGGCTCGTATGGATTGGTTGTTTATTCATGTGCAGGTGTTGCTTGAGTTCAAGACATGGCTGGTGACGGGATCCATTGGACTAGTCTCAGGGAGGAGATGAGGTTCCAACAACCAAATTCAGGAGGAATTGTGATTGAGCTGATCAGGAGGTTGCGCAACATGATTGAATCAAGAACAATGCATATGAAGGTATCGTGGACGTCATTGGAAGATGTTTGCACGTGTGCAAAGAGTGCATGGACGTGACTACATGGTTCCGAGACGTGATGAAGATATGTGGACGTAAAGAGTTGGTCGGAAAGGTCCAACCAACTAGGTTATGGACTCAGGCTGCGGCTGAGTCGGGTTTGACTCAAATATGGAAAGATTTGAGTTGGTTATGATAGGATTTCGTGTGGGTCACGAATTTTAGTTGTTTAGGAATGTGGGATACGTTCCTAAGGTGTTTGGAAGTCTTAAGATTGCTTCTATCTGCGTATAGAAGAATCCTAAGCAGTTATGGAAAGTTACGATTCGTGAATAGAGTAGGATTAGGTTCCTGATCTGAGTTGAGTTGGCTTTTGAGCTGGTTATATAAGCAAGGGAGCCTAGAGCTCGTGGTGCACGACTTTGGGGCTGTTCCTCTTGTGTTCTATTGAATAAAATTCGTAGTTTGAAGGAACTTTTGTGCCTTGTTCGTCCGTCTTGCTCCAACAAGTTTTACTCGTCGAGTTTCTGGACAGCACTACCTTTCGTTGGTGGTTTTATCATAACTCGAGTTTTACAGATCCAATTGACGTGATTCATTTTGTGTTCTCTTCACAACTTGATTGTCTATTATATTTCAAAATTTCACGGTCATTGGATTTGTGGTCTATGATCTACACAAGTTTCTTTGCAGCATTCCAGAACTGTTTTTTTCTCTCGGGTAGGGCAGATTGACCATTGTTTGATCTTTCGATCATAACTTGAGTTTTTCTTGACGGATTTGAGTGATTCTTTTTGTGTTGTCTTAGTGACTTGATTCTCTCTGATATTTATCACTTTCGTCACGGTATAACACGTTTAGATTAGTCTCACACACAATTTCTTTAACAGATCGTTTTTCTACCGAAAGGGTTTGGGGTTTAATTGTTTCCGCTGCGTAAGATTTTTAAATCTACCATTCACCCCCTCCCCTCTGTTAGCTTTTCACGTGCTCTTCGATCCTACACAAACAAAGAAAAAAATTTCTAAATACGGTATGCATCCGTTCCACATTTGTGACATGTGTCCACATGAACGGACGGATGAAGCAGTTGCATGACCGTGACATGTGTGCACATGAACGAACGAAGTTGTATGATGGCCGGACATGACAGGGATAACGCCAAGGAATCGTATCCTCGTCACTTGCAATCTATGCACCACCTGGGCCCAGGTTGTGCAATGGTCACCTGGCATATTCCCTACGTCTGCCCCCACACGCTGTGTCTGTAACAAATTCGTGCGAGCAATTTTGACAAGTTGTGAACAATTTGTCCCACGTCGGAAAGTTGAGCTCGTTGCAATGAGAATATAAGGCAGCGCACGCTATTGTAGTCAAACATTCGATTGAAAAAAGATGTCGTACAAGACTCCTGCACGCAACGTTTAATTTCAACCGAGCTCGCCTGGTTGAAATCAAACGGGACGTAAAGGAGGCTTGTACAGGGCGAATGTTTTTTAGATAAAGCCCTGGGCCCTTTCCGTGTCAAATTAAAAAACTGCTAGTGAAGCCGATGGAACTTGTCGAGCCGTTGCGACAACCGAGAGGGATGCAAACCACGGTTTTTTATAAGCATAATTTTTCTCCACATATGTTGGGCCCTCTGCGTGTCAAATTAAAAATTTATCCTTTTATCAAAAAACATCTCCTTTAACGACACACCGGAGAGCAAGTGCATACCATTCTCAGATGGTGCCACACGTACTTCGTTCTTGTGTCTTCAAGCGCCGTTCCCTGATCGTGGCACCACCTATATACCACTTGCCCCAATGCAACACTGGCCCAATGCCCCTATGCGCGGTGTAATCATTACCTCTACTCCTATACCCGGTGTCTGTAACAAATTCGTGCGAGAGATTTTGACAAGCTGTGAACGACCACCACGGAAAGTTGAGCTCGTTGCAACGAGAATATAAGGCAACGCGCTATTGTAGTCATACATCTGATTGAAAAAATATGTCGTACAAGACTTCTGCATGCTCCATTCAACATCATCCGTTCTTTCGGTCGAAGTCCACCAGAACGTGTAGGAGGCTTGTATGGGGCGGATGTTTTTTAGATAAAGCCCTGGGGCCTTTCCATGTCGAATTAAAAATCTGCCAGTGAAGCCGATGGGACACGTCGAGCCGTTGCAACAACCGAGTGGGATGCAAACCGCGGTTTTTTATAAGCATAATTTTTCCTTGCATATGCTGGGCCCTCTGCGTGTCAAATTAAAAATTTCTCCTTTTATCGAAAAACATCTCCCTTAACGACGCACCGGAGAGCAAGTGCATACCGTTCTCGGATGGTACCACACGTACTTCCTTCTCGTGTCTTCAATCGCCGTTCCCTAATCGTGGCCCATCTATATACCATTGGCCCCAACATAACACTGGCCCAATGCCCCTATGCACGGTGTAACCATTACCACTACTCCTATACCCGGTGTCCGTAACGAATTCTGCGAGCAATTTTGACAAGCTTTGAATGATTTGTCCCACCACGGAAAGTTGAGCTTGTTGCAACGAGAATATAAGGCAATGCGCGCTATTGTAGTCAGACATCCGATTGAAAAAATATGACGTACAAGACTAAGCCATGTTCCTTTGGACATGGTCCGCTCGCCCGTTCGAAGTCAAATGGAACGTTTATGAGGCGTGTATCGGGCGGATGTTTTTTTATATATAAGCTCTGGGCCCTTTCCGTGTCAAATTAAGAAACTGACAGTGAAGCCGATGGGACACGTCGAGCCGTTGTGATAACTGAGAGGGATGCAAACCGCGGTTTTTTATAAGAATAATTTTTCCACGCATACGTTGGGCCCTTTTCGTGTCAAATTAAAAATTTCTCCTTTTATCAAAAAACATCTCCTTTAACGACACCAAATTTTCCCCTTTGATCGGAATACCACCCCAATTATTGATACATTAGCTAATTTAGATTACAAATTGCCAGAGCCAGAGACGTGCGCCCGTACATGGGCTCATGCATCATGGGGATGAACACCAAGCGTTCCAGCGCAGTTTCAGCCTAGCAATACAAAGTGACTCAGTGCAGTTTCAGCCCACAAATAACAAGCGGCCCAGTGCAGTGTTGGGCCTACTCTGATAGCTTCACGTACGCTTTGTCCTGGCTGCCTCCCTATCGGACCCTTCGATCCACAACGGCCCCTCTCCCGATTGAACGAAACGCTCCTGGAGGAGCATCCGCTGGCCGCCACGCTCTTAAAGGAGCATCCGCCGGCCGGCCTCCATGCTCATGGAGGAGCATCTGCCGACCGCCACGCTCTTGAAAGAGCATCTGCCACCCACCAGCATGGAGGAGCATCCGCCGACCGTCGCACGTGGAGGAGAAACAACACTAGGTACAATTGCTCACATAATGTTATTGTAGTTCAATATCCTCTTACGGATACGCTGATTGAATTGTAGGAAGCAATGTCAGAAGATAACACATGGATGGGAAAAGACAGGCGTACGAAGGAGTGGCAGGATGGAATGAAGTCATTTTTAAATTTAGCATTCCAGGGCACTCGTGAAGAAGAAACTAAGCCTTGTCCTTGCACGAAATGTCATAATATTCGCCACGGGAGACGCAAGGAAGTTCATCTTCACTAGCTTCGTAATTGGATGTCATTTGATTATACTTGTTGGGTACACCATGGAGAAAAACAAGTTGAGAAAAATATTTATGAGCAATCAGCAAATAATGAGGAGATAATTTCTGATGATGCTGCTATGGAAAATATGTTGTCCAGTCTTCTTAGAGGCACTAGTGATCATGGTGATACTTTAGCAGATGTTGATGATCTAGAAAATGCTATAAACCAGCAGGAGCCAACTGGGTGTGCAAAGGCATTCTATGACTTATTAAATGATCCCAAAAAGGAGTCGTATCCAGGTTGTGAGAAGGTGACCCAATTATCCTTCATTGTCAGGTTGTACCAAATAAAGTGTTTAACTGGTTTGAGCAAAAAAGCGTGTGAGTTGACCCTTGGACTATTCTTATATGTGCTTACAAAAAGCCATTGCATTCCTAATGCACTAGGTAAAGATCAAAAGGTTGTTCATGACCTCGGGCTGAGTTACGAAAAGATCGATGCATGTGTCAATGACTGTGTGTTATTCCGGAAGGACTATTCTCTTCTGGATCAATGCCCAAAATGTGGTGAATTAAGATGGAAAAATAGCACTGGTGGGAATGCAAGAGAGGATTTACCTTGTGGAAAAGCCAAGAAGCTTGTAGCACGCAAGATTCTACAATACTTCCCTATTATTCCCCATCTTCAAAGGTTTTATATGGCAGAATCAACAGCATCAAACATGCGCTGGCACAAAGAAGAACGTATTGATGATGGAATATTATGCCATCCTGCAGATTCGAAAGCATGGAAGCATTTTGGTAGCATTCACCCAAATTTCTCATCTGATCCTCGCAACATAAGACTTGAGCTAGCATCTGATGGGTTCAATCCTTTTGGAGTTATGAATGTTTCTTACAGTACATGGCCTGTGATTCTAATCCCTTATAATCTACCACCTTGGTTGTGTATGAATCAGCCTTATTGGTTGATGTCAATGATAATTCCTGGGCCAAAGTCACCAGTAAACAAATTTGATGTGTATCTGCAGCCTTTGATTGATGAGCTACTGAAATTATGGTCTGATGGTGTTGAAACATACGATAGTTCAAACAAAGAGACATTTCTCATGCGAGCTTTTATATTGTGGACAATAAATGATTTTCCAGAATATGCAATGCTAGGTGGATGGAGCACGAAAGGTAGGCTAGCATGTCCATACTGCCATGTAAACGCTGACGCCTTATGGTTGAAACATGGACGACTACATGGGTCATCATTGTTTCCTACCTTAGGATCACCGGTGGCGTCGGGACAAAGCTTCTTTCAACAACAAAATAGAGAATAGAGAGGCTCCAACATCACTCTATGGTCATGAAGTACTCCAACAATACAAGGCTTTTGATCACGTGAGTTTTGGACAAACGAATAATAAGAGAAAGCGCACTAAGGAAGGTAGGTGGCATAGTTGGAAGAAGAAAAGTATATTTTTTCAGCTCCCATATTGGAAGACATTGCTAATAAGACATAACTTGGATGTCATGCACATTGAGAAAAACATTTGTGATAGCATATTGGGGACATTGCTTATTATGGATGGTAAAACAAAAGATAGTCTACAGGCTCGTTTTGATATGCAGGAAATGGGTATACGGCCAAAGCAACATCCGGTGGGTATTAAAGGGAAGTATGATTGTCCATCAGCATCATATACTTTGCAAAAAGATCAAAAGACCACCTCGTGCATGTTTTTGGCGGACGTGAAGATGCCTGATGGTTATGCCTCAAACATCAAGAGAAGTGTGGGCATAACAGCACGTAAGGTATCATGTCTAAAAACTCATGACTGCCATATTATATTTCAGAAGCTCCTTCCTATTGCAATACGTGACATATTGCCTGAAAAGGTTGTTGAACCTTTAATTGAGTTCAGAACATTATTTTATGGGATTTGTTCTAAAGAATTGGCGGAACTAGATTTGGATAAAATGATTGAACAATTTCCTGAAACAATTTGTAAGCTTGAGATGTTGCTTCATCCCGCTTTCTTTGATATCATGCTACATCTTCCAATCAATCTTGGCGAAGAAGCTCACTTGGGTGGACCTGTTTCTTACAAATGGATGTATCCAATTGAGAGGTACCTTGGTACATTGAAGAGGTATGTACGTAACAGAGCTCACACGGAGGGTTCTATAGCTGAGGGATATATTATGGAAGAGTGTATGACTTTTTGTAGCCAGTTTTGGAATAACATCAGCACCACGCTTAATAGGCCAGAACATCATGAAGCTGCAGCTAGGAATGAACCTTCTCTCGAGTCTAATATATTTACAGAAGTTGATAATTCTAAAAAAGGGTTTAAATGGGGCCAACATACTATGGTGGAACTATATAACATCAGACATTATATCATTTCTATTGTTGAAGAGGCCGCTCCATGGATCAAGTACGTATAACACTCAGATGTTCTATACTATATTGGATCATTCTTATTGTAGATGGCTAATTTAATTTTGTACCGTTTTCAGTGAGCATTTTGAAGAGCTGAAAAAGATTCATTCTCGTGATGTTGAAAAATGCCATAGAGATGAGTTTGTTTATTTGTTTTAGAAATGAGTAAGGACATGCAAGTTTTTACTATGATGAAATATTGAAGAAATATCTGTTCTGAAGTTGGTTTATCGATGACCCCTTTTATACTTATTAATGTGTACAGATTACGACATTACACAAAGAAGGCAAAGTAACTGATTATTTGTATGCATTATCTAGAGGACCTGATCGTCAGGCACGTTTTTTTAGTCGATCATTCATAAATGGCTTATTCTTTCGAAAAGAAGAGGTGGAAAAAGATTTACGTACACAAAATAGTGGTGTTGTTGTTCGGGATGGTGATCATGAGTGGTATGGAGTAATCAAGAAAATGATTTCTGTTGATTTTGAAAAAAAAATCAAGAGGTTCTGTTATTTGAATATGAATGGTTTGATCGGCCTCGTTCCGGTCAGAGCCAAAGCAAAGGCTACAAAATGGATCGGTACGGAATGATAGATGTTGACACTACTATTTCTCAATTTAAGTATCAGCCTTACATTCTAGCCACCCAAGTAGAACTTGTTTTTTATGTTAGAAGTGTGAAGCAACCTAAATGGGCTACGGTTGTTAAAACGAAGCCACAAAACCTTTTTGCCATGCCCCCTGGAGATAGTGAAAATAATGTCACTAAGACGATGGAGGTTGAGAAATTATTTGATGATCGACGACTTACTGATATAAATGAGGATATGACCGCATGGGATAGGAATGACATTGACAGAGCAACCGGTGATGCTTACGCTCTTTCAAATGAAGATGACGACGACGACGACGACGATGATACATATATCAATGATGGTATTGTACCTCCAATATTGGGGGAGGACAGCGAAGATGATGATTTTTTTATATAGGTACAGTGTGAGCTAGCTGTACGTGAACTATGTAATGCAACGTTTGTGTTCCGTGGCGATAGATCTTAATGCCACCAACCGGTATTTCGTGGAAACAGATCCTAATACAACAATTGTGTTTCATGGCGATAAATCCTATCGCCACGAACTTGTGAATCGTGGCATAAGTTCCTAATGCAAGGTTTGTGTTTTGTGGCAATAGATCCTAACGCCACGAACTGGTGAATCATGACAAATGTTCCTAATGCAACGATTGTGTTCCGCGGCGATAGATGCTAACGCCACGAACTATTGAATCGTGACAACAGACCCTAGTGCAATGATCGCGTTCCATGGCGATAGATGCTAATGCCACGAACTAGCTAATCGTGGCAACAGATTCTAATGCAACGATCAGGTTCCGTGGCGATAGATGCTAACGCCACGAACTATTGAATTGTAGCAACAGATCCTAATGCAACAATCAGGTTCCATGGTGATAGATGCTAATGCCACGAACTAGTGAATCATGGCAACATATTCTAATGCAATGATCGGGTTCCGTGGCGATAGGTGCTAATGCAACAAACTAGTGAATTGTGGCAACAGATTCACTGCGATAGATCCTAATGCCACAAACTAGTGAATTGTGGCAACAGATCCTAGTGCAACGATCGTGTTCCGTGGCGATAGATGATAATGCCACGAACTAGTGAATCGTTGCGATAGATCCTAATGCCACGAACTAGTAAATCGTGGCAATAGATCCTAGTGCAACGATCGTGTTACGTGGTGATAGATGCTAATGCCACGAACTAGTGAATCGTGGCAACAGATTCGTGGTGATAGATCCTAATGCCACAAACTAGTGAATCATGGCAACAGATCCTAATGCAACGATCGTGTTCCGTGGCAATAGATGCTAATGCCACGAACTAGTGAATCTTGCAACAGATTCGTGGTGATAGATCCTAATGACACGAGCTAGTGAATCGTGGCAACAGATCTTAATGCAACGATCGTGTTCCGTGGCGATAGATGCTAATGCCACAAACTAGTGAATCATGGCAACAGATTGTGGCGATAGATCCTAATGCCATGAACTAGTGAATCGTGGCAATAGATCCTAATGCAACGATCGTGTTCTGTGGCGATAGATGCTAATGCCACGAACTAGCGAATTGTGGCAACAGATTCGTGGCGATAGATCCTAATGCCATGAACTAGTGAATTGTGGCAACAGATCCTAATGCAACGATTGTGTTCTGTGGCGATAGATGCTAATGCCACAAACTAGTGAATCCTGGCAACAGATTCGTGGTGATAGATCCAAATGCCACGAACTAGTGACTCGTGGCAATAGATCCTAATGCAAAGATCGTGTCCCGTGGCAATAGATGCTAATGCCACGAACTAGTGAATCGTGGCAAAAGAACAAGCTTACTGCGACAATTTAGTATTCGTTGCAGTACAATCATTGCAACTGGGCAAAATCTTTGTAGTGTTAGGAACCAAAAGAACAGGAATGGAGCAAGGGCTAAGGCTTTCTCGAATGTACCCGCGGTCCAAAAGATCCTGGACTTGTCGCTGAATTTCCTTAGTTTCCTCTGGATTCGCCCTGTATGCTGCACGATTTGGAAAGCTTGCTCCTGGAATCAAATCGATCTTGTGTTTAATGCCTCTCATCGGTGGTAAACCAGGGGGTATCTCAGAGGGAAACACATCCTCAAACTCCTGCAAAAGGTTACGAACAGCAAGGGTCAATGCAATAGACAATACATAAAGTGAAAACATGGCTTATTTGCATACTAAAGCATAGCACATCCCTTTAGCATCGAATAAATCAGCAAGGTCAGATTTAGTTGCGAGCAACGATGGTGATTTTAACTTAATGACTTGCGGTCTTTCAGATTCTAGTTTTGTTGCTTTGCCATCACGAATTTTACTCTTCTCAAAATGCACAATTTCAGCAGGAGTCATGGGAAGAAAAGTGATTTTCTTCCCCTTATGCATGAGAGTATATTTATTAGTTCTACCATGATGAATAGCATCCGTATCAAATTTCCAAGGAAGATCCAATAAAAGAGAACAAGCATCCATAGGAACGACATAAAAATCAGCAAAATCATTGTAAGAACCAGTTGAAAATGTATTCTTATTGTTCGTGTTACCCGAACCTTACCGCTGTTGTTGAACCATTGAATGTGGTATGGATGAGGGTGTGCTCTTGTTCTCAAACCAAGTTTCTTGACGACGTCCGTGTTCACCAAGTTATTGCAGCTACCTCCATCAATTATAGTGTTTCCACGGCAGTCCTTAACAACGAGAAACATGTGGAAGAGGTTGGGTCATTGTAGCTTGTCGTCGGTCTCCACTTCGGAGCTCAAGGCACGCTGCACAATGATGCTCCTATAGTTCTCCGTCGCTGCTGTACCAAGTAGCTCTTCTTCGGTGTGTTCATCATTTGGATCTGTAAAGTCAGTAGCAAGAGAATATTCATCTACAACATCTGAAGTACTATCATACCCGCCACCATCGTGTTCCATGTATGCTCGTTTGCACGAGCAATCTCTCATCATATGACCATGTCCCTGGCAGCGGTGACACTTAATGTCGGAAGTACGACTCGTAGAACGAGTGGACGATGAAGGCTTGGATGATGTCGCCTTGCTGCCCTCCGGCACGCGAAAAGGTGGAGCAGCAGGTATAGTTCGTTGGCCGCCATTTGATGGTGTAGTCGCTGCACGGGGGGTTGAAGATGGTGCTGTTTTGGATGGTGTGGGCGTCGAACACGGCGTGAAGTTGCTCCTTGTGCATTGTTGCTGTTTTTGTGGGCCCTGCAATTTTTTTTCTGCCAACATAGCAAGCTGAAACAATCTGTTAACAGTATCATATTCCTTGTAATCAATAATGTTCTGAATTTCAAGCCTCAACCCCCCATAAAAACAAGCTATTTTATCATCCATGTCTTCTACTACCCCACAACGCAACATACCCTTTTGTAAATCTTGATAATACTCCTCTATGGACATGTTACCTTGGTCTAAGTGCTGCAATTTTTTGCGAAGGTCCAGCTGAATAGATGGAGGAACAAATCGAACACGCATAGCTTCCTTTAATCTATCCCATGTTGGAGGATCAGTTCTAGTTTTAACAAGTTCATTCAACCATATGATAGCAAAGTCCTTAAACTCACTAGTGGCGTGACGAACTCTATGTTGTTCAGGAACAAGATAGGCATTAAATTTTTGCTCTACTGTCATCTTCCAATCAAGATAAGCCTCAGCATCATAAGCACCAAAAAAAGAGCGTATAGTAAATTTCACTTTAGCAAATGGATCATCAGGAGAATGATTATAATTGTTATGATTATTACCTCCCATACCTCGACGATAAAGTGGAAGTCTTGGCTGATTGTTGTGATCTTCCATATCATCATAATGATTGTCTTCATGTCTTCCAGTGAGAGGCAACCGAGCCTCAAAAGTATTCATCTGTAGAGCAAGGTCATCAAGTTGGCGAGTCAAGTTCGCTAATGACTCCTCCGTTGATGCATTGTATTTGTCGAACATATCTGTCATGGCCTTCATCATATCAAGTAACTCAGCATGTTGAACACATTCGTCATCATTGTATTCTCCTGCCGTTGTTAGTAGGAAACAAACGACAACAAAAATTTGTTATACCTATCAACTACAGTGACAATGTGAAAGGTGGAAGAAAATAATCTCTCTCGCTCAAGTGTCTTACCATGCTCTTACAACTGTTCTTACCAACACAGCACATTGTGTCGACGGTGAGATGAAACAATGAAGCGTGGGATGATTGCAAAGGTACCTGTTATGCTCAAGAGAATGGTGGAGCTTGGATGGCACAATATGGTGTCTAATAAGCAAAAAATTGTTAACAGTAAACAAAGCTGAATAAGTATTTAATGTAGAAAACTGTTGCTGGTTAACCAAGTGCTCTAGGGCCTAGCACAACACAAAGAAGTAGCAAGGCAAACGAAAGACAGAATGATATAACCAACAAAACAGCACCAAGTGGTATAGGCCAATTGCTTTAATATGCGTGCTCTTCACTATTTTTTCTTTTTTGTAATATTTTTTTGATATTTTTTCTTTACCCAGGAGTACGAAGATAGGAAGCACACAGATTTGCAGCTCAATTTGATGTAATATGTGGCCTATAGAAAATCAAGAATATTCTTTAAAATTCGTGTTGAAACTTTAGAGGCTGGATAGCCTATCTTCCGAGGGGAATTTGGTCAATCTAATTTCGTCGAAAGCGGCTACACGGTGGGAAACAGATGCGAAATTTCGTGTAGTTGAATTTGAAAAAAAAATCGTCCGATTTCGAGTTGGTATGCAAAAGTTATGGTCGTCTTAAGGTAGGCTGTCCAAGTTACAATTTTTAGATGTTGATTCCAACTCGGTTTGAGAACAGAACTCGCAATCGGATACGAAAATGATCGGGAATTTACAAAGAAACTAATGGGGTGGTGTGTCATGATTCAAGGATGAGTGGCACAAAGGTTTGTCACCTAATCTAGGGTTGGCGATGCGGAAGTTCACGCAAGGCGGCTAGCTAGGGTAAACCGATGAACGTGGTGGATTGGTTTGTTATTTAGGGATTGTGGAATAGGTGTCGAACAAAAAGAAAAAAGGATGAAACACAATAAATAGGATACAGAACACAAAGCTAAACCAGCAACAAGACTCGACCAAACGAATGCAAACTCAACAATGCAAACTGAGAAACGAAACTGCATGCACTATAATTTCGGAAGCGGTAAAAACGATCTATTTTTTGTGGCTTTTCTGTGGACTCTAGGTACGAAACAAAATCGATCTAATGGAAGGAAAACAAAGATACCTCATGGGCAACCTGGAAATATGATACCAATTGATGAGTAGGTTTAGGCCCAATCTTCTGAAAGGTAAGTCGATTGGGGTGGAGAACTCGACGTTGATGATCCGCGGCACCCGAGCAGTTCGAATACCCCTGCAATAACTACACCACTGCTCCACTGGTTATCAATCGTGCATCACATGCTTGACCTCGCCAAGAAAGCTAATCCTTGCAAGTGAACCGAGAACACAAGCAAGAAAGTAGAAGACACGATCTGAAATTGAGAAGTTGGGGTCTCACAAACCGTAGAACGGCAAAATTGTTATTCTAAGCAAAACCCACTGAATATTACCGGCGGCTGCAGTATTTAAAGGCTAGGGTTCAGCCAAAACACGATTAGAAGTGTCCCTAATGGACTCATACGGGATACAAGGCCCAAAGGGCCGATTCGGTGGTGCAGCACTAAACCGAAATCTGGACTCGACTTGTTTTGACAATTCCCAATGACTCAGGAGGCATTTTGAGGTGGGACCAGAGCCATTGGAAATTTTATCTTCTCCTCTTTTCGTGCATATGTAGAACATTGAAAACGGAGTCTGTATGACTCCTGGGCATCCATTTTAAGGTGGACTGCTCCTGGACTCTGAGTTGAACTCGAGTCCGAGTTGTAAACTGCTTCCATCAACTTGTGGACATCCCAGCTGGTTCTCCATGATCCCAACGCCTATTTGCTTCACTTGTTGGTCTTCTCCATTATTCCTAATAACAGTTAAATCATCACATAGCAATCTGTTCTCAAACTCACATGTAAAAGAAGTTAGGAGCGAATTCACCTGCTGATTTATTAACCGTGCTCGTGCTCTTGTGATTGGTCCTTGCATTTCAATGTGTGTCACTGCTGTTGTGATGTCCTTATCACAACAGAACCTAGTTCACCAGTGCAGCATTCCAGGACTACAGCGAAGACCTCGGCATCCAAGTTTGTTATGCATCTGTGGCTCATCCAAAGAGCAACGGTCAAGTTGAAAGGGCCAACGCTGAGATCCTCAGGGGCCTCAAGACACACACGTATAACAGCTTGGATAAGCATGGTGCCACGTGGGTTTACGAACTCCCCTGTGCGCTATGGGCAAGCCGGGCATAACACAGCCGCGCCACTGGAGAAACACCTTTCTTGCATGTGTATGGGGTCGAGGCCGTCCACCCCCTAGAGATTGCAGTGGGCTCGCTCCGAGTCCGAGCATTCGATGAAGCCTCACAGGACCAGCTTCGGTGAGAAGTTGTCGTGTAAGACCTATGTGTGCTGAATACATTGGCTTGTAGTGAATATACTTGCTTTGACGATAAAAGTTTTGAATATCACCAAAACACCTTTTTATTAAGGTCCTACTCTAGCTCCGAGCTACAGGAAGGTCTGACGGTAGGTCCGGCTTGTTTTGGGTAGCTCCGGCTATATTCGAAGCTAGGTCCGACTTCTTGGTAAGGTCCGACTAGCTTTGGTTAGCTCTGGTGAGCTTTATCTTTAGCTCCGGCATGTCATTGATAGCTCCGACATATATTTGATAGCTCCAGCATATATTTGATAGCTCCGGCATGCTTTTGCTAAGCTCTGACGTACTTTGTCAAGCTCCGGTTTTGGGTTGACTAGTTTTGACTAGTTTTTGGTAAGCTCCAGCGCTAGGTCTTGCTAGCTTTTGTAAGCTCCGGGGGGAGCTTGGTTGTACTAGTTTTGGTAAGCTCCGGCGCTAGGTTCTACTAGCTTTTGTTAGCTCCAGCTCAAGGTCCGGGTTGCTCTGGCAAGGTCCGGAACTTCACTGTAGTGCTTCTGCTTTTCATTGGCAATGTTTCGTACTTGCTTTACATTGTTGGAAAGATTGCTTAGTATTCATTTGCTAAGTTTTTGGTGCATTTTGGTTGATATGGATAATATAGTGTTACCATGGTTTTGCAACATGCTTATGTGAGGTTCTCACGTAGGGTGTTGTGTTCGGAACTAACTTGAGTCAAGTCGAGGACTTGGGCTCGTATGGATTGGTTTTTTATTCATGTGAAGGTGTTGCTTGAGTTCAAGACATGGCTGGTGACGGGATCCATTGGACTAGTCTCAGGGAGGAGATGAGGTTCCGACAACCAAATTCAGGAGGAATTGTGGTTGAGCTGATCAGGAGGCTGCGCAGCATGATTGAATCAAGAACAATGCATATGAAGGTATCGTGGACGTCATTGGAAGATGTTTGCACGTGTGAAAGGAGTGCATGGACGTGGCTACATGGTTACAAGACGTGATGAAGAGATATGGACGTAAAGAGTTGGTCGGAAAGGTCCAACCGACTAGGTTATGGACTCAGGCTGCGGCTGAGTCGGTTTTGACTTAAATATGGAAAGATTTGAGTTGGTTATGATAGGATTTCGTGTGGGTCACGAATTTGAGTTGTTTAGTAATGTGAGATACGTTCCTAAGGTGTTTGGAAGTCTTAAGATTGCTTCTATCTGCATATAGAAGAATCTTGAGAAGTTATGGAAAGTTACGATTTGTGATCTGAGTAGGATTGGAGTCCTAGTTGCTATTGGGTTGGCCTAAGGGCTGGTTATATAAGCAAGAGAGCCCAGAGCTCGGTGTGCACGACTTTGGGGCTGTTCCTCTTGTGTTCTATTGAATAAAATTCGTAGTTTGAAGGAATTTTTGTGCCTTGTTCGTCCAACTTGTTCCGGACAAGTTTTACTCGTCGAGTTTCTGGACAGCACTACATTTTGTTGGTGGTTTTATCATAACTCGAGTTTTACAGATCCAATTGACGTGATTCTTTTTGGGTTGTTTTCAAAACTTGATTGTCTATCATATGTAAAAATTGCACGGTCATTGGATTTGTGGTCTATGATCTACACGAGTTTCTTTGCAGCGTTCCAGAACTGTTATTTCTCGGGTAGGGCAGATTGACCATAGTTTGATCTTTCGATCATAACTTGAGTTTTTCTCAACGGATTTGGGTGATTCTTTTTGTGTTGTCTTCGTGACTTGATTCTCTTTTATATCTATCACTTTTGTCACGGTGAATCACGTTTAGATTAGTCTCACACACGATTTCTTCAACAGATCATTTTTCTGCCGAAGGGTTTGGGGTTTAATTGTTTCCGCTGCGTAAGATTTTTAAATCTACCATTCACCCCCCTTTGGTAGTTTTTCATGTGATCTTCAATCCTACAATTGGTATCAGAGCCACGGTGCTCTAATCTTTGTGATCTGCGCGTGTTTTTTGACTAATCATCATGGAGAAGTACTCCGCCAAACCTTGTGTGTTTGCTGGTATTGATTTTCAGGTTTGGAAGGCACGCATGGAGGCTTTCATCCAGGCACAAGGCTTTGCAATATGGGAGAAGGTATACAAGCCTTACAAAGTGCCATCAAACGATCAAGTTACAACTACAAATCTGAGAGATGTCGACAACAACAACAAGACTCGGAACTTGATCATACAAGGATTAACACAAAGCGACTTCGACCGTGTTGCACACCTCCGATCTGCATACGATGTGTGGAAAGAACTTTGTGACTACCACGAAGGATCCAACACGATCAAAGAGGTAAGACAAGACATGTTCAAGAAAGAATACATGCGCTTCGAGATGCAACCCGGTGAGTCTATTGATGACCTTTTTGCTCGCTTTAATAAAATTCTCAGCAACTTGCGTAGCGTCAATGTTAATTTTTCAGATGCTGAAAATGCTAGGCAATTGTTAAGTGCATTAGACATGTCAATTTGGGAGATGAAAGTTACATCTATTCGTGAATCTATTGTCATGAGTACACTTACTTTAGATGTGCTATATTCCAAGATAAAAACTCATGAAATTGTTATAATATCACGTAAGAACCCCAACAAGTCTATTGCTTTTGTTTCTCAACGTGATATGCCTAGCTCCGGCCAATCTTCATCTTGTAGTACACTTGCTTTGTTGTCCTCTCTAACCCTTGAACAGATTGAGGAGTTTCCAGAGGAGGAGCTAGCACTTCTCTCTACGAGGTTCTCAAAAGCATTGCAAAATGTGAGAACTAGAAGGAGAGGAAGCTCCAAACCTCAACGATGCTTCGAATGTGGTAAGACAGGACATTTTCATTCAGATTGCCCTAACCTTTCAGGTCCTACTTCCCAGGATGAAAAGAAAACAAGAACGAAGCACTCCTCTACAAAAGATACAAAGAAAAAGAAGGGTACCATAGGACGCAAGATGATTAACAGCTTCATTACCGCACTTCGAGAACTTAGTTCAATGTAGACTTTGAAAGTGATGAAGATGATGATGATTTGGCCAACTTATGCTTCATGGCGGGCAAAACAACATCAAGATCAAGTCAGGAGAATGCAGAACACAACAGTGAAGACGATGAGGTATGTTCTACCTGCAATGAAATGTGTGATGCTATTTCTCGTGCAACTATTATTGTCAAGAAAAAGGACAAAAAGCTTAGTGATAATACTGCTAAAATTGAATCACTAGAATCTGAAATTAACCGTTTAAAAACTTTGATTCCTAGTGATGAGGCATGTCCCTCATGTGACTTAATCGATGAACAATTGTCCACATTAAGAAGTGCACACTCCTCCACTCTAGATAAACTTGAGTTAGAAATTGAAAAGAACAAAGAGCTTGCTGCACTTAATGATAAAAACTTGAAAGATGCTTCTTGTTCTACAATTGATTTGCATTGTTCTACTTGTGATGATCTTGATAAGAAACTACAGGATGCTATGAATGAAATTTCTATATTGAACAATGCTTTACGTTCTCATGAAGTTAAATTTTGTTCCAATTGCAAACTAAAAGGAAAAACTTCATGTGAAAATTACCTTGATCTGTCCAATAAACTTGATAACATGCATAGGACATTAGATCGGTTTTGTAATGGGAATAAGAATCTAAACTTACTGCTGAATTCTTCCAAGTCTTGCAATGATAAAACTGGTTTAGGTTTTGATTCTCATGCTCATGCTAAGGCACATCCACCTAAAATTGTAAAGTCATTAGGAAGTGGACTTGCTATGTGGACTATCTCCAATCCAATTATGTGGACTTGCTATCATCTCAAATCTGGTAATCTTTTTACCTCCGTCTCTTTCATTTGTAATCTTGGGACGATATTCTTTTTGGGGAGGGGTGTAAAAGACCAAAAATTCATAGTGCAAAGTTCAGAAAGGGGACTTAAAATTTTGAATGGGAGAAGAAATAAAAATGAAATGGGCAAATAAAAAAGGATTTAAACCCTGCATGAGGGAATCCAAAAATTCAAAATAGCTCCCGTCCAAACCTTAACAAAATAAAAATTTGAGTTCACCATTAGCTTCCAAATATTCCAAATAGCATCCTTGTCAAATTTCATAACATTTATAGCACATTTGCTATTCAGTTAATTGGGTACATTGAATCCCATTCAAATTTAAGATTTCGGATGACACTTGTGCAAATTTGAAATCAAATTCCAGAATCTGAATCTACACCTTTGATTTGGTCCCTCTACAAAAAGCTAGGATTTTTGGACATTGTTAGGTGGTGGAATTGAAGGAACAAAGAGGTTGTGCTTGAGTATGACGGGTGGGACCCACTGTTCAGAACCACTTGCTCTGTTGCTGTTTTTTCTTCTTCCCTCCGCTCGACACCGCGATTTTGCATGGCACCACAGTGATGGATTGGCCTGGGCTCCAAGGTCCCTGCCTCCCAGCTGGGTTTCACATTGAAGAGACCTCTCTCATCCTTACCCTCTCACACGGTGAAAAATCATCGGTTTCCTCTCCGTGCTGCCGCCCGACACCATTGTTGTCCGCTCTGCGTCTTCTTCGCCAGGCCGAGCTGGTCCACGGTTGAGCAGGCAACCAAAAGAAAAAATGCTCGTTTTCTGGCGCTCCATCCTTTTCTCAATCAAGTTTGGATCGTGCTAAACCGACGCGCCGGTATTTTCATGTCGCCATCGTCTCTGTTTCGAACCGCCAAGCCAAGGCACCGTGGTAACCCTGTTTTCGTCGACCTCACTTCTCTCCCGAGCAGTTGCAAGGTTTGCCAGGACCACTACATGCTGTTCTAGCATTTCATTATCGATTCTTAGCTCGTAGCCATGGCATGCTTCAGTTTTCCCCACTCTGTTCTTGATAAGGAGCGCTAGGTCTTCACTTCAATTTGATTTCGACATGCAACCGTCCTGTAATTCAGTTTGGACATAGCTTCCAAACTTCCTAGCGCAGTCCCTCAACAAAAAACCATCAGAAAATGTCGAGTATTTGAGCCAAAATAGGAGTTTTCTCTGCCGCCAATTAAAAGCCGCTGTTCATCGTCGAGTTCACAATTTCTAGCAGTTCCAACCTCTTTGATAACCATATGCATGTTCCTGAGGTTCCCAGAAAGCTTCCCAATTCCATGCTGTTTGGGCTACAGGGCGGCGGTTCCGACACCACCGGAACCCTAGCCTCCGCCGCTGCCGCTACCGTTGCACGCCATCGTACGACCATCGCCGTGCTAAATGGACAGCACCATTGTGTTCCTCAACCCTCAAAACGGTTAGGCGGTGAGTGGAGTCAGGTTTGGCACGGTCTAAAGCCGGGCCGCGAGCTCGCCGGCACTGCACCGCCGGGCCAGCCGAGCGTCGCCTGGAGCGGGAGGTGGAAGACGACTCCCCGGGCCCCCGTGTCAGCAACTATTGTCTTTCGACCGGATTTAATGTGGATACCAGATCAAATGTGACTGCGTGGGAAAACCCCATGGTCCTCCTTGTGGCCCAGTTGTGATTGGCCCATTTTAAATGGGTGGGACCCGGGTTGAATTAATTCAAAATTTTCACTTTCCAAATAATTCCAAAATTTGATCAAACTTATAAATTCAATTACTCCTAGTATATTTGCTTAAATAATTCCAAATAAATTCTGGTAGACTCATCTTGATCCCAATATTACAGTGGTGAAATTTGTTGGACATGAAGGTCCCTGAATTGTCATAATTAATTCCTTTGAGCTAACTGATTGGGAAATTAATTATCTATGTTCTTCTAATTGGAAAGTTCCCAATTTTGGTAGGAACACTCTTAAAAATACCCTGGATATCCAGTAAAGTTTTTAAGTTCATTGGTCTTTATTTACTGGGTGGGTCAGTATTCCCAATGTCTATGTAGTTTTAAAATTGAGAAATGTATAGAAATATTTCCAGAATTTCCCAAACTTGTAAAATCAATTCCTCCCTGTAGGAAGCTCATAAATTATGAAACAAATATTCCTAGAACCAGTGAGACCTCCTCTAACATTATCACCCACTGTTAGCCATGACAAAGCTCCAGATATAATACCAAATTTCAGAGAAGGCGTTTATTTGTGGGAATTTTAGAGCAACAAGCTTCCTTGAACATCTCCAATTCTTGGTCGAGTTCTTCCTCATAGAACCTAGTATCCACTATAAAAATCCCAAAGCCAAATAAATAATTTTCTTGCCTGATCAGTGTTTATAAGATCTTTTGTATAGCTTCGCTATCACTCATACACTTTATATATTGCATATCATATAGTGACCGAACTCGAGGAGGAGCCAGAGGCCTTGGACAGCATCTTCCCAGGAGCTAACATTGATATTGACTCGCAGCCGGGAAAGCCCCAGTTTGCATTTAAGAGATTTTGCAAAGTTTTCAATTGTATCACTATTAAGTCTATAGTTTGAATTGCTTCATGTCTAAAGTGTATTGATACTCCAAATGCATGACCCACAATCCCATGGAGTATTTGGGTAGCTGTATAGCTCAACTTGTCATATTGCCGTGCTAATGTTATATGGAATCCGGTAGAAGTTGAGTAGTTGGAATCAACTCGCGAGATAGTTACACCGTCACACGGGATTGGTTTACATTGAGAATGGCATATGAGTATTAATATGAGACCGGGCAGCGGCGTAGAAAGCAGCAAGACATGGTCTCACGTGCATAGCGCTGCCTTTGTCGATTGAGGACCAATCCATGTGCGGCACCGCTGTGCAAGTTTGAACTGTACTGGATGCATACTGGCTCTATGGAAACCAGAAAACCGATGTAATTGGTTAACCTGGGGGTCGAGGCTTACCCTACCATTTTATAGGAGTGCGTTGAGGGCAGCAAGGTGTAAATCAGTCGGCGGGCACAGACACGCTCCGCGCGGGGACCTCCTGCCCATTACGAAAGGACCGGTTTGGCATTTTTGTTTCCTTTGAAAGGTTGCTGCATACAACATAGTATTGAAGTGTGATTCACTCCACTTCTGTAATGATTGCATGTGATGTGTTATCCGGATGTCAACTGATTGCAATCACCGTCCCTCGCGGTTATCTGAGTATCGCTTGTTCACTGTGACATGACGTAGTAAATATTGAAGAATCCAAAAGAATACAATGTATTAAATTATAATTGTTTTGCAATCATGCTTGTTGTAGTATATTGCTCACTAAAGTTACATTGTTGAATATTTAAATTGTTGCTAATAACTTTAACGTAAGGATCCACTTGTAGGCGAGACGTTTATGCAATATCACTGCCTATGTTTAGATGTATCCATCCATGTAGAGTTTCATGCTTAGGTGAGACGCTTAAGTCTTGCTAAGCTTCTTGCTCACGGTTGCTATATTAAGTTGCTTGCAAGTGAGCCGTATGAGGAAGGGCCCAAAGATGAGGCGATGCCACCGTCGGGGTATACTGCCGAGTGGGAGCCCTGCATGCCGCCGTGATTTATTGTGTGCTGCTAGTGTATAGCATCACCGGGCTGGACGGCTGCTCTTTTGCATAGATAGACTGAGAGTTTAGATATAAGTATGACTTCTGCTGTATATTAAAGTATTGTAAAAGACTTCCGCTGTTTATATAAATGAAACTTTGTATTTTATCTTGTCCTTTTCGTGTGTGCTGTTGGGTGCCGCATCGCACGGCACCACCCTCTGCGATTCCTGGAATGTGTGGACCCAGTCCTCACATTCCTACTGCGACATCACCCACAATTCAGCCAGAACAACAAAGTCATGTTACAAGCGCAGCAACCTCCTCTATTGCATCGGTGGATGCATGAAATTCACATAGCCGAAGCATTATTTGTCACAAGTGCCACGGTCGCGGGCATGTTTCTTCTGAATGCCCTACTGGAAGGACCATGATGGTGAATCAGTAAGATGAATTGGAAAGTGAATAAGGCAATGCACCAATATTCGATGAGGAAATTAGAAATGACAAGACTCTGATCCAACCCGGTGAAAATGGATTTGAAAATGAATGGCTTGATGCACTAATCTGTGATGAGGAAATTATAATTGGTGAGAACATGATCCAACATGATGACGATGATACTAATTGCATCATTTCTCATCAACTGCATAGTGCTACTGCTGCAAAAGAAGACAAAGAAGAGCATCTCACTTTGCTTCCTTTGACACCGGAAGAAGTTGTGAAGAATAAACGAAGAACAAAACAGAGAGAGAGAGAGCGAGAACCACTTGCGAGTGACCCGCCAACAAAGCGAGAGAGTGTCTCCAAAGTCAAATAAAACTCTACAGTCGCAAATGACTGAGCCAAAGAGAAAAGAGGGTTAGTAATAATAGATGAAAAAAGGTGATTTGAAAGTATTGAGTGAACATAATGTCATGTTCTTTATACTCCTGTGCAAGGACACTTCTATTTTCCTAACCACTTACCTTCTACTTTGCCAAGTGCATATTTTGATTTGTTACAGGAATTTGAAAATGTGTCTCCCAAGGAAGCAACACAGGGGCTGCTACACAAGAGAGGAGTTGAACATCAAATCAATTTAGTTCCTATTTCTTCACATCAAAATCACGCACCATACTGCACTAAAATGAAAGAAACAAAACAAATTCAATACCAAGCACAAGAACTCATCGACAAATGGTATGTAAGGGAAAATGTCTCACCTTGTGCAGTTCATGTTCTTTTAGTTCCAAAGAAAGATGGTTCATGGAGGACGTGTATTGATTGCCGAGCAATAAATAACATTACAATAAGATATAAGCATCCCTTACTTCTACTTGATGACATGCTTGATGAGCTTAATGGTGCTATCATTCTCACAAAACTTGACGTGAGAAGTGGATATCAGAAAATGCAAATGAGAGAAAGAGATAAGTGGGAAACAACATTTAAAACAAAGCATGATTTAAATGCCTTATTGACAGTGCCTTTTGGATTGATAAATGCTCCTAGTACTTTCATGAGGCTAATGAATCATGTTCTTATAGCCTTTATTGAAATGTTTGTTGTGGCTTACTGTGATGAACATGTTGAACATAAAAACTGTGTGTTTGCTATTTCGAGGAAGAAATGTTGTAATGCTAACCTTGTCAAGCGCACTTTTTGCATAGACAAGATAGTCTTTCTTGGTTTTGTTGATTTAGGTCAAGGCATGGAGGCAGATGACGAAAAAAATTGCAGCTGTTTGTGAGTGGATGCTGTTGCCCCAATCTTCAAGTATTGTTACCCCCAATAAATAAGTTGATTAAGAAGGATGTACATTTTTGTTCGGGAGAACAAAAAGAAAACGCACTTGACGAGCTGAAAATTAAGTTGACAACAGCCCACTCCTTGCATTTTTGGATTTTGGTAAGACCTTTTGTGATGCAAGTGAACTAGGGATTGAAGGAGTGCTAATGCAATATGGTTATCCAATTGCGTACTTCAGTAAAAAGCTAAGCGGTCCAATTCCAAATTATTTTTCTTATGATGAACAATTGTATGCTATTGTGACGTATTTGGAAATTTGGCAACTTTATCTTTTGTGTAAAGTTTTTGTGAAACATGCAGATTATGAATCTTTCAAACATCTCATGTTTCAATTAAAATTGAGCAAAAGAGATGCTAAATGGAGTGAACTAATTAAGACGTTTTCTTACGTTGTCTTGTACAAAAAAGAGAAGGATAATGTTGTTGCAGAAGGTTTATGTAGAAACCATGTGTTTTTGTCTAAACTTGATGCAAAGGATCTTATTTAGAAAGTTTTAATGATTTATATACTAATGGTTCATACATTTTTGAACCATTTTCTAAATGTTGTGATGGAAAGGGATGGAAAATTTTTCATATGCATCATGGGTTTTTGTTTCGAGATAATAAATATGCATTCCAGATTACTCTATTTGTCTAATGATTCCGTAGAATACTTATTTTGGGAGATTAATTGGTCACTTTAGTGCTAAGAAAACAGAGCAAGTGCTGGTCAATAATTGTTTTTGGTCCAACATTATAAGAGACAAGGAAAGACATGTTCTGTGGTGTGTCACCTGCAATAAAGCTAAGTCACTCTTGAATCCTCTTTGCCAATACATTTCTCTACTTTTTGTTTATTTTCTGTGGGAAGATATTTTTATGGACTTTGTTCTGGGTCTACTTGGAACAAAGAGGGAGTGCAATTCAATATTTGTTGTGATTGATCACTTCCAAAAAATGGCTTTTTTATTTCTTGTCTTGAGAATGATGATGTGTATTATTGTCTTATTTTTCAGGGAAATCATACAACTTCATGGTGAGCCACGAACTACTATTTCAAATCACAACATAAAAAAAATTGACCTGATTTTGGAAGACCTTGTAGGGAAATCTTGGGAAACGGTTGCTCTTTTTTCACAACATGTCATCCACAAACATTGGGCGCAAGGAAATTTGAGAATGTTGAAACAAGCAAGGGTGCTGAAATTTTTAATAAACCTCATCGTCAAGATATGACAAATAAGAAGATATTGAAGTGTCGAGTTCAACTCATTTTCAAGAGAAAGTCAAGGACAACTCATATTCAAGAGGGAGAGGATGATGTGGACATCCCAGCATCACATACACGTCTCTTCATTGCCGATATATCTCTCTATTGTGGATTACAAGAGTCGAGGTGAATGTGGCCTAGAGGCCGGGGTGAATAGACGTTAAAATCTTTTCTTGCAACACTTAACAGAATCGTCAAATAACAGGAGGGTCGGACAAGTCCGGTGTAGCGTGCAGACTAGTCCGGTGTGCTTGTTACACCTATGAATAGACTAATAGTTTTTGTCTTTTCTTCAAATGTTATAGTAGCGGAAAAGTAAATCAGCTTTAGAGTGATTAACAAGTGAATATCGCAATTAGGTTCTTCAAAAAAAAACAAAAAATATAAGATGATTACGAATATGATCAAGTATAGCCCTAGATGGTGATGATTACTACAATTCATGATCAAGAACACACGAGACATGATTTTTACTGAGGTTCGATCTCACACAAGAGATCTACTCCTCGCTGAGGTGCTCACACAGAGCCAGGTCTCAATCAACCCTTTACCTCACCAAGTCACGATGAAGACCGACTTGAGTTTCACTATCACGGGGTAATCACCGAGTCGATGGAACAACCTCACAAGCTGAGGGCTCCCACAATATTACAGTGAGAAAACTAATCGAATACACTTAAAAGATTTACAAGAAATTCGAGAGTGTATGTGAGATCAAATACCAAGAGTTGAACGATGCGTGGACATCGCTCTCCCTTTCCGAAATCTTGATTCCCAAAAGATTGAACTTTTTTAGGGTTTAGATGTGTGGATAGGAGTGTTTTTGTGCTCTTGGGACGTGTCACGGTGCTAGGGTTCTTTTATGTTTTGTTTTGGGTCCTGGATCACTTATTTATAGTTATTCCAAAAAGTTACCATTAGAGATCCCGATGGTCGGACTAGTCCGCTCTGGGGATCGGACTAGTCCAGTGTGCTATGTGATTTGTGAAATGTGCAGCACACCTGAAACCCTAACTTCACCATTGTGTTTCCAGTAAGCATATCGGACTAGTTCGCATTTTTTGTACTTGTCTGATGCAAGGTGAGGTTTGTGTTATGTTGACGGACTAATCCGCATTCTGGGACTTGTCCGTACAAACAACATAAAGATAACTGGACTAGTATGGTGCATTACCGGAGTTGTCCATATGGGAACAGAGAGGAAATTGTACTAGTCTGCTAGAGAATGGACTTGTCCGGTGCTTCAGTGAATCACTTAATTTAATGATATTAGCCCTTACTCTTTACGCAAAGTGATGAGCTCTTGGGATGTGTCTCTCACACACATCCTATACATAAACAACTACTTTGCGCTTCCATTCATCACTTGTGCTCTTCCCTTCTCATTTCTCATGTTTCACCTTTTTGTGCGCCATTATTTTCATTCTTCGTAGACCTACTTTATCTCAAAAAATCTCATTAGGATCTCGGTTGTTTGTCATCAATCGTCCAAAACCTACAATGGTGTGCCTAGATGCACATACAATCTCCCGCATTTTGGTGATTGATGACAACCATTTGAGATTTCACAATTAAGAGTAAAATTTTGATTTTCATGAAGCGTGCATATATGAGAATTACAATTGGGAACAAGGAATACTTATCACACATATGCACTCTATGATGGGTGCCTATTTAGTGTGTGAGCAAATATTGTGATGAGCATAATTGAAAATACAATAATCATAACGAACAACTATCACAAGAATATCATATTAAGCATCACGCATCAATATTAAGCAAAGTAGGCATCATCCAAATAGAAATTACAATACTTTGAAACTTAAAGCATAAAAAGATACATGTCCATGATCCATAGTCTTTAAGGCTCAAAATATACTACTAGTATCAATCTCCCCCCCCCCCCCTTGCAATCAAGGCACAGAAAAGGGAAAAAAATTGCGGGGAGCTACTCTTCATAACTCCCTCTCACGCTCTCGGTCTTGTCCTCGTCTTCATCTTCAGATTCATGTTCATGCTCATGCAGTGGAGGAGGAGGAACTGAGATGCCACTGAGTCCAAAAGAAGCTAGCTCTTGTTCTATGAGAGGCGGGAGCTCTATGAAGTTTTGTGCTAGGTCCTCAAAGATATGAGGAGATCCCACTTGTTCAATGACCAACTTCTGACAGATAGCTTTGATATTTTCCTTCATGTATCTCTGATGCCTCTTCCTAGCCAAGCTCTCCTTGTGTTGCTTCACCTCCACTTTGCGGTAGGATGCAAAGATGGAGGAAAGCATCTTCAGAACACCAGTTGTAGACTTTATGGAGGGTGAACGAGCAGAGACAACAGTTGGAGCCCTTGTTCCTTCTTGACCTTGCTTTGATCTTTGTTCTCACATAAGTGAGGTAGTAGTAGTAGTAGGAACAGAGTAAGCAGTAGGCTTCTGAGGCCGTAGACTGGCATGCTCAACATCCTTGACAAACTCAAAGCTAGTCACCATTACAATCATGAACATTATTGTCGGTACCCTGCATACCGGGTACCCTCGCGCATAGGCTAAAGCCGCCTAGGTTCCCTGCCTCCACCCAAGGTGGGATTCAAGGACGCCACATGTCCAGAAGGCTCGAACCCCTCTACCTTAGATACGGGGTCCGAAGTACCCACATGAACCTCACGGAGGAGTCCAGCTCCCACTCAAGGATGAGCTCCCAAGCGGCCATGTGTCCAGCAGGACAAGATCCTACTTCCCCCATGGGAGAGGGCTCCGAAGCTGCCACGTGGCTCGAGACAACAGACAGGTCACCTCCCTGAAGAGGCGGGCTCCGGCTCTGCCACGTGTCCCGCGGCCCTGGAACCCCCGATATGCTTAAGATCGGGCTCCGGGGCTGCCACGTGTCCAGCGGGTCAGGACCCGGCCTCCCCAGAAGAGGCTAGCTCCCAAGCTGCGATGTACCGTCCAACTTGTCCTGGGCGGTGGGTTGCGGTAGATAAGAGGATGGTGCATCTTGTCCAGATCAAGCATTGAAGACTCGCGTCTTCCCTAGGCACATGACATGGTGCACGCCTGCTATCAGGTACCGATGTGCCCAGCCGCATCGCAATGAAGGCACAGCAGGCTACCCCACTCCACCAAGTGGAAAGCCTACGGCGCCAGGGACAGATGGATATGACATTCCCTGCCATCATCAATGACTATGCATGGCCAACTGGCGACTGAGGCGGCAAGATGGCGAGTCTTCAAGTTGTCGTCAGAGGAAGCTTATGCGAGAAGCCTTAGATCTTATGATAAGATCGCCCCGGGGCCACTTTTCGGGACCCAGACCCCACTTGTGAGGTGCCTAGCCTTGTCTATAAAGGACCAGACCGTCAATGTTACAAAGTACAACCAATCTACGCATTCACACACACACACTAGCAATACAACCTCACCGTGGAGTAGGGTGTTACGCTCTTATGGCTCAAACCACGTAAAAACCACCGTCTCATACTCACATACGCGCATTCAATTAATTGAAAACTAAGCCTTACCAATCTAAAAGTGCATATAGGACTCCCTTGTGGGTTTTGGATGATTTATGACAAGCAATTGGGATCCTAATCCTTTTGTTGAGATGAATGCAGGCAAATGATGAAAAATGAGCAAAATGCCAAAACGAAGGGAAATGAGAAGCAAAGTAAATTTGAGCTCAAGGAGAAGAAAATAGTAGTTTATTATGAATGGAGTGTGTTAAGGAAACACATCTAAGAGCTCAATCACTTTCAAGCACACACACATAATGCACAAAGTTATACAGGACCGGACTAGTCCGAAAATAGCTGGACTAGTTCGATATCACATTCTGCACTAGATCGGACAAGTCCAGTCCCCACCGGACTAGTCCGATATCTTTCTGATTCACTTCGGACTAGTCCTACCCAATGCGGACTAGTCCTCAACACAATGCACAAGTCACACAAAATCGGACAAGTCCGTTGTAATCCGGACTAGCCCGATATTCATTCTGATCCACTTTGGACAAGTCCGGTGTCTACACGGACTAGTCCGATATACACACTGATCTAAATCGGACAAGTCCTCCAAGTGCGGACTTGTCATTCTAAACACTTAGGGTTTCATGTGTCCAGACAAGTCCGATGGCAATCGGACTAGTCCGAAGATTTCCAGTAGCGAAATCGGACAAGTTTGTTTTCAAACGGACTAGTCTGATATTCCTGGACACTTAGGGTTTGCTACACACAGCACACCGGACTAGTCCAGTGACCACCACGGACTAGTCCGATATTTCTAAACCCTAACGGTCACTTTTAGAAACCCCATATAAATAGAGGTGCACGGCCCACTTTCACAATCTCTCGAACCCTAGCGCTGTCACACCTCCCAAGAGACTCAAAAACCACCTCTATCCACGAAATTAAGACCAAAATCGATCAATCTATTGAAGATTACTTCTAGAACATTGGAGAGACACTTGGCACACATCTTTGAGCTCTTGGTTTGATTATCTAAAACACTCTTGCGTTTCAATTTGTAATTTTCGAGTGTGTTATTGGTGGCTTTGTAAGTTGTAATCAAGGGAGCTCTCAACGTGTGAGAATGCCCCTTCAACTTGGTTATTTACCCCTTTGTGATTAGTGGAAGAGGATTGGCCTTCGTGGCGATCCGACGAGGGAAGGGTTGGAGAAGACCCGATCCTTTTGTGGGCTCCTCAACGTGGATATAGGTTGCCTTCGCGGTAGCCGAACCACGGGATAAATCTTGTGTCTTGTCCTTTTGTGTTCTTCATCTTAATTGATCAACTTAAACTAGGGTTTGATACATTTTGTTCAATTTGAGTTAATTTGTTAAACAAGAGCCTTAATTGTTATAGGAGTTGACATACAACTATTAAACTGTCATTTAAGTCTATATTTCCGCTGCCTACATTAACGAATCAATGAAATTGACTGAACTTGATCAACATAGCCCGTGAAAACCGGACTAGTCCGCACTTTACCGGACTAGTCCGATATCTCTGGTATTGACTGTGTTGTTGAGTGTTACAGGAATCGAGAAAAATTCAAAAAGGCCTATTCACCCCCCTCTAGGCCTACATTCAATTGGTATCAGAGCAGGTTCTTCAAGAAAGAGTGCAACCACTCGAAGAGATCATGTCGGACATGAAGGAAGTTCAGAAAATCAACAACCAGGAAGAAGTGAACAACGACAAGAATCAAAAGCTGGAAAAGTATCTCGAAGCAATTCAAGACTTCGATGATGATGACGAGGAGACGCTGGAGCTGAAAGCACTCCTCAGGAAGAAAGCACTTTCCAAAGGGAAAGCCAAAGTTGAAGAAAAGAAGAAGGGGAGTAGTCACACCGACTACTCCCGATATCCTTTTAACTATGATCGTTTAAATTCAAATAACAGCCATTATCTATCTATTCCTCTTGGAAAAGCCCCACACTTCGATGGGAGTGATTACTCCATGTGGAGGCAAAATATGAAGATGCACTTGATTTCCTTTAACCCAAGTTTATGGCATATTGTGTGCACAGGAATAGACATCCCAGATGACGACGAAGAGCTCACCCCAAGTCAAGAGCAAGCCATCCACATGAACGCTCAAGCCGCAGCCGTAATCACCTCCTCTCTAAGTCGAGATGAATTCACAAAGGTGGACGGACTGGAGATTGCCAAGGAAATATGGGACACGCTACAAACGGCTCATGAAGGTTACCGGCATGTGCGGGAGGCAAAAATTGAAATGATCAAAGGCGAACTTGGAAGGTTCGCAATTGAGGAAGACGAGTCTCCCCAGGACATGTACAACCGATTGAAGACACTTGTAAACAAGGTTCGATCATATGGGATCAAGAAGTGGAATGACCACGAGGTTGTAAAGCTCATCCTTAGAGCCTTTATGCCTCGCAATGTCACATTATGCTCTATGATCAGAGAGAGTCCCGGGTACAAGAGGATGACTCCAGATGCGTTGCTTGGCAAAATCATCAACTTTGAAATGATGGAGAAACAAGCCAAGCACGTCAAAGAAATAGCCGACCTCACATCGGCCAAGAAGAAGGGAGTTGCCTTAAAGTCCACACTCAAGCACCTATCCAAGGAAGCAAGAGAAGCACAGCTTGAGGAGGACAGTGATGATGAAAGCAGTGAGCTGGATGAAGAGGATATGATTTTTTTCATGATAAAGTTCAAAAGAATATTGAAGAAAAGACAGGGAACAAAATCAAGTGAAGGCAAGTACAAAGAGAGGACAAAGCCGAAGATGAGGCGGGCGTGCTATAACTGTGGTGAGTATAACCACTTTATAGTCGATTGCCCGTATGAGGACAACAAGAAGAAGAATAAAGAAGTCAAGCCTCAACCGAAGAAATTCTTCAAGAAGAAGAAACAAGCTGAACAAGCACACATTGGAAAGGAGTGGGACTCAAACGATGAGTCTTCATCATCCGATGAAGAAGAGATGGCAAGCATAGCCATTGAAAGCACGTCCAAGAAACCCACACTCTTCCCCACGCTCGCTACAAAGAAGGGACATGGCACTTGCCTCATGGCAAAGGAAGGTAAACGCAAGGTAAACATCAAAACTCCTTCCATGCATTCCTACTCAAGTAATGATGAACTAGATAGTGATGATGAAGATATGTTAATGGGATTAGACAGAAAAACTGCTGCAAAAATGAAATTTTTACTTGACCAACTTGTTGAAAAGGAACAGCTAATTGATCGTCAAGAGGACATGATTATCCCCCAAAAGGAGAAGTATGTCAAACCTGACAATCTTCTAGTTCTTGAAAAGGAGAAAAACAGCTCACTAGAGCTTGAGCTAGCTTCAAGCAAGAAAACTTGCTTGGAGTTAACCAACTCAAACGTTGCAATCAAGGATCAACTTGATGACCTGATCAAGGTTAACAAGATCCTTGAAGTGCAAGTTGAGTCACTCAAGCTAAGTGAATCTTCCTCCTCTTCAAGTCTACCTTCTCAACCCACTTCAACTAATCTTGTTCATATGTGCAAATGTAGTAAAGTCAACACCAGTTTGAAGGAAAAGTCTACCTCCACAAAGGATAAAAATCCTACCCAATGTGGAATATTTGACAAGGAGAGGATCAACTATGCACGTAGTGCATACTTGGTCCAAAGACCTCCAAATGTCAAGTATGGCATTGGTTACTTTTATGATGGAAAGAAAAATGCTGAAGTCATAAGAATAACAAGGGAAAGATTACCTTTGTGAAGGGAGGACCATCACAATCTGGTAACTCGAAAGTTAAAAACCTGAACTCTCATGAACACTGGACTAGTCCGGTTGTGGTCCGGACAAGTCCGATCACCCAGACTAGTCCGATCAACAAACAACAACAACTTTTGTTCAAAACCTTTGATGCCTCTTATGTATTAATGAGAAACAATATTGGTAAAGTTTATGCTTATTATGCTGGGCCACGCCATGGGAACACAAAATCCCATGTGTGGGTGCCCAAATGTATTGTAACTAACCTCCAAGGACCCAAGCAAGCTTGGGTACCTAAAACCAAGACATAATTTGTGTCTGCAGGCCTACTCCTCCGGTGTATCCAAATGGGTGCTAGACAGTGGATGCACCAACCACATGACCGGAGAAAGGAGGATGTTCGTGGAATATGAAGAAAACGAGGACCCAAACGAAGGCATTTACTTCGGAGATAATAGTCAAGGAAGGGTCCTCGGTACCGGTAAAATAGCAATATCCTCTGAACACACTCTTTCTCATGTTTTACATGTTGAATCTTTAGATTATAACCTGTTGTCCATATCTCAATTACGTGACAAAGGTTATAATTGCCTGTTCACTAACGAGGGTGTGACCGTCTCAAGGAGGAGTGATGGTTCCGTTGTATTCAACGGTATGTTGAAGGGAAAGCTTTACCTTGTTGACTTCAACAAGGATAAAGTCGAAATCGACACATGCTTGATTGCAAAAACCAACATGGGTTGGCTGTGGCATAGACGGCTAGCACATGTTGGTATGAGGAATCTTCAAAAACTCCTCAAGGGCGATCACATCCGAGGTTTGAAAGATGTTCTTTTTGAGAAAGACAGGCCTTGTAGCGCGTGCCAAGCCGGGAAGCAAGTTGGAGCACATCATCCCGCAAAGAACATCATGACTACGACAAGACCGCTCGAACTACTTCATATGGACTTGTTTGGTCCAATTGCTTACATAAGCATCGGCGGTAATAAATACGGTTTAGTCATTATTGATGATTTTTCCCGCTTCACTTGGGGGTTCTTTTTGCATGACAAGTCAGAAACACAAGGGATACTCAAGAAATTCTTCAAGAGAGCGCAAAACGAGTTCTCACTATCGATCAAGAGTATTCGGAGCGACAACGGCACAGAATTCAAGAACATACAAGTGGAGGAGTACCTTAATGAGGAGGGAATCAAGCACGAATTTTCAGCACCATACTCTCCACAACAAAACGGAGTTGCCGAAAGGAAGAACCGAACGCTCATAGAGATGGCAAGAACAATGCTCGATGAATACAAGATTTCGGATCGATTTTGGGCGGAAGCAATTAACACCGCTTGCCACGCCGCAAATCGACTCTACCTTCACCGACTACTCAAGAAGACTCCTTATGAGCTACTCACCGGTAACAAACCAAACATTTCATATTTTAGAGTTTTCGGTTCTCCATGTTATATTTTGAACAAGAAGCCCAGGACTTCAAAGTTCGCTTCGAAGTCCGATGAAGGTTTCTTGCTTGGTTATGATTTGAACACTTACGCCTATCGTGTTTTCAACAAGGCCTCCGGACTTGTTGAAGTGGCACATGACGTAGTGTTCGATGAAACTAATGGCTCCCAAAAGGAGCAAGTTGATCAATGTGAATTAGATAAAGAAGAAGCTCCTTATCAAGCATTGAAGAGAATGGCTCTAGGCGAAGTTCGACCACAAGAGTCATCATCACAAATACAAGAGGAATGTGAACCACGAGAGGAGATCAACAATCAAGGGGGAGCTTCAATACAAGATCAATCACAAGAATATGAAGATGATCAACAAATCAACGAGGGCAACCACTCAGGGGGAGAAGAAAATGATCACCAACACACAACTCTCCAAGTGCCACACCCAAGAGTACACCAATGCATTCAAAGGGATCACCCAATCGACAACATCATCAGTGACATCCAAAAGGGAGTAACCACTAGATCTCGTATAGCTAATTTTTGTGAGCATTACTCGTTTGTCTCCTTTTTGGAACCACGCAGGACTGAGGATGCATTGAAGGATACGGACTGGGTGGTGGCAATGCAAGAAGAGTTGAACAACTTCAAGAGAAACGAGGTTTGGGAACTTGTGGCAAGACCCAATGCAAATATAGTGGGCACCAAGTGGGTCTTCAGCAACAAGCAAGAGGAACACGGAGTGGTGACAAGAAACAATGCACGACTTGTGGCCAAAGGTTACTCACAAGTCGAAGGTTTGGATTTCGATGAGACTTTTGCTCCAGTAGCTAGGCTTGAATCAATTAGAATACTAATTGCATATGCTACTCACCATGATTTCAAGTTGTATCAAATGGATGTAAAAAGTGCCTTCCTCAACGGACCGATCAAGGAAGAGGTGTACGTGGAGCAACCACCCGGGTTTGAAGACGAAGAGTTCCCCGACCACGTATATAAACTACGTAAGGCTCTCTATGGCCTCAAACAAGCTCCTAGAGCTTGGTATGAGTGTCTTAGAGATTTCTTAATTGATAATGGTTTTCAAATTGGCAAAGTAGATTATACATTATTCACTAAGGATCTAGATAATGATCTTTTTATATGCCAAATCTATGTTGATGATATAATTTTTGGGTCAACTAACCAATCCTTCTGTGAAGAATTTAGTAGAATTATGACAGACAGGTTTGAAATGTCAATGATGGGAGAATTGAAGTACTTCTTGGGATTCCAAGTGCGGCAACAAAGGGAAGGAACATTCATAAGCCAAACCAAGTACACGCAGGACATACTCAAGAAGTTTGGCATGGACAAGGCAAAGCCCATAAATACTCCCATGGCTACGAATGGCCACTTGGATCTCAATGAAGATGGACCAAGCGTCGACCAAAAGGTATATCGCTCCATGATTGGATCTTTACTCTAGTTATGTGCATCTAGGCCAGACATTATGTTAAGTGTATGTTTGTGTGCAAGATTTCAAGCCAACCCCAAGGAATGTCATTTGACAGCCGTAAAAAGAATCTTGAGATATTTAGTTCATACACCCAACCTTGGTCTTTGGTACCCAAAAGGCTCCAAATTCAATCTCATTGGTTACTCTGATGCAGATTATGCCGGGTGCAAAGTTGATAGAAAAAGCACCTCTGGCACATGCCAATTCCTAGGAAGATCTTTAGTTTCTTGGTCATCTAAGAAACAAAATTCCATTGCATTATCCACAGCCGAAGCGGAGTATGTTGCAGCCGGGAGTTGTTGTGCACAACTCCTTCGGATGCGACAAACTCTAAGGGATTACGGTTACAATATGAACCGTATTCCTCTTCTTTGTGATAATGAGAGTGCCATTAAAATAGCCCACAATCCAGTTGAGCACTCTAGGACTAAACACATAGACATAAGACATCATTTCTTGAGAGACCATTCCATGAAAGGAGACATAACCATCTCACATGTCAACACCCAAAAACAACTGGCTGACATATTCACCAAGCCACTTGATGAAAAGCGTTTTTGCGAACTCCGAAATGAGCTAAATATTCTTGATTCTCGGAGTGTGGCTTGAAAAGTTGCATACCTGTATGATTGCTTCAAATGTTGATTGAATTGTGAAAATCATCCCTCTCCATTTTTCTCTCGAAAAACTATGTCAATTATTAGATCTTGATGAATTTTGATCATTGTATGATTGTTGTATGCTTATTGGTCAAATTCATCAAGATTACTTGATTTGTTTTGCCCCTCTATTCTCTATTATTGAACCTTCAAATATATATGAATGGGCTATGCAATTCTTTCCTGGTGACCACGGACTAGTCCGTGGTTACCCGGACTAGTCCGCCCATGCAGACTAGTCCGCAGAGTGCTGGTTAAGCCGGACTAGTCCGATATACCACGGACTAGTCCGATATAGGTCTCTGGATGACTTCGGACTAGTCCGGTCATGTCCGGACATGTCCCATTTTTCGTGTCCATAACCCTAGCCGCCACCAAACCCTAATATCCTCATCCCCACTTTTGCTCATGCTCCTCTCTCTTGCGCTCGAGCTCCCAAGGCGATTTTCTCCTCCCTCCGTCGAAAAAGTCCACATTTGGGCGAAGATCGAGCTTGACCTCTTGGGGATTGAAGCTATCGGACTAGTCCGACCTCCAACCCCCAACACTTCGAGCCTCCATCGATTTCTTCGGTAAATTTCTTCAAAACCCTAGAAATCTTGTTTTTCTCCATTGTTGATCGTATAGCCTAGCATCCTTCACTAAATACATGCTTATTTGATGTACTACGTGTATGCTAGACTAGATTTGCATTAGGAATCATCCCTTGACCAATCTGTTAGGTTTTTGAGGATGAACACCGGACTAGTCCGGTCCATGCACGGACAAGTCCGGTACCCCCGGACTAGTCCGTGCCTGAGCACCGGACAAGTCTGATGTTTCTGAACCTGAAACCTAATTCCTTAATTCCTTAATGCCATCCATTGCTATCTTGCCTTACCAATGCCTTGTATAATTTGTCATTATTCTTGCTCAATCATTCTCAGATCATGTCGAGCTCCGACAACGAGATCTCCGACTTTGAGGCCGAGTTGGACCACGAGGTGGCACCTCGGTCCTCGGCGGGACTTGGCAAGAAACGCCAAGAAAGACCTTCCGAGCCTGCTACTTCCCCTCCCCAAGTTCGGAGGAAGGTTTGTGTCAAGAAGGCCGCCTCGAAGGCTGCTCCGTCTACAAGCGACCTTCGTCAAGCAAAAGGAAAGGGCAAGGGAGTAGCAACGGGGCCAGTTGGGCCCTTGAAGCTCCATGCTCCTAGGGAAGGGGTCCGGGACCCCAATGAAGAGAAATTCAATGGGAAAGGCAGTGATGTGGCAGCCAAGCTCAGAAGCACTGATTGCTATGCAAGGCCAAAGCAGGCAGCTGATGGAAGGTTTTGGACAAACTTCCATGCAGATTTCTACAGGCTGGTTTACCTGCCAATGAAGACTCCGGTGGTGCGCAGTCAGTGGATTGACTGGGCCTACCTAGAGAAGAAGAAGTGCTCAGCGTTTGATGAAGTTATTGCAGCAGCTGAGAGGCATGGCCTGAAGGATCTCTTTGCCTTCAGGCATAACTAGAATGATGAGGTGATTGCACAGTTCTATGCAACGTGCCACTTCTCGAGTGAAGATGAAGAGAGTGTGACTTGGATGACCCACGGATCCAAGTATAGTATCACTCAAGAGGACATCAATAATCTGCTTCATCAGGACACCTCTGACAATGACAGGCTTATCATCCACAACATAGGGGTCATTGAGAGGGACGTAATGAAGTTCATGTATGAGCCCAACTCCAAGTATGTTCCTCCCTCCACAAAGAACATGAAGCCCTTCTTTGTGGTCCTGAACAGAGTTCTTCGGAAGACCATTGCCCCCAAGGATGGGGATGCAGGGAGTGTATAGGGCTACCTCCGGACTCTAATGAGGGTCATAAGCAAGAAGAGGCAGTTTGATGTTGCAGATTACATATGGAATGACATGGTCAACATCTCAAGCACCCCCAAGAGGTCCTGTGGCTAAGCTCCCTACCTGATGTTTATGATTGAGAAAGTCACAGGTATTGAGTTCGTGAAGGATGTGGAGCACACTCCTCTGAGGCCTCAGAAGCCTTAGCCTATGAGTGTCCAGGCTGCTCCCTCGCCGGCCTCAAGTCCTGAGGCACCGGCAAGAGAAGGAGATGCTGCCAGGGCTGTCCCTACCTCCAGGGAAGCCCCTCAGAGAGGATCAGCTAGTGGGATCCTCAAGTACCTGACCGCCATATTCTCCTCCTGCAAGAAGACTGGAGTAAAGCTTCATAAACTCAATCAGAAGAGGAAGGAGGATATGAGATACATCAAAGCCAACGTGAAGCAACTGAGTGAAAAGCTGGAGATCAACCCCATTGGATCTCCAGTAATTTCTAAAGATTCTGATCTTGACATCACCGAGCTCGGGCCTCTGAACCCCTCCGAGCTTGCCTACTTTGGCATTAGGGGCTCGAGCAGCTCTGCTCCTCATCCTCCCTCTCCTCCTCGTCAAGCAGAAAGCGAAGAAGATGAAGACGATGACGAGAGGACCGACAGTGAAGAGTGAAGACCCTAGGACCCTCCTCTCCTTCTTTTTGGTGTCTTGATGCCAAAGGGGGAGAGATTGAGGGGGAGTCTTAGCTTTAGCTTTGGTAGGGTGCGAGGAGAGAGTTCTCTTTATCTTTTATTTGTGATTGTAAAAGATTAACTCTGTTTTCCTATTAAGTTTGGTCCTGTGATGAATTGCTCAATTTATTTGCGAGTATGTGATGAAAACTGCATTTTTGCTCCTGGAATGTCATATGCACTTTGTATCGGTTGATTAATGTAAATTCTGTCATTCTCAATGTATTCATGCACTTAGTATGCATCCCACCATAAAGAATGCACATATGAATAATTCTCATGTTGCTTGATGTATTTTTGAGTCATATGTGCATACTTTATGAAAATCTCAAATTTTTGCCTTATTTCGTGAAATCTCAATTGGTTGTCATCAATCACCAAAAAGGGGGAGATTGAAAGTGCATCTAGGATTCCCTTGTGGGTTTTGGATGATTTATGACAAGCAATTGGGATCCTAATCCTTTTGTTGAGATGAATGCAGGCAAATGATGAAAAATGAGCAAAATGCCAAAAAGAAGGGAAATGAGAAGCAAAGTAAATTTGAGCTCAAAGAGAAGAAAATAGTAGTTTATTATGTATGGAGTGTGTTAAGGAAACACATCCAAGAGCTCAATCACTTTCAAGCACACACACACAATGCACAAAGTTATACAGGACCGGACTAGTCCGAAAATAGCCGGACTAGTCCGATATCACATTCTGCACTAGATCAGACAAGTCCGGTCCCCACCGGACTAGTCCGATATCTTTCTGATTCACTTCGGACTAGTCCTCCCCAATGAGGACTAGTCCTCAACACAATACACAAGTCACACAAAATAGGACAAGTCCGTTGTAATCCGGACTAGTCCGATATTCATTCTGATCCACTTCGGACAAGTCCGGTGTCTACACGGACTAGTCCGATGTACACACTGATCTAAATCGGACAAGTCCTCCAAGTGCGGACTTGTCATTCTAAACACTTAGGGTTTCATGTGTCCGGACAAGTCCGATGGCAATCGGACTAGTCCGAAGATTTCCGGTAGCGAAGTCGGACAAGTCCGTTTTCAAACGGACTAGTCTTATATTCCTGGACACTTAGGGTTTGCTACACACAGCACACCGGACTAGTCCGGTGACCACCACGGACTAGTCCGATCTTTCTAAACCCTAACGGTCACTTTTAGAAACCCCGTATAAATAGAGGTGCACGGCCCACTTTCACAATCTCTCGAACCCTAGCACCGTCACACCTCCCAAGAGACTCAGAAACCACCTCTCTCCACGAAATTAAGTGCAAAATCGATCAATCTATTGAAGATCACTTCTAGATCATTGGAGAGACACTTGGCACAAATCTTTGAGCTCTTGGTTTGATTCTCTAACACACTCTTGCGTTTCAATTTGTAATTTTCGAGTGTGTTATTGGTGGCTTTATAAGTTGTAATCAAGGGAGCTCTCAACGTGTGAGACCGCCCCTTCAACTTGGTTATTTACCCTTTTGTGATTAGTGGAAGAGGATTGGCCTTCGTGGCGATCAGACGAGGGAAGGGTTGGAGAAGACCCGGTCCTTTTGTGGGCTCCTCAACGTGGATGTAGGTTGCCTTCGTGGTAGCCGAACCACGGGATAAATCTTGTGTCTTGTCCTTTTGTGTTCTTCATCTTAATTGATCAACTTAATCTAGGGTTTGATACATTTTGTTCAATTTGAGTTAATTTGTTAAACAAGAGCCTTAATTGTTATAGAAGTTGACATACAACTATTAAACTGTCATTTAAGTCTATATTTCCGCTGCCTACATTAACGAATCAATCAAATTGACTGAACTTGATCAACTTAGCCCGTGAAAACCGGACTAGTCCGCACTTTACCGGACTAGTCCGATATCTCTGGTATTGACTGTGTTGTTGAGTGTTATAGGAACCGAGAAAAATTCAAAAAGGCCTATTCACCCCCCCTCTAGGCCTACATTAACAATCAGAGAACCAATGCAGGATGCTTCTTAGCAGATCCAAGGGAAGTGTTGCATTAACACTTTGACATTTTGATGAGATCATGCATATTATTATTGCACTTACAAACATGACACAACGTTTATTTGTTTGGGATCCTGGCTCAAGTGAATGTGCACTCTTATTTGATGGACAAGATCAAGATGGTGCACTATGCCGTCCACCACCTTGGCCTCCTCCTTTCTTGCTTACAAGAAGATTTGATGTCGTTGCACATATGGACCCACACATGATAGAAGATGAACTTGAGTCGAGGATGACTCCAATTCAAGAAGGGGAGGATGATGAGGACATCACTTCTATGGATACAAACAACACTCCATTGAACATACAAGATGCAATCAATAGAGTTCATACACAACAATTAATTTCAGAGGTGAACTCGTTCTTATATATTTCCTTATATGTTTTTGAGCATAAATTGCTACTTAATGGTTTATTTGTGATTAGGATCCATGGAGAGGTTCAAGGAGTACTTGGAGGGAGTATTAGGGACGTGGAAGACCAGAGAATTCGTTCAAAGAAGATGAAAACCGAACCAAACTCCAAATCGTATCCAACTCGGAGTCCAGGAGCAGTACGCACTAAAACGGATGCCCAGGACGCATACGAACTCCGTTCTGGACGTTCTACATATGCACGGAAAGGGGAGAGGATAAACTTTCCAATGGCACCGGTCTCATGTCAAAATTCCTTCGGAGTCGTCGGGAATCGTCGAAACAAAATCAAGTACAGAATCTGTCAGGGTGCTGCGCCACCGTATTGGGCCATTGGGCCTTGTATCAAGTCTAAGTCCATTATTTTCGTGTGTTAGGGTTAGGTCACGACCCCAACACCCCCTTGGACTTCCTCCCACCTATATATACTCCATAGTAGCCGCCATGGACAATTGAGTTTTGCTTAGATCAATAATATCGCCGTTTTTCGGTTTGTGAAACCCCAATTCAGCAATTTCAGATTGCTTCTTCTACGTTCTTGCTTGTGTTCTCGGTTGCACTTGCAGGGATTAGCCTTCTTGGCGAGGTCAATCGTGTGAAGCACGGTTGATAACCAACGGAGCGGTGGTGTAGTGATTGCAGGGGTTGTTCGTGTTCTACTCGAGAGCCTCGGATCATCAACGTTGAGATCTCCACATCAATCGACCCATCCATTACCTATCGGAAGATCGGGACTCATCATCTTTTCCTATCAATTAAGAGTGCACATTCACTTGAGCCAGGATCCCAATCAAATAAATGTTGTGTCATGTTTGTAAGTGCAATAATAATATGCATGATCTCATCAGATGGTGCTATAGTGCCTGCCGGAGCATTGGCACCTGCTGGCTGCTGAATGTTGGAGGGGTTGCCTCCAGTAGGTTGTTCCGCATGATTTCCGTTGGATGATCCAGCAGCTGAATTCACCATCTTGCGGTCTTGGAACAAACGCCCCTCCCCCCTTCCTGGCGCGCCAAATGTCGATGTGTGGAATACGACACTTCCCCCATACCTGCTGAGAAGCAGCCCGCGGATGTTCTTTTGTGGTTGGGGGACACAAAATCAATATTAAGAAAGTGACCTTAGCGATTTACGTGGTTCGGGCCGCCTGAGCATAACACCCTACTTCACGGGGTTTGTGTAATTGTATTGAGCGAGTGATTTCGCTAAGGTCTGGCCGTGATAGTCTGGATCAGAATCCCAGCTTCAGCCTTTTCTCATACTCGTGTGGTGCATCCCTTTTATAGTTCTAAGGACTACCGTTACAAAGCTGGCGTGGCCCAACATGTGGTCATGGCGTGCTTAATGACCTAATACACTGTCTAAAGAGTATTAAGTATAGTTAATAGTGTGGTAACGTGCCTTTATGGCAGCGTTACCACAATTAAAGGTACACTGATCGTGTGTCATTAATATGGCATTAATGACACATTATTAGACCTTGTAACTGCTGCCTTAACCATCCTTGAATGTCTGTAATGGTCATGATCGGCTTGTATTTCCGTTGGTGATGAAGGTCCGGAGGCTCCACACGTGGCAGATTTGGAGCTTCCCCTTGCGGGATAGTAGGTCCGGTGTTGCTGTACACATGTCAATACTGGAGCTCCTCTCTGACGGGGGCTAGGTCTGGGGCTGTTGTACACGTGTAGTCGCAAGAGCTTCCCTTGGTTGGGAGTTTTGTTCTGGGCTTATTTTACACGTGTTAACCCGGGAGCCAACCATGTGAGGGGAGTGGATTCGGTGCGACGTGGCATGTGGGACCTGCAAGGGCCTTTGATCCTAACGGACGGAACTTTCTTGCTTTTGTTGCGGTATCGTGGGGTACCCGGTACGTAGGTTACCGACAGGCTTAATCAAACGAAATCAGCACCCAGGGGCCAGACTACTCCGGTTCAGGGGTGGATTAGTCCGGTCAGCTTGTAGTGGGAGACTAAAAAACGAGATTCTAATGAGTTTTAAATAGATTATTGTGAAACAAGATGCGGAAGGATAACCAAGTCAATACTAGCAACTATCATGATAAGTGAATCACAATAAATAGGAAGATATAGGCAAATATTACTAGAATGAGCAATTAGTGATAAACCTAACCCTAGAACAATTTTTGCAATTAACAAATAGTAAAGCACACAAGTGACACAAGGATTTATCCCGAGGTTCGATTCCATACAAAAATCTACGTTCCCGTTGAGGAGTCCACAAAGGACCGGGTTAAACAACCCTTCCGTTACCAAGTTTGCCACAAGGGCCAAACTCGGTTCTCCACTATCACAAAGGGGCAAATACAAGATTCGTGAGGCTTCTCACAATCTGAGGCTCCCAAAACGAATATGATCAACAAAAAACAAAGATTATCTCAAGCCGCAGATCAAAAAGACTCAACACAAGTGTAAGAGATCAAACCGAGAGCCAAGAACGGAGTTCTTCCTTCTCTTCTCCTCACCAATCCCTAATCCCTCAAGAATCAACTCAAGAGGGTGAGTATGCAAGAGAGAGGGCTTAGAATGGCTCTTGGAATGCTATGGCGGCGCTAGGGTTTCCAGAGAGTTCAAATGAAGCCGGGGTTCTTCTCTTTATAGAAGTCGCGAGCCTATACTGCTAACCTCAGCAGAAAGGCAGACTAGTCTGGCCGGTTGGGACCACTAACCTCTGATCAGGTCCCGACAACTGTCGCACTGCCCGGCTATCATCACGATACCCGCCAAAATTCCAAATTCAAACGGTCACTTAACACGAGACTAGTTCGCCTCAAAACAGACTATTCCGATCTCACACATGACCTTCTGGTACGGGTGAAAATGGACTAGGTGGGACAGCCCGGACATGTCCGTCCTCTAGGACTTAGTCGCCATGGCACTGCTCACTCTCCCAGGCGGACTAGTCCGCACCCGAGCGGACTAGTCCGGTCTGAGACAGAACCTTTTGGTCCATCTCAAAATGGACTAGTCTGGCTAGCCCAGACTTGTCAGGCCAACAGGCAGACTAGTCCATCCTCCAGGACTTAGTCGTGAACCTTCTGTACAAGACCACAACGGACTAGTCCATCCCCAGATGGACAAGTTCAATGTCAGTCAGGACCTCTTGGTCGGCCTCTGCACCGTACTAAGTCGCCCAGAAACAGAATAGTTTGACCTCCTGGCCGGACAAGTCCAGCTCTCCTGTAAAGGCACTCCAACACTCTTCTGTCAAGAGGTTTGATCTATAATTTCGCTTTGGGTTCCCAACTTTAATCTCAATGAACTTCACACACACACACACACCATCTTACAACTATGGCTAGTCCAAACTCGACTTTACTCTTCGAGTTGTCGACACCGTTTTTTCATCCTGTTCCTTTTGAGGGTTACGTGCTCCAATCAAGTCCACACCTGTGCTTAAGATCATCTGAGCTCATTAGTCACTTAATTGTCACCATCAATCATCCAAAACCCACGGGGATACTAGATGCACTTTCAATCTCCCCCTTTTTGTTGATTGATGACAACACATTAAGTTTCAACATAAAAGAGTATAAAATTTGGTTTTCATAACAAGTGAGTGAATGAATGACTCCCCCTCAATGTATGCATCACGACAAGAAGATTGAGGTAATTTTTCATACACACACATGTTATGGTGGGGTGCCTAAGTGATGTGCTCATAAATTGTGATAAGGCAACAAATATGCAAGATAGACATGTAATTGAATCATAGAATCACAATTTAGATGTAAAACAACACATGAATTATGTCTTGACATAGATAATAGAGAAATCCACATGTCCATAGGATCAACACAAATAGATAACAACTAGATACTACCACCCTTCTAACTCTCCCATCGACCAACTAAATACTAGATACTACCCCCTTCTAACTCTCCCCCTTTGGCATCAAGACACCAAAAAATAAAAGACGAAGGGAACGAAGGACATAGCATCTAGTCATCATCCTCCTCATCGATGTTTGGCACATCGCTCTCTGTGGTGTCTGGATCAGCATCCGCATCTTCATCCTCATCAGAATCATCATCGAAGGCCTGTGGAGGAGGAGCCGCCCTATGGGAGGTCCCATCCTTGGTGAACTGGGCAAGCTCATCAGTGGTGAACTCTGGGTAGGGGGTGATCTCGCCATCACTCTCCTCAGGTTGAGACATGGGTACCTCCATCTTGTCGCACAACGCCTTAAGGTGCTTCTCTTGGAGCTGATGCATGCGTTAATTGCGAACCTCCGTCCTTCTGCAAGATGTGAAGATCGGCTTGAAGCACCTGAAGAATCCCATTATGGACTGAGGTGGAGGCAGAGATAGAGGAGCCACTGGACGAGAGGGAGGCTCCACTAGATGAGAGGGAGGCACAACATTCTTCCTCCTTTGTGGATCCTGTACAACAGGTGGCATCTAAGGGCGGAGAGGCTGGTGAGTCACATCCTTGGCAAACAATAGACCCTACACCTTCTCAATCAGGCACATGATGTAGGGGACATACTCACACGCATGGTTGGGAGTGTGAGATATGTTGAAGATGTCATCAAGGGTGTACTCCACCAAGTTAAACTTCTCCTCACCATCAACGAGCAGCAAAAGATGCCTCAAGTTGCCTTGAATGATCCCGGCGTCACCTTCCTTGGGAGCAACAGTAATCCTCAATATCCTATTCATTATGGTATAAAATGGCTTGATATTCCTAGCAAGTCTAGCCTCATAGGGAACATGACTTGGATACATGTAGTCAAGTGTATCCCAGTCCACAGCCTTGAGGTTAGAGATGATTATCTCGTGGTCCAGGTGGTGCTCAAGTCTAAGAGCCTTGGAAAACTCCTCATAGGTAGTGGAGTAGAGCTCACCATCGATCTCCAGGTGGTTCTTCTGTCCTTGAAGGTGTGGAAATAGACCGTGGTGTAGAACTGCACGATCTGTGAGACCTATGTTTGCTGAATACATTGGCTTTGACAATAAAAGTTTTGAATGCTGCCATAACATATTTTTAGCAAGGTCCGACTCTAGCTCCGATCTTCTATAAGGTATGATAATAGGTCCGACATTCTTTGTCTAGGTCCGACATGTTTTTGGGTAGCTCCGGTGAGATTTGTCTTTAGCTCCGGCATGTCTTTGATAGCTCCGGCATGTCTTTGTTAAGCTCCAATATGTTTTGCAAGGTCCGACTTACGTTGGTTAGCTCCGACATGTTTTTCTAGCTCCAACTTTTGGGTTGACTAGCTCTGACTAGTTTTGGTCAGCTCCGGTGCTAGGTTGTACTAGCTTTGGTATGCTCCGGCGCTAGGATGTACTAGCTTTGGTAAGCTCCGACGCTAGGTTGTACTAGCTTTGGTATGCTCCGCCTCAAGCTCCTGTAGTTTTGGCAAGGTTCGGAGCTTGATCGTAATGTTCCAAATTTTCATGTGAAATGTTTCAAACTTGCTTTACACTTATGGAAAGGTTGCTTAGTATTCTTTTACTATGTTCTTGGTGTGTTTTGATGGTTATGGCTGATATCGTTTTGATATGCTTTGTAACATGCTTATGTGTGGTGCTCACGTAAGGTGTTGTGTTCGGAACATACTTGAGTCAAGTCGCGGACTTGGGCTCGTACGGATTGGTTGTTTATTCATGTGCAGGTGTTGCTTGAGTTCAAGACATAGCTGGTGACAGGATCCTTTGGACTAGTCTTAGGGAGGAGATGAGGTTCCAACAACCAAATTCAGGAGGAATTGTGGTTGATCGGGTCAAGAGGTCGTGAAGGATGATTGAATCAAGGGCGGTGCATATGAAGGTTACTAGACATCGGGAAACGGACAAGTCTGATATAACGTGGTGCCAGTTTTACTTTGACATTAAACCGTTGTTGACCTCGGATAGGTGACACTTTGAGGTATACAAAATCTCCAACTTTGAAAGTCAGACTCCTTCGCCTATTATCCGCATAACCCTTCTGTCGAGACTAGGCAACCCTTAGGTTTTCCCGTATTTTTTGAACTTGTCTTTCAGCGTCTTGTAACACATCTGGACCAAATACTTGATTCTCTCATGTCTCATTCCAAAACATAGGTGTCCTACACTTCCTTCCGTATAGTGCTTCATAGGGTGACATTTTCAAGCTAGCTTGGTAACTATTGTTGTATGAAAATTTTGCATATGGCAAGCTCTTAACCCAACTTTTCCCAAGCTTTAAAGCACAAGCTCTTAACATGTCCTCTAAAATGTGATTGGTCCTCTCGGTTTGTCCATCCGTTTGAGGGTGATATGCTGAACTAAAATTCAACCTCGTTCCCAAAGCTTCATACAATTTTTGCCAAAACCTGGAAGTGAATTGTGAACCTCTATTCGAGACTATCTTCTTCGGAACTCCACGCAAACATACTATTCTTCCCATATACAATTCCGCCAATTTCTCTCCATTATAGGTGGTCTTGACGGGGATAAAGTGGACTGACTTGGTTAGTCGATCCACAATTACCCAAATTGAGTCATAACCGGACTGAGTACGCGGTAATCCAACTATAAAGTCCATACCAATCTCTTCACACTTCCACTCCAGAATCTTAAATGGCTGCAATAATCCAGCTGGCCTTTGATGTTCAGCTTTAACTCGTTGGCACACATCACACAACGCAACATATTTGGCTATGTCCTTTTTCATGCTGGCCCACCAATAGCATGTCTTCAAGTCCCTGTACATCTTTGTACATCCAGGATGAATTGAGTATGGCGAGTACTGTGCCTCCTTTAATATTTTCTCCCGAATATGCTTTACATTAGGAACAACGATTCTCTTTCCGAGCCATAAGGTACCATGTTCGTCTTCATCAAATCTGAATTCTCTCCCTTCTTCGGTCCTTTCCCTTGATTTCCTTGATCACTTCATCCGTGGTTTGTGTTTCTCGAATTTCTTTCTCCAAGGTTGGGTTTAACTCCATCATCTCCCTCTCATTTACAATTCTAAGGTTCAACCATTCAAACTCCTTACATAACTCGGATGGCAATTCTCGAACCGTGAGTTGATTACTTACTCCTTTTCGACTCAAGGCATCAGCCACTACATTGGCCTTTCCTGGATGATAGTTGATCCCCACATCATAATCCTTGATGAGCTCCAACCATCTTCGTTGCCTCAAATTCAGATCTGTTTGTGTGAAAATATACTTAAGACTCTTGTGATCCGTATAAATTTCACACCTATGTCCAAGAATATAGTGTCTCCAAATCTTCAATGCATGTACCACGGCTGCAAGTTCTAAATCATGTGCTGGGTAATTTTGCTCATGTTTCTTCAATTGTGTTGACGCATAGGCGACCACTTGACCTTCTTGCATCAATACACATCCATGTCCTTGTCTCGATGCGTCGCAATAAATATCAAAACTCTTGCTCACATCTGGCAGTACCAAAACTAGGCTGTTGTCAACCTCTTCTTCAACTCCTCAAAACTGTTTTGACAAGCTTGAGTCCATCGGAAAGACTTTCCCTTCATTAGCAATTCTATCACTGGCTTGGCTATCTTGGAGAAGTCTTTGATGAATCGACGGTAATATCCAGCCATTACAAGAAAACTCCTTATTTCTTTTATGTTTTGCGGTGGCTCCCACTTCAACACGTCCCTCACTTTTCTGTGGTTGACCGATACTCCTCCCCTTGAGATGATATGACCCAAAAATGGCACCTCTCTGACACTTGTTAAACTTGGCATACAATTTATGCTCCCTCAATTTCTGCAACGTGAGCCTCAAGTGTTCCTCATGTTCTTTCTCATCCTTCGAGTAGATCATAATGTCATCAATAAACATCACAACGAACTTATCCATGTACTCCATGAAGACCTTATTCATGAGGTACATAATGTAGGCTAGCGCATTTGTCAGTCCAAAGGACATCACAGTGTACTCATAAGATCCATACCGTGTCCTAAAAGTTGTCTTGGGTATGTCCGGTGGTCTAATCTTCATTTGAAAATATCCTGACCTCAAATCAATCTTAGAGAAGACACAAGCACTCTTTATCTGATCAATCAAGTCTTCTATGCATGGCAAGGTGTACTTGCTCTTGATTGTTACCTAGTTGAGAGCTCGATAATCCACACACATCCTTTGGGTTCCATCCTTCTTGTCCACAAATAGAACGGGCGCTCCCTAAGGTGAAGAGCTCGGTCGAATAAAACCCTTCTCTAATTGCTCTTGAATCTGCTTCTTGAACTCCGCTAATTCCACAGGAGGCATCCTATACGGCCCCTTAGCTATAGGTGCAGTTCCAGGTATTAAATCAATAACAAACTCAATGTCTCGATCAGGTGGCATACCTGGCAACTCGTCCGGAAAAACATCCAAAAATTCACACACCACTGGAATCTCCTCAATTGCGGCAACATCCATATGATTCAACTGCAGTTGCTTCAATGCAGTTTGAGATGCTTCAAATTCTATGGCGATCCCTTCCTCATTAATCAACTTCACCGTCTTTGTGGCACACTCAATAACTCCATTGTGCTTCCTCAACCAGTCCATACCAAGTATAATGTCCAATCCTTGAGAATCCAGAACAATGAGGTTGGTAGAGAAGTCTACCCCCTTATTCTATGGATTACTTTTGGACATACTATATTTGTCCTCATCTCTACTCCAGGAGACTTAACCAATAGAGTAAAGTTCATATGAGAGATAGACAAACTATACTTGGCAACATTCTTTGATGCAATGAATGAATGCGATGCTCCAGAATCAAACAACATAGTCTCGGGGTTGGAGTTGGCGAGATACATACCAATGACCACGTCATCCGCTTTATGAGCATCCTCCGTAGAGACATGGTTTACATTGCCACGAGCAAAATTCTGCTGTCCATGGTTCCCTTGTGGTTGTACTCCATTCGGTCTTGGGTTTTGCCTCGGTGCATTGCTTCCTTGACCAAGGCCTGACTTAGGACATTGATGCGCAATGTGTCTAGCTTCTCCACATGTATAGCACTTCTTAACTCCCCCAGAGCTATTGGGGCGAGCTTGGTTCTGAACATTTACACTAGGAAAATTAGCACAGGGTGCATATGGCATCGGAGGCCTAGGTGCTTGCATGACAGGGCGCTGCTGCACAAACTGAGTTGGGCACGGTGCAATTCCAAGGCGATGAGTAGGTGCAAAAGAGCTGAAGTAAGGCGCTTTGGGCGGTGTGAAGCGAGGGTGCACATTACTTCCTTGTTGATGTCCTTGATATGGTGCCTTCCTCTTGTTGTCTTGCTCCATCTCACAGACCTTGTTCTCCACAACAATTGCTTTGTCCACAAGCTTCTGGAAGTTGCCATAATCACAATTGAGCAATTGCACTTGGATCTCATTGTTGAGGCCTCTCATGAACAAATATTGCTTCCGGCTGTCCCGGCTCACATCTTCAGGCGCGTACCTTGAGAGTTGAGTGAATTTATTGAGATATTCACTCACGCTTGATCTTCCTTTCCTTAAGTTCTCGAATTCTTGCCTCTTCAATATCATAACACCTTCTGGCACATAATGAGAACGGAAGTTCTCCTTGAATTCCGCCCAAGTGATCCTCTCTTGATTCTCTTGAGCATTGCAATAAGCATCGCACCAATCCGCATATGCTCCAACTAGTTGATGAGAAGCAAATAGGACCTTCTCTCGGTCACTGCATTGGACAATAGCAAGTTTCTTCTCCACGAACTTGAGACAATCATCAGCATCCATAGGGTCAGCAGCTTGAGCAAAGGTTGGCGGCCTAGTCCTCATAAACTCTCCCAATCAGTTATGAGAAGGCGGGGGTGGCGGTGGAGGCATCAGTTATGTGGAGGCGGGGGTGGCCGTGAAGTGTGACACGGCTATCATCATAGTTTTTAACACTCTGCAGAGGTTGTACCACTTTACCCACATGTTCGTGATTTCATCACCTTTCGGTGACTAAGAACCTCTATGCTGCCCTGTCACACTTCCGTTCGTGTGTGGCCAAGAGATCACAAAATAGCCTTTCAAAAGGGACTACTATTATGTACGAGCCCACTAAGGTTTCACTGGCAGGCTTGAATCTCCATTCTCCCACCCACAGGCCCCATCGTGTGCCATGCGGATCCCAGGGCAGTCCTCCTCGACTCCCATTCCCCGCACCATCCAATGGTCCATACAATACTAGCAGCGCTCCTAAGTATTCACCTACGCCGCACCCATACTTGGCCTTGTGGTGGCCCTGTTGTCCTGGCATATTCTCGAATGAACCGATCCACAGATCTAAGGCAAGCAAAACCACCATAACATCCAACCCATCCACATACCAGGCTTGCTTAGATCACCCATTACCATACCGTATTGACCAGTTCACATCAACCAGAATATCATTAATACATAATTAAATTTGTAGTGTTGTTTTCCCATGTCAATTAATCAAGCGAAGAAAAAAGGTAAAAGCCCTCACGACTCTCTACCATAAATTCCAGGTGACAAGGGTTGTTTAACAAGTCTAGTAAACTTCCTACCATAGGATTCCCATCAAATTGATACAAGCATGCAGTTTGCAAACAAAACATCTATTTTAAAACAGGATCAATATGCTTCAAGGACACTTGCCTTGTTCCGACGGATAGGGTTGCTCAAGCGCTTCGAAGTCTTGGTTCTCGAAATCCTCGTACACGACCTCTTGAGCACTTCCCTCTACTCACGATCACACTTACAAGAAATACATACAAATCAATATGATGCACACACATTAATCAACATGCGATGATATGCATGCATGCAAAGTACAATAATTGATTAACTATGGTTGTCTATTAATTAGATGCAACTGGTTCATACGTGTTCATACGAGTTTACGGGTTTTAATCGAGAATTAATGTTGCTGAAAATAAAATTATGATGCAACTACAATTAAATTACGTCTACTAGATCTAATACGTTGCTAAAATTCACATCGGAAAAACGAACCCTACTGTAGACGCGACGGCTTCAAAGATCCCGGGACGATGGCGACGCGTAGACGAAGTAGACGGAGCAACGGTCCTCTGGCAGCACGACAACGGCGACGCGACGATGACAATGATCTTCGGCGGATGACGGTGCCCTCCTCTTTTTTTTTCCTCTCCTTCCCCTCTTTTTCTTCCCTGGCGGTGCCTATGTTCCTCTCCTTCTTATTTCCTTGCGGCTAGGGTTTTTCACTTTTTCCCTGGCGGCGGCGTTGCGGTTTTGGTGCCGGGAAAAATTACGAAGCCTTCGGGGCTTTTATAGACGCAGCGGGGCTGTTCAAGCGGGCTGCAGCTCTAGGGCCGGCGCCGTGGCCAACTCGGCCTAGGCGAGTGCGCGGTTGGGCTGGGACACATGGCGCAGCGCGGGGTGGGGTCGCGCGGTGCGGCTCGTTGGGGCCAGGCACGCGGGAGGCGCTCGCGTCGGCGGGGTCAACGCAGGCGGCGGGGCCGGTCAGGCGCGCTGCAGCGCGGGAGCGCTCGGGGTGCGCGGCTGGCGCGCGTGCTAGCGGCGCGCGGAGGGGCCAGCGGGCGGGGCGCAGGGGGTCGCGCGCTGGGGCGCGCTGGCTGGCCCGTCGACCTGTCTGGCGGGTGCTGCTCCGCTTTTTTTACATATATTATTATATATATTATATATATATATTATTTTTATTTATATTATATATATATATATATTATTTGTTTATATATATATTTTTCTATTATTAATTATTATTTATTTCTCTTTTTATTTATATATATATTTATCTTTTATTTTCCTATTATTTGTTATTCTTTTATTTTTTTTATTTAGTTATTTACTTAGTTAAAGTTATATTTTTTTTTTCATTCTTTATGTTTGTTATTTATTAAATTATTCTTAGCAACTTATTGTTTCTTTCTTTCATAATAAATTTTCTTTTGTTTATTTCTTTTCTTCCATATTCGTTATGCTAATTTAATTTATTATAATGTACTTACTCTGGTAAATAAATTTCTTTTAGCTTGTTTATTTTTGTAATAAATTTTCAATACATGAGGATGAATGAAAAATGCAAAATGCAATATGGGATGCATATATTTTGTATTTTATTTATAAAAACAATTTCCTACCATTATTAACTCCAAATTTCCATTTAAATTTTTAATTTGTTAAAATTCGAAAATCAGGGTGTTACAATTCTAACCCCCCCTTAAAATGAATCTTGCCCTCGAGATTCGGATAGGCTGAAGAGAAGATTTGGAAACAAAAATTTTAAAATCCCTTTCATATTTAAATTAGCCAAGTTTGAAATTTTTGGGATGTTACAAATCTACCCCCTTAAACGAATCTCGCCCTCGAGATTCGGACGGATTAAAGAAGATATGAGAAAATCCTTGATAACATCTTCACGCTTCCATGTAGCTTCATCCGGGGTTATGAATCTTCTTGTAGTGCCAATATTCCACGGAAGTAGAGAGAGGAATGAAGATAGAAGGAATCCCAACCTATATGCATGCATCAAGGGATATGAAACTAAACAACTAACTATACAAGCCTATATGGATATGGCAATGCTAAAGCATCCCACAATCCTCTACTAAGCACACAAGCAACCAATATATATAGCAAATAGCACACCAAACAAAAACACATCGGTTCCTGAGTGCTCCTATGTGCTCTAAAGTGTCCATTCTTTCTAGGCTGTGTCCTACGGTCAACCTGTGGCTCTGATACCAATCTGTGACGCCCGGTTCCAAAAAATGAACCAAGCTAACGCATATGTGTGCCCAGGATGCTCAACACACATACACGAGTGCATTCACAAAAGGATATACATAAAATTACCACAGAACAAGATTAATTAACCAAATTCTATTACACAATTCAAAATATTCTCGAATACAAGCTCTAATGAAGATTAATGACAAGTTTGACTAATGCAGCAGAAATATTCTAATTAAGCAAACTAAGCAAAAGGGATAGCGCAGCTCCATGCAACACCACAGGCAAAGCTGACGGTAGAAACGGCCTAGAACTCCGCATTATCGCCATTAAACTCACAATCCTGGCCTGCAACTGTTGGGGGGATTGCAAGGGTGAGTACATGTCGTATTCCGCAAGTGTGGAAAGTATGACATGTGGCTGATTCAGATGACGACAATAATAATGGCTAAGTGCTAAAAAGTACAGTAAAACCATTTGGAAAAGCAATGTATCATATTTATGTGATGTAAACCCATCATAAACCATGTAACCATCATAATACCAGTCCATAATTTACCATTGCCAATAACCATAATCAATGTCATAAACCATGACTCCATCCCATAACCATAACCATAACCATAACCATAATATCAACCATAACCATCCCAAATCCCAAGTTCCCTCTAATCATGGAAGTTGTCCAGATGCTCTTAACCGGGAGCACGACTATCATGATAGTTTTTAACACTCTGCAGAGGTTGTACCACTTTACCCACATGTTCATGATTTCATCACCTTTCGGTGACTAAGAACCTCTATGTTGCCCTGTCACACTTTCGTTGGTGTGCGGCCAAGAGATCACAAAATAGCCTTTCAAAAGGGACTACTAGTATGTACGGGCCCACTAAGGTTTCACCGGCAGGCTTGAATCTCCATTCTCCCACCCACGGGCCCCATCGTGTGCCATGCGGATCCCAGGGCAGTCTTCCTCGACTCCCATTCCCCGCGCCATCCAATGGTCCATACAATGCTAGCAGCGCTCCTAATTATTCAGCTACGCCACACCCATACTTGGCATTGTGGTGGCACTGTTGTCCTGGCATATTCTCGCATGAACCGGTCCTTAGATCTAAGGCAAGAAAAACCACCATAACATCCAACCCATCCACATACCAGGCTTGCTTAGATCACCCATTACCATACCGTATTGACCAGTTCACATTAACCAGAATATCATTAATACATAATTAAATTTGTAGTGTTGTTTTCCCATCCCAATTAATCAAGCAAAGCAAAAAGGTAAAAGCCATTCCCGACTCTCTACCATAAATTCCAGGTGAATAGGGTGGTTTAACAAGTCTAGTAAACTTCCTACCATAGGATTCCCATCATATTGACACAAGCATGCAGTTTGCAAACAAAACATTTATTTTAAAACAGGATCAATATGCTTCAAGGACACTTGCCTTGTTCCGACGGATAGGGTTGCTCAAGCGCCTCGAAGTCTTGGTTCTCGAAATCCTCGTACACGACCTCTTGAGCACTTCCCTCTACTCGCGATCACACATACAAGAAATACATACAAATCAACATGATGCACACACATTAATCAACATGCGATGATATGCATGCATGCAAAGTACAATAATTGATTAACTATGGTTGTCTATTAATTATATGCAACTTGTTCATATGTGTTCATACGAGTTTACGGGACTTAATCGAGAATTAATGTTGCTAAAAATAAAATTATGGTGCAACTACAATTAAATTATGTCTACTAGATCTAATACACCGCTAAAATTCGCATCGGAAAAATGAACCCTACCGTAGACACGACGGCTTCGAAGATCCCGGGACGATGGCGACGCGTAGACGAAGTAGACGGCACAACGGTCCTCTGGCAGCACGACGACGGCGACGCGACGACGACGATGATCTCTGGCGGACGACATCACCCTCCTTTTTTTTCTTCCTCTCCTTCCCCTCTTTTTCTTCCCTGGCGGTGCCTCTGTTCCTCTCCTTCTTATTTCCTGGCGGCTAGGGTTTTTCCCTTTTTCCCTGGCGGCGGCGTTGCGGTTCTGGTGCCGGGAAAAATTATGAAGCCTCCGGGGATTTTATAGCCATAGCGGGGCTGTTCTGGCAGGGCACGGCACTACGGTCGGCGCCGTGGCTGACTCGGCCTGGGCGAGCGCACGGTCGGGCGGGGACACATGTCGCAGCGCGGGGTGGGGTCACGCGGTGCGACGCGTTGGGGCCAGGCGCGCGGGAGGCGCTCGCGTGGGCAGGGTCAACGCGGGCCGCGGGGCCGGTCGGGCGCGCTGTGGCGCGGGGCTGGCGCACATTCTGGCGGCGCGCAGTGGGGCCAGCGGGCGCGGCGCGGGGGGTCGCGCGCTCGGCTGCGCTGGCTGGGCCGTCGGCTTTGCTCGCGGGTGCTGCTCCGATTTTTTTTACATATATTATTATATATATTATGTATATATATACATTATTTTATATATTTTATTATTTATATTTTTTACATATATATTATTTGTTGATATATATTTTTGTATATTGTTAATTATTATTTATTTCTCTTTTTATGTATATATATATATTTATCTTTTATTTTCCTATTATTTGTTATTCTTTTATTTTATTTATTTAGTTATTTACTTAGTTAAAGTTATATTTTTTTTTCATTCTTTATGTTTGTCATTTATTAAATTATTCTTAGCAACTTATTGTTTCTTTATTTCATAATAAATTTTCTTTTCTTAATTCTTTTCTTCCATATTCGTTATGCTAATTTAATTTATTATAATGTACGTACTCTGGTAAATAAATTTCTTTTAGCTTGTTTATTTTTGTAATAAATTTTCAATACATGAGGGTGAATGAAAGATGCATATATTTCATATTTTTATTTATAAAAACAATTTCCTCCCATTATTAACTCTAAATTTCCATTTTAATTTTTAATTTGCCGAAATTCAAAAATCATGGTGTTACAGCCTGATACCGAGGCATCCTCTATTCAAGGAGCACCTTAGTTAAACCCTCCACGCCGCCAACAAATTAGGACTGTGTTTGGTCGACTACACTCCTGCACTGCTCTATACACCAGGTGTCGCAACAGTACTTGCCACAACAGCAGGCTCCACAACCGCCACACGTAGTGCAGCAAACCCCCTTAGTGTATGCTATCACGTACACCTCTCCGGCAAAGCCCATCGGAGGGTGCATGGCCCTGGCACTATACCTTCGACTGCTGACGTGGCTGCGCGAGTTTCGGCCACACGCGATGGAGATGTGTCATGGGAGCATCAACCCAGCCGAGTTCCTGCAGATCTACACCACGACACTACTTGCTGTAGGAGCGGATGAGTCAATTTTGGTGAACTACTTCCCCGTCTGCCTGATCGTCTTAGTCCAATCTTGGCTGATGAACCAACCCGAGGGGTCCATAACCTCTTGGGATGAGCTTTGTCGGCACTTCACAGCAAACTTTTGTAGCTCCTAAATGTGCCCCGGCACTGAGCTCGACCTCCACGCCGTGCACCGGCAACCCAAGGAGACGCTACGATCATTCGTCCAGCGCTTCTCCTAGGTACGCAATTCCATCCCAAACATCCTGAATGCTTCTGTCATAGTAACATTCCGGCAGGGAGTGTGTGACCGTAAGATACTCTAGAAGCTAGCCACGCAAAATGTGCAAGATTTCTTTGAGCTCTTCTCCATCACAGACCTGTGTGCCCGTGTGGCAGAAAACCATGACTGGCACACCCAGGCCACCCTCGGGGTGGGTGGAGTCGGCCAGATCAGTGAAGGTGCTGCTACCCCGCGTAGCGTCAAAAAGAAGAACAAGAACAGGAGCGGTGGCCAGAGCAAGCCGTTGCATCGGTCACCCATCACCGCAACAAGGACGATCGAAGGGGGAAGACACCCACACTCCGACAAGCGCCCACGTCAGCCACCTGCAGCTGACGATGACGTCGAGCCCTGCCCAGTACACAAGACTCGCATCCACACTGCGAGCGAGTGCTGGGAGATCAAGAGATGCGTGAAGCGATACCAAGAGCGGGTGCAGCAATGTCCCGATGGCGCCCCCTTCTGCCAGCGGGAGGGCAAGCAGAAGGTCGACCACAAAGTCGACGACGACGAGGAGATGGAGTACCGGAAGAATGAACGAGCCGTCAAGGTGGTCCACCAAGATGAGGACTTTGACACCAGCAGCGACCACGAGCGTCACAAGACTTTCCACATCATCTTCAGGGAGTCTTGGGATCCCACATCCCGGAACACGGCCAAGACCCAGCGCCGAGCAGTGGCTTCGATAGCATGAGCTCTCGCTCCAGCCTGCATCAGAAGTGGAAGGAGATGATGATCAGCTTCGATGCCTCCAAATGCCCCAAAAACGTGGAGAGAGCAGGGTTCATGCTTCTTCTGTTCGCCCCCATTATTGCCAACATCAAGCTCCATTTTGTCTTGATAGATGGCGGGGCCGGCCTCAACCTCATTAGCCGTGCAACTTTCGACTAGCTGCAGATCCCGGTGTCGAAGCTCACCCCCTCGAGGCCATTCTTGTGGGTGGGGCTAGGGAACATCATCCTGTACGGCAACATCAACCTCTGGGTGATCTCCGTAACACCCGATAACTACAGGACTGAGAGCATCCTATTCGACGTCGCAGAGGTCAGCCTCCCCTTGAACGCCATCATCGACAAGCCATCCCTGTAACGTTTCATGGCCATAGCCCACTATGGCTACCTCATCCTTAAGATGCCGACTCCCTACGGCGTCCTCAGGATCCGCGGAGACTGCACTGCTATGGTGTTAGCCTTGGAGAAGCTCCAAGCCCTCATAGCAAACCCAGCACCAGCCGAGGGCAGCGCTGGGCTGAGTCAACCTCCGCCGAGCTCGCGCCAGTGCGGCTTAATCGCTGCACCCCGTCTGTAGCCTTCCAACAGCACTGGCACTCCCGTCAAAGCTGTCAAGATCATTTTTGGCTCTGTACAGACCCTTCTAGAGGTAGGGGGGCCAAGGCAGAAAGTAGGAATGCCAGCTCAATGCCCCACTGGTAGCCATCGACGACAAGTTGCCCGACAACCATCACAACTACCATCAGAGCTTTGGGCATCCTATATATAATATCATAATGGGACAGTGTGAAGGTGTTCATAGTGTCTAGGAGCAACATTTATTAGGACAACCAAGCTTCGGGAGGTTCAGGTCCAAAGTGCACAGTCAGCTTAGCTTGGTCCTGAACCCTAAGCCTGTGCACCCTGCCTCCCTCATCATCTGGAAGCAAACAATTGTCCTCTTTTGTAAATGTCTATCTCCTCCTATGAATACCGATATAAAAGAATCACTGTCTTACTTCATGTTTCCCAAAGTAATGTTCATTTAAATTAAGCGCTAATTTTATGATCAACCATGCTAGACTCGTTTACTATATATTCCCTTCATATACACGGTTGTACACCTTGTATCTCCCACCCTTGCTAGAGTTGTGCAATCCTAATGCAGGCGGGCTTTCTCGAGGTACCTGCGATGTGTGAAGGGCTCTCATGGCTGCCCTCTTCCTTGGAGCTCTTTGAAGCCGGATGGCCTCCTAAGAAAGGCCTAGGCCAAGCCGGAGGTCCAGGATGTGTGAAATGCTTAGCCTGGTTGTGTACCCTAAGCACTCACATCCTGTCTCTCATTTGAGACCCAAAGCACTAAAGCATTGAATTACCCAAGCCCCGTGAGTCAACTCAGGACAGTAAGACATGACAAAGTTATGGAAGAAGAACAGATAAAACCGGCGAGCAAACTAGTTCATCCTCTAACGTGTGTAGGAAAACCAGCTACGACATCACCCAAGGGGCCTGCTGTCGACGTTCCAGCATGTTGACGATAGCAACAAGTGCTGATAAGTGAGTACACTATCCTTCCCTGCTCTTGTTGCTAACTGGGTTCTCTTGTGATATTGTAAAATCCCAATTTTTCCTTTTATGAGAAGTTCAACCACAAGTTGTTTATCAAACATAATGGAGGGCAACAAAATTTTGCACATAAGTTTGACCTCGCCAAAAAGTTTGCTTTCTACAAAGTTGGGAAGTTATTGATTGCAATGGCTAGGGCAAATTATATGGCAGCAATATAAAAATCAAAACCAATGTTATTTGATTATGTTGCTATGCATATTAGGCCCTCCCAAAAAGATTCAAATCCAAGGCTCCAAATTTTTCCTTGGACTCTTAAATATCTAAATAGCTTCTCAGAAAAATTTCAAGATTTTTGAAGTACACCTTCCATTGGTTTGGACACGTACAAAGGATTCAATTCGCATCGACATCAAATTTAGCTTTGCACTAAACTTTGCCCAAATCAACCCCTAAATTTTTCTAAGGCCTTTTATGATTTAGGGAACTTGATTTCAAAGTTTGGAGACTTTTGGACCTCAGATACTATTTATTTCAACAAGGTTTATACCCATATTGGAATTCAAATTTTAATTTGAATTTGATGCAAACTATGTCGAAATTGAATTCTGATTGCAGAATTGAATTTCCCATATTTTTCATAGTCTACCTGTAAATTTTGGGAATTTTTGGACATTGTTTAAGCTAGAATTTAGAGGAATGGATAAGAGAGAGAGGTGGGGCCCACAGGTCAGGCAGTGAAACCGATTCACCGCCTCTGTTTCTCACCCCCGGTCGACACCGCGACGCATGCATGTGCCAGCTCACCGTCGGCGTCGGTCGCCTCGAGCTGCCCCCCTGACGTCCTTATCTACGGCAGTGGCGCCTATAAAAGCCCCCCCCCCACCCGTCGACGGAGTCCTCACCCATTCACCACACCGCGCCATTTTTCATCGCCGTCGTGATCACCCCGTGCCGCTCGACGACACGCAGCCTCGCCGTTGATACAAGCACCCTCATCCTCTTCGGTCAATAACAAAAAGGGGCGCAACGACCTCGTGCAGCTTCTGGTTAAGCTTGAATCCCTATCATGCATCCTAGCTCTAGTATTCTTTAAAATCCCGAAGCACTTTTATCACGTTGAGGCTAGATCGACGACTTAATTCTGATTGTATGTACAAAATCTCTTCGATCCAGTTAGAGGACCTGATCCATGTAGTCTAACACACCTTCCCTCCAAAAATCAGAAAGAACCATCGGCTAATTAGCAAGATCTTCAAGTTTTCCCCTTCCGCCGTTGTTAACGCTCGGTTCACCGTCGACTTCAGTATTGCCGGCTATGACACGAGATCTAAACCCTCCTGAGACCTTCCCCATGCATCCACGATGCTTCCCGAGCTTTCAAAGGAGAAGTTTAGCTAGGGAATCGAAGGTCTCCACTTCACTGAAACGCTAACCCCCGCCGCTGCCGTCGGGATTAGTTTTTCGGTCACCCCTCGCCGTCGGGAGCTAGTCCATCGTGTTCCCCGTGCGAAAATATGTGGGAGCGGCGAGTCTCGAGGCCTCGCGTAGGCCGGAGGCTATCGCCGGCAAAAGCGCCGCCGCGCGCCGGTGAGAACGCCGCCGTCTGAGCAATGACTCGAGGTGGAAGAAGACCGGGTTCGCAGGTCCCACTTGCCAGTGAACGCAATGCACCCAGATCAGTTTGTGGCTAAGGATCCAGTATGGTCACGTGGAAAAGATTATAACTCCCGGTGTGGCTTGCCCCTGATTGGATGATTTTAAATCCTGTGGGCCCTGGCGCCAAATTCAAAAGATGAATTTTCCCTTTTGGTGCAGAACTATTTCCAAAGTTTGAAAATCAATATCTTTCTGTAGGATTCTCCAAAAATATTCAAAAAAATTTTGTTTGAAAGCCCTTGAGCTCTAGTTCCTATCAGTACCAATTAGGTTATGTGAAACTCATAGTTAAATTATGTAGAAAACAATCTTTCCAAATGCAAATACAATTTTTCCAGACAATATAGCCACTGGAAAAATCCCCAAAAATAACATAAAATTCGATGTCTTATTCTTGACAACCAGAAAATGTTTGGGAGCCATTGCACCTGTTTAACCCTCTGTATAGTTTAATTACCTTTTTCAGTTATTGAATTTTTACATATGTTCAGTGGCTTTATTATGTCCCAAATTTGGACTGAATCTTCCTTTAGTCATACACTAGTACCTGTAAAAATCTTGGATTTAATTGACCTACTATCCTACTCCTAATTCAGTTACAAACTGAATATTGACTAAATGGCTAACAATTCAATTATAAGATAATTCCAGAAATTTTTGCCAACATAGAAATATAATAACTCCTTCACCAAAGCTTATAAACTTATGGAACAAATTTTGTTAGAACAAAGACAATATCCTCGATCTTGATTATCAACTGTTAGCTATGTTCAAGCTACAGTTTCCTCTCTAGAATTTTTGGAAGTTAATTGCTTGCCATAATTTTGGAGACCACAATCTACTTTGATCATCTCCTGTTCTTTGCATGAGTTTCTATCATATTCCCTAGTATCCACATTCAAAGTTCCAAAGCCAATTAGGTCATTATCACATAATGGTCACCATAAATTAAATCATGGTCTTGGTAATAATTATTTTTCAAAGTCATTCATATACGTATTCTATGCATATCGTATAGTGACCGAAGCCGAGGAGGAGCCAGAAACCTTGGAAGAGCACCTTCCAAATATTAACTCAGACTCTGACCTGCAACAAGGCAAGCCCCGATTTGCATTTAAGTCGTTTATAAAATTTTACTTTATCACTATGATGAGTAGTATATGAATTGTGCATTACATTTAGGATGGTTGATACTCCACATGCATGACCAAAAATCCTAGGGATTGGTTGAAACGAGTTATAGTTTGACCTGTGGTAACTGCTTTGCTAATGCATAGGAAATCCGGTAGAAGTCGAGTAGTTGGAATCTACTCGCGAGAGATGTAGGACATATCTCACAGGATTGGTTAGATAAAAAATGGCATAATATAACGAAACTGAGACCGGGCAGGGAATGGATAGGAAGCGGCAAGAATTGAGTCTCCGTCGCATAGCCCTACCTGTGTCGATTAAGGCCCGTCTGTATGCGGCCCGTTCGGACAAGATTGAATTGTACCGGCAACATAATGGACATATGGAATCCAGTAAACTGATGTAACTCGATAACTGGGGTGTCGAGGCCCATTAACTCAGCAACGATATGGGTGGGTTGAGGACAGCAAGGTGTAAATCGGTCGGCGGACACATGAGGTGTTCCGTGCGAAGACCTTCTGTTTGCGGAGGTGAGACGGGATCAACGTTCATGTTTCTTGTGAAAGGTGGCCTTATACGCCTAGTACTGAAGTGTTATGTAGGTACAGGTGTGCTCGCTGACACTTTCGAACGATGTATGTGTCGTGTTGTCCGGGTGTGTCCTGATTGCAATCACCGTCCCTCGCGGTAATAGAGTACCACTTGTTCACTGCGTCGTGACGTAGTAAATACTAAAGAAACCAGAAAATTATATTGTATTGAATTATAATTACTTTGCAACCTTGTATGATTTAGAGATAGTGCAATTAAAAGTTTACAGTTTCCCCATACTTTAGCTGTAATAGCATTATGTGCTCTAAGCATGTCATATCATCGGTAAAGCATTTCTTGTTTGATTGTGGAGCCCATGATGTGTCGTGCCTGGAGAATGTCATTTGCTACATAAAACCTGATTATAAGGATCCACTTGTAGGCGAGTCATTTATGCTTCACCTTACCTATGTTTAGTGTCCCCTTTGCATATGTCTAGTGAGACGGGTTAGTCTTGCTGAGCCTTATGCTCACCTTTGCAGTTAACAATTTTTTGCAGGTTATACCATTGATGAAGGGTTTGATGATGAGGCTGCACCACCTCCAGGGTGTACAGCTGAGTGGGAACCCTGCACGCTGCCGTGACTTGCGTGTTGCTAGTGCGAAGCATCCATGGCATGGATGACTTTGCTTTTGCATAGCTAGTGCTGAGAGTGTAGCTATGATGTATATATATATATATATATATATATATATATATATATATATATATATATATATATATATTTCCTTCCGCTAGTATTGTAAAACTTCCACTGTAAGATAAATAAAAGACTTCGTCTTGTGTTTTATTCTTGTTTTGTTCTTGTATACTGTTGGGTGTTGCATTGCACGACACCACCCAATGAGATCCTCGGATGTCGGGATTCCGGTCCCCACAGACATGGTATCAGAGCATCATTGGGAACAGTGTACTTGAAAAGAACATATTTTCAAAAATTAGGATTTGAGTGAGGAATTAGCTATATGCCTTTATGAGGAGTATTATTAGTATAAGATATAAAGGTGGTAAACTAACTATGTGTTATTATATTCTGTAACGACGCCCCGACGTCAGGTAAGAGGTAAGGTACGCCACCGAGAGCGGGTCAATCTCGGTAAGCTCAGCATACGAGGAGTGGTATGTGAAATTTTTGTGGCTTGGCACGGGAAGTTAATAGGAGTCTCTGAAGCTCTCAATGTTTCTGAGAACCTATGACACGCGGTACCCCAGCGTGCTTCAAAGTTAGTGGGGGCCCCCATCGGGTGGTGTATAACCCGATAGTATGCCTCTCTAGAACTATCCATGTTCTATGGGAGCATGCGAATCACGTATGCACGAGCGTGTATAAGCCGGATCGTACGGGAGTCTTTGCTATACAGACGTATTTACAGCCATGTACCTCGAGACATGACCTCGCTCGAGGGCGACTCACACCATAGTCGTATGCATTTATTTTCATATGTATTATTGTGACTGTCTGTCGTATTTCCCCTTACCGCCCTTGAGGTGTGAAGGTGTGAAAGGGGATTGTTTGTCTTCTGCAGGTACACTAACTCCGGTAGCGACCCATGTAGCAAACGTTTGTGAGAGATCGATATATGAACCACCTATAGACGTAACCGGATATAATTTTCTTTGGTGAGATACGTAGTACCGTCAGTATCAAACATGATAATAGACCATCCCCAACGACAGAATGTATGCATAATGCTTTGGAAAGTCCAAATATCAGATGCTGGTAGGTTTGGACTCCGTAAAAAGGGACTCCGACTCGATAGGGTAGATAGAATCAATATTCTTGATTTCTGACAAAAGTTGGCTCGACTTCGCCAGGTCGTAATCTTGGTTATCGAATAGATAAAATAAGAGTATCATATATGGATGGAAAGCTCGTGAAGACCTCTACAACTTTTCTGTTAACCATCAGGGCAGAAAAGTATGAAATTCTATTGAAATCTGGAGTATACTAAAACTGCTCCGGATGATCGAACCATTGTACCAGTTCCAGAAATATTGCCATAACTCACTGTAGGAACATCTTCTGCCTTATTGTGACACATGTCTAGAAAGGACAGCGGCAAGTCTACAGGTTTTACATTTAGAGTTTTTCCTAATTCAAATTTGATTTAAATCAAATTTGGAACTCAAAACAGTGGACTGCAGGACTACTGGTGCAAACCAGTCAGTTCAACTGTTTAGTTTGGATAGTTATAACTCTTAATCCAGATTAGCGAAATAGTCACATAAATTGGAAATCTTAGGAAGTCCTCTATCAACTTTACTTTGCATTCCTGATCTAAATCTGGGTATAGCGGTGTCTAATTCCATTTGTCACAAACTTTGTTCTGGCAGTCCAGAACTTAAAACAGTTTGCACCTATTTGTGAATTCGCCCGCGATACCTGTATAAAAAACTTTTAAGGGGTTAAATATTTTACTTCTGGATTGTTAACTTGATGTTATACAAAGTTTATTTTGTCATTACCTCAAAATATTATCATGATATCCCTGTATAAATTGTGGACATCACTACATATACAGGGGGGTTCTGTCAAAATTTCCAGAAAATACGGGTCAACTTAGAACCTGTATAGATTCTATTCCCTAGATCACATGTAGCTGTACGAGTACAATCTGGAAAGCCTGGAAAGTATAATACAACTTTGGTATTCAACTCCACCTTTGATTCTAACATTTCCTTTATGAAACTGTGGGATTTATACAGGGAGGTCAGCTGGAACAGACTGCGATTACAGCTCCAGTTTTAAATTTTCATAAAACTGTGGAGAGTTGGGAACCTTCTCATTGTTCCAGTATTCTTTTTATAGATGACGGAAGTGAGGATGCTGCTACCGGACGGATGGGTATTTTCCGCTTGCGCTAACCATCCGGGTTTCCCAAGTATGCTACGGGAAGTGCTCCAGCAGTTTGGCTTCATCGAGGTGCCATGCTATTGGGGTAGAGAAACGATCGACAGAGGTGTTCGGTCGTGCACCATCTTGGTAGACATCCCGGCTAGTCCACGTCAATATGGATGGGCTCATTTCTCGGTTACCATCGAGGGAGCGCAGTTAGAGGACACTTGGGCAATCGCTGCAGGCGAAGCACTTATGAAGCTTTGTGAGCTTCATCAGGATGCTATGGCAGGGACTCAATTTGCCCTTTTTCCAGTCCGTGGTATGGCCGGATTTGAGTGGCAACGTCATATGATTGCTTCCTATACACAGCATGGTGACACAACTGCGACGACACTTGGGACATATGCGGCTGCTTCCAATATGGTAGTTGCTACGCAAGGCACCATTATTTTGGAACAAGTTGAAGCCTTGCGGGAAGCAACAGAGCGGGGTGATACCCTTGACTATATCAACGAGGATCTACGTTCGCTCATAGCCCTAGGAAATCACCGGCTAGATAAGTGTGAGAGTCAACTGCATTATGCACGCATTAGGCTACGGAAAGCTCGTGCCGCACAACGACAGACTCGCACTGAACTGCAGCAAGCTCGTGGTGAGCTGCAAGCAAGTCAGTTGGAGGTGCAACAACAGCAAGAGCAGCTGTTAGTAGTCACTGAAGAGTGGGACACCACCATTGAGACAACTCAAAATTGGGAGTATGAGGCAGGAGAACTGCAGGATAATGTAATTGAGGCTGAGGCACAATTACAACCAGTGGTGTATCCACCGGCCCATAACATACCACTAATTATGTGTGAACAATTGCCTTCGGAGGACGAAGAAGAAGAAGAAGATCCCAAGGAACTTGAATACATCGAGTAGGACGTATTGAAGTGGGATGTGGCTGCACTTCTGCTGAAATGGGGCAACATATAGTTTAATAGTTGCTCGTGTTTTTCTTTTGTGACCATGTTTGTGTCATATTAAGAGTAGTAGTGTTTATGTCTACAATGACAAGATATGTACGACATCTCATGGGGACCATGTATAGTAGAGATGTATTTCCATAGTGGGAATCCATCATTTTGGAGTTTACTACTGTAAACTTGGTCAGAGATAATATATCATGTATAAAGCTTATACTTTATCAATATATGTTGATGTTGTACATTATCTATCATGGTCTACCGCATTACTACTTATATGGAAGGATGAACTTGAGGCAATGAGACTTATGGTGTAAATCGTTGTATTGCAGCATGGTGCGTACACGTACAACCTCGGAAGTGGGAGGCTCAAGTGGAGGGCAGGGGGATGACACACCACCCCCGGGGCAGAATACGCCCCATACGCAGCCACCTCCACCACCTCCACCTACACTTACCAGAAGTCTCGCGGAGGTTCTCGCAGCAGTACTCGGCTCGCGCGACGAGCAAACCGAGTTGTTGCAGACCCTTATACAGCACTCGTCCCGTCAAGTGGGGCGACACGCTGATGGGCCACGTCAGTCATATCCGAGTTCCTACTCGGATTTCTCATCGACGCATCCACCGATCTTCAGAGAGGCCGACGAGCCTTTGGAGGTAGACAACTGGCTCCGCACCATTGAAGGGAAGTTCGGTTTACTTGATGTAACCGAACAACAGAAGGCTCTGTTTCTAGCTCAGCAACTGCAGGGTTCTGCTGGTGCGTGGTGGGCAAACTACCTCGCCGCACGCCCCGCAGGCTATGTCGTGAGCTGGGCAGAATTCCGGGAGGCATTCCGCGCCTATCATATTCGTCCCGGGATTATAAGGAGGAAGCTTCAAGAGTTCTTGGAGCTGAAGCAGGGAGGAAGGAGTGCTTACGAGTACTCCAAGGCCATCAACCACTTGGCCCAATATGCACATGACCAAGTGAACACAGAAGACAGGAAGCAAGAGTGCTTCTACCGGGGGCTAAACACCAAGATGAAGGACAAGCTGGTCTGTTCAACCGCGACAGTTTCAACGACCTGGTCAATGCCGCGATCATGCAGGATGACGCTACTCGAGAACTGTCCTCAGACAAGAAGAAGAGGAGTGCTCCACAGGGCAGCGGAGGTGGTGCTCCTCAGAAGTACCGAATGGTGTATCGATCACCATCCGACCAGAGGTGGCAACCGCCATCACGACCACCAATTTTTAGTGGTCGCCAGTTTGGCAACTCTGAGTTCCGACCACAGCAACAACAGGGGATGATCCCACGTGCACTTCCACCTCCACCACGTGCACCGTGATTCCATCCTCCCATTCGTACTGGCCAAACCCCGTACACGTGTTTCACTTGTGGACGCACGGGACACTTCGCCAGGGACTGCCCGCAGAGTAGGCAAGGCGGGGGACAATCATCATACCAGGGCGCCAACCAACCCCGCAACCAGCCCAAGAAGCCAGTTCCCAGACTCGGCAACGTCCACCACCTCACCATTGAGGATGTTCCGGAAGGCGCACCCGTACTCATGGGTACGTTCTCTATCTTCGATCATCCCGTAGTCATACTCTTTGACTCCGGAGCTTCACACAATGTCATTAGCAAGTCTTTTGTCATTAAAAGTCAATTGCCTATAATCTCCACAAAAACTCCATATGTGATTAGCACTCCAGCTGGGAAAACAGTAACAAATGAATTAGTTCCTGGGATACCACTTAACCTAGATGGAACCATACATTTTACTTCACTTCTGATACTAGAGCATCAGAAGTTATATGTCATCTTGGGAATGGCATGGTTACAATACCATGGTGGTATTCTAGATCTAGTCCCTCGAGAAATATATCTAAATTCTCCACTTCATCCCTCTCAAGTCCTCAATCTTGAGAGAACCATTCTAGTGAATCCATCTACTCACAATACCGAGGTTATTGAGCTAAAAGATATTCCAGTAGTATGTGAATACCCGGACGTCTTTCTTGAAGATCTTCCTGGTATGCCCCCAAAAAGAGATATAGAGTTCAAGGTTGAACTTGCACCGGGAAGAGTGCCAATCTCAAGACCACCCTACAAGATGGCACCCAAGGAACTTGCAGAACTTAAGGAACATTTAACCGAACTTGAGAACAAGGGTTTCATTCGTCCAAGTTCATCACCATGGGGTTGTTTTGCACTGTTCGTAGAGAAGAAAGATAAGACCTTGAGACTGTGTGTAGACTATTGTCCACTCAATGCTGTCACTATCAAAAACAAGTATCCACTACCACGCATTGATATCCTTTTCGATCAATTGGTGGGTGCTAAAGTATTTTCAAAGATGGATCTTCGTTTTGGTTATCATTAGATCAGAATCCGACAAGAAGACATACCAAAGACCGCATTCTCGACGAGGTATCGACTGTATGAGTACCTTGTTATGTCCTTCGGATTGATCAACGCACCAGCTCATTTCATGTATCTCATGAACTCGGTGTTTATGCCGGAATTGGACAAGTTTGTCGTGGTCTTCATTGACGACATACTTGTGTATTCAAAATCTGAAGAAGAACATGCTAAACACTTGCGTATCATGCTTCAACGATTACGGGACCAACAGCTATATGCTAAGTTCAGCAAGTGTGAATTCGGGATCAGCCAAGTGCCATTTTTAGGGCACATCATATCAGTAGCAGGGATTGCAGTTGATCCAAGCAAGATCAAGCAAGTCCTCAAATGGGAGTCTCCAAAGTCTGTACATGAAGTTCGAAGTTTCCTAGGTTTAGCTGGGTATTATCGGAGGTTCATTTCCAGTTTCTTTAAAATAGCTAAACCAATGATAGAACTTCTGAAGAAGGGGACGAAGTATGTATGGACTGAGGCATGTGAGGCAGGTTTTCAAGCATTTGTAAAACACCTCACAACGGCACCAGTATTGGCTCAACCGGACACAACCAAATCTTTTGACGTGTATTGTGATGCATCAGGAATTGGTTTGGGTTGTGTGTTGATTCAGGATAGACGAGTGATCGCTTATGGATCACGGCAGCTTCGGAACCATGAGCAGCACTATCCGACTCATGATCTAGAACTCGCTACTGTGGTACTAGCATTAAATATGTGGAGACATTATCTACTGGGTAATTTAGTACATCTCTACACCGATCACAAGAGCCTGAAATACATCTTCACGCAAAAAGATTTAAATATGCGACAGTGTAGATGGTTGGAGTTAATCAAGGATTATGAGATTGAGGACCACTACCATCCAGGCAAAGCGAATGTATTCGCAGATGCTCTGAGCCGCAAGTCCCATGTCAACAATCTTTCCATTACCTCAATGGAAGGAGAAGAAGAACCGAGTCTCTACTTGGTTCCATATGGGGCACTCTACAACCTAGCTCTCACTCCTACTATCAAGGAGGATATTATGGCAGCTCAGAAGGAGGACAAAGGGATGTAGCACATTCAACAAAGAATGGAGAAGGGGGAGATGAAATGTTTCCAATGTGACGATAAAGGTACCCTCTAGTTTAAAAACCGTATAGTGGTAGCCCGAAACCTGGAACTTCGGAAGAAGATACTGGATGAAGCTCATTTATCCAAGTATTCCATTCATCCGGGAAGTAACATAATGTACCAAGATCTGAGAAATAAGTTCTGGTGGACTCAGATGAAGAGAGAAGTAGCAAGATATGTATCCGAATGTGATACGTGTCGACGAGTTAAGGCCGACCATATGAAGGAAGCTGGACAGATTCAACCTTTAGGCGTACCGGCTTGGAAATGGGAGGATATCAACATGGATTTCATTGTTGGATTGCCTCCCACTCTCCATAAGCATGACTCAATTTGGGTGATCATTGACCGGTTGACCAAATCAGCTCATTTCATACCAGTCAGTGTCAAGTATGATGTAAAGCTGTATGCAAAACTTTATATCTCCAAAATACTGTGTCTACATGGTGTACCCCACACTATCATTTCAGATCGTGGATCTATTTTCGCAGCTCGCTTTTGGGAGCATCTCCACGATGCATTGGGTACCAAACTGATTCGAAGCTCGGCTTATCATCCTCAGACTGATGGACAAACCGAACGGGTGAATCAAGTGCTAGAGGATATGCTCCGTGCCTGTGCCATCCACCATGGTAGGAATTGGGATGATCATCTACCATTGGCGGAATTTTTGTACAACAACGGTTACCAGGCTAGCATCCAGATGGCACCATATGAAGCTCTTTATGGCCGAAAGTGTCGCACACCATTGAACTGGTGCGTATCTGGTGAACGAGTGGTATATGGCATCGACTTGATAAAAGAAGCCGAAGAGCAAGTACGCATCATCCAAGCAAATCTCAAAGCCGCCCAGTCTCGTCAAAAGAGCTATGCGGACAAACGACGTCGACGTCTTCACTTCGAGGTTGGGGATCAAGTTTATCTCCGGGTATCCCCGATGAAAGGAATTCATCGATTCAGGGTTAGAGGGAAGCTAGCTCCACGTTGTATTGGGCCGTTCGCAATAATCAAAAGATGCAGACCTGTGGCATATCAATTGGAGTTACTGCCATCGTTGGCAGGGGTCCATAATGTGATTCACATTTCTCAGTTGAGGAAATGTCTCAAAGTCCCAATGAATATATGTATTGAGGATTTGGAAACCCTGCAGCCAGATCTTACGTATTCCGAGCATCCAAGTCAGACCGTTGCTGAGAAAACTCGCACCACAAGAAGGCGCACATTGCGTTTCTACAAAGTCTTGTGGAGCAACCACAGTGCAGAAGAAGCCACGTGGGAAAGCGAGAAATATCTTAAAACGAACTATCCGGAATTGTTAGCGGCACATGTTCAGTAGATCTTTATCTTTTGTCCTTCCTTTGTAATCTCGGGACGAGATTCTTTTAAGGGGGGGGAATGTAAAATCCCACTTTTTCCTTTTATGAGAAGTTCAACCACAAGTGGTTTATCAAACATAATGGAGGGCAACAAAATTTTGCACATAAGCTTGACCTCACCAAAAATTTTTCTTTCTACAAAGTTGGGAAGTTATTGATTGCAATGGCTAGGGCAAAGTATATGGCAGCAGTATAAAAATCAAAACCAATGTTATTTGATTATGTTGCTATGCATATTTGGCCCTGCCAAAAAGATTCAAATCCAAGGCTCCAAATTTTTCCTTGGACTCTTAAATATCTAAATAGCTTCTCAGAAAAATTTCAAGATTTTTGAAGTACATCTTCCATTGGTTTGGACACATACAAAGGATTCAATTCGCGTCGACATCAAATTTAGCTTTGCACTAAACTTTGCCCAAATCAACCCCTAAATTTTTCTAAGGCCTTTTATGGTTCAGGGAACTTGATTTCAAAGTTTGGAGATTTTTGGACCTCAGATACTATTTATTTCAACAAGGTTTATACACATATTGGAATAAAATTTGAATTTGAATTTGATGCAAACTATGTCCAAATTGAATTCTGATTGCCGAATTAAATTCCCCATATTTTTCTTAGTCTACCTGTAAATTTTGGGAATTTTTGGACAATGTTTAAGCTAGAATTTAGAGGAATGGATAAGGGAGAGAGGTGGGGCCCACAGGTCAGGTAGTGAAACCGATTCACCGCCTCTATTTCTCACCCCCGGTCGACACCGCGACGCTTGCATGCGCCAGCTTGCTGTCGGCATTGGTCGCCTCCAGCTGCCCCCCTGACGTCCTTATCTACCGCAGTGGCGCCTATAAAAGCCCCCCCCCCCCCCCCCCCCGCGTTGACGGAGTCCTGACCCATTCACCGTACCGCGCCATTTTTCATCGCCGCCGCGATCGCCTCGTGCCGCTTGATGCCGCGCAGCCTCGCCGTCGCTACAAGCACCCTCATCCTCATCGGTCAATAACAAAAAGGTGCGCAACGACCTCGTGCAGCTTCTAGTTAAGCTTGAATCCCTATCATGCATCCTAGCTCTAGTATTCTTTAAAATCCCGAAGCACTTTTATCATGTTGAGGCTAGATCGTCGGTTTAATTCCGATTGTATGTACAAAATCTCTTTGAGCCAGTTAGAGGACATGATCCATGTAGTCTAAGGCACCTTCCCTCTAAAAATCAAAAAGAACCATCGGCTAATTAGCAAGATCTTCAAGTTTTCCCCTTCCGCTGTTGTTAACGCTCGGTTCACCATCGACTTAGGTATTGCCGGCTATGACATGAGCTCTAAACCCACCTGAGACCTTCCCCATGCATCCACGATGCTTCCCGAGCATTCAAACGAGAAGTTTAGCTAGGGAATCGAAGGTCTCCACTTCACCGAGACCCAAACCCCCGCCGCCACCGTCGGGATTAGTTTTCCGGTCACCCCTCACCGTCGGAAGCTAGTCCATCGTGTTCCCCGTGCGAAAATATGTGGGAGCGGCGAGTCCCGAGCCCTCTCGTAGGCTGGAGGCTATCGCCGGCGAAAGCTCCGCCGCGCGCCGGTGAGAACGCCGCCGTCCGAGCAATGACTCGAGGTGGAAGAAGACCGGGTTCACGGGTCCCACCTGCCAGTGAACGCAACGCGCCCGGATCAGTCTCTGGCTAAGGATCCAGTATGGCCGTGTGGAAAAGTTTATAACCCCCGGTGTGGCTTTCCCCTTATTGGATGATTATAAATCCAGTGGGCCCTGGCGCCAAATTCAAAAGTTGAATTTTCCCTTTTGGTGCAGAACCATTTCCAAAGTTTGAAAATCAATATCTTTCTGTAGGATGCTCCAAAAATATTCAAACAAATTTTGTTTGAAAGCCCCTGAGCTCTAGTGCCAATTAGGTTCTGTGAAACCCACAGTTAAATTTTGTAGAAAACAATCTTTCCATATGCAAATAAAATTTTTCCATATAAGATAGCCACTGGAAAAATCCCCAAATATCACATAAAATTCGCTGTCTTATTCTTGACTACCAGAAAAAGTTTGGGAGCCATTGCACCTGTTTAACCCTCTGTATAATTCAATTACCTTTTTCAGTTATTGAATTTTTACATATGTTCAGTGGCTTTATTATGGCCCAAATTTGGACTGAACCTTCCATTAGTCATACACTAGTTTCTGTAAACAAATTGGATTTAATTGACCTACTATCCTAGTCCTAATTCAGTTACAAACTGAATATTGATTAAATGACTAACAATTCAATTATAAGATAATTCCAGAAATTCTTGCCAACTTAGAAATACAGTAACTCCTTCACCAAAGCTTAGAAACTTATGGAACAAATTTTGTTAGAACAAAGATAATTTCCTCTATCTTGATTATCAACTGTTAGCTATGTTCAAGCTATAGTTTCCTCTCTAGAATCTTTGGAAGTTAATTGCTTGCCATAATTTTGGAGACCACACTCTACTTTGATCATCTCCTGTTCTCTGCAAGAGTTTCTATCATATTCCCTAGTATCCACTTTCAAAGTTCCAGAGCCAATTAGGTCATTAGCACATAATGGTCACCATAAATTAAATCATGGTCTTGGTAATAATTATTTTTCAAAGTCATTCATATACGTATTTTATGCATATCGTATAGTGACCGAAGTCGAGGAGGAGCTAGAAACCTTGGAAGAGCACCTTCCAAATATTAACTCAGACTCTGACCTGCAACAAGGCAAGCCCTGGTTTGCATTTAGGTCGTTTATAAAATTTTACTTTATCCCTATGATGAGTAGTATATGAATTGTGCATTATGTTTAGGATGATTGATATTCCACATGCATGACCAAAAATCCCAGGGATTGGTTGAAACGAGTTACAGTTTGACCTGTGGTAACTGCTTTGCTAATGCATAGGAAATCCGGTAGAAGTCAAGCAGTTGGAATCAACTCGCGAGAGATGTAGGACATATCTCACAGGATTGGTTAGATAGAAAATGGCATAATATAATGAAACTGAGACCGGGCAGGGTATGGATAGGAAGCGGCGAGAATTGAGTCTCGGTCGCATAGCCCTACCTGTGTCGATTAAGGCCCGTCTGTATGCGGCCCCTTCGGACAAGCTTGAATTGTACCGGCGACATAATAGACATATGGAATCTAGTAAACTGATGTAACTCGATAACTGGGGTGTCGAGGCCCATTAACTCACCATCGATAGGGGTGGGTTGAGGACAGTAAGGTGTAAATCGGTCGGCAGACACACGAGGTGTTCCGTGCGGAGACCTTCTGTTTGCGGAGGTGAGACGGGCTCGGCGTTCGGGTTTCTTGTGAAAGGTGGCCATATACGCCTAGTACTGAAGTGTTATGTAGGTACAGGTGTGCTCGCTGACATGTCCGAACGACATATGTGTTGTGTTGTCCGGGTGTATCCTGATTGCAATCACCGTCCCTCGCGGTAATAGAGTACCACTTGTTCACTGCGTCGTGACGTAGTAAATACTAAAGAAACCAGAAAATTATATTGTATTGAATTATAATTACTTTGCAACCTTGTATGATTTAGAGATAGTGCAATTAAAAGTTTACAGTTTCCCCATGCTTTAGCTGTAATAACATTATGTGCTCTGGGCATGACATATCATCCGTAAAGCATTTCATGTTTGATTGTGGAGCCCATGATGTGTCGTGCCTGGAGAATGTCATTTGCTACATAAAACCTGATTATAAGGATCCACTTGTAGGCGAGTTATTTATGCTTCACCTTACCTATGTTTAGTGTCCCCTTTGCATATGTCTAGTGAGACGGGTTAGTCTTGCTGAGCCTTATGCTCACGTTTGCAGTTAACGAGTTTTTGCAGGTTATACCATTGATGAAGGGTTTGATGATGAGGCTGCACCCCCTCCAGGGTGTACAGCCGAGTGGGAACCCTGCACGCCGCTGTGACTTGCGTGTTGCTAGTGCGAAGCATCCAGGACATGGATGACTTTGAGTTTGCATAGCTAGTGCTGGGAGCGTAGCTATGATATATATATATATATATATATATATATATATGTATATATATATATATATTTCTTTCCTTCCGCTAGTATTGTAAAACTTCCACTGTAAGATAAATAAAAGACTTCGTCTTGTGTTTTATTCTCGTTCTGTTCTTGTATACTGTTGGGTGTCACATCGCACGACACCATCCAATGAGATCCTCATATGTCGGTATTCTGGTCCCCACAGATAGCCTATACACCAGGGGGCCGCCGTGGATGAATCTATGATAATGGTGGATGACGCTGGAGCATCCAACTCTGGCACCTTCCAGGGGGCCTGCAGTCGATAAATCTACGATGATGGTAGGCAACGCCGGGGCATCCAACTCCAGCACAACCGAGGGGCCTGTCGTCGACGTCCCAGCATGTTGACGGCAGCAACAAGCGCTGATAAGTGAGTACACTCTCCCGCCCCACTCTTGTTGCTAACAGGGTTCTCTTACGATAGCATGTACACCAGGGGCCTGTTGTCCACGAATCTGTGATCATGGTGAATGATGCCAGAGCATCCATCTCCGACACCACCCAGGAGGCCTGCCACCGACGAATCTACAATGATGGTGGGCGACACTAGAGCATCTAGCTCGGGCACCACCCAAGGGGCCTACCGTCGACGAATTTGCGATGATGGTGGATGATGCCGGAACAGCCAGCTCTGGCTCCTCCCAAGGGGCCTGCCATTGATGAATCTGCGATGATGGTGGAAGACGTCTGAGCATCCAGCTACGGCACCTCCCAGGGGGCCTACCATCAACAAATCTACGATGATGGTAGGTGACATCGGAGCATCTAGCTCCATCACCACCCAAGGGGACTGCCGTCGACGTCCCAGCATGATGAGGACAACAACAAAATATGATAAGTGAGTACACTCTCCGACCCCGCTCTTGTTGCTAACAGGATTCTCTTGTGATTGCCTGTACACAAGGGGTCTGCCGTCAACAAATCTGCGACGATGGTGGATGATGACGGAGCATCCATCTCCAGCACCATCCAGGGGGCCTGCTATCGACGAATCTACCATGATGGTGGGCAACGATAGAGCATCCAGCTTTGGCACCACCCAAGGGGCTTGCAGTCGATAAATCAGAGACGATGGTGGACGATGCCTGAGCTGCCAGCTCCGGCTCCTCCCAAGGGGCCTACCGTCAATGAATCCATGATGATGGTGGAAAACGCCGGAGCATCCAGCTCTGTCACCTCCCTGGGGGCCTGCCGTCGACGAATCTACGACGATGGGACTTACCATCACCGTGCTACATATCGGTGGTGGATGACGCTGGAGCAGCCAGCTCCGGCACTCAAGGGGGCCCGCTGTCGATGCATCTCCAACCATGGTGGGTGATGCCGAAACATCCAGCTCGGACACTCCACAGGGGGCCTGCCGTCGACGTCTCTGCAATGATGATGGACGACGCCGGAGCAGCCAACTCTAACACCTCCAAAGGGTCCTGCCGTCGATGATTATATGACTATTGTGGACGACACCGGATCATCCAGCTCTGGCACAACCCAAGGGGCCTGCCGATTGATGTCTCTGCAACAATGGTGGGCGATGCCAAAGCAACCAGCTCCATCACCACCCAAGGGATCTGCCGTCAACATCAACACTCAGACAAAGCTCAGTGCCCCTGGAAGGGCCACACCGAGGCCAACCACTCATGCTCCCCTACTCCGCTGGGGGCCAGTCGAAGACATCCTGCGTTCAAGTGGTAGGCGTGCCTAGCAACCTGGCCACACCTACAAAGGGGCCTCTAAGGGGCTTCCATAGGCAGGATGTCAACTAATGACAAATCGACCATGTTTGGCAAAATTCTTGACCTTTGCTGCTGTCGATTCTTTGCGCTCTTCAATAGGATCTTCGAAAACTGGCTCCAGTGGCAGCTCAGGGTACCGACTTCGGTAGCACATCAGGATATGGGATGCCACCATCTCCGACACCGCCCTACCATTGGCTTCCAGACGTTGAGCTAACTGACGCTCCTGCAGATTGAGTTCCCATGCACGGCGCTCCATCGTGTGCTCCTGGGCTTGGACGTCGAGATCATGCAGGAGTAGTTCCTGATGCTCAGCTGCGTGGTGCGACCATTCCAACGCCAAGTTGCTCTCCTGAGCTCGAGGTCTTCGAGGCGGGACTGCAACCTGTACCGATCTACCTCAGCCCTAGCCATCATCGCCTGGGCCAACAAAGCTCAACTGATTGATGCGCCCGATGCCACGCCATGTCGCTCTCCCATAGTTCAAGGTCTTCGAGGTGGGATTGCGGCCCCGATCTGCCTCAACGCTAGCTATCATAACCTGGGCCACCACCTTTTGTTCGGCGACAGTAGCCTCCCGCTCAGTAATAGCGGCTTCGCAACGACCCACGGCCGCTCAACCCTCTTCAAGGTCACGCAAGCGGGCGTCAGCCATGTCATTGGCTACCTTAACATTGGCCAGAATCTTCTGGGACATTGTGTCCATGGCCTTTTCCATGCCGTGCCTCAGCTCCTGCTCCTCACACTCCTTTTGGTACTTTGCCTTCGCCTTGCGATCCTGGACCTCGAAAGGTCCTCCCAAGACCGGAGGCGCTCGTCCTCAGCACTCAGTTTCTCCCACTCTACGGCAAGATCCCTCTGCGTGTAACACCCTCATTGTCATGCATCATGCCCTACATACACTCATATACATGTTTAACATTGATCCACATAAATAGGAACAAGTTTAAAATTGATTCAGAACTTTTAAAATTGATTTGGAACAAAACCGCACTTAAAATGCAGGAAAGTGCGGACTAGTCCGATTTTGCTGAGGACTAGTCCGATTTTGCTGAGGACTAGTCTGATTTTGCTGAGGACTAGTCCGATTTCTCTCTGACTAAAAACGGACTTGTCCTTTTTTGCTGCGGACTAGTCCGATTTTTGGCATTGGAAACTTTCGGACTTGTCCGATTTTGTGCAGACTAGTCCGATATTCCATGAATCCTTGAAAATTTGCTATGTCCCTGGACTTTTCTGGACTATTCTGGTGTCCCAGCGGACTTGTCCGTTTTCCTCTCTGTTTAAAGTCGGACTTATCCGATTTTTGGCCAGACTTGTCTGATTTTCTCTCTGGACGACTTTGGACTAGTCCGGTCCTTTCCGGACTTGTTCGATATTTCGTGACTCTGAGTTGATCTTTTGTTTTATAACTTGTTTCTTGGGTTTCATGCTAAGTGGGCCTAGGGACGTTGTGCCTAACTCTTTTAGTGCCTTTGTGGGACTCTAAACCGGCCTCTACTCATCCCAAACTCGAAATCCATCTAACCCTAGCCTCCACCTCTATATAAACAACCCCACCCCTTGGCTTGACATCTATTTGCCACTTTTCCACCCACCCAAAACCTAGTTCGTGGAGAGCCACCACCAAGGAGGGAGGAGAAGATCCCAAGCAAGAAGAAGAAGAGGAGGAAACGAAAGAGGATCAAGATCTCCATCAAGTTTCGTTCTTCATCACCAATTCATCTCCAAGTTCATCACCAGCCCTAGATCATCAAGATCCAAGTGTTGCCTCCAACTTTCTTGATTCATTGGAGTCCTAAACACCTGGTATACCTTCTATTCTCTTTTCCTTACGAGAATTCAACCCCTAATCTCCAAATTCACGTCGATCTAGAAAACCCTAATCTGCTGATCTCGCAAAGTGCGGACTTGTCCGGTCCCTAGCGGACTAGTCCAATCTTTCTGGTTTAATTGTGTTGAATTGATTCTAAAGTTTGATCCAATCAACTCCAAACCTGTATAAACTTGTTAAAAGCTATTAGAACTAGTTAGTGATCATTAAAAGCAATCTAGTAACAAGTTCTACCTTGCATTTGCATCAATCATGCATGTCATGTCATATTGAGTAATATTTGTGCACTCTTTGATTGTGTTTCTTGTCTTGTATGTTTATTGTATGCATTAGACGGATTTGCGCTAGAGAGTGCCGCGGAGGATCTACAGCACCAAGAGTTTGAATGCTTTGATCCTAACGAACAGCAAGAGCAAGGCAAGTGTCCTTGAAGCATATTGCTCCCATTTTAAAATAAATGTTTTGTTTGCAAAATTGCATGCTTGTGTCAATTTGATGGGAATCTTATGATAGGAAGTTGACTATCTTTGATTAACCACCCTTGCCACCTGGAATACATGGTAGAGAGTCAGGAAGGGTTTTTACCTGTTGCATCGCTTAATTAATTGGGATGGGAAAACTACACTACACATTTAAATATGCATTAATGATACTTTGGTTAATGTGAACTGGTCAATATGATATGGTAATGGGTGATCTAAGCAAGCCTGGTATGTGGATGGGTTGGATGTTATGATGGTTTGCTTGCTTTAGATCTAAGGACCGGTTCATGCGAGAATAAGCCAGGACTACAGTGCCACCACGAGGCCAAGTATGGGTGCATCGTAGCTGAGTAATTAGGTCTTTGCTAGTATTGTTTGGACCATCGTGGATGCTCGGGGAAGGGCAGTCGGATTGGGTTTGTTGATGATTGGTGGGACTACCCTGGGATCCGAATGGCTCAAGAGGGGGCCCTTGGTTGAAAATGTGCTCTGTAGGAGACATCACCACCGGTGAAACCTCACTGGGGTCTAAATAGGCTAGTAATCCCTTTGTAAAGGCTATTTTGTGATCTCTTGGCTACACACCGATGGAAGTGTGAGACGACATAATAGAGGTTCTAGTCATCGAAAGGTGATGAAATCACGAACACGTGGGTACAGAGGTACAAACTCTATAGAGTTAAGTAAAACTATCATGATAGCCGTGCTCCCGGTTATGAGCACCTGGACAACTTCCATGATTAGAGGGAAATTGGGTTTTTGGGATGGTTATGGTTGGTATTATGGTTATGGATTAATTTTTGGTATTGAATATGGTTATTGGCAAATGGTGAAATCTGGAATTATGGATGAGGATGGTGAATTATGGACTGGTATTATGATATTACTTATGATTATGATGGGTTTAATTCACATATATATAATATATTGCTTTACAAATGTTTTAATGTACTTTTCAGCACTTTGCCATTATTATTGTCGTCATTTGAATCAGCCACATGTCATACTTTCCACACATGCTGAGTACAACACGTACTCACTCTTGCAATCCCACCCCAACAGTTGCAGGTCAGGATTGGGAGTTTAATGGTGATAATGCGGAGTTCTAGGCCGTGTCTACCATCAGCTTTGCCTGTGGTGTTATTGGAACTGCGCTATCCCTTATGCTTAGTTTGCTTAGTTGCTTAATTAGTTCAATTCCACTGCATTAGTTGAACTTGTCATTAATATTCATTAGAGGTTCTATTCGAGGATAATATGGTTTGTTTAATAAAATTTGTTTAATTAATCTTGTTTTGTGGTAATTATCTGTATATCGTTTGTGATTGCACTCGTGTATGTGTGATGAACAACCTGGGCACACATATGCGTTAGCTTGGTTCATTTTTTGGAACCGGGCGTCACAGATTTGTATCCGAGCCACAGGTTGACCGTAGGACGCAGCCTAGATAGAATGGACACTTTAGAGCACATAGGGGCACTTAGGAATCGATTTGATTTTTTTGGTGTGCTGTTTGCTATATATATTGTTTGCTTGTGTGCTTAATAGAGGATTTTGGGATGCTTTCGCATTGCCATGTCCACCTAGGCTAGTGTAGCTAGCTGTTTAGTTTCATATCCCTTGATGCATATAGTTGGGGACGCTTTCTAATTCTTACCTATTGCTTTTCTTCAGATGGTGAGGACTCGCAACCAGGGGGTGGAAATGATGAGGAGGAGAACAATGGAGTACCTCAGAACAACAATGGGCAAGGACCTGCTCATGGAGTTATCAACATTGAGCAGCTTTTGGCAATGCAAAACCAGCTCATGCAGACCATGATACAAACTATGGGACAGCTGCGGGCTGGCAATATCAACAATCATCCCCACGTGCCTCCACCGCCACCCCCGCCTCCTCATAACCGGTTGGGAGAGTTTATGAGGACTAGGCCACCGACCTTTGCTCATATGAAGTTTACTCTATTGGTTAAGTCTCCTGGAGGAGAGATGAGGACAAATATAGTATGTCCAAAAATAAGCCTTAGAATAAGGGGGGTAGACTTCTCCGCCAACCTCATTGTTTTGGATTCTCAAGGATTGGAAATTATACTTGGCATGAACTTGTTGAGGAAGCACAATGGAGTTACTGAGTGTGCCATGAAGACGGTGAAGTTGACCAGTGAGGAAGGGATCACCGTTGAATTTGAAGCATCGCAAACCACACCGAAGCAATTGGAGCTGAATCATGTGGACGGTGCTGCAATTGAGGAGATTCCAGTGGTGTGTGAATTTTTGGATGTTTTTCTGGACGAGTTGCCAGGTATGCCACCTGATCGAGACATTGAGTTTGTTATTGATTTAATACCTAGAACTACACCTATAGCTAAGAGGCCGTATAAGATGCCTCCTTTGGAATTAGTGGAGCTCAAGAAACAAATTCAAGCGCAACTAGATAAAGGTTTTATTCGCCCTAGTTCTTTGCCTTGGGGAGCGCCCGTGCTGTTTGTGGACAAGAAGGATGGAACCCAAAGGATGTGTGTGGATTACTGAGCTCTCAACAAGGTAACAATCAAGAACAAGTACACCTTGCCACGCATAGAAGACTTGTTTGATCAGATGAAGGGTGCTCGTGTCTTCTCTAAGATTGATTTGAGGTCGGGATACTTTCAAATGATGATTAGACCATCGGACATAACCAAGACAGCTTTTAGAACACGGTATGGATCTTATGAGTACACCGTGATGTCATTTGAATTGACAAATGCGGCTACCTACTTTATGTACCTCATGAATAAGGTCTTCATGGAGTACTTGGATAGATTTGTCGTGGTGTTCATTGATGATATTATGATCTACTCGAAGGATGAGAAGGAACATGAGGAACACTTGAGGCTTACGTTGCAGTAATTGAGGGAGCATCAATTGTATGCCAGGTTCAACAAGTGCCAATTTTGGTTAAGGGAAGTGTCGTTTTTGGGTCATATAATCTCAGGAGGAGGAGTATCGGTTGACCCCGAGAAAGTGAGAGACGTGTTGAAGTGGGAACCACCGCAAAATGTTAAGGAAATAAGGAGTTTTCTTGGGATGGCTGGATATTACTGTAGATTCATCAAGGACTTTTCCAAGATAGCCAAGCCTATGACAGAGTTGCTAATGAAGGGAAAGGCTTTCCAATGGACTCAAGCTTGTCAAAATAGTTTTGAGGAGTTGAAGAAGAGGTTAACAACAGCTCCAGTTTTCGTACTGCCGGATGTGAGCAAAAGTTTTTATATTTATTGCGACGCATCGAGACAAGGACTTGGATGTGTATTGATGCAAGAAGGCCAAGTGGTCGCCTATGCATCAAGACAATTGAAGAAACATGAGTAGAATTACCCCACGCACGATTTGGAACTCGCGGCCGTGGTACACGCATTGAAGATTTGGAGACACTATATCCTTGAACATAGGTGTGAAATTTATGCGGATCATAAGAGTTTGAAGTATATTTTCAGAAAAACGGATCTCAACTTGAGGCAACAAAGATGGTTGGAGCTCATCAAAGATTATGACTTGGGGATCAACTATCATACGGGAAAGGCCAATGTAGTGGCCGATGCTTTGAGTAGAAAGGGAGTAAGTCATCAACTCATAGTTCGAGAGTTACCACCCGAGTTATGCAAGGAGTTTGAACGGTTGAACCTTGGAATTTGTAAATGAAATGGAGATGATGGAGTTAAATCTGACCTTGCAGCAAGAAATTCGAGAAGCACACACCACAGATGAGGAGATCAAGGAAATCAAGGAAAGGGCCGAAGAAGGGAGAGAATTCAGATTTTACGAGGATGAACATGGTACCTTATGGCTTGGAAAGAGGATTGTCGTGCCTGATGTGAAGCATATTCGGGAGAAAATACTAAAGGAGGCACATTACTCGCCATACTCGATTCACCCCGGTTGTACGAAGATGTACAAATACATGAAGGCTTGCTATTGGTGGGATAGCATGAAAAAGGACATAGCTGAATATGTGGTATTGTGTGATGTGTGTCAACGAGTCAAGGCGGAACATCAAAGGCCAGCTGGATTATTGCAACCATTGAAGATCCCGGAATGGAAGTGGGAAGAAATTGCAATGGACTTCATAGTTGGGTTACCACGTACTCAGTCCGGGTATGACTCAATTTGGGTAATTATGGATTGCTTAACCAAGTCAGCTCATTTTGTCCCTGTGAAGACCAAATATACAGCTGCACAATTGGCCGAAATATACATGGATCATATTGTGTGTCGACATGGAGTCCCTAAGAAGATAGTCTCGGATAGAGGTTTACAATTTACCTCCAGATTTTTGCAAAAATTGCATGAAACTTTAGGAACGAGGTTGAATTTTAGTTCAGCATATCATCCTCAAATGGATGGACAAACCGAGAGGACCAATCAAATTTTGGAGGACATGTTGAGAGCTTGCGCTTTAAAGCATGGGAAAAGTTGGGACAAAAGCTTGCCATACGCAGAATTTTCATACAACAATAGTTACCAAGCAAGTTTGAAGATGTCACCATATGAAGCGCTTTATGGAAGGAAGTGTAAGACACCTTTATTCTGGAATGAAGCAGGGGAAACTCAAGTATTTGGTCCGGATGTGTTGCAAGAATCCGAAAAGCAAGTCCGAATCATTCGTGAAAACTTGAGGGCTGCCCAATCAAGGCAAAAAGGCTATGCGGGCAATAGGAGAAGAAAATTAGCCTTTGAAATAGGGGATTTTGTTTACCTCAAGGTGTCACCAATGAGAGGTCATAAGAGGTTTAACATAAGGGGCAAGCTCGCACCTCGTTATATTGGACCATTCAAGATTTTGGACAAAAGAGGAGAAGTAGCGTATAAGTTGGAGATGCCAGCTCATCTTTCAGACGTACATGATGTCTTTCATGTTTCCCAGCCCAAGAAGTGCTTGAGAGTACCGGAAGAACAAGTGCCAATGGAAGGATTGGAGCTAGAGGAAGATTTGACTTATGCCGAGCAACCGATCAAAATCTTGGCAACCAAGGAGAGAGTCACAAGGAAATAGGTTATTAGATGGTGTAAAGTTCAATGGAAGCACCACACAGAAAAAGAAGCAACGTGGGAAACGGAGGATGATCTCAAGAAGGAATTTCCCTATCTCTTCTCTTCCGCATCGAATCTCGAGGGCGAGATTCATTTTAAGGGGGGTAGGTTTGTAACACCCTCATTCTCATGCATCATGCCCTACATACACTCATATACATGTTTAACATTGATCCACATAAAGAGGAACAAGTTTAAAATTGATTCGGAAATTTTAAAATTGATTTGGAACAAAACTACACTTAAAATGCAGGAAAGTGCGGACTAGTCCGATTTTGCTGAGGACTAGTCCGATTTCTTTCTGACTAAAAACGGACTTGTCCGTTTTTGCTGCGGACTAGTCTGATTTTTGGCACTGGAAACTTTTGGACTTGTCCGATTTTGTGCGGACTAGTCTGATATTCCATGAATCCTTGAAAATTTGCTAGGTCCCTGGACTTTTCCGGACTAGTCCGGTGTCCCAGCGGACATGTCCGTTTTCCTCTCTGTTTAAAGTCGAACTTGTTCAATTTTTGGCCAGACTTGTCCGATTTTCTCTCTGGACGACTTCGGACTAGTCCGGTCCTTTCCGGACATGTCCGATATTTCGTGACTCCGATTTGATCTTTTGTTTTATGACTTGTTTCTTGGGTTTCACGCTAAGTGGGCCTAGGGATGTCATGCCTAACTCTTTTAGAGCCCGTGTGGGACTCTAAACCGGCCTCTACTCATCCCAAACTCGAAATCCATCTAACCCTAGCCTCCACCTCTATATAAACAACCCCACCCCTTGGCTTGACATCTATTTGCCACTTTTCCACCCACCCAAACCCTAGTTCGTGGAGATCCACCACCAAGGAGGGAGGAGAAGATCCCAAGCAAGAAGAAGAAGACGAGGAAACGAAAGAGGATCAATATCTCCATCAAGTTTCATTCTTCATCACCAATTCATCTCCAAGTTCATCACCAACCCTAGATCATCAAGATCCAAGTGTTGCCTCCATGTTTCTTGATTCATTGGAGTCCTAAACACCTGGTATACTTTCTATTCTCTTTTCCTTACGAGAATTCAACCCCTAATCTCCAAATTCACGTCGATTTAGAAAACCCTAATCTGCTGATCTCGCAAAGTGCGGACTTGTCCGGTCCCTAGCGGACTAGTCCGATCTTTCTGGTTAAATCGTGTTGAATTGATTCTAAAGTTTGATCCAATCAACTCCAAACCTGTATAAACTTGTTGAAAGATATTAGAACTAGTTAGTGATCATTAAAAGCAATCTAGTAACATGTTCTACCTTGCATTTGCATCAATCATGCATGTCATGTCATATTGAGTAATATTTGTGCACTCTATGATTGTGTTTCTTGTCTTGTATGTTTATTGTGTGGATTAGACGGATTTGCGCTAGAGAGTGCTGCGGAGGATCTACAGCACCAAGAGTTTGAAGGCTTTGATCCTAACCTACAGCAAGAGCAAGGCAAGTGTCCTTGAAGCATATTGCTATCGTTTTAAAATAAATGTTTTGTTTGCAAAATTGCATGCTTGTGTCAATTTGATGGGAATCCTATGATAGAAAGTTGACTAGCTTTGTTTAACCACCCTTGTCACATGGAATACATGGTAGAGAGTCGGGAAGAGTTTTTACCTTTTGCATCTCTTAATTAATTGGGATGGGAAAACTACACTACACATTTAATTATACATTAATGATATTTTGGTTAATGTGAACTGGTCAATATGATATGGTAATGGGTGATATAAGCAAGTCTGGTATGTGGATGGGTTGGATGTTATGGTGGTTTGCTTGCTTTAGATCTAAGGATCGGTTCATGCGAGAATAAGCCAGGACTACAGTGCCACCACGAGGCCAAGTCTTGGTGCGGCGTAGCTGAGTAATTAGGGTTTTGCTAGTACTGTTTGGACCATTGTTGATGCTCGGGGAAGGAATAGTCGGATTGGGTTTGTTGATGATTGGTAGGACTACCCTGGATCCGAATGGCTCAAGAGGGGGCCCTTGGTTGAAGATGTGCTCTGTAGGAGACATCGTCATCGGTGAAACCTCAGTGGGGTCTAAATAGGCTAGTAATCCCTTTGTCAAGGCTATTTTGTGATCTCTTGGCCACACACCGACGAACGTGTGAGACGGCATAATAGAGGTTCTAGTCATCGAAAGGTGATGAAATTACGAACACGTGGGTAAAGAGGTACAAACTCTGCAGAGTTAAATAAAACTATCATGATAGCTGTGATCCCTATTATGAGCACCTGGACAACTTCCATGATTAGAGGGAAATTGTGTTTTTGGAATGGTTATGGTTGGTATTATGGTTATGGATTAATTTCTGGTATTGAATATGGTTATTGGCAAATGGTGAAATCTGGAATTATGGATGAGGATGGCGAATTATGGACTGGTATTATGATATTACTTATGATTATAATGGGTTTACTTCACATACATATAATATATTGCTTTTCAAATGTTTTAATGTACTTTTCAGCACTTTTCCATTATTATTGTCGTCATTTGAATCAGCAACATGTCATACTTTCCACACTTGCCGAGTACGACATGTACTCACTCTTGCGATCCCCCCCCAAACAGTTGCAGGTCAGGATTGGGAGTTTAATGGTGATAATGCGGAGTTCTAGGCCGTGTCTACCGTCAGCTTTGCCTGTGGTGTTATCGGAACTGCGCTATCCCTTATGCTTAGTTTGCTTAGTTGCTTAATTAGTTTAATTCCGCTGCCTTAGTTGAACTTGTCATTAATATTGATTAGAGGTTGTATTCGAGGATAATATGGTTTGTTTAATAAAATTTGGTTAATTAATCTTGTTATGTTGTAATTATCTGTATATCGTTTGTTATTGCACTCGTGTATGTGTGATGAACATCCTGGGCACACATATGCGTTAGCTTGGTTCATTTTTCGGAACCGGGCGAACCACTGTGCCCGACAAAGGTTGGATTGCACCAGGTCGATGATGCACTGCGCCGAGTCCATGATGTCAGAGAGGCGCTCTGGCTGCACCGAAGTTATGGAGGGTCGTCTGGTGATCATCTCGGGGACCTCTTCCACCTGCGATGGTGAAGGCGAGACCACCAGTACCGGAGACCTCATTCCCGGGGGCTGAGCGGGAGTTGCAGGACTACTCGAAGCGACAATGCCATCATTGCCCAAGGAACCACCCGTCAGATTAGTAGAGGCAGAGATCAGGCACTCAGCCCCCTGAGCCGACTCTGACATTGCCAAAGGTTCTTTCGTCATGACAACAGGAGATGGTTTACTACCCATGCGGGGTACGGTCGCCGGTGCTCTCCTGTACAGGCTTGGCGGTCTGCTCCATCGGTATATCTATATCCTCCTGAGTCGGCTTCACAGCGCTTTGGGACATTACCCCTGGCGGTAGAGGCGTCACAACAACAGACGTAGACCTGCAGGTCAAAATTAGAATTTGCCCGAGCTAGAAGAACGGGCGAGATAATGAAGCAAGCATTGGTAAGAATGCCTTACAGACATCCCTAGAAGCTCCAGCAGGCCTCCACCTTCAGTGGCCCTGAAGCAGCAGGCCCTGACGACAGCGTGGCAGGTGAGGTCATCCTAGTCGAGCCTCCACCGAAACCACCGGCGACGCCACCACCCTGCCTTGATGTATCTCCACTGACTCCAACAATGCCACTCCCGAATCCTCCTCCTGAGATGCCGCCAACGTTGGCCTAAGGCCTCTTGTCTGAGGCTTCGCAGGCGTAACGCTCATGGAGCCCCTTATGGTGCCTTGGACTGTGCTGGCTGTGGGGATGCTGGACAGTGTGTCGGTCACAAACGTTGGTGGAGCCACCGCTTGACGGATTGGGCCTCCCCCTGATGAACCGCCAACACCTGATGCTGAGGAGGGGCACACCAGGGGACATTGACTTGGATCGAAGACCGCCTGCGCGGTGCCTTCGGAGGCGACCAATGGAATTTCTCCTTCACAACCTTGGTCACCGAGGACTTCCCCTTCCCAATGTCAGGGACCAGCGCTTTCCCCTTCCCAGTATCTGCGACTGGTGCCTTGCTTCTCCCACCGTCGAAGCGCACATCTCCCACCCTTGATACCTTGGAGCCTTGGGCAGGTGTAAAGTCATGTGGCGAGTCGACGATGGCCAATTCATGGTCTGCATCGCCAACCTTCTATGGTGCAAGACCAAGCATGTCCAGGTTCGGCATCTCCCTCAGGATCTTCATCCGATGGTTCCGATCCGAGCAAAGTGGCGGATAGGGCCAGAGAAGGTTGAAGATGTCGGAAGTTAGTGGACCTTTGCACGCCTTGGACATTGCGTCAAGCACCTCTTGCGGGGTCATCTCTGTGTTGTGACCTTGCACTAGTCGGGTACCATCCTGTGGCCCGAGGTAAAGCCATGTAGGGTAGCTACAATACTGGAGGGGAGCTAGGCGTCGGCGCACAAAGTCCGCCATCACCATCAGCTCTGACGGACCATGATCCACCGTGAATTGGATCTTCTCCATCATCGAGGTGTATGCCTACTCCAACTCCGGGCACTCCTCCCAGGTAACTGGTGGGAATGACCATGCGATCATTGGCATCGACCTGTATGATCACCCAGTCGCTCCTCAAGTCGGCGCACTTCACTGTGGAGAGCAGGGTGATGTACTTGAAGGGGCTGTTGGCCCGATGGTGGAAGTAGTAGCCGCCGAGGAAGCTTGTCTTGTTCTTCCCGGTCCGTGTGACACCCGACTCCAAAAAATGAACCATGTGCAGTATATGTATGTCTGAGATGTTTAACACACATACACAAGTAATTCACAAATGATAAACAAATAATTACCACATCACAATTTAAATAAGTACCTTTATTACATTATTCAAGTAATCCTCAATTTACAACTCTAATGATCATTGAGGATAATGCTACTGCAGCGGAAATACTCTAACTAAGAAAACTGAGCAAACTAAGCAAAAGGGATAGCGCGGTTCCAAGCAACAACACAGGCAAGTCGACGGCAGCACACAGCATAGTACTCCGCGTTATCCTCAGATACTCTCAAACATCACCCGAAACTGATGGTGGGCGAATTGCAAGGGTGAGGACATGTCGTACTCAGCAAGTGTGGGAAAGTATGACATGTAGCTTAAACAAGGAATTGATAACAATAATGGCTATTTGCTGAAAAGTACATTTAAAACATATGAAAAAGCATCCTACAATGTCTATGTGAAATTATTCCATCATATTCCAAGACTCTAACATAATATGGAACCATCGCCAATTATCCATCCATATACCAGATTATTACTATCATCACCAACCAGATCCATTTATCATAACTTAATCCTTATTCATAACTGAAACCATACCATAACTATAACCATAACCAACCATCCCAAATCCCAAGTTCCCTCTAATCATGGAAGTTGTCCAGGTGTTCATAACCGGGAGCACAGCTATCATGATAGTTTTTAACAATCTGCAGATGTTGTGCCACTTTAACCACAAGTTCGTGATTTTGTCACCTGTCGGCGACTAAAGAAACCTCTCTTATGCCAATTAAACTTCCTTAGGTGTATGGCCAAAAGATCACAAAAAAGCCTTTACAAAGGGACTACCAGCATATTCAGATGCACTAAGGTTTCACTGGTGGTGATGCTTCCAACTAAGCACATCCAACCAAGGGCCCCCTCTTGTGTCGTCTGGATCCCAGGGCAGTCCCACCACTATTGCAAACACAACTGACTCCCATTCCCTACTCCTCCAAATTATCCGAGTCGATCCTGGTAATGCTCCAAAATAATTTCCTAAGCCGCACCCATACTTGGCCTTGTGGTGGCACTGTTGTCCTGGCATATTCTCGCATCAACAGGTCCTTAGATCCAAGGCAAAGAAACCACCATAACATCCAACCCAATCCACAAATCATGCTTGCTTGGATCCCCCAAGTCACATGTTACCAATTATCCATGTTCGTCAATCCTCATCATCGATAAGATTATTAATTCATAACTAAGCCATTTGGTTGTTTCTGTTAGGAAATCGGTGGTACGCTACTCTAGCAATTCTACTACATCACCCAGGAAACATGCGAGTACAGAGGTCATGGATTGTTACCACTAGACGCGCAGCGCAGCGCAGCGAAACGTAGACGCGCGTCGGTGTAGGGGAAGTAGACGATCCCGTTCGTCTCCTCCTCGGCCTCTTCTCAGCAGCAGTAGACAAACACGTTCGTCGTAGCCGATCAGCACAACAATAGCAATAGCGCCTCCACGGAGTCCACACGTACGGAGAGGAACGCCATGCGCTAGTGTGCTAGCACCGCGCGCGCGGCAAGGGTCTCGGCGTGAGGCCTTCGAGAGGTGGCGGCTAGGGCTGTCACATGGTGGGGTGATTAGCCCCAAACCCTACCCCTCATATTTATAGGCGTACTAATGGGCTTTTAGGTCGCAGGCCTATTAGTACCCTAATTGCTTATGGATCAAATATCCAATAGGCCTTAACCCGAATTGTTATGATTGCCTCTTGGGCACATCACCAACAATCTCCCGCTTGCACTAGAGACAATCATCTAGCCAAGATTTTCAATATTCCAACTCCTTAAGTGTGTGACCCGTTAGGTTCATGTGCAATCGGTTGTGAATGGAAATTGTTTCCAACCACAAGTCAGTAGAGGTACCTAGCAGGACATACTGACTCCCGAATGTACATAAAGATCATATCAGCCGAACCTAGATACATTCAACATGCTAATCCCTTTGCCTCACGATACCAGTCAACATCAAGGCGAGATGCGTGCCACCCTTGTGATAGCTCGACCATTCACTCGATCAAATAGTGTATTCATTCCTTAACTAACTTTTAGTCATTGCGATTAACCTTTAATCACCTTGGCATGCCATGCACTTTCAAATCCAACTATCTTGAGGGGCCCAGAGATATCTCTCCTTTTATTAAAGAGGGGCAACTCCCATCTTGATCCGCACACATCCCATTCTCTGTTTCATTATATACCCGAAGACTACTTTTATGACTACCCACTTACGTGTGGCGTTTGGTACGTCTCAAAGTACACAACTACACATAGTGAGAAACAATGGCGATCTCAGGTCTCAGGATCTAGCAGGTGTATCACTTAAAACCAACTGATGGCACATATGGAAATAACAATCCCAGCAGTGTCTTGGAGTGGGTCAATCCAACACCATGTTCACTAACATGTGGTCACATTATTAATTCGATATCTCCATATCTGTGATCCGTGAAACGTGATCATCAATTAATACAGGTGCTAGTTTGTATGCAATCATTATCTCATATAATGATATAGACTAGGGATCATCTAGAGTAACATTACTATTAACAAAGAGTTTCACGAACAAGTCACATACTTGATGATCAATGTAAATAATGATTACTCATATAACAATTTATTTAATAGTACATAAACATAGTTGTGACACAAGTCTCCCACTACACACTATGATCACTGATGTAAGTATCTAATACCCATAGATCTTGTGTGCGCCTCATGCTTTGATTGTGGTAGAGGCTTTGTCAATGGATCTGCAACATTCAAATCCGTGTACACCTTGCATATCTTCACATCACCACGGTCGATGATCTCTCGAATGATGTGATAGCTTCGTAGTATGTGTTTGGATTGTTTGTGTGATCTAGACTCCTTTGCCCGTGCGATGGCTCCACTGTTTTCAAAGTAGAGATCCACAGGACTGGACGCGCTAGGAACAACTCCCAACTCAAAAACAAATTTTCTGATCCAAACAGCTTCCTTTGCAGCTTCAAAAGCTGCAATATACTCCACCTCTGTGGTTGAATCTGCTACTGTATCTTGCTTGGAACTTTTCCAGCTCACTGCCCGTCCATTGAGGCAGAATACAAAACCGGATTGCGATCTAGAATCATCCTTATCAATTTGGAAGCTGGCATAGGTGTAACCTTTTACAACGAGTTGTTCTTCACCTCCAAACACTAAGAATGCATTCTTAGTTCTTCTCAAGTACTTAAGGATGTTTTTGACAACGGTCCAATGAGCCTCACCCTAATTTGACTGATACCTGCTCGTGATGCTTAGAGCATAAGATACATTTGGGCGTGTACACAACATGGCATACATGATGGATCCAATAGCCGAAGCATAAGGAATTGCTCTCATCCTCTTTTGCTCATCAGGTGTCGAAGGACATTGACTCTCGCTTAGAGTAATGCCATGTGACATTGGCAAGAAACCTTTCTTGGAATCTTGCATATTGAACCAATTCAATATCTTGTCAATATATGTATATTTGCTTAATCCAATTAGCCTTTTAGATCTATCTCTATAGAGCTTTATACCCAAAATGTACGCTGCCTCTCCTAAATCCTTCATTGAGAAACTTTTTCTTAATGAGGATTTAACATCATCAAGCATTGGAATGTCATTTCTGATCAATAATATGTCATCTAAATATGGGACCAGAAATACATGTGCGCTCCCACTAAACTTCTTGTAAATACAAGGTTCTTCTACGTTCCAAACCAAACCCTTTGATTACTTCATCAAAACGTAGATTCCAACTCCGAGATGCTTGCTTCAGTCCATAAATGGACTTTTGAAGCTTGCATATTTTATTAGCATTTTGAGGATCGACAAAACCCTCTGTTGTGTCATGTACACATCTTCAGTCAGACTTCCATTAAGAAAGGCCGTTTTGACATCTGTCTACCATATTTCATAATTAAAATATGCAACAATTGCTTGAAGAATCCGAACAGACTTGAGCATTGCAACGGGTGAGAAAGTTTCATCATAATCAACACCTTGAATATGTTTGAAACCTTTCACCACCAATCGGCCTTTATAAATGTGAACATTTCCATCCATATCAGTCTTTTTCTTGAAAATCCATTTACAATCGATAGGTCTCACACCTTCGATTGGATCAACAAAGTTTCAAACTTGATTTTCATGCATGGATTCAATTTCGGATTCCATGGCTCCAAGCCACTTCTCAGAGTCGGGTCCCATCATTGCTTCGGTATAGGTCATGGGGTCATTATTTTCATACAATATCATGTCATGCTGCTCTGTGGTTAGAAGCGTCAACTTTCAGTCGCACGACGTATCCTCATAGACCTTCGTGGGGCTGATGTTTCATCAACTGGTTGCACAACATCTTATACATCCTGTATAGGATCAGGGGATGCTGAAACATTTTCAAGTATTTCTTGAATTTCTTCAAGATGCACCTTGCTCCCACTAACTCCTTTTGAGAGAAACTCATTCTCCAAGAAGACACCATTGCGAGCGGTAAACACTTTACCCTCTGTTTTATTATAAAAATAATAACCTTTGGTTTCCTTAGGATATCCCACGAAGAAGCATTTGTCGGATTTGAGAGTGAGTTTGTCTGACGTCAAACATTTAACATAAGCATCACACCCCCAAACTTTGAGGAAAGACAATCCAGGACGTTTCCCGGTCCATATCTCATATGGTGTGTTCTCAACAGACTTAGTTGGGATTGTGTTTAGTGTAAATGCAGCAGTTTCAAGGTCATAACCCCAAAAGGATAGTGGAAGATCTGCTTGGATCATCATCGACCTAACCATGTCCAACAAGGTTCGGTTCCTCCGCTCGGACACCCCATTCCATTGAGGCGTTCCAGGTGGAGTCAACTGTGGAACAATTCCACATTGTTTAAAATGATCATAAAATTCATAGCTCAAATATTCACCCCTACGATCAGATTGTAGAAGTTTAATTGTCTTTCCCAATTGATTTTGTACTTCATTCTGAAATTCTTTGAACTTTTCAAAGGATTCAAACTTGTGCCTCATTAGGTAGACATAACCATATCTACTAAAGTCATCGATAAATGTGATGAAGTACTGAAAACCACCTCTGGCAATTGAACTCATTGGTCCACATACATCTGTATGTATAAGTCCCAACAAGTCAGTCGCCCTCTCACTTTGACCAATGAAGGGTGCTTTGGTCATCTTCCCAAGCAAACAAGATTTGCATGTGTCAAGTGATTCAAAATCAAATGAGCTCAGTAAACCATCTTTCTGGAGTTTTTCAATGTGTTTCTCATTTATATGACCTAAGCGACAATGCCAAATAAATGTGTGATTCAGATCATTTCGTCAAGCCCTTTTGGTATTAATGTTACAGACAGTTTTATCCTCAAGATCAAGAACATATAATCCATTCACCAATAGACATTGAGCATAGAAAATATTATTATAATAAATAGAAAAACATTTGTTCTTTATTACAATCTCATAATCATCAACTTCTTCTAAACACGAAGAAGAGATAATGTTCTTGCTCAAAGTGGGAATGCAATAACAATTATTCAATTCCAAAACTAATCCTGTGGATAATGACAAGTGGTAAGTTCTGACAGCTATGCCTGCAACCTTTACTCCATTGCTGACACGAATCCAACTCGCCTTTTGCAAATCTTCTAGTCTCACTTAGACCTTGCAACGATTTGCAAGTGTGAATCATCGATCCGGTATCAAATACCCATGATTCACTAGAAGATAATGCAATGTTAATTTCTATAACATTTATACCTGAAGCGGAAGTCTCACTTCCCTTCTTCTTCTTCATATACTCCAAGTAGTTCTTGCAGTTCCTAGACCAGTGCCCCTTACCATGACAGTGAAAGCATTCATCATCAAGAGAAGGGCCAGATTTGCCCTTTCGCTTAGACTTTGAGCTTGATGGCTCATCGGGAACCTTTCCCTTGCCTTTGCCTTTAGGAAGCGTCACACGCTTCCTCTTTTTATTCTCCTTTTGCACCATAATCACATGAGTGGCATTTTTCTTAATGCTTTCTTCGGTTGTTTTAAGCATCCCATGCAATTTAGCCAAAGTTTTCTCCATGCCATTCATTTGAAAATTCAATATGAATGGCTCGTAGCTCGGTGAGAGCGACTGTAGAACAACGTCAATAGCCAGATCATCCTTGAGTTCAGAACCAAGTTTGCCCAAAGTTTCAATGTAACCAATCATCTTGATTACATTAGGGCTGACTGGGCTACCCTCCGCCAGCTTGCATGAGAACAAGGACATTGAGATGTTGTATCTCTCAGCCCTTGCTTGATTCTCAAACATTCCACGCAGTCCCTCAATCATATAATAAGCATATGTATGCTCGTACTATTTTTGCAGATCAGTGGACATAGTGGCAAGCATGAGGCAGCTTACATTAAGCGCATCATCGCAGTGCTTTGTATAAGCTCTCTGTGCTGCATTAGTTGCATCAGCTGGGAGGTCATCAGGGTAAGGCTGCAGAAGAACGTACTCAGTTTTCTCTTGCCTAAGAACAATTCTCAGGTTGTGGTACCAATCGATAAAGTTAGCTCCATTGAGCTTTTCCTTTTCAAGCAGAGATCGCAAATTGAAACCGAAATTGCTACTAGCAGACATTATATACAATAGAAAATAAATATGCAAGGTTTAGCACTATGTTATGTACCAATCTTCTATTAATAGTTTAATAAAAGATATCACCATTATATGATCATCGTCTTCCCTCTAACGACATATAGTGGTTCAAGATCCATATTCACTAATTCCTAGTGAGCTTTGGCTTCACTGCAAGGAAATTAGTGACATAGATAAACAACCATAGTTAATCATATCCCTATATGACTCTTGTTTGTTGGGTGACATCCAATGCCCCGACTCCCAACTTTATGCCATAAAGCCCAAAACCGTTTCGATAGCTTTGTTGAGTAAACCAACACTATGCATGTGAATGTCCAACATTGACCCTATGAATTATGATAGATGATGGTACTTTGCTTTGGCAAACCTACCACACAACGATCAAAATAACATAGGTGCAGCTATTGGTAAATGGCATCAATTGCTCAACTTTTGTGAGGGAAGCAATTCTATCATGACAAAACATCCACCATATGAAAAGCATGAAAATAATAGTAATAAGCATCACAGGCATATGATCATATCACATTGTGAATAGTATGGCCTTTAGAATCATAATGGTCTCCATTGCCATGGTTCCATCAAGATCTGAGCTGTCATGCCTCCCTTCTTGTGGTGATATCCATCTCCAACATACTTGAATACATCTCCATGATAATAAACGAAGCTAATACAACTAATAGCTACCACATAAATTACATGAGAGATCAAGCATCACAGGTCGACACGCAGGTCATTATACAATTATGTGACAACCTCAACCCGGTTGTGTTAAATTTGCAACACGCAAGCTGCACGAATTTACACACAGATCATCTCATCACATTAAGGGCATACCATTTACATCATTCCCTGCAAAAACGAGTTAAGCGTAGAACGATTTCTAACGCGAAACTATATTATGTAATCGCTATAGCAGACACCAAATGGAATTACATAGATCGCATCCCTGAAATCACTATGAAAATCTCATTGGATCGATCAAATCAACCCGAATCCGAGCCATTCAGAATGCCTCAATTTTCAATTTGACCTGTTATTCATGAGTGGATTGCGACTCATGACCGTGGTCTGTTGGCTCAATCTGTTAGCTATGTACGCGATTAGTCCCGATGGTGATTCCAGCCGGTTGGGACAGGTTGCGCACACAGCAGAGAAGGAGCGTGAACTGAACCTTTAGTCATATACTAACACAATCTACTCTAACCAATTCCAAACCCCAAAAACCATGCGATAAAATTCATCGTATGAACATGTCTGCAGTAGATCCCATCTACTAACAAGATCCAGACCAAAAACTATGCAAGTTGGCTCTGATACCACCGTTAGGAAATCGGCGGTACGCTACTCTAGCAACTCTACCGCATCACCCAGGAAACATGCGAGTACAGAGGTCATGGATCGTTACCACTAGACGCATAGTGTAGCGGAACGTAGACGCGCCTTGGTGTAGGGGAAGTAGACGATCCCGTTCGTCTCTTCCTCAGCCTCTTCTCAGCAGTAGTAGACGAACACGTTCATTGTAACCGATCAGCGCAGCAATAGCAGTAGCACCTCCACGGAGTCCACACGTACGGAGAGGAACGCCGTGCACTGGTGTGCTAGCACCGCGCGCGCGGCAAGGGTCTCGGCGTGAGGCCTTGGAGAGGTGGCGGCTAGGGCTTTCATGTGGTGGGGTGATTAGCCCCTAACCCTAACCCTCATATTTATGTACTAATGGTCTTTTAGGTCACGGGCTCATTAGTACCCTAATTGCTTATGGATCAAATATCTAATAGGCCTTAACCCGAATTGTTATGATTGCCTCTTGGGCACATCACCAACAGTTTTCCCATCCCAATTAATTAGAGCAAAGCAAAAAGGTGAAAAATACCCTTCCCAACTCTCTACAATGTGGTCCAAGCAACAAGGATGGTCAAACAAAGCTAATAAACACCTATAAAGCGTTTCCCATCAAATTTACACAAGCATGCAATTTTGCAAACAAAACATTTGAAAACAGGATCAAAATGATCAAGGACACTTGCCTTGCTCCTGATCTTGGTTAGGGTCGAAAGCTTCAAAGTTCTGGTACTGGAGGTCCTCGGCAGCGCCCTCTAGCGCAACACCTTCTATTCCGCGCAATAGACATACAAAACAACCATTACAATCGATAAATGCTCATATATTACTCAATATGCCATGACATGAATGATTAATGCAATTATGTTGTAAAACTTGTTAATAAGTTGCTATTAATGTTTACTAACTAGTTACAAAGGTTTCTAACAAGTTTGAACAGGTTTCGAGTTGATTCGAGTAAATTGGAATTAGTTCACCACAATTTAGATTCAGAGGTCGGACAAGTCTGGTTTCAGGGGCCACACTAGTCCGCCCTTGACAGAATTGCAAATTTTGGTTTTCTTGATCCGCAAGAATTGGGATTGAATTCACATGGAAAAGTGAAAGTAGAGGGTGTACCACGTGTTTAGATATCCAAGGATTAAGAACTGGGCATGAGACTTGAATCTTGATGATCTAGGGTCGATGGTGGAGAGTTGAGAGTGAATTGGTGATGAAGAACGAAAGGTCGATGAAGATCTTGCTGGATTGATCCTCCCTCGTGTTTTCCCCCTCCTCCTTGCCGCTGGATCTTCTCTTGTTGGTGACTCCCACAAACTAGGGTTTGGGATTCATTCAACTATGGCAAAGAGGTGAAAAGGTGGGGTGTTGTGTTGTTTATATAGAGGTGGAGGTGGTAGGGTTTGATGGATTTCGAGTTTAGGGTGTTGGAGGTCGTGTAGGGGTCCCACATGGGCTCCACAGGGGTTGGGCACAACGTTCTTGTGCCCAAATAAGGAAAATACCCAATAACAGTTCATGGAGAAAAAGATTGAATCTGAGTCGGGCGCAACAGACATGTCCGCTAGGGTTTGGACTAGTCCGATATTGAACAGAGGCATCAATGGACAAGTCCGATGGGGTGGTATGGACAAGTCCGTTTTGGAACAGAGGAATTTTTGGACAAGTCTGGGCCACTAGGCCAGACAAGTCTGGGATGACAAAGAAAAGGTTTTCCGGACTAAAATTCAACAAGGAACGAACTAGTCCACATGGACCATGGACATGTCCGAACAACATCAGAGACCAAACTGGACTAGTTCGTGTAGTGTGCCAGACAAGTCCGTAGCTCTGTAGTACTGAATTTTCTGATGAAGAATAGGGACACTGGACTAGTCCGGGGTTAAGGTTGGACACGTCTGCACCCTGACAAACTGAAATTTCCAGTTTAGCCCTAAATTTATTTTAATCTTGTTCCTTTTTACATGACTTAATGTCAAACATTTATAAGAATGTATGCAATGCATGATGGATGGAAATGAGGGTGTTACAGTCTGCCTCAGCAAAAGAACTGTCAGAACACCGGCACGGACGAGTCCACCCCGACAAACATCTCGCAGAAGTGCGAGAACACCACCTCCACCACTAGAGAGTTCAGTGACAAGGGGTGAAGATGAAGCCCAAGGACCTCTTGGAGTGTCACCAGGAAAGAGGAAACGGGAGGACCTATTGTACGCTTGGAAGAATACAATCTCCTTCTCTCCCAACTCGAGAGGCAGGGTGCCGGGATGGATCAGATCTCGCCGCACCTCATCCTCCCAGCCGAACAGTCGCCTCACAGGCGCTATGTCAACTATGTGAGAAGGAGAAAAGGTTGAGTCCGTTGGAGCAGGAGTCGAGAACCTCGAAGGTGGGGAGAGAGTGTGTGCTCAAGGAGGAAGACGAAGGATTGAACATTGGGGTGTGCATAAGGAAGACCAACCTTTGCACACAAAGGTTCCCTTTTAACACCCTGTTGGGCGTTTGAGCGCACCAAGCAAAACGCTTGGGGCTGAAACCCGATACTCAACCCATAGCGTCCCTGACGACAGGTCCCAAGTCCTCTGTCAAAGAGATCGGCCTGAAGGGGCTTCGACCCGAGAAGGCTACCCGGCGGTTCCCATAAAGGCGGGAGTAGAAGCAGCAGAAGCGCAGCAGCCGCATTGGAAACCACCACAGTAAAGAAGCTGCATCATGCAAAGATCCTATCACCACGAGCCCTCAACCAGAGAGGGACGCGTGGCCATGATGGCAGAGGTGCACACCATTTCGGTTGATCAAGACAAAATTGAAAGACATCGCGAGAAAGCAGGAATAGGGCTCCACCGTCGAGCTCATCGCCTCCCCCCAGGGGTGACCTAGGGGCCACTGTCAGTACCCGGCATACAGGGTACCCCAGTGCACAGGCTAAAGCCGCCTAGGTGCCCTGTCCCCAGCGCCATGTATACAGAAGGCCCGGACCCCTCTACCTCAAATAAGGGGTCCAGAGTACCCACATGAAGCTCAAGTAGGAGTCCTGCTCCCCCTCAGGGACGAGCTCCCAAGCGGCAACATGTCCAGCAGGACGGGATCCCACTCCCCCCATGGGGGTGGCCTCCGGAGCTACCACGTGGCTCAACACAACAAACATGCCACCTCTCCAAAGAGGCAGGCTCCGTCCCTGGCACATGTCCCGCAGCCCTAGAGCCCCAACTCTACTAAGGAGTAAGCTCCAGAGCTGCCATGTGGTCAGCATGTCGGGACCCGGCCTCCCCATAAGAGGCTATCTCCCAAGCTTCAACATACCCTGCAACTTGCCTTGGGCGATGGGTTGCGAGAGTTAAGATGGTGGTACACCTTGTCGAGATCAGATATTGAAGACCCGCGTCTTCCCCAGGCGCATGACACGGTGCACGCCTGCTATGAGGTACCATTGTGCCCAATTGCATCATAGTGAAGGCACAATAGGCCTACCCCACTAAGCCAAGTGGGTAGCTTACGGCGCCAAGGACAGATGGATGGGACATTCCCTGCCATCAGCAATGACTACGCATGGGCCACTGGCGACTGAGGTGACAAGACGGTAAGTCTTCAAGCCTTGGCCAGAGGAAGCTTATACGAGAAGCCATAGATCACTTAGGATAAGATTGCCCTGGGCCACCTGTCGGGCCATAGACCCCACTTGTAAGGCGTCTTGCCTTGTCCATGAAAGGACCAGACTGCCACCGTAAGAAAGCATCCCCAACATAGGCATTCACACACACACACTCATACACACACACACACACACACACACACACACACTAGCAATACAACCACGCGTGGAGTAGGGTGTTACACTCTTGCAGCCCGAACCACGTAAAAACCACCATCTCATATCTCATACGCGCAATCACTAGATTGAGAACTAAGCCCTGCCGATCATAGAACCTCCGTGGGCTACTCCTTTGCAGATCCGGGGAAGTGGCGCTTTAACACTTTGACAACCACCTATCAGGAGCGATGTCAGAATCAATGGAAAAGTAACTACGAGTAATCCTACGTTCTTCAGTCACATCCATAGAATCCTAGAATGACCGTAGTGTCCGTGAGTAGAATGGCTTAGCCTAGAGTGATCTAGAGTAAGTCACGAGTAGAACGACTAATAGTATATCATATAAGTTTGTAATCTAGTCATCTTGGTGTGATTCGTTGATTTTCATTTGGTTCTTTGATTGAGTAAAATTGTGTGCTCTAATACAAACACAGATCAATAATCAAATAAAAGAAGATAAGTTGGGTGTTTAATAAAGTATATACATATTGGTTATGTAGGTATACATACCTACACACGTACACCTATATGTATATAAAATATAATGGACCACTAAGAATACACAATATAAAATTTAATATATATGCAAACATATGTATACATCAGAATAATAATAACGACCAAAAAAAATCTTCCACTCCTCTCTTCCTACCAGACCAACGAAATACCCATTTAGAAGCCTATCTCTGTTCGAGCTCACCACGAGCACCCTGCTCGTGCAGGAACGTCGTCCCGATCCAAAGTACTCCAAGTATCGTGAACCCTCAAAATGAATAAATAAATAACTAAATTCATAATTAAATATATAAAACAAAAAACTACAGATAACAATAATAATAATAATAAACCCATACTAATGAAAAATATATATATATAGTAGTAAGAATCCTAGTTATGTGGGGTAGGATTTTAACAAACATAAAAGGCCATAAGATAAGCGGTGCGGATCATACCCTCATCGATTGGTTGGCACACCGGCAAGGATTTACACCCTTTGCCAACTGCAAGGTAACTACAGTCAATCATGCTGAGATAGCGATAAGAGGTCAGCCACAAAAGCTCACCATGGTATTCTTGACAGGTAGTTTGGAAGTTACAATCATGGGACGAGTGTCACTATTATGGGACGAGTGTGAGTATTATTCACGTACCCAGAGGTATTCCTAAGGGACCTAGTAGGAATGCCACTTGACAAAAATGTGAAGTTGTTGATTAGTTTAACTCCTTGAGCAGCGCTAATATCAAATCAACCAACCAGATGAGCCTAAATGGACTGACCAAATATAAGGAATAAATCAGTGAGCCATAAGGGAAAAGATTTATCCATCGGAGATCTCACCTTAAGGAACACTAGTGTTGTCATCAAGAAGAATGAAGATAACCTAAGGACGTGAATTGGCTACCAAGCATCGAATGAGGTCGCAAAAATACTTGCCATCTCGAGTCGATGATTTGTTTAACATGTTAAAAACATGGCTTAAGAAAATCTACAAGGTTGACCTGAGGTCAGGTGAGTACCAACTCATGGTCAAAAACGCTTACGTCATGAGGCCAGTGTCCGTGACTCGATATAGGTGACACGAGTTTCACAGTGAAGCCCTTGTACTAGTGAACCCACTAGCATGCTTCGTGGGTTAGATGGACAAGATGAAAATAAAGGAACAAGGAGTAAGCATTACATGGACATGCCCCAAAGACCACATTTATAGTGGTGGGTCCCATAAAGACAGAAGTTTTCACTTTCTAAGACTCGCTATGGAACAAAACATCAATAAGCACTGATATGGTCGAAGAGGAAAGGGCATCATTCCTTGACTCCATTGGTATTGAGGACACTAGAAGGGAGACACCACACTAGGAAGAATGAAAAGCAAACAATCGCAGTAGGAACCCACCCATCATGAGAGTGATTGCATGTACCACATGGGTACATCAGTTAGAGGTATATACAAATTTTGGATACAAGGTATGTTGGCCCCACCCATCGGACGGACCATTTGAGGAAAAAGGAGGCAAAACATAATATTCCAAGAAATGCCACTACAGGAAACGAGAATAATTACATCAGCCGCAACAACTTACATGGGCCAGCCGATGTAACTTACATGGGTACATTAAGTAACGTTACTTACGTTGAGCATTGGTAACCGACTTAAGTTTCCTAAGTTACGTCGATTGCCTTCCCGCAGCCGACGTAAGTAAAGCAACCGATAGCATTAAACAACTACTGACGTTGGCTTTTGCCCGCAGCCGATGTGTATTAGGGCCGACAGAAGTTGTCACTTACTTACGTCGGCCCTAACGTCCGCTGATGTAACTTACTGCAACGACCGTAAGTGTGAAATAACCGTACCGCGCGAGCCGCGCACGCACGCGGGCCTCTTCTTCTTTTTCCCCGCCGCTTCGCTTTCCCCACGCTGCCACCGCAAAGACACCGCGGCCCGCACCGCCCGATGCAGAGGCCGCTCCCCACTGTGCTGCCTCAGATGCGCCCCACCCCTGCGGCACCACCCCACCGTGGCTGCGCGCGCCATGATCCAGAGTGCCGCCGCCTCCTCCCTCTCTCGCCAGGTAAGGCCTACACCTTCTCCTCCCCACGCTCCACATCTTTCCCTCCCCCCTCCACATCGTCCTCACCCCTCTCTGAGCCCCCTCACCCTCACCCTCACCATCGCAGCGCCGCCTCCTCCCCGCGCTCCACCTCCCTGCCCCCTCCACGCCGGCCTGCACCCTCCCTGAGGCCCCCCACACCATCCACCACCCCCCCCACCCCGAGCCCCCCCCCCCCCTACTTTCAGCCACCGGCCTCCACCTTCACCATCACCCTCCCCCTCCCCCACACCCTCAACCTCCGCCTCCCTCTCCCCCCACCCTCACCCTCCCCAAGCCCAAGTTAACAGCCAATCAAGCTTGAAATTCGAACTTCAATCAAATTTGCATAATTATGCTTAATTTGCTTAGTGTAGATTATGCTTAATTGGTTAAGTGTAGATCAAGATTCAAATGCTTAATTGGTGCATTTAATCAAGTTTCAATAAAATTTGAAATTGAATTTAATTGTTTAATTTATGCTTAAATTACTTAATTGTTTATTTAATTATGCTTAAGTGGTTAATTATGCTTAAATTGCTTATTGTAGATTATGCTTATCTGGTTTAGTGTAGATTATGCTTAATTGGTTTGATTATGCGCCGAGCTTGACCGCCGTGGTGAGGGCGGAGACGGGGGGGTCAACCGTCAGGGTGCTGCACGCCGGGGGTTGCCGGCGTGATGGAGGTGCGATCGGGGCACCGAGCTAGGGCACCATGAGGAGGGCGGCGTCGGGGGCGGCCGGCTGTCGGGTGCCGCGGCGTCAGGGGTGGTCGGTGGCTCCAGGAAAGAGAGAGGAGGTGGTGGCAACGTTGTGTGATGAAGATTAAAGAGGTGGGTCATGTGGGCTGGAGATTGGTTTATTGGGGACAGAGATTGATGAAGCAAGCAAAGCAATGAAACTCGCAAGAGGGGACTTGAGGGACATGGACTGGCTGGTTAGATGTCCTCGGTGGGGGCATCCTGGTCCCTGATCAGCTTTACGTAGCGAGAATGGTGATGGGTCGCAGCCTCCTCCGCCATTTTCTTTCTCTCTCCGTCTCTGTCTCCAGTCGGCAATGGACATGAGGAACAAGCTGAGATCTGCCACCCCACCTCTCCTTAAGAGAAGAGAAGAGAAGAGAGTAGATGATGAAGTGAAGTGAGTGAATGAGTTGGGCCTTGTGGTCAGGTCAACCACGACAGGTAGTGGCCCAAGTTAAGAAGCCAAGGCCCCTAGGCCCAATCCTGCCTGCTTGTGGTGGACCGCCATTTATTCCCCGCTCGTTTTGTCATCAATGAATGAGAGGTGTGGCTCATTATGATATCACTCTTCGACAAGCATGGACGTGCTGCTGCTCTTTTGTAGTTGGAAGAAAATGCAGTTGCTTTGGCAACAAATGACGAACGTTCCCTTTTTCCTTCCAGAATATGTGGAGTTGTGAAGTGCAAAGTCGCCATCAGCCATGGAGACAAAACTGCAAGTCATCTGCACATGGAATCAGGCTCCGTTCAATTTTTGACACACACACACGCACAAGAGAGAGGAGAGAGATATGCTGAAATACGTAATGGATGATGTTGAGATTGTCGATGCGGTCAACAAATCAGGACGGGTGGTTGTTGATCGCGCATGACATTGCAGTTGTGATGGATTTGTGTTGTTGTCTGTGTATTGTTGTTCAAGGTTCACATGTATAGGCGCTGTGAGGACAAAACGCTGGTCACAAAGTCCGGTCGGAGTACAAGCTCTAGATGATTCTTCTCTCTGTCATTCTGTGTTCGGTGTTCCTTTTGTACTGAAGCGAAAGGGCGTAATAGTTCTGACTTGGGCTGACACATCTTATCAGTTGTTGCTAAGAATGGCCTGGGGACCCAGTTCACAGTCTCTCTCATTCTTTCCTCTTTCTCTCTCTCTCTCTCGTTCTTTCCTCTATTTTTGAAATGACTCGAAAATTAAAGATTAACGTAACCTACTTATGACGGTTTGAAAACTGCAACATTTTTGGTCAGTTGCCCTAGAGCTTGAAGAACTACACTATATTTGGGGGTGCGGTGTAAAAACAAGCGGCGTTATGCTGCCGAAATTTTTTCAAGATTAAATTAACGAAAAACTAGCGATAATTTTTTCCGGCTTTAAACTCCAGAGTCAAACATGAGCGAAGACCGTAATATATTACAAACACAAGAAAAAAGTACAATACACGAGAAAAGAAAAACAACATCAACTAAAAATAATGAAAGAAAACCTAAATCCTACTCCTCCTTCCCCCCTCCTCCTCCGGCGGCCATCCAGTGCTGGTGCACCAGGAGCCCTGGCCAGCTACTCTAGCTGCTCTGCCGGTTGCTCCGTTTGGTCTTGATCCGGCAATACAACCTTGAGACCAAGGTTTGTCGCCATCGCTGCCACCAGATCACTATGGCCCTCGGTGCCGAGCACCTCGGCCATCGTCTCAAGCAGCCTTTGGAACCTGTCGAAAAGCCTGTTGAATAGCATCTCGAGCACTTGGGCCATCATCTCGAGCAGCTCGTTGTTGTGCCTCTCGAAGGAGCAGCAACACTGTTTCTTGCAGTGTGCCTCCCTCGGCGGGCTTGGTGGTAGAACGTTGGCCATGGTGGGTTGTCTATACGGAGAAAACGAACGAAGAGAAGAGTAGAGACTAATGGCACCTTATATAAAGTATGTGTGGAGATGCAAAATGGAGACGAGTTTAGCAGCAAAGTGCGTCTCCTATGCCTGACTTCTCCCTCTCCTCTGCTAAAAGGGAGATGCGCTTACCAGAAAAGCACGTCTTCTATTCCCCACGTCTGCTTTAGCTTCATGATTTTCCCCTTTTTGCTTTGGTTCACTTTGGATATCACACATCACTTAACTTAGAGCACATTCATTTGATAACTAAATCATCCATTTGTCCAGAAAATAATCAAATCCTTCTTTATGATTCCTGAGGAACACGATGAACACACCACACATTCATTCATTCACACAGTTGAACACACAAGATAATATTCATTCACATAGATGAACAAGGGTAAATTTCATTCATTAACACAATATATTACAAAACACAAGAAAAAAGTACAAGAAGACACAAGAAAAGAAAAACATCAGCTAAAAGCAACATAAGCTCATGGTGTTGTGTGTGTGACAAAAGGGAGACGAGCACATGAGAGATGAATTTTAAATAGGACCGTCTCTAATTTTGACCTCCGGCAAAAGGGAGACGCGCTGTCTTAAGGCGCATGGGAGACGAGCTAATGCGAGACAAACCTTAGATGGGCACGTATTTGATTCATGCCGAACATCTTTTGTCCCACCACGGAAAGTTGAGCGCGTTGCAACGATCATATCAGGCATTGTGCACAGTCGCCAGTTGCACATGCCCGTATGCCAAAGATGTTGTTCCTTGCTTCAGCAAACCGTGGCACATTTTTAGCATACGGCATGCCTATTCAGCCACAGAATAATGCGAGACGAGCGTTATATATGCCATCTCCCATTTTGACCTATTTTTAGCTCTCACACGCTCTCTGGCAAAAAAATTTGCACAAAACTTACTCTCGCTCTCTTGACCATAGGGAGACACTCAAAATGGGAGACAGGTGTTATAGAGGCTCGTCTCTGAGTTTTGATATTTTTATCTCTTGCGTGCTCTCCCAACACTTGGCAAAAAATTTTATCTCTCGTGCTCTCTCAACCTAGAAACTGCAGCTCCTGAGCACGCCACCACCGTCCCTCTTCATCAACTCGCTCTTCATCATTATCGCGCGGCAGCCGTCGACCCTAACCTTTGTCATTAGAGAGTTGAGCACGCTGGAACACGTCGCGTCGAACCCTTTCCTTGGAGTACGCCGGCCTGCTTTCATCAGAGAGTTGAGGAATCGTCGCTCTAGCACCTCCACCAGCTCATCTCGGAGCACGCCACCGCCTCGTCCTGTGTCCCCGTAGCACGCCGCCACCTCGACCCTGCCCTCAAAGCATGCATTTCAGTGATTTTATTGAATTTGAGGATGTCCAATGAAGGCTCAATGTTAATGAAGTCATTGATCCAAAGGGATAATTTTCATTACGGTATATATTCATCTTCCTTGTTTATGTCCAATGTAGAAGTAATGTATTTGCCGTCGTCTATAATCCTCCATTGCTGCCACGTGGCATGGTTGGCTAATTAACGATGGTCGGACAAGGCCATCGTTTATAAGCTTATAGACGATGTTTACCATTGACTATAAGCTTAGAGACGACAAATAATCGAAGACGACCGTAAACCGTTGTCAATAAGCATTTACCGTCGTCTATAAGTTGTAGACGACAGTAAAGTCCTTATAGACGATGCTTTCTGGCCATCGTCTATTGTCGCGATTCCAGTAGTGTGTAAAGAACTAAACGTTATAATTCCTACTTTCTTGCTCAAATTCAAATAACAATAATCACAATATATCTGTTGCAATTCATAGTTTATACATTGCAATTCATAGTTCATAAATTGCAATTCATAGTATCTACATTGCAATTCATAGTTTCTACATTGCAATTCATAGTTTCTCTCACGCTCACATGAATATACATTGTACTGTCAAGCTTGCTCCCTAACACGTCTCTTAGATTCCTCTAGATGAAACATAAACATTATTGAAATTAAAAAGGCACAATAATGAATGATATGTAATCTAGCTTGCTCCCAAACACATAGTCACTAAGAGTCCTTTTCATCCATGAACAAAATAAGAATATATGCCCATAACAGAAGATGAACACATAGTTACTAACAGAATGTGAATCATCCTTATCCATATATTGTTTGCTTGCTTCAACATCAACAACTTTACGCTATCTTTTGACAAAGGTTTCCTTTCAAATGTGTTCATATCCTGAAGCCAACAAGAATTAAAAGAAGTGATTTTCCCTCATCAATTCATCATGATAATACAACAAATTTAAGAAAACAAAACTCTAGCATCAAGATATGTTACAGGGCATAAGATTCGCATGAAAGGCTATATTTTTCATTGACCAAATGACTGGTGCACATTTAAATAGATTGTGCACCAGACTCACCACAAAGGTTAAAGTAGAACTAAATTAGTTCTATATACACAATTACAAGAAGCACAAAGGACAAATATGACAATATATGCATATAAAGTCTAAACTGAAGATTGATGACGCAGTAAAGCAAAGATTGAGAACAAGCAATCATAATAGAGACTCACGGAAATGTAAAATATGGATCCGCATATATGTTGTTGAAGTGTAGAAACGACACTTCCCCAGGTACTACTATGTCATAGTCTGTGGAGTTTCCTATTCGGTTGTGGCGTGAAGAAAAATAAAGAACAAGATGGTGACACAAGATATTTACGTGGTTCGGGCCGCCTGAGCGTAATACCCTACTCCACGGGGTTTGTGTTTGTTGATTGTATGAGTTTGGATGGCTTGAGATCGGTTGAGCTTAGCCCCTTTCTACCGTACAGCGCAACCCTTTTATATGCTAAGGATTGGCTGTTACAGTTCGAGCCTGGCCCGACGAGGGGCTCGACTTCCTTTGAGCTATGAGAAAGGGGAGTGTCTTCTTCTTTTTTTTAGGGTGGCCCTGGCTGTATTAACTACCCTGTACACGATCTATAGTGTAATGAGAAGTTAATTGTGTGAGAAAGTGTCTTAATAGTAGCGTTATCGGTCTTGATATTCCCCTGATCGTGCATAATTAATATGGCATTAATGACACATTAACCAGGTCTTGTAATTGCTAAATTATAGCCCTTGATTGTCCGCGTCATTGGAGATTCCGCTGCCTTCCCGCTGTTGATATAGGTACGAGCGTTGACACGGGGAAGCTCTAGAGCTTCCCTCTACTAGGGGATAGGTCCGGTGCTGTTGGACATGTGGCAATGTCGGAGCTTCCCTAAAGAGGGAGGCAGGTCTGGCTCTGCAGGACACGTAGCAGCACCGGACCTATCCTAACGAGGGAGGCATGTGCAGCTCTTCTAGACACGTGGATTTACTATAGCTACCCTAAGGAGGGAGGTAGGTCCAGTTATGTGGGATGTGTGTCTCCTTCGAACATCTGCCACTTGGACATAGGAACTCCTTGACTTTGCTTGCTGTGTCAGGGGTACCCTGTATGGCAGGTATCGACATATTTCAACATCTGGAGCTAATCCATACTCTCGCATGAAAATAGCTCCTTCATCTTCACTCGCAATTCGAGCAACTAACATGTTAAGTCCTATCACAAAAGGCTCTGGGTCTGTATCATGCAAAGCAACATGCAACCATGTGGCAAATGACATGTGAGGAAATAATCAGGGGGAGGATAGCAAGGGCGAGGACGGTGATGGCGGCGAGATCGAGGGAGAGGATTGATAAGCCGAGGACGGTGAGAGTGAGGACGGCGCTCGGCGACGACGGCTGTCGTCCACAACAAGGGCGAGGACGGCGAGGGTGAGGACGCCACTTGGTGGCGACAGCGCGAGAGCGACCACGGCAAGGGTGAGGAGGGCGAGGGTCAGAATGGTGCTTGACAGCGGCGGTGGGGAGGGGGGGGGGCATGGCGGCAAAATGAAAAATTTTAAAACCTAGACTTCGGTTTTCGGGATGCGGCCGAGAGGCTTTATTGGCATTTATTATCATAGGAGATTCTTCATGCAAACATCGTCCGTGGAAATGTTTTCAATTATTTATAAAGATAAATTTCAGAGGTAGCGCTAATTAAAAACTACCCGTGAAGTTGTGGAGTCACACCAAGAAATTATAAATATTTATTATCACAAGCATATTTTAGTTAAGAACCGCCTGTGAAAACTTTGCCATAAATTGTGACACTTTTTCATCAACTAATGCGATACATTTCTACATCAATCATGTGTAACACATCCATTAATGCAATAATAGTCCATTAGTTGATGGCTATATATAGGACATTAGTTAATGGTTATTAACACATCCATTCGATGATTGATCAAAACAAGAAAACAACAGATAGAACATATGAAGGACATTAAGGTTATTAACATCAAACAACATTACAAAACAAGAAAATAAAAACAACATCAACTAAAAATAAGAAAAGAAAACACAATTCTTCATCCTCCTCGGGCTCCTGGCACCTTCGACAGAACCGGGAAAACCAGTTCCCTAGCCGTCGCTGCACCAGATTCCAGCGGACGTAGACCCTGAGCTCATGAGCCATCATCTGCCACAGAGAATCTAGACAACCATCCTCTTTCATTAATCCGAACAAATAGTGGCCCAAGGTGCCCATTCCAGTACATTCTGGAAGGGTATCAAGATCCAGGAGCCGCATGGAGCAAGATGTACTGGTAAATACATCTCGCGCCATCTCGAGGCGCAAGGCCTACAGACTCCTGGACGCTATTTAAGAAACCCAAATAGGATACAAAGATCGGAAACGAGCTCAAAGGTGTCCATCTCTGATCAGGAAAAACGAGACGCGCCCGCATCAGCGAGGATCAAAGCTGGTTCGATTGAGGATAGAAGGAGACGACCTACTTTAAGGAGCATCTCAGTTAAGCAAGTATTTGAGACACGCATGCTAATCTGACAAAAGGGACATGAGCGTAACTATAGCACAACTCATATTAATAAAGTAAAGGAGAAAGTTCCTTAGCTTCCGTCTCCTTTGTGAGACCTATGTGTGCTGAATACATTGGCTTCGATAATAAAAGTTTTGAATGCTGCCATAACATATTTTTAGCAAGGTCTGACTCTAGCTCCGAGCTTCTGCGAGGTATGACAATAGGTCTGACTTTCTTTGTCTAGGTCTGACATGTTTTTGGGTAGCTCCAAAGAGCTTTGTCTTTAGCTCCGGCTTGTCTTTGATAGCTCTGGCATGTATTTGTTAAGCCCCGATATGTTTTGCTAGGTCAGACATATTTTGGTTAGCTCCAACATGTTTCTCTAGCTCCGGCTTTTGGGATGACTAGTTCCGACTAGTTTTGGTCAGCTCCGACGCTAGGTCTGACTAGCTTTGGTTAGCTCCGGTGCTAGGTCCTGCTAGCTTTGGTAAGCTCTGGCGCTAGGTTGTACTAGCTTTGGTAAGCTCCGGCGCTAGGTTGTACTAGCTTTGGTAAGCTCCGGCTCAAGCTCCGGTTAGCTTTGGCAAGGTTCAAAACATGATCGTAATGTTCCAAATTTTCATGTGAAATGTTTCGAACATGCTTTATACTATTGGAAAGTTTGCTTAGTATTCTTTTACTACGTTTTTGGTGCGTTTTGGTTGATATGGTTGATATCGTTTTATTATGCTTTGCAACATGCTTATGTGAGGTGCTCACGTAAGGTGTTGTGTTTGGAACTGACTTGAGTCAAGTCGCGGACTTGGGCTCGTACGGATTGGTTGTTTGTTCATGTGCAGGTGTTTCTTGAGTTCAAGTCATGGCTGGTGACAAGATCCTTTGGACTAGTCTCACGGAGGAGATGAGGTTCCAACATCCAAATTCAGGAGGAATTGTGGTTAAGCGGGTCAGGAGGTCGCGCAAGATGATTGAATCAAGGGCAGTGCATATGAAGATTACTGGACGTCGAAGGAAGGTGTTTGCACGTACGCATGTGGTGCATGACGTGGCAACATGGTTCCAAAGATGTTTTATGGATGGGAATATCTGGTTGGAAGGATCGGATCGTATTGGTTGATGACTTTGGCTTCGGCGGAGTCGGTTATGGCTCGGTATGGAAAGTATCGAGTCGGTTTTGATAGGATTTCGTGTGGGTCACGAATCTAAGTTGTTTTAGGAATGTGGGATATGTTCCTAAGATGTTTGGAATTCTTAATATTATTACTATCTACATATAGAAGAGTCCTAAGCAGTTATGGAAAGTTTCAATTCAAGAACGGAGTAGGATTAGAGTCCTAATTTGAGTTGAGTTGGCTTTCGAGCTTGGTATATAAGCAAGGGAGGCCAGAGCTCGTGGTGCACGACTTTGGGGCTGTCCATCTTGTGTTCTATTGAATAAAATTCGTAGTTTGAATGAACTTTTTTGCCTTGTTCGTCCGACTCGTTCCAAACAAGTTTTACTCGTCAAGATTCTGGACAGCACTACCTTTCGTTGGTGGTTTTATCATAACTCGAGTTTTACAGATCCAATTGACGTGATTCTTTTTGGGTTGTCTTGACCACTTGATTTTCTATCATCTATCAAAATTTCACGGTCATTGGGTTTTTGGTTTCTGATCTACACGAGTTTCTTTGCAGTGTTCCAGAACTATTTTTCTCGGGTAGGACAGATTGACCTTTGTTCGATCTTTCAATCGTAACTTGAGTTTCTCTCGACGGATTTGAGTGATTCTTGTTGTGTTGTCTTCGTGAATTGATTCTACCTGTTATCAATCACTTTTGTCATGGTAAAACACATCTAGATTAGTCTCACACATGATTTCTTTAACAGATCGTTTTTCTGCCGAAGGGGTTGGGATTTAATTGTTTCCGCTGCCTAAGATTTTTAAATCTACCATTCACCCCCCCTCTGGTAGCTTTTCATGTGCTCTTCGATCCTAAAATTGGTATCAAAGCCACGGTGCTCCAATAATTGTGATTTGCACGTGTTTTTGACTAATCATCATGGAGAAACACTCCGCCAAACCTTGTGTGTTTGCTGGTATTTATTTTCAGGTTTGGAAGGCACACATGGAGGCTTTCATCCAGGCGCAAGTCTTCGCAATATGGGAGAAGGTGTACAAGCCTTACGAAGTGTCACCTAACGATCAAGTTACGGCTACAAATCTATAGGACGTCGACAACAACAACAAAGTCCGAAACTTGATCATCCAAGAACTCACTCAGAGCGACTTCGACCGCGTTGCACATCTCCGATCAGCATACGATGTTTGGAGAGCTCTCTGTGATTATCATGAAGGCTCCAACACAATCAAGAAGGTAAAATAAGATATGTTCAAAAAGGAATATATGCGTTTTGAGATGCAACCCGGTGAGTCTATCGATGACCTCTTTGCTTGCTTCAATAAAATTCTCAGCAACTTACGTAGTGTCAATGTTAACTTTTATAATGCTGCGAATGCTAGGCAACTTCTTAGTGCATTAGACATGTCAATTTGGAAGATGAGTAACATCTATTCGTGAATCAACTGACATGAGCTCTCTTACGTTAGATGTGCTTTATTCTAAACTCAAAACTCATGAAATTGACATCTTATCACGTATGAACCCAAATAAGTCTATTGCATTTGTCGCACAACGTGATATGCCTAGCTCCGGTCAATCATCATCTTGCAATACTCTTGCTTTATCATCCTCGCTAACCCTGGAGTAGATCGAGGAATTTCCAGAGGAGGAGCTAGCACTTCTCTCTACTATGTTCTCAAAAGCATTGCAAAAATGTGAGAACTAGAAGGAGAGGAAGCTCCGGACCTCAATGATGCTTCGAATGTGGTAAGACGGGACACTTTCATACAGAATGCCCTAATCTTTTAGGTTCTACTTCCCGAGAAGAAAAATAATCAAGGACGAAGCACTCCTCAACAAATGATAAGAAGAAGAAGAAGGGCATTACAGGTCGCCAACTGGTGAACAGTTTTATCTCCGCACTCCAGGAACTTGGCTCAAGCGATGTGGACATTGGGAGTGACGAAGATGAAGATGATTTGGCCAACTTATGCTTCATGGCGGGCAAAACAAGATCAAGATCAAGTTAGGAGGATGCAGAACACAACAATGACGACGATGAGGTATGTTCTACTTGTAATGAAATGTGTGATGCAATTTCTCGTGCAACTATTATGGTTAACAAAAAGGACAAAAAGCTTAGGGATAATGCTGCTAAAATTGAATCACTAGAATCTGAAATCAACCATTTGAAAACCTTGATTCGTAGTGATGATTCTTGTCCCTCGTGTGATTTAATCTATGAACAATTGTCCACATTAAGTACTGCACATTCCTCTACTCTAGATAGACTTGAACTTGAAATTGAAACGAACAAAAAGCTTGCCACACTTAACATTGGAAACTTAAAAGATGCTTCTTGTTCTACAATTGATTTGCATTGTTCTAGTTGTGATGATCTTGAAAAGAAACTAAAAGATGCTATGAATGAAATTTCAATATTGAATAATGCGTTACGTTCTAATAAAGTTAAATATTGTTCCAATTGCAAATTAAAAGGAAAAATTTCATGTGAAAATTGCCTTGATTTGTATGATAAACTAGATAACATGTATAGAACATTAGATCGGTTTTGTAATGGGAATAAGCACCTAAACTTGCTGCTAAATTCTTCCAAGTCTTGCAAAGACAAAACTGGTTTAGGTTTTGATTCTCATGCTCATGCTGACGCACATCCACCTAAAATTGTAAAGTCATTAGGAAGTGGTTTAATTCAAACAGTTCCTAAACAAAAAGAAGTGGTTTTCAAATCTGCAGGGGTGATGTCTCATTCGGTTTCAAATAAAAATGTTGTTTGCTCATCTAGACATGAACACAAAGTTAAATTTCATTGTGCCTACTGTGGTAGAGATGGTCATGTCATAGATTTTTTTTATAGACTAGCTAAGCAACAGAAAAGGGAATGAATGATTGCTAGATCTCATAACTTTCATGCAAAATTCGCAGCACATATTAAACCGAAGGCCATGAACATGCAACTTGCTGTTATGAGTCAAAAACATTCAAAGTTTACCTCCAGACATTTTGTTTTTGCCTCCGGAGCTACTGATTTTTGTGCTACTCAAGTAATATCTTATAGGTCAGTAGTTAAGAGTAAAGAACCTCAAACTTTGACTCGAAAACCTGTTGTTTTATCTCAGCTTTTGCGTGTTTTTCCTGCTGCACGTCGTGTGACTCAGTATTGGATTCCTAAATGCCTTTTTACTAACCCTAGTATTGAGTCATCGACGTATTGTGCTTCTATGTAGGTTACACGTTTGAGGAAGGAGAACATTTGGATTGTGGATTCAGGTTGCTCACGCCACATGACCGGTAACAAAGATTCGTTCCCCTCCCTCTCTTTTGTGTCACGTGTAGATAATGTTAACTCCTATAATTGCTAAGGGTTCGGTTAGAGTAAATGATCACTACACTTTGAAGGATGTGGCACTTGTCAAAAATTTGAAATACAACTTGGTTTCTATTTCACGATTGCTAGATGAAAATCTGGAAATTATTTTCAATAAAAACTGCTGCAAAGTTGTAGGTTCAAATAGTGAGCTTATTTTTAACATGTCTCCGTTTGGAAGAGTTTTTAAAGATGATTTTGGTATGTCTTCCTCTAAGCATAGGTGTCTAGTTTCTAATGATTCAAAGGACTTATATTTTTGGCATTGTAGAATTGGTCTCGTAGGCTTTGATCACCTAACGCGTGTTAGTGCTCTTGATCGCATACGTAGGCTGCCTAAGCTTAAAGGGGACAAAGAAATTGTGTGCTCTTCTTGTAGACATGCTAAGATGGTTGCAGGTTCACATAATCCTCTCACAATGATCATGACAACTGAACCGGGTCAATTTTTGCACTTTGACACCGTAGGACCTTAAAGTGTTCAATCCTTCGGAGGTAAATGGTATATTCTTGTGATTGTTGATGTTTATTCTAGATACTCTTCAGTTTACTTTATGGCGTCTAAGAATGAAGCTTTTAGTAACTTTAGAACTTTATTTCTTTGATATCAATTGATCATCCAGGATCTTTAAAAGCAATTAGAAGTGGAACTAAATTTAAAAATCAATCTTTTGATCACTTTTGTGCTAAAAACGGAATATATCATCAAATTTCTTCACCATATGTACCTCAAAAAAACGGTGTTGTAGAAAGAAAGCATAGAACCTTAGATGAGATGGCTAGTACTATGCTTGATGAATATCAAACTCCTATGAAATTTTTGGGCTGATGCGATTGCAACTGCTTGTTATGTCTGAAATCGTGTTTTCTTGCACGCTAAGCTCGGTAAAACACCATATGAGCTCCGGTTTGGACATAGGCCCAGTGTTACGCACTCTCGGGTCTTTGGTTGCAAATGCTTTGTTAAGAAACATGGTAATCTTGATAAATATGAACCTAGATCCATCGATGGCATGTTTCGTGGTTATCCATCTCATACTAGCGGTTACCGTGTGGTTTTACTTGACATTAACAAAATTGTGGAGACTTGTGAAGTGTCTTTTGATGGATCTAGCTCAGGTACTAGTTCAAACATTGCAGGTCCAGATCCATATCCGCAGGGGAGAGCATTTTCATTGAAGATGGGGAAGAGGTGGAGCTGCTGCCCAAAAAATCAGCAGCTAATGACATTGTTCGAGCTCCTGATTTTGATTCACAGCCAGCACCGATGACCACCATTGCTGGTCCAGATCCTCCTCAAGTCACAAGCTCATCGATTTGTGATGAATATGAAGAAGAAGCTTGTGATGTGTCCACTCCCCTCTGGGTTCTCAACATTCATCCTCCACAACAGATTATTGGAAGCTTGCACGAACGAGTTACACGGTCCAGGTTTTTCGATCCAAACTCTCATGCTCATTCTGCTTTTGTTGCTTCTTTTGAACCCAAAGATATATCACACGCACTCACTAACGAATCTTGGATTATTGCCATGCAAGAAGAGTTAGAAAACTTTGAAAGAAATAATGTTTGGAAACTTGTACCCCCACCTCATAAACACACCTTAATTGAAACTAAATGGGTGTTTAAAAACAAACAAGTGAGGATGGGGTTGTGGTTAGGAATAAGGCTAGGTTGGTTGCTCAAGGTTTCACTCAAGTAGAAGGTCTAGATTTTGATGAAACGTTTGCTCCCATTGCTGGATTAGAAACCATAAGAATTTTGTTAGCTTTTGCTGCATCTAAAGGTTGTAAGCTATATCAAATGGATGTTAAAAGTGCTTTTCTTAATGGCTACATAGATGAGGAGGTTTATGTCAAACAACCACCGGGTTTTGAAAATCCAGATTTTCCTAATCATGTTTAAAACTGTCCAAAGCCTTGTACAGTCTCAAACAAGCCCCTAGAGCATGGTATGATAGGTTAAAAACATTCTTATTTGAAAAGGGGTTTACCATGGGAAAGTTTGATAAAATTCTTTTTGTCCTTAAGCATGGCAATGACTCATTATTCGTTCAAGTGCATGTGGATGACATTATCTTTGGTTGTGCTTCTCATGATCTTGTTTCCAAGTTTTCAGCTATGATGACTTCAGAATTTTAGATGAGTATGATGGGAGAACTCACATACTTTTTGGGGCTGCAAATCAAGCAAACCAAGGAGGGTACGTTTGTGCATCAAACGAAGTATACAAAAGACCTCCTAAGGCGCTTAAACATGGACAAAAGCAAGCCACTTCGGACACCAATGGGAACAGCAACAACACTTGAACTTGATGAAGATGGTGAACCTGTGGATCAAAAAGAATATAGAAGCATGATAAGATAAGTTTTGTACCTCGCGGCATCAAGAACGGACATACAATTCAGCGTATGTCTTTGTGCACGATTTCAAGCCTCCCCACATGCTTCACATCGTCAAGCCGTCAAAGGGATTCTCAGGTACTTACATGGAACTCAAGAATTTGGCATTTTTCTTCCTTCTTCCTCAACTGTTACTTTGAAAGCTTTTTCCGATGCTGATTTTGGAGGTTGTAGGATTGATAGGAAAATTACTTCCGGTGCTTGTCATTTTCTTGGTAATTCACTTGTTGCTTGATCCTCTAGAAAACAAAATTCAGTTGCACAATCCACAGCTGAATCTGAATATGTAGCTGCTGCTAGTGCTTGCTCACAAATTCTTTGGATTGTTCAAACACTTAAGGACTATGGGGTTGATCTAGATAGTGTTCCATTGTTTTGTGATAACACTAATGCCATTTGCATTGCTAAAAACCCTGTGCAACATTCCAGAACTAAGCACATTGACATTAGGTATCACTTTCTCCGTGATAATGTTGAAAAAGGAAACATTGTGCTTCACCATGTAGATAACGAACAACAATTGGCTGACATTTTTGCAAAACCTTTGGATTTCACTCGTTTTTGTTACATTCATAGTGAAATAGGGGTTATGCATTCTCATGGCTTAAATTGAGGGGGAGTTTTGAAACTTGGGAAGTCTATGTTTGAATCTAAACTAAAATAATATGAGCATAATATTTCATACATATATGACTTGTGATTCCTTTTACATGCTGAAAGTTCTTACTACATTACTCGTGTTATACATTTTGTAGTTTTTGCCATGTCTAGTAATTGGAATAATTACTTACACTAAATCTAGTCATGGTCGAACTTTCTTGCTATTTTGAACTTGTTGCATGTTCACAAGTGTTGTTAATCATAAATATTTAATCAAGTAATCAACTCACATGTTGAGTTTTTATGAACAAATTTAAATTGAGAAAATATCAAGAGAATATGCATGCATCACACTTCTTCTTTTGAGATGGCTTTTCATTGCACCTATATATGAACTTGGAAGAAGTTGTGTATGACTAAAACTATGTCCTTAAGCTTTTGATTGTCAAATGACATAGTCTTGACTTGGTTGGTTAGAATAAGGTAGATACGCATATAATCTCTTGCAAATATCATATGATCTAAATTTGTGCTTTGAAAAATAATAAAATGCAGCAACAAGTGTCATGCTTTCAGGTGTTGAAATATTTATGTTTGTGAGATCATGACTTACTTAAATTTAAAATTACATTTGATCTCTAGCATGGCTTACACTACTTTATGTATCTCATTGTTGTGATAGTGTAAGTTACTTGATAGTATGACTTGGATGAGCTTTGTTTTATATGTATATGTTATAATATGCTCATAACAATTAAAATTTCTCTATTGAACCTTGTTGAATACAAGGGAGAGATAATATGGTGAATTATGCAAGGGGGAGAAATATGTAAAGGGGAGAAATTTATGTCTATCTCATTTGATTTTAAAAAAAGGGGGGAAATTGTTCTCAAAACTTTTCATGCCAATATTCGGATTTTAAATGGTGTTTCCAATGCATTCATCAAGAGAGAGATTGTGAGACCTATGTGTGCTGAATACATTGGCTTCGATAATAAAAGTTTTGAATGCTGCCATAACATATTTTTAGCAAGGTCTAACTCTAGTTCTGAGCTTCTGCAAGGTCCGACAATAGGTCCGACTTTCTTTGTCTAGGTCCGACATGTTTTTGGGTCGCTCTGGTGAGCTTTGTCTTTAGCTCTGGCATGTCTTTGATAGCTCTGGCATGTCTTTGTTAAGCCCCAATATGTTTTGCTAGGTCCAACTTATGTTGGTTAGCTCCAACATGTTTCTCTGGCTCCGGCTTTTGGGTTGACTAGTTCCGACTAGTTTCGGTCAGCTCCGACGCTAGGTCCGACTAGCTTTGGTTAGCTCCAGTGCTAGGTCCTTCTAGCTTTGGTAAGCTCCGGCGCTAGGTTTTACTATCTTTGGTAAGCTCCGGCGCTAGGTTGTACTAGCTTTGGTAAGCTCCGGCTCAATCTCCGGTTAGCTTTGGCATGGTTCGAAGCTTGATCATAATGTTCCAAATTTTCAGGTGAAATGTTTTGAACATGCTTTATACTATTGGAAAGTTTTCTTAGTATTCTTTTACTAAGTTTTTGGTGTGTTTTGGTTGATATGGCTGATATCATTTTTCTATGCTTTGCAACATGCTTATGTGAGGTGCTCACGTAAGGTGTTGTGTTTGGAACTGACTTGAGTCAAGTCGCGGACTTGGGCTTGTACGAATTGGTTGTTTGTTCATGTGCAGGTGTTGCTTGAGTTCATGTCGTGGCTGGTGACAGGATCCTGTGGACTAGTCTCAGGGACGAGATGAGGTTCCAACAACCAAATTCAGGAGGATTTGTGGTTGAGTGGGTCAGGAGGTCGCGCAGGATGATTGAATCAAGGGCAGTGCATATGAAGGTTACTGGACGTCGAAGGAAGGTCTTTGCACGTATGCATGCCGTACATGACGTGGAAACATGGTTCCGAAGATGGTTTATGTATGGAAAGATCTGGTTGTAAGGATCGGATCATATTGGTTGATGACTTTGGCTGCGGCAGAGTCAGTTATGGCTCGGTATGGAAAGTATCGAGTTGGTTATCATAGGATTTAGTGTGGGTCACGAATTTGAGATGTTTTAGGAATGTGTAATATGTTCCTAAGGCATTTGGAAGTATTAAGATTGCTTCTATGTGCGTATAAAAGAGTCCTAAGCAGTTATGGAAAGATTCGATTCGTGAACGGAGTAGGATTATAGTCCTGATTTGAGTTGAGTTGGCTTTCGAGCTTGTTATATAAGAAAGGGAGGCCAGAGCTCGTGATGCACGACTTTGGGGCTATTCCTATTGTGTTATATTGAATAAAATTCGTAGTTTGAAGGAACTTTTGTGCCTTGTTCGTCCGACTTGTTCCAGACAAGTTTTACTCGTCGAGATTCTGGACAGCACTACCTTTCGTCGATGGTTTTACCATAACTCGAGTTTTGCAGATCCAATTGATGTGATTATTTTTTGGGTTGTCTTCACAACTTGATTATCTATCATCTGTCAAAATTTCAGGGTTATTGGATTTGTGGTTTCTGATCTACACGAGTTTCTTTGCAGCGTTCCAGAACTGTTTTTCTCGCGTAGGACAGATTGACCTTTGTTCGATCTTTCAATGGTAACTTGAGTTTCTCTCGACGGATTTGAGTGATTCTTGTTGTGTTGTCTTCGTGACTTGATTCTCTCTGATATCTATCACTTTGGTCATGGTAAAACACGTTTATATTAGTCTCACACATGATTTGTTTAACAGATCGTTTTTCTGCCAAAGGGGTTGGGATTTAATTGTTTTCGCTGCGTAAGATTTTTAAATCTACCATTCACCCCCCCTCTGGTAGCTTTTCACGTGCTCTTCGATCCTACATCCTTTTATCATCGAAGCGGGCGCGTCTCCCATACATACCGGTTGGGCGCGTCTCCTTTTATCATGCAAGCAAGATCGTCTCCCATTCCATCTAGAGAGAGATGATCATTACAAAGGCTCGTCTCATTTTCCTATTGCCCGTATAGAGCTCCTAGCTATGGCAGAACAAGTGGCTGCAAAATCTTCCCTATTCTTGTCGTGTTCTATCCATCTTTGGAGGTTCCCTTCTAAAAATCTTGCGGTGATTATCAGTGGACCTTAAAACAAAGGGTTAGTTCTCTTCTCCTCTCCTATTCCTTACTATTTTTTACCCCTTTAGACCTTGACTATCAGTGGCTTCAAATTTCTTTGATTTAGCTCTTCTTTTTTGTATGTAGATGTCGTCGAATCGAAGTTGGATGTATGGGCCACACCTTTGCAGTGAGTATATCAAAGGGGTATATTCATTTATCAATTTCGCGAAGAAATACAAGTTGGACAACATTAGAGGGTATATTTGTTGTCCTTGCAAAAATTGCAATAATGAGAACAGATGTCACACAGATGAAGTGTCGAGATCACATTTCATCGCACATGGATTCATGGTGGATTATCGATGTTGGAACAAACATGGGGAGGAGGGGCTTAATGAAGCAGAGATGAGAGATGTATATCTAGAGAGGGAGGTTCCTACTAGTGTCAAAGAAGATCACAACGACGATGTGAACGAGCAAGATATATCAGGGTTCATCGGTGACGACATTGAGTTTCAGGTGTATAACATAGAGGAGATAGTACGCAATGTCGAGAGACATGGTGACGATGATCAGTACAGTAATGGTGAACTTGAAAATTACAAGAAGATGATCAAAGACTCAAAGAATCCATTGTATCATGGTTGTGCGGCTAACTACACCAGACTGTTTGCCATGATAAAAAAATTCCCATTGAAGGCAAGCAACAGAATGGAGTGACTGTAGCTTTAAGGAATTGTTGACGCACCTTAAGGACATGTTACCCCAAGGCAACGTATTCCCTACGGCGGTTTATAAGGCAAAATGAATAATCTGTCCACTGGGTTTGTACGTGGAGAAAATACACACGTGCAAGAATGATTGCATTCTATATCATGGACCTGAGTACAAAAACCTCAAGAAATGCCCTATTTGTGGATTCGACCAATTCAATCGTAGAAAGAAGACAACAATGATGACAAGAAATGCATTAGAAAAAAAAAGAGGGCCTAAAAAGGTGTTTTGGCACTTTCCTATCATTCCTTGTTTGAAGTGTTGGTTTGCAAACAAGATGGAGTCAGAATTTTTGCGATGGCACAAAGAGAAGCATCAGCAGGATGCTGGAATGATAAGACACCATGCTGATGCCACACAGTGGCAAAACATTGATTCATGAAATCCCGAATTTGCCATTGATCCGAGAAATATTAGGATCGCAATGAGCACTAATGGCATGAATTCTTTTATGAACAGTAGCACACATAGCACATGGACAATTGTGCTAACAATTTTAAACCTTCCTCCATGGTTGTGCAAAAAACGAAAATATATTATGATGTCAGGACTAATATCGAAACCACAATAACCTGGGAATGACATCGACACTTATTTCAAGCCTCTGGTTGAAGATCTGAAGCAGTTATGGTACAACGACGGAGTGCAAGACTGGGATGACCACAAGCATGAGTACTTTGGTCTCAAAGCCATTTTATTTGTGACTATTAGTGATTCTCCAGTGGCACATAACTTGTCCAAACAGAGTAAGAAAGTAGGTTGTGGATGTCCACATTGTTTGAGAGAAACATACCCACGATATTTCAGCGATTCACAAAAAATAGTGTATATGGGACATTGACCCTACGTTCCAATGAAGCACCCATTTTGGAGTATGAATGATAATTTCAATGGTAACACTAAGAAGAGGCGTCCTCCACACCATTTCACGGGCCATGAAGTCTATGAAATGGTCAAGGATATCCATGTTGTCCTTGGTAAGCGAAAAAGCACTGGCAAAAATACTGGTGAAGATGACATGTGGAAGAAGCAATCAATCATTTGGGAGATACCGTATTGGAAAGACTTAGACATCCGTCATTCGATTGATGTGATGCACATTGAGAAGAATGTGTGCGAGAGCCTACTCGGGACATTGCTTAACACGGATGGGAAAACTAGGGACCATGGACATGCACGAGCAGATCAAAAGAAAATGGGAATTAGGCCTGAGTTGTGGCTCGATGACTCCGTAAAAGGAACGGAACTACCCACATCATGCATCACCCTTTCAAAACATGAAAAGAAAGAGTTTTGTGGGTTCTTGAAAAATGTGAAAGTACCATCCGGCTACTCAACGAACGTCTCAAGGCTTATTTCATTTCCAGATCTAAAAGTAGCTCCCGGTGTGAAGTCTCATGATTACCATGTATTGCTTACGCAGATAATAGCTGTTGGAATTCTCCTACTGATCAATGTTCGGGAGGCTATAATGAACTTTTGCTTTTTCTTCAATTCAATTGGTCAAAATGTACTATGTGAAGAAGATCTTGATTCATTGGAAAAAAGGCACTATGAAACTTTATGCTTCCTTGAGATGTATTTTCCACCTTCCTTTTTCCACATCAGCTTCCATTTCACAACTCATCTTATTAAGTTGATAAAGCTACATGGCCTTGTGTTCCTTCACCAGATGTATGCATACGAGAGATTCAACGGCATACTGAATTCCTTTGTTAGAAATCGAGCTTACCCTGAGGGCAACATATTACAAGGATACTGTACAGAAGAAGTTGTGGAGTGGGCTCTAAACTACATTGACCCAATTAACCCAATTGGTGTTCCCAAGTCTGGTCATAAGGGGAGGCTCGCAGGAAAAGGGACCATTTGGAAGAAAGCTATAACTCCAGATCCACATTTATTTTTCTGCACTCATCACGTGTTGCAACATATGTCCACTGTGTCGGAGTACTTCGATGAGCACAAGGACGTGCTACTTAGATGCAATCGTGGCCGCAATGAATCATGGTTAGCAAATTAACACAGGAGAAAATTCATTGGCTGGCTCTGGGATCAGATTTCTCACTGATCAAATACTCAAATAAGTGAATAATTAAAAAAGTTCGCTCCTAGTACTATATTCACAGTTATTACGTATCAAGGGCATGACATAAATGGATACACATTCTAAACTGTAGAACAAGATAAGAAAAGCACATATCATAATAGTGGTGTCTGTGTTGATGCTGTTGATGCTACACGCCAAGAAAAAAAATGTACTATGATCAAATATAAGAGATCTGGGAGCTTGACTTACAAGGATTCAAGATTCCTTTTTTCCATTGCAACTGGGTTCATGGAATCAAAGGTGTTGTACAATACAAGTATGGGCTCACTAACGTTGATCTTAACTGTGAAGGATACAAGTCGGAGCTTTTCGTGTTAGGAGAACACGTTGCTCTAGTGTTCTATGTTCCAGACACAATAAATAAAAGACTTAAGGTGGTTATACTTAGAAAACGACGAATCGTCGAAGTCAAGAATACCGTCGACGAGGAAGAGTTTGATCAATTTAATGAGATTCCTCCTTTCGTCACCTCGATGGTTAAGGCAAGAATACCACCGGCCAACGAAGAACCTTACTTACAGATCGACCACCGTGAAAAAGTCAAGAATTTCAAAAACCAATACCACAACCTAAAGTAGCAAATTAATTATGTGTAATATGCTCAAATATTGTCAATTGAGTGAAAATTTTACTTTAATTTGGATCTTTGTGTGATATATGCTCAAAACTGTGAAAATATTGCCATTTGAGTGACAATTTGACTTTCATTGGTCATATGTGCTCTGTTTCTCAAGGAGCAGTATTGATGCCTTGTGTTCTGTTTCTCATGGAGCTGAATCTGGCACTTTCTCTGACCTAGCAAATGGGAGACGATCTCTATGTAAGCTCGTCACATATGCCGCTTTGAATGCCCCAAAACGGAAGCAAAAGGGAGACAAACTCTAAATAATTCATTTTGTATGCGGCAGTGAAGATCTTTTGTCCCACCACGGAAATTTGAGTGCGTTGCAGCGAGCATATAAGTTGTGGCTTTGTGAAAGATGCATAATATGTTGTTCGTGCCTTGGTGCACAACATGCGCCGAGGCAGGAACAACAGCTTTCACATATCAACAAGGTAATGAGAGATGAGCCATCCATGAATTTGTCTACGATTTGAACGCTCCTTATGCAACTGTGGAGATCTTTTGTCCCACCTCCAAAAGTTGAGCAGTTGCAACGAGCATATAAGGCGAGGCGTTGCACAGTTGGCATCAAGTTATGTCAGTACAGTCTTGATGTCAAGATAACAAAGTTTAATCTAGCAATCAAGAACGTACACTTCAAATTTGAGTCTTTGCATAGAGTAGTATTCATACCTTGTATTTTGTTTCTAATAGAGCTCTACTAAATCTGGCACTTGCTCTGCCCTGCAAATGGGAGACACTATCTAAGTAAGAACGTCTCGTATGCCACTGTGAATGTCCCACCAGGGAGACACACTCTAAATAAGCTCGCCTCATTTGCGGCAGTGATGATCTTTTGTCCCACCATGGAAATCTAAGCGTGTTGCAATGATCATATAAGGTGTGGCACTGAGAAACATGTGCAACTTGTTGTTCACACATCAGTGCGCACCTCGACGCTGCTACCCTACGCAAGGCCACAAGGTAATGCGAGACGCACCTTCCAATGGCCCGTCTCCGATCGATTATCTAGCACTTGTTTTGTTTCCCCTTTGATATTTCTATTGTAATTTGTTTATATTGTAAGTTGTTTGTATAACTGTGAGACCTATGTGTGCTGAATACATTGGCTTTGACAATAAAAGTTTTGAATCCTGCCATAACATCTTTTTAGCAAAGTCCAACTCTAGATCTAAGCTTTTGCAAGGTCCGACAATAGGTCCGACTTGCTTTGTCAAAGTCCAATACGTTTTTGGGTAGCTCCAGTGATCTTTGTCATTAGCTTCAGCATGTCCTTGATAGCCCCAGCATGTCTTTGATAAGCTCCGATATGTTTTGCTAGGTCCTACTTATGTTGGTTAGCTCTGACATGTTTTTCTAGCTCTGTCGCTAGGTTGTACTAGCTTTGGTAAGCTTCGGCACTAGTTTGTACTAGCTTTGGTAAGCTCCGACGCTAGGTTGTACTATCTTTGGTAAGCACCGCCTCAAGCTCCGGTTAGCTTTGGCATGGTTCGGAGCTTGATCGCAATGATCCTGCTTTTAGTATAAAATGTTTTGAACTTGCTTTACATTGTTGGAAAGATTGTTTAGTATTTATTTGCTAAGTTTTTGGTGCGTTTTGGTTGATATGGCTGATATCATTTTCTTGTGGTTTTACAACATGCTTATGTGAGGTGCTCACGTAAGGTGTTGTGTTCTCAACTAACTTGAGTCAAGTCGCGGACTTGGGCTCGTATGGGTTGGTTGTTTGTTCACGTGCAGGTGTTGCTTGAGTTCAATACATGGTTGGTGACGAGATCCATTGAACTAGTCTTAGGGAGAAGATGAGGTTCAACAACTAAGTTCAGGAGGAATTGTGGTTGAGTTGATCGGGAGGTTTCACAGCATGTTTGAATCAAGAACAATGCATATGAAGGTATCATGGACATCGTTGGAAGATGTTTGCACGTATGCAAGGAGTGCATGAACGTGGCTACATGGTTCTGAGATGTGATGAAGAGATGTGGACATAAAGAATTGGTCAAAAAGGTCCAACCGACTAGGTTATGGGCTCAAGCTGCGGTTGAGACGTGTTTGACTCAAATATGGAATGTTTTGAGTTGGTTATCATAGGATTCCGTGTGGGTCACAAATTTGAGTTGTTTAGGAATGTGGGATACGTTCCTAAGGTGTTTGGAAGTCTTAAGATTTCTTCTATCTATGTATAGAAGAGTCCTAAGCAGTTATGGAAAGTTTCGATTTGTGATTTGAGTAGGATTAGAGTCCTAGTTGAGATTGGGTTGGCCTAAGGGCTGGTTATATAAGCAAGGGAGGCCAGATCTCATGTGAGACGACTTTGGTGCTGTTCCTCTTGTGTTCTGTTGAATAAAATCGTAGTTGAAAGGAACTTTAGTGCCTTGTTCGTCCGACTTGTTCCAGACAAGTTTTTTTTCGTTGAGTTTTCTGCATGACACTACTTTTCTTTGGTGGTTTTATCATAACTTGAGTTTTATAGATCCAATTGACGTGGTTCTTTTTGGGTTCTCTTCACAACTTGACTATCTATCATCTATCAAAATTTCACGGTCATTGGATTCGTGGTTGTTGATGTACACGAGTTTCTTTGCAGCGTTCCAGAACTATTTTTCTCGGGTATGACAGATTGACCTTTGTTCGATCTTTCAATCGTAACTTGTGTTTCTGCCAACAGATTTCAGTGATTCTTGTTGTGTCGTCTTCCTGACTTGATTCTCTCTGATATCTATCACTTTTGTCAAGGTGAGCACGTCTAGATTAGTCTCGCACATGATTTCTCTAACAAATCATTTTTCTACCGAAGGGGTTGGAATTTAATTGTTTCCGTCGTGTAAGATTTTTAAATCTACCATTCACCCCCCTCTGGTAGCTTTTCACGTTCTCTTTGATCCTACATTTGGTATCAGAGCCACGGTGCTCTAATCGTTGTGATTTGCACGTATTTTGACTAATCACCATGGAGAAATACTTCGCAAAACCTTTTGTCTTTAGTGGTATTGATTTGCAGGTTTGGAAGGCACGTATGGAAGCCTTCATCCAGGCTCAAGGCTTCGCAATATGGGAGAAAGTATACAAGCCTTACGAAGTGCCGTCAAATGATCAAGTTACAGCTACAATTCTGAGAGATGTCGACAACAACAACAAGGCTCATAACTTGATCATACAAGGATTAACTCAAAGGGACTTCGACCGTGTTGCACACCTCCGATCTGCATACGATGTGTGGAAAGCACTTTGTGACTACCATGAAGGATCCAACAGGATCAAGGAGATAAGGCAAGACATGTTCTAGAAAGAATACATGTGCTCCGAGATGCAACCCGGTGAGTCCATTGATGATCTTTTCGCTCACTTTAATAAAATTCTCAGCAACTTGCGTAGTGTCAATGTTAATTTTTCAGATGTTGAAAATGCTAGGCAATTGTTAAGTGCATTAGATATGTCAATTTTGGGAGATGAAAGTCACATCTATTCATGAATCTACTATCATGAGTACACTTACTTTAGATGTGCTATATTCTAAGTTAAAAACTTATGAAATTGACATAATATCACGTAAGAACCCCAACAAGTCTATTGCTTTTGTTTCTCAACATGACATGCCTAGCTCTGGTCAATCTTCATATTGTGGTACACTTGCTTTGCTATCCTCTCTAACCCTTGAATGGATTGAGGAGTTTCCAGAGGAGGAGCTAGTACTTCTCTCTACTAGGTTCTCAAAAGCATTGCAAAACGTGAGAACTATAAGGAGAGGAAGTGTCGGACTTCAACGATGCTTTGAATGTGTTAAGACAGGACATTTTCGCATGGATTGCCCTAACCTTTCAGGTACTACATCCTGTGATGAAAAGCAAACAAGGACGAAGCACTCCTCCGCAAAATATACAAAGAAAAAGAAGGGTTTTACAGGACGTCAATTGGTGAGCAGTTTTATCTCCGCACTTCAAGAACTTGGCTCAAGCGATGTGGACATTGGAAGTGACGAAGATGAAGATGATTTGGCAAACTCGTGCTTCATGGAGGGCAAATCAAGATCAAGTATGGAGGATGCAGAACACAACAGCAACAATGAAGAGGTATGTCCTACTTGCGAAGAAATGTGTGATGCTATTTCTCGTGCCACTATTATAGTTAAGGAAATGGACAAAAAGTTTAGGGATAGTGCTGCTAAAATTGAATCACTAGAATCTGAAATCAACAGTTTAAAAACTTTGATTCCTAGTGATGATGCATGTCCCTCATGTGATTTAATATATAAACAATTGTCCTCATTAAGAAGTGCGCACACCTCCACACTTGAAACTTGTCTTAGAAATTGAAAAGAATAGAGAGCTTGCTGCATTTCATGATAAAAACATGAAAGATGATAGCTGTTCTACATTTGATTTGCATTGTTCTACTTGTGATGATCTTGATAAGAAACTACAAGATGCTACGAATGAAATTTCTATATTGAATAATGCTTTACGTTCTCATGAAGTTAAATTTTGTTCCAATTGCAAATTAAAAGGAAAAACTTCATGTGAAAATTGCCTTGATCTGTCCAATAAACTTGATAACATGCATAGGACATTTGATGGGTTTTGTAATGGGAATAAGAACCTAAACTTGCTGCTGAATTCTTCAAAGTTTGGCAATGATAAAACAAGTTTAGGTTTTGATTCTCATGCTCATGCTAAGGCACGTCCACCTAAGATTGTAAAGTCATTAGGAAGTGGTTTGATTCAAACAGTTCCTAAACAAAAAGAGCTGGTTTTCAAATCTGCAGAAGTGTTGTATCATTCATTTTTAAATAAAAATGTTGCTTGCTCATGTAGACATGAACACAAAGTTAAATTTCATTGTACCTACTGCGGTACAGATGGTCATGTCATAGATTTTTGTTATAGACTAGCTAAACAACAGAATAAGGAAAGAATGATTGCTAGATCTCATAACTTTCATGCAAAATTTGCTGCACTTGCTAAACCGAATTATAGGAACATGCAATCTGTTGTAATGAGTCGAAAACATGCAAAGTTTGCTCCCAAATATACTGTTTTTCGTGCTACACATGTAACATCTTGTAGGACAGTAGTTGGGTACAAAAATCCTCAAGCTTTGGCTCATAAACCTGCTATTTTATCTCAGCTATCGCATGTTATTCCTGCTGGACGTCGTGTGACTCAGTACTGGATACCTAAATGCCTTTTGACTAACTCAAGTATTGAGTCATCGATGTATTGTGCTTCTATGTAGGTTACACGCTTGAGGAAGAAGGACATTTGGATTGTGGATTCAGGTTGCTCATGCCACATGACCGGTAACAAAGAATGGTTCTCCTCCCTCTCTTTTGTGTCACGTGTAGAGAATGTTACATTTGCCGATAATTCTTCAACTCCTATAATTGCTACGAGTTCGGTTATAGTAAATAATCACTACACTTTGAAGGATGTGGCACTTGTTAAAAATTTGAAATACAACTTGATTTCTGTTTTACAACTGCTAGATGAAAATCTGGAAATTATTTTCACTAAAAATTGCTGCAAAGTAGTAAATTCAAATAGTGAGCTTATTTTTAACATGTCTCGGTTTGGAAGAGTTTTTAAAGCTGATTTTGATTCGTCTTCCTCTAAGCATAGGTGTCTAGTTGCTAATGATTGAAATGACTTATATTTTTGGCATCGTAGTCTTGGTCACGTAGGCTTTGATCATATAACGCATGTTAGTGCTCTTGATTGCATATGTGGGTTGCCTAAGCTTCAAGGGGACAAAGAAATTGTGTGCTCTTCTTGTAGACATGCTAATATGGTTGCAGGTTCACATATTCCTCTCACAATGATCATGACAACTGAACTGTGTCAACTTTTGCACCTCGACACCGTAGGACCCTCACGCGTTCAATCCTTCGGAGGCAAATGGTATGTTCTTGTGATTGTTGATAATTATTCTAGATACTCTTAGGTTTACTTTATGGCATCTAAGAATGAAGCTTTTAGTCACTTTAGAACTTTATTTCTTAGATTATCAATTGATCACCCAGGATCTTTAAAAGAAATTAGAAGTGATAACAGAACCAAATTTAAAATCAATCTTTTAATCACTTTTGTGCTGAAAATGGAATAAATCATCAATTTTCTTCACCATATGTACCTCAACAAAACGGTGTTGTAGAAATAAAGAACGGAACCTTAGTTGAGATGGCTAGGACTATGCTTGATGAATATCAAACACCTAGGAAATTTTGAGCTGATGCGATAGCAACTGCTTGTTATGTCTCAAAATGTGTTTTCCTGCGTGCTAAGCTAGGTAAAACACCATATGAGCTCCGGTTTGGACATAGGCCTAGTGTTACACACTTTCGGGTCTTTGGTTGCAAATGCTATGTTAAGAAACATGGTAATCTTGAGAAATTTGAACCTAGATCCGTTGATGGCATGTTTCTTGGTTATCCATCTCATACTAGAGGCTACCGTGTGCTTTTACTTGACACTAACAAAATTGTAGAGACTTGTGAGGTGTCTTTTGATGAACCTAGCCCAGGTACTAGCTCAAACATTGCAGGTCCAGATCCATATCCGCAGGTGGAGAGCATTTTCGTTGAAGATGAGGAAGAGGTGGAGCTGCTGCCCGAAAATTCAGCAGGTAATGCCATTGTTCCAGCTCTTGATTTTGATTCACAGCCAGCACCGACGACCACCATTGCTGGTCCAGATCCTCCTCAAGTCACAAGCTCATCGATTTGTGATGAACATGAAGAAGAAGAAGCTTGTGAAGTGTCCACTCCCCTCTGGGTTCTCAAAAGTCATCCTCCTCAACAAATTATTGGAAGCTTGCACGAATGAGTCACATGGTCCAGGTTTTGCGATCCAAACTCTCATGCTCATTTTCCTTTTGTTGCTTTTTTTGAACCCATAGATATATCACATGCACTCACAATGAATCTAGGATTACTGCCATGCAAGAAGAGTTAGAAAATTTTAAAAGAAATAATGTTTGGAAACTTGTACCTCCAACTCAAGGTCACACTTTAATTAAAACTAAATGGGTGTTCAAAAATAAACAAAGTGAGGATGGGGTTGTGGTTAGGAATAAGGCTAGGTTGGTTGCTCTAGGTTTCACTCAAGTTGAAGGTCTAGATTTTAATGAAACTTTTGCTCCTGTTGCTAGATTAGAAGCCATAAGAATTTTGTTAGCTTTTGTTGCATCTAAAGGTTTTAAGCTTTAACAAATGGATGTTAAAAGTGCTTTTCTTAATGGCTACATATATGTGGAGGTTCATGTCAAACAACCACCGGGTTTTGAATATTCAGATTTTCCTAATCATGTTTACAAACTGTCCAAAGTCTTGTACGGTCTCAAACAAGCCCCTAGAACATGGTATGATAGGTTAAAAACATTCTTACTTGAAAAGGGGTTTACCATGGGCAAGGTTGATAAAACTCTTTTTATGCTTAAGGATGGCAATGACTCATTATTCGTTCAAGTGTATGTGGATGATATTATCTTTGGTTGTGCTTCTCAAGATCTTGTGTCCAAGTTTTCAGCTATGATGAGTTCAGAATTTGAGATGAGTATGATGGGAGAACTCACGTACTTTTTAGGGCTGCAAATCAAGCAAACCAAGGAGGGTACCTTTGTGCATCAAACGAAGTATACAAAAGACCTCCTAAGGCTCTTCAACATGGACAAAAGCAAGCCTCTTCAGACACCAATGGGAACAGCAACAACACTTGAACTTGATGAACAAGGTGAACCCGTGGATCAAAGAGAATATAGAAGCATGATCGGATCACTTTTGTACCTCATGACATCAAGACCGTACATACAATTCAGCATATGTCTTTGTGCACGGTTTCAAGCCTCCCCCAGTGCTTCACATCGTCAAGCCCTCAAAAGGATTCTCAGGTACTTACATGGAACTCAAACATTTGGCATTTTTCTTCCTTCTTCCTCAACCGTTACTTTTAAAGCTTTTTGGATGCTGATTTTGGGGGTTGTAGGATTGATAGGAAAAGTACTTCCGATGCTTGTCATTTTCTTGGTAATTCACTTGTTGCTTGGTCCTCTAGAAAACAAAACTCTGTTGCACAATCCACAGTTGAATCTGAATATGTAAACACTGCTAGTGCTTGCTCAAAAATTCTTTGGATTGTTCAAACACTTAAGGACTATGAGGTTGATCTACATAGTGCTCAATTGTTCTGGGATAACACTAGTGCCATTTGCATTGCTAAAAACCCCGTCCAACATTCTAGAACTAAGCACATTGACATTAGGTATCACTTTCTCCGTGATAATGTTGAAAAAGGAAACATTGTGCTTCACCATGTAGATATCGAATAACAATTGGCTGACATTTCTACAAAACCTTTGGATTTCACTAGTTTTTGTTACATTCGTTGTGAAATAAGGTTTATGCATCCTCATGGCTTAAATTGAGGGGGAGTTTTGAAACTTGGAAAGTCTATGTTTGAATCTGAACTTATAATAATATGAGCATAGTATTTTCATACATATATGACTTTGTGATTCCTTTTACATGCTAAAAGTTCTTACTAGATTACATGGTTATACATTTTGTAGTTTTTGCCATGTCTAGTAATTGGAATAATTACTTACACTAAATCTGGTCATGGTTGAACTTTCTTGCTGTTTTGAACTTGTTGCATGCTCACAAGTGCTTTTAATCATAAAGAATTAATCAAGTAATCAACTCACATGTTGAGTTTTTATGAACAAATATAAATTGAGAAAAGATCAAGAGAATATGCATGCATCGCACTTCTTCTTTTGAGATGGCTTATCATTGCACTTAGATATGAACTTGGAAGATGTTGTGTATGACTAAAACCATGTCCTTAAGCTTCTGATTGTCAAATCACATAGGCTTGGCTTGGTTGGTTAGAATAAGGCAGATGTGCATATAATCTCTTGCAAATATCATATGATCAAAATTGTGCTTTGAAAAAAAATGCAGCAACAAGTGTCATGCTTTCAGGTCATTAAATAGTTAAGTTTGTGAGATCATGACTTGCTTAAATTGAAATTACTTTTGATCTCTAGCATGGCTTACACTACTTTATGTATCTCAATGATGTGATAGTGTAAGTTACTTGATAGTATGACTTGGATGAGCTTTGTTTTATATGTATATATTATAATATGCTCATAATAATTAAAATTTATCTTTTCAACCTTGCTGAATACATTGTCAAGGGGGGAGAGATAATATGGTAAATTTTTAAAGGTAAGTATGCAAGGGGGGAAATTTATTACACATTGCACATATTCACATTTGTTTTTGGCACGATTCTTCTCAGGGCAAGAATTTCTTTTTCTCACTTTATTTTTGTTTTACAAAGGGGGAGAAATTGTATTCAAAACTTTCAATGTGAATAAGCCAATGTTTGGAACTTAAATTGTGTTTCCAATGCATTCATCAAGGGGGAGATTGTGAGACCTATGTGTGCTGAATACATTGGCTTCGACAATGAAAGTTTTGAATGCTGCCATAACATCTTTTTAGCAAGGTCTGACTCTAGCTCCGAGCTTCTGCAAGGTCCAACAATAGGTCCAACTTGCTTTGTCAAAGTCCAACATGTTTTTGTGTAGCTCCGGTGAGCTTTGCCTTTAGCTCCGGCATATCTTTGATAGCTCCGACATGTATTTGATAAGCTCTGATATGTTGTGCTAGGTTCAACTTTTTTTTGTTAGCTCCGACATGTTTTTCTAGCTGTGGCACTAGGTTGTACTAGCTTTGGTAAGCTCCAGTGCTAGTTTGTACTAGCTTTGGTAAGCTCCAGCGCTAGGTTGTACTAGCTTTGATAAGCTTCGGCTCAAGCTCCGGTTAGCTTTGGCAAGGTCAGGAGCTTAATCGCAATGATCCCGCTTTTACTATAAAATGTTTCGAACTTGCTTTACATTGTTGGAAAGATTGCTTAGTATTCATTTGCTAAGTTTTTTGTGCGTTTTGGTTGATATGGCTGATATCGTTTTACTGTGGTCTTGCAACATGCTTAGGTGAGGTGCTCACGTAAGGTGTTGTGTTCGGAACTAACTTGAGTCAAGTCGCGGACTTGGGCTCGTACGGATTGGTTGTTTGTTCATGTGCAGGTGTTGCTGGAGTTAAAGACATGGCTGGTGACGGGATCCATTAAGCTAGTCTTAGGGAGAAAATGAGGTTCAACAACCATGTTTAGGAGGAATTGTGGTTGAGGTTATCGGGAGGTTGCGCAACATGTTTGAATCAAGAACAATGCATATGAAGGTATCATGGATGTCGTTGGAAGATGTTTGCACGTATGCAAGGAGTGCATGGACGTGGCTACATGGTTCCGAGACATGATGAATAGATGTGGATGTAAAGTATTGGTCGGAAAGGTCCAACCGACTAGGTTATGGACTCAAGCTGCGGCTGAGTCGTGTTTGACTCAAATATGGAAAGTTTTGAGTTGGTTATGATAGGATTTCGTGTGGCTCACGAATTTGAGTAGTTTTCGGAATGTGGGATACGTTCCTATGGTGTTTGGAAGTCCTAAGATTGCTTCTATTTGCGTATAGAAGAGTCCTAAGCAGTTATGGAAAGTTTCGATTCGTGATTTGAGTAGGATTAGAGCCCTAGTTGAGATTGGGTTGACCTAAGGGCTCGTTACATAAGCAAGGGAGGCCAGAGCTCGCGTGAGACGACTTTAGGACTGTTCCTCTTATGTTCTATTGAATAAAATTCGTATTGAAAGGAACTTTTGTGCCTTGTTCGTCCGACTTGTTCCAGACAAGTTTTTCTCGTCGAGTTTTCTGCACAGCACTACCTTTCTTCGATAGTTTTATCATAACTCGAGTTTTACAGATCCAATTGACGTGATTCTTTTTGAGTTGTCTTCACAACTTGATTATCTATCATCTGTAAAAAGTTCACAGTCATTGGATTTGTGTTTTCTGATATACACGAGTTTCTTTGCAGCATTCCAGAACTGTTTTTCTCGGGTAGGACAGATTGACCTTTGTTCGATCTTTCAATCATAACTTGAGTTTATATCGACAGATTTGAGTGATTCTTGTTGTGTCGTCTTCATGATTTGATTCTCTCTGATATCTATCCTTTTGTCACGGTGAAACACGTCTAGATTAGTCTCACACACGATTTCTTTAACATATCATTTTTCTGCCGAAGGGGTTGGGATTTAATTGTTTCCGCTGCATAAGATTTTTAAATTTACCGTTCATCCCCCTCTGGTAGCTTTTCACGTGCTCTTTCATCCTACAATAAATTTTTTGTAACGAACTTGAATGCATTATTTACGAACTTGATTGCTTGATTGCTTTGTATAACTTGTTTGTCTAATGATCTGTGTCTTGAGAGCATTCGATAGTGGATAACAAACATACATCATCAATTAAACACTCATTAACATTTCATTAAAATAAGCATCATTACAAACAACAAAAGAATAGAAATAGAAATCGCCTAGTCCTACGGTGGGAACTCCGCCCCACAACCAAACCCATGCGGCCTTCCACCCCAAGCACCTCACTCACTATCTCTCACATCGCGTGAAGACAACCGGCACCTGCGCTTAACTCATAGAGTTAGTGGCCGATGTTGGTGTCATGCTCTCCCATTCCAATACATTCTGGAAGGCGACCAAGACCCAGAAGCCGCATGGCATGAGATGTGCTGTTAAATACATCCCTCGCCATCAGCTCGAGGCACAGTTTAAAGTCATGCTCCTCTGACATGATGGCAACGAAAGTCTCCAGGTGAGCGATTTTACCAAGCAAGTATTATCGCTCTTCCGCCAAGGAAGGTGACGGAGGTAAGGTTGGAGCCAAAGAGGGAGGCGCGGAGAGTGGAGTGGATGTTCGGGAGCGCTTCGGTGGTGCCCTCGAGAAAGACTAGGAAGAGCAAGTCTGGAGGAAGAGGAAGGCTACAGTGCGGTGAGGAAGATGAAGACTAGAGGTAGATGAAGAATGTGATATGCGGAGAAGGGGAAGGCATCCCCTATATATACAGAGGATCCCCTGACTTGTGACTTGGTCACTACCATGTGAGGACCACGTGACACGATCCCACATGTCATACTCAAAGTCACTATATAATGATGCTGAGATGACAATGAGGTCGGAGTGCTTCAAGTTCTTCGCGAGATGGCAGCTCTGCGCGCGAATGGCATTATGGCAATGGACGCACGATTAATTTTGCGGCTTGATTTGGGACCCAATCCATGTGTGGAACCATTGTGGTTTCTGATGGAGAAAAGGGAGCCGCGCCCGAACCAAGCGCGTCTCTGATGTTGGCCCATATACCTGTGGGACCCAATTGTTCGTCTCGTTGGAGAAAGAGCGAGACGCGTGCAGGTGAGGCTCGTCTCTGATCTGAGAAACATGCGAGATACTCTCTTCTGAAGTGCATCTTCGATTGTTGCCCCAAGGTACTATTTAACTCTCTCGCTCGCTCTCTTCCCAAGACTTAGAAAAAATTTTCGACACTTTAGCTCTCACGTGTTGATCACTTTTCACCCTAGAAACCGCCGCGTTGGCGCCGCCACCACCTCGCTCTTGGAGCACGTCGTCGCGTAGTCCCCTTCTCCGGAGCTCGTTACCGCCTAGACACTGCTCTTTTTGTCAATGTCGCGCTACCGCTGTGAACCTCGACCCCGTCTCGACCATGCCCTAGAATCCCAGTAAGCTTTATGTATTGGGTGCAGTTAGTAAGGTTTGTCGCGCTTTGGTTGGGTCAAAATGGTCCGCGCTTGATACTCTTTGGTGGTTCAATATTATATTGACATGTTAACTAGTCAATGTTTAGTATATTTCCGGAGCACTACGCTTAGAGTACTGTACCTATTATTTTAAGTCTCGAGGTGTCTTTTTCGGAGTACTGCACTAGAAGGTCTCGAGGTGTCTTTTTCCGGAGTTATTGTCTTTACCTGTAACTTGTGTGATAAACTTTTTTTGGAGCTATTTTCTTTACCTATGGAATGTGCCTTTTAATATGGGGGTAGAACATTGCCTTGTTTTTCAAATTACTTGTGGCAGTCTATTATTTAATTATTGTTTGATTGTGTCATATTGCTTTGGATTGTCCTTACACTTGGACTAAAATTTGATAATGTATATATGATTTTAGTGAATTTTATTGAATTTGAAGATGTATAAGTTGGAACATCAGCAGCATATCGAAGAGGAGGCTCAACAGCAGACTCCTTAATAGCTGCAGGCTCAGCAGTAGACTCATGAAGGGGATGCATCGGTTGGATCACATTCAGAACCTGCCTCTGGTAAAAGAAAGAAAAGGTTGCAGGCGACGTGGCCGGCAGACGTTGTAAGTGTTTATGAGGTCAATGACGAAGGCTTACCCCTAGAAAAGAAAGTGAGTACGAAACTGTCCAGGGTTTGTGGTCCAGCTGCCCAGGAAAGGGTGCCGCTAAACCTGCTGGGATTTGATGAGTTGCTTGAATACAAAAAAGATAAACTCTTCGAAAACTCTATCCAACAATACGTTCAATATCCAGAATAGAAGAAGCGGAAGGGGATGAAGCTAGCTATGAAGATGATCTCTCATGCTTCGAGGACCTACAAATACAAGCTTGTGACTATTTGGAGGAACCAGGAAGCCACCTTCTATAAGTAAAAACATTTGTCAGAAGATGACTGGGCAAGATTAGTTGAAAAGTGCAAATCACAAGACTTTACCAAGAACAGTGGATATCTGAAGTGGCACCAATCGTAGAAGTGCCCTGCACCCTACACCTGATCAGCTACCGACAAAGCCGATGAAGAATGTATGTGCCAAGAACAAGAGTCAGCCGCAACGACACTTGTCGATGGAAGCTTGCAAGAAATCAGTGAAAGAGTCAGAAGCTAACCCGAGGGCGCCGAAAGCTATGATGCATGCTATCCTGAAGTTTCTAATGGGAAAGCCGATGTTAACTGCGTGCGCACTCAAACAAGTTTGTAAACCTTGTGTTGAACTTCATAAATACTACATGGAAAATTACAAAAAAATTCAAACCATAATAGGGGGATTCAAGAATAACCACTTTCTCACGGGTGATGGCTGTTTTCTCATCGAATGGTCCGATCTCTACGACCTTTTCAACCTCGACGCATTGGATGTCTCTCTGTCGACTGTTGGAGTCGGCAGATCTCCTGACACTACTAAAGTGTTGAAGGAGTTTGTAGTTCGGTGTGGGCGCGCGGAGACTCAAGAAGGTGAATCACGATTGGACACGAGAGACTCAGTGGTTTACGTGGTTCGGTCCGCCTGAGCGTAATACCCTACTCCACGGGTGTGTGTGTGTTGTATTAGCTTGTGTGCCTGAGAACGTTCGAGAGCCTCCTTTTCGTGTATCGTCGGTCTGTCCTTTTATAGTACAAGGACAAACCGTTACAAGTTAGCCTGGCCCGACATGTGGCCCCGGCGGTTACTAGTATTGATACACGATTAATTGTTGTTAATAACTCTGTAACGGGCCCCGACAGTGCCGTTACAGGTGTTAAGATTATCTGATTAATTGTCATTAACATGGAATTAATGACAATTAATTGAGTCTTGAAGTCCGCAGCTATCCTTTGAAGATCCGGAGTTGTTACAATGTCTTCCGGTGGTTTGAGGCGGCCAGTTCCGACGTTTGGACACGTGGCAGCTCCGGAGCTTGCTTGTGGGAAGCGGGAAGCTCCGGGGTGGCCTGGCACGTGTCAGGTTCGGAGTTTCTCTCGGTCAGGGGTTAAGTCCGGAGGTGCCGTTTCGGTACCTAGCTCGGAGCTTCATCCTTGTGGGTAGTAGCTCTGGTCTGGCAGTACACGTGGCAACCTGGGGGTTAACCATGTTGGAGAAGCAGGTCCGGTTATGTCTGACAAGTGGGCCTCCGAGGGTCTTCAATTTGAGTAGACGTCCTTCCCTTGAGATCTTTGTAACCTCAGGGGGTGTATGGTTTTTAGGGTACCGACAGTGGCCCCCTGGACCTACCTCCGGGGAAAGCCACCGGGGTGAAGTCATTCCGTCGGAGGTGGGTCCATACTTGCGACTCTGGAACTGGGTCTTCAAGGGTCTTTGGAGGTGCTGTTGGCGGGGCTTTACGATTAAATCCCGACGCGTGGCGCACCTCAGACGGCAGATAAGATCTTTGACGTGCGGATCTCTCGCAATTGAAGGTCGCCGGTTCCCGATACGAAAACCGCATCGGTTCCGCGCGCCTTGTCATTTCGCCGCCTTTGGGTTTCCCGCCTCGTGATGACAACTGTTCGCCTAGGTAAGAACCTCGACTTGATCGTCAGGGTGGTCCCGGGTCCTCTTGTCATCGGCAGGGTTGAATTCTTGAGTAGTATCCTTGACTCTCCTGCAGTTTCCATCCAAGCGTTGCGAAGGCTTACTTAAGAAGGAAAGTGCACCGTCGGGAGTTCTTTACGCTTCCCATCTGTTCTTGCGCTCAAACTCCCGACTTGTACTTTGCTCCTCTTCTCTTGCCTGGCTGTGCTGCAATGGAGTTGGGTCTGCGTGAGAGTCGCTTGAAGGCGGACAGCGATCTGAAGAAGGTCCGGGCCCTCATGGGGTGGTCTTCGGACTTCTTCAACCGCTCGGTCCGCGCCGGCGGAGAGCTCCCCTTTGAAAAGGAGCACTCTGGCGAGATGGTGTACTTTTCCTCGTACGCCATGGTGGGGCTGATCCCACCGTTTTCTTCTTTCTTCTTGATGCTGCTGGACTTCTATGGTCTGCTTCTGCGAGATGTGGGTGGGCATCCCTCCCTGCATCGAGCTCCACTTCTCCTTGTGTCCATCTTTGTCCACTTCTGCGAGATGTGGGTGGGCATCCCTCCCTGCATCGAGCTCTTCCGAACCTTCTTCACCGTCCAAACCACCGGCCGAAGCGATGAATATCTTGGATTCTACTACTTCGTGAAGCGCAAGAAGTGCCCATTCAAGTACCTCCGGTCATTCCCTTCTGGGAAGTGGGATGACTGGAAGAAAGATTGGGTAGTCGTCCGGGTGGAGGAGCATGAGCGGTTGGAGTTGCCAGACGGTCTGCCCGGCATTGACACGTCGGTATGGAGTGAAGTTCCGGTGCTGGCGGAAGCTTTCGATCCTGTCCTGACCAGGATCCGCCAATGTGTGGAGGGAGGATTGACTCCCCAGGCGGTGTTCTGCAACTTCCTGTCCAACAGGTGCGCGCCGCTGAAGAGGAGGGAGAAGCTCGCCTGGGCCCTCAACAGCGTGATGGACGAGGACCGGGTTGAGACCGGGTTGAAGTCCAGCATGGTGGGGAAGACCTTGGAGTTTCACCTCAAGAAATTCCAGCACGGCATCGACGTTGACGGAGATTACTTGACTCCGCCGCTGGCTTTCCTCCCTCTGAACGTGGAAGTTGAGTTCAGCAGGGAGCTCCGGCGGATGATGCCCGCGCTTGACGACCTTGGTGTCGTCGAGAGAAGATCAACCACCCGGTTGGCGATCCCCGGGTTGTCCGGAGACGGCTCCGCCCCTGTCCCACAGCCAAGAGCTGAGGTCATCGGCAAGGGCAAGGAGCTGGCGGAGGAGCCGGAGAGCCGGAAGAGAAAGCTGCGACATGCTGACGGAAGGTCCGTCGGGCCTGCCACTTCCACCCCAGTTCCCCCTCCTCAGGAAGGAAGATCCTCCGCCGCCGTGGCGAATGTTCCCGTGGTGGGGTCCTCCCGGAACGTTACTGTTCCGGCGGTGGGGTCCTCCCGGAGTGCGACTGTCCCCGTGGTGGATCCCTCCCGTGGTGCTAGCTCCGGGCGTGCGACTCCGGCATCTGGAGCGGTGAGGGCCTCCAGGTCCAAGAGTTCCTCCCGATCAGGGAGAGCTCTGACCCGGGAAACGCCCGCGGCTGTGGCAAGTCCTGGGAGTCCTCCCAGAGCTCCTACGCCGACCGTGGCCAGCCCGGATCGTCCGGGAAAGAGGTTCCGCGCAAGCTGGTGCGTGAGCCTCCCAAGGTAATTTTTCTTTTTTACCTTGATTAACTTTTTAATTGTAGCATCTGTTTGCTCAATTTCTTCGTTCTTCATCTGCAGCATTCCCAAGAAGGGGAGTGAAGCTCCACCCCCAGCCATAGTGTCTGAGGCTGCGAGGGCTTCTGCTCCAGCCCCGGTGCCGCCCCAAGCGGAGGCTGCAACAGCTCCGGCGCCGGCTGTCGTGGTCATGGACCTCGACTCGTCTCCGGAAGTTCCCGTGGTAGCGCCGGACCACGGGAATGAATATGCGCCAGCGGCACCCGTCCCGGAAGTGGAAGCTCCGGGTCTTGGTGCTGCAGTAGTAGAAGCTCCGGCTGTTGAGTCGGAGGAAGTAGCAGTCCCGGCTTCAGAGCCGGACAGTGCTGAAGCCCCGGCGATTGAGCCGGAGGTGGCTGAAGCCCCGGCATGCGGGCCGGAAGTTGAAGTAATTCCGACAGTTGAGCCGGCTACTTCTGAAGCTCCGGCCGCAGAGCCGGTGATTGTTGGAGCGTCGGCCGTAGAGCCGGCGGCTGAAGAGGCGAGGGAGCTTGAGCCTCCCTCAGAAGAAGTGTCCCGGCCGGAGCCAGTGGAGGCAACGACGTCGATGGTACCTGTGGCAGAGCCAGAGTGCCTGAACGAAGTCGCCGGCCCCCAGCCTGAGGGGACAAATGAAGACTTGGTGGCGGGACCTCCTTCGATGGCGACTGAGGCCATCCCGGAGGAGGGCCCTAGCGCTTTGGAAGCTCGGGGTTCCACTCTCGTAGAGTGGGACCCAATTTTTGTAAGTGAAGACCCGCTGGAACCAGCGGAAGAGATCCCAGCAGGTCCGGAGCCCATCCCGCTGTCGATGTCCATCGACAACGCCTGCTCCAGTCTGCGTCAGTTCCAACTGGCCTTCTTCCACGACAGCAAGGCTCTTGAAGAGGAGCGCCAAACCCTTAGGCGGTGGCGTAATCGGCTCCACTTCGAGACTAAGCTGGCGCAGTCGAGGCTTGCGGATGACAAGGAATGGATCAGGCGGGAGAAGATCCGCCTGGAGCTCTGGGGTGAACTGCTGGACGAGGGGGAGAGCATGACTCACGCCCTCGACGCTCAATCCCGGGAGTTCCATGACCAAGCCAAGGCTGCTAACGACGCGGCCAATGCTCGGTTTGATCAGCTCGAGGCCATCAGCACCGCACTCATCAAGCGCCGAGAGGCACTTGAAGGGAGGGAAAGACGGCTCGAGGATGAGGAGCAAAAACTCCTAGAGCTACGGGATGACGTCTTGCGACGGGAAGAAGAGCTCGCTGAGAAAACGGCTCTGGCGGAAAAGGGCCTCGAGGAGCGCACTAAGAAATTGGAAGAGCGCTGCCTCGAGGAAGAGGAGAAGACCTGGGTGCGGGGGCAGGAACTCTACGAATACGAGTGTGCCCTTGTCGCCCGGGAGAAGAAAGTGGAGGCTAGGGAGAAGGACCTGGTCGACCGCCGGAACAAGATCCACCTCCGGGAGGAGGAGCTCGGAAGACTTGAGAAGCGGGCTGCTGCGAAGATCCAGCAAAACGCCAAAGAAGTTGAGTGCCTCGCCCGCGAGAATTCGGAGCTGACGGCGGCCCGGAGATCCCTGGAGGAGATGAAGAACATGAGGAAGGCGGACTCCCTGCAGATTTGGGAGTTCCTGGGCAAGGCCGACGACGCGCTGACACCGATGGATTTCAGCCCCGTGCACCCGGATGATCCGGAGCCGGAGCCTGACCTCGCGTTGCAAGCGTTGAGCGCCGCAGGCAGCAAGCTCTCCAAGGTGGGCGATGTCCTCGCGGACCAGCTGGAGGTCGAGGGGCAATCCCTGGCTAGGAACGTCACAGAATATGTGTTGACGTGCTACACCAGCCGGAACTCTCAATTTCCTCTGGACCCGGTGCTTGAAGGCCCCGTCGAAGGAGAAGGCGAAGCTACCCGAGCCCGCGTGTCGGAGGTCGCCCAGAAAGTCGCCGAGTTCTTCCATAGGGTCTAGGACCGTCTCTTTTAGCCTTTACTTGTATCTTCTCTTCTTCCTCAATTTTGTAATCCCTTGTCTCCAGATGTAATCTCCGGTCTTCAGATGAAATGAAATCCCCAATTTTTTGCGAATTTCATTCTTTTGTCTTCAACATCTTTATCTTCACTTGGCCCCCTGGTAGATGTGCACAATTTGATTGTGGACATGTACCAAAAGGATGTTGAGTTTTGTTGAAGACGAATTTGCTTCGAACTTGTGGAATTTAGGTCCGAAGTTTTTGATAGTGAAGGTCCCCTGAAGTTGTCGGAGCTTAGAAGCTCCGGCACTGTCCATCGCTGGAGCTTAGTAGCTCTGGCAATAGCCTCTATCAACACGTTGAGCGTCGATAGTTAATACTCCAAGGTGTCGGAGCTTAGCAGCTCCGACAATGACCTTTGACACACTTTGTTTGTTGGCAACAGACTCCAGTGACGGGGTCTTCTCACCATCTTTTAGTCAACGCCGACGGTTGACGCCCTGGTGGGAGTCGGAACTTGGTTAGCTCCGGTTTTTCTCCATCTACGTAGGGTCCATTTTTCCTGCACACTTAAGCCAAGAAAAATAGTAAAATTCGTTCCTTGTCTATGACTTCGTCGCGGCTTACGGTTCTTAAGAAAATTTTAAGTTGAACACGATTTTTAATACGACTGGATGAATTGTCTTTTCTTTTAGATCCAATTTTCCATGGACCCACCTTACTTCGGCCTGCCGGGATGTAGGTAGAGTGGCGTACTTAGGGTGCTTGACCAGGCTAAGTCGATAGCGCACTCCGGCCCTAGAATGGCTTGGCGGCTTTCAGGCGAGTTGGCCATAGACGATATTTAAATCCAAAAAATCTGACAATTCAACTCGAATCGTATGTAAACCGGTCAAACTAGAACTTCTTAAGAATTGCACGTTTCTGTTATAGACAAGAAAGAGAAAAATAAAAATGTCGAGCCTATGCAAAGATGAATGCACGTGGAGTCTATTTCACATGAAGATGTCTTTCATTATAGGTCCGGGGTACAGGGGAAACAAGTACACTCTTAGGGTACGTAACCAGGCTAAGTGTGTTTGGTTTCTCGTTTGACCCAGGGTAGTTAGCCACACTTTTAGTCCGGAGACTGTGTCAAGTGTTGCGTGAGCTTTTCAAACCTTTCGGGAAAGGTCCGGCTGCTCTCCCGGAGGAACTACCCGACTCTGTACAATGACTCTATAACATACATTTCAAGTTACTTAAGACTCACCTCCGTGAAATTAAGCGTAGAACTTACGGAGGTGCTCGATGTTCCAAGGATTTGGGAGAGGTGTCCCATCCTCGGTAGCCAAGCGAACGCTTCCGGGACGGGATACATTGATCACTCGAAAGGGCCCTTCCCAGCCGGGGGAGAGTTTGTTTTGCCCTTCTCTGGATAGTATTCTCCGTAGCACCAGATCGCCTTCCTCGAGCTGTCGGTTGTGTACATGCCGCTGGTGATAGCGCCGTAGAGCTTGGCGGTATCGGGCATTCCGAACAGCTGCTTGGCACCTTCCCTCCTCGAGGAGGTCTAGGTCTTCGCGCCGGAGCTGGTCCTGCGCGGCTTCGTCGAAGGTCCGGACTCGGAGGGAACCCAAGGTGATTTCCGGAGGAAGGATCGCTTCAGCTCCGTACACCAGGAAGAAGGGTGTTTCTCCGGTTGCCTGACTTGGAGAAGTCATGTTGGCCCATAGAGTGGGCGGAAGCTCTTCGATCCAATTGGCTCCGTGCTTTTTCAAGCGCTCATAAGTGCGTGTTTTGAGTCCTTTAAGGATCTCTGCGTTTGCTCTCTCGGCTTGTCCATTGCTGGCAGGATGAGCTACGGAAGCGTAGCAAACTTGTATGCCGAGGTCTTCGCAATATCCTTGAAATGCGGAGCTTGTGAATCAGTGATGATTTTATTTGGGACTCCGAATCTGCTCACGATGGATTGTAGAAAATTGATTGCAGATTGTTTGTTGATCGTCACAACGGGAGTAGCTTCCGGCCACTTGGTGAACTTGTCGATGGCGACGTACAGGAACTTGTAACCTCCGACGGCTCTTGGGAAGGGTCCCAAGATGTCCATCCCCCACACAGCGAAAGGCCATGTAGGAGGTATCATTTGTAAGGACTGAGCAGGTGTATGAATTTGCTTTGCATGAAATTGGCATGCTTTGCATTTCTTCACCAGCTCAGTGGCATCCTGGAGCGCTGTAGGCCAATAGAAGCCGTGCCGAAAGGCTTTTCCGACCAGCGTGCGGGAAGATGCGTGGTTCCCACACTCGCCTCCATGGATTTCTGCGAGGAGCTCGCAGCCTTCTTCCCTTGTGATGCACCGCATTAGGATGCCGTTGGCACCGCGCCGGTAGAGATCCCCTTCTACCAACGTGTATCTTTTAGCCAATCTGACTACCCGATCAGCGGATACATCATCGTCAGGAAGGATGTTGTCTTTCAAGTAGTTCCGGATCTCCGAGATCCATGCATCGGAACTGACTTGAGCATTTGAGTCTTGCGTGCTGGGTTGCTCGGAGCATCCGGCAGCACCTACGACCCTTGATGGCTGCCATGGTAATAGGGCCATCGGGACCGTCAGCTTCGGGATGCTGATCTCGCCCCCTTCGTTCAGTTCGGCAGGCTGAACTATGGGTTTTGACAACCTCCGGACAAAGGTTCCGTCAGGAGCCGGAGCTCCAGTTGACGCCTTGGTCGAGAGTTTGTCAGCTTCAGCGTTGTGAGCACGCTGAACATGGTGAAGGTCTAGGACTTCGAAGTCCTTCTGAAGCCTCTGGACTTCAAGGAGGTAAGCAGCTAGCTGGAGATTATTGCAGGAGCATTCACCCTTCACCTGCTTGATGACAAGTTGTGAATCTCCTTTGACCAGCAACTGTTTGACACCATATGATAGTGCCACCTTTAATCCATAGATGAGTGCTTCGTACTCCACCATGTTGTTGGTTGCCTTGAAGTCAAGGTGTACCATGTATTTCACCTTCTCCCCAGTTGGTGCAAGGAGAAGGATTCCAGCTCCGGCTCCCTGCTTCTGCATGGAGCCGTCGAAATAAAGGGTCCAGTGAGGCTTAGTGAAGGTTGGAACTTGAGGTTCCGTCTTCTGCTCGCTGGGGCCCCCAGGGTTTAATAGAGAGGGAGTCCATTCTGCCACGAAATCTGCCAACGCTTGACTCTTGATTGCTTGTCTCGGAATGAATTCAAGATCGAATTCAGCCAATTCCGCTGCCCACTTTGCAATATTCCCAGTTGAATTGGGATTATGCAAGATCGCTCGAAGTGGATATGAGGTCACCACCGAGACTTTGTGAGCTTGGAAATAGTGTCGAAGCTTCCTTGAGACAATAAGAACTGCATAAAGCAGTTTATGCACCTCTAGGTATCGAGTCTTGGCATCATGTAACACTTCACTGATGAAGTATACCGGGCGTTGAATGGTCCGGACCCTCCCGGAGGGGTCCGGAGCTTCCTCTTCATTGATCCGGACCCTCTCGGAGGGGTCCAGACTCTCTTCGGGGACCTCCGGGTTCTGGGTAGAGGAACCCGGAGCTTCTTCAGAAATGACCTGGACCCTCTTAGAGGGGTCCGGGTCCTCTGAAGTGGCTTCTTGTGGGTTTGAGTCTGGGAGCTGGGACCCAGACCCGCTTTCAGGAACCTCCGGACCCTCCCGAAGGGATCTGGATTCCTGAGTATTGGGTAGTTCCGGTCTCTCCGCAACCAGAACCATACTGACGACTTCGTCAGTAGCTGAAATGTAAAGCAATAAAGGCTCACCAGGGTTCGGAGCTACCAGGACTGGTAGGGTGGTGAGGAACTCTTTCAGCTCCTGAAATGCCTTCTCTGCTTCTTCAGACCATTGGAATGGTCCGGACTTCCTCAGTAACTTGAAGAAGGGAAGTGCTCTTTCCGCCAGTCTTGAAATGAACCGGCTGAGGGCTGCTAGACATCCAGTTAATTTTTGGACATCTTTGATGCGGGTTGGTGGCCGCATGTCTTCAATGGCTTTTATCTTCGCCGGATTAGCCTCTATGCCCCGGTGACTTACCAGGAAACCAAGAAGCTTTCCAGAACTAACCCCGAAGACGCACTTGTCTGGGTTTAGCTTCGTGCGGGTGGCCCGCAGCTTGTCAAAGACAGCCTGCAAGGTGTCCAAGAGGGACTCCTTGTTTTTGACTTTGACCATGATGTCATCGACGTACACTTCCACTATGTCTCTGATAAGTTCTTCGAAAGTTTTGTACATAGCTCTTACAAAAGTTGAAGCTGCATTCTTGAGACCAAACGGCATGGCTGTGTAACAATACAATCCATCCACTGTGATGAATGAAGTATGCTCTTCATCCTCCCTAGACATCCTGATTTGATGATATCCAGAATATGCGTCTAGAAAACACAGTAACTCGCACCCGGAGGTGGAATCCACTATCTGATCTATTCTAGGTAGTGGGAATGGATCTTTTGGACATGCCTTATTCAGTGTGGTGTAGTCGATGCACATCCGAAGTTTCCCGCCGGCCTTGGGCACAACGACTGGGTTTGCCAGCCATTTTGGATGGTAGACTTCTCGGATAAATCCAGCTTCGAGCAACTTCTTCACTTCTTGTCGGATGAAGTTTTGTCGCTCTACAGATTGCTTCCGAGGTTTCTGATGCACAGGCTGAGCGTCGGGGTAAATCTTCAGATTGTGCTCAATCACTTCCCTGGGGATCCCAGACATTTGTGACGGTTGCCAAGCAAATACGTCAACGTTAGCGCTGAGGAATGTGATGAGCGCGAGTTCCTATTTGTCATTCAACCCACCCGATATGCAGGTGGTTTGAGTGACATCGGAACCAATTTGGACGACTTTGACGGGGATGTCGGTGTCGCCGCTTGGCTGCACACGGGGAGCAGAGGTTGAGCCTCGTTGCCGAATGCTCGGGGGTTTTGGAGCTTGTCCCTGTCTGGAGTCCTCCTCTTGCGCAGTGGTGAGTGCATGGAGCTCCTCCAGAGCAGTTACTCCGGCGGTGCGATCTCCACGAATCCGGAGAACGCCTGCTGGTGTTGGCATCTTCAACACCAAGTATCCATAATGAGCAGCTGCCATAAATTTGTATAGGGCAGGTCTACCCAAGATGGCGTTGAATGGTAAGTTGATCTGAGCGACGTCGAAGACCAACTTCTCGGTGCGGTACTTCTCCCGTGTCCCGAAGGTAACGGGGAGAATTATAGCTCCGAGTGGGGTAATGGCCCCCGGACCTACTCCGGAGAATGGTCGTGAGGGCTGAAGATCCGAAGGTCGAAGCTGAAGTTTGGTAAAAGCTTCAAAGCTTATAAGGTTCAGCCCCGAACCTCCATCCACCATAACATGATGGAGCTGGATGTTGTTGATGGTGGGAGATACCATCAAGGGTAATTGGCCAGCTCCGACCATGCTTTGAGGACAGTCCGAAGCATCAAAAGTGATGGGTGTGTCCATCCACTTTCGATGTGGCTCCGGTCTAGCTGTAGGAGCTACAGCAGCCATATCCCGTCGCATAGTCTTGATAACACGACGAGAAGCGATGTCCCATGATCCACCAAAGATGGTGTTCATGGTTTTCCGACGCTCGTTGTCGGAGACATCAGAGTCATCGTCGACGGAGGTGTAGACGGCTTTCAGGACCTTTTTGGGGTCCTGAAACCCTAACTCCTCTTCAGCCGGAGCTTCGTCAACCTTCTGTTTTCCCTCCCTCTGTCGGAAAGGAGACCCTTCCCGGCGCTTGTTGTAGCGCTCGGCAAGGTTTTGGACCTCCCGGTAGTCTTCCAGCCTGTGGCTACCCGTTTTGTGAATGGGGCACCACATTTTGGATTTGCCACCATCTTCGGAAGATGGTCGAGGTCGCTTCTCAGGGCGTGGCCCCCGGCCACCAGGAGTTGCAGTGGCTGCAACGTTGGATGTGCCGGCCGACGGCTTCTTCTTGCCGTTGGTCTTCTTTTTCTTCTTGCCACTCCCGGAGGTAGCGGCTTCTTCTTTGGAGGATTTTTTATGATCCTCCAAGGCTGGTTTGGAGTGCATTTCACGGCCCTCCGCAGCTCTGGCACATTTGTCAGCCAAGCTGAAGAGCTCCGTGGCGCTGGTGATCTCTTTGATCGCCAACTTCTCCAACATCTTCTTGTCTCGTACACCCTGTCTGAATGCCACAATGACAGTAGCGCTTAAGATAGAAGGGATTGTGTTACGTACCTAAGAGAACCTCTGGATGAATGACCGCAAAGATTCTCCCCCTTTTTGCACGACCGCAAAAAGGTCCAGTTCAGTGCCCGGTCGGGTGTATGAACTCCCGAAGTTGGCAGTGAACTGACGGCACAGCTCCTCCCAACTGTCAATAGAGTTGGGTGGAAGGCTCATAAACCAGGACCTCGCGGTCCCAGTTAAGGCCACTGGAAAGTAGTTGGCCATTACGGCCTCGTTTCCTCCAGCTGCTAAGATTGCAGTGGAGTATATCTGCAGAAATTCTACGGGGTTGACAGTCCCGTCGAATTTTTCCGGAAAGTGTGGCCGGAACTTCTGTGGCCATCTAACCATGCGCAGGTGCATGGCTAGGGCGGAACAGCCTCCTCCTACTCCTTCCAGAGTAGAAAGGTCTTGAGCATCCCGTCTTTCTCGAGCTCGCTCGATATGGACACGGCCATCCTGTTGGTGGTATCGGCGATCAAGCTCCGCCCGGAGGTCGTGTGTCGAAAGCCGAGATGCCGTATGGGTGCGTCATGCCCCAGTGGGCAACGACGTCACTTTTTGTGATGCAGCTCGTCTTCGGTTGTTGGAGACATGTGGACCAAGTCTTCCTGACAACGTCCGTCGCTGCGACGGGGCTCGCCCTGAAGGAGGAGGACCCTGGTTGTTGAGTCGTTCGGCCGCTGCTGCGACCAAATGCTCAACATCAGCCCTCCATTGCTCCATAGCATCTTGAGATGCATCCGGAGGTGGTGGTCGCTGGAGAAGAGCACGCGCTGCATGGAGCGCGTGTTCTGGGTTGTCACGACTTGCCATCGCAGTATGTGACGCCGGCGCACCATCATGTTGCCCGGCACGTCTTGCCGGAGAAGATGGTGGTGGTGGGAGTGTGACTCCTGCTGGTGCTGAGGCTCCTGCTGGTGGCTGCATGTTGGAGGGATTGTCCCCGACAGCCTGAGGAGCAGGTTGCCCGTTGGATGATCCAGCCGCAGAATTCACCATTCTTGAAAATCTCAGGCGCCCCTACCTGGCGCGCCAACTGTCGACTGTTGGAGTCGGCAGATCTCCTGACACTACTAAAGTGTTGAAGGAGTTTGTAGTTCGGTGTGGGCGCGCGGAGACTCAAGAAGGTGAATCACGATTGGACACGAGAGACTCAGTGGTTTACGTGGTTCGGGCCGCCTGAGCGTAATACCCTACTCCACGGGTGTGTGTGTGTTGTATTAGCTTGTGTGCCTGAGAACGTTCGAGAGCCTCCTTTTCGTGTATCGTCGGTCTGTCCTTTTATAGTACAAGGACAAACCGTTACAAGTTAGCCTGGCCCGACATGTGGCCCCGACGGTTACTAGTATTGATACACGATTAATTGTTGTTAATAACTCTGTAACGGGCCCCGACAGTGCCGTTACAAGTGTTAAGATTATCTGATTAATTGTCATTAACATGGAATTAATGACAATTAATTGAGTCTTGAAGTCCGCAGCTATCCTTTGAAGATCCGGAGTTGTTACAATGTCTTCCGGTGGTTTGAGGCGGCCAGTTCCGACGTTTGGACACGTGGCAGCTCCGGAGCTTGCTTGTGGGAAGCGGGAAGCTCCGGGGTGGCCTGGCACGTGTCAGGTTCGGAGCTTCTCTCGGTCAGGGGTTAAGTCCGGAGGTGCCGTTTCGGTACCTAGCCCGGAGCTTCATCCTTGTGGGTAGTAGCTCTGGTCTGGCAGTACACGTGGCAACCTGGGGGTTAACCATGTTGGAGAAGCAGGTCTGGTTATGTCTGACAAGTGGGCCTCCGAGGGTCTTCAATTTGAGTAGACGTCCTTCCCTTGAGATCTTTGTAACCTCAGGGGGTGTATGGTTTTTAGGGTACCGACACTCTCTATTGCGCTGCTTCGCATTGCAAGTCCTCAAAGACTAGGTTCTTCAATATATATACTCCATATAAGTGTTATATGTAACAAATTTGGCATTTCGTGTGTAGGCACCAGCAACAACTTACTCGTCATAAAACGGGAAACACGTCTCTTCCATATCTTGACCTGCAAATACCAGTGAGAACTAATCTTTTGAGGGGTTGAAAAGATGTTTTTTTAATTTGTCAAGGCAATGAAACACTACAGTGATAAGCTCCTAGTCATACCGTTCAACCCGGGTAACCATAGCAATTTCTACAAAGTACGATCAAGTCCGGTACTATGACTCCTCAAGGCCAAGGGATGAAAAAACTAGCGAGCGAGGAACCCGCAATTGTAATGATATCGCTTCTGTTATTGACGAGTAAGATCCTTCATTACTTTAGTTTCTTACTGTTTCATCATTGCATGATAAGTTTACATTAACGGTGAATGTTTTTGTTAGGTCTTTTGACACATACGTGTGTAAGGTGCTAGGAGGACAAGTAAAAGAAAAATTCTAGAAACTTAAGCATCCTACTGCATTCAACGTCCCACAACAAGCTCCAGCCAAAACGTGTGGCTTCCATGTCCGCTTACATATGGTTTTATTTGGGGAGTAGCTGAATTTCAATGTATGTGTAAGTGCATTTATATTACTTTATTAATAATCTTTTGCTAAATCTCATTTTATCGTGTGGTAGGACTACAGACCCGCCTTCAGGAACGCTAAAGGTTGTACCCTCGAGCACATTATGGATAGTCTATGCAGGTTCATTATTTCTGAAATCATTCATCCATAGGGTGAATTTCATTACAGTCTAGAAGATTAGACGACAATTATTCTTTATGTAATTAGTTACTTGTTAAGCAGGATGAACAGGGGGCATTCTTTGTGTAATAGTTACTTGGTATATAAGCAGAATGTAAGGGGGGATTCTTTATGTAAATAGTTACTTGGTAACCACGATTGACAATTTGTTAATTTTGATTGGTCAATGTATTTGATCTCCATTTGGCTATACATATGTTTCTATATGTGTATGTCGTTGACCCATGACAATGCGGCTACCAAATCATGGCTAGCTCCAGGATGCAGCCGGCAACGAGCTAGGATAAACAGGGGTGGGGGCACCTAATAGGAGACAAGCGTCTAAAAAGGTGTGTCTCATGTTAGTGCTGCAATGACCCTGCCGGTAAAAAATCTTCAACGTGCTGTCACAAAGAGCATCTCGGATTACATAAATAAAAGAGACGGCCTGACATAAAGAGTGTCTCTAAATTATAGCAAAAAGGAGATGATCTAATCAGAAGCCCGTCTCGAATTTCTAAGCGAAAGGAGACATTGCTTTCTTAAAATCCGTCTGGGATTAATTTTTAAATCTGCGACGGTCTACCATAGAGCCCGTATTAGATATCTTACGTAAAGGAGACGGGGTTTCTTAGAGTTTGTCTCCCATGTGTGCTAATTGGCAACGCGCCCGTAACGCATCTCCGATTACTCTGTAATGCGAGACGCGATAATGGAAAAATGCTTTTTGCTCGTCTCTGATCTTCGTGCGGGCTCGTTTTGAATGAGCCTTCCTCACATAGTCGGAGGGGGGGGGGGGGGGGGGGTCGCGGACGCTTCACTGCTGCCTTCGTGAGCAGGCTTGCCAGCGGCGTCTTGTTATCAGCCATTGGTGCGGAGAAGAAAATGGGGCATGACGGAGAAAGAAGAGGGAGCCTATAGTTGTGTGGAGAAGACGATCGATGGTGCGGAAAAGAGGAAAACGTGTGATACTTTATATCATTGTCTGACTGGCAGTTTGCCTCTCGGCACGTAGTGATGGGATGATTCAAATTGAATTCAAAGGATGCACGCTCTCTGTGCATTACCCTCGGTAACCGCAAAGGACGCACACCCGATCGCATTACAGGCGACCGTTTTTTTAAAAACCGACTGTGAGGAGTTATTGAAAAACACATGTGGTAGTACAGAAAACCCACCAGTAAAAATGGTGAATATCACAGGCGGTTTTATACTGACCGTCTGTGAAAATGGATATTTACACATGTGGTTTTGTTTTGTGAACCACCCGTGATATTCTATTATCACAAGCGGGTATTAATCTATTGGACATCACAAACATGTTTTTCAACGGACCGCCTAAGTAAAAAAAAGCTAGGCGCCAGAAAAAAAATACATTTTGTAGCAGTGCATCATCTATCATCACCCATTTCATACGATAAAAAATAAGGAGCTAAGAAATATTCATGCTTATAACGCTCCTACATCTACTTGGAATGTAATTCTTCTTATTTATGCGACTCATATATGGTCATCTTTGAGTAAAGCAGTACAGTAATAAATTGGACTTGAGTACGCCTTGAGCTAGGCTCATTTGCGGCTGGAGTATTGATATCAATAACAAATCTTGCACAACATACTCTTGAACAAGTAATTTCTTACCTATATCTCGCTCATTCTTATTTTTTCTGTTACAGTTTTTCTGAGTTTTGGCTATTGATATTCATTGACTTTTTTGATGCACGCTCACTACAGGAAACATATAATAGGGCATCGGTTTTTTCAGAGACGTCGGTCCTGTCGGTTTTAAGTCAATTATAGCTGTCGGTTTTGGGAGCCTGACGGTAATAACATATAGCCTTTGGTGGTTCAGCAACGGCCGACGGCCATAACTTAAATACGTTGGCCAATCCAGAGGAACCGATGGCCTTCTATAAATGCCTCAGGTAGGTAAAGGTAACCAACGGTTGTAACAATAACCATGGGGCCGAGCTCTAGGCCGATGGTCATACCGGTGGGTTCGCCTTGGAAATCCCCAGCGCGACCGAAGTCTTTGCGTCCTCGAGCGATTCCACATCACGACCGAAGCCTCCCGTCCACCACCGCCCTAGACAAAAATCGCCCGCGCGCTGCCGGGGCCTGGCAGCACTGCTTCGCCATCCCCTTCATCTTCCGAGCCTCCCGGCGCCCCCGAGTGCTGCCGCCTCCCGGCTGTCCCTGTGCGTCGTTGCCTCCCTGCCGTTCCCATGTGCCGCCTCCTCCCAGCCATTCCCGAGCGCTGCCTCCCTCAGTTGTGTGCCTCCCGGCCTGCTAGGGACGTTAGTGTGCCTCATGGAAGCCATCTCCGCATGGTCTGCCCGGCCCTCTCCCCGCTCATGCGCCTGCCGACTGGCTAGAGACACCGGTGCGCCTCTCTGCAGATTGTGCGCGTTTAGTGCATTCTCGTGGAAGGAAAATTCATTAATTTACTTGTAAATTTACATGCATGGTTACAACTTGGATATGTGAGCTTGATTACTTGTTGTATGCAAGCTTGATTTATACATGAATTTGCATATGTGAGCTTAACTTGTTAAATGAATTAGCATATGTGAGCTTAACTTGTTACATGATTTATTCATGAAATTTACATCCCTCCGTTGACATTAACTTGTCGAATTACATGTGTGGTAAAATCATACATATGGATAAAACATTGTATGAATTGATGTTGATATTTGGCAATGCTTAACTGTTAATATGATAAATTAACTTGTATAATTAGCAATGGTTAACTTGTAATTGTGATCTTGATTAGTAGTTGATAATTTAACTTGTACTAAATTAAGTTGTCCTATTTGAAATTATATTTTAACCATATGTATGTATTTCATCCATATGTATCATGTTTAAATGTTTGAATGTTTAGTTTGAATGTTGATTAACATATTTTAGTTTGAATGTTTAGTAATGATAAATTTCCAAGTTCAGTTATACTAAGTTTTATATGCATGAATGCACAGTACGCCCCGACACGTACGTGACACATTAAATGCATTCGTGCCGTAAAAGATTATTCTAGTCACAACTTATGCGCCAATTCGAGCATAGAGGCGTATGATGACAATGAGGACGACCAACTACCTACGAGTGGACAGGGGACCCGGACTTGGAACATTCAACTTTGACCAACTCCCCCCTCTCTCTCGTTCTTTCCTCTCTCATAAATGACTGAAAATAAAAATGAGCAATGTAACCTGTAAAATTTGATTACCTATTTCAAATCGGCATGTTTCACATGTGATAGGCACGTGAAGCGTGCATGTTTGAAATTGTATATTTTTGGACACCCTGAAAGTGACCGGGGACGTGGTTTTGATGAGCTAGGTACGAGGTCAAGATCCGTATGTGATTTCGACAGCACAACCCTAATGTTCTCTGCTACATCATTTTTGTGCGTGCAGTGGAGAACAGTGGGGTTATGTTGCCAAAATTTCGTTTGGATTCAGACTCCGTTTCTTGTGATAAGCAGGCTTACTTGATCACTCTTGGGTGGGTTTAGGGCCTATCTACCTAGTTGTAGGTGCTGTCTCATAACATAAAAATAAATTAATAATTATTTGTTTGCTTTGAAGGTATAAGCTGAAAAATGGGTGATGACCGAAAGGTGATGTATGATGGATGGAGTTCAACTGGAGCGCACACTACGGAATGGGTAGATATCGCAACTGTTTTTGTCAATCAAGCTTTTGCTAGTGGTGCTCATGTTGCCAAGTGCCCGTGTAGCAAGTTTTGGAATCATCGGCATTTGTGTTAGTCTGGAATAAAGGTACTCCTTTGCAACCACAGAAATGCCTGACTACCTAGTGTGGCACGAGCATGGGGAGATGGATCATGCTAGTGAGTCGGACGGAAACGAGGATGACGATCAGATGGATGAGATGATGGCGAACATTGGTAAAGAGTCTGAAGAATAGTCACTACCAAAGGAGGTGCAAAAGTTTTATAATCTTCTTGCTACCTCAGATGAAAACGTGCATGAGAGCACCAATGTGACCATTTTGCAGGCGGTCACATGACTTATGGAGTTGAAGTTGAAGTACATTTTTGGAAGCAATTGCTTACAATGGTATCATTAAACTGATTAGTGATCTCCCTCCGTCAAATCATAAGATGTTGAAAGACATATACCACTTTAAGAAGCTTTTGGTTGGTCTGCACATGAATTATGAGAAGAATGATGCGTGCGAGAATAGTTGCATGCTATTTTGCAAGGAACACAGGAACGATACTCATTGTATGCATTGCAATGCATCTAGATATGTGCAGGTTCAGAATGATGATGAACAGGAAATAACTACAATAGTATCTATCAAATAGCTTTGATACATGTCTATCACTTCAAGGCTTAAGTGGTTGTTTCTGTTCCAAGAAACAGCGGAGCAAGTGAGATGGGATTCTGCAGGTATACATGAGAGCGATGAAAAAGATATTATGAAATATCCTTCGGATGGCGCAGCTTTGAAAGCACTAGACCGTTTTGATTCAGAGTTTACAAGAGAACCTATAAATGTTCGTCTTAGAATGTCAACAGATGGTTTCATTCCTTTCAGCACAAGTAACAACCCATACTCCTATTGCCCTATTTTTATCATGACTTACAACCTCACTCCCAACATGTGCATGAAAGAAGGATACCTATTCCTCGCGGCCATCATTCCAGGTCCTAAACATACTGGCAAGAAAATCATTGTGTTTATGCAACCATTGATTGAGGAGCTGAAAGACCTATGGCATGGTGTCAAGGCATATGACAGTCATCTGAAATGTGAATTTACCTTACGTGTCATGTATCTATAGTAGATACATGATTTGTTGGCATATGGTGTTTGGGCTGGTTGGTGTGTCCACTGTCACAACCCGAATTTTAACAAACAGTAGAATTCACTCCTAATTAAAAATTTTGAATAAATCTCAAGCGATCAATAATGGTCAACATAATATCTGGTCACATAAGTATTATTAATTTTCAAACCAGGGGAAATAAGCCAATACGGATAAGTGCAAGTGCAAACACACTCATATCTTACTTAACACTTGAAAACTAATATTAAATAATACCTAAAATTGTACATATTTGGATACAGGAGCCTAAATAATAATTTAGAATATGACAAATATATCAAAAAATACTATAACTATTCAAAAGGGTAATTATATTATAAAATACAAACCTACTCAAACAAGAATTATTACTCATAACCAAATTACAATTTAAACCTGAAATTCCAATTCAATTGTGTGAGAAAATTTGGGAGATTAAGGAAACACTATAAAACAAGCATAAAAAGACTTAGGTGCAAATCGAATTCTGATTATAGATGAAATATAAAACAAAACTAAAAGGTACTCTAAGAAAATAGGAAACATACATAAAGAGAGTTTGAATTCGATTTGGATTCAAATTAGATTGGGAATCAAAATCAAACCAGAAATTAAATTAGAAAGGCAAGGAAAACAGATAAAAATAGAAACAGGGCAAGCAACCCATTTCCCCTGAGCCGGGCCGCTCCTTCCCTCCTCTCCCTTCGGCCAGCACGGCCTGTTTTCTCTCCCACCGCAGGCCGACACGTACGGCCCACTCTTCTTTTCCACACAGCCCACTTCTCGCAACTCCCTCTCCTTTTCTTCCTTGCACGCGCAGCCTAGCGCCCCTCTCCCACGGCCCACACCTCCTTCCCCCATGTGCGTGGCCCGACCCAGGCGATGAACCGCCATCTCCTACCTCTGGCACCGCCGCCTGATCCCAGAAAACCCGCCGACACTGGACGCTCGCCTTTTTGCCCAAGCCAACACCTCCTCGTCGCGTTGCACGTCACCGCCCGGTTCCCTCCTACCTGCCGCCTTTGTCAAGCCATTACGACTCCGCGGAAACGGGCGGGCCAAGGAAACAAGGGCAACTGCCTTGCCCTCCGAACCACCTCTAGACACGCCAACAGCAGCTCCCCGGCTTTTTGCCCATGCTGTCTCCATCCCTTCGCGTCACCAGCTGGAATACTGGCGCGCCGTCACGTCCCACCTTTGCCACCTCACCATCATGGGCACGACACGTGCCAGGGAATCGGCGCAAGCGATCTCAGGCCACCGCCATGAGAACCACCTTGGACGCCTATAAAACATCCCCTCCTCCTCTGTATTCTGGTGCATAGCACTCTCCACACCCCACACTACTCGTCTGAGTGCCTGAAGCTCACCTCCGATCTCTCCTCGCCGGAAATTGGGAGAACTCCTCTGCTCCGCCCTTTTTTCTTCCACGACGTTGGCTATCTCGTCCGTTCCCTTGCTGTCGACTCGAGGTACCTCGATTAACTTCATCCAAAGTTTCATTAGCACCTGAATTAGCTAGAACGCACATTTGCTCGTAGATTAGTGCATCCTAGCATGGATCTCATGACAAATTGTAGGGCCCCGCCGCCCTTCTCCCCGCACACGCCGTGGTCACCGTGGGGGCCTCCCCGGCTTGGCAGAGCACCCAACATTTTCCCCTCACGCTGGAACACGCCACCGGCAAGCCATCCTATTGGGTTGTTGTACGTAAGGGTAGATCGACGATGCACCACCATGCACGGCCACCACCGCCTGTCGTCGGCCGCCATCGGTGCCTCTCCAGCCCGGTCTTGTGCACCGCCGCACTCCAGTCGGCCCTAGCGTCGTGTAGGTATAACCCAAACTGAGCGTAACCGCCCTCAGGCGCAACTCCGCTGTGTGCCGCCGCCATTCACCACCTCACGCCGTCATCGGCGGCCACAGGCACCTAACCGTCCAGGTCGCGCTCACCAGGAGCCCCCTTGCACTCGTGAACACACACGAGACATGTTGGTGGGAGAGAAAACCGGCGCCTCCCTGTACTTCCATCGCTGACCGCCGCAACCCCTGTTCTGGCCCATGGTGCCTACGTGGCGCGCACGTGGCGCACGCGTGGCGGCCAACTAAGCGCCACCTCAGTGCCACGTGTGCACCCCTTTGCCACACACGCGCAAAAGTCCCGGAGCCCCCTGCATGGGCATGGTCCACGAAGACCAGTGAGTTGAACGCCAAGCAAGGCCCACATGTCGGCCTCAAAGAAATTCATGAAATGGTAGGCACACACGCGCGTACACACAGCTAGTGAAAGGACCCACTAGCAGCCTCACTGTACGCTAGGAAACTACTGGAGCCACTCATTAGTGTACCAAAAACAATTCAGAAAATGTATTTTCTTATCCAGGAAATTCTAGAAAATCATCCATAATTAGTACATGAATTCTAGAGCATGAAAACAATGATTGATAACAAAAATAAATGGTAGTTATTCTGAGAAATATTATTAGCTAAGTAATAACAATAATTAACTAGGAGAGTGGTAATACCCATGTTCAGTATTCGAATTTGATATTCTCTTCACAAATAATTACCTAATAATCCCTAGAAAACGTTATTTAACTTACATAATATAATGTAGGTGATAGTGGACTAATATAAATGATGCAATAAGAATTAGCAATCACTCCCATAGGAAAATCATAATAGATATTCATAAATTGCAAAACGCACACAAAACTTCTAAGTAGTCTTCTATCATAGATGACCTTCTGAATATTTCTAAGAGTATATTATTGGGACATTTAGAATAGAAATTGACTAAAATAAATTATAGGATAATGAACTACTCACCAGCATCGAAGAAGAGAAATTAGAGAGCTTTTAATAATAGAAACTCACATGCAAAGCTCTAAATGAATAATTTTCTCAATAGTAATCCTCTAGAAACCTCAATAGTCATATACTACAGAAGTCTAAAATATACTCAACACTGGTAGGACCTACTAATAAAGCAACAAATTAGGAGAGTTGTATAGGTTAATAAGTCATTCACCAGCTTCTAGTAAAATAATCATTTAGCTATAAAATGTCAGAACACAAGTGTAGTTTCTAAAATAAGTAAGATGTAAAACTTTAGTAAGCCTATTCGTGCGAATATAGGAGGATTATGGAGGAAGTCCATAAAGAAATGATTAGCAAACCTTAGACCATAATAACAGCCCTGGTAGTCTAAACAAGTGGTGGAAAAACTAGCGAGATAATCTAACATATCATGAATCAATAAATAAGGACTTGAGGAAGAAAATGATAAACCTGGAATCTGATTATAAGCCCTTTGGTAATAACTAAAAACCCTACTTAACTTCTAAACTGTAATAAAAGTGGAAGTGGGTCAAGAAAGCTAGTAGGATCGATGAAACCGCTATTATCGTTCGGTGATCTTTTAGAGAATCCGCGAAAACCGTAATGTTTTCAAATAAGCCACTAGTAGAATTACGTATTCTCAAAAAAACCTTATGATAATCTTGATGACCGCATTATTCAATGATTGTTCGTATTTATTGGAGTTCTATTTGGATTTCTCAGATCTTTATCGATGAATCATACTTTCTTCGCATAGCTACGTACTTAGTAATCGAAGAGTCGCGAAGGAGATATTCAAGATCCGGATCTCGAAGAACTGGACAAAGTCATTGGTAAACACAACAAAGGCAAGCTCTAACTCCTTGATCATATTTCACTTATGATTTGCAATCGCACCTGTGGCCTGTTTTCATTGCATGATTGTATGTCTATTTTAAAATGTTGTTATGCTATGAACCACTTGATGTGGTAGAATGATCTATGTTGATGACTGAGTATCGGTTTTAGCTACTAGCCAACGATAAATAGTAACATGATAGTTACTCGCTATCAACGGCTTCAAACAAGAAACTACTTCAGTTACGTTAATAGCGGTGACTATCACAATCCCCTCCTTGACCTTGACAATACAACCCCTTGACAACCTGATAGCTTCATCACTGCGCTATAGCAGTGATGTGAGCACCTCCTTGTTAGTACTATGCTTAGGAACCTTTGTGATGTTAACATTGTGAACCACTACACACTATATACATGATTGTAAAATGTGTTAAAAGGTGTTTGGTTGTGTGAGTTAGGATATGGGTGGGAGATTAAAGAACTATGTGTGCGTGAAGGGGAAGGGTGGTCGAGGCGGGTATGGTGATGGGATGCCGAGGTCTCCCTAAGAGGTATACCAGCTGCGGCTGAGTATTCGGTGTAACCCACCGATGGGCACTGAGTGCTTCAGTAATAGTCCGATGGCAATGTTTTCCGGACTAGCCTTGTGCTGAGTACTTCAGTTTAGTTCGATGTTGTGTGTTCAGAACTAGTTATTTTGCCAAGGATGGATGGAGCCGCCGCACCAATATAAGGACCGGTTCATTTGACCTCAACATAGTGATTTCGTACAACCACAAAACATGTATGGGCGGGACTCGCCCTACCTTTCTGGTAACTGCCACATGAGAAAACCAGGAAAGCCATGGAGGGCACAGTGGACCACGAAATGGCACAGAGACCGAGAGTCGTTTGTTGTCTGGCTGTGTTGGTAATGCCCGAATAACCCCTGCGTCGTGCGGAGGTGTGATTGTGGGGTTACGTGGGGAAGATGGGATGAGCGTCATGTAATACACTTGCTAGGTGTGCATGTCCTGTGGCTAAAGTGTACAAACTCTGCAGAGTCTTAATCTGTCCGGATAGCTAACGTCACAGTCTTGGCACACTATGCTTTGGGCTCCTACTGATTAGCATTAGTACAACTCCTTGAAGTGTGTGTGTGTGGTTGGCCGAGGCCATCGTGTTTTGGGAAAGTGACGGCATGCGTGCCGGAGTCGTCAGGGCCATTGGTCCGAAGACTCATCTAAAAGTGAGGGAACTGGCGGGATGGTCTGAAACTCCCCCAGAGCCCGCCAACAATAATAATACTGATTGAACTACTTCTGATGCTTTTCGGCAAAACTAAGTTGTGGGTACCGGAATCCTGACATCCGAGGATCTCATTGAGTGGTGTCGTGCGATGCGACACCCAACAGTATAAAAGAACAGAACGAGAATAAAATACAAGAAAAAGTCTTTTATTTATCATACAGTGGATGTTTTAGAATACTAGCGGAAGGAAAGAAACTTATATATCATAGCTACGCTCTCAACACTAGCTATGCAAAAGCAAAGTCATCCATGCCCTGGATACTTCGCACTAGCAACACCCAAATCACGACGACGTGCAGGGTTCCCACTCGGTTGTACACCCTGGAGGGGGTGCAGCCTCATCATTGAACCCTTCATCAATCGTATAACCTGCATAAACTCGTTAACCGCAAACATGAGCATAAGGCTCAGCAAGACTGACCCGTCTCACTAGACATATGCAAGGGTGAACACTAAGCATAGGTAAGGTGCAGCGTAAACGACTCGCCTACAAGTGGGTCCTTATAATCATGTTTTAAGTAGCAAATGACATTCTCCAAGCACGGCACATCATAGACTCCAAAATCAAACAAGAAACGCTTTGCCGATGATATGACATGCCCAGAGCACATAATGCTATTACAAGTAAAGTATGGGGAAACTGTAAACTTTAATTTTTGCTATCTCTAGGTCACACAAGGTTGTAATGTAATTATAATTAATTACAACATATTTTTATGGCTTCTTTAGTATTTACTATGTCACGACTCAGTGAACAAGTGGTACTCTATTACCGTGAGGGACGGTGATTGCAATCAAAACACATCTGGACAACACAACACATACGCACGTTCAGAAGTGTCAGCGAGTACATCAGTACCTACGTAACACTTCAGTACTAGTCATATATGGCCACCTTTCAAAAGAAACCCGAACGCCGAACCCGTCTCACCTCCGCGAACAGAAGGTCACTGCAAAGAACACCTCTTGTGTCCGCCGACCGATTTACACCTTACTGTCCTCAACCAACCCCTATCAATGGTGAGTTAATGGGCCTTGACATCCCAGTTATTGAGTTACGTCAGTTTACTGGATTCCATATATCCAGTATGTCGCTGGTACAAGTCAAGCTTATTCCAAGGGGCCGCATACAAACGGGCCTTAACTGACCAGTCAGAGCTATGCGACCAAAACCACGTCTTGCCGCTTCCTATCCGTCTCTGACTGGTCTCAAGTTTAGATTTAACAGTTATTTTCTATAAATGTTAACTCAGTGTAGATGAGTGTCAAATTTCTATCTCGCGGGTAGATTCCAACTACTCGACTTCTACCGGTTCACCTAGAACATTAGCATAGCAGTTCTACACGTCGAGCTATCAACCTACCCAATTAACCAATGGCATTGTGTGTCATGCATCTGGAGTATTCAAGAACCCTGAACGTAATGCACAATTCATATGCTAATCGACATAGTGATAAAGCAAAACATTATAAACGACTTAAATGCAAACCGGGGCTTGCCTGGATGCAGGTCCGAGTCTGTGTTAGTATCCGGCAAGTGTACCTCCAAGGCCTTTGGTTCCTCCTCGACTTCGGTCACTACACGATATGCATATAATATGTATATGAATGACTTTGAAAAATAATTACTACTAAGACCATAATCTAATCAATGGTGATCATTATATGATAATGATCTTATTTGGCTTTGGGACTTTGATGGTAGATACTAAGGAATATGATAGAAGCTCTGGCAAAGAACAGGAGATGAATAAGGTAGGCTGTTGTCTATAAAATTATGGTAAGCAATAAACTCCCAAAAAAATTTAGAGAAGAAATTGTAGCTTGAACATAACTGCCAGTTGATGATCATGATAGAGAAGGTTGTCCTGGTTCTAGCAAAATTGGTTTCATAAATGTCTAAGCCTTGGTGAAGGAGTTATTGAATTTCAAAGTTGGCAAGAATTTCTGGAATTATTTTATAATTGAATTTTTAGCTTTTCAATTAATATTCAGTTGGCAACTGAATAAGGACTAGGAGACTAAGTTAATTAAATCCCAGATTATTACAGGAACTAGTGTAAGACTAAAGGAAGGTTCAGTCCAAATTTGGGACATAATAAAGCAACTGAACATCTGTAAAAATTCAATGACTGAAAAGGGTAATTGAACTATTAAGAGGGTTATACAGGTAAGTTTACTGGTAATCAAGAATAGGACAATGTAATTTATGTGAATTTTGGGGATTTTTCCAATGGAAAGTTCACTTGGAAAAATTATATTGGTATTTTGAAAGATGGTTTTCTACGGAATTCACAATAAGTTTCACAGAACCTAATTGGTACTAACAGAAACTAGAGCTCTAGGGCTTTCAAACGAATTTGTTTGAAAATTTTTGGAGCAGTCTACAGAGAGATATTGATTTTTCAAATTTGGAAATGGTTCTGCATCAATTTGGGATTTTTAGCTTTTTAATTTTGGCGCCTGGGCCCACCGGATTTGAATCAGCCATCCAGGAGTCAGCCACACCGGAGGCCATAAATATTTCCATGTAGCCACATTGGATCCCCTGGCCACAGACTGATCCAGGCACCATTGCACTCACTGGCAGGTGGGACCCGCGCTACTGCTTTCGTCTACCTCTGGCCATGGGCTCAGGCGGCGCACCCAAGCCGACGCACGGTGGCGCTCTCGCTGGCGCTGGTTTCCGGCCCACGGGAGTTCTCGAAACTCGCCGCCCCACCCTAGTTTCGTGCGGGAAACACATTGGCGTATCTCCCAACGGCGATGGGTGACCGTAAAACCACTCCCGACGGCGGCGGCGGGTGCTAGGGATTCGGTCATGTCGGGACCCTTGATTCCCTAGCAAAAACTCTCATACGAATGCTTGGGAAGCACCTTCGGAGCATGGGAAAGAGTTTAGGAGGGTCTAGAACTCGTGCCATAGCCGGCAACACCAAGGTTGACGGTGAACCGAGCTCCTTCAATGGCGGAAGGGGAAAAATTGGATAACTCATTAATTAGTCGATGGTTCTTTCTGATTTTTGGAGGGAAGGTGTGCTAGGAGACGTTGATCATGTCGTCTAACTGGATCAAAGAATTATTGTGCATACAATTGGAACTAAACCGACGATCTAGCTTCAAAGCCATAAAAGTGCTTTGGTTTTTCACGAAATACGGATGCTAGGATGCACGACATGAGTTCAAACTTTACCAGAAGATACACGAGATCATGGCGCACCTTTTTCCTAAAGACTGCAGAGGACGGAGAGGCTTGTATCGGCGGTGAGGCTGAGTGGCATCGGGCGGAACCGGGGTGGTCGCGGCGGCGAGAAATGGAGCGGCGCGAGCGACAAGTGAACCGAGGAATGACTGCGGTCGACAGTGGAGTGAATAAATAGGCTTCACCGCAGTAGATAAGGAGCTGGGGCAGCTGGAGGCGACCGATGGTCGAACGGCGCACTGGCGGCATGCAGCCGTCACGGTGTTGCGCGGAGAAAGAAAACATGGGCAGATAAAACGGTCTCCCTGACTGACATGTGGGTCCCACTACTCCCTCTTCTCTGTTCCTCTAAATTCCACCTCAAATATTGCCAAAAAACTCCCAAAATTTACAGACAGGCTAAGAAAATTATGAGGAACCCAAATCTGCAATCGGATTTCAATTTGGTCACAGTTTGTTTCCAATTCAAAATCAAATTTGAATTCAAACTTGTTTACAAACCTTATTGAAATAAAAGTAACTGAGGTCCATAAATCCCCAAACTTTGAAACAAAGCTCACTTAACCATAAAATGTCTTAGGAAAAATTGTGGGTTGAAACAAATACTGGAGTTGTAATCGCAGTCTGGTCCAGCTGACCTTCCTGTATAAATTCTACAGTCTCATACAGATATTTTCAGAATCAAAGGTGGAGTTGAATACCAAAGTTGTAGTACACTTCACAACCTTTCCATGTTGTACCCATACAGCTTCAGTTGAGCTAGGAAATAGAATCTACACAGGTTTTATGTTGACCCATATTTTCTGAAAATTTTGACAGAACCTCTCCTGTATATGTAGGTATCTCACACAATTTATACAGGTATATCACAACCATATATTGAGGTAATGAAAAAATAAACTTTGTATCACATCAAGTTAACAATCCATAAAGAAAAGAGTTACCCCCTAAAATTTTGTTATACAGGTATTGCGTGCGAATTCACAACCATGTGCAAACTGCTTCAAGTTCTGGACTGCCAGAACCAAGTTTGCGACAACGGAAATTAGACACAGATATACCAAGATTCAGATCATGAATTCTGAACAAAGTTGATAGAGGACTTCCTAGGCTTTCCAAAAATGTATATATGTGAGTATGTCACTATTCTGGACTAAAAGTTATAACTATCCAAACTAAACAGTTGAACTGACTGGTTGGCACCAGCAGTCCTGCAGTTCACTGTTTTGATCTCCAAATTTGATTTGACTCAAATTCGAATTAGGAAAAACTCTAAACATCAAACTTGTATATCTTCTTCTTTAATTTCCAGATATGTATCACAATAAGGCAGAAGATGTTCCTACACTTAGTTATAGCAATATTTCTGGAACTGGTACAAAGGGAGGGTCATCTGGAGCAGTTTTAGTATACTGCAGATTTCAACAGATTATCAAACTTTATGCCCTGATGGTCAACATAAAAGTTGTAGAGGTCTTCACGAGATTTTCATCCATATATGATACCCTTATGTTATCTATCCGATAACCAAGATTACAACGCGGCGAAGTCGAGCCAACTTCTGCCAGAAATCAAGAATCGTAATTTTATCTACTCTATCGAGTCGGAGTCCCTTTTACGGAGTCCAAACCTACCAGCATCTGATATTCGGACTTTCCAAAACATTATGCACCCGTTATGTCATTGGGGATGGTCAAGTATCATGTTTGATACTGACGGTACTACGTACCTTACTAATGAAAATTCTATCCGGTATATCCGGTTACGTCTATAGGTGGTTCCTATATCGTTCTCTCGCAAACGGTTTCTACACTGTCTTCTACCGTAGTCAATGCTTCAAAAGACAAACAATCCCCTTTCACACTTTCACACCTCAAGGGCGGTACGGGGAAACACGACAGGCATTCACAATAATACATATGAAAATAAATGCATACGACTCTGGTGTGAGTCGCCCTCGAGCGAGGTCATGTCTCGAGATACATGGCTGTAAATACATCTATACAGCAAAGACTCCCGTACGATCCGGCTTATACACGCTCGGTTATACGTGTTTCGCATGCTCCCATAGAACACGAATGGTTCTAGAGATCCATACTATCGGGTTATACACCACCCGACGGGGGCTCCCACTAACTTTGAAGCACGCTGGGGTACCGCGTGTCATAGGTTCTCAAAAACATAGAAAGCTTTAGAGACTCCTATTAACATTTCTGTGCTAAACCACGGAAAACTTCCATTCTACCTCTAGCATGGTGAGCTTTCCGCAATTGACCCGCTTACGGTGGCATACCTTACCTCTTACCTGATGTCGGAGCGTCGTTACAGAATTAATAACATATAAGTTAGTTTACCACCTTTATAGCTTATACTAATAATACTCCTTAAAAGAGCATATAGCTAATTCCTCACTCAAATCCCTATTTTTGAAAATATGTTCTTTTCAAGTACACATTTCCCAATGATGCTCTGATACCATGTATGTGGGGACCGGAATCCCGACATCCGAGGATCTCATTAGGTTGTGTCGTGCGATGCGACACCCAACAGTATACAAGAACAGAACGAGAATAAAATACAAGACGAAGTTTTTTATTTATCATACAGTGGAAGTTTGACAATACTAGCGGAAGGAAAGAAACTTATATATCATAGCTACGCTCTCAACACTAGCTATGCAAAAGCAAAGTCATCCATGTCCTGGATACTTTGCACTAGCAACACCCAAATCACGGCGGCGTGCAGGGTTCCCACTCGGTTGTACACCCTCGAGGGGGTGCAGCCTCATCATCGAACCCGTCATCAATCGTGTAACCTGCAAAAACTCATTAACTGCAAACATGAGCATAAGGCTCAGCAAGACTGACCCGTCTCACTAGACATATGCAAGGGTGAACACTAAGCATAGGTAAGGTGAAGCATAAACGACTCGCCTACAAGTGGATCCTTATAATCATGTTTTAAGTAGCAAATGACATTCTCCAAGCACGGCACATCATAGACTCCACAATCAAACAAGAAACGCTTTGCCGATGATATGACATGCCCAAAGCACATAATGCTATTACAGCTAAAGTATGGGGAAACTGTAAACTTTAATTTTTGCTATCTCTAAGTCACACAAGGTTGCAAGGCAATTATAATTCAATACAACATATTTTTCTAACTTCTTTAGTATTTACTACGTCACGACTCAGTGAATAAGTGGTACTCTATTACCGCGAGGGACGGTGATTGCAATCAGGACACACCCGGACAGCACGACAAATACGCACGTTTGGAAGTGTCAGCGAGTACATCAGTACCTACGTAACACTTCAGTACTAGTCGTATATGGCCACCTTTCACAAGACACCCGAACGCCGAACCCGTCTCACCTCCACGAACAGAAGGTCTCCGCACAGAACACCTCTTGTGTCCATCGACCGATTTACACCTTACTGTCCTCAAGCCACCCCTATCGATGGTGAGTTAATGGGCCTCGACATCCCTGTTATCGAGTTACGTCAGTTTCTTAGAGTCCATATATCTAGTATGTTGCCGGTACAAGTCAAGCTTGTTCCAAGGGGCCGCATACAAAGGGCCTTAACTGACCAGCCAGAGCTATGCGACCAAGACCACGTCTTGCCGCTTCCTATCCATCTCTGACCGGTCTCAAGTTTAGATTTAACAGCTATTTTCTATAAATGTTAACCCAGTGTAGATGAGTGTCAAATTTCTATCTCATTAGTAGATTCCAACTTTATAATTCTGCATCAATTTGGGATTTTTAGCTTTTTAATTTTGGCGCCTGGGCCCACCGGATTTGAATCAGCCAACTAGGAGTCAGCCACACCTGAGGCCATAAATATTTCCACGTAGCCACACTAGATCCCCTGGCCACGGACTGATCCAGGCACCATTGCACTCACTAGCAGGTGGGACAAGCGCACCTGCTTTCGTCTACCTCTGGCCACGGGCTCGGGCGGCGGCGCCCACGCCTGCGCACGGCGACGCTCTCGTCAGCGCTGGTTTCCGGCCCACGGGAGGTCTCGAAACTAAGCACCCTACCCTAGTTTTGCGCTGGAAACACATTGGAGTATCTCCCGACGGCGATGGGTGACCGGAAAACCACTCCCGACGGCGGCGGCGGGTGCTAGGGTTTCGGTCATGTCGGGACCCTTGATCCCCTAGCAAAAACTCTCATTCGAAGGCTCGGTAAGCACCTTGGGAGCATGGGAAAGAGTTTAGGAGGGTCTAGAACTCGTGCCATAGCCAGCAACACCAAGGTCGACAGTGAACCGAGCTCCTTCAATGGCGGAAGGGGAAAAATTGGATAACTCGTTAATTAGTCGATGGTTCTTTCTGATTTTTGGAGGGAAGGTGCGCTAGGAGACGTTGATCATGTTGCCTAACTAGATCAAAGAAATATTGTGCATACAATCGGAATTAAACCTACGAACTAGCTTCAAAGCCATAAAAGTGCTTCGGTTTTTGATGAAATACGGACGCTAGGATGCACGACATGAGTTCAAACTTTACCAGAAGCTACACGAGATCATGGCGCACCTTTTTTCCTAAAGACTGCAGAGGACGGGGAGGCTTGTATCGGCGGTGAGGCTGAGCGGCGTCGGGCGGAACCGGGGTGGTCGTGACGGCGAGAAATGGAGCGGCGCAAGCGACAAGTGAACCGAGGAGTGACTGCGGTCGACGATGGAGTGAATAAATAGGCTTCACCGCAGTAGATAAGGAGTTGGGGCAGCTGGAGGCGACCGGCAGTCAAACGGCGCGCTGGCAGCATGCAGCCGTCGCGGTGTCGCACGAAGAAAGAAAATAGGGGCAGTTAAACGGTCTTCCTGACTAACATGTGGGCCCCACTACTCCCTTTTCTCTGTTCCTCTAAATTCCACCTCAAACATTGCCCAAAAATTCCCAAAATTTACAGACGGGCTAAGAAAATTGTGAGGAACCCAAATCTACAATCAGATTTCAATTTGGACACAGTTTGTTTCCAATTCAAAATTAAATTTTAATTCAAACTTGTTTATAAACCTTATTTAAATAAATAGTAAATGAGGTCCATAAATCCCCAAACTTTGAACAAAGCTCACTGAACCATAAAAGGTCTTAGGAAAAATTGTGGGTTGATTTGGGCGAGGTTCAGTGCAAAGCTAAATTTGAGGTTGACTCGAAATAAACCCTCTGTACGTGTCCAACTAAGTGGAAGACGTGCTTCAAAAATCTTGCAAATTTTCCAAAAAGCTATTTAAAATATTTAAGAGGCCAAGGAAAAATTTGGAGCCTTGGATTTGAATCTTTTTGTCAGGGCCAGATATACATAGCAACATAATCAAATTACATTTGTTTTGATTTTATATTGCTGCAATATAATTTGCCCTGGCCATTTCATTAAATTAAATTCCGAACTTTGCAGAAAGGTTTAATTAAAATTATTCTAGGATTAGTGGTGAGTCCAATCCTCATGTTAATAAAATTAAACATGAGTTGAAAGAAAACTTTTTAGTGAGGTCAAGTTCATGTGCACAACTATATTGACCTCCATTATGTTTGATAAACAACTTGTAGCTGAACTTCACATGAAAGAAAAAAGTGGGGTTTTACATAAGCTGTATGGCCTCCCCTTCCTACAAGCCCCAATGCATGAAACACCCCCCACCCCTTGAGTAGTGTTAGGGCTTGCGGAGTACCTTATGTACTCACTCTTGCTTTATATGTGGTTTTATCAGAAGACAGAGAAGCTGAAGCATGTGAGGATGACGATTAGGTCTAGTCCTACTTCCCAAATGTGCCTGTTGGGTATGGCGTTGTTCTGCTCCGCTGTTTTGGGTACTTTTCTATTTTGGTGGTCATCCCCGACCACATCCAATGTAATCTATCTCATGTTTGTAAGACTTATATTGATTATAAATAAGTAATCGATGTATGGAGCTCAATCTATTCTGTTGTGCGTACCAACTACTGATCCATGGATTGGTACAGGATGCACATGTGGACCCTCGGAAGGCGGGTCCTGACAGAGTGGTATCAAAGCCATACATGGCCGTAGAACGAAACCTTAGAGTCATCCTAATTCCTGAAGCCATATTTGAAAAGTACAAAACTATTTATGAAAAAAAAACCCTCTCCTTCTATCCTTTCTGCACATACCTCCTTCTATGTTGAAAACTCAACTTTATCCTGTCCATGATTTCACAAACCCCCTCCATACACTTGATCTTTCAAGGGTAAGATGGACTCCAACGCGGTATGCAAGGTTGGAACCGTGCAACGTCTGCACCGGACCATTCGAAGATTCGATCAGTCAAAGAACCTTCTAATCAACTCAAGAGGGTGCGTAAAGATAATGCAAGTAATTACTCTACTAAGGCTGCTAGAAGACGTCATCCTCACGTATCAAGAACGACATCACGATCGGTGGAAGAGCAAGCACGTGCAACCCTACCTTTCTCATTCACATCAATAGAATCCTAGGATGACCGTAGTGCCCATGAGTAGAATAGCTTAGCCTATAGTGACCTAGGGTAAGTCATGAATAGAAAAATTAATAGAATAATATATATAAGTTTGTAATCTAGTTATGTTTGGGTGTGATTTGCTGATTTTCATTTGGTTCTTTGATTGAGTGAAATTGTGTGCTCTAATACAAACACATATCAATAATCAAATGAAAGAGTATAAGTTGGGTGCCTAAAAAAATAAATACATATGGATTACGTGTATATATATATATATATATATATATATATATATATATATATATATATATATACCTACACACGTATACCTATAAGTATATTGAATATAATGTACAAAAAAATACATCAAATAAAATTTAAATTAAACATACATATGTATATACGTGAGGATAATAATAATGAACAAAAGACCTTTCACTTCTCTCTTCCTACCGGATCAACGAAATTCCCATTCTATAGCCTATCCCTGTTCGAGCTCACCATGAGCACACCGCTCATGGAGGAACACCATCTCGATCCAAAGTACTCCATTTAACCCTCAAAGTCTGTAAATAAAAAATTAAATACATAAAGAAACCAAACAAAACAAAACTACAGATAATAAAATATAAATATATCAATATAATGATAAACTCACACTAAAAAACATAGTAGTTAAAATCCTAGTTCAGTGGGGTAGGATTTTAGCAGACCTAAAAGACCATAAGACCAACAGTGTGGATCATACCCTCATGGATTGGTTGGCACACCGATAAGGATTTGCACCCTGTGCCAATCGAAAGGTAACCACGGTGAATCTTGTTGAGATAACGATAAGAAGTCAGCCACGTGAGCAGACGGCAAAATCCATAGCACACAGTTTTGGAGCTACACCCATGGGATGATTGTCAGTATTGTGCACATGCATGGATGAATTTTTGGGATGACTGATAGAAATATCAATAGACAAATACACGAGCTTATTGATCAGTCTAACACTCTGAGCAGCGCGAATAGCAAATCAACCCTACCAGATGAGCCCAAATAGACTGACCAAATACAAGGAGTAAACCAGTGAGCCATAAGGGATGAGATTTATCCATCTGAGTTCTCACCTTAAGAAGCTCCAGTGTTGTTATCAAAGAAGAATGAAGACAACAGAAGGACATGAGTTGGCTACCAAACATCGAAAAAGGTCTCATAAATACTTGCCATCTCAAATACATAACTTATTTAACAGGTTAAAAAGAAAGGGGTTAAGGACATCTACAAGGTTGAGCTGAGGTCACATGAGTACCAACTCAAGGTCAGAAACGCTAACATCATGAGGCCAGTATCCATGACTTGATATAGACAACACGGGTTTTGCGGTGATGCCTCTTGTACTAACCAACCCATTAGCCTGCATCGTGAACATTGATGGGCAAGATGGTGATAAAGGAACAAGAAGTAAGCATTTCTTGAACATGCCTCGAAGACCACAGTCATAATGGTGGGGCCCACAAAGACAGGAGTTTTCACTTTTAGAGACCTGGTATGGTACAAAACATCAATAAGCGTATATACGATCAAAGAGGAAATAGCATCATTCCTTGACCCCATCGATATTGAGGACATCGACGGACACCACAACCGATAACAACTAGGAAGAATGAGAAGCAAACAACCGCAGTAGGAATCAACCCATCACGGGAGTGACTGCATGTACCATATGGAGGCATCAGCTAGAGGTATAAACAGATTTTGGAAACAAAGCATTTTGGCCCCACTGACCAGACGGAACATTTGAGAAAATAGGAGGCATGACTTAATAGTTTGAGAAATGTACAAGAAAGTCATATATACGTTTGTATTCGCGTATCATCACCCATACAAGCACTTTAGAGTATTTGATTTCCAAGTATCATTTAATGCAAAAGACCAACAGTTAGATGCCGGTAACTAGTTGTACAAATACCCGAACTTGTGGCACGGTACAGAGATGTCAAGATCGAGAAACGACAATCTCAAGGTAGTGAAGATAACCTTAGAAAAAAATTTGTACCTACCTATGACAGCCTTCGAATCTCGAGGACGAGACTCTATTTAAGTGGGGTAGATCTGTCACAACCCAAATTTTAACAAACAGTAGAAATCTCTCCTAATTAAAAATTTTGAATAAATCTCGAGCGATCAATAATAGTCAACCTAAAGTCTGGTCACATAAGTATTATTAATTTTCAAATCAGATGAAATAAGCCAATACGGATAAGTGCAAGTGCAAACACACTCATATCTTACTTAACACATGAAACCTAATATTAAATAATACCTAAAATTGTACATATGTGGATACGGGAGCCTAACTAATAATTTAGAATACGACAAATATATCAAATAACACTATAACTATTCGAAAGGGTGATTATATTCTAAAATACAAACGTACTCAAACAAGAATTATTGCTCATAACCAAATTACAATTTAAACCTGAAATTCAAATTCAATTGTGTGAGAAAATTTGGGTGATTAAGCTAACACTATAAAACAAGCATACAAAGACTTAGGTGCGAATCAAATTTGGATTATAGATTATATATAAAACAAAACTAAAAGCTACTCTAAGAAAATAGGAAACATACATAAAGCAAGTCCGAATTCGATTTGGATTCAAATTATATTGGGAATCAAAATGAAACCAGAAATTAAATTAGAAAGGAAAGGAAAATAGATAAAAATAGAAACAGGGCAAGCAGCCCATTTCCCCTGAGCCGACCCGCTCCTTCCCTCCTCTCCATTCGGCCAGCATGGCCTGTTTTCTCTCCCACTGTAGCCCGGCACGAACGGCCCACTCTTCTTTTCCACACGGCCAACTTCTCCCAACTCCCTCTACTTTTCTCCCTTGCACGCGCAGCCCAGCGCCCCTCTCCCACGGCCCACACCTCCTTTCTCATGTGTGTGGCCTGACCCAGACGATGAACCGCCATCTCCTACTTCTTGCACCGCCGCCTGCTCCCAGAAAACCCGCCGACGCCGGACGCTCACCTTTTTGCCCAAGCCGTCACCTCCCCGTCGCGTTGCACGTCGCCGCCCGGTCCCCTCCTACCAGCCGCCTGTGTCAATCCATTAGAGCTCCACAGAAATGGGCGAGTGTTTGTATTTCTTAGCACCACAGAGTTATCCGCAAGCACACGTAAATACCGTTGTAGCACTTCCCCTTAAGGAGTTTTCCCAAGGGTATCGGATCTAAAGAACGTGTGTGCTAATCTTTCGAACTAGCTCACCCAAGGACACAAAGTTGTTTTGTTGGCAAGGAATAGAGAGAAATTAAAAGTATTGATCCTAATTCAAGGTAGTTTGCAGTAGATGCTTGCTTCGGGCACGGGCTTACTCCTAGCAATACTAGGATGACTCCTGCCAAGAGCCTATAGCATAGCCGAACGTGGAGGATTATGAAGGACAGATAGAGTTGTCACCACCTACTGCCTACCTCTTCAATCCGTAGGTCTACGAGATATCCACTAATAATTTATAACCTAAGCACCACGCTTACGTTCTAAATCACAACTCTAGATGTTTCAAACACGAAGCTACAACTAGAGCTTCTAATGAATTAAACTAGTGAACCCACAAGTAACTACTTGTGCAAACTACTAAGAATAAAAGATCAAACTTGTATTGAATTCACAAAGGCTTACTTGATTGAGTAAAACCTTTGTAGGGGTACAAGTGTAGAAGAGGGACTTGACAAGCCCAAGCCTCCTTCTCCTAGACTCTTCACCACACTCTCCTTCTACTTTGGTAGCCTCTAGGACTACTCTAAACCTTTGGAGTGTAGCACTATCCTCAACTTTTGGTGTGTGTGAGAAGTGAGGTGAGGGGGTCTATCTATAGGTGGAGAAGGGTCAGTTCCCGCCAAAATTAACGCGCGAACCAGTCACCATTGACTCCAGGGAGCCGGGAGTAGCCAACACGTGTCATTTGACTGGGTTGGGCGCTAGGAAGGGGTCGGTCGAACCCCTGGTTCGGCCGACCTGGTCAATCCTCCCCTCGCGGAGTGCTTGCTCTAGGTGGCTTCCAGGTGGGCCCCCTTGATGTATTGGGTGCAACACCATTGGATCTCCTCGTATTCTTCTGTTTGTGGGCCATTTTATCCATGTGTTGCCACGTGTCATCCCTTGATTCGTTGAAATCCATTTTCATGGATTCATCCCTGCATGTTTTGGTATTTTGGGTAATAATTCATCTGCATACAAATAAAAACCAACACTTGTGGAATTGGGTTAGTGTATAGCCCTACCACTATGTTTTGGGTTTCTTGTATGCACATTATGAGGTGAATTGACGGTCAAAATATGGTACTTAAGGACCATCAACAAACTCCTCCACACTAAGTCCTTTGCTCGTCTTCGAGTGAAGGCAAGAAGCACTAGAGTGTTGACATAAATTTGCTATAATGTAGAAAATAAGGATACTAGATATTTCAACTTATACCTGAATTCATGGATCCCCTTTGTGTATGTGGCTACCGCATCAATATTGGGTGTTTGAAAAGTGGAACGGTTAGAATGAAGTTCCCTGGGATCATTCTCCGCTGAAATGATTTGGCAATTGCTATATTTGAAAGTCATAGGAACATTTGCCCTTGCCTTCTCGATCGGAATCTCTCAAATCTCTCAAAGTGTTTGAGTCCTCACCATGACATGTTTTGCTAATACTTGTCCCTATACTAAAAGTGGCTATATCTGGAGCTTGTTAGGGATGAATGTGGCACACATTTTCAATGCATATGTTACCAAGTCAAAAACTTGATCCTATGAGAGACTTATGCAATGAACAAAGTGAAGGGAAAATTCTTGTGCCCATGAATGGAATGGAGGGGTGAGGTGATAACTCCCATGAATTTGCTCTCTTTTAAGGATGAAACATGGCTACTTTTTTTTGAGCACTCTTACTCTTTTTCAAGAGTTGATGCTTTTTCTTTTTCTTGTAGCCATGTCTTCGACTCCTTTTTATTTTTAGAGAGGCTTTCAGATGTATTGTATCGAGTTTCTTTTTGACGGATGGGTAATCGATGGATGCAAACTCTCAATGTGAGAATTTAGGCATGAATGGAGTGCACAAGAGTTTTCAATTCAGAAAGTTCATGCATGTCACTCAATTGGGTCAAGGGTTTGACAAAGTTCAATGAAAGGCAAAGTGGCATATGCTTGCGGTTTTCAATGAATGTATCATATGGCCTTGGTGGGTATATAAATTTCCAATGAGAGATTTAGGCAAAGTTCAAGACATCAAATAGTTACAAATGTCAAAATAAATTTCAAGCAAAAGGATGATTTCTAAAGAACTCATTTACCATATCAAACTAGTCAAATACCTAGATTATGTGTTTTTCCTATTGAATTATGGGAATCATAAACAAGGTAATGAATTGAAATATAAAGTATTCAAATTTTCAGCTTAAGCAAATTCTTGGCTACCAAATTTTATTTCAATTTGTCGAGTTGATTCATTTTAGATATGCAATGAAAAATATGAAATCAACTCAAACAGCAGGGTAGCACACAAAATTGGGGAAAAGAAATCCAAACTGATTTTCTAGAGCGAAACGGAGTCGTACGGTGCAGAAAACAAGTCGGTCGACCAGGGTGTTCGGCCGACCTCCTGTTGGCTCTTCTATGGCTCTGTTTCATCGTGTCGTTTTGCTCATTCGGTCGTGACGTGTTTTGATATGCCACGTTGATTTTTTCACGTCGGGGTTACGTGCCTTTGAGACATGTTTCCCAAGAGTTGTTTCCTGAATTCTTTATTCAACAAAATAAACTAAAAGGGGAACTTTACTGGTGTTAGATGAACTGGTAAGTTTACTTTATTGAAATCAAAATATGGGGATGCTTACATTATTTAACCTAGCTTTAGAAAACAAATGCTTATTAAAAAAATCCTAAGTAGTAAGCATCCTATGCTATTGGGACATCTAAACTATGGTGCGTTGTAGATGTCGGGCTCCCCAACGGCATTGCACAAGCTCTGTAGTTTGGCGCTCATGCCACGGTGAACACCGTCAATCTCCTCCTTGAGGGCCAAGATGTCATCCTTCAGTTCCGCTCTCTCGATGCGCCCTTCAGCCACAAAGTCTGTCAGCTTCTTGTTCTCCAAGCGGAGAGAAGAGAAGTCCTTGGTCAGCTGTGCCACTTTAGGGGCACGAGGAGAGTCCTCATAACTGCCCTCAAACTGATCGGGTGGCCCATTGATGGCAGGTGGTGGGACGTGTCGCCTAATCTTGGAGGGTGATGAGCCCGTCGACTCCTCCATCGCCAGATTATCCACGCACTTGAATAGGCCCTTGGCATAGCCTCCTTCAGGTTTGTGCACCCCGTGGATAAGAAAGCGATTTCCCATGTGTTCTGGCACGGTACAGGTGGGCGTCTTGTAGTGGTGGCTCACTACATCGCCCATCCTAGTCTTCAGTGTGTACATGAACTCCTCACCGGGCAGCAACGATGGGAGAGATTCGTCTTTTCTGTGGAAAAGACGTGTCTTGACTGGGTTCGGTCTAGCCAAAGTCGGACGGCACAGCATCGTCGACTTCATCGGCGTTCTCAAAGGGGAGAGCGACCGAAAAGCACTACGAGGTGTAGGGTTGCGCCTGTGCAGAGTTGTCGCAGGCGGGATCATGGCAAGGGGCTTGACATCGATCGCCATGACAGACTCCAAGGCGAGGGAAGTTTTGTCGTTGGCCGGTGTAATGTCCCTGCTCAGGTTGAAGGTTGAGCTGGAAGAGGCGTGAGGCACAATCTTCTTGTCGGCCATGACGAGGACGGGTGGAAGATGATGATTCAATGAGGTGTATAACTTTCCTCTTTGTTTCTGTCCTTTAAGTAGGTAGGGAACAATGCGTTTCATCAAGGATTTGTTAGAGGATATCGAGGAGGATCAACACGAGAAAATAGAACGCGAACGGCGCGAAGGGAGAGTCGGCCGACCCTAAGGTTCAGCCGATGCCCCTTTGGCTCCGTTCGGGCCACATTTTCTCGGGTCAATTAAATGGGCCTCATAGATGAAGAATTGGATGGGCCCATTAGTTGGACGTGGAGAATTTAAACAGAATTGAAAGAAAAGGCATGGAAATCAATTATATTTACCATGTCAATTTTTTTTGTATTCCTTTGGGAATCAATAAATAATTTGAGTCGGTGCCCATTCACTTTGAATAGTTGACCGTCATCACCTTGGAGTGTGATTGCTCCATGGGATGAAGTCTCTACTATAGTGAAGGGTCCTTCCCATTTACTTCTAAGCTTCCCATGTCCAAAGGTTTTAACCCTAGAGTTAAAGATTGAAACTTTATCTCCAGGTTTGAACTCTTTTGGCGTAATCCTCTTATCGTGCCATCTTTTGGTTCTCTCTTTATAAATTCTGGCACTGTGGTACGTCTTATCTCTCCATTCCTCCAACTCAGAGATTTGCTTCAATCGGTAATTTCCAGCTTCGTTAAGATTCATGATCCACCGCTTGATGGCCCAATACGCTCTATGTTCCAATTCTACGTGAAGATGGCAAGCCTTCCCATAAACAAGTTGGAAAGGAGACATGCTGATAGGTGTCTTGTAGGCAGTGCGATGTGCCCACAATGCGTTGGGTAGCTTTTGCTTCCATCCTGTTCCCATTTCCAAGACAGTCTTTTGCAGAATATTCTTAATTTGCTTATTAGATGTTTCTACTTGACCACTTGTCTGTGGGTGGTATGGGGTAGCAATGTTATGCTGTACTCCAAGTTCCCTTAAAATGTATCAAAGGGTCTTATCTATGAAATGTGACCCTCCATCACTTATGACCATACGGGTGTTCCAAAGCGTGGGAATGATCTCATGGAACATTTTCTTTGCTTGCTTGGAATCAGCATTTTTGCATGACAATGCTTCTACCCATTTTGACACATAATCGATGGCAACAAGAATATACTCGCAATCATAAGACCTAGGAAAAGGTCCCATGAAATCAATACCCCATACATCTAATAATTCCACTGGAGATTGTTTGTTAGGGGCATCGCATCACGAGCAAAGATTCCTCCATGCTTCTGGCATTTCCAACGTTTGCGAATGAATTCGTTGGTATCTTCATACATTGAAGGCCAATAGAATCCACTCTGCCAGATCTTTGCCTGAGTATGGTAAACACCGTAATGACCACCATAGGGGCCAGCATGGCATTTCTCTATAATTTCGGTGCCTTCGATTGATGGGATGCACCTTCTAAGAAGGCCATCAGCACATACTCGATAGAGGTAATGGTCATCCCAAAGGTGTCTACGACTCTCATAAATGAGTTTCTTTTTGTTCTCCCCTGGTGGTACGTATCCCGTGACCATAAAGTTCACGATATTCGCATAGCAAGGGTGAGAGTCTGTCACCTTGAGGAGCATATCATCTCGTAGGAAGTCATTGATAGGTATGTCCATGGTTTGTGTGACTTCCATAAGTGAAAGATGATCCGCCACTAAATTCTCTGCTCCTTTCTTATCTCTTATTTCTAGATCAAATTCATGGAGTAGAAGAATCCATCGAATTAGCCTGGGTTTAGCATCCTTTTTGGTAAGCAGATATTTCAAAGCACCATGGTCTGTGTAGACTATGACCTTTGCTCCAACCAAATAGGATCTAAACATTTCGATAGCAAAAACAACTGCTAGAAACTATTTCTCAGTTGTGGCATAATTGAGTTGGGCTCCTGTCAGAGTTTTGCTAGCGTAGGCTATTGCGTGATGCGTTTTATCTTTGGTTTGGCCTAAGACCGCACCAACAACAAAGTCACTGGCATCACACATGATTTCGAATGGCAGCGTCCATTCAGGAGGTTGGATAATTAGAGCTGAGATGAGAGCCTTTTGAGTATATCAAATGATTTAAGGCATTCATTATCGAAATCAAAGGGAGCTTCTTTAGCTAATAGGTTGGTGAGGGGTCTAGCGATTTTGGAGAAATCCTTGATAAATCGTCGGTAGAACCCCGTATGACCTAAAAAGCTGTGGATTCCCTTAACATTGATAGGAGGTGGAAGTTTTTCAGTAACTTCACTTTTAGATTTGTCCACCTCTATCCCTCTCTTGGACACCAAGTGTCCAAGAACGATGCCTTCCCAGACCATGAAATGTCACTTTTCCCATTTAAGCACATGGTACTTCTCCTGACATCTTTGTAAGATCCTGTCTAAATTTTCTAGACAATGATCAAAAGTTTTTCCATAGACGGAGAAATCGTCCATGAAAACTTCCATGATTCCTCAATCATGTCTGAAAATATAGACATCATGCATCTCTAGAAAGAGGCAGAAGCGTTACACAGTCCAAAGGACATACGCCGGTAGGCATAGGTCCCGTAAGGACATGTGAACGTGGTCTTACTTTGATCATCGGGATGGATAGGAATTTGATGATATCCCGAATACCCATCAAGGAAACAGAAGTAGGAGTGTTTTGCCAATCGCTCAAACATCTCATCGATGATGGTCAATGGAAAATGGTCTTTCCTTGTTTCCTTGTTAAGTTTTCGGTAGTCAATGCACATCCTCCATCCCGTGATGGTCCATTGAGGAATTAATTCATTCCTCTCGTTTTGAACGACCGTCATACCTCCCTTCTTAGGCACTACTTGAACTGGACTTACCCATTCACTATGATGAATAGGGTAAATAATCCCGGCATCCAGAAGTTTATTGACTTCTTTCTTGATAACTTCCTGCATCGCATTATTCAATCGCCTTTGAGGTTCCCTCGAGGGGACACTCTCAGGGTCAATAGGAATACGATGGGTGCATAACGCTGGACTAATTCCCTTGAGATCCTAAAGTGAATATCCAAAAAAAGCTCTATGCCTTTCTAACATGGCTTGAGTTTGAGTGTTCAATCATCTGAAAGATTGTCACTTATGATGACAAGGGCTTCCAAATCGCCATTTAGAAAGGCATAACGTAGGCCTGGATGTTGAATCTTGAGCTCAACAGGAGGTTTTGGGGAGGGCTCTTCCTTTGGCAATTCAATTTCCTCCTGAAATTCATCCTCCTGTTGGACGAAGTCTTCTTCTTCTTTAATTTCAGGGGGTTCTAAAAATTGAAGAGTCCTAACCTCCTCCATTGGCTCATCTTGGATGGGAGATTATGCAGATGTGTTCTTTGAACGCAGAATAGGCATGGAGAAATTTCTCCCTCCAAGATTGATATTGAGGCTTCCTTCCAAAGGAACTTCCATGAGAAATTTCTCTATTGGAATCCCTATCATGATGTCAAAATCTTGGATTTCGAACACGTGAAAATCTAGGAGAACCTCCACATCTTTTTGTCTAACAGACACTTGTTGCAAAACCCCACATCCTTCAAGAATGGTTCCAAATGAATCTCGAAAGGACTTGCGTGTTGGTGCCAATGGCACATCACCAAGAATGGCGAGAGCACAAGAATCGAAAATGAGATTTGCTCCAACAGTAGAGTTGTATAGGATTCTCATTGGTGTCCCTCTAATAGAACATAAAATGGTAGCCAAAGGTGAGGTCATCCAAAGAATTTTGGGTGAATTCTCGACTTTAGCTGTCCACTGTCTGGTTAGGATAGAGGTCAACTCCTTGACTGTCTGACGGACGAACACCCCGTTAGGTGGTTCAGGTGGAGTTGGTGGCAATGAAGGTTTCCTATAGCAACAATACTTCGAGGTATTTCCATAATCTTCAAAAAGCTCTTCCTCGAAGTAAAATGGAAACTACGAGGGTTGAATTTCTTCTACCTTCGTAGTCTCAGGTTCGGGAGAGGATTCCTCTAGCAAGGCTTGTGGTAAACAAGAAATGGGTTCATCCTTGTCCAAGAGTGTATCCTCCGTTCTTGACACGACTTCCTCTTGGGGAGGCTCATTAAGACCCATAATGAAGGAAGAATTTTATAGAATTCTGTCTAAAAGATCCTTAACTTCTTCTGGAGTCTTATGGAGAAAAGATCCTCCAGACGTAATGTCAAGATATAGGGCAGACTCTTTGTTCAATCCCATGAAGAAATGTTGCAAAAGCATTGGATCAGGGATTAACAAATCTGGGCCAGAATTTTTCAAAAGAGAAAATCTGTCCCAAGCTGCACCTATGGATTCCTTCTCCATCTGCTGGAAGCATAGTACTTCCTTTCGTAAGGAAACAATTCGGACAATGGGAAAGAAAACAAGACAAAATTTGTCTCATAATTCACTCCAATCACCGTTTGTCTTCCCAATGTAGTGGTTGTACCATTGTTTGGCTTTTTCCTTGAGAGAAAAAGGAAACAACTTCCATTTGAGAGTTTCCCGTGTCATACCTTTGATTAGAAGGCATGAACACAGTTGTTCGAACTCTTGTAGATGGTGGTAAGGGTTTTCACAATCCGTTCCTGAGAAGGATTGTTCCCGAACCATGGCTATAAAGCCAGGGCGAAGTTCATTGCTGGTTGAACAAATAGGTTCCACCGAAGGTGGTGGCTCATAGAACTTGCCCTTCGGAGCAGAGTAAGAAAGAATGGTGGGTTGCTCCATTTATATCGTGGTGGTCAGTTAAGATGATAGATAAGGGGGATACGATACGAGGGTGATCTTGGTTCAAAGATTAACAGCAACCATTCCCCGGCAACGACGCCAAAAATGCTTGTTGGTATTTCTTAACACCACAGAGTTATCCGCGAGTGCACGAAAATACCGTTGTAGCACTTCCCCTTAAGGAGTATTCCCAAGGGTATCGAATCCAAAGAACGTGTGTGCTAATCTTTCGAACTAGCTCACCCAAGGACACAAAGTTGTTTGGTAGGCAAACAATAGAGAGAAATTCAAAGTATTGATCCTAATTCAAGGTAGTTTGCTGTAAATGCTTGCTTCGGGCACGGGCTTACTCCTAGCAATACTAGGACCACTCCCGCCAAGAGCCTATGGCATAGCCGAACGTGGAGGATTACAAAGGACAGATAGGGCTGTCACCACCTACTGCCTACCTCTTCAATGTGTGGGTCTACGAGATATCTACTGATGATTTATAACCTAAGCACCACGCTTACGTTCTAAATCACTACTCTATATGTTTCAAACACAAAGCTACAACTAGAGCCTCTAATGAATTAAAGCAGTGAACCCACAAGTAACTACTTGCGCAAACTACTAAGAATAAAAGATCAAACTTGTATTGAATTCACAAAGGCTTACTTGATTGAGTAAAACCTTTGTAGGGGTACAAGTGTAGAAGAGGGACTTGACAAGCCCAGGCCTCCTTCTCCTAGGCTCTTCACCACACTCTACTTCTACTTTGGTAGCCTCTAGGACTACTCTAAACCTTTGGAGTGTAGCACTATTCTCAACTTTTGGTGTGTGTGGGAAGTAAGGTGAGGGGGTGTATTCATAGGTGAAGAAGGGTCGGTTCCCGCCACAATTAACGTGTGAATCAGTCACCATTGACTCCAGGGAGCTGGTAGGAGCCAACACGTGTCATTTGACCAGGTTTGGCGCCACGAAGGGGTCGGTCGAACCCCTGGTTCGGCCGACCTGGTCAAGCCTCCCCTTGGAGAGTGCTTCCTCCAGGTGGCTTTCAGGTCGGCCCCCTTGATGTATATGGGTGCAACACCGTTGGATCTCCTCATATTCTTCTGTTTGTGGGCCATTTGATCCATGTGTTGCCACATGACATCGCCTGATTCGTTGAAATCCATTTTCATGGATTCATCCCTGCATGTTTTGGTATTTTGGATAATAATTCACCTGCATACAAATAAACACCAACACTTTTTGAATTGGGTTAGGGTATAGCCCTACCACTATGTTTTGTGTTTCTTGTGTGCACATTATGAGTTTAATTGACGGTCAAAATATGGTACTTAAGGACCGTCAACAGCAGGCCAAGGAAACAAGGGCAGCTGCCTTGCCCTTCGAACCGCCTCTGGATGCGCCAACAGCAGCTCCCCTGCTTTTTGGCCACGTCGTCACCATCTCGTCACGTCGCCAACTGGAATACTGGTGCGCTGTCACATCCCACCATTTTCACCTCGCCATTATGGGCACGACCTCAGGCCACTACCATTAGAACCGCCTTGGACGCCTATAAAACATTCCCTCCTCCTCTGTCTTCTAGTGCATAGCACCCTCCACACCCCACACTCCTCGTCCGAGTGCCCGACGCTCACCTTCGAGCTTTCCTCACCGCCAATCGGGAGAACTCATATGCTCCACCCTTTTTCTTCCTCGACGTCGGCTATCTCGTATGTTCCCTTGCCGTTGGCTCGAGGTATCTCGATTAACTTCATTCAAAGTTTCATTAGCACCTGAATTAGCTAGAAGGCACATTTGCTCGTAGATTAGTGCACCCTAGCATGGAATCCGTGACAAATCGTAGGGCGCCGCCTCCCTGCTCCCCGCACATGCTGCCGGTCGCCGTGGGGTCCTCCCCGGCTTGGCGGAGTGCCCCAACACTTTCCCCTCACGCTGGAACATGCCACCGGAAAGCCATCCTACTGGGTTGTTGTACGTACGGATAGATCGACGACGCACCACCGTGCACGGCTGCCACCGGCCGTCGCCGGCCACAGACAGTGCCTATCCGGCCCGGTCTTGTGCACCGCTGCACTCCAGTCGGCCCTAGCGCCATGTAGGTACAACCCAAACCGAGCGTAACTGCCCTCAATCACAACTCCACCGAGCGCCACCGCCATTCACCAACTACGCCGACGTCGGCGGCCACGGGCGCCACTCCGGCCTGGCAGCACTCACCAGGATCCCCCTTGCACTCGTGAACACGCGCGAGACATGTTGGTTGGAGAAGAAACTGGCACCTCCCTGTAGTTCCATCGTGGACCGCTGCCTTAGCCTCCTCCGACGAGCCCCCGGTCGCCTCCCTGCCACTCCCCCTATTCTGGCCCGCGATGCCAACATGGCATGCATGTGGCACACGCATGGCGGCCACCTAGGCATCACCTCAGTGCCACGTGTGCACCCCTTCGCCCGACAAGCGCAAAAGTCCCGGAGCCCCCTGCATGGACATGGTCCACGAAGACCAGTGAGTTGAACGTCGAGCAAGGCCCACATGTCGGCCTCAAAGAAATGCATGAAATGCTAGGCACACACGCGCGTACACACATCTAGTGAAAGGACGCACTAGCAGCCTCACCGTACGCTAGGAAACTGCTAGAGCCACTCGTTAGTGTACCAAAAACAATTCAGAAAATGTATTTTCTTATCCAGGAAATTCTAGAAAATCATCCATAATTAGTACATGAATTCTAGAGCATGAAAACGTGATTAATAACAAAAATAAATGGTAGTTATTCTAAGAAATATTATTAGCTAAGTAATAACAATAATTAACTAGGAGAGTGGTAATACCCATGTCCAGTATTTGAACTTGATATTCTATTCACAAATAATTATCTAATAATCCCTAGAAAATGTTATTTAACTTCTATAATATAATGTAGGTGATAGTGGACTAATATAAATGATGGAATAAGAATTAGCAATCACTCCCATAGGAAAATCATAATAGATATTCATAAATTACAAAACGCACACAAAACTTCTAATTAGTCTTCTATCATAGATGACCTTCTGAATATTTCTAAGAGTATATTATTGGGACTTTTAGAATAGAAAATGACTAAAATAAATTATAGGATAATGAACTACTCACCAGCATCAAAGAAGAGAAATTAGAGAGCTTTTAATGATAGGAACTCACATGCAAAGCTCTAAATGAATAATTTCCTCACTAGTAATCCTCTAGAAACCTCAATAGTCATATACTAGAGAAGTCTAAAATGTACTCAACACTGGTAGGACCTACTAATAAAGCAACAAATTAGGAGAGTTGTATAGATTAATAAGTCATTCACTAGCTTCTAGTAAAATAACCATTTAGATATAAAACGTCAGAACACAAGTGTAGTTTCTATAATAAGTAAGATGTAAAACTTTAGTAAGCCTATTCATGCAAATATAGGTGGATTATGGAGGAATTCCATAAATAAATGATAAGCAAACCTTAGACCATAATAACAGTCCTTGGTAGTCTAAACAAGTGGTGGAAAAACTAGCGAGTTAATCTAACATATCATGAATCAATAAATAAAGACTTGAGGAAGAAAATGTTAAACCGGGAATCTGATTATAAGCCCATTGTCTAAAAACCCTACTTAACTTCTAAACTGTAATAAATGTGGAAGTGGGTCAAGAAAGCTAGTAGGATCGATGAAACCGCTATGATCGTTCGGTAATCATTTAGTGAATCCGCAAAAACTGTAATGTTTTCAAATAAGCAACTAGTAGAATTACGTATTCTCAAATAAACCTTACGATAATCTTAATGACCGCATTATTGAATGATTGTTCGTATTTATTGGAATTCTATTTGGATTTCTCGGATCTTTATCGATGAATCATACTTTCTTCGCGTAGCTACGTACTTAGTAATCGAAGAGTCGCGAAGGAGATATTCAATATCCGGATCTCGAAAAAACTGGACAAAGACATTGGTAAACACAGCAAAGGCAAGCTCTAACTCCTTGATCATATTTCTCCTATGATTTGCAATCACACCTATGGCTTGTTTTCATTGCATGCCTGTATGTATATTTTAAAATGTTGTTATGCTATGAACCAATTGATGTGGTAGCATGAGATATGTTGATGACTGAGTATCGATATTATCTACTAGCCAACGATAAACAGTAACACGATAGTTACTCACTATCAATGGCTTGAAACAAGAAACTACGTCAGTTACGATCAGAATCCCCTGCTTGACCCTGACAACACAACCACTTGACAACCTGATAGCTTCATCGCTGTGCTATAGTAGTGATGTGAGCACCTCCTTGTTAGTACTATGCTTAGGAATCCCTGCGATGTTCGCATCGCGAACCACTACAAACTATATAGATGATTGTGAAATGTGTTAAAAGGTGTTTGGTGGTGTGAGTTAGGATATGGGCGGGAGATTAATGAACTGTGGGTGTGAAGCGGAAGGGTGGTCGAGGCGAGTATGGTGATGGGATGACGAGGGCTTCCTAAGTGGTATACTAGCTGTGGCTGTGTATTCGATGTAACCCACTGATGGGCACTGAGTGCTTCAGTAATAGTTTGATGGCAATGTTTTCCGGACTGGCCTTGTGTTGAGTACTTGAGTTTAGTTCGATGTTGTGTGTTCCGAACTAGTCCTTTTGCCAAGGACGGATGGAGCCGCCTCACCAATATAAGGACCGGTTCATTTGACCTCAACATCGTGATTTCGTACAACCACAAAACCTGTATGGGCGGGACTCGCCCTACATTTCTGGTAAATATGACAAGAGAAAACCTGGAGAGCCATGGAGGACACGGTGGACCAGGAAATGGCACAGAGACCAAGAGTCGTATCTTGCCTTGCTGAGTTTGTAATGCCCGAATAGCCCCTGCATCGGGCCGAGGTGTGATTGTGGGGTTACACGGGGAAGACGGGATGAGCGTCATGTCATACCCTACCTAGGTGTGCATGTCCTGTGGCTAAAGTGTACAAACTCTACAGAGTCTTAATTTATCCGGATAGCTGTTGTCATAGTCTTGGCACACTATGCTTTGGGCTCCTACTGATTAGCATTAGTACAGCTCCTTGAAGTGTATGTGTGGTTGGCCGAGGCCATCGTGTTTTGGGAAAGTGTTAGCATGCGTGCCAGAGTCGTCAGGTCCAGGGGTCCGAAGACTCATCTAAAAGTGAGTGAATTGGCGGGAAGGTCTGATACTCCCCCAGGGTCCGCCAACTATAATAATATTAATTCAACGACTTCTCCCTCTTATTGTGAAACTCTTTTCAAAGAGAACCTGCATAAAATACTTTTCGGGAAAACTAAGCCGTATGGCCTCCCCTTGCTACAAGCCCCAATGCATGAACCCCCCCCCCCCCTTGAGTAGTGTTAGGGCTTGCGAAGTACCTTATGTACTCACTCTTGCTTTATATGTGGTTTTATCAGAAGACAGAGAAGCTGAAGCGTGTGAGGATGACGATCAGGTCTAGTCCTACTTCTCAAGTCTGCCTGTTGGGCATGGCGTCATTCTGCTCTGCTGTTTTGGGGATTTTTCTATTTTGGTGGTCATCTCCGACCACATCCAATGTAATCTATCTCATGTTTGTAAGACTTATATTGATTATAAATAAACAATCGATGTATGGATCTCCATCAATTCTGTTGTGCGTACCAACTACTGATCCAGGGATTGGTACGGGATGCACAAGTGGACACTCGGAAGGCGGGTCTTGACATCCACGAATAATTGTGTTGCCCATTTGTATGGCTGACACTGATGCCATCAGATTGAAGTATGGAAAAAAAGTCAGCTTCTTTGATTGTCATTGATGATTTCTTCCACTAAAACATCCGTTCAGGAGCGATACACAATCATTTCAGAAAGGCAGAACGATTGCAGAAGGACCACCTCGTCGATTGACAGGTGAACAAAAAATGGCATGGCATGTCAAGTTAAAAGATTCTGTGGAAGGTGTTTTCGAAGGGCATGGTAAAGAACACAATTAGACTCATATTTCTTTTCTTTAGGAGCTACCATACACAAAAGTGTTTCTTTTACCGCACAATATAAATCTGATGCACCAGGAGCATAATGTCGTTGAAAAGCATGATAAGCATGTGTTTTGATTTTACCGGTCAAACCAAAGATAATTTGAGTGTGAGAAAAGACTTAGCTGATATTTGTAATCGTAAGAGTCTTGAGGTTATAACAAATGCAAGTGGGAATGAAATTAGGCCACAAGCTTCATATTGTGTGACAGAAGAAAGAAAGCAAATATTTAGTTGGTTGAAAATATTGAAGTTTGCAGACCGTTATGCAGCTAATATCAAACGATGTTATAATATCAGCATCGGTAAACTCAGTGGACTGAAGAGTCATGATTACCCTATTATGATGGAGAGACTTCTATCGGTGTCATAGATGCATTCACGTTGTTGGCACTTCCCATTACATTTCAGATTCGGAGGGAAACTTTACCATGCTTTATATATTTTTCAACATGTAGGAAGTGTTGCCATATCTTGAAATGTTTGACAAGCTATATTGGACATCTTCTCGATGACCCACGCAAAGTCAATTGCATAAGCTACGTCAACATGGCATAAACGATGGTCCAAACTTCGTGAACTGGTTTTGTGGACATGTAATTTTTCTATCCTATTGTTTTCCTTCAATCATAGTTCACATTCTAATCATAGTATGCTTACTTTGCCTTATTTATGTAGTCTATGAAGGATCTCAACATCTCCGATGACTTGCGACAGATGTTGCGGAGAAGAAGAATGTGTTTTTGTCTTTATATCATCATTTGGCTTGTGGTTCACCTCTCAACGCGCAGTGATGAAATGTTTCAAATTGAATTCAAAGGATACACACTCTCTTCGTGTTCCCTCGGTTACCGCAAAGGACGCACGCCCGATCGCTTCAGGGTCGCACTTTTTTGAAAATCGACTATGAGTAGTTATCGAAAATAACATGCGGTAGTTCAGGACACCCGCCTATAATAACGGCGAATATAACTTGCGGCTTTTTTATACTAATCGTATGTGAAAATGGATATTTACCCATGCAGTTTAGTTTTGAGAACCACATGTGATATTCTATTATCACAGGCACGGCTATTAATTTATTGCATATGACAGGCGTATTTTTTAGCGGACCGGCTAAGTAAAAAAAGTGAGGCGCCTCAAAGAATTTTGTAGCAGTGCATCATCTATCGTCACCCATTGTTTATACTATACGATTATAGAATAAGGAGCTAAGAAATTTGCATGCTTATAATGCACATGTACTAGGAAGGATAGATCCTAAACTCACCTACGAGTGACCGAGAGAGCATGCTTATGATGAGACACAATATCCAGATCCGAACAAAATTTTGGCACAATAACCCCACCGTTCTCTAATTGCATGCCTGGAAATGCAGCAACGGAGAACAACAGAGTTATGCTGCCGGAATTACATCTAGCTTTCATCTCGTCATAAGCGCGCTCTCTCAGTCACTCTCGAGCTATCCAAAAAGGAACAATTCTAAACCTACAAGTCTGACATGTGTAGCGCATGTGAGACACACAGGTTTGGAATAATGAGTAATGCATAGGTTACGTAACCCTATTATGTGCCATAAGTAAATCATGAAATACTGACAGTTCATGTGTGCCCGGAAATAGAAGTACTAAAATATAAACCTGAACACACTTAATTTTTTTCTCAAATTTAGTATTTTCACATCATTTAATCGTTTTATTGATATAATGGTTTGACTGTAATTCGGTGACTTTTTACTTTTTTCTTTTTGAGTAAATTACAATAGGGATTGTTGTTAATCGATACTAGAAATTATATGCCGCATTGTGGTGCTCGTGCTTTTGTTGCTTTTTTGTCATGTTGGTTGACCCTGATGTTAGTTATTTCGATTTTTAATTGAATACTGACCATCTCCAATTAACAATAACAATTATTCTCATTTCAAAAGCCTTAACGTTTTGATATTTCTTCTGGTCTGTGGGAACCAGAGATTGTGTTCGATGAAATAACATCCCTTTGGAAAAAAAATTGGCTTCCCCAAATTCAACTTCACCATGTGCTGAAACAATAGCTCCTGGAAATTAGAATCATGTGGCTGGAGAGCATCCCACTTATAACTTTTGAATTCGCCAAATTATATCTGCAAGGTCAAGCAGCGTATAACCCATTAAAGTTTATAGTGACAAACAAGTTTGATTAAACCGAAATGTTACCTGCATTTTTCTCATTTATATTTTGGATTACAAGAATCCACACAAGTTTCCTCCATCGTCGCAGTCCTTGTTGTTTATAGACCTTGGACCCTTCTATACTAGTCAGGACAGTAATTTCTTTAAGACTATGTAATTCTCAATATTAATTAATGCGACTCATATGTGGTCATCTTTCAATGGTGAAGTGTAATTGGACTAGAGTACGTCTTGAGCTGGGCTCGTTTGGTTCTGGAGTAATGATATCAACAACAGATCTTGCACAACATACTCCTGAACAAGTAATTTCTTACCTAAATCTCGCTCACTCTTAGTTTTTTTCTGTTACAGTTTTTCTGAGTTTCGACTAATCATATTCATCGACTTTTCTGAGACTGCCCGCAGAGGGGCCGGTATAACCCACGCTATCCCAGTTTACTGGTCTGTGCATGGCACAGCAGCGCCTGTAAAGGCCTCGGTAAAGTAGCGCTGGGAACAGGGCAGCGCCACAGACGGCGTGGCTCAGTACGAGGAGAGAGAGGAAAAGAGGAAGAATAAAAGAAGGGAAAAAAGAAAGAATGGAAGAAGAAATGAATAAAATATGTGGGAGTTGGTATAGAGGTGTGATATAAAGTTGAACGAGCGTGGAGAACGAAACTGTAAATAAAGAATCTTTTTAGAGGTGGGATATAGAGGTCCACGAGCGTGGACAGTCTGATGCACCCAGCCACGGTTGGCTGTGCAGGAGCCTACCTGGTCACTGCAAGGAAGTACAGCCCGGTGCCCAAGAACCAGCTGCTGAACCCGCTGATCCTTTACTACGGCCGCCACGTGCAGTGTCCAACGCCGTACATCACCGTCGTCACTTTCCTATGGATGCAGCAGCGGTGGGGTCCGGGACGGTGGCCCAGCGGGATCCTGGGTGGCAGCACCGGAAAGGTTCGAGGCCGGGAGGCAGCACAGTGGCAGGATCTGGTGCGGAGAGGGGCGACACGGTGGGGCGCGACGCAGTGGGAATTTGGCTCCTTGGCGGGTAGGGGTGTGCAGCAGCGGTATCCAGGCAGGGCGGAGGTGTTCTGAGGTGTAGTTTGATGGGTGTTTCAGGCTCTGCGACGTCTGGATCGATATAGGGATGGAGTGGAAATATTCAACGTGGACAGTTATGTTGGTGGGCCAAAACCGGGCTGGCAACAATGCAAATACTTTTTTGTGAAACCATGAAAAGACCAAAGAAAGTATGTAGATCATAACTTATCTTCGTGGGGCTCTTTGAAAGCCGCCAAAACTAGAAAATATTTTGGTGGGCATTCTGAAGACCGACGACAATAGTTACTACACTGCAACAAAAAGTCTCATCGCAGGCGGCTCCAAACCTATTATCCCACACGGGTTTTAATACCGCATGAAACGAAGAGCCTTTGATAATCCACAATTTCACAAGCGGAGAAGTGAAACCGTCTGTGAAGACACATTATCACAGGCGGTTCTTTACTTAGGCTAGCCGCCTGTGAAGATATGTTATCACAGGCGGGTCATGCAGCATACATAATCATATGTGATAATTGTGTTATCACAGGCGGATCTTGACCTATGTCAAGCCGCCTATGAAGAAAATTTATCACAGTCAGTTTGTACCGTAACATTAACCGCCTGTGATAAATAGGTTATCACGGATGGTTCTTTACCTATATCTAGCCGCCCGTGATAATTGTTTTTTCACATACAGGTCTAGCCGTTGGTAAATAACCGCTTGTGATAAGGTATAACCTATGCAGTACTAGCTGCTGTTATTTTTAATTTCCAGGTCAATTCAATATAATCACAGAAGTCAACAATATCATCACAGAAGTCAACAATATCATCACAGAAGTCATCTCACAGAAGTCAATTTTACTAAAACAATATACATATGTACAAGTTACACATACAATTCATCTCATAGTTTACAAGTTTTCACTAAAAACTGTTTCTATTGGCATAGTCGCAAAGTTCTAGCACATCAGCTATTGCACCATTCTCATCAAAGAATTCCCCTCTTTTGTGCAAAATTTCGCGATGCACAAATTGACACAGTTCAGCAGCAATCTTGTCAGCTCCTCCACTAGGAATACTTCTACAAACCGGCCATTCTTTGTTCACATTCTTCGTGTGCTGCAATGAAACACATAACAAAGTTTAGAATGTGTTGTTTGAACAATCTCAAAGTATAGATCAAAGTGAGAGTATACAAGAATTTATTTGGTATTTTTGGAGCAGTTGTACTATGAGCAATTGAATTTGGAAGTTGGAATCAAAATATGAAAATAATGTTTATGGTAATATTGAACAGCAGAGAATATAAGTATTAAACTATGCTAGTTATAATGAAAATTAAACTCAAAAGTAAGAAAATAAAATATCGACATTAAGGAAAACTTACATCCTCACGATTCACTCTATATTCGCGGGCGGTCCGAAGATGCTCGCATACATAATACCCGTATAAGACGCTCACAGCAGGCTGCTTGGCACAAGGATTATATATTTTAATGTCTAATACATTCGTATTACGAGGTCTCTGACCGCCAAGTTGTTCCGCGTAAAACCGCCGATCGCTGTAATATAAGAAATATCATATAAAACTTGTCAACACATTTTAAGTTTGTGTAAAATAAAAGTATTGAATAAATGTACAATTTCAAAATGGAAAGGAAATTTTTGTAACGATCTGGTGGATAATTGGCTGAGTCCAAGACTGTTGCCAAACCCTGCGTTGGCTTGATGAAGATCATTATGTAGTGTTTACTGCACACGTACAAACACACGTGTTAAGTTAACAATTAGTAATAATTGCTATTTCAATATCATGTGTCGAACTTACTCGAAGTGGTACAGAGCCTTTATAAGGTCCTTGCCATCTCTCACAAAGTTAAACATGGCATGTCCTATGTAAGCTGCAACTTCTGTCCTTCTATCCTTCTTTTGTTTTGTGATTGATTTTTCAAATTCTTTTTTTCATGTGCTTGTACTGTATTGAGTCTCAATCCGTCTTAACGTCGAATAACGTCTTTGCAATCCGTGTGGGGTCAAGGATACCTATTTTGTGTTTCATCTTTTCATTATCCATGTATTGAATCCTTTTGAACAAGTCCAGAATTGTTATAATCTCATGAAATGTGTATGCATGTAGTAAGAAAAGCAAATGCAAAATATTAGAGACACTTACAAGCACCAGACGAGTAGCAGGTTGATTTCGAGCATGCTCCGATAGAAAAGGTATGCAGCACTTCAAATAAAATGACTTGTTTATCTGCTCCAGTGGTCCAGAATGCATCTTTTGCAATATGAAATGTGACGCAAGAAAGATCATATTTTGTGCTGACAAGGACGTACCACTCATGCATTCTTATGAGCAGGGCAGGTTGTTTGCTAAGTTGTACGGATGTCATGAACCGCTTCCCATTCTCATATTTAGGAGGAACATCCTCAAGCTTGTATATTGGAACTCCTGGTTTAACTAAAGCCGTCCACTGCTTATACATGACACCGTCTTCTTCACACTCCTCGATATCTTCTAATGCTGGCTCATGAGAAGAACGAGATGCACTCAATTTTCTAATATTTTCCTTCATAGTTTCCTAATACTTTGACATATTTGAAGAAGGTTTCTTAATTTCGTATGAGCTAACTTTGATAGGCACTGATGATCGAGGAGTAGTCATCGAAAGCTGGACACTTGCTTGTTGTTGAACCTGTTGTTCAACTATTTGCTCTTTACTGCTAGCAGCTGGCTCTAGTACTACTTCAACTTGTTGCTCAACTGGTTGCTCCTTACTAGCAACAGCTTGCTCTGGTACTGCTTGAAGTCGTTGTCCAACTTTTTTCCTCTTGGATATCTTTACTAGCAAGGTTACTATGATCCTTGTTGAGACATAGGGAGAGTGGATCTTCCTGGACTGGGAGTGGATCTTCCTAGACTTTCGCCTTAGAAGATGGGGTTGCAGTATTTCGAGGTGCGATGGGGCTAGAAATTGTCTCATTGTCCAACACAATATAGCTTCGGTGCCAAAGGATTAATTGGTTGACAGCCTGCCCCAGGGTCGTGGTTCCCTCATGTGTGATGTGGTCTATTTCATAATCTTCATAATCATTATCAATGATCTGAAGAACTTGCACCATAGCATAATACAACGGAAGTGGATTTCCGTTGAAGTCAGGATCAAGCTTTGCCATAGCAGTGGACAACCTGTTTGGTTTTGTTCCCTGCTCTACCGATCGAGACAAGAAGATAACAAGATTTGTCGTTAGCAATATCATCGACAGCGAACTTATGGGTTGACCATGAGCTTGGCACAGAACCAACGCTGTTAGGGTAGGCAGTTGGAGATACCAATTGCTCCCTTAGCACGGGAACCATCGTTGTACTCGGTGCCACTAATTGTCCCGATTGTCTATGTTGTTCCATTATTTCTTGCACATTTTCTTTGACCTTTTGAGCAATCATTTCATCAAGTGTTTTCTTAAACTTCTCATGTCTTCTATATGTGTCTTTATCTTTAGGGAAACCATCTAGCCAAGACATTTGAGAAGAGACTGCTCGAACCCGTCCGATGTGTTCAGGGTTTCCTAAGATAGCGGTAAGTTGGTCATTCTCCCTCTTCGGCTTGAAGAGACCCTTCTGTTGCCCTCGCTAGTCAAACTTGACCGAGCAAAGACCCACCGCTGAGTTCTCTCATCGCAACCTTCTAATAGGTGAGGATTGCCCTTACTGGTATTTTCGTCTAATATCTTATTCCGTTCTGGACTTTGGGGGCATATCCGACCCCAAGCGATGATGGTATTTGTTCTTTTTGGCAAGCTCTTGACGAACAAGAGCTTTAGCATCAGGTGTGGTCTCTTGATGAACAAACTCTTGCCACTGAGCTTGTGTGATTTGTCCCATCTTCCTCAGTCTAGGGACCTTAACGGCCTTCACATAAGCATTCATTTCACTCTTCCAATGTTTCTTTCTTTACAGCTTCTTCCATGCCTTTCAGGAACTTGAATTGTTTCTTTATCCTTTCCCACAACTCATTCTTGGTCTCCTCAGGTAATTTCCTCCAATTCTTGATTGTGATCGGCACAAGCTCCCTAACAAGAAAACCGCATGCATTTCGGTACTTGGTAACTGAATCCAGTGGTTCTTGGGAAGCCCACCTGGACCGACCCTTGTTATGTACATGATGCTACCCAATGGACCCTTATTGGGACCTTGTTGCTAACATTTCCGCTTGAGTGAAGCTGAGGGTTTATCCATTGGAGAACCTTCTGCATTTTTAGGAGCCCAAGTCACATCGTTGTCTTCGCGATTAATCTAGGTAGAAAAGAATTATAAGACTTTGTATACTTGACAACCAACATTAACTTGAACCGCTAAAGTTAAGATTCATGATCCATACCTCGTCGGCAGGATCATATTCCGGGTCGAGATCCTCTAAAGTCATTTTAATTTTTATATTAGGAAAATGATCTAATGGACTCTGAAATGAGCCTAAACTGCTAGACTTAGTAAACTCCATGTTGTCTTCTTTATTGTTACTACCAGTACCAGTCTTCTTAGGGCTCTACATGCTAGAACTAATAAGTAAAAAAATATAATGAATGACATATTAACCCTACATGAAGTGTCTTGCAGAACCATCAACCACTCATGCGTGTCAAACAATTTATCAATATCTATTGATGTGTTAGCTCATCAAGTATGATCAAACTAGTAATGAAGAACTAACTTTATTCAACTGATTAATCAGCTACTCCTACTACTTGATACACAATTTGGTTTGGACAAACCAATCTGTTAATTCGACGCAGTTAGAATATCTAAAAAGTTCAAGAAAGTGTCCAAAGAAATTGAAAAAGTGGAGCCCTAACCAAGGAACCCCAACCAAGGAAACATGGTGGAGAAGGCAAGCAAGAAACTGGTGTTTGGGAGAATGGAAGCGCTTATCATCAGGAGAGCGAGTTAGATTTATTCTTAATCACTTATGTGGAGACATAATTGTGGAAGTAATGGATCGAGATGATGATTGTTGTGATCTTATCGCTGGATCGACTTCATGTCCAGGGAGGTGCAGAAGCACAGGGGGGGTTAAGACCAACATAATTTAAAATGAAAGTGATTGATTTCAATAGCTATGGATTTAAAAACCCAAAAAAACATAGGTTTGTATCAGACTTAACTAAAGAGTTTGCTTAACATTAATTGGTATTTCGTAAAGGGGGTAAGAGAGTTTAGGCAGGGCCGCGCTGGCTAAATTTGAGGCCCTGTACTGAATATTAAGATAGAGATTATTTTTATATAAAGATGATTGAAAATCTATAATGACTTATATAAAACATTTCTATTTGTTAAACTCATGTCTCTTGAATCTTGATGCATAATTTTTATTTGAACAAAACATAATTTCCGTAGTGTTACTTGAAACTTTAACTACTTCTACCGTTAAATTTTTTAAGGGCAACCTCTAAATTATCACAAGAAAATTTTAAGCTATTGTTATCCAATAAATGTATTGCTTCAAAAGTAAATAAGAATTCAAAAACTTTTTGAGAAATCTAATGGCATTTAAATCTCCTTAAGTTACAAAACTGTGATCAATAGTTATAAATTTGTTGACAAGCGGATATGTACTAAACCATCATTATCCAAGTAAATAACATTAGCAAAGTGGAGTATAAGCTCAGTTCGCTGGACAGGTCAGGGCAGGATGTAGTATAACTAACTGAACGTAATTAGGTGCTATTACTTGGCCCAACTGCTTTGCAATCAACGAACCAAAATCTGTGCACGCGCCCTAACCAATGAACCGAAATTTGTACACGCACCCTAACCAACGAACCCTAACCAAGGAATCCTAACCAAGGAGGGAGGCAGCAGAGGACAGAGGAGGGAAGGTCGAAGGGTTTAGGGTTTATCGTGAAGCTCGGCGGCGACGGCAAGGGCTTTGCTCGACGTACCGGGAAGTGGCGAGGGCGAAGCAAATGGACAACAGCAAAGCTCGGCGACGAGAGCAGCGGAGACTTGGGGGCAAACGAAATTTGGCAGCATGATGGTGTCTAAGTGATTTCGCCTGGGTTAGGTTTTTCCAATGCAACAGAGGGGTATATATAGACGCCTATCTTCTCATGCGGATTATAAGTACCATCCGCCTGAGAAGATGGTTATCTCAGGCAGGTGGTAATTACCAACCGCCTGCGAAGATTCAATTATCTCAGGCGGCCAGTAAGTAACACCCGCCTGAGATAACCATCTTCTCAAGCGGTCATTTAGTACCAACCGCCTGAGAAGAATTTTTCTTCTTCTTAATAAATATTCTTTTCATTTATTAATATTCTTGATTAAATGTGGGGCCTTTCAAAAGCCCAAATTCCACTTTCTTATAATAAGATTTATTATTAAAGGCTACCATTAAATTTCACTTCATAAAGCCTTTGAAATTGGTCAGAACATAAAAAATATATAACAATTGCTATTTGTCATTTTTCTATCTTGACGAATATAATGATTTTTTTCATTTATTTTTTGAGTGGACATTTTTAGTCATCATACCAACCTCTATGAATTTTTTCAGATTTTTTTGAATTTTTATGAATCAATGTGTTTTCAAAATTTGATGAATGCCTCATATGTATATGAGCTTAGAATGATGGATAATTTGAATTTTGACATGTTGGAATGCTTTAAAAAATTTAAAAAAAATCATAAATGTATAAATAATACAAATATGTTCATAGAAACCAATTTCAATAAAGGGTCCTTTTTTATAATATACACAAATATGAATAATATGTAAGTATAAATTAATTTAATATTTACCAAAACATTACAATGTCAGCTATAGAAGTTCTAAAATATTTGGTTCAGGTGATGGTAGATGTTAATTTTTGAAAAATATAGAAAAAAGAATCATCGAATTTGGATTCGTCGCAGAATCTATACATGTTTGATTATTTATATTGGAATCTAAATAAAAAATAAGCAAGGGAAAAGAAAACTGAAGAACTAGCTCAGACAATTATCTCAGGCGGCAGGTAAGTAATACCTGCCTAAGACAAGCTTTTTATCAGGCAGTTATTCAGTACCAATCGCCTGCGAAGATCTTTTCTTCTTCTTTATTAATATTCTTGCTTAAATGTGGGGCCTTTCAAAATTCCAAATTCCTCTTTCATGAAATATGATTTATTATTTGAGGTTACCATTAAATTTCACTTCATAAAGACTTTGAAATTGGTCAGAATAGAAAAAACAAATAACAATTGCTATTTGTCATTTTTCTATCTTGATGAATATAATGACTTTTCATTAATTTTTCAGTGGACATTTTTAGTCGCTATACCAACCTCTATAAATTTTTTCTGTTTTTTTATTTATTTTTTTGAATCAATGTGTGTTCAAAATTTGATGAATGCCTCATATGTATATGAGCATTTAGTTTAATTTGAATTTTGACATGTTGGAATGCTTTAAAAAATTAAAAAATTCATAAATATATAAATAATACAAATATGTTAATACAAACCAATTTCAGTAAAGGATCCTTTTTTTAGAGATACACAAATCTAAATAATATGTAAATATAAATTAATTTGATATTTACCCAAACATTACAATGTCAGCTATACAAGTTTTAAAATATTTGGTTCAGGTGGTGGCACATGTTAATTTTTGAAAAATATAGAAGAAATAATCATCGAATTTGGAGTCAATTTGTAGAATCTATACATGTTTGAGTATTTATATTGAATCTAAATAAAAAAGAAGCAAGGGAAAAGAAAACTAAAGAACGGGCTCGGGCAATTATCTAAGGCAGTCGGTGAGTAATACCCGCCTGAGATAAGCTTTTTCTTAGGCGGATATTCAGTATCAACTGCCTGAGAAGATCTTTTCTTCTTCTTAATTAATATTCTTGATTAAATGTGGGGCCTTTCAATAGTCCAAATTCCACTTTCTTGTAATATGATTGATTATTAGAAGTTACAGTTAAATTTCACTTCACAAAAGCCTTTAAAATTGGTCAGAACATAAAAAGCATATAACAATTGCTATTTTTCATTTTTCTATACTGATGAATATATTGATTTTTTCATTTTTTTTCAGTGTACATTTTTAGTCATCATACCAAACTCTATGAATTTTTTAAGATTTTTTGAATCAATGTGTGTTCAAAAATTGATGAATGCCTCATATGTATATGAGCATTTAATTAGAATGATGGATAATTTGAATTTTGACATGTTGGAATGCTTTAAAAAATTAAAAAAATCATAAATGTATAAATAATAAAAATATATTCAAACAAACCAATTTTAGTAAAGGATCCTTTTTTTAGGAGATACACAAATCTGAATAATATGTAAGTATAAATTAATTTGATATTTACCAAAATGTAACAATGTCAGCTATACAAGTTTTAAAATATTTGGTTCAGGTGGTGGTAGATGTTAATTTTTTAAAATATAGAAGAAAAAATCATCGAATTTGGACTCAATTTGCATAATCTATACAATTTATATTGAAATGTAAATAAAAAAGAAGCATGAGAAAAGAAAACTGAAGAACAGACTTGGACAATTCTCTTAGGCTGTTATTCAGTACCAACCGCCTGAGATGATGTTTTCTTCTTCTTAATTAATATTCTTGATTAACTATGGGGCCTTTCAAAAGCCCAAATTCCACTTTCTTGTAATATGATTTATTATTAGAGGTTACCATTAAATTTCACTTCATAAAGCCTTTGAAATTGGTTAGAACATAAAAAACATATAAAAATTGCTATTTGTCATTTTTATATCTTGATGAATATAATGATTTTTTCATTTAATTTTTTCAGTGGACATTTTTAGTCATCATACCAACCTCTATGAATTTTTTCAGATTTTTTTGAATTTTGTTGAATCAATGTGTGTTCAAAATTTGATGAATGCTTCATATGTATATGAGCATTTAGTTAGAATGATGGATAATTTGAATTTTGACATGTTGGAATGCTTTAAAAAAATTCATAAATGTATAAATAATACAAATATGTTCATACAAGCCAATTTTAGTAAAGATCCTTTTTTTTAGAAGATACACAAATCTGAATAATATGTAAGTATAAATTAATTTTATATTTACCAAAAATTACAATGTCGACTATAAGAGTTTTAAAATATTTGGTACAGGTGGTGATAGATGATAATTTTTGAAAAATATAGAAGAAAGAATCATCGAATATGTACTCAATTTGCAGAATCTATACATATTTGAGTATTTATATTAGAATCTAAATTAAAAGGAAGCAAGGGAAAAGAAAACTGAACAACAGACTCCGGCAATTATCTCAGGCGGTTTGTGAGTAATACCCGCCTGAGATAAGATTTTTCTTAGGCGGTTATTCAGTACCAACCGCGTGAGAAGATCTTTTCTTCTTCTTAATTAATATTCTTGATTAAATGTGGGGCCTTTCGAGAGCCCAAATTCTACTTTCTTGTAATATGGTTGATTATTAGAGGTTACCATTAAATTTCACTTCATAAAGCCTTTCAAATTGGTCAGAATATAAAAAGATATAACAATTGTTATTTGTCATTTTTCTATCTAGATGAATATAATGATTTTTAATTTATTTTTTCAGTGGACATTTTTAGTCATGATACCAACCTCTATGAATTTTTTCAGAGTTTTTTGAAATTTTTGAATCAATGTGTGTTTAAAATTTGATGAATGCCTCATATGTATATGAGCATTTAGTTAGAATGATGGATAATTGAATTTTGACATGTTGGGATGCTTTAAAAAAATTAAAAAAATTCATAAATGTATAAATAATACAAATATGTTCATACAAACCAATTTCAGTAAAGGAACCTTTTTTAGGAGATACACAAATCTGAATAATATGTAAGTATAAATTAATTTGATATTTACCAAAACATTACAATGTCAAGTATACAAGTTTTAAAATATTTGATTCAGGTGGTGGTAGATGTTAATTTTTGAAAAATATAGAAGAAAGAATCATCGAATTTGGACTTAATTTGCAGGATCTATACATGTTTGAGTATTTATATTGGAATCTAAATAAAAAAGCAAAGGAAAAGAAAACTGAAGAACAAGTTTGGGCAATTATATTTACCAACTGCCTGTGAAACAGTTAAAAACCGCCTGAATAAAACCACTTGAACTTTATTAATTTTTATCACAGGCGGTTGTTTATTTAAAAACCGCCTGTGAAAACCGACGCCTATATAAAGGTACCCCACGGGCACCACAGAAAACCTAACCCTGGAAATTTTCCATCGACGCCGCCAGGCTGCTAAAAATTTCCACCGTGCGCCAGACATTCATCGGTTGATTTAGAATAGAGAAAAGGTTAGAAGAGACTTCTTCATCACTGTCATGTTTTTAATTTGTTCCTTTTTCACAGTTTTGTTTTGTTGTGTTTGCATATGCGTCCACCCCCCCTCTCCCAACCACTTCAGATTTGTAGTAGATTTGAATGATTAAAGGATGAAAGATGTAGTTTAGTCTTCCCTTGAGCTCACCCATGAATTTTACAGAACAAGAAATAGATTTGAAGGATTAAAGGTTGAAGATCAATACACGCACATCATGTGTTTGATGAAATGTTTCAATGAGTAAGCCTAACTTCAAAAATCCGTTATGGCCACTCCGGCTCTAATGATAAGTCTCTGTTCCTACAATGATGCTCTCTCCTTGCTCTGTTATTGCTCTGGTTTTTACCAATATGAAGCATGTAGTGTTGTTTTTCACCTGTTTAATTCAATCTAGGAGCATATCACAATATATAGTTATATACTAGCTATATATGTACATATATATACTATTGACTAGTTTTTTTCCATAAAAAAGTAGTGGACAACTAGAGGATGACTAGGGTCGACTAGAGGGCGATTAGTCACCCTAGTCGACGACTAATTGACCTAGTCGTCGTTATCGCCCCTTAGGCAACTAGGGTCAACTAGGCGACTTGAAAACATTGCTTGGAACCCTTATGAATAGACCTACATGATACCAGTATTCACTCATATGATACCGACTTGTTATGTGTTTGTAAATTCATTTTATAGAAAACCTTTAGGGAATATTTGTGGCCAAATTTTGTAAATCTTACAAAAAATCTGTTATTAAAGCATGGATCGTCGAGCGTGGATGTATAACATACCAAGACCCGATCCTATATACATTCATAATGTATCAAATTTTATTGAAGCATCCAAGAGACATGCGAAGTTGCAAAAGATAGATGACATATTATGTTCATGTATCGACTGCGAAAATAATATTGCTTGGCCGGACACTATAGTAATCCAATCTCATTTGGTGAAAAGAGGTTTCAAAAAAACTACACAATATGGACAGGGCATGTCGAGTTAGATACATATGATGTGGATAAATATGATGAGAGAGGTTCACATGAAGACAATGTTCATATGGATGATGGTAGTGACAATCATGATGGTGATGATGACGATGAGTTCAATTGTGAGGAGGTGTTGTGTCACATTGAACCATATGTACTGACTTCTATGGCAGCAAGCAAAGGTTTAAGTAAAATGGATACATTGCAAAATGCGGCGACAGAGCTTTTATATGATGAGTCAAATGGTTGTGATAAAGAGTTTACTACATTGCGTGCAGTCTTAGAACTACTAAAGTTGAAAGCTACACATGGATGGTCCGATTGTAGTTTCTCTGATCTTTTGAATCTTGTGGCAGAAATTCTTCCAAATACAAATAAACTGCCCAGAAGCACTTATAAAGCGAAGAAACATCTTTGCCTGATGGCACTAGGTATGACAAAAATACACACTTGTGTGAACCATTGTATTTTGTATCGCAATGAGCATGAGCTCGCAACTAGATGCCCAATCTGTGGTGTCAGTAGATATAAGAAGGACTACAATCACTAGTATGTTAGCAACATGAAAAAGTCTCAGAAGAATAAGAAGTTTATTATTGGTCCTGAAGGGAAGAATAAGAGAAAAATTCCAGCCTTGGTGATGTGGTAGCTTCCGGTAATTGCTCGCTTGAAGCGTTTGTTCTCAAACCCTAGGGAGACTAAACTTATGCGTTGGTATTCCGAGCAACGCAAGAAGAATGAAAAACATATTTGACACACTGGTGAGGCAACGCCGTGGAAAAATTTTGATATTCAGTATCCAAAATTTGTAAAGGAAATAAAAAATATGAGGTTTGCCTTGGATACAGACGGAATGAATCTGTTTGGTGAAAAAAGGAGCATACACAACACATGGCCCGTGGTCTTAACGATGTACCACCTACCGACGTGGTTGTGTCACAAAAGGAAATATATCTTGTTATCTGTTCTTATCCAAGGTGCGAAACAACCCGACATCGAAATTGATGTGTTCTTGGAACCTTTAATGGAAGATATGGCGAAATTGTGGAATGAAGGGGTACGTACATGGTATGAGTACAAGCGGGAGTATTTCACGCTAATAGAAATGATATTCATTACCGTGCATGATTATTCGGACTTTTTACATTATCGGGACAAATGAATGGGAAGAAAGGTTGTGTAAGGTGTGTGGATAGAACTGGATTTCTATACCTCACTTCATCCAGAAAGACGATGTACATGAGACACCGATGGTTCTTGACAGATACACACAAGTATATTAAGATGAAAGAACAATTTGATAACAAAATCGAAAAAGATACTGCACTAAAACCTTACAGTGGAAAACTTGTGTTCGAAATGGTCAAGAACATTCATATTGCTTTCGGTAAGGACAAAAAATTTAAAGGAATCAAGAGAAAGAAAAGTACATCTTCGCGTGATACAACTAACATGGCTTTCAAGAAACAATCAATTTTTTCAAGTATCTTCCGTATTGGAAGAATCTGAAATTTTGCCATAGTATTGATTTGATGCACGTTACAAAGAATGTATTTGACAGCATCATTGGGACCTTGATGGACATGCCGAGGAAAACAAAGGACGGATTAAATTCACGTATGGACCTAGTAAATCTTGATTTGAGACCAGAGCTTCATCCAGTAGAAAAGGCAAACGTGAAGCATTACCTTCCCCCAGCTAGCTACAACTTGACGATAGTAGAGAAAAAAACAATTTGTGAATGCTTGCGTGGGATCAAAGTTCCCACGAGTTTATCATCCAATATCCGCAAACTAGTCTCGATGAAAGACTTGACTTTATTCAGTTACAATTCTCACGACTGTCACATGATGATGACAGTGTTCCTTGCCATTGCAATAAGAGTCATCAAACCTGAGCATATAAAAGTTGTCATCATGTTTGTGTTACTTCTTCAATGCAGTATCACAAAAGGTGATAGCACGTGAAGATTTAGACTATCTGAAAACATACATCGTCGAGATTATGTGCAAGCTTGGAATGTCTTTCCCACCATCCTTTTTTTGATATGCAAGTACACCTAATCATACATCTTGTTAATCAGATAAAAGCATTGGAGTCACTATATTTATATCATATATTTTCGTTGGAGATATATTTAGAGGTATTAAAAGGTTATGTGCGGAACCGTGCTCACCCAGAGGGTTCAATTATAGAAGGATACATCACTGAAGAAGTGATTGAGGGCTGCGCCGATTACATCAAAGATGTAAAACCGATAGGTGTGCCTATACCAGTACGTGAGGGTAGACTACATGGAGAGGAAATGTGGGTAAGAAAACTTTTATCATTCAAGATTACAAGAATGTACACCGTGCACATTTTGGTGCACTACAACAGCTCGCAATGGCTAAGTCATACATCGATGACCACCAAATTGAGCTTCGTGAAAAAACCAAGAACGCACAGAGGACTGGATCATGAAAGAGCACAGAAGATGTTTCACGGAATGGTTAATGGGCAAAAATATACCATACGGAAACTCTATAGAACAGGCAACAATGAAGAAGATAGCTTCTGGGCCATCTGCTTTGGTGACATCATGACAAGCATAAGACATCAATGGTTACACATTTTACACTAAAGAAAAAGACGGTAAGAGTGTTGCACAAAATAGTGGTGTTCGTATTGAGGCTTATGATTCACAAGGGCAAAAGACCACATACTTCGGGTTCATAAAGGAAATATGGGAACTCGATTATGGCAAAAGAATAGTAATGCCCGTATTTATGTGCCAATGTGTCAAACATCCTGATGGTGTGAAAGTGGACAATTACGGGATGACACTGGTAGACTTGAATAAAGTGGGTTATAAATATGACCTGTGGGTTCTCGCCGATAGTGTTGCACAAGTTTTTTATGTTCAAGATCCAAAAACTGAGAAGATGCACGTAGTTGTTTCTGGAAAGCAAAATATTATTGGGGTTGAGAATGTGGGAGTTATGGAGAGGAATATAATCAGTATGAAGAGATTACCTTTTCACCAAACCAACAAACATCATGCGCGTAGAGAGAAGCATTAAAAATAATTTGAAACCCTATATGCGAGAAGATGTCAATGCTGGAAAAAATGTATGATATATATTGTATATATTTGTATCTTCTGAAATGAACTTAGAACAATGCTCTATTCCAGCATTAGATAGCATGTTCCGAATCTTATTAAATTCAGTTTCTGTTTCGAACATTATTACATTATTATATTTATCACTTTCACCTAATCCACATGTAATCAAATTGTATGTGTATATAAATTTCTTATGACCAGTGATGATCAGGCTTGCCTTCCAATAGCTTGGTTCCAAACAACATCTAGAAGCGCAACTCTTGAAGCTCCTGTCAAGCTAATCCCTTCACAGTAAGCTCTTGTAGATGCAAGTAACACCTGGGACTCATCATTTGGATTGTCAAAAGCTTCAATTGAAGTTTGACGATACTTCCCATCCATTTGAGGGCTTGTTTGGATAGGAGTGGATCCACTTCAATATAAGTGGTTTGAGGTAGATTGAGGAGAAAATTAGTTCATTCTTCACTTCAATCCAATTAGATTGAGCACACCCAAACAAGCCCTAAAAGATTTCTTTCTCTTCTCTCCATTTTAAAAACTTACGAAGATGCGACTTTATGAGTTCTAATGGCTGAATATATTGACTACAAACCAATACTATCTCTCTTAGTGCTTCACACAAGAGACGAAGCAAACAACTTTAATCACAAATCTTGTTTTTACCCTTTTCACAGGAATTTGACCTTAATCTTTCAAGTATAGATTTATCAATAACTGAAGCTTCCTCATCAGACATGTTAATCGCAGTTACAAGTGAAGGGTCTGTCGAAGCTAATGAAATCTCACGGGACTGGAGTGACAATGTCCAGGTTAGACAATATGAAGCTATGATGGCAGCCTTCAACAACATGAAAAGAGATGCCAAGGTTATGCTTGCATCAACCAAGGCATGTTGTGAAGGCATAACACTTGTTGGAGCATAACGGTTATGCTTGCCCCAACAAGTGTTATACCCACACAACATGCCTTGGTTGATGCAAGCATAATCTTAACATCACTTTTCATGTTGTTGAAGGTTGCCATCATAGCTTCACGCTGTCTAACCTGGACATTGCCACTCATATACAGATCTCTCTATCTTCAGTCCGATTCAGATTTCATTAGCTTCAACATATCCTTCACTTATAACTGTCATTAACATGTGTGATAAGTAAACTTCGCTCATTTTATAAATCTATGCTTGAATTAATGATTAAGGTTAAATATCTATGAAAGTGTAAAAACAAGATTTGTGATTGAAGTTGTTCGCTTCCTCGCTTGTGTGAAGCACTAAGAAAGTAAGTACTGATTTTTAGTCGGTATATTTAGGCATTAAAACTGAGTAAAGAACATCTTCCTAAGTTTTTAAATGGACAGGAGGGAAAGAAATCCTTCAAATGGATGGGAAATTCCTTCTAAGGATCGTCAAGCTTCAAATTGATGCTTTCAGTAATCCAAATGATGAGCCAGGGGTGTTTCTTGCATCTACAAGAGCTTGTTGTGAAGGGATTAGCTTATCAGCATCACAAACGGTTCTTAATTAACAAGCAGCTTGTGAAAACAATGACTTTCCCCAGGCAGTTCTACAATGAAAACCACTTGTGATGATTGAACCAGTACATACGGTTCTTAAACAATGACCGCCCGTGAAAATCATGTATTTATCCAGACGGTTATTAATTAAGAACCGCCTGCGATGTTTGATACATCACAGGCGGTTCTTAATTAATAACCGCCTGGGCAAATAATGTACTTTCCTAGGCGGTTGTTTTTTAAAATCCACCTGTGATGTTTAGTCATCACAGGCGGTTATTGTATCATTTGTCATCACAGTCACATTTTTTTACAGACCGCCTGTGTTTGAAAAATCGAGGCGCCTGTGAAAATGCTTTTTGTAGTAGTGCTATTTTCGTGGGTCCTTCATAGACCGATGAATATTTGTCCACTATTGTCATGGGCTGTTAGCAGACCGACGAAAAAATGTCAACCCGAGCGATTTGATAATTATTTTCGTGGACCATAAAAAAACTGACGAAAATATAAATCAATTTTTTTGTGAGCCGTCTTTTGAACCGACCACATAAGATTAATGTCATGTGTCAGTTCATTGGCCCACTAAAATATTAGGTAGTTTCGCGAGCCTTCCATATAACCCCCGAAAATATAGAGCTATTTTTCGTGAGCCCTTCACAGCATCAAAGCGCCAAATTGTGAAATAAATATCTCATAGGTATGTTAGTGGAAACAACTGTCCTATTTCTAATTTCGAAAAGCATCCAGCAATAGCATTACGTCAGCAACAATCTGTCCCCACTTCTTTTGCCCTAACTCACAGCCACTCCTGCAGCGGCCACCTCGCCTTGCTGTCAGAGCCTAGAATTCCCCAATCCTCCCAGATCTAACTGGTTCCCAATGCCACAGACGCTGCCTTGAGCTGCCTCTTCCTGAGGACAAAGAGGCAGCCCCCATCGCTGGCCTCACTACCGGAGAACATGCTGGTGGCACAACTAAATAAGCATCATTTCAACTTGCTCCAAACATATTATTACAGGCGGTTTTTAAAACTGTCTGAAACGAATAGCCTATAATAATCTGTAATTTTTACAGGCGAGAACTCAAACCGCAAATGAAATAAGTTATCACATGCGGTCTTTATCTTTATGAATCTGCTTGTGAAGACTCTTTATCATAGATAGTTTGTAACATAAGAGTAACATCCTGTGATAATCGAGTTATCACAGACGGTTATTTACCTATGACTAGCCGCCTGTGAAGACCCTTTATCACAGATGGTTTGTAACAAAGAGTAATCGACTATCATAATGGTGTTATCTCAGGTGGTTCTTTACCTATGACTAGCCGCCTGTGATAACATAATTTTACAGCTGGCTAGCTGTAGGGAAAGAACCGTCTGTGATAATGTATACTCTATGCAGCACTACCTGCTGTTATTTCTAATTTCCAGATCAATTTCATGTGCACATTCACACACAGAAGATACACATTCACACACAGAAGATGCACATTCACACACAGTAGAAACAATATATTCTTACAAGCATCATTGTCAAAAAATCACCAAAATGTCATGTCATATAGATATGTACAATACATATCAATTCATAGTTTACAAGTTTCACTAAAAACTGTTTCGATGCTCATACTGGGCAAAGTTCTGGCACATCAGCTATTACACCATCGTGATCGAAATACAACCCTTTCGGTGGAAAATTTTGCGAGCATGAAGTGACACAGTTCACTCGTAATCTTATCAGCTCCTCCACCAGGTATGCTTCTAGAAACCGGTCATTCTTCATTCACATTTTTCGTGTGCTGCAATGAAACACGTAATAAGGTTTATAATGTGTTGGTGACAATGATAAAATAATATAAGTATTAAAATATACTAGTTACAATGAAAATGAAACTCAAAAGTAAGAAAATACAATATCGATATTAAGGATAACTTACATCCGCACAATTCACTCTATATTTGTAGGCGGTCTAAAGATGCTCGCATACATAATACCCGCATAAGACGCTCCCAGGAGGCTACTTGGGACAATGATAATATGTTGATATGTGCAATGCATCCTTATTAGGAGGTCTCTGACCGCCAAGTTTTTCCGCGCAAAACTGTCAAGCGTTGTAATACAAGCAATGTAAAAAACTTGTCAACACATTCGAAATGTGTATAAATTAAAAGTATCGAATAGCCGTACGTTTTTAAAATGGAAAGGAAATCTTTGTAACGATCCTGTGAGTAATCGGTTGAATCCAAGACCGTTGCCAAGCCCCGCGTTAGCTTGATGAAGATCATTATGTAGTGTTCACTGCACACGTAAAACACATGTTGTCGATACCCTGCATACCAGGTATCCCTTCATACAAAAAGAAGAGGCGTTGAGTTTCACCTTCTAGTGTTGTGGACTTTCAGAGGCAACACGTGTCCTGCAGTGCTGTACCTACCTCCCTCCTTAGGCAGATCCGACGCTTCCACGTGTCCCGCAGTGCTAGATCTACCTCCCTCCTTCCGGTGGATCCAACACTACCACATGTCCCCCAGTGCCGGACCTGCCTTCCTCCTCAGGGTGGCTCCAGTGCTACCACGTGCACCTGAGTACATGATGTGCCTCCCCTACAAGGGAAAGCTCCGGTGCTACCACGTGTCCAGTAGCTCCGGACCTACCTCCCTACAGAGGGAAACTTTAGTGTTGCAACGTGTCACATGTTTGAATCTATGTCTACAACAGGACGGGATCTCCAACAGCGCGGACATTCAAGGGCTATCAATTGGCCGTTACAAGACCTAGTTAACATGTCATTAATGCCATATTAATGACACAGTATCAGAGGACTATCAAGATCGATAACGTTGCTATTGTGGCATGTTATCACACTATTAACCCCCTTAACACCCGTAGATCGTGTATTGGGTGATTATTATAGCCAGGGCCACCTGTCGAGCTATGACACATACTGTAACAGTTAGTCCTTGGCATATAAAAGGACTGCGTTGTACAGTAATACACAAGCTAATTCAAGGCATCCAAGGCCAAAGTCATTCAGACTAGCTCAGGCAATTCGATACACAAACATCCCGTGGAGTAGGGTATTATGCTATGGTGGTCCGAACCACAGAAAACTCCTCGTGTCGTCTTGCTCTTGGATCTTGATTTTGCTCCCTGCCTAAATACGAACCTTTGCGGACTACTTCTTAGTAGTACCAAGGGAAGTGTTGTTGGCACACTTTGACACACATGTTAAGTTTAAAATTAGCAATAATGTCTATTTCAATGTCATGTGTCGAACTTACACGGGTTATTTGCGAAGTTGTGCTGATGTCATGAATTGCTTCCCATTCTCATATTTAGGAGGAACATCCTGATTCTTGTATATTGGAACTTCTGGTTTAACTAAAGCCATCTCCTGATTATATATCACACTGTCTTCTTCCCACTTCTCCATATTTTATAATGCTGGCTCATGTGAAGCACGAGATGCATTAGATGTTCCATTTTTGTCCTTTAGTTTTTTCCAAAAATTGGGTCACGTCTTTAGAAGGTTTCTTATTTTCGTATGAGCTAACTTTCACATGCACTGACCGAGGAGTAGTCGTCAGAAGTTGGACACTGGCTTGTTGTTGAACATGTTGTTCAACTGATTGCTCTTTAATACTAGCAGCTTGCTCTAGTACTACTTCAAGCTGTTGCTCAACTGGTTGCTCTTTACTATAAGCTTGCTCTTGTACTGCTTCAAGCTGTTATTCAACTGGTTCCTCTTGGTAATCTTTACTAGCAAGGTTACTATCATCCTTGCAGTGACATAGCAGGAGTGGATCTACTAGACTTTCGGTGAACAAGACGGGGTTGTAGACTTTTGAGAAGCGACAGGTCTAGACATCGGCTCATCGTCCATCAAAATATCGTGTCATTTCCAATGGATTAATTGCTTGACAGCCTGCCCCAGAGTCTTGATTCCCTCATGTGTAATGTGGTCTATGTCATAATCTTCATAAAAATCATTATCAATGATCTAAAAAACTAGCACCAAGACATAATACAACGGAAGTGGATTGCCGTTGAAGTCAAGATCACGTTTGCCATAGTAATGGCGACCTATTTGGTTTTGTTCCCTGCTCTACCAGTCAGGACAAGAAGACAAAAAGATCTGTCCTTAGCAATATCATCGACAGCGAAGTTATTGGACCCTGAGCCAGCACAAAACCTACGCTGCTAGGGTAGGCAATTGGAGATACCAAATGCTCATTTGCCACAAGAACCATCGATGTACTCGGTGCCACTAGTTGTCTCGATTGTCTATGTTGATCCATTATTTCTTGCATATTTTCCTTGACCTTTTGAACAATCATTTCATCAAGTGTTTTCTTGAACTTCCCACGTCTTCTATATGACTCTTGATCGTTCGGGAAACCATCTCTCTAGGACATTTGAGAAGAGATTGCTCGAACCCATCCACTATGTTTAAGGTTTCCTAGGATATCGATAAGTTGGTCATTCTCCCTCTTCATCTTGAAGAGACCCTTCTCTTGCTTTTCAATTACTTCTTTCATTTTTTCTTTACTTTCTTCACAGAGTTGGGCTTTTCAAGTTTTCCCTTGCTGGTCAAACCTGACTGAGCAAAGACCCACCGTTGAGTACTCTTACCTGACTGAGCAAAGACCCACCCTCGCTGGCCTTCTAAATGGTGAGGATTGCCCTTACTAGTAGTTTCCTCTAATATCTTATTCCATTTTTGAACTTTGGGGACATATCCGGCAGACTCCGAGCGATGATAGTATTTGTTCTTTTTGGCAAGATCTAACCTAGTTGCACTTAGGGCTTTAGCATCAAGTGTGGTCTTTTGACGAACAAATTGTTGCCACTTAGCTTCTGTGATTTTTCCCATCTTCTTCGGGCTAGGGACCTTATTGGCCTTAACATAAGCATTCATTTCACTCTTCTAGACACAAAACTTCTTGCCGCAAGAGACCAATGTTGCTTTCTTTACAACTTCTTCCGTGCCTTTCAAGAATTTGAATTGTTTTTTTATCCTCTCCCACAACTCATTCTTGTTCTCCTCAGGTAATTTTCTCCAATTCTCGGTTGTGATCGGCACGAGCTCTCTAAGAATACAATCGCATGCCTTTCGGTACTTTGTAACTGAATCCAGTGGTTCGTGGGGAAGCCCACGTGGACCGAAACTTATTATGTATATGATGCGGTTTAATGGACCCTTATTGGGACCCCGTTGCCCTCGTTTTCGCTTGAATGAACCTGAGGATTCAACCATTGGAGAACCTTATGCGGTTTTAGGAGTCGAAGCCACCTCGTTGTCTTCGAGATTAAGGTAGGTAGAAATGAATTATAAGACTTCATATACTTGACAACCAACATTAACTTAAACTACTGGAGTTAAGGTACGTGATCCATACCTCATCGGCGGGATCATATTCAGGGTCGAGATCCTCTGAAGTCTTTTTAATTATTATATTTGGAAAAGGATCTGATGGACTGTGAAAGGAGCCTGAACTGCTAGAGTCACTAAACTTCATATTGCCTTATTCATTGTTACTACCATCAGCAGTGTTCTTAGGGATTTCCATGCTAGATCAAAATTATTTTGAAATGGAGGGAGTATTAGGGAACAATCAAAATTGAATTATAAATGTATACGCTAAGATCCTACTACCATTCTACTATTTGAATTATTGTAACTAAAATATAAACTAATCATGTTAAACGACACACTAGCAATCATAAGCGATTAAATACATTTAGCTTTGGCACATTTTTGCTATATGTTTTGAAAACCTGTATATGCAAGGCGCTGTAAATAAATTCGATAAAGAGATAATATCTGCAAAACATAAACCTTAAACTTCTTGAGACTCTCGGATAGTTTCCATGAGGGTTTAGGTTACCAAAACCCTCATGAACTTAATATGGATCATCAAGCTCATGAACTTGAATAAGATTAGGTTTCCAAAATCACATATCATGGAACATAAAAATTGGAAGGGGAAATGCATAGGCTAAGATCCCACTACCACTACACCAGTACGTGTATGAACTTACAAGAAATTTCCTATCATATTAGCTTGTACATGCCATCGGTTCCTGTATTTTCCAAACTCTCTGTTTCGTGGGTCAATCCACCGAACGCCTCCTAACTTCTATTAAAGCGTGAACAGTGCATCAAGTGGAATCACACATCAACCATGTGTGCACCACATATTTGAGGAGTTGAAAACTCCATGTACAATCGACCTATCCGTCGATGTTCTTTTTCAAATAATTTCATCAATTTCATTATAGACTAATCAACACAAAACAACAGTGCCTACATAATCATGGTTGTTGAATGTTTGAAGGATAACTAGTAATAATATGCATTCATACATCGGACATTCATCCATTTCATTCAAACCTTGCAAACCCTAGATGTTCCTAACAATACCAAATCAAACTTAGAAAATCAAGAAAGAAACAATCTAGTACGTTGAGCATCGTCGGTGGGAGAAGGTTGGGAGGGGATAGCGCACGGTGGGGGTAGATGCTGGGAAGGAGGAGGCAGCGCTGGGCTGCCGCGGCGAGGACACCCGGCCAGCAGCGAGGGCGAGGAGGGAGGCGGCACGGCAACGGGGGAGGGAAGGAAGCGGCACAGGGGACAAAGAAGTGAGGAGGGATAGAAGGGAGGAAAGAGGCGAACGTACAACGGCGACGGCGACAAAGACGAAGCTCAACGGCGAGGGCGAAGCTCGGCGGTGAGGGTGGCGAGGACTCGGCGGCAAATGAAATTTTGGCAACTGATAGAGTCTTTGTGAATTCGTCCGGGTTAGGTTTTTTAGAGGAGGCCGAGCGCTCTTATATAGACGCTTATCTTTTCATGCAGTTCCTAATGAAACACCATCTGAGCAGAGGACTTCTCTCAAACGGTTATTTCTTACTAACCGCCTGAGAAGATGTCTTTATCTCAGGCAGTTATTCAGTAAAAACCACATGTGCCTTTGTGTACTAAGTCTACGCTTAATGAATATTCTTGATTAAAATAGGGGGGCCTTTTAGAAGCCCAAATTCCACTTTATTGTGATATGCTTCATTATTATAGGTTCCCATTAACTTTCAATTAGGAAAACCTTTGAAATTTGTCAGAACATAAAAAAATAACACTGGTTATTTGTCATTTTTCTATCTTGATGAATATAATAATTTTTTCATTATATTTTTCTATGGAACTTTTTAGTCATCATACCAACCTCTATGATTTTTTTTCTGATTTTTATAGAATTGTTTGAATCAATATGTGTCGAAAATTTGAAGAATGCTTCATATGTATATGAGCATTTGATTAGAATGAATGATTTGAATTTTGACATGTTGGAATTCTGTAGAAAAGCTATCAAAATTTATACATGTATAAATTAGACAACATGTTCATACAAACCAATTTCAGTAGAAGATCCCCTTTTTTTTATGAGATATAAAAATGTGAATAATATGTGAATATAAATTAATTTGATATTTACCAAAACATGTAGATATACAAGTTTTAAAGTATTTGGTACAGTTGGTGAAATATTAATTTTTAAAGAATATAGAAAAAGTATCATTGAATTTGGACTCAATTTGCAGAATATGTACATGTTTGAGTATTTATATTGGAATCTAATAAAAAATAAGCAAGGGAAAAGAAAACTAAAGAACATACTCGGGGCTTTATCACAGGTGATTTGTTAGGAACAACCACATGTGTAGTAGTTAAAAACCGCCTATTAAAAGATGTGTACCAAGTCTAGGCTTAATTAATATTATTGATGCAAATGAGGGGCCTTATAAAATCCCGAATTCCAATTTCTTGTAATATGCTTCAGTATTATAGGTTCCCATTAAATTTCACTTGGAAAAACTTTTGAAATTGGTTAGAACATAAAAAAACAAATAACACTGGTTATTTATTATTTTTCTATCTTGATAAATATAATGATTTTCCCATTGAATTTTTCTATGGAACTTTTTAGTTATCATACCAACATCTATGATATTTTTCAATTTTTTATGAATTAATTTGTGTTGAAAATTTGATGAATGTCTCATATGTATATGAGCATTTAATTAGAACGATGGATAATTTCAATTTTGACATGTTGGAATGCTTTAAAAATTAGCAAAATTCATACATGTATAAATACGATAAATATGATAATACAAACCAATTTCAGTGAATGATCCTTTTTTTAGGAGATACAAAAATGTGAATAATATATGAGTATAAATTAAATTTGATATTTAGGAAAACATTACAACGTTAGCTATATAAGTTTTATAATATTTGATCCAGGTGGTAGATAGGAGTTTTTAAAGAATATAGAAAAAAGTATCAAAAAATTTGCACTCATTTTGCAGAATCGATACATGTTTGAGTATTTGTAGTGAAATCTAAATAAATAAAGAAACAAGAGAAAAGAAAATTGAAGAACATACTCGGACCTTTATCAAAAGCATTTTTTAGCAACAACCACATAAGAAAATGGGAATAACAAGTGGTTCTTTATTAAAATCCGCCTGTCAAAATGGACGACTATATAAAGGGCCCATCGGGCACCGCAGGAAGCCTAACCCCGAAGATTTTGTAATGAGGCCGTCCGGCTACCAAATTTTTCTCTGTTCAGCCGCTCCTCTGCTTCCAGCGTGCGCACACTGTTCCTTTCTTTATTTGATCAAGCTTCAAACATAGAAAAGGTTCAACGAGACTTCTTCTTCCACCGTCAAACAACTTCCACCGTTTGGTGCCCTGTTTTTAAATTTGGTTTTGTTGAGTTTGGATCCAGCCACCCCCCCCCCCCTACTTCCCAAGATGTAGTTGAGCCTCCCCGTGAGCTCCTCCATGAATTCTGTAGAAAAAAAAGTAGATTTGAAGGAATAAATGTTGAAGATGAATACAAGCACATCTCATGTTCGATGAAATGATTCAATGAATAAGCCCAGCTTCAAAAATCCATTACTCTCTGTATAAAGCTCGAAAAATCCTCAAACAATTTTTGGTGTAATCCACTTGATCTGTACTTTACAGTGGTCCAAATTATCTTGTATGAAAATGCACAGTAATTTCTGTGTAATTCAAATTCCTTTTTACTTTGAGGAATTATTCCAGGGAATTGCTTCCAGGGAAAATTTCCAAACTTTGCCAGAAAATCCTTCATATATAATATTATCTCCAGAAAAAATTCCAAATTTATTAATTGTGTTTAAGTTACCATAATAAATGCAGTGTCCATAGTTTAATTGTTTTAGTATAAACACACTAAAAAATATTTCTAGAAAATATTTTGGACTTCAAAATCTATTGTTGCCACTAGGAAGCTGAGAAAATTATGAAACAAATTTGTTTGAAACCCTTATGAACAGGCCTACATGATACCAATATTCACTCATTTGATACAGGTAGGTTATTTCTCTGTAAATTCATTTATGGAACATTTGTGGCCAAATCTTGCAGTAGAAAATTCTCTAAATTTTACAAAAAATCTATTATGATTTTAGGAACTATCTGTAAAAATTTAAACATTAGAATCCCTTATCTGCTTGCATTATTAATTCTGTTATTAGACATACCATTAAAGCACATATTAATGTAATTGTAGTTTATTCATATCGATCAGATCATTTTAAAGCACATCCCTTATTTTATCCATTTTTTCATATTTTTTCATTGAATATGAACCGTCGAGAGGGAACGTATAACATGCCAAGACCTGATCCTATGTATATTCAAAACGTTGCAAATCTTAATTGAAGCATCCAAGAGACATTCGAAGATACAAAAGATAGATGACATATAATGTCCATGTGTCGGCTGCGAAAATAATATTGCTTGGATAGATAGTATAGTAATCCAATCTGATTTGGTGAAAAGAGATTTCAAAGAAAATTACATAATATGGAAACAGCATGGTGAGTTAGATACACATGAAGTGGATAAAGATGATGAGAGAGGTTCAAATGAAGATAATTTTCATATCGATGATGGTAGTGTCAATCAAGATGGTGATGATGATGATGATGATGATGATGAGTTTGATTGTGAGGAGATGTTGCGTCACATGGAAGCACATGTATTGATTTCTATGGGAGCATGTAATGGTTTGAGTAAGATGGTGACATTGCATAATGCGGCGACATAGGTTTTATATGATGAATCAAAGGGTTGAGATAAAGAATTTACTACATTGCATGCAGTCCTAGAACTACTAAAGTTGAAACCCACAAACGGATGATCTGATTGTAGTTTCTCTAATCTTTTGAATCTTTTGGCAGAAATTCTTCCAAATCCCAAAAAAAAACTACCCAGAAGCACTTATAAAGCGAAGAAACTTCTTTGCCCGATGACACTAGGTGTGACAAAAAATACACGCTTGTGTGAACCATTGTATTCTGTATTGCAAAGAGCATGAGCTCACAACTAGATGCCCCATCTATGGTGTCAGTATATGTAAGTAGGACTACAATCACCAATATGTTACCAACATGAATAATCCCAGTAGAATAAGAAGTGTAATTTTTGCCCTGAAGGTGATGATGATGATACTTCTGACGAAGCAGGTGGGAATAATTCATGCCTTGATGATGTGGTACATTCCAGTAATTGATCGCTTGAATCGTTTATTCTCAAACCCTAGGGAGGCTGAACTTATGCGTTGGCATTTCGAGCAGCGCAGGAAGAATGAAAAACATATTCGACACCCTGGTGCTGCAACCTAGTGGAAATTTTTTTCTTATTAAGTATCCAGAATTTGCATAGGAAATAAAAAATGTAAGGTTTGTCTTCGGTACAGATGGAATGCATCCATTTGGTGAAAAAAAGAGCATACACAGCACATGGCATGTCGTCTTAACGATGTACAACCTACCGATGTGGTTGTATCACAAAGAGAAATATATATTGTTATATGTTCTTATCCAAGGTCCAAAAAACCCGACATCGAAATTGATGTGTTCTTGGAACCTTTAATGGAAGATATGGCAAAATTGTGGAATGAAGGGGTACATACATGAGATCAGTACAAGCGGGAGTATTTCATGCTAAGAGTAATGATATTCATTACCGTGCATGATTATCCCAGACTATTTACATTATCGGGACAAATGAAAGGGAAGAAAGGTTATGTAAGGTGTGTTGATGGAACTGGATTTTTATACCTCACTTCATCCAGAAAGACGGTGCACATGAGATACCGACGGTTCTTATTATATACTCACAAGTATAGGAGGATGAAAGAACAATTTGATAAAAATTGAAAAAGATACTGCACCAAAACCTTATAGTGGAAAACTCGTGCTCGAAATGGTCAAAAACATTCATATTTCTTTCGGTAAGGGCAAAAAATGTAAAGGAAAAAAGAGAAATAAAACTTCATCTTCGCGTGATACAATTGACATGACTTTCAAGAATCAATCATTTTTTTCAAGTATCTTCCGTATTGGAAGAACATGGAATTTTGTCATAGTATTGATTTGATGCACGTTACAAAAAATGTATTTGATAGCATCATTGGGACCTTGCTGGTCATGTCGAGGAAAACAAAGGACATGTTAAAATCATGTATGGACCTAGTAAATCTTGATATGAGACCAGAGCTTCACCCGATAGAAAAGGCGAACGGGAAGCATTACCTTCCCCCAGCTAGCTACAACTTTACACTATAAGAGAAAAAGGCAATTTGCGAATGCTTGCTTGGGATCAGAGTGCCCACGAGTTTCTCTTCCAATATCCGCAAACTAGTCTCGATGAAAGACTTGTCTTTATTCGGCTATAATTCTCACGACTGTCACATGATGATGATAGTGTTCCTTGCCATTGCAATAAGGGTCATCAAACTGGAGCATATAAAAGTTGTCATCACACATTTGTGTCACTTCTTCAATGAAGTATCGCAAAATGTGATAGCTCATAAAGACATAGACTATTTGAAAATGTACATCGTCGAGACTATGAGCAGCTTGAGATGTGATTCCCACCATTCTTTTTTGATATGCAAGTACACCTAATCATACATCTTGTTGATCATATAAAAGCAATGGGGCCACTATATTTACATCATTTGTTTTTGTTGGAGAGATATTTAGTAGTATTAAAGGGTTATGTGCAGAACCGTGCTCACCTAGAGGGTTCAATTATGGAAGGATACACGATTGAAGAAGTGATTGAGGGTTGCGCTGATTATATCAAAGATGGAAAGCGGATAGGTGTGCCTATACCAGTACATGAGGGTAGACTACGTGGCAGATGCAAGGTGGGTAAAAAAACTTTTATCGTTGACAATTACAATAATGTACAACGTGCATATTTTGTTGTACTACAACAGCTCGCAATAGCTGATTCATATATCGAGGAACACCAATTTGAGCTTCGCAAAAAAACCAAGGCCGCAGAGAGGATTGGATCATGAAAGAGCACAGAAGAGGTTTTGTTGAATGGTTAATGGACAAAAATATACCATACGAAGACTCTATAAAAGAGGCAACGATGAAGAAGTTAGCTTCTGGCCCATTGTCTTTGGTGACATCATGGTGATCATATGACATCAATGTTTACACATTTTACACTATGGAAAAGTACAGTAAGAGTGTTGCACAAAATATTGGTGTTCGTATAGACGCTTATGATCCACAAGGGAAGAATACCACATACTTGGGGTTCAAAGAGGAAATATGGGAACTCGATTATGGTGAAAGAATGCTAATGCCCGTATTTAAGTGCCGATGGGTCAAACATCCTAATGGTGTAAAAGTAGACTGCTACGGGCTAACACTGACAGACTTGAGCAAAGTGGGTTATAAAGATGACCTGTGGATTCTCGCTGATCGTGTTGCACAAGTTTTTTATGTACAAGATTCAGAAACTGAGAAGATGCACGTAGTTGTTTCTAGAAAGCAAAATATTGTTGGGGTTGAGAATGTGGGAGATGATGAAGAGGAATATAATCAATATGAAGAGATGTACCTTTTCACCGAACAAGAAAACATCAAGCTTGTAGAGAGAAACATTAAAAAGGATTTTAAACCTTATATGCAAGAAGATGCCAATGCTGGAAAAAATGTATGATATATATTGTATATATTTGTAATGTTACAATGAAGCTTTAATATTTTAATTTGACATTTTTTCTTTTTATGAATTTGTTCATATATGTAGGTATGTATATATCATGTATATGTATATATTATTGTATATACATATAAGTGATATAAATATACATATGTATATATAGTATAATATATACATATATATATATAATATTATGCTCTTAAAAGTATTATTGGTTTTTTCTTTTAGTCCCCTTCACAGTCGATCAGTAAGCAAAATCCGTTTTTGAAAACATTGGGGCATCACAAGCGGTCTGTATAAAATACCATATGAAATATATGCACCACTACAGGTGGTTCTATATTAATTGCGGTATGTGAAAATAATGTCTTTACCCAGTCGGTTTTTTATTAAACCGCTTGTGATGTTTGAACTAGTAAAGACAGTTCTTAATTAATAGCTACTCGTGAAAAGCATGTATTTACTCAGGCGGTGTTTCGCATGTGATGTTTGTAACAGTTTAGGCAGTTCTTCATTAACAGTCGCCTGAGAAAATCATATATTTACTAAGGTGGTTTTTTATGAAAGACCGCCTGTGATGTTTAATCATCACAGGCGGTTATTGTATCATTCGATATCACATTCGCATTTTCTTATGGACCGCCTTTGTTTGAAAAATGAAGCATTTGTAATAATTGATTTCATAGTAGTGTGGAGATCTTCATCCGCCTTCGTGCGCACCCGACATTCCTGCGCTCGATCTCCCTCGCCTGCAAGCAGCTCCACGAGATCGTAGCCACCCACTACGTAAGAAAGGCTCATCCGAGACGTGCTCGAACGAAGAAGAGAGACGAACAAACTGTGTGTCTCCGTCGTCATGTCTCGCATTACATTGTCATCAAAGACGAGTGGCAGGCGCGTCACCAATCAGACTAAGTGTGAGACACGCTCAAAGGTAGCACGTCTACTTTTGTTGAGTCATAACATATGGGATTTACGGTGTCATTGGAGACGAGCTCCGCGCGCGTCGCCCATTAGCGAACATGCGAGGCATGCTCTTATGTAGCATGTCGCAAAATTTATTGACTAATCTGAGACGCGCTTTATGTAAGCCCGTCGCAGATTTGTTGGCTGATCTGAGACATGCCGTAAGGAAGCGTGTCTCCTTATTTAGGTAATCCAAGATGTCCTCTGTTACAGCCCGTCGCGGATTGTTTACAGGCAGGTCACTGTGGCACTAACAGGAGGCGGTCCCTGCTAGACGCATGTATTCTATTAGGTGCTCATCACCCCTGATTATTCTGGTGGCCGGCTACATCCTGGAGCTAGCTCAGATTTGGCAGGCACATTGCAAGTGTTAGCATTATACACATATAGAAACATATGTATAGCAAAATGGAGATCACACAAATTAACCAATCAAATATTAACAAAGAGTAAATCTTGGTAACCAAGTAACTATTTACACGGAATTCCCCTATTCATCCAGCTTAACAAGTAACTAATTACACAAAACATTAACTGTCACCTAATCCTCTACTTGGTAATGAAATTCTCCCTTTGAATTAATGATTTTAGGAATGATGAACCTGCATAGTACATCTCTAATTTGCTCGAGGGTACGAACTTCAACGTTCCTGAAGGCGGTTTTGTAGTCCTACCACACGATAAAATTAGATTTTGCAAAAGATTAGTAATAAAGTAAAATCAATGCACTTACACATACATTGCAATTAGGCTGCTCTCCAAATAAAGCCATGTGTAATCAGACATGGAAGCCGCACGTGTTGCCCGGAGCTTGTTGTGGGACGTTGAATGTAGTATGATGTTTAAGGTGTCAGCGTATTCCTTTTACTTGTCCAAAAGCCCTAAACAAAAACATTCACGGTTAATGTAAAATTTTCGTGCAAGGAGGAAACGGCCAGAAACTAACGTCAAGAAGGAACTTACTCATCAATAACAGAAGAGGTATCACTCCATGTACAGGTTTTTCACTAGCCAATTTTTTCATCTCTCGGCCTTGAGGAGTCACAGTACCAGACTTGGTTGTACCTTGTAGAAATTGCTATGGTTACCCAATGGTTACTCGGGTTGAACGGTACTACTAGGAGCTCCTTATCACCGTAGTGTTTCTTTGGCTTCACAAAATATTGAACAACGTCTTTTCGGCTGCTCGAGGTTTGTCTCGCTAGTACTTGCGGGTCAAGATATGTAGGAGATGTGTTTCCCATGTTAGGACGAGTATGTTGTTGCTGGTGTCTACATGCAAAATACAAAATTTGTTATATATAACACTTTTATTGAGTATATGTATTGAAGAACGTAGTTTTTGAGGACATACAATGTGAAGCAGCGTATTAGAGAGACATCCAACGTGCGAGGTTGAAAAGGTCGTAGAGATCATACCATTCAATGATAAAAGTGCCATCACCCAAGATAAAGTGTTTATCCTTCAATGCCACTAGTATGGTTTCACAATTTTTGTAATTTTTCATGTAGTATTGATGAAGTTGAGCACAAGATTTACCAACTTGTTTGAGTGCGGCCGTAGTTAACATCGGCTTTCCCCTTTCAAACTTTGGGTTTGCATGCGTCATAGCTTTCATCATCCTCGATTTAAATTCTGACTCTTTCATTGGTTTCTTCCAAGCTTCCTTCGACGATAATTGCCGCTACAGCTGACTCTCGTTCTTGGCATGTACATTCTTCGTCGACTTTGCCGGCGACTGATCAGGTGTAGGGTGTAGGGCACTTCGAGGGCGAGGTAGAGACCGATGCGGCTGAACTTCAAGTGGAGACTTCAGCGGCATCTCTAGAGCTGGAGACAGATGCGGCTTCCCTGTAACCAGAGGCAATTGCTCTCCAATTGGAGAATTATGCTGCTTCTCTATAACTACAGGCAACGATAGCTCTAGAATTGGAGACAGATCCATCTGTTCTTGGTTCAGATGCAGAGCAAACATGTCTCAGGAGACATCAAAGTGGTCGACGCGGAAGCTGTTGTTGCTGGGTCAACAACAATTAGGCTCCATCTCCACTAAACCCTTCTAGTAACTGCATCTCATATAGTCAGCGTTGTATCGTCTGGTGTCACTTTGTGCTATAGGTTTTTTGTATTTTCATGCACCATGTCCACCTTGACCATAGCATAGGATTTTGTGTCCACCTAGATGTCGTCAATCATGGTCTGATTGGGATACACTAGCCCTCTCCTGACCACCATTCGAGTGATTCCTCTAACCATTAGCAGAAGGCTGCATGTTATTGTCTTAGCCAAGTTATCTATCGTGTCCGGCTCAATTAAAGGTCCAGATGCTGGTGTATGAATATCCTCCTGTGGTTGTCCACCCCCAGCTGTTGTAGAAGCAAAGATGCTCCTACGCTCCTTGTTGTTACTTAAAACGAAAAATGTGTTAGGGATTGCTATACCTGCTCCCGCCAGCATATACTTCAGGTCTCCTAGGAGCTCCCTTCTCAGCTGTGTTTTCAGCAACTCGACATCAACTTGTGATGTCAAGCTTGTTTTCCGCCTCCGATATGTATTTTTGTGGTCTGGAAAAACCTCCCTCTAGTCAACTTACTAGAAACACCACGAACACAGCCTCGTTGCTCCGGTCTTTGCAGGGCCTAGGTGAGGGCATCATTTTACTTCACACCATTTGACTCTTTGCTTCTCAGGCAGGCTCTTTGAGTGACATGTAAGGTGCTCGGGCTGTAGAAGCTGATACCGCCCGACTCAGACAATTGTGAACAAGCACACATGAATGGTTTCAACTGTCCACTGAAATTGTTGTATGGATTCACAACACCTAGCTCGGCCAATGCTTCATCCTGTTGTTCCCAAATCCTTTTTTTTTTCGGCATAACCGATGTTGGCGAGGTGGTGATCATGCTCGTTCTGCGATCAGAGCCACTTCTTACGTTCACCGTTCTTGGCAGAATCTTGTGATTCGCACTTTTCAACAAAGCTCGCCCAATATTCTTCTGACACATGTTGATACTTATGGAAGGGGGTTTCTTGTTTCCTCCAAAACTCGCGAAGCTTAGTTTTGTAGGTCCTCCATTCATGAGAGATCATCTTCATAGCTAGTTTCTTTCCCTTTTGTTTCATATGTTACAGATATTGAACATATGGTTGAATAGATATTTCAAAGAGTTCATCCTTTTCATTTTCGGTCAACAGATCGAGTCTCTGCAGGTTTAGTGGCACCCTTTCCCAAGTAGCTAGACCACAAATTATAGAAAGTCTCGTATTCACATTATGATCCTGAGGTAAGCCATCGTCATTGGTCTCATCAAAAGTCAAAATGTTTGCTCGTCACGTCGTCTGCGACCTTTTCTTTCTTGTGTTACCAAAGGCAGGTGCATCTGCTTCATGTGTCTGCTGCTGAGTCTGCTGTTGAGCCTTCTCTTCAATATGTTGCTGATGCTTCGACTCAGACATCTTCAAATTCAAAAAAATTCACTAAAATCTTGTAAAACATTATAAAATTTCAGTCACATTCGCACAAACAGTCACATAAGGGAGCAAACTCTCTCATGGCATTTGTACCTCAATAAGAAAAATATCTATGTGCCAAGTATATGGACAATCAAAACCAGACAATCATTAAATAATAGACTTTCATAAGTGTATCACATAAGTTACAAGTGCGCGAGACCTTCATAAATATTCTAAACATTGACTGGCACTAGCAAAAGCGTAATACTCTAAGTGTAGGATTCTGGAAATATACTAAACATTGACCAGTGAACCACCAAAGTATGAACAATTTCGACTCGAACTAAAGCGTAATACTCTAAGCGTAGTATTTCGAAAACATACTAAACATTGACCGGTGAACAACCAAAGCACGGACCATTTTGACTCCAACCAAAGCGCGAACAAACCTTATTATAGAAGTGTCGAGCTGGTCGATGGGGAGTCGAGGGTCGACAATGGCAGTGCAACAATGATCAAAAGAGCAGTGTCAAGGCAGCTACGAGCTCTGGGGAAGTGGTCCGACGCGGCGGCGTGATCCGAGGAAGGGGACGATGCTTTGGCTGTTTCTTGGGTGAAAAATGCTGAGCGCGTGAGAGCTAAAGTTTCAAAAAGTTTTGTTAAGTGTTGGGAAGAGAGCACGCAAGAGAGCTAAAAGTACCTTAGGGCAACAATCCAAGATGCGCCATAGAAGAGCCACCGTCGAGCGCGTATCCCACACGTATGCAAGCCCATATTAGAGATGCACTTTATAAGAGCACATATCTTTTCTTTGGAGTTAATGCGAGCCGTTTTCAATAATGCCATTCGCACAGATCGAAGCGTCAAAATCGGAGATGTGCTCTTGAAAAACGCGTCTCGCATCACATTCGTCTCCTTAAGAAAGCAAGTGCTATATTCAATTGTGCTTCCTTAAGAAACAAAACACAGGGCTTCAGTACTTCTCCGTGAGAAACAATGCACATATGACCAATGAAAGTCAAATTTTCACTCAAACGGCAATATTTTCACACATTTGAGCATATATCACACAAACACAAAATGAAAGTAAATTTATCACTCAATTGACCATATTTTTATATATTTGAGCATATTGACAAACAATCAATCTGCTACTTTACGTTGCGGTCTTGGTTTTTTGAAATTCTTGACTTTTTCATGGTGGACGTTCTGCAAGTAAGGAAGTTTGTTGGCCGATGGTATTCTTGGCTTGATCATTGAGTTGACAAAAGAAGGAATCTCATCAAATTGGTCAAACTCTTGGTCATCGACGACATTTTTGACTCCGACGATTCATCATTTTCCATGTATAACCACCTTAAGTCTTTTATTTGTTGTGTCTGGAACATAGAACACTTGAGCAACGTGTTCTGCTAACACAAAAGGCTCCGATTTATATCCTTGACAATTAAGATCAACGCTAGTGAACCCGTACTTGTCTTGTACAACACTATTGATTCCATCAACCCAGTTGACACGAAAAAGAGGAATCTTAATTCCTTGAAATTCAAGATCCCGGATCACTTGTATTTGACCATAGTACATGTCTTTGTCTTGGCCCGCAGCATTATAAGCATCAACACGGACACCACTATTCTGATACGTGCTTTTCTTATCTTTTTCTACAGTGTAGAACATGTATCCATTTATGTCGTACCCTTGATATGTAATAACTGTGAATATAGGTCCACGAGCCAACTTTTTTAGGTATTCACTTGTTTGAGTATCCGATGAGTGACAAATCCGATACCGGAGAAAGCCACTAAATTTTCTCCTACGTTCATTTGCTAACCATGATTCATTCCGGCAAGGATTGTCTCTAAAATCCACCTCCTTGTGCTCATCAAGGTACTCCAACACAATGGACATGTGTTGCAACACGTGGAAATGAGTACAGAAGAATAAATGTGAATCTGGAGTTATAGCCTTCTTCCCAATGGTCCTTTTCTCGTGAGCCTCCCCTCATGACGAGACTTGGGAACACCAATCGGGTTACTCGGGTCAGTGCAGTTTAGAACCCACTCCACAGCTTCCTCTGTAGAGTATCCTTGTATCATGTTGCCCTCAGGGTAAGCTCGATTTCTAATGAAGGACTTCAGTATGCCGTTGAATCTCTCATACGCATACATATGGTGAAGGAACACAGGACTAAGTAGCTTTATCTACTTAATAAGATGAGTTGTGAAATGGACGCTGATGTCGAAAAAGGTAGGTGGAAAATACATCTTAAGGAAGCATAAAGTTTCATAGTGCCTTTTTCCAATGACTCGAGATCTTCTTCACATAGTACTTTTTGACCAATTGCATTGAAGAAAAAGCAAAAGTTCATTATAGCCTCCGGAACATTGACCGATAGGATATTTTGAATTCCAACAGCAATTATCTGCATAAGTAATACATTGTAATCATGAGACTTCGCACGGGAGATACTTTTAGATCTGGAAATGAAATAAGCGTTGAGACATTCGTTGAGTAGCCAGATGGTACTTTCACATTTTTCAAGAACCCACAAAACTATTTTTTTTCATTTTTTGAAAGGGTGATGCATGATGTGGGTAGTTTCATTCCATTTACCGAGTCATCGACCCACAACTCTGGCCTAATTCCCATTTTCTTTAGATCTGCCCGTGCATGTCCATTGTCCCTAATTTTCCCATCCGTGTTAAGCAATGTCCCGAGTAGGCTCTCGCACACATTCTTCTCAACGTGCATCACATCAATCGAATGTCAGATGTTTAAGGCTTTCCAATACGGTAGCCCTCAAAAAATCGATTGCTTCTTCCACATGTCATCTTTGACGGTATTTTTGCCAGTCCTTTTCCACTTACCAAGGACAACATGAATATCCTTGACCATTTCATAGACTTCATGACCCGTGAGATGAGGTGGAGGATGCCTCTTCTCAGTGTCACTATTGAAATTATCCTTAATACTCCGAAATGGGTGCTTCATTGGAATGTAGTGTCGATGTCCCATGTACACTATTTTTCATGACTCGCTCAAGTAATGTGAGTCTGTTTCTCTCAAACAATGTGGACATTCGCAACCTACTTTCTTAGTATGTCCGGACAAGTTACGTGCTACTGGAGAATCACTAACAGTAAAATTAAAATGACTTTGAGGCAAAACTACTCACGCTTGTGGTCATCCTAGACCTACACTCCGTCGTTGTACCACAACTGCTTCAGATCTTCAACCAGAGGCCTGAAATAAGTGTCAATGTCATTCCCAGTTTGTTGTGGTCCTGGTATCATTCCTGGCATCATAATATATTTCTGTTTGTTGCACAACCAAGCAGGAAGGTTCAAAATTGTTAGCACAATCGGTCATGTGCTATGTGTGCTACTATTAAAAAAAGGATCCATGGCACCGGTTCTCATTGTGGAAGACCTATGTGTGCTGAATACATTGGCGTATAGTGAATATACTTGCTTTGATGATAAAAGTTTTAAATATCACCAAAACATTTTTTATCAAAGTCCGACTAGCTTTGGTCAGCTCCGGTGAAGTTTTGTATTTAGCTCCGACATGTCTTTGATAGCTCTGACATGTTTTGATAGCTCCGACATGATTTTGATAGCTCCGCCGTTTTTTTGCTAAGCTCCAAAGTTGATTTTTCTAGCTCAGGCTTTTGGGATTACTAGTTCCGACTAGTTCTGGTTAGCTCCGGCGCTAGGTCCTGCTAGTTTTGTAAGCTCCGGCGGGAGCTTGGTTGTACTAGTTTTGGTAAGCTCCGGCGCTAGGTTCTAGTAGCTTTGTTAGCTCCGGCTCAAGGTTCGGGTTGCTCTGGCAAGGTCCGGAACTTGACCGTAGTGCTTCTGCTTTTCATTTGCAATGTTTCGTACTTGCTTTACATTGTTGGAAAGATTGCTTAGTATTCATTTGCTATGTTTTTGGTGCGTTTTGGTTGATATGGATGATATCGTGTTACTGTGGTTTTGCAACATGCTTATGTGAGGTTCTCACGTAAGGTGTTGTGTTCGTAACTAACTTGAGTCAAGTCGAGGACTTGGGCTCGTATGGATTGGTTGTTTATTCATGTGCAGGTGTTTCTTGAGTTCAATACATGTCTGGTGACGGGATCCATTGGACTAGTCTCAGGGAGGAGATGAGGTTCCAACAACCAAATTCGGGAGGAATTGTGGTTGAGCTGATCAGGAGGTTGCGCAGCATGATTGAATCAAGAACAATGCATATGAAGGTATCGTGGACGTCATTGGAAGATGTTTGCACGTGTGCAAAGAGTCCATGGACGTGGCTACATGGTTCCAAGACGTGATGAAGAGATGTGGACGTAAAGAGTTGGTCGGAAAGTTCTAATCGACTAGGTTATGGACTCAGGCTGCGACTGAGTCGGGTTTGACTCAAATATGGAAAGATTTGAGTTGGTTATGATAGGATTTCGTGTGGGTCACGAATTTGAGTTGTTTAGGAATGTGGGATACATTCCTAAGGTGTTTGGAAGTCTTAAAATTGCTTCTATCTACGTATAGAAGAATCTTGAGCAGTTATGGAAAGTTACGATTCGTGATCTGAGTAGGATTGGAGTCCTAGTTGATATTGGGTTGGCCTAAGGGCTGGTTATATAAGCAAGGGAGGCCAGAGCTCGTGGTGCACGACTTTGGGGGTTGTTCCTCTTGTGTTCTATTGAATAAAATTCGTATTTTGAAGGAACTTTTGTGCCTTGTTCGTCCGACTTGTTCCGGACAAGTTTTACTCGTCGAGTTTCTGGACAGCACTACCTTTCGTCGGTGGTTTTATCATAACTTGAGTTTTACAGATCCAATTGACGTGATTCTTTTTGGGTTGTCTTCACAACTTGATTGTATATCATATGTAAATATTTCATGGTCATTGGATTTGTGGTTTATGATATACACGAGTTTCTTTGCAGTGTTCCAGAACTGTTTTTTCTCGGGTAGGGCAGATTGACCATTGTTTGATCTTTCGATCATAACTTGAGTTTTTCTTGACGGATTTGAGTGATTCTTTTTGTGTTGTCTTCGTGACTTGATTTTATCTGATATATATATCACTTTTGTCACGGTGAAACACGTTTAGATTAGTCTCACACACGATTTCTTTAACAGATCGTTTTTCTGCCGAAAGGGTTTGGGGTTTAATTGTTTCCGATGCGTAAGATTTTTAAATCTACCATTCACCCCCCTATGGTAGATTTTCACGTGCTCTTCGATCCTACAATTGGTATCAGAGCCATGGTGCTCTAATCTTTGTGTTTTGCATGTGTTTTTGACTAATCATCATGGAGAAGTACTCCGCTAAACCTTGTGTGTTTGCTGGTACTGATTTTCAGGTTTGGAAGGCACGCATGGAGGCTTTCATCCAGGCACAAGGCTTTGCAATATGGGAGAAGGTATACAAGCCTTACGAAGTGCCATCAAACGATCAAGTTACAACTACAAATCTGAGAGATGCCGACAAAAACATCAAGGCTCGGAACTTGATCATACAAGGATTAACACAAAGCGACTTTGACCGTGTTGCACACCTCCGATCTGCATACGCTGTGTGGAAAGCACTTTGTGACTACCACCAAGGATCCAACACGATCAAGGAGGTAAGGCAAGACATGTTCAAGAAAGAATACATGCACTTCGAGATGCAACCTGGTGAGTCAATTGATGATCTCTTTGCTCGCTTTAATAAAATTCTCAGCAACTTGCGAAGCATCAATGTTAATTTTTTAGATGCTGAAAATGCTAGGCAATAGTTAAGTGCATTAGACATGTCAATTTGGGAGATGAAAGTTACATCTATTCGTGAATCTACTGTCATGAGTACACTTACTTTAGATGTTCTATATTCCAAGCTAAAAACTCATGAAATTGATATAATATCACGTAAGAACCCCAACAAGACTATTGCTTTTGTTTCTCAACGTGATATGCCTAGCTCCAGCCAATCTTCATCTTGTAGTACACTTGCTTTGTTGTCCTCTCTAACCCTTGAACAGATTGAGGAGTTTCCAGAGGAGGAGCTAGCACTTCTCTCTACGAGGTTCTCAAAAGCATTGCAAAATGTGAGAACTAGAAGGAGAGGAAGCTCCGAACCTCAACAATGCTTCGAATGTGGTTAGACAGGTCATTTTCGTTCAGATTGCCCTAACCTTTCAGGTCCTACTTCCCGGGATGAAAAGAAAACAAGAACGAAGCACTCCTCTGCAAAAGATACGAAGAAAAAGAAGGGTATCATAGGACGCAAGATGATTAACAGCTTCATCACCGCACTTCAAGAACTTAGTTCAAGTGATGTAGACTTTGAAAGTGATGAAGATGATGAAGATCTGGCCAACTTATGCTTCATGGCAGGCAAAACAAGATCAAGATGAAGTCAGGAGGATGCAGAACACAACAGTGAAGACGATGAGGTTACACGTTTGAGGAAGGAGAACATTTGGATTGTGGATTCAGGTTGCTCACGCCACATGACCGGTAACAAAGACTGGTTCTCCTGTCACGTGTAGAAAATGTTACTTTTGCCGATAATTCTTCAACTCCTATAATTGCTAAGGGTTCGGTTAGAGTAAATGATCACTACCCTTTGAAGGATGTGGCACTTGTCAAAAATTTGAAATACAACTTGCTTTCTGTTGCACAATTGCTAGATGAAAATCTAGAAATTATTTTCAATAAAAACTGCTACAAAGTTGTAGGTTCAAATAGTGAGCTTATTTTTAACATGTCTCGGTATGGAAGAGTTTCTAAAGCTGATTTTGATATGTCTTCCTCTAAGCATAGGTGTCTAGTTGCTAATGATTCAAAGGACTTATATTTTTTGGCATCATAGACTTGGTCACGTAGGCTTTGATCACCTAACGCGTGTTAGTGCTCTTGATCGCATACGTGGGCTGTCTAAGCTTAAAGGGGACAAAGAAATTGTGTGCTCTTGTTGTAGACATGCTAAGATGGTTGCAGGTTCACATACTCCTCTCACAATGATCATGACAACTGAACCATGTCAACTTTTGCATCTTGACACCGTAGGACCTTCACGTGTTCAATCCTTCGGAGGTAAATGGTATGTTCTTGTTATCGTTGATAATTATTCTAGATACTCTTGGGTTTACTTTATGGCGTCTAGGAATGAAGTTTTTAGTCACTTTAGAACTTTAGTTCTTAGATTATCAATTGATCACCCAAGATCGTTAAAAGCAATTAGAAGTGATAATGAAACTGAATTTAAAAATCAATCTTTTGATCACTTTTGTCCTGAAAATAGAATAGATCATAAATTCTCTTCACCATATGTACCTCAACAAAACGGTGTTGTAGAAAGAAAGAACAGAACCTTAGTTGAGATGGCTAGGACTATGCTTGATGAATATCAAACTCCTAGGAAATTTTGGGCTGATGCGTTAGCAACCGCTTGTTATGTCCAAATCGTGTTTTCTTGCGTGCTAAGCTAGGTAAAACACCATATGAGCTTCGGTTTGGACATAGGTCTAGTGTTACACACTTTCGGGTCTTTGGTTGCAAATGCTTTATTAAGAAACATGGTAATCTTGATAAATTTGAACCTAGATCCATTGATGGTATGTTTCTTGGTTACCATCTCATACTGGAGGCTACCGTGTGCTTTTACTTGACACTAACAAAATTGGGGAGACTTGTGAAGTGTCTTTTGATGAATCTAGCCCAGGTACAAGCTCAAACATTGCAGGTCTAGATCCATATCCGCAGGGGGGAGCATTTTCATTGAAGATGAGGAAGAATTGGAGTTGCTGCCAGAAAATTCAGCAGCTAAAGACTTTGGTTTAACTCCGGATGTTAATTCTCAACCAGCACCGACAACCATCAATGCTGATTCAAATCATCCTCAAGCCACAAGCTCATCGATTTGTGATGAACAAGAAGAAGAAGAAGCTTGTGAGACATCTGTTCCCCTACGATTTTACAAAGATCATCCCCCACAACAGATGATTGGAAGCTTGCACGAACGAGTCACACGGTCCAGGTTTTGCGATCTAAACTCTCATGCTAATTCTGCTTTTGTTGCTTCTTTTGAACCTAGAGATATATCACACGCACTCACTAATGAATCTTGGATTATTGCCATGCAAGAAGAGTTAGAAAATTTTGAAAGAAATAATGTTTGGAAACTTGTACCTCCACCTCAAGGTCACACTTTAATTGGAACTAAATGGGTATTTAAAAATAAACAAAGTGAGGATGGGGTTGTAGTTAGGAATAAGGCTAGGTTGGTTGCTCAAGGTTTCACTCAAGTTGAAGGTCTAGATTTTGATGAAACTTTTGCTCCTGTCGCTAGATTACAAGCCATAAGATTTTTGTTAGCTTTTGCAGCATCTAAAGGTTTTAAGCTATTTCAAATGGATGTTAAAAGTGCTTTTCTTAATGGCTACATAGATGAGGAGGTTTATGTCAAACAACCACCAAGTTTTGAAAATCCAAATTTTCCTAATCATGTTTACAAACTGTCCAAAGCCTTATACGGTCTCAAACAAGCCCCTAGAGCATGGTATGATAGGTTAAAAACATTCTTACTTGAAAAGGGGTTTACCATGGGCAAGGTTGATAAAACTCTTTTTGTGCTTAAGCATGGCAATGACTCATTATTCGTTCAAGTGTATGTGGATGATATTATCTTTGGTTGTGCTTCTCATGATCTTGTGTCAAAGATTTCAGCAATGATGAGTTCCAAATTTGAAATGAGTATGATGGGTGAACTCACTTACTTTTTGGGGCTGCAAATCAAGCAAACCAAGGAGGGTACCTTTGTGCATCAAACGAAGTATACCAAAGACCTCCTAAGGCGCTTCAACATGGACAAAAGCAAGCCTCTTCGGACACCAATGGGAACAGCAACAACACTTGAACTTGATGAAGATGGTGAACCAGTGGATCAAAAAGAATATAGAAGCATGATTGGATCACTTTTGTACCTCACGACATCAAGACCGGACATACAATTCAGCATATGTCTTTGTGCACGGTTTCAAGCATCCCCACGTGCTTCACATCGTCAAGCCATCAAAAGGATTCTCAGGTACTTACATGGAACTCAAGAATTTGACATTTTTCTTTCTTCTTCCTCAACCGTTACTTTGAAAGCTTTTTCGGATGCTGATTTTGGGGGTTGTGGGATTGATAGAAAAAGTACTTCCGGTGCTTGTCATTTTCTTGGTAATTCTCTTGTCGCTTGGTCCTCTAGAAAACAAAATTCAGTTGCACAATCCACAGCCAAATCTGAATATGTAGCTGCTGCTAGTGCTTGCTCACAAATTCTTTGGATTGTTCAAACACTTAAGGACTATGGGGTTGATCTACATAGTGTTCCACTATTCTGTGATAACACTAGTGCCATTTGCATTGCTAAAAACCCCGTGCAACATTCTCGAACTAAGCACATTAACATTAGGTATCACTTTCTTCGAGATAATGTTGAAAAAGGAAACATTGTGCTTCACCATGTAGATATCGAACAACAATTGGCTGACATTTTTACAAAATCTTTGGATTTCACTCGTTTTTGTTACATTCGTAGTGAAATAGGGGTTATGCATCCTCATGGCTTAAATTGAGGGGGAGTTTTGAAACATGGGAAGTCTATGTGTGAATCTGAAATTAAAATAATATGAGCATAGTATTTCATACATATATGACTTTGTGATTCCTTTTACATGCTGAAAGTTCTTACTACATTACTCGTGTTATACATTTTGTAGTTTTTGCCATGTCTAGTAATTGCAATAATTATTTACACTAAAACTGGTCATGGTCAAACTTTCTTGCTGTTTTGAACTTGTTACATGTTCACAAGTGCTTTTAATCATAAAGAATTAATCAAGTAATCAACTCACATGTTGAGTTCTTATGAACAAATATAAATTGAGAAAATATCAAGAGAATATGCATGCATCGCACTTCTTCTTTTGAGATGGCTTGTCATTGCACTTAGATATGAACTTGGAAGAAGTTGTGTATGACTAAAACCATGTCCTTAAGCTTCTGATTGTCAAATGACATAGGCATGGCTTGGTTGGTTAGAATAAGGCAGATGCGCATATAATCTCTTGCAAATATCATATGATCTAAATTTATGCTTTGAAAAATAATAAAATGCAGCAACTAGTGTCATGCCTTCAGGTTTTGAAATAGTTAAGTTTGTGAGATCCTGACTTGATTAAATTGGAAATTAATTTGATCTCTAGCATGGCTTACACTACTTTATGTATTTCATTGATGTGATAATGTAAGGTACTTGATAGTATGACTTGGATGAGCTTTGTTTATATGTATATGTTATAATATGCTCATAACAACTAAAGGGGGAGAGATAAATTGTTTATATGCTCATGACTTGCTGAATACATTGTCAAAGGGGGAGAGATAAGCATGAAGAGAAAGAGAATATGTGCATAAGGAGAGATAATAAAGGGGGAGAGATAATATGGGATAATTTTTCTTCTCATTTTACTTTTGATTTACAAAGGGGGAGAAATTGTCTTCAAAACTTTTATATGAATAAGCCAATGTTTGGATTTTAAATGGTGTTGCCAATGCATTCATCAAGGGGGAGATTGTAAGACCTATGTGTGCTGAATACATTGGCGTATAGTGAATATACTTGCTTTGATGATAAAAGTTTTGAATATCACCAAAAATTTTTTTATCAAAGTCCGACTAGCTTTGGTCAGCTCCAGTGAAGTTTTGTCTTTAGCTCCGGCATGTCTTTGATAGCTCTGACATGTTTTGATAGCTCTGACATGATTTTGATAGCTCCGTCGTGTTTTTGCTAAGCTCCAAAGTTGATTTTTCTAGCTCCGACTTTTGGGATTACTAGTGCCGACTAGTTCTGGTTAGCTCCGGCGCTAGGTCCTGCTAGTTTTGTAAGCTCCGATGGGAGCTTGGTTGTACTAGTTTTGGTAAGCTCCAGCGCTAGGTTCTACTAGCTTTGTTAGCTCCGGCTCAAGGTCCGGGTTGCTCTGGCAAGGTCCGGAACTTGACCATAGTGCTTCTTCTTTTCATTTGCAATGTTTCGTACTTGCTTTACATTGTTGGAAAGATTTCTTAGTATTCATTCGCTATGTTTTTGGTGCGTTTTGGTTGATATGGATGATATCGTGTTACTGTAGTTTTGCAACATGCTTATGTGAGGTTCTCACGTAAGGTGTTGTGTTCGGAACTAACTTGAGTCGAGTCAAGGACTTGGGCTCGTATGGATTGGTTGTTTATTCATGTGCAGGTGTTTCTTGAGTTCAATACATGGCTGGTGACGGGATCCATTGGACTAGTCTCAGGGAGGAGATGAGGTTCCAACAACCAAATTTAGGAGGAATTGTGGTTGGGCTGATCAGGAGGTTGCGCAACATGATTGAATCAATAACAATGCATATGAAGGTATCGTGGACATCATTGGAAGATATTTGCACGTGTGCAAGGAGTGCATGGACGTGGCTACATGGTTCTGAGAGGTGATGAAGAGATGTGGACGTAAAGAGTTGGTCGGAAAGGTCCAACCGACTAGGTTATGGACTCAGGCTGCGGCTGAGTCGGGTTTGACTCAAATATGGAAAGATTTGAGTTGTTTATGATAGGATTTCGTGTGGGTCACGAATTTGAGTTGTTTAGGAATGTGGGATACGTTCCTAAGATGTTTGGATGTCTTAAAATTGCTTCTATCTGCGTATAGAAGAATCTTGAGCAGTTATGGAAAGTTACGATTCGTGATCTGAGTAGGATTGGAGTCCTAGTTGATATTGGGTTGGCCTAAGGGCTGGTTATATAAGCAAGGGAGCCCAGATCTCGTGGTGCACGACTTTGGGGACTGTTCCTCTTGTGTTATTTTGAATAAAATTCTTAGTTTGAGGGAACTTTTGTACCTTGTTCGTCCGACTTGTTCCAGACAAGTTTTACTCGTCGAGTTTCTGGACAGCACTACCTTTCGTTGGTGGTTTTATCATAACTCGAGTTTTACAGATCCAATTGACGTGATTCTTTTTGGGTTGTCTTCACCACTTGATTGTCTATCATATGTAAGAATTTCATGGTTATTGGATTTTTGGTTTATGATATACACGAGTTTCTTTATAGTGTTCCAGAACTGTTTTTTCTCGGGTAGGGCAGATTGACCATTGTTTGATCTTTCGATCATAACTTGAGTTTTTCTTGATGGATTTGAGTGATTCTTTTTGTGTTGTCTTCGTGACTTGATTTTCTCTGATATATATCACTTTTGTCATGGTGAAACACGTTTAGATTAGTCTCACACACGATTTCTTTAACAGATCGTTTTTCTGCCGAAAGGGTTTGGAGTTTAATTGTTTCCGCTGCGTAAGATTTTTAAATCTACCATTCACCCCCCTATGGTAGATTTTCACGTGCTCATCGATCCTACACATTGCAGTCCTAATGTTCCTAGGATCAATGACAAATTCAGTATTTCGTGAGTCAATGTTTCAATTGCATCAGCAGGATGTCTTATCATACCAGCATCCTACTTATGCTTCCCTTTGTGCCATCGCAATAATTCTGACTCCTTCTTGTTTGCAAACCAACGCTTCAAAGGATGAATTATAGGAAATTACCAAAACACCTTTTTAGGCCCTCTTTTTCTTCTATTGCAGTTCTCGTCATCACCGTCGTCTTTCCTACGATTGAACTGGTCCACTACAAAAATAGGGCATTTCTTGAGGTTTTCGTACCCAGGTCCATGATATAAAATTCGATCATTCTTGCACGCAAGGATTTTCTCCACCTCTAAAACCAGTGAACAAATTATCAGTTTTGCCTCAAAAACTGTCGTAGGGACTGTGTTGCCTTGAGGTAACATGTCCTTAAGGAGCGTCAACAATTCCTTAAAACTACAATCATTTTATCCGTTGCTCGCCTTCAACTAGAAAAGTTTTGCTACTGCAAACAGTCTGTTGTACATAGCCGCACAACCATGATACAATGGCTTCTTTGAGTCTTCGATCATCTTCTTGTAATGCAAGTTCACCATTACTGTACTGATCATCGTCGTCATGTCTCTCGACATTGCGTACCATCCCCTCTATGTTATGCACTTAAAACTCAATGTCGTCATCGATGAACCCTAATGTATCTGGCTAGTTCACATCCTCATCGTGATCTTCTTCAACACTGGTAGGGACCTCCCTCTCCAGATATGAATCTCTCATCCTTGCTTCATTAATACACTCCTCCCCATGTTTGTTCCAACATCAATAATCCATTATGAATCCATGAGTGATCAAATGTGACCTCAACACTTCATCTGTGCGATATCTCTTCTCATTCTTGCAGTATTTGCAAGGACAACAAATAGTCCCTCTAATGTTGTCTAACATGTCTTTCTTCGCAAAATCGATAAATGCATCTACTCCTTGGAAATATTCATTGCAAAGGCGCGGCCCATACATTCAACTTCGATCCCCAGACATCTACATATAGAAAAGAAGAGCTAAATCAAAGAAATTCGAAGCCACAGATTGTCATGATCTAAAGGGATAAAAATAGTATGAAACAGGAGAGGAGGAGAGGACTAACCCTTTGTTTTAAGATCCAGTAATAATCGCCGCAAGACTTTTAGAAGTGCACCTCCAAAGAGGGAAAGAACATGGCAAGAACAGGGCAGATCGTGTAGACACTTCTTCTGCCATAGCTGAGATGTCGTAGAAGGGCAACAGAAAATCAAAATGAAGCGATTTAATGCACGTCTCTCTATAGAGGGAATGGGAGACGAGTCAGCTTCTATTATAAAAGGAGACGCGCCTGACCGATGGGTATGGGAGACGAGCCAAATTCGATTATGAAAGGATACATACTCCAAGGAAAAGTTTGCCTCAGTTACGAAACAATTATGAGTCGCGCTCACTGAAAGTGCGTCTCCCATTTTTCAGAGAGGATGGCGTGTCTCGGATACCTACTTAACTGAGACGAGTTGTATTGTAATGTGTCTCTTTGTATGTTCAACCGAGCCATGTCAGATCCTCGCTAAAGCAGGCTCGTCTCACTTAACCTTATAAGAGATGATCGCCTTTGAGAACATCAACCATCTTTGTCTCCTATTTTGGTTTCTTACATAGTGAATTCCTTCCTCCGCTTGTTTAGTTTACGCCATGGCGACGCACCTCCCCTCTTTGGCTTCTCCCAGAATCATAGACCTCAGTTCCTCCCCACGGACAGCGGCAGCGACATCTACTATGATCCTGAATGTTCTGCTGCATGCGATGGTACCCTGGACCTGGAGCCGCGCATCACGGAATAGATCGTTCTTGGCTGCCACCATGGCAGGGTTCTCTTGCAGAGCCGTGACCGGCGCTGTCTCCTCGTCATGGATCCGATGGCTGGACGCTGTCAGTACGATGGTGCTCAATCGTTGTATATGCCCCATTACAGTAGCACTGCAGTATGTTAAATGTAATCCGTGTTTCAACATCATTAGTGTGCGTGTGTGTTATGTTCGTGCATTGTCAGCATGAGTGGGTCAAGTTGTTAGTGTTTCCAGTCTGTAATAGATAGCTCCTAGGGTGAAGTAGTTGCCTGGAGCGCGTCAGCAATTAGCGTGTGCACCGTGTGTGCCTGATCGTTCTACACCATGATTGGAAGTCAGTTTGTACTCTGTTCCTTGGATATATGCATCAGAAAAACCGAGCATGCAGTTGTTGCCGTACGATTACCATATCGTGCATTTTATCTGCAACATCTCAAACAACTTCCTTCACTCTGCACTCCAGTGATCTTCCAGGCAAATTCTGACAAGTGGTATCAGAGCTAGAGGTGAGTTGGGCGGTGATCGCAGCAAGAGAATAGCTGTTGGAATCGCGCCGACACATTTCCTGATGGGAAAGATTAGCGGAAAAGGTCATGACACCAGCGACGGTGGAGTACAAGGAAGCGCTTCCTCTGTTCAGCGGGTAATTCATGACGTGAGCAGCGCTGGGAGCTATCTGGTCCTCACTAAGACGAACTACTCTGATTGGGCTCTCCTCATGAAAGTGAAGCTCAAGGCTCGATTGCTCTGGGATGCAATTGAGGCGGGTGATGTGGAGCCGCATGAAGATATGCAGGCGCTCGATGCGCTCTGCAACATCGTGCTGCAGGAGATGTGGTCAGTAATTGCAGAAAAGGAGACGGCAAAGGAGGCATGGGAAGCGATCGCTACCAAGCGGATTGGCGATGATCGAGTAAGGAAGACAACAACACAGAACCGTACCTACAGCGTCAACTCGACGGAACAGCGTTCAAGGAGGGTGAATCAGTCGATTATTTTACCCTTCGGCTCACTGGCATGGCGTCAAAGCTTGGTATCCTGGGAGACAAAATTGAGGAGATCCAAATAGTGCAGAGGCTAATTCGAAGTGTTCTGCAGCGATTCAGGCAAGTTGTGGTAGCAATTACGACCTTGCTCGACATATCTTCACTCACGGTTGGAGATCTCACCGGAAGACTCAAGGTGGCAGAAGACGCCTTTGATGAACCGCCATCGGAGATGCATCATGAAGGTTGTCTGTATCCTACAGAACAGGAGTGGGAGGCTAGACGAAGAAAACGTGAGGCGGGAAATCGGAACTCAGGCGAAGGAAGCAGTGGTGGAGGTCGTTGGAGAGGAGGAAGAAGAGGGAGCAGAAGAAGTCGTGGTGGCGAAAGAGGTTCTCGTCCAATGGGCTACCGAGAAATCCAAGCCAGCCCAACGGCAATGAATGTCGCAGGTGTGGGAAGCTGGACCATTGGGCCCGTGACCATCGAGTGAAGCCCAGAAGAGAGCATGCACATGTCGTCAGAGAGAAAGAAGGTGCATCTCTGCTTTTCGTGAAGACTTCATCGACGATAACTGCGACATCGCCGTCGGCCACGTCTCAAATGTTCCTGTATCCTCAACAGTTGAGAGGTTGGTGCAGGAGGACAAGTATCTGTCACCAGAGAAGTATAAGTTTTCAGTAGGAAAGGAGTCCGACAAAAGAGGAACAGAGAATAGAATCGTCTCCCAGATCTAGTTGAAAGAAGAGAAAGTTCTTGCCCATCTTGGGGAGGAAGAGTAGTGTGACAAGGAGGTGTGGATTGTCGACACTGGAGCCAGAATCATATGTCAGGTTGCCGAGATGCGTTCATAGAGCTGGATACTTCAATATGTGGTTCAGTTCAATTCGGGGCTGATTCAAGGACAAAGATAGAAGGAAGAGGTACAATAAATTTCCAATGCGAAAATGGTGAGTATAGGAGTTTTCCTAGAGTCTATTTCATTCCTAGATTGACTACAAATATTATCACTGTGGGACAACTAGATGAGGCGAGGTACCAGATAGTAGTCAACAAAAGAGTGATGATAATCTATGAGCCCGGAGGACAACTTTTGACAAAACTGGTGCGTGGTGAAAACAGACTTTATGCTCTTCGTATGAAGATAGTGCAAGAAAAATGTTTGGTAACTAGAAGAAGCGAGGAGGCATGGAAATGGCACATGCGCTTTGGGCATGTGAACATAGCTTCTCTGAGGAAGATGTCCAGGGAAAATCTGGTGAGAGGAATGCCTGAAATTGAGAAGCTAGATAAGATCTGTGAACCCTATCTTTTTGGGAAGCAAAAGCGAGCAGCGTTTCCAGAGCAGGGGGAGTACCGGGCACAAAGACTCTTGGAATTAGTACATGGTGACTTATGTGGTCCTATTACACCAGCCACAACATCAGGAAATAAATACTTCTTGTTGCTGGTGGATGAAAGGAGCAGATATATGTGGGTAAGGCCTCTTCCAGCAAAAGATTGTGCCGCAGAAGCTATAATGCAGTTCAAGGCCAGAACAGAGCTGGAGTCAGGTGAAAAACTGAGATTTTTTCGCACTGACAGAGTAGGTGAGTTCACCTCACATGCTTTTGATGCATACTGGGCAAAAGAGGGAGTAAAACGCCAACACACAGCACCTTATACTCCACACCAGAATGGAGTTGTCGAGCGAAGAAATGGAACTGTCGTGGCAGCTGAAAGAAGCATGCTAAAGGGAAAAGGGCTCCCTGGTTGGCTGTGGGGGGAGGCAGTGCCGACAGCTGTGTATATTCTTAACAGATGTACAACAAGAGGTGTGGAAGGAATGACTCCTTATGAAGACTGGTTCAAAAGAAAGCCTGCAGTACATCTTTTGAGAGTATTTGGCTGTGTTATATATGTTAGAAACACTACATCACAGCTAAAGAAGCTGGAAGATAGGAGCAGGAATATGATCTTTATTGGGTATGAGCCAGGGGCTAAAGCATACAGGGCTTACGATCCAATCACAGGCCGAGTGCATATAACAAGGGTTTGATGAACAAAGTAAATGCAGTTGGATTGATGAAATGCAGCATGAAAACTATCAAAGTGAAGATGAAATCTTCAGAATTGAGTACAGTGTAGGCAGCAGTATACCTCAACCGATGGAGGAGGTTACTGAAGTTGTTGGTCAGGAGCTGCCCGAGATAGGAGAAATGTCACCAGCGCCAGAAGGTTCTCCTGTGGAGTTGGAAAATCAAGGTGAGTTTGTTACACCTCCAAGTGATTATCAGGGGCAGCTTCTGTTGGGAAATAGGCGGTACGCTACTCTAGCAACACTACCGTATCACCCAGGAAACATGCGAGTACAGAGGTCATGAATCGTTACCACTAGACAAGCAGCGCATCAGAATGTAGACACACGTCAGTGTAGGGGAAGTAGACGATCCCGTTCGTCTCCTCCTCGCCCTCTTCTCAGCAGCAATAGATGAACACGCTCGTCGTAGCCGATCAGTGCAGCAGTAGCAGCAGTGCCTCCACGAAGTCCACACATACGGAGAGGAACGCCGTGCGCCGGTGTGCTAGTACCGCGCGCGCGGCAAGGGTCTCAACATGAGGCCTTCGAGGGGTGGAGACTAGGGCTGTCACGTGGTGGGATGATTAACACCTAACCCTACCCCTCATATTTATAGGTGTACTAATGAGCTTTTAGGTCGCAGACCCATTAGTACCCTAATTGCTTATGGATTAAATATCCAATAGGCCTCAAATCGAATTGTTATGATTGCCTCTTGGGCACATCACCAACAGCTTGATGCTGAATGTGATGAGGGTGTTCCACTCTGTTTTAAAATATTGGGTCAAGTAGATAGGCAAAGATCCTTCTTTTGTTCTGCACTACAAACAGAGGTGACAGGGGAACTGAATTCTGTAAGTTCAGAGGAGCCAACATCCTTTGCTGAAGCTAACACTCAACAAGGCTAGAGGAAGGCAATGAGAGAAGAAATGGATTCGATAAAGGAGAATAATACTTGGTCATTAGTTGACCTTCCTCAGGGTAGGATATCGATTGGCTTGAAATTGGTATACAAGGTGAAAAGGGATGAGAAAGGAGCAGTGGTAAAGCATAAAGCCCATCTGGTGGCAAAAGGGTATGCTCAAAAACAAGGAGTTGACTATGATGAGGTGTTTGCACCTGTAGCAAGGTGGACACAGTGGGGCTCCTCATTGCACTTGCAGCTCATGGAGGATGGCAAGTACATCACATGGATGTCAAATAGGCCTTCTTGAATGGGGATCTTCAAGAAGAGGTTTATGTTGAGCAGCCAACAGGCTTTGTAATTGCAGGATGTGAGCATAAAGTCTATAAGCTAAGAAAAGCACTTTACGGGTTACACCAGGCCCCAAGAGCCTGGAATTCAAAGTTGGATCAAACACTACTAAATTTTGGATTTCTAAAATGTCCGACGGAGCATGCCATCTATATAAAAAAGAGTAGTGGATCTCAACTTGTGATTGGAGTTTATGTCGATGATCTGGTTATCACAGGCTCAAATAGTGAAATAATCCAAAAATTCAAAGAGGATATGGCAGAAGTCTTCGAGATGAGTGATTTAGGCCTGTTGCACTACTATCTGGGAATAGAAGTGGTTCAAAAGGAAACTAGAATCTCAATCAGTCAAGAGGCATATGCGGTGAAGATTCTTGAGAAAGCTGGATTGAAGGATTGTAATTCCTGTCAAATTCCAATGATACCCATACTAAAGTTGAGCAAACTGAGCCAAGAAAAACAGGTTGATGCAACAATCTACAGGAGCTTGGTGGGGAGTCATAGATATCTGGTTAATACCAGACCAGATATAGCCTTTGCAGTAGGCTATGTTACAGGTTTCTTGAGGACCCAAGAGAGGATCATCTGAATGCTGTGAAACACATACTTCGGTATGTGGCTGGGACCAGAGACTGGGGACTTTGGTTCAGAAGAAGGAGTCCAGAGCAAGTAGCATTGAAGGGATATAGGGACAGTGACTTCGTAGGAGATGTTGATTCACAGAAGAGCACTACTGGAGTGATTTACTTCTTGGGTAGTAGTCCAGTCACCTGGCAATCTATGAAACAAAAGGTGGTAGCTCAATCAACTTGCGAGGCTGAATACATAGCAGCAGCAAATGCTGCGTGTCAAGGACACTGACTTGCTAGGCTACTGGCAGAAGTGCAGGACTCTGAACTGAAGGCTCCAGAATTGAAGGTTGATAATAAATCTGCAATAGCACTGATCAAGAATCCTGTACTGCATGGGCAAAGCAAACATATTGAAGTGAAGTACCATTTGATCAGAGAGTATGCAGAAAAAGGAAAGATAAAGGTGGATTTCATCAGGAGTGAAGAGCAATTGAGTGATCTTCTAACAAAGTCACTCAGCAAAGTCAGATTTCAGGAGCTGCGAGCTAAAATTGGACTCAGGAGTGTCGGCTTAGAAAAGAACAAGGATTAGGGGGAGAATGTTAAATGTAATTCTTGTTTCAACATCATTAGTGTGTGTGTGTGTTATGTTCGTGCATTGTCAGCATGCATGGGTCAAGTTGTCAATGTTTCCAGTCTGTAATAGAGAGCTCCTAATGTGAAGTAGTTGCCTGGAGCGCGTCAGCAGTTAGCTTGTGCACCGTGCGTGTCTGATCCTGCTACACCACGATTGGAAGTCAGTTTGTACCCTGTTCCTTAGGTATATGCGTCAGAAAAACCGAGCAGGCAGTTGTTGCCGTACACTCACCATATCGTGCGTCTTCTCTGCAAAACCTCAAACAACTTACTTCACTCTGTACTCCGGTGATCTTCCAGCCAATTTCCAACACAGTCTTCAGCTCCCTTGGCTTTCTGTCTATAATGAAGCGCAGTCTCCAGCTCTGGCTGTGATGCACTGCTTTCACGTCAGACGAATACTGCTCTCTCCAGAGAGTGGCCTGGAACGCGGCTAGTTGCGCATGATGAGGATGACAACGTTCTATACCTCTGGACCAATGTTGGGGTTTTTGTGATCCAGCTTGATACAATGGAGTCCAACAAGGTATTCGATAACTACTGGTGGATGCACAGGGCCTATCAGGTAGCCTTGTGTCTGGCTTAATGTTACTTTTCAGTTAATCTTCTTTATCATAGGTTCAGTGCTACATTTTCCACTTTGTCATTGACATCGATGCTTTAGCAGTCATTGTGCTAATGAATTTAATTATTTACTTTCCATTTGAGAACGAAATATACACAATAATAAGAGAGTAAACACAAGTTATACACAATCTCCTTTTTCTTCATTCTAGCTATATGTATATACGTAGTGTTTTTTTTCTGCGCCGGTGTTCCTTCGGATAACAAGTTGTCAGCACCTAGCTCAATGGGATGCTTTAAAAAGTTGAAATCAGTATGTTTGCCGCCATTGTTATCACATGAGTAATTAATCTAGCATCAGGAAATGCAAAAAAAGATACAAGAGCTCTTGGCCCGTATGCTTAATGAATAGCATTATATTGAGGGCTGAATGGCACGTGAATTCGAGTGGATAGCAGTTTATATTCTTTATCATAGGTTAGCAATCCTTGTGGCATCAGATTTACTTATTTACTATCCATTTGAAAACAAAATGAACACACTGATAGATTAAACACAAGTAATACAACCATCTTTTTTCATTCCAACTATACATAGCTAGTGGTTTTTTTCCTACTCTAGTATTCATTCAGATAATATGTACTGAGCACGTGGCTCTATGGTACGTATTAAAAAGTTGTAAGGAATATATTCCCTACCATCGTTGTTGTTCGCAATTAATCTAGAATCAAGAATCACTACAAGAAACGCGATCATTTGCGACGGCCAAAACTATTTGAGACAGACAACCATCGCAAATAGAGTTATTGGTGGCAGCCGGCACCGAGCCGTCGCAAATAGGTCGTTAATTTGCGATTGTTGGCCCAAAAGACGTCGCAAATAGGTCATTAATTTGCGACTGTCGGCTCAAAAGCCGTCGCAAATGCATCGGCCATCGCAAATAGGGGTTGTTTGCAATGGCTAGAAAAAGAAGTCATCGCAAATTACTTTATTTACGATGGCCAACCATAGGGCCATTGTAATTTCTGGGACCATCGCAAATTAAAGCGATATACCTCGGCCCACTTTCGGCCCGGCTCACTTCATTCCGACGCAGCTGCCGCTTCAATGTGCACGCCGCTGCCACGCCCGCCGCCGCTGCCACTACGCCTGCCGCTGTCGCCGCCTCTCAATTATGCTCCTCCTCCTCTCCCTCCCCCTCAATGTGGCCTAGAGGAGGGGTGAATAGGCCTTTTTGAAATTTGTCGGAACCTGCAACACTTAACAACCAGTTGAAAACCAGAGATATCGGACTAGTCCGGTAAAGTGCGGACTAGTCCGGTGTGTACCGACTAGGTTGATTAAGTTTGATCGATTAATTTGATTCTTCAATGTATGCAGCGGAATATACAGTCAAATGAAGTGTTGCAAGATTATGTACTAGGGCATATCATGATTCAATCTTATATTTAATGATTCAACGTAAAGTATGCAATAATGATTGAAATCCTAGATTGTTGTGATGAATAAGAACGATGAACACCAAGAAAGACACAAGGATTTATCCCGTGGTTCGGCTCACACAGAGGCAACCTACGTCCACGTTGAGGAGTCCACAAAAGGACCGAGTCTTCTCCAACCCTACCCTCGTCGGATCGCCAGGAAGGCCAATCCTCTTCCACTTATCACAAAGGGGTGAATAACCGAATTCAAAGGGGCCTTCTCACACGTTGAGGGCTCCCCTAGATTAAAACACGAAATACCACCAAGAACACACTCAAAAGATTACAATGATATCACAAGAGTGTGTTAGATAATCAAACTAAGAGCTCAATGATTGTTGAACGTGTCTCTCCAATAATCTAGAGTGAATCCTCAAAGGATTGATCTTTGTTGCACTTAATTTCGTGGAGAGATGTGGTTTTTGAGGCTCTTGGGAGGTGTGACGGCGCTAGAGTTCGAGAGTTTAAAGTTGGATTGTGCACCTCTATTTATATGGGGTTTCTAAAAGTGACCGTTAGGGTTTCGAAAGATCAGACTAGTCTGTGGTGGACACCGAACTAGTCCGGTGTGCTTTGTGTAGCAAACCCTAAGTGTCCCGAAATATCGGACTAGTCCGGCTAGGAGGTGACTTGTCTGATTTCGCTTCTGGAAATCTTCGGACTAGTCTGATGGACATCAGACTTGTCCGTGCAGTGAAACCCTATGTGGTTATGGGGACAAGTCCGCAATTGGAGGACTTGTCCGATTTAGGTCAGAGAGTTTCTCGGACTAGTACGTGCTATTATCGGACATGTCCGATTCAGATCAGAATCAATATCGGACTAGTCCGGTGGTGATCGGACTTGTCTGATTTTGTGTGACTTGTGAGGTGTTTTGAGGACTGGTCCGCACTGGGGAGGACTAGTTCGATTCTAGTAAGAGAGATATCGGACTAGTCTGATGGATATCGGACTTGTCCGATTTTGTGCAGAGAGGATATCGGACTAGTCCGGTGACATTCGGACTAGTCCGGTTCTGTATAACTTTGTGCAAAGTGTGTGTTTAATAGTGATTGAGCTCTTGGAGTGTGTTTCCTTAACACACTCCATACACGATGATCTACTTTTCTTCTTCCTTGAGCTCATTTCCACTTTGCTCCTCATTCTTCCTTCTTTTTGGCACATTGCTTATTTTTCTATTAAAACCTGTGCTCATCTCAACAAAGAGGTTAGGATCTCATTTGCTTGTCATAAATCATCCAAGACCCAGAAGGGATCCTAGATGCAATTTCAATCTCCCCCTTTTTGGTGATTGATGACAAACAATTGAGATTTCACAAAGGTGATAAAAATTGAGATTTTCATAAAGCATGCACATATGAGTATAAAATACATCAAGCAATGAAAACATAATCCATATGTGCATTCTTTGTAGTGGGATGCATAACTAGGTATGTTGAAACAATGAGAATGACATAATTGACATTACTCATCCAAAACCAAGCATATATGTCATTCTAGGAGCAAAATCACATAACTCAACAATTACTTCTCAAAAGATCATAACATTGCATCACAGAACCATAATTAACTTAAGAACATAGTTAAAGCTTTACAACCCGCGAAATAGTCAAAAAGCATCAAAGAGAGCTCTCTCCTCGCATCTTACAAGTAAGACTAAGACTCCCCCTCAATCTCCCCCCCTTTGGCATCAAGACACCAAAAAGAAGGAGAGGAGGGTCCTAAGGTCTTCATTCTTCGCTGTAAGTCCTCTCATCATCGTCTTCGTCACCTTCATCTTCAGCCTGATGAGGAGGAGGAGGTGCAGGGCCACTTGAGCCCCCAATGCCAAAGTAGGCAAGCTCGGAGGGGGTCAAGGGCCCGAGCTCGGTGATGTCAGGGTCAGAATCTTCAGAGATTACTGGCGACCCAATGGGCTCAATCTCTAGTTTCTGGCATATTTGCTTCACATTGGCCTTCACATACTTCATATCTTCCTTTCTTTTCTTGTTGAGCTTATGGGCCTTCACTTCGGCCTTTTTGCAGGAAGCGAAGATGGCAACCAAGTATTTGAAGATCCCACTGGCGGATCCCCTTTGAGGGGCTGCCCTACTGGCAACGGTAGCTCTGGCATCTTCAGTTCTTCTTACTGGTGCCTCAGGACTGGAGACCAGTGAGGGAGCAGCCTGGATACTTGGCTTCTGAGGCATCTGAGGCCTCAAGGGTAGATGCTCCACATCCTTGACGAATTCAATCTCGGTGACCTTCTCGATCACAAACATCAGATAGGGAGCATACCCACAAGACCTGTTTGGTGTGCATGATATGTTGACCATGTCATTCCAGATGTAGTCCGCCACATCAAACTGGCAGTCCTTGCTTATCACTCTCATCAATGTCCGGAGATAACCCTGCACACTCCCGACATCTCCATCCTTGGGAGCGATGGTCTTCCTCAAGACTCTATTGAGCACCACAAAGAACGGCTTCATGTTCTTTGTGGATGGAGGGTTGAACTTGGAGTTTGGCTCATATAGGAACTTCATCCTATCCTTCTCAATGACACCTATGTTGTGGATGATCAAGCAGTTAGGTCTTGAGGTGTCAAGGTGAAGTAGGCTTGCAAAATCTTCTTGAGTTATACTGTACTTGGATCCATGAGTTATCCAAGTAACACTTTCCTCATCTTCACTTGAGAAATGGCATGTTGCAAAGAATTGTGCTATGACCCATCATTCTAGTTGTTCCCGAAGGCAAAGAGATCCTTCAGGCCATGCCTCTCAATAGCTTCCACCACTTCAGTGAACGGGAAACAACCCTCCTTCTCAAAGTGTGCCCAATCAATACATTGACTACACACAACCGGTGTCTTCATTGGTAGATACACATATTTGTAGAAATCTGCATGGATGTTGCACCAAAATCTTCCATCGGCAGCTTGCTTTGGTCGGCCATACCAATCAATGCTTCTGGAATTTGCTGCTGAATCACTGCCTTTCCCGTTGAACTTCTCTTCAGTGGGGTCCCGAACCCCTTCCCTCGGAGCATGCAGCTTCAACGGTCCAACTGGACCCGTTGCTATCCCTTTGCCCTTGCCTTTGGCTAGGCGGGCACATGCTGAGCTAGGGCCACCACCGGTGGTAGCCCTAGAAGCTGGCACCTAGGAGGTCGGCTTCTTCGCTACCACTTTCCTCCGAGCCTGTGGAGGAGACAGAGCTGGCTCGAAAGGCCTCTCTTGGCGCTTCTTGCCAAGACTCGTCGAGGTCCGAGGTGCCACCTCATGGTCCATCTCGGCCTCAAAGTCAGAAACTTCATTGTTTGAGCTCGACATACCCTGAGAATGAGTTGAGTGAGGCATGACTGAGAATGAATGATACAAGGCATAGGTGTGAAATGGATAGCAAGGAATTGCATTGAGGAATTGAAAAGTTAGGTTTTGAGTTCAGAAAAATCGGACTTGTCCGGTGTACAGACACGGACTAGCCGGGGGATCGGACTTGTCCGTGCATGGACCGGACTAGTCAGGTAGTCATCCTCAAAAACCTAAGCGACGGGACAAATGTTAATTCCTAATGGAGAACTAGCTTAGCATAAATGTAATACATCAAGGAGGCATGTATATAGTGGAATATGCTAGGCTATTTGATCAACAATGAAGAAATTTGGTATTTCTAGGGTTAGGGTGAAAATTACCAAAGAATCAATTGGTTCTCGAAGAGGGAGTTTTTGAAGTCCGGACTTGTCCGAGAACTTCAATATTCGAGCAAGGATTCTTGATCTCCACCCAAATGCGGAGCTTTTTGGTGGAGGGGATGCAAAATCGCCTTGGTAGCTCGAGTGGAAGAGAGAGAACGCGTGAGGCAAGAGTGCAGGTGAAGAAATTAGGGTTTGGCGGCGGCGGGCGGCTATGGTTATGGACACAAAAAATCAGACAGGTCCGGAGATGACCGAACTAGTCCAAACTTTTCCAGAGGCTATATCGGACTAGTCCATTAACTATCGGACTAGTCCGGCCTAACCGGCACTCTGCGGACTAGTCTGCATGGGCGGACAAGTCTGGGTAACCACGGACTAGTCCGTGGTCACCTGGGAGGAATTTCTTAGCCCATTCATATATTTTTGAAGGTACATGTTTAGAAAATAGGGAGGCAAATCAAATCAAGTAATCTTGATGAATATGATCAGTAAGCATACAACAATCAAGCAATGATCATAATTCACCAAGATCTAGTAATTGACATTGTTTTCCAAAGAAAATGGAGAGAGATGATTTCACAATCCAATCAACATATTTTGAAGAATTCATACAGGTATGCAACATTTCAAGCCACACTCCGTGCATCAAGGATATTTAGTTGATTTTGAAGTTCACAAAAGCGCTTTTCATCAAGTGTCTTGGTGAATATGTTGGCCAATTGCTTTTGGGTGTTGACATGGGAAATGGCTATATCTCCATTCATGGAGTGGTCTCTCAAGAAGTGATGCCTTATGTCTATGTGTTTGGTTTTAGAGTGCTCAACGGGATTGTGGGCAATTTTAATGGCACTCTCATTGTCACAAAGGTGTGAAATACGGTTCATATTGCAACTGTAATCCCTTAGAGTTTGTCGCATCCAAAGGAGTTGGGCACAACAACTCCCGGCTGCGACATACTCTGCTTCGGTTGTGGATAAGGTAATGGATTTTTGTTTCTTGGAGGACCAAGAAACTAAATATCTCCCTAGGAATTGGCATGTACCAGAGGTACTCTTTCTATCTACCTTGCATCCGGCATAATCTGCATCGGAGTAACCAATGAGATTGAATTTTGAGCCTTTTGGGCACCAAAGACCAAGGTTGGGTGTATGAACTAAATATCTCAAGATCCTTTTTACGGCTGTGAAGTGACACTCCTTAGGATTGGTTTGAAACCTTGCACACAAACATACACTCAACATAATATCTGGCCTAGATGCACATAAATAGAGTAGAGACCCAATCATGGAGCGATATACCTTTTGGTCGATGCTAGGTCCATCTTCATTGAGATCCAAGTGGCCATTTGTTGCCATGGGAGTCTTTATAGGCTTCGCCTTGTCCATACCAAACTTCTTGAGTATGTCTTGCGTGTACTTGGTTTGGCTTATGAACGTTCCTTCCTTTTGTTGCCGCACTTGGAATCCCAAGAAGTACATTAGTTCTCCCATCATTAACATTTCAAACCTATCTGTCATGACTTTACTAAATTCCTCACAAAAAGATTTATTAGTTGACCCAAAGATTATATCATCAACATAAATTTGACAAATAAAAAGATCATTGTCAAAGTTCTTTGTAAATAGTGTATAATCTACTTTTCCAATCTTAAAGCCATTTTCAATTAAGAAATCTCTAAGACACTCATACCAAGCTGTAGGAGCTTGTTTGAGGCCATAGAGAGCCTTACGCAATTTAAATACGTGGCCGGGAAAATCTTCGTCTTCAAACCCGAGGGGTTGCTCCACATACACCACCTCCTTGATTGGTCCATTGAGGAAGGCGCTTTTCACATCCATTTGATACAGCTTGAAGTCATGGTGAGTAGCATATGCAAGTAGTATTCTAATGGATTCAAGTCTAGCTACAGGAGCAAAGGTCTCATCGAAATCCAAACCTTCAACTTGTGAATACCCTTTTGCCACAAGTCGTGCCTTCTTCCTTGTCACCACCCCGTGTTCATCTTGTTTGTTGCGAAAGACCCACTTGGTGTCAACAATGTTCGCATTGGGTCTTGCCACGAGTTCCCACACCTCATTCCGCTTGAAATTGTTCAATTCTTCTTGCATTGCCACGACCCAGTCCGAGTCCTTCAATGCATCCTCAACCCTGCGCGGTTCCAAAAAGGATACAAATGAATAGTGTTCACAAAAGTTAGCTATACGAGATCTAGTGGTTACTCCCTTTTCAATGTCACCGATGATATTGTCAATTCGGTGATCTCTTTGGACGCGTTGGTGTACTCTTGGGTGTGGCAATTGAGGCGTTGTATGTTTATGATCATCTTCTTATCCCCCTAAATGGTTGCCTTCGTTGACTTGTTTATTATCTTCGTATTCTTGTGGTTGATCTTGTGTGGAAGCTCCCCCTTGATCATTGACCTCCTCTTGTGGTTCATCTTCCTCATGCACGTGTAGAGGTGACTCTTGTGGTCGAACTTCACCTAAGGCCATTCTTTTTGATGCTTGATAAGGAGCTTCTTATTTACCTAGTACACATGGATCAACTTGCTCCTTTTGGGAGCCATTAGTCTCATCGAACACTACGTCACGTGCTACTTCAACAAGTCCGGAGGTCTTGTTGAAAACACGATAGGCGTAAGTGTTCGAATCATAACCATGCAAGAAACCTTCATCGAACTTCGAAGCGAACTTTGAAGTCCTAGGCTTCTTGTTTAAAATGTAGCATGGAGAACCGAAAACTCTAAAATATGAAATATTGGGTTTGTTACCGGTGAGTATCTCACAGGATGTCTTCTTGAGTAGTCGATGAATATAAAGTTGATTTGTGGCGTGGCAAGCGGTGTTAATTGCTTCTGCCCAAAATTGATCCGAGGTCTTGTACTCATCGAGCATTGTTCTTGCAATCGCTATGAGGGTTCGGTTCTTTCTTTCGGCAACTCTGTTTTGTTGTGGGGAGTACAGAGCTGAAAACTTGTGCTTTATGCCTTCTTTGTCAAGGTACTCCTCCACTTGTTTGTTCTTGAACTCCGTGCCATGGTCACTTCGAATGTTTTTGATTGTCAATGAGAATTCGTTTTGAGCTCGTTTGAAGAACTTCTTGAGTATTCCTTTTGTTTCTGACTTATCATGCAAAAAGAAAACCCAAGTGAAGCGAGAAAAGTCATCAACAACTAATAAACCATATTTGTTACCGCTAATGCTTATGTAAGCAATTGGACAAAATAAGTCCACGTGAAGTAGCTCGAGCAGTCTTGTTGTAGTCATGACGTTCTTGGCTGGGTGAGGTGCTCCAACTTGCTTCCCGGCTTGGCACGCGCTACAAGGCCTGTCTTTCTCAAACAGAACATCCTTTAAACATTGGATGTGATCGCCCTTGAGGGGTTTTGAAGGTTCCTCATACCAACATGCGCTAGCCGTCTATGCCACAGCCAACCCATGTTGGTCTTTGCAATCAAGCATGTATCAAGTTCGGCTTTATCCTTGTTGAAGTCAACAAGGTAAAGATTTCCCTTCAACATACCCTTGAATGCAATGGAACCATCACTCCTTCTAGAGACAATCACACCCTCATTAGCAAACAATCAATTATAACCTTTGTCACATAATTGAGATATGGACAACAGGTTATAATCTAAGGATTCAACATGTAAAACATGAGAAAGTGTGTGTTTAGAAGATATTGCAAATTTTACCGGTACCGAGCACCTTTCCTTGACTATTATCTCCAAAGTAGATGCCCTCATTTGGATCCTCATTTTCCTCATATTCAATGAACTTCTTCTTTCTCCGGTCATATGGTTGGTGCAGCCACTGTCTAGCACTCATTTAGATCCACCGGAGGAATAGGCCTGCAAAAACATATTATGTTTTTGTTTTAGGTACCCAAGCTTGCTTGGGTCCTTGGAGGTTAGTTAAAAGACGTTTGGGCACCCACACATGAGACTTGGTGTTCCCATGGCATGGCCCAACATAATGAGCATAAACCATTCCATAATTATTTCTCATTAAGACATACAAGGCATCGAAGGTTCTAAACAATAATTGTTGTTGTTTATGTACAAGACTAGTATGGGAGCCCGAACTTTTCTGGAGGACCGGACTAGTCCGAACTTTTTCAGTTTGTGTGGGGACCAAAATCTCGACCTCCAAGGATCTCATTGGGTGGTGTCGTGCAATGCAACACCCAACAATATACAAGAATAGAACGAGAACAAATTTACAATACCATGTCTTTATTAACAAGCACAACGGAAGTTTAAAAGTACTAACGGAAGGAAAGAGAACTATACATCATATCTACGCTCCCAGCGCTAGCTATGCAAAAGCAAAGTCATCCATGCCCTGGATACTTTGCACTAGAAACACACAATTCACGGCGGCGTGCAGGGTTCCCACTCGGCTTAAACCCTGGAGTGGGTGCAGCCTCGTCATTAAACCCGTCATCAGTCCTATAATCTTCAAAAACTCGTTAACTACAAACGTGAGCATAAGGCTCAGCAAGACTAACCCGTCTCACTAGACATATGCAAGGATGAGTACTAAACATAGGAAAGTAAAGCATAAGGACTCGCCTACAAGTGGATCCTTATAGTCATGTTTTATTTAGCACCTGACATTCCTCAAGCACGACACATCATAGACTCCACAATCAAACATGAAACGCTTTGCCGATGATATGACGTGCACAAGGCACATAATACTATTACAGGTAAAGTATGGGGAAACTGTGAACTTTTAATTGTACTATCTCTAAGCCAAACAAGGTTGTTCAAGCAATTTATAAACCAATATATCATATTCTCCTGACTTCTTTAGTGTTTACAACGTCACGGTGCAGTGAACAAGTGGTACTCTATTACCGCGAGAGACGGTGATTACAATCAGGACATACTCGGAACAACACGACACATACGCACTTTCGGAAATGTCAACGAGTACTTTCAGCAGTACCTACATAACAATTCAGTACTAGTCGTATATGGCCACCTTTCACTAAACACTCGAATGTCGAACCGATCGATCCGTCACGAGCAGTAGGTCACTGTGTGGGGCATACTCTGACGTGCCCAGCAGCTGATTTACACCTTGATTCCCTCAACCCACGCCTATAAAACGAAACGAAATGCCTCGACAAACTAGTATCAAGCTACGTCAGTTTACTGGAGCCCATTCCTCCAGTATGTCGCTGGTACAATTCATGCTTGTCCAGCAGGACCGCACAAAAAACGGTCATCAATCAACACAAGCAGGGCTACACATGTGAGACCACGTCTCATTGCATCCTATCCAATGCTCGGTCTCAATTTCATATTCATAAACCATTTTTCTTATTCTAGAATCTCCCGTGTGATGAAGTTCCTATCTCGCGAGTAGATTCCAACTACTCGACTTCTACCAAATTCCTATTAGCATAAGCATAGCAGGTGTCTACTCAACGGGCCGTAGACCTACTCAAGACTACATAGGATTTGTGGGCCATGCAAGTGGATGTCAAACACCTAAAACGTAATGCACAATCATCTGAAGACATAAGATGAAATAAAACTGCAAAACATTGTAAGGAACTTAAATACAAATCGGGGCTTACCTGAATGCGAGTCTGAGTCTATGTTAGTTTCTGGCAGCTGGACCTCCAAGGATTCTGGCTGCTCCTCGACTTCAGCTACTACACGATATGCATATACTAGGTATAAACGATTTTGTGAATAATCAATATGCTTAAGGTGGGGTGAGTATATTAAGATAAAATAAGATAATTATCTTAATTGACTTTGGGATTTTTATGGTGGATACTAGAGATTATAGAGAAGACTCTTGCGAAGAATAGGAGATGATAAAGGATGATTGTTATTCTTAACAATTATTGTAAGCAATAAGCTTCTCTAAATTTGGGTTGAAATTTCTGGAAATGTATCATGGCTACCAAGGGTTGTATCATGTCGAGGGGGTCTCACTGGTTCTAGGAAATTTTTTTTCACAATTTTCTGAGCTTCCTAAAGGAAGAAACTGATTTTTAAAGTTTGGGTAAATTTCTGGAAATTGATTTTTCCATTTTTCTTAATTTATAGCTACATAGAGATTTGGGACATGGATCAACCCAGTATTTTAAGTCCAAAGAGCTTGAAACTATTACTGGATATCAAATGCATTAATTATAAGGTTCTTACCGAAATTGGGAATCTTCCAATTAACAAAACTGTAGGAATGAATGCTTTAAGCGTTTTGCTTATCTGAATTATGGAGCAATTTCTATGGCTTTTCATACAAATCCAAGTGCACCACTGGATAATATTCTTCATGCTGGTTCTACCAAAAAATTTTTGGGAATTTTTGGTTAATTCTACTGGAAGTTATGGATTTTCTAAGTTTGGATTGAATCTGGATTTATTCTCCTGTTGGAAATTTCAAATAAAAGGGGTTGGTCCCACTTCATTTGAATGGGCCAGTCGCATCTGGGCCACACCGGGGTCACTGAGTTCAACCACGCAGCCACACCGGATCCAGAGCCGCAACTGGTCCCGGGCGTCCGAATAGGCGCTGACAAGTGGGGCCTAGAGGCCTTCTTCTACCTCGCGACACGACGGTGCTCCTCGCCAGAATTGCGGCGGTGGTTCGCCGTACTTAGGTGCGTCGACCTCCGTTCGGCCTTGCTGTGACCGCTCAACCCTAGAATCGACCGCGCAAGCCGATGGTGGTGTCCAAACATGCCGGCGATGGCCGGAGACGGCGGCGCGACGGTGACGGTGGAGCTAGGGTTTCGGTCTTCGTCGGAAATGCTTGGGAATGGATCAATAGCCTCGAGAAAAAGCTCGGGAAGATTCCTAGAAGCACGAGGAGTATGATTTGGGGGTCAGATTGGGGTGAAATCGCGGACAAGGTTGAGTTCGACGGCGAAGTGCAGTTTTTCAACCGGCGGCCTCGAAAACTTGAAATCAAAGATACTCGGGTAATAACTCTCAGGGTTTTTTTGGCACGGAGCTTCCTTAGGACACAAAGAAACTATCTGCTAACCAGATTTAAGGATGAGTGCAAGAATGAAATGAATTTAAGCGTGAAGCTTCGCTGTTCTATTGAGAGACCGATCAGTTCTCGAACAAGAACTCAATTTATACTTCATGTCATAAGCTTAGATTCTGTGAGCATGAACTAGAGAGGATTGCGAACCTTTTTGCTTAAAGGATCGAGGCTGGAGATGGTCTGGAACTGGAAGGTTTCTCGGCGGCTTCCTCGGCAGCGACTGGGAAACTTCAAAATATGCCAAGCAGAAGGTATGTCACAATCAATGACCAAATGAAATACGTAGATGAGTTCGTGACACGCCTTTTATCTAATTACAGCTTGGGAAGACACAGCTGCAATCGTCGGCGAGAGCTTGGTCGAACAGGGGTGGCGAAAATGGCGTGAACCGGGATGGTGTCCAACGGCGACGGCCAAGGGGTATTTATAGGGACTGAGGGGAAAGGGGAGCGCGCCACGACATCAAGCAGGTAAGCAGCTCCGTGGATGCATGCGCGTCGCAGTGTCGCGCGCTGCCGGCGTCGAACGGCGGGGCGAGCTGGAGACAGAGCACCCCCCCCCCCCCCCCCCCCGTGGGTTTCACTCGAGTGCTTTGGCTGACAGTGGGCCCCACCTCCTCTTATCTACTTCCCTTCTCTGTAACTTCAATTCTCCTACCAAATTGTGTCGAAAAATTCTAGATTTTTGTGGGGAGGCTCAAATAAATATCTATAATTTGATTCTGCAATTGGATTTGAATTTGGATGGAATTCAATGGTGCCACTGATTTAATAGCAATTGAGTTTTAAAATTGTGAAACTATGGGTTTAAGTCAAGAAAGTTATGCTGATCATGAGTGTGTGTTCAAATCTTGATGTTCAATCTAGTTGAACAGAATTCAAAATTTGAATTCAAAACATGGTTTGAATTTGCTAAGCGTCTTAATTAAAATAGCAAATGGAGTTCAAAATTTATGAAACATTGCAGGAAGTCCATTTGGAATATTAGAAAACCATAGAAAAATTTATGGCCTCTGAATTGAATGATTTTTGAGAGGGCCAAATATACAATAGTATATATTCAATTTATATTAATTTGAATATCTATTTGGTACTGCATATTAAATTGGCCTAGAAATAATTCTTCAAATAATTCCAAACTTTGAAGAGAGGTCAAAAGAATTAATCTAAGTTTATTGGTGAAGTTCATTCCTCATGTTAATAAATTTAAACATGAGTAGAAGAAAAGATTTGATGAGATCAAGTTTATAAGCATTGCTATAATTAGTCTCCTTAGGGTTAACAACCAATTTACAACTGATCCTCATATGAAGGAAAATGTGGGATTTTACATTCCTCCACCCTTAAAAGAATCTCGTCCCGAGATTACAAAAGGAAGGATAAAAAGAAAAGACCTAATGAACATATGATGTTAACAAGTCCGGATAATTGGCTTTAAGATATTCCTTGCTTTCCCACGTTGCTTCATCAGCGGTGTGGTTTCCCCACAAGACCTTGTAGAAACACAAGGTGCAGTTTCTTGTGTTACGAGTCTTCTCATCAATTATCTGGGTTGGATGTTCGGAGTAAGTAAGATCTGGTTGGAGGGCTTCCAAATCCCCCATACGGACTTTCGCTGGGGCCTTGAGACATTTTCTCAATTGTGAAATGTGAAACACATTGTGCACCCCTGACAGCAATGCTGGCAGCTCTAGCCGATAGGCTACAGGTCCGCATTGCTTACTTATTGCGAATGGTCCGATGAAACGTGGAGCTAGTTTCCCTTTTACTCCGAAACGATGAATCCCTTTCATAGGAGATACGCGAAGATAAATGTGATCCCCGATATCAAAATGAAGCGGTCGACATCAGTTGTTCGCATAGCTTTTCTGGCGAGACTGAGCAGCCTTGAGGTTGGCTTGAATAACTCATACTCGATCTTCGACTTCCTTTACCAAGTCTATACCATATGTTACTCGTTCACCGGATTCACACCAGTTCAACGGTGTGCGGCACTTCCGGCCATAAAGAGCTTCATATGGTGCCATTTGAATGTTAGTCTGATAACCATTGTTGTATGAAAACTCTACTAATGGTAGATGATCATCCCAATTATTACCATGGTGAATGGCACAGGCGCGGAGCATATCCTCTAGTACTTGGTTTACTCGTTCCGTTTGACCATCAGTCTGTGGGTGGTAAGCTGAGCTTCAAATCAATTTGGTACCTAGAGATGCGTGGAGCTGCTCCCAAGATCGAGCAACAAACAAAGTTCCACGATCTGATATGATTGTGTGGGGTACTCCATGTAAGCATATGATCCTGGCAATATATAGCTCTGCATATTGCCGTGCCACATACTTGACCTTGACTGGAATAATGTGAGCTGACTTGGTGAGTCGGTCAACTATCACCCAAATCGAGTCATGTTTGCGAAATGTGAGAGGTAATCCAACAATGAAATCCATGTTGATGTCCTCCCATTTCCAGGCAGGTATGCTTAACGGTTGTAATTGTCCAGCTGCTTTCAGATGGTGGGCTTTCACTCGTCGACATGTATTACATTCGGATACATACTTCGCTATTTCCCTCTTCATCCGAGTCCACCAAGATTTCTTCTTCAAGTCTTGGTACAATTTGTTACTCCCCGGATGAATAGAATATTTGGACAAATGAGCGTCGTACAAAATTTTCTTCCGAAGTGCCACATTGCGGGGTACCACGATGCGGTCTTTGAACCAGATGGTACCGTCACTGTCACCTCGGAAACACTTCATTTCCCCGTTTTTTCATTCGTTGACGAATATGGGATATGCCCTTGTCCTCCTTCTAGGCCTCCATAATTTCCTCCCTTATGGAAGGAATGAGGGATAGGTTGTAGAGTGCCCCATACGGAACCAAGTAGAGACTCGGTTCTTCTTCCTCAATCAAGGTGATAGAAAGGTTATTGATATGGGACTTGCGACATAACGCATCGGCGACTACATTTGCCTTACCGGGATGGTAGTGGATCTCAATCTCGTAGTCTTTGATTAACTCCAACCATCTTCGTTGTCGCATATTCAATTCTTTCTAGGTGAAGATGTACTTCAAGCATTTGTGATTGGTGTAGACATGTACTAGGTTGCCCCATAGATAGTGTCCCCACATCTTTAATTCTTGTACCATGACAGCGAGTTCAAGATCATGAGTCGCATAATGCTGCTCATGGTTCCGAAGCTGCCGGGATCCATAAGCGATCTCCCTTCTGTTTTGCATTAATACGCAACCCAGACCAATGCCAAATGCATCACAGTAAACATCAAAGGATCTTGTTGTGTCTGGTTGGGCTAATATTGGTGCTGTTGTGAGGTGTTTAAACAATGCTTGGAAACCTTCCTCACATTCCTTTGTCCAGGTATACCTCTTTTCTTTCTTCAGAAGTTCCGTCATTGGTTTAGCTATCTTGGAAAAGCTTGGGATGAACCTCTGGTAATATCCTGCTGAACCCAGGAAACTTCGAACTTCATGCACAGACTTGGGAGACTCCCATTTGAGTACTTGCTTAATCTTGCTTGGATCAATTGCAATCCCTTCATCAGAGATGATGTGCCCTAGAAATGGCACTTGGTTAATCCAGAACTCACATTTGCTGAACTTAGCGTACAACTTGTGGTCCCGCAATCGCTGAAGCATGATGTGCAAATGTCGTGCATGTTCTTCTTCTGACTTTGAGTATACAAGGATGTCGTCGATGAAGACCACGACAAACTTGTCCAAATCCGGCATGAATACCGAATTCATGAGATACATGAAATGGGTCGGTACGTTGGTTAATCCAAAGACATGACAAGATACTCATATAATCCATACCTCGTCGAGAATGTTGTCTTAGGTATATCCTCTGGTCGAATCTTGATCCGATGATAACCAGAGCGAAGAACCATCTTTGAAAATACCCGAGCACCTACCAACTGATCGAAAAGAATATCAATACGAGGTAGTGGATACTTGTTCTTGATTGTGACAGCATTAAGTGGATGATAGTCCACACATAGTCTCAATGTTTTATCCTTCTTTTCCACGAACAGTGCAGAACAACCCCAAGGTGAAGAACTTGGATGAATGAAACCCTTGTCCAACAGTTCATTTAGCTGCTCTTTCAATTCTGCTAGTTCTTTAGGTGCCATCTAATACGGTCTTCTCGAGATTGGCACTATTCCTGGTACAAGTTCAATCTTAAACTCGACATCTCTTTCTGGTGGCATACCAGGAAGATCTTCGGGAAAAACGTCCGGATACTCACATACTACAGGAATATCTTCGAGTTTACAGGCTTCGGTGTTATCAACAGTTGGAGGCACGTGGATATTACTCTCAAGAGTGAGAATTTGGGGAGAGTGGACCGGATAATTTAGATATATTCTTCGAGGAATGATGTCAATAATAGCACCGTTGTATTGCAACCATGCCATTCCTAAAATGACATCTAATTTCTGATGCTCCAATATAATGAGAGAGATAGGGTATATGTTCCCACCCAGATTAAGAGGTACCCTATGGACCATCTTATCTGCTACTACTTTGCCTCCCGGAGAACCAATCATATATGGGGTTTTTGTGGAAATGATAGGCAATTGGTATTGATTGACATAAGAATTGCTGATAAAATTATTGGAAGCACCGGAGTAAAAAAGGATGACTACAGGATGACTAATGAGAGAGAACATACCCGTGAGTACGGGTGCACCTTCCGGAACGTCCTCAATGGCGAAGTGGTGGACGTTGCCAGTTCTGGTGGCTGCATTCTTGGGTTGATTGTGAGGCTGGTTTGCCCCTGTGTCCTCCGCTCTGCGGGCAGTCCTTGGAGAAGTGTCCCGTACGTCCACACGTATAGCACGTGTACGGATTCTGACTGGTACGGAATGGAGGACGGAATCACGGTGCACACGGTGGAGGTAGAGGTGCACGCAGAATCATCCCCTATTGCTGTTGTGGGCGGAAGCCGGCATTGTTGAATGGGTGACCACGAAACATTGGTGGTCGCGATGGCGGCAGCCACCTCTGGCCGGATGGTGATCGATACACCATGCAGTATTTCTGAGGAGTAACTCCTTCGCTGCCCTACGGAGCGCTCCTTTTCTTCTTGTCAGAGAACAGCTCCCTAGTAGCGTCCTCCTGCACAATGGCAGCATTGACCATGTTGTTGAAGCCGCCGCTGTTGAACAAGGCAAGCTTGTCCTTCATCTTGGAGTTCAAACCCCGATAGAAAGCATTCTCGCTTCCGATCTTTAGTATTCACTTGGTCCTGAGCGTATTGGGCCAAGTGGTTGAATATCTTGGAGTACTCATAAGCACTCCTTCCTCATTGTTTTAGCTCCAAGAACTCTTGAAGCTTCCTTCTCATCACATCATAAGGTATGTGATAGGCGCGAAACGCCTCCCAGAACTCCTCCCAGCTTGCAGCGTAGCCGACTGGTCGTGCGACAAGGTAATTCGCCCACCACGCACCAGTGGACCCTTGTAGTTGTTGGGCCGCAAACAGGGTCTTCTGATGTTCGGTCACTCGTAGCAAACCGAACTTCCCTTCAATGGAGCGGAGCTAGTTGTCCGCCTCCAATGGGTCATCGGCCTCCATGAAGATCGGCGTGTGCGTTGACATGAAATCCGAGTACGAACTCGGAGAAGGTTGTCGTGGACTCGCATCTGGTCGCCCTCCTTGATGGGACGAATGTTGGACCATAGTCCGTAGTAACTCCATTTGCTCGTCGCGCGAGCCAAGCACTGCTGCGAGAACCTCCGCTAGACTCCTTGGAATTTCCGGAGGTGGTGGTGGAGGAACTTGTTGCTGCGGAGTTGCAGCTATCTCCTGGGGTGGAGATTCATCCTCACGACCACGTCTAGATCCCCCCATTTCATGTGTCGAGCGAGTACGCACCATTCTGCATCCAAATGACTTAAAATCAGCACATGTTTTCTTTCCTTTATCCAGTTTATCATTCAGTAGCACGACTTTTTGATAAGGAAATATGTGTATCACATTCACATATATTGATAAAGTACAAACTTTATACAAGATATATTATCTCATGACCAAGTTTACAGTAGTGTACTTCAAAATGATGGACTCCCACTATGGAAATACATCTCTACCATACTTGGTTCCCATGACATGTCATACACATCTTATCAGCTTAGACATACCCACTACTATTCTTAATATGACACAAACATGGTCACAAAAGAAACACACAAGCAACTATTAAACTATATGTTGCCTCGTGATGGCAGAAGTGGTGCCACATCCCACTCCAATACGTCCTACTCGACGTACTCGAGTTCCTCGGGATCTTCTTCTTCTTCATTTGAAGTTGGTGCCATAGGTGCGGTTGCGGGAGCAAGAGTTGCTACCCCACCCACCATAGATGATGTTGCAGCAACTAAAGATTTCACATCAGCCTGCAGAAGAAACATCATCAAGTCTTCCAGTTCCTTCTGTGCATTTCTGCAACTGGCCTTCCAATCCTGAGTTTCCCCTCTAGATTGAGCCCTTTCTTGAGTCACCTAACTAAGCTGTTCATCCAACAGTTGCACCTCGAGTTGACTCGCTTCCAATGCGCTTTTTGCGTGTTGTGTTTTCATGCGAGCCTCCGTTTCAAGCTTGAACAGCCTGGTGCCACTGCTTCTCCCTTAAGTTTAAACGGCGGTTTAGGGGAGCAACCGTGGCCCTAAGTGAGTTGTTGGCACCTTCAAAGTGATCCCCTCGAATCAAGGCATGCTTCAGGTCACTCATCATTTTTCCCAGGCTAACATGCTAATCAAGGATCTCCTGACATGCTGATGCCGCATATGATGCTAAAATCATCTTCGGTGCTTCTTCAGTATGCCCATATGCTGCAACCATCCGACTTGCCCACTCGTCACCGGCTCTACCGTCGACCGGAAAGAGCTCGAATGGAGTGCCAGCCATAGCATAGTAATGAAGTTTGCAAAACCTCATGATGGCCACACTTGCAGCATAACACCACGTGTCTTCCAATTGAATTTCTTGCACTTGGATGGAAAAGGGGGCCCATCCAATATTTAATGGAGCAGCAGGCACATCTACATAAATGGTGCACCCCGTTACTCCCCCATCATCGATCTCCTTGCCCCAATAGTCCGGTATTTCACGATAGCCGAACCGTTGAAGTGTTGCAATCAACAAATCTGGAAAACCCTTCAGAAGCGTACACTTCGTGAAATCCCATCTGTTTGGTAAGTATACTATATAATCAGCCATCTGTGAAAAAGATACTGGAACAATGAGAAGGTTTCCAACTCTCAACAGTTTAAGAAAATTTAAAACTGGAGTTGTAATCACAGTCTGTTCCAGCTGACCTTCCTGTATAAATTAAAAAATTTCATACAGGAAACTTCAAAACCAGGTCTGGGATTGAATACAAAAGTTGTAGTACACTTTACAACCTTTCCAGATTGTACTCATACAGCTCCAGGTGAGCTAGTGAATAGAATCAATACAGGTTTAAAGTAGACCCAAACTTTCTGGAAATTTTGACAGAACGTCCTCTGTATATGTGGTGATTTCCAAAATTTATACAGGTATATCATGACAATATTTTGAGGTATTGACAAAATAAACATTGTATAACATCAAGTTAACAATCCATTGGTAAAAGATTTCGGCCATTAAACATTTGTTACATAGGTATAGGGTGCTAATTCTAAACTAGGTGCCAACTGTTCAAGTTGTGATCTGCCAGAACCAAGTTTGCAACCATAGGTATTTAACACAGCTATACCAAGATTTAGGCCACGAGTACAACACTAAGTTGATTGAGGACTTGCTAAGATTTCCAGAAATGTATAATTATCACCATGTCACTATTCTGGATCAAAAGCTAAAGATACCTAAACTTGACAGATGAACTGACTGTTGTTCAACAGCAGCCCTGCAGTTTACTGTTTTGAGCTCGAAATTTGAATTGCCTCCAACTTGAATAAAGAGGAACTTTAAATAAGAAAACTGTAGATATGCTTCTCCCCTTTTCAGATATATATCACACTAAGGCAGAAGACTTTTCTACAGTGGGTTATAGCAAAATTTTGAGACTGGTACAACGGTAGGGTTATTTGGAGTAGTTTAAGCATACTCCAAATTTTAATAGATTATCAAGCTTTTCTGCCTTGATGGTCAACAAAAAAAGTTGTAGAGGACTTCGAGGACTTTTCATCCATATATCCTAACCCTATGTTCATTTTAAACTATCCAAAATTACAACTTGGCGAAGTTGAGCAAACTTTGGCCAGAAATCAAGAATCGTGGTGCTACCCATTGTTGAATTGAATTTTTATCTTTGCGGAGTCCAAACCTTCCAGCACCTGATAGTCGGACTTTCCAAAATATAATGCATCCAATTTTGTCATTGTTGGGGGTGGTCAAGTATCAAAGTTGATACCGACGGTACTACATGCCTCAGCAAAGAAAATTCTAACCGGTTATTTCCGGATACGTTTATAGGTGGTCCTAGTATCGTTCACTCACAAACGTGTGCTACACGGGTTGCTACCGTAGTCAATGCTGCAAAATACAAACAATCCCCTTTCACACCTTCACACCTCAAGGGCGGCACATGGAAACACGACAGGGAGTCACAATAATACATATGAAAATAAATGCATATGACTCTGGTGTGAGTCGCCCTCGAGCGAGGTCATGTCTCGAGGTACATGGCTGTAGTACATCTGTACAGCAAAGACTCCCGTACGAACCGGCTTATACACGCTTGGGCATATGCGTTTCGCATGCTCCCTTAGAATATGAATGATTCTAGAGAGGCATACTATCGGGTTATACACCACCCGACGGGGGCTCCCACTAACTTTGAAGTATGTTGGGGTACCGCGTGTCATAGGTTGTCAGAAACATAGAAAGTTTTAGAGACTCCTATTATCATTTCCATGCCAAGCCACAAAAAACTTCCATGCTACCTCTCGCATAGTGAGCTTACCGCAATTGATCCGCTTACGGTGGCGTACCTTACCTCTTACCTGACATCGGAGCGTCGTTACAGAATTAATAACATATAAGTTAGTTTACCACCTATATATCTTATTCTAATAATACTCCTTATAAGGGCGTATAGCTAATTCCTCACACAAATCCTAATTTTTGAATATAAGTTCTTTTCAAGTACACTGTTCCCAATGATGCTCTGGTACCATGTCTGTGGGGACCGAAATCCCGACCTCCAAGGATCTCATTGGGTGGTGTCGTGCGATGTGACACCAAAGAGTATACAAGAATAGAACGAGAACAAATTTACAATACCAAGCCTTTATTTACAGGCACATCGCAAGTTTAAAAGTACTAATGGAAGGAAAGAGAACTATACATCATGGCTACGCTCTCAGCACTAGCTATGCAAAAGCAAAGTCATCCATGTCCTGGATACTTTGCAATAGCAACACACAAATCATGGCGGCGTGTAGGGTTCCCACTCGGCTGTAAACCCTGGAGGGGGTGCAGCCTCGTCATTAAACCCATCATCAGTCGAATAATTTGCAAAAATTCGTTAACTGCAAACATGAGCATAAGGCTCAGCAAGACTAACCCATCTCACTAGACATATGCAAGGATTAGTACTAAACATAGGTAAGTAAAGCATAAGGACTCGCCTACAAGTGGATCCTTATAGTCATGTTTTATTTAGCACCTGACATTCCTCAGGCATGGCACATCATAGACTCCACAATCAAACAAGAAACGCTTTGCCAATGATATGACGTGCACAAGGCACATAATACTATTACAGGTAAAGTATGGGGAAACTTTAAACTTTTAATTATACTATCTCTAAGCCAAACAAGGTTGTTCAAGCAATTTATAAACCAATATATCATATTCTTCTAACTTATTTAGTATTTACTACATCACGGCGCAGTGAACAAGTGGTATTCTATTATCGCGAGGGACGCTGATTGCAATCAGCACATACCCAGAACAACACGACACATACGCACTTTTCGAAATGCCAGCGAGTACTTTCTGCAGTACCTACATAACAATTCAGTACTAGTCGTATATGGCCACCTTTCACTAAACACTCGAATGTCGAACCGGTCGATCCATCATGAGCAGGAGGTCACTGCGTGGGGCGTACTCTGACGTGCCCACCAGCTGATTTACACCTTGCTGCCCTCAACCCATGCTTATAAAACGGAACGGAATGCCTCGACAAACCAGTATCAAGCTACGTCAGTTTACTGGAGCCCATTCCTCCAGTATGCCGCTGGTATAATTCAAGCTTGTCCAGCAGGATCGCAAATGAAATGGTCCTCAATCAACACAAGCAGGGCTATGCACGTGAGACCACGTCTCACTGCATCCTATCCACTTCTCGGTCTCAATTTCATATTTATAAACCATTTTTCTTATTCTAGAATCTCCCGTGTGTTGAAATTCCTATCTCGCGAGTAGATTCCAACTACTCGACTTCTGCCGAATTCCTATGAGCATAAGCATAGCAGGTGTCTACTCAACGGGCCTTAGACCTACTCAAGACTCCATAGGATTTGTGGGCCATGCAAGGGGATGTCAAACACCTTAAACGTAATGCACAATCATGTGAAGACATAAGATGAAATAAAACTGCAAAACACTGTAAGGAACTTAAATGCAAACCGGGGCTTGCATGAATGCGAGTCTGAGTCTATGTTAGTTTCTGGCAGCTGGACCTCCAAGGCTTCTGGCTGCTCCTCGACTTCAGCTACTACACGATATGCATATACTAGGTATAAGTGATTTTGTGAATAATTAATATGCTTAGGGTGGGGTGAGTATATTAGGATAAAATAAGATAATTATCTTAATGACTTTGGGATTTTTATGGTGGATACTAGAGATTGTAGAGAAGACTCTTGCAAAGAATAGGAGATGATAAAGGATGTTTGTCATTCTTAACAATTATGGTCAGCAATAAGCTTCTCTAAATTATGGTTGAAATTAATGGAGATGTATCATGTCTACCAAGTGTTGTATCATGTAGAGGGTGTCTCTCTGGTTCTAGGAAAATTTGCTTCACAATTTTCTGAGCTTCCTACAGGAAGAAACTGATTTTTATAGTTTGGGTAAATTTTTGGAAATTGATTTTTCCATTTTTCTCAATTTATAGCTACATAGAGATTTGGAACATGGATCAACCCAGTATTTTAAGTCCAAACAGCTTGAAACTTTTACTGGAGATCAGATGTATTAATTATAAGGTTCTAACCAAAATTGGGAATTTTCCAATTAACAGAACTGTAGGAATGAATTCTTTAAGGATTTTGTTATCTGAATTATGGATAAATTTCTATGGCTTTTCATACAAATCCAAGTGCACAACTGGATAGTATTCTTCATGCTGGTTCTAACAAAATTTATTTGGGAATTATTGGTTAATTCTACTGGAAGTTATGGATTTTCTAAGTTTGGATTGAATCTGGATTTATTCTCCCATTGGAAATTTCAAATAAAAGGGGCTGGTCCCACTTCATTTGAATGGGACAACCGCATCTGGGCCACACCGGGTTCACGGAATTCAACCGCGTAGCCACACTAGATCTAGAGCCGCAGCTGATCCTGGGCATCCGAATTGGCGCTGACAAGTGGGGCCCAAAGGCCTTCTTCTACCTCGCGACGGGACGGTGCTCCTCGCCGGAATTGCGGAGGTGCTTCGCCGTACATAGGTGCGTCGACCTCTGTTCGGCCTTGCTGTGACTGCTCAACCCTAAAATCGACTGCGCAAGCCGATGGTGGTGTCCAATCACGCTGGCGATAGCCGGAGACGGTGGCGCGACGGTGACGGCAGAGCTAGGGTTTCGGTCTTCGTCGAAAATGCTTGGGAATGGCTCAGTAGCCTCGGGAAAACCTCGAGAAGGTTCCTGGAAGCACCAGGAGTATGATTTGGGGGTCATATTGGGTTGAAATCATCGGCAAGGTTGAGTTCAACGGTGAAGTGCGGTTTTTCAACCGGCGGCCTCGAAAACTTGAAATCTAAGATACTCGGTTGATAACTCTCAGGGTTTTTTGGCATGGAGCTTCCTTAGGACACACTGAAACTATCTGCTAACCAGATTTAAGGATGAGTGCAAGAATGAAATGAATTTAAGAGCGAAGCTTCGCTGTTCTATTGAGAGATCGATCGGTTCTCGAACAAGAACTCAAGTTATATTTCATGTCATAAGCTTATATTCTGTGAGCATGAACTAGAGAGGATTGCGAACCTTTTTTCTTAAAGGATCGAGGCTGAAGATGGTCTAGAACTGGTGTTCAACGGCAAGACAGTGATGGTTTCTCGGCGGCTTCCTCGGCAGCGACTGGGAAACTTCAAAATATGCCAAGCAGAAGGTATGTCACGATCAATGATCAAATGGAATACGTAGAGGAGTTCGTGACACGCCTTTTATCTACTTACAACTCGGGAAGACACAGCTGCAATCGTTGGCGAGAGCTCGGTCAAACAGGGGCGGCAAAAATGGCATGAATCGGGTTGGTGTCCAACGGCGACGGCCAAGGGGTATTTATAGGGACTGAGGGGAAAGGGGAGTGTGCCACGGCGTCAAGCAAGCAAGCAGCTCCGTGGATGCATGCGCATCGCGGTGTCACGCGCCGCCGGCGTCGAACGGCGGGGCGAGCTGGAGACAGAGCACCCCCCCCCCCCCCCCCCCCCCCGTGAGTTTCACTCGAGTGCTTTGGCTGACAGTGGGCCCCACCTCCTCTTATCCACTTCCCTTCTCAGTAACTTCAATTCTCCTACCAAATTGTGTCCAAATATTCTAGTTTTTTGTGGGGAGGCACAAATAAATATCTAGAATTTGATTCTGCAATTGCATTTTGAATTGGAGCAATTTCAATTGGATTTAGAATTCAAATTTGGATTTGGATGGAATTCAATGGTGCCACTGATTTAAATAGCAATCGAGTTCCAAAAATTGTGAAACCATGAGGATAAGTCAAGCAAGTAATGCTGATAATGAGTGTGTGTTCAAATCTTGATGTTCAATCTAGTTGAACAGAATTCAAAATTTGAATTCAAAACATGGTTTGAATTTGCTAAGTGTCTTAATTAAAATAGCAAATGGAGTTCAAAATTTATGAAACTTTGCAGGAAGTCCATTTGGAATATTAGAAAACCATAGAAAAATTTATGGCCTCTTAATTGAATGATTTTTGAGAGGGCCAAATATACAGTAATATATATTCAATTTATATTAATTTGAATATCTATTTGGTACTGCATATTAAATTGGCCTAGAAATCTTTCTTCAAATAATTCCAAACTTTGAAGAGAGGTCAAAAGAATTAATCTAAATTTATTGGTGAATTTCATTCCTAATGTTAATAAATTTAAACATGAGTAGAAGAAAAGATTTGATGACATCAAGTTTATAAGCATGGCTATAATTAGTCTCCATTAGGGTTAACAACCAATTTACAACTGATCCTCATATGAAGGAAAATGTGGGATTTTACAGTTTGAGAGGGTCTTCCCTTTGCAAAGGAAATCCTCTCCTTGTTATTCTTATGGCTTTTAGCATGTTGCTTTTCACCATAAGAGTAACCAATGCCATATTTGACATTTGGAGGTCTTTGGACCAAGTATGCACTGCGTGCATATTTGATCTTCTCCTTGTCAAATATGCCACTTTGGGTAGGATGCTTATCCTTTGTAGAGGTTGGCTTGTCTTTCAAACTGATGTCAATTTTATTGCATGTACAAGTGGAAGCAACCACAGTTTTAGCGAGTTAAGAAGGTGAACTTGAAGAGGATGAAGGTTCACCTTGCTTGAGTGACTCAACTTGCACTTCAAGGATCTTGTTTACCTTGATCAGGTCAGCAAGTTGGTCCTTGATTGTAGCATTTGAGTCGGTTAACTCCAAGCAAGTTTCCTTGCTTGAAGCTAACTCAAGCTCTAGTGATTTGCTTCGTTCCTTTTCAAGTTATAGAAGCTTGTCAAGTTCGACATATTCCTCTTTTTGGGAGATTATCATGTCCTATTGATGATGTATTAACCTCTCCATCTCAACAAATTGATCAAGCAAAAATTTCATTTTTGTGGATGTTTTCCTATGTAGTCCAATAAGCATATCCTCAGTATCACTATTGATTTCATCGTCACTAGAATAGGAATGTCTGGGGACCGGAGTCCACACATCTGAGGATCTCATTGGGTGGTGCCGTGCGATGTGGCACCTAACAACACACACAAAAAGGATACCAAAACATATAAAGTTTTCATTTCATAATAAGAAGAGTTTACAAAAGAGTGTACAACAGAAGTACACACGCAGTGGAAATACATACTCATAATCTCACCTAACTGAGCAGGAGAGAAGATGTCCGTGCCCTAGGACGATTCTCATCAGAAACATGAAGAACATTCAGCAGCGGCATGGTTCACATGAGATTTATATCGAACCTCGAGTCTCATGTACAACCTGAAAAGCAAAAATAAAACTAATACCTGCCAAAATCGTTAAAGCGCAAACGTGAGCATAAGGCTCAGCAAGACTAACCCGTCTCACTAGACATGTGCAGGGGTGAATACTAAGCATAGGTAAGGAATAGCATAAATAGACTCGCCGACAAGTGGATCGTTATAATCATGTTTTAAGTAGCAAATGACATTCTTCAAGCACGGCACATCATAGACTCCACAATCAAACAAGAAACGCTTTGCCGATGATATGACATGCCCAAAGCACATAATGCTATTACATGTAAAGTATGGGGAAACTTTAAAATTTTAATTGTACTATCTCTAAGCCATACAAGGTTGCAAAGCAATTGTAATTCAATACAACATATTTTCCTGGCTTCTTTAGTATTTACTACGTCACGACAGCGACGGACAAGTGGTACTCTGTTACCGCGAGGGACGGTAATGGGAATCAGGACACACCCGGATTGCACGACACGCACACCCGCGTGGGAGACACATATGTGCTCTCCTCCCCTCGTTATACGTGGCCACCTTTCACCCAAGACCCCAATGTCGACAAACCTCTTCATCCTGAGCAAAAGGTCCCCTACACGGACACGTCGAAGTTGCCCGCTAGAAGATTTACACCTTTATTCCTTCACATCTCCATTCAAGGACAACTGAGGAGTTTCCACACTACAGTCTGGAGTTACATCAGTTTAATGGGCCCATATACCATTATGAAACCGGTACAGTTCAAGCATGCCCAATGGTGCCGCATACGGCACGGTCCTCAAGCGACACAGGTAGGGCTATGCGCCCGAGATTCCATCTCGTCGACTCCTATTCCCTCTGCCTGGTCTCGTATTCATTTCATAAGCCATTTTTAATCTTCCACCCTCATGTGAACTGTTATTCCTATCTTGTGAGTAGATTCCAACTACTCGACTTCTACCGGATTTCCTTTACATTACCAAAGCAGTTACTACAGGTCAAACTGTAACCCGTTCCAAAAAACCCCTGGGATTTGTGGTCATGCAAGTGGAGTATCAATCACCCTATACTTAATGCACATATGAAACTTAAGACGTAATGTGAGAAATACTGCAAAACTTTGTAAAGCTTTTAAATGCAAACCGGGGCTTGCCTTGTTTGCGACTCTATAACAATGTCAGTTGTTAGGGCTTGGTCTTCCTCCGGAGAACCTGCCATGGAACTTCAGTGGAAAAACCTCGGCCTTCTCCTCCAAGCAAAGATTCTAATCGATCACCTATCCGCACGTTCCTATCGACATGATATGCATATAAGTAATTAAGTAATTAAGTAATTTAATAATAGACTCCATGGGGTTGTGTAAACTTTAAGAACGAGAGTTTGACTAGGAAGGACATATATGCCTCTGTTGTGTGGGTAACCAGAGAATGAGTCAAGGTGGACATAGTAGTGTTGGTATGAACTAAAAGGTACAACATAACGCTACATTGCAACTTAGCAAACCACACTTCAAGCTATGCCACGCAAGATTGACAATTATGAATGGTGAAGAAGTGTTGGGCGGAGAAGTGTAAGGACGACCCAAAAATCAAGGTGGGACGTTGAAAGCTTGAGTATGAGTGGAGTGTACAAGACGAAGGTTGCGATTTAGCAGTCCACCAATGAACTTGACTTAACTCATAAAGGAGTACACCTAGTTAAGTGAGCAGTGCTGTCGTAGGGTCCTGACTTAGGATGAACCATGATCGAACCTAACGACACTTGGGACCGAATTGAGATCAACATGGCTTGGACTTAAGAAGTCATTACAAGCAATGTTAACCTAGCATGAGTACCAAGACAATGTTCAAACTTCTTTTAGGTAAACCAGTTGCTACGACTAACGTCGCAAGCATTGTTCAGGTGGTTAAACGACGACACTAATGTAGTGTCTCCCACAAGCTTGTCCAGGTGAGCTCGGTAAGCTCTTGGGACTTAATCATGATGCGAGACCTTGCCGTGAAGGCATGCTTTGCCATCTCGAGAAGATCGTCTTAGCGACGTCCACATCAACCCGGACTCGTCAATGGGGTGAGCGGAATCCCGAACACCATGTTGTGAGTCTTAAGGCCAGTGATGTCTACTCGGTTGTTCATAAGCGACTCGATGAACCTGCCGTCGATGAAGTGGTACACCAAGTTAACCAATCCTGTGATCGGCTAGGGAACATCCTCGACACAACCATGGAACTCTTATCCAAGGTTCCCCTTGGTCTAGCTCTGCTTGTTGGTTGCAACGTTCTTGCATACCTCTACGCCAAGTCATTGGTGATCACTGACACACCTGGTTTGACATGGAAGGCATTTTATCGAGCACCTTGGCTACACCTAGGACTCGATGAATCTCACCTCGACTAAACCCTAATTTATCCAAACGGCCATCACCCGATGTGTCGTGGTTGTGTTCCTGCACTATCCATATCCCCGACATTCCTTGCCTTGTTGACAGGACACACCCATGACGTGGAACGTCGTGACGACATCAAGCGGACAACGGCGGCAAAACATTGGCTTGAGCTGGTGTGCCAAGTGAAAGGTAAACGACCTAAAGGCAACTCTAGTGGAGTTGTCGGGTGTAGCGGCACAATGCAATATGCTAGGCTGCCCTTTGTGCATCAAAGTTATGATGCAGGGTGGGCGACGCGCTCACCATGGTCAATGCACAGGCGTGACCATGGCACGAGCAGGACAACAACACAACCATGGTGGCGACGTGACACATGCAAGGGAATCACAAAGCATGGCCGGTGTGGATGAGAATAAGAGTGTGTAGTCATCGTGACATCACGAGCACGGTGATGATCACTGCGACACGTTGATGACCATGGCACACTAGTGCGCGACGAGCAGTGGCACCACACATAGCAGTGTAGCATCATAGCGGTATTTCATCGAGCAGGCACTGCGCGATGCAAGATGTGGCATGGAGGCAACATGCGAGCTTGAGCATGGGCGGCCTCTAGGGCGGCTGTCGGATGCGCAGTTGGTGCTGGACGATGCTGCGGCGTGGAGCACGCGGCGTGGCATGAAGGAAAGATGCCGGGGCGAGGCCGGGAGGCGGCGAGGTGGAGGAGGGGTGCATGGGAAAGGCCACTCACCTTGAGGACGATGGGGACGGAGTAGAGCGCCGCCAGAGCATCACCACGGAAGGAGGTCGATGGCGGCGACACTCTGGACCGCGGTTTGTGTGCGGGCGCGAGCCGCGCGGTGTGACTGGCATCGTGGTGGCAAGGGCGCGACTGGCGTTAGGGAGGCGCGACGACAGAGCGGCGCGGCCAGGAGGATGATGGGTCGACATCGTTTAGAGGTCGGGGAACGGAACGGGCTGGCGGCCATCACCGGTGGCCAGGAGGCGGGGCAGGTGCGGCGTGGGAGCGCTCGGCGCTGCGGTCGGGCGGGCGCGATGCGGGCTAGCGGGGTGTGACGCGGTTGCAGGTAGGGGCACGGTGGGAGCGGCGCGAGCCAGCCAGCAGCAGCGGCAGGCGCGGCGCTGGAGGCCAGGCGAGTAGGCGGCCGACGGGAGGAGCGGGCGGCCGTGGAGCTGGGGCCGGGAGAGAAGAGTGTGCACGGCAGAGAGGGAGTCGGGCGCTAGGGATAAGGACCAATGAAACGTCGCGGTGGCATATGCAGCACGTCTGCATGGAGTTTTGCATGGGTGTGGTGGTGCGCGCATAGAGCAAAGCTGGAAATAGAGAAATCTCTTCACACTGACAGGTGGGGCCCACATGTTTTCCTCCCTTATCCTCCATTTCAATTTCAAATAGAACTAGCAAACATGCTTCAAAAATATTCAACTTTGGCCCAATTACTAAATAAAATGTGAAGAATTTTATGGTGCAATCAGATTTTAGAACTGAGCAAGTTGAATTTTTACTCAGGTTTGAATTTGAATTCAAGTGGTGATACTTGACTCAATGAAATAAATAGTAGATTAGGTTCCAAAATGCTGAAACTTTGAAGTTACCCTTTTTGAACCATAAGGGACCTTAGGAAAAATTTGGAGTTGATTTGGATAAGGTTAAGTACAAAGTTTAAATTTGAAGTCAACTCTGATTGAACTCTCAGTATGTGTCCAATAAATGGAAAACGTGCTTCAAAAATTTTTGAAACATTACCGAGAGTCTATTTGGAATATTAGAAGGTCATGGAAAAATTTACAGCCTTAGATTTGAATTCCTTTGAATGTCCCATTTTAGGGTTGGAATAATTCCTTTTTTTTCTCTCTATTTTGTTTTCTTTCCTCCTTTAATTTTTCAATGAAAATGTGAATACTTGGAAATTAAGGATTTTTCACCTTAAGTTCCATTATACATTAGCAAACATGTTCTATATGTAAAATTTTAACAAGTCCCTATTTTTAGTGAACATTAGTTAACTCATATGGTTCATGTCAGTTTGGATTTCCAAGTCCACTTTCAAAATTTTTAAGTTCGCATTTTTGCGATTTTGTTCTCCCAAAAAGCGGGCTTTTACAATCCTCCCCCCTTAAAGGAATCTCGTCCCGAGATTCTAACAAGTAGAGTAACAGAAACGATGAGGGGACGATCTGTAAAAGAGGGTCATTGACTAAGGAAAATGACAATTCCCTTAAAGACTTAGGTTCTACGAAATAGTGATTATCTTTAGGCATCTTAAGAAATTCTAAAGTTTGCTTTAACTAATTTCAGTCTTTAGGTTGAAAATCTTGACAGGATGCTTGACATGACAATATCACGTCGTAAAACTCTCATGTCTGTTACTAACCCTTTATTGTTGTACTCTTACACTGGCATGACATCTTGTTCTGTTCTAGTATTGACTTGAAGGATTAACACTTGTTCTTTGCTTCTCTGGGTCACCTCGATAGTTTGAAACTATCCTTGCGTGGATTCTTGGTTGCTTGCTTGGTTTAGCATAGGTCCTTACAACTTAATGTGGTTTTTCCCTTGACATGAGTTAAGATGGTTTACGAGGTTAAACAACAATCATTAACCTCGTTTGATGTTTAGTCAATCATAGGATTTCTTAGTTGTAGCATAAGCGTAGCAAGGCACTCAACATTCTTATGTGAGCAAAACAGCAGGAATACTGAAGGTATGGTGATTACAATATTTTTGGGTATATCAACATCTTCAAACAACAGAAATAGAAGATGAAGACTCTTTGCGGTGGCACACGAGGATTTAAGAATTCAACATCCTCATATGTTTCCAACACAGCAAAGAACTCAATCATAAGATAACTACAAGGTTCTTGGAGTATCAAGGTTACCATATACGAACGCAAGATTATAGATGGACCCAAAGAGTTTCACGAGGTTGACAATCGAACGGTATCCTCGCGAGTAAGGAGATTTCATGGATTTTACAAGATTGATCATCAAACTGATGACCACTCAATGACGAACGGTATAGTTGCAATAATCAAGGTACTTGAACTTAACAAGTAAAGGATGGAAGTCCAAGTGTTTGTTTAGTTGTAAGTGAGGTTGAGTAATTGGTTTCCCAAGTATTACTCAATAGAAAGGAGATCAACAATGTAAGAAGTCAAATGAAGATGGTGAAATGACCGTAGTCATTAGACACCTTAGAATAGTTGGAATGGGGTACACAATCTATCTCTAAATTTTAGTATTACCATGCATTCTATCATTGGTGTTTCATTAGTAATGATGCTTCGTGATGCATCATATGTTGTATGGTGCAATGAATATGCACATGGTATGGTGCAAATGGTGCATATGTATGGTGCAAATGGTGCATATGTATGGTGCAGTAGCTTTTATAGTTTGAGCAAGACTAAGTGAACCACGCACACACAACTCAAGAACTAACTCATGATTTGGATACCGTGGTCGTGAAAGACACTCAAGGAGTAGCGTTACTTTCATGACTCGACCACAATTAAGGAATTCTTAACAGAACGATTGACAAGGAATGTGGGAAATATACCACGTTACCTCGACCTTTCGAAAGCTTGTTCATGTACTACTCAACTTGATTGTATCTTCATTAGGAGAAAAACAACTAACTATATGTCTCTAGTGATGCTTCACTTAACCTTGGCTTCGACCTGGCAAGAGGAACTGATATCCTTAGCGATCACTTTAGTGGAGTTGAAGTCACACTTCATCTTTGAGTAACTCAATCTTGTGGTGGATGTTGGATCCTCTTGAAGATGTAATCTTACTTGATCATCTTCTTGTTGACATGACTCGTTGTAACCAAGGTTGATGGTTGAACACCACCATAGCTTGAGTGCTCACCTTCACCCTTAAAGTTCCAAACCAGGATGTCGAAGAGTACTTGAAACAATCCTCATGGGAAGATGAGATGCAACTTGAGTAATTGCCCCCTGCGTTCAACATCACAAGATGTGATGTGGCGAGTCACATAAATCAGACACTAGTATGTCTAATCAAGAGAAAAAGGCTTCAATGAGTTTAACACTCCATTCAACTTGGTAAATAGTTAAGTCCTAACTCTCGGTCAGTTACGACACTCCTCGAGTTGAAATCGAGAACCGAATGCCTAACAAAAATTAAAAGGTTCAAACTGGCCAGGCTATGGTGACAAATGACCAGTCTAGACTCAAACTCGATTTTGATCCAGTTAATGGAAGAATCAGATCTTGAGGTGAATAATATAGTTAAAGTAAACTTTAAGACCTTTCCAAAAATATTGGTTTGCCTCTAGATCATCTCTGGGTTGCAAGTTATGCTATTTTAAAGTCAGCAGAATTTTTTTTCACTTTCAGCAGAACCTGCTTAAAACGTAGCACTTTCGATCTAAAGTTTTCAGGCTGTTATGATGGAAATATGGAAATATTTCTATTTACAAAGTTGTAGCAAATGTAATAATCTTTCCAGAATGTACTTACGTGTCTTAACATCAGTCCTGGTTCAAAATATATGAATTTTTGAAGTTGGGTAAAATTTCAGCATTCAGAATTTGAATTCAGTTCAGATTGAGCACTCTGCATTCAAACTCGATTTGGAATAGGTAGAAGACTGATTCAGGTCTGGAGACAATTGCAAAAATTGTAGCTGACTCTCTAACCTTTCCAACAGTTACTTGCGTGACACCATTGAATCAAGGGTCTGCGAGTTATGGATTAAATTCAGAGGTGTACAGATTGCTGTCCAGAAAAGGATTTTGGTCTTGAGCTGAATAGAGAACTTGTAAAGTACTTCCAAAAATTTCTAAGGAGTACTTACTTGCCCTCTTAGCACTTCTGGTTGAGAAGATATGGCATTTGCAAGTTGACAGTTTTTCTGAAAATTTGGACAGCACCTCCTTTGTTTAAGGCTGATTTTGTCCACAACTTTAAGATATACAATTATCAACATTTGCAAAAATAACACATAGCAAACTGGTTGCATACATTCTCAGGATTCCAGAAATGCGTCAAATGAAGTCATTCGACAATTCTACAGCGAGTTATGTGAGAAACAGTAACTGTATACAGTACTGTCCACTCGCTGTCCAGATTTGATCAAGTTTAGAAATTTGAAATTTGGAGTATGTTAGAGATGGATTCTGCTCTGGAGTTCTATAGAAACGTTGTAGAGGACTCTCTACACTTTCCAAACACATAAAGTACGCCTGCATAGGTGAAGTCTGCAAGAAGTTATGATTCAATTGGTGAAGAGTTCAGATTCTGTCCCCTCTTCCGGGCTGCCAGAACCTCCTAAACAGCACTTCAATTTAGACCTTGTTAATGTGAGTTTTAGACTCAGAGTCGAATAGAAACTCGTTAGAGGATTCCTTAAGCTTTTCAGGCATGTATATATATGCATCTGTTGTTGTTTTATATTTAAAAGTTATGGCTGTTCAAAGTTCAACAATTTTCCAAGTTGGTTCAGGTAGTACATATAGTCTTGTTCCAGTTTTTAACTCAAGTGTTTAAATACTTCTTATCTGAATTTGGGGCAATATTGAATTACAAAGTTGTAGTCTAGCTCATCACCTTTCCGAAAATGTACCACAAAGGCATGGAAGAGCTTTCTACGAAGAGATAGGGCAAAACACTGAAGTTGGTCCAATGTTTCAAAGAAATGGGATTAGTGTTGATTTTTGGTGATGGGAATCGATTCAGAAGGCTGTCATGCCCAAACTGTTCAAAAAACAGTCGTAGAGGACTTGAAGATCTTCTTAACCATATAGCCCACTAGTAGGTTCTACGAAGTTTCACTAAAAGCACCTCTTGACATAATCGAGCTAGATTCCGTCAAGAGTACGCAAAAGCCTTAATCTTCATCCTTCTTCGCATTGCACTATCCATGTCGAAACTTTGACCCAAAACTTACCAGCAACTGGTAGTTGGATATTACAAGATGATGATGAAGTCATTATTTCGTGGGGGATTGTCAAAGTATCAATTGTGATACTAACGGTACTACATTCCTTACCAAAGAAAAGTCTAACCCAATATATCCGGATACATCTATAGGTGGTCCTAATATCGATCACTCACAAACGTTTGCTACACGGGTCGCTACCGGAGTTAGTGTACCTGCAGAAGAGAAACAATCCCCTTTCACACCTTCACACCTTAAGGGCGGCACGGGGAAACACGACAGGCAGTCACAATAATATATATGAAAGTAAATGCATACGACTCTGGTGTGAGTCGCCCTCGAGCGATGTCATGTCTCGAGGTACATGGCTATACTACGTCTGTACAACGAAGACTCCCGCACGAACCGACTTATAAACGCTCGGGCATACGTGTTTCGCATGATCCCATAGAACATGAATAGTTCTAGAGATGCATACTATTAGGTTATACACCACCCGACGGGGGCTCCCACTAATTTTGTGTCACGCTGGGGTATCGCGTGTCATATGTTCTCAGAAACATGAAAAGTTTCAGAGACTCATATTGACTTTTCGTGCCAAGCCACGAAAATATCACATACCACATCTCGTATGCAGAGTTTACCGAGATTGATCCGCTCTCAGTGGCATACATTACCTCTTACCTTGAAGACGGAGCGTCGTTACAAAATAATATATCAAGTTAGTTCACCACCTTTATAACATACACTAGTAATAGTCCTTAATGGGCATATAGGTAAACCTCACTCGTCTACTTCGGAGTTTTTGAAAATAGGCTCTTTTCGAGCGTGCTATTACCAATGAAGCTCTGATACCATGTTTGTGGGGACCGGAGTCCACACATCCGAGGATCTCATTGGGTGGTGTCGTGCGATGCGGCACCTAACAGCACACACAAAAAGGATACCAAAACATATAAAGTTTTCATTTCATAAAAAGAATAGTTTACAAAAGAGTGTACAACAGAAGTACACACACAGCGAAAAATACATACTCATAATCTCCCCTAACTAAGCAGGAGAGAAGCCGTCCGTGCCCTAGGACAATTCTCATTAGCAACATGAAGAACATTCAGCAGCGGCATGGTTCACATGAGATTTATCTCGAACCTCGAGTCTCATGTACAACCTGAACAGCAGAAATAAAACTAATACCTGCAAAAATTGTTAAAGCGCAAACATGGGCATAAGGCTCAGCAAGACTAACCCGTCTCACTAGACATATGCAGTGATGAATACTAAGCATAGGTAAGGAATAGCATAAATAGACTCACCTATAAGTGGATACTTATAATCACGTTTTAAGTAGCAAATGACATTCTTTAAGCAAGGCACATCATAGACTCCACAATCAAACAAGAAATGCTTTGCCGATGATATGACATGCCCAAAGCACATAATACTATTACAGGTAAAGTATGGGGAAACTGTAAACTTTTAATTGTACTATCTCTAAGCCATACAAGGTTGCAAAGCAATTATAATTCAATACAACATATTTTTCTGGCTTCTTTCGTATTTACTACGTCACGACAGCAACGGACAAGTGGTACTCTATTACCGCGAGGGACGGTGATTGCAATCAGGACACACCCGGACTGCACGACACGCACACCCTCATGGGAGACACATATGTGCTCTCCTCCCCGCGTCATACGTGGCCAACTTTCACCCAAGACACCAATGTCGACAATCCTCTTCATTCGAGCAAAAGGTCCCCTACACGGACACGTTGAAGTTGCCCGCTACAAGATTTACACCTTTATGCCTTCGCATCTCCATTCAAGGAAAACCGAGGAGTCTTCACACTACATTCTGGAGTTACATTAGTTTAATGGGCCCATAAACCATTATGCAACCGGTAAAGTTCAAGCTTACCCAACGGTGCAGCATACGGCACGGTCCTCAAGCGACACAGGCAGGGCTATGCGCCCGAGATTTCATCTCGTCGACTCCTATTCCCCCTGCCCGGTCTCGTATTCATTTCATAAGCCATTTTTAATCTTCCACCCTCATGTGAACTGTTATTCCTACCTCGCAAGTAGATTCCAACTACTCGACTTCTACCAGATTTCCTATACATTAGCAAAGCAGTTACTACAGGTCAAACTGTAACCCGTTCCAACCAACCCCTGGGATTTGTGGTCATGCAAGTGGAGTATCAATCACCCTATACGTAATACACATATGAAACTCAAGACGTAATGTGAGAAATACTGCAAAACTCTGTAAAGCTTTTAAATGCAAACCGGGGCTTGCCCTGTTTGCGACTCTATAACAATGTCAGTTGTTAGGGCTTGGTCTTCCTCCGGAGAACGGGCCATGGAACTTCAGTGGAAACACCTTGGCCTTCTCCTCCAAGCGAAGTTTCTTGTTGATCGCCTATCAGCACGTTCCTATCGACATGATATGCATATAAGTAATTAAGTAATTAAGTAATTTAATAATAGACTCCACAGGGTTGTGTAAACTTTAAGAATGAGGAGTTTGACTGGGAAGGACAGATATGCCTCTGTTGTGTGGGTAACCAGAGGATGAGTCAAGGTGGACATAGTAGTGTCGGTATCAAGTTAAAGGTACAACATAAAGCTACATTGCAACTTAACATACCACACTTCAAGTTATGCCATGCGAGATTGACAATTCTGAATGGTGAAGAAGTGTTGGGCGGAGAAGTGTAAGGACAACCCAAAAATCAAGGTGGGACGTCGAAAGCTTGAGTATGAGTGCAGTGTACAAGACGAAGGTCACGATTTAGCAGTCAACCAATGAACTTGACTTAACTAATAAAGGAGTAAACCTAGTTAAGTGAGTAGTGTTGTCGTAGGGTCCTGACTTAGGATGAACCATGGTCGAACCTAACAACACTTGGGACTGAATTGAGATCAACATGGCTTGGACTTAAGAAGTCATTTTAAGCACTGTTAACCTAGCATGAGTACCAAGACAACATTCATACCGCTTTTAGTTATGCCAGTTGCTACGACTAACATCGCAAGCATCGTTCAGGTGCTTACAGGATGACACTAATGTAGTGTCTCCCGCAAGCTTGTCCAAGTGAGCTCGGTAAGCTCTTGGGACTTAAACATGATGCGAGACCTTGCCGTAAAGGCATGCTTTGCCATCTCGAGAAGATTGTCTTAGCGACGTCCACATCAACCCGGACTCGTCAATGGGGTGAGCGGAATCCTGAACACCACCATGTGAGTCCTAAGGCTAGTGATGTAGACTCGGTTGTTGATAAGCGACTCGATGAACCTTCCGTCGATGAAGTGGTACACCAAGTTAACCAATCCTGTGATCGGCTAGGGAACATCCTCGACACAACCAAGGAACTCTTATCCAAGGTTCCCCTTGGTCTAGTTCTCCTTGTTGGTCGCAATGTTCTTGCATACCTCTACCCCAGGTCATCGGTGATCACCGACACACCTGGTTTGACCTGGAAGGCATTTTATCAAGCACCTTGGCTACACCTAGGACTCGATGAATCTCACCTTGACTAAACCCTAATTTATCCAAACGGACATCACCCGATGTGTCGTGGTTGTGTTCCCGCACTATCTATATCCCCGACATTCCTTGCCCAGTTGCCAGGACACACCCATGACATGGAACGTCGTGACAACATCAAGCGGGCAACGACGACAAAACATTGGCTTGAGCTGGTGTGCCAAGTGAAAGGTAAATGACCTAAGGCAACTCTAGTGGAGTTTTAGGGTGTAGCAGCACAACGCAATATGCTAGGCTGCCCTTTGTCCATCAAAGAATGATTCAGGGTGGGCGACGCGCTCACCATGGTAATGCACGGGCGTGACCATGGCACGAGCAAGACAACAACACAACCCTGGTGGCAACATGACACACACAAGGGAATCACAAAGCATGGCCGGTGTGGATCAAAATAAGAGTGTACAGTCACTGTGACATTGCGAGCACGGTGATGATCACTGCGACACGTTGATGACCATGGCACACTAGTGCGCGACGAGCAGTGGCACCACACATAGCAGTGTAGCATCATAGCGTTATTTCGTCAAACAGGCACTACGCGATGCAAGATGTGGCGTGGAGGCGATATGCAAGCTTGAGCATGGGCGGCCTCTGGCGCGGCTGTCGCACGCGCTGTTGGCACTGGACGACGCTGCGGCGTGGAGCGCGCGGCGTGGCACAAAGGCGAGATGTCGGGGCGAGGCCAGGAGGCGGTGAGGTGGAGGAGAGGAGCATGGGCCGAGCCACTCACCTTGAGGATGATGGGGACGGAGCAGAGCGGCGCTAGAGCATCAGCACGGAAGGAGGTCGATAGTGGCGACACTCTGGACCGCAGTTTGTGCGCGGGCGCGAGGCGCGCCGTGTGACCGGCATCGTGGCGGCAAGGGCGCGACTGGCGCCAGGGAGGCGCGGCGACAGAGCGGCGCGGCCAGGAGGAAGATGGGTCAGCGGCGTGCAGAGGCCGGGGAACGGCGTGGGTCGGCGGCCATCACCAGCGGCTAAGAGGCGGGGCAAGTGCGGCGCGGGAGCGCTCAATGCTGCGGTTGGGCGGGCCCAATGCGGGCCAGCGGGGCGTGACACGATTGCAGGTGGGGGCACGGCGGGAGCGGCGCGAGCCGGCCAGCAGCAGCGGTAGGCGCGGCGCTGGAGCTCAGGCGAGTAGGGCGGCCAACGGGAGGAGCGGGCGGTCGTGGAGCAGGGGCCGAGAGAGAAGAGCGTGCACGACCGAGAGGGAGTCGGGCGCTGGGGATAAAGACCAATGAAACGTCGCGGTGGCATATGCAGCACGTCTGCGTGGAGTTTTGCATGGGTGTGGTGGCGCGCGCATAGAGCAAAGCTGGAAACAGAGAACTCTCTTCACACTGACAGGTGGGGCCCACATGTTTTCCTCCTTTATCCTCCTTTTCAATTTCAAATAGAGCTAGCAAACATGCTTCAAAAATATTCAACTTTGGCCAAATGACTAAATAAAATGTGAAGAATTTTATGGTGCAATCAGATTTTAGAACTGAGCAAGTTGAATTTTTACTCAAGTTTGAATTTGAATTCAAGTGGTGATACTTGACTCAATGAAATAAATAGTAGATTAGGTTCATAAATCCTGAAACTTTGAAGTTACCCTTTTTGAACCATAAGGGACCTCAGGAAAAATTTGGAGTTGATTTGGACAAGGTTATGTACAAAGTTTAAATTTGAAGTCGACTCTAATTAAACTCTTAGTACGTGTCAAATAAATGGAAAACGTGCTTCAAAAATTTTTGAAACTTTACCGAGAGTCTATTTGGAATATTAGAAGGCCATGGAAAAATTTACAGCCTTATATTTGAATTTCTTTGAATGTCCCATTTTATGGTTGGAATAATTCCTTTTTCTTTCTCTGTATTTTGTTTTCTTTTCTCCTTTAATTTTTCATTGAAAATGTGAATACTTGGAAATTAAGGATTTTTCACCTTATGTTCCATTATACATTAGCAAACATGTTCTATATGTAAAATTTTAACAAGTCCCTATTTTTAGTGAACTTTGTTTAACTCATATGGTTCATGTGAGTTTGGATTTCCAAGTCCACTTTCAAAATTTTTAAGTTCGCATTTTCTGTTTTTGTTCTCCCGAAAAGCGGTCTTTTACGTAATGCACGGAAGGGGGTTTAATGGTTACCTTACGTTTATCTTCCTTTGCCATAAGGCAAGTGCCATCTCACTTCCATACACCGAGTGTAGTGAAGAGAGTAGACTTTTTGGATGTCTTCTCGATGGCTATGCTAGCACTTTCTTCTTCTTCGGATGATGAGGACTCATCATTTGAGTCCCACTCTTTCCCAATGTGTGCTTGTTCGGCTTGTTTCTTCTTCTTGAAGAATTTCTTGGGTTGAGGCTTAGCTTCTTTGGTCTTCTTCTTGTTCTTTTCATATGGGCAATCAACTATAAAGTGGCTATACTCACCACAATTATAGCATGCCCGCCTCAACTTTGGCTTTGTTCTTTCCTTGTACTTTCATTCGCTTGACTTTGTACCTTGTCTCTTTTTCATTATTCTCTTGAATTTCTTCATGAACAATATCATGTCTTCTTCGTCTAATTCACTGCTCTCGTCATCACTGTCTTCTTCTAGTTGTGCTTCTCTAGCTTCTTTAGATAGGGGCTTGAGGGTGGACTTCAAAGCAACCCCTTTTTTCTTTACCGAGGTGAGGTCAGCAATCTCCTTGTCATGCTTTGCTTGTTTTTCCATCATCTCGAAGTTGACAATATTTCCAAGCAATTCATCCGGAGTCATCCTTTTGTATCCGGGGCTTTCTCTGATCATGGAGCATAGGGTGACGTTGTGAGGCATGAAAGCTCTAAGGATGAGCTTTACCACCTCGTGGTCATTCCACTTCTTACTTCCGTATGATCTGACCTTATTTATGAGTGTCTTTAATCAGTTGTACATGTCTTGGGGTCACTCGTCTTCTTCAATTGCGAATCTTCCTAATTCGCCTTCGATCATTTTGATCTTTGCTTCACGCACATGACGGTCACCTTCATGTGCAGTTTGCAGTGTGTCCCATATCTCCTTAGCAATCTCGAGTCCATCCACCTTGGTGAAATCATCCCGATTGAGCGAAGAGGTAATTACTGCTGTAGCTTGAGCATTTTGGTGAATTGCCTGCTCTTGGCTTGGTGTGAGCTCTTCGTTGTCGTCCGGGATATCTATTCCTGTGCACACAATATGCCATAGACTTGGATTGAGAGAGATTAGATGCATTTTCATATTTTGACTTCACATTGAGTAATCACTTCCGTCAAAATGTGGGGCTTTTCCAAGTGGGATAGACAAATAATGATTACTATTGGAATTGAGATGATCATAGTTAAAAGGATATCGGCAGTAGTCGGTGTGACTACTCCCCTTCTTCTTTTCTTCAATCTTCACTTTCCCTTTGGAAAGTGTCTTCTTTCTTAGCATCGCCTTTAGTTCTAATGTCTCCTCATCGTCGTCCTCGAAGTATTGAATGGCTTCGAGGAGCTTCTCCACCTTTAGATTACTTTCATCATCAACCTTTTCTTGGTTATTGCTCTTGTGGATGTCCTTCATGTCCGACATGATCTTCTTCGAGCGATTAGTCTCTTTCATGAAGAACCTGCTCTGATACCAAATTAAATGTGGCCTAGAGGAGGGGGGTGAATAGGCCTTTTTGAGATTTGTCAGAACCTGCAACACTTAACAACCAGTTCAAAAGAAGAGATATCGGACTAGTCCAGTAAAGTGCGGACTAGTCTGGTGTGTACCGACTAGGTTCATTAAGTTTGATTGATTAATTTGATTCTTCGATGTATGCATCAGAAATATACAGTCAAATAAAGTGTTGCAAGATTATGGACTAGGGCATATCACGATTAAATCTTATATTTAATGATTCAATGTAAAGTATGCAATATTGATTGAAACCCTAGATTGTTGTGATGAATAATAACAATGACCACTAAAAAAGACACAAGGATTTCTCCCGTGGTTCGACTCCCATAGAGGCAACCTACGTCCACGTTGAGGAGTCCACAAAAGGATCGGGTCTTCTCCAACCCTACCCTCGTCAGATCGCCACGAAGGCCAATCCTCTTCCACTTATCACAAAGGGGTGAATAACCGAATTTAAAGGGGCCTTCTCACACGTTGAGGGCTCCCCTATATTACAACACGAAATACCACCAAGAACACACTCAAAAGATTATAATGAAATCACAGGAGTGTGTTAGAGAATCAAACCAAGAGCTCAATGAGTGTTGGACGTGTCTCTCCAATGATCTAGAATGAATCCTCAAAGGATTGATCTTTGTTGCACTTAATTTCATGGAGAGATGTGGTTTTTGAGGCTCTTGGGAGGTGTGATGGCGCTAGGGTTCGAGAGATTAAAGTTGGGTCGTGCACCTCTATTTATATGGGGTTTCTAAAAGTGACCGTTAGGGTTTAGAAAGATCGTACTAGTCTGTGGTGGACACTGGACTAGTCTGGTATGCTGTGTGTAGTAAACCCTAAGTGTCCCAAAATATCGGACTAGTTCGGCTAGGAGCGGACTTGTCCGATTTCGCTTCTGGAAATCTTCGGACTAGTCCGATGGACATCGGACTTGTCCGTGCAGTGAAACCCTAAGTGGTTATGAGGACAAGTCTGCACTTGGAGGACTTGTACGATTTAGGTTAGAGAGTTTTTCAGACTAGTCCGTGCTATTATCGGACTTGTCCGATTTAGATCAGAATGAATATCGGACTAGTCCGGTGGTGATCGGACTTGTCCGATTTTGTGTGACTTCAAAATTGTTTTGAGGACTAGTCCGCACTGGGGAAGACTAGTCTGATTCTAGTCAGAGAGATATCGGACTAGTCCAATGGATATCGGACTTGTCCGATTTTGTGCAGAGAAGATATCGGACTAGTCCGGTGACATTCGGACTAGTCTGGTTCTGTATGCTTTTTGCAATGTGTGTGTTTAATAGTGATTGATCTCTTGGGGTGTGTTTCCTTAACACACTCCATACACAATGATCTACTATTCTGCTTCCCTGAGCTCATTTCCACTTTGCTCCTCATTCTTCCTTCTTTTTGGCACTTTGCTTATTTTGCTATTAAAACCTGTGCTCATCTAAACAAAGAGGTTAGGATCTCATTTGCTTGTCATAAATCATCCAAAACCCACAAGAGATTCCTAGATGCAGTTTCACCCCCCTCCTCCATGGCCGAGCGCCCCTCAACTCCTGCCTCCTCCATGGCCGAGTGCCCCTCCACCTTCCATGGTCGAGCGCCCCCCACCCCTCCCTTCATGACCGAGCCCCCTCCCCTTCCTCCATGGCCGAGCTCCCCCCCCCCCCCTCCCCTCCCTCCATGGCCGACCCGCCCTCCCCTCCCTCCATGGCCGAGCTCCCATAAAATGCATTTGAATTTTGAATGCATTGAACTGTGATAGAGACGCAACTGAATTTTGAAAGCAATAGAATTGTTAATTATGCAATTCAATTTTGAAATGCAATTGAATTTAGAAATCCAATTTAATTGTTGATTATGCAATACAAATTTGAATTATGTTAATTACATGTTTATTAAATTCTTGATTATGGAATTAGATCTCAATTATTAATGGTTAATATAATTACATGTTAATACTTACATGCAATTGTCTTCTTTAATGCTTTTTTATATTTAGTTGCTTATGTTTAGGTCAATGCTTATGTCTATGTTTATAAAAAAATTGTTTATGTTTATATTTATTAATTAATAAATTACAATTTAATAATTGTTATGTTTACGTTTAATTAAATTGCTTAGGTTTGTAGGTTATGGTTGTAATTTTTAATTTGATTGCTTGAGTGTTACTGTATGTAAAAAAATGGGATTCAAGTCGGCTTGACCCGACACAACCCATTTAGAGACCGACAAGGCCCATTTAGTTGGAAGTTAAAGTATGCGTCTAAACGGACACGACGATGAGCGACGACGGTGCGGACAGCAAGCACCCGCGCGTGTGGATGGGGGACCTCGACAGACCCACTTATTTGTCTCTCTCTCGTTCTTTCTTTCATCCTCTCTCGTCTTGAAGAGCTGCAGCAGCGGTGGCCCCGGCGAGCGGCGGATCCGCTGTAGCTCCCAACGAGCGGTGGGCGCTGCGGTGGCCCTGGCGAGGGGCATACATGGCGGCTCCAAGATGGCACCGAAGCGAACCGCAATGGTAACCGTGGTAAATAAAGTATCGGAGCCATAACCGGCGACCATATCTGTCGCGTCCATAGGATGTTGTTACTTACGACAAGCTCATGCGCATGGACGACGAGCCCTGAGGGGTGGTTTTCTCCTGTTCATTCTTCCTCTGTCATTCTTTCCTCGCCTCCTCTGTCGTCGTCTGACAATTGGCCCCAAAGCTTGAAGAATTGAACCATTTTTGGGGGTGTTGTGTAAAACAAGCGAGGTTATGCTGCTGAAATTTTGTTCAGATTCAGGTTTTGTGTCTCGTCAGAAGGAGGATAAATCCTGCATACATTAATGATAATTTATTCGGCTTTAAACTACAGAGTCAAACATGGGTGAAGACCGCAGTTGGATGTATACTGGTTGGAAGAGCAGAACTGGTGGTCACTCGGATGAGTGGTGCATCAAGTTAGATAAATTTTTGGATCGAGCATTTTCATTGTCAATGGATGATAAGGTGCAGTGCCCATGTACGAAATGCCAAACACCAAGTTTTTTAACAGATTGGATCTTTTGTTTCACTTATGTCAAAAAGGTTTCACACCAAATTTTGAGGTGTGCACCTTCCATGGCGAGACTAAATCTTGAGTCATAGTAGAAGTGGATGATGATGATGATATAACGGGCGTTGATTGGATGGATGAGATGCTAGAAGCTTTGGAAGCAGAGGATCCTCTTACAAAGGAGGCAAACAAGTTCTTCGAGGAGCTCAAGAAATCACAACAGCCATTGCATGAACACATGGATGCAATATCCTTCCACGACCTCACAAAGCGTCTAAAGATATGTATCAGTCAAAGATCCGGATATCTGGTCTCGGTATGAACTATGAGAAAATTGATGTGTGCCCAGACAACTGCATGCTATTCTGGAAAGAGCACACCAACGAAAACATGTGCTTGAAATGTGGTAAACCGAGGTATGCAAAGTGGTTAATTATGATGGCGATAATGTGATGACAGATGTCGCACAAAAGCAGCTTCGTTACTTGCCTGTGACACCTCGGCTAAAGCGGTTGTTTCTTTTGAAAAGAACCGCAAGACACATGAGATGGTACAATTAAGATAAATTTGAGCACATAGAATTCTTGATGCATCATTTTGATGGTGATGCACGGAAGGTGCTAGACCGTTTCAATCCAGATTTTTTTCGTGATGCGAGAAATGTTTGCAGCGGGTTAGCGACAGACATGTTCTCACCGTTCAGTACAAACGCCACGCCATACTCCTATTGGCATGTCTTTGTGATTCTGTACAACCTTCCACCGACTTTGTGTATGAAGAACGAGTTCATGTTCCTCAGACTCATTGTACCTAGACTTGATCATCCTTGGTCACGTCTCAATGTGATATTGAAACTACTGATCAAAGAATTGAAAATGTTGTGGACAGGAGTTGAAACGTAAGACAGTTACAAGAAGAAGAAATTCAACCTTCGAGCTGCTTATTTGTGGTCCGTACATGATTTGTTGGCATACGACATGTTTTCAGATGGAGCACCCATGGTTGTTTGACGTGTCCGATATGTGCTTCAGACACGGATTGCTTTTGACTAACTCATTGAGGCAAGATATCTTACTTCAATTGTCACAGACGTTGGCTGCCTCCGAATCACATATTTAGGCAATAGAGGCATGTCTTTAGAAAGAACACCGTTGTGACTAAATGACCACCGAAACGTCTCAACGGGTCAGAAATTTCTGATATGTTGGACAAACTGGTGTCGTGTGAAGGTCATCCTAGATATTTTGTAGGTTATGGAGAGGAACATAATTGGACTCACATATGTGGACATTGGGAGCTACCGTATGTGAAGTCGTTGATTCTAATGCACAACATTGATGTCATGCATCAGGAGCGTAACATGGGCGAAAGTATCATAAGCACATGCATGGATATGACTTCCAAAATGAAAGACAATATAAAAGCTAGACTAGATTTGGCAGACATTTGTCGCCGTCCAACTCTTGAAAGCTCTGAATGTGGTGGTAAGCCACGTGCTTCTTTCTATCTTTGATCCAAATATAAGAAAGAAGTCATGAAACGGTTGAAAACTTTGAAAATCCTAGATGGTTATCCAGCTAGGCTGAAATGAGCCGTGAATGTGAACACAGGAAACCTCACTTGGTTAAAGAGTCATGATTATCACATTATAATGGAAAAATTCTTACCTGTTATGTTTCGGGGCTATCTAGATGATGCGGTGTGGAAGGTTTTAGTCGAGCTCAGCTATTTCTATAGACAACTTTGTGCTAAAACAATCAAGATAGGGATGATAATAAGTTAGAGAAGGAGATACCCGTTCTTTTATGTAAGATGGAAAAAATTTCCACCGAGTTTCTTTAATCCATTGCAACATTTTCTTATCCATCTTGCATTCGGAGCTAAAGTTGGTGCTACTGTGCAATAGAGGTGGATGTATCATATTGAAAGAGCGTTACGATATCTGAAACCAATCGTTGGCAACAGGGCAAGGGTGGAAGGGTGCATCGCTGAAGCATATGCTCTTAAGTAAGTAGGATACTTTTCAAGTATCTACTTTGCAAAAGAACACAATGTCAATACTTCGGCGATGCGGTACAATGTGGATGAAGCACCCCTTTAAGCGACCTCTCCATTTTTCAAACGAGAGGCACTACCGTTGGTAGCTACACGACCTACGCACTACCCGAGCATGATAGGATTGTTGCTTTAATCTACATGTATGAAAATTTAGAAGGCATGGAGGAATACTTCGAGTAAGTGTTTGTCCTACATTTATGCTAATCGACATATTTTGCTACACATGTACTCTAAAAAATGTTTTTTCATGTTCAGCGAGTTCCACAGACAATGTTGGCCACATAGACATAAACCTACGGCCAAACAAGTAGAAGGGATGTGACGAGAAGGAGTAAATGGAGGGCCGGGTTTCCTATACTGGTTTCAAGATTATGTAATACTCTCTAGTCTTCTATATATTATAAATTAGTATTATTAAAGAAGTATTATTTTAACTTACAATCATTTTTGACAGTGTCGAACTCACAATGTTCATAATGATTTGCGGGAGCTATCTTATGAATTGGTGAATGTTAGAAGTTATGGTCGATATGACATAAATGTCTTTGAATCATGTAAAACTCATTTTGAAGCTCTCCGTCCTCTTGAGACAACATCAAATTCCGGTGTTGTGACGAGTGAAAGTGCATCTAGGCATCCCTTGTGGGTTTTGGTTGATTAATGACAAACAAATTAGATCCTAACAAAATTGTTGAGATGAGAACATGTTTTAAAGAAATGAGGAAGAAAGTACAAAAAGGAAGGAGAACAAAGATCTAAAGGAAGAAGAGCTCAAGAGCTGAAAAGATTAGATTATTTTGTGTGCAGTGTGTTGGAGAAACACACCCCAAGAGCTCAAGTGAAAGAAACTACACTCACTGCACAAAAATAAGCATGTGCGGACTAGTCTAATATCCTCTAGACTAGTCTGATATCTCTCTGGCTAAGATTGGACTAGTCCCCCCTAGTGTTGACTAGTCCTCCACAATTCACTCTTGCACAACATCGAACAAGTCCGATATCCATCGGACTAGTCCAATAATACTTTGACTAAAATCGGATAAGTCCTCCAAGTCCGGACATGTCCTTAACCTTTTAATCTTTCACTGCATCGGACAAGCCCGATATCCACCGGACTAGTCCGATAACTCTCTGACTAAAATAAAACAAGCCCTCCAAGTGCAGACTTATCCTTAGTTCTACACCGTGTTCACTACACCGGACTCGTCCAATATGAACTGGACTAGTCCGAAAAGTTTTGACTAAAATCAGACTAGTCCGCACCTTAACGGACTAGTCCGGTATATCTCAACACTTAGGGTTTTCCAAACGCCACACAACGGACTAATCCGGAGTCCACCACGGACTAGTCCAGACATCACAAACCCTAACGGTAACTTTTGGAAACCTTAGTATAAATAGAGGTGTACGGCCGTACAACAATCACTCTCGACTTCCTGCGACGTCACACCTCCCAAGAGCCTAGAATTCACATCTCTCCACACATTCTAACCCTAAAAGGATCAAATCTTTGAGGATTAGCAATTGATCAAAGGAGATACTTGTTCTACACATCTTAAGCTCTTGGGTTTGATCTCTTGCACACACTTATTGTTTAATTGCACATCTTTTGAGTGTGTTTGGTGGTGTTCATTCATTGTAATTCATGGGGAGCCCTCAACTTGTGAGAAGGCCCCTTTGTGATTAATGGAAGAGAATCGGCCACTGTGGCGATTCAACGAGGGTAGGGTTGGTGAAGACCCGGTCCTCCGTGGACTCCTCAACGGGGATGTAGATTTTCTCCATGGAATCGAACGTCAGGATAAAAACTTGTTTCACGCACTTTTTTTTTCATTGTTCATCATATTCTAGGGTTTACATAATATTGTGTAACTCATGTTGAAACATTGGAATTAAAGTTGACCTTTGCCATACATTGTTTCATTGTTGTAATACATCCAAGTTCCTAATTACTTTCCGCTGCATAGGGTACTAGAAGTGAAATTACCTATCAGTCTTGATCTTTCTAGTCGACGCATACCAGACTAGTCCGCACTATACCGGAGTAGTCCGATCTCTCTGTATTTGATCAATCTGTTAAGTATTTCAGGGATCGACAAAGTTTCAAAAAGCCTATTCACCCCCCCTCTAGGCTACATTCAATTGGTATCAGAGCCAAACTCTTCAAAAGAGACTCACCGCTCGAAGAGACGATGTCGGACATCAAGGATGTACACAAGAACTTCAACAACGAAAAGGGTAATGATGAAAAGTCCCAAAAGCTAGAGAAGCTCCTCGACGCCATTCAAGACTGTGAGGACGATGATGAGGAGATGCTTCAACTCAAAGCTCATCTACAGAAGAAGTCACTATCTCCAAAAGGGGAAAAGAAAACTCAAGATGAGAAGATGAAGGGGAGTAATCATACCGACTACTCCCGATATCCTTTTAACTACGAACGTTTGAATTCTAACAATAGTAATTACTTATCAATACCTTTAGGGAAATCACCTTATTTTGATGGCAATGATTACTCAATGTGGAGACAAAATATGAAAATGCATCCTATATCTCTTAACCCATGTCTTTGGCATATTGTGTGTACAGGGATAGATATCACAGATGATGATGAAGAGTTGACTCCAAGCTAAGAACAAGGCATTCATCGGAATGCTCAAGCTGCAACTGTGATCACGTCATCACTGAGCTGAGACGAGTTCACCAAGGTGGATGGACTCGAGATTGCCAAAGAGATATGGGACATCTTCAAACCGCACATGAAGGTGATCATCATGTACGCGAAGCCAAGATTGAGACGATTGAAGGTGATTTGGGAAGATTCGCTATAGAGGAAGATGAATCCCCACAAGATATGTACAATCGATTGGTGTCTCTCGTCATCAAAGTCCGAGCATATGGCAGCAAAAAGTGGAATGATCATGTGGTCGTGAAGTTGATTCTTAGAGCATTCATGCCTTGCAACGTAACTCTTTGCTCTATAATTAGAGAAAGCCACGGGTGTCGGAAAATGACCTCGGACAAACTTCTTGTCAAGATTATCAACTTTGAAATGATGGAGAAGCAAGCCAAGCATGTCAAGGAAATTGCCGATCTTACCTCGACAAAGAAGAGAGGAGTTGCCTTGAAGTCAACTTGTAAACCCGTATCAAAAGAAGCTCGAGAAGCTCATAGAGAAGATGACAGCAATGATGAAAGCAGTGATATTGATGAAGAAGACATGATATTATTCATTAAGAAGTTCAAGAAAATGATGAGAAGAAGAAAGGGTGGTAGCTCAAACAAAGGAAGACAAAGGGACAAACAAAGACCCAAGATGACACGAGCATGCTACAATTGCGAAGAATATGGTCACTTCATAGTAGATTGTCCACATGAAGAAAATAAGAGGAAGACGAAGGACAACAAGCCTCAACCAAAGAAAATGTTCAAGAAGAAGAAGCAATATGACCAAGCGCATCTAGGAAGGAGTGGGACTTCATTGATGAATTCTCATCCGAAAAAGACTAGGAGATGGCCACCATAGCCATCAAGATGACTACCTAAAAATCCAATCTCTTCCCAACCATGGGCGCATGGAAGGACACCGACAACACATGTCTAAAGGCTAGGGAAGGTAAAAGGAAGGTACTAACTAAATCTTCCTCCTAACATTCTTTTACTAGTGATAGTGATAATTCTAGTTAGGATGATAGCAGCGATGAAACTGGATACATGCTTAGGGGTTTAGACAAAAAGACTGCAGCTAAAATAAAATTTTTACTTGATAAGATTGTTGATAAGGAGAAGTTAGTCAATCGTCAGGAAGATATGATCATCTCCCAAAAGGAGGAATATCTAGAGCTTGAAAAGCTTCTTGAACATGAAAAAAAGCAAAGTAAATCACTAGAACTTGATAATGCTTGAGGAGAAAGAAGAATGTTCGTGGAATATGAAGAAAATGAAGACCCAAGCGAAGGCATTTGTTTTGGTGATAATAGTCAAGCAAGGGTGCTTGGTACCGGTAAAATTGCAATTTCATCACAGCATACTCTTTCTCATGTTTTACATGTTCACTCCTTGGATTATAACTTTTATCCATATCTCAATTATGTGACAAAAGTTATAATTGTTTATTCACTAATGAGGGTGTGACCGTCTCTAGAAGCAATGATAACTCGGTTGCATTCAAGGGTGTGTTAAACGGAACACTTTATCTAGTTGACTTCAAAAAAGATAAAGCCAAACTTGACACATGCTTGATTGCAAAGACCAATATGGGTTGGTTGTGGCATAGACGGCTAGCACATGTTGGTATGAGAAATCTTCAAAAACTCTTTAAAGGCGATGTAAAAGTGCATCTAGGAATCCCTCATGGGTTTTGGTTGATTAATGAAAAGCAAATGAGATCCTAACCACACTGTTGAGATGAGCACTGGTTCTAATGAGAGAATAAGTTTGCGCCAAAAAGAAAAAAGAATGAGGAGCAATGTGGAAAAGAGCTCAAGAAAGAAGTGTAGTAGATCATTGTGCATGGAGTGTGTTATGGAAACACACCCCAAGAGCTCAAGCACAAATAATCTCACACATTGCACAAATTTATACAGGATCAGACTAGTCCGACTGACCCCGGACTAGTCTGATATCTTTATGCACAAGATCAGACAAGTCCTCACAATGCGGATTTGTCCTTACAGTCCAGTTTTTCAAAGACCGGACTAGTCCGATATCACCATGGACTAGTCCGATATCTCTCTATCTAGAATCGGACTAGTCCTCCCCAGTGCGGACTAGTCCCCAAAAAATTCACAAGTTGCACAAAATTGGACATGTTCGGAGTAGTCCGATATCTTTCTGATGTCAATCGGACAAGTCCGATATTAGCACGGACTAGTCCGATAATGCCTCTGACTAAAATCGGATAGGTACATCAAGTGCGGACTTGTCCTATATTCACTTAGGGTATCACCACACCAGACAAGTCCGATGTCAGCACGGACAAGTCCGAAATCCTTTCTGACTAAAATCGGACAAGTCCGCTCTTAGCCGGACAAGTCCGATATTTTGGGACACCTAGGGTTTCCTGCAGGCAGCACACCGGACTAGTCCGATGTCCACCAAAGACTAGTCTGATCTTTCTAAACCCTAACGGTAACTTTTGGAAACCCCATATAAATAGGTGTGCACGGCCCATGTTTCACAACTCTCGACCCCTTTTGCCGTCACACCTTCCAAGAGCCTAGAAAACACTTCTATCCACGAAATCCAACGCAAGAAAGATCAATCCCAAGAGGATACACTTTGGATCATTAGAGAGACATGGTTCTTCACTCATTGACCTCTTGGTTTGATTCCCTAACTCACTCCTGTGGTTTTCATTGTGATCATAAGAGTGTGTTCTTGGTGGTGTTCATCTTGTAATCTTGGGGAGCCCTCAACTTGTGAGAGGGCCCCTTGAATTTGGTTATTTGCCCTTTGTGATTAGTGAAGAGGACTGGCCTCCGTGGTAATCCGACGAGGGTAGGGTTTGAGAAGACCCGATCCTTTTGTGGACTCCTGAACATGGATGTAGGACGCCTCTGTGGGAACCGAACCACGGGATAAAAGAGCTTGTGTTCTTACTTTGCGCACATCATTCTTACTCTTCATATCAATCTAGGGTTCCAATCAATCTTGTTCACTTTACATTGAAACATTGAATATAAGATTAACTTGTGGTACATCCTAGTTCATAGTAGTGTGACACTTCAATTACAAGTATATTTCCACTGCATACATCCTAGGATCAAGATAATTGATCAAATTTGATCAATCTAGTCGGTACACACCGGACTAGCCCGCACTTGATCGGACTAGTCTGATATCTCGAGATTTGATCTGGTTGTTAAGTGTTGCAGGTTCCGACAAAATTCAAAAAGGCCTATTCACCCCTCCCCCCTCTAGGCCACATTAATTTTGTATTAGGGCAGGACTCTTCAAAAGGAGTCTAATCGCTCGAAGAGAACATGTCGGACATGAAGGACGTACACAAGAACATCAACCAAGAGAAGCTTTAAGAAAGAAAAGAACCAAAAATTGGAGAGGCCCCTCGATGCAATTCAAGACTTCGAGGATTACGATGATGAGACGCTGGAACTCAAGGCACCCCCAAGAAAGAAAACACTCTCAAAGGGAAAAGTGAAGATCGAAGATGAGAAGAAGAAGAAGGGGAATAGTCACACCGACTACTCCCGATATCCTTTCAACTACGATCTTCTTAACTCTAGCAATAATCACTACTTATCTATTCCACTTGAAAAAGCCCCACATTTTGATGGCAATGACTACTCAATGTGGAGGCAGAACATGAAAATGCACTTGATTTCTCTCAATCCAAGTTTGTGGCATATTGTATGTACATGAATAGATATACCGGACGACGATGAAGAGCTCACACCAAGCCAAGAGCAAGCAATCCATCGAAATGCCCAAGTTGCAGCAATCATTACCTCTTCTCTCAGTCGAAACGAGTTCACCAAAGTGGATGGACTCGAGATTGCAAAGGAAAGCTAGAACACTTTGCAAACTACACATGAAGGCGATCAACATGTGCGAGAGGCGAAGATCGAAATGATAGAAGGCAAATTGGGAAGATCCGCCATCGAAGAAGATGAGTCGCTAAAAGACATGTACAACCGGCTAAAGACGCTCATCAAGAAGATTCGCCATCGAAGAAGATGAGCATACGGAAGCAAGAAGTGGAATGACCATGAGGTGGTGAAGCTCATTCTTAGAGCTTTCATGCCTAGCAATGTCACTTTATGCTCGATGATTAGAGAAAGCCCCGGGTACAAGAAAATGACCCCAGATGAGCTACTTGGGAAGATCATCAATTTTGAGATGATGGAAAAGTAGGCGCAGCATGTCAAAGAGATTGCCGATCTCACCTCGTCAAAGAAGAAAGGGGTCACATTGAAGTCCACTCTCAAGCCCTTGTCTAAAGAAGCTTGAGAAGCTCAACTAGAAGAAGACGGTGATGATGAGAGCAACGACTTGGATGAAGATGACATGATACTATTCCTGAAGAAATTCAAAAGAAAGATGAAGAAAAGATAAGGGACTAAATCAAGTGAAGGGAAGTACAAGGAAAAATCAAGACTGAAGTTGTGGCGGGCATGCTATAACTGTGGTGAGTATGACCACTTTATAATTGATTGCCCATATGAGGAGAACAATAAGAAGACCAAGGAAACGAAGCCTCAACCCAAGAAATTCTTCAAGAAGAAGAAGCAAGCTGAACAAGCGCATCTAGGGAAAGAGTGGGACTCAAATGATGAGTCCTCATTCGAAGAAGAAGATGAGATGGCTAGCGTAGCCATCGAGAAGACATCCAAGAAGTCCACTCTCTTCCCTACTCTTGGCGCATGGAAGGGGAACGACACTTGCCTCATGGCAAAGGAAGGTAAACGAAAGGTAACAACCAAATCCTCTTCCTTGCATTTCTATTTTAGTGATAGTGAAATTGCTAGCAACAATGAAGATATGCTCATTGGCTTAGATAATAAAACAGCCGCGAAAATGAAATTTCTACTTGATCAACTTGTTGAGAAGGAGAAGTTGGTAAACCGTCAAGAAGACATGATTATCTCCCAAAAGGAGGAATATGTTCAACTTGACAAGCTTCTAGAACTTGAAAAGGAGCGAAGCAAGTCACTAGAGCTTGAGTTAGCTTCAAGCAAGGAAGCTGGCTTGGAGTTAAGCGACTCAAATGCTACAATCAAGGACGAACTTGCTAACCAAATCAAGGTTACCAAGAACCATGAGGTACCAGTTGAATCACTCAAGCAAGGTGACCCTTCTGTCCTCTTCAAGCTCACCTTCTCAACCACTTAAAACTGAAGCTAGCATTAGTTGTTCATGTGGTAAAGTTGACACCAGCTTGAAAGACAAGTCAACCTCTACCAAGGATAAGCATCCTGCCCAAAGTGGCATATTTGAGAAGGAGAAGGTCAAATATGCGTGCAGTGCATATTTGGCCACAAGACCTCCTAATGTCAAATATGGCATTGGGTATTCCTATGGTGGAAAGCAAAATGCTACAAGCCATAAGAATAACAAGGAAAGCATTGACTTTGTAAAGGGACGAACCACTCTAACTGGAAAGTCCAAAGTTAACACATCCAACACACATGATCACCGGACTAGTCTAGTCGGGACATGGACAAGTCCGGTCCTCTGGACAAGTCCGATTTCCCGGACTAGTCTTGTATATAAACAACAACAGTTGCTATTTAGAACCTTTGGTGCATCTTATGTTTTAATGATAAGTAATTTTGGTAAAGTTTATGCTCATTATTTTGGGCCACGCCATGGGAACACCAAATCTCATGTGTGGGTGCCCAAATCCCTTGTGACAAACCTAAAAGGACACAAGCAAGCTTGGGTACCTAAAACCAAGGCATGATTTGTTTTTTTAGGCCTATTCCTCCAGTGGATCTAAATGGGTGCTAGAAAGTGGTTGCACCAACCATATGACCGGAGAAAGAAGGATGTTCGTTGAGTATGAAGAAAATGAAGATCCAAGCGATGACATCTATTTTGGAGACAATAGTCGAGGAAAGGTGCTCGGTGCCGGTAAAATTGCCATATCATCTCAACATACTCTTTCTCATGTGCTACATGTTGATTTCTTAGATTTATAACTTGTTGTCCATATCTCAATTATGTGAAAAAGGTTATGATTGCTTGTTCACTAATGAGGGTGTGACCGTCTCTAGAAGGGGTGATGGTTCCATTGCATTTAAGGGTATGTTAAAGGGAAAGCTTTACCTTGTTGACTTCAACAAAGATAAAGCCGACCTTGACACATGCTTGATTGCAAGGACCAACATGGGTTGGTCGTGGAATAGACGGCTAGCGCATATTGGTATGATGAATCTTCAAAAACTCCTCAAGGGCGATCACATCCGAGGTTTGAAGGATGTTGTTTTTGATAAAGACAGGCCTTGTAGCGCGTGCCAAGCCGAGAAGCAAGTTTGAGCACCTCACCTCGCAAAGAACGTCATGACTACAACAAGACCGCTCGAACTACTTCAAATGGACCTATTTGGTCCAATTGCTTACATAAGAATCGGCGGTAACAAATATGGCTTAGTAATTGTTGATGATTTTTCTCGCTTCACTTGGGTTTTTTTTACATGATAAGTCAGAAACACAAGGAACCCTCAATAAGTATTTCAAGCGTGCTCAAAATGAGTTTTCATTGACAATCAAGAACATTTGAAGCGACAACGGAACAGAGTTCAAGAACACACAAGTTTGAGGAGTACCTAGATGAAGAAGGGATAAAGCATGAGTTTTCAGCACCTTACTCCCCTCAACAAAACGGAGTTGCCGAAAGGAAGAACCAAACCATCATAGAGATGGCGAGAACAATGGTCAATGAATACAAGACCTCCGATCGGTTTTGGGCGGAAGCAGTTAACACTGCTTGCCACGCCATAAACCGACTCTACCTTCATCGACTACTCAAGAAGACATCCTATGAGCTACTCACCAGTAACAAGCCTAATATTTAATATTTTCGAGTTTTTTGTTCCAAATGCTATATTTTGAACAAGAAGCCTAGGACTTCAAAGTTCGCTTCGAAGTTCGATGAAGGTTTCTTGCTTGGTTATGATTCGAACTCTTACGCCTATTGTGTCTTCAACAAGAGCTCCAGACTTGTTGAAGTAGCACGTGACATAGTGTTCAATGAAACTAACGGCTCCCAAAAGGAGCAAGTTGATCCAGGTGTGCTAGATAGAGAAGAAGCTCATTGTCAAGCATTGATAAGAATGGCATTGGGTGAAGTTCGACCACAAGAACCACCTCTACATATGCATGAGGAAGATGAACCACAAGAGGAGGTCAATGATCAAGGGGGAGCCTCCATACAAGATCAACCTCAAGAAGACGAAAATGATCAACAAGACAATGAGGGCAACCATCTAGGGGGAGAAGAAGATGACCATGAAGATTCAAGACAGCATGTGCCACACCCAAGAGTACACCAAAGCGTCCAAAGGGATCACCTAATCGACAACATCATCGGTGACATCCAAAAGGGAGTAACTACTAGATCTTGCATAGCTAATTTTTGTGAGCATTATTCGTATGTGTCCATTTTGAAACCGCGCAGGGTTGAGGATGCATTGAAGGATCTGGATTGGGTAGTGGCCATGCAAGAAGAACTCAACAACTTCAAACGGGACGAGGTGTGGGAACTAGTTGAAAGACCAAAATTCAATGTCGTCGGCACCAAATGGGTCTTCCGCAACAAACAATACGAACACGGGGTAGTGACAAGGAACAGGGCACAACTTGTGGCCAAATGGTACTCACAAGTCGAAGGTTTGGATTTTGATGATACCTTTGCTCCCGTAGCTAGACTTGAGTCTATTAGAATATTACTTGCATATGCTACTCACCATGATTTCAAGCTCTCTCAAATGCATGTCAAAAGCGCCTTCCTCAACGGACCAATCAAGGAGGAGGTGTATGTAGAGCAACCGCCCAGATTTGAAGATGAAGAGTTCCCGACCACGTCTTTAAATTACGTAAGGCTCTCTATGGCCTCAAACAAGCTCCTAGAGCTTGGTATGAGTGTCTTGGAGATTTCTTAAATGAAAATGGTTTTAAGATCTGTAAAGTAGATTATACATTGTTTAAAAATAACTTTGACAATGATCTCTTTATTGGTCAAATTTATGTTGATGATATAATCTTTGGTTCAACTAAAAAATATTTCTGTGAGGAATTTAGTAAGATTATGACAGATAGGTTTGAGATGTCTATGATGGGAGAGCTAAAGTACTTCTTGGGATTCCAAGTGAGGCAACAAAAGGAAGGGACGTTCATTAGCCAAACTAAGTACACTCAAGACATACTCAAGAAGTTTGGAATGGACAAGGCAAAGCCTATAAAGACTCCCATGGCAATGAATGGCCACTTGGATTTCAATGAAGATGGACCAAACGTCGATCAAAAGGTATATCACTCCATGATTGGATCTCTACTCTACTTATGTGCATCTAGGCCAGATATTATGTTGAGTGTATGTTTGTGTGCAAGGTTTCAAGCCAACCCAAAAGAGTGTCATTTGACAACCGTTAAGAGAATCTTGTGGTATTTAGTTTATACACCTAACCTGGGCCTTTGGTACCCCAAAGGTTCCAAATTCAATCTCATTGGTTACTCTGATGCAGATTATGCCTGATGCAAAGTAGATAGAAAAAGTACCTCTGGTACATGCTAGTTTCTAGGTAGATCACTTGTTTCGTGGTCCAAAGCGGAGTATGTTGCAGTCGGGAGTTGTTGTGCACAACTCCTTTGGATGCGACAGACTATAAGGGATTACGGTTACAATATGAACCATATTTCACTCCTTTGTGATAATGAGAGTGCCATTAAAATTGTCCATAATCCTGTTGAGCACTCTAGGACCAAACACATAGACATCCGACATCACTTTTTGAGAGACCATTCAATGAAGGGAGATATAGCCATTTCACATGTCAATACCGAAAAGCAATTAGCCGATATATCCACCAAGCCACTTGATGAAAAACGCTTTTGCAGACTCCGAAATGAACTAAATATCCTTGATGCTCGGAATGTGGCTTGAAAACATGTATACTTGAATGCTATCTTCAAAATTCATTGATTGTGATGTGAAAACCATCTCTCTCAATTTTTCCAAAAAACTATGTCAATTACTAGATCTTGGTGAATTATGGTCATTGCTTGATTGTTGTATACTTGTTGATCATATTCATCAAGATTATATGATTTGCTTTGCCTCCCTATTTTCTTAATAGGTACCTTCGAATATATATGAATGGGCTAAGCATTTCTTCTCTGGTGACCACGGACTAGTCCGTGGTTGCCCGAACTAGTCCGCCCATGCAGACTAGTCCGCAGAGTGACTGTAGGTCTTGACTAGTCTGACTGACCACGGACTAGTCCGATATAGGCTCTGGAAAAGTCCAGACAAGTTCGATCATTTTTGGACAAGTCCGATTTTTCGTGTACATAACCCTAGGCGCCGCCAAATCCTAATCTTCCTCACCCCGCACTTGCCTCAAGCTATCTCTCTCCACGCTCGAGCTCCCCAAGGCGATTTCCGTCATCCTACATCAAAACTCCTCGGATTTTGGTGCAAAACAACCTCCATTGCTCAGGGATTTAAGACCACGGACTTGTCCGCTCCTTCAACCCCTACATCTCCAAGAATCAAGGCCTTTCGGTAAAATCTCATCCCAAACCCTAGAAATCGCTATTTCCTTCAATGTTGATCAACTAGCTTAGTTCCTTTCACCATACACATGCTTCCTTGATGTATTACATTGATGCTATGCTATTTGTGCAATAGGAATCACCATTTGTCTCATAGTTAGGGTTTTAGAGGTTGAATATCGGACTAGTCCGTGCCTGTACACCGGACTAGTCTGATTTTTCTGGACTCAACCCTAACTTCTTAATTCCTCAATGCAGTTCCTTGACATCTATTCTCATCAATACCTTGTGAAATCCATTCTCAGGACAATGTTGAGCACCAACGACAAAATCTCCGATTTTGAGGCTGAGATGGACCACGAAGCTGTGCTTCGGTCCTCGACGGGCCAAAGCAAGAAGCGCCAAGAGCGCCCATCCGAGCCGGCTCCTTCTCCTTCCCAGGCTCGTCGGAAGGTGCTCGCAAAGAAGCCTACCTCCAAGGCTTCAGATGGAGGTGGCCCTAGCTCGGCAAGTGCTCGCCAAGCAAAAGGCAAGGGCAAAGGGATTGCAACGGGCCTGATTGGGCCCCGTAAAGATGTTAGCTCCAAGGCAAGGGGACTGTGATACTGCTGAGGAAAGATTCAATGGCAAGGGCAGCGAAACGGCTGCAAAGTTCCAAAATATGGATTGTTACAGCTGACCCAAGCAAGCTGCTGATGGGAGGTCCTGGAGTAACTTCCATGCAGACTTTTAGAAGTCTGTCTATCTCTTTATGAAGACCCCCGTTGTGCGCAGCCAGTGGATAGATTGGGCGCATTTTGAGATTAAGGGTTGCTCACCTTTTGTGGAGGTGGTCGAGGACATTGAAAGGCATGGCTTGAAGGATCTCTTCAACTTCAGAAACAACTGGAATGATGAATTCATAGCTCAGTTTTATGCTACTTGCCACTTTGCCAGTGATGAGGAAGAAAGGGTGACTTGGATGACTCATGGATCCAAGTACAACATCACCTATGAAGAATTTGCAACATTGCTCCATCTTGACAGTTCCAGCAATGACAACTTGATAATTCACAACATTGGTGTCATTGAGAAGGACATGATGAAGTTTCTCTATGAACCTCACTCAAAGTTCAATCCTCCTTCTACCAAGAACACGAAGCCCTTCTTTGTGGTGTTGAACTGGGTCCTTTGGAAGACCATTGCCCTGAAGGATGGGGATGCTGGAAGTGTGCAGGGATACCTCAGGACCTTGATGAAGGTCATTAGCAAAGAAAGGCAGTTTGATGTCTTTGACCATATTCTGAACGACATGGTGAACATATCCTGTACTCCAAACAGGTCTTGTGGCTATGCACCTTATCTGATGTTTATGATTGAGAAGGTCACAGGGATAGAATTTGTGAAGGATGTGGAGCACACCCCCTTGAGGCCCCAGAAGTCTCAACAAACAAGTGTTCAAGCTGCTCCTTCTCCTACTTCCAGTGCAGAGGCTCCAGCGAGAGCTAGTGGATATGCTAGGGCTGCTCCCACCACTAGGGCCCCTACTCAAAAGGGGTCACCAAGTGGTATCTTAATGTATTTGTCAGCTATCTTTGCCTCTTGCGAGAAGGCGGAACTGAACACTCATAAGATGAACAAGAGGAGAAAGGCCGATATGAAATATGTCAAGGAGAATGTGAAGCACATCTGCCAAAATATGGAGATCGAACCCATTGGATCTCCAGTCATTTCTTATGATTCTGATTCTGATTTCACCGAGCTCGGACCCGTGACTCCCTCTGAGCTTGCCTATTTTGGCATTGGGGACTCGAATGGTACCTTTGCTCCTCCCCCTCCTCCTCCTCATCAGCGCGAGAATGAAGATGAAGATGATGAGAGGACCGACAGCGAGGCTTGAAGACCTTAGGTCCCTCCTCTCCTTCTTTTTGGTGCCTTGATGCCAAAGGGGGAAAGATTGAGGGGAAGTCTTAGGAGTCTTAGGCTTTAGCTGTAGGCTGCGAGGAGAGCTATCTTTTTGTGTCTTTTGTCTCTTTGTGGGTTGTAAGACTTATATAATGCTCTTTTGGTACTTTTGGTCCTGTTATGCAATGTTTTAAACTACTTATGAAGATATGTATGAAATCTATGATTTTGCTCTAAAAATGACATATATGCTTGTTGTTAACATGTTGATATCAATTATGTCGTCCTTATCATGATTATCATTTATACATCCTTAGTGTTGCATCCCACCATAAAGAGTGCACATATGACATATGTTTCCATTGCTTAATGTGTTTCAAACTCATATGTGCACACTTTATGACAATCTCAACCTTTTATCATATTTTGTGAAATCTCAATTGGTTGTCATCAATCAACAAAAAGGGGGAGAATGAAAGTGCATCTAGAAATCCCTTGTGGGTTTTGGTTGATTAATGACAAGCAAATGAGATCCTAACCACATTGTTGAGATGAGCACAGGTTCTAATGAGAGAATGAGCAAAGTGCCAAAAAGAAAGGAGAATGAAGAGCAATGCGGAAAAGAGCTCAAAAAACATGTGTAGTAAATCATTGTGTATGGAGTGTGTTAAGGAAACACACCCCAAGAGCTCAAGCACAAATAATCTCACACGTTGCATAAATTTATACAGGATCGGACTAGTCCACTGACCCCAGACTAGTCCGATATCTTTCTGCACAAGATCAGACAAGTCCTCACAGTCCAGTTTTTCAAAGACCAGACTAGTCCGATATCACCACGGACTAGTACGATATCTCTCTGACTAGAATCGGACTAGTCCTCCCCAGTGCGGACTAGTCCCCCAAACACTTTACAAGTTGCACAAAATTGGACAAGTCCGATAACACAACAGACTAGTCTGATATCTTTCTGATGTCAAATCGGACAAGTCCGATATTAGCATGGACTAGTCCAATAATGCCTCTGACTAAAATCGGACATGTCCTCTAAGTGCGGACTTGTCCTATATTCACCTAGGGCATCACCACACTGGACAAGTCCGATATCAGCATGGACGAGTCCGAAATCCTTTCTGACTTAAATCGGACAAGTCTGCTCTTCTCCGGCCAAGTTCGATATTTTGGGACACCTAGGGTTTCCTACATGCAGCACACCGGACTAGTCCAGTGTCCACCATAGACTAATCCGATCTTTCTAAACCCCAACAGTAACTTTTGGAAACCCCATATAAATAGGTGTGGACGGCCCATGTTTCATAACTGTCGACCCCTTGCGCCGTCACACCTTCCAACAGCCTAGAAAACACTTCTCTCCACGAAATCCAACGCAAGAAAGATCAATCCCTTGAGGATACACTTTGGATCATTAGAGAGACACGGTTCTTCGCTCATTGAGCTCTTGGTTTGATTCCCTAACACACTCATGTGGTTTTCATTGTGATCTTAAGGGTGTGTTCTTGGTGGTGTTCATATTGTAATGTTGGGGAGCCCTCAACTTGTGAGAAGGCCCCTTGAATTTGGTTATTTTCCCTTTGTGATTAGTGAAGAGGACTGGCCTCCGTGGCGATCCGATGAGGGTAGGGTTGGAGAAGAACTGGTCCTTTTTTGGACTCCTCAATGTGGATGTAGGTTGCCTCTGTGGAAACCGAACCACAGGATAAAAGAGCCTATGTTCTTACATTGTGCACATGGTTCTTACTCTTCATATCAATCTAGGGTTTCAATCAATCTTGTTCACTTTACGTTGAAACATTGAATATAAGATTAACTTGTGGTACATCCTAGTTCATAGTAGTGTGACACTTCAACTACAAGTATATTTTCGCTGCATACATCCTAGGATCAAGATAATTGATCAAATTTGATCAATCTAGTCGGTACACACCGGACTAGTCCGCACTCGACCGGACTAGTCCGATATCTCGAGATTTGATCTGGTTGTTAAGTTTTGCATGTTCTGACAAAATTTAAAAAGGCCTATTCACCCCCCCTCTAGGCCACATTCACGATCACATCCTAGGTTTGAAATATCTCATTATTGAGAAAGACATGCCTTGTAGAGCATGCCAAGCCGGGAATCAAGTAGGAGCACCCCATCCTGCGAAGAATGTCATGACTACAACAAGACCGCTTGAGCTCCACATGGATCTATTAGGTCCGATTGCTTACATAAGCATCGGCAGTAATAAGTATGGTTTAGTCATTGTCGATGATTTTTCACGCTTCACGTGGGTTTTCTTTTTGCATGATAAGACAGAAACTCAAGGAACCCTCAAGAAGTTCATCAAGCGTGCCCAAAATAAATTCTGACTGATGGTCAAGAACATATGAAGTGACAATGGGATGAAATTCAAGAATACTCAAGTTGAAGAGTATCTAGATGAGGAAGGAATAAAGCATGAGATTTCAGCAACATACTCTCCTCAACAAAACGGAGTAGCCGAAAGGAAGAACCGAACACACATTGAGATGGCGAGGACAATGCTCGATGAGTACAAGACTGTGGACAGGTTTTGGGCCGAAGCGGTTAACACTGCTTGTCACGCCATAAACCGACTCTATCTTCATTGTCTACTCAAGAAAACCTCATATGAACTACTCACGAGTAACAAACCGAATATATCATATTTTCGAGTCTTTGGTTCAAAATGTTACATTTTAAACAAGAAGCCCAGTGCTTGAAAGTTCACTTCGAAGTCCGATGAAGGTTTCTTACATGGATATGATTCGAACTCCTATGCCTATCGTGTCTTCAACAAGGCCTCTAGACTTGTTGAAGTGGCACATGACATAGTGTTCGATGAAACTAACGGCTCTCAAGAAGAGCAAGTTGATCAATGTGTGCTAGATCAAGAAGAAGCTCCATGTCATGGTTTAAGAAGAATGGCGTTTGGCGATGTTCGACCACAAGTGCCACCTCCAAATGCGAATGAAGAAGATGAACCACAAGTGGAGGAAAATGATCAAGGGGAAGCTTCCACACAAAATCAATCTCAAGAAGATCAAGGTCATCAAAACATCAATGAGGGCAACTATCCAGGGGGAGAAGAAGATAATAATCATGAAGATTCAATACCACAAGTGCCACACCCAAGAGTACAACAAAGCATCCAAAGAGATCACCCCGTCGAAAACATAATCGGTGACATCCAAAAGGGAGTAATAACTCGATCTCGTATAGCTATTTTTTGTGAAAACTATTCTTTTGTATCATCTTTGGAACCATACAGGGTTGAAGATACATTAAAATATCTGGATTGGGTGATGGTGATGCAATAAGAATTGAACAACTTCAAAAGGAACGAAGTGTGGAAGGTTGTTGAAAGACCCAAGTCCAACGTCGTCAGCACTAAATGGGTCTTTCGCAACAAGCAAGACAAACATGGAGTGGTAACATGGAACAAGGCATGACTTGTGGCCAAAGGGTACTCACAAGTCGAAGGTTTGGATTTCGACGAGACTTTTGCTCCTGTAGCTAGGCTTCGATCGATTCGCATAATACTTGCATATGCTACTCACCATGATTTCAAGCTTTATTAAATGGATGTGAAAAATGCCTTCCTCAACGGACTGAGCAAGGAGGTGGTGTACGTGGAGCAACCACCCAGTTTTGAAGATCAAGAGTACTCTGACCATGTGTACAAGCTGCGTAAGTCTCTCTATGGCCTCAAACAAGCTCCTAGAGCTTGGTATGAGTGCCTTAGAGATTTTTTTGATTGAAAATGGCTTCAAGATTGGTAAAGCTAATTAGAGATTGTTTACTAAACACTTTGATGATGATCTCTTCGTTTGCCAAATCTATGTTGATGATATTATATTTTGTTCAACTAACAAATCGTGATTCGAGTTGTAAGATTATGACAGATAGATTCGAGATGTCCATGATGGGAGATTTGAGATACTTTTTGGGATTCCAAGTGAAGCAACAAAAGGAAGGAACGTTCATAAGCCAAACAAAGTACACACAAGACATTCTTAGGAAGTTTGGAATGGACAAAGCAAAGCCCATAAAGACTCGCATGGCCACAATTGGACTCTTGGATCTAAATGAAGACGGACCAAAAAAGGATAAAAAGGTATATCGCTCCATGATTGGCTCCTTACTTTATTTATGTGCATCTAGGCCTGATATCATGTTGAGTGTATGTTTGTGTGCAAGATTTCAAGACAATCCTAAGGATTGTCATTTGACAACGGTAAAAAGGACGTTGCGATATTTAGTTCATACACCAAACCTAGGCCTTTTGTATCCTAAAGGTTCAAAGTTTAATCTCATTGGCTACTCCGATGCAGATTATGCCAGATGCAAAGTAGACCATGGCCGAGGCGGAGTATGTTACAACCGGGAGTTGTTGTGCAAAACTCCTTTGGATGCGACAAACTCTAAGGAATTACAGTTACAATATGAGTCGTATTCCACTCATTTGTGCTAATGAGAATGCCATTAAAATTGCCCATAACCCTGTTGAGCACTCCAGAACCAAACACATAGACATCTGGCATAACTTTTTGAGAGATCACTCAATGAAAAGAGACATAGCCATTTCCCATGTTAACACTGAAAAACAACTAGCCAATATCTTTGTCAAGTCACTTTATGAAAAACGCTTTTGTGAGCTCCAAAATGAACTAAATATCATTGATGCTCGAAACATGGCTTGAAAACTTGCATACCTATATGCCATCTTCAAAATCACGTTGACTATTCTGAAAAATCATCTCTCCCTATTTTTCTCCGAACAAACTATGTTAATTACTTGATCTTGGTGAATTATGGTCATAACTTGATTGTTGTATGTTTACTGATCATAATCATCAAGAATATTTATGTGTCTTTGTCCCCTATTCCTTATTAGGAACCTTCGGATATATGTACGAAGTGGTTTGCTATTTTCTGTATAGGGGATCACAATGCAGACTAGTCCGCACTATGTCCGCTGGTCCGGACTAGTCTGGTCTGACAAGGGACTAGTCTGATTTTTTGACTCCATAACCCTTGGGCGTGCGCAGACCTAATCTTATTCCTCCTCACAACTCCTCTCATGTTCTGTCTCTTCACTCATGTGCTCCCAAGGCGATTTTGCGTGTTCTCCGTCAAATCCACTCAAATCTCCATGGGAATAGATCTCCACTGCAAGGGGATTGAAAACCCTGGACTAGTCCGCATCAAGAACTCCTTCAATTCCTCGAATCGAAGGATTTGGTAAATTTCTCTCCAAACCCTAGAACCTTTGATTTTCCATGTTTTTGCTCAAAAAGCTTAGTATTTCTGGTCAATACATACTCTATTGATGTATTCCATTTATCCTAGATCACATTTGCATTGAATAACCTCAAATTTTGCTAAGTTAGGGTTTGAGCCGCCTCATAACAGACTAGTCCGTTCTGAGGGCGGACAAGTCCGATACTTCGGACTGGTCCGTCCCTAAACAGCGCACAATTCTTGTATACCCTTAACAATACCCTAGCTTACATCAATTCAGTGCATTTCCTTGTCATCCTTGCTTATCTATATCATTTATATCTTTCTTGTCAGAACAATGTCGAACTCAAACGTGGATATCTCCGACTTCGAGGTCGAGATGGATAAGAAGTGTTGCCTCGTATTTTGGAGTCTCGCTTCAACAAAAGACAAGAGCGTGCTGTCAAGCCTTCGCCCACCCCACCTAGGGTGCGTCGAAAGGTTCTGGCCAGGAAACCAACACAAGAGCGAAAGATATGGCTGGTCCTAGCTCGGTGGCTCCACGCAAAACTAAGGGCAAAGGAAAGGGACTTGATGTCGGCCCGATTGGTCCCCTTAAGATGATAGCTCCAAGACAGGGAACTAGGGACCCCTCGGAGTAGAAGTTCAATGGAAAAGGAAGTTATAGAGCATCGAAGCTAAGGAAGATTGATGCCTACAGCAGTGGCAAAAAGGCAGTTGACCCGAGATTTTAGAGTATCTTCCACTTGGACTACTACAACACCGTGTACCTCCAAATGAAGACTCCAGTGGTCTACAACCAATGGATTGACTGGAGCGACTTTGAAAGAAAGAGTTGTGGCGCTTTTAATGAGGTGGTAGAGGCTGGTCTGCAGGACCTGTTTTTCTTGCGGACCTGTTTTTCTTTAGATACAACTGGAATGATGAAGTGATAACCCAATTTTACTCTACATGCTATTTTGCGAGCGATGAAGAAGAGAGAGTGACTTGGATGGCACATGGATCCAAGTACACAGTTACTTATGCTGAGTTTGCCAGGCTGCTGCACCTTTAGGACACCGGCAACAATGAGATTCACAATCTTGGTGTTTTGGAGAAGGACAAGATGGACTTTCTTTATGATACTTGCCACAAATACAATCCTCACTCAACCAAGGACATGAAGCCCTTCTTCATGGTTCTTAATAGAGTGCTTCGAAAGACAATTGCTTCGAAGGATGGAGATGTCGGTAGTGTCCAAGGTTACTTGAGAACCTCGATGAAAATGATTAGCAAGAAGATAAAGTTCAATATCTTCGATTACATCTGGAATGACATGGTCAACATCTCCTGCACACCAAACCGCTCTTGTGGCTATGCACCATACTTGATGTTCATGATTGAAAAAGTCACATGAATTGAGCTTCTGAAGGATGTAGAGCATACTCCTCTAAGGCCTCAGAAGCCTCCTCAAGCCTCTCTCCCAGCTGCTCTCTCACCTGCCTCAAGTGAGAAACATCCACAGAGAGCTCAAGAAGATACAAGTCCTTCCTCTAGCACTAGGGCCCCTCCATCCAGCAAAGGGTCCGCTAGTGGAATCATGAAGTACTTGGCTTCCATATTTTGTTCCTGCCGCAAAACTGAGGTAAAGGTTCATAAGATGAAAAAGGCAAGAAAAGAGCAAATGAGATACATGAAGGATAATGTCAAAGCAATTTGTCAAAAACTAGAGATTGAGCCTGTTGGGTCTCTAGTTATCTTAGAGGACTCCGCTTCTGACTTCTCGGAGCTTCCACCTCTCTCTCCTTCTGAGCTTGCTTACTTTGTCCTTCGGGGCACGACGAGTGGTTCCTCACCTCCTCCTCCTCCTCAGGCTAATGAAGAAGATGACGAAAGGATCAACAACGCGGAATGATCCGGAGACGACAAGTAGATCCCTCCACTTCTTTTTGGTGCCTTGGTACCAAAGGGGGAGAGATTGAGGGGGAGTCTTAGGTCGTAGCATCAGTTTGAGAGAGAGAGAGTTTCATTCCTCTTTTGTGTTTTGTTGTTACTATGTCATGCTTTAAAGCTTGCAAAACTTTAATTATGCCCTCTCATGCTTTTAGACATGCGTTGATGATATTTGTTCTTTTTGGCAAGCTCTGACCTAGTTGCACTTAGAGCTTTAGCATCAGGTGTGCTATTTTGACGAACAAATTCTTTCTATTGAGCGTGTGTGATTTTTCCCATCTTCCTCGGGCTAGAGACCTTATCAGCCTTAATGCTTATACTTTGCTTCTTGTTTATTTTGTGACTTTCTGCTATTTGTGTTCATTCGTCCAGTTAGTAAAGCTGTTCTCTGCGAGACAACCATACATATTGAACGAAAGGGACCGCCAGTACTCAAGGTTTGCTACTTGCACATACAAGTTATGTTGAGCCCCTGTCAAAGTTTTGGAGATTTCTTAGGCTTTCGTTTGTGTAGTAGAAATATGCCGAATATTTGGATAGAAATTGAGATTTTTATGGAAGAACACATGCTTTACGTATGTATGTAGTATCTAACTTTTCCATTATATTTTTTAATAACTGTGTGTGCATAGTATAAGAGGTTTATGTAATAGTTTGATATATGGTTTTATGGAGAACCTTTATTTCCTCAGTATCATTGGCTAATTATATTTGTGTTTGTCTGAAAATTTATGGCGCATCTTCCCCACGCAACAATTTTCTTTCATCGATGTGTATATATAATTCTTTTGTCAAAGTTGTCAATGACCAGTTGACCACAGCTTATTATTTTGTATACGGTTTTTAAACAGTGTTTGAGCGATTTTGTTTTTAGATTCTGTTACATAAAAAGTAAATATCTCTTGATTAACCAAACTCTGGAGCTTATGTATTCCACGCTGATTCATCCAGCATGTGATGCTGTTCGCATTGTGACTGTAAAACTGCACGATCGTGAGAACATGGAAATCAGTGAAGGTTTGCTACCTGACATATATCAAGATCAAGCTGTTCATTTTTTTATAAAGGCATCTTGGGAATTGTTTATTGGAAATTTTTTTTGTTAATTTCACCCCATGGATAAAAACTGATCACAATACCATCATGAGGTGCTATAAAATCTCTCTGTATAATCATCAAATAAGAGGTATAATTTGGAATTTCTGAAAACATTTTTATATCCAATATATTCAGGTTTCATAATATTTTTCGATGAAATACATAGCTAGTTTGATCTTTCTTTTGTAGGCAAAGGCATTGTGGCGGCTGCTACATCTGGAGGTGATTTATAAAGTTGTATGGCGGGTGGCATAGTAATGTCGGACAATGAGGAAATGAACATCTTGCCATCCATGCCCGTTCACTATTTTATGTTTTCTCAAAACCTCTCAGAATCTGTATTTATATATGGCAAATGACGTATTTTTTCCTAAGCTTAATTCTATAGCCACTACGTAAGAAACGCAAATAGAATACAATGATCAGATGCAAGCGCAAAGGCGACCGTCACTGGTATGGGTAAACGAGACGAGCCCGCCTCGGCGAGAATGTTGGTTCCTGAAAGAAAGGCGCGGCTAAACATAAAAGAAGACGAGGTACTATAAGGCACGTCTCATTTAATAAAGTATCCGAGACAAGTCCGATCATCTGACAAACGGGAGACGATCGGCTAACAGAGCGCGTCTCCTATTTGCAAAAGAAATGAGATGAACTTTATAAAAAACACGTCTCCTTTGGCTTTGGTTACAGACAGACATGAACACATCGCTGAACGAATGTATAACACATTTACTTGATAACTAAATAATCAGTCCAATGTATAGTACCTTCTCGGTAGTATTTTGAATCCATAAAATAATTAAATCCTTCCTTATGAATTGTCATTCTTGAAGAACACGATGAACACACCATTCATTCATTCACAGTTGAACACACAAGATAGTATTCATTCACATAGATAAACACAGATAGCACATGCATTCATTAAAAATATATTACAAAACACAAGAAAAAAGTACAAGACACAAGAAAAGAAAAACAACATCAACTAAAAACAATAAAAAATCTAAATCCTCCTCCTCCTCTTGCGGCGACTACGGCACAATGCAATAGGAGTCCTGGCCGGCTGCTCCAGCTGCTCCGCCGGTTGCTCCAGTATTGCAACCTCGCGACCAAGATTCCCCACCATCGCAGCCACCAGATTACCGTGGCCCTCGGCGTCGAGCACCTCGGCCATCATCTCGAGCATCCTCTCAAACATGTTGAACAGCCTCTCGAACAGTCTGTTCAAAAGCCTCTCGAGCATTTGGCCAATCGTCTCGAGCAGCTCGTTGTTGAACCTCTCGGGGGAGCTATGGCATAGTGTTCTTGCAGGGTGGCTCCCTCGGCGGGCTTGTCGGTGAAACGTTGGCCATGGTAGGTTGTTTGCGCATAGAAGACGAACAAAGAAGAGAAGAGGAGAGACTGATGGTGCGCCTTATATAAGGTTTGTGCGGAGATGCAAAATTGAGATGCGCGTAACAATGAAGGCTGTCTCATATTCTCGACATCTCCCTCTCCTCTGCTAAAAGAGAGACGTGCTTAACGGCAAAGCGCTTCTCCTATTCCCCACATCAACTTTGTGATTTTCTCCATTTTTCTTCGGTTCACAGTTGATATCACACAGACAACACATCACTGAACTTAGAGCATATTCACTTGGTAACTAAATCATTCATTTGTCTAGAAAATAATCAAATCCTTTTTTATTCTTATTGAGGAACACGATGAACAGTGTCGCATGTATTGTGTTTATCTCCCGTGTCTTTTCGCAACCGGTGCTCCTTTACTAATCGACCAACTCCAGTGCGACTACCGCCCCAGTTAGACCAACTCAAGTGTGACCGCCACGTCTATTTGCCATTGCCGTCGTCATCGTCACCGTCCTCCTCGTCGTCACTGTTGGTGATTGGGTTTGATGTTGACTTGGTGTGTAATCGACTGAAGGAGGACGCTTGGCGTGGCGCAAGAACCATCACCATGTATGTACATATGACAGACCGGTTGTATGGTTTTATGTAGATATGCAATGGACTGATGAAAATAACTGTAGTTTTGTTTTTCTGTACGGTTTCTGTATGAAGCCTGACTCAGGAGATATATTGAAGTGACAGTGCATCGTCACAGGTAAAAAAGGGGTAAGTCATAAACAACAAGCACAATCATATACAGTATAACATCGTCCCCTTATTAATGAATTTCCTTTATAGACTGACAGTGAAGGTGGCTACTACTTCCTGACAATCTCTTTCTCGGAGGACAATCGGTTGGTGCCTCCAAGATTCGCCTTTCCACATGGTTTCTTCCACCCGAATGTCTATTGCTCAGGAGCACTCTTGTAACACCCTCATTTTCATCCATCATGCCTTGCTTACATTCTAATATATGTATAACATTAATCGATGTAAAAATTAATATGTTTAAAATGAATTAGAAACAAAACCGCACTTAAGAATTCTGAGAAGTGGGGACTAGTCCGATTTTGGTGCGGACTAGTCCGATTTCTTCCTGACCTCGTTCGGACTTGTCCGTTTTCCTGCGGACTAGTCTGATTTTCCCTCTGGACACTTTCGGACTTGTCTAGTCTTGTGCTGACTAGTCCGGTGTTCCAAGAATCTTTGAAAATTTTGTAAGTCCCTAGACTAGTTCGGTGTTCCAGTGGACTTGTCCGGACTAGTTCGGTGTTCCAGCGGACTTGTCCGTTTTTCTCTCTGACTAAAGTTGTACTTGTACGATTTTTGGCCAGACTTGTCTGTTTTTCCCCGCTGGATAAGTTCGGACTTGTCTGATTTATAGTCCGGACTTGTCTGAACTCTCTTTGGACAACTTTAGACTAGCCCAGGCCTTTTCGGACTTGTCCGATTAATCGCGACTCCGAATTGATGTTTTATTTCACAACTTGTTTCTTGGGTTTTATATTAAGTGGTCCTAGGTACGTCGTGCCTAACTCTTTTAGAGCCCATGTGGGACTCTAAACCGACCTCTACTCATCCCAAACTCGAAATCCATCTAACCCTAGCCTCCACCTCTATATAAACAACCCCACCCCTTGGCTTGACATCCATTTGCCACTTTTCAACCCCACCCAAATCCCAGCTCGTGATTAGCCGCCACCAAGGAGGGATAAGGAGATCTAGAGCAAGGAGAAGAAGAGAAGGAAATGAAAGAGGATCAAGACCTCCATCAACTTCACGTTCTTTGTCAACAATCCACCATCAAGTTCTTCATCATTCCTAGATCGCCAAGATCCAAGTGTTTCCTCCAAGATCCTTGATTCTTTGGAGTTCTAAACACTTACCTTCTACTTCCTTTTTCCCTACATGAATTCAACCACAAATCTCCAAATTCACGTTGATCTAGAACCCCTAATCTACTGATCTCGCGTGGAGCGAACTTGTCCAGTCCCTAGCGGACTAGTCCGATTTTCCTGGAAAAATTGTGTTGAATTGATTCTAAAAGTAGATCTAATTAACTCCAAACCTATATAAACTTGTTAAAAGCCATTAGAACCAGTTAGTGATCATTAAAAGCAACTCATTAACAAATTCCACCTTGCATTTGTATTAGTTATGCATGTCATGTCATATTGAGTAATAATTGTGCACTCTTTGATTGTGTTTCTTGTCTTGTACGTTTATTGTGTGGATAAGACGGATTTGCGCTAGAGAGTGCCGCAGAGAATCTCCAGCACCAAGAGTTTGAAGGCTTTGACCTGAACCAATCCCAAGAGCAAGGCAAGTGTCCTTGAAGCATATTGATCCTGTTTCTAAAATAAATGTTTGGTTTACAAAATTGCATGCTTGTGTCAATTGATGGGAATCCAATGATAGGAAGTTTACTAGCTTTGTTTAACCACCCTTGTCACCTGGAAATTATGGTAGAGAGTCGAGATGGGATTTTTTACCTTTTTGCTTCGCTTAATTAATTGGGATGGTACAAAGACACTACACATTTAATTATGCATTAATGATATTATGGTTAATATGAACTGGTCAATAGGATGTGGTAATGGTGATCTAAGAAAGCTTGGTATGTGGATGGGTTGGATGATACAGTGGTTGCTTGCTTTAGATCTAAGAACCGGTTCATGCGAGAATAAGCCAGGACTACAGTGCCACAATGAGGCCAAGTATGGGTGCGGCGTAGGTGATTAATTAGGGCATTGCTACTACTATTTGGACCATTAAGGATGCTCGGGGAAGGGGTAGTACGATTGGGTTTGTTGATGATTGGTGGGACTACCCTGGGATCCGAATGTCTCAGGAGGGGGGCCCTTGGTTGAAGATGTGCTCAGTGGGAGGCATCGCCACCGGTGAAACCTCAGTGGGGTCTAAATAGGCTAGTAATCCCTTTGTAAAGACTATTTTGTGATATCTTTGCCACACACCAACGGAAGTGTGTATTGTGACCGACGGGTCATGGGCATAAGGGAGGTTCTTAGTCGTCGAAAGGTGATGAAATCACGAACACGTGGGTAAAGTGGTACAAACTCTGTAGAGTCTAATAAAACTATCACGATAGTCGTGCTCCCGGTTATGAGCACCAGGAAAACTTCCATGATTAGAGGGAAATTGGGATTTGGGATGGTTATGGTTTGGTATTGGTTATGGCTGGATATGGATTAATTCTGGTATTGAATATGGTTATTGGTAATGGTGAAATCTGGTATAATGGTGATGGATATGGATATGGACTTATACTATAATAATCATTGTGGGATATGATGAGTTTACTTCACATACATAATACATATTGCTTTTCAAATGTTTTAATGTACTTTTTAGCACTTAGCCATTATTATTGTCGTCATTTGAATCAGCTATATGTCATACTTTCCACACTTGCTGAGTACGACATGTACTCACCCCTGCATTCCCCCACCAACAGCTGTAGGTCAGGATTGGAAGTATAACATTGATAATGTGGAGTTCTAGGCCGTGTCTGCCGTCAGCTTTGCCTGTGGAGTGTTGGAGCTGCGCTATACCCCTTTTGCTTAGTTTGCTTAGTTGCTTATTCACTTATTAATCCGCTGCATTAGTTGAACTTGTCATTAATATTCATTAGTGCTTGTATTGGAGAATATTATGAATTGTGTAATAAAAGTGGTTAATTAATGTTGTTCTATGGTAATTCTCTGTATATCCTTTTGTGAATGCACTCGTGTATGTGTGTTGAACATTCTGGGCACACATATGCGTTCACTTGGTTCATTTTCTAAACTAGGTGTCACAAATTTGGTATCAGAGCCACAGGTTGACCGTAGGACGCATCCTAAATAGAATGGACAATTTAGAGCACATAGGAGCACTCAGGAATTGATGTATTTTTGCTTGGTGTGTTGTTTGCTATATATTTTTTGCTTGTGTGCTTAATAGAGGATTTTGGGATGTTTTAGCATTGCCATATCCACGTATGCTAGTATAGGCGGTTGCTTAGTTTCATATCCCTTGATGCATATAGTTGGGGAAGTCTTCTAAATTCTAATCTCTTTCTTTTCCTCAGATGGTGAGGACTCGCAACCAGAGGGATGGCAATGATGAGGAGGAGAACATTGGAGCACCTTAGAACAATAATAGACAAGGACCTGCTCATGGAGCTATCAATATTGAGCAGCTTTTGGCTATGCAGAACCAGCTCATGCAGACCATGATAAAGACTATGGGACAGCTGCAAGCTGGTAACATCAACAATCAGCCCCCACATGCCTCAACCGCCGCCCCCACCTCCTCATAACTGGTTGGTAGAGTTTATGAGGACTAGGCCACCGACCTTTGCTCAAGCCGATGACCTATGGATGCTGATGATTGGCTCATGTCTATGGAGAAGAAGCTAGCTATTGTCCAATGCAGTGACCGGGATAAGGTTCTATTTGCTTCCCATCAACTAGTTTGAGCAGCTGCCGACGGGTGGGATGCTTATTGCAATGCTCATGAAAACCAAGAGAGGATTACTTGGGCCAAATTCAAGGAGAGTTTCCGTTCTCATTATGTGCCGAAAGGTGTCATGATCTTGAAGAGGCAAGAATTTGAGAACTTGAGGCAAGGGAGATCAAACATAGGTGAATATCTCAATAAATTCACTCAACTCTCAAGGTATGCGCCTGAGGATGTGACCGGGACAGCCGGAAGCAATATCTGTTATGAGGGGCCTTAACAATGAGATCCAAGTGCAATTGCTGAATTGTGACTATGCCAACTTCCAAAAGCTTGTGGACAAAGCAATTGTTGTGGAGAACAAGGTCCGCGAGATGGAGCAAGACAACAAAAGGAAGGCGCCACATCAAGGACATCATCAAGGAAGTAATGTGCACCCTCGCTTTCCACCACCCAATGTGCCTTACTTCAGCTCTTCTGCACCTACTCTTTGCCCTGGATTTGCCCCGCGCCCAACTCTATTTGTGCAGCAGCGTCCTGTCATGCAAGCACCTAGGCCTCCAATGCCTTCTGCACCTCGTGCCAATTTTCCTGGTGCAAATGTTCAAAATCAAGCTTGTCCAATTCTGGTGGATTTAAGAAGTGCTATACTTGTGGAGAAGCTGGACACTTTTCACATCAATGTCCTAAGTCAGGCCTTGGTCAAGGAAGCAATGCGCCGAGGCAAAACACAAGACCCAATGGAGGACAGCCACAAGGAAACCGTGGACAGCAGAACTTTGCTCATGGCAACGTGAACCTTGTCTCTACGGAGGATGCTCAACAAGCGGATGATGTGGTGATTGGTATGTTTCTCGTAAACTCCAACCCCGCGACTATGTTATTTAATTCTGGAGTATCGCATTCATTCATTGCATCGAAATATGTCGCCAAGTATAGTTTGCCTATCTCTCATATGAAGTTTAATCTATTGATTCAGTCTCCTGAAGGAGAGATGAGGACAAATATAGTATGTCCAAAAGTAAGCTTAGAATAAGGGGGGTAGGTTTCTCCGCCAACCTCATTGTTTTGGATTCTCAAGGATTGGACACTATACTTGGTATGGACTAGTTGAGGAAGCAAAATGGAGTTATTGAGTGCGCCACGAAGATGGTGAAGTTGCCAAATGAGGAAGCGATCACTGTAGAATTTAAAGCATCTCAACACGCACCGAAGCAATTAAAGCTGAATCATATGGACGGTGTTGCAATTGAGGAGACTCCAGTGGTGTGCAAATTTTTAGACGTGTTCCTGGATGAGTTATTAGGTATGCCACCAGACCGAGACATTGAGTTTGTTGTTGATTCAATATCTGTAACTGCACCTATAGATAAGAGGCCGTATAAGAGATGCCTCTAAGGAATTAGCGGAGCTCAAGAAGCAAATTCAAGAGCAACTAGAGAAAGGTTTTATTTGCCCCAGCTATTCACCCTAGGGAGCGCCCGTTCGATTTGTGGATAAGAAGGATAGATCCCAAAGGATGTATGTGGATTACCGAGCTCTCAACGAGGTAACAATCAAGAACAAGTACATTTTACCACACATAGAAGACTTGTTTGACTGGATGAATGGTTTTTGTGTCTTCTCTAAGATTGATATGAGATCAGGATATTTTCAAATGAAGATAAGACCGTCGGACATACCTAAGACAGCTTTCAGGACACGATATGGATCCTATGAATACACCGTGATGTTCTTTGGATTGACGAATGCACCTGTGTATTTTATGTACCTCATGAATAAGGTCTTCATGGAGTACTTAGATAAGTTTTTTGTGGTGTTCATTGATGATATAATGGTCTACTCGAAGGATGAGAAGGAATATGAGGAACACTTGAGGCTCACGTTGCAAAAATTGAGGGAGCATCAATTGTATGTCAAGTTCAACAAGTGTCGGTTTTGGTTGAGAGAAGTATCATTTTTGGGTCATATCATCTTGGGAGGAGGAGTATCGGTTGACCCAGGAATGTTGAGAGACATATTAAAATGGGAGCCGTCGCAAAATGTCAAGGAAATAAGGAGTTTTCTTGGAATGCCTGGATATTACTGTAGATTCATCAAGGACTTTTCCAAGATAGCCAAGCCAATGACGGAGTTGGTAATGAAGGGGAAAGCTTTCCAATGGACTCAATCTTGTCAAGAAAGTTTTGAGGAGTTGAAGAAAATGTTAACAACAACCCCAGTTTTAGTTTTGCCGGACACGAGCAATAGTGTTGATATTTGTTGTGATGCATCGAGACAAGGGCTGGGATGCGTGCTCATGCAAGAAGGTCAAGTGGTTGCATATGCATCGAGACAATTGAAGAAACATGAACAGAATTACCCGACGCATGATTTGGAGCTTGCAGCCGCGGTACACGCATTGAAGATTTGGAGACATTATATCCTTGGACATAGGTGTGAAATTTATACGGATAACAAGAGTCTCAAGTATATTTTCACACAAACGGATCTGAGTTTGAGGCAACGAAGATGGTTGGAGCTTATCAAAGATTATGATTTGGGAAACAATTATCATCTAGGGAAGGCTAATGATGTGGCCGATGCATTGAGTAGAAAAGGAGTAAGTCACCAGCTCAGAGTTCGAGAGTTTGTCTCCTATTTTGGTTTCTTATGTAGTGACCCCATCCTTCCTCTACTTGTTTCGTTTATGCCATGGCGACGCACCTCCCCTCTTCGTCTTCTCCCAGAATCAGAGACCTCGGTTCCTCCCCACGGACAGTGGTAGCGGCATCTACTATGATCCTGAAAGTTTTGCTGCATGCGATGGAGCCCTGGACCTGGAGCCGCGCATCACGGACTAGGTCATTCTTGGCTGCCGCCATGGTAGGGTTCTCTTGCAGAGCCATGACCGGCACTGTCTCCTCGTCATGGATCTGATGGCTAGGCACTGTCAGTACGTTGGCGCTCAATCGTTGTATATGCCCCACTAAAGTAGCACTACAGTATGTTAAATGTAATCCTTGTTTCAACATCATTAGTCTGCGTGTGTGTTATGTTCGTGCATTGTCAACATGTGTGGGTCATGTTGACAGTGTTTCCAGTCTGTAATAGAGAGCTCCTAAGTTGAAGTAGTTGCCTGGAGCGCATCAGCAGTTAGCATGTGCACCGTGTGTGCCTGATCGTGCTACACCATGATTGGAAGTCAGTTTGTACTCTGTTCCTTGGATATATGCATCAGAAAAACCGAGCAGGCAGTTGTTGCCGTACGCTCACCATATCCTGCATTTTCTCTGCAACACCTCAAACAACTTCCTTCGCTCTGCACTCCAGTGATCTTCCAGCCAAATTCCGACAAGTGGTATCAGAGCTAGGGGCGAGCTGGGCGGCGATCGCGGTGAGAGAATAGCTGCTAGAATCACGCTGGCACATTTTCTGATGGGGAAGATTGGCAGAAAAGGCATGACACTGGCAACGGCGGAGTACAAGGAAGCGGTGCCCCTGTTCAGCGGGTAATTTGTGAAGTGAGTGGCATTGTCAGATATCCGGTCCTCACTAAGACGAACTACTCTGATTGGGCTCTCCTCATGAAGGTGAAGCTCAAGGCTCGATTGCTCTGGGATGCAATTGAGACGGGTGATGTGGAGCCGCATGAAGATATGCAGGCGCTCGATGCGCTCTGCAGCGCCGTGCCGCAATAGATGTGGTCAGTAATTGCGGAAAAGGAGACGGCGAAGGAGGCATGGGAAGTGATTGCTACCATGCGGATTGGCGATGATCGAGTAAGGAAGACAACAACACAGAACCTACGGCGTCAACTCAATGCAGCAGCGTTCAAGGAGGGTGAATTAGTCGAAGATTTTGCCCTTCGGCTCACTGGCATGGCGTCAAAGCTTGGTACCCTAGGAGACAAAATTGAGGAGATCCAAACAGTGCAGAAGCTAATTCGAAGTGTTCTGCAGCGATTCAGGCAAGTTGTGGTAGCAATTACCACCTTGCTTGATGTATCGTCACTCACGGTTGAGATCTCACAGGAAGACTCAAGGCGGCAGAAGACGCCTTTGATGAACTGCCATCAGAGATGCATCATGAAGGTTGTCTGTACCTTACAGAACAAGAGTGGGAGCCTAGACGAAAAAAACGTGAGGCGGAAAATCGGAACTCAAGCGAAGGAGGCAGCGGCGGAGGTTTTCAGGGAGGAGGAAGAAGAGGGCGCAGAAGAAGTCGTGGTGGCGGAAGAGGTTCCTCGTCCGATGGTTTGCGGAGAAATCCAAGCCGGCCCAGCGGCGATGAATGTTGCAGGTGTGGGAAGCTGGGCCATTGGGCACGTGACTGTCGAGTGAAGCCCAGAAGAGAGCATGCACATGTTGTCAGGGAGGAACAAGAAGCATCTCTGCTTTTCGCGAAGACTTCACCAACGATAACTGCGGCATCACCGTCGGCCACGTCCTCAAATATTCCTGTATCCTCAACAGTTGAGAGGTTTGTGCAGGAGGACAAGTATCTGCCTCCAGAGAAGAACAAGTTTTCAGTAGGAAAGGAGTCTGACAAAAGAGAAACGGAGAATAGAATCGTCTCCCAGATCCAATTGAAAGAAGAGAAGGTTCTCACCCATCATGGGGAGGAAGAGCAGTGTGACAAGGAGGTGTGGATTGTCGACAATGGAGCCACGAATCATATGTCAGGTTGCCGAGATGCGTTCATAGAGCTGGATACTTCAATATGTGGTTCAGTTCAATTCGGGGATGATTCAAGGACAAAGATAGAAGGAAGAGGTACAATAGAATTCCAATGCAAAATTGGTGATCATAGGAGTTTTCCTGGAGTCTATTTCATTCCTAGATTGACGACAAATATTATCAGTGAGTGACAACTAGATGAGGTGGGGTACAAGATAGTGGTCAACAAAGGAGTGATGAGAATCTATGAGCCTGGAGGACAACTTCTGACAAAACTGGTGCGTAATTAAAACAGACTGTATGCTCTTCGTATGAAGATAGTGCAAGAAATATGTTTGGCAACTAGAAGAAGCGAGGAGGCATGGAAATGGCACATGCGCTTTGGGCATGTGAACATAGCTGCTCTCAGGAAGATGTCCAGGGAAAAACTGGTGAGAGGAATTCCTGAAATTGAGAAGCTAGATAAGATATGTGAACCCTGTCTTTTTGGAAGCAAAAGCGAGCAGCGTTTCTAGAGCAGGGGGGGGGGGGTACCGGGCACAAAGACTCTTGGAATTAGCACATGGTGACTTATGTAGTCCTATTACACCAGCCACACCATAAGGAAATAAATACTTCTTGTTGCTGGTGGATGACAGGAGCAGATATATGTGGGTTAGGCCTCTTTCAGCAAAAGATTGTGCTGCAGAAGCTATAATGGAGTTCAGGGCCAGAACAAAGCTGGAGTCAGGTGAAAAACTGAGATTTTTCGCACTGACAGACGAGGTGAGTTCACCTCACATGCTTTTGTTGCATACTGTGCAAAAGAGGGAGTAGCATGCCAACACACAACACCTTATACTCCACGGCAGAATGGAGTTGTCGAGCAAAGAAATGGAACTGTCGTGGCAGCTGCAAGAAGCATGCTAAAGGGAAAAGGGCTCCCTGGTTGGCTGTGGGGGGAGGCAGTGCTGACAGCTGTGTATATTCTTAACAGATGTCCAACAAGAGGTGTGGAAGGAATGACTCCTTATGAAGCCTGGTTCAAAAGAAAGCCTGCAATACATCATTTGAGGGTATTTGGCTGTGTTATATATGTTAGAAACACTACACCATAGCTAAAGAAGCTGGAAGATAGGAGCAGGAAGATGATCTTTGTTGGGTATGAGCCAGGGGCTAAAGCATACGGGGCTTATGATCCAATCGCAGGTCGGATGCATATAACAAGGGATGCAGTGTTTGATGAACAAAGTAAATGGAGTTGGATTGATGAAATGCAGCATGAAAACTATCCATGTGAAGATGAAATCTTCAGAATTGAGTACAGTGTAGGCAGCAGTATACCTCAAATGATCGAGGAGGTTACTGAAGATGTTGGTCAGGAGCTGCCCGAGATAGGAGAAATGTCACCAGCGCCAGAAGGTTCTCCTGTGGAGTTGGAAAATCAAGGTGAGTTTGTTACACCTCCAAGAGATTATCAAAAGCAGCTTGATGCTGACTGTGATGAGGGTGTTCCACTCCGTTTTGAAAGATTGGGTCAAGTAGATAGGCAAAGATCCTTCTTTGTTTCTGCACTACAAACAGAGGTGACAGAAGAACTGAATTCTGTAAGTTCAGAGGAGCCAACATCCTATGTTGAAGCTAACACTCAACCAAGCTAGAGGAAGGCAATGAGAAAAGAAATGGATTCGATAAAGGAGAATAATACTTGGTCATTAGTTGACTTTCCTCAGGGTAGGAGGTCGAAGTGCCTGAAATGGGTATACAAGGTGAAAAGGGATGAGAAAGGAGTAGTGGTAAAGCATAAAGCCCATCTGGTGGCAAAAGGGTATGCTCAAAAACAGGGAGTTGACTATGATGAGGTCTTTGCACCTGTAGCAAGGTTGGACACAGTGAGGCTCCTCATTGCACTTGCAGCTCATGAGGGATGGCAAGTACATCACATGGATGTCAAATGGGCCTTCTTGAATGGGGATCTTCAAGAAGAGGTTTATGATGAGCAGCCAACAGGCTTTGTAATTGCAGGATGTGAGCATAAAGTCTATAAGCTCAGAAATGAACTTTACTGGTTACACCAGGCCCCAAGAGCCTGGAATTCAAAGTTGGATCAAACACTACTGAATTTTGGATTTCAAAAATGTCCGACGGAGCATGCCATCTATACAAAAAAGAGTAATAGATCACAACTTGTGATTGGAGTTTATGTTGATGGGTTGGTTATCACAGGCTCAAATAGTGAAATAATCCAAAAATTCAAAGGGGACATGGCAGAAGTCTTCAAGATGAGTGATTTAGGCCTGTTGCACTACTGTCTGGGAATAGAAGTGGTTCAAAAGGAAACTGGAATCTCAACCAGTCAAGAGGCATATGCAGTGAAGATTCTTGAGAAAGCTGGATTGAAGGATTGTAATTCCTGTCAAATTCCAATGATACCCAGACTAAAGTTGAGCAAACTGAGCCAAGAAAAACAAGTTGATGCAACAATCTATAGAAGCTTGGTGGGGAGTCTTAGATATCTGGTTAATACTAGACCAGATATAGCCTTTGCAGTAGGCTATGTTAGCAGGTTTCTTGAGGACCCGAGAGAGGATCATCTGAATTCTGTGAAACACATACTTCAGTATGTGGCTGGGACCAGATACTGGGGACTTTGGTTCAGAAGAGGGAGTCCAGAGCAAGTAGCATTGAAGGGATATAACAACAGTGACTTCGCAGGAGATGTTGATTCACGGAAGAGCACTACTGGAGTGATTTACTTCTTTGGTAGTAGTCCAGTCAACTGGCAATCTATGAAACAAAAGGTGGTAGCTCAATCAACTTGCAAGGCTGAATACATAGCAGCAACAAATGCTGAGTGTCAAGGATACTGGCTTGCTAGGCTACTGGCAGAAGTGCAGGACTCTGAACTGAAGGCTCCAGAATTGAAGGTTGATAATAAATCTGCAATAGCACTGATCAAGAATCCTGTATTGCATGGGAAAAGCAAACATATTGAAGTGAAGTACCATTTGACCAGAGAGTATGCAGAAAAAGGAAAGATAAAGGTGGATTTCATCAGGAGTGAAGAGCAATTGAGTGATCTTCTGACAAAGTCACTCAGCAAAGTCAGATTTCAGGAGCTGTGAGCTAAAATTGGACTCATGAGTGACGTCTTAAAAAAGAACAAGGATTAGGGGGAGAATGTTAAATGTAATCCTAGTTTCAACATCATTAGTGTGCGTGTGTGTTACGTTCGTGCATTGTCAGCATGTGTGGGTCACGTTGGCAGTGTTTCCAGTCTGTAATAGAGAGCTCCTAAGGTGAAGTAGTTGCCTGGAGCGCATCAGCAGTTAGCGTATGCACCGTGCATGCCTGATTGTGCTACACCACAATTGGAAGTCAGTTTGTACTCTGTTCCTTGGATATATGCATCAGAAAAACCTAGCAGGTAGTTGTTGCCGTACACTCACGATATCGTGCGTCTTCTCTGCAACACCTCAAACAACTTCCTTCACTCTGTACTCCGGTGATCATCCAGCCAAATTCCGACACAGTCTTCAGCTCCCTTGGCTTTCTGTCTATAATGAAGCGCAGTCTTCAGCTCTGTCTGTGATGCACTGCTTTCAAGTCCGACGAATACTGCTCTCTAGAAAGTGGCCTGGAACCCGGGTAGATGCGCATGATGAGGATGACAACGTCGTGTACCTCTGGACCAATGTTGGGGTTTTTGCGATCCAGCTTGATACAATGGAGTCCAACAAGGTATCCGATAACTAATGGTGGATGCACAGTGCCTATCAGGTAGCCTTGTGTCTGGCTTAATGTTACTTTTCAGTTCATCTTCTTTATCATAGGTTCAGTGCTACATTTTCCACTTTGTCATTGACATTGGTGATTTAGCAGTCATTGTGCTAATGAATTTACTTATTTACTTTCCATTTGAGAATGAAATACACAATACTAATAGAGTAAGCACAAGTAATACATAATCTCCTTTTTCTTCATTCTAGATATATGTATATATGTAGTGTTTTTTCTCCTTCGCTGGTGTTCCTTCGAATAACAAGTGGTCAGCAAAATCAGTATGTTCGCCGCCATTGTTATCACATGAGTAATTAATCTAGCATCAAGAAATGCAAAAAAAGATACAAGAGCTCTTGGCCCGTATGCTTAATGAATAGCATTATATTGAGGTCTGAATGGCATGGTGAATTCAAGTGGATAGCAGTTTATATTCTTTATCATAGGTTAGCAATCCTTGTGGCATCAGATTTACTTATTTACTATCCATTTGAAAACAAAATGAACACACTGACAGATTAAAGACAAGTAATACAAGCATCATTTTTCATTCCAACTATACATAGCTAGTGGTTTTTTTCCTAATCTAGTATCCATTCAAATAATATGTACTGAGCACCTAGCTCTATGGTACATATTAAAACGTTGTAAGGAATATATTCCCTACCATCGTTGTTGTTACAAATTAATCTAGAATCCAGAATCACTACAAGAAACGCGATCATTTGCGACGGCCAAAACTATTTGCGACAGCTGGCCATCGCAAATAGAGTTATTTGTGGCAGCCGGCACCAAGCCATCGCAAATAGGTTGTTAATTTGCGACCGTGGCCCAAAAGCCATCGCAAATGCATCGTCCATCGCAAATAGGGGTTGTTTGCGACGGCCAGAAAAAGAAGTCGTCGCAAATTACTTTATTTACGACGGCCAACCATAGGGCCATTGTAATTTTTGGGGCCGTCGCAAATTAAAGCGATATAGCTCGGCCCACTTTCAGCCCGGCTCACTTCATTCCGACGCCGCTGCTGCTTCAACGCGCACGCAGCTGCCACGCCTGCAACCGCCGCCGCCGCGCCTGCCGCTGTCGCCGCCTCTCAATTATGCTCCTCCTCCTCCTCTCCCTCCCCCTCCTCCATGGCCGCCCCTCAACTCCTGCCCCCTCCATGGCCGAGCTCCCTCCACCTTTCATGGCCGAGCGCCCCCTCCCCTCCCTTCATGACCGAGCCCCCCTCCCCTTCCTCCATGGCCGAGCTCCCCCCTCCCCTCCCTCCATGGCCGACCCACCCCCCTCCCTCCCTCTCCATGGACGACGAATTTTGATTTAATCCAATTTTATTGAAATGCATTTGAATTTTGAATGCAATTGAACTGTGATTGAAATGCAACCAAATTTTGAATGCAATAGAATTGTTAATTATGCAATTCAATTTTGAAATGTAATTGAATTTAGAAATCCAATTTAATTGTTGATTATGCAATACAAATTTGAATTATGTTAATTACATGTTCATTAAATTGTTCATTATGGAATTAGATCTCAATTATTAATGGTTAATATAATTACATGTTAATACTTACATGCAATTGCCTTCTTTAATGCTTTTTTATATTAAGTTTCTTATGTTTAGGTCAATGCTTATGTCTATGTTTAGAAAAAATTGTTTATGTTTATGTTTATATTTATTAATTAATGAATTAAAATTTAATTATTGTTATGTTTACGTTTAATTGAATTGCTTAGGTTTGTAGGTTATGGTTATATTTTTACTTTGATTGCTTGAGGGTTACTGTATGTAAAAAAATGGGATTCAATTTGGCTTGACCCGACACAACCCATTTAGATACCGACAAGGCCCATTTAGTTGGAAGTTAAAGTATGTGTCTAAACAGACACGACGATGAACGACGACGGTGCGGACAGCAAGCACCCGCGTGTGTGGATGGCGGACCTCGACGGACCCACTTGCTTGTCTCTCTGTCGTTCTTTCTTTCATCCTCTCTCGTCTTGAAGAGCTGCAGCGGCGGTGGCCCCAGCGAGCGACGGATCCACTGCAGCCCCCAGCCAGCGGTGGACGCGGCGGCGGCCCTGACGAGCGGCATACGCGGCAGCTCCAAGATGGCACGGAAGTGAACCGCAACTGTAATCGTGGTAAATAAAGTATCGAAGCCATAAGTGGTGACCATAACTGTCATGTCCACAGGATGTCATTACTTACAACAAGCTCCCGCGCGTGGACGGCGAGCCCCAACGGGTGGTTTTCTCCCGTTCATTCCTCCTTTGTCATTTTTTCCCCGCCTCCTCTGTTGTTGTTGGACAATTGACCCCAAAGCTTGAAGAATTAAACTATTTTTGGGGGTGCTGTGTAAAACAAGCGAGGTTATGCTATTGAAATTCTGTTCAGATTCAAGTTTTCTATCTCGTCAAAAGCAGGATAAATCCTGCATACATTAACGATAATTTATTCGGCTTTAAACTACAGAGTCAAACATGGGTGAAGACCGCAATTGCATGTATACTGGTTGGAAGAGCAGAACTGGTGGTCACTCGGGTGAGTGGTGCATCAAGTTAGATAATTTTTGGATTGAGCATTTTTGTTGTCAACGGATGATAAGGTGCAGTACCCATGTACGAAATGCCGAACACCAAGTTTTTGAATAGATTGGATCTTTCGTTTCACTTATGTCAAAATGGTTTCACGCCACATTATGAGGTGTGGACCTTCCATGGCGATAATAAATCTTGAGTCATAGTAGAAGTGGATGAGGATGATGATATAACGTGGGTTGATAGGATGGATGCGATGTTAGAAGCTTTGGAAGCAGAGGATCCTCTTACAAAGGAGGCAAACAAGTTCTTCGAGGAGCTCAAGAAATCACAACAGCCATTGCATGAACACACGGATGTGACTATCCTTGCTTTCTTGACAAGATTTATGGCAAATAAGTCTTAGTACTTTTTTCCATCAATTGCTACAATGATCTCATGAAATTGATACGCGATATCCTTCCACAACCTCACAAAGCGCCTAAAGATATGTATCAGTCAAAGATTCGGATATCTGGCCTCGGTATGAACTATGAGAAAATTGATGTTTGCCCACACAACTGCATGCTATTCTAGAAAGAGCACGCCAACGAGAACATTTGCTTGAAATGTGGTAAACCGAGGTATTTCAAAGTTGTTAATGATGATGGCGATAATGTGATGACAGATGTCGCACATAAGCAGCTTCGTTATTTGCCTGTGACACCTCGACTAATGTCGTTGTTTCTTTCGAAAAGAACAGCAAGACACATGAGATGGCACAAACAAGATAAATATGACCACATAGAATTCTTGATGCATCATTTTGATGGTGATGCATGGAAGGCGCTAGACTGTTTCAATCCATATTTTTTCTCGTGATGCGAGAAATGTTTGCAGTGGGTTAGCGACAGACATATTCTCACTGTTCAGTACAAAGGCCGCACCATACTCCTGTTGGCCTGTCTTTGTCATTATATACAACCTTCCACCGGCTTTGTGTATGAAGAACGAGCTCATGTTCCTCAGCCTCATTGTACCTGGACCCTAATCATCCTGGGTCACATCTCAATGTGATATTGAATCCGCTGATCAAAGAATTGAAAATGTTGTGGATAGGAGTTGAAGCATAAGACAGTTACAAGAAGAAGAAATTCAACCTTGGAGCTGCTTATTTGTGGTCCGTACATGATTTGCCGGCATATGACATGTTTTCAGGTGGAGCACTCACGGTCGTTTGACGTGTCTGATATGTGCTTCGAAAACGAATTGCTTTCGACTAACTCATGGAGGCAAGATATCTTACTTCAATTGTCACAGACGTTGGCTGCCTCCGAATCACATATTTAGGCAATAGAGGCATGTCTTTAGAAAGAACACCATTGTGACTAAATGACCACCGAAACGTCTCAACAGGTCAGAAATTTCTGATATCTTGGACAAACTGGTGTCGTGTGAAGGTCGTCCTAGATATTTTGTAGGTTATGGAGAGGAACATAATTGGACTCACATATGTGGACTTTGGGAGCTACCGTATGTGAAGTCGTTGATTCTAATGCACAACATTGATGTCATGCATTAGGAGCGTAACATGGGCGAAAGTATCATAAGCACATGCATGGATATGACTTGCAAAATGAAAGACAATATAAAAGCTAGACTAGATTTGGCAGACATTTGTCACCGTCCAACTCTTGAAAGCTCTGAATGTGGTGGTAAGCCACGTGCTTCTTTCTATCTTTGATCCAAATATAAGAAAGAAGTCATGAAACGGTTGAAAACTTTGAAATTCCTAGATGGTTATCCAGCTAGCCTGAAACGAGCCGTGAATGTGAACACAGGAAACCTCACTTGGTTAAAGAGTCATGATTATCACATTATAATGGAAAAACTCTTACCTGTTATGTTTCGGGGATATCTAGATGATGCGGTGTGGAAGGTTTTAGTCGAGCTCAGCTATTTCTATAGACAACTTTGTGCTAAAAAAATCAAGATAGGGATGATAATAAGTTAGAGAAGGAAATACCCGTTCTTTTATGTAAGATGGAAAAAATTTCCACCGAGTTTCTTTAATCCATTGCAACATTTTCTTATCCATCTTGCATTCGGAGCTAAAGTTGGTGCTCCTGTGCAATAGAGGTGGATGTATCACATTGAAAGAGCGTTACGATATCTGAACCCAATCGTTGGCAACATGGCAAGGGTGGAAGGGTGCATCGCTGAACCATATGCTCTTAAGTAAGTAGGATACTTTTCAAGTATCTACTTTGCAGAAGAACACAATGTCAATACTTCGGCGATGCGGTACAATGTGGATGAAGCACCCCTTTAAGCGCCCTCTCCATTTTTCAAACGAGAGGCACTACCGTTGGTAGCTACACGACCTATGTCCTACCCAAATGTGATAGGATTGTTGCTTTACTCTACATGTAAGCAAATTTAGAAGGCATGCAGGAATACTTCGAGTAAGTGTTTGTCCTACATTTATGTTAATCGACATATTTTGCTACACATGTATTCGAAAAAATGGTTTTTCATGTTCAGCGAGTTCCATAGACAATGTTGGCCACATAGGCATCAACCTACTGCCAAACAATTAGAAGGGATGCGACGAGAAGAAGTAAATGGAGGGCCGAGTTTCCTATACTGGTTTCAAGATTATGTAATACTCTCTCGTCTTCTATATATTATAAGTTACTATTATTAAAGAAGTATTATTTTAACTTACAATCATTTTTGACAGTGTCGAACTCACAATGTCCATAATGATTTGCGGGAGTTATCTTATGAATTGGTGAATGTTAGAAGTTATGGTCGATATGACATAAATGTCTTTCGATCCTGTACAACTCATTTTGAAGCTCTTCGTCCTCTCGTGGCAACATCAAATTCCGGTGTTGTGACGAGTGAAAGTGCATCTAGGCATCCCTTGTGGGTTTTGGTTGATTAATGACAAACAAATTAGATCTTAACAAAATTGTTGAGATGAGAACATGATTTAAAGAAATGAGGAAGAAAGTACAAAAAGGAAGGAGAACGAGGATCTAAAGGAAGAAGAGCTCAAGAGCTGAAAAGATTAGATTATTTTGTGTGCAGTGTGTTGGAGAAACACACCCCAAGAGCTCAAGTGAAAGAAATTACACTCACTGCACAAAAATAAGCATGTGCGGACTAGGCTAATATCCTCCAGACTAGTATGATATCTCTGTGGCTAAGATTGGACTAGTCCCCTCTAGTGTTGACTAGTCCTCAACACTTCACTCTTGCACAACATCGGACAAGTCCGATATCCATCGGACTAGTCCAATAATCCTTTGACTAAAATCGGACAAGTCCTCCAAGTCCGGACTTGTCCTTAGCCCTTTAATCTTTCACTGCATAGGACAAGTCCGATATCCACCGAACTAGTCCGATAACTCTCTGACTAAAATCAAACAAGCCCTCCAAGTGTAGAATTGTCCTTAGTTCTACACCGTGTTCACTACACCGGACTAGTCCAATATGAACTGGACTAGTCTGAAAAGTTTTTGACTAAAAGCAGACTAGTCCGCACCTTAATGGACTAGTCCGGTATATCTCAACACTTAGGGTTTTCCACACGCCACACAACGGACTAATCTGGAGTCCACCACGGACTAGTCCAGACATCACAAACCCTAACGGTAACTTTTGGAAACCCTAGTATAAATAGAGGTGTAAGGCCATACAACAATCACTCTTGACTTCCTGCGACGTCACACCTCCCAAGAGCCCAGAATTCACATCTCTCCACACATTCTGACCCTAAAAGGATCAAATCTTTGAGGATGAGCAATTGATCAAAGGAGAGACTTGTTCTACACATCTTAAGCTCTTGGGTTTGATCTCTTGCACACACTTATTGTTTAATTGCACATCTTTTGAGTGTGTTTGGTGGTGTTCATTCATTGTAATTCATGGGGAGCCCTCAACTTGTGAGAAGGCCCCTTGAATGAGTTATTTGCCCCTTTGTGATTAGTGGAAGAAAATCGGCCTCTGTGGCAATTCAATGAGGGTAGGGTTGGTGAAGACCCGGTCCTTCGTGGACTCCTCAACGGGGATGTAGATTTTCTCCATGGAATCGAACGTCAGGATAAAAACTTGTTTCACGCACTTTTGTTTCATTGTTCATCATATTCTAGGGTTTACATAATATTGTGTAACTCACGTTGAAACATTGGAATTAAAGTTGACCTTTGCCATACATTGTTTCATTGTTGTGATACATCCAAGTTCCCAATTACTTTCCGCTGCATAGGGTACTAGAAGTGAAATTACCTATCAGTCTTGATCTTTCTAGTCGACGCATACCAGACTAGTCCGCACTATATCGGAGTAGTCCGATCTCTCTGTATTTGATCAATCTGTTAAGTGTTTCAGGGATCGACAAAGATTCAAAAAGCCTATTCACCCCCACCCCCTGGGCTACATTCAATTGGTATCAGAGCCAAACTCTTCAAAAGAAACTCACCGCTCGAAGAGACGATGTCGGACATCAAGGATGTACACGAGAACATCAACAACGAAATGGGTAATGATGAAAAGTCCCAAAAGCTAGAGAAGCTCCTCGACGCCATTCAAGACTGTGAGGACGATGATGAGGAGATGCTTCAACTCAAAGCTCATCTACAGAAGAAGTCACTATCTCCAAAAGGGGAGAAGAAAACTCAAGATGAGAAGATGAAGGGGAGTAGTCATACCGACTACTCCCGATATCCTTTTAACTATGAATGTTTGAATTCTAACAATAGTCATTACTTATCAATACCTTTAGGAAAAGCACCTTATTTTGATGGCAATGATTACTCAATGTGGAGACAAAATATGAAAATGCACCCTATATCTCTTAACCCATGTCTTTGGCATATTGTGTATACAGGAATAGATATCACGGATGATGATGAAGAGTTGACTCCAAGCCAAGAACAAGGCATTCATCAGAATGCTCAAGCTGCAGCTGTGATCACGTCATCACTGAGCCGAGACGAGTTCACCAAGGTGGATGGACTCGAGATTTCCAAAGATATATGGGACATATTCAAACCGCACATGAAGGTGATCGTCATGTACGCGAATCCAATATTGAGATGATTGAAGGTGATTTGGGAAGATTCACTATAGAGGAAGATGAATCACCACAAGATATGTAAAATCGATTGGTGTCTCTCGTCAACAAAGTCCGAGCATATGGCAGCAAAAAGTGGAATGATCATGAGGTCGTGAAGTTGATTCTTAGAGCATTCATGCCTCGCAACGTAACTCTTTGCTCTATAATTAGAGAAAGCCGCGGGTATCGGAAAATGACCCCGGACAAACATCTTGGCAAGATTATAAACTTTGAAATGATGGAGAAGCAAGCCAAGCATGTCAAGGAAATTTCCGATCTTACCTCGACAAAGAAGAAAGGAGTTTCCTTGAAGTCAACTTGTGAACCCGTATCAAAAGAAGCTCGAGAAGCTCATAGAAAAGATGACAGTAATGATGAAAGCAGTGATATTGATGAAGAAGACATGGTATTATTCATTAAGAAGTTCAAGAAAATTATGAGAAGAAGAAAGGGTGGTAGCTCAAACAAAGGAAGACAAAGGGACAAACTAAGACCCAAGATGACACGAGCATGCTACAATTGCGGAGAATATGATCACTTCACAGTAGATTGTCCACATGAAGAAAATAAGAGGAAGACGAAGGACAACAAGCCTCAACCAAAGAAAATGTTCAAGAAGAAGAAGCAATATGACCAAGCGCATCTAGGAAGGAGTGGGACTTCATTGATGAATTCTCATCCGAAAAAGACGAGGAGATGGCCACCATAGCCATCAAGATGACTAACAAAAAATCCACTCTCTTCCCAACCTTGGGCGCATGGAAGGACACCGACAACACATGTATAATGGACAAGGAAGGTAAAAGGAAGGTAAAAACTAAATCTTCCTCCTCGCATTCTTTACTAGTGATAGTGATAATTCTAGTGAGGATGATAGCAGCGATGAAAGTGGATACATGCTTAGGGATTTAGACAAAAAGGCTGCTGCTAAAATAAAATTTTTAATTGATAAGATTGTTGATAAGGAGAAGTTAGTCAATCGTCAGGAAGATATGATCATCTCCCAAAAGGAGGAATATCTAGAGATTGAAAAGCTTATTGAACATGAAAAAAAGCAAAGTAAATCACTAGAACTTGAGAATGCTTCAGGGGAAAGAAGAATGTTCGTGCAATATGAAGAAAATGAAGACCCAAGCGAAGGCATTTATTTTGGTGATAATAGTCAAGGAAGGGTGCTTGGTACCGGTAAACTTGCAATTTCATCACAGCATACTCTTTCTCATGTTTTACATGTTCACTCCTTGGATTATAACTTTTATCCATATCTCGATTATGTGACAAAAGTTATAATTGTTTATTCACTAATGAGGGTGTGACCGTATCTAGAAGGAGTGATAACTCGGTTGCATTCAAGGGTGTGTTAAAGGGAACACTTTATCTAGTTGACTTCAAAAAAGATAAAGCCAAACTTGACACGTGCTTGATTGCAAAGCACAATATGGGTTGGTTGTGGCATAGACGGCTAGCACATGTTGGTATGAGAAATCTTCAAAAACTCTTTAAAGGCGATCTGAAAGTGCATCTAGGAATCCCTCGTGGGTTTTGGTTGATTAATGAAAAGCAAATGAGATCCTAACCACACTGTTGAGATAAGCACAGGTTCTAATGAGAGAATAAGTTTGCGCCAAAAAGAAAGGAGAATGAGGAGCAATGTGGAAAAGAGCTCAAGAAACAAGTGTAGTAGATCATTGTGTATGGAGTGTGTTATGGAAACACACCCCAAGAGCTCAAGCACAAATAATCTCACACATTGCACAAATTTATACATGATCAGACTAGTCCGACTGATACCGGACTAGTCTGATATCTTTATGCACAGGATCAGACAAGTCCTCACAATGCGGATTTGTCCTTACAGTCCAGTTTTTCAAATACCGGACTAGTTCGATATCATCACAGACTAGTCTGATATCTCTCTGTCTAATATCGGACTAGTCCTCCCCAGTGCGGACTAGTCCCCCAAACAATTCACAAGTTGCACAAAATTGGACAAGTTCGGAGTAGTCCGATATCTTTCTGATGTCAATCGGACAAGTCCGATATTAGCACGGACAAGTCTGATAATGCCTCTGACTAAAATTGGATAGGTCCACCAAGTGTGGACTTGTCCTATATTCACCTAGGGCATCACCACACCGGACAACTCAGATATCAGCACGGACAAGTCCAAAATCCTTTCTGACTAAAATCGGACAAGTCTGCTCTTAGCCGGACAAGTCCGACGTTTTGGGACACCTAGGGTATCCTGCAGGCAGCACACCGGACTAGTCCGGTGTCCACCAAAGACTAGTCTGATCTTTCTAAACCCTAACGGTAACTTTTCGAAACCCCATATAAATAGGTGTGCACGGCCCATGTTTCACAACTCTCGACCCCCTGCGCTGTCACACCTTCCAAGAGCCTAGAAAACACTTCTCTCCACGAAATCCAACGCAAGAAAGATCAATACCATGAGGATACACATTGGATTATTGGAGAGACACGGTTCTTCACTCATTATGCAGATCGGAGGTGTGCAACACGATCGAAGTCACTTTGTGTTAATCCTTGTATGATTAAGTTCCGAGCCTTGTTGTTGTTGTTGATATCTCTCAGGTTTGTAGCTGTAACTTGATCGTTTGATGGCACTTCGTAAGGCTTGTATACCTTCTCCCATATTGCAAAGACTTGTGCCTGGATGAAAGCCTCCATACGTGCCTTCCAAACCTGAAAATCAATACCAGCAAACACACAAGGTTTGGCGGAGTACTTCTCCATGATGATTAGTCAAAAACACGCGCAAATCAAAAAGATTAGAGCAACCTGGCTCTGATACCAATTGTAGGATCGAAGAGCACGTGAAAAGATACCAGAGGGGGGTGAATGGTAGATTTAAAAATCTTACGCAGCGGAAACAATTAAACCCCAAACCCTTTCGGCAGAAAAACGATCTGTTAAAGAAATCGTGTGTGAGACTAATCTAAACGTGTTTCACCGTGACAAAAGTGATATATATCAGAGAGAATCAAGTCACGAAGACAACACAAAAAGAATCACTCAAATCCGTCGAGAAAAACTCAAGTTATGATCCAAAGATCAAACAATGGTCAATCTGCCCTACCCGAGAAAAACAGTTTCTGGAATGCTGCAAATAAACTCGTTTAGATCATAGACCACAAATCCAATGACCATGAAATTTTGACATATGATATATAATCAAGTTGTGAAGACAACCCAAAAAGAATCACATCAATTGGATCTGTAAAACTCGAGTTATGATAAAACCACCAACGAAAGGTAGTGCTGTCCAGAAACTCGACGACTAAAACTTGTCTGGAACAAGTCTGACAAACAAGGCACAAAAGTTCCTTCAAACTACGAATTTTATTCAATATAACACAAGAGGAACAGCCCCAAAGTCGTGCACCACGAGCTCTGGGCTCCCTTGCTTATATAACCAGCTCGAAAGCCAACTCAACTCAGATCAGGAACCTAATCCTACTCTGTTCACGAATCGTAACTTTCCATAACTGCTCAAGATTCTTCTATACGCAGATAGAGGCAATCTTAAGACTTCCAAACACCTTAGTAACGTATCCCACATTCCTAAACAACTCAAATTCGTGACCCACACGAAATCCTATCATAACCAACTCAAATCTTTCCATATTTGAGTCAAACCCGACTCAGCCGCAGCCTGAGTCCATAACCTAGTCGGTTGGACCTTTCCGACCAACTCTTTATGTCCACATCTGTTCATCACGTCTCGGAACCATGTAGCCACGTCCATGCACTCCTTGCACACGTGCAAACATCTTCCAATGACGTCCACGATACCTTCATATGCATTGTTCCTGATTCAATCATGTTGCGCAACCTCCTGATCAGCTCAACCACAATTCCTCCTGAATTTGGTTGTTGGAACCTCATCTCCTCCCTGATACTAGTCCAATGGATCCCGTCACCAGCCATGTCTTGAACTCAAGCAACACCTGCACATGAATAAACAACCAATCCATACGAGCCCAAGTCCTCGACTTGACTCAAGTTAGTTCCGAACACAACACCCTACGTGTGAACCTCACATAAGCATGTTGCAAAATAACAGTAACTCGATATCATCCATATCAACCAAAACACACCAAAAACTTAGCAAATGAATACTAAGCAATCTTTCCAACAATGTAAAGCAAGTACGAAACATTGCAAATAAAAAGCAGAAGCACTACGGTCAAGTTCCGGACCTTGCCAGAGCAACCCAGACCTTGAGCCAGAGCTAACAAAGGCTAGTATAACCTAGTGCCGGAGCTTACAAAACTAGTACAACCAAGCTCCCACCGGAGCTTACAAAACTAGCAGGACCTAGCGCCGGAGCTAACCAGAACTAGTCGGAACTAGTAATCCCAAAAGCCAGAGCTAGAAAAATCAACTTCGGAGCTTAGCAAGAACACGACGGAGCTATCAAAATCATGTCGAAGCTATCAAAGACATGCCGGAGCTAAAGACAAAACTTCACCAGAGCTGACCGAAGCTAGTCGGACTTTGCTGTAGCTCGGAGCTAGAGTCGGACCTTGATAAAAAGGTGTTTTAGTGATATTCAAAACTTTTATCATCAAGGCCAAGTGTATTCACGACAAGCCAATGTATTCAGCACATAGGTCTTACTGAAAGTGTGTATTGTGATCGACAGGTCATGGGCCTAAGGGAGGTTCTTAGCCGCTGAAAGGTGATGAAATCACGAACACGTGAGTAAAACGGTACAAACTCTGAAGAGTCTAATAAAACAATCATGATAGTCGTGCTCCCGGTTATGAGCACCTGATAAACTTCCATGATTAGAGAGAAATTGGGATTTGGGATGGTTATGGTTTGGTATTGGTTATGGCTGGATATGGATTAATTCTGGTATTGAATATGGTTATTGGTAATGGTGAAATCTGGTATAATGGTGATGGATATGGATGTGGACTTATACTATAATAATCATTGTTGGATATGATGAGTTTACTTCACATACATAATACATATTGCTTTTGAAATGTTTTATTGTAGTTTTCAGCACTTAGCCATTATTACTGTCGTCATTTGAATCAGCTACATGTCATACTTTTCACACTTGCTGAGTATGACATGTACTCACTCTTGCAATTTCCCCACCAACAGTTGCAGGTCAGGATTAGGAGTATAACATTGATAATGCAGAGTTCTAGGTCATGTCTGCCATCAGCTTTGACCGTGAAGTGTTGGAGCTGCGCTATATCCCTTTTGCTTAGTTTTCTTAGTTGCTTATTTACTTATTAATCCGCTGCATTAGTTGAACTTGTCATTAGTATTCATTCGTTCTTGTATTCGAGGATATTATGAATTGTGTAATAAAAGTGGTTAATTAATCTTGTTCTATGGTAATTCTCTGTATATCCTTTTGTGAATGCACTCGTGTATGTGTGTTGAACATCCTAGGCACACATATGCGTTCACTTGGTTCATTTTCTTAACCGGGTGTCACAAATTTGGTATCATAGCCACAGGTTGACCGTAGGATGCAGCCTAGATAGAATGGACACTTTGGAGCACATAGGAGCACTCAGGAATCGATGTGTTTTTGCTTGGCGTGTTGTTTTCTTGTGTGCTTAATAGAGGATTTTGGGATGCTTTAGCATTGCCATGTCTACGTAGGCTAGTATAGGTAGTTGCTTAGTTTCATATCCCTTGATGCATATAGTTGGGGACGTCTTCTAAATTCTTATCTCTTGCTTTTCTTCATATGGTGAGGACTCGCAACCAGAGGGATGGCAATTATGAGGAGGAGAACAATGGAGCACCTCGGAACAATAATGGACAAGGACCTGCTCATGGAGCTATCAATATTGAGCAGCTCTTGGCTATGCAAAACGAGCTCATGCAGACCATGATACAAACTATGGGACAGCTGCAGGCTGGTAACATCAACAATCAACCCCACATGCCTCCACCGCCACCCCCACCTCCTCATAACCGGTTGCGAGAGTTTATGAGGACTAGGCCACCAACCTTTGCTCAAGCCGCTGACCCTATGGATACTGATGATTGGCTCAAGTCTGTGGAGAAGAAGCTAGCTATTGTCCAATGCAGTGAGCGGGAGAAGGTTCAATTTGGTTCCCATCAACTACTTAGAGCAGCTGCCGATTGGTGAGACGCTTATTGCAATGCTCATGAAAACCAAGAGAGGATTACATAGGCCGGATTCAAGGAGAGTTTCCGTTCTCATTATGTGTCAGAAGGTGTCATGATCTTGAAGAGGTAAGAATTTGAGAACTTGAGGCAAGGGAGATCAAGCGTGGGTGAATATCTTAATAAATTCACTCAAATCTCAAGGTATGCATCCGAGGATGTGAGCCGGGACAGCCGGAAGCAATATCTTCTTATGAGGGGCCTTAACAATGAGATCCAAGTGCAATTGCTGAATTGTGACTATGCCAACTTATAGAAGCTTGTGGACAAAGCAATTGTTGTGGAGAACAAGGTCCGCGAGATGGAGCAAGAAAACAAGAGGAAGGCACCATATCAAGGACAACAACAAGGTAGTAATGTGCACCCTCACTTTGCACCACCCAATGTGCCTTACTTCAGCTCTTCTGTGCCTACTCATTGCCGTGGATTGGCACCGCACCCAACTCAGTTTGTGCACCAGCGCCCTGTCATGCAAGCACCTAGGCCTCCAATGCCTTTTGCACCTCGTGCCATTTTTCTTGGTGCAAATGTTCAAGCTCGTCCAAATAATTCTGGTGGAGTTAAGAAGTACTATACTTATGGAGATGTTGGACACTTTACACATCAATGTCCTAAGTCAGGCCTTGGTCAAGGAAGCAATGCGCCGAGGCAAAACCCAAGACCCAATGCAGGACAGCCACAAGGAAACTGTGGACAACAGAACTTTGCTCGTGGCAACGTGAACCATGTCCTACGGACGATGCACAACAAGCAGATGATTTGGTGATTGATATGTTTCTCGCAAACTCCAACCCCCTGACTATGTTATTTGATTTTGGAGCATCGCATTCATTCATTGCATCGAAATATGTTGGCAAGTATAGTTTTCCTATCTCTCATATGAAGTTTACTCTATTGATTAAGTCTCCTGGAGGAGAGATGAGGACAAATATAGTATGTCCAAAAGTAAGCCTTAGAATAAGGGGGTAGATTTCTTTGCCAACCTCATTGTTTTGGATTCTCAAGGATTAGACTGTATACTTGGTATGGACAGGTTGAGGAAGCACAATGGAGTTATTGAGTGTGCCATGCAGACGGTGAAGTTGACAAATGAGTCAGGGATTACCGTAGAATTTGAAGCATCTAAACACGCACTGAAGCAATTGGAGCTAAATCATATGGACGGTGCCACAATTGAGGAGATTCTAGTGGTGTGCGAATTTTTGGACGTGTTCCTGGATGAGTTGTCAGGTATGCCACCTGACCGAGACATTGAGTTTGTTATTGATTCAATACCTGGAACTGTACCTATAGCTAAGAGGCCGTATAGGATGCCTCATAAGGAATTAGCGGAGCTCAAGAAGCAGACTCAAGAGCAACTAGAGAAAGGTTTTATTCGCCCTAGCTCTTCACCCCGGGGAGTGCCTGTTCTATTTGTGGAAAAGAAGATGGATCCCAAAGGATGTGTGTGGATTACCGAGCTCTCAACGAGGTAACAATCAAGAACAAGTACACCTTACCACACATAGAAGACTTCTTTGACCAGATAAAGGGTGCTTGTGTCTCCTCTAAGATTGATTAGAGGTCAGGATATTTTCAAATGAAGATAAGACCGTCAGACATACCTAAGACAGCTTTCAGGACACGATATGGATCCTATGAATACACCATGATGTCCTTTGGATTGACGAATGCACCTGTGTATTTTATGTACCTCATGAATAAGGTCTTCATGGAGTACTTGGATATATGCATCGAGACAATTGAAGAAACATGAGCAGAATTACCTGACACATGATTTCAAGCTTGCAACCGTGGTACACGCATTGAAGATTTGGATACATTATATCCTTGGACATAGGTGTGAAATTTATACGAATCACAAGAGTCTCAAGTATATTTTCACACAAACGGATCTGAATTTGAGGCAACGAAGATGGTTGGAGCTTATCAAAGATTATGATTTGGGAATCAATTATCATCTAGGGAAGGCTAATGTTGTAGCCGATGCATTGAGTTGAAAAGGAGTAAGTCACCAGCTCACAGTTCGAGAGTTACCATCCGAGTTATGTAAGGAGTTTGAATGGTTCAATCTTAGATTTGTAAATGAGATGGGGATGATGGAGTTAAATGCGACCTTGGAGCAAGAAATTTGAGAGGGCCAAGCGAAGGATGAGGAAATTCAGGAGATCAAGGAAAGAACCCAAGAGGGAAGAGAATTCAGGTTTGATGAGGATGAACATGGTACTCTATGGCTTGGTAAGAGGATTGTTGTGCCTTATGTGAAGCATATTCAGGAGACAATACTAAAGGAGGCACATGACTCGCCTTACTCAATTCACCCCAGTTGCACGAAGATGTACAAGAACATGAAGACATGTTATTGGTGGGCTAGCACGAAGAAGGACATAGCTAAATATGTAGCATTGTGTGATGTGTGCCAACAAGTCAAGGCGAAACATCAAAGGCCAGCTGGATTATTGCAACCATTGCAGATTCAGGAATGGAAGTGGCAAGAAATCGGCATGGACTTTATAGTTGGTCCACCGCGTACCCAGTCCGGGTATGACTCAATTCGGGTAATCGTGGATCCATTGACCAAGTCAGCTGATTTTGTTCCTGTCAAGACCAAGTATACAGCTGCACAATTGGACAAATATACATGGAGCATATTGTGTGTCGACATGGGGTCCCAAAGAAGATAGTCTCGAATAGGGGTTCTCAATTTACCTCCAGATTTTGGCAGAATTTGCATGAAGCATTGGGAACAAGGTTGAATTTCAGTTCGGCATACCACCCTCAAACGGATGGACAAACCGAGAGGACCAATCAAATTTTGGAGGACATGTTAACAGCTTGTTCTTTAAAGCGTGGGAAAAGTTGGGACAAGAGCTTGCCATATGCGGAATTTTCATACAACAATAGTTACCAAGCAAGTTTGAGGATGTCACCATATGAAGCACTATATGGAAAGAAGTGTAGGACACCCTTATTCTGGAATGAGACAGGAGAAACTCAAGTATTTGGTCCGGATGTGTTGCTATAAGCTGAAAAACAAGTTCAGGTTATTCGCGAGAACTTGAGGGCCGCTTAATCAAGGCAAAAGGCTATGCGGACAATAGGAGAAGAAAACTCGCCTTTGAAGTGGGAGACTTCGTTTACCTCAAGGTGTCACCAATGAGAGGTCATAAGAGGTTTTACATAAGAGGCAAGCTAGCACCTCGTTATATTGAGCTATTCAAGATTTTGGACAAAAGGGGAGAAGTAGCGTATAAGTTGGAGATGACAACTCATCTTTCGGATGTCCATGATGTCTTTCATGTTTCCTAGCTCAAGAAGTGCTTAAGGGTACTGGAAGAACAAGTGCCAATGGAAGAGTTGGAATTAGAGGCAGATTTGACTTATGTCGAGCAAAAGATCAAAATCTTGGAAAACAAGGAGAGAGTCACAAGGAACAAGGTGATTAGATGGTGTAAAATGCAATGGAAGCACCACACGGAAAAAGAAGCAACATGGGAGCTAGAAGACGATCTCAAGAAGGAATTTCCCTATCTTTTCTCTTCCACGACGAATCTCGAGGGCGAGATTCATTTTAAGGGCGGTAGTTTTGTAACACCCTCATTTTCATCCATCATGCCTTGCATACATTCGAATATATGTCTAACATTAATCCACATATAAAGAAATAAGTTTAAAATGAATTAGAAACAAAACCGCACTTAAGAATTCTGGGAAGTGCAGACTAGTCCAATTTCGGTGCGGACTAGTCTGATTTCTTTCTGACCTCGCTCGGACTTGTTTGTTTTCCTGCGGACTAGTCCGATTTTCCCTCTGGACACTTTCGGATTTGTCCAGTCTTGTGCGGACTAGTCCGGTGTTCCAAGAACCCTTGAAAATTCGCTAAGTCCCTGGACATGTCCGGACTAGTTCGGTGTTCCAGCGGACTTGTCCGTTTTTCTTTCTGACTAAAGTCGTACTTGTCCAATTTTTGGCCAGACTTATGTGTTTTTCCCCTCTAGATAAGTTCAGACTTGTCCGATGTATAGTTCGGACTTGTCCAATCTCTCTTTGGACAACTTCGGACTAGTCCAGCCATTTTCGGACTTGTCCGATAAATCGCGACTCCAAATTGATCTTTTGTTTCATGACTTGTTTCTTGGGTTTTATGTTAAATGGACCTAGGGACGTCGTGCCTAACTCTTTTAGAGCCCATGTGGGACTCTAAACCGACCTCTACTCATCCCAAACTCGAAATCCATCTAACCCTAGCTTCCACCTCTATATAGACAACCCCACCCCTTTGCTTGACATCTATTTTTGCCACTTTTCAACCCCACCCAAACCCTAACTCTTGATTATCCGCCACCAAGGAGGGATAAGGAGATCTAGAGCAAGGAGAAGAAGAGGAGGAAACGAAAGAGGATCAAGATCTCCATCAACTTTGCGTTCTTCGACAACAATCCACCATCAAGTTCTTCATCAACCCTAGATCGCCAAGATCCAAGTGTTGCCTCCAAGATCATTGATTCTTTGGAGTTCTAAACACCTGGTATACCTTCTACTTCCTTTTTCCCTATGTGAATTTAAACCCAAATCTCCAAATTCATGTCGATCTAGAAAACCCTAATCTGTTGATCTCGCGTAGTGCGGACTTGTCTGGTCCCTAGCAGGCTAGTCCAATTTTCCTGGTTAAATTGTGTTGAATTGATTCTAAAAGTACATCTAATTAACTCCAAACCTGTATAAACTTGTTAAAAGCCATTAGAACCAATTAGTGATCATTAAAAGCAACTCATTAACAAATTCTAGCTTGCATTTGCATTAATCATGCATGTCATGTCATATTGTGTAATAATTGTGCACTCTTTGATTGTGTTTCTTGTCTTGTATGTTTATTGTGTGGATTAGACAGATTTGCGCTAGAGAGTGCCGCGGAGGATCTCCAACACTAAGAGTTTGAAGGCTTTGACCCGAACCAATCCCAAGTGCAAGGCAAGTGTCCTTGAAGCATATTGATCCTGTTTCTAAAATAAATATTTTGTTTACAAATTGCATGCTTGTGTCAATTGATGGGAATCCTATGATAGTAAGTTTACAAGCTTTGTTCAACAACCCTTGTCGCCTGGAAATTAGGGTAGAGTCAGGATGGGCTTTTTTACCTTTTTGCTTCGCCTAATTAATTGGGATGGGAAAACAACACTACACATTTAATATGCATTACTGATATTATGGTTAATATGAACTATTCAATAGGATGTGGTAATGGGTGATCTAAGCAAGCTTGGTATGTGGATGGGTTGGATGAGACGGTGGTTGCTTGCTTTAGATCTATAGACCAGTTCATGCGAGAAAAAGCCAGGACTACAGTGCCACCACGAGGCCAAGTATGGGTGCGGCGTAGCTGATTAATTAGGGCTTTGCTAGTGCTATTTGTACCATTAAGGATGCTCGGGGAAGGGGTAGTCGGATTGGGTTTGTTGATGATCGGTGGGACTACCCTGGGATCTGAATGGCTCAAGAGGGGGCCCTTGGTTGAAGATGTGCTCAGTGAGAGGCATCGCCACCGGTGAAACCTCATTGGGGTCTAAATATGCTAGTAATCCCTTTGTAAAGGCTATTTTGTGATCTCTTGGCCACACACCAACGAAAGTGTGTATTTTGACCGATGGGTCATGGGCCTAAGGGAGGTTCTTAGTTGCCGAAAGGTGATAAAATCACGAACACGTGGGCAAAGCGGTACAAACTCTGCAGAGTCTAATAAAACTATCATGATAGCCGTGCTCCCGGTTATGAGCACCTGAACAACTTCCATGATTAGAGGGAAATTGGGATTTGGGATGATAATGGTTTGGTATTGGTTATGGCTGGATATGGATTAATTTTGGTATTGAATATGGTTATTGGTAATGGTGAAATCTGGTATAATGGTGATGGATATGGATATAGACTTATACTATAATAATCATTGTGGGATATGATGGGTTTACTTCACATACATAATATATATTGCTTTTCAAATTTTTTTAATGTACTTTTTAGCACTTAGCCATTATTATTGTCGTCATTTGAATCAGCTACATGTCATACCTTCCACACTTGCTGAGTACGACATGTACTCACTCTTGCAATTCCCCCACCAACAGTTGGAGATCAGGATTGGGAGTATAACATTGATAATGCGGTGTTCTAGGCCGTGTCTGCCATCAGCTTTGCCTGTGGAGTGTTGGAGCTGCGCTATACTCCTTTTGCTTAGTTGCTTATTTAGTTATTAAACTGCTGCATTAGTTGAACTTGTCATTAATATTCATTAGTGCTTGTATTCGAGGATATTATGAATTGTGTAATAAAAGTGGTTAATTAATCTTGTTCTGTGGTATTTTCTGTACATCCTTGATTGAATGCACTCGTGTATGTGTGTTGAACATCCTGGGCACACATATGCGTACACTTGGTTCATTTTCTGAACTGGGTGTCACAACTCTGCCTTGGGGTTCTTGATCAAGAGACTGTAAGATAGACTTATTTTGCTCAAGTAATTAGTAATTGTTGCTGAACTTATTTGATCTAGGTTCTTATGTTGCTTAAATTGATATTTATTAGAGATGGTTGTCTGGTTTTACAATCAAAATTATACTACTTGAAGTTTGGCGTTTGCTTTATCAGCCAAATGCGCCTGATGTTGTAAATGATTGCTATATTCTACTTATCAAGGTTAATAACTTTGTGTTAGTGATCAATGTAGGTTATATATCATTCCTCATTTGATATTTGCTAATTTAAAGAATGTCAATATTTTCAGAATCCAGGAGAATATAAGAGACATGTTCGGGAGCAAGTTGGATGGTACAATTTAGATTGATTGTTGGGAGCTTCATAGGAATAAGTTTTGAATCGAAATGTATAGTTTAGAGGGCACGCAATGTGTATGAACTATGAAATTCATTGAGTTGCAAATTATCTCTGAATTACAATGTCATTGTGTTTGTTTATCCTTAAATTCCAATTATATCCCTGAATTGCAATGTCATTGCGTTTGTTTATCCCTACAATGGACGCTCACGATGTTATCTCTACGCGCGAGTGGCAACGAACACTCACGATGCCGTGTGAGTGGCAAAGGGGAGATGAACACATGAGAGACGAACATTAAGCAGGAGCGTCTCTGACTTTTGACCTTAAGGAAGATGGGCGAATGAGAGACGAGCTGTATTAAGGCCTGTCACCGATTTTGACCTCTGGCAAAAGGTAGACGGGCAAATGAGATACGGGCATTATACAGGCTCAGCTCCGATTGTTGACCTATTTTTAGATCTCACGTGCTCTCTGGCGAAATTTTTTGCACAAAACTTACTCGCACTCTCTCGACCTAAGGGAGATGCTCAAATGAGAGACGGGTGTTATAGAGGCTCGTCTCCGAGTTTTGCTATTTTTATCTCCCACGCGCTCTCTCCCAACACTTGGCGAAAATTTTTAGCTCTTGTGCGCTCTCTCGACCTAGAAACAGCAGCTCCTGAGCATGCCACCACCGTCCCTCTTCCTTAACATGCTCTTCGTCATTGTCACACTACCGCCGTCGACCCTGACCCCACCGTCGACCCTGACCTTCGTCATCAGAGAGTTAAGCATGTTGGAGCATGCCGCCTCATCCCATGTCCCCAAAGCACGCCGCTCCTCGACCCTAACCTCGGTAATTGGTATGAGCACACCACCGCCTTCACATAAGTGGAAATGTTCTCTCTGGTTGGTTTCCTGGAACACATTCACGTTCCTTGTTTATGTCCAATGTATAAGTAACATATTTGTTTTGACTATCAGTGTATATTATGAATTATGATTCACAAACCCTTGAAATTACGGGAAATGTTGTTGATACTAGCATTTGCCATCCCAGTGAGTTTGATTTCTACCTCTGCACTCATGCTGGACTCAAGGTACCTATGCGATAATTGGTGTTGCTCTCACGAGTTTTTCATATCAGGCTATTAATGCAAATTGTTTGTTTTTTCAGGGGACAAGCACACCAGCTCACTACAAGTCCTTAATGACGAGAACAGTTTCTTTGTTGATGCTTTGTAGATGCTCACCAACTGCCTTTGCTACAAGTAAGCTCGACTCTCCATTCACATCGTGTTTATTACAATTGAATACCAATTTCTTCATGAGCGTTCAGATATTTGCTCCATTATGTGATTGTTTAAGTGAATGTGACTGCAGTTTGATAATATTTTATATGATTTTATTGAATTTGAGGATGCCTCAGTCAGAGCATTAGAGGCTATAAAGGCTCATCGTTAATGAAGTCATTGATCGGGGGAATTTTCATTATGGTATACTAGATTAGATGATGACAGTTATGATGTGTATAATTAGTTACATTGTAATCAGGATGAACATGGGGCATTCTTTGTGTAATTAGTATACTTGATAACCACGATTGACACTTTGTTAATATTTGATTGGTCAATATAATTTAAGGTGTGATATGTTTGGCTATACATATGTTTGTGTATGTGTATGTTGCTAATATTGACAATGCGGCTGCCAAATCCTGGCTAGCTTTAGGCTGCAGCCGGCAACCAGGATAATCAGGTGCGGGAGCACCTAATAGGAGATCCTGCCTGTAAACAATCCACGACAAACTGTAACAAAGATCATCTCGAATTACCTAAATGAAGAAAACGAGCTTCCTTAAAGCCCGTCTCAGATCAGTCAACAAATCTGCGATGAGCTGCAATAAAGCCCGTCTCAAATCAGTTAATAAATCTGCAACACGTTGTATTAGAGCTTGTATCGCATTTATGCTGATAGGCGACAAGCTAGTTGCTCGTCTCCAATTACTCCGTAAAGCACGTTTGGTATGACTCAAAGAAAGGAGACACACTATCTTTGAGCTTGTCTCGTACATATGCTGATGAGTGACGCGCCCGCTGCCCGTCTCTTATGACTACGTAATGCGAGATGTGATGATGGAGACGCATTGTTTATTCGTCTCCGTTCTTCGTTTGGCACGTCTCGGATGAGGCTTTCTCACGTAGTGAGTAGGTTGCGCAGATACTAAAACTGTCCAAAGGAACATTTTAAGTTTCAATGTGTTCATCATTTGTCAAAAATTAAATCCGAGCAGCACTAGCATTTTTTTGTTTGTGCATTTTCGAAAACAATGTGAGTAACAGAGAAGGAACAACAGAACATTGTATTTATTGTTGAACCTTGGCGTGCATTCGTGAGGAACACAGGGAGAACAGAGTGTTTTCGACGGAGGAGGAAGACAGAGTATATGGGGCACTCAACCGAGACTTTTTTATTAATTGAGTGCTCACTGTGATTACACAATGACTGTTTAAATACTAAACAAATCTAACTGACTACGCTGCCTTGCGACCCACAAGTTCAGCAACTAACTGCGTGCATGACTCGCACGTTTATTTGACCACACCCGGTCCTAACTGAAACCTGTTAACTCGGATATACTTGACACCTTCTCAGTCATTCTTCCGCTTGACTGAGACAAACTCGGAGCACGTTCGAGGATTAAGTCCAACAGTCTCCTCCCTAATCCTGAGGTTGTCCGAGATTCTGAATGCCCATCAGGTGTCTCATCACTGCTAGCTTCCCGATTGACAATGCCTTTGTCAATGCGTCGGCTCTCTGTTCTTCAGTGCGAACAAAAACTTAACTATGATCTGCCCCTCCTGTACACATTCGCGAATGAAATGGTACTTTGTGCGTATATGTTTGCTCGTCCCGTGAAACACAGCATTTTTCATTAATGATATAGCTGATCTGTTATTAACGAACAGCTTCACCGCTCTTGGCTCTCATCCTGTCAGTTCCTCCATCTCATGAGCCACAAGGCATGACATGCCGCCATTGTAGCAGCCATAAACTCAGCCTCACATGATGACAGTGCCATTGTCTTCTGTTTCTGGGAGTTCCATGACACCAAGTTGTTGTTGATGTAGAATGCGATGCCTCCTGTACTTCGGCTATCACTTTCATCGCCAGCTAGATCACTATCTGAAAAACCGACGATGTCCTGTTCTTGACTTCCCTTGGAGTACCATAGGCCGTATTCCAATGTCCCCTTTAAATATCGCAGGATATGTTTGATTGCCTTCTTGTGCATCGTTGTTGGTCTTTGCATAAACCTACTTGCCACTCTAACAGCGAAGGATTAATCTGGTCGAGTATGGAGTAAATAACTTAAGCAACCGATGACCTGACGATATTCAGTGGGATCAACTTGTTCACCTTCAGGATCCTTGTGCAACTTCAGTTTGTCTTCTATATGTGTCTTCACACGTTTGCAGTCAGTCATACCGAACTGTTCAAGCACCATCCTAGCATAAGAGCTTTGTTTGATGCTGATCCCATCTTCCTTCGGATCCACCTCTATTCCCAGGTAGAGGGTAAGCTCACCAAGATCTGTCATTTCAAATTCAGTTTTCATTCTCTGTTTGAAAACCTCAGTTGCTTCCAGATTGCCTCCTGTTACAAAGAGGTCATCAACATATATGCCAATGAGAATGGCTGACTGATCTTCACCCTTCTTGTACACTGCTTGATCTTGTGCACATCTGTTGAAACCAAAATTCTTCAGACTTCTGTTCAACTTTTGGTTCCAGGCCCTTGAAGCTTGCTTCAACCGGTACAAAGCTTTCTTCAATTTCAGAACCAAGTGCTCCTTGTTCTTCACAGTGAAGCCTTCGGGTTGTATGATGTACAATCTTTCCTCCAAATCCCCATGCAGGAATGCTAATTTTACATCAAGGTGGTGCACCTTCCAGCCACTACAGGAATATCGATCACTTACGTCGGCCAGAGCAACTTACGTCGGTCTGCCGACGTAAGTTAGTAACTTACGTCGGTGCCTGGTAGCCGATGTAAGTTAATTAAACTACGTCGGCTGACCGACGTAAGTAAAGGGACCGACATTAATAAATTTTACTGACGTCGGCCCCGGCCCGCAGCCGACGTAAGTTAATCGACCGACGTAAATTAACACTAACTTACGTCGGCTCTGATGTCGGCCGACGTAAGTAACACCAGCCGACGTAAGTTGTGGTTAAACCTAACCGTGCGAGCGGTGCGCGCCGTTTCATTTCACGCCGCTCCCGCCCCGCCGACCCCCGAGCCGCCCCACCGCCGCCGACTACGAGCCACCCCGCCGCCCCTGCGCCCCGTCGCCGGCACGCCGCCCCGCCATCGCCGCCCCGCCGCCACCCCCCCTCCCGCCCGCGGCCCCGCCCTTGCGGCGCCGCCCCGACCCCCGCGGCCCCGACCCCGCTGCCGGTCCGCCCCCGCCGCCTCTGCGCCGCCGCCGGCCCGCCGCCGGTCCGTCCTCGCCGCCGCTGCGCCGCCACCCCCGCCACCGCCCGGCCCCGCCGCCGCTGCCGGCCCGCCCCCAGCCCCGCCGCCCCTGTTGCGCCCTCGCCGCCCCTGCGCCTCCGCGCCCCAGCCACCGCCCGGCCCCCGCCGCCCCTGCGCCGCCGCTGCCGGCCCGCCCTCGGCCCCGCCGGCCCTGCGCCCTCGCCGCCCCTGCGCCCTCGCTGCCGGCTCGCCTCCGGCCGTCCCATCGATCAGGTACGCACTTCAATTTGGACTCTAAATTTAGTGCTTTCAAATACTTGTTATGCTATCGTTGTAGCCTAATTAGAATTGTTAGCTTGATGTCGTGTTTTATTGCTCAAGTGATTCTATGATGGCAGTTCTTGCTTAACTATTTATTTAATTATGGTTGTTAATTTGCTTAAATATGCTTAAATGGTTTGTTATATTATGGTTAATTTTCTTAATTATGCATAATTAAGCTTAAGTGGTTTATTTAATTATGCTTAATTTGCTTATTTTTGCTTAATTTGCTTAATTATGCTTAGGTGTGGTTTATTTAATTATGTTTAATTATGCTTAAATTGCTTAAATTTGTTTAATTATGCTTAATTGGTTTATTTAAGTTGTTAATTTGCTTATGCGTTTAATTATGCTAAAGTGGTTTATCTATTTATTATTAAGTGCTTAATTGCACCATGAGAAGGGGCAGCGTCGGGGGCGGCCCACTGTCGGGTGCCACGGCGTCGCCGGTAGCTACAAGAGAGAGAGAAACCGTGGGTCGTGTGTAGGGGTGAGCAGAGGAGATCGGGGCAGCAGAGAAGCTCGAGGCGGTGGGCGACACGCAAAAGAAGCTCGCGCCGGCGGTGAACTGAGAAACGCGGTATATAGTTATTAAGGCGTCGCTTTAGCGACGCTAAAGCGGTAAGGCGCTCCGACATCGTAAGTTGTTCCTGTTGCCTTGCTTTCTAGGGTAAGGCGGCGGCGGCCAGGGAAGCCGGCGGCGGCAGGGAAAGCTGGCGCCGCGGGAGCAGGGGGATCCGTCGCCTTAAGTCGCCTTACCGCCTTAAGAACGTCAATGACCCGCGATTGTGTGGACGGTGGAAATGGATGTGGAATTGTTATCTAAGACCAACTTTCCTCTCAGTCTTTCTCTAGTTCTTTCCTCTCTCTTAAATGACCTCAAAATGAAAATGAGCAACGTAACCTATAGCAATGTATTACCCGTTTCGGATCGGCACGTCTCACTTGTCATTGGCATGTGAGACGTGCAGGTTCGGAATTGTCCCTTTTTGGACAGCCTCGGAGTGACCGAGGGGGCGTGGCTTGGGACGAGACGCGGGTCCGGATTTGGACGAGATTTCGGTGGCGTAACCCTGTTGTTCTCTGCTGCACCATTTTTGGGCGTGCAGTGGAGAACAGCGGGGTTATGCTGCCGAAATTTCGTTCAAATCCGGATCACGTGTCTCGTCATGAGCACGCTCCGCTCGGTCACTCTTGGGTGGGTTTAGGATCTATCTGCCTAGGTTGTAGGGCCGTGACACATAACATAACAATACATTAACGACAATTTCTTTCGCGTTAAACTGCAGAGTCAAACATGGGCGAAGACCGTAGTTGGATGTACACTGGTTGGAAGAGCAGAACTGGTGGTCACTCAGATGAGTGGTACGCCAAGACAGAAGCTTTTGTGGAACGATCTTTTTCGTTGTCAAATAGCGATAAGGCGCGGTGCCCATGTACGAAATGCCAAAACGGAACGTTTTTGGACAAAGTGGAACTTACGTTGCACTTGTGTCAAAACGGTTACGTGTCACATTATGAGTTGTGGAACTTCCATGGCGAGATAGCTTCTCAAGCTGTACAAGAAGTGGAAGCGGACAATGATGATGCTCAAGAGGTTGATATGATGGATGAGATGCGGAAGCTGTACGACCAGAGCTTATAGAAGATACTCAAATAGCAGAGGTTAAAGAGTTCTTCAAACGTCTGAAAGATTCAGAAGAGGCTCTGCATGAACACACTAAAATGTCAATCCTCAATTTTGTGACTAGACTTATGGAAATTAAGTCTAAGTTCTTCTTTTCTAACAATTGTTACAACATGCTCATCGATTTTTTCAAAGATGCCCTTCCACTACCCAACAAAGTGCCTAAGGATATGTACAACTCGAAGAAAATTCTTTCTGGTCTCGGGATGAAGCACGAAAAGATTGATGTGTGTCCGGACAACTGCATGCTTTTCTGGAGAGAGCATGCCAATGAGAACAAATGTTTGAAATGTGGTCAACCGAGGTTTGTCGAAGTTGTTAATAATGATGGTAATACAGTGACGACGGAAGTCGCACGTAAGCAGCTTTGTTACTTACCTGTGACACCGAGGTTGAAGCGGCTGTTCCTTTCAAAAAAATGGCCAGACACATGAGATGGCACAAAGAAGGTGAGCATGAGAATAATGGAGTCATGACGCACCCGTCCTATGGTGAGGCATGGAAGGCTCTGGACCGGTTCGACCCAGAATTTGCTCGTGAAGCGAGAAATGTTCGCATCGGGTTGGCGACAGATGGGTTCACGCCGTTCAGCACAAACGCCGCACCATACTCCTGTTAGCCCGTCTTTGTCATTCCGTGCAATCTTCCGCCGACCTTTTGCATGAAGAATGAGTTTATGTTTCTTAGCCTCATTGTACCTGGGCCAGATCATCCTGGGTCACGTCTCAATGTGATGTTGAATCTGTTGATCGAAGAGTTGAAAATGTTGTGGACAGGAGTCGAAGCGTACGACTGTTACAAGAAACAGAAATTCAACCTCCGAGTTGCTTATTTGTGGTCTGCTCATGATTTTCCGGCATACGACATGTTTTCTGGATGGAGCACTCATGGTCGGTTGACGTGTCCGATATGTGCCTCGGACACCGATTGCTTTCGACTTACCCATGGAGGCAAGATATCTTACTTCGATTGTCATAGACGTTGGCTACCTCCGAATCACTTGTTTAGACAACAGAGGAATGTCTTCAGAGAGAACACCATTGTCACTAAAGGACCACCGAAACAACTTGACGCGTCAGAAATATCTGATATGTTGGACAAATTGGTGCCAGATGAAGGTCGTCCTGGATATTTCGAAGGTTACGGAGACAAACACAATTGGACTCACATATGTGGACTTTGGGAGTTACCGTATGTGAAGTCGTTGATTCTAAGGCACAACATTGATGTTATGCATCAAGAGCGTAACATGGCCGAATGTATCATAAGCACATGCATGGACATGACGGGCAAAACAAAAGACAATTTAAAGGCTCGAAAGGATCTTGCCGAGCTTTGTAACCGTCAAACTCTTGAGCTCTGCAAAAATGGTGGTAAACCACGCGCTCCTTTCTGTCTTCAACCTAAAGAGAAAAAAGAAGTTCTCGAATAGTTGCAAAGGTTGAAATTCCCAGATGGTTACGCAGCTAGTCTAAGACGAGCCGTGAATGTGAAAACGGGAAAGCTCAATGGGTTGAAGAGTCATGATTATCACATAATCATGGAAAGACTTCTGACTGTTATGTTTCGAGGCTATTTTGATGATGCAGTGTGGAAGGTGTTAGCCGAGCTTAGCCACTTCTATAGGCAACTCTGTGCTAAAGAAATCACGCCAGAGATCATGACTAAATTGTAAAAGGAGGTTCCGGTACTTTTGTGTAAGATGGGAAAAATTTTTCCTCCGGGATTTTTCAATCCAATGCAACATCTCTTAATTCATCTTCCATTTGAAGTGAAAGTGGGCGGTCCCGTGCAATATAGGTGGATGTATCATATTGAAAGATCACTTAGATATCTGAAACCAATGGTTGGTAATAGGGCAAGGGTTGAAGGTTGCATCGCCGAAGCTTTTACTCCTAAGGAAGTGGGATACTTCTCAAGTGTTTACTTTGCAGAGGAAAACAATGTTAATACTTCGGTAATGCGATACAATATAGATGAGCAACCTCCTTATAGCGATCTCTCCATTTTTGCAACAACAGGCACTACTGTTGGTAGTTACACTTCGTATGATGTTAGCGAAAAAGAAAGGCATGCTGCATTCTTCTACATGTACGCTAATATGGAAGAAATGAATGAATATTTCAAGTAAGTGTTTCTCCTACACTTATGCTTTTCACCATCTTTTCTGACACATGTATTCTAAGAGGTTCTCTTTGTCGTGTAGTATGCTCGACAAGCAAAATTGGAGACATAGACATCAACCCACGAGCAAGCAAATAGAACATATTTGACGGGAAGGAATAAACGGGGGATCTAATTTTCTCTCCTGGTTTCGAGATCATGTAACGTTTTCTCGATAACTAATCAATGTTAACAATGTTTTCTTATAACTTAAGAATGCTTAACTCCATATCTTGGACAGTGCCAAAAAGATGCCAACGTCCATGAAGATTTGCGACAACTATCCCGTGGAGTGGTTAATGTTAGAAGCTATGGTCGATATGACGTCAACGGCTTTCGATTCCGTACAACTCAATTTGAATCTCTTCGTCCTCTCGCGGCAACATGTAATATCGGAGTTGTGATGAGGGCAATCGATTCGCAAGATCATGAAACGCAGTACTACGGGATTATTAAAAAAATCCTTGAATTCACCTTTGTCGCAAACAAGCCAATTCGAGCGGTATTCTTTGACAGCGAATGGTTTGATTCCATTCGTGGAATTCGAGTAAACGAATTTGGCATGGTCGAAGTAAAACACAAAGAACGGTTGAAAGGATTCGATTCATTAGTTCTTGCACACCAAGTAGAGCAAGTGTACTATATACCTTATCCATGCAATAAATTCAAAGCTTGGAGGGTGGTACATAAGGTGAATCCTCGTGAGCGGTTATACGCTCCAGGAGATGATGATTATCACGACGAAGCTGAGGTTGATTGTGTCTACCAAGAGGAAGAGTTGCCAGACTCCTTCTCAGTCGAGCCCGGTGTAGGACTCGATAACTTAGTTGGAGACGCTCAAGATATCGAGGCTGGCACGGAAGCAGAAATTGAATCAGAATCAGAAACTGAAGATATCGATGACATAGTCGAACCTGCTGATTTGCGCAAACGAAAACGATATGCGCAAGAAGATCGATGGGCTGGTTTAAGGAGTAGGGTGCATGATCGTGATGTTGATGAATTTTGAAGTGACGTTTTATTCACTAATTTAACATTAATTTTGTATATTATCTTTGCATATTAATCATTTATTCCTTGCAATAGGATGTCATCAAAGGGAAAGGGGAAGGGGAAGCCAGTGAGAGGGTTTGAGCCGCCAGCAGACCCTTGCTCAGGGAGCTCGTTCCTTTCTAGCCGACGTGAGCTCTTTCTGGCACACGCTCCACCCTCAGCTATCGTGTGCTTTCAACGGCCAGAGGTAAACTTTAGTTACAATAAAGTTATTTTTGAAATTGCAATTGTTATTAATTATTAATAAAGTCATTCCTTTTGTGCAGTCTGACTCAAAGACTTCTGAGTCAGAGTCAGAGTCAGAGGCTAGGGGGCCGCTACAGGAGCCCGACTCAGAGGCTAGGGGGCCCTCTAGCGCTAGCCTCCCTTCGGAGCCGGCTAGCGCTAGCCTCCCTGGGCAGCCCTCTACCACTAGCCTTCCTGGAGGCTCCGGGGGGTCCGCAGAGCCTTCAGGGTCACAGGACGCGGTAGCATTGCAGCAGAGGCAATGGACGAGGAGGACCCACTTTGTGGCTCCTCCTCCGGTTACTACTCAGCGGACCACGATCCGTCCCGTTGGAGACAGGTATAAATACTGTATATAGTATATTAAATATTAGATGTTGTTTTCCTTTACTTAATGATTTAATATATTTTGTAGATGTTGGTACGACTTCTCGTTCACGGGGGCCGAGAAGCACCACAGGCAGGTTAACAGTGTCCTCGGTGCTATCGCCAAGTTGCACTACCCCTGGTATAATTGACGGTTTTCCTGCCCTGTTGTGGGATGACTACGCTCGGGTCTCTCACCCGGTGCATGGCACGGTTCAGGGAGCCGTGTGGCACGATTTTATGGTAAGTTTAACTGTTTTGTTTTTTCAACTCGTTTGAATTCTTAATTGCATATCACTTAAATATTTGTTTGCTTAAAGCTGAGGTACCAAGTAGAGGAACCGGGCATGGAGGACCACACGAGACGCGTGTTCCATTACAACGCTCGGAAGCTCACGACGGCGGCGTTGTCGTACGCCCGAATTCAGGCCGTCAACGCGTACTACAAGCGGCACCCCCGGGAGCAGGAGCAGGAGCAGCAAAGGGGTGTCCAAGCTGACGTAAGTTCTCAGGCCCATCCCAAGGCCCATCTCGACAGTTAACTTACGTCGGCTTCCGCAGACCGACGTAATTAAGTTAACTTACGTCGGTGGCCGACGTAAGTAACCTTAATTACGTCCAAAAGCCTACGTCGGCTGAAAGCCGACGTAATTAGAAAACCGACGTAATTAAGTTACTTACATCGGTTTAAGACTTACTTACGTCGGCTGACCGTTATTCCTGTAGTGAGCCATGACTAGCCCAGGGCTAAGGCCATCAAAATTCTCGTAGACCAAGTCTTTCCACAGGGGCATAAACTTCTTAATAGTCAATGCCTTGCCCCTGAACATAACCTTTGGCCACTAATCTTGCCTTGTGCTTGATCACTTCTCCTGCTGAATCCCTTTTTAGCTTGTAAACCCATCTTACACCTATGGGTTTTTGGCCAGCTAGTAGTTCAGTCAAGATCTAGGTAGAGTTCTTCTCAATGGATTCTATTTCTTTCTTCATAGCTTCTTCCTCCCATTCTGGTTGGCCTACTGCCTCACTCAATCTTGTAGGCTCATCAACTTCATCTAGAAGATCCTCATCCACTACAGGAAAAACGATCATTTGCGACGGCTGACTTTATTTGCGACGGCCAGCCGTCGCAAATAGATTAAATTACGACGGCCAGTCTACAGCCGTCGCAAATAACACAGCCGTCGCAAATAAGTCCTTGTTTGCGACGGCCCGCCATATAGCCGTCGCAAATAACAACTTATTTGCGACGGCCAACCCTAGTACCGTCGCAACTAATTTAGCCGTCGCAAATAAAAGCTTATTTGCGACGGCCGCTGAAAAGGCCGTCGCAAGTAACTTTAATCGCGACGGCTTTGTTGTCGGGCCGTCGCAATTTACTAGGCCGTCGCAAATAAGGACTTTTATACCGACCCGGCGGTTCATTCACGACCACTCAACACTGCCGCCGCCCTCGCGCCCCGCCGCCCTCCGCGCCCCGCCGCCTGCCCGCCGCCCTGCCGCGCCCCGCTGCCGGCACGCCGTCGCGGCCCCGGCGCCGCCCCTGCTCGCCGCCCCCGCCTCCCCGGCCCGCCGCCGCCCCTGCTCGCCGCCCCCGCCTCCCCGGCCCGCCGCGCCCCGGCCTCGCCGCCCCGCCGTCGCCGCCCCGCCGCCGCCGCCCACGGCCTCTCCACCTCGGCTCGTGCCAGTGCGTTGCCGCCTCCCCGAGCGTTGCCGCCTCCCCAAGCTTGCAAGGTCGCCGCCTCCCCGAGCTCCGCGGGCCGGGCCGTCGCAAATAAAGTCGTGGGCCCGGAAGAGGACACGTGGACCCTGCCCTCTAAACTTATTTGCGACGGCCTAGCCGTCGCAAATAGCAGATATTAATTGCGACGGCCCGGCCGTCGCAAATAAGCTTTAATTGCGACGGCACGGCCGTCGCAAATAAGGCCGCGGGTCCCACCAGCCCGCAGCAACAACTTGCGACGGCCTCCCCTAGCCGTCGCAAATAAGTTTATTTGCGACGGTGGCCGTCGCAAATAAGCTTATTTGCGACGACATATTTGCGACGGCCGGAGGCCGTCGCAAATAAAGAAAGCCGTCGCAAATAGCTTATTTGCGACGGCATCTGGCTTATTTGCGACGGCTTCGGCCGTCGCAAATCATCGGGATTCCTGTAGTGATCATCAGATTCTCCATATGTCAGTTCCATTATTGGTGCTCTATCATAGACCTCTGAGACTCTTTTGTATCTCTTTTTGACGCAACTCTTTTGTATCTACTGGTCCCAACGTACCTTCAATGTTGGAGGAAATTGGTTCACTTGCTGACTGAATATTAAATGGAGTATCATGTTCTTCTACTCGGCACTGACGTGGCCTTTGCTTCACTAGCTGCTCATGGCGTCGACAAGACACTGCCTGCTCGAGGACTGTTATGCCCTGCCACTGACACTGCTACAATAAGCCTCATCTCCAGCGGCTCCAAATGTATTATCACACGCGGTTTCTAAAACCGCCTGAAACGAAGAGCCTGTGATAATCTGCAATTTCACAAGCGGAAAGTGAAACCGCCTGTGAATTAATTTTATCACAGGCGGTTCTTTACTTATGACTAGCTGTCTGTGAATAAACATTATCACATGCGGTTTGTATAGTATAAATAACTGCGTATGATAATGGTGTTATCACAGACGGATCTTTACCTATGACAAGCCGCTTGTGGAGACAATTTATCGCAGCCAGTTTATACCGTAATAGTAACCGCCTGTTAAGATGGAGTTATCACAGGTGGTTCTTTACCTATGACTAGACGCCTATGATAATATAATTCCACAAGCAGGTCTAGCCGTAGGTAAAGAATCGCCTATGATAAAGTATAACCTATGCAGTACTACCTGCTGTTATTTCTAATTTCCAGGTCAATTCAATACAATCACAGAAGTCAACTATATAATCACAGAAGTAAACAATATAATCACGGAAGTCAATTTCACTAAAACAATATACATATGTACAAGTTACACATACAAGTCATCTCATAGTTTACAAGTTTCACTAAAGACTGTTCGTAAATTGCTTAAAGTTGTCGGCCTCCATGCGCCGACATCTTTATTACTTTAAGTCCGTCGGCTACTGCTTTCCCGACTCATTTATGCTTTTTTTTACACCAGTGGCTTTTCTTATTTTTATACCGCTGTACTTATTTTTTGCCCAGTCACTTTCATTGTGTCAGTACGAACATGAGCCCATATTTCCATATCAAAACATGAACACAAACAGGAAAACATATTTAGATCTGCATATCTCACACGAAGAACAATCTTCATATATTCATATGACACACAAAATAATCGATCTCAAAAAATTTAACCAAAACAGGCACCACAAACGGATCTGGTTCGGGAGCCGGCAGGCCGCGCGCGCCGGGAGCGCTGGGAGACCGCGCGAGGACGAACCAAAACGGATGCCATGGATGGATCCGGGCCACGTGATCATGATGGGAGCTTTAGGACACCGCACCGGGAGCCGAGAGGCCGCGCCGAGAGCGGGAGGGAGGCTGCGCCAGGAGCTTCGGGAGGCCGCCTCGCGCTGAAGGGCCGCGCCTCGCGCCGGCCGCACCCGTGCTGCCGGGAGGCCACACCTCATGCCGGCTGCACCGGTGCCGCCAGAGCTCGCCGGGTCGCTGCACCGGAGCTCACCGTGTCGCCGGTTGTTGGATCAAGGAAGGAAGGGTGCAGACGGTATATGGAGGAAGGAAGGAAGTTGCAGCACCTAGATTTTGGAGAGGAAGGGTTAGGGTTAGACGGGCGGGCCGTGGGCAGTCAATATAAAATGAGGGACGGGGATTCCGTGCGGGGCCCATGGTGTGGGCGTATGGCCGTCGGCGGCTGGGCCGACGGGGTAACTAATGGCGTCAGTTTTTTAGGGACCGACGGTTATAACAGTAAGCCGCGGGAAGTAAATTTCTTAGAGCGCGGGGCCGCTGGTATGGCCGTTGGTGGAGATTTTTGGCCGAGACTTATACATACTCAAGTCGGTTTTTTATGCGCACTGACACTTATATTTGTACTCGTCGGCCCGGGCTACCAGACCGACGGTCCTAATTCTATAATCGTCGGGAGGTTGAAACCGACAGCATTAGACGAGTTAAATTGACGGCCCCGACGCTCTTACTTTCCTCGACACTTATTTGCCCAATTCTTGTAGTGAATGGACCACTTGGGCGATGTCTTTTTTACATGAGCTAGGTAATGGTTGCAAGAATGGACACTTTAGTGTGCTCATGCAACTCTTCATGCGATGTTCAGAGAATTCTATAGAATTCTTCAATTTTAGGTCGAGGATTTTCCTCAGATTCATCTGCACCACAGTCATGACCTAGTGCTACAACCATGCATGCCTTTCCATTCTGTCCCTATTTTCACCATCTCTCTCATCAACAACAACATTGTTGTGGTATAACTCACCGCGGTCAAACTAAGTTTCATAACCTTTCTTAAACCCAAATCTATAAAGGTCTTCTTCTATATCAGACTTCTCCTTGCAATAAATGTTATGACACTTGCTACATGGACATTTGACAAAATGGTCGTCGATAAAGAGAACGGACTTCTGATGAAGGCCTTTGTACTAATGGCCCATTCATCCATAGACACTTCATTCGTCGGCCAACCATTATACATCCATCACTACTGCAAAATGTTTTATCTCAGGCAGCTCTAAACATATTATCGCAAGCGGTTTTCAAAACTGTCTGCAACAAAGCGTATGTGATATTCGGCCATTTTCACAGGCGGTCACTACAAAACGCCTGTGGTAATGATTTTCCACATACAGTTCTTTAAGTATAATGTGCCGCAAGTGATAACGCATTATCAAAGGTTATTTTTTTCATTGACCAAATGACTGGTGCACATTTAAATAGATCATGCACCAGACTCACCACAAAGGTTAAAGTAGAACTAAATTAGTTCTCTATACACAATGACAAGAAGCACAAAGGACAAATATGACAAGATATGCATATAAAGTCTGAACTAAAGATTAATGACATAGTAAAGCAAAGATTGAGAACAAGCAACCATTAATAAAGACTCACAGAAATGTAAAATATGGATCCGCATATATGTCAACATCAGGAGCTAATCCATACTCTCGCATGCAAATAGCACGTGGATCTTCACTCGCAATTCAAGCAACTAACATGTTAAGTCCTATCACACCAGGCTCTTGGTCTGTATCATGCAAAGCAACATGCAGCCCTGTGGCAAATGACATGTAAGGAAATAATCCGGATGAGAACATCAAGGGCGAGGATGGTGATGGCAGCGAGAGTGAGGTAGAGGGAGAGGACGGCGAGGGCGACCATGATGATGGCGAGAACGACGAGGGTGAGAATGGCACGCTGCTACGACGGTGGTGAGAACGACCACAGCAAGGGCGAGGACGGTGAGGGTGAGGACACCGCTCGACAGAGACGCCATCGAGAATGACCACGGCAAAGGCGAGGACGGCGATGGTGAGAACGGTGCTCGGCGGCAACGGCGGGCGGGGGAGGGCTTGGCGGCAAAATGAAAATTTTTGCATCCTGCAAACATAGGTTTGCGGGGTGCGGCTGAGAGTCTTTATAGGCATTTATTATCACACGAGGTCCGTCATGCGAACACCACCGGTGAAAACATTTTAAATTATTATAAATATAATTTTCAGAGGCAGCTGTTTATTAAAAACTGCTTGTGAAGCTGAGGAGTCACACTAAGAATTTATAAATATTATTATCACTGATGTCTTTTAGTTAAGAATCGTCTGTGAAAACTTTGCCATCAATTTTGACACTTTGAGATCAACAAATGCAATACATTTCTACATCAATAATGTGTAACATATCCATTAATACGATATATGGTCCATTATGATGGTTATATCAAGTCCATTTGTTAATGGTTATTAACACATCCATTCGATGATCGACGAAAACAATAAAACAACAGATAGAACATGTGAAGGACATTAAGGATATTACAAAATGAGAAAATAAAAACAACATCAACTAAAAATAAGAAAAGAACTACTACTGCTGCTGCTGTTGTTGCTGCTGCTGCTACTTGGGCTCCTGGGGAAATCCAGTTACCTGGTCGTCGCTGCCATCAGATTCCTGACGCCGTCGACCCTGAGCTCTTGAGCCATCGTCTCTTACAGAACATCTAGACGAACGACCACTTTTTTAAATCTGAACAGATAGTGGCCCATGCTTCCCATTCCAGTACATTTTGGAAGGACAGCGAGACCCAAGAGCTGCATGGAGTGAGGTGTACTGGTAAATACACCTTGCGCCATCTCAAGGCGCAAGTCCTCCGGACTCCTGGAGCGGAAGGATCGCGGATGCTTCACTGCTGCCTTCCTCGACGGGCTTGGCGCTGGCATCTGGTTGTCAGCCATCGGAGTGGAGAAGAAGATGGGGCATGACAGAGAAAGAACAGGAAGACTGTAGTTGTGTGGAGAAGACGACTCAAGGTAGTGAGAAGAGGAACGCGCGGGTGTGTCTTTATATCATCGTCTGGCTGGTAGTTCGCCTCTCGATGCATAGTGATAGGATATTTCAAATTGAATTCAAAGGACACACACTCTCTTCGACACACACTCTCTTCGTGTTCCCCTCGATAACAGCAAAGGATGCACACCCGATCGCTTTAGGGCAGCCCTTTTTTAAAAACCGATTATGAGGAGTTATTGAAAATCACATGTGGTAGTTCAGGAAACCCGCCTGTAATAATGGCGAATATCACATGTGGAATTTTTATACTGATCGTCTTGAAAATATATATTTACCCATGCAGTTTATTTTCGCGAACCACTTGGGATGATTTATTATCACAGGCGCGGCTATTAATTTATTGGGCATCAGAGGCATGTTTTTAACGGACCGCCTGAGTAAAAAAAGTGAGGCTCCTGAGAAAATACTTTTGGTAGCAGTGCATCATCTATCATCAGCCGTTGTTCATACTATACGATTAAAGAATAAGGAGCTAACAAATATGTATGCTTATAATGCTCCGACATCTACCACTACGTAAGAAACTCAAATAGGAAACAAAGGTGGGCGACGGGCTCAAAGGCGGCATCTCTGATAATGTTAAGCGAGAAGCGCCCGCTTCAGAGAGGATCTAACATAGCTCAGCTGAAAGTACAAGGAGAAACATTAAAATAAAGCCCATCTCAGTTAAATTGGTATCCGAGACACGTTATCCTCTCTAACAAGGGAAAGACACGCATCAAACACAGCGCGTCTCCAATATGCGCAAGAAATGAGACGTACTCTACACAAATCCCGTCTCCATTGTCTTTGCTTACAGCCTCTCGTTGTTGAACGTTTAATTCATTCATTCATTCACAATTGAACACATATAACAAATATGAATATAAAAATATTCATCACACAGATGAACACAGATATTTATTAACAAATATATTACAAAAGATAAGAAAAAAGTACAAGACACAAGAAAATAAAAACAACGTCAATTAAAAAACAACAAAAGAAAACATAAATCCTACTCCCCCCTCCTCCTCCTCCGGCTACTCCGGCTGCTCCGTCGGTTGCTCCGGCTGCTCTGAATCCGGCGGTGCAACCTCGCGACCGAGGTTCCTCGCCATCGCTGCCACCAGGATACTGCAGCCCTCGGTGCCAAGCACCTTGGCCATCGTCTTGAGCAGCCTCTGTAACTGGTCGAATAGCCTGTCGAACAGCATCTCGAGCAGCACTTTGCTGAGCCTCTTGGGAGAGCGGCAGCCTTGTTTCTTGCAGGGTGGCTCCCTCAGCGGGCTTGGCGACAGAATGTTGGCCATGGTGGATTGTCTGCACAGAGAAGGCGAACAAAGAGAATAGACTCATGGCGCCTTTTATATGTCTGTGCGGAGAAGCAAAATGGAGACACACTTTTAGAAAGAGCGCGTCTCTGATTCCACACGTCACCTTTAGATTTGTGATTTACTCCATTTTGCTTCGGTTCACTATTGCTATCACACATCACTGAACTTAGAGCACATTCACTTGATAGCTAAATCATTCACTTGTCTAGAAAATAATCAAATCATTCCTTATGATAACTGAGGAACACGATGAACACACCACACATTCATTGATTCACATAGTTGAAGAAAACACAAGATACTATTCAATCACATAGATGAACAAAGATAGATTTCATTCATTAACAATATTTACAAAACAGAAGCAACTAAAAACAAGAAAGAAAAACTAAATCCTACTCCTCCTCCTCCGGTGGCGACTCCGGTTGCTCCGGCTACGGCTACACCGGCTGCACCGGTGGTGCAACCCCGAGAACGAGGTTGCTCTCCATCGCCTCCATCAGGTTTCTGGCCAAGCACCTGGGCCATCGTCTCGAACAGAATGTCGAGACGATTAGCCACCCCTGTGAGGACGAAGAGGTAGTGGCCGATGGTACCCGTTCCAGTAAACTGGAGAAGGGTACCAAGACCCAAGGAACTCATGGCACGAGACATATTGTTGTACGCCTCTTCCGCCATAAGGAGGCGCTGCTCGGTGTTGATCCTCTCGGGGGAGCTGCAGCACAGTTTCTTGCACGGTGGATCCCTCAGAGGGCTTGGCGGCAGAAGGTCAGCCATGGTGGTGGTGGGTCGTCGACGCGGAGAATACGAGGAAAAGAAGAGGATTCAAAGTGAGCGGCATGCTTGTGGAGAACTCACGAGTGATGGCAGGTCTTAAATAAGGTCCATGCGGAGTCGACAATGGAGTGGTTAGTTTCCTGCGCATTATGGAACCATGGGACGCATCGATACCGCCTTGGAGAAACGAAAGGTCACGCACGGACATTTCACGTGTCTATGCACCACGCCGCCAAAATTAAGTTCTCCGCAGACCTCATGCCTCGTGTCTCTCCTTCGACAATGGAAGACGTGCTTTAGAGTAGCACGCGTCTCTTTGTTATAGCGTGTCTCACATTTATCTCCATCGTCTCTTCAACAATGGAAGACACCCTTTGACTTAACGCGCATATCTCTTTGTTATAGCGCGTCTCGCATTTATCTCTATCGTCTCTTCAACAATGGAAGATGCTTTTTAACTTGATGCGCGTCTCTCTTTGTTCTAGCGCATCTCGCATTTGTCTCCCTCGTCTTTTCTTCGCCTCCGGTGCTCCTTTACTAATCAACCTTACTAATGGATCAACTCCAGTGCGACCGCCTCCTCTGTTCGCCATCGTCATTGTCATCGTCGTCGCCGTCCTTGTCGTCATCATTGTTGCCATCCTCGTCGTCGTCACTATTCATGGCTTGTATCGGCTTGGCGTGTAGCCGACTGAAGGAGGAGCGCTTGGCGTGGCGCAAGAACCATCCCCATGTATGTACATATGGCACACTGGTCGCATGGTTGTATATATATAGATCTGCAATGGACTCATGAACTTAACTGTAGTTTTGTTTTTCCGTCTTGTTTGTTTTTGGTATTTTCAATTTCTCTACATAGGGTTTCTTTGTGAAGCCTGAATTGGGAGATTTATTGAAGTGGCAGAGCATCGTCCCCGGTAAAGAAGGGGTAAATCATGAAGAAAAAGCACAATAGGAGTTTATCCATCGTCCTCCTATTAATTAATTTCCTTTGTAGACTAATTGGGAAGGTGGTTACTACCCTCTGACAATCTGCTTCTCAGAGGACTATCCATTGGTGCCTCCAAGATGCGCCTTTCCAAGTGGTTTCTTCCACCCAAATGATCATATAGACCTATTTTGCTCATGTAATTAGTAATTGTTGCCGAACTTATTTGAAATGGTTTCTTATGTTGCTTAAATTGATATTTTGTAGGGGTGGTGAACTGGCTTTACAATCAAAACTATACTACTTGAGGTTCAGCGTTTGCTGCATCACCCAAAATCGCCCGATGTTGAAAATGATTGCTAAATCTACTTATCAAGGTTAGACAGTTTGTGTTGGTGACCAACATAGGTTATTAATTCCTCCTTCGACATTTGTTAATTTAAAGAATGTCAATATTTTCACGATCTAGGGGAATATAAGAGACGTGTCTGGGAGCAAGCTGGACGGTACAATTTAGATTGATCGATGGGAGCTTTAGAAATAAGTTTAGATTCGAAATTAGTTTAGAGGGCACTCAATGTATGAACTATGAAATTCATTGAGTTACAAATTATCTCTGGATTGCAATGTCATTGAGTTTGTTTATCTCTGAATTCCAATTAATCCGTTAATTGCAATTTCATTGCATTTGTTTATTCTTGCAACGGATAAAGAGTGAATTAGAGACGCACTTTAGAAAGGTGCATCCACTACGTGAGAAATCCAAATAGGAGACAAAGATGGGTGACACACTCAAAGGCGATCGTCTCTAATAAGCGTAAGTGAGATGAGCCCACTTCAGTGAGGATCAGATATGGCTCGGTTGAACGTTCAAGGAGACACGTTACATTACATGCCGTCTCAGTTAAGTATAGATCCGAGACGGGCCTACTCTCTGGACAAACGGGAGACGCACTTGTAGCACAGCGCGTCTCCTATAAGTGCATGAAATGAGACGTCTTTACTAAAAGCGTGTCTTCTTTGTCTTCGCTTACAAACATACATGAACACGACTCTGAACAATGATCACATTCATTCACAGTTGAACACACAAAATATTCATCACACAAATGAACACAGATAAAACATTCAATCATTCACACAATTGATCAAAGATAACAAATATATTACAAAACACAAGAAAGAAGTACAAGATACAAGAAAAGAAAAACATCAACTAAAAACAACAAAAGAAAACCTAAATCCTACTCCTCCTACACCTCCTCCTCCTCCTGCTGCTGCTCCGACTGCACCGTCGGTTGCTCCGGCAGCTCCGCCAGTTGCTCCGCGGTTCTGTGCTGTAACGCAAAATGGAGACGAGCTTCGCTGCGAAGTGCGTCTCCTATGATCGACGTCTCCCTCTCCTCTGCAAAAATAGAGACATTGTCTAACGGAAAGCGCGTCTGCGATTCCATACGTCACCTTTAGCTTCGTGATTTTGTCCATTTTGCTTTGGTACACTGTTGATATCACAAATGTCACTTGATAAATAAATCATTCTCTTGTCTTGAATATAATCAAATCCTTTCTTATGATACCCGAGGAACACGCTACACATTCACTCATTCACAAAGTTGAAGAACACACAATATAATATTCAATGACAAAGATGAACAGAGATAGATTTCATTCATTAGCAATATTTACAAAATAGAAGCAACTAAAAACAACAAAGTAAAACTGAATCCTACTCATACTCCTCCTCCTCCTCCTCCTCCTCCTGCTCCTCCTCCTCTTCCTCTTCCTCCTCCTCGTCCTCCGGCGCCGGTGCAATAGGAGCCTGGGCCGGCTGCTCCGGCTACGCCGGCTGCACCAGCGGTGCAACCCCGTGAACGAGGTTGCTCTCCGTCGCCTCCACCAGGTTTCTGCAACCCACGGGGCCAAGCACCTGGGCCATGGTCTCGAACAGAATGTCGAGACGATCGGCCACCCCCATGAGGGCGAAGAGGTAGTGGCCGATGCTACCCATTCCAGTAAACCGCGAAAGGGTACCCAAACCCAAGGAACTCATGGCGCGAGAAGTATTGTTGTACGCCTCTTGTGCCATAAGGAGGCATTGCTCGGTGTTGAACCTCTCGGGGGAGCTGCAGCACAATTTCTTGCAGGGTGGCTCTCTCGGCGGGCTTGGCGGCGGAAGGTCGGCCATGGTGGTGGTGGGTCATCGGGGCAGACAAGACGAATAAAAGAAGAGGATTCAAAGTGAGTGATGCACTTGTGGAGAACTCACTGGTGATGGCGCGTCTTAAATAAGGTCCGCACGGAGTCGTCGAGGGAGCGGTTGGTTTCCCGCGCATTAATGGAACGATGGGACACATCGATACCGCCTCGGGGAAACAAAAGACCGCTTGCGGATGTCGCACGCGTCTCTGCACCACGGTGTCAAAATTAAGTTCCCCGCAGACCTCATGTCGCGCGTCTCTCTTTCGACTATGGAAGACGCGCTTTTGGTTAATGCATGTCTCTCTTTGTTATAGCGCGTCTCACATTTATCTCCCTTGTCTCCTCGACAATGGAAGACGCTCTTTAACTTAACGCGCATCTCGCATTTATCTCTCTCGTCTCTTCATTGCCTCTGGTGCTCCTTTATTACTAATCGACCAACGGTCCTTTACTAATCGACCAACTCCAGTGCGACCGCCTCCTATGTTCTCCATCGCCAACCTCGTCATCATCATCGTTGTCGTCCTCGTCATCATAACTATTCATGGCTGGTATCAGCTTGGCGCGTAGCCGACTGAAGGAGGAGTGCTTGGCGTGGCGCAAGAATCATCCCCATGTATGTAGATATGGCACACTGGTCGCATAATTGTATATATGTAGATCTGCAATGGACTGATGAACTTAACTTTAGTTTTATTTTTGATGTGCGTAGGGTTTCTCTGTGAAGCCTGAATCGGGAGATTTATTGAAGTGATAGTGCATTGTCCTCAGTAAATAAGGGGTAAGTCATGAAGAACAAGCACAATATGAGTTTTAGCATCGTCCTCCTATTAATGAATTTCCTTTGTAGACTGACTAGAAGGTGGTTACTACCCCCTGACAATCTCCTTCTCAGAGGACTATCAATTGTTGCCTCCAAGATGCGCCATTCCAAGTAGTTTCTTCCACTCAAATGTCTATCGGTTAGGAGCACTCGACATTGGGATTCTTGATCAAGAGATTCTAAGATAGACCTATTTTGCTCATATAATTAGTAATTGTTGCCAAACTTATTTGAACTGGTTTATTATGTTGCTTAAATTGATATTTCATAGGGGTGGTGCACTGGTTTTAAAATCAAAACTATACTACTTGAAGTTCAGCATTTGCTGCATCAGCCAAATGCGCCCGATGTTGAAAATTATTGCTATAGTCTACTTATCAAGGTTAGACACTTTGTGTTAGTGACCAACATAGGTTATTCATTCCTCCTTTGACATTTGTCAATTTAAAGAATGCCAATATTTTCAGTATGCAGGGCAATATAAGAGACATGTTCGGGAGCAAGCTGGACGGTACAGTTTAGATTGATCGAATAGAGCTTTAGGAATAGGTTTAGATTCGAAATTAGTTTATAGGGCACGCAATGTATGATCTATGAAATTCATTGAGTTGCAAATTATCTCTGAATTGAATGTCATTGCATTTGTTTATCCCTGAATTCCATTAATCCGTGAATTGCAATGTCATTGCGTTTGTTTACCCCTGCAACGGTTCATGATTTTGTGCGAGTGGCAATGTGGAGAGTGCATAAGAGACGAACTTTAGAAAGGCGCATCTTAGATACCTGATATTCGGCAAAAGGGAGATGGGCCTTACATGGGCTAGTCTCCGATTTGTTCCGAAGATTTTTGTTCCACCTCGTAAAGTTAAGCATGTTGCAACGATTGTATAAGGCATTGCGCACAGTTACTAGCTGGAAACGTTGGAATGTCCTGGATGTTGTTCTGTCTTCAGCACACTATGGCGCATCTAGGGCACTCCAGTGTTTCTGGGGCCACAAAATAATGCGAGACGCGCCTTTCAGTGGCGCGTCTCTGATTTGCGTCGAAGATCTTTTGTCCCACCTTGGAAGGCTGAGCACAATGCAATGATCATATAAGACATTGCGCAAAGTTGCCAGTTGGACATGTCGTAATATCCTGCATGTTGTTCCTGACCAGCCTCATCACACTGTGGCGCATCTAGGACATTGTGGCGTGTTCGGGGCATCAAAATAATGAGAGACGCGCCTTAAATTTGCGCGTATCCCATTTACGCCGAAAAATTTTTGTCCATCGCGCGCTCTGTCCCAACATTTGGCGAAAAATTTTAGCTTTCGCGCGCTCTCTCGACCTATAAACCGCAGATCCTGAGCGCGCCGCCTCCGTCGACCCCGACCTTTGCTTCATTAGAGAGTTTAGCATGATGGAGCACGCTTCCTCGTCCCCTCCCGAGAGCACGTCGTCGCTATCCCTCTTTCTCAACTCGCTCTTCGTCATTGTCATGCTGCCGGCATCGACCCCTACCCCGCCGTCAACCCCGACCTTCGTCATCATAGAGTTGAGCATGCTGGAGCACGCCGCCTTGTCACGTGTCCCTGGAGCACGCCGCCGCCTCGACCCTGACCTCGGTAATCGGTATGTTCTCCCTGTCCCTAGAGCACGTCGGCCTGCTATCATCAGAGAGTTGAGGAACCGCCACTCAGGCGCCTTCACCAGCTTGTCCAGGAGCACGCCGCCACGTCCCCTGTCCCCTGAGCATGCCACTGCCTCGACCCTGCCCTCAAAGCTTGCATTCCAATGATTTTATTGAATTTGAGGATGTCCAATGAAGATTCATCGTTAATGAAGTCATTGATCCAAAGGGAGAATTTTCATTACCATATACATTCATCTTCCTTGTTTATGTCCAATGCAGAAGTAATGTATTTGTTTGGACTATCAGTGTATAATAAATTCTAATTCGCAAACTCCTAAAACTGCAGGAACTGTGGTTGACACTAGCATTTGCCATCCAACTGAGTTTGATTTCTACCTCTGCAGCCATGCTGGAATCAAGGTACCTATGCGATAATTGGTGTTTCTCTCACGAGTTTTTCATATCAGGCTATAAGAGCATCAGTGGAATGTAAATTGTTTGTTTTTCTAGGGGACAAGCAAACCAGCTCAGTACTATGTCCTTTACCATGAGAACAATTTCTCTGCTGATGCCTTGCAGATGCTCACCAACTGCATGGGCTACAAGTAAGCTCCGTTCTCCATTCACTAACAGTTTCTGTATTTATGACAATTGTATACCAATTTGTTCTCGTGTTTATTATAGATGAATTTTAGGATGTCTCAGTCGGAGCATTAGAGTCTATGAAGGCTCATCGTCAATGAAGTCATTGATCAGGAGAATTTTGAGATGATGACAGTTATAATGTGTGTAATTAGTTACATTGTAATCAGGATGAACAGTCTTTGTTGTGTAATTAGTATACTTGATAACCAAGATTGTCACGTTGGTAATATTTGATTGGTCATTATAATTTAACGTTTGATAATTTTGGTTATACATAAGTTCATGAACAGTATGTTGCTGACACTGGTAATACGGCTGCCAAATCCTGGCTAGCTCCTAATAATAGTGTCCGTAAAAAATCCGCGACGAGTTGTAGCAGAGAGCGTCTCGGGTAACCAACATAAAGGAGACAAGCTTCTATAAAGCCTGTCTCACATAATTTAATGAATCTGTGACGCGGTACATAACAGAGCGTTTTAGATTAGTCAATATATTTGTGATGTGCTTTGTACGGCTTGTCACACTTGTAAGCTGGTGGGCAACGCACGCCAGCGGCGTCTCCAATGAAGCCGTAAAGATCGTCTGTTATGACAAAAAGAAAGGAGACGCGCTTCTTTTCAGTGTGTCTTGCACCTAGTTCGATCGGCGACGTGCCTTGAAACCCGTCTCTGATGCCAACGTAATGCAAGACGTGACGATAGAGACACACAATTTGTTCGTCTCCCTTCTTCATTCGGGCCCATCTCGTATGAGCCTTTCATACATAGTGGTCTCAGATATCTGAGATCCAGCAAAAGAAAGACGCGCCACACTCGGGCACGTATCCGATTTGTGCTAGAGAACTTTTGTCCCATCTCAGAAAGCTGAGCACATTGCAATGATTGTATAAGGCATTGCGCACAGTTGCCAGCTTGGATACGCCAGAAGGTCCTAGATGTTGTTCCTGGCTTCGGCACACCGGGGCGCATCTAGGACACACCAGTGTGTTTGGGACCACAAAATAATGTGAGACGTGCCTTACATTGGCTGAGACGAGTCTTACATGGGCTCGTCTCTGATTTACGCCGAATATCTTTTGTCCCAACTCAGAAAGATGAGCGCAGTGCAACGATCATATAAGGCATTGCGCACAGTTGCCAGTGGTACATACCCGCATGCGAAAGATGTTCCCTGCTTCAGCACAACGGGGCTCGTCTTTTGCATGCGGGAAAAAGCCATGATGCAAAAGATGATAATGTGAGACATGTGTTATATATGTGCATCTTCAAGTTTTATTTTAAACCTCGCGTGCTCTATTTTGGCAAAAAAATTCTCGAGCTCTCTCGAACAAAGGACACTGAAATGAGAGACAAGTGTTATAAAGGCACGTCTCCGAGTTTTGCTTTTGTTATCCATTGCGCGCTCTCTCCCAACATTTGGAGAAAATTTTTAGCTCTCGCGCGCTCTCTCGACCTATAAACCACAGCTCCTGAGCACGCTGCTGCTGTCCTGTCATTGTCAACGTCGCGCTGCCGTCGTCAACCCCGACCCCACCGTCGACCCCGACCTTGGCGTCATCAGATAGTTGAGCACGCTGGAGCATGCCGCCTCGTCTCCTCTCCACGGAGCACACCGCCGTCCCTCTTTCTCGACTATCTCTTCATCATTGTTGCGCTGCTACCGTTGTCCCCTACCCTGTCGTCAACCCCAACCTTCGTCATCAGAGAGTTAAGCATGCTGGAGCACGCCACCTCGTCTCCTGCCCCTGGAGCACGCCATCGCCTAGACCCTTACCTCGATAATCGGTATGAGCTCGTCGCCACCTTCACATAAGTGGAAATCTTCTCCCTGTCCCCGGAGCACGCTGGCCTGCTGTCATGAGAGAGTTGAGGAACCGCCACTCTAGCGCCTCTACCAGCTCGTCCCGGAGCACGTTGTCGCATCCCCTGTCACTAGAGCACACAGCAGCCACGACCCTGCCATCGGAGCGTGCATTCCGGTGATTTTATTGAATTTGAGGATGTCCAATGAAGGCTCATTGTTAATGAAATCATTGATCCAAAAGGAGAATTTCCATTACGGTATATATTCATCTTCCTTGTTTATGTCCAATGCAGAAGTAATGTATTTGTTTTGACTATCAATGTATATAATTTATTCTGATTCGCAAACCCTTGAAACTGTAGGAATTGTGGTTGACACTAGCATTCGCCATCCCAGTGAGTTTGATTTCTACCTCTGCAGCCATGCTGGAATCACGGTACCTATGCGATAAATGGTGTTTCTCTAACGAGTTTTTGATATCAGGCTATAAATGTATCAGTGGAATGTAAATTGTTTGTTTTTTCAGGGAACAAGCACTCCATCTTACTACCATGTCCTTTACTATGAGAACAATTTTTCTACTGATGCTTTGCAGATGCTCACCAACTGCCTGTGCTACAAGTAGGCTTTGTTTTCCAACAGGATTAGATGATGACAGTTATAATGTGTGTAATTAGTTACATTGTAATTAGGATGAACAGTCTTTGTTGTGTAATTAGTATACTTGATAATCATGATTGACACTTTGTTAATATCCGATTCTTTAATATAATTTAACGTGTGATTATTTTGTCTATACATATGTTCATGAACAGTATGAATAGTATGTTAATATATGAATCGTATGTTGTTGACACTGGGTAATACGGCTGCCAAATCTTAGCTAGCTCCAGGATGGAGCCGACAATCAGGATAATTAGGGGTGGGGGCACCTAATAGGATACCCTGCCTATAAAAAATCCGCGATGAGCTGTAGCGGAGATCATCTCAGATAACCTACATAAAGGAGACAAGCATCCATAAAGCCCGTCTCAGATCAGTACACAAATCTGCGACGCACTACAATATAGAACGTTTCGGATCAGTCATTATATCTTCGATGCGCTTTGTTAGGGCTTGTCACGCATGTATGCTGATGGGCGACGCGCGCCACCCACGTCTTTAATGATTCTGTAAAGAACGTCTGTTAAGACACAAAGAAAGGAGATGTGCTTATTTTAAGTGTGTCTCGCACTTAGGATGAACGGCGACGTGCCATAAGCACGTCTTGTAACACCCCAGCCACTACGGGCCTGGCAGTCGTTACTTCTGGCAGCTCTCTAGGATCACAGACTAGCCCCACGGACCAACATAGTCTGTTCTGCGCATTTTGTCCTGACTCGTGTGCACCTGAAAAGACTTCCCGGTCGGTCACCCATCCATAAATTGCTCCGGGCCAAGCATGCTTAACCTCGGAGTTCTTTGCAGGTGGGCTCCCGAAAAAGAAGGTATACCTTGGTGGTATGAGTTATTCTATCAATCCTATTAAGCCTTGAGCCAGGATGTCACAATCCACCCCCCTTAGAAGACCGATGTCCTCGTCGGTGAACTGCCAAGCCAGGAACGTCCTCTCTTGGCCACATCCATAAGTTCAGTACTGGCATACGTACCATACCGTGTCCCTCCTAGAGGACTTACGCGTCATGCATACGTACCCACGTCCCTGACCCGTACGCACCCATGAAACCGCGAGGGTCAGCGTAAAAGGGAAGCTAGCTCCACGTTTCAATGGGTCATTCACAATAATTGAACAATGCGGACTTGTGGCCTATCGGCTAGAGCTTCCAGCGTCGCTTTCAGGGGTCCACAATGTGTTTCACATTTCACAATTAAGGAAATGTCTCAAGGCCCCAGTTGAAGTCCGTATGGAGGATTTGGAAGCTCTCCAACCAGATGTTACTTACTCTGAGCATCCAACCCAGATACTCGATGGAGAAGACTCGTACCACAAGAAACTGCACCTTGCATTTCTACAAAGTCTTGTGGGGAAACCACACCGCTGAAGAAGCAACGTGGGAAAGTGAGGAATATCTTAGAGCAAACTATCCGGACTTGTTAGCGGCATATATTCATTAGATCTTTTTCTTTTATCCTTCCTTTGTAATCTCGGGATGAGATTCTTTCAAGTGGGGAGGAATGTAAAATCCTAGTTTTTCCCTTAATACGAAGTTCAACTGTCAGTTTGTTTTCAACCATAATAGAGATCAAATGTGGTTGTGCATTTGAACTTGAGATCATTAAGAATTTTTCTTTCACCCATTCTTAAATTTTATTAACATAAGGGCTGAACTTCACCAATGTCCTTAGAATAATTTAAGTGACCTTCCTACAAGTTTTGAAATTTATTGAATAAAAATTTCCAGGGCAAATTACTATGCAGTACTAAATATATTCAAGTTCATTTGAATATAGCACTGTACAATTAGGCCTTGCCAAAATATTCAAATCTGAGGCCATAAATTTTTTTATGGCCTCATAATATTCCAAATAGAGTTCCTGCCAAGTTTCAAGATTTTTGAATTTCCTTTGCTATTTTATTTGAGATGCTTAGCAAATTCAAGCCACATTTAGAATTCAAATTTTGAATTCAGTTCAACTTAGTTGAACAATAGGATTTTAACACACGCTCAAGGTCAGCATAACTTGCTTGACCTATCCACAAAGTTTCAAAATTTTTGAAGCTTAATTTCTATTTAACTCAGTGGTCCCATTGAATTTCATCCAAATTCAAATTCAAATTTTAAATTTCAATGAAACTTGACCAAATTTGAAATCCAATTTCAGAATCAAGTTCCAGATATTTATTTGGGTCTCCCCACAAAAATCTAGAATTTTTGGATCAATTTTGGTATGAGAATTTAAGTTGCAGAGAAGGGAGGAGGATAAGGGAAGGTGGGACCCACTGTCAGCCTGACAAACTCGATTGAACCGACGCCATGCTCTGTATCCGGCTGTCCCCGCCGATCGACGCCGGGAGCACTCGACACCGCGGTACGGCATGCAAGCCACCGAGTTGCCTGCTTGCTTGCGCCGTGGCAAGCCCTCCCTCGTCCCTCTATGCCTATTTATACCCCCTCGCTGTCACCCTCGAACCCCGTCTCTGTTTCGCGCCATAGACGCCGCCCTCTGTTCATTGAGTTTTGGTCGGGATTGAAGCCATTTCTGACCGAGCTGTAAGTAGATGAAAGTCTTGTCACAACATCCTCTACGTGTTCTATTTGGTCATTGATCGTGACATAGCTTCTACTTGAGGTATTTCGATGTTTTCCGGTCGCCATCGAGGAAGCCGCCGGGAACCTTCACTGCCTCACCGTCGAGCTCCGGTTCTAGTCCATTTCTAGTATCGATCCTTTAAGCAAAAAGGTTCGCAATCCTCTCTATTTTATGCTCACCAAATTTAAGCCCGTGACATGAACTGTAGCTCGAGTTTTTATTTGATAACCGAATCGTTGTTCGATAGAACAGCAAGGCTTCGTGCTTAAATTCGTTTCATTCTTGCAATCATTCTTTAATATGTTTAGAAGATAGCCCCTATGTATCCTAGTGCAACTCTCTGCCCAAGTGCCCCAAAAGTTATCAACCGAGCACCTTAGATTTTGAGATTTCGCGGCCGCCGGTTGAAAAACCGTACTTCGCCGTCGAGCTCATATCTCGCGGTTGTTTCCTCTCTTCCCTAGTCCAGATCCTTGACCCTTGAGGTCCCAGGAAGCTTTTGGAGAAGTTCCCGAGTTGTTTGAGCTTCAGTTGGGTGAGATCAAGCATGTCCGAGCTCTTACTGTCGCCGCTACCGTTGCACGCATTGTTCCAGTCCGTTTCAGCCGATGCCGACCTCACCGACGTGCTCGGCACCACCGAAAACCCCCAGGAGGCGATTCATGGCGAGTTTAGCGCAGAATTTTGGCCGGTGGCGAGATCGCCGGCGAGCTACCGCCGCGGGCGCCAGCCCGAGGTTGAAGAAAACCGTCGACCCCACGTGTCAGTCGCTGCGGGATCCGTGTGTGGCCGGGGATATGGTGTGGCTGCGCGGTTTAACCCTGTGGCCCCCGGTGTGGCCCTGCTGTGATTGGTTTGTTTTAAACCAGTGGGCCCGGCTGATTTATTTAAGTGTTTCCCTTTGGAAAATAATTCCAGGATTTAACCAAACTTGGAAAATCCATAACTCCTAGTAGAATTATCAAAAGAATCCAAAATAAAATTTGTTACAACCAGCATGAAGAATATTTTCCAGTGGTGCACTTGTATTTGTATGAAAGTCCATAGAAATTTCTCCATAATCCAGATAAAAAAATGCTTATAGAATTCATTCCCATAGTTCTGCTTTTTAGAAAACTCCCAAATTTGGGCAGGACACTCTCCAAAATTAACTTGATTTTCAGTAAAATTTTCAAGTTCATTAGAAATCATTCACTGGATTATTATGTGTTCCAAATCTCTATGTAGTTATAAATTGATAAAAATACGAAATCAGTTTCAGAAATTTCTTCAAATTGTAAAATCAGTTTCTCCCTGTAGGAAGCTTACAAAATTGTGAAACAAATTTTCCTACAACCAGTGAGACCCCCTCTACATGGTACAACCACTGGTAGTCATGATAGATCTCCAAGATTTCAACCAAAAATTGGAGAAGGTTATTACTTACCATAATTTTTAGGAACAACAAATTTCCTAGATCATCTCCTGTTCTTTGCAAGAGTCTTCACAATGGTCACTAGTATCTACCATAAAATTCCCAAGGCCAATTAAGAGCATTAGCTTATTTTGATCATAAGATATTAGCCTATGATCTTAAGCATATTGATTATTTTCAAAGTCATTCATATATAGTATATGAATATCGTGTATTAGCTATAGTCAAGGAGCAGCCGGAAGCTTTGGAAGTCCAGTTGCCAGAACCTAACGTAGACTCAGAATCGCATTCAGGCAAGCCCCGGTTTGCATTTAAGTTCCTTACAGTGTTTTTGCAGTTTTTATTCATCTTATGTCTTCAGATGTTTGTGCATTACGTTTAAGGTGTTTAAAGTCCACTTGCATGGTCCACAAACCCCATGGAGTCTCGGGTAGGTCTACATCCCGTTGAGTAGAAATGGCTATGCTTATGCTCAAAGGGATTCGGTAGAAGTCGAGTAGTTGGAATCTACTCGCGAGATAGGAATTTCATCACACAAAATGAATTGGATCAAGAAAGGGTTTATGAATATGAAATTAAGACCGAGCAAGTAGGATGCAGCGAGACATGGTCTCACGTGCGTAGCCCTGCTTGTGTCGATTGAGGACCGTTTCGTGTGCGGCCCTGCTGGAAAAGCTTGAATTGTACCGGCGACATACTGGAGAAATGGGCTCCAGTAAACTGACGTAGCTTGATACTAGTTTGTCGAGGCATTCCGTTCTGTTTTATAGGCGTGGGTTGAGGGCAGCAAGGTGCAAATCAGCTGGTGGGCACGTCAGAGTACGCCTCATGCAGTGACCTCCTGCTCGTGACGGATCGACCGGTTCGACATTCGAGTGTTTAGTGAAAGGTGGTCATATACGACTAGTACTAAAGAGTTACATAGGTACTGCTGTAAGTACTCGCTGACATTTCTGAAAGTGCGTATGTGTCGTGTTGTTCTGGGTATGTCCTGATTGCAATCACCGTCCCTCGTGGTAATAGAGTACCATTTGTTCACTGTACTGTGATGTAGTAAATACTGAAGAAGTCAGGAGAATATGATGTATTGAATTACAATTGCTTTGCAACCTTGTATGGCTTGGAGATAGTACAATTAAAAGTTAACAGTTTCCCCATACTTTACCTGTAATAGCATTATGTGCTTTGTGCATGTCATATCATCGGCAAAGCGTTTCTTGTTTGATCGTGGAGTCTACGATGTGACATGCCTGAGGAATGTCATGTGCTACATAAAATATGAATGTAAGGATCCACTTGTAGGCGAGTCCTTTATGCTATTCCTTACCTATGCTTAGTATTCAACCTACATATGTCTAGTGAGACGGGTTAGTCTTGCTGAGCCTTAAGCTCCTGTTTGAAGTTAACAAGTTTTTGTAGATTATACGACTGATGACGGGTTTGATGACGAGGCTGCACCCCCTCCAGGGTTTACAGCCGAGTGGGAACCCTGCACACCGCTGTAAGTTGGGTGTTGCTAGTGCAAAGTATCCAGGGCGTGGATGACTTTGCTTTTGCATAGCTAGTGCCGAGAGCGTATCTATGATTTATAGTTCTCTTTCTTTTCATTTAGTATCGTAAAACTTCTGCTGTGCTTTAAAATAAAGACCTGATATTGTAATTTGTTCTCATTCTTTTCTTGAATATTGTTGGGTGTCGCATCACACAACACCACTTAATGAGATCCTTGGAGGTCAGGATTTCGGTCCCCACACGTCTCTGATGACAACGTAATGCGACACGCGACGACGGAGACACACAATTTGTTTGTCTTCCTTCTTTGTTAGGGCATGTCTCGGATGAGCCTTTTTACGTAGTGTACTTAGATGGAAATAATCTAAACTCACCTAAGAGTGATCGAGAGAGCATGCTTATGACGAGACACAATATCCAGATCCGACAAAAAAATTGCCAGCATAACCCCGCCATTCTCCAAATGCATGCCCGAAAATGGTGCAGCGGAGGACAACAGAGTTTTGCCGCCGAAATTACATCTAGCTCCAAGCCTCGCATCTCGTCATAAGCGCGCTCTCTCGGTCACTCTCGAGATATCCAAAAAGGAACAATTCCAAACCTACATGTCTCATATGCGTAGCGCATGTGAGACATGCCGGTTCGGAATGAGTGATGCATAGGTTATATAACTCTATTATCTGCCAGAAGTAAATTATGTGATATTGACAGTTCATGTGTGCCCGGGAGTAGCAGTCCTAAAATATAAATCTCGACACACTTAATTTTTTCTCAAATATTTATTGTCACGTCACTTAATCATTTAATTGATATAATGGTTTGACTATAATTGGGTGACTTTTTACTATTTTCCTTTTGAGGAAATTAAATTGGGATGGTTGTTAATTGATACATGAAATTATATGCTGCATTGCGGTGCTCGTGCTTTTATTGCTTTTTTGTCATGTTGGTTGACCCTGCCGTTAGTCATTTTGATTTTTAATTGAATACTGACAATTTCTAATTAACCATCACAATTATTGTCATTTCAAAAGCCTTAGTGCTTTTATATTTCTTCTGATCTGTGGGAAGCAGAGATTGTGTTCGACGAAATAACATCCCTTTGGAAAATATTAGCTGCCACGCAAATTCAACTTCACCTTGTGCTGAAACAATAGCTCCTGGAAATTAGAATCATGTGGCTGGAGAGCATCCCACTTATAAGTTTTTAATTCGCCAAATAATATCTGCAAGGTCAAGCAGCGTATAACCCATTAAAATTTATAGCGACAAACATGTATGATTAAACCTAAATGTTACCTGTATTTTTCTCATTTATATTTTGGATTACAAGAATCCACACAAGTTTCCTCCTTCGGCACAGTCCTTGTTGTTTATACACCTTGGACCCTTCTATACTAGTCAGGACTGTATTTTTTTATTTAAGAGTATGTAATTCTCAATATTAATTTATGCGAGTCATATGTGGTCATCTTTCAATGATGCAGTACAGTAATAAATTGGACTTGAGTACGTCTTCAGCTGGGCTCATTTGGGTCTGGAGTAATGATATCAACAACAGATCTTGCACAACATACTCTTGAACAAGTAATTTCTTACCTAAATCTCGCTCATTCTTAATTCCGGATAATCATATTCATCGACTTTCTGATGCACGCTGCCATGGTTGGCTGTGCAGGAGCCTACCTGGTGACCTCAAGGAAGTACAGCGCGGTGGCCAAAAATCAGCTGCCGAACCCGCTGATCATTCACTATGGCTGCCTCGTGCTGTGCCCGACGCCGCACATCGCCGTCGTCACTTTACTATGGATGCAGTAGTGGTGGGGTCTGGAAAGGGGAAGCAGCGGCCGGACGGGATCCAGGGTGGCAGCACCGGCAAGGTCCGAGGCCGGGAGGCGGCACAGCAGCGCGATCTGGTGCGGCGAGGGGCGACACGGCGCGGTGGGAATGCGGCTCCTTGGCGAGGAGGCGGCGCAGCAGCGCTATCCGGGCATTGCGGCGGTGTTCCGATGCGTAGTTTGATGGGTGTTTCGGGCTGCGCGGCGTCTGGATCGGTATCGGGATCGAGTGGAAATATGCAACGTGGAGACTTATGTTCATGGGTCAAAACTGGGCCGACAACAATACAAATACTTTTGTGAGCCCATGAAGAGACCGACAAAAGTATGTAAATTAGAACTTATCTTCGCGGGGCTCTTTGAAAGCTGCCAAAACTAGAACATATTTTCGTGGGCATTCCGAAGACCGACGACAATAGTTACTATTTTTATGGGTCCTTCGCAGACCGATGAACATAAATCAACTATTGTCATGGGCCGTTCGCAGATCGACGAAAAAATGTCAACCCGGGTGATTTGATAATTATTTTTGTGGACCATAAAAAAAACTGACGACGACATAAATCAATTTTTCCGTGAGCTGTCTTTTGAACCGACGACATAAGATTAATTTCATGTCGGTTCGTTGGCCCACGAAATATAATGTACTTTCGTGAGCCTGCCATATAACCCAGGAAACTATTGAACTATTTTTGGTGGGCATTTCACAGCTTCAAAGCGTCAAATTGTAAAATAAATATCTCATAGGTGTGTTAGTGGAAATAACTGTCCTATTTCTAATTTGGAAAAGCATCCAGCGACAGCATTACGTCAGCAACAATCCGTCCACACTTCTTTTGCCCTAACTCACAGCCACTCCTGCAACGGCCACCTCGCCTTGCTGTCAGAGCCTAGAATTCCCCAATCCTCCCAGATCTACCTGGTTCCCAACGCCATGGGCGCTGCCTCTTCCCCAAGACGAAGAGGGACCCGCCGTCGCTGGCCTCGCTGCTAGAGAACATGCTGGTGGAGATCTTCCTCCGTCTCCCTGCGCACCCGGTATTCCTGCGCTCGATCTCCCTTACCTGCAAGCAGTTCCGCGAGATAGTCGCCACCCCTGCCTTCCTCCGCAGGATTCATTTCCGCCACGGCGACGCACCTCCCCTCATCGGCTTCTTCCAGAATCAACGACCTCGGTTCCTCCCCACGGACAGCGGCGGCGGCATCTACTATGATCCTGAAAGTTCTGCTGCATGCGATGCAGCCCTGGACCTGGAGCCGCGCATCGCCGACTGGATCGTTCTCGGCTGCCGCCCTGGCAGGGTTCTCTTGCAGAGCCGAGACCGGCGCTGTCTCCTACTCATGGATCTGATGGCTGGGCGCTCTAAGTACGTCGGCGCTCCATCGTTGTACATGCCCCATTACAGTAGCACTGCTGTCTTGGTCTGTAGCCCCGGCGATGGAGGCCACGGTGACAGCCGTTCCAGGCCATTCCGTGTCGTGTTCGTCTACTTCTCCATAGGGTTCAGGACACACATGTCCATCTTCTCATCCAAACGAACCAGTGGGCTCATGTGTTGTCCAATGCGAAGAACCGTTCAGTAATGAAGCCTAAAAATATGTCGAGGACAAGTGTTCTGGTCGGCAATATTCTGTACTGGTTCACCCTTTCCAACACTGTCCTATGCTTCAACGTAGACACACAGGAACGATATGAAATTCCACCACCTCCAGGCATCCGCATCCACTACACTGAACCTCGTGAGATTGTACTGCACACTCTTCTTGTGGCAACCAGAGATAGCAACCTTGGCTTTCTGTCTATAATGAAGCGCAGTCTTCAGCTCTGGGTGTCAAATTTCTCGAATATAGGGTTCATCTGCAGTGGACTCGACGCTGGTTTATTACACTTGATGCACTGCTTTCACGTCCGACGAATACTGCTCTCTCTCGAGAGTGGCCTGGAATCACTACTACAAAAAGCATTTTTACAGGCGCCTCAAATTTTCAAACACAGGCGGTCCTTAAAAATATACGATTGTGATGACGAATGATATAATAACCGCCCGTGATGACAGAACAACATAGACGGATTTTTAAGAACAACCGTCTGGGTAAATACATGATCTTCACAGACGGTTCTTAATTAAGAACCGTCTGTAATGCAATGAACTTCACTGACGGATTTTAAGAAACAACCGCCTGGGTAAATACATGATCTTCATAGGCGGTTCTTAATTAAGAACCGTCTATAATGCAATGAACTTCACAGACGGATTTTAAAAAACAACCGCCTAGGTAAATACATGATCTTCGTTGACGGTTCTTAATTAATAACCGCATGTAATGCAATGAACTTCATAGACGGTTCTTGGTTAACAACGGCCTGAGAAGATCATGTATTTTCAGTGACGATCATTGTTTAAGAACCGTATGTAGTTGTTCAATTATCACAAGCGATTTTCATTGAAATTACAGGGATGTAGTCATTGCAATTATCACAACCGTATGTAGTCATTGCAGGGAAAATTGTATTAGGAAAAAAACACAGATGAGCGAATACTAGTACAGTAATGCATTATAGGAAATGCTCGATCACCAGTGAGGCTGGCTTAATTGTGATAATACACCATTAGAGGCTTTACAATTGTTCAAAGATAATTTCTTTACACACTGAACAAAAATCATGCTACATTCATTGTAGATCGACGATGAAGCTCCCATCAATCAATCTAAATTGTACCGTCCTGCTTGCTCCCGAACACGTCTCTTATATTTCGCTGGATCCTGAAAATATTGACATTATTTAAATTAACAAATGTCGAAGGAGGAATGAATAACCTACATTGGTCACTAAGTAAAAGTGACATCTAACCTTGATAAGTAGATTATAGCAATCATTTTCAACATCAGGCACATTTAGCTGATGCAGCAGAACTTCAACTAGTATAGTTTTGATTGTAAAAGCACTGCACCACTCCTACGAAATATAATTTAAGCAATATAAGAAACCAGTTCAAATAAGTTCGACAACAATTATAAGTAATAGGTCTATCTTACAGTCTCTTGATCGAGAATCCCGATGCAGAGTGCTCCCGAACGATGGACATTTGGGTGGAAGAACCCAATTGGAAAGGCGCATCTTGGAGGCACCAAGGGATAGTCCTCATAGAAGGAGATTGTCAGGGGGTAGTAACCATCTTCCCATTCAGTCTGCAAAAGAAATTTATTGATAGGAGGATGATGGTTAAACTCATATTGTGCTTGTTCTTCATGACTTACCCCTTCTTTACCGGGAACGATGCACTGCCACTTCAATAAATCTCCCAATTCAGGCTTCGCAGAGAAACCCTACGCGGAGAAATTGAAAATACCAAAAACAAACAAGACAGAAAAACAAACTACAGTTAAGTTCATCAGTCCATTACAGATACATATGTATATACAACCATTCGACCGGTGTGCCATATGTACATACATGGGGATGGTTCTTGCACCACGCCAAGCGCTCCTCCTTCGATCGGCTACACGCCCGAGACATCATTATCTGAAAGACCAAACTTCCAAACTTCTAAATTATTGAGTCCAAACGCATATGTACACAAATGCAAAAGGACACAATCCATAGACCAACATTGTTCTAAGTTAATTTCAGAAGATACAAATATATACAATATATATTATCTCGCATTGCTATATACATTTTTTCCAGCATTGACATCTTCTCGCATATAGGGTTTCAAATTCTTTTTAATGCTTCTCTCTACGCGCTTGATGTTTTCTTGTTCGGTGAAAAGGTACATCTCTTCATACTAATTATATTCCTCTTCATTATCTCTCACATTCTCAACCCCAACAATATTTTGCTTTCCAGAAACAATGTAGTAAACTCTTTATCACAACCAATTGATTCATCGTATAAAAGCTCTGTCGCCGCATTCTGCAATGTCTCCATTTTACTTAAAACTTTGCTTGCTCCCATAGAAGTCAGTACATATGGTTCAATGTGACGCAACATCTCTTCACAATCGAACTCATCATCATCATCACCAGCTTGATTGTCACTACCATCATCGATATGAACATTATCATCATCTTTATCCACATCATGTGTATCTAACTCACCATGCTCTGTCTATATTGTGTAGTTATTTTTGAAACCTCTTTTCACCAAATGAGATTGGATTACTATAGTATCCGTCCAAGCAATCTTATTTTTGCAGTCAATACATGGACATAATATGTCATCTAACTTTTGCAACTTCGCATGTCTCTTGGATGCTTCAATAAAATTTGCAACATTATGAATGTAGATAGGATCGGGTCTTGGCATGTTATACATCCACGCTCGACGGTCCATGCTTCAATAATAGAATTTTTGTCAGATTTACAAAATTTGGTCACAAATATTCTCTAATGGTCTTCTATAAAATGAATTTACAGAGACATAACAAGTATGATTAGGGCGACTAATGTAGGAGACGGGCGACGCCATGAGGCGGACGGAGTCAAAGGGGGAAACATGCCCATCTGCATGGGCTAGGTCTGGGTGGGATCCGGTCCGTTATATCGGGAAACAGGCCCAGATGCATCTTATATATATTACAATAGCATCTGTTAATTAAACATCATATTCATGTCACATAATAGGTACAAAAAAGAAACAATCCATATAGTCCATACATCAATATACCAGAACACAATCCATACAGTCCTTACACATGCAAAAGGACAGAATCCATATGCCAGAACACACAAAACTAATAGCTTATCAGCTAATGAAAATATACAAAGAAAAGGTAAGGAAACTACATTTACCTTGCAGAGGCATCAGCACGGTGGGGAGGCGTCAGCACGGTGGGCCGGCTGGGTGGAGAAGTGCCGGTGCGGGGTTGAGCGGCGGCGCGGCAGTATGGGCAGGGCGGCGGCACGGCGCAGGGGAAATTCAACAGCCTTGCGGCGTCGATATAAATTCTCCAGAGTTGCGTTTTGACTGCGGTGAGGGGTCCTTATATAGACGTCGGTTTCTCACAGGCGGTTTTTAACTTTATCTCAGGCGGGTTTTACTTACCAAGCGCCTGAAAAGATATTTAACCAAGAATATTAATTAAGAAGTAAATATCTTCACAGACTGTTGGTACTTAATAACCGTCTGAGAAGATGATTATCTCAGACGGGTATTACTTACGAACCGCCTAAGATAATGCCACCCGAACAAAATATTTTTAAAACTTGTATAGCTGACATTGTAATGTTTTTGTAAATATCAAATTAATTTCTACTCACATATTATTCACATTTGTGTATATGATAAAAAAAGTTCCTTCACTCAAAATTGTTGGTATGAACATATTTGTATAATTTATACATGTATGAATTTTTTTAATTTTTTAAAAAGCATTCCAACATGTCAATCTTCAAATTATCCACCATTCTAACTAAATGCTCATATACATATGAGCATTCAGAGCACATTCACTTCATTGAAATCGAGAAATTCTAACACACTAGTATTCATTGACACGAATGAACACAAATATATTACAAAACACAAGAACTCCTAAAACTACAAAAGAAATATGTACAAGAACTAAAACTACACTACGGCCCCGCCTAATCCCTCCTCTCTGCCAACTTCTCAGACCATGCCAAGCGGTCCTCCTCCGACTCGTCGTCATCGTCGTAGTCATCAACATAGTGGTGGTCGCCGTCGTCGTCGCCGTTGTCGGAGGACAACTCGTCTTCATCATCGTCATCATCGTCGTCGTCGTCGTCATCCTCCTCCTCCTCCTCCTCCTCCTCCTCCTCCTCCTCCTCCTCCTCCTCCGACGATGACGACGACGATGACGACGATGAAGCAGGAGAGTGGGTCGGCTGCTTCAGCTGAGCCGATTGCTCCGGCTGTACTGGTGGCTCCGGATGCACCGGCGGTGGAACGCGCTGGTCGTCATTCACCCTCTCGAGGGAGCTGCAGCGTATCCGCTTGCAGGGTGGCTTCCTCGGCGGTCTAGGAGGCGGAAGGTTGGCCATGGCTGTGGTGGTTCGTCGGCGCCGGGCTAGGAGGTGGAACGATGGAAGAAGAAGTAAGAAGTGCAAAAGTTCTGTGCTTGTACATAACCGACGACGCGCCTTATATGTGGTCTGTGCGGAGTAGATGAGGGAGCGGTTCGTTTCCCGCGCATTGAACTCTTTGCAGACCTCGTGCGGCGCACAACTAAACCACTGTGGAAGACGATCTTCAGAGATCCTTCCGTCTCATCCATGTGGAACGTCGCGTCCCTGCACCACGGCTTCTCAACTTCTCCGCAGACCTCGTGCGGCGCGTCAGTTAATTAACATCTTCTCAGGCCGTTAATTAACATCTTGTAGTTTCAAAAATGTTTATCTCAGACGGTTATTACTTACCAACCGCCTGAGATAATTCCCGATACTATTCTTCAGTTTCCTTATCCCTTGCTTTTTTTATTTAGATTCCAATATAAATACTCAAGCATGTTTAGATTCTGCAAATTGTGTTCAAATTCGATGATTCTTTCTTCTACATTTGTATAAAATTAACATCTACCACCTGAACAAAATATTCTGTTCATTGCGCATTGAACTCTTTGCAGACCTCGTGCGGTGCACAATTAAACCACTGTGGAAGACGATCTTCAGAGATCCTTCCGTCTCTCTGGTATCCATGTGGACCGTCGCGCACGCGTTCCTGCACCACGGCTTCTTAACTTCTCCGCAGACCTCGTGTGGCGCGTCAGTTAATTAACATCTTCTCAGGCCGTTAATTAACATCTTGTAGTTTCAAAAATGTTTATCTCAGGCGGGTATTACTTACCAACCGCCTGAGAATATATTTATCTCAGGCGGGTATTACTTACCAACCGCCTGAGATAAGCCCATGGAGTTCCCCTTGCCGCACGATATTGCAGTCCTGATCGTGGGGTGGGTCGCCGCAACCTCCACCCATCCCATGGACAACCTCTCTAGTCTGCGCGCCACCTGCAAGGCCATGCACGCGGCGTGCCGTGATCCCACTGTGGGCAGGCGCGTGGCACTGGAGCGGGAGAGCAGTTGAAGTGTTTCTAACGGCACGGGAACAGGAGCTACGACGCCCTCGTGGAGCGCCTGGCCAACATGGGCAACCCTCATGCATGCTACGTCACTGGGTTTGACCTCGTCTTCAACTACGACCGCGCGCAGGCGCAGCGGGGCACCCAGTTCCTTGCCCGGGCGGCCGCGAACGGCCACAAGGTGGCGGCCTACGTCCTCGCCATGCTCCGCTACGACACCGACCGCGGGGACCGCGACGCCCTCGAGTATATCTGGCAGGTCGAAGGCGAGGCCCACGTCGGCGACAACGCGGTCGGGTCCGTCGCGATGAAGAGGACCAACAAAGAGTGTTGCCGGTGTCGGAATCAAGCCATGCAGAGGCTCGACGTTTTCGTGAGCTGGAGGTTACCGCGTAGGCCTCCTCCCGGACCACCGCCGGTGGCGCTGCCCGACATTGACGAAGGCGTTTGCCGCTGCCCAACAGGGGGGAACCAGGGGCCTGCCCACTGCGGCAGGCGAGGGTGGTCCGAGTGGACCGTCTTCTGTACTGAGAACTGTAGGATTGAGCGCGAGTATGACATATTCCCCTATAACGTGTTGTACTCTATGGCTTATATTCCCTCCATTCCCTTTTGGATGCGCTACCCCTAGTTCCCCCAATGCCAATGAAAAAAGTATTCATTTATACATGTATGAATTTGTTAATTTTTTTTAAAAGCATTCCAACATGTCAAACTTCAAATTATCCATCATTCTAACTAAATGCTCATATACATATGAGGCATTCATCAAATTATGAACACATATTGATTCAAAAAATTTAAAAAAATCTGAAAAAATTTATAGAGGTTGGTATGATGAGTAAAAATGTCCACTGAAAAATAAATGAAAAATCATTATATTCATCAAGATAGAAAAATGAAAAATAGCATTTGTTGTATTTTTTTATGTTCTGACCAATATCAAAGGATTTATGAAGTGAAATTTAATGGTAACCTTTACTTATCAATAATATTACAAGAAAGTGGATTTTTGCCTTTTTAAAGGACCACATTTAATCAAGAATATTAATTAAGAAGAAGTAAATATTTTCACAGGCGGTTGGTACTTACCAACCGCCTGAGAATAAATTTATCTTACGCGGGTATTACTTACCAACCGTCTAAGATAATGCCCGATACTGTTCTTTAGTTTCCTTATCCCTTGCTTCTTTTTTATTTAGATTCCAATATAAATACTCAAACATGTTTATATGCTGCAAATTGTGTCCAAATTCGATGATTCTTTCTTCTACATTTGTATAAAATTAACATCTACCACCTGAACAAAATATTTTTAAAACTTGTATAGCTAACATTGTAATGTTTTGGTAAATATCAAATTAATTTCTACTCACATATTATTCTCATTTGTGTATCTCATAAAAAAAGTTCCTTCACTCAAAATTGTTGGTATGAACATATTATTAAAATTTATACATGTATGAATTTTTTTAATTTTTTTAAAAGCATTCCAACATGTCAAACTTCAAATTATCCACCATTCTAACTAAATGCTCATATACATATGAGGCATTCATCAAATTATGAACACACATTGATTCAAAAAAAATTTAAAAAATCTGAAAAAATTCATAGAGGTTGGTATGATGAGTAAAAATGTCCACTGAAAAAATAAATGAAAAAAGCATTATATTCATCAAGATAGAAAAATGAAAAATAGCATTTGTTGTATGTGTAGGATCGAAGAGCACGTGAAAAGCTACCAGAGGGGGGGGGGGGTGAATGGTAGATTTAAAAAATCTTACGCAGCGGAAACAATAAAACCCCAAACCCTTCGGTAAAAAAATGATCTGTTAAAGAAATCGTGTGTTAGACTAATCTAAACGTGTTTCATCATGACAAAAGTGATAGTTATCAGAGAGAATCAAGTCACAAAGACAACACAAAAGGAATCACTAAAATCCGTCGAGAAAAACTCAAGTTATGATCAAAAGATCAAACACTGGTCAATCTGACCTACCCGAGAAAAACAGTTTCTGAAATGCTGCAAAGAAACTCGTGTAGATCAAAAACCACAAATCCAATGACAGTGAAATTTTGACAGATGATAGACAATCAAGTTTTGAAGACAACCCAAAAAGAATCACGTCAATTGGATTAGTAAAACTCGAGTTATGATAAAACCACCAATGAAAGGTAGTGCTGTCCAGAAACTCGACGAGTAAAACTTGTCTGGAACAAGTTGGACGAACAAGGCACAAAAGTTCCTTCAAACTACGAATTTTATTCAATAGAACACAATAGGAACAGCCCCAAAGTCGTCTTCCACGAGCTTTGGCCTTCCCTTGCTTATATAACCAGCCCTTAGGCCATCCCAATCTAACTAGGACTCCAATCCTAATCCGATCACAATCGGAACTTTCCATAACTGCTCAAGATTCTTCTATACGCAGATAGAAGCAATCTTAAGACTTCTAAACACCTTAGGAACGTATCCCACATTCCTAAACAACTCAAATTCGTGACCCACATGAAATCCTATCATAACCAACTCGATACTTTCCATACCGATCCATAACCGACTCCGCTGCAGCCAAAGTCTTCAACCGATACGATCCGATCCTTCCAATCAGATCTTCCTTCCATAATCCGTCTCTAGAAGCATATTGCCACGTCATGCACCGCATGCATACGTGCGAACACCTTCCTTCGACCTTCATATGCACTGCCCTTGATTCAATCATCCTGCGCGACCTCCTGACCCGCTCAACCACAGTTCCTCCCGAACTTGGTTGTTGAAACCTCATCTCCTCCCTGAGACTAGTCCAATGGATCCTGTCACCAGCCATGACTTGAACTCAAGCAACACCTCCACATGAACAAACAAACAATCCATACGAGCCCAAGTCCTCGACTTGACTCAAGTTAGTTCCGAACACAACACCTTACGTGAGAATCTCACATAAGCATGTTGCAAAACCACATTAGAAACGATATCAACCATATCATCCAAAACGCATCAAAAACTTAGCAAATGAATACTAAGCAATCTTTCCAATCATGTAAAGCAAGTACGAAACATTGCAAATGAAAAGCAGAAGCACTTAGGTAAAGTTCCGGACCTTGCCAGAGCAACCCGGAGCTTGAGCCGGAGCTATCAAAAGCTAGTAGAACCTAGCACCGGAGCTTACCAAAACTAGTAGATCCTAGCACCGGAGCTTACCAAAAACTAGTCAAAACTAGTCAACCCAAAACCAGAGCTAGACAAAGTACATCGGAGCTTAGCACAAGCATGCCGGAGCTATCAAGTATATGCCGGAGCTATCAAAGACATGCCGGAGCTAACAAAGACATGCCGGAGCTAAAGATAAAGCTCACTGGAGCTATCCAAAGCTAGTCAGAACTTACCAAGAAGCCGGACCTAGCATCTAACGTAACCGGAGCTACCCAAAACAAGCCGGACCTACCGTCGGACCTTGCTGTAGCTCGGAGCTAGAGTCGAACCTTGATAAAAAGGTGTTTTGGTGATATTTAAAACTTTTATCATCAAAGCCATGTGTATTCACTACAAGCCAATGTATTTAGCACACATAGGTCTTACAATCTCCCCCTTGATGAATGCATTGGCAACACCATTTAAAATCCGAACATTGGCTTATTCACATATAAGTTTTGAAAACAATTTCTCCCCTTTGTAAATCAGAAATTATCCCATATTATCTCTCCCCCTTTATTATCTCTCCTTATGCACATATTTTCTTTCGCTTCATGCTTATCTCTCCCCCTTTGACAATGTATTCAGCAAGTCATGAGATATAAACAAATTATCTCTCCCTCTTTAGTTGTTATGAGCATATTATAACATATACATATAAACAAAGCTCATCCAAGTTATACTATCAAGTACCTTACATTATCACATCAATGAAATACATAAAGTAGTGTAAGCCATGCTAGAGATCAAATGTAATTTTCAATTTAAGCAAGTCATGATCTCACAAACTTAACTATTTAAAAACCTGAAAGCATGAAACTAGTTGCTGCATTTTATTATTTTTCAAAGCATAAATTTAGATCATATGATATTTGCAAGAGATTATATGCGCATCTGCCTTATTCTAACCAACCAAGCCAAGCCTATGTCATTTGACAATCAGATGCTTAAGGACATGGTTTTAGTCATACACAACTTCTTCCATGTTCATATCTAAGTGCAATGACAAGCCATCTCAAAAGAAGAAGTGTGATGCATGCATATTCTCTTGATCTTTTCTCAATTCATATTTGTTCAGAAAAACTCAACATGTGAGTTGATTACTTGATTAATTCTTTATGATTAAAAACATTTGTGAGCATGCAACAAGTTCAAAACAGCAAGAAAGTTCGACCATGACCATATTTAGTGTAAGTAATTATTCCAATTACTAGACATGGCAAAAACTACAAAATGTATAACACGAGTAATGTAGTAAGAACTTTCAGCATGTAAAAGGAATCACAAAGTCATATATGTATGAAATATTATGCTCATATTATTTTAATTTCAGATTCACACAGACTTCTCAGGTTTCAAAAACTCCCCCTCAATTTAAGCCATGAGGATGCATAACCCCTATTTCACTACGAATGTAACAAAAACGAGTGAAATCCAAAGGTTTTGTAAAAATGTCAGCCAATTGATGTTCGGTATCTACATGGTGAAGCACAATGTTTCCTTTTTCAACGTTATCTCAGAGAAAGTGATACCTAATATCAATGTGCTTAGTTCTAGAATGTTGCACGGGGTTTTTGGCAATGCAAATAGCACTAGTGTTATCACAAAACAGTGGAACACTATCTAGATCAACCCCATAGTCCCTAAGTGTTTGAACAATCCAAAGAATTTGTGAGCAAGCACTAGCAGCAGCTACATATTCAGATTCGGCTGTGGATTGTGCAACTGAATTTAGTTTTCTAGAGGACCAAGCAACAAGAGAATTACCCAAAAAATGACAAGCACCGGAAGTACTTTTCCTATCAATCCTACAACCCCCAAAATCAGCATCCGAAAAAGCTTTCAAAGTAACGGTTGAGGAAGAAGGAAGAAAAATGCCAAATTCTTGAGTTCCATGTAAGTACCTGAGAATCCTTTTGACGGCTTGACGATGTGAAACACGTGGGGAAGCTTGAAACCGTGCACAAAGACATACGCTGAATTGTATGTCCGGTCTTGATGCCGTGAGGTACAAAAGTGATCCGATCATGCTTCTATATTCTTTTTGATCCACGGATTCACCATCTTCATCAAGTTCAAGTGTTGTTGCTGTTCCCATTGGTGTCCGAAGAGGCTTGCTTTTGTCCATGTTGAAGCGCCTTAGGAGGTCTTTGGTATACTTCGTTTGATGCACAAAGGTACCCTCCTTGGTTTGCTTGATTTGCAGCCCCAAAAAGTAAGTGAGTTCGCCCATCATACTCATTTCAAATTCGGAACTCATCATTGCTGAAAACTTGGACACAAGATCATGAGAAGTACAACCAAAGATAATATCATCCACATACACTTGAACGAATAATGAGTCATTGCCATGCTTAAGCACAAAAAGAGTTTTATCAACCTTGCCCATGGTAAACCCCTTTTCAAGTAAGAATGTTTTTAACCTATCATACCATGCTCTAAGGGCTTGTTTGAGACCATATAAGGCTTTAGACAGTTTGTAAACATGATTAGGAAAATCTGGATTTTCAAAACCCGGTGGTTGTTTGACATAAACCTCCTCATCTATGTAGCCATTAAGAAAAGCACTTTTAACATCCATTTGATATAGCTTAAAACCTTTAGATGCTGCAAAAGCTAACAAAATTCTTATGGCTTCTAATCTAGCGACAGGAGCAAAAGTTTCATCAAAATCTAGACCTTCAACTTGAGTGAAACCTTGAGCAACCAACCTAGCCTTATTCCTAACCACAACCCCATCCTCACTTTGTTTATTTTTAAATACCCATTTAGTTCCAATTAAAGTGTGACCTTGAGGTGGAGGTACAAGTTTCCAAACATTATTTCTTTCAAAATTTTCTAACTCTTCTTGCATGGAAATAATCCAAGATTCATTAGTGAGTGCGTGTGATATATCTTTGGGTTCAAAAGAAGCAACAAAAGCAGAATGAGCATGAGAGTTTGGATCGCAAAACCTGGACCGTGTGACTCGTTCGTGCAAGCTTCCAATCATCTATTGTGGGGGATGATCTTTGTAAAAACGTAGGGGAGCAGATGTCTCACAAGCTTCTTCTTCATGTTCATCACAAATTGATGAGCTTCTGGCTTGAGGATGATCAGGACCAGCATAGGTGATAGCCGGAGCTTGTTCAATGTCCGGAGCTGGACACGTGTCAACTTCGGAACTACCAGGCAGTATCACCGGTTCTTCTTCATCTTCGAAAATACCCTCCCCCTGAGGATACGAATCTGGTCTTGCAACATTGGAGCTAGTACCTGGGCTAGCTTCATCAAAAGACACTTCACAAGTCTCCACAATTTTGTTAGTGTCAAGTAAAAGCACACGGTAACCTCTAGTATGAGATGGATAACCAAGAAACATGCCATAAATGGATCGAGGTTCAAACTTATCAAGATTACCATGCTTCTTAACAAAGCATTTGCAACCAAAGACCCGAAAGTGTGTAACACTAGGCCTATGTCCAAACCGGAGCTCATATGGTGTTTTACCTAGCTTAGCACGGAAGAAAACACGATTTGAGACATAACAAGCGGTTGCTAACGCATCAGCCCAAAATTTCCTAGGAGTTTGATATTCATCAAGCATAGTCCTAGCCATCTCAACTAAGGTTCTGTTCTTTCTTTCTACAACACCGTTTTGTTGAGGTACATATGGTGAAGAAAATTGATGAACTATTATATTTTCAGCACAAAAATGATCAAAATATTGATTTTTAAATTCAGTTCCATTATCACTTTTAATTGCTTTTAATGATCCTGGGTGATCAATTGATAATCTAAGCCTACATGACCAAGTCTACGATGCCAAAAATATAAGTCCTTTGAATCATTAGCAACTAGACACCTATGCTTAGAGGAAGACATATCAAAATCAGCTTTAAAAACTCTTCCAAACCGAGACATGTTAAAAATAAGCTCACTATTTGAACTTACAACTTTGCAGCAGTTTTTATTGAAAATAATTTCCAGATTTTCATCTAGCAATTGTGAAACAGAAAGCAAGTTGTATTTCAAATTTTTGACAAGTGCCACATCCTTCAAAGTGTAGTGATCATTTACTCTAACCGAACCCTTAGCAATTATAGGAGTTGAAGAATTATCGGCAAAAGTAACATTCTCTACTCGTGACACAAAAGAGAGGGAGGAGAACCAATCTTTGTTACCGGTCATGTGGCGTGAGCAACCTGAATCCACAATCCAAATGTTCTCCTTCCTTAAACGTGTAACCTACATAGAAGCACAATACGTCAATGACTCAATACTGGGGTTAGTCAAAAGGCATTTAGGTATCCAGTATTGAGTCACACGACGTGCAGCAGGAAAAACACGCAAAAGCTGAGATAAAACAGCAGGTTTATGAGTCAAAGATTGAGGTTTTCTGTTCTTAACAGTTGATTTAGAAGTTGTTACTTGTTTAGAGTGAAAACCAGTAGCTCCGGAGGTAAAAGCAGAAGGTCAGGAGGCAAAAACTGAAGCTCCGGAGGGAACAACAGAAGATCCGGGAGCTCTCGGAGCTATCGGAACTATCGGAGCTGCTTTTGCGGATTTCTTATCAGAAGGTCCGGAAGCTACCTTTTCAAATTTCTAACTCACTAAAGCAGGTTGTGTTTTTCTAATTGCATGTAAGTTATAAGATCTAGCAATTTTTCTTTCCTTTTTCTGTTGTTTAGCTAGTCTATAACAAAAATCTATGACATGACCATCTCTACCACAGAAGGTACAATGAAATTTAACTTTGTGTTCATGTCTAGATGAGCAAGCAATATTTTTATTTGAAACCGAATGAGGCAACACTCCTGCAGATTTGAAAACAACTCCTTTTTGTTTAGGAACTGTCTGAATCAAACCACCTCCTAATGACTTTACAATTTTAGGTGGATGTGCCTTAGCATGAGCATGAGAATCAAAACCTAAACCAGTTTTGTCATTGCAAGACTTGGAAGAATTCAGCAGCAAGTTTAGGTTCTTATTCCCATTACAAAACTGATCTAATGTCCTATGCATGTCATCAAGTTTATTGGACAGATCAAGGCAATTTTCACATGAAGTTTTTCCTTTTAATTTGCAATTGGAACAAAATTTAACTTCATGAGAACGTAAAGCATTGTTCAATATAGAAATTTCATTCATAGCATCCTGTAGTTTCTTATCAAGATCATCACAAGTATAACAATGCAAGTCAATTGTAGAACAGCTAGCATCTTTCAAGTTTTTATCATTAAGTGCAGCAAGATATTTGTTCTTTTTAATTTCTTCATCAAGTCTATCTAGAATGGAGGAGTGTGCACTTCTTAATGTGGACAATTGTTCATAGATTAAGTCACATGAGGGACATGCATCATCACTAGGAATCAAAGTTTTTAAACGGTTAATTTCAGATTCTAGTGATTCAATTTTAGCAGCATTATCCCTAAGCTTTTTGTCCTTTTTCTTGATAATAATCGTTGCACGAGAAATAGCATCACACATTTCATTGCAGGTAGAACATACCACATCGTCTTCACTGCTGTGTTCTGCATCCTCCTGACTAGATCTTGATCTTGTTTTGCCCGCCATGAAGCATAAGTTGGCCAGATCGTCATCATCTTCATCACTTTCAAAGTCTATATCACTTGAACTAAGTTCTTGAAGTGCGGTGATGAAGCTGTTAATCATCTTGCGTCTTATGGTACCCTTCTTCTTCTTGTTGGAGTTTCTAGAGGAGGTCCGGACCTTGCTTTGTTTATCTTCCCGGGTGGTCGGACCTGAAAGGTTAGGGCATTCTGTACGAAAGTGTCCTATTTTACCACATTCAAAACAGCATTGAGGTCCGGAGCTTCCTCTCCTTCTAGTTCTCATATTTTGCAATGCTTTTGAAAATCTAGTAGAGATGAGTGCCAACTCCTCTTCTAGAAATTCTTCGATCTGTTCCAGGGTTAGCGAGGACAACAAAGCAAGAGTATTGCAAGATGATGATTGGCCGGAGCTAGACATACCACGTTGTGAAACAAATGCAATAGACTTATTTGGGTTCTTACGTGCTAGAATATCAATTTTCATGAGTTTTTAGTTTAGAATAAAGTACATCTAATGTAAGAGAACTCATGACAGTTGATTCACAAATGGATGTTACTTTCATCTCCCAAACTGACATGTCTAATGCACTAAGAAGTTGTCTAGCATTCTCAGCATCAGAAAAATTAACATTGACACTACGTAAGTTGCTGAGAATTTTATTGAAACGAGCAAAGAGGTCATCGATAGACTCACCTGGTTGCATCTCAAAATGCATGTATTCCTTTTTGAACATATCTTGTTTTACCTCCTTGATTGTGTTGGAGCCTTCATGATAGTCACAGAGAGCTCTCCAAACATCGTGTGCTGACCGGAGGTGCGCGACACGATCAAAGTCGCTTTGAGTGAGTCCTTGGATGATCAAGTTTCGGGCTTTGTTGTTTTTGTCAACGTCCTGTAGGTTTGTGGCCGTGACTTTATCATTAGGTGGCACTTCATAAGGCTTATACACCGTCTCCCATATAGCAAAGCCTTGTGCCTGGATGAAAGCCTCCATGCGTGCCTTCCAAACCTGAAAATCAATACCAGCAAATACACAAGGTTCGGCGGAGTACTTCTCCATGATGATTAGTCAAAAACACGTGCAAATCATAAAGATTAGAGCACCGTGGCTCTGATACCAATTGTAGGATCGAAGAGCACGTGAAAAGCTACCAGAGGGGGGGTGAATGGTAGATTTAAAAAATCTTACTTAGCGGAAACAATAAAACCCCAAACCCTTCGGTAGAAAAACGATCTGTTAAAGAAATCGTGTGTTAGACTAATCTAAAAGTGTTTCATCGTGAAAAAAGTGATAGTTATCAGAGAGAATCAAGTCACAAAGACAACACAAAAGTAATCACTAAAATCCGTCGAGAAAAACTCAAGTTATGATCAAAAGATCAAACACTGGTCAATCTGACCTACCCGAGAAAAACAGTTTCTGGAATGCTGCAAAGAAACTCGTGTAGATCAAAAACCACAAATCCAATGACAGTGAAATTTTGACAGATGATAGAAAATCAAGTTTTGAAGACAACACAAAAAGAATCACATCAATTGGATCAGTAAAACTCGAGTTATGATAAAACCACCGATGAAAGGTAGTGCTGTCCAGAAACTCGACGAGTAAAACTTGTCTGGAACAAGTTGGACGAACAAGGCATAAAAGTTCCTTCAAACTACGAATTTTATTCAATAGAACACAAGAGGAACAGCCCCAAAGTCGTCTTCCACGAGCTTTGGCCTTCCCTTGCTTATATAACCAGCCCTTAGGCCATCCCAATCCAACTAGGACTCCAATCCTAATCCGATCACAATCGGAACTTACCATAACTGCTCAAGATTCTTCTATACGCAGATAGAAGCAATATTAAGACTTCCAAACACCTTAGGAACGTATCCCACATTCCTATACAACTCAAATTCGTGACCCACACGAAATCCTATCATAACCAACTCGATACTTTACATACCGATCCATAACCGACTCCGCCGCAGCCAAAGTCTTCAACCGATACGATCCGATCCTTCCGATCAGATCTTCCTTCCATAATCCGTCTCTAGAAGCATATTGCCACGTCATGCACCGCATGCATACGTGCGAACACCTTCCTTCGACCTTCATCTGCACTGCCCTTGATTCAATCATCCTGCGCGACCTCCTGACCCGCTCAACCACAGTTCCTCTCGAACATGGTTGTTGGAACCTCATCTCCTCCCTGAGACTAGTCCAATGGATCCTGTCACCAGCCATGACTTGAACTCAAGCAACACCTCCACATGAACAAACAATCAATCCATACGAGCCCAAGTCCTCGACTTGACTCAAGTTAGTTCCGAACACAACACCTTACGTGAGAATCTCACATAAGCATGTTGCAAAACCACATTAGAAACGATATCAACCATATCATCCAAAACGCATCAAAAACTTAGCAAATGAATACTAAGCAATCTTTCCAATCATGTAAAGCAAGTACGAAACATTGCAAATGAAAAGCAGAAGCACTTAGGTCAAGTTCCGGACCTTGCCAGAGCAACCCGGAGCTTGAGCCGGAGCTATCAAAAGCTAGTAGAACCTAGCACCGGAGCTTACCAAAACTAGTAGATCCTAGCACCGGAGCTTACCAAAAACTAGTCAAAACTAGTCAACCCAAAACCTGAGCTAGACAAAGTACATCGGAGCTTAGCACAAGCATGCCGGAGCTATCAAGTATATGCCGGAGCTATCAAAGACATGCCGGAGCTAACAAAGACATGCCGGAGCTAAAGATAAAGCTCACTGGAGCTATCCAAAGCTAGTCAGAACTTACCAAGAAGCCGGACCTAGCATCTAACGTAACCGGAGCTACCCAAAACAAGCCGGACCTACCGTCGGACCTTGCTGTAGCTCGGAGCTAGAGTCGAACCTTGATACAAAGGTGTTTTGGTGATATTTAAAACTTTTATCATCAAAGCCAAGTGTATTCACTACAAGCCAATGTATTCAGCACACATAGGTCTTACAGTATGTTTTTTATGTTCTGACCAATATCAAAGAATTTATGAAGTGAAATTTAATGGTAACCTTTACTTATCAATAATATTACAAGAAAGTGGATTTTTGCCTTTTTAAAGGACCACATTTAATCAAGAATATTAATTAAGAAGAAGTAAATATTTTCACAGGCGGTTGGTACTTACCAACCGCCTGAGAATAAATTTATCTTAGGTGGGTATTACTTACCATCCGTCTGAGATAATGCCCGATACTGTTCTTCGGTTTCCTTATCCCTTGCCTCTTTTTTATTTAGATTCCAATATAAATACTCAAACATGTTTATATTGTGCAAATTGTGTCCAAATTCGATGATTCTTTCTTCCACATTTGTATAAAATTAACATCTACCACCTGAACAAAATATTTTTAAAACTTGTATAGCTGACATTGTAATGTTTTGGTAAATATCAAATTAATTTCTACACACATATTATTAACATTTGTGTATCTCATAAAAAAAAGTTCCTTCACTCAAAATTGTTGGTATGAACATATTTGTAAAATTTATACATGTATGAGTTTTTTTAATTTTTTTAAAAGCATTCTAACATGTCAAACTTCAAATTATCCACCATTCTAACTAAATGCTCATATACATATGAGGCATTCATCAAATTATGAACACACATTGATTTAAAAAAAATTTAAAAATCTGAAAAAATTCATAGAGGTTGGTATGATGAGTAAAAATGTCCACTGAAAAAATAAATGAAAAAATCATTATATTCATCAAGATAGAAAAATGAAAAATAGCATTTGTTGTATGTTTTTTATGTTCTGACCAATATCAAAGGATTTATGAAGTGAAATTTAATGGTAACCTTTACTTATCAATAATATTACAAGAAAGTTGATTTTTTCCTTTTTAAAGGATCACATTTAATCAAGAATATTAATTAAGAAGAAGTAAATATCTTCACAGCCGGTTGGTACTTACCAACCGCCTAAAAATATACTTACCAACCGCCTAAGATAATCTTCTTCTCAGATGTGAAATTTTAATTAACGATGAACACACTACACATTCATTCATTCACACAGTTGAAGAACACACAAGATACTCATTCATTAACAATATTCAATCACACATCTCACAAAAGAACACACAAGATGCACAATATTTACACAAGAACACACAAGATACACAAGTAATATTCAATCACATAGATGAAAAAAGATAGATTTCATTCATTAACAATATTTACAAAACAGAAGCAACTAAAAACAACAAAAAGAAAAACTAATTAAATCCTACTCCTCTTCCTCCTCCTCCTCGTCCTCCGGCGGCGACTTCGGCACCGGTGCAACAGGAGACAGGGTCAGCTGCACCGGCTGCACCGGCAGTGCAACCTCGAGGTTGCTAGCCGTCGCCTCCACCAGCGTTCTACGGCCCTAGGGGCCAAGAACCTGGGCCATCGTCGCGAACAGAATGTCGAGATGATCAGCCACCCCCGTGAGGGCGTAGAGGTAGTGGCCCATGGTACCCATTCCAGTATACTCTGGAAGGGTACCCAGCCCCAAGGCACTCATGGCGCGAGACGTATTGTTGTATGCCTCTCGCACCATGAGGAGGAGCTGCTCGGTGTTGATCTTCTCGGGGGAGCTGCAACATAGTTTCTTGCAAGGTGGCTCCCTCGGAGGGCTTGGCGGTGGAAGGTCGGCCATAGTGGTGTTGGGTCACCGGAGCGGAGGAAGACGAAGAAAACAAGAGGATTCAAAGTGAGCGATGCGCTTGTGAGCGATAGCGCGTCTTTAAGGCCGCGCGGAGTGGAAGATGGAGCAGTTGGTTTACCGCACATTAAAGGTCGCGCCTCGGGGAAAAGAAAGGTCGTGCACGGTCGTCGACACGTCTTCATAGGCAGTTGGTGAGGGGTATTTATGTAGGCGTTCATCAAATTATAATGAACACATATTAATTAAGAAGAAGTAAATATCTTAACAGGCCCATGTTTATCTCAGGCGGGTGTTACTAACCAACCGTCTGAGATAATTATATCTTCTCAGGCGGTTGGTAAGTAAAACCCGTCTGAGGTAACAATCTTCTCAGTCGGTCGGTACTTAAAATCCGTCTGAGAAAATGTGAGTCTATATATACCCCTCGGCAGCATTGGAAAAATCTAACCCGGGCGAAACACTTAGACGCTATTAGGCTGCCAAAATTTCGTTTGCCGCCAAGTGTTCGCCCTCGTCACTTCCAGGTACACCGCCGAGCTTCGCTGTCGCCGCCGAGCATCGCCTTCGTCACTTCCAGGTACGCCGAGCGAAGCCATTGCCGTCACCGCCGAGCTTCAAGGTAAACCCTTCGACCTTCCATCCTCCTTCACCGTGCCGCCTCCCTCCCCGCCCCCGCTGCCGCCTTGCATATCCTTGGTTAGGGTTCGGGAATTGGAAAACGGTAGGCATCCTTGGTTAGGGTTCGGTGGAATTTGGAAAACTGTCAAGTTCGGTGGCATCTTTGGTTAGGGTTCGGTGGGGCAAGATTTATGTGGATGGTTATATCACGATAAATTGGTAGTTGGTTTTGTGTGTCTGAAACTGTGAAATCAGTAGCATTTCATCTTCTGGTAGTTTGCAGAGATAAAACTGTCAAGTTCGAATGAATAGGTTTACCAAATATATGCTGAAGAAGTTCCACTTCGTTATATTCATTGGAGCAAAGCCTGTAGGATCATGTAGCAAAACTATTAGTCCGCGCATTCTGTCATCGCATTGTGCATGATCCTATTCTGTTCTGACACATTAGTGGTAAACATGATTCTAGACTCTAGTAACAGCAGTATATTCCCTATTTCTGTCATCGGTCTTGCATATGCCACATAATTCTCTATTAGTGGCAAGATTTAGCTATATTTGGTTAAGTTGAGAAAATTTGGCTAATTCTGGCTAAGTTACATTGGATATAGTTATACTTGACTAATTTTGAATAAGTTATGCTATATTTAGCTATATTTGGCTACTTTTGCTTAGAGTTAGCTATGCTAGACTAAGTTTGGCTAAGTTTGCTTTTATTTCTCTATGTTAGCTTCATTTGAGCAATTGTAGCTAATCTGTGCTACCAAAGATGTCTGCACTTGTGGCTCCATCAGCTTCATTTGAGCAATTGTACCTAATGTGAGCTACCAAAGTTATGCTATATTTAGCTCTGAAGCCAAACAAGTTGCTGGCCAACTCATTTGTGATGCCAGGAGCATCCTCACACCCATATATAGGTACCACTAGGTGTGGCGATGGAGTCTGAGCATATGCTGCCGATCTCTATGATACAAGAATTTAGTTAGACCTATATAACTTCAAAAACGTGTTTTGGCTAAATTTACTTAATTGAGGTTTTTTGCTTTTTGTCCCTTGCTTGATCAGTTATAGGTCTGGAGCATATGCTGTGTGGGGATTTGCTTTTTGTCCCTTGCTTGATCAGTTATAGGTCCGGAGCTACGCGCCGCCTAGTAAACCTCAAGAACGTGGTCGCCACTCTGAACAAAGCTAGCCTATTTAGAATAAAAAGATAAAATTGCCATTGCTGGTGAGCAACTTTAACATGCTTGTCACCCTCGCAATGTATGTCAGTCGCCTTAAACCCTAGAATGCCTTATCAAATCCTAGAATGCTTCCATCTTTTTCTTCATGCAACACTTCATGTAGAGTTAATATGCCGTTTATTAGATTTTTGTCTTATTATATCTAGCATGGAAAGCCCTAAGAAGACTGGTCCTGATGGTAACAACAAAGAAGACAATATGGAGTTTACTGACTCCAGCAGTTCAGGCTCCTATCACAGTCCTTCGGATCCTTTTCCGAATATAAAAATTAAAAAGACTTCAGTGGATCTAGACCCGGAATATGATCCTGCCGACGAGGTATGGATCACGAATCTTAACTTCAGCAGTTCAAGTTAATGTTGGTTGTCAAGTATACGAAGTCTTATAATTTTTTTCTACCTAGATTAATCGCGAAGACAATGAGGTGACATCGGCTCCTAAAACCGCAGAAGGTTCTCCAATGGATGAATCCTTAGCTTCACTCAAGCGGAAACGAGGGCAACGAGGTCCCAATAAGGGTCCATTGGACCGCATCATGTACATAACAAGGGTCAGTCCTGGTGGGCTTCCCCAAGAACCACTGGATTCAGTTACCAAGTACCGTAATGCATGCGGTTTTCTTGTTAGGGAGGTTGTGCCGATCACAACCGAGAATTGGAGGAAATTACCCGAGCAGACCAAGAATGAGTTGTGGGAAAAGATAAAGAAACAATTCAAGTTCCCGAAAGGCACAAAAGAAGCTGTAAAGAAAGCAACATTGGTCTCTTGCGGCAAGAAGTTTCAATGCTGGAAGAGTGAAATGAATGCTTATGTTAAGGCCAATAAGGTCCCTAGCCCGAGGAAGATGGGAAAAATCACAAAAGCTCAGTGGCAAGAGTTTGTTCGTCAAAAGAGCACACGTGATGCTAAATCTCTAAGTGCAACTAGGTCAGAGCTTGCAAAAAAGAAAAAATACTATCATCGCTTGGGGTCTGCCGGATATGGCATCAAAGTCCAGAAATGGAATAAGATATTAGACGAAATTACCAGTAAGGGCATTCCTCACCCATTAGAAGGTTGCGATGAGCGAACACAACGCTGGGTCTTTGCTCGGTCAGGTTTGACCAGCGAGGGCAAACTTGAAAAGCTCGACTCTCTGAATGAAGTAGAGGATAAAATGAAAGAAGTAATTGAAAAGCAACAGAAGGGTCTCTTGAAGCTGAAGAGGGAGAATGACCAACTTACCGCTATCTTAGGAAACCCTGAACACAGCGGACGGGTTCGAGCGGTCTCTTCTCAAATGTCTTGGCTAAATGGTTTCCCTAAAGATAAAGACACATATAGAAGACGTGAGAAGTTTAAGAAAACACTTGATGAAACGATTGCTCAAAAGGTCAAAGAAAATATGCAAGAAATAATGGAACAACTTAGACAATCAGGACAATTAGTGGCACCGAGTACAATGATGGTTCCGGTGCAAAAGGAGCAATTAGTATCTCCATCTACCTACCCTAGCACCGTTGGTTCCGTGCCAGGCTTAGGGACAGCCCATAAGTTCCCTGTCGATGATAATGCTAACGACAAATCTTGTCGTCTTCTTGTCCCGATAGGCAGAGCAGGGAACAAAACCAAACAGGTTGCCACTGCTATGGCAAAGCCTGATTGTGACTTCAACGGGAATCCACTTCCGTTGTATTATGCTGTAGTGCAAGTTCTTCAGATCATTGATAATGATTATGAAGATTATGAAGACCACGTCACACCTGAGGGGATCGCGACTCTGGGATAGACTATCATCCAATTAATCCTTTGGCACCGACATGATATCGTGTTGGACGATTAGCCAATTTCTAGCCTCATCGCATCTCCAAATATTGCAACCCCATCTTCTAAAGGCAAAAGTGCATGAAGATCCACTCCCAGTCCGGGAAGATCCATCCCCCCTATGTCTCAGCAAGGATGATATCCAAGAGCAACAAGTTGGACAACAACTTCAAGCAGTACTAGAGCAAGATGTTGCTAGTAAAGAGCAACCAGTTTAGCAACAGCTTGAAGTAGTACTAGAGCCAACTGCTGGGAGTAAACAGCAATCAGTTGAACAACAGGTTCAACAACAAGCCAGTGTCCAACTTCCGACGACTACTCCTCAATCATCAGTGCCTATCAAAGTTAGCTCATACAAAATTAATAAACCTTCATCAGAAGTGTCAAAGTATTTGGAAGCTATGAAGGAAAATATTAGAAAATCGAGTGCATCTCGTTCTTCTCATGAGCCAGCATTAGAAGATATCAAAGAGTGGGAAGAAGACGGTGTCATGTATAATCGGAGGACGGCTTTAGTTAAACCAGGAGTTCCAATATACAAGCTTGAGGATGTTCCTCCTGAATTTAAGAATGGAAAGCAGTTCATGACATCCGTACAACTTAGCAAACAATCCGTCCAGCTCAAAAGAATGCATGAGTGGTACATCACTGCCAGCACAAAATATGATCTTAATTGCGTCACATTTCGTATTCCAAAAGAAGCATTCTGGAGCACTCGAGTAGATAGACGAGTCATTTAATTTGAAGAGCTGCATTCCCTTTTCCATCGGGGCATGCTCGATATCAACCAGCTGCTCGTCTGGTGCTTGTAAGTGCTCTAATATTTTGTATTTGCTTTTCTTACTACACGCATACGTATTTCATGAGATTATAACAATTCTGGACTTATTCAATAGGATGCAATACATGGATAATGTAAAGTTGGAGCGCAAGACAGGTATCCTTGACCCTACTAGGATTGCAAAGTCGCTATTCGATGTCCAGGCGAATCGAGAACCAGAACAGTACAAACACATGAAAAAAAGGGATTTTGAAAAAGCAATTGCAAAACTTAAGAAGGATAGAAAGACAGAAGTTGCAGCTTACATAGGACAGGCGATGTTTAACTTTGTCAGAGACGGCAATGACCTCGTAAGGGCTCCGTACCACTTCGAGTAAGTTCGACACATGACATTGAAATAGCAATTATTGGTAATTGTTAACACGCGTGTTTGTATGTTTGCAGCAATCACTACATAATGATCTTCATCAAGCCGACGCAGGGAATGGCAACAGTCTTGGACTCGGCCGATTACCCACCAGATCGTTACAAAGATTTCCTTTCCATTTTGAAATCGTACGTTTATTAAATAATTTTAATTTACGCACATTTAGAATGTTTTGACAAGTTTTATATGACATTTCTTGTATTACAGCGCTTGGCGGGTTTACGCGGAACAGTTTGGCGGTCAGAGACCTCCTAATATGAATGCATTGGACATTAAAACATATTATGCTTGTCCGAAGCAGCCTGCTGGGAGTGTCTTATGCGGGTATTATGTATGCGAGCATCTTCGGACCGCCGGCGTATATAGAGTGAATCGTGGGGATGTAAGTTATCCTTAATGTCGATACCTTATTTTCTTACTTTTGTGTTTCATTTTCATTGTAACTAGCATAGTTTAATGCTTATATTCTCTGTTGTTCAATATTACCAGAAACATTATTTTCATATTTTGACTCCAACTTCAAAATTCAATTACTCATAGTACAACTACTCCAAAAATACCAACTAAATTCATGTATACTCTCACTTTGATCTATACTTTGAGATTGTTCAAACCAACACATTCTAAACCTTGTTATGTGTTATATTGCAGCAAACGAAGAATCTGAACGAAGAATGGACAGTTTGTAGAAGTATTCCTGATGGAAAAGCCGACAGGATTGCTTCTGAACTCTGTCAGTTCATGCGTCGCGAAATTTTGCACAAAAAAGGGAAGTTCTTTGATGAGAATTGTGCAGCAGCTGATGTGCCAGAACTTTGCGACTATGCCAATAGAAACAATTTTTAGTGAAAACTTGTAAACTTTGAGATGAATTGTATCTGTAACTTGTACATATGTATATTGTTTTAGTGAAATTGACTTCTGTGATGATAATATTGTTGACTTTTGGTCTGTGATGATATTTTTGTTTTTTGTTTTGTGATTATATTGAATTGACCTGGAAATTAGAAATAACAGCAGTAGTAATGCATAAGTTATACCTTATCACAAGCGGTTATTAACCAACGGCTAGGCATGACTGTGAAAAACAATTATCACAGGCGGCTAGATACAAGTAAAGAAACATCTGTGATAACCTAATTTTCACAGACGGTACTGTTATGGTAGAAACCGGCTGCGTTAAAGGGTATTCACAGATGGCTGATGTAGGTAGACGTCCGCCTGTGATAACAGCATTATCATTGACGGTTAGTTATGCTTCAATACCCGCCTGTGAAGACACATTATCATAGACGGTTAGTTATGCTTCAATACCCGTCTCTGAAGACATATTATCATTTGCGGTTAGTTATCCCTCAATACCCGTCTGTGAAGAAACGTTATCATTGGCGGTTAGTTATGCCTCAGTACCCGCCTGTGAAGACCCATTATCATAGACGGTTAGTTATGCTTCAATAACCGTCTGTGAAGACACATTATCATAGGAGGTTAGTTATGCTTCAATACCCGTCTGTGATAAGGCATTTATCACAGACGGTTATTTATGCTGCACAACCCGTCTGTGATAATGTATCTTCACAGTCGGCTAGCCTAAGTAAAGAAACGCCTATGATAATATGTCTTCATAGGCGGTATCACTTCTCCGCCTGTGAAATTGCGGATTATCACAGACTCTTCGTTTCAGGCGGTTTTAAAAGCCGTTTGTGATAATAGGTTTGGAGCCTCCTGTGATGAGGCTTATTGTAGTAGTGAATCCCGGTGGTTGCCCATGATGAGGATGACAACGTTGTGTACCTCTGGACCAATGTTGGGGTTTTTGCAATCCAGCTTGATACAATAGAGTCCAAGAAGGTGTTCGATAACTGCTGGTGGATGCACAGGGTCTATCCGTACAAAAGTTTCTTCCTTCCATCAGGTAGCCTTGGGTCTGGCTTAATGTTACTTTTCAGTTCATCTTCTTTATCATAGGTTCAGTCCTACATTTTCCACTTTGTCATTGACATCGATGCTTTAGCAGTCATTGTGCTAATGAATTTACTTATTTATTTTCCTTTTGAGAACGAAATATACACATATAATGATAGAGTAAACACAAGTAATACACAATCTCTTTTTTTTTTTTCATTCTAGATATATGTATATAGGTAGTGTTTTTTTCTGCTCGCTGGTATTCCTTTGGATAACAAGTGGTCAGCACCTAGATCGATGGGATGCTTTAAAAAGTTAAAATCAGTTTGTTCCCCCCATTGCTATCGCGTGAGTAATTAATCTAGCATAAGGAAATGTAAAAAAGATACAAGAGCACTCTTGGCCCGTATGCTTATGAATAGCATTATATTGAGGGCTGAATCACACGTGAATTTTAGTGGATAGCAGTTTATATTATTTATCATAGGTTAACAATCCTTGTGCCAACAGATTTACTTATTTACTATCCATTTGAAAACAAAATGAACACACTGATAGATTAAAGACAAGTAATACAACCATCTTTTTTCATTCCAACTATACATAGCTAGTGTTTTTTTTTCTACTCTAGTATTCATTCAGATAATATGTACTGAGCACCTAGCTCTATGGTACGTATTAAAAAGTTGCAAAGAATATATTCCCTTCCATAGTTGTTGTTTGTAACTAATCTAGAATGAAGAATGTAAAAAAGATACAACAGCTATCTTGGCCGGTGTGCTTAATCAATAGCGTGATAGTCTAAATAGGGTCGTAAAGACATTGCTTAATGTTTATTCTCTGCTTCTTGTATATTTTCTGACTTTCTGCTATTTGTGTTCATTCATCCAGTTAGTAAAGCTGTTCTCTGCCAGACAACTGTACATACGGAACGAGGGACCGCCAGTACTCAAGGTTTGCTACTTGCACATACAAGTTATGTTGAACCCCTGTCAAAGTTTATTTGGAGATTTTTTTAGGCTTTCGTTTGTGTAGTAGAAATATGCCGAATATTTGGATAGAAATGGAGATTTTTATGTAAGATGGACACATGTTTTACGTATGTATGTAGTATCTAACTTTTCCATTATATTTTTTAATAACTATGTGTGCATAGTATAAGAGGATTATATAATAGTGTGATGGGTTCATGGAGAACCTTTATTTTCTCAGTATCATTGGATAATTATATTTGTGTTTGTCTGAAAATTTGTGGGACATCTTCCCCACCTAAGAATTTTCTTTCACCGATGTTGTCGATATCTGGACTAGAACACTTCTCTCAGTACTACTAAGAAGTAGTCTGCGGAGGTTTGTATTCGGTTGGGGTGCGAGTCAAGATTTGGACAAGAGGTGAACACCGATAGTTTTATGTGGTTTTGGCCGTATCAGCGTAATACCCTACTCCACGGGGGTTTGTGTATTGTACGAATGTCTCTAGGCTTGCGTGCGTATGAGATTGGTCGTCCTTGTACCGTGCAGCGTAGCCGTTTTATATGCCAAGGACTGGCTGTTACAGTATGCGCCTGACCCAACAAGTGGCCCCGACTATAACAAACTACCCTATACACGATCTATAGTGTTATGAGCATTTAATAGTGTGATAACATGCCTTAATGACAACGTTACCAGCCTTGACATTCCTATGATCGTGCGTAATTAATATGGAATTAACAACACGTTAACCAGGTCTTGTAACGACAATTGATGGCTCTTGAATGTCCGTACCGTTAGAGATCACGTTGTCTTCCCGTTGCCGACGTAGGTCCGGGCGTTGAAACGTGGAAGCTCCGAAGCTTCCCTCTACTGGGGGATAGGTCCGGTACCGTTGGACACGTGGCAGTGCTAGAGCTTCCCTCAGGAGGGTGACATGTCCGACTCTGTAGGACACGTGGTGGCACTAGATCTACCCAAACGAGGGAGGTAGGTCCGGCTCTTCTGGACATGTGTCTAAACCAGAGCCACCCTACGGTGGGAAGTAGATCCGATTCCGCAGGATGCGTATCCCCTTTACATGTCTGCCACTTGGACATAGGAACTCTTAGGCTTTGCTTGCGGTGTCAGGGGATACCCGGTACGTAGGGTACCGATAGTGGCCCCCAGGCCCACCTCGGGGAGAGGTCTTCAGGTAGAGGTTATGCTACCGAAGGTGGGGCCATCATCGATTCCCGCGTTACGGCTTCAAAGTCTTTTCGTGGGCACTTGGGACAATGGCATGCAGTTATGCCCTTGCCGCATGTCCATTGTCGATATGGTGAGTGGGATCCTGGCGTGCGTATCTCATGCAATTGAAGGTTGTCGATTGCCAATACGAAATTCATATCCGTTCCCAGCATAATCTTTATAGCCCTGTCATGCTGCCGCCCTCGGGCTTCCAACTTCCCATCATGACAACTGTTCACCTGATGCGACTTTTTAGCAAAGTGGACGCGAGCCCCCTTGTCATTGACGAGGTCATTTGAGATTTGTGTCTGTAGGTAGTTTCCATCCAAGCGTTGCGCAGGCTTACTAAAGGGAGAAAGTTTGCACGGGAAGAGGACTTTTTACGCTTTCATTTGATTTTGCACTTAGAACTCTTCGCCTTTGCAACCTTTCTTCCACTTCTGCTTCACTTTGCGGTGATGGAGTTGGGTCTTCCTCACAGCCGGATCAAGGGCGACAAAGAGTTGTCGAGAGTTCGCACCTACATGGGGTGGTCGAGCGACTCCTTCAACAACTCGATTCGCCTCGGCAAACTCCCTTCAAGAAAGAAAGCCTCGGCGAGATTGTGTACTTCTCGGCATTTGCCATGGTGGGGCTCTTTCTGTCGTTCTCGAGCTTCATGCTGATGCTGTTGGACATCTACTGATAGGAAAAGGTTTAGGCACGATCTTCCGAAAGGTAATGGATAAGTCGATTGATGTGGAGATCTCGACGTTGATGATCTGAGGCTCTCGAGTATAACAAGACCTGAAGATTGAGCCGGAGCTAACAAGAGCTAGTAGAACCTAGCGCCCGAGCTTACCAAAACTAGTACAATGAAGCGCCTGCCGGAGCTTACCAAAACTAGTAGATCCTAGCACCGGAGCTTACCAAAAACTAGTCAAAACTAGTCAACCCAAAACCGGAGCTAGACAAAGACATGCCGGAGCTAAAGAAAAAGCTCACCGGAGCTAACCAAAGCTGGTCGGATCTTACCAAGAAGTCGGACCTAGCTTCGAACATAGCCGGAGCTACCCAAAACAAGCTGGACCTACCGTCGGACCTTGCTGTAGCTCGGAGCTAGAGTCGGACCTTGATAAAAAGGTGTTTTGGTGATATTCAAAAGCTTTTATACAAGCCAATGTATTCAGCACATATAGGTCTTACCCTTGATGAATGCATTGGCAACACCACTTAATATCCGAACATTGGCTTATTCACATAAAAGTTTTGAAAACAATTTCTCCCCCTTTTTAAATCAAAAGTAAAATGAGAATAAAATCCAAAAAAAATTATCTCTCCCCCTTTATTATCTCTACATATTCTCTTTCTTTTCATGCTTATCTCTCCCCCTTTGACAATGTATTCAGCAAGTCACGAGATATAAACAAATTATCTCTCCCCCTTCAGTTGTAATGAGCATATTATAACATATACATATAAACAAAGCTCATCCAAGTCATACTATCAAGTACCTTACATTATCACATCAATGAAATACATAAAGTAGTGTAATCCATGCTAGAGATCAAATGTAATTTTCAATTTAAGCAAGTCATGATCTCACAAACTTAACTATTTTAAAACCTGAAAGCATGACACTAGTTGCTGCAATTTATTATTTTTCAAAGCATAAATTTAGATCATATGATATTTGCAAGAGATTATATGCGCATATGCTTTATTCTAACCAACCAAGCCAAGCCTATGTCATTTGACAATCAGAAGCTTAAGGACATGGTTTTAGTCATACACAACTTCTTCCAAGTTCATATCTAAGTGCAATGATAAGCTATCACAAAAGAAGAAGTGCGATGCATGCATATTCTCTTGATCTTTTCTCAGTTTATATTTATTCATAAAAACTCAACATATGAGTTGATTACTTGATAAATTCTTAATGATTAAAAGCATTTGTGAGCATGCAACAAGTTCAAAACAGCAAGAAAGTTCGACAACGACCAGTTTTAGTGTAAGTAATTATTCCAATTACTAGACATGGTAAAAACTACAAAATGTATAACACGAGTAATGTAGTAAGAACTCTCAGCATGTAAAAGGAATCACAGAGTCATATATGTATGAAATACTATGCTCATATTATTTTAATTTCAAATTCACACAAAGACTTCTAAGTTTCATAAACTCCTCCTCAATTTAAGCCATGGGGATGCATAACCCCTATTTCACTACGAATGAAACAAAAACGAGTGAAATCCAAAGGTTTTGTAAAAATGTTAGCCAAATTGCTGTTCGGTATCTACATGGTGAAGCACAATGTTTCCTTTTTCAACATTATCACGGAGAAAGTGATAACTAATGTCAATGTGCTTAGTTCTAGAATGTTGCACGGGGTTTTTAGCAATGCAAATGGCACTAGTGTTATCACAAAACAGTGGAACACTATCTAGATCAACCCAATAGTCCTTAAGTGTTTGAACAATCCAATGAATTTGTGAGCAAGCACTAGCAGCAGCTACATATTCAGATTCGGCTGTGGATTGTGCAACTGAATTTTGTTTTCTAGAGGACCAAGCAACAAGAGAATTACCAAGAAAATGACAAGCACCGGAAGTACTTTTCCTATCAATCCTACAACCCCCAAAATCAGCATCCGAAAAAGCTTTCAAAGTAACGGTTGAGGAAGAAGGAAGAAAAATGCCAAATTCTTGGGTTCCATGTAAGTACCTGAGAATCCTTTTGACGGCTTGACGATGTGAAACACGTGGGGAAGCTTGAAACCGTGCACAAAGACATACGCTGAATTGTATGTCCGGTCTTGATGCCGTGAGGTACAAAAGTGATACGATCATGCTTCTATATTCTTTTTGATCCACGGATTCACCATCTTCATCAAGTTCAAGTGTTGTTGCTGTTCCCATTGGTGTCCGAAGAGTCTTGCTTTTGACCATGTTGAAGCGTTTTAGGAGGTCTTTGGTATACTTCGTTTGATGCACAATGGTACCCTCCTTGGTTTGCTTGATTTGCAGCCCCAAAAAGTAAGTGAGTTCACCCATCATACTCATTTCAAATTTGGAACTCATCATTGCTGAAAACTTGGACACAAGATCATGAGAAGCACAACCAAAGATAATATCATCCATATACACTTGAACGAATAATGAGTCATTGCCATGTTTAAGCACAAAAAGAGTTTTATCAACCTTGCCCATGGTAAACCCCTTTTCAAGTAAGAATGTTTTTAACCTATCATACCATGCTCTAGGGGCTTCTTTGAGACCGTATAAGGCTTTGGACAGTTTGTAAACATGATTAGGAAAATCTGGATTTTCAAAACTTGGTGGTTGTTTGACATAAACCTCCTCATCTATGTAGCCATTAAGAAAAGCACTTTTAACATCCATTTGATATAGCTTAAAACCTTTAGATGCTGCAAAAGCTAACAAAATTCTTATGGCTTCTAATCTAGCAACGGGAGCAAAAGTTTCATCAAAATCTATTCCTTAAACTTGAGTGAAACCTTGAGCAACCAACCAAGCCTTATTTCTAACCACAACCCCATCCTCACTTTGTTTATTTTTAAATACCCATTTAGTTCCAATTAAAGTGTGACATTGAGGTGGAGGTACAAGTTTCTAAACATTATTTCTTTCAAAATTTTCTAACTCCTCTTGCATGGCAATAATCCAAGATTCATTAGTGAGTGCGTGTGATATATCTTTGGGTTCAAAAGAAGCAACAAAAGCAGAATGAGCATGAGAGTTTGGATCGCAAAACCTGGACCGTGTGACTCGTTCGTGCAAGCTTCCAATCATCTGTTGTGGGGGATGATCCTTGTAAAAACGTAGGGGAACAGATGTCTCACAAGCTTCTTCTTCATTAGGATCATCATAGATTGATGAGCTTGTGACTTCTGGACAATCAGGACCAGCATAGGTGATAGACGGAGCTTGTTCAATGTCCAGAGTTGGACACGTGTCAACTCCGGAACTACCAGGCAGTATCATCGGCTCTTCTTCATCTTCGAAAATATCATCCCCTTGAGGATACGTATCTGGTCCTGCAACACCGGAGCTAGTACCTGGGCTAGCTTCATCAAAAGATACTTCACAAGTCTCCACAATTTTGTTAGTGTCAAGTAAAAGCACACGATAGCCTCTAGTATGAGATGGATAACCAAGAAACATGCCATCAATGGATCTAGGTTCAAATTTATCAAGATTACCATGTTTCTTAACAAAGCATTTGCAACCAAAGACCCGAAAGTGTGTAACACTAGGCCTATTTCCAAACCGAAGCTCATATGGTGTTTTACCTAGCTTAGCGCGCAAGAAAACACGATTTGAGACATAACAAGCGGTTGCTAACGCATCAGCCCAAAATTTCCTAGGAGTTTGATATTCATCAAGCATAGTCCTAGCCATCTCAACTAAGGTTCTGTTCTTTCTTTCTACAACACCGTTTTGTTGAGGTACATATGGTGAAGAAAATTGATGAACTATTATATTTTCAGCACAAAAATGATCAAAATATTGATTTTTAAATTCAGTTCCATTATCACTTTTAATTGCTTTTAATGATCCTGGGTGATCAATTGATAATCTAAGAAATAAAGTTCTAAAGCGACTAAAAACTTCATTCTTAGACGTCATAAAGTAAACCCAAGAGTATCTAGAATAATCATCAACTATAACAAGAAGGTACCATTTACCTCCGAAAGATTGAACACGTGAAGCTCCTACGGTGTCAAGGTGAAAAAGTTCACACGGTTCAGTTGTCATGATCATTGTGAGAGGAGTATGTGAACCTGCAACCATCTTAGCATGTCTACAAGAAGAGCACACAATTTCTTTGTCCCCTTTAAGCTTAGGCAGTCCACGTATGCGATCAAGAGCACTAACACGCGTTGATCAAAGCCTACGTGACCAAGTCTACGATGCCAAAAATATAAGTCCTTTGAATCATTAGCAACTAGACACCTATGCTTAGAGGAAGACATATCAAAATCAGCTTTAAAAACTCTTCCAAACCGAGACATGTTAAAAATAAGCTCACTATTTGAACCTACAACTTCGCAGCAGTTTTTATTGAAAATAATTTCTAGATTTTCATCTAGCAATTGTGAAACAGAAAGCAAGTTGTATTTCAAATTTTTTACAAGTGCCACATCCTTCAAAGTGTAGTGATCATTTACTCCAACTGAAACCTTAGCAATTATAGGAGTTGAAGAATGATCGGCAAAAGTAACATTCTCTACACGTGACACAAAAGAGAGGGAGGAGAACCAATCTTTGTTACCGGTCATGTGGCGTGAGCAACCTGAATCCACAATCCAAATGTTCTCCTTCCTCAAACGTGTAACCTACATAAAAGCACAATACATCGATGACTCAATACTGGGGTTAGTCAAAAGGCATTTAGGTATCCAGTACTGAGTCACACGACGTGCAGTAGGAAAAACACGCGAAAGCTGAGATAAAACAGCAGGTTTATGAGTCGAAGTTTGAGATTTTCTATTCTTAACTCTTTTAGCACAAGAACCAGTAGCTCTGGAGGTAAAAGCAGCAGTTCCAAAAGACAAGGCTGAAGCTCCGGAAACAAAAGCTGAAGTTCCAAAGGAAACAAAAGAAGGTTCGGGAGCTCTCGGAGCTATCGGAACTATCTGAGCTGCTTTTGAGGATTTCTTACCAGAAGGTCCGGGAGCTACCTTTTCAAATTTCTGACTCACTAAAGCAGGTTTTGTTTTTCTAATTGCATGAAAGTTATAAGATCTAGCAGACATTCTTTCCCTTTTCTGTTGTTTAGCTAGTCTATAACAAAAATCTATGACATGACCATCTCTACCACAGTAGGTACAATGAAACTTAATTTTGTAATCATGTCTCCATGAGCACCCTACATTAGAAATAGAATTAGAAAGCACTTCTGCAGATTTGAAAACCACTTCTTTTTGTTTAGGAACTGTTTGAATCAAACCACTTCCTAACGACTTTACAATTTTAGGTGGATGTGCCTTAGCATGAACATGAGAATCAAAACCTAAACCAGTTTTATCTTTGTAAGACTTGGAAGAATTCAGAAACAAGTTTAGATTCTTATTCCCATTATAAAACCGACCTAGTGTCCTATTCATGTCATCAAGTTTCCTAGACAAGTCTAGGCAGTTTGCACATGAAGTTTTTCCTTTTAGTTCGCAATTGGAACAATTTTTAACTTCATGAGATCGTAAAGCATTGTTCAGAATGGAAATTTCATTCATTGCATCTTTTAGTTTTTTATCAAGATTTTCACATGCAGAACAATGCAAATCATCTGTAGAACAAGAAGCATCTTTTAAGTTTTAATCACTAAGTGCAGCAAGCTTTTTGTTCTTTTCAATTTCTTCATCAAGTCTGTCTAGAGTGGAGGAATGTGCACTTCTTAGGGAGGACAATTGTTCATATATTAAGTCACATGAGGAACAAGAATCATCACTAGGAATTAATGATTTCAAACAATTAATTTCAGATTCTAGTGACTCAATTTTAGCAGCATTGTCCCTAAGCTTTTTGTCTTTTTTCTTGACAATAACAGTGGCACGAGAAATAGCATCACACATTTCATTACAGGTTGAACATACCTCTTCATCGTCACTATTGTGTTCTGCTTCCTCCTGACTTGATCTTGATCTTGCTTTGCCCGCCATGAAGCATATGTTGGCCAAGTCATCATTCTCTTCATCACTTTCAAAGTCAATGTCACTTGAACTGAGCTCTTGAAGCGCGGTGATGAAGCTGTTGATCATCTTGCGTCCTATGGTACCTTTCTTCTTCTTGTTGGAATTTCCAGAGGGGGTCCGGACCTTGCTTTGTTTTTCTTCCTGGGTGGTCGGACCTGAAAGGTTAGGGCATTCCGTACGAAAGTGTCCTGTTTTACCACATTCAAAACAGCGTTGAGGTCAGGAGCTTCCTCTCCTTCTAGTTCTTACATTTTGCAATGCTTTTGAGAATCTAGTAGAGATGAGTGCCAACTCATCTTCTGGAAATTCTTCGATCTGCTCCAGGGTTAGTGAGGACAACAAAGCAAGAGTACTGCAGGATGATGATTGGCCGGAGCTAGACATATCATGTTGTGAAATAAATGCAATAGACTTATTTGAGTTCTTACGTGCTAGGATGTCAATTTCATGAGTTTTTAGTTTAGAATAGAGTACATCTAATGTAAGAGAACTCATGATAGTAGATTCACGAATAGATGTGACTTTCATCTCCCAAATTAACATGTCTATGGCACTAAGAAGTTGCCTAGCATTCTCAGCATCAGAAAAATTTACATTGACACTACGTAAATTGCTGAGAATTTTATTGAAACGAGCAAAAAGGTCATCGATAGACTCACCCGGTTGCATCTCAAAACTCATATATTCCTTTTTGAACATATCTTGTTTTACCTCCTTGATTGTGTTGGAGCCTTCATGGTAATCACAGAGAGCTCTCCAAACATCGTATGCTGATCGGAGGTGCGCGACACGATCAAAGTCGCTTTGAGTGAGTCCTTGGATGATCAAGTTTCGGGCTTTGTTGTTGTTGTCGACGACCTGTAGGTTTGTGGCCGTGACTTGATCATTGGGTGGCAATTCATAAGGCTTATACACCTTCTCCTATATTGCAAAGCCTTGTGCCTGGATGAAAGCCTCCATGCGTGCCTTCCAAACCTGGAAATCAATACCAGCAAACACACAAGGTTTGGCGGAGTACTTCGCCATGAAGATTACTCAAAAACACGTGCAAATCACAAAGATTAGAGCAACCTGGCTCTGATACCAATTGTAGGATCGAAGAGCACGTGAAAATCTACCAGAGGGGGGGTTAATGGTAGATTTAAAAATCTTACGCAGCGGAAACAATTAAACCCCAAACCCTTTCGGTAGAAAACGATCTGTTAAAGAAATCGTGTGTGAGACTAATCTAAACGTATTTCACCCTGAAAAAAGTGATAGATATCATAGAGAATCAAGTCACGAAGGCAACACAAAAAGAATCACTCAAATCCGTCGAGAGAAACTCAAGTTATGATCGAATGATCAAACAATGGTCAATCTGCCCTACCCGAGAAAAAAACAGTTCTGGAACGCTACAAAGAAACTCGTGTAGATCATAGACCACAAATCCAATGACCGTGAAATTTTGACGGATGATAGAAAATCAAGTTTTGAAGACAACCCAAAAAGAATCACGTCAATTGGATCTGTAAAACTCGAGTTATGATAAAACCACCGACAAAAGGTAGTGCTGTCCAGAAACTCGACGAGTAAAACTTGTCTGGAACAAGTCGGACGAACAAGGCATAAAAGTTCCTTCAAACTACGAATTTTATTCAATAGAACACAAGAGGAACAGCCCCAAAGTCCTGCACCACGATCTTTGGCCTTCCCTTGCTTATATAACCACCCCTTAGGCCATCCCAATCTCAACTAGGACTCCAATCCTACTCAGACCATGAATCGTAACGTTCCATAACTGCTCAAGATTCTTCTATACGCAGATAGAAGCAATCTTAAGACTTCCAAACATTTTAGGAACGTATCCCACATTCCTAAACAACTCAAATTCGTTACCCACACGAAATCCTAACATAACCAACTCGATACTTTCCATACCGAGCCATAACCGACTTCGCCGCAGCCAAAGTCATCAACCGATACGATCCGATCCTTTGAACCAGATCTTCTCTTCCTTATCCCATCTTCGGAACCATGTTGCCACGTCATGCACCGCATGCATACGTGTGAACACCTTCCTTCGACGTCCAGTAACCTTCATATGCACTGCCCTTGATTCAATCATCCTGCGTGACCTCCTGATCAGCTCAACCACAGTTCCTCCCGAACTTGGTTGTTGGAACCTCATCTCCTCCTGAGACTAGTCCAATGGATCCTGTCACCAGCCATGACTTGAACTCAAGCAACACCTGCACATGAACAAACAAACAATCCATACGAGCCCAGGTCCTCGACTTGACTCAAGTTAGTCCCGAACACAACACCCTACGTGAGAACCTCACATAAGCATGTTGCAAAACCACAGTAACACGATATCATCCATATCAACCAAAACGCACCAAAAACTTAGCAAATGAATACTAGGCAATCTTTCCAACAATGTAAAGCAAGTACGAAACATTGCAAATGAAAAGCAGAAGCACTTTGGTCATGTTCCGGACCTTGCTAGAGCAACCCGGAGCTTGAGCCGGAGCTAACAAGAGCTAGTAGAACCTAGCGCCGGAGCTTACCAAAACTAGTACAATGAAGCGCCTGCCGGAGCTTACCAAAACTAGTAGATCCTAGCACCGGAGCTTACCAAAAACTAGTAAAAACTAGTCAACCCAAAACTGGAGCTAGACAAAGACATGCCGGAGCTAAAGAAAAAGCTCACCGGAGCTAACCAAAGCTGGTCGGATCTTACTAAGAAGTCGGACCTAGCTTCAAACATAGCCGGAGCTACCCAAAACAAGTTGGACCTACCGTCGGACCTTGCTGTAGCTTGGAGCTAGAGTCGGACCTTGATAAAAAAGGTGTTTTGGTGATATTCAAAAGCTTTTATACAAGCCAATGTATTCAGCATATATAGGTCTTACACTTGCCCTCATGAAGGCTCTGGACCTGCGCCAGTCAGTGGCAAAGGCATAGGTCATGAGGCTTTGCCTCCCAAGAAATCAGTCTCATGCCGAGGCAAGGAGAAAGCTCTCGTCGAAGCTCCAAGTCGCAAGCAGAAGTTGACAAGAAGCAACGGAAGCAATGTGAGGGATGCTCCAAAAGAAGTGACCCCTCAGCCTTAGTTGAGGTTTGTGGTGGTTGTGCCCCCAGCTCCAGCTGATCCTTCGACGGCTCTAGTGTCCACAGTAGGCACTGGGTCTGGCAAGTCGACTCCAATCCCGATTCCAGCAGAGTGCTCTGGGTCCCGAGTAAGTCCCCCAACGATGGAGGTACTAGCTTAGGAAGCGCCAGCGGCTGCCCCGACGCCTGGTATGGAGCTCGAACTTTCCGCCTCACCGACGATGACGGGCTCTAGCTCTAAGCGTTTGAAGAAGAAGATCCGTTCCGATTGGAGTTGCAATGTCCCTAGGTAAGGGTCGACTCTTTAGCTTTTGTATTAATTTTGTTTCTAGATTTATTTTGAATTCTCTATGTTCTGGTTCCAGAGTATCGAGAGCTTCTGCTCCAGCACCGACCAGCGCCTCAGCCCCAGAAGCCACACTGTCCAGAGTCTCTTCTGTTGAAACGGCTCCCCTAGCAGTAGGAGCAATAAACACCATAGCTCCGGAGCCGACTAGCGCTGAGACGGCCTCGGTACCGATGGCTGATGAAGAGGTTGCAGTGGTGCCAAAGATAACTTCAGTCATTCCAGAGCTAGCACTAGAGGTGCCGGCGCCAGTACCGGAAGCTCCTAAGGTTGTGCTTTGAACTCAGACACCGATCTTGGATGCAACAGAGCCATTGGCGGAAAATCTGGTTGCACAACATTTTTCCTCTACACCGGTGGTTGAATATTTGGTGGCTGGACCCTCCTCGTCGGCCCCGGAAGTAGAAGATCCAGCTGCAGGACCTTCTTTGACCGCAGCTGATGTTGACAAGCTTCCGGAGATTGGCCATGCCAACAATGAGCTTCTGGAGAACACGCTCGTGCCATAGGATGCTATAGTTATTTTTGAAGACCCGTTGGAGCCTGCGAAGGCACTTCAACAGGGCCCGGAGCACATGCCCCTGGCGTTGTCGATCGACAATGCCTGCTCAAGTCTTTGCTAGGTCCAGCTTGCCTTTGACTACGAAAGCAAATCTGTTGAAGAAGAGCGCAACACCCTGAGGCATTGGCGCAATAGATTTCAATTGGAGGCGAGGTTGATGCAGTCCCGGCTTCCGCAGCAGCAGGAAAGGAAAAGGCTTGCCTGACGTGCTTGACCAAAGCGCTCAATGAGAGAGAGGCCATCATAAGGGCCCTAAATGACAAGACCCGAGAGGTCTACGAGCATGCTTAGAAGGTCAACGAATTGGCCGACAGTCGCTCGGAGAGCCTCGATGAGTTGAGGGAACAACTCCTCAAGCACTAGGAGGGACTTGATGAAAGGGAGGTTAAACTCTAAGAGAAGGAGGATGAAATCCAGCAGAGGGAGGATGAGCTCTCTGAGAAGCTGACACGCGGCGAGCAAGACTTGGCTAACCACGTGGCAGAATTCAAGTAATGGTGCGAACAAGAGAAGCATCGACTGTGGGAGGCAGGGCAAGGAGTTAGCCAAAGAGAATCTGTTGTCTCTGCTAGGGAGGAGAAGGTGAAGGCAAAAGAGAAAGACCTTGTAGATAGGTGAAGCCACGCCAACCTCTGAGAAAAACAAGTTACCGACCAAGAAAAGTTGTTGGCCGAACGGATCCAACATCATTCCAAGGAGGTCGAGTGCTTCTCGAAGGAGGGTTTTGCGGAGCTCTCTTATGCAAAGAGGTCACTGGAGGAGCTCGAGAGTACTTGAGTGTCACCAAGTCTTGGACTTTCTCGGGTAACCAAATGAAGCTCTGGTGTCTGTGGGATTTAGTCCGATCCGACCGAATGACCCGGAGCTAGAGATGGACAAATCCTTGATGGTGTTGAACAGCGCCGGAGCTAAAGTGGATGCTCTAGGAGATGTGGTCATCGACCAGTTGGAGACGGAAGGTAAGTCCTTAGCTAAGAACGTTGCAGAGTATGTGATGAAGTGTTACCGAAGCCGATACCCCACAATGTATTTAGCTCTAGTGGTCGATGGAGCCATCGTCGAGGAGGAGGAAGCTACCAAGGCCAGCATCCAAGAAGCCGCCGAGAAGGTTGCTTCGTTCTTCGTGAGGAACTCCAGTAGCTAGGACCTTCCTATTTGTACCTTCGCCTTGTAAATCTCTGATTTTGAATGAATTCAATCCTTTTGAATTTCATTTTTATGTCTTCAATGCATTACCCTTTATATTGTTGGCCGCCTGGTAGATGTGTTCAATGGATTGAGGACATCTACCATGATGATTTAGACAATGTCTTGAAAACTGGATAGCTCCAAACTCATAGCCTGTATGATAGCTCCGAGGTCCGAGTCTTGCCTCCGATATCTCCAAAGACCCTTTATTATGTCGACGGCGCCCCCCCTAGGAGTTGTCGAAGCTTGATGCTTCGACGGCGCCCACTGTCAATGTGTAATACATCGACGGCAGACCCCCGGGGGTTGTCGGAGCTTGATGCTTTGACGACATCCACTCTCAGCACATAAAACATCGACGGCGGGCCCCTTGGGAGTTGTCGGAGCTTGATGCTTCGATGACACCTGTCGGTACCCTCCATACCGGATACCCCTTGGGATTGCAAAGATCACAAGGAAACTCCATCTACCATATTTGAGGACCTCTGAAGGCCCCACATGTCAGGCGTAACCGGACCTGCTTCCCTGACATGGTTAGTCCCAGGGCCGCCACGTGTATCATAAGACCGGAGCTATCACCCACACATGGGAAGCTCCGGTCGGTATACCAATATGGCACCCCCGGACCTAACCCCAGACAAAGGGAAGCTCCAGTACTGACACATGTCCAGTAGCACCGGACCTACTCGTCTACGACAATAAGCTCTGGTGCTGCCACGTGGCAACCGCCAAACCTTCAACTTCAACAATCATGTTGGTGGACCCCCCAATGGCTCCGGACCTTCAGCGAGCAATCAAAGACTTCAAGACCCGGTTAAGTGTCATTAATACCATGTTAATGACACACGATCGGATGGCCCTTAATACTGGTAACAGCACTGTTAAGGCCCGTTACCAGGCTATTAAGAGTAATTAACCCCATTTATTGTGTATCAAGCATGTGTAACCGCTGGGGCCACATGTCGGGCCAAGCTAACATTGTAACGATCAGTCCTTGTACTATAAAAGGACTGGTCGACGATACACAAAGGACGGTTCCAGACCACTACTGATCTCCCTAAGCTAGACGAGCTTGTTCTTTTGGAGCTTCTTCTAGACTCACACGCTTAATACATCACCAACACACCCCGTAGAGTAGGGTATTACGCTCAGGCGGCCTGAACCACATAAATCTCTGTGTACACGTGTCTTTCACCTTCTTGAATCTCTGCGCGCCCATTACTGATCTACAACTCCTCAATCTACCCAAAGTAGTGTCGGGAGATCTGCCGGATCTAAACATCGACAGTTGGCTCGCCAAGTAGCGGCGCCCAAGATTTCAAGTACAGTGAACTCAGCTTTTGGATCATCCAACGACAACCCCGTTGTTCAACCCGCTGGAGGCAATCCCTCCAACATGCAGGAACCAGAAGGTGCCGTGGCTCCAACAGGAGTCATGCCTCCACTGCCACCACCTGCACCAGCACGTCAAGCTGAGCAGCGTGACGTTGCATCAGCGTCGGTCACTTCATCGGCGAATAACAACAACCATGAACACGCGCTTCATGTAGCGCGTGCTCTCCTCCAACGTCCATCACCTCTAGATGCATCCCAGGGTGCAATGGACCAGTGGAGGGCTGATGTGGAAGACCTGGTTGCAGCAGCAGCCGACCGCATCAGCAACCAAGGTCCTCCTCCTTTGGGGCGGGCCCCATTGTAGTGTCAGACCGTGTCTGGCAGACTTGGTCCGCGTGCTTCCCAGAATAGGAGGCGTGCTGCGTCACAGCAAGTTACGTCGCTACCTTCTGGGGCGCGACGTACTCATACCATAACCAGGTTGTCAACTCATGACCTCTGGGCGGATCTTGATCGCCGTTACCGTCAACAAGACAACCGTGTCCATATCGAGCGTGCTCACGAAAGGCGAGAGGCTCGAGACAGTCCTGCTCTCGAGGGAGTAGGAGGAGGTTGTTCTGCACTGGCCATGCACTTACACATGGTCAGATGGCCACAAAAGTTCCGGCCTCACCTACCAGAGAAATTTGACGGGACTGTTAATCCTGCCGAGTTTCTCCAAATTTACACCACTGCAATCCTTGCGGCCGGAGGTAACGAGGCCGCAGTGGCCAACTACTCCCCTTTGGCTTTGATTGGGACTGCCAGGTCCTGGTTCATGAGCCTTCCTCACAACTCTATCAATAGCTGGGAGGAATAGTGCCAACAGTTCACCGCCAATTTATGGAGTTCATACACCCGGCCCGACACCGAACTGGAAATTTTTGCAGTCCTGCAGAAGGGGGGAGAATCCCTGCGCTCATTCATCCAAAGATTCTCCCAGGTATGAAACACCATTCCTTCTAGCTCTAGCGCTTATATTATCGTGGCATTTAGACAGGGCGTACGAGATAAGAAGATGCTGGAGAAGCTGGCGGTCAAGGAGACCACCAGCGTCATGGAGCTCTTCAGCTTGGCAGACAAGTGTGCCAAAGCTGCGGAGGGCCGTGAAATGCACTCCAAACCACCTCCGGAGGATGGAAAAAAATCCTCCAAAGGAGAAGACACTACCTCTGTGAGTGGCAAAAAGAAGAAAAAGTCCAACGGCAAGAAGAAGCTGTCGACCGGCACATCTACCGCTGTAGCTGCTGCAGCTCTGGGTTGTCGGGGGCCACACCACGAGAAACGACCTCGGCCATCCTCTGAAGACGATGGCAACTCCAAAATGTGGTGCCCTATCCACAAGTCGAATGGCCACAACTTGGAGGACTGCCGGGAGGTCCAAAACCTTGCTGAGCGCTACAACAAGCGTCGGGAAGAAGTTCCTTTCCGTCAGAGGGAAGGAAAACAAAAAGTTAATGAAGCTCCGGCTGAAGAGGAGTTAGGCTTCCAGGACCCTAAAAAGGTAATGAAGGTTGTTTACACCTCCGTCGATGATGACTCCGACGTCTCCGACAATGAGCATCGGAAGACCATGAACACAATCTTTGGTGCTTCATGGGACATCACCTCCCACCGTGTCCTCAAGACCATGCGGCGGGACATGGCCTCAATAGCTCCTACAGCCAAGGCGGAGCCGTATCGAATGTGGATGGACACCACCATCGCTTTTGATGCTTCAGACTGCCCTCGGAACATGATCGGAGCTGGTCAGCTACCTTTGATGGTATCACCTACCATCAACAACATTCAACTCCACCATGTAATGGTGGACGGAGGTTCGGGGCTGAGCCTCATAAGCTTCGAAGCTTTTGTCAAGCTTCAGCTTCGACCTTCGGACCTTTGCCCCTCCCGACCTTTCTCCGGAGTAGGTCCGGGGGCCATAACACCACTCGGTGCCATTACTCTCCCTGTGACCTTCGGTACTCGGGAGAATTATCGCACTAATAAGTTGATCTTTGACATCGCTCAGATCAACTTGCCTTTCAACGCCATTCTGGGTAGGCCTGCCTTGTACAAATTCATGGCTGCTGCTCATTATGGCTACCTGGTATTGAAGATGCCGACACCAGCTGGCGTCCTCCAGATCCGCGAAGACCGTACCGCCAGAGTGACTGCTCTGGAGGAACTTCATGTGCTTGTTACAACGGAGGAGGAAGAATCCCCCGAGCATTCGTCAACGAGGCTCAACCTCTGCACCTCGCGTGCAACCAAGCGGCGACACCGACATCCCCGTCAAAGTCGTCCAAATAGGTTCTTATGCCGCTCATACCACCCGTATATCGGGAGGTCTGGATGACAAATAGGAACTCGCGCTCATCACTTTCCTCCGGGCTAACGTCGACGTGTTTGCCTGGCAACCGTCACAAATGCCTGGGATCCCTAGGGAAGTGATCGAGCATAATATGAAGATCAATCCCAACGCTCGGCCCGTTCATAGAAGCCTCAGAAGCAATCCATAGAACGACAGAACTTTATACGACAAGAAGTGAAGAAGTTGCTCTGCTCGAAGCGGGATTCATCCGAGAAGTCTTCCATCCAAAATGGCTGGCAAACCTAGCCGTTGTACCCAAGGCCGGCAGGAAGCGTCGGATGTGTATCGACTACACACACTAAATAAGGCATGCCCAAAAGATCCATTCCCACTACCTATAATAGATCAAATAGTGGATTCCACCTCCGGGGTGTGAATTACTGTGTTTCCTAGATGCATATTCTGGGTACCATCAAATCAGAATGTCTAGGGAAGATGAAGAACATACTTCTTTTATCACGGTAGATGGATTGTACTGTTATACTTCCATGCCATTTGGTCTCAAGAATGCAGCTTCAATATTTGTACGAGCTATGTACAAAACCTTTGGAGAGCTCATCAGAGACGTAGTGGAAGTGTATGTTGATGACATCGTCGTCAAGATCAAGGACAAGGAGTCACTCCTTGACACCTTGCAAGTTGTCTTCGACAAGCTGCGGGTCACCCGCACGAAGCTGAACCCAGACAAGTGCGTCTTTGGGGTTAGCTCCGGAAAGCTTCTCGGTTTCCTGGTAAACCACCGGGGCATAGAGGTAAATCCGGTGAAGATTAAAGCCATAGAGGAGATGCGACCACCAGCCCGCATCAAAGATGTCCAGAAACTAACTGGATGTCTAGCCGCCCTCAGCCGGTTCATCTCAAGACTGGCGGAACGGGCGCTACCCTTCTTCAAGCTATTGAGGAAGTCCGGACCATTTCAATGGTCTGAAGAAGCAGAAAAGGCGTTCCAGGAGCTAAAGCAGCTCCTCACCACTCTACCTACCTTTGTAGCTCCGAACCCTGGTGATCCCTTACAACATTACATTTCATCAACCGACGAGGCTGTCAGCATGGTCCTGGTCGCGGAGAGACCAGAATCATCCCAAGCTCAGGAATCCAGACCCCTCCGGGAGGGTCTGGAGGCTCCTGAAGGTGAGTCTCGGTCCCAGCCCCCAGACTTGGATCTACAGGGAGTTATCCCAGAAGACTTGGACCCCTCCGGGAGGGTCCGGGTCACTCCAGTAGAAGCTCCGGGTTCCTCTAGCAGGGACGCGAAGGTCCCCGAAGTAGATCTGGACCCCTCTGGGAGGGTCCGGGGCGATGTGGAGGAAGCTCTGGGCCCCTCTGGGAGGGTCCGAACAGTCCAATGGCCAGTGTACATCATCAGCGAAGTACTACATAATGCCAAGACTCGATACTTAGAGGTGCACAAGCTGCTTTACGCAATTCTCATCCCCTCCAGGAAGCTTCGCCATTACTTCCAAGCTCACATGATCTCAGTGGTGACCTCTTACCCACTGCGTGCGATCTTGCATAATCCTAACTCTACTGGGAACATTGCAAAGTGGGTAGCGGAATTGGCTGAATTCGACCTTGAATTCGTCCCAAGACAAGCGATCAAGAGTCAAGCATTGGCAGATTTCGTGGCGGAATGGACCCCCTCTCCAACAAACTCTGGGGGCCCTAGTGAGCAGAAGTCGGAACTCAAGGCTCTGATCTTCACCAAACCTCACTGGACCCTCTACTTCGACGGCTCCATGAAAAAGCAGGGGGCCGGAGCTGGAGTCCTTCTCCTCGCTCCAACCGGGGAGAAGGTAAAATACATGGTCCACCTTGACTTCAAGGCGGCCAACAACATGGCGGAGTATGAAGCACTCATTTATGGACTAAAGGTGGCACTATCTTATGGTGTCAAGCAGCTGTTGGTCAAGGGAGATTCGCAGCTCATCATTAAACAGGTGAAGGGTGAATGCTCCTGTAACAATCCTCAACTAGCTTCTTATCTCCTTGAAGTCCAGAGGCTTCAGAAGGACTTTGAAGTCCTGGATCTCCACCATGTCCAGTGTGTCCATAATGCTGAAGCTAACGAACTCTCGACGAAAGCGTCAACCGGAGCACTAGCTCCTGACGGAACCTTCGTCCGGAGGTTGTCAAAACCCACATCTCAGCCTGCCGAACTGAGCGAAGGTGGTGAGACCAGCATTCTGAAGCTGGCGGTCCCGATGGCCCTATTACCATGGCAGCCATCAAGGGTCGTAGGTGCTGCCGGAAGCTCCGAGCAACCCAGCACGCAAGACTCAGATTCTCAAGCAAGCTCCAATGCATGGATCTCGAAGATCCGGAGCTACTTGAAAGACAATATCCTTCTTGACGATGATGTATCCGCTGACCGGATAGTCAGATTGGCTAAAAGATACACGCTGGTAGAAGGGGATCTCTACAGGCTTGGTGCCAACGGCGTCCTAATGCGGTGCATCACAAGGGAAGAAGGTTGCGAGGTCCTCGTAGAAATCCATGGAGGTGAGTGTGGGAACCACGCGTCTTCCTGCACGCTAGTCGATAAAGCTTTCAGGCATGGCTTCTACTAGCCTACAGCACTCCTGGATGCAGTTGAGGTGGTGAAGAAATGCAAAGCATGTCAGTTCCATGCAAAGCAAATTCACACACTGTCTCAGCCTCTACAAATGATACCTCCTACATGGCCTTTCGCTGTGTGGGGGATGGACATCTTGGGACCTTTCCCAAGAGCCATCGGAGGTTACAAGTTCTTGTATGTTGCCATTGACAAGTTCACCAAATGGCCGGAAGCAACTCCAGTTGTGACAATAAACAAGCTATCAGCTATCAACTTCTTGCAGTCCATTGTATGCAGATTTGGAGTCCCGAACAAAATCATAACAAATAAAGGGACCCAATTCACAAGCTCTGCTTTTCAAGGATACTGCGAAGACCTCGACATCCAAGTCAGCTATGCCTCCATAGCTCACTTGGCAAGCAATGGCCAAGCTGAGAGAACAAATGCAGAAATCCTGAAAGGACTCAAGACGCGCACATATGAGCGCCTGAAAAAGCATGGAGCCAACTGGATTGAAGAGCTTCCGCCCACTCTATGGGCCAACAGGACAACTCCAAACCGGTCAACTGGAGAGACACCCTTCTTCCTGGTGTACGGAGCTGAAGCAGTCCTTCCTCCGGAAATCACCTTGGGGTCGCTCCAGGTCCGGACCTCCGACGAAGCCACGCAGGACCAGCTCCTGCGTGAAGACCTTGACCTCCTTGAAGAGGGAAGGTGCCGAGCAGCTGTTCGGAATGCCCGATACCGCCAAGCTCTTCGACGCTATCACCAACGGCATGTTCACAGCCGACAGCTCGAGGAAGGCGATCTGGTGCTACGCAGGATACAATCCAGAGAAGGGTTAAACAAACTCTCCCCCAGCTGGGAGGGACCCTTCCGAGTGATCAAAGTATCCCGTCTCGGATGCGTTCGCTTGGCAACCGAGGATGAGACACCTCTCCCAAATCCTTGGAACATTGAGCACCTCCGTAATTTCTACGCTTAATATCACAGAGCTCAGTCTGTAATTACATGTGGCGTATGTTATAGAGTCATTGTACACAGTCGGGTAGCTCCTTCGGGGGGGGGGGGGGGGGGGGGGCGGGGCAGCCGGACCTACTCTGTTAGGTCCGCAACGTCCATGCAACACTTGTCACAGTCTCAGAACTAAAAGTGTAGCTAGCTACCTTGGGTCAAACGAGAAGCAAAACACACTTAACCTGGTTTCGTACCCTAAGAGTGTACTTGTTTCCCATGTACCCCGGACCTATAATGAAAGACATCATTGTGTGAAAACAGACTCCACGTGCATTTACTTTGTACATGCTCAATATTTTTTATTTTTCTCCTTCCTGTCTATAACAAAGTTGTGCAGTTCTTAAGAAACTTTAGCCCGACCAGTTCATGTACAATTCAAGTTGCATTGTTTATCCTTCTGGGTTCAAGCATTGTTGATGGCCTACTTGTCTGAATGCCGCCAAGCCAATCTAGGGCCGGAGTGTGCTATCGACTTAGCCTGGTCATGCACCCTAAGTACGCCACTCTACCTACACCCCGGCAGGCCGAAGTAAGGCAAGTCCAGAAACTATTGGATCTGAAGGAAGCAACATGGTGCTCTTGATTGTATTTAGGATTGTGTTCGACCTAAAACTTTCTCGAAAACAGTAAGCCGCAATGAAGTTATAGATAGGAAACGGATTTTACCGTTTTTCTTGACATCAGTGTGCAGGAAAAATAAATAAGCTTCGACATCCTCTAGGCGGCTTTTGGTCAATGTTCAAACATTGACATCGAGCTTCGGAGGAAGGACAACATCAGCTCTGTACACCAAGAAGAAAGGTGTCTCTCCTGTGGCCCGACTCGGTGTCATCCGGCTCGCCCACAATGTAGATGGAAGCTCTTCAAGCGCTCATAAGTGCATGTCTTGAGTCCCTTGTGTATTTCTGCGTTTGCTTTTCAGCTTGTCTATTGCTTGTTGGATGAGCTACAAACATGTAGCTGATTGATATGCTGAGGTCTTCGCAGTACTCTTAGAATGCTGCACTTGTGAATTGTGTTCCACTGTCATTGCTGACTCTGTTTGGAACTCCAAATTGGCAGACAATGGACTTCTAGAATTTGATGGTTGAATGCTTGTTAATAGTCACAACTAGAGTTGCTTCCGGCCACTTTGTGAACTTGTTGATGGCCACATATAAGAATCGATAACCTCCGATGAATTTTGGGAAAGGTCCCAAAATGTCCATCCCCCACACAGCTAATGGCCACGTGGAAGGAATCATCTGTAGTGACTGCGCTGGTGTGTGAATCTTTTTGCGTGGAACTGGCACGCTTCACATTTCTTGACCAGCTCGACTACACCCTGGAGTGTTGTAGGCCAATAAAAACCATGTCGAAAGGCCTTACCGACCAACGTGCAGGATGATGCGTGATTCTCACACATGCCTCCATGGATCTCTGCGAGGACCTCGTAGCCTTCTTCCCAGGAAATGCACCTCATTAGAATGCCGTTGGCGCCATGTTGAAAGAAATCCTCTTCTACCAATGTGGATCTTTTAGCCAACCTGAGAATTTGCTCAGAGGATACACCATCTTCAGGAAGGATATTGTCTTTTAAGTAGTCCTGGACCTCTGAGATCCAAGCATCGGGACTGACTTGAGCTTCCGGATCTTGCGCGCCAGGTTGCTCGGAGCCCCCTGTAGCGCCTATGATCCTTGGTGGGCGCCATAGTTACAGGGCCACCGGGACCACCACCTTCGGGGTGCTGGTCTCGCCCCATCACTTAGTTCGGCAAGCTAAGCGATAGGTGCTGGTAATCTCCTGACAAAAATTCCATCGGGATCTTGTGCCCCGATTGAAGCATTCGTCAAGAGGTCGTCAGCTTCAGCATTGTTGAGACGCTAGATATAGCGGAGATCGAGGGTGTGGAAGTCTTTCTGCAGCTTCTGGACTTCAAGTAAATATGCAACAAGTTGAGGATTATTGCAACTGCATTCACCTTTGACTTTCTTGATGATGAGTTGCGAGTCACCTTTCACCAAGAGCTGCTGGATGCCATATGATAGCGCCACCTTGAGTCCGAACATGAGAGATTCATATTATGCCATGTTATTGATTGCCTTGAAGTCGAGGCGCACCATGTACTTGACCTTCTCACTGGTCGGAGTGAGGAGAAGGATTCGAGCTCCAGCCCCCTACTTCTGAACCGAGCCGTTGAAGTATCCAGTGAGGCTCGGTGAAGACCAAGATCTAAGGTTCTGTCTTCTGCTCATCAAGGCCCCCCCTGAAGTTGATGAAGAAGGTGTCCACTGCAACACCAAGTCAGCCAGCGCCTGACTTTTGATCGCATATCAGAGCAGGAATTCGAGGTCGAATTCTGCCAACTTCACTGCCCACTTGGCGATACTTCCCGTAGAATTGGGATTATGTAAAATAGCTCGTAGTGGATAAGAAGTTACCACTGAAATAGCTCATAGTGGATAAGAAGTCCTCCTTCTCCTCCTACTCCTCCTCCTCCTCCTCCTCCTCCTCCTCGTCCTCCGATGGCGACTCCAGTGCTGGTGCAATAGGAGCCACGACCGGCTGCTCTGGCTGCACTGGTTGCACCGGCAGTGCAACCCCGTGAACGAGGTTGCTCTTTGTCACCTCCACCAGGTTTCTACAGCCGCTGGGGCCAAGCACCTGGGCCATCATCTCGAACAGAATGTCGAGATGATCGGCCACCCCTGTGAGGGCGAAGAGGTAGTGGTCGATGGTACCCATTCCAGCAAATTGGGGAAGGGTACCCAGACTCAAGGAACTCATGGCGCAAAACATATTGTTGTACGCCTCATGCGCCATAAGGAGGTGCTGCTCGGTGATGAACCTCTCGGGAGAGCTGCAGCACAGTTTCTTGCAGGGTGGCTCTCTCGGCGGGCTTGGCGGTGGAAGGTCGACCATGGTGGTGGTGGGTCGGGGCGGAGAAGACGATCGAAGAAAATAAGAGGATTCAAAGTGAGCGACTCGCTTGTGGAGAACTCACTTGTGATGGCGCGTCCTAAATAAGGTACGCGCGGAGTCGTCGAGGGAGAGGTTGGTTTCTCGCGCATTGATGGAACGATGGGACGCATCAATACCACCTCGGGGGAACAAAAGGTCGCGCACGGGCGTCGCATGCGTCTCAGCACCAAGCCGCCGAAATTAAGTTCTCCACAGGCCTCATGTCGCGTGTCTCTCTTTCGACAATGGAAGACGCGCTTTAGCTTAAAGCGCGTCTGTTTTTGTTATAGCGCGTCTCGCATTTATCTCCCTTGTCTCTTCGTCTCTTCGACAATGGAAGATGCGCTTTAGCTTAACGCACATCTCTCTTTGTTATAGCGTGTCTCGCATTTATCTCCCTCGTCTCTTCACCTCCGGTGCTCCTTTACTAATCGACCAATGGTCCTTTACTAATCGACAACCTCCTCGTCGTCACCACCTTCTTCCTCGTCATCATCACTGTTCATCGTTGGTATCATCTTGGTGCATAGCCGATTGAAGGAGGAGCGCTTGGCGTGGTGCAAGAACCATCCCCATGTATGTACATATGGCACACCGGTCACATGGTTGTTTATATGTAGATCTGCAATGGACTGATGAACTTAGCTATAGTTTTGTTTTTCTGTCTTGTTTGTTTTTGGTATTTTTAATTTCTCTGCGTAGGGTTTCTCCGCGAAGCCTGAATCGGTAGATTTATTGAAGTGGCAGTGCATCGTCCTCGGTAAAGAAGGGGTAAGTCATGAAGAACAAGCACAATATAAGTTTAACCATCGTCTTCCTATTAATGAATTTCCTTTGTAGACTGAATGGGAAGGTGGTTACTACCCCCTGACAATCTCCTTCTCTGAGAACTATCCCTTGGTGCCTCAAAGATGCGCCTTTCCATGTGGGTTCTTCCACCCAAATGTCCATCGCTCAGGAGCACTCTGCGTCGGGATTCTTGATCAAGAGACTGTAAGATAGAACTATTTTTTTCATGTAATTAGTACTTAATTATTGCCAAACTTATTTAAACTGGTTTCTTATGTTGCTTAAATTATATTTTGTAGGGGTGGTGGACTGGTTTTACAATCAAAACTATACTACTTGAAGTTCAGCGTTTGCTGCATCAGCAAAATGCGCCCAATGTTGAAAATGATTGCTATAATCTACTTATCAAGGTTAGACGACACTTTGAGTTAGTGACATTTGAGTAGGTTATCCATTCCTCCTTTGACATTTGTTAATTTATAAGAATGTCAATATTTTCAAGATCCAGGGGAATATTAGGGACGTGTTTGGGAGCAAGCTGGACGGTACAGTTTAGATTGATCGATGGGAGCTTTAGGAATAAGTTTAGATTCAAAATTAGTTTAGAGGGCACGCAATGTATGAACTACGAAATTCATTGAGCTGAAAATTATCTTTGAATTCCAATGTCATTGCGTTTGTTTATCCCTGAATTCCAATTAATCCATGAATTGCAATGTCATTGCGTTTGTTTATCCCTGCAATGGTTTACAATTTTGTGAGCATGAGAGACGAACTTTAGAAAGGCGCGTCTCAAATACCTGATATTCGGCAAAAGGGAGACGAGACTTACATGGGCTCGTCTACTATTTACGCCGAGGATCTTTTGTTCCACCTCGAAAAGCTAAGCACAATGCAACGATCATATAAGGCATTGCGCACAGTTGCCAGTTGGACACGCCGGAATGTCCTGGATGTTGTTAGTGGCTTCAGCACACCGTGGCGCTTCTAGGACACTCCGGGGTGTCCGGGGCATCTTATAATAATATAAGACGCGCCTTTCGTTGGCCCGTCTCCAATTTACGCCGAAGATCATTTGTCCCACCGTGGAAAGCAAAGCGCGTTGCAATGATCATATAAGACATTGCGCACAATTGCAGTTGGCCGGCATCCAGTATGTGAATGATGCTCCTTGCTTCAACACCGTTGTGCATCTTTCACATATTGGATGCCCGTTCTACTAACAAAATAGTGCGAAACGGGTGTTATATACGCTCGTCTCCAATTCCTGACGAAGAGCTAATGCGAGACGTGTGTTATATACGTCTGTCTCCAATTGTTGTTCCTAGTTTCAGCAAACGGAATGTCTTCATCAAAATGTGGCGCATCTAGGAAACTCCACCTTGTCCGGGGCCTCAAATTAATGCAAGACGCGTCTTCCGTTGGCGCGTCTCCGATTTACGCTGAAATTTTTTGTCCATCGCGCGCTCTCTCCCAACATTTGGCGAAAAATTTTAGCTTTCGCGCGCTTTCTCAACCTATAAACCGCAGATCCTGAGCACACCACCGTCATCGACCCCGACCATCCCGTCATCAGAGAGTTTAGCACGCTGGAGCACGCCGCCTCGTCCCGTGTCCCCGGAGCACGCTGCTGCCTGTCACACCCGGTCATCATAAAGATGAACAGACGCTAACCACATGTACGCCAGGATCAGTTGAATCGTACATGCATTAATGAAAGTGAAATAACATTACATAGCCATGTTCGAATACATAAATAGTCTTACAATACGACCCGAAGGTCTACAAATACACCAAAAGCTATTTACAACATCTAAATAGTTCATAAATATCAAACTACAGCGGAAGGCTAAATAGACGAGATTGGCTCCATCTCCACAGGCAGTCGCGCGAAGGATCGCCAGCCTAGCCCAAGTCTTCCGGGTTGACGAAGAAGTCTTCTGGTGGCGCTTCTTCTTCATATTCTAATGGAAAAGTAAACGCTTGAGTACATAGAGTACTCAGTAAGTGCGGGAAGAGGATGACATGATTGGCTAAAGCAAGGGAGGGCCAATTATGGCTTAAGAACTGTGCTTAGAACCTAACCTTAGCTTTCAATTTTCAGTAAAAAAATTCAAGAAGTAATTCAACACATAATTAAAGTTGATGAATGTAACTTGAATCATGAGTAACCACCATTTCCCAACCATAAGCTAATTATGAACTGGCCCCAAGCCGCTCTTGTCCGTGAGCACGGCTGTCATGACAGTTTTACCAAATCTCTGCAGAGAGTGTACCCTTTCCCCACAAGCAGTGATTTCATCCCCTGTTGTTAGGTGGACTAAGTGAACCTCCTTGTATGCCCGTGGTAGCTAACCACATTACACACTTCCTTTGGTGTGAGGCCAGGAGATCACAACATGGTCTTTACAAAGGTACTCCCGACTAGTGCTAGCCCTCTAAGGTTTCCACCACTGAGGATTCCCGGAGTAACCCTCCGCCTCAGAGCCCCCTCTTGAGCCTTGCGATTCCCAGAGCAGTACCACTGCATCATTCCCCACACCATCCAACTACTAGCATTTCATCGGGAGAAACCTAATTAATTGACCAAGCTGCCCCATCTTGGTCTCGTGGTGGTACTATAAAGATTAGTGGCTTTCTCCATAAATTGGTCCTTAGAATCCGGTGGTACCAAACCCAATCCCGGGTCTCGTGCAAACTGCACCATACCAAATCTATCCAACCACCAGATTCCTATCCACTACTATTGTGTATCCACCACAATTAAAGTAATCATAAAGTTTAACATGTCATAATTGTACGAAAACCCATTCCCAATTTCTAAGCATGGCTAAGCATAAATAATACCTATGTACTTTGCAACCCATATCAGGTGACAAGGAATTATATGGAACAAGGCATGAAACATGAAATAGGACATCAATTTAATTAGCATGCATCTAACTAAAATCCTAAAATTGGTACAAAATGGTCAAGGGCACTTGCCTTCGTCGAAGACTTGGTTGTTGGTGAAGTCTTGGTCTTGGAGATTGATGTTAGGGTTGGAGCACGACTCTAGAAATATTACCCAAGCATGGCAAAGAGAAATAAAGGCTAAAATAAGTAAAGAGCACACAACACATGGCATCAAACATACACATATGCATAAAACTCTATACTAATGCGTCCCTACGAGGTATTTATTATTTTACATAGCCAAAATATGCATTTTATATTTATCTTACATTTTTAGGATTTATTCATGGCCTAAAATCATTTTTATAGAATTTTCTATGGCCAGAATGTATTTTAAACATTTTTAATAATTTTTCCAGGGTCAAAATATATTTTATTTGAACTCTAAAAATTAATTACAGCATAAAAACATTTTATACAAATTTCTCCTACTGTTTTTATATTTATTCCTCATTTTTATCTAATTTCTACACATTAAATACACCTATAAACAATATTCAGCAATTAAATAAAAGTCTAGGGACTGATTAATAAGTTTCCTACACTGTACAGGGGTTAAATCTACAATTCTATAAATTTCCAGGGGTTAGATTGCTTATTTAAATGATTAAATCCAATTCTAGGGATTCCAGGGGCTAGTTTGCTAAATTTAGGGGCTAGATCTGAATTCCAGCAAAGGTTAGGAGGTAGCCCGCAAGTTTCCAGGGGTCACGGTGTAAAAGCGGAGGCGGGAAAGGGGTGTTTAAATGTGGGCCGTTGGATCTGCATCGGATAGCCAGGATTTTAAATAACCAAAACGGTATAAAGTTGTAATCTCAACCGTTGGCCGGGAACGGACGGCCGTGGTTGAGCCACGTCGGCTCTAACCGACGCCAGCGTGGCGCGCGGCGGCGCCCGACGGCCGACGGCGGCGATCTCGCCGGACTTCGCTAAATTCCACGTAATCTACCTTAATTCTTGAGTCCAAATGCATAGAATCGAGTGGGGCGACGTTGTGAACTCACCGGAGACGACAATTGGCCTTGAGGAAGAGCAGAGAGCGTCAGCGACGGTTGGAGGCGGCGGTGCTCGTCGATGTGCGACAATTCCGGCGATGCAGTGCGGGTCTCCTCGAGCGGGTGTGTCCGGCGTGCTCCTGGCTGCCCGGCGATCGTGTTAGGCCAAGAAAGAAGAAGGATAGGGGGTTGAATCGTTGGGAACACGAGGAATGGCGGCAACTCACCGACGGCGAGGTGCTAGGGTTGGGGAAAGCTCGGGGGAGGGGGAAAATGGGGGCGCCGGCTCCTTTTAAGCGCGAAGGGGGTGTGCGGTTGGAGTGCGCGTGCGAAAACCGACGGGGGGAGCGATTCCGGGGGGGGGGGGGACGTGGGCGTGGCGCTCGGCAGTTGCGCACGGTGCGGGGAAGAAAGGAGAGGGGCGGGAGGGAGGCGCCGACTGGCGGGCCCGGGCGGCAGCGAGAAGAGAGAGAGAAGAGGGAGGGTTCGGCTGGGCTGGGGGAAAATGGGCCTCGGGTGGGATTTGGCCCACGCGGGGGGTTTTTCCTTTTTATTTCCTTTTTCTTTTTCTTTTCTGTTTATTTTCTATTTGATTTGAATTCAAATTCAAATTTTCAACGGATTCTACTCGTTTGAACTTCAAAAATTCACACAAAATGCAACACACAAATGCACTATAGTTTGATCAAATTTTGTTACATGAAATATGGATGTTAAACTGCCTCAACCCCGAACTCGGTAATCGATATGTTCTCCCTGTTCCCGTAGCACGTCGGCCTGCTGTCATCAGAGAGTTGATGAACCGCCACTCTGGCGCTTCCGCCGTCTCGTCCTGGAGCACGCCGCCGTGTCCCCTATCCCCTGAGCACGCCGCCGCCTCAACCCTGCCCTCAGAGCGTGCATTCCAGTGATTTTATTGAATTTGAGGATGTCCAATGAAGGCTCATCATTAATGAAGTCATTGATCCAAAGGGAGAATTTTCATTACGCTATACATTCATCTTCCTTATTTATGTCCAATGCACAAGAAATGTATTTGTTTGGACTATCAATGTATAATAAATTCTGATTTGCAAACCCTTGAAATTGCAGTAATTGTGGTTGACACTAGTATTTTCCATCCAACTGAGTTTGATTTCTACCTCTGAAGCCATGCTAGAATCAAGGTATCTATGCGATAATTGGTGTTTCTCTCACGAGTTTTTGATATCACGCTATAAAAGCATAAGTGGAATGTAAATTATTTCTTTTTTGGGGACAAACAAACCAGCTCAGTACCATGTCCTTTACCATGAGAACAATTTCTCTGCTGAAGCCTTGCAGATGCTCACCAACTGCATGTGCTACAATTAAGCTATGTTCTCCATTCACTAACAGTTCATGTGTTTATTACAATTCTATATCAATTTGTTCTTGTGTTTATTACAGTTGAATTTGAGGATGTCTCAGTCGGAGCATTAGAGCCTATGAAGGCTCATCGTTAATGAAGTCATTGATCAGGAGAATTTTCATTACGGTATATAGGATTAGATGATGACAGTTATGATGTGTGTAATTAGTTACATTGTAATCTGGATGAACAGTCTTATTGTGTAATTAGTATACTTGATAACCACGATTGACACTTTGGTAATATTTGATTGGTCATTATAATTTAACGTGTGATAATTTTGTCTATGCATATGTTCATGAGCAGTATATTGCTAAGACTGGTAATACGGCTACCAAATCCTGATTAGCTCCTAATAATAGTGTCTGTAAACAATCCGCGACTAGCTGTAGCAGAGAGCGTTTTGGATAACCCACATAAAGGAGACAAGCTTCTATAAAGCCCTTCTCGCATAAGTTAATGAATCTGCGACGCGGTACATAACAGAGCGTCTCAGATTAGTCAATATATCTGCGACGTGCTTTGTAAGGCCTGTCACGCTTGTAAGCTGGTGGGCGACGCGCGCTAGCGGCGTCTCCAATGACACCGTAAAGATCGCCAGTTATGACAAAAATAAAGGAGACACACTTCTTTTGAGCGTGTCTCGCACCTAGTTTGATCGGCGACGCGCCTTGAAGCCCGTCTCTGATGCCAACGTAATGCGAGACGTGACGACGGAGACGCACAGTTTGTTCGTCTCCCTTCTTCGTTCGGGCCCGTCTCGTATGAGTCTTTCTTACGTAGTTGGCTTTGCTTGCGGTGTCAGAGGTACCCGGTACGCAGAGTACCGACAGATGTGTATATATAATTCTTTATGTCAAAGTTGTCAATGATCAGTAGACCACAGCTTATTATTCTGTATACGATTTTAAAACAGTTTGAGTGATTTTGTTCCTAGATTCTGTTACATAAAAAGTAAATATCTCATTTGATTAACCAACCTCTGGAGCTTACGTATTCCACGCTGATTCATCCAGCATGCGAGGCTGTTCGCAGTGTGGCTTCAAAACTGCACGATCGTGATAACACGGAAATCAGTAAAGGTTTGCTACCAGTCACATATCAAGATCAAGCTGTTCATTTGTTTTATAAAAGGCATCTTGGGAATTGGTTACTTGGAAAAAATTAATGTTAATTTCACCCCATTGATAAAAACTGATCACAATACCAGCATGAGGTGCTATAAAATCCCCCTGTATAATCATCAAATAAGAGGTATAATTTGGAATTTCAGAAAACATTTTTATATCAAATATATTCAGGTTTCATTATATTTTTTGATGAAATACATAGCTAGTTTGTTCTTTCTTTTGTAGGCAAAGGAATTGTGGCGGCTGCTACATCTGGAGGTGATTTATAAAGCTGTATGGCGGGTGGCACATAGTAATGTCGAATAATGAGGTAATAAACATTTTGGCAGCCATGCCCGTTCACTATTTTATGTTTTCTCAAAACCTCTCAGAATCTGTATTTATATATGGCAAATGAAGTATTTTTTCCTAAGCTTAATTCTATAGTAGGTTGTGCTAGTAGCAAGATACTGAAACCGTAGATAATATGTAGTTTGCTCAATAACATTGCCAGGTGTCTAACAAGAAGGTTTATTTGTCAGGTATAAAAAAACACTCCTCGGATTTCCTGATGCAACAGAAGTAATCGCTTGAACTTCAAATATTATGCTTGGCATTTAGCAGAAGAGACATGCATGCTTTGTGCTTATGTGTGTTTCGAAGTGATATCATAAGACTGTATGTTTCTCTTCTGTTAGTTCTACCTTTTGTAAAACTGGATGATGACACCTAGGTTGCCAACATCCAAGGTTGGGATTTGTACTGCTTATATATTTAAGTTAATATAATCAACTTTCCCTTACCGTTTACCGCTAAAAAAGATTATATATGTTGTGTTGCAAACTGTTTGATTCAACAGTCATTTGAAAAAAAAAATTATCTGGCCAGCTATTGCAATGTTGCGCTTATAGTGGTACACATAGTGTCCTACCCGCCACTGCAATGTTGCGCAGTCATGTTACATGTATAGTTCAATTTGGTGATATAGGTGGGCTCCACGCGTTCTTCCCCAACACCACACGAACTGGAAAAGAAATGATGCACACCAGAAATGGAGTAAAACTGAGAACATATATATGCAAAAGAAAGAATATGCAACATACGTGAAGATATAATATGTAGTTCAGACCGTAGTACAAACCAACATAATGTTTATTTTAACATTCAGGCACACCATATAACTTACCGCCACTGTTGGAATTGTTGCCTCGAAATTCCTAGACACCATGCAACGCAATATTCAGAAACAAGATTCAAACACGTCAGGCCTCATCATCTTTCAGCACTTGATTCTGGCCCTTGTTGTTTTCATTGTTACCCACAACATTGTTTGAATGTAACAAACAAATTTCAGAGAAAAATGTCGTAGAAGTACTATACCTTCAGTCATCTTATCAACATCCATCAAGAGGGTAAACTGCACCTTACTACGACATGCGCACATGAGTTGCTCAACTGAACAGTGACACGAGGGAGAGTGATTTTTGACAATCTACTTAAACCGGGGCTCTGTATGTGAAATTCTGAAGTTCATTGACAATCATATATGGACTAGGGGATCCAACTGTTGCGCATGCTGATGACTTTCTAACATTGGCCTCCTATCTCATGAGAATGGTAGAGTGTTGTTTAATGGAAACCGAGACATCTTCCTGCTGTTGAACCTCATTTAACTGTTTCATTGGTCGATCATGTTGGTTGTTGGTGAAACTGCTCTACAGGCGTTTCTGGGGGAAATAAGTTTTAGTTCGGAACAATTGGACTATGACATGGATGCGGGTTACCATTGAAATCTGGTGATTCTTCTTCATCACCAGGAAAATGATCAATCAATTCTGAATTGAGAATATAAACACTTAATGTCCAAGAAAGACTCTCCCCATCCAATTAAATTCCGTTTTTAGTATCTAGGCTTCTCGGAACAATGCTACAATAAGACTCATCTCAGGCGGCTCCAAACATATTATCACACGCGATTTCTAAAACCGCCTGAAACGAAGAGTCTGTGATAATCTGCAATTTTACAGGCAGAGAAGTGAAACCGCCTATGATAATGGTATTATCACAGGCGGTTATTTACTTACGACTAGCCGCCTATGAAGACACATTATCACAGACGGGTCGTGCAGTATATAACCGTCTGTGATAATGGTGTTATCACAGACATATCTTTACCTATGACAAGCCGCCTGTGGAGATAAATTATCGCAGCCGGTTTGTATCATAACAATAACCGCCTATGATAATGAGGTTATCACAGATGGTTCTTTACCTATAACTAGCCATCTGTTATAATGATATTTCACATGCAGATCTAGCCATAGGTAAATAACAGCATGTGGTGAGGTATACCCTATGCAGTACTACCTGCTGTTATTTCTAATTTCCAGATCAATTCAATATAATCATAGAAGCCAACAATATAATCGCAGAAGTAAATAATATAATCACAGAAGTCATCTCTCAGAAGTCAATTTCACTAAAACAATATACATATGTACAAGTTACACATACAAGTCATCTCATAGTTTACAAGTTTCACTAAAAACTGTTTCTATAGGCATAATCGCAAAGTTCTGGCACATAAGCTACTACACTATCCTCATCAAAGAACACCCATGTTTTGTGCAAAATTTTGCGACGCACGAATCGACACAGTTTACCAGCAATCTTGTCGGCTCCTCCACCAGGCATACTTCTACAAACCGGCCATTCTTTGTTCACATTCTTCGTGTGCTGGATTGAAACACATGACAAGGTTTAGAATGTGTTGGTCTAAACAATCTCAAAGTATAGATCAAAGTGAGAGTATACAGGAATTTATTTGGTATTTTTGGAGCAATTGTACTACGAGCAATTGAATTTTGAAGTTGGAATCAAAATCTGAAAATAATGTTTCTGGTAATATTGAATAGCAGAGAATATAAGTATTAAAATACGCTAGTTACAATGAAAATGAAACTCAAAAGTAAGAAACAATATTGACATTAAGGAAAACTTACATCCTCACGATTCACTCTATATTCGCTGGCGGTCCGAAGATGCTCGCATACATAATACCCGCATAAGACGCTCCTAGCAGGCTGCTTGGGACAAGGATAATATGTTTTAATGTCTAATACATTCGTATTAGGAGGTCTCTGACCGCCATGTTGTTCCGCGTAAAACCACCAAGCACTGTAATACAAGAAATATCATATAAAACTTGTCAACACATTCTAAATGTGTGTAAAATAAAAGTATTGAATGAATGTACAGTTTCAAAATGGAAAGGAAATCTTTGTAACGATCTGGTGGCTAATCGGTTGAGTCCAAGACTGTTGTCAAACCCTGTGTTGGCTTGATGAAGATCATTATGTAGTGTTTACTGCACACGTACGAACACACGTGTTAAGTTAACAATTAGTAATAATTGCTATTTCAATATCATGTGTCGAACTTACTCTAAGTGATACGGAGCCTTTACGAGGTCCATGCCATCTCTGACAAAGTTAAACATGGCATGTCCTATATAAGTTGCAACTTCTGTCCTTCTATCCTTCTTTTGTTTTGTGATTGATTTTTCAAATTTTTTTTTTCATGTGCTTGTATTCTACTAGGTCTCGATGATTCTGTGTAGGGTCATGGATACCTGTCTTGCGCTTCATCTTTTCATTATCCATGTATTGCATCCTATTGAAGAAGTCCATAATTGTTATAATCTCATAAAATGTGTATGCGTGTAGTAAGAAAAGCAAATGCAAAATATTAGAGGCACTTACAAGCACCAGACGAGTAGCAGGTTGATTCCGAGCATCCCCCCATGGAAAAAGACATGTAGATCTTCAAAGAAAAGGACTCGTTTATTTTCTCTAGTGCTCCATAATGCATCTTCTAGAACACGAAATGTGATGTAAGAAAGTTCATATTTTGTGTTGGCAGTGATGTACCAATCGTGCATTCCTTTGAGCAGGATAGGTTGTTTGCTAAGTTGTACCGATGTCATAAACGGCTTCCCATTCACATATTGAGGAGGAACATCCTCAAGCTTGTATATTAGAACTCCTGGTTTAACTAAAGCCATCCGCCGATTATACATGACACCGTCTTTGTAAAAGTCCGCATTTGAGTATAGCAAGAACACGACAATGCGAACTTCAAAATTTTGAAAGTGGACTTGGAAATCCAAACTCACATGTACCATGTGAGTTAACCAATGTTCACTAAAAGTATGAACTTGTTAAAACTTAAAGCCTTAATTGGAGTATTCCACATAGAAAATTAACGGTTCAAATGTTAACTCAAACTCAAGTTCCAACATTGACTTGAGCAACATCATGCAGTTCCCAGCTACATGGACGATGTGTAGTATCTTCAAGAACTTCCATCCTAATCTTTTGTTTGGACCAGTGAAAATAATATCTTGGGTGGGGCCCACTTATCGGGTGGCCCACCAGTCAGCTCCCATCAAGCGTCATTGGTTTTCTCCTCTGCTCGTACTTATCAAGAGCCGACTCGATGGGTGTGCCAATGATGCTTCACGCACAAGCTAGTTTTCGAGGCTATCCTTATCGTCGATCCGGGCACTACTCACATGCTCTCTCTCTCTCTCTCTCTCTCTCTGCTTCGACTCGTGGCACCAATTTGAAATTTGTGTCAGTAAGGAATAAAAATCAAACGTGCGAAATATAAAAATCCAAACAAATTCGAGCTTAAAGTTTGAATTTGCAAAATATAGGACTTAAAACCCTTAATTAATTAAGGCCAATTATTTAGGATTTCTATTGGCTTTTAGAAAAGAAAATAGATAAAGAATGAAAGCAAAAGCCTAGGGTGCTTTCAAATTCAAATATGAATTTGAAATTCAATTGACTCAATTCTCAAATTTTGTTAAAAAATTTGGATTTTCCACATATCAAATAATCAACCTCATGTTATCTTGTGTTGAGCTTAATTAAACATGGTTTTGAATCTGGGAAAAAGGAATACGGGATAATATCGAGTGGTGGGGGCCACATGTCAGACTTATCCCCAGTTACAGAAACTAGGTTTTGCTTCTTCTACGGGCCTCCTCCCGGGCATGCTTCCACGGCGTCCCTGACCAAGCGTCTGGCCTCCTCTGGCGCTGTCCCATGCGCCGCTCGCCTGGCCGCGCTCCACCGCCCCCACACATCGCTCCACCTTCCTCCAGCGCCCCGCGTCTGCGCGCGTCATCCTTGCCGCGCCGCCATGGTGTCGGTCGCCGTGCGCTCCTCGCGCCCGCGCCTCCGTGGCGCCCAGCAGCGCTGCTTGGTTGGCCCACGGCGCCGCCCCACGCCGGCCGCCGTCTTGGCTCCCAACGAGCACCGCTCGCCTCCCTTCGCACCCCCTGCATGCATGTCGTTGCCGCCCTGCTCACCTCCTGGCTGGCATGCGTGCCCGCCCGCGCCGCCAGCCAAGCTCTCCCCTGCCGCGCCTCCTTGTCACAGCGCGCATGCCGCCCAGCTCGCCGGCACCCTGTTGCCCGTGCACCGGCGCCCTGCTGCTGGCCTGCTGCTCACCTCCGCCACCCTGCCGCTGCTGCATGCCGTGCCCCATGGCTGCACTGCCGTCCATGCCGCGTTCCTCACTGCTGTGCCTCCCACGGCGTGGTGACCGCAATCCGCCGGCAATTCGCGCCTTTCCCAGCGTGTCTCTGCCATGCTGCTCGTTACAGCGCATCTCCAGGCCGCCTTCCTCCCACCTCGGCATCACGGGAAAGTTCGAATGAGTCCTGTGTTACTTAGCCTTGTGCTGCCCCGACTTCGACGCCTACTTTCCGTCGTCGCGACGTTCTGCTCTGTAGCCGCATTCTGGCAGAAAGACAAGTGATGTGTGGGATAGAGGATATGCAGGAACACATTGTTGACACAACGACAATGACAGTTTTTCCAAGGTTAGCTCTGAATTGCTGCAAGTTTGTTCGGTTCAAGGGTGCAACCAAAATATTCAATGAAATGTCTGCAAGCAAATCCAACGGTGATGTGACCAGCACTAATCTGGGATGCAGGCACATGCTGGCGAATTATCGGACAAGGATAGATCGACTTCTAGAACCTCTGAATTGTACAAGACTTACCAACTCGAGAGTGCATCCAAACTGTTCGATGAAATGCTTGCAAAGTGAGCATGCTTATAAGTTATAGAATTGTAGTGCGACTAGTGTTTTATAGTCCGAAACATATTGTTTAGTGACGGGGGATGACTACTTGGTCATTTGTTCTGTTGCTACTTCTGTCTTGTGATGTCTCTTCCTTGACCTTAAACTCCGTATCGAGGGTCCATCTAATTCTTGTAGATTGGTTAATAGTCGTTCTCATCATAGGAACCTCAAGAAGTAGATCATCCAGTCTTCTATGGTTACTAGGAACCTTAGAACTTTATTCATTATGACACACGGGAAATGTAGAGTAAGAATCTTAGAACACTTGAAAAACCCATAATAAGTTCCTCCTAAGTCCTTACAAACTTTGTAGATCGTCTCTTAGTTCTTAGACGACTTCAATCCTTCAATCATAAGATTTAATCTGGAGTTATAATCTTATGCTTTGCATAGTCATCTCATACCCTGATGGTGCTATGTTTAACCTTGATCCCTTAGTCATCCTTACACGATTCAGTCGAACACTTCTTCACCGGTCTGTCATATCACTCTTATGTGGCTTAGCTCCAAGTGTTGATTGCTAAGTTGCAAGGTGTGGTTACATTGCACCTTCAGTTCTTACCTCGATACTACTATGACCACCTTGACTCATCCTCTGTTTCTCCACAGAAAAGAGCCATGTCTGTCTCTCCTAGTCAAGCTTCTCCATCTTAAGGTGTATAGAACCACGTTGGGTCTATTATTATATTACATTGTTTTTCTTATATGCATAATAATGTCAATAGGAAACGTGATGGAGATGATCGACGAGGAGCTTCACTTGGAGGAGGAGCCGAGGAGTCACCATATTGAAGTCCTTGGCGGAGTCCCAGAAAAAGACCACCGACCATTGACATTTAATCGAGTCGCAAACGAAGGCAAGCCCCGGTTTGCATTTAAGTGCTTTTTTAAAGTTTCTATTTGTATCACTTATGTCTAGGATGAAATTTGTGCATTAGGGCTAAGGTTCTTGTTACTCCACTTGCATGACCCACAAATCTCATGGAGTATTGGGTAGGTCTACAACCCGACGAGTAGAAAATGTCATGCTTAAGTTTTTAGGAATCCGATAGATGTCGAGTAGTTGGATTCTACTCGCGAGATAGGATTTTATCACACGGGATAGAGTTTATCAAATAATGGTTTATGAATATGAATTGGAGACCGAGCAGCGGAATAGGATGCAGCGAGACGTGGTCTCACATGCGTAGCCCTGCTTGTGTCGATTGAGGACCGATCCATGTGTGGCCCTGCTGGACGAGTTTGAACTGTACCGGATGCATACTGGGCATATGGAACCCAGGAAACCGATGTAACTTGATAACTTGGGTGTTGAGGCATTACCCCACTGTCCATAGGGATGGGTTGAGGGTAGTAAGGTGTAAATCTGCTGGCTGGCACAGATGTAAAAGCCCGCTTTTCGGAATGAACTATGTAGTTAACAAATGATCTTCAAAATATGAACATTCATAAACTTTTAACCATTGCTTGTAAAAATATTCGGGTATGTATTAAATTAAGTAAGTAATTGCAAAAGTCACGAAATTTAAAGTTCCATTCGAATCAACATGAGCTAAATTATTTAAATTGAATAATGTCTAGATAGAAAAGAGTAAATAAATAAATATAATGGGGGAGTTAGTCAAAAGCCCAAGTTAACCATAAAATTGAATTGAATTTCGAATGCAGAAGCAAATTCAAATTTCAAGTTATACTCCAAGCAAGAATAAAATCCTAAATAAAAGAATTCCTGACAGATCTGAAAATTAGTAAGGGGGAGGAAGAAAACAGATTAAATATAATTGAAGTGGTAAGGTAAAACAAGCCTTAAAAGAAGGATTCAAATTCGAAATTCAAAATACAAATTTAACTTAGTCAGAAATTTAATTTGAATGCACTAAGGTGTTCCACCTCACCCTATTTTGTAACCTGCCAAAGTTTATGAATTTTAGAACTCAATAGCGATTTAAATTAAACTTTGAAGAGAGGATAAGGAAGAGGGAGGAAGTGGGACCCCCATGTCAGTCCTATCCTCAAGAGAAAAGTGATCTGTTCTGCTTTGTTATCTATGTGGCTTCCTCAATCCCCTGCTCCTTGCTGCACTCCACATTTCTTCCCCGCCGAGCTCCCGCCACACTGTGCTCCTCCCGGCTCTGCTCCTGTGCACTGCGCTCCATCGCCCCCACGGCGCTCCGCCTCCTCCCGGCCGCCTGTAGCGACGCCCTGCCGCACCACGCGTGCCGCGCCGCCTGGCCGCACGCCGCTCCGCCTGGCCGCCCTACTCCTCTCTCCCCCAAGCTCCACCGCGCCCCAGCCCGATGGCTCGCGCCGCGACACCAGCCGCATGCCGCCCGTGCGCCGGCACCCTGCTCACGCCATAGTCGGCGCCCTGCCGTCTCCTCACCCCCACGCATGGTCCAACCGCCGTCGTGCTCTCCTGCCGACATCCGCGCCATGGTGCACCACCTTCCTGCTCTTTTCGCCATCTGCGTGCGCTCTGCTCGCACCGCCACGACGTTGGTCGCTCGCCTGTGTGCCTCGCCATATTCCATGTCCACCAGTGCTCACCAGCCCAGTCCACTGCTGCTCGCGCACTGCCGCCTGCTCCATTTCCCCAACGCCAGGACCACAGCCGCCTGCTTCTGCACGCCCACGGCCAAGCGCTTCCAGCCTTGCTGTCACCCACGGCTGCCTTGCTCGTGTTGCGCCCGTGCCGGCGACGGTCGTTCGCCCTTGCCACCGTCCAAGCCAAGCACCAAGTGCAGATGCCCGCCCGCTGTGTCCCTGCGGGCCGCGCCTTGCCGTGCTGACTGTGAGCACCATGACGCCATGTCCGCGCGTCCGCTGGTGAGACTCCTTGCTGCCCACCGTGCCGTCCCTGCTCGTGCTCATCGCCCTCAGGACATCGTCTTGATGTTCCGCGTCGCTACTGCATCCTGGCAGCGAAGAGAGTGATGTGTGTGATTGATGAAATGCAGGAACAAGCCGATGACGCATAGGCAATGACAATTAGGCCAAGGAGCACATCCACGACACTACGGCGATGACAATTGGGCAAAGGATAGTCCCGATTTGTGCAAGATTAGGTCATGACAAGGCTGCAGCCCTGATGCTCGATGAAATGCTTACAAGGAAAGGATTGATTGTGATGACGTCGAAGTCTAGTCTATGAATGTAGGGAAGTTGTGGTGTCACCAACGACAAGGACATGAGCCAAGGTGATCTTTGAATGCTGCAAGATTGACCGGGTCGAGAATACACTCAAGGTGTTCGATGAAATGGGTACAAGGCAAAACCAGATGTATTGACATTCAATGCTAGTCTATGGATGCAGGTCGGTTGTATGGATCAACCGAGATATGTGCCAAGATGCTCTTTGAATGTTGATGAAGTGATCGGATCAGGAACACACCCAAGATATTCGGTGATATGAACAAGGTGAGCATGCTTATAAGGATAGCAAGGTAGTGCGACTGGTTTACCTAAAAGTTATTTGAATGTTGTCTTGGTACTCACGTCAGGTTAGCAGTGCTTGTGATGACTCTTTGAGACCAAGCAATGCCAATCTCACTTTACTTCCAAGTGTCGCTAGAGTTCCACTTCGATTCATCCTAATTCTGAACCATGCAACCACACTTCTCACTTAACTAGGTTTACACCTTAATGAGTTTGTATAACTTCATTGGTTGACTTCTAAGTCGCGACCTTCTTTGTTATACACTCCACTTATACTCAAGATTTTGATGTCCCACCTTGATTCCTGGGTCATCCTTACCCTAATGAGTCCAACACTTCCACACTAGTCAGCCTCAGCCTTATCGAGTTGCATAGCTCCAAATGTTAAGTGAATAATGGCAGTACATGTTTTCATTGCACCTGTCAATTCACATCTCGACACTACTATGACCACTTGACTCCATCCTTTGTTTATCCAGATGACAGAGGCATACCTCTTCCTCCTAGTTAATCTCAATAGTTTTAGAGCTTAGTTTAACTTGTTTAATCTAAAGTATAGTTACAATATTTACTTATATGCATTTAATTTTGATAGGAACGTGATAATAGGTGATCAACGAGGAGCTTCGCTTGGAGGAGAAGTTACTTGGTGGAGTCCTGAAAGAAGACCACTAACCATTGACATTTAATCGAGTCGCAAACTAAGGCAAGCCCCAGTTTGCATTTAAGAGCCTTTCAGAGTTTTCTAGTTTTATTCACTTACATCTTCAGTTGATATTGTGCATTACGTATAGGGTGTTTGATACTGCACTGGCACACAAATCCTAGGGGAAGGTTGGAAAGGTTTACAGCTGGACGTGTAGAACTGCCAATGGTAATGTTGTAGATATACTGGTAGAAGTTGAGTAGTTGGAATCTACTCGCGAGATAGAAATAACAGTTCATATGAGGGTGAAAGATGAAAGAATGGCTTATGGGATGAATACGAGACTGGTCAGGGGGTAGGAGTCGACGAAATGGAGTTTCGGGCGCATATCCCTGCCTGTGTCGCTTGAGGACCGTGCCGTATGTGGCACCGTTGGGCAAGCTTGACCTGTACCGGTTGCATAATGGGATATGGGTCCAATAAACTCATGTAACTCCAGACTGTAGCGTGGAAACTTCTCGGTTGTCCTTGAATGGAGATGCGAAGGCATAAAGGTGTAAATCTTCTAGCGGGCAACTTCGACGTGTCCGTGTAGGGGACCTTTTGCTCGGGATGAAGATGTTTGTAGACATTGGGGTCTTGCATGAAAGGTGGCCGCGTATGACGTGGGGAGGAGAGCACGTATGTGTCTCCCACGCGAGTCTGCGTGTCGTGTAGCCGGGTGTGTCCTGATTACAATCACCATCCCTCGCGGTTATTTGAGTAGCACTTGTCCATCGCTGTCCTGACATAGTAAATACTAAAGAAGCCAGAAGAATAGTATGTATTAAATTATAATTGCTTTGCAACCTTGTGTGGTTTAGAGATAGCACAATTAAAAGTTTACAGTTTCCAAATACTTATCATGTAATAGCATTATGTGCTTTGGGCATGTCATATCATCGGCAAAGAGTTTCTTGTTGGATTGTGGAGTCTATGATGTGCCGTGCCTGAAGAATGTCATTTGCTACATAAAACATGATTCTAAGGATCCACTTGTAGGCGAGTCTATTTATGCTATTCCTTACCTATGGTTAGACTTTACTTTGCATATGTCTAGTGAGATGGGTCAGTCTTGCTGGGCCTTATGCTCACGTTTGCGCTTTAACGATTTTTGCAGGTATTAGGTTTATTTCTGTTGTTCAGGTTGTACATGAGACCTCGAGGTGTCGAGATGAATCTTATGTTAACCACGCCGTTGCTGAATGTTCTTCAAATTGCTAGTGAGAAGCGTCCTAGGGCATGGACGTCTTCTCTAATGCTTAGATACGTGAGAATATGAGTAGGTAGTTCCACTGCGTGTGTACCTTTATTGTACACTATTTTGTAAACTCTAATTATATTTATGAAATGAAAACTTTTTATGTTTTGGTAATTCTTTTCATGTGTGCTGTTAGGTGCTGCATCGCACGGCACAACCCAATGAGATCCTTGGAAGTCGGGACCCCGATCCCCACATATATGGTATCAGAGCTTCATTGGGAATAGCACACTCGAAAAGAGTCTATTTATGAAAGCTTCGAAGTAGTCGAGTGAGGATTAGCTATATGCCCATTAAGGACTATTACTAGTAGAAGTTATAAAGGTGGTGAACTAACTTACTTGTTATCATATTCTGTAACGACATTCTGTCTTCAAGGTAAGAGGTAAGGTACGCCACTAAGAGCGGATTAACCTCGGTAAGCTCTGCATACGATATGTGGTATGTGATATTTTCGTGGATTAGCACGAAAACTCAATATGAGTCTATGAAACTATTCATATTTCTGGGAACATATGACATGTGGTACCCCAGCGTGACACAAAAACAGTGGGAGATCCCGTCAAGTGGTGGATAACTCGATAGTATGCATCTCTAGAACTATTCATGTTCTATGGGAGCATGCGAAACACGTATGCCCGAGCGTGTATAAGCCAGTTCGTGTGGGAGTCTTTACTATACATACATAGTACAACCATGTACCTCGAGATATGACTTCGCTCGAGGGCGACTCACAATAGGGTCATATGCATTTACTTTCATATATATTATTGTGACTACCTGTCGTGTTTCCCCGTGCTGCCCTTGAGGTGTGAAGGTGTGAAAGGGGATTGTTTGTCTTTTGCAGGTACACTAACTCCGGTAGCAACCCATGTAGAATACTTTTGCGAGTGATCGATATTAGAACCACCTATAGACATATCCGGATATAACGGTTAGACTTCTCTTTTGGTAAGGCATGTAGTACCGTCAGTATCACACTTGATACTTTGACCACCCCCCACGAAAGAATGGCTTCTTATTCATATTAAGTCCAAGTGTCAGGTGCTGGTATCTTATGGACAATAAAAAATATATCTCTTCAAGATTAAGCAAACCGAAGTTCTTTTTTTCTGGCGAGAGTTTTAGCTCGACTTCGCCTGAGTGAGACTTTGGTTAAGCATGAAGATCTATAGTGATATGGTATGGATGAGAAGGTCATCAAGTTCTCTTTCAAGTTCCATTTTGTTCCAAAGCAGATGATTAGATGTAAAGCAAGTTCTAGCTATCGAGCTTGAATTTTGAGCTAAGTTTCAAAATTTGAGTTTGTTTCCAACTCATGGGTTTCGAAGCCGGCGAGTTCTATTTTTGAGCAGAATTTGACCTGACTTCGAAGAACCATATTTCTTTGTTTATTAATCCAATCGAGGTGTATGTTACACGGTCGAAAAGGTTAGAAATTCTTCTAAATATTTCTTGTGTACCTCGACAGCAAACTCCATTGCTATCCTATTCCAAAGTTCAGAATTTTAAACCCTGTCGGAGCTGGACTGCATCTGAATCAGATCTGAACCCTTCACCATTTTGTCCATAACTCCTTGTAGACTTCGCCAATGAAGGTCTATAATAACTGGTTAGAAAGTGTAGTGAGTCATCTACATCTTTTCTATTGAACTCCAGGTCAGAATTCTCATGGAACTCGACGAAAAACTCGAAGTCCCAAACTTTATCGAATCTGAACACCTAGCGGACAGTTCTGTATACAGTCACAATTTCGACCATAACTCTTGGTAGAATGGTCGAATAGCTCCGTGTAATACATTTATGGAAACCTTACAACATGCACAACAAGTTTGTAATGTAACTTGTTGTCAAGTTGTGATGTTATCTGTTTGAATATAAGGATCAAACCAGCCACAAATAAAATAAATCTTGTCAAATTCACTTTTGAAATCTGGTAGCAGTGTCCAACTTTAAAAATCTATATATCTTCAAGCTGAAGGGCTATGGAGGCAAATGAATACTTTTTAGAAAGATATTGAAGTATTCTATAGGTTTTCTATTGACATCCAAGCCAATATACCATTGTAAGATGGTGAAAATCTTCTCTAACTAAATCAGCTGTTGTTCTGAAACTGTATGAACAAGCATCTGAATTTTTGTCATAATTATCTGTAGAAAGCTCTTCTAGTCTATTGTGATATATTTTTGGAAAGGGGAAGAGCTAAATTTTCTATTCATTGTTACCTAAAATTCGGTTTAGAACTAATTAGAAACTGGAGTTTAAGTTAGTACCTATGTACATGCTATCTGAAACAGCCAGAAAATTTCTGAACTTGAACAACCATAACTCTTAAATTAGAAAAGCAATCCATGCATATCTATACATGTCTGGAAAACTTAAAGATTCCCCTATCAATTTACTATTCAACACTAAGGCTAAAACTCACAATAACAGTGATGGAAGTATTCTCTAGATTTGGTTGGAATTTTAGTTACAGAATTACAATGTAATAAGCTGTATTGGGTTGCATCACTATTTTGTCTTTTCTTTTTGTTTTCTCATCTTTTGGATCTAAGAACATTATGTTTGTGTCGGTCGTATCCTTTCCCGAGGTGAAGGTCGGGTTTTATCCCATTATCTAAAAAACAATCCAAAATCTCGACAGTTATGTATTCAGTTGCTGTTTGGATCGTAAGTTCTATTAGGATCGTCAAAAGACTTCATAATTTACATTTACGGAATCCTGAGGATGTGTGTAGAAAATTTGCAGTATATTGTTTCTGCAAATATCAATGTTTTTCTATTTGGAAATTATACACAAAAATCAGCAACATACAAAGGAAGCTCTGCCAAATTTCAGTTAAAAATCTGGGAACTTGGTCGAATTTTAAAATTCCATATATCCTCAACCAGAAGTGCTATGAGGGAAAGTAAATACTTTTTAGAAATATTTGCATGTCCTCTACAAGTTTTCTATTCAACTCAAACCAGAATCCTTTTCTATGTGGGTGAAATTTGGAAAGTTGCAGAAACTGTTCGGAATCAACCAAACTGGACAGCAATCTGTGTATTTCTAAATTTGAACCATAACTCGCAGATCTTACATCCAATAGGGTCACACGAGTAACCTTTGGGAAGTTTAGAAAGTCAGCTACAATTTTTGTAATTGTCTCCAGATCTGAATCGGTCATCTACCTGTCCCAAATCGAGTTTGAATGCAAGGTGGTCAGTCTAAACTGAACACCCATTTCTTCTGAATGCTGAATTTTTAGCAAACTTCAAAATTCATATCTTCTGAACCAAGACTGATATGCATACAAATAGATACATTCCCGAAAGCTTATTGCATTGGCTAAAACTTTCAAATAAGAATATTTCCAGATTTCGAACAGAACGGTCTGAAAACTTTAGATCAAAACTGCTACTTTTTAAGTAGGTTCTGCTGAAAATGCATAAAAATCGACTAACTTTAAAATAGCATAACATGCAAAACAGAGATGATATAGAGGCAAACCAATACTTTTTAAAAGGTCTTGAAGTGTACTTTAATTTTGTTATGCACCTCAAGATCTGATTTTGCCATTGACTAGGTAAAGATCGAGTTTGCGTCCAGATTGGTCATTGGTCACAACAGCTTGGACAGTTTGAAACTTTTGGATTTTGTTAGGCATTCGGTTCTCGATTTCAACTCGAGGAGTGTCGTAACAAACCAAGAGTTGGGACTTAACTATTTACCAAGTAGAATGGAGTGTAACTCATTTGAAGCTCTTTTCCTCGGATTGACATACTAGTGTTTGATTTATGTGACTTGTCACATCACCTCTTGTGATCTTGAGCGCAAGTCGCAATTACTCGAGTTGCATCTCATCTTCCCATAAGGATTGTTTGAGGTACACGTAGACATACTAGTTCAAAACTTTAAGGGAAAGGTGAGCACTCAAGTAACTGTAGTGTTCAACGAGCACTCTTTGGCACACTGAGATGTGTCAAAGACAACGCAAACAAGTGAGATTACGTCTTCAAGAGGATCCAACCTCCACCACTAGATTGAGTTACTCTAAGAGGAGTGTGACTTCAACTCCACTAAAGTGGTCGAGAAGGATATCCGTTCCTCCTGACTGATCGAAGCGAAGGTTAAATGAAGTATCAATAGAGATTTGTCTAGTGATCTCAACCAGGTGTCTAGGGATAACCTTTGACATATAGTTAGTTGTTTTTCTTCTTATGAAGATACTCCTAAAGTCAACAGATACCTCTAAGACCTAGTTGAAGATACTATCAAGTTTAGTAGCACGTGAACAAGCTTTCAAAAGGTCGACGTAACATTGTATATTTCCAACATTCCTTGTCAATCATTATATTATGAATTCTTTAACTGTGGTCGATTCATGAAAGTAATGCTACTCATTGAGTGTCTTTCACGACCACGGTATCCAAGCCTTGCAAATCATGAGTTATTTCTAGAGTTGTGTGTGCATGGTTCACTTAGTCTTGCTCAAACTATAAAAGCTATTGCACCATACATATGCACCATTTGCACCATACATATGCACCATTTCCACGATACCATGTGCATAGGCATTGCACCATATCCATGCGATGCATCATGAAGCATCAGTACCAATGAAACACCAATGATAGAATGCATGGTAATACTAAAATTTAGAGCAAGATTATGTACTTCCATTCAGACTATTCCAAGGTGTCTAATGACTACAATCATTTCAGCATCTTCATTTGACTTCTTATATGGTTGATCTCTCTTTCATTGAGTGATACCTGGGCAACTGATCGCTCAACCTCCCTTGCAACTAAATAGACACATGAACTTCCGTCCTTGACTTGTTTGGGTTCAAGTGCTTTGATTGTTGCAACTATACCGTTCTTCATCATGTGATCACCAGTTAGATGATCAACCTTGTACAATCTATGATTCTCATTACTCGCAAAGGTGCCATTTGATTATCAACCACGTGAAACTCCTTGAAGTTCCTATACGTTCTTTACTTGGTATATGGTAACCTTGATACCTTGATAACCTTGTAGTTACCATATGATTGAGTTCTTTGTTGTGATGAGAACATGTGAGGATACTGAATCCGTAAATCTTCATATGTCACCGCGAAGAGTCTTCCGCTACTATTTTTACTATTTGAAGATGTTGATATACCCAAAAGCCTTGTAGTCGCCATATCTTCAGTATTCCTACTATTTTGATCACATAAGAGTGTTGAGTGCTTTGCTACTCTTATGCTACAGCTAAGGGGTCCTATGGTTTACTAAACATCAAACGAGGTTAATGATTGTTGTCAACCATCTTAACTCATGTCAGGGGAAATACCACACTAAGTTGTAAGGACCTATGCAAAACCAAGCAAGCAACTAAGAATCAATGCAAGGATAGTTTCAAACTATCGAGGTGACCTAGAGAAGCAAAGAACAAGTGCTGATTCTTCAAGTCAAGACTAGGACAGGACAAGATGTCATGCCAGTGTAAGAGTACAACAATAATAGTTCAGTAACAGACGTGCGAGTTTTAGGATGTGATATTGTCATGTCGAACATCGTGTCAAGATAATCAACCTGAAGACTGGAATCACCAAAAGAAAACTATAGAATTTCATAAGATGCCTTAAGATAATCACGACTTCGTAGAACCCAAGTCTTTAAGGGCATTGTCATTTTCCTTAGTCAAAGACCCCCTTTTACGGATCGTTCCCTACTCGTTTATGTTATTCTACTCGATAGAATCTCGGGACAAGATTCCATTAAGGGGGAAGGATTGTAAAAGCCCGCTTTTCGAAATGAACTATGTAGTTAACAGATGATGTTCAAAATATGAACATTTGAAAACTTTTAACCGTTGTGTCGGGTGTTTGGATCCGGCAGATCTCCCAATACTACCTTTGGTAGATCGAGGAGTTGTAGTTTGGTGAAGGGCGCGCAGATATTCAAGAAGGTGAATGGCAAGTGTACACAAAGATTTACGTGGTTCGGGCCGCCTGAGCGTAATATCCTACTCCACGGGGTGTGTTGGTGATGTATTAAGCACGTCAGTCTAGAAGAAGCTCTAGAAGAAGAAGCTCGTCTAGCTCAAGGAGTTCAGTAGTGGTCTGGAACCGTCCCTTGTGTACCGTCGACCAGTCCTTTTATAGTACAAGGACTGTTCATTACAACATTAGCCTGGCCCGACAGGTGGCCCCGACGGTTACACATGCTTGATACACAATAAATGAGGTTAATTACCCTTAATAGCCTGGTAACAGGCCTTAACAGTGTCGTTACCAGTATTAAGGGCCATCCGATTGTGTGTCATTAATATGGTATAAATGACACTTAATCGGGTCCTAAAGTCTTTGATTGCTCCTTGATGGTCCGGAGCTGTTGGGGGTCCACTAGCCTAATCGTTGAAGCTGAAGGTCCGGTGATTGCCACGTGGCAGCTCTGGAGCTTACCGTCATGGACGGGTAGTTCCGGTGCTGTTGGACACGTGTCAGTACTAGAGCTTCCCTCTGTCTGGGGTTAGGTCCGGGGGTTCCATACTGGTATTCCGACCGGAGCTTCCCATGTGTGGGTGATAGCTCCGGTCTTGTGATACACGTGGTGGCCCTGGGACTAACCATGTCGGAGAAGCAGGTCCGGCTACGCCTGATATGTGGGGCCTTCGGAGGTCTTCAAATCTGGTAGATGCAGTTTCCTTGTGATCTTTGCAATCCCAAGGGGTATCCGGTACCGAGGGCACCGACACATTGCTTGTAAAAATATTCGGGTATGTGTTAATTTAAGTAAGTAATTGCAAAAGTCAGGAAATTTAAAGTTCCATTCGAATCAACATGGGCTAAATTATTTAAATTGAATAATGTCTAGATAGAATAGAGTAAATAAATAAATATAATGGGTGATTTAGTCAAAAGCCCAAGTAAACAATAAAATTGAATTGAATTTCGAATGCAGAAGCAAATTCATATTTCAATTTATATTCCATGCAAGAATAAAATTCTAAATAAAAGAATTCCTGTCAGATCTGGAAAATAGTAAGGATGAGGAAGAAAATAGATTAAATATAATTAAAGTGGTAAGGTAAAACAAGCCTTAAAAGAAGGATTCAAATTCAAAATTCAAAATACAAATTTAATTTAGTCAGAAACTTAATTTGAATGCACTAAGGTGTTCCACCACACCCTATTTTGTAACCTGCCAAAGTTTATGGATTTTAGAACTCAATAGCTATTTAAATTAAACGTTGAAGAGAGGATAAGGAAGAGGGAGGAAGTGGGACCCACATGTCAGTCCTATCCTCAAGAGAAAAGTGATCTGTTCTGCTTTGTTCTCTATGTAGCTTCCTCAATCCCCTGCTCCTTGCTGCACTCCATGTTTCTTCCCCGCCGAGCTCCCGCCGCGCTGCGCTCCTCCCGGCTCTGCTCCTGCGCCCCGTGCTCCATCGCCCCCGCGGTGCTCCGCCTCCCCCCGGCCGTCTGTAGCGCTGCCCCACGCTGGCGCCGGCCCGCCTCCCTGTCACACCCTGCGCGCCATGCAGCCTGACCGCGCGCCGCTCCGCCTGGCCGCCCTACTCCTCTCTCCCCCAAGCTCCACTGCGCCCCAGCCCGACGGCTCGCGCCGCGACGCCGGCCGCATGCTGCCCGTGCGCTGGCACCCTGCTCACGCCATGGTTGGCCCCACGCATGGTCCGACCGCCGCCGTGCTCAATCGCCGTCATCTGCGCCATGGCGCACCGCCTTCCTGCTCTTTGCGCCAGCCACGCGCGCTCTCCTCGCACCGCCACGGCGTTGGCCGCTCACCTGTGCGCCTCGCCATATTCCACGTCCACCAGTGCCACCAACCCAGTCCACCACTGCTCGCGCACTGCCGCCTGCTCCATTTCCCCAACGCCAGGACCACAGCCGCATACTTCTGCACACCCACAACCAAGCGCGCGTCCAGCCCTGCTGTCACCAACGGCTGCCTTGCTCGCGTCGCACCCGTGCCGGCGGTTGTCATCCGCCCTTGCCGCTGTCCAGGCCAAGCACCAAGTGCAGATGCCTGCCCGCCGTGTCCCTGTTGGCCGCGCCTTGCTGCGTCGACCGCGAGCTCCATGACACCATGTCCGCGTGTCCGCCAGCAAGACTACTTGCTGCCCACCGTGTCATCCCTGCTCGCGCTCGTCACCATCGGTACGTCGTCGCGATTTTCCGTGTCGCTAATGCGTCCTGGCAGCGAAGAGATTTATGTGTGTGATTGACAAAATGCAGGAACAAGTCGATGACACATCGGCAATGACAATTAGGACAAGGAGCACATCGACAACACTACGGCGATGACAATTGGGCCAACGATAGTCCCGATTTGTGCAAGATTAGGTCATGACAAGGATGCAACCCTGATGCTCGATGAAATGGTTATAAGGAAAGGATCGGTTGTGATGACGTCCAAGGCTAGTCTATGAATGTAGGGAAGTTGTGGTGTCGCCAACAACAAGGACATGATCCAAGGTGATCTTTGAATGGTGCAAGATTGACCGGGTCGAGAATACACTTAAGGTCTTCGATGAAATGGGTACAAGGCAAAACAAGATGTGTTGACGTTCGATGCTGGTCTATGGATGCAGTTCTGTTGTATGGTGGCAATCAACCGGTATATGTGCCAAGATGCTCTTTGAATGTTGATGAAGCGATCGGATCAGGAACACACCCAATATATTCGGTGATATGAACAAGGTGAGCATGCTTATAAGGATAGCAAGGTAGTGTGACTGGTTTACCTAAAAGTGACTTGAACGTTGTCTTGGTACTCACGTCAGGTTAGCAGTGCTTGTGATGACTCTTTGAGTGCAAGCAATGACAATCTCACTTCACTTCCAAGTGTCGCTAGAGTTCCACTTCGATTCATCCTAATTCTGAACCCTACGACCACACTTCTCACTTAACTAGGTTTACACCTTATTGAGTTTGTATAACTTCATTGGTTGACTTCTAAGTCGCGACCTTCTTTGTTATACACTCCACTTATACTCAAGCTTTCGATGTCCCACCTTGATTTCTGGGTCATCCTTACCCTAATCAGTTCAACACTTCCACACCAGTTAGCCTCAGCCTTCTCGAGTGGCATAGCTCCAAGTGTTAAGTGAATAATGGCATTACATGTTTTCATTGCATCTGTCAATTCACATATCGACACTACTATGACCACTTGACTCCATCCTTTGTTTATCCACACAACAGAGGCATACCTCTTCCTCCTAGTTAATCTCAGCAGTCTTAGAGTTTGGTTTAACTTGTTTAATCTAAAGTATAGTTACAATGTTTACTTATATGCATTTCATGTTGATAGGAACGTGATAATAGGTGATCAACGAGGAGCTTCGCTTGGAGGAGAAGGTCAGGGTGCCCGTCGTGAAGTTACTTGTCGGAGTCCCAGAAGAAGACCACTGACCATTTACATTTAATCGAGTTGCAAACTAAGGCAAGCCCCAGTTTGCATTTAAGAGCCTTTTAGAGTTTTCCATTTTTATTCACTTACGTCTTCAGTTGATATTGTGCATTACATATAAGGTGTTCGATACTCCACTTGCATATTCACAAATCCTAGGGGAAGGTTGGAAAGGTTTACAACTGGACGTGTAGAACTGCCAATGCTAATGTTGTAGATATACCGGTAGAAGTCGAGTAGTTAGAATCTACTCGCGAGAAAGAAATTACAATTCATATGAGGGTGAAAGATGAAAGAATGGCTTATGGGATGAATATGAGACCGGGCAGGGGGATAGGAGTCGACGAGATGGCGTCTCGGGCGCATAGCTCTGCCTGTGTCACTTGAGGATCGTGCCGTATGCAGCACCGTTGGGCAAGCTTGAACTGTACCGGTTGCATAATGGGATATGGGCCCAATAAACTGATGTAACTCCAGATTGTAGTGTGGAAACTCCTCGGTTGTCCTTGAATGGAGATGCGAAGGCATAAAGGTGTAAATCTTCTAGCGGGCAACTTTGACGTGTAGGAGACCTTTTGCTCAGGATGAAGAGGTTTGTCGACATTGGGGTCTTGGGTGAAAGGTGGCCGCGTATGACGCGGGGAGGAGAGCACGTATGTGTCTCACACACGGGTGTGCGTGTCGTGTAGCCGGGTGTGTCCTGATTGTAATCACCGTCCCTCGCAGTTATTTGAGTACCACTTTTCCGTCGCTGTCATGACATAGTAAATACTGAAGAAGCCAGAAGAATATGATGTATTGAATTATAATTGCTTTGCGACCTTGTGTGGCTTAGAGATAGCACAATTAAAAGTTTACAGTTTCCAATTACTTATCCTGTAATAGCATTATGTGCTTTGGCCATGTCATATCATCGGCAAAGCGTTTCTTGTTGGATTGTGGAGTCTATGATGTCCCGTGCCTGAAGAATGTCATTTGCTACTTAAAACGTGATTCTAAGGATCCACTTGTAGGCGAGTCTATTTATGTTGTTTCTTACCTATGGTTAGGTTGTACTTTGCATATGTCTAGTGAGACGGGCAAGTCTTGCTGAGACTTATGCTCACGTTTGCGCTTTAACAATTTTTGCGGGTATTAGGTTTATTTCTGTTGTTCAGGTTGTACATGAGACCTGGAGGTGTCGAGATGAATATCATGTGAACCACGCCGCTACTGAATGTTCTTCATGTTGCTAGTGAGAAGCGTCCTAGGGCATGGACGTCTTCTCTCATGCTTAGATAGGTGAGAATATGAGTAGGTAGTTCCGCTGCGGGTGTACCTTTAGTATACACTATTTTGTAAACTCTAATTATATTTATAAAATGAAAACTTTGTATGTTTTGGTAATTCTTTTCATGTGTGTTCTTAGGTGCCGCATCGCACGACACCACCCAATGAGATCCTTGGATGTTGGGACACCGGTCCCCACAACAGACACGCTCTGTGCGGGGACTTTATGCCCGCGATGGTGGCACTAGTTCGGCATTTGACTTTCTCGTGAAAGGTTGCTGCGTATGACGTGGTGAGGAGCACAGCACGCTCCTTAGGCACGGGTGTACGTGACGTGTTATTCGGGTGTCTACTGATTGCAATCACCATCACTCGTGGTTATTTGAATACCGCTTGTTCACTGCGCCGTGACGTAGTAATAAAGAGTAGTGCAATTATTATGAAATTTTTGCCATGATTATTGTTGTATTGAACCTTGTATAGAGTAGAGATAGGAAAATTAAAGTTTACAGTGTCAAAAAACTTAACCTGTAATAGAATTATGTGCTTTGGACATTTCATATCATCGGCAAAGCGTTTCTTGTTTGATTGCAGAGTCTATGATGTGTCGTGCCTGAGGAATGTCATTTGCTACTTAAAACATGACTATAAGGATCCACTTGTAGGCAAGTCTACTTATGTTATTTCAAACCTATGTTTAGCATTTACCTTGCATATGTCTAGTGAGACGGGTAAGTCTTGCTGAACCTTATGCTCACGTTTGCAGTTAATGAGTTTTTGCATGTTATACCATTGACGAAGGGCTTGACGACGACGTCTTACCCTCAACAGGGTTTACGGCCGAGTGGGAGCCCTGCACGCCGTGGTGATATGAAGAGTGAGTGTTGCTGGTGTAAAGCGTCCTAAGGGCATGGATGACTTTGCTTTTGCGTTGCTAGAGCTGAGAGCGTAGATATGATGTATAGTCTATTTCCTTCGTTTAGTATTGTAAAAACTTCCACTATGTTTATAAATGAAGACTTTATTTGTATTTTATTCTTATTCTTTTCATTTATACTATTGGGTGTCACATCGCATGACACCACCCAATGAGATCATTAGATGTCGGTACCCCGGTCCTCACAGCATGGTATCAGAGCATCATTGGGAACGGTGTGCCTGAAAAGAGCATATTTTCAAAAACTTAGGAGTATATGAGTGAGGAAATAGTTATATGCCCAAAAGGAGTATTACTAGTATAAGATATAAAGGTTGCAATGCTAACCTACTTGTTATTATATTTCTGTAACGACGCTTTGATGTAGATAAGAGGTAAGGTACGCCACCGAGAGCGGATCAATCTCGGTAAGCTCTTCCATACGAGATGTGGTATGTGATTGTTTCCGTGGCTTGACATGGAAAGTCAATATGAGTCTTTGAAACTTGTTAGGTTTCTGAGAACATATGACATGCGGTACCCCAGCGTGACACGAAATTAGTGAGAGCCCCCGTCGGATGGTGGATAACCCGATAGTATGCACTCTAGAACTATTCATGTTCTATGGGAGCATGCGAAATACGTATGCCCAAGCGTGTATAAGCTGGTTTGCGTGAGAGTCTTTGTTGTACAGACGTAGTACAACCATGTACCTCAAGACATGACTTCGCTCGACGGCGACTCACACCAGAGTCATAGCATTTACTTTCATATATATTATTGTGACTGTCGGTCATGTTTCCCCGTGCCGCCCTTGAGGTGTGAAGGAGTGAAAGGGGATTGTTTGTCTTCTGCAGCTACACTAACTACGGTAGCGACCCGTGTAGAACACGTTTGCGAGTGAACGATACTAGGGCCACCTATAGACGTATCTGGATATACCGGTTAGAATTTTTAGTTTGGTGAGGCACGTAGAACCGGCAGTATCACATTTTAGACTTGACCATCCCCCACGACAGAATGGATGCATTGTGATTGAAGTCCGACTATTAGTTGCTGGTATGTTTGGACTTGTGTCATTTGTTATCGGCTCGAGAAAGTTATAGAACTAAAATTCTTCGTTTCTGACAAAAGTTTGGTCAACTTCGCCAGGTTGCAATCTTGGTTAGTTGTTAGAGAACACATGGGTATGCTATATGGATGAAAAGCTCTTGAATTGACCACTAAGACAGAAAAATTTGATAATCTGGTGAAATTTGAACTCTACCAAAACTACTCCACATGCTTATACCATTGCAAAAGTCTCTGTATTTTTGTCATAACTTCCTGTAGAAAACTCTTCTAGACCATTGGGATGCAGTTTTGGAAATGGTAAGAGTAGTGCTATAACTTTGTAATTCAAAGTGTGTCCCGAATCGGCACATAATTAATTCAAATTGTGAGTTGAAATAAATAATCGTTAAGCTTCTAGCAGATCCATACAGATTATCGATAAATTTTTCAGACCGCCATATCTCCCAAGTTATTAACTCAATATAGGTGTATGTTCTATAGCTGGAAAAGTGAGGAAGTCCTTTAAAAGTTTGTTGTTCACATCCAGAACAGAATCCACCTTTAACTGATTCAAATCTTCAAAGCTCCATACCTTGTCGAGGATGTTCAGCAACTGGAACAGTTCTGCATACCTCACCTTTTTGACCATAACTTCGTGTGGAACTCACTACTGCAGGCCTATCCTACGTGGTTGGAAAATGTAGAGAGTTCTATAAAACTTTTCAATTGAACTCCAGGCCATAATCCTCTTGTAACTTGAAAAATAACTCGAATTTCCAAACCCTATCAACTCTGGACAGCAGCTAGGACAGTTCTGTACATCACACTGTTTTGCTTATAATTCGCTGTAGAAAAGTTGAATGACCTCATGTAATGCATTCTGGAATCCTGAGAGTGGATGTAAAAAGTTCGTATATATTGTTTCTGCAAATATTGTTGTTAAACTATCTAAAAATTGTGGACAAAATAAGCAAGAAACAAAGCAAGTTCTGTCGAAATTTCATTAAAAATCTGGGAACATAGTCAAACTTTAAAACTCCATATCTCCTCAACCATAGATGCTATGAGGTAAAATAAATAATTTTTGGAAATCTTGGAAAGTCTTCTATAAGTTTTCTATTGACCTCCAAGCCAAAAGACCTTTCAAGATGATGAAAGTGCACCATAATCACAAATGCTGCTGTTCTGAAAACTGTGTGAACCAGCAGCTGTATTTTTGCCATATGTGTTCATAGAAAATTCTTCTAGGCCATTGCGATGCATTTTCGGAAAGGGAAGGACCTATTCTACAACTTTGTAATTCATTGTTGCCCCCAAATTCAGATCAGAAGTATTTATAAACTTAAGTTAAAAAAAAACAGGAACAAGAGTATATGTGCTACCTGAACCAGCAAGAAAATTGTGAACTTTGAACAGACATAAGTCCTAAATTTGAACAGCAACATAGGAATATATATATGCATGTCTAGAAAGCGTAAGGATTCCTCTAACAAGTTTCTATTCGACACTAAGGCTAAAACTCGCAATAACAGGGTTTAAATCGAAGTCTCGTCGAAGGTGTCTTGACAGCACAGAATCTGGACAGATTTACATTCAGTTACTGTTTTGACCATACCATGGAGAAGAATCATCTAATTTCTATGTGTTTTACAATTATGGAACCCTGAGGATGTATTTAACAATGTTGTAGTGTACGACTTCTGCAATCCTTGATGTTTATATATCTGGAAACTGTGGAGCCATAAACAAAGGAGGTGCTGTTCAAATTTCCGGGGAAAACAGTCAATTTGCAAAAGCCATATCTCCTCAACCAGGAATGCTTTGATGGCAAATAAATACATTATGGAAAGGTCATCGAGTGTGCTACATTTTTGTAGTTTAACTCCAATCCAGATCTTTCCTCTAACTAGTCGAAAGATTGGGAATTCTCCATAATGGTCAGCTGTACCATAACCTGGACAGTGGTTCAAATTCCGAATTTCGATCAGTTTTGTTTTTAATTTCTTGGATCATAGCTCATGCTCCGCAACTGGTGTGGGGTTTTACTTCCAGGAATTGTACATAACCTTCCCATAAGTATTAGTTGAAGTAAACTTCACGAACATCTAGTTCGAAACTTTAAGGGGGAAGGTGTACATCCAAGTAGCTTAAAGTGATTGAGAAATTACATATTCAAGAGAAACCAATTTCAAGTACGAGGTTAGTGCCTCATAGACGGAGTGCATCCTCAACTCCATCAGCGTTAGCATAGAAGATGTCAATCACCACTACATAATTGAAGAGAAGATTAAGGAAACACCACTACGTGGACTCTAGAACCTTTGACCCCATACTGAATAGTACCAAGTCATCAAGGTAACCTAGTTAGAGGATTTCTCGAGCAAAGATGAGTCTGTGACTCGGCAGATGAGACAAGGACCTAGGGATACAAGTGGATATACTTGTTAAATGTGTGCAAGTTATGAAGGTTAAGATTGTGTAGTATATTGCTCACCGCTCATTGTTTCCATGGTTAGACTTGAATCCTTCTATCTTGATCAACCTATGAGAAGGATGTTCCTTGTCCAACACTTCTCATGAGCCAGTTTATTTAAACATTGTGAACTTGAGATAGTGCTTATCGTGTTTCAATCGTTATACATACTTTTGCTCAAACCACAAAGATGAATGCATCATACCTTATGCATAATTTTTCCCGGGATTGCATTGTGTCTGCATAACCTCATCCAGTTTGTAATGCATCATGGTACATGAGTCTTAATTAACTTTGAGCAAGAATATGTATCTCCATTCAAGTAGTTAAGTGATGTCTGATAGTATTGATTGTTTTCAACTCTTGCGATCAACGTTCTAGTTGATTTGCCTTCATTGTGTAATACCAAGGAAACCGATTACTCAATCCCCCTTGTAGTACAACTATGAGTTGAACCCTCATGCTTAATTTGTGTGGGTTCAATTGACGTGGCTGTGTAAAAAAACTCAAACTCTTGATTTGAGAGGTTCTTCCTCAATTGACCAACTTCTAGATGCACCTTGTGACCAAAACACAGTTGAGTTTTTATCTTTTACTTGTTCAAGCTCAATCACTGTCACAGCCCGGATTTCTACTAATTATGAAAATCACCCCGAATTAAAATTTTTGAACAAATCTTAAACAAACATTAATCATCAATGGAGGATCAAGACAAATGGGCGTATAAATACGAACACGTGCACATTTAAATATGATTCAAACTATAAAATAGAAATCAAACAAAACTACATATGAAAGTAGAAATGAAATTATAACACATACTAATATATAGGTGGGTTCACCACTAATCAAGAAAGGAAAAAATAAATGAGAACAAACTATTAATTTAACGCGTAAAACCTTTAGTTGATTCAACACTAAGATGAAAACCAATAAAACAAGAACGGAACTCAAATTATGAATTTAAAGTGTAATGATTGAAACAAGTGAGTAGATAAACGAAGCGACATATATATATATATATATATATATATATATATATATATATATATATACAGGTATATATATAATGTATAAATCAAGTGGCTAATAAATTAATCAAACACCAGTTAAATGCGAACGAATCAATGTAAACCGATTCAAAGGCAATTCAAAGACCAAATGGGGATTCAAATCCAAACGCCAAGTAAAACCAAAAATAGTGAACTAGTTGAGAGTAGTTTAAACCTAATAAAATTTCAAGATCCAAACATTAGCCAAGCATGGAAAATACTCTAAATAAGAGAATGAGTGCACAAAATAATTTGGGTGAAACTGGGGTCAAACCAGATTTGAATTTAAAACCAAATTGAAAATAGAAGAAAAGAAATGAAAAGGAGAAACACATATGGGCGCAGCCCACCTCCTCTCTGCACGCGGCCCAACCTCACCACCCCTCCTTTTCTTTTTCAGCGCGTCCCACCTCCTCCCTTTTGCACGCGGCCCGGCTCATTTTCTCTGTTTTCCCACCCACGGCCCAACACGCGACCGGCCTACCTCTTCCTTCACTTGGCCCGACTGGCCCAGAGGGCGAACCGGCTTCTTCCTCCTTCCTCTAACCGGCCACCGCCTTCCCCTTTCACGCAGACAGCGCTGCCTACCACCCGGGAAACCCGGCCGCATGAAGGCCTGCCTCCTCCCCGTCTCATCACCTTGCTGGAAGCCTGGCACGTAGTACCGGCAGTATCACATTTTAGACTTGACCATCCCCCACGACAGAATGGATGCATTGTGATTGAAGTCTGACTATTAGTTGCTGGTATGTTTGGACTTGTGTCATTTGTTATCGGCTCGAGAAAGTTATAGAACTAAAATTCTTCGTTTCTGACAAAAGTTTGGTCAACTTCGCCAGGTTACAATCTTGGTTAGTTGTTAGAGAACACATGGGTATGCTATATGGATGAAAAGCTCTTGAATTGACCACTAAGACAGAAAAATTTGATAATCTGGTGAAATTTGAACTCTACCAAAACTACTCCACATGCTTATACCATTGCAAAAGTCTCTGTATTTTTGTCATAACTTCCTGTAGAAAACTCTTCTAGACCATTGGGATGCAGTTTTGGAAAGGGTAAGAGTAGTGCTATAACTTTGTAATTCAAAGTGTGTCCCGAATCGGCACATAATTAATTCAAATTGTGAGTTGAAATAAATACTCATTAAGCTTCTAGCAGATCCATACAGATTATCGATAAATTTTTCAGACCGCCATATCTCCCAAGTTATTAACTCAATATAGGTGTATGTTCTATAGCTGGAAAAGCCAGGAAGTCCTTTAAAAGTATGTTGTTCACATCCAGAACAGAATCCACCTTTAACTGATTCAAATCTTCAAAGCTCCAAACCTTGTCGAGGATGTTCAGCAACTGGAACAGTTCTGCATACCTCACCTTTTTGACCATAACTTCGTGTGGAACTCACTACTGCAGGCCTATCCTACGTGGTTGGAAAATGTAGAGAGTTCTATAAAACTTTTCAATTGAACTCCAGGCCATAATCCTCTTGTAACTTGATAAATAACTCGAATTTCCAAACCCTATGAACTCTGGACAGCAGCTAGGACAGTTCTGTACATCGCACTGTTTTGCTTATAATTCGCTGTAGAAAAGTTGAATGACCTCATGTAATGCATTCTGGAATCCTGAGAGTGGATGTAAAAAGTTCGTAGTATATTGTTTCTGCAAATATTGTTGTTAAACTATCTAAAAATTGTGGACAAAATCAGCAAGAAACAAAGCAAGTTCTGTCGAAATTTCATTAAAAATCTGGGAACATAGTCAAACTTTAAAACTCCATATCTCCTCAACCATAGATGCTATGAGGTAAAATAAATAATTTTTGGAAATCTTGGAAAGTCTTCTATAAGTTTTCTATTGACCTCCAAGCCAAAAGACCTTTCAAGATGATGAAAGTGCACCATAATCACAAATGCTGCTGTTCTGAAAACTGTGTGAACCAGCAGCTGTATTTTTGCCATATCTGTTCATAGAAAATTCTTCTAGGCCATTGCGATGCATTTTCGGAAAGGGAAGGACCTATTCTACAACTTTGTAATTCATTGTTGCCCCCAAATTCAGATCAGAAGTATTTATAAACTTAAGTTAAAAAAAAAACAGGAACAAGAGTATATGTGCTACCTGAACCAGCAAGAAAATTGTGAACTTTGAACAGACATAAGTCCTAAATTTGAACAGCAACATAGGAATATATATATATGCATGTCTAGAAAGCGTAAGGAGTCCTCTAACAAGTTTCTATTCGACACTAAGGCTAAAACTCGCAATAACAGGGTTTAAATCGAAGTCTCGTCGAAGGTGTCTTGACAGCACAGAATCTGGACAGATTTACATTCACTTACTGTTTTGACCATACCATGGAGAAGAATTATCTAATTTCTATGTGTTTTACAATTATGGAACCCTGAGGATGTATTTAACAATGTTGTAGTGTACGACTTCTGCAATCCTTGATGTTTATATATCTGGAAACTGTGGAGCCATAAACAAAGGAGGTGCTGTTCAAATTTCCGGGGAAAACAGTCAATTTGCAAAAGCCATATCTCCTCAACCAGGAATGCTTTGATGGCAAATAAATACATTATGGAAAGGTCATCGAGTGTGCTACATTTTTGTAGTTTAACTCCAATCCAGATCTTTCCTCTAACTAGTCAAAAGATTGGGAATTCTCCATAATGGTCAGCTGTACCATAACCTGGACAGTGGTTCAAATTCCGAATTTCGATCAGTTTTGTTTTTAATTTCTTGGATCATAGCTCATGCTCCGCAACTGGTGTGGGGTTTTACTTCCAGGAATTGTACATAACCTTCCCATAAGTATTAGTTGAAGTAAACTTCACGAACATCTAGTTCGAAACTTTAAGCGGGAAGGTGTACATCCAAGTAGCTTAAAGTGATTGAGAAATTACATATTCAAGAGAAACCAATTTCAGGTACGAGGTTAGTGCCTCATAGACGGAGTGCATCCTCAACTCCATCAGCGTTAGCATAGAAGATGTCAATCACCACTACATAATTGAAGAGAAGATTAAGGAAACACCACTACGTGGACTCTAGAACCTTTGACCCCATACTGAATAGTATCAAGTCATCAAGGTAACCTAGTTAGAGGATTTCTCGAGCAAAGATGAGTCTGTGACTGTGACTCGGCAGATGAGACAAGGACCTAGGGATACAAGTGGATATACTTGTTAAATGTGTGCAAGTTACGAAGGTTAAGATTGTGTAGTATATTGCTCACCGCTCATTGTTTCCATGGTTAGACTTGAATCCTTCTATCTTGATCAACCTATGAGAAGGATGTTCCTTGTCCAACACTTCTCATGAGCCAGTTTATTTAAACATTGTGAACTTGAGATAGTGCTTATCGTGTTTCGATCGTTATACATACTTTTGCTCAAACCACAAAGATGAATGCATCATACCTTATGCATAATTTTTCTCGGGATTGCATTGTGTCTGCATAACCTCATCCAGTTTGTAATGCATCATGGTACATGAGTCTTAATTAACTTTGAGCAAGAATATGTATCTCCATTCAAGTAGTTAAGTGATGTCTGATAGTATTGATTGTTTTCAACTCTTGTGATCAACGTTCTAGTTGATTTGCCTTCATTGTGTAATACCAGGGAAACCGATTACTCAATCCCCCTTGTAGTACAACTATGAGTTGAACCCTCATGCTTAATTTGTGTGGGTTCAATTGACGTGGCTGTGTAAAAAAAACTCAAACTCTTGATTTGAGAGGTTCTTCCTCAATTGACCAACTTCTAGATGCACCTTGTGACCAAAACACAGTTGAGTTTTTATCTTTTACTTGATCAAGCTCAATCACTGTCACAGCCCGAATTTCTACTAATTATGAAAATCACCCCGAATTAAAATTTTTGAACAAATCTTAAACAAACATTAATCATCAATGGAGGATCAAGACAAATGGGTGTATAAATACGAACACGTGCACATTTAAATATGATTCAAACTATAAAATAGAAATCAAACAAAACTACATATGAAAGTAGAAATGAAATTATAACACATACTAATATATAGGTGGGTTCACCACTAATCATGATAGTAAAAAATAAATGAGAACAAACTATTAATTTAACGCGTAAAACCTTTAGTTGATTCAACACTAAGATGAAAACCAATAAAACAAGAACGGAACTCAAATTATGAATTTAATGTGTAATGATTGAAACAAGTGAGTAGATAAACGAAGCGACATATATATATATATATATATATATATATATGTATATATATGTACAGGTATATATATAATGTATAAATCAAGTGGCTAATAAATTAATCAAACACTAGTTAAATGCGAACGAATCAATGTAAACCGATTCAAAGGCAATTCAAAGACCAAATGGGGATTCAAATCCAAACGCCAAGTAAAACCCAAAATAGTGAACTAGTTGAGAGTAGTTTAAACCTAATAAAATTTCAAGATCCAAACATTAGCCAAGCATGGAAAATACTCTAAATAAGAGAATGAGTGCACAAAATAATTTGGGTGAAACTGGGGTCAAACCAGATTTGAATTTAAAACCAATTTGAAAATAGAAGAAAAGAAATGAAAAGGAGAAACACATATGGGCGCAGCCCACCTCCTCTCTGCACGCGGCCCAACCTCACCACCCCTCCTTTTCTTTTTCAGCGCGGCCCACCTCCTCCCTTTTGCACGCGGCCCGGCTCCTTTCCTCTGTTTTCCCGCCCACGGCCCAACACGCGACCGGCCTACCTCTTCCTTCGCTTGGCCCGACTGGCCCAGAGGGCGAATCGGCTTCTTCCTCCTTCCTCTAACCGGCCACCGCCTTCCCCTTTCACCCAGACAGCGCTGCCTACCACCCGGGAAACCCGGCCGCATGAACGCCTGCCTCCTCCCCGTCTCATCACCTTGCTGGAAGCCTGGCACGACGTCGCCTCCTCCACCTTTCCACCTCGCCATCATGAGCTCGGCGAAACGCGCGCGCCACGGAACCGCGAACACAGCCTTGGTCACATCTGCCATACTGTGTTGTGCCGCCTCGTTGGCCTATTAAAGGCAGCCCTCCTTCGTCCATTTGATCGAGCAATACTTCCTCTCACGCATAATGCACACCACCGAGCTCGCGCAGCCCACACCGAGCGGAATTTCGCCGCCCCCCCCCCCCCCCCCCACTTTCTTCCTTGCAGTCAGCGACCTCGCCCGTTCCCGCTCCAACGAAGTGAGGTAATCCAATTAACCTCCACCGTTGTTTCCCTATGGTGTAGAACACTAGTTGCCTGGTGATTTAGTGCACCACGAAATAGATCCCGACGACCTATAGCTGGCGCCGCCGCGGGCCATTGCCGCCGGCGAGCTATGGACTCGTTCAGCCAATGACACCTTGCCCGTTAGACTCTCCGTAGCATGTAGGTAGTACAGGTATATCGCGGCGTGGTGGAACGCCTTCGGGAGTAAGAACGCGATGCGCCGCCGTCTTCCCCGGCGCCGTCGGCCGTCGCCCGCCACCGTTGAACCGTAACAGACCTGTACGAGTGCACCAGCACGCTCACCTAACTCAGGAACGCCACCCCGACACTTTGGTCCGCCGAGATCTTGTCCGCACGAGTAGATCGACGAGCACACGCCTACCTCCATCGTGCACAGCCGCCGCTCGCCGTCGCTGGCCGCCGTAGGGACCTCCCCGGACTGGCCGAGCGTCCCAACACCTTCCTCCCACGCTGGGACGCATCCCCGGTAAGCCGTCCCGCTGGACCGCAGCATGCTTACGCGGATCACTAGAGCGCCACCGCGAACGGCCACCACGGCTCGCCGCCGGCCGCCGTCTGTTCCGCTTCGGTCCTGCCTAGAGCTCCCCCATGCTCCCCTCAACCCTAGCTCAGTGTAGGTGCAATTGTTTCTTCCATTTGCTGCGCGCAATCCCGACCTCGTCGAAGCACCGGCCAACTCGCCGCCGCCGTCCACTGCTGCGCGCCACCGCCGGCCGCTTAAGGCCTGCCCCTGCCTAAACAAGCTCCCTGTGCGCTCGCACGCACTGTTGTGCAACCGCCGGACTAGGCGAGCTGGCTCCGGCTGGACGCCGGCGAGCCCCCGGTCGCCTCCCTGCCGCTCTCCCTGTTCTGGCCCGCGGTGCCTGCGTGGCGCGCACGTGGCGCTCGCGTGGCTGCCACCTAGGCACCACGTCCGCACCTAGATGCTCCAGTCAGCGCCACATAAGCTTGTTCTACCACCCAGCACACACACCGTGAGTGCACTCGGTCCATGGACCGCTGGTCAAGCACGCCCTGACACGCAGGACCTCTGGACCCATTAGTCAGCCAAATCAGTTTAGGAAAGAAAATGCTAAGTGCACACACCAACCACCAAGGACCGCAGGCCAGCCTCTGTTCAGTTTCATGAAACTGCTAGGACCACTCATCAAATGCACACAGGGATTTATAAAACGTACTTTTCAAATGTAGGAAAAATCCCATAAAATGTCATAAAATAATAATAAACTCTTAGAATGTGCTAGTAGTGATTTATGTTTTCAATAAATTAGGTGAATTAGTAAAATATATATAACCACTGATAGATAATTAAGAAATTGAGAAAGTCCCACAATTAGCCTCCAAAATAGGTAATATCTCCACAAACAGTAATATGAAAATTCTAGAAATATTATTTTATACCTATAAATAATGTAAGTAATAATTACATTAAAATAAATTATGCGATAAAAAATAATTATTATCATTATCGAAAAGCCAATTAAATAACTATTAATTTGTAAAATTCACCTACAAGCCCTAAATAAAATATTTTTCCACTAATAATTATTTGGAAAATCCCTAGAAAATATCGTTGTGCATGTAAAACATAATGTAAGTAGAAATTGGCTAATATTAAATATAGGATATGGAACTGATTATCATTTCTATAGGAAAATCAATGAAAAATCATAATTAGTGAAATACACGTCGAAGCTCTCAATTAAATAATATTTCCACAAATGACCTTCAAAATATTCCAAGAAATGTATTACTAGAACTTTAGAATAATAGTTGAATAAAATAAAATATAATGAACTAACTAGTGTCATTATAGAAAAACAATTAAAGAGCTATTGGATAATGGAAATTCACATACAAGTCCTAAATAGAATAGACCCTCCACTAGTAATTCCCTGGTGTCATAATATCCATACACTAAAGGTATTCATAATAAGTCCATAACCTTTAGTGTACACTAAGACAATAATATATTAAGAAATAGAATGAGATGGTAAGTCACACACTAGTCCTCACTAGAAATGTTGCCTTAAGTCCAAACATGTTAGGACTCATGCTTAGTCTCTAAAATACGCGAGACCTACATTAGTATAACTTTAGCGAATATACTATTATGAAGATAGAATAAAGATAAAGAAGGCCCGTGTAAACTATGGTCAACTCATTGACCACAATATAGGCATTTATAGAATAAGCTAGTAAGTTCACCTTAAATGTCATAAACCATATAAATAACTAAGAGGATAGATAAAACATTTATATACTTTCAACGACCATTTGGTTGACCAATGAGACAATAGCGTTTCCAAATAGCCACCAGTAGAATAGCGTATTCTCTGATAAACCTTCTAAGAACCTTAGAAACCATGTCATTGAATGATTGTTTGTATTATTGGAATTCTATTTGGATTTCTTGGATCCTTATCGATGAATCGTATTTTCTCGTGTAGCTACGTACTTAGTAATCGGAGAGTTCGCGAAGGAGATATTCAAGACCCGGATCACGAAGAACAGGACAAAGACTATGATAAACCATCATAAAGGCAAACTCTAACTCCTTGATCATATTTCACCTATGTTTTGCAATCGCACCTATGGTACGTTTTCATTGCATGACTGTATGTCTATTTTAAAATATTGTTATGCTATAAACCACTTGATGTGGTACCATGAGCTATGTTGATGACTGAGTATCGGTGTTAGCTACTAGCCAACGATGAACAGTAACACATAAGTTACTCGCTATCAATGGCTTGAAACAAGACACTGTATCAGTTATGATAACAGCAGTGACTATCACAATCCCCTCCTTGACCTTGACAACACAACCCCTTGACAATGTAACAGCTTCATCACTGCGCTATAGCAGCGATGTGAGCACCTCCTTGTTAGTACTATGCTTAGGAACCCCTGCGATGTTTGCATCGTGAACCACTACACACTGTATACATGATTGTGAAATGTATTAAAAGGTGTTTGGTGGTGTGAGTTAGGATATGGATGGGATATTAATGAACTGTGTGTGTGAAGGGGATGGGTGGTTGAGGCGGGTATGGTGATGGGATGCTGCGGGCTCCCTAAGAGGTATACCAGCTGCGGCTGTGTATTCAGTGTAATCCACCGATCAGTGTTGAGTGCTTTAGTAATAGTTCGATGACCATGTTTTCCGGACTAGCATTGTGCTGAGTACTTTAGTTTAGTTCAATGTTGGGTGTTCCGAACTAGTCCTCTAGCCAAGTACGGACGAAGCCACCTCACCAATATAAGGACCGGTTCATTTGAACTCAACATAGTGATTTTGTACAACCACAGAACCTGTATGGGCGGGACTCCCCCTACCTTTCTTGTAACTGCCACAAGAAAAAACCTGGAGAGCTATGGAGGGCACGGTGGACCAGGAAATGGCATAGAGACCGAGGGTCGTCTGGTGTCTGGCTGGGTTGGTAATACCCGAATAGCCCCTGGGTCGGGCCGAGGTGTGATTGTGGGGTTACGCGGGAAATATGGGATGAGCGTCATGTCATACCCTTGCTAGGTGTGCATGGCAAGTGGGTAAAGTGTACAAACTCTGCAAAGTCTTAATCTATCCGGATAGCTGTTGTCACAGTCTTTGCACACTATGCTTCGGGCTCCTATTGATTAGCACTAGTACAACTTCTTGAAGTGTGTGTGTGTGGGTGGTCGAGGCCACCGTGTTTTGGTAAAGAGTTGGCATGCATGCCCGAGTCGTCAGGCCTTGGGTCCGAAGACTCATCTAAAAGTAAGGGAACTGGCGGGATGGTCTGAAACTCCCCCAGGGCCTGCCAACTATAATAATACTGATTCAACTACCTCTCCCTCTTATTGCAAAACTCTTTTCAAATAGAACGCATAAAATGCTTTTCGGCAAAACTAAGCCGTATGGCTTCTCCTTGCTACAAGCCCCAATGCATGGAACACCTCCCCTTGAGTAGTGTTAGGGCTTGCGGAGTACCTTATGTACTCACTCTTGCTTTATATGTGGTTTTATCAAAAGACAAGGAAACTGAAGCGTGTGAGAATGACGATAGGGTCTAGTCCTACTTCCCAAGTCTGCCTGTTGGGCATGGCGCCGTTCTACTTCACTGTTTTGAGAATTTTATCTATTTTGGAGGTCATCACCGACCACATCCAATGTAATATAGATCATGTTTGTAAGACTTATATTGATTATGAATAAATAATCGTTGTATGGATCTCGATCTACTCTGTTGTGCGTACCAACTACTGATCCAGGGATTGGTACGACATAATCGAAACCAAAACTTTAATTCTCTTATGTCGAGTACAAGCATTTCATCCTTTGACTAGTTATTGAGATCACAATTCCTTGTGAGTTGATCATTCCAAATTCCCTTGATTTTTCCTGTTTGCAAGATTTTCATTTATGTTGAGCTTGCAAAACTCCTTGATTCATAGTGAATGGTGACATTGATATGTCAAAAACTTTGTGGTTTCCATACACATTGTAACTTTGCCGTTTTGACCACATAAGCGAGATGACATCTTTACTACTCTTATGTCACGGTAAAGTAGACCAATTATTGACTACCTAATTGCAAAAACCGATCCAGACGAGATTAATGATTCATTGTTTAATCTCGCAAACTCCCTTGATTCTGTATTGAGTAGTACTATACCCAGCTCAAAGGACTTAGTACACAATTCCAATGTTATCAGCAACTGGTATCAAGGTCATCAAAATACTCAATAGAGTTGAAGAATAAATATTGATTCTCAGAATACAAGACTAGGGCACTAAGACCTTCATGAGAAGAACGTGGCGAGTTAAGGATGGCCAATATCATAGAACCATTAGTGTTCCTACTATGAATAAGATTACTTCATTTTGATGGAAAGAAGAGGATATCCACACAACCTAGCTACATCAACATAATTTGCTAAGACACAAACTTTAAAGAGTGATCTCAGTTATGTCGAGCATCCGAATTTGAGTTGCAGTACGAAGATGTAGGCCACCAAAGCTAAACAATGGGGTTTACAACATAAACTGGACTAGCCACAACTCCAAGAACCTGCAAAAGAAGACGATGGAGTCATCTCATCAACAACTCTTCCTAACTTTCTAATTTTTCTAGAATCTCGAGATGAGATTCCTTTAAGGGGGAAGGATTGTAAAAGCCAACATTTGAGTAGAGCAAGAACACAAAAATGCGAACTTAAAAATTTCTAAAGTGGACTTGGAAATCCAAACTCACATGTACCATGTGAGTTAACCAATGTTCACTAAAAGTATGAACTTGTTAAAACTTAAAGCCTTAATTGGGGAGTATTCCACATAGAAGATTAACGATTCGAATGTTAACTCAAAATCAAGTTCCAACATAGACTTGAGCAACATCATGGAGTTCCCAGCTACATGGATGATGTGTAGTATCTTTGAGAACTTCCATCTGAATCTTTTGTTTGGACCAGTGAAAATAATATCTTTGGTGGGGCCCACTTATCGGGTGGCCCACCAGTCAGCTCTCATCAAGCGTCGTTGGTTTTCTCCTCCGCTCGTACTTATCAAGAGCCGACTCGATGGGTGTGCCAATGATGCTTCACGCACAAACTAGTTTTTGAGGCTGTCCTTATAGTCGATCCGGGCAGTACTCACGTGTTCTCTCTCTGCTTCGACTCGTGGCACCAATTAGAAATTTGTGTCAGTAAGGAATAAAAATCAAACCATGCAAAATATAAAAATCCAAACAAATTCGAGCTTAAAGTTTGAATTTACAAAATGTAGGACTTAGAACCCTTAATTGATTAAGGCCAATTATTTAGAATTTCTATTGGATTTTAGAAAAGAAAATAGATAAAGAATAAAAGAAAAAGCCTAGGGTGCTTTCAAATTCAGATTTGAATGTGAAATTCAATTAATTCATATCTCAAATTTCGTTCAAAATTTTGGATTTTCCACATATCAAATAATCAGCCTCATGTTATCTTGTACTGAGCTCAATTAAACATGGTTTTGAATCCGCGGAAAAGGAAAAGGGGATAATGTCAAGTGGTGGGGCCCACATGTTAGACTTATCCCCAGTTACAGAAACCAGGTTTCGCTTCTTCTACGGGCCTCCTCTCGACCATGCTTCCACGGCGTCCGTAACCGAGCATCTGGCCTCCTCACCGGCGCTGCCCCACGTGCCGCTCGCCTGGCCGCGCTCCACCGCCCACACGAGCCGCTCCGCCTTCCTCCGGCGCCTCACGTCTGTGCGTGTCGCCCTTTCTGCACCGCCACGATGTCGGTCGCCGCGTCCCTCCCTGGCGCCCAGCAGCGCTGCTCGCCTGGCCCACGGCGCCGCCCCACGCCGGCCGCCGTCTCGGCTCCCAACGAGCACCGCTTGCCTCCCTCCACGCCACCTTGCACGCACGTTGTTGCCGCCCTGCTCGCCTCCTGGCTGCCATGCTCGTCCGCAGCTTACCGGTCTGGCCGCCGCGCTGCGTGCGCCCGCGCCGCCGGCCAAGCTCTCCCCTGCTGCGTCTCCTCGTCGCAGCGCACACGCTGCCCAGCTCGTCAGCGCCCAGTCGCTCGTGCACCGGCGCCCTTCTGCTGGCCCGCTGCTCACCTCCACCGCCCTGCCGCTGCTGCATGCCGTGCCCCATGGCTGCACCACCGTCCACGCTGTGTTCCTCACTGTTGCGCCTCCCGCGCTGTGGTGACCGCAATCAGCAGACCATTCGCACCGTTCCCAGCGTGTCTCTATTGTTCTGCTCGCTATAGCGCGTCTCCAGGCCGCCTTTCTCCCACCTCGGCGTCACGGGAAAGTTCGAACGAGTGCTGTGTTGCTTAGCCTTGTGCTGCCTCGACTTCCACGCCTACTTTCCGTCATCGCGACGTTCTGCTCTATAGCCACATTCTGGTAGAAAGGCAAGTGATGTGTGGGATAGAGGATATGCAGGAACACGTCGCTGACACAACGGCAATGACAGTTTGTCCAAGGTTAGCTCTGAATCGCTTCAAGTTTGTTCGGTTCAAGGGTGCAACCAAACTATTCGATGAGATGTCTGCAAGGCAAATCCAACGGTGATGTGACCAGCACTGATCTGGGATGCAGGCACACGCTGGCGACTTATCAGACAAGGACAGATCGACTTCTAGAACCTCCGAATTGTTCAAGACTAACCAAGTCAAGAGCGCATCCAAACTGTTTGGTGAAATGCCTGCAAGGTGAGAATGCTTATAAGAATAGAAAGGTAGTGCGACTAGTGTTCGGTAGTCCGGCACATATTGTTTAGTGACAGGGGATGACTACATGGTCATTCGTCCTGTTGCTACTTCTGTCTTGTGATGTCTCTTCCTTGACCTTAAGCTCCTTATCGAGGGTCCATCTAATTCTTGTAGATTGGTTAATAGTCGTTCTCATCATAGAAACCTCAAGAAGTGGATGATATAGTCTTCTATGGTTACTAGGAACCTTAGAATTGATTCCTTACGGTGCACAGGAAATGTAGAGTAAGAATCTTAGAACACTTGAAAAACCTATAATAAGTCCCTCCTAAGTCCTTATAAACTTTGTAGATCATCTCTTTGTTCTTAGACGACTTCAATCCTTCAGTCATAAGATTTAATCCGTTGTTTCAATCTTATGCTTTGCATAGTCATCTCATACCCTAATCGTGCTATGTTTCACCTTGATCCCTTAGTCATCCTTACACTATTCAGTCGAACACTTCTTCACTGGTCTGTCATATCACTCTTATATGGATTAGCTCCAAGTGTTGATTGCTGAGTTGCGAGGTGTGCTTACATTGCACCTTCAGTTCTTACCTTGACACTACTATGACCACCTTGACTCATCCTCTGTTTCTCCATAGAACAGAGCCATGTCTGTCTCTCCTAGTCAAGCTTCTCCATCTTAAGGTGTATAGAACCACGTTGAGTCTATTATTATATTGCATTGTTTTTCTTATATGCATAATCATGTCAATAGGAAACGTGATGGAGATGATCGACGAAGAGCTTCACTTGGAGGAGGAACCGAGGAGTCACCATATTGAAGTCCTTGGCGGAGTCCCGAAAGAAGACCACTGACCATTGGCATTTAATCGAGTCGAAAACTAAGTCAAGCCCCGGTTTGCATTTAGTGCTATTTCAAAGTTTCTATTTGTATCACTTATATCAAGCATGAAATTTGTGCATTAGGGCTAAGGTGCTTGTTACTTTACTTGCATGAACCACAAATCCCATGGAGTATTGGGTAGGTCTACAGCCTGACGAGTAGAAAATGCCATGCTTAAGTTTTCAGGAATCCGGTAGAAGTCGAGTAGTTGGAATCTACTCGCGAGATAGGATTTTATCACACGGGATAGAGTTTAACAAAGAATGGTTTATGAATATGATTTGGAGACCGAGCAGCGGAATAGGATGCAGCGAGACGTGGTCTCACATGCGTAGCCCTGCTTGTGTCAATTGAGGACTGATCCGTGTGCGGCCCTGCTAGACAAGTTTGAACTGTACCGGATGCATACTGGGCATATGGAACCCAGGAAACCGATGTAACTTGATAACTTGGGTGTCGAGGCATTACCCCACTGTCGATAGGGGTGGGTTGAGGGTAGTAAGGTGTAAATCTGCCTGCGGGAACAGACACGCTCCGTGTGGGGACCTTATGCCCGCAATGGTGGGACTGGTTCAGCGTTTGAGTTTCTTGTGAATGTTTTTTGCGTATGACGCAGTGAGGAGCACAACACTCTCCTTAGGCACGGGTGTACGTGACGTGTTATTCAGGTGTCTACTGATTACAATCACCGTCACTCACGGTTATTTGAGTACCGCTTGTTCACCGCGTCGTGACGTAGTAATAAAGAGTAGTAGAATTATTATGAAATGTTTTCTATGATTATTATTGTATTGTAACTTGTATGGATTAGAGATAGCAAAATTATAGGTTACAATGTCCAAACACTTATCCTGTAATAGCATTATGTGCTTTGGGCATGTCATATCATCGGCAAAGCGTTTCTTGTTTTATTGCGGAGTGTATGATGTGACATGCTTGAGGAATGTCATTTGATACTTAAAACATGACTATAAGGATCCACTTGTAGGCGAGTCTACTTATGCTATTTCTAACCTATGTTTAGTCTTTACCTTGCATATGTCTAGTGAGATGGGTCAGTCTTGCTGAGCCTTTCACTCATGTTTGCAGTTAACAAGTTTTTGCAAGTTATACCGTTGATGAAGGGCTTGATGACGACGCCTTACCCTCATTAGTGTTCACGGCCGAGTGGGAGCCCTGCACGCCGTCGTGATCAGGAGAGTGAGTGTTGCTAGTGTAAAGCGTCCTAAGGGCATGGACGACTTTGCTTTTGCATAGCTAGAGCTGAGAGCGTAGATATGATGTATAGACTCTTTCCTTCATTTAGTATTGTAAAAACTTCTGCTGTGTTTATAAATGAAAGACTTGATTTGTATTTTATTCTAGTTCTTTTCATGTATACTGTTGGGTGTCGCATCGCACGACCCCACCTAATGAGATCCTTGGATGTCGGGACCCCGGTCCTCACAGTCTTCTTCCCACTCCTCGATGTCTTCTAATGTTGGCTCATGAGAAGAACGAGATGCACTCGATTTTATAATATTTTCCTTCATATTTTCCAAATGCTTTGACACTTTTGATGAAGGTTTTTTATTTTCGTATGAGCTAACTTTGATAGGCACTGATGATCGAGGAGTAGTCGTCGGAAGTTGGCCACTGGCTTCTTGTTGAACATGTTGTTCGATTGATTGCTCTTTACTCCAAGCAGCTGGCTCTAGTACTACTTCAAGCTGTTGCTCAACTGATTGCTCTTTACTAACAACAGCTTTCTCTGGTACTGCTTGAAGCTGTTGTTCAACTGGTTGCTCTTGTTTATCTTTACTAGCAAGGTTACTATCATCCTTGATGAGACATAGAGGTAGTGGATCTTTCTGGACTGGGAGTGGATCTTTCTGGACTTTCACATTAGAAGACGGGGTTGCAGTATTTTTAGATGTGACAGGGCTAGAAATCGGCTCATTGTCCAACACGATATCACGTCAGTGTCAAAGGATTAATTGGTTGGTAGCTTGCCCCAGAGTCGCGATCCCCTCATGTGTGATGTGGTCTATTTTATAATCTTCATAATCATTATCAATGATCTGAAGAACTTGTACCACACCATAATACAATGGAAGTGGATTGCCGTTGAAGTCACGATCAGGCTTTGCCATAGTAGTGGCAACCAGTTTGGTTTTGTTCCCTGCTCTGCTGATCGGGACAAGAAGATGACAAGATCTGTCCTTAGCAATATCATCGATAGTGAACTTATGGGTTGACCCTGAGCCTGACACATAACCTACGCTGCTAGGATAGGCAGTTGGAGATACCAATTGGTCCTTTGGCATGGGAACCATCGTTGTACTCGGTGCTACTAATTGTCCAGATTGTCTAAGTTGTTCCATTATTTCTTGCACATTTTCCTTGACCTTTTGAGCAATCATTTCATCAAGTGTTTTCTTGAACTTCTCACGTCTTTTATATGTCTCTTTATCTTTTAGGAAACCATCTAGAGAAGACATTTGAGAAGAGATTGCTCGAACCTGTCCACTGTGTTCAGGGTTTCCTAGGATAGCGGTAAGTTGGTCATTCTCCCACTTCAGCTTGAAGAGGCCCTTCTGTTGCTTTTCAATTACTTCTTTCAGTTTCTCCTCTACTTTATTCACAAAGTCGAGCTTTCAAGTTTGCCCTCGCTGGTCAAACCTACCGAGCAAAGACCCACCGCTGAGTTCTCTCATCACAACCTTCTAACGGTTGAGGATTTCCCTTACTGGTAATTTCGTCTAATATCTTATTCCATCTATGGACTTTGGGAGCATATCCGGCAGACCCCAAGCGATGATAGTATTTGTTCTTTTTGGCAAGATCTGGCCTAGTTGCACTTAGGGCTTTAGCATCAGGTGTGGTCTTTTGACAAATAAATTCTTGCCACTGAGCTTGTGTTATTTTTCCCATCTTCTTCGGGCTAAGGACCTTATCAGCCTTAACATAAACATTCATTTCACTCTTCTGGCCATGAAACTTCTTGCTGCAAGAGACCAATGTTGCATTCTCTACAGCTTCTTCCATGCCTTTCGGGAACTCGAATTGTTTCTTTATCCTTTACCGCAACTCATTCTCGGTCTCCTTAAGTAATTTTCTCCAATTCTCGGTTGTGATCAGCACGAGCTCTCTAACAATAAAACCGCATGCATTTTGGTACTTGGTAACTGAATCCAGTGGTTCTTGGGGAAGCCCACCTGGACCGACCCTTGTTATGTACATGATGCAGTTCAATGGACACTTATTGGGACCTCGTTGCCCTTGTTTCTGGTTGAGTGAACTTGAGGATTCATCCATTGGAGAACCATCTGCAGTTTTAGGGGCCGAAGTCACCTCGTTGTCTTTGCGATTAAGCTAGGTAGAAAAGAATTATAAGACTTTGTATACTCGACAACCAACATTAACTTGAACTGCTGAAATTAAGATTCGTTGTCCAAACCTCGTCAGCAGGATCGTATTCATCAGCTGATCAAGCTTCGAACAAAGAAAAGGTTACAAGAGAATTCTTCTTCACTTTCATGTTTTCAATTTGTTGACCTGTTTTCAGTTTTGTTTTGTTGAGTTTGTATATGCCTCCAGCCCCCCCCCCCCCCCACCACTTGAGATTTGTAGTAGATTTGAAGGATTAAAGGTTGAAAGATGTAGTTGAGTCTCCCCTTGAGCTTACCCATGAATTTTATAGAAAAAGAAGTAGATTTGAAGGATTAAAGGTTGAAGATGAATACAAGCACATCAGGTGTTCGATGAAATGTCTCAATGAATAAGCCTAACTTAAAAAAATTCATTATTGCCGCTAGGAAGCTGAGAAAATTATGAAACAAATTTTCTTAGAACCCTTATGAATAGACCTACATGATACGAGTATTCGCTCATATGATACAGACTTGTTATGTCTCAGTAAATTAATTTTATAGAAGACCTTTAGGAAATATCTGTGACCAAATTTTGTAAATCTTACAAAAATTCTGTTATTGAAGCGTGGACCATCGAGCGTGGATGTATAACATGCCAAGACCCGATCATATATACAATCATAATAAGGCAAATTTTATTGAAGCAGCCAAGAAACATGTGAAGTTGCAAAAGATAGATGACATATTATGTCCACGTATCGACTGTGAAAATAAGATTGATTGGATAGATACTATAGTAATCAAATCTCATTTGGTGAAAAGAGGTTTAAAAAAACTACACAATATGGACAGAGCATGGTGAATTAGATACACATGAAGTGGATAAAGATGATAAGAGAGGTTCAGATGATGATAATGTTCATATGGATTATGGTAGTGACAATCAAGATGGTGATGATGATGATGAGTTCAATTATGAGGAGATGTTGCATCACATTGAACCATATGTATTGACTTCTATGGGAGAAAGTAAAGCTTTAAGTAAAATGGAGACATTGTAGAATGCAGCGAAAGAGCTTTCATATGATGAATCAAACGGTTGTGATAAAGAGTTTACTACATTGTGTGCAGTCCTACAACTACTAAAGTTGAAAGCCACACAAGGATGGGATTGTAGTTTCTCTGATCTTTTGAATCTTTTGGTAGAAATTTTTCTAAATCCAAATAAACTGCCTAGAAGCACTTATAAAGCGAAGAAACTTCTTTTCGTGAAGGCACTAGGTTTGACAAAAATACACGCTTGTGTGAACCATTGTATTCTGTATCGCAAAGAGCATGAGCTCGCAACTAGATGCCCCATCTGTGGTGTCAGTAGATATAAGGACTACAATCACCAGTATGTTACCAACATGAAAAAGTCTCAGAAGAACAAGAAGTTTATTATTAGTCCTGAAGGTGACGATGACGATACTTCTGGCGATGCAGACGGGAAGAATAAGAGAAAAATTTCTTCCTTGGTGATGTGGTACCTCCCGGTAATTGATCACTTGAAGCGTTTGTTCTCAAACCCTAGGGAGGTTGAAATTATGCGTTGGCATTCCGAGCAGCACAAGAAGAATGAAAAACATATTCGACACCCTGGTAATGCAACACAGTGGAAAAATTTTGATATCAGTATCCAGAATTTGCAAAGGAAATCATAATTGTATGGTTTTCCTTGGGTACAGAAGGAATGAATCCGTTTGGTGAAAAAGGAGCATACACAACACATGGACCATGGTCTTAACAATGTACAACCTACCGTGGTTGTGTCACAAAAGGAAATATATCTTGTTTTCTGTTCTTATCCAAGGTCTAAAACAATCTGACATTGAAATTGATTTGTTCTTGCAACATTTAATGGAAGATATGGCAAAATTGTGGAATGAAGGGGTACATACATGGGCCGAGTACAAGCGGGAGTATTTCACGCTAAGAGCAATAATATTCATTATCGTGCATGATTTTGCCAGACTGTTTACATTATCGGGGCAAATGAAAGGGAAGAAAGATTGTGTAAGTTGCGTGGATAGAATTGGATTTCTATACCTCACTTCATCTAGAAAGACGGTGTACATGAGACACCAGCGGGTCTTGACAGATACACACAAGCATAGGAAGATGAAAGAACAATTTGATAACAAAAACTAAAAAATAAACTGCACCAAAACCTTACAGTGGAAAACTCGTGTTCAAAATGGTCAAGAACATTCATATTGATTTTGTTAAGGACAAAAAATATAAAGGAACAAAGAGAAAGAAAAGTACATCTTCGGGTGATACAATTGACATGGCTTTCAAGAAACAATAATTTTTTTCAATTATCTTCTGTATTGGAAGAATCTGGAATTTTGCCATAGTATTGATTTGATGCACGTTACAAAGAATGTATTTGATAGCATGATTGGGACCTTGCTGGACATGCCGAGGAAAACAAAGGACAGATTAAATGTGCAAGCTTAAGATGTGTTTCCCACCATCCTTTTTTGATATGCAAGTACACCTAATCATACATCTTGCTGATCAGATAAAAGCATTGGGGCCACTATATTTACATCATATGTTTTTGTTGGAGAGATATTTAGAAGTACTAAAAGGTTATGTGCAGAATCGTGCTCACCTAGAGGGTTCAATTATTGAAGGATACACAACTGAAGAAGTGATTGAGGGTTGTGCTGATTACATCAAAGATGGAAAACCGATAGGTGTGCCCATACCAGTACATGAGGGTAGACTACGTGGGAGAGGCAAAGTGGGTAATAAAACTTTTATCGTTCAAGATTACAAGAATGTAGACCGTACACATTTTGGTGTACTACAACAGCTCACAATAGCTAAGTCGTACATCGAGGAACACCAAATTAAGCTTCGCAAAAAAACCAAGACTGCACGGAGGACTGGATCATGAAAGAGCACAGAAAATGTTTCACTAAATGATTAATGGACAAAAATATACCATACGGAAACTATATAGAAGAGGCAACAATGAAGAACTTAGCTTCTGCCCATCTGCTTTGGTGATATCATGGCAAGCATATGACATCAATGGTTACATATTTTACACTAAAGAAAAATACGGTAAGAGTGTTGCACAAAAAGTGGTGTTCGTATTGAGGCTTATGATTCACAAGGGCAGAAGACCACATACTTCGGGTTCATAGAGGAAATATAGGAATTTGATTATGCCGAAAGAATGGTAATGCCCGTATTTAAGTGCCTATGGGTCAAACATCCTGATGGTGTGAAAGTGGACAATTACGGGTTGACACTGGTAGACTTGAACAAAGTAGGTTATAAAGATGATCCGTGGGTTCTCGCCAATCATGTTGCACGAGTTTTTTATGTACAAGATCCAAAACTGAGAAGATACACGTAGTTGTTTTTGGAAAGCAAAATATTATTGAGGTTGAGAATGTGGGAGATAATGAAGAGGAATATAATTAGTATGAAGAGATGTACCTTTTCACCAAACCAGAAAACATCAAGTGTGTAGAGAGAAGCATTAAAAAGAATTTGAAACCCTATATGCGAGAAGATGTCAATGTTGGAAAAAATGTATGATATATATTGTATATATGTGTATCCTCTGAAATCAACTTAGAACAATACTCCATTTCAGATTTAGATAGCATGTTTCGAACATTATTAAATTCAGCTTCTGTACAGAAGACTAATTTGGACAAGTTATCCTTTTTGACTTGTTGACTATCATATTTATCACATTCACCTGTTCCATAAGTTATCAAATTGTATGTGTATATAAATTTCTTATGACCTATGATGATTAGGCTTGCCTTCCAACAGCTTGGTTCCAAAAAACATCTTGAAGCACAACTCTTGAAGCTCCTGTCAAGCTAATCCCCTCACTACAAGCTCTTGTAGATGCAAGTATCACCTGGGACTCATCATTTGGATTGTTAAAAGCTTCAATTGAAGTCTCACGATACTTCCCATCCATTTGAGAGCTTGTTTGGATAGGAGTGGATCTAGGTCAATATAAGTGGATTGAGGTGGATTGACGAGAAAATTAGTTCATTCTCCACTCCAATCAACTTCAATCCAATTAGACTGAGTACACCCAAACAAGTCCTGAAAGATTTCTTTCTCTTCTCTCCATTTTAAAAACTTAAAAGATGCTACTTTATCAGTTCTAATAGCTGAATATATTGACTACAAATCAGTAACATCTTTCTTAGTGCTTCACACAAGCGACGAAGCGAACAACTTCAATCACAAATATTGTTTTTACCCATCTCATAGGAATTTTACCTTAACCTTTCAAGCATAGATTTATCAATAAGTGAACCTTCCTCATTAGATTTGTTAATGGCAGTTACAAGTTAAGGGTGTGTTGAAACTAATGAAATCTCAACGGGGCTGAAGACAAAGAGATCCTGCATACGAGTGGCAATGTCCAGGTTAGACAACATGAAGCTATGATGTTGAAGGTTGCCATCATAGCTTCACGCTGTCTAACCTCGACATTGCCGCTCATATGCAGGATCTCTTTATCTTCAGTCCAATTTAGATTTCGTTAGCTTCGGCGCACCCTTCGCTTATAACTACCATTAACATGTGTGATAAGGAAGCTTCATTTATTGATAATTCTATGCTTGAAAGATTAAGGTCAAATCCCTATGAAAGGGTAAAAACAAGATTTGTGATTGAAGTTGTTCGCTTCCTCGCTTGTGTGAAGCACTAAGAGAGTAGGTATTGATTTTTAGTAAATATATTTAGGCATTAAAACTGAGAAAGGAGCATCTTCCTCGGTATTTAAATGGACAGGAGGGAAATAAATCATTCAAATGGATGGGAAAATACTTCCAAGGGGTCGTCAGGCTTCAATTGAGGCTTTCAATTATCCAAATGATGAGCCACGTGTGTTACTTGCATCTACAAGAGTTTGCTGTGCACGGTATCTTGACAGGAGCTCATCAGCTTCACAGTCGGTTCTTAATTAACAAGTAGCCTGTGAAAACAATGATTTTCCCCAGGCGATTCTTAATAAAAACCGCTTATGATGATTGAACCAGTGCATATGGTTTTCTTAAACAATGACCGCCTGTGAAAATCATGTATTTACCCAAGCGGTGGTTAATTAAGAACCGCATGTGAAGTTTGTTCGAGTACATACGGTTATTAATTAATAGCCGCCTGAAAAATCATGTATTTACCCAGACGATTGTTTTTTAAAATCCACTTGTGATGTTCTGTCATCACAGACGGTTATTGTATCATTCGTCATCACAGTCGCATTTTTTTATGGATCGCCTCTGTTTGAAAAATCGAGGCGCCTGTGAAAATGCTTTTTGTAGTAGTGGACCCTGCCATTAGCCATTTTGATTTTTAACTGAATACTGACCATCTCCAAGTAACCATCACAATTATTGTCATTTCAAAAGCCTTAATGGTTTGATATTTCTTCTGGTCTGTGGGAAGCAGAGATCGTGTTCGACGAAATAACATCCCTTTGGAAAAAAATTAGCTTCCCCAAATTCAACTTCACCTTGTGCTGAAACAATAGCTCCTGAAAATTAGAATCATGTGGCTGGAGAGCATCCCACTTATAATTTTTTAATTCGCCAAATTATATCTGCAAGGTCAAGCAGCGTATAACCCATTAAAATTTATAGCGACAAACAAGTATGATTAAACCTAAATGTTACCTGTATTTTTCTCATTTATATTTTGGATTATAAGAATCCACAAAAGTTGCCTCCTTCAGCGCAGTTCTTGTTGTTTATACACCTTGGACCCTTCTATACTAGTCAGGACTGTATTTTCTTTTAGAGTATGTAATTCTCAATATAAATTTAGGGAAATCCTCTGTCTCAGTTGCCTGAAATGCCCCCTCATTTCAGGCCACCGTTGAGTTTGCTTTGAGCTTCGTGCGGAGTCATTTACTTCAACCCTACTCCTCCTTCCTCCCGACGCCTATTGACGAGTCTCTGGTGGCCGCCGCTTCTCCTTCCTCCCGACGAGTCTCTGGCGGCGGCGCCCGACGCGCTGGACCGCGGCGGCGTCCTGCACGCGGCGGCGTCCTGCACACGGCGGCGCTGCCGGGCCAGCCGGTCTGAGGCGGCGCCCGGTGAACAGATCAGCGGGCGGGAGTGGGGGCGCGACCAGCAGCGGCGCGACGGCGCGCGGCGGATATGGAGAAGATAAGGTAAATTTTTTTAATTGTTGATTTGTAATTCTTAATAGTAGTTGTAATTCCGTAATTGTAAGGGTTATGTTAGACAAAAAAAATTGTGATGATTAACCTATAGAATTAAGGGTTCATGAATAATTACATAATTAGTGGCTAATGACAATAATTAGCTTCTAATGATCTGGTGCTTGAAATTTTCTCAAATTTCAGGCACCTAAAAAATAGACAGACCCATTAATTTATTATGCGACTCATAACCATTTGTGACTAAATCCTGGAGCTGCTCCGGAAGAAATGTGGTCATCTTTCAATGATACGGTGCAGTAATAAATTGGACTAGAGTACGTCTTTAGCTGGGTTCATTTGGGTCTGGAGTATGATATCAACAACAGATCTTGCACAACATACTCTTGAACAAGTAATTTCTTACCTAAATCTCACTCATTCTTAGTTTTTTTTCTGTTGTCACTACTAAAAAAAGCATTTTACCGGCGGGTCTAAACATATTATCATGGTTTTGAAAACCCCTTGTAACAAAGAGCCTGTGAAAATAATTCACTACAGGAAAAGATGAATAAGTTGTTGGTTTATCTATACGCGTCCCCTCCGACGCATATAAAGGGACTAAGTGTGTTAGTTTAATTAAACCAACACCTATAAATTAAAGGCGTCGGTCTAATTTACGAAACTGATGCACATATTAAATGTGCCGGTCAAACCGACGCTTTTATTAAATGTGTCGATTTAACCGACGTTTCTATTGTGGGACCGACCGTCCCAGCCTCTAAGAGCGTCGGCGGCGAGCCCCAACCGACGCTTCCAATGCGGGCCCGACTGTCCCAGCCTCTAAGAGGGTCGGCCAAGCCACAACCAATTCTCTTAAGTGGGCCCCACTCGAGAACCTAACCCTTCGGCACTTCTCTCCATGTGCCCGCCTTCGACACTTCGCCCGCCCGCCCGCCCATCGCCTGTGCACCGCCAGCCCGCCCATCGCCCGTGCGCCGTCAGCCCGCCGCAACAATTGAAGAAGGCAAGAGTTTAGGGTTGTATTGCAGAAGCATTTGCAGCTAAAGAGATTACTAACTTCTCTAGCAAATGTTTTTCACGTGCCAACAACATGAATGCATCTGCCACACGATATCATAATGTAGAAGAGCAATTTATGAGTGAGCTTAAGATTTTTCAATGGAAGGGTAAAGGTGTTGGGGCTGCTAATTCTCATTATATTTTGACGCCAGAGAGGAACTACACCAGTCTTTACATATTTTTCAACATGGAGGAGGTGTTACCATATTTTGAAATGCTTCACAAGTTGTATTGGAAATCTTCACGAAAACCTACACAATGTCAATTGGATAAGATGCGTCAGCGTGACATAAACAGTGGAAAAAGCTTTGTGGACTGGTTTCGTGAACATGTAATTTTCTATCTGTTTTTCCTTCAATATTAGTTTGCATGTTTATCATAAGATGCTAACTTTGTTTATTTATGTAGTGTATGAAAGATGTCAACATCTCCCATGACTTGCAGATACGATATCAACAAATATCATTTTTGAAAGGCAAGTTTAGAAGCAAGTCGTCCACTTGCTGCCACTACAAATAGTGGACTAATGATAACTGCCGCAGAGGGTAGTGGAAAAGTAACAGAATACTACGATGTTCTTAAAAAAATAATAGAGTACACATTTGGCGGTCCAAAAACACTTCAACTTGTGGTTTTCAACTGTGAATGGTTTGATCCAACATCGAGCACCAGAGTTGATGATTCTGTAATGGTGGAGGTCAACCACAAGTCACGATAGACAACCCATAACAACAATGTTGTACTTGCGAATCGAGTGGTACAAGTGTACTATTTAAGTTATCCTCACCCAAGTTTGAAAAATTGGTGGATTGTGTATACAGTTAACCCTGAAGTGCACCCTCATCATTATGATGACTATATAGAGATTCAAGAAGATGACAATATTGTATATCAAGATGAAGTCAAGGAAGTGGAAGATTTTATGATATCTTGTGGGACAGGACTCGCAGAAATAGCTAGTGATACGCTAGAGTTGATGTGTGAAAAACAAGTTGGCCCTTCAAGAAAACGTGTTCGACAATCACAAAGGATTATGGAAAAGAAGAAAAGGATTATGGAAGAAGAGGATATTTATGATGAAGGAGAAGAAGAGATGGAAGAGAGTGAAGAGGAAGAGATGGAAGAAGAGATACGTGAATATCTTAATGCACGCATGACAGAAGTAGATTCTGATGCTGATGATTTTTTATTTATATTGTACGCATTTTTAGATTTTTATTATTATTGTACAAATTCTTTATTTATTATGTAATGTTGTATACTAATCATTTCTATAAAAATGTGCGCGGATGTTTAAGCCTTTGCCAAGTTTGGGGAAGAAGAAGAGCAAGAAGGGTAGCGGATCTTCGTCCTCCACTCCCAGTTCTACTTCGAGCTAGCCGGGCCCGTTTTAGGTCCTTGTATTTTACATACATTTAAATATTAATATTAACTATCTATTGTTTCTTACTTCTTTACATACTTATTTATTTATATTTTTAGGGTACTACTTACAGTGGGCAGAGGAAGAGGCAATTTTTAAGTTGTGTGGCAGAGCCGACGTCGAGCGAGCCTGCATGAGGTTCGAGTTCAACACAAGTGGCATATCGTTGCCCAACGTACGAGGAGTTTTACGGGGGGGGGGGGAACCAGAGACTGTTACGCAGATGTCAGAGCAGGAAGGTGGCTCAGGAGGAGGCTCAGGGGGAGGCTTAGATACTGTTGGGCAGTGGACCTCTTCTGATGGTGGTAATGAGGGGGATGATGAGGACGATGGTGAAGAGCCTGAGGATCCCGAGCAAGATGCCAGGATTGCAAGAAGGGCAGAGCTAGAAGATTTAGGACACCCTGATAGATGCCCCTTTAAGTAATATTTCTGATTAATTAATAATTTCATTATATCTTTTCAATTAACTAATTTTATGTACTTTTTATGTAAGTAAAAGCATGGACGAGCGGACGATTATAAGGCCGAAGGGTACTAGGTGCTGGTTTGATCTTGGTTGAAGTGGAAAGGGGCATCGACGAGTTGTTAACACCAAGTTGGGAAACGCCGTCCGATTTTGCTATCTCGGGATGGTTTTAGCTGATGGTCAAAGGATTGCAACACATAATTGGAATCATTATGCGCTTCAAGGGTATGGCGATTTGGGTACATGTCAGGATAGAGTTTGGGAGATCTTCTAGGTAGGTTTGTTTTGATTGTTTCCATTACATTGCATCTTATTTTTTTGACATTAATTGTTAGTTGTATGCGGGGAATGTTTCATCTGGGGGAGGGTGTGAGTCAAGCATATGCTTGTTTGGTTTTTCATAATGCGGCAAAAAGACGTGTCAAGGACTCCTCTAAGGCATAGATCAAAGTTGTGACCGTCTACTACAAGACGTTGATGTTCCAGCCCATGACAAACAAAGAAGCAACCAAAATTTACCTCACTAAGGAGGTGTACTTGTAGAGTCATGTGGACTGGATTTGTGCGAATATGGAGATTTGGGAGTGGTTAAGCGGGTATTGGGGTTCAGCTGACTTTAGAAATATTTCTGATAGACACCAAAATAACCGGAAGAGCAAGCCAGAAAAGCACTTCTTCGAGTCGGATGGTTATGTTCCGACGGAACAAAAGATGGTATGAATTCTTATATTCATACTTAGATTGCTTCAAATAATTGTATTGATTAAATTGTTGAATTTTAGTATTGCAGATAACTGAAACTGGTACGCCTCCTACGTTTTTCGAGGTTTATCTGGAGGGGCACAAAGGTCCAGACCCAAATTGCCCGGAGATGTTGTGTGACAAGGCATCAATGCAGAAATTGGTACGTATATTGATTCTTTGTTGCTTTTATCCATCAACTCAATTTATCTTGTATTACATTAATCCGTTAACTAAATGTATCACAACAAAAGTATGTTGAGTGTTTTAAGAAGAACCATTGATCTGATTCAGACTATTTGAGAGAGCCGTTGGATGTCGCTACGGCGTACGATGCCGGCGGAGGTCTACCGCATGGGAGGTATGTGTAAAGATAATGATGATTTGTATGTTAATGAATGTCGATTATTCACACTTGTATTTTTTGTAGACTTGGGTTGGGCGACGGGTATGTAGAGCATAAGGCTTATGCTAGATGACGACCATCCAATGTTAGTGGTAGTCGATTTCAATCTTCTACAGAGGCTGAATTATGAGAAGAATTTAGACGGACTATGAAGACCAATATTAGTGGTAGTCGATTTCAATCTTCTACAGAGGCTGAATTATGAGAAGAATTGAGACGCACTATGGAGGATATGCAACAACAATAGCAACATACACATATGCTGTAGCAACAGATGTATTATTTGTATATGTCTCAGGTAACATGTAATTTCCTCATTTGAAAATTTCATTGGATTTAATAATGTTTCTACTCAATATATCACAACTAATTTACTTTATGCAGTTCATGGGTGAAGGTAGCTCCAGTTCTCAGTTCGGTCCAACGTAGCAATTTTACCTCGATATGATGCCTCGTCCAATGCAGCCAACACTACAGGTTGGCTCCTCCTCATAGGTAAAAATGCTTATCTTATTGACTTGGGTTATATAATGCAATATCGTAACTATTTGTGTTGCAGGGTTCTGAGAATGGTCAACCGTGAGTTCCACAACCTTACTGTGGGGACCTGAATCCACACATCCGAGGATCTCATTGGGTGGTACCGTGCGATGCGGCACCTAACAGCACACACAAAAAGGATACCAAAACATATAAAGTTTTCATTTCATAATAAGAAGAGTTTACAAAAGAGTGTACAATAGAAGTACACACGCAGCGGAAAATACATACTCATAATCTCACCTAACTAAGCAGGAGAGAAGACGTCCATGCCCTAGGACGATTCTCACTAGCAACACGAAGAACATACAGCAGCGGCGTGGCTCACATGAGATTTATCTCGACACCTCGAGTCTCATGTACAACCTGAACAGCAGAAATAAAACTAATACCTGCAATAATCGTTAAAGCGCAAACGTGAGCATAAGGCTCAGCAAGACTTAACCATCTCACTAGACATATGCAAGGGGACACTAAACATAGGTAAGGAATAGCATAAATGACTCGCCTACAAGTGGATCCTTATAATCAAGTTTTAAGTAGCAAATGACATTCTCTGAGCACGGCACATCATGGGCTCCACAATCAAACAAGAAACGCTTTACCGATGATATGACATGCCCAAAGCACATAGTGCTATTACAGCTAAAATATGGGGAAATTGAAAATCTTTAGTTATACTATCTCTAAACCAAACAAGGTTGCAAAGTAATTATAATTCGATACCATAAGATTTTCTGGCTTCTTTAGTATTTACTACGTCACCGCACAGTGAACAAGTGGTACTCTATTACTGCGAGGGACAGTGATTGCAATCAGGACACACCCGGACAACACGACACATACGTCGTTCGGAAGTGTCAGCGAGCACACCTGTACCTACATAACACTTCAGTACTAGGCGTATATGGCCACCTTTCACAAGAAACTCGAATGCTGAGCCCGTCTCACCTCCGCAAACAGAAGGTCTCCGCACGGAACACCTCATGTGTCCGCCGACCGATTTACACCTTACTGTCCTCAACCCACCCCTATCGATGGTGAGTTAATGGGTCTCGACATCCCAGTTATCAAGTTACATCAGTTTATTGGATTCCATATGTCCATTATATTGCCGGTACAATTCAAGCTTGTCCGAAGGGGCTGCATACGGACGGGCCTTAATCGACACAGGCAGGGCTATGCGACCGAGACTCAATTCTCGCCGCTTCCTATCCATTCCCTGCCCGGTCTCAATTTCATTATATTAAGCCATTTTCTATTCAACCAATCCTGTGAGATACATCTCTCGCGAGTAGATTCCAACTACTCGACTTCTACCGGATTTCCTATGCATTAGCAAAGCAGTTACTACAGGTCAAACTATAACTCGTGCCAAATAAACCCTGGGATTTTTGGTCATGCATGTGGAGTATCATTCACCCTAAACGTAATGCACAATTCATATACTACTCATCATAGTGGTAAAGCAAAAGTTTATAAACGACTTAAATGCAAACCGGGGCTTGCCTTAGTTTGCGACTGAACAAATGTCAATTGTTAGGGCTTGATCTTTCCCCAGAGAACCTGCCATGGAACCTCAGTGGAAACACCTTGGCCTTCTCCTCCAAGCGAAGCTCCTCGTCGATCACCTACCATCACGTTTCCTATCGACATGATATGCATATAAGTAATTAAGTAATTAAGTAATTTAAGAAAAGACTCCACGGGGTTGTGTAAACTCTAAGAATGAGGAGTTCGACTAGGAAGGACAGATATGCCTCTGTTGTGTGAATGAACAAAGGATGAAGTCAAGTGGTCATAGTAGTATCGAGATGTGAATTGAAAGGTGCAATGTAAGCACACATTGCAACTTGGCACTCAACACTCGACGCTATGCCACTCAAGGATGATACATCTGAATGGTGTGGAAGTGTTGGACTGGTAGGGTAAGGATGACCTAAGAGTCAAGGTGGCATAGTAGTGTCGAGATAAGCACTGAAAGGTGCAATGTAATGACACATCGCAATTTAGCACTCGACACTTGGAATTATGTCGCCCAAAGAGTGATAAGGTAGAATGGTGAAGAAGTATTACTGGACTGTGTGATGTAAGGAAGACTAAGTGATCAAGATGGAGCATAGAAAGCTTAAGTCATGAGTGAACTGTGCAACAAGAGGTTGTGACTTAGAAGTCGACCAGTGAAGTTACACAAACTCATTAAGGAGTAAACCTAATTACGTGACAAGTGTGATCGCAGGGTCCTGATAAGGATGAACCGAGATGAAACCCTAGCGACACTTGGGAGTGAAGTGAGGTCAACATTCTTTGGACTTAAGACATCATAACGAGCCTTGTTAACCTAACATGAGTATTGAGACAATGTTCAAATGACCTTTAGATAAAGTAGTTTCTACGGCAAGCTTCTCGAGCATCGTTCAAATGCTTACGTGACACTATTGCAGTGTCCTTTGCAAGATTGTCCAGATGAGCTCGGTGAACTCCTAGAACTCGAACATGATGCGAGACCTTGTCGTGACGATCATGCTTTGCCATCACGGGAACATCGGATTAGCCACGTCCACCTCGACCCAGACTCGTCAAAGGGGGTGAGCGGAATCCTGAACACCACCTTGTGAGTCTTAAGGCTAGTGATGTCAACTCGGTTGTTGATAAGGGACTCGACGAACCTGTCGTCGATGAAGTGGTACACCAAGTTAACCAATCCTGTGATCGGTTAGGGAACATCCTCAACACAACCAAGGAACTGTTATCCAAGGTCCCCCTTGGTCTAGTTCTCCTTGTTGGTCGCAACGTTATTGCATACCCCTACTCCAAGTCATCGGTGATCACCGAACCACTTGGTTTGACCTAGAAGGCATTTCATCGAGCACCCTAGCTACACTTAGGACTTGACGAGTCTTGCCTCGACTAAACCCTAATTTGGCTAAACGACCATTGTACGACGAGTCGTGCTTGTGTTCCAGCACCACACACATTACAAGAACCCTCCATCTTGATGCCAGGGCACGATAACGGCTCGGAGCGTCACGACGACGTCATATGGTCAACGACGTCGACGCGGCTCATGGTGGAGCATCACGAGCACGCACGGACAGGCCCGACGTGATACAAACGACAAAGGAGGTCGACTTAGGGAGTTCTATAGAAATGATATCAATGCGAAAACTGGATGTACGACTTGACGACACATGAGTAACCTTAGCGATCACGAAGAACGGACGTCGGTGACGTCAAGCAAGGTATTTCAGGGTAAGGCTCACCTTGTAGGCATTTCGCCGAACATCTTGGGTGTGTATTTGATTTCCGTCGCTTTATCACCACTCAAAGGGTATCTTGGCACTTGGGCTTGTCGAGTTGCCACATCACCATACCCCTGCATCAAGACCAGCTCTGAACATCAACGAAGTTGGTTCTTTCCTTGTGAACATTTCATCGAATACCTAGGCTGCAGCTCTGTCCCAACTAATCTTTGCACAAATCAGAGCTAACCTTGAGCCAATTGTCGTCACCGTTGTGTCATCAACGTGTTCTTGCATCTCACACATCTCACAGGTCACTCGCTTCGCTGGTTGGGTGCAGCCATGGCGCGGAACGGGGCGACGATGCCGGGTGTCGACCACCGGTTGAGGTGTTGGACAGCGTCGACGTCGCGGGCGCGGTCGCGGACGGACAGGGAGCAGGGCGGCGTGCGTTGGCGCTGGGGAGACACGAGCAGTGGTGGGCATCCGTCGCTGTTGATGGTGCAGCGCGGCAAGGTGCGGGACGACGTGCATCCGCGGCGCGCGCGACTGGCATGGCGTGGCGCTGCAGCACTGGAGGAAGGGAGGGGCAGGGACGCGAGCCGGGGCAAGGTGGTGCGCCGGCGTGGTCAGGCGAGCGGGCGGACCGGCGGGGAAGTGTTGGGGCGACGCCCGCGGCAGTCGGGAGGCAAGCCGACGGGAGCGGCGCGGACAGAACTGGCGAGGAGGAGGCGCGGCGCTGGCGGGAAGACGAGGCGGCGGCCAAACGCGGAGGAGGCGCGCGGACCTGGCGGACGGCGACCAAGCCGGGAGAAAGAGCAGCGGGGGCGAGGCACAGGTGGAGCACCGACCAGGAAGCAGCGAGCCGGCGGGCAGGTGCGGGGCACCGGCGAAGCGTGGCCAGCAGGGAGGCGGGCCTGCGGCGGGCGGCTTCGGTGGAGAGCGCGACGACGGAGCAGCTCAGCCCGACGGCCAGGAGAGCGGCACGGAGGTGAGCTGGCGCGGTGGAAGACACGCGGCGCGGGGAGGTGCGCGGGCGCGCGATGGCCGGGAGAAGGAGGAGGCACGGGGTCGGTTGGGAGTCGGGCGCGCTATGGATAGGAACCGGGAGATGAAGAAACGAATTTGGTTTTGTGGCCATGAAGATAGACATGACATGTGGGACCCACTCGAATTTGTTTTCCCTTTATCCACTACATTCCATATGCAAAATATCTCCATCCACTGAGTAGCTTACCAGTGGGGTCCACCTTTTCCCTAGTACTGAGGATAAGTTTGACATGTGGGTCCCACTCTCTTCACCCTTCTCTTTTCAAAATTCAAATGGAGCTAGCAGACATGCTTCAAAAATAGTCAAATTTGGCCCCGTGACTAAATAAAATGTGGAGAATTTTATGGTGCAATCAGATTTCAAAACTGAGCAAGTTGAATTTGAACTCAGATTTGAATTTGAATTCAAGTGGTGATACTTGACTCAAGGAAATAAATAGTAGATTAGGTTCAAAAATCCTGAAACTTTGAAGTTAACCTTTTTGAACCATAAGGGACCTCAGGAAAAATTTGGAGTTGATTTGGACAAGGTTGAGCACAAAGTTTAAATTTGAAGTCGACGTTGATTAAACTCTCAGTACGTGTCCAATAAATGGGAAATGGGCTTCAAAAATTTTGAAACTTTACCGAGAGTCTAATTGGAATATTAGTAGGTCATGGAAAAATTTACGGCCTGAGATTTGAATATTTTTGGATGTCCCATTTTAGGGTTGGAATAATTCCTTTTTTTTTTTCTCTATTTTGTTTTCTTTTCTCCTTTAATTTTTCATTGAAAATGTGAATACTTGGAAATTAAGGATTCTTCACCTTAAGTTCCATTCCACATCAGCAACCATGTTCTAAATGTAAAGTTTTAACAAGTCCCTATTTTTAGTGAACATAGTTTAACTCATATTGCTCATGTGAGTTTGGATTTCCAAGTTTATTTTCAAAATTTTTAAGTTCGCATTTTTGCGTTTTTGTTCTTCCGAAAAACGGGCTTTTACACTTACAGGTTCATGTCACTGGGTGCTTCTGGATTGCAGCAAAATTATCCATGTAAACTGTAATTTTCGCATCTGACCAATTTATTTGAATTCAAAATGATTCTAATTAGAATCTCACAACTTGAAGCAGTTTTCCCACCGATGCCTTTGCCTCCAGTGCAGACTCACCCAACACAAGTTGGAGACGCAGTGGTATGCATGGCTTGTATACTTGTTACAATATTTTCATTATAACAACGCATATTAATTAGCACAATATTAAAAAGGAAAGGAAAAGCCTCAGCGGAGAGATGAGGTGAAAGAGGGAACAAGTGACAGAGGAAGAGATAGATAGAGAGGGAGAGGAAGACATAGAGAGAGAGAGAACAGAAGTGATAGATAGAGGGAGAGGAAGACATAGAGGAGAGAGGGAGAGATGGAGAGAGAAAGAAGAGATTGATAGAGAGGGAGCTAGAGAGGAAGAGATAGAGGGAGAGGGGAAGAGATAGAGATAGAGTGGGAGAGTGAGTGAGGGCGACGAAGAGAAAGGTATAGTGAGAGGAAATGAGAGAGCTTTGATATGTTTTAGTCAAAACCAACATGTTTTCCTTTTATTATGTTATGTTACTAAGTCAGTCGAAGTCAACATGTTACGTTATTAATTAAGTTTCTCTTTTATTTGTTTATCACAGAGATCTCATTATGGAACACCCGAAGGTGGCGATGTTTTCCTTAACATCAACGACGGAGGTGTGAGTGCAGATGGGAGTGCAGGACGTGCGAGTGGAGGCTCCCATGACGACATTTGAATTTTGTTTGCTCAGTTTCGTGCTGTTGTGCTTGTGTTTGAAATGTTTAAAAACTTGTGTACGGTGCTATGTTTGAAATGTTAGTGAATTATATTTGATGTGGTTGTATATATTGCTATTCTGTCTGTGTAAAATGAAGGCTCCCCAGCCGCGGAGGGAGAGGAATTAGGCAGTTTTTTTTTAAAAAGTTATGTGCGTCAGTTTTTCCTCAACTGACGCCCATAGTCGCCCTCTGTAGGCTGCCCACGTGGCAAAGTATATGCGTCGGTCTCCTTCTAACCAACGCACTTAAATGGAGTAAAAGCGTCGGTTTCTACGGAACCGACGCTCAAAGATGCGCTCAGTGCGCTTGCCACGTATCACTTTAAGTGCGTCAGTATGGATGGACCGACACTTTTAAGTGTCGTAAAGGCGTCGGTTCCAATGGTCGGCGCATTTACTTTTATGTGCGTCGGCTCCCTAAAACCAAAGCCGATAACTCATAAATGTTTCAGCCCCGATGCACTTACATATTAAAGGTGTCTGAACTATTTCGTCGGCTAAGTGTGTCTGTTGACCGACACCTTTAGCTTATGGGTGTCGGTTTCTGTAGGCAACCAACGCTCATATGACCGACACCCTATTGACGAATTCCTGTAGTGATGATTATCAGAGGGGGCAGATAAAAATGCCTGTGAAAATGGAATATCACAAGCGGTTTTTTTACTAACGACCGCCTGTGATAATACTATTATCACAGGCGGTGCATTGCTTGTTCGTGAGTGACAACATGCTGATGCACATGGGTTGTTGAGGGCTACGAAGAAACATAGCAAAATATAAAAAATGATTTTGACCATGCAATACATTATAGACCAGGCGGTTTTACTGGAATCTGTAAAATTGAAACATTATTGACCATGCAATACAATGTAGAGACCATCAAACTGAATTTCGAAGCACAAGCTGAAGTTCTATTACCAATAATACAACAGCTGGCACTAGCAGGGCCTTAGAGTTTTATAAGAGCTGAGGAGCATGTTGTTGTTCAGACTACAGAGGAGACTGTTGAGGCATTTGTCGACGGTGGTGTAATCATACTTCAAAGGGCATGACGTCCGGGTACAGGTTGTTCGTCCACTCCCTGTCTTGCCCGTCTTCTCCCACAGGGACAACACCTTGTTGTGCGTCAGCGTGTTGGCGCTTGATGTACAACACCTTGTTCGCCGGGCGTGGGTCGTCTGCGGCCAGGACGTGTACTTGCCGATGTGGCGACCTCCATGCCCCCAGATGCTGCCGCTATTCCTCTCCCCGAGCACCTGCACTGGCAACAGGTGGTGGTCAGATCCAGTCGCTTCAATCGGGGAGGCCGATGTTCTGGAACCTACGCGCACAAACCTGAATAACGAGTCTCTAGTCCTTGCCGTTGCAGCCACTGATGGGCTCGCCGAAGTCCTCGACAGTGGCTTCATCGGGCGCATCGGCCTCCCCGCATCTGCCAGCGCGTGCCGCATCCGCTCGCCTTGGGGTGCAAACCTCGTTGCGCGCCGGCTGCCCCGCCTTCACCAGCGCGCCCGCATTCGCTCGCCGTCGAAGAAGCAGATCCGCATTCACTCGCCGTCCGCCAGTAGGCTCCCACCCTCCCCGTCCGTTCGTCTGCCAGTATGTATGGCTGGGCACTGGAGGACGCAGCTGCTGCCCCTGCCGCCGCGGCAGCGGCCTGCCTTTGACGCTGGCAGCGGCATGACTGAGAGCAGCGATTCGGGGTAGGGCCAGGGCCGGTTTTCTAAAGCATTTTACAACACAGCCGGTTTTTTTCCAGTCCGCCTGTAAAAACAATTTGTGGCGCCTGCGAAAATATTATTTGTAGTAGTGTACAGTTTTTCTGATTTTCAGATAATCATATTCATCGACTGTTCCGATGCACACTGCTATGGTTGGCTGTGCAGGATCCTATGTGGTCACCTCAAGGACGTACAGCCCGGTGCCCAAGAACCAGCTACTGAACCAGCTGATCCTTCACTACGGCTGCCTCATGCAGTGCCCGGCCGCACATCCCCGTCGCCACTTTCCTATAGATGCAGCAGCGGTGGGGTCCGGGAAAGGGAAGGGACGGCCCGGCAGGATCCGGGGTGGCAGCACCGGCAAGGTCCGAGGCCGGGAGGCGGCACAGCGGCGGGATCAGGTGCAGCGAGGGGAGACACAGCAGCGGTATCCGGAAAGGGCGGTGGTGTTCTGGGGCGTAGTTTGATGAGTGTTTCGGGCTCCGCGACGTCTGGTTTGGTATAGGGATCGAGTGGAAATATTCAACGTGGAGACTTATGTTTGTGGGCCAAAATTGGGTCGACAACCATACAAATATTTTTTATGAGCCCATGAAGAGACCGATGAAAGTATGAAGATCAGAACTTATCATCGTGGGGCTCTTTGAAAGCCGCCAAAACTAGAACATATTTTCATGGGCATTCCAAAGACCGACGACAATAGTTACTATTTTCATGGGTCCTTCACAGACCGAGGAACATATATCTACTATTGTCGTGGGATGTTCGCAGACCGACAAAAAAAATGTAAACCCTGGTGATTTGGTAATTATTTTTGTGGACCATTAAAGAACTGATGACAATAGATCAATTTTTTCGTGAGCCTTCTTTTGAACCGACTAAGATTTTAACTTCATGTCGTTTGCCCACAAAAATATTATGTACTTTCGTGAGCCTGCCATATAACCCACGAAAATATAGAACTGTTTTTCGTGAGCCCTTTCACAGCTTCAAAGCGCCAAATTGTGAAATAAATATATTATAGGTGTGTTAGTGGAAACAACTGTCCTATTTCGAATTTGGAAAAGCATCCAGCGACAGCATTACGTCAGGAACAATCCGTCCACACTTCTTTTGCCCTAACTCAGCCACTCCTGCAACGGCCACCTCGCCCTGCTGTCAGAGCCTAGAATTCCCCAATCCTCCCAGATCTACCTGGTTCCCAACGCCATGGGCGCTTCCTTGAGCTGCCTGTTCCCGAAGACGAAGAGTGACCCGCCGTCGCTGGCCTCACTGCCCGAGAACATGCTGGTGGAGATCTTCCTCCGCCTCCCTGCGCACCCGGTATTCCTGCGCTCGATCTCCATCACCTGCAAGCAGTTCCGCGAGATCGTCGCCACCTCTGCCTTTCTCCGCATGTTTCGTTTCCGCCACGGCAACGCACCTCCCCTCATCGGCTTCTTCCAGAATCAGAGACCTCGGTTCCTCCCCACGGACAGCGGTGGGGGCATCTAATATGATCCTGAATGTTCTGCTGCATGCGATGCGGCCCTGGACCTGGAGCCGCGCATCACCGACTGGATCGTTCTCGGCTGCCGCCATGGCAGGGTTCTCTTGCAGAGCCGAGACCGGTGCTGTCTCCTCGTCATGGATCCGATGGCTGGGCGCTCTCAGTACGTCGGCGCTCCATCGTTGTATATGCCCCATTACAGTAGCACTGCTGTCTTGGTCTGTAGCCCCGGCGATGGAGGCCACGGTGACTGCCGGTTCAGGCCATTCCGTGCCGTGCTCGTCTACTTCTCCATGGGGTTCAGGATGTTAGTAGCTGGATTTTTACTCTCATTGAAGAGAGGATGACACTAAAGAGTTAGGGCAATTTTTCTTGTCTATTCTTCACACAATGCCATACCAACTCAAGGGGTTGAGGCTACATATTTATAGCAGCCCAAGGGCAGCCAACCAGCTAAGCATATGCCTTCTTGCTAGTCCAAGATGCCATGCAAGGTGCTGTCTTAAAGATGCTAACAACCGTCCTAAAAATAGTCAAGATGTTGCTGTCCTAACTGCTGTCCTAAAAGCAGTCAAGATGCTGTCCTCTAGTCTAAGATTAGTACAACAAGGACCAAAGACTAAAGGACTAAGGTACAACAAACTAAGGACAAGGGTACAAGGGACTAGGGGACCAAAGACTAAAGGACTACAAGACTTATTCCATCATTCTCCCCCTAAGTCTTGTACGTCGTCTTTTGGGAGGGTTGGACCATCCCGATCCTGGAGCAAAGTTCAATGAACTTGAGCCTCCAAAGGGGCTTGGTGAGCAGGTCCGCAAACTGGTCCTTGGTGTTGATGTAGATCGCCTTGATGCTGCCTTCCTCCAAGCAGCCTCGGATGAAGTGGTACCTCACCCGGATGTGCTTGCTCCGTTCATGGAAAACGGGGTTCTTTGCCAGGGCCAGAGCAGACACGTTGTCCACTCTGAGTTCCATCGCTCCAGTGTCTCTGCCGAGGAGATCACCAAGCAGTCGAACAAGCTAGAGCGCTTGAGTCGAAGCGGTGGAGGCTGCTATGTACTTGGCCTCGCAGCTGGACATGGCCACCACCTATTGCTTGGCCGACTGCCAGCTAACGAGGCACTTGCCGAAGAAGAAGAGGATCCCGCTCGTGCTTTTGTTGGTGTCGATGTCGCCGGCGTGGTCGCTGCCGCTGTACCCGACAAGGTGTGCCTCTCCAGGACACCTCGAGTAGTGGAGGCCGTGATCAAGAGTCCCCGCAACATAGTGGATGATCCTCTTCACAGCCTGCTGGTGCTCCGTCATCGGTCGCTGCAGGAACCGACTAACGTAGCCGATGGAGAATGCCAAGTCCGGTCGTGTGTGGGCGAGGTAGCGAAGGCTCCCCACAAGATGCCGGTACTGTGTAGCGTCCACCTCCTCCGCCGTGCTGTCGCGGCTTAGCTTCAGCCTCTCCTCCATCGGAGTGAGGGCTGGGTTGCAGTTTGTGAGCCCAGCTAGCTCAACAATGCGCCTGGCGTAGGCGGTCTGTCGAAGTGTGATCCCGGAGTCGGCCTGGTGCACCTCAATTCCTAGGTAGAAGGAGAGGGATCCCAGGTCACTCATCTGGAAAGTGGCTTTCATATCTTCCTTGAACGCTGCCACCTCCGCCTCCTTGGTGCCGGTGATCACCAAGTCATCGACGTAGACACCCACCAGTAGGGTGTTACCTCCATTGCCCCGCCGGTAGATGGCCGCCTCATGTGGGAATTGCCCGAAGCCCATCCTCTTGAGCGTGGAATCCAACTTGGCATTCCACGCCCGTGGTGCCTGCCGCAAGTCATAGAGGGCCTTGCGCAGGCGCAACAACTTGCCCTCCTTGCCAGGGAGCGCAAACCCTGGCGGCTGGTATACGTAGACCTCCTCCTTCAAGTCACCGTTGTGGAACGCCGACTTGACATCGATGTGCTGGACACGCCAGCCTTCTTGAGCAGCCAGTGCAAGAAGGAGTCGCACGGATTCCATCCGTGCCACGGGGGCAAAGGCATCGTCGAAGTCGATCCCCTCCTGCTGCACGAAGCCGCGTGCCACCAAGCGAGCCTTGTGCTTGACGATGGCGCCGACTTCATCCCTCTTCAGCTTGAACACCCACTTAAGGGTGATCGCACGGTGATCGCGAGGGAGGTCAGCAAGCTCCCATGTGCAGTTCATCTCAACCACATCCATCTCCGACTGCATCGCGGCACGCCATGCCGCGTGTTTCTCGGCCTCCGCGAAAGACCGAGGCTCGCCGTCGTCGCACGCAAGGTGCAACTGCGCCTCCGAATCTTGATCAACCAGATCGTGAGGGGCCAGTCCCGACTACGGCTGGTCGCCGAGAATGTTCTCCATCTTGCGATACCACAACTGCTCGCCGTCGTAGCACCTGTCGAGGCGCTCCTCGTCGTGGGAGAGCGGAGTGACAAACTCCACTGGGTCGTGCTCGACACGAGCTGGTGACGGAGTGGACGTGGCCGGAGGGGTGGCTGTCGGTGCTGGAGTGCATGGGGTCGCCGGTTGAGGTGGAGGTGAATGCTCTGGGGCTGGGGTAGACACGCTCGGTGAAGAGGAGCTGCCTACTCCCCCAGCCCCCTTGAAGTAGACGTAGTCGACGACGAAGTCATCTTTCGTCGAGGTTGAACCATCGTCAACCGCCTTGTCCCATGCCCATCCTCGCCCTTCGTTGAACACAACGTCACGCGTCGTGCGCACACGCTGTGTCTCTGGGTCGAGAATGTGGTAGGCCTTCGAGCCCTCCGCGTAGCCGATGAACACCTCGGGGTGCTCCTGTCGTCGAGCTTGCCGATCTGGCCAAGCTCCTTGGTGAACGCGAGGCAGCCGAAGACCTGTAGGTGAGAGACCGCCGGCTTGCGCCCATACCAAGCCTCGTATGGCGTCCTGCCAGGGAGGGCCTTGGTAGGCGAACGGTTGAGGATGTAGATGGCGGTCACCACCGCCTCTCCCCATAAGATAGCCGGCATTCCCCTCTGCTTGAGGAGGGCCCGAGTCATCCCCACAACCGTCTGGTTGCGCCGCTCGACGACGCCGTTCTGCTGTGGGCTGTAGGGCGCGGAGTAGTGGCGCTGAACACCCTCATCCGCGCAATACGACGCAAATTCAGCCGCTGTGAATTCGCCGCCATTGTCGGTGCACAGCACGCGCAGCTTGCGACCGCACTCTGCCTCCGCAGTGGCCTGCGCACGCCTGATGGCGTTCACAGCCTCTCCCTTGCTGCCAAGGACCAGCACCCATATGTAGCGGGAGAGGTCGTCGAGGAGCAGCAGGAAGTAGCGTCGTCCGCCTGGTGTAGCCGGTGTCACCAGGCCACACAAGTCCCTGTGAACGAGCTCGAGCCGCTCCTTGGCTCGAAAGCTCGACTGCTAGGGAAAAGGAAGCCGCCTTTGCTTCGTCACCACGCAGACGTCGTAGAGCTGCTCGACGTGGTCAAGGCATGGCATTCCTCACACCATCTCCTTGGCACTGAGCTGCTTCAGGGCCTCGAAGTGAAGGTGCCCAAAGCGCTCGTGCCACTGCCATGCCTCGTCCTCCCGATGAGTGGCAAGACAGACAGGCTGTGCTACCTGCACATGAAGGACATAGAGTCGATTGGTGCCTCTAGTTACCTTGGCAAGAAGGCGACAATGGCAATCCCAAATCCTCATGACTCCGTCCTTGATCTCCACGCGCGAACCACTCTCATCCAGCTGTCCCAAGCTGATGATGGAGTTGCGCAACACGGGGGATTAGTAGACTCCGACGAGCAGCTTGTGCTCACCGAACTTAGCGCTGAGGAGGACGGAGCCAACACCCTTGATCTTCACGCCGGAGGCGTCACCCAACTTGACGGGGCCTCGGATATTGGGATCAAGCTCCGCGAAGAACTCCCGTCGATCGGTCATGTGATGGGTGGCGCCGGTGTCAAGGAACCACTCGTCAGTCTTGTCGTTGCTGGAGCCGTCACCGAGGAGAGGGTGTGCTCTCGGCTCATCAAGATGAAAGAGAGCCGATGCGGTCGATGCCGCTAGAGGTGGCTTGATGCTTCCATGTGCCATGAACAAAGCTGGCTCCTCCTCCACCTGTGCGACGTGGTCCTCCTCCTCCACTTGTGCGACGTGGGCCTGACCACGTCGTGGCTGTCGACACTCCCTGGCCCAATGACCAAGCTTGCCACAGTTGTGGCAGGTGTCATCTCGTGCCGGCTTGTGGTTGCCGGCGACACCGCCCTGGGCACCTCCCCGGGCACTTCCTTGCGCCCCGGCCTGGGCGCCTCCGCGCCCCTTGCGCAGCTTGCCGCGCTTGCGGCCGCCTGTCGAGGAAGAGGACTCCCCCTTCTTCCGGTCACCCTGGCCAGCCTCCCACTGCTCTCGAGTGAGATGAAGCTTCCTGTCCATGGTGATAGGCCCCGAGAGAGGCTGTGGTTCGTCGCTGTCGACAACCTTGAGGCGACCTATCGCCTCTTCGATCGAAATCGTGGATAGGTCCAGCAGAGACTCGATCAAGCGAGCGATCTGCTTGTACTTCTTGGGGATACAACGGAAGAGCTTCTCGACAGCTCTCTCCTCGTCGTAGGTGTCATCGCCGAACTGCTCCAACTTCTGCAACAAAGTGTTGAGACGGAGAGCAAAGTCATCGACATCCTCACCTGGCTTAAAGGCCAGGTTCTCCCACTCCTTGCGAAGCGCCTGCAGTGTGGTCTTGCGGGCGCGGTCGCTGCCGATGCGTGCCGCAGCGATGGCGTCCCAAGCCTCCTTAGCAGTCCGCTTCTTGGAAAGCGAGAACTGCATCTCAGGCGGGACTGCAGCAATGAGGGAATCCAGCACCCGTCGATCCTCGTAGTAGTCGACGTCGCTGTACCGAACTGCTTCCCACATGTGTCGCACCTGGAGCCGCACCCTCATCACCGCGGCCCACTCGACGTAGTTGGTCTTGGTGAGGGTAGGCCACCCACCGCCGGGACCGACATCCCTGACAATGGCCTGGACCCCATGGTGTCCATGGTACCGATCCGGGGAGGGAGAACCGCGCTGCCTGTAATGGCCGCGTTCTCCGTCGACTGCGCCGCCGCTGCCAGGAGCGCCACCGGCACGTCCGCGCCGGCCTGGGTTGCGGCTATCGCGCCCATGGGGACGCGCGGCTACTCGATGTGTCTCCTGTGCTCGCGCCACTTCCCTTGCCAACCTGAGCTCATCGTCGACGCCGCCGTCGACAGAGCCGCTGGAGCTACTGCCGCGCAGAGCCTCCAACTCTGCTGCCGCTGCACGCGCTGCAGCCGCCGCCGCCGCTGCTTCCACTTCTTCCCTCGCTGCTGCCAGTTCCGCCGCCGCCAACCTTGCCGCTAGTGCCGCCGTCGCCGCAGCCTATACGACACGGACGTATTTATTCCGTGTCGTGTTGTGCCGGGCCGGGCTAGCCCAAAAACCCGTATATTTACATATTAATAAAAAAACCAACTAATAAAGAATTACAAATAATAAACAATTATTGATGAACGACATAATAAACTAACTAACTAATGATCACTCGGGATATAATATTAACCAGCATTATTGGACTATCCACAAAGATGAATGCCAGTGAGTAGCACTATAAAAAAGGAAAAATAACGAAATAGTTGTTTATTGTAGTAGTAGTTGGACATACCTGACACTGAAAAGAAAGAAATCAATTTATACAGTATAAACATCAGAATACCATTTTTACTTATAGGTATCGAATAATTTCTTACCCACAACAGTTATGTATGTGTTGCAGTGTAATGCTTAGCACACTCTATGCAACACTCTTTTGTGCATGTGGAAACACAAAAATATGTTGGTATAGACCTCATGTGGGGTTCTGAGATTGCTACAAAAATTCCAGCATAAACAAAACTTAGCTTTCAAGTGGTACATGCTCCCGGGGCTCCATGTGAGCTGAACACACAATGGATGACCCTACCTACAAGGTTCCTGAAGTGTTGGTTGATATATCGCAAACTTCATAACCATTAGATTTTGGAAACCTCAAGTTATGATTATTTAATGATTGAGTAAGAACCATTAATATGAAAATGTTTGTGAATGTAGAACTTATAAATATATATTATCATATGATCTAGATGATTGCTTATCTTGGTGACCGGTAAAAACTCTAAGTTGTGAATTGAGGATCTTAAACAGAAGTATCAAGAGTGTTTGAGTTATTTCTCTTTCACGCTAGTCGAAGAGGAGTTGGGGTACTCGTTGAGTCTCAGGCATTAGAGTGACAATGAAGATTTTGAGAAAAAAGTTCATGGTGAAGAACAGAATATGGTTCAATTAACAAAGTGTATTCCATCAATTTTTTTTGCCAAGTTGACTACTGAATTAAAACCAGTTCTAATAACTTCAAACCTAGCCGTTAAAAGCAGTTTGACTAGTGAATTAGAACTTCAAACCACAATAGTTCTAATAACCATTTAATCACATATAACCTAGCAGTTTAAAAGGTAGCGGCATACCTAGTTGTTGCGTCCTTCCCGGTTGACAGCGGCAGTGTGATGGTGGCGCCACCGGGGTGACGGCGCGGAGCAGAGGCGGCGGCGCGGAGCGGGGGCGGCGGCGCGGCGCGGTGAGGAGCCGGGGCGGCGGCGCGGCACGGCGAGGAGCGGGGGTGGTGGCGCGGCGCGGCGAGGAGCGGGGGCGGCGGCGCGGCGCAGCGAGGAGCAGGAGCAGCGGCACGGCGAGGAGCGGGGGCGGCAGCGGCAACGATTAGCGAGGAGCGGGGGCGCGTAAATGAAAATGAAGAGGCGCGGGCGGCAAATAACCCCTAAATGTAATAGACGATGGTAACATGTCCACCGTCATCAATTGGCCCGTCACCAATGTGGGCCAAAACCCAGTCCACCTGAGCCTGTTATTGACGATGGTTGACCGTCGTCTTTAATTAATTGACGACGGTACTACGTTAACCGTCGTCAATAACAGGCTCAGGTGGACTGGGTTCTGGCCCACCTTGGCGACGGGCCATAATCGACGACGGTCAACCGTCGTCTTTAATTAATTGACGACGGTACTTGTTTAACCGTCGTCAATTATAGCCTAATTGACGACGGCTGAAAATGACCGTCGTCAATAATATAAAAGACGACAGCCCCGTCGTCTATTTATCTGGTCGTCGTCTATTGTCGCGTTTCCTGTAGTGAAGGTTTGAAATGCATGCATGTCACATATGATTCATATAGATAATATGTAGTCTGCTCAATAACATTGCCAGGTGTCTAACAAGAAGGTTTATTTGTCAGCTATAAAAAAAACTCTCCTCGGATTTCCTGATGCAACAGATGTAATCACTAGAGCTTCAAATATTATGTTTGGCATTTAGCAGAAGAGACATGCATGCTTTGTGCTTATCTGTGTTTCGATGTGATATGAGAAGACTGTATGTTTCTCTTCTGTTAGTTCTACCTTGTTGTAAAACTGGATGATGACACCAAGGTTGCCAACATCCAAGGTTGGGATTTATACTGCTTCTATATTTAAGTTAATATTTTCAACGCAGGGGCTTCCCTTACCGCTTACCCCTAAAATAAATTATATATGTTGTGTTGCAAACTGTTTGATTCAACAATAATTTGATAAAAAAATTATCTGGCCAGCTATTGAAATGCTGCGCTTATAGTTGTACACTACTACAAAACACATTTTTACAAACGGCTCTAAACATATTATCGCCGGCGGATTTAAAAACTGCCTGTAACAAAGAGCCTGTGAAAATAGGTGATTATCAAGGCGGCAACAAAATGCGCCTATAAAAATGCATTATCATAGGCGGTTTTTAATTAAAATCCGCGTGTAAAAATGCATTATCACAGGCGGTTTTTAATTACAAACCGCCGGTAAAATCATTGTCACGGTTGGTTTTTAATTACAGACTGCCTGTAAAAATAAGGAACTGAACATGCATAGTATTATCACAGGTGGTGCACTGTATTCATGACTGGCAACATGCACTATTGGGGGCTACGATGAAACATTGCAACATATAAAAAAATGATTTGACCATGCAATACATTATAGACCAGATGGTTACACTGGATCTGTAAAATTGAAACATTATTGACCATGGAATACATAGTACAGACCATCAAACTGAATTTGGAAGCACAAGCTGAAGTTCTATTACGACTAATACAACAGCTGCCACTAGCAGGGCCTTAGAGTTTGTTGAGAGCAGAGGAGCATGTTGTTCTTCAGACTTCGGAGCAGACTGTTGAGGCATTCATCGACGGTGGTGTACTCAGGTTTTTGAGGGCTTACGTATGGGTACAGCTTCTCCTACAGGGACAACACCTTGTTGTGTGTCAGCGTGTTGGCCGACGGCTTGATGTCAACAACTTGTTCGCCGGTCAGGACGTCTACTTGCTGATGTCGCGACCTCCATGCTCCAGACGCCGCTGCTGTTCCTCTCCCCGACTACCTGCGCGGGCAAACGGGTTGTGGGTCAGATCCAATTGCTTCAATCGGGGAGGCTCATGTTCTGGAACCTAGGCGAACGAACCTGAACGATGAGTCTCGAGTCATTGCTGTTGTACCCGTTGTAGCTATGGGCTTGCTGAAGTCGTCGACGGTTGCGTCAGTAGGCTCCCGTCCTCCCCGTTCGTCCGTCTGCCAGTCTGGCTGGCCACCGGAGGAGGACACGACTGCTGCCCCTATCGCCGCGGCGGCGGCCTACCTCTGACACTAGCGGGAGCAGCGATTCTTGGTAGGGTCGGGGCGAAGGTGGAGGCGCACGTAGGGAGGCAGACCTTGAAGTCAAGAGAGATTGGGGATTTTGGACTCTGCTGGTTTGGGAAGGAGACAAATGGGTGGAGTATTATTGAGGAGGGAGACGGACAAACAATGATGTGTGGATCCGAGTGAAGAGCGCTGATTGGTTGAGGAGCTGAATGGGCTTCGGTAGTATTTTCGCAGGCGGTTTGTATCACCAACCGCCTGTGATATTGTGTGCATTATCACAGACGGTTTGTACCATCAACCGCATATGATATACTATATTTTTTAAAAACGGTTTTTAGTTATGAACCGCCTGTAATATGTGATTATCACAGGCGGTTTTTAAAGCATTTTACAGTATAAGCGGATTTGTTTACAGTCCGCTTGTAAAAGAAAATTTATAGCGCCTGCAAAAATACATTTTGTAGTAGTGGTACAGATAGTTTCCTACCAGCCATTGCAATGTTGCGCAGTCATGTTACATGTATAGTTCATTTTAGTGATATGGGTGGGCTCCACGTGTTCTTCCCCAACACCACAAGAGCTGGAAAAGAAATGATGCACACCAGAAATGGAGTAAAACTGAGAACATATATATGCAAAAGAAAGAATATGCAACATACGTGAAGATATAATATATAGTTCACAGACCGTAGTACAAACAAACATAATGTTTGTTTTATCATTCAGGCACATCATAGAACTCACTGCCACTGTTGGAATTGTTGCCTCAAAATTCAGAGACACCATGCAACACAACATTCAGAAACAAGATTCAAACTCGTCAGGCCTCGTCATCTTTCAGCACTTGCTTGCCCTTGTTGTTTTCATTGTTACCCGCAACCATTGTTTGAATTGTAACACACAAATTTCAAAGAAAATTTTATAGAATTACTATACCTTCAGTCATCTTGTCAACATCCATCAAGAGGGTAAACTGCACCTTACTACTACATGCACGTGAGTCGCTCAACTGAACAGTGACAGCAGAGAGAGTGATTTTTGACTATCTACTTAAACCGGCGCTCTGTAGTGTCAAATTCTGAAGTTCATTGACAATTATATACGGACTAGGGGGAGATGACCTTCTAACATTAGCCTCCTATCCCATGAGAATGGTTGAGTGTTGTTTAATGGTAACTGAGACATCTTCCTGCTGTTGAACCTCATTTGACAGTTTCAATGGTTGATCATGTTGGTGAAACTGCGCTACAGGCATTTGTGGGGGAAATAAGTTTTAGTTCGGCACAATTGGACTATGACATGGATGCGGGATACCATTTAAATCTGGTGAGTCTTCTTCATCACCAGGAAAATGATCAACAAATTCTGAATTGAGAATATAAACACGTACTGTCCAAGAATGACCCTCCCCATCCAATTCAATTCCGTTTATAGTAACTAGGCTTCTCGGAATATCTGAAGGGTTATCAGTGATAACTAACAACAACACTCTATCCAGATTAGTATCACTTTCATTGTAGTATAGCAGTTGTACAAAACCAGCATATTTCATTCTAAATTTCTGATTTTCTCTCATGTCTAAGGGGAATCCAAGAAGCATAATCCAAGACCTCCTAATAAAGTGGTTCTTCTAACATTCATAGAAGTTTCATCATGTCTTCCAAACAAAAACATACGCTGACCCAACCAATGAGAGTAAGCCATGACAAGAGCATCTCTTCCACAAGTACTTCCAAGTTTAAAATTCTGATTCCGTGCAGATGCGCAACATAGCTTATCATTTACTTCCTAGATTGATGAACAATGAATTGTACTATATGTGCATGAACTGATCCTATATTGATGAACAATAAATTGTACTATCATGTGCATGAACTGATTGCGATGTGCAGGCATAACTACATCATTGGAGACTGCTATCACATATTTATCATTTCTTTTGGCAAAATCTCCTGATATACCCCAGTTTGCAACGTGATGTGGACGTCTTCAAGGTGCATCAAAGTTGGGGTGATACCGGTTGGCACTACTTAAGTTGCAAAGGAGGTCGTCTCTGATAAAGGTAAACGAGACGAGTCTGCTTCAACGAGGATGTGACATGGCTCGGCTGAGCATAAAAGGAGACGAGATACTATAAGGCGCATCTCATTTAAGAAAATATCCGAGACACGCCTGCTCCTCTGACAAAATGGAGACGAGCTTAGCACAAAGCACATCTCCTATTTGCGAAAGGAAATGAGACAGGCTTTGCAAAAAGCTCGTCTCTTTTGGCTTCATGATTTTCTAAATTTTATTTCGGTTCACTTGATACCACACAAACATGAACACATTCACTGAATGAATGTAGTAGAGCACATTCACTTGATAACTAAATAAATTGCCATTCCAACGTAGAGCACATTCATTGTAGTTTGATTTAAATCCAAAAAAAGCAAATCCTTCCTTAGGAACACGATGAACACACCACACATTTATTGATTCACACAGTAGAACACACATGATAATATTCACTCACACAGATGAACACAGATAACTCATTCATTAACACGATATATTATAAAACACAAGAAAAAAGTACAAGAAGACACAAGAAAAGAAAAACAACATCAACTAAAAACAATAAAAGAAAAACTAAATCCTACTCATCCTCCTCCTCCTCCTCCTCCTTTCACAGAGGCTCCGACGGCGACTCCCGCAGTGCACAAGGAGCCTTTGCACATGGAGCCTGGACCGGCTGTTGTGGCTGCTCTGACTATGCAACCTGGAGACCAAGGTTCCTCATTGTCGCCGCCACTAGGTTACTGCAACCCTCGGCGCCGAGCTCCTAGGCTATCATCTCAAACATAATGTTGAGATGATCAACCACACCTGTGAGAGCGTAGAGGTAGTGGCAGATGGTACCCATTCCAGTAAACTCTGGAAGTGTACCCACACCCAAGGAACTCATGACGCGAGACGTACTGTTGTACGCCTCTCGCGCCATAATGAGGCATAGGTCGTTGTTGAGCCTCTCGGGGGAGTCGCAACACTGTTTCTTAAAGGGTGGCTCCCTCGGCGGGCTTGGTGGCGGAACATTGGCCTTGGTGGGTCGTCGACGCGAAGAAAACAAAGAAAAGGAGAAACGGATGCAAAAGGAGAGACACGCTTGTGGAGAACTGATGGCAAACCATATATAAGGTCTGTGTGGAGTCGACGATGGACCGGTTTGTTTTGTGCGCATTGATGGGGATGATGGGACTTCAAAACTGCCTCAGGGAAACGAAAGGTCGCACGCGTCTCTGCAGCACTTTGGGCGCAATTAAGTTCCACACCTCCTCCTCCTTGGGTCGCGCATCTCCCTTTGTCATGAATAGAAGACGCGCATTTATCTCGCCCGTCCCTGTTTGTCATCAATGGAAGACACCTTTATCTTGCCCGTCTCTGCACCACCGGGCGCAATTATGTTCTCCGCAACTCCTCCTCATTGGGTCGCACTTCTCCTTAGTGATCGTTCAACTTCAGTGTGATTGCCGCCTGTTCGACCAACTCTCTATTCGCCATCGCCGTCGTAGTCGTCGCCATCCTCACTGTACCATCCTTGGTGTCGCTACTCCCTCCTATTCTATGCTACTTATACTCAACTTTTTATGTGGTTCATGACTAGAAAATTTGATATCAACTTGGCACGTGGCCAACTCAAGGAGTAGCGCTTGGCGTGGCGCAAGAACCGTCCCCATATATGTACATGTGGCACATTGATCCCATGGTTGTATGTAGCTTTGCAATGTACTGGTAAACTTAATCGCACTCTGTAGTTTTGCTTTTGGTATTTGCAATTCCATGGCTCACCATTTGCTTCACTTGTTGTCCAATTTGTCTGCGTTGGGTTTCTCTACGAAGCCTGAGTCGTGAGACTTAATGAAGTGGTAGTGCATCGTCCCCGGTAAAGAATGGGCATATCATGAAGAACAAGCACAATCCTGTATAACCATCGTCCCCTTATTAATGAATTTCCTTTATAGACTGACTGGGAAGGTGGTTACTACCCCCCTGATAATCTCCTTCTCGGAGGACTACCCTTGGTACCTCCAAGATGCACCTTTCCACAAGGTTTCTCCCACCCGGATGTCCATCGCTTAGGAACAATCTGCCTTGGGGTTCTTGATCAAGAGAATGTAAGATAGACTTATTTTGCTCAAGTAATTAGTAATTGTTGCCGATGTTATTTGAAGTGGTTTCTTATGTTTCTTAAGTTGATATTTTGTAGGGGTGGTGGCCTGGTTATACTGTCAAAATTTTACTACTTGAAGTTTAGCTTTTGTTTTATCAGCCAAATGCGCCTGATGTTGAATATGATTGCTATAATATACTTATCAAGGTTAGTAACTTTGTGTTTGTGAGCAACCTATGTTATATATCATTCCTCATTTGACATGTTAATTTAAAGAATGTAAATATTTTCAAGACCAGAGGAATATAAGAGACGTTTTCGGGAGCAAGCTGGATGGTACAGTTTAGATCGATCGATGAGAGCTTCATAGCTAGGAATATAAGTCTGAAAATGTATAGTTTAGAGGGAACGCAATATAAACTGTGAAATGTTCATTGAGTTGCACATGTTTAGCTCTGAATTGCAATGTGATTGCGGTTCTATGTTCCTTGTGGCAACAATGCACATTTATCATCACTGCGCGTGAAGTGGCAACTGACGCTTACAATGTTAACCCTGTGCGCGAGTGGCAACGGATGCTCACGATGAAATGCGCGAGTGGCAAAAGGGAGACACACGAATGAGAGACGGTCATTATACAAGCTCGTCTCGCGCGCTCTCTTCCAGTAGTTGGCGAAATTTTAGCGCTCTCTCGACTTGGAAACTGCAGCTTCGGCAACTCAGCCGCCTCGTCCCCAGAACATGACGCCGCTTGATTGTCATGTCCCCAGAGCACGCTGCCACCTGATCATCCCATCCCCAGAGCACACCTCCATTTGGAACCTGCACTCGGAGCATGCCGGTGCTGTCCCTGTTCCTCAACTCGCTCTTCATCATTGTTGCGCTACCGTCGTCGACCCCAACTTTGGTATGATCATCCTAGGAGCACAACGACGTCTGATCGTCCCTGTCCCCGGAGCATGCCACCGCCTGGACCCTGCCCTCAGCGCATGCTGCCACCGTCGACCTCGACCTCGGTAATCAATATGATCAACCCCTAACAAAAATAGTTCCAAATTTGCTCAAACAGTAGTAGTAAAAGTTTGAAATTTTAGGAAACCACGACACTCCCAACACAGTCGGCCTGTTGTCATTAGAGAGTTGAAGAACCGCCGCTCCTGCGCCTCTGACACCTCGTCCACGGAGCACGCAAACGTCTGATCATCCCTTTCTCTGGAGCACGCCACCGCCTCGACCCTGCCTTTGGAGCGTGCCGCTGCTGTCGACCCCAACCTCAGTAATCTGTATGATCAAGCCCTAACAACAGAAATACCATTATCCGATAAATTTGTTCCTAAGCCTTCAGTTATTTGCTCCCTTATGTGACTGTTTGTGCAAATGTGACTTCAATTTGATGATGTTTATATGGTTTCAGTGATTTTATTGAATTTGAGGATGTCTCAATCGGAGCATCAGCAGTAGACTGAAGAGGCTAGATAGCAGACTACTCATGTCTGCTTAAGCATGGTTGTATTTGGAGAGTTGGCGAATTGCAACGTATGTGTAGCTGCATTTATTTTACTCTATTATTAATATTTTGCTAATTCTCATTTTATTGTGTGGCAGGACTACAAAACCGCCTTCAAGAGCCCATTAGAGAGAAGCTATGCAGGTTCCTCGTTAATGAAGTCATTGATCCAAAGGGAGATTTTCATTACGGTATACGGGTTAGATGATGATAGTTATGATGTGTTTAATTATTTACTTGGTAACCAGGATGAACAGAGGGGCATTCTTTGTGTAATTAGTTACTTTGCTAACCATGATTGACACTGTCGGTACCTACAGATGGGGTAACCTCGTGCACAGGATGAAGACACCGAGGCACGTACGGAGCCACCACATGTCATATAGTCGCCAAGGCCTTTTCTTCCCTCAAGATCGAGCTGCGGTGCTGCCACGTAAGCCTTGAAGATGGGACTTGGCCTCCCACGTGTATGGACGGGACCTCACCCAGCCTTGGGGAAGCGCCTTCAGAACAGCCACGTGGCTCGGAGCACAGGGACCAGCACCCCCAAGGGAAAGGGCCTGGGGCTGCCACGCCCCTTGACGAGCCACAGAGCTGCCACGCGTCAAGGAGAACCAGGTCTGACCTCCCCAGCGGAGATCAGCCCCAACGCTACCATGTGTCTCGCGGCTCGCCTCGAACGGTAAGATATGGAGGTAAGGGACAGAGCGCCCTGCACAGGTCAAGCATTGAAGACGCGCACCCACCCCAGCACACAACGTGGAGCACGCCAGCGGTCAGAGACCGCTATGACCAATCGCATCACAGTGAAGGCGTTGTAGGTATATCCAACTTGGCCAAGTGGGTAGTTTGCAACAACAAGACATGCCGACGGGATAGCTTCTGCCACCGTCAGCAGCGGCGCGTGGGCTACTGACAAGAGAGGAGGCAAGACGGCGAGTCTTCACTACCACGGTCAGGCAAGATTACAGAAGAAGCCTTAGATCTTTAGGATAAGATCGCCCTAGGACCACCTGTCGGGCCTCGGGACCCAACTTGTAAGGCATTCGGCCTTGTCTATAAAAGGCCCAGACTGGCATCATTACAAGGATCCCCGCATCGAACATCACACACACACATACCAGCAATACCACTCACCGTAGAGTGGGGTGTTATGCTCCTTTTGGCCCGAACCACGTAAAAACCACTATCTCATACTTCCATCAGCTAGAACACTTGATTGAGGCTTAAGCCGCGCCGAACAAAGAACCTCCGCAGGTTGCTCCTTAGCATATCTGAGAGCAGTGTCGCTCTAACACTTCACATTTGGCATGCCAGGTAAGGGTTTTTTCCCTAAAAAAGTGGTAGCGCTTTCACCGATCATGGTGTTCATCAGTCCTTCGAGTAGCGGCAAGATTGAGCCGCAAGATGTCGACCAGCATGTCGACAAGGACGTGGAGATGGAGTTCCAAATTCCAAAACACGCCGTGGAAACGGTCCACAAGGCTGTGAACTTCAACCTCAACAGCAACCACGAGCATCGCAAAGCACTCCACGTCATCTGTGGAGGATCTTGGGAACCCGCATCCAGGAATGTGGTCAAGATTCCGCGTCGGGCAATGGCTTTGACAGCCTCTACACATGCCCCGGCACCGCATCACAGGTGGATGGAGACGTCGATCAGCTTTGACGCCTCCGACTGCCCTGAGAACATGGAGCTGGGCAACTGCCCCTCCTCGTCGCCCCCACCATCGCCAATGTAAAGTTCTACCATGTCCTGGTAGATGGTGGAGCCGGCCTCAACCTCTTCATCCGTGCAACCATCAAAAAGTTGAAGATCCCCGTGTCGAAGCTCGCCCCGTCGAGACCATTCTCCGGGGTAGGACCAGAGAGTGTTATCCCGTACGGTTGTATCCACCTCCAGGTGACTCTCGAGACACCCAAGAACTTCGGGACAGTGAATATCGTATTCGACGTCGCGGAGGTTAACCTCCCCTACCACGCCATTATCTGCAAGCTAGCCCTGTACCGGTTTATGCCTGTACCCCATCACGGCAACCTCGTCCTCAAGATGTCGGCATCCTCCGGCGTCGTCAAGATCTACGGAGATCGTGATGCTGCGGTGACGGCTTTGGAGAAGCTTTGAGTGCTGGCAATGGCCCAAGCTTCTGTCCTGAGCGATGTTGGGTCGAGTAAGCCTTCACCGAACCCACGCGCGCGTAGTCATGCCGCTGCACCACGAGTGCAGCCCTCCAACAACGACGATGTGCCCATCAAGACAATCCAGATTGGTTCTTATACTACTTAAACCACCCGTATCGCGGGGAGTCTGGACAACGAGCAGGAATCGGCGCTCATTGTTTTCCTACGACCTAACGTCGACGTCTTCGCATGGGAACCATTGCAGATGCTAGGCATCCCAAGGGAATTGATCGAGAATCGGCTGAAGATCTACCTCAACGCACAGACACAACAACCGAGGCCCCGTAAGCAGTCCATCGAGCGACAAAACTTCATGCGCGAAGAGATCAAGAAGCTACTCCATGCTGGCTTTCATACGGGAGGTCCACCATCCCAGATGGTTGGCCAATCCTGTTGTTGTCCCCAAGGCTGGCGGTAAGCTCTGGATATGCATCGACTACACCAACCTCAACAAGGCATGTCCTAAAGATCCTTTCCCTCTCTCTAGAATAGATCAAATCATATATTCAACCTCGAGATGCGATATGTTGTGCTTTCTAGATGCCTGCTCATGGTTTCACCAAATCCCAATGTCTAGAGAGGACGAAGAACATACCGCATTTATAACTATAGATGGCCTTTACTGCTATGTCTCCATGCCTTACGGTCTTAAGAATGCCCTCCCAACCTTTGTTCGCACCATGCATAAAACATTTGGGGACCTCATTCGGGACCTAGTAGAGGTATATGTCGATGACATTGTAGTTAAGATCCAGACCCATACATAATTGCTAGCAAACCTCGCCCTAGTCTTTGATAGACTGCGAACCACACGCACAAAGCTCAATCTCGACAAGTGCATGTTCGGGGTCAAAGCTGGGAAGCTCCCTGATTTCTTGGTCTCACACCGAGGGATTGAGGCCAAACCAGAGAAGATCAAGGTGGTGGAACTGATGCGACCCCAACCCACATCAAGCACATGTAGAAGCTTGCAGGATGCTTGGCACCACTCATTCGATTTATCTCTAGGCTAGCTGAGCGGGCCCACCCGTTCTTCAAGATCCTACGCCAGTCCAGACCATTCGTCTGGACAGAGGAAGCGGAGAAAGCGTTTCGCGAGCTGAAGGAGCAGCTGATGACGCTGCCGATAATGGTGGCACCAGAGCCCAAGGAGCCCCTGTACCTCTACATCGCTGCCACAACAGAGGTGGTGAGCATGGTTTTGGTTGCGGAGCGGGCCGGTCCCCAACAGCCTCGACGGACAGGAGGGGCCCCTGTCGCTGATTCTAAACCCTAGGGCTTGGAGCTTGCAGGGAGCCCCCACAACAAAGAAGCCTCTGGGTCCTAGCCTACAGAGGAGGTCCGGGTCCCCCTAGGGGGCCCTAGAGGACAAGAAGCCTCTGGGTCCCACCCACAAAGAAGGTCCGGATCCCCCTAGGGGGCCCCGGAGGACAAGAAGACTATGAGTCCCAGCCCCCAGAGGAGGTTCAGGTCCCTCTAGGGGGCCCCGGAGGACAAGAAGCCGCTGGGTCCTAGCCCCTAGAGGAGGTCTGTGTCCCCCTAAGGCGCCCTGGAAAGCAAGGAGCCTCTGGGTTCCAACCCACAGTGGAGGTCCGGGTCCCCCTAGGGGGCCCCAGAGAGCAAGGAGCCTTTGGGTCCCAGCCCCTATAGGATGACCGAGTCCCCCTAGAGGGCCTCGGAGATCAAGGATCCTTTGTGTCCCAGCGCCCAAAGGATGCGCCGGGCCCTAGAGACGAAGAGTCACGAGGCCCGGAGCAGATGGAAGAGGATACACCGCTTTCTCCAAGGAGATCCCGGACCATCCAACGACCGGTTTACTTCATCAGCGAAGTCCTACATGAAGCAAAAACAAGGTACCTTGAGGTGCACAAGCTGCTCTATGCGGTACTAGTTGCATCGAGGAAGCTCCGCCATTACTTTCAGGAACATAAAGTCTCAGTGGTGACTTCGTTCCCACTGGGGGCGGTGTTGCGCAGCCCCAACGCAACATGCAATATCGCCAAATGGGCCATCGAACTGGCGAAGTTCGAGCTTGACTTCATACTGTGACATGCAATCAAGATCCAGGCTCTGACAGATTTCGTTGCTGAGTGGACTCCTTCACCAAGCAATCAAGGGGGCCGGGAAATCAGCGAGCTAGAGTTCAGAGCACCAGTGCATAAAAGGCCTCATTGGACACTCTTCTTTGATGGATGCTCATGGAAGCAAGGGGCTGGAGGCGGTGTACTTCTCACCTCTCCAACAGGGGAGCAGTCCAAGTACGAGGTGCGCTTCGACTTCAAGGCGACCAACAACATGGTGGAGTACGAGGCCCTCATCTTCGGACTCACAGCTGCGCAGAGTCTTGGTGTCCAGCAAATGCTGGTCAAGGGAGACTCCTAGCTGATCGTCAAGCAGGTCCGGGGAGAGTGCTGCTGCAACGACTCACAGCTCGCGGCGTACCTACTACACGTCAAGAAGTTGGAAGCTAGCTTCGAGGCCTTGGACCTCTGCCATGTGCCACAAGTCGACAACTCCATCGCCGATGCCTTGTCAACCATGGCATCCACGGGAGCCCCGATCCCTGAAGGGGTCTTCAGCAAGAGGTTGGTGCGGCCAACTGCAAGGCCTGCAAGGCCCAACAAAGAGGGCGATCCCAACACCACAGAGCTGGCGACCACGACGGCCCTACAACCATGGGGACCCCCGAGGATCTTTTGCATCACCAGTGACCCCATATTACCCGTTGCCTAAGGTCCAGAAGCTTAGGAGAGTCCCGATGTGTGGATCATAGAGATCCTGGAATATCTGAAGGACAACATCCTCCCGGAGGATCCAGTATCCGCTGAGAGGATCATGAGGATGGCGAAGCACCACACGCTATAAGAAGGTGACCTCTGCCGGCGTGGCGCCAACAGCGTGCTACTACGTTGCATAACTCGGGAGGAAGGCTGCTACATGCTCGTAGAGATCCACAAAGGAGAGTGCGGGAATCACGCAGCCTCCCACACGCTGGTTAGCAAAGCCTTCCTGCATGGCTTCTACCGGCCAATAGCACTACAAGACGCTGTCAAGCTGATCAAGAAATGCAAGGCGTGCCAGTTCCACGCCAAGCAAATTCACACCCTGGCGTAGTCGCTACAGATGATCCCGCCCTCCCGGCCTTTTGCGGTCTAGGGGCTGGATATCCTGGGACACTTCCCCAAGGCAGTCAGAGGGTTCCGGTTCCTCTATGTTGCTGTAGACAAGTGCACCAAGTGGCCTGAGGCAGCCCCAGTGATCAACATCAACAAAGAATTCACAGTCAAGTTCATCAAACCGATCGTCTGTAGATTTGGGTCCCGAACAGGATCATCACCGACAACAGGACCCAGTTCACCAGTGCAACTTTCCAGGACTACTGCGAAGACCTCGGCGTCAATGTTTGTTTTGCATCCATGGATCATCCAAAGAGCAACGACCAAGTCGAAAGGGCCAACACTGAGATCCTCAAGGGCCTCAAGACACGCACGTATAACAACCTGGAAAATCATGGTGCCAAGTGGGTCGACGAACTTTCCTGTGCACTTTGAGCAAGCCAGACATCACCCAACCGCGCCACTAGAGAAACACCTTTCTTCCTGGTGTACGGGCCAAGGCCTTCCTCCCCAGAGATCGCAGTAGGCTCACTATGAGTCCGAGCGTTCGATGAAGCCTCACAGGACCAGCTCCGACGAGAAGATGTGGACCTCGTTGACGAAGCAAGGTGGCACACAACCATCTAAAACGCACACTACCGACAGGTGCTGAGGCGCTACCAGGAGCGGTTCGTGCGGAGTAGAGAGCTCCAGACAGGTGATCTAGTGCTGCAGCGCATACTTTCTCGAGAAGGGTCACACAAACTCTCCCCCAACTGGGAGGGCCCCTTTTGACTAACACAAGTGTCCCGCCCCGGGTGTGTCCGCCTAGCCACAGAAGAAGGAGAGCCTCTTCCCAACCCTTGGAACATAGAGTACCTCCGTGAGTTCTATCCCTAAGCATAAATTGTAGGATAGTGTAGGGTGTCATGGTGCCATGGAACGCTACTTAGGACAACCAAGCTCTGGGAGGGACAGGTCAAGAGTGTTCAGCCATTTAGCTTGGTCCCGTACCCTAAGCATGAACACCCTGCCTCCCTAGCCAACTGGAGTGGGTCGTTGCCTTATTGTAAAGCCAATCCACTCCAATAAACACCAATGAGAAGAATTCACTGTCTTACCATATGCTTTATCTTATGTTCACTTAAATTACCTGTTAATTTTGTGATCAATCAAACTAGTCTTGTCTTTCGTATATCGTCTTCATATACTTGGTGAAATTTTTTCTATATCGCCCCTAGTTGAGTTATGCAACCCTGCTGCACATGGATGTGTTTGAGGTACCTGCAAGGTGTCTTGGAACCTCACGGCTGCCCTCTTACTTGGGGTCCCATGGTGCCAAATGGTCCCCTGCGAAAGGCCAATGTTGAGCTGGAGGTCCAGAGCGCGCAACCTGCTTGGCATGGTCCTCTACCCTAAGCATGTGCGCTTTGCCTCCCAATGTTGCAGCTAAGTACCGAGGACCAGGATGCTTACACCCCGAATAAGAAGGAAGCTGGATCCCGAGTGCCAATGAAATGAATTACCCAAACCCCTCGTACCAGCCCAGCACTATAAGACATGACAATACTTAAGAATAGGAAAAGATCACCAGTGAGCAAAACAATATGCACCTCTGTTATGTGTGCAGGACATACAAAGTAGGTTGCGACGTCTCAACAACGATTGTGGGCGATGTTGGAGCACCCAGCTCTGGCACCTCCCAAGGGGCCTGCCGCCGATGTCTCCACAACGGTGGTGGGCGACGCTGGAGTGTCCAGCTCCGACACATTGCAAGGGGCATGCCATCGACGTCCCGGAAGTCAATGACAACACCAGCGCGGATAAGTGAGTAAGCTCTCCTGCCCCGCACTTGTTGCTAACAGGATTCTCTTGTGATAGCCTATACACCAGGGGCCTGCCGTCGACGACTGTACAACGATGGTGGACAACGCCGGAGCATCAAGATCCGACACCTCCCAAGGGGCCTGTCGTCGACGTCTCCACGATGGTGGTGGATGACACCAGAGCATCTAGCTCTGGCAACCCGCAAGGGGCCTGCCGTTCACGTCATAATGATGATGGTGGGCGATGCTGGAGCACCCAGCTCCAGCACCTCCCAAGGGGCCTGCCGTCAACGTCTCCACGATGGTGGTGGGCGATGTCGGGGCGTCCAACTCTGGCACTTTGCAAGGGGCCTGCCGTCGATGTCCCAGAACATCAACGACAGCACCAAGCGCTGATAAGTGAGTAAACGCTCCTGCCCCGCACTTGTTGCTAATAGGGTTCTCTTGCGACAGCTTGTACACCAAGGGCCTGCCGTCGACGACTCTAAAATGATGGTGGGTGACACTAGAGCATACAGCTCCGACAACTCCCTGGGGGCTTGCCATCAACGTACCTACGATGATGGTGGGCGATGCCGGAGCATACAGCTCTGGAACCTCACAAGGGGCCTGCCGTCGACGTACCTACGATGTTGTGGGCAACATCGGAGCATACATCTCCGGCACTTCCCAGGGGGCCTGCCGTCAACGTTTCTACAAAGATAGCTTGCAATGCCGGAGCATACAACTCCAGCACCCCCCATGGGGCCCGCTGTCGACGTCCCAATACGTCAACGACAACAGCGCGGACAAGTGTGTACACTCTCCTGCCCTGTTTTTGCTGCTAACAAAGTTCTCTTGTTGTATCCTGTGTACCAGAGGCCCGCAATCCACGACTTCACAACGATGGTGGGCGACGCTAGAGCACCCAGCTCTGGCACCTCCCTGGGGGCCTGCCGTCGATGACTTCACAGCGACAGAGGGTGGTGCCAGAACAGCCAGCTCCGACACCTCCCAGGGGGTCTTCCGTCGACAACAACACTCAAGAAAAGCCTGGCGCTCCCATAAGGGGCACACTGAGACACGTCACCCATGCTTCCCCACTCCGTTGGGGGCCACTCAAAGACATCCCGTGTTTAAGGGGTAGGCGTACCCAACAATCTGGCCACGCCTACGAAGGGGTCTCTAAGGAAAGGCGGGGGGGGGGGGGGTTCCATAGGCAGGATGTCATCTAGAGACAAACCAGCCGTGTCAACTGTGCAAGCGTTGGTCCCTAGGCTAACGACATCAACAAAGGCTCTTTGAGATCTTACACAAGAGAAGGAATTGGGGCAACGATTTTAAAGCACGCAGCAAGCCAACAAACAAAACAACATGAATCCAAATTCATAAATAGTTATTTACACAAGAAGGTCATCCCTAGATACAAAAAAACATTGCGCCTAGGTGCCGCCGGCCTCAACTCCGCTGGAACAAAGATGCCACCTCCTTGGCATGGTCTTGGACTTCAGCCCTAGCCTCATCCTCCCGCTCATCAAGGGGACCTTTCTCCACCGGCTCCAGCAGGATCTTCGGGTACCAGCTTCGGAAGCATACCAGGAAGTGGCATGCCACCAGCTCTTCCAGCTCCTTTCCTTCGGCCTCCAGCCGCCTTGCAAGGACGGTGTTGACCGACCCCAACGAAGAACAGAGGGTGTCCAAGGCAGGAAACTGCTAGGCCACCCCCAGAGATGGCTCCCCACACGGCATGGGACCAAGGTCGAGGGGTTCCAGCACCGGCCTAGCACGGGCCAGGATGTCTCGGACCCCTTGGGCCTCGGCTGTACGAGACCCAGGAGGCTCTCCGCTTCTCTCCGCGCAGTCTCCTCCAGGTCGGCGAGCTCCCGAGCATGATGCTCCAGATCATCCTCTCGGCGCTTGATAGCGAGATCCAAGTCCTACAAAGCCTGACGCTTCTCCTCCAGGCCTCGGGAGACCTCCTCCTCCTCCTTCGCCGCCAAGTCCCGTTAAGCGTCAGTGATGACAACTTTGCGCCAGACCAACTCCAGCTGCTGATCCTCAAACAGCCTCAAGCGGGCATCAGCGGTAGCATGGGCCTTCAGGGCCTCCACCTCGAGCTTCTTATTCTTAGCGTCAACCAGCTTCACCAAACACTGCTCCTCTGCAAGATGATCCCACTTCCGGGCAAAAGCAGCCTGCTTCTGGCGCAAGATGGACTGGGTCGCGACAACAACATTGGCAAGAGGAATCGACGCGACCGTCGCCACAGACGACTGCCTCTCCGCCACTTCCGCTGATGCCGCAGCAGACACTTGCACCTGGGGACCAGGTTGTGCCCCGACTGGAGCTCCGGTAACCCCCGCGCTGCTGCTCGATACTAAAGTCCCCTTTCCTGCTGCAGGGACATCGCCGTTCGCCGGCAGCAAGTAGCCGACTTGTGCGCCAATAACGTCAAAGTGCCAGCACTACTTCAATGACGGGTGGGTCAGCCTCACCAAGGGAAGCAACCATAGCCAATGTAGCCCCATCCTCGCCAGGCACCTCCACGCAGGGCACCTCCTCACCTTGGCACCTCCTCGCTAGGCACCTCCACGTTGGGAACCTCCTTGCTTGGCACCGCCTCACCGGGCACCTTCTCTCCTGGCACCACCTCACCAAGCACCTCCTCGCCTGGCACTTCCATAATTCACGCTACTCCAAGTCCACCTGCCTCGACAGATGAGGGTGTAGAGTCATTGACGGCACCTAAGGCCGAAGCACCCTCGGGCAAAGGATGCAGCACGACAGTTCCCATTCCAGCTACAGGAAGTCCAGGCGCTATCAAGCCCATCCCTGGAAGCACCAAGGGCACCAAGTCAGCTGACGCCACCCTAAAAAGCCAAGATAAAACTTCGTCAAAACGGAAAAAGTAAAGAAGGGAAAAAACAGAGGAAAAAGCTGCGTCTCACCGGCGGGTCGGAACACTCCAGTGACCCTGGCCCTCCACCCCAAACGATAGATCGAGGTCATCGGGGCCTGTCGACAAGGACGGTGCCACCGTCTCTGGCTCTGGCTCTTCATCGACCCGCACTAGCATGGTCCCCGGGCAGACACCTCTGTGACTCCTACGAACCAGAACCACCACTAGAATCGAAAACCAAGTCTACGATGGGAGATTCAGCCGACCGGCCCCATCACAATGAGAAATTTGGGTGTCGTCCCCTCGTGTCACCTTCTACTTCTTCGACGCAAGAATAACCGAATCCATGACCAAACGACGGGAAAGTCTTTCTGGCTATGGAACTAGCGCTGGCTGGCCACCCCCAGTCTGACGGAGGATGTTGGGAGCCCTACCTCCGCCTTTTCCAATGAGTACGAGGAAGACTCTGACCTTTGTTGCAATACGGTGTGGCATCGCGCCAGAACCACTGAAACCCCAGACGACACCTCGGGGTGCAGGTGAGTAACGCCAAACACGTTGACCAGGGGTCATGAAGAGCGGCTGGCAGTCCACCGGTATGGAGACGTGCTCGTGGTTGATCGTGTCACAAGTCATCACCTTCAGCAAGCCCTCCAATATCTCTGAGGTAAGGTTGTCTAGAGCAAGCCAGCACCAATAATCGGTACCGGTGTAGTGCTAGGCCTTGTACCGTCGATTTTGTAGGGGGGCGGTATGGCGGAGTAAGAAGTCGGCCAGCACCATCAGGGAGGTAAGGCCTTTGCTTGCTAGCAGTTGGATCCTCCTCAATATCAGTGTATACTCCTTCGGCAACCCATGGTATGCTTCCCAGGTGGTGGGGTTAGAAGTTGAACCTACAGAAGGCATATTTAGTGCAGGATGGGCCTCTACCCGCACGATTGCCCAATCTTCCCTACAGGTCTTCCACTTGCCACCTTTGAGCGAAGGGATGTAGAGTCAGGAGGTCTTGTCCCGGTGCCGAAAGTAGTAAGCACCCACCTGGGTCGTCTCACTCTTCCCGATGGTCTTCATCACGAAGAAGAACCAGAACATCTCCACCATGGGCTTGCAGCCTACGAATGCCTCACAGAAGTGGACGAACACCGTGCTCACAGCTGTCAAGACCCTGTAGACCGGGTACCCCAGCGCACAAGGAGAAAACGGCTATGGACTTGGCCTCTAATTGGAGGCAGAGTCCGAGGCTGCCACATCGTGGATGGAAGGACAAGATCCTACCTCCCCATCGGAGCGGGTTCCCGGGCTGCCACGTGGCCGGCAGGACCGGACCTTCACCTCTCCGCCAAGGCGGGATCCGAGGCTGCCACGTGGACAGCAGGACCGGACCTTCGCCTCTCTGCCAAGGCGGGCTCCGGGGCTGCCACGTGGCCGGCAGGACCGGACCCTCGCCTCCCCACCGAGGCAGGCTCCGGGGCTGCTACGTGGCCGGTGGGACCGGACTCTCGCCTCCCCACCGAGGTGGGCTCCAGGGCTACCACGTAGCCAATGGAACCCCCGGGACCAGGCCCGCCTCCCCGCAAGGAAGGGCTCCTGGACTACCAAGTGGCCTGGAGGGCTGAGCCTCCGCCCTCCCGCGGAGGTGGGCTTCGGAGGCGCCACGTGACCTGTACAGCTGGGCGCTCAAGTCCCCGCAGGGGCAGGCTCTAGTGCAACCACGTGGCGGTGGGCCGACTCGATGCGGTAGGAGGCCACAGTAAAGGAAAGAGTGCGCCGCTCAGACGGGCATTAAGTACACAAGCCTTCCCCAGGCGAAGTGGAGTCGCGCATGCGAAAGTCAAGGCTCCAGTGTCCTGTCTTGTCCAAGTAGCTGGTACAGACCCACTGCGTAAAGCGGACGAGTGAGCCGCGGGAACAAGACAATGGGACATGCCCTGCCATCATCAGCAACTATGTGTAGCCCTGGCGCACGACGCGGCGGGACGACACATTGAAGCACCTGACAAAGGGAAGTAGATAGCATTTAATCCTAGATCTTGTATAGGATTTGGCTCTCCTTGGGACCACTTGTCGGGCACTGGGGCCCACCTTGTGACTGCAGAGTCCTTGGACTATAAAAGGACTTGGCAGGCGACCTTCACAGGGATCGAACAATCAAAGCTCATACATGCTCAAGCAAGGCAATACACAAACACTCCCGTGGACGTAGGGTGTTACGCTCCGGCGGCCCGAACCACGTAAACCCTCTGTGCTCACCATCTCGCTGCGCTCAATCTCCTGGGACTAGCCCTCGTGAATCCAAAGAACCTCCATGGGCTGCTCTCTAAGCAGGTCCGGGGGAAGTGTCATTTAAGACCTTTGACATTTGGCGTGCCAGGTAGGGGGATTTTTTCCCCGTGATGATTCCCACCAGCAGCAATGGTGAACGGCCATTCAAACGCCGGTTCATCTAGGATGCAGTCACGGCGACAGGCGGTAGCAGAGGACCAGGCATCATCTCGCTCTAGGGAGGGATCCCGCTATAGAGCAGCGAGATCGGGACCTTCACGTCGCCCTGCTATCACCTCGCCGGCTACAGGCCGGCACGCCACACCATGGCGTACTCTAGCCGTGATGGCAGCCACGGCGCCGCCGGCTGCGAGCTCGGAGAGTGCACTCGCAGCAGCGCGCGCGCTACTCCACAACCCGCATGCTGGGGATGCTCCTCGTGGAGCAGCTCAGCAGTGGATCAACGATGTTGACCACCTCGTCACCGCTGCGCTCAACGCACCTCCGCCAAGGGAGACACATGCGCAGCCGATGCATGTGACGTTGTCACGGACTCCAACCATCAACCGATGGACGGCAGACTCGCGCTCGACCAGGATCTCAGCAACAGACCTGAGAAACGGGCTGCAGCGCCGCAGGTCGGGAGATGACTACTGAGTTACCATCGAGCGACAGAGGGAGCAGCGGCGCAACCTTGAGGCGGACTATAGTGCGCCGGGCCCTGTTTCTCAGGCTCACGACGTGCCTTCGCCGAATCTGGCGTATGTTACGCCACCTCCATACCAAGCGTACGCCGCGCCTCCACCTCCATAGACGTACGCTGCACCGCCCCAGCAACAGGTGTACGCAGGCCCACCTGCACACTAGGGATATGCAGTACCACGACCGTTTCCAGCTAGTCCCAGTCAAGGGTGTGTAGCTCTGGCATCTCACCTCCGTTTCGTGGTTTGGCCACGAAAGTTCCGGCCACACATGCCGGAGAAGTACGACGGGAGCGTCAAACCGAGTGAGTTCCTGCAGTTCTACTCCACAGCGATACTAGCTGCAGGAGGCGACGAGGCCATCATGGCCAACTACTTCCCCGTTGTCCTGACCGGCCCTGCCCGATCATGGCTCATGAACCTGCGCCGGGGGTCCATAACCTCCTGGGATGAACTGTGACGACAGTTCGTGGCGAACTTCGGCAGTTCCTACAAGTGCCCCGGCATAGAGCTTGACCTCCACGTCGTCAGACAATGCGCTGGAGAGTCGCTGCGATCTTTCATCCAGCGGTTCTCTCGGGTACGGAACACCATCCCTCATATCGCTAGTGCATCAGTTATTGTTGCGTTCAGGCAGGGTGTGAGGGACAAGAAAATGCTCGAGAAGCTAGCCACGCATGAAGTGCGTGACGTCTCCGAGCTATTTGTCCTAGCAGACAGATGTACAAGGGCAGCTGAGGGACACAATTGGCACTCCCAACCTTCCTTAGAGGCAAGGGAGGCCACACCGACTGAGGAAGGAGCCTCTGCAAAGAGCAGCGGAAAGAAGAAGAAGAAGAAGAAGAAGACGAAGAAGAAAAAGAAGAAGAAGAAGAAGAAGAAGAAGAAGAAGAAGAAGAAGAAGAAGAAGAAGAAGAAGAAGAAGAAGAAGAAGAAGAAGAAGAAGAAGAAGAAGAAGAAGAAGAAGAAGAAGAAGAAGAAGAAGAAGAAGAAGAAGAAGAAGAAGAAGAAGAAGAAGAAGAAGAAGAAGAAGAAGAAGAAGAAGAAGAAGAAGAAGAAGAAGAAGAAGAAGAAGAAGAAGAAGAAGAAGAAGAAGAAGAAGAAGAAGAAGAAGAAGAAGAAGAAGAAGAAGAAGAAGAAGAAGAAGAAGAAGAAGAAGAAGGGCAATGGCAGGAATAATCCAAATCTCGGAGCCCATGCGGTGGCGGCTGCGACACCCGGTAGAGCCCGGCTGCCGCACCGAGACAAGCGCCCTCGAGAGTCACAAGAGCCCGAGGAGCCTGACTTTAAGTGCCCGGTGCACCGCACAAATAGCCATAGCGCTAGCGAGTGCCGCAAGTGAAGAAGTTCGCGGAGCGCTTCCATGAGCAAAAGCAGAAGCAGTAGCACCAGGAGGTCGCGTCTTCCCGCCAGAGGGAGGGCAAACAGAAGGTCGATCCTAAAAAGGAGGATGACAGCGAGATGGGGTTCCAGGAACCCTAGAGAAGGTGAAGCCCGTCTTTGAGTGCGGTGACTCCAACTCCAGTAGCGATAAGGAGAACCACAAGACTCTCCACGTCATCTACGGGGGAGCCAAAGATCCCACGTCCCGAAACGCAGTGAAGACTCTGCGACGGGCAGTGGCCGCAGTGGCCCCCGCTCCGAGCCCGGCTCCCCACCACAAGTGGATGAGCACGGCAATCAGCTTCGACGCCTCTAACTGCCCAAAGAACATGGTGGGAGCAGGCGTACTCCCGCTGCTGGTGTCCCCGACCATCACCAACGTGAAGGTCTTTCACGTGCTGATTGATGGTGGGGTAGGCCTCAACCTCATCTCCATGGCGGCCTTCCGGAAGCTGCAGTTGCCGATGTCCCGGCTCACACCTTCGAGCCCGTTCTCAGGTGTCGGACCGGGGCAAATCCTCCTGTACGGTAACATTCACCTGCCGGTGACCTTTGGGACCCCTGGAGAATTACCGTACGAAGAGCATTTTGTTCGACGTGGCGGATGTTGACCTCCCCTTCAACGCAATCATCGGGAGACTGGCGCTCTACAGGTTCATGGCCGTAGCCCACTACGGCTATCTCGTCCAGAACATGCCGACGCCTTCCGGCATCCTCAGGGTCAGAGGGGACTTCTCAGCTGCAGTATCCGCCTTAGAGCAGCTCCAGCCGCTCGTAGCAGGGAGGGCTCCGGCTCCAGGGGGCGCGTAGGAGAGTCGACCGGAACAGGGTCCGATGCAGCGGGCCTCCACTTCTGCACCCCGCGTGCAACCAGTCGACGACGACGTACCGGTAAAGGTCGTCAGGATTGGCTCCGAGGCTGCCCAGACAACCCGCATCACGAGGAACCTGGACAGCAAATAGGAACTCGTGCTCGTCACCTTCCTCTAGGACAACGTTGATGTGTTTGCATGGCAACCATCTTAAATGCCCGGGATCCCTAGGGACGTGATTGAGCACCATCTAAAGATCTACCCCGACGCTCGACCGGTGCAACAAAAGCCCAGAAAACAGTCCATCGAGCGGCAGAACTTCATTCCTGAAGAAATCAAGAGGCTGCTCGATGCTGGTTTCATCCGGGAGGTCCACCACCCACGGTGGTTGGCCAACCCTGTAGTCATCCCCAAGGCTGGCTGGAAACTCCGGATGTGCATCGACTACGCCAACCTCAATAAGGCATGCCCAAAGGATCCCTTCCCTCTTCCTAGGATAGATCAAATAGTAGACTCAACATCAGGCTGTGATCTTCTGTGTTTCCTAGATGCATATTCTGGTTTCCACCAAATACCGATGTCTAGGGAAGATGAAGAACACACTGCTTTCATAACAGTAGACAGCCTGTATTGTTATGTCTCCATGCCTTATGGACTTAAGAATGCTCTCCCCACCTTTGTACATGCAATGCATAAGACATTTGGGGACCTCATTAGGGATCTGGTAGAGGTGTATGTCGATGACATCGTGGTAAAGATTAGAGCCCGCACATCCTTATTAGACAACCTGGCCCAAGTCTTCAGCAAGCTGCGCACGATGCGCACGATGATGAACCCCGACAAGTGCGTCTTGGGGTTTCTGCAGGGAAGCTCCTTGGTTTCTTGGTCTCGCACCGAGGAATTGAAGCTAACCTAGAGAAGTTTAAGGCAATAGAACTGATGCGTCCGCCGACCCGAATCAAGGATGTGCAGAAGCTTGTAGGGTGTTTGGCGGCCCTCACCCGGTTCATCTCAAGACTGACTGAGAGAGTGCTCCCCTTTTTCAAGATTCTACGAAAGTCGGGTCCCTTTGTGTGGACCAAGGAAGCGGAAGCAGCGTTCTAGGAACTCTAGAAGCACCTGACGATGCTACCCATCATGGTGGCACCGGAACCCGGCGAACCACTCCTTCTCTACATCACCGCAACAACAGAGGTGGTCAGCATGGTCTTGGTTGCAGAGCAGCCGGAGCTACTGCCGCAGCAAGCACCCGAGGGAGCCCCCAGGGAGGAAGCTGAGCCTCAGGGCCCGGACCCAGCAGAGGACCCCCTCGCTGTGTGCTCTAGTGACCAAGTGCCCTCCGGGTCCCAGCCCCCGGAGGTCCGACTAGATCCTGGGGGCCACATTCCCCAGGATGCAGACACATTGCAAGGAGCTCCGGACCCCCCAAGGAGGGTTCGGACCTCCCAACGGCTGGTCTACTACATCAGTGAGGTCCTCCATGAAGCAAAAACAAGGTATCTGGAGGTACACAAACTGTTGTATGCAGTGCTCATAGCGTCGAGTAAGCTCCGGCATTACTTCCAGGCTCCCCGGGTTTCAGTGGTCACCTCTTGCCCACTAAAAACCGTACTCCACAGCCCCAACTCGACTGGCAACGTTGCTAAGTGGGCAGGGGAGGTAGCAGAGTTTGAGCTGGAGTTCTTACCTCGACATGCAGTCAAGAGCCAAGCACTGGCGGACTTCTTGGCAGAATGGACTCCATCGCCAAGCAACCCAGGGGGCCCGGACAACGGAGAAACGGTGCCCAAGGCCCCAGTTTTCACCAAAACCCCCTGGACACTCTACTTCGACGGCTCCTCGCGGAAGCAGGGGGTCGGGGCCGGGGTCCTACTCCTCACCCCGATAGGGGAGCAGTTCAAGTACATGGTGCGCCTCGACTTCAAGGCGACTAACAACATGGTGGAATACGAGGCCCTAATCTTCGGGCTGAAAACTGCTCTAACTCTCAATCTCCGTCAGCTTCTGGCTAAAGGTGATTCTCAGCTGATCATCAAGCAAGCCAAAGGGTAGTGGAGCTGCAACGACCCTCAGCTTGCAGCATACTTGCTACATGTCCGGAAGCTAGAGAAGGACTTTGAAGTCTTGGACATGTGCCATGTACACTGAGCCGACAACTCAATCGTAGACGACCTGTCAACGAAGGACTCCACAGGGGCCCCAGTGCCCAAAGGAGTCTTTGCAAGGACGTTACCGCGACCAACCGCCCAAGCGAAGGGGGTGAGCCCAGCACCTTGAAGCTGGCAGTCCCGGCGGCCCTGCTACCATGGAGTCCGCCAAGGATCGTATGCGCCACTGGGAGCTCCGAGCTACCAGGTGCCTGAGATCCAGAGGCTCAAGTAAGTCCCGATGCATGGATCTCGGAGGTCCGAGACTACTTGAAAGACAACATCCTTCCCGAAGAACATGCCCTGGCAGAAAGGATAGTCTGCATGGCTAAGAGGTACATGCTGGTGGAAGGGGATCTCTACCGGCGTGGCGCCAACGACATCCTGCTGTGTTGCATTACCGGGGAGGAGGGCTGCGACTTGCTCGCAGAGATCCATGGAGGCGACTGTGGGAACCACGCGTCATCCCGCACGCTGGTCGGTAAAGCCTTTCGGCATGGCTTTTACTGGCCGCCAGCACTCCAGGATGCCGTCGAGATAGTCAGGAGATGCAAGGCATGCCAGTTCCATGCCAAGCAGATCCACACACCAGCTCAGGCACTGCAGATGATCCCTCCCTCATGGCCATTCGCTGTATGGGGGTTGGATATCCTGGGACACTTTCCCAGAGCCGTCGGAGGATTCTGGCACCTCTACATTGCCGTAGACAAGTTCACCATGTGGCCAGAAGTCGCCCCAGTTGTCACCATCAACAAGCAGTCAACAGTCAAATTCATCAAGTCAATCGTCTGCTGGTTCGGGGTCCTGAACAGAATCATCACTGATAATGGGACCCAGTTCACAAGTGAAGCGTTCTAGGAATACTGCGAGGACCTTGGGATCCAAGTCTGCTATGCATCTGTCGCTCATCCAAAGAGCAATGGACAGGTCGAGAGGGCCAATGCAGAGATCCTTAAGGGCCTCAAGACTCGCACATTCTCACACCTTGAGAAGCATGCTGCAAATTGGGTAGATGAGCTTCCGTGTGCACTGTGGGCTAGCCGGACATCAACCAGCCGGGCCACAGGGGAAACACCTTTCTTCCTGGTGTATGGGGCAGAGGCCGTCCTCCCCCCAGAAATTACCAGGGGCTCCCCCCGTGTTCGGGTGTACGACAAAGCCGCGCAGGACTAGCTCCAGCGTGAAGACATGGACCTCGTCGACGAGGGACGAGTAAGAGCGGCTCTCCAAAATGCACGGTATAGGCAGACGCTCCGGCGCTACCACCAGAGGACCGTGCGGAGTAGGGAGCTAAAGGTAGACGACTTGGTGCTGCATTGCATACTCTCTCAGGAAGGGGCTAACAAACTCTCCCCCAGATGGGAGGGCCCCTTCCGGGTTACGGAGGTATGCCGCCTAGGGTGCGTCCGCCTAGCTGCGGAGGATGGAGAGCGACTGCCCAACCCCTGAAACATCGAGCACCTCCGTAAGTTCTACCCCTAGACCAGTGTTAGGACAGTTTTCTTTCATTGTAAAAGGTACATGGTGCCTAGGAACAATACTTAGGGTAACTAAGGCTACAAAGATGAGGCTCTGAGTGCACATTTCGCTTAGCCTGCTCCAGAATCCTAAGTAGGTGCACTCGACTTCCTTTGTCACCCGAGCCGGGTCGTTCCCCTTGTAAAGCCTATCCCATATTATGGGAAACCGCAATGAAGGAATGTTGTCCTGCCCTGTATAGGGTTTCTCATTCAAAAAATTATTTTTAATTTTTTATGATATTGCTGTACGTTCGCCGTAGCTCGTGATCTATCATGGGCGCTGTCATTTTTTCCCTACTTTGCAATAGTGGGAGCCTTGCTGTCTGGTTATAGGTGGGATTGCTTGAGGTACCTGCAATGTGCCTCGGTCCTCGGATGTTCCCATACTCGGGGGTCTGTGTCTCCAAACGGTCTCCCCTGGGAAAGGCTTACGCCGAGCGGGAGGTCCAGGGGCACAGCCTGCTTAGCCTGGTCCTGTACCCTAAGCCTGTGCGCCCTGCCTCCCCAGCGCTACAGCTGAGTACTGGGGGCCAGATGGACCACCCTTAAGTAGTATGTATAGAGAGCCCTAGGTGCAGATGCACTGAATTACCCAAGCCTCATGAGTCAGCCCAAGATCGTAAGTCAAGCGACGCTAAAAAAGGAGAAGGCAAGCAATGACCAGCGGACATAATTACTTCTTCCGTTTTTTGATCTATACGTAGGTCTTCAAGGAGCTATCCCGGAGATAACCGTCAGAGTACCCATGAAGATGGTGGGCACCGCAAGACCAAGGCTCTGGTGGCACCCCCAGGGGGCCCGCCGTCAACGTTTCACCAAAGATTGTGGGCACCACCGGACCGAGGCTCCGGTGGCACCCCCAGGGGGCCCGCCATTGACCTTTCACCACAGATGGTGGGCACCGCCGGGCCGAAGCTCCGGTGGCACCCCCAGGGGGCCCGCCATCGACGTTTCACCAAAGATGGTGGGCACCACCGGACCGAAGCTCTAGTGGCACCCCCAGGGGGACCGCCATTGATGTTTCACCAAAGATGGTGGGCACCGCCGAACCGAGGCTTCGATGGCACCCCCAGGGGCCAGCCGTCGATGTCCTTGCATACTCAGTTACAGTAATGCTACCTACGTATCCTAAGCTCCCCTACAACCGTCCACCCTAACTTCTAGGTATCTGACAGGTGTGCCCATAACAACTTGCCACACCTGCCAGGGGGCCACACTCCGGGGGACGGCAGGTCCTGGAAGCTAAGGATCAACAAGCAACTAGAAGATATTGCTGAAAAGTAAAGCATGCTAAGTATGAGGGGCACTCCAAGCAGATATTTTGTTGCAAAATAAAGGTCTGTCATCACAGACAACTACAAAGAAAAACTGAAAGAAACACAAGATACAAGCAGCGCATGGGGAGCCCTCAGCCGCTCCACTGGAACCTCGAGGTGATGAGCGCCACGACATCTGAGACTTTAGGCTTGGCGGCCTCCTCCCTCTCGACGATGGGCCCTTCGAGGACCAGCTGAAGAGGGACATCAGGGTACCAGCTCCGGTAGCAGGACAGGATGTGCGTCGCCACCTCCTTCACCAGCATCCTCCTTCTGCCTCCAGCTGGTTGTCGATGATGGCCCCCAGCAAATGCATCCTCGAGCTGGTGGAGTCAAGGGCTGGGAACACCTGACTCACCTCCTACATTGGTTCCCCCACACGCACCAGGCTAAAGCTGAGCGACACCAGAGCTGAGTCGGCGCCGCCTAGGAACTCCCAGACCTTCCGGGCCTCAGCAGAACACGACGCCTGGAGCTCCTGCACCTCCTGCTGGGCTGCCACCAGCGCCCGGGGGCTGCTGTCCAGGAACCTCTCCTCCTTGGCTGCCAGGGCCCTCTCGTGCTCGCTGACCTGCCTCTCGCGGCGGCTCAAGTCACCCTCCTTGAGGGTGATGTTGAACTCGTGGTCCAGGAGAGCCTGTCGCTCAGCGAACTGAGCTTGCTCCACCTCAGCCAAGGCAGCATCTCGGCGGTATAGTTCGGCGGCACAGACTCTCGCCCCTTCCTGCTGGAGGATGAGCCGGCGGGAGGTTGCCTCCACCTCAGCCTGCTTCGCCGCCAACTCTTGCTCCCGTTCGGCAAAAGCAGTAGAAGTGCGAGAGCCACCTTGGGAACCACCGCAGTTAAAGCACGATTGAAAGCAGAAGTCATGTCGCGCAGCGCACGCCCCACGCCTCCGCTTACCATAGGGAGAAGCGTCACCACGATGACAGAGACGTGCCATCCGGGGAACTACCCCAAATTGGTATCGAAAGAGTTGCGCAGGAAGATAAGGAAGAAGACCCCACCTGCGGTATCGACGACTCTGCCGAGGTGGGCTCGGGGGCCACTGTCGGTACCCCGCAGACCGGGTACCCCCGCGCATAAGGAGAAAACGGCTAAGGACCTGCCCTCTACTTGGAGGCAGAGTCCGAGGCTGCCACGTCATTGGGGGAAGGACCACATCCTACCTCCCTGCCGGAGCGGGCTCCCGGGCTGCCATGTGGCCGGCAGGACCGGACCTTCACCTCTCCGCCAAGGCGGGCTCCGGGGCTGCCACGTGGTCGGCAGGACCGGACCTTTGCCTCTCCGCCAAGGCGGGCTCCGGGGCTGCCACGTGGCCGGCAGGACCAGACCCTCGCCTCCCCACCGAGGTAGGCTCCAGGGCTTCTACGTGGCCGGCAGGACCGGACTCTCGCCTCCCCGCCGAGGCGGGCTCCGGGGCTGCCACGTAGCCAATGGAACCCCTGGGACCGGGCCCATCTCCCTGCAAGGAAGGGCTCCTGGACTACCACGTGGCCCGCGGGGCTGAGCCTCCGCCCTCTCGCGGAGGTGAGCTCCGGAGGCACCATGTGACCTGTACAGCTGGGTGCTCAACTCCCCACAGGGGCAGGCTTTGGTGCAACCACGTGGCGGTGGGTGGACTCTATGCGGTAGGAGGCCGCAATAAAGGAAAGCGTGTGCCGCTCAGACAGGCATTAAGTACGTGCGCCTTCCCCAAGCGAAGCAGAGTCGCGCATGCGAAAGTCAAGGCTTCAGTGTCCTGTCGTGTACAAGTAGCCGATACAGACCCACTGCGTAAGGCGGACGAGTGAGCCGCGGGGACAAGACAACAGGACATGCCCTGCCATCATCAGCAACTATGTGTAGCCCAGGCGCACAACGCGGCGGGACGGCACATTGAAGCTCCTGAAAAAGGGAAGTAGATAGCATTTAATCCTAGATCTTGTATAGGATTTGGCTCTCCCTGGGACCATCTGTCGGGCCCCGGGGCCCACCTTATGACTGCAGAGTCCTTGGACTATAAAATGACTCAGCAGGCGACCTTCACAGGGATCGAACAATCAAAGCTCATACACGCTCAAGCAAGGCAATACACAAACACTCCCATTGACGTAGGGTGTTACGCTCAGGCGGCCCGAACCACGTAAACCCTTTGTGTTCACCATTTCGCTGCGCTCAATCTCTTGGGACTAGCCCTCGTGAATCCAAAGAACCTCCGCGGGCTGCTTTCTAAGCAGGTCTGGGGGAAGTGTTGTTTAAGACCTTCGACAACAGCAATGGAGTTCGGCGACAGGTGGTGAAGCTGCAACCCATACTCCTCCAGCATCGTGAGGAAGAACCTCGACAGCGCAAGCCCAAGCCCCACAGACACGTGGGCAACAAAGAGAACAGTCTTGTCTTCGCACAAGTCTTCAAGAGTGGGATATCCACAGCATATCATCCACGCACACTCCACCGCCGACCAGCCAAGCAGCTATCACATCGACAACAGGTCGTCGGCCGACTTAAGGTGGGACGAAGGCAGAGGGAAGGCCATTGGAGCAAATAAAGGAGAGAGATTTGGCTAAGGTATGAGGGCTCGGGCGTTCGAGGAAGAAGGTGTAAAATTAAGATGCGAGGTGTAAGTAAGGAAGGAACCGATCCCTCTAAAGGTTTCCTTTTTTATCACCCCATGACGCCTGAGTACCTTGAATAGAGGATCGGCCCACACCACTTAAACACATGGAACCCATGACAATGGGTCCTACTCCCCCTGATAGAAGTTCTGGGCCAGGTGGTCAGCCACCCGAAAAGATAGTTGAAGCAGCTCCCATAATGACGGAGCGATGAAAGTGCTATAGCCACATTGGGAACCGTCACAGTCAAAGGCACCATAGAAGGCAAAGATACGACAACAAGCGAAGATCCCGTTGCCACAACCTCTCAACCTGAGACAGGCGCGTGGCAACGTTGGCAAAAGTGCTCACCGCCTCAGCTGCCCAAGACAGAATTCAAAGCATAGTGTGGGAATACATGGAAACGGCTCCACCTTTGGGCTCTGCACCACGCCCCAAGGTGGACCCAGGGGCCACTGTTGGTACCCTGTAGACGGGGTACACTCACGCACAGGATGAAGACACCAAGGCACGTCTGGAGCCATCGCGTGTCTTATAGGCGCCAAGGCCTTGGCCTCCATCAAGATCGAGTTGCGGCTCTGCCACGTAAGCCTTGAAGATGGGACTTGGCCCCTCTGGTGTGGCGAGCTCCCAAAGACACCACGTGTAGGGACGGGACCTTACCCAAACTTGTGGGAGAACCCCTTGAACAACCACGTGGCTCGAAGCGCAGGGACCAGCACCCCCCAAGAGAAAGGGCCTAGGACTGCCATGCCCCCTGATGAGCCCCGGAGCTGCCACGTGTCACAGAGAACCAGGTCTGACCTCCCCAGTGGTGATCAGCCCCAACACTACCACGTGTCCCGCGGCTCGCCTCGTACCGTAAGATACAGAGGCATGGGACAGAGCGCCCTGCTCAAGTTAAGCATTGAAGACGTGCACCCACCTCCGACGCACAACGTGGAGCACACCAGCGGTCAGAGACCGCTATGACCAATCGCGTCACTGTGAAGGCGCCGCAGGTCTATCCCACATGGCCAAGTGGGTAGCTTGCGGCAACAAGACAGGCTGACGGGACATCTTTGCCACTGTTAGAAGCGGCGTGTGGGCTACTGACAAGAGGAGGCATGACGATGAGTCTTCACTACCACGATCAGGCAAGCTTACGGAAGAAGCCTTAGATATTTAGGATAAGTTCCCCCCAGGACCACCTGTTGGGCCCCGAGACCCCATTTGTAAGGGATTCGGTCTTGTCTATAAAAGGTCCGGACTGCCACTGTTACAAGGATCCCCACATCGAACATCACACACACACATACCAGCAATATCACTCACCGTGAAGTAGGGTGTTATGCTCCTTGCGGCCCGAACCACGTAAAAACCATTGTTTCATACTTCCATCCGCTAGAACACTTGATTGAGGCCTAGGTCATGCTGAACAAAGAACCTCTGCGGGCTGCTCCTTAGCAGATTTTGGGGAAGTGTCGCTCTAACACTTTGACAGACACTTTGTTAATATTTGATTGGGCAATATAATTTAATATGTGATCTCCATTTGGCTATATATATGTTCATGTATCTGTATGTTGCTAACACTGGCTATGTGGCTGCAAATCTTGACTAGATCCAAGATGCAGCCGACAAGCAGGGTAAACAGGGGGTGGGAGCATCTAATAGGTGACGAGCATTCAACATGGTATGTATCCTCTTTGTGTCATAATGTAACAACTAGTAGATACATCAGTGATGCGCTAAGAAGAAAATATGTCTCCAATATTAGAAGTAAAGGAGACGTACGTACTTAAAGCCAGTCTCGGATTGCTTAAAAAAAGAAGATAAGCATCTGTAACGCCTGTCTCAGATTATCTATATAAAGGAGACAATCTCTTTAAAGTTTGTTTGGTATTACTCAGAAAAATAAGACGCCATTTCTTAGAGCTTGTCTTGCATGTACGTTGATCGGCGATGCGTCCGTCGCGCGTCTCAGTTGACTCCATAATGTGAGACGCAACGACAGAGAAGCAGTTTGTACGTCTCCGTTCCTCATGCGGGCTCGTCTCGGATGAGCTTTTCTCACGTAGTGTGGGTCAATAGCAAAATTTTCCATTAGATAGATGGACTGGTCTGCTCCTTTAAGTGTATGTGTCACAGGGGGGATGTGAGAACCGAGAAAAGGGAGAGGTGAATGAACTTTCTTTTCTCGGAAACTGCCACAAGCAGTTATTGCATGTGAAATGTTGTCTTCTGAAGCAAAAGAGGCATCTGGATATCTATCGCCATTACAGTGACAACTACAATTCAAGTATATCAGAAGAAGCAGTTATTTCTGAAGAAACAATTTTTTATCAGGAATACATATCAGTACCAGTTTATTACTGGAACTAGTTTTGGTAATTGATTTATGAGTATGTATAAGTAAGAAGTATCAAAATTGGATGGAAACAAGAACTGGTACATTTGATTAGTATCAGAACCTGTTGTTCTTTGGAACCAGTTCAGATATGACCCCCTATATTTCATTTTACTAACATATGATGTTTGCCTAGTGTGGGATTCGGAATTCGTAGAGTCCAGCAGGCACAGCAATACTTAGCGCATGCTTTCGAATTAAGGTAGTCTCCCTCACACCCATGACAACCCGTTTGCTCCAACATTCATCTCCCATTCTGGTCTCCGCAATCGTCTATCACAATTATCTCCCACGTTCGTCTCCACATTCGTCGACCACAGCTCCCGGCCATAATGGGATAGTTTTGCATCCATGGTGCGCGTGTCATTTCAAGGCATTTTAACCTCATGATGCCATCTTCGTCATCACAAAATCTAGTAAATACTTTTTACCAAATACAAACGACACTTGGATGGCTGCAGTGGTAGCAAGGAACGACATAATTAGGTCTATCTCCACTTCTGTAGCGCATCTCTGTCAAGCTTGGTCGGCGCTTGGACGAAGGCAATGGTGGAGATAAAAAATGCTCATGTTTAGCACGTTCACACTACTACAAAAAACATTTTTACAGACGCTTCTATATTTTTTTACAGACGGTCTATTAAAAGTGCCGCCTGTGATGTCAGATGAGTTAATAACCGTCTGCGATAATAGAATATCACAGGCGGTTCATAACAAACAACCGCCTGTGAAAATGTATTGATTTTCACAGGCGGTCCGTAACAAAAACCGTCTGTGATAATAGTCATTATCACAGGCGGTCCGTAACAAACAACCGCCTCTGAAAATATAATGATTTTCACAGGCGGTCTGTAACATAAAATCCGCCTGTGATAATAATGGCTTCTCATTGGTCCGCTGCTTCATCTCACGGATCACTCTTGGACTTCGTATCTCCGCTGTCCGCTGCTTATCAATCCAACGACTCAGCTTAGAAGCCGCACGATAGATGTATCTATAACAGCAGCAGCCACGGTTCAGTCCGTGATCCTCCGTCAGCCTCCCAAGGTACGGCTTCCGGCGACATCTCCCAAGGCGCGGCTGCCGGCGGCCTCTCTCAAGGCGCGACTAAGGCGCGACTTCGGTTGCTCCAGACCTCGGCGGCTCCGGCGCGGCCTCCCGACGAGTGCGAGCCTTGCCGACGCGAGCATGGGCGCGGATGTGGCACAGTCTACCTCGGGCTCCTGGCGGCGCGGCTGCCGGCGGCCTCTCTCTCAAGGCGCGACTAAGGCGCGACTTCGGTTGCTCCGGACCTCGGCGGCTCTGGCGTGCCGACGCGAGCACGGACGCGGATCTGGCACAGTCTACCTCGGGCTTCCGGCGGCGCGGCTCCGGCGCGCCTCCCAGCGAGCGTGCGCCCTGCCGGTGTGAGCGCGGGAACAGATCCGGCGCGGTCTACCTCGGGCACCCGGTGGCACGGTCTACCTCAGGCTCTCGACGGTGCGGCTCCTCCGGCTCCAAGCGGCACGGCCTCGTCGGGCTTCGGGTGGCACGGCTCCTCCGGCTCTAGGCGGTGCGACCTCCTTCGACACTTGGCAGCGCTCTTCCAGCTCCCGGCAACGCGGCGGCCTCCAGGCGGCGCGACCTCTTCTGACTCCCAGCGGCACATGTGAAATTTTTTTTTGTTTCACTAGCCATTTTCACAGGCGGTTTTTAATAAAAAACCGCCTGTAAAAATGCATTTTTACAGGCGGTTGGTAATTAAAAACCGCCTGTGAAAATGTATTTTCATAGGCGGTTTTTTATTACCGACCGCCTGTGAAAATGCATTTTCACAGGCGGTTTTTTATTAAAAACCGCCTGTGAAAATGTAGTTTCACAGGCGGATTATGCCACCGCCTGTGTTAATCGATCATTTTCACAGGCTCTTCGTTACAGACGGTTTTTAAAACCGTATGCGATAATATGTTTAGAACCGCCTGCGATGAAGCATTTTGTAGTAGTGTCAGTAGCCAGCTGTGGTACGTTGAGGTCGGGTGGGACGGCGGCGACGTGCTCCTTAGTTACTTGTGGCCGATGTTTGTAAATAAACATGGCATCAGCTCATGTTGGTTCATGGTGCTGCGTGGCGAAGACGGTGACAAACTCACTGTCAAGGTGTTTTACACTAACTTCTGCCTCCATGAGTTCAGCATCCCAACATTGCCTGCGAGTCCCTTCGGCAATAGTTTCTTAAGGTGCTTGTGCCAATCCACTACAGGAAACACGAAAATAAACAACGAATAAATTAATTGACAACGGTGCCATCATCATTTAATTAATTGACGACGGCTGAATTCAGCTGTCGTCAATTATGTCTTAATTGACGATAGTAAACCTAGAACCGTCATCTATTACGTGCCAGCCCTTATAGACGACGGCCCACCGTCGTTCACTAGTGGCGGTTGGCAACAAGGGCCAAATTCAGAGCCCACCCGAAGAATTATAGACAACTTTATCTGGGATCCTTATAGACGACAGTGACCAAAACCCCCATCTATTAGCTGATATTTCCCAGGCCCCACACCACTTCCGCACCCGAGCTTTAGGTTTAGCACCCACCTTCCTCATTTCCGCGCCTGAGCTCCAGGTTTTGCACCCGCCTTCCTCATTTCGCCGCTGCCGCCGCGCCTCCACCTCTCCGTTCCGCGCCGTCGTCCCGCCGCTGCGCCATCGCCACTACTACAATAAGCCTCATCGCAGGCGGATCCAAACCTACTATCACAAACGGTTTTTAAAACCGCCTGAAACGAAGAGTCTGTGATAATACGCAATTTCACTGGCGGAGAAGTGATACCGCCTGTGAAGAAACATTATCACATACGGTTTTTACTTATGCTAGCCGCCTGTGAAGACAAGTTATCACAGGCAGGTGGTGCAACATATATATCCGCATGTGATAATTGTCTTAGCACAGGCGGGTCTTGCAGCATAACTAACCGCCTGTGATAATGTTGTTATCACAGGCGGATGCTTACCTACATCAAGCCGCATGTGAAGACCTTTTACCACAACCGGTTTTACCTTAACAGTTACCGCCTGTGATAATTAGGTTATCACAGATAGTTCTTTACCTGTATCTAGCCGCCTGTGATAATTGTTTTTTACATGCATGCCTAGCTGTTGGTTAATAACCGCATGTGATAAGGTACAACCTATGCCGTACTACTGCTATTATTTCTAATTTCCAGGACAATTCAATATAATCACAGAACAAACATCAACAATATCATCACAGAACAAAAGTCAACAATATTATCATCACAAAAGTCAATTTCACTAAAATAATATACATATGTACAAGTTACAAATACAATTCATCTCATAGTTTACAAGTTTTCAATAAAAACTGTTTCTATTGGCATAGTCGTAAAGTTCTGGCACAACAGCTGCTGCACCATTCTCATCAAAGAACTTCTCTGTTTTGTGCAAAATTTCGCGACGAATGAACTGACAGAGTTCAGAAGCAATCCTATCGGCTGCTCCATCAGGAATACATCTACAAATCGGCCATTCTTCATTCAGATTCTTCATGTGCTGCAATATAACACATAACAAGGTTTAGAATGTGTTGGTTTGAACGATATCAAAGTATAGATCAAAGTGAGAGTATACAGGAATTTAGTTGGTATTTTTGGAGCAGTTGTACTATGAACAATTGAATTTTGAAGTTGGAATCAAAATATGAAAATAATGTTTCTTGTAATATTGAACATCAGAGAATATAAGTATTAAACTATGCTAGTTACAATGAATATGAAACTCAAAAGTAAGAAAATAAGGTATCGACATTAAGAATAACGTACATCCTCACGATTCACTCTATATACACCGGCGGTCCGAAGATGCTCGCATACATAATACCCGCATAAGACACTCTCAGCAGGCTGCTTCGGACAAGCATAATACGTTTTAATGTCCAATGCATTCGTATTGGAAGGTCTCTCACCGCCAAGCTGTTCCGCGTAAAACCGCCAAGCGCTGTAATACAATAAATGTCAAATAAAACCTGTCAACACATTCTAAATGTGTGTAAATTAAATTATCGAATAAACGTACAGTTTCAAAATGGAAAGGAAATTTTTGTAACGATCTGGTGGGAAATCGGTCGAGTCCAAGACTGTTGCCTTTCCCTGCGTTGGCTTGATGAAGATCATTATGTAGTGATCACTGCAAACACACAAACACACGTGTTAACAATTACCACTAACTGCTATTTCAATGTCATGTGTCGAACTTACTCGAAGTGGTACGGAGCGTTTACGAGGTCCTTGCCGTCTCTGACAAAGTTAAACATTGCATGTCCTATGTAAGCTGCAACTTCTATCCTTTTATCCTTCTTAAGTTTTGCGATTGCTTTCTCAAAATCTTTTTTCTCATGTGCTTGAACTTTTCTGAGTTTTGATCTGCCTTGACGTCGAATAGCGCCTTTGCAATCCTAGTAAGGTCAAGGATACCTGTCTTGCACGCCAACTTATCATTATCCATGTATTGCATCCTATTGAAGAAGTACAAAATTGTTATAATATCATGAAATGCATATGCGTGTAGTAAGAAAAGCAAATACGAAATATTAGAGCACTTACAAGCACCAGACGAGCATCGGGTTGATTTAGCATGCCCCGATGCAAAAGGGGACACAACTCTTCAAATAAAATGACTCATCTATCTTCTCCAGTGCTCCAGAATGCTTCTTTTGGAATACGAAATGTGACGCAATTAAGATCATATTTTTTGCTGGCAAGGATGTACCACTCATGCATTCTTCTGAGCGAGACGGGTTGTTTGCTAAGTTGTACGGATGTCATGAGCGGCTCCCTTTCTTAAATTTAGGAGGAACATCCTCAAGCTTGTATATTGGAACTCCTGGTTTAACTAAAGTCGTCCGCTGATTATACATGACACCGTCTTCTTCCCACTCCTTGATATTTCCTAATTATGGCTCATGAGAAGAACGAGATGCACTCGATTTTATAATATTTTCCTTCATAGTTTCAAAATACTTTGACACTTCTGATGAAGGTTTCTTATTTTCATATGGGCTAACTTTTATAGGCAATAATGATCAAGGAGTAGTCGTCGGAAGTTGGACACTGGCTTGTTGAACCTGTTGTTCAACTGATTGCTCTTTACTCCCAGCAGCTAGCTCTAGTACTACTTCAAGCTGTTGCTCAACTGGTTGCTCTTTACTAGTAACAACTTGCTCTGGTACTGCTTGAAGCTGTTGTCCAACTTGTTGTTCTTGGATATCTTTACTAGCAAGGTTACTATCATCCTTGCTGAGACATAGGGGGAGTGGATCTTCCTGGACTAGGAGGGGATCTTCATGCACTTTCACCTTAGAAGATGGGGTTGCAGTATTTGGAGATGCGACGGGGCTAGAAATTGGCTCATCGTCCAACACAATATCGCGTCGGTGCCAAAGAATTAGTCGGTTGACAGCCTGCCCCAGAGTCGCGATCCCCTCAGGTGTGACGTGGTCTATTTCATAATCTTCATAATCATTATCAATGATCTGAATAACTTCAACCACAACATAATACAACGGAAGTAGATTCCCGTTGAAGTCACAATCAAGCTTTGCCATAGCAGTGGCAACCTGTTTAGTTTTGTTCCCTGCTCTGCCTATCGGGACAAGAAGACGACAAGATTTTTCGTTAGCAATATCATCCACAGCAAACTTATGGGTTGACGCTGAGCCTGGCACAGTGCCAACGCTGCTAGGGTAGGCAGTTGGAGATACTAATTACTCCTTTTGCACCGGAACTATCACTGTACTTGGTGCCACTAATTGTCCCGATTGTCTAAGTTGTTCCATTATTTCTTGCATATTTTCTTTGACCTTTTGAGAAATTGTTTCATCAAGTGTTTTCTTAAACTTCTCACGTCTTCTATATGTGTTTTTATCTTTAGGGAAACCATCTAGCCAAGACATTTGAGAAGAGACCGCTCAAACCCGTCTGATGTGTTCAGGGTTTCCTAAGATAGCGGTAAGTTGGTCATTCTCCCTCTTCAGCTTGAAGAGACCCTTCTGTTGCTTTTCAATTACTTCTTTCATTTTATCCTCTACTTCATTCAGAGAGTCGGGCTTTTCAAGTTTGCCCTCATCTTTCAGACCTAACCAAGCAAAGACCCACCGTTGAGTTCGCTCATCACACCCTTCTAATGCGTGAGGATTGCCCTTAATGGTAATTTCGTCTAATATCTTATTCCATTTCTGGACTTTGGGGCCATATCTAGGCAGACCCCAAGCGATGATGGTATTTGTTCTTTTTTGCAAGCTCTGACCTAGTTGCACTTAGAGCTTTAGCATCAGGTGTGCCCTTTTGATGAACAAACTCTTGCCACTGAGCTTGTGTGATTTTTCCCATCTTCCTCGGGCTAGGCACCTTATCGGCATTAACATAAGCATTCATTTCACTCTTCCAGCCACGAAACTTCTTGCCGCAGGAGATCAATGTTGCTTTCTTTACTTCTTCTTCTGTGCCTTTCGGGAACTTGAATTGTTTCTTTACCCTTTCCCACAACTCATTCTTGGTCTGCTCGAGTAATTTCCTCCAATTCTCGGTTGTGATCGGCACAACCTCCCTAACAAGAAAATCGCATGCATTACGGTACTTGGTAACTGAATCCAGTGGTTCTTGGGGAAGCCCACCTGGACCGACCCTTGTTATGTACATGATGCAGTCAAATGGACCCGTATTGGGACCACGTTGCCCTCGTTTCCGCTTGAGTGAAGCTGAGGATTCATCCATTGGAGAACCTTCTGCGGTTTTAGGAGCCGATGTAACCTCATTGTCTTCGCGATTAATCTAGGTAGAAAAAAATTATAAGACTTCGCATACTTGACAACCAACATTAACTTGAACTGCTGAAGTTAAGATTCGTGATCCATACCTCGTCGGCAAAATCATATTCCGGGTCTAGATCCACCATAGTCTTTTTAATTTTAAATTCGGAAAAGGGTCCGATGGACTGTGATAGGAGCCTGAACTGCTGGAGTCAATAAACTCCATATTGTCTTCTTTATTGTTACTACCAAAACCAGTCTTCTTAGTACTTTCCATGCTAGATCTAATAAGACAAAAAATCTAATAAATGGCATATTAACTCTACATGAAGTGTTGCATGAAGAAAAAGATGGAAGCATTATAGGATTTGATAAGGCATTCTAGGGTTTAAGGCGACTGACCAAAAGGTTCCTATACATTGCGAGGGTGACAAGCATGTTAAAGTTGCTCACCAGCAATGGAAATTTTATCTTCTTATTCTAAATAGGCTAGCTTCATTCAGAGTGGCGACCACGTTCTTGAGGTTTACTAGGCGGCGCCTAGCTCCAGACCTATAACTGATCAAGCAAGAGACTGATAGCAGCAGCAGCAAGCTCACTTTACACCGACAACCCAAGGCATTCTTGTATCATAGAGATCGGCAGCATATGCTCAAACTCTATCGCCACACCTAGTGGTACCTAGATATGGGCGTAAGGATGCTCCTGGCATCACAAATGAGTTGGCCAGCAACTTGTTTGGCTTCAGAGCTAAATATAGCATAACTTTGGTAGCACAGATTAGCTACAATTGCTCAAATGAAGCCGATGGAGCCAAAAGTGCAGACATATTTGGTAGCACAGATTAGCTACAATTGCTCAAATGAAGCTAACTTAGAAAAATAAAAGCAAACTTAGTAAAACTTTGTCTAGCATAGCTAACTCTAAGCAAAAGTAGCCAAATATAGCTAATATAGCATAACTTAGTCAAAATTAGTCAAGTATAACTATATCTAATGTAACTTAGCCAAAATTAGCCAAATTTCCTCAACTTAAGCAAATATAGCTAAATCTTGCCCCTAATAGAGAATTATGTGACATTTTCAAGGCCGATGATAGAAATAGGGAATATACTGTTGTTACTAACTACCAATTTCACAGTTTCAGACACACAGAACCAACTTCCAATTAATCGTGATATAACCATCCACATAAATCTTGCCCCACCGAACCCTAACCAAAGATGCCACCGAACTTGACAGTTTTTCGAATTCCACCGAACCCTAACCAAGGATGCCTACCATTTTCCAATTCCCAAACCCTAACCAAGGATATGCAAGGCGGCAGCGAGGGCATTGAGGGAGGCGGCATGACGAATGAAGATGGAAGGTCAAAGGGTTTAGGGTTTACCTTGAAGATTGGCGGCGATGACAATGGCTTCGCTCGGCGTACCTGGAAGTGACGAGAGCGAAGCTCGGCGGTGACAGCGGCAAACACTTGGCGACAAACAAAATTTTGGCAGGCTAACGGTGTCTAAGTGTTTCGCCCGGGTTAGGTTTTCCTAACGCTGCCGAGGGGTATATATAGACTCCCATTTTCTCATGCGGATTTTCAGTACCGACCGCCTGAGAAGATGTGAGAAGATGGTTACCTCAGGCAGGTTTTACTTACCAACCGCTTGAGAAGATAGGATTATCTCAGGCGGTTGGTAAGTAACACCCGCCTGTGAAGATATTTACTTCTTCTTAACTAATATTCTTGACTAAATGTGGATCATTTAAAAAGGCAAAATTCCACTTTCTTCTAATATTATTGATAAGTAAAGGTTACCATTAAATTTCACTTCATAAATCCTTTGAAATTGGTCAAAACATAAAAACACAGAACGAATGCTATTTTTCATTTTTCTATCTTGATGAATATAATGCTTTTTTCATTTATTTTTTCAGTGGACATTTTTACTCATCATACCAACCTCTATGAATTTTTTCAGATTTTTTTAATTTTTTTTTGAATCAATGTGTGTTCATAATTTGATGAATGCCTCATATGTATATGAGCATTTAGTTTGAATGATGGATAATTTGAAGTTTGACATGTTGGAATGCTTTTAAAAGAAATTAACAAAATTCATACATGTATAAATGATACACATATGTTCATACAAACAAATTGGAGTGAAGGATCTTTTTTATGAGATACACAAATGTGAATAACATGTGAGTTGAAATTAACTTGATATTTACCAAAACATTACAATGTCAGCTATACAAGTTTTAAAATTTTTTGCTCAGGTGGTAGATGTTAATTTTATACAAATGTAGAAGAAAGAATCATCGAATTTGGACACAATTTGTAGAATCTAAACATGTTTGAGTATTTATATTGGAATCTAAATAAAAAAGAAGCAAGGGATAAGGAAACTGAAGAACAGTATCGGGCAATATATCAGGCGGTTGGTAAGTAACACCCGCCTGAGATAAACTTCTTCTCAGGCAGTTGGTAAGTAAAACCAGCCTGAGAAAAATTTAAACACCGCCTGTGAAAAATGGACGGCTACATAAAGAACCCTCACCTACGGACGTGTTGACATCCGTAGGCAACCTTTCTTTTCCCCGAGGCGCGACCTTTCAATGCACAGTAAACCAACTGCTCTACGCGGCCCTTATTAAAGACGCGCCATCACCCTTTAGTTCTCCACAAGCGCGTCGCTCACTTTGAATCCTTACCTTCGTCTTCCTCTGCTCCGACGACCCAACACCACTATGGCCGACCTTCCTCTGCCAAGCCCTCTGAGGGAGCCACCTTGCAAGAAACAATGTTGCAGCACCCCTGAGAGGATCAACACCCAGCAGCACCTCCTCATGGCACGAGAGGCGTACAACAATACGTCTCGCGCCATGAGTGCCTTGGGGCTGGGTACCCTTCCACAGTATCCTGGAATGGGTACTACCGTCGGCTACTACCTCTACGCCCTCACGGGGATGGTTGATCGTCTCGACATTCTATTCGCGAAGATGGCCCAGGTTCTTGGCCCTGAGGGCCGCAGAACGATGGTGGAGGCGACGGCTAGCAACCTCATTCTCGGGGTTGCACCGCCGGTGCAGCCGGTGCAGCCGGTGCAACCGGCCCTGTCTCCTGTTGCACTGGCGCCAGAGTCACCGCCGGAGGACGAGGAGGAGGAGGAGGATTTAATTAGTTTTTATTTGTTGTTTTTAGTTGCTTCTGTTTTGTAAATATTGTTAATAAATGAAATATATCTTTGTTCATCTATGTGATTGAATATTACTTGTGTATCTTGTGTGTTTTTTTGTGAGATGTGTAATTGAATATTGTTAATGAATGAGTATCTTGTGTGTTCTTCAACTGTGTAAATGAATGAATGAATGCGTAGTGTTTTCATCGTGTTCCTCGGACAAGGGTATCATAAGGTAATTATCCCAGACGGTTGTTAATTCAAACCCGCCTGAGAAGAAGATTATCTCAGGCGGTTGGTAAGTAATACACGCCTGAGATAAACATCTTCTCAGGCGGTTATTAAGTACCAATCATCTGTGAAGATATTTACTTCTTATTTAATATTCTTGATTAAACGTGGGTCCTTTAAAAAGGCAAAATTCCACTTTCTTGTAATATTATTGATAAGTAAAGGTTACCATTAAATTTCACTTCATAAATCCTTTGAAATTGGTCAGAACATAAAAAACATACAACAAATGCTATTCTTCATTTTTCTATCTTGATGAATATAATGCTTTTTTATTTATTTTTTCAGTGGACATTTCTACTCATCATACCAACCTCTATGAATTTTTTCATATTTTTTTATTTTTTATGAATCAATGTGTGTTCGTAATTTGATGAATGCCTCATATGTATATGAGCATTTAGTTAGAATGATGGATAATTTGAAGTTTGACATGTTGGAATGCTTTTAAAAAAAATTACCAAAATTCATACATGTATAAATGATACAAATATGTTCATACAAACAAATTAGAGTGAAGGATCTTTTTTTTATGAGATACACAAATGTGAATAACATGTGAGAAGAAATTAATTTGATATTTACCAAAACATGACAATGTCAGCTATACAAGTTTTAAAAAATTTTGCTCAGGTGGTAGATGTTAATTTTATACAAATGTAGAAGAAAGAATCATCAAATTTGGACACAATTTGCAGAATCTAAGGGATAAGGAAACTGAAGAACAGTATTGGACATTATCTCAGGCGGTTGGTAAGCAATACCCGCCTGAGATAAATATCTTCTCAGGCGGTTATTAAGTACCAACCGCCTGTGAAGATATTTATTTCTTCTTAATTAATATTCTTGATTAAATGTGGGTCCTCCAAAAAGGCAAAATTCCACTTTATTGTAATATTATTGACAAGTAAAGGTTACCGTTAAATTTCACTTCATAAATCCTTTGAAATTGGTCACAACGTAAAAAACATACAACAAATGCTATTTTTCATTTTTCTATCTTGATGAATATAATGTATTTTTCATTTTTTTTTCAGCGGACATTTTTACTCATCATACCAACCTCTATGAATTTTTTCAGATTTTTTAAAAAAAAATTGAATCAATGTGTGTTCATAATTTGATGGATGCCTCTTATGTATATGAGCATTTAGTTAGAATGTTGGATAATTTGAAGTTTGACATGTTGGAATACTTTTAAAAAAATAACAAAATTCATACATGTATAAATGATACAAATATGTTCATACAAACAAATTTGAGTGAAGGATCTTTTTCTAATGAGATACACAAATGTGAATAATATGTGAGTAGAAATTAATTTTATATTTACCAAAACATTACAATGTCAGCTATACAAGTTTTAAAATATTTTGTTCAGGTGGTAGATGTTAATTTTATACAAATGTAGAAGAAAGAATCATCGAATTTGGACATAATTTGCAGAATCTAAACATGTTTGAGTATTTATATTGGAATCTAAATAAAAAAGAAGCAAAGGATAAGCAAACTGAAGAACAGTATCGGGCATTATCTCAGGCGGTTGGTAAGTAATACCAGCCTGAGACAAACATCTTCTCAGGCGGTTATTAAGTACCAACCGCCTGTGTCGATGTCCGTGCGCGACCTTTTGTTTCCCCGAGGCGTGACCTTTCAAATCGTGGTTGGTAGATATTTACTTCTTCTTAATTTTTATTCTTGATTAAATATCTTCTCAGGCGGTTGGTAAGTAAAACCCGCCTGAGATAAAGTTAAAAACCGCCTGTGAAAAACCAACGCCTATATAAGGACCCCTCACCACAGTCAAAACGCAACCCTAGAGAATTTATATCGACGCCGCAAGGCTGTTGAATTTCCCCTGCGCCGCGCCGCCGCTCCGCCACCCAGCCCATACTGCCGCGCCGCCGCTCAACCCCGTACCGCCACTTCTCCACCCAGCTGGCCCACCGTGCTGACGCCTCCCAACCGTGATGATGCCTCTGCAAGGAAAATGTAGTTTCCTTACATTTTCTTTGTATATTTTAATTAGCTGATAAGCTGGTAGTTTTGTGTGTTCTGGTATATGGATTCTGTCCTTTTGCATGTGTAAGGAATGTATGGATTGTGTTCTAGTATATTGATGTATGGACTATACGGATTGTTTCCTTTTTGTGTGTTCTGCTAGTTTGGTCCTTTATATATTGATGTATGGACTATATGGATTGTTTCCTTTTTGTGTGTTCTGCTAGTTTGGTCTTTTATATATTGATGTATGGACTATATTGTAATAAGCTTATTGTAGTTTGTACCTATTATGTGACATGAATATGATGTTTAATTAATAGATGCTATTGTAATATATATAAGATGCATGAATTTTACCCGAACTTGTAATTGTAGTTTTATGTGTTTTCCTTTTCAATATGCTACTTGTGTGTGCGTACCTCCTGCTTGCATATATTTTGAAGGAGTGATTAGGGTTAGCTTTCTAGGGAGATGGTTTTATAACTCACCCATTTAGTTACCATCGTTGGATGGGATCCGATGTCAAGATATAACGGACCGGATCCCACCCAAACCTAGCCCATGTTGCTGGTCCTGTTTGCCCCACGACTTCAATCCTCTACCCCCGGTTGCTGCTCCCGACGCCTTCGACTCTGTCCGCCTCAAGCTGTAGTATGGTTGGGCATTGGCGACCATACATTCTCATTGCTAGGTGACATCAATGGTGGCAGGGAGCAGAAGCCAGCGACCGGGCCATCTGCAAGCGACGGCGAGGTCGGGAAATGGCACCGGGGGTGGAAGGCGGCACCGGGGCCAGCTACAGGTGGCGACAAGGACGGAGACAGTGTTGGAGGCACCGGGGCCAGCTGCCGGTGGCGGCGAGACCGAAAGACGGAGGTGATGGCCGGAGCCGCGGGCGACGGCGCGCGGTGGTCGGTGGAAAGTCGGCGGCCGTCACCGAAGTGGCAAAGTGGAGCCGTGCCACGCCCCAGCAGCGCGCCTCTCCATTGCGTCAGGTAGGGGGCGGCGGCAAAAATCCACCCGTACCCGCACCCGTCAGGTGCAATACCCGTCGGGTACCCGTACCCGCGGGTATAATTGCCATCCCTAGATCCCACCCAGACCTAGCCCATGCCACTGGGCCTGTTTGCCCCACGACTTCAATCCTTCAGCCCCGCCTCAAGACGTCGCCCATCTCCTACATTAGTCACCCTAATCATACTTGTTATGTCTCTGTAAATTCATTTTATAGAAGACCTTTAGAGAATATTTGTGGCCAATTTTTGTAAATCTGACAAAAATTCTATTATTGAAGCATTGACCGTCGAGCGTGGATGTATAACATGCCAAGACCCGATCCTATGTACATTCATAATGTTGCAAATTTTATTGAAGCATCCAAGAGACATGCGAAGATGCAAAAGATAGATGACATATTATGTCCATGTATCGACTGTGAAAATAAGATTGCTTGGACGGATACTATAGTAATCCAATCTCATTTCGTGAAAAGAGGATTCAAAGAAAAAACTACACAATATGGACAGAGCATGGTGAGTTAGATACATATGATGTGGATAAAGATGATGAGAGAGGTTCAGATGATGATAATGTTCATATCGATGATGGTAGCGACAATCAAGCTGGTGATGATGATGATGATGATGATGATGAGTTCGATTGTGAGGAGATGTTGCTCACATTGAACCATATGTATTGACTTCTATGGGAACAAGCAAAGGTTTAAGTAAAATGGAGACATTGCAGAATGCGGCGACGAAGCTTTTATATGATGAATCAAACTGTTGTGATGAATAGTTTACTACATTGCGTGCAGTCTTAGAACTACTAAAGTTAAAAGCTACGCATGGATGGTCCGATTGTAGTTTCTCTGATATTTTGAATCTTCTGGCAGAAATTCTTCCAAATCCAAATAAACTGCCCAGAAGCACTTATAAAGCGAAGAAACTTCTTTGCCCGATGGCACTAGGTGTGACAAAAATACACGCTTGTGTGAACCATTATATTCTATATCGCAAAGAGCATGAGCTCGCAACTAGATGCCCCATTTGTGGTGTCAATAGATATAAGAAGGACTACAATCACCAGTATGTTACCAACATGAAAAAGACTCAGAAGAATAAGAAGTTTATTATTGGTCCTGAAGGTGACGATGACGATACTTCTGCCGATGCAGACGGGAAGAATAAGAGAAAAATTCCTGCCTTGGTGATGTGGTACCTTCTGGTAATTGATCACTTTAAGCGTTTGTTCTCAAACCCTAGGGAGGCTGAACTTATGCGTAGGCATTCCGGGCAACGCAAGAAGAATGAAAAACATATACGACACCTTGGTGATGCAACGCAGTGGAAACATTTTGATATTCAGTATCCAGAATTTGCGAAGGAAATCAGAAATGTGAGGTTTGCCTTGGGTACAGACGGAATGAATTCGTTTGGTGAAAAAAGGAGCATACACAGCACATGTCCTGTGGTCTTAACGATGTACAACCTACCGACGTGGTTGTGTCACAAAAGGAAATATATCTTGTTATCTGTTCTTATCCAAGGCCCGAAACAACCCGACATCGAAATTGATGTGTTCTTAGAATCTTTAATGGAAGATATGGCGAAATTGTGGAATGAATGGGTACGTACATGGGATGAGTACAGGCGGGAGTATTTCACGCTAAGAGCAATGATATTCGTTACCGTGCATGATTATCTCGGACTGTTTACATTATCGGGACAAATGAAAGGGAAGAAAGGTTGTGTTAGGTGCGTGGATAGAACTGGATTTCTATACCTCACTTCATCCAGATAGACGGTGTACATGAGACACCGACGGTTCTTGACAGATACACACAAGTATAGGAAGATGAAAGAACAATTTGATAACAAAATCGAAAAAGATACTGCACCAAAACCTTACAGTGGAAAAATTGTGTTTGAAATGGTCAAGAACATTCATATTGCTTTCAGTAAGGGCAAAAATTGTAAAGGAATTAAGAGAAAGAAAAGTACATCTTCGGATGATACTACTGACATGGCTTTCAAGAAACAATCAATTTTTTTCAAGTATCTTCCGTATTGGAAGAATTTGGAATTTTGCCATAGTATTGATTTGATGCACGTTACAAAGAATTTATTTGACAGCATCATTGGGACCTTGCTGGACATGCCGAGGAAAACAAAGGACGAATTAAGTTCACGTATGGACCTAGTAAATATTAATTTGAGACCAGAGCTTCATCCAGTAGAAAAGGCGAACGGGAAGCATTACCTTCCCCCAGCCAGCTACAACTTGACGCTAGAAGAGAAAAAAGCAATTTGCGAATGCTTGCGTGGGATCAAAGTGCCCACGAGTTTCTCATCCAATATCTGCAAACTAGTCTCGATGAAAGACTTGTCTTTATTCGGTTTTAGACTGTCACATGATGATGATAGTTTTCCTTGCCATTGCAATAAGAGTCATCAAACCCGAGCATATAAAACTTGTCATCACACGTTTTTGTTACCTCTTCAATGCAGTATCGCAAAAGGTGATAGCACATGAAGATTTAGACTATCTGAAAACATAAATCGTCGAGACAATGTGCAAGCTTGAGATGTGTTTCCCACCATCCTTTTTCGATATGCAAGTACACCTAATCATACATCTTGTTGATCAGATAAAAGCATTGGGGCCACTATATTTATATCATATGTTTTCGTTGGAGAGATATTTAGGAGTATTAAAAGGTTATGTGCGGAACAATGCTCACCCAGAGGGTTCAATTATGGAAGGATACACCACTGAAGAAGTGATTGAGGGTTGCGCTGATTACATCAAAGATGGAAAATTGATAGGTGTGCCTATATGAATGTGGCCTATAGGGGGGGGGGGGGTGAATAGGCCTTTTTAATTTCCTGCACACTTAATAGAGTCGTCAAAAACTTGATTGACCGGACTAGTCCGGTTATGTGGGCGGACTAGTTTAGTGTGATGAAATTTGTGAGTTGATTAAGTGTTATTTGGGAAACTAAGTTCTTCTAGCAGCAGAAATGAGAACAACATATTCTTTGATTTAAGATTAGTGTATGAATGCACATGAAGACTTATGAGCAACTTAAATGGTTGTTTAGCAATTAAGTGATCTAGTGATCAAAACGTAAAGTAAATGAGGCACAAGAGACAAGCGAATTTTTACCGAGGTTCAATCTCAGCAAGAGATCTATGTCCTCGTTGATGAAGCTCACACAGAGCCAGGTCTCCAACCCTTTCCCTCTTCATGTCACCACGAAGGCCGACTTGATTCCACTATCACTGGTAATCATCGAGTTTGTGGGGCAACCTCACACATTGAGGGCTCCCACAAGAATTACAATGAAAGAGGTGATCAAATACACTCAAAAGTATTACTATGCAGAGTATAAGTGTAGAGAGATCAAACCACAAGAGCTCGCAACGAAGGAACGACGATCTCCCAATCCCGAATCCAAGTGTTCAAATGATTTGACTCCTTTTTGCACTTTAGATGTGTGGGGAGATGTGTTTTAGGCTCTTGGGACAAAGTGGCGGCACTAGGGTTTGTGTTTTCAGTAGTATTCAACGTGTGTATCCTTTGGCAGGCTGTGCATTCTCTATTTATATGGTTTCCAAGAGGTTACCGTTAAAAAACCCTAATACCGAACTAGTCCGGTGCAAGTCCGGACTTGTCCGGTCATAGTGTACTTTGAAGTCCAGAAAGTCAGCCGGACTAGTCCGGTCCAAGCTCAGACTAGTCTAGTGCTGTGTGAAGGTGGACTCCAGAAAGTTCAACGGACTAGTCCGCGGGCTAGTCCGGTCTCCACAGATGGAAGACTCCAGAAAGTTCAACGGACTAGTCCGGTGGACACACGGACTAGTCCGGTCTCCCAATATGAGAGACTCCAGAAAGTTCAACGGACTAGTCCGGTGGACACACGGACTAGTCCGGTCTCCCAATATGAGAGCCTCCAGAAAGTGAAACAGACTAGTCCGGTCCATGATCGGACTAGTCTGGTGCATTTTGAAAGTTAGGTTTATTTTAAAGCCTTACCCAAGCGCAAAGTTGTGAGCTCTTGGAGTGTGTCTTTCATACACTCCCTATACATTTAAAATCTAATTTGATCTTCCAAGCTCCATCAAAGTATCCCTCTTTGGACACCACTCTATTTTTCACCTTTTTGTGTGCACCAAGCTGTTTCACTTGTTTGTCCTGCAATCATCTCAATAGTTTCATTAGGATCTCATATGTTTGTCATCAATTAGCCAAAACCCACAAGGGATATCCTAGATGCACTTACAATCTCCCCCTTTTTGGTGATTGATGACAACCATTTGATATATCACAAATGAGAGTAAAATTTTGATTTTCATAAGGTGTGCACATATGAGAATAACGATAAATCCACAAAAAGCTTCTCACATATGCACACACCTTATGGTGGGGTGCCTAACAGGTGTGTGATCATCAAAGTGTGATGAAATAAAGATAATAAATAATGAGCATATAGATGATCATTCAAGAAACAATAAGCATCACACATAAGAAAAGAAATAGTGCATTACAAGGTTTTAATAATAAGTACATGTCCTCGATCACAAAAGCATAAAGACTACAACTAGAGATAGTCTCAAACAACTAGTCTCAATCTCTCCCCTTTGGCATCAAGGCACCAAAAAGGGAAAAATTGAGGGGGATCACTCATCGCCGCTCACTTCTTCAGTTTCGGTCCGGTCTTCATCTTCACCACCATCATCATTAGCCGGAGCAGGATCTTCCTCGGAGATGAGCATTTTGAGGACACCACCGGAGGGCTCAGGGGCAGGTGTAGAGCCAGGAGGAGCAGCTGCAGATATTGTGGCATTCACATCCCAAGTTTGTTTAGTCCTCCTCTCAGCATCAGGGGAGGAAGGTGCAGTAGGAGCTGAGGGTAGAGTGTACTCGGTGGGCTTTTGTGGCTTCAACCTCGTATGAGCGACATCCTTGACAAACTCAAGTCCTATCACTTTCTCAATCATGAACATGATGTACAGGGCATACCCGCAAGACCTATTTGGAATGATTGAGATGTTCACAATGTCATTGTAGATGTACTCCAAGACATTGAATGGTCTCCTTCCACTAATGACTTTCATTAGGGTCCTCAAGGTTCCATGGATAGTCCCTGCATCTCCATATTTCAGGGCTATCGTCTTCCTCAAGATTATGTTGAGGACCACAAAGAAGGGCTTCAAGTATTTGATGTTGGTAGGAGTATAGGGCATCCTTGTGTCATAGAGGAACTTGAAATCATCCTTCTCCAAGGGCTGCAAACTGTGGATGACAAGAGCATGATCCAGAGTATGTTCAAGGTGAAGAATCCTTGCAAACTCATCATAAGTAACACTATACTTGGAACCATGGGTCATCCAAGTAAGACCGTCTCCATCACCCCGAGCAAAGTAGAGCGTAGAGTAGAATTGGGTCATGATCTCATTGTTCCAGTCATTCTCAAAAGAAAACAGTTCCTTCCGTCTGTGCCTCTCCAGGGCCTCAACCACCTCACGGAAGGCAAGATACTTCTTCGACTGGATGTATCCAATGTTCACCTGACTCTTCACAACAGGATTCTTCATCTTCGTGTACACATGCTCGTAGTAGTCGGCATGGAAGTTGCTCCAGAATCTTGGGTCTGGGCATTGTCAAGGTTGATTATGCACATTAATCTTCCTGAAGCTATCGGCAAGCTCACCCCCTTTTCCGCTGAAATCCTCATTGGAACGATGCCTGTTGCGGTGACTTGGGTTTTTCATCTTCAGGGGCCCAATGGGACCACTAGCAAGCCCCTTCCCTTTGTTGAGAGCCCTCTTTGGCCCTAAGGAGCTCTCGGCAACTTTTCCTTGGGCCTTCTTGACAACCACCCTCCTCTTCTCAGGCAAATTTCCGTCGAAGGGTGAAGAGTGCACATTGACATCATGTCTTTTTTTCATGTACCTCTCCTTGGCTCTCCTCGCTTTTTCACGTTCAACTTCTTCATCAACGTGGAAAGAGCTGTCATCTGAGCTTGAAGACATCGTGACTAACAAGGAGTTCATGGATTAGATAATAATGAACCAAGGATCAAGGTCAAATTAGGGATTCAGATGTCAGAGACTGGACTTGCCCGGGTTCAGAGTGCGGACTTGTCCAGTGTAACGGACTTGTTTGTATCTAAGAGCCGGACTAGTCTGGCCTGGCAAGAACCCTAATGATTTCCTTGAATTCCAAAACTTCTATCTAAGGATAAAAAATGACATGAAGGTGGTAGGAATACATCTATGAAGCCAATGTACAACCTTGGAATCAAAGGAAACAAGCTAGAATGAGAAAAGTTGAGATTTTGGTTTGAGGTAGAATTTGACCGAGATTTGAAGATTCAAGTTGAAGAAGCTTGAATCTGTCCGGAGGGGAGGATCAGCTCGACAAGGAGAGGATTCCCCACGGAGGAAACTTGATTTTTGAGGGATCAACTCGAAGGTCTCTTTGGGGGCTAGGGTTTAGGAGGGAAGACGAGAGGTGAGGGCTCAACTTGAAGTGGAGGGAGGTTTGAAAATTTGATATGGGTCGGCTAGCTGCTTATATACGCGGCCGACCGGACTAGTCCGGTCAGGGGGGCAGACTAGTCCAGTGCCCCTGGAAAACCTTGGAGAGAGAGACTGTCCGGACTAGTCCGGTGGCAAACCTGACTAGTCCGGTTCCCCTGGAAAACCTAAGTATTTTGAGATAATTAATAGAGATCCAAGGACAAGTTTTGCAAATAATCTTGGTACTTATGACCACAAGGCAATCAACAATGAAATGTGGTCATAAACTCCAAGATTTCTTCATTAAAATTAGTTTTCTTAGAAGAAAAAGAGGTGAGGGGCAGTTTTCAACAATAAAATGCGATGCTTTAAGTGTCAATCAGGTATGCAATGTTTCAAGTCACAATTCGAGAGTCAAGAATATTAAGTTCATTTCTAGGCTCACAAAATTTTTTCTCATCTAATGGTTTGGTGAAAATATCTGCAAGTTGTTTTTTCAGTCCTAACATGTGAAATAGCAATGTCACCTTTTAATGAATGATCTCTAAGAAAATGATGATGGATATCTATGTGCTTAGTTCTTGAGTGCTCTACAGGGTTGTGTGCAATTTTTATAGCACTTTAATTATCACATAGAAGTGGGATATGGTTAAGATTGTAGTCGTAGTCCCTAAGAGTCTGTCGCATCCAAAGTAGTTATGCGCAACAACTACCGACTGCAACATACTCTGCTTCCGCTGTGGAAAGAGCAATGGAGTTTTGCTTTTTAGATGACCAAGAGACTAGGTACCTACCAAGAAATTGACAAGTCCCTGATGTGCTCTTTCTATCGACTTTGCATTCTGCATAGTCGGCGTCGGAATACCCTATCAAGTCGAACTTGGATCCTTTGGGATACCAAAGGCCCAAATTGGGTGTGTGCACAAGATACCTTAGGATTTATTTTACAGCAATTAAGTGACACTCTTTAGGTGCGGCTTGAAATGTTGCACACAAGCAAACATTTAGCATAATATCTGGCCTAGATGCACATAAATAAAGTAAGGAGCCGATCATGGACCGATATACCTTCTGGTCCACATTTGGACCGTCTTCATTGAGGTCGAGATGTCAATTAATGGCCATGGGTGTCTTGATGGGCTTGACTTTGTCCATATTGAATTTCTTGAGAATGTCCTGTGTATATTTGGTTTGGCTTATAAATGTACCTTCTCTTAGTTGCTTCACTTGGAATCACAAGAAGAACTTCAATTCGCCCGTCAATGACATCTCGAACCTATCTGTCATAATTTTGCTAAATTCTTCACAGAAAGAATTGTTAGTGGATCCAAAGATAATGTCATCAACATAAATTTGACATACGAATAGATGATCATCAAGATGTTTAGTGAAAAGTATATAGTCAGCTTTACCAATTTTGAACCTGTTTTGAGTAAGAAAATCTCTAAGGCACTCATACCAAGCTCGAGGAGCTTGTTTGAGGCCATAGAGAGCCTTACACAGTTTGTAGACATGATCAGGATACTCTTGGTCTTCGAATCCTGGTGGCTGCTCCACATAAACTTCCTCCTTGATTGGACCGTTTAAGAAAAAGCGCTTTTGACGTCCATTTGATACAACTTAAAATTGTGGTGAGTAGCATATGCCAATAAAATACGAAAGGACTCAGGTCTAGCTACAGGAGCGAAAGTTTCATCGAAGTCCAAACCTCGTCCTGAGAATAACCTTTGGCCACCAATCTCGCTTTATTTCTTGTTACTACTCCATGTTCATCTTGCTTGTTCCGAAAGACCCATTTGGTTCCAACGATGTTCGCCTTTGGTCTCTCCACTAGCTCCCACACTTCATTTCTCTTGAAGTTGTTCAACTCCTCTTGCATCGCCATCACCCAGTCTGGATCCCTTAAGGCTTCTTCTACCCTGTATGGTTCCAAAAAAGACACAAAAGAATAGTATTCACAGAAATTTGCAACTCGAGATCTAGTAGTTACTCCCTTAGCAATATCTCCAATGATATTATTGACAGGATGGTCTCTTTGCACGCTCTGATGTACTCTTGGGTGTGGAACTTGTGTAGTTGCTTGTTCTTCATTATCTTCATGATCATTGTCTCCCACTAGATCATTGCTCACATGATTATCTTGATATTCTTGATTTTCCTCATCTTGATCTTGTGAAAGAGCTCCCGCTTGATCATTGCCTCCGTGTTGAGGTTCATCTTGTGCATTTGAGTCGAATGTTCACTCTTGTGGTAAGATATCACCAAGTCCCATTTTCTTCAGTGCTTCATATGGAGCTTCCTCTTTATCTAGCACACACTTATCAACTTGCTCCACTTGTGAGCCATTAGATTCATCGAACACAACGTCACGTGCTACTTTAACAAGGTCGGACACCTTGTTGAAGACACGATAGGCGTAGGCATTCGATTTATAACTGAGCAAGAAACCTTCATCGGACTTCGAAGCGAACTTTGAGGCCCTCGGTTTCTTGTTCAGAATAAAACATTTACAACCAAATACTTTGAAATAAGAAACATTAGGCTTTTTACCGGTAAGGAGCTCATATGGAGTTTTCTTCAGTAGTCGGTGGAAGTACAGCCGATTTGTGGCATGACAAGCTGTGTTCACCGCTTCTGCCCAAAATCGATCTGATGTCTTGTATTCATCCAACATAGTTCTCGCCATTTCGATCAATGTTCTGTTCTTCCTTTCGGCCACTCCATTTTGTTGAGGGGAGTAGGGTGCCGAGAACTCATGCTTTATCCCTTCTTCATAGAGAAACTCTTCAATTTGGAGGTTCTTGAATTCTGTCCTATTGTCACTTCTGATGTTCTTTATGGTTGACGAGAATTCATTCTGAGCTCTTTTCAAGAACTTCTTGAGGATTCCCTGAGTTTTTGATTTATCATACAAGAAAAATACTCAGGTAAATGTTGAAAAATCATCAACAATTACTAAACCGTATTTGTTACCGCCGATGCTGATGTACGAAATTGGACCAAAGAGATCCATGTGGAGGAGTTCTAGCGGTCTTGCGGTAGTCATCACATTCTTGATAGGGTGTGGTGCTCTGACTTGTTTTCCTGCTTGACAAGCGTTGCACGACCTGTCTTTTTCAAAAACCACATCCATAAGACCACGGATTTGACCACCTTTTAGAAGTTTCTGCACATTTATCATCCCAACATGGGCTAGTCGTCTATGCCACAACCATCCCATGTTGGTCTTAGCAACCAAGCAAGTGTTGAGTTCGGCTTTATCTTTGTTGAAGTCAACAAGATAAAGCTTGCCCTTCAACATTCCCTTGAATGCAATCGAGCCATCGCTTCTTCTAAAAATGGTCACACCCTCATTAGTGAATAAACAGTTGTAACCTTTTTCGCATAGTTGAGATATTGAGAAAAGGTTATAGTCTAGAGAATCTACATGTAAAACATTAGATAAGGTGTGTCGAGAGGATATTTCAATTTTACCGCTACCAAGGACCTTTCCTTGGATGTTGTCTCCGAAGTATATGCATTCACTTGGATCCTTGTTGTACTCGTACTCCACGAACATACCTCTCTCTCCGGTCATGTGATTTGTGCATCCGCTATCTAGCACCCATTGAGATCCACCGGAGGAGTAAGCCTGCAAAAAAGAATTATTCTTTTGTTTTAGGTACCCAAGCTTGCTTGGGTCCTCTCAGGTTAGTCACAAGAGTCTTGATCACCCACACACAAGTTTTCAAGTTCTTGTGGCGTGGCCCTGTATATTTAGCAATGACTTTTCCATGTTTGGCTTTCATAAGAACATAGGAAGCATCAAATGTACGAAACAATATTTGTAAATCAGATTCATGGGATTTTTCCTTAACAAAGATAATTCTATTCTTAGCATGATTAGGAGTGGACATGTGTTTGTTTCTGTCAAAACCAAGGCCATCTTTGACATTAGGGGGTCTAGTGACCATATATGCACTACGTGCATATTTGATCTTCTCCTTATCAAAGATGCCGCTCGGAGAACCATGCAAATTATGAGAAGTTGAAGTGTTAGAAGTAACATTCTTCTTACTAGAGCAAGTGCAAGTTTCGATTGTTGTGGAACTCATATCTTTGGAGGAAGAGCTCTTGGAGGAAGAGGAGTCACTTTGCTTGAGTGACTCAACTTGCACCTCAAGGAATTTGTTAACTTTCGACAAGTTAGCATGTTCTTCCTTGATTGCAATATGTGAGTCCTCTAGCTTTGAGTAAGTTTCCTTACTCAAGGCTAGCTCAACTTCAAGCGACTCATTCTTCTCTCTTTCAAGCTCGAGAAGCTTTTCAACATCTTGATATCTCTTCCTTTCACAGATGAGCATATCTTCTTGTCGGTTAAGAAGTTCCTCCTTTTTAAAGATTTTGATCGACAACATTTCCATTTTCTTTGAAGCAATTTTACTTAGCCCTCTATACATTTCTTCATTATCACTAGAGCTATCAAAGTCATCAATAGAGGAATTTAGCATAGGAGGAGTAAGTCGTACCTTTTTCTTGCCTTCCATAGCCATAAGGCAAGTGTGGTTGTTCATATCTCGTCCTCCCATGTTTGGGAAGAGTGTGGCTTTCATAGTAGGTTTCTTGACTGCAATAGTGGCTATCTCTTCTTCTTCATCGGAGGAGGACTCGTCGTTAGAGTCCCACTCCTTGCCAATGTGAGCTTGATGGGCTTTTCTCCTTTTTCTGAAATTTTTCTTTTCTTGAGGTCTTGTTTCCTTCTTCTTTTTATTTTCTTCATAGGGGCAGTCCACCATGAAGTGACCATACTCTCCGCAGTTGTAGCAAGTGTGTCGAGCCTTGAATTTTCCTTTATCCTTGCTTTTGCCTTCATTTGAATTGTTGTCGTGTCTTCTTTTCATCATGCGTTTGAACTTACTGATAAATAGTACCATTTCTTCATCATCAAGATCAGTGCTCTCGTTGCTTGTATGCCCATCTTCTTGGTCTTCACGAGTTTCCTTAAGTTTGGGTCTGCACGTTACTTTGAGAGCAACTTCTTTCTTCTTGGAAGAGGTGAGTTGGCTAAGTCTTTGACGTATTGAGCCTCTTTCTCCATCATTTCATGATTTATAATCTTCCCCAATAACTCATCGGGAGTCATTTTGTGAAATACGGGGCTTTCTCTAATCATCGAGCAAAGTGTAACATTTCTTGGCATGAAGGCTCTAATCATTCTCCTGACCACCTCGTGATCCGTCCATTTCTTACTTCCATAGGCACAAATTTTGTTGATGAGTGCCTTCATCCGGTTGTACATGTCTTGAGGTGATTCGCCTTCTTCAATAGCAAATCTCCCCAACTCTCCCTCAAGCATCTCGATTTTAGCCTCACGAACCGACCTATTTCCTTCGTGAGCTGTCTTAAGTGTATCCCAGATTTCTTTTGCACTTTCTAAGCCATCGATCTTGGTGAATTCCTCTCTTCTTAGTGATGATGTGATCACGGCGGCGGCTTGTGCGTTTCTGTGAATCTCTTGTTCTTGTTCTGGGGTGAGTTCCTCATCAGTGTCTGGGATATCAATGCCAGTGCAAACAATGTGCCACAGACTAGGATTCAGGGATATTAGATGCATCTTCATGTTGTACTTCCATATGGTGTAGTCACTTCCGTCAAACTATGGAGGCTTTCCCATAGGAATGGAGAGATAGTGATTGTGTGAATTGAGACGGTTGTAGTTGTAAGGATGTCGGGAGTAGTCGTGATGACCACTCCCCGTCGTCTTCTCTTCTTCTTTTCCTTTTTGTCCTAGCAGTTTCTTTGTCAGGAATGCCTTTAGTTGTCGCACTTCTTCATCATCATGTGTTCTTTCTTTCAGCACATCGAAGGCTTTAGCTTCTTGTTCGTCCTCATTGATGTTCATCTTCAAGATATCATTGTTCTTCTCAGAGGCCATTGATCTCTCCGAGATGTCAGTCTCGTTGGCAGAGAACCTTGCTCTGATACCAATTGAATGTGGCCTAGAGGGGGGGTGAATAGGCCTTTTGAATTTCCTGCACACTTAATAGAGTCGTCAAAAACTTGATTGATCGGACTAGTCCGATTATGTGGGCGGACTAGTCCGGTGTCCTGAAATTTGTGAGTGGATTATGTGTTATTTGGGAAACTAAGTTCTTCTAGCAGCGGAAATGAGAATAATAGATTCTTTGATTTAAGATTAGTGTATGAATTCATGTGAAGACTTATGATCAACTTAAATGGTTGTTTAGCAATTAAGTGATCTAGTGAACAAAACGTAAAGTAAATGAAACACAAGAGACAAGCGAATTTTTACCGAGGTTCGGACTCACCATGATATCTACGTCCTCGTTGAGGAAGCTCACACAGAGCCAGGTCTCCAACCCTTTTCCTCTTCAAGTCACCATGAAGGCCGACCTGATTCCACTATCACGGGTAATCACCGAGTTTGTGGGGCAACCTCACACGTGGAGGGCTCCCACAAGAATTACAACGAAAGAGGTGATCAAATACACTCGAAAGTATTACAATGCAGAGTATAAGTGTAGAGAGATCAAACCACAAGAGCTCGCAATGAAGGAACGATGATCTCCCAATCCCGAATCCAAGTGTTCAAATGATTTGACTCCATTTTGCACCTTAGATGTGTGGGGAGATGTGTTTTAGGCTCTTGGGACAAAGTGGCGGCACTATGGTTTGTGTTTTCAGCAGTATTCGACGTGTGTGTCCTTTGGAAGGCTGTGGATTCTCTATTTATATGGTTTCCAAAAGGTTACCGTTGAAAAACCCTAATATCGGACTAGTCTGGTGCAAGTCTGGACTTGTCCGATCACAGTGTACTTTCAAGTCCAGAAAGTCAGCCGGACTAGTCCGGTCCAAGCTCGGACTAGTCCGGTGCTGTGTGAAGGTGGACTCCAGAAATTTCAACGGACTAGTCCTCGGACTAGTCCAATCTCCACATATGGGAGACTCCAGAAAGTTCAACGGACTAGTCCAGTCTCCCAATATGAGAGACTTCAGAAAGTTCAACGGACTAGTCCAGTGGACACACGGACTAGTCCGGTCTCACAATATGAGAGACTCCAGAATGTGAAACGGACTAATCCGGTCCATGATCAGACTAGTCCGGTGCATTGTGAAAGTTAGGTTTTTTTAAAGCCTTACCCCAACGCAAAGTTGTGAGCTCTTGGAGTGTGTCTTTCATACGCTCCATATACATTTAATCTAATTTGATCTTCCAAGCTCCATCAAAGTATCCCTCTTTGGACACCACTGCATTTTCACCTTTTTGTGTGCACCGAGCTGTTTCACTTGTTTGTCCTGCAATCATCTCAATGGTTTCATTAGGATCTCATATGTTTGTCATCAATTAGCCAAAACCCACAAGGGATATCCTAGATGCACTTGCACTATACCGGTACATGAGGGTAGACTATGTGAGAGAGGCAAAGTGGGTAAGAAAGCTTTTATCGTTGAAGATTACAAGAATGTACACTTTGCACATTTTGGTGTACTACAACAGCTTGCAATAGTTGAGTCGTACATCGTGGAACACCAAATTGAGCTTCGTGATAAAAACCAAGACCGCACAGAGGACTGGATCATGAAAGAGCATAGAAGATGTTTCACTGAATGGTTAATGGACAAAAATATACCATACAGAAACACTATAGAAGAGGCAACAATGAAGAAGTTAGCTTCTGGCCCATCTGCTTTGGTGACATCATGACAAGCATATGACATCAATGGTTACACATTTTACACTAAAGTAAAAGACGGTAAGAGTGTTGCACAAAATAGTGGTGTTCGTATTGAGGCTTATGATGCACAAGGGCAGAAGACCACATACTTCGGGTTCGTAGAGGAAATATGGGATCTCGATTATGGCGAAAGAATGGTAATGCCCGTATTTAAGTGCCAATGGGTCAAACATCCTGATGGTGTGAAAGCGGACAATTACAGGCTGACATAGGTAGACTTGAATAAAGTGGGTTATAAAGATGACCTGTGGGTTCTCGCTGATAATGTTGCACAAGTTTTTTATGTTCAAGATACAAAAACTGAGAAGATGCACGTAGTTGTTTCTGGAAAGCAAAATATTGTTGGGGTTGAGAATGTGGGAGATAATGAAGAGGAATATAATCAGTATGAAGAGATGTACCTTTTCACCAAACCAGAAAACATCAAGCGCGTAGAGAGAAGCATTAAAAAGAATTTGAAACCCTATATGCGAGAAGATGTCAATGCTGGAAAAAATGTATATAGAAATGCGAGATGAGATACATTGTATATATTTGTATCTTCTGAAATCAACTTAGAACAATGTTTTATTTCAGCTTTAGATAGCATGTTTCAAACATTATTAAATTCAGCTTCTGTTTCGAGCTCCTGTCAAGCTCATCCCTTCACAGCAAGCTCTTGTAGATGCAAGTAACACCCGAGACTCATCATTTGGATTGTTAAAAGCTTCAATTGAAGTCTGACAATACTTCTCGTCCATTTGAGGGCTTGTTTCGATAGGAGTACACCCAAACAAGACCTGCAAGATTTCTTTCTCTTCTCTCCATTTTGATAACTTATGAAGATGCTACTTTATCAGTTCTAATGGCTGAATATATTGACTACAAATCAGTACCATATCTCTTAGTGCTTTACACAAGCGACGAAATGTACAACTTCAATCACAAATCTTGTTTGTACCATTTTCATAGGAATTTGATCTTAATCTTTCAAACATAGAATTATCAATAATTGAAGATTCCTCATCAGACATGTTAATGACTGTTACAAGGGAAGGGTGTGTTGAAGCTAACGAAATCTCAACGGGACTGAAGACAAAGAGATGCTGCATATGATTGACAATGTCCAGGTTAGACAACATAAAGCTATGACGACAGCCTTCAACAACATGAAAAGTGATGCCAAGGTTATGCTTGCATCAACCAAGACATGTTGTGAGGGTCTAACACTTGTTGGGGCAAGCATAACCTTGGCCAAAATCAGAAACCACGCCACCGTTGATTACTCTGAAGGCGCCATGGATTACTCTTTAGTTTACCGAGTACGCACGGAGAAAACTTCAGAGTAATCCATGGTGGCTTTAGAGTAATCCACAGTGGCGCGATTTCTGATATTGGCTAAGGTTATGCTTGCCCCAACAAGTGTTATACCCTCACAACATGCCTTGGTTGATGCAAGCATAACTTTGGCATCACTTTTCATGTTGTTGAAGGTGTCATCACAGCTTCACGCTGTTTAACCTGGACATTGCCACTCATGTGCAGGATCTCTTTATCTTCAGTCCGATTCAGATTTCGTTAGCTTCGACACATTCTTCACTTATAACTGCCATTAACATGTGTGATAAGGAAGCTTCACTTATTTGATAAATCTATGCTTGAAAGATTAAGATTAAATCCCTATGAAAGTGTAAAAACAAGATTTGTGATTGAAGTTGTTCGCTTACTCGCTTGTGTGAAGTACTAAGAAAGTAGGTACTTATTTTTAGTCAATATATTTAGGCATTAAAACTGAGAAAGGAGCATCTTCCTAAGTTTTCAAATGGATAGGAGGGAAGGAAATCGTTCAAATGGATGGGAAAATCCTTCCAACGATCGTCAGGCTTCAAATTGATGCTTTCAACAATTCAAATGATGAGCCACGGGTGTTACTTGCATCTACAATAGCTTGCTGCGCAGGTATTAGCTTGACAGGAGCTTAGCAATATCAGAGGCGGTTATTAAGTACCAACCGCTTGTAAAAAATTTAAAAACCGCCTATGAAAAACTGACGCCTATATAAAGACCCCGCGGAGGCACGCCTCTGCCCAGTCCCACATCGCGCCACGAGGTACCTAAGTAAATTCGCATAGTTTCCTTACTATGCACTGCATGCTACCTTTTTATTTGTATATTTCCATAAGCTGCCAGTTTTGTGTGTTGGTATATGGATTGTGTCCTTTTGCATTTGTGTACATATGCGTTTGGACTCAATAATTTGAAAGTTTGGAAGTTTGGTCTTTCAGATAATGATGTCTTGGGCGTGTAGCTGATTGAAGGAGGAGCGCTTGGCGTGGCGCAAGAACCATCCCATGTATGTACATATGGCACACCAGTCGCATGGTTGTATATACATATGTATCTGTAATGGACTGATGAACTTAACTGTATTTTGTTTTTCCATCTTGTTTGTTTTTGGTATTTTCAATTTCTTTGTGTAGGGTTTCTCTGCGAAGCCTGAATCAGGAGATTTATTGAAGTGGCAGTGCATCGTCCCCGGTAAAGAAGGGGTAAGTCATGAAGAACAAGCACAATATGAGTTTAACCATCGTCCTCCTATTAATAAATTTCTTTTGCAGACTGAATGAGAAGATGGTTACTACCCCCTGACAATCTCCTTCTCCGAGGACTATCCTTTGGTGCCTCCAAGATGCGCCTTTCCAAGTGGGTTCTTCCACCCAAATGTCCATCGTTCGGGAGCACTCTGCATCGGGATTCTTGATCAAGAGACTGTAAGATAGACCTATTTTGCTCATGTAATTAATACTTAATTGTTATCGAACTTATTTGAACGTGTTTCTTATATTGCTTAAATTATATTTCGTAAGGGTGGTGCAGTGCTTTTACAATCAAAACTATACTACTTGAAGTTCATCGTTTGCTGCATCAGCCAAACGTGCCCGATGTTGAAAATGATTGCTATAATCTACTTATCAAGGTTATATGACACTTTGACTTAGTGACCAATGTAGGTTATTCATTCCTCCAACATTTGTTAATTTAAATAATGTCAATATTTTCAGGATCCAGCGGAATATAAGAGACGTGTTCGGTAGCAAGCAGGACGGTACAATTTAGATTGATCGATGGGAGCTTCATCGTCGATCTACAATGAATGTAGCATGATTTTTGTTTTCTACTTGACAGGGTGCTTCATCGTCGTTGTTTGCAGCTGCTATAGAGAGAGGCTCACTTAAACTTGTGCTCAGTGTGTAAAGATGTTATCTTTGAACAATTGTAAAGCCTCTAATGGTGTATTATCACAATTAAGTCAGCCTCACTGGTGATCGAGCATTTCCTATAATGCATTACCGTACTAGTATCCGCTCATATGTGTTTTTTCCTGATACAATTTTCCCTGCAACGACTACATACGGTTGTGATAATTGCAACGACTACATCCCTGTAATTTCAATGAAAACCGCTTGTGATAATTGAACAACTACATACGGTTCTTAAACAATGACCGCCAGTGAAAATACATGATCTTCTCAGGCCGTTGTTAATGAAGAACCGCCTGTGAAGTTTATTATATTACAGACGATTATTAATTAAGAACCGCCTGTGAAGATCATGTATTTACCCAGGCGGTTGTTTCTTAAAATCCACCTGTGATGTTATTTTATTGCAGGCGGTTCTTAAGTAATAACCGCCTGAGAAGATCGAGTATTTACCCAAGCGGTTGTTTTTTTAAATTCATCTGTGTTGTTATTTCATCACAGACGGTTATTATATCATTCGTCATCACAATCGCATATTTTTAAGGACCGCCTGTGTTTGTAAAATTGAGGCGCCTGTAAAAATGCTTTTTGAAGTAGTGCGCCCCGCCGTCACCTCGGTGTGGCGCCGCCACCATCCACCGAGGAAGACTGCCGCGCCCCCACCTCTCCGGTCTGCGCCGTCGTACCGCCGCCGCAAGTCGAGGTACGCCGCCACCCCTACCCGCTGTCCCCTCCCGGCATCCCCACCCACTGACATGCTTGCTGTTGATTTAAATATGGATTGTGGAGGAACTTAAGGGCCGCACAAACCATCTTATTGGTAACTTGAATTTAGAAAATGAATGTGAGAGGTCTTGATTCTGTTAAAATGTGACTTATATGATGACTCGTATGGGGTATTACATTGTTCAGTTTGATCTGAAGTTCATTGAGATAATATGTGCAATGATTTTCTGTTTGATCCGTTGTAGTTTACCTGATGAGGTTGCTAATCTAATATCTCTATGTTAGTGTATTCGAAACGATGCTAGCAGCTTTGCTTCCGTGGAGAAAGAGCCTCCTGGGAGTCTGACGCCCATGCTGGGGGGCAAAAAGGTTAGCTTGTGATATTATCTGTTGTGTTCTGTAATTTCTGTGCTTGATGATGGGCAATGACATATTGGTTGTTCTGCTGCTGACTGGTTCTTTGGCAGGTGGAGCACATTCTGGGCATCAAGAAGAGCCAAGCCTGGCAGCTTGCCTCCGCCAGCCCCCAAGAGGCCGAAGAACTGAACCTGCAGTGGTCTTAACTGTGAGTAGCAATCAGTTGCAGATTTTTGCATGCTTTGCAAAATCTATCGAGTCCCTTAAATTAATTAATTAATTTACAACAGGTTAGTTTTACTTTTGCAAGCGTAGCACACTAATCAAATCACTGCACACGCTAAATAATTTGAAGCTAAAAGACTATAATCAATATACACAGGCCCGGGCGGAAGGGCGTGCAGCCTGTGCAAGCGCACAGGACCCCCACTTCCCAGGGGCCCCTTTTGTTCTCTGTAGTACTATTTATCCAGTCCAGTCCATAATCGATCAAGCATCCAGCTTTTCAGGAGCAGCCAGACGCTGCGTGGCCGTATGGGCCTATGTCTCACACAGGTCTGCAACACTGCGTGGCCCAGGCTGGCTGCTGACCAGATACGAACCAGTAGCAATGCCTCTCGACTCTGGAGGGATCCGGATACTTAGCCAATTTTACTGAACGGATGCAGTAAACTTGCATCCACCCTTTTATTATTTGTATCCGATGGTTCTCCTAACTCCTAGATTGCATGTGTTCTAGTCTGGGAATAGTAGTGGGTTTTGAAAATTAGGCCACCAGTTATCTTAAATAACTAATGATAACATTTTTTTCATTTATATCTTTAAAATCAGTGTTAACATAATACCAAAAAAATTATATGTTCTCTTTATTTTGCACAGTACAAATATTGGTCCTAAAGTTGAAGAACTATTGTTATACATTGATAAAAAATACCAACAACTATTAATGAATACAGTTATATATGGATTTATGCTACTACTTTTATATAAACACATGAATAATTTTAATAATTTGTACAGGTCCTCAAATTTGGTGGGCCCGGCCCTGACTATACATGATTATTAGTTCAGCTATCTCATTTTCCTAGCCACTCAGGTTCACAATTTCGGTTATATTCCCCAGTGTTGTCTCTGTCTTCTATCCAGAAACATTATCATGCTTTTTTCTATTCCCTAAAGTCTTCAAGTACATACCGTTTTGGACAATTTTCTAGCCAAACATTATTTGGTGTACCTCAACTAGATTCTTTTTAAATTATTACCTTTTTTCTTGTACTATGTTTGCTCAGCCTCATTCCTTGACTAGGTCAGCTATTATTTTCAAATGCAACTTTTTGATGATAATTAATACCTGATTTAAAAAATAACACGTAGTAATGTTGGTACTCGATTAATCCTCAGGTTAATGGTAATTTGGTCAACAACTGCCGGTACCCTGCGTACCGAATACCCCTTGGGACTGCAAAAAGAGCAAAGAAATTCCACCTGTTTAAGTTGAAGACCTTTGAACGCCCCACGTGTCATACGGAACTGGACCTGCCTCCCTTCTATGGCCAGTCCTAATGCCGCCACGTGTATCATTAAACCAGAGCTACATTCCCTACACGGAAAAGCTCCGGACTAGATACCAGTGTGGCACACCCGGACCTAACCCCCGACAAAGGGAAGCTCTGGTACCGACACGTGTACAACAGCACCGGGCCTACACATCCTAGGCGGTAAGCTCCGGAGCTGCCACACATCCAACCGCCGGACCTTCAACCTCAACAGGCAGTGTGGTGGACTTCTAACGGCTCAGACCTTCAAGGAACATTAAAGACTTCAAGACCTGATTAAGTGTCATTAATACTATTTAATGATAAACGATCGGAGGGCCCTTAATACCAGTAATGCCACTATCAAGGTGCGTGACCGCACTATTAAGGGTAATTAAGCACATTAATTATGTATTAAACATCAGCAACCGCCAGGGCCACATGTCGGGCCAGACTAACGATGTAACGGCCAGCCCTTGAACTATAAAAGGACTGGCCGAGCGATACACAAAGGAGACTCTTGGAGACTCCCACACTCTGCTCTTACACACAAGCGCTCAGACGACAACACACACTCGTGGAGTAGGGTATTATGCTAAGGCAGTCAATACAACAACAACACACACCCGTGGAGTAGGGTATTATGCTCAGGCGGCCCGAACCACGTAAATCCTCGTGTCTACTGATCATCGTGTTCTGAATCTCTGCACGCCCACCACCGAACTACTAACTTCGCGGGCTGCCAATAGTAGTACTGGGAGAATTGCCGGAACCACACTCCGACAGTTGGCGCGCCAGGTAGGGGGAGCCCGAGATTCAAACATGGTGAACTCTGCTGCTGGATCGTCCGACGGCAACCCTGTTGTGCAACCTGCTGGAGGAAATCCCTCCAACATGCAGCAGCCAGCAGGTGCTGTGGCTCCAGGAGGAGTCATGCCACCACCGCCACCGTCCGCACCAGCGAATCAAGCTGGACAGCGAGATGGGGCGTCCGCGTAGATCACTGCATAGGCGAACAACAATCCTGAACACGCGCTCTATGCTGCGTGTGCTCTTCTCCAACGTCTACCGCCTCCAGGAGCATCCCAGGGGCATTGGAGTAGTGGAGAGCTGATGTGGAACATTTGGTTGCAGCAGCAGCCGATCACATCAGCAACCAAGGTCCTCCCCCCTCAGGGCGGGCCCCATCGCAGTATCGGACCATGTCGGGTAGACTTGGTCCGCATGCTTCACAACACAGAAGGCGTGCTGCATCTCAGCAGGCGATGTCGCTGCCTTCCGGAGCGCGACGTACCCACATGGTAACCATACTTTCGACTCATGACCTCCGGGCTGAGCTCGATCGTCGTTATCAACAACAGGATGGCCGCGTCCACATCGAGCGTGCTCACGAGAGGCGAGAGGCTCGAGACAGCCCTACTCCTGAAGAAGTAGGAGGAGGCTATTCTGCCCTAGCCATGCACCTACGCATGGTCAAATGGCCGCAAAAGTTCCGGCCTCACCTGCTAGAGAAATTTGACGGGACTGTCAATCCCGTTGAATTTCTCCAAATCAACTCCACCGCTATCCTTGCGGCAGGAGGCAACGAGGCCGTGATGGCCAATTATTTCCCCGTGGCTTTAACTGGGACCGCCAGGTCTTGGTTCATGAGCCTTCCGCCTGACTCCATCAACAGTTGGGCGGAGTTGTGCCAACAGTTCACTACCAACTTTGGGAGCTCATATACCCGACCAGGCACAGAACTAGACCTTTTTGCTGTCAAGCAGAAAGGGGGAGAGACCCTATGGACCTTCATCCAGAGGTTCTCCAAGGTACAAAACACCGTTCCTTCTATCTAAAGCGCTCATGTTATTGTGGCATTCAAACAGGGCGTTCGAGATAAGAAGATGCTAGAGAAGCTGGCGACCAAGGAAGTCACTAGCGTCACAGAACTCTTCAGCTTGGCAGACAAGTGTGCCAAGGCAGCGGAGGGCCATTAAATGCACTCCCAACCACCTCCGAGGGACGACAAAAAGTCCTCCAAGGGTGAAACCACTACCTCAGGGAGTGGCAAGAAGAATAATAAGTCCAATGGCAAGAAAAAGCCATCGGCCGGCACACCCACTGCCGCTGCTGCCGCAGCTCCGGGTGGCCGGGGGCCACGCCCCGAGAAACAACCTCGGTCGTCGTCTGAAGACGGAGGCAGATCCGAGATGTGGTGTCCTATACACAAGATGAACAGCCACAACCTGGAAGGCTTCCGAGAGGTCTAGAACCTTGCCGAGCGCTACAACAAGCGCCGGGAAGAAGTTCCTTTCCATCAAAGGGAAGGGAAACAAAAAGTCGACGAAGCTCCGGCTGAAGAGGAGTTAGGCTTTCAGGACCCCATGAAGGTCCTGAAGGCTGTTTACACCTCCGTTGACGACGACTCCGACGTCTCTGACAACGAGCGTCGGAAGACCATAAACACCATCTTCGGTGGTTCGTGGGACATCACATCCCGTCGTGTCCTCAAGACAATGCGGCGGGACATGGCCTCAGTAGCTCCCACTGCCAGGGCGGAGCCTCACCGGAAGTGGATGGACACTTTCATCACTTTTGATGCTTCTAACTGCCCTCGGAACATGATCGGAGCTGGCCAGCTCCCATTGATGGTATCTCCAACCATCAACAACATCCAGCTCCACCATGTAATGGTGGACGGAGCTTCGGGGCTGAACCTCATAAGCTTTGAGGCCTTCGTCAAGCTTCAGCTCCGACCTTCGGATCTTCGCCCCTTCCGACCTTTCTCTGGAGTAGGTCCGGTGTCTATCACTCCACTCGGTGCCATTACTCTCTCGGTGACCTTAGGGACTCGAGAGAATTACCGCACCGAGAAGTTGGTCTTCGACGTGGAGCAGATCAACTTACCATTCAACGCCATCTTGGGCAAGCCAGCCTTGTACAAATTCATAGATGCTGCTCATTACGGCTACTTGGTGTTGAAGATGCCAACACCAGCAGGTGTTCTCCGAATCCGCGGAGATTGCACCACTAGAGTTACTGCTTTGGAAGAACTCTACACGCTTGCCACATCGCATTAGGAAGAATCCGGAAAGGGGCATGCTTCAAAACCCCTGAGCATTCATCATCGAGGCTCAACCTCTGCACCTCGTGTGCAACCAAGCGGCGACACCAACATTCCCGTCAAGATCGTCCAAATTGGTTCCGACGCTGCTCAGACCACCCGTATATCTGGAGGTCTGAACGACAAATAGGAACTCACGCTCATCACTTTCCTTCGGGCTAATGTCGAAGTGTTTGCCTGGCAACCGTCACAGATGCCTAGGATCCCTAGGGAAGTGATTGAGCACAATCTGAAGATTTATCCCGATGCTCGGCCTGTACATCAGAAGCCTCGGAAGCAATCAGTAGAGCAACAAAACTTTATACGTCAAGAAGTGAAGATGTTACTCGAAGCTGGATTCATCCGAGAAGTCTTCCACCCAAAATGGCTGGCAAACCCAGTCGTTGTACCCACTGCCGGCGGGAAGCTTCGGATATGTATCGACTACACTACACTGAATAAGGCATGTCCAAAGGATCCATTCCCACTACCTAGAATAGATCAGATAGTGGATTCGACCTCCGGGTGTGAATTAATTTGTTTCCTAGACGCATATTCTGGGTATCATCAAATCAGAATGTCTAGGAAAGATGAAGAGCATACTTCCTTCATCACAGTAGATGGATTATATTGTTACACTGCCATGCCATTCAGTCTCAAAAATGCTGCTTCAACGTTTGTACGAGCTATGTACAAAACTTTTGGAGAGCTTATCAGAGATGTAGTGGAAGTGTACATCGATGACATCGTCATCAAGATTAAGAACAAGGAGTCATTCCTTGACACCTTGCAAGCTGTCTTCGACAAGTTGCGAATCACACGCACGAAGCTGAACCCAGACAAGTGTGTCTTTGGGGTTAGCTCTGGAAAGCTTCTTGGAATCTTGGTGAACCACCGAGGAATAGAAGTGAATCCGGCGATGATTAAAGCTATTGAAGACATGCGGCCACCAGCTCGCATCAAAGACGTCCAAAACCTGATTGGATGTCTAGCTGCCCTCAGCCTGTTCATCTCAAGACTGGCGGAACGGGCACTACCCTTCTTCAGGTTATTGAGGAAATCCGGACCATTCAAATAGTCTAAAGAAGCAGAAAAGGCTTTTCAAGATCTAAAACAGCTCCTCACCACTCTACCAACTGTGGTAGCTCCAAATCCTAGTGAGCCACTTCTGCTTTACATTTCAGCAACTGACGAAGTTGTCAGCATGGTGCTGGTTGCGGAAAGACCAGAACCATACCCACTTCAGGAGTCCAGACCCCTTCGGGAGGGTAAGGAGCTACCTGAAGGCGAGTCTGGGTCCCAGCTCCCAGACCCGGATCCTCAGGGCGAGATGCCAGAGGAGCCATCTCCTTCAAGTGGAGGAGTCACTGTTGCTGAACAAGAAGATCCGGACCCCTCCGGGAAGGTCTAGGTCACTTCATAAGAAGCTTCGGGTTCCTCCAGCAGGAACACAGAGGTCCCCGAAGAAGGTCCAGACCCCTCCAGGAGGGTCCGGGTTGATGAGGAGGAAGTTTCGGGCCCTTTCGGGAGGGTCCGGACAGTCCAACGCCCAATGTACTATATTTGTGAAGTACTCCATGATGCCATGACTCGGTACTTGGAGGTGCATAAGCTGCTCTACACACTTCTTATTGCCTCTAGGAAGCTTCGCCACTACCTCCAAGCTCACAAGATTGCAGTAGTAACTTCTTATCCACTGCGTGCAGTCTTGCAAAACCCCAACTCTACTAGAAACATTGCAAAGTGGGCAGCGGAACTGGCCGAGTTTGATCTTGAATTCGTCCCAAGACAAGCGATCAAGAGTCAAGCACTAGCGTACTTCGTGGCGGAATGGACTCCCTCTCCATCAAACCCTGGGGGCCCCAGTGAGCAGAAGCCGGAACCCAGGGTCCCATTCTTCACTGAGCCTCACTGTACTCTCTACTTCGACGGCTCCGTGCAGAAGCAGGGGGCCGGAGCTGGAATCCTTCTCCTCGCTCCGACGGGGGAGAAGGTCAAATACATGGTTCACCTTGACTTCAAGGCGACCGACAACATGGCGGAGTATGAAGCATTAATATATGGGCTCAAGGTGGCACTATCATAAGGTGTCAAGGAGCTGTTGGTAAAGGGTGATTTGTACCTCATTATAAAGAAAGTCAAAGATGAATGCTGGTGCAACAACCCTCAACTAGCTGCATACTTACTTCAAGTTCGGAAGCTTCAGAAGGACTTCGAAGTCCTGGATCTTTGCCATGTCCAGCGTCTCAACAAAGCTGAAGCCGACGAACTCTCGATGAAAGCTTCGACCGAAGCTCTGACTCCCGATGGAACCTTCGTCCAAAGATTGTCAAAACCAACAGCTCAGCCTGCCGAACCGAGCGAAGGGGGCGAGACCAGCACCTCGAAGCTGGTGGTCCCGATGGCCCTGTTACCATTGCAACCATCAAGGGTCGTACGTGCTGCAGGAAGCTCCAAGCAACCCAGCACGCAAGACTCAAATTCTCAAGTTAGCTCCGATGCATGGATCTCAGAGATCCGGAGCTACTTGAAAGACAATTTCCTTAATGATGATAATGTATCTGCTGACTGGATAGTCAGATTGGCTAAATAATACTCACTGGTAGAAGGGGATCTCCACCGGCGTGGTGCCAACGACGTCCTAATGCAATGCATTACAAGGGAATAACGCCGCGAGCTCCTCACGGAAATCCATGGAGGCGAGTGTGGGAACCACGCGTCTTCCAGCACGCTGGTCAGTAAAGCCTTCGGCGTGGTTTTTACTGGCCTGTAGCACTCCTGGATGCAACCGAGCTAGTGAAGAAATGCGAAGCATGCCAGTTCCATGCAAGGCAAATTCACACACAAGCTCAACCTCTATAAATGATACCTCCTACATCGCCGTTCGCTGCGTGGAGGATGGATATCTTGGGACCTTTCCCAAGAGTTGTCGGAGGTTACAAGTTCTTGTACGTTGCCATTGACAAGTTCACCAAATGGCCGGAAGCAACTCCAGTTGTGACAATAAACAAGCAATCAGCTATCAACTTCTTGTTGTCCATAGTATGCAGATTTGGAGTCCCAAACAAGATTATAAATGACAACGGGACCCAATTCACAAGCTCTGCATTCCAAGGATATTGCAAAGACCTCGACATTCAGGTCAGCTACGCTTTGGTAGCTCACACGGCAAGCAATGGCCAAGCTGAGAGAGCAAATGCAGAAATCCTAAAAGGAGTCAAGACGCGCACATATGAGCACCTGAAAAAACATGGATCCAACTGGATTGAAGATCTTCCGCCCAACTTGTGGGCAAACAGGACAACTCCAAACCGGTCAACTGGAGAGACACCCTTCTTCCTGGTGTACGGAGCTGAAGCAGTCCTTCCCCCTGAAATCACCTTGGGGTCACTCCGTGTCCGGACCTTCAACGATTCCACGCAAGACCAGCTCCAGCATGAAGACCTTGACCTCGTTGAAGAGGGAAGTTGTCGAGCAGCTGTTCGGAATGCCCGATACCGCCAAGCTCTTCGGCGCTATCACCAAAGGCATGTTCATAGCCGACAGCTCGAGGAAGGCGATATGGTGCTACGGAGAATACAAACTCGAGGAGGGTTAAACAAACTCTCCCCCAGCTGGGAAGGACCCTTCCGAGTGATCAAAGTATCCTGTGTCAGATGCGTTCCCTTGGCAACCGAGGATGGGACACCACTCCCTAATCCTTGGAACATTGAGCACCTCCGTAAGTTCTACGCTTAATATCATGGAGGTGAGTCTGTAATTACATGTGATGTATGTTATAGCGTCATTGTACAGTGTTGGGTAGCTCCTCCGGGAGAAGAGTCGGACCTTTCCCGAAGTCCGCAAAGTTCAGGCAACACTTGTCACAGCCTCAGAGCTAAAGGTGTAGCTAGCTACCTTGGGTCAAACGAGAAACGCAACACACTTAGCCTGGTTCCGTACCCTAAGAGTGTACTTGTTTCCCCTGTACCCCGGACCTATAATGAAAGACATCATCATGTGAAAATAGACTCTACGTGCATTTATTTTGTACAGGCTCAATATTTTTTATTTTTCTCTTTCTTGTCTATAACAAAGTTGTGTAATTCTCAAGAATCTTTAGCTCGACCAATTCATATATAATTCAAGTCGCTTTGTAAATTCTTTCAGTTCTTAACATTGTTGAATGGTCCACTCGCCTGAATGTCGCCAAGCCAATCTAGGTCTGGAGTGTGCTATAGACTTAGCCTGGTCCTACACCCTAAGTACGCCACTCTACCTACACCCCGACAGGCCGAAGTAAGGTGAGTCCAGGAAACAATTGGACTTGAAGAACATAAGCAAATGCACTTGATTGTATATAGAATTGTGTTTGACCTAAAAATTTCTTTCGGGACTAGTAAGCCGCAAACGAGTTATAGATAAGAAATGGATTTTACTAATTTTCTTGACTTCAGTGTGCAGGAAAAATAAAGATCTCAAGATGATGGTGGATGAAGCCGGAGCTATCAAAGCTCCGACAGCCCCTAATGTGACCCGCTGTCGATGTTTTAAATATTGATAGCAGGTGTCGCCGAAGCTACCAAGTTCCGGCAAATATAGGGGGCCAACTATCAACGTGAAGAAAAGATGGTGGGAAGACTCCACAGTGGGGGCTGCTGTCAACACACCGCATGTTGACATGGGTCGCTGCCGGAGCTACCAAGCTCCGACAACCCCAGAGGACTAACTGTCGACGCTCAACGTGTTGACAAGGGTCACTACCGGAGCTATTATGCTCCGACAACCTCAGGGGGCCCCTACTATTGACGACTTCGAACCTACAAACTACATGTTCGAAGCACACAAGTCTTCAACAAAGTGCTACATTCTCTTGGTACATGTTTACAATCAAATTGTGTACATCTACCGGGGGGCCAAGTGGGACAAAGGTGTTGAAGACAAAACATGAAATTCATAAAATTATTGGATTTCATTAATCTGGAGAGACAAGAGATTAAAAAATTGGAGAAAAGAAGAGAAGATAAAAGCGGGAGCTACAAAGAGAAAGTCCTAAAACCTATGGAAAAATGAGGCGACCTTCTGGGCAACCTCCGACACGCTGGCCTTGGCGGCATCTCCCTCTCCGTCGATGGGACCTTCAAGCACCGGGTCCAGTGGGAAGTGAGGATCTCGGCCTGTGTAGCACGTCAGCATGTACTCTGCGACGTTCTTCGCCAAGGATTGCCCATCAGTTTCCAACTGGTCCGCAATGAAATAACCCATCTTGTTGAGTTTGCTGCCCCCGAGCTCAACGCCTTCAACGACAGGTCTAGCTCCGGCTCCGGATCATCCGGGCGCACCGGACTAAAGCCCAGCGGCGTTAGCGCATCATTGGCTTTGCCTAAGAGGTCCCATACTTATTGGGACTCCGTAGCCCTTGAGCCTCGCACTTCTTCCAAGTACCTCATGATCACTGCAAGTTCCGAATCCTTCCAGGCAAGGCGCTCGACTTCTTTGGCATTCTGCTAAATCTTTTCAGCAACTTGCCTTTCGAGTTTACCAAGATCCTCTTCCCGGAGGTGGATCTTGTTCCGGCGGTCGACCATGTCTTTCTCCCAACCCCGCACTTTCTTCTCCCTGGCAGCAATTTCATTTTTCCTCTTGGTGTGGTCCTGTCCTCGCTGCCAGACCTTCTTCTCCTCTTTCTCGCAGCGCTCCTCCAACTTCTTGGTGCGCTCCACGAGGCTCTTGTCACCTAGAGTCATCCTCTGAGTAAGCTTCTCCGCCCTCTTCACGAGGTCATCATGCAGCTCCAGGAGTTTTGGGTCTTCATTTTTGAGCTTTTTCTCCAGCTCCTCAAGAGCCTCATGGCGCTTGACGAGGTTGTCGTGGTTGGCGCTGAGCTTCTCTTGGCGGTCATTCGCTGCTTCATTAGCAGCCACGGCCTGTTCGTGGATGGCCCTGGACTGGTTGTCGAGGGATTGCGTCATGCTTTCCCTCTCATCGAGCAGCTGACCCCAGTACTCCAACCAGACCTTCTCCCTTTTCACCCACTCCTTGTCGTCGGCTAGCCTTGTATGTGCCAGCTTGGTCTCAAATAAGAGCCGGTTGCGCCACCTCCTAAGGGTTTGGCGCTCCTCCTCGAGTGCCTTGCTGTCGTGGTAAAAGGCCAGCTAGACCTGATGAAGTTTGGAGCAGGCATTGTCGATAGACAACGACAAAGGGATTGGCTCTGGACCTGCCGGGGTCTTCTCCACTGGCTCCAGCAGGTTCTCCGTAACAAAAATTCGGCCCCACTCTACAAGAGCGGTCCCCTGAGCTTCCACGGCACTAGGGCCGCCCTCCGGGATAGCCTTGGCCGCCGCGAGGAAGGTCCTGCAACAGAAGTTCCTACCTTCGGAGTTAGCTCCGAAGGTCCCGCCACCAGGTCATCAGCAACCAGTCCCTCAGGTGGAGGACCGGCAGCTTCGTCTTGGCACTCTGGCTCAGGCGCGGGTACCTCCGGAACCACCACCTCCGAGGCAGGCGTTGAAGATTCGGTCGGAGCTGAGGACACTTCTGGCTCCGGTACTGGTGCCTCCTCCGCCACTGTTTCAGGCGCCGACGCTTCGACTTCTACAAGTTCAGGGGCCGGCACCTCCGCGACAACCGGCTTAGGCGCCGAAACTTCATCAACACCCGACTCCACCGCTCGGGCTTCAACAACATCCGACTCTAGGGCCAAAACTACAGCTACCTCCGGCTCTAAGGCCGGAGCGTCCATCATCACAACATCCAAAACCGGAGCTTCAACCTCCAGATCCGGTGCCACTAGTGCACCTTCAATCCCGTGATCCGGCACTACCACGGGAGCATCAAGGGGTGACTCGAGTTAAAGGACCATGACAGCTGGCACCGGAACTGCCGCGACGTCAGCCACCACCTGGGGCAGCACTGGAACTGGAGGCAGAGCCTCTGTCTGCGCAGCATTAGTTGCTGCTGCAGGTACCAGAGCTGCAGCCACTTTCTTAGGTACCCTGTGGATGAAGGACGAAGAAACTCAAAATATGGTCACAAGAAAAAACAATCAACTGAGGTAAAAAATCAAATTTACCTCGAATGGCTTTCGCTCCAGCTAGCGCGGAACCTCTTCACCAGACGCTTAGGACCGGACCCTATTGCCACTGGCGTAGTAGCTCCAGAAGGCTCCCCAGAGCATGCTGCCACCATCGGCGTCGTCTTGGTTGATGCCCCCTCGACTGATAAGGACCCTCGGACCTAGAGCCCTCAGCTGGCCCTGGTACCAGAGCCACATGGCTGGAGCTAGCATCCCGGGGAGATGCTGAAGCTTGAGTGGTTGCCGCCATCGAAGACCTCCTCTGCCGATGAGAAGGAGCTGTCGTGGAAGGAGCAGGTCTGACAGACCTCCCTTCAGAATGCTTCAACTTTCTCTTGCGGCTCGAGGGCTCGGCCAACTCCTTACCCTTGTCTATGACGTCAACTCTTGGCTTCAGGGCGGGAGTGGAACCACCCTTTGAAGCTCCGGGAATCGCCACCTTGGAGGTTGATCGCCTCTCCATCAGGCCCAAGTTGTCCAACAGCGGCATCTTCCTTCGGAGCTCTCTGCACTCCTCTGGTATCATATTTAGAGGAAGGAAGGCCCCCGGTGGAGACACGTCGCTAGGGCCGATGTTCCCAGGCTGGAACTTCTTGAGATGGGTCTTCAAGGCTTCACCGTTCAAGTTGGTGCCCAAACCAACCTCAATGCGGTTGGTGTCCATCTCATTGTTGAAGGCCCAAGCAGGTCACCCCCTAGCCCTCAGCGGGGCCCACCTGTTCGTCAAGAAGTTGACGAAGACCATCTGGGGGGGTCACCCCACCTTCAACACACTCCTGGATTCTGTCAAGAATGGGCCTGTACTCCCTCGAAAGCTCTGGCACATCACTCCAAATGTCAGTGTCGACGCGGGGGACGCCTTCAGGCAGTTCCAGCCTCTCGTGTCCCTCGACGGTGATGACCACCCAGTCTTTCTTCCAGTCATCCCACTTGCCAGAAGGAAAGGACCTCAAGTACTTGAGGGGGATTTTTTCCGCTTCACGAAGTAGTAGAAGCCAATGAACTCATCACTCTTCCTGGTGGGGTGGACAGTGAAGAAAGTTCGGAACAACTCCACGCAAGGGGGCACACCCACCTACATCTTGCAAAAGTGGACGAAAGTCGCCACTAGCAAGATTGAGTGGGGGCCAAGATGGTGGAGCTGCAGACCATAGAAATCTAGCAGCATCAGAAAGAAAGTGGAGAAAGGTAGGGTCAAACCCGCCACGGTGTACCCAAGGAAGTACACCATATCTCCGACTCGCTCCTTCTCGAAGGGAAGCTTGCCGCAGCGAATGTCGTCGTCCAAGGAGTCACTGGACCAACCCATGTAGGTCCGGACCCTAGACAACTCATTCTTGCTCCCAATGCGGCTCTTGGGGAGTCCCAACTTCATCGCAGCACAGTGGGGAGAGAGATGAAAAGCAAGCAAAAGTTTGGAGGATTCGAGCGCGAGTTCAAATGAAGGCGTAATGAATCCCCAAATGTTGCACGCTTTCCTTCTTAAGTAAGCCCCTGCAACGCTTGGATGGAAAACGCAGAGGAGCCGATGATACAGTTCAAAAACTTCACCCCGCCAATGACAAGGGGGCCCAGGGCCACCCTGACGGTGAAGTCGAGGTCCTTACGCTAGGCAAACAGTTGTCATCATGAGATGGGGGAAACCCGAAGGCGGCAGCCTGACAGGGCACGCGGAACCGATACGGTTTCTTATTGGGAACTGACGACCTTCAATTGCGTGAGATCCGCATGCGCAGATCTCACCTGCCGCATCTTGGATATGCCACGTGGCGATGGTTTAACTGCGAACTACCACCAACGGCACATCCGAAGACCCTTGAAGACACGGCTCAAAAACCGAAGGATGGACCCACCTCCGACAGAACGACTTCATCCAAAAGGTCTCTCCTAGAGGTGGGCCCAGGGGGCCATTGTCGGTACCCTGCGTACCGAATACCCCTTGGGACTGCAAAAAGAGCGAAGGAATTCCACCTGCTTGAGTTGAAGACCTCTGAAGGCCCCACGTGTCATACGGAACCGGACCTACCTCCCTTCTATGGTTAGTCCTAATGCGGCTATGTGTATCATTAAACTGAAGCTACATTCCCTACAGGGATAGCTCCGGACTACATACCTATGTGGCACCCCTGGACCTAACCCCCGACAGATGGAAGCTCCAGTACCAACACGTGTACAACAGCACCGAACCTACCCATCCAAGGCGGTTAGCTCCGGAACTGCCACGCATCCAACCGCCGGACTTTCAACCTCAACAGGCAGTGTGGTGGACTTCTAACGGCTCGAACCTTCAAGGATCATTAAAGACATCAAGACCCAATTAAGTTTCATTAATACTATCTTAATGACACACGATTGGAGGACCCTTAATACTAGTAACGCCACTATCAAGGGGCGTTACCACACTATTAAGGGTAATTAAGCTCATTAATTGTGTATTAAACATCAGTAACTGCCAGGGCCACATGTCGGGCCAGGCTAACGATGTAACGGCTAGCCCTTGTACTATAAAAGGACTGGCCGAGCGATACACAAAGGAGACTCTTGGAGACTCCCACACTTTGCTCTTACACACAAGCGCTCAGACGATAAATACAGCAACAACACACACCCGTGGAGTAGGGTATTACTCTCAGGCGGCCCGAACCATGTAAATCCTCGTGTCTACTCATCATCCTGTTCTGAATCTCTGTGCGCCCACAACCAAACTACTAACTCTGCAGGTTGCCAACGGTAGTACCGGGAGAATTGCCGGAACCACACTCCGAAAACAACTATACCCTAAATTCCCATCTTTTAAAACATGTAAACATGTTTATTGTTCTATTCATTAAATGGTACTTATTGTATATTGATATTTCACTACTACAATAAGCTTCATCTCAGGCGGGTCCAAACGTATTATCACACGGGGTTTCCAAAACCGTCTGAAACGAAGAGCATGTGATAATTTGCAATTATCATAGGCGGAAACTAAAACCGCATATGAAATAAATTATCACAGGTAGTCTTAACCTTCATGAATTCGCCTGTGAGGAATCTTTATCACAGGCGGTTTGTCACGTAAGAGTAACAACTTGTGTTAATCGAGTTATCATGGGCGATTGTTTACCTATGACTAGATGCATGTGAAGACCTTTTATCAAAGCTGGTTTGTAACGTAAGAGTTACCGTCCGTGATAATGGAGTTATACCAGGCGTTTCTTTACCTATGACTAGACATCTGTGATAAAATAATTCAGCTATTATGCTAAGCCTTTGTCTAGTATGGTATGAGTTCCTAAAGCAGTTCACCGTGTATGTGTGAATGTGCTTATGCAATTGACTTCAAATGAAGAAATAACAGCAGGTAGTGCTGCATAGGGTATACTTTATCACAGGCGATTCTATACCTATGACTAACTGCCTGTGATAACAAAATTTCACAGGCGGCTATGTAACACCCTCATTTTCATCCATCATGCGTTGCATACATTCTAATACATGTCTAACATTAATCCAAATAAAAAGGAATAAGTTTAAAATGAATTTAGAGTTTAACCGCACATAAGAATTCTGGAAAGTGCGGACTAGTCCGATCTTGGTGCGGACTAGTCCGATTTCTCTTTGACTTCAAACGGACTTGTCCGTTTTGCTGCGGACGAGTCTGTTCTTCTCTCTGGACACTTCCGAACTTGTCTGGTCCTATGCGGATTAGTCTGGTGTTCCAGATCCTTGGAAATTTTGCTATGTCCCTAAACTTGTCTGGACTAGTCTGATATTCCAGCGGACTTGTCCGTTTTCCCCTCTGAATAAAGCCGGACTTCTAAGATATTAGGCCAGACTTGTCTGTTTTCCCCTCTTGATAAGTTCAAACTTGTCCGATGTTTAGTCTGGACTTGTCCGATTTCTCTCTGTCCAACTTTGGACTAGTCCGGCCCTTTCCGGACTTGTCCAGTAAATCGCGACTCTGAGTTGATTTGTTGTTATACGACTTGTTTCTTGGGTTTTACGTTAAGTGGGCCTAGGGACATTGTGCCTAACTCTTTTAGAGCCCATGTGGGACTCTAAACCGACCTCTACTCATCTCAAACTCGAAATCCATCTAACCCTAGCATCCACCTCTATATAAACAACACCACCCCTCGGCTTGACATCTATTTGCCACTTTTCCACCCCACCCAAACCCTAGCTCGTGAATAGCCGCCACCAAGGAGGGAGAAAGAGATCTAGAACAAGAAGAAGAAGAGGAGGAAACGAAAGAGGATCAAGATCTCCATCAACTTTGTGTTCTTTGTCAGCAATTCACCATCAAGTTCTTCATCAACCCAAGATCTTCAAGATCCAAGTGTTACCTCCAAGATCCTTGATTCATTGGAGTCATGAACACCTGGTATACCTTCTACTTCATTTTCCTTACATGAATTCAACCCTAAATCTTCAAATTCACGTCGATCTAGAAAACCCTAATCTACTGATCTTGCGCAGTGCGAACTTGTCCGGCCTCTAGCGGACTAGTCTGATCTTCCTGGTTAAATTGTGTTGAATTGGTTCTAAATTAGATCGAATCAAATCCAAACCTGTATAAACTTGTTAAAAGCTATTAGAACTAGTTAGTGATGATTAAAAGCAACTCATTAACAAATTCCACCTTGCATTTGCATTGATCATGCATGTCATGTCATATTGAGTAATATATGTGCACTCTTCGATTGTGTTTCTTATCTTGTATGTTTATTGTGTGGATTAGATGGATTTACGCTAGAGAGTGCCACAGAGGATCTCCAGCACCAAGAGTTTGAAGTCTTTGATCCTAATCAAGCCCAAAAGCAAGGCAAGCATCCTTGAAGCATATTGATCCTGTTTCAAAAGAAATGTTTTGTTTGCAAAATTGCATGCTTGTGTCAATTTGATGGGAATCCTATGATAGGAAGTTTAATAGCTTTGTTTAACCACCCTTGTCACCTGGAGTTTATGATAGAGAGTCGGGATGGGATTTTGACCCTTTTTGCTACGCTTAATTAATTAGGATGGGAAAACAAGTATACTATATAATTATGCATTAATGAGATGATGATTAACATGAACTGGTTTAATATGATATGATAATGTGTGATCTAAGTAAGCTTGGTATATGATGGATTGGAAGTATGGTGGTTTGCTTGCTTTAGATCTAAGGACTGGTTCGTGGAGCGACCATCCAGGATTTACAGTGCCACCATGAGGCCAAGTATGGGTGCGGCATAGCTGATTAATTTGGGCTTTGCTAGTGCTATTTGGACCATTAAGGATGCTTGGGGATGGGGTAGTCGGATCGGGTTTGTTGATGATTGGTGAGACTACCCTGGGATCCATATGGCTCAAGAGGGGGCCCTTGGTTGAAGATGTGCTCTGTAGGAGACATCACCACCGGTGAAACCTCATTGGGGTCTAAATAGGCTAGTAATCCCTTTGTAAAGGCTATTTTGTGATCTCTTGGCCATACACCTATGGTAGTGTTTTGGCATGATGGAGGTTTTCCTTAGTCGCCGACGGGTGATGAAATCACAAACACGTGAGTAAAGTGGTACAACCTCTGCAGAGTGTGTCTAAAAACTATTATGATATTCGTGCTCCCGGTTATGAGCAACTTGGACCCTCACATGATTAGGGCAAAACTTGGGAATTTGGGATGGATGGTTGGTTATGGTTATGGTTATGGTTGGTAATGGTTATGGTTAATAATATAGTTATGTCTAGTTATGGATTAATTTCTGGTATTGGATATGGTTAATGGCAATGGTGATATATAGAATATGGATGATGGTAATGAATTTGGACTGGTACTATGATATTAATTTATGGTTTATAGTGGTCTTATTTCAAATACATACAATATATTGCTTTTCAAATATTTTAATGTACTTTTTAGAACTTAGCCATTATTATATTCATCATTTGAATCAACTACATGTCATACTTTCCACACATGTTGAGTACGACATGTACTCACCCTTGCAATTCCCCCACCATCAGTTGCAGGTCAGGATTGGGAGTATAACGATGATAATGCTGAGTTCTAGGCCGAGTCTACCATCAGCTTTGCCTGTGGAGTGTTGGAGATGTGCTATACCCTATTTGCTTATGCCGCTTAGTTGCTTAGTTTGCTTAATTAGTTTATATCCGCTGCATTAGTTGAAACTTGTCATTAATATTCATTAGAGCTTGTATTCGACGATATTATGAGTTGTGTAATAAAATTTGGTTAATTAATCTTGTTTTGTGGTAATTTTCTGTATATCCTTTTGTGATTGCACTCGTGTATGTTTGCTGAATGTCCTGGGCACACATATGCGTTCACTTGGTTCATTTGCAGAACCGAGTGTCACAAATTGGTATCAGAGCCACAGGTTGACCGTAGGACGCAACCTAGATAGAATGGACACTTTAGAGCACATAGGAGCACTCAGGAATCGAGCACATAGGAGCACTCAGGAATCGTTGTGTTTTTGCATGGTGTGTTGTTTGCTATATATTGTCTGCTTGTGTGCTTAATAGAGGATTTTGGGATGCTTTAGCATTGCCATATCCATGTAGGCTAGTGTAGTTAGTTGCTTAGTTTCATATCCCTTGATGCATATAGTTGGGGACATTTTCTAAATTCTTATCCCTTGCTTTTCTTCAGATGGTGAGGACTCGCAACCAGAGGGATGGCAATGATGAGGAGGAGAACAATGGAGCACCTCAGAACAACAGTGGACAAGGACCTGCCCGGGGAGCTATCAATATTGAGCAGCTATTGGCAATGCAGAACCAGCTCATGCAAACCATGATACAGACTATGGGACAGCTGCAGGCTTGTAACATCAACAATCAGTCCCACATGCCTCCACCGCCACCCCCACCTCCTCATAACCGGCTGGGAGAGTTCATGAGGACTAGGCCGCCATCCTTTGCTCTAGCTGCTGACCCTATGGACGTCGATGATTGGCTCAAGTCCGTGGAAAAGAAGCTAGCCATTGTCTAATGCAGTGACTGGGATAAAGTGCTTTTTGCTTCTCATCAACTAGTTGGAGCAGCAGCCGATTGGTGGGATTCGCTATGCAATGCTCATGAGAACCAGGAGAGGATTACTTGGGCTGAGTTCGAGGAGAGTTTCCATTCTCATTATGTGTCGGCGGGAGTTATGATCTTGAAGAGGCAAGAATTTGAGAACTTGAGGCAAGGAAGATCGAGTGTGGGTGAATACCTCAACAAATTCACTAAAATTTCAAGGTATGTCCCTAAAGATGTTAATCGGGACAACTGGAAGCAGAACTTGTGCATGAGGTGCTTGAACAATGAGATCCAAGTGCAATTGCTCAATTATGATTATGCCAACTTCCAGAAGCTTGTGGACAAAGCAATTGTTGTGGACAACAAGGTACGTGAGATGGAGGAAGACAACCAGAGGAAGGCGCCATATTAAGGACAACAAGGAAGTAATGTGCGCCCTCTCTTTGCACCACCCAATGCGTCATATTTCAGCTCTTCTGCGCCTGCTAATTGCCCTAGATATGCCACACGCCCAGCTCAGTTTGTGCAGCAGCGCCCTGTATTGCAAGCACCTAGTCCTCCAATGCCTTTTGAACCTCGTGCCAATTTTCCTGGTGCAAATGTTCAAAACCAAGGTCATCCCAATAATTCTAGTGGAGTTAAGAAGTGCTATACTTGTGGAGAAGCTGAACACTTTGCACATCAATGTCATAAGTCAGGCCTTGGTCAAGAAAACAATGCGCCGAGGCAAAACCCAAAACCAATAGAAAACAACCGAAAGGAAACCGTGGACAGCAGAATTTTTCCCATGGAAATGTGAACCATGTCTCTACGGAGGATGATCAATAAGCGGATGACGTGGTGATTGGTATGTTTCTCGCAAACTCTAACCTGATTATATGTGTCGGTACCCTGCGAAACGGATACCCTTTGGGACTGCAAAGAGCACAAAGGAACTTCACCTGTCTGAGTTGAAGACCTTCGAAGGCCCCATGTGTCATTCAGAACCGGACCTGCCTCCCTTCTATGGTTAGTCCTAATGCCGCCATGTGTATCGTTAAACTGGAGCTACATTTCCTACACGGGAAAGCTCCGGACTAGATACCCGTGTGGCACCCCCAGACCTAAACCCCGACAGAGGGAAGCTCTGGTACCGACACGTGTACAATAGCACCGGACCTACTCGTCCAAGACAATAAGCTCCGGAGCTGCCACGCGTCCAACCGCCATACCTTCAACCTCAACAGGCAGTGTGGTGCACTTCTAACGGCTCGGACCTTCAAGGAGCATTAAAGACTTCAAGACATGATTAAGTGTCATGAATACTATCTTAATGACACACGATCGGAGGGCCCTTAATACAAGTAACACCACTGTCAATGCGCGTTACCACACTATTACGGGTAATTAAGCTCATTAATTGTGTATTAAACATCAGTAACAGCTAGGGCCACATGTCGGGCCAGGCTAACGATGTAAGGCCAGCCCTTGTACTATAAAAGGATTGGCCGAGCGATACACAGAGAAGACTCTCTGGCCTGAGACTTCCACATTCGGCTCTTACACACAAGCGCTCAGACGCTCAATACAGCAACAACACACACCCGTGGAGTAGGGTATTACGCACAGGCGGCCCGAACCACGTAAATCCTCGTGTCAACTTGCCATCGCGTTCTAAATCTATGAATGCCCACAATCGAACTACATACTCCGCGGGCTACCAATGGTGGTACCGGGAGAATTGCCGGAATCACACTCTAAGAGTTGGCGCGCCAGGTAGGGGCGCCCGAGATTCAAACATGGTGAATTCTGCTGCTGGATCATCCAATGGCAACCCTGCTAAGCTACCTGCTTGAGGGAACCCCTCCAACATGCAGCAGTCAGCAGGTGCTGTGGCTCCAGCAGGAGTCATGCCACCACCGCCATTGTAAGCACCGGCGAATCAAGCTGGAAAGCGAGATGGGGCGTCCGCGTCAGTCACTGCATCGGTGATCAACAATCCCGAACACGTGCTCCATGCTGCGCATGCTCTTCTCCAACGTCCACTACCTCCACGAGCATCCTAAGTTGCAATGGAGCAGTGGAGAGCTGATGTGGAACATTTGCTTACAGCAACAGCCGATCGCATCAGTAACCAAGGTCCTCCCCCCTTGGGGCAAGCCCCATCGCAGCATCGGACCATGTTGGGTAGACTTGGTCCGTACGCTTCACTGCACAGGAGGCATGTTGCGTCTCAACAGGGGACGTTGCTGCCTTCCGGGGCGCGACGTACCCACACGGTAACCATGCTTTCGGCTCATGACCTCCGGGCGGAGCTTGATCGCTGTTACCGTCAACAGGACGATCGTGTCCATATTGAGCGCGCTCGCTAGAGGCCAGAGGCTCGGTACAGTCCTGCTCCCAAGGGAGTAGGAGGAGTCTTTTCTACCCTGTCCTTGCACCTACGCATGGTCAAATGGCCGCAGAAGTTCTGGCCTCACCTGCCGAAGAAATTTGACAGGACTGTTAATCCTGCCGAATTTCTCCAAATCTACTCTGCCGCAATCCTTGTGGCCGGAGGCAACGAGGTCGTGATGGCCAACTATATCCCTGTGGCTTTAACTAGGACCGCCAGGTCTTGGTTCATGAGCCTTCCGGTTGACTCCATCAACAGTTGGGCGGAGTTGTGCCAACAGTTCACTGCCAACTTCGGGAGTTAATATAACCCACCAGGAACGACACTGGACCTTTTTGCTGTCAAGCAGAAGGGGGGAGAGTCTCTGCGATCCTTCATCCAGAGGTTCTCCCAGGTTCGAAACACCATTCCTTCTATCTCAAGCGCTTTTGTTATTGTGTCATTTAGACAGGTCGTGTGAGACAAGAAGATGCTGGAGAAGCTGGCGGCCAAGGAAGTCACCAGTGTCACAAAACTCTTCAGCTTGGCAGACAAGTGTGCCAAGGCTGCGTAGGGCCATGAAATGCACTCCCAACCACCTCCGGAGGACAAAAAAAAAGTCCTCCAAGGGTGAATCCGCTACCTCCGGGAGTGGCAAGAAGAAGAAAAAGTCCAACGGCAAGAAGAAGCCGTCGGCCGGCACACCCACTGCCATTGCCGCCGTAGCTCTGGGTGGCCAGGGGCCACGCCCCGAGAAACGACCTCGGCCGTCGTCTAAAGATGGTGGCAGCTCCAAGATGTGGTGTCCTATACACAAGTCGAACAGCCACAACCTGGAAGGCTGTCGAGAGGTCCAGAACCTTGCCGAGTGCTACAACAAGCGCCGGGAAGAAGTTCCTTTCCGTCAAAGGGAAGGAAAACAAAAAGTCGACGAAGCTCCAGCTGAAGAGAATAGTCTTTTAGGACCCTAAAAGGTCTTGAAGGTTGTCTACACCTCCATTGACGATGATTCCGACGTCTCCGACAACGAGCGATGAAAGACCATGAACACCATCTTTGGTGGTTCATGGGACATCACCTCTCGCCGTGTCCTCAAGACGATGCAACGAGACATGGCCTCTGTAGCTCCCACCGCCAGGGTGGAGCCACACCGAAAATGGATGGATACTTCCATCACTTTCGATGCTTCGAACTGCCCTCAAAGCATGATTGGAGCTGGCCAACTTCCACTGATGGTATCTCCGACCATCAACAACATCCAACTCCATCATGTAATGGTGGTTGGAGCTTCGGGGATGAACCTCATAAGCTTCGAAGCTTTCGTCAAGCTTCAGCTTCGACCTTCAGATCTTCGCCCCTCCCAACCATTCTTCGGAGTAGGTCCGGGGGCCATAACTCAACTCGGTGCCATTACTTGCCCGGTGACCTTCGAGACTCGGGAGAATTACAGGACCAAGAAGTGGTCTTCAATGTGGTGCAGATCAACTTACCATTCAACACCATCTTGGGCAGACCAGCCTTGTACAAATTCATGGCTGCTGCTCATTATGGCTACATGGTATTGAAGATGCCAACACCAGCAGGTGTTCTACGGATCCGCGAAGATCGCACTGCCAGAATTACTGCTCTAGAAGAACTCCACGCGCTTGCCACAGCGCAGGAGGAAGAATCCGGAAAGGAGAAAGCTCCAAAACCCCCGAGCATTCATCATGGAGGCTCAACCTCTGCACCTCGTGTGCAACCAAGCGGAGACACCGACATTCCCGTCAAGATCATCCAAATCGGTTACGACGCTGCTCAGACCACCCGTTTATCGGGAGGTCTGAATGACAAATAGGAACTTGCGCTCATCACATTCCTCCGAGCTAATGTCGACGTGTTTGCATGGCAACCGTCCCAAATGCCTGGGATCCCTAGGGAAGTGATTGAGCACAATCTGAAGATTTATCCCGATGCTCGGCCTGTACATCAGATGCCTCTGAAGCAATCAGTAGGGCGACAAAACTTCATACATCAAGAAGTGAAGAAGTTGCTCGAAGCTGGATTCATCCGAGAAGTCTTCTACCCAAAATGGCTGGCAAATCCAGTCATTGTACCTAAGGCCGGCGGGAAGCTTTGGATGTGTGTCGACTACACTACACTGAATAAGCCATGTCCTAAGGATCCATTCCCACTACCTAGAATAGATCAGATAGTGGATTCCACATCCGGGTGTGAATTACTGTGTTTCCTAGATGCATATTCTGGGTATCACCAAATCAGAATGTCTAAGGAAGATGAAGAGCATACTTCCTTCATCACAGTAGATGGATTATATTGTTACACTGCCATGCCATTCGGTCTCAAAAACGCTACTTCAACGTTTGTACGAGCTATGTACAAAACTTTTGGAGAGCTTATCAGAGATGTAGTGGAAGTGTATGTTGATGCATTGTCGTCAAGATCAAGAATAAGGAGTCATTTCTTGACACCTTGCAAGCTGTCTTCAACAAGTTGCGAATCACATGCACGAAGATGAACCCGGACAAGTGCGTCTTTGGGGTTAGCTCCGGAATGCTTCTTGGATTCTTTGTGAACCACCAAGGAATAGAGGCGAATCCGGCAATGATTAAAGCTATTGAAGACATTCGGCCACCAGCCCACATCAAGGACGTCCAGAAGCTGACTGGATGTCTAGCTGCCCTGACCCGGTTCATCTCGAGACTGGCGGAACGGGTGCTACCCTTGTTCAAATTATTGAGGATATTCAGACCATTCCAATGGTATGAAGAAGTAGAAAAGGCTTTGCAAGAGCTAAAGCAGCTCCTCACCACTCTACCAACTTTGGTAGCTCCGAATTCTGGTGAGCCACTTCCTCTTTACATTTCAGCAACTGACGAAGTTGTCAGCATGGTCCTGGTTGCAGAAAGACTAGAACCATACCAACTTCAGGAGTCCAGACCCCTCCAGGAGGGTCCGGAGCTACCTGAAGGCGAGTCTGGGTCCCAGCTCCCAGACCCGGATCCTCAAGGCGAGATGCCAGAGGAGCCACCTCCTTCAAGTGGGGGATTCAATGTTACTGAACAAGAAGATCCGGACACCTCCGGGAAGGTCCGGGTCACTTCAGAATATGCTCTAGGTTCCTCCAGCAGGAACCCAGAGGTCTCTGAAGAAGGTCCGGACCCCTTAGGGAGTGTCCGGGTTGATGAGGAGGAAGCTACAGGCCCCTTCGGGAGGGTCTGGACAGTCCAACATCCAGTGTACTTCATCAATGAAGTACTCCATGATGCCAAGACTTGGTACTGGAGGTGCGTAAGCTGCTCTATGCAGTTCTTATTACCTCTAGGAAGCTTCAACACTACTTCCAAGCTCACAATATTTCAGTGGTAACCTCTTATACACTACGAGCAATCTTGCATAACCCCAACTCTAATGGGAACATTGCAAAGTGGGCACCGGAATTGGCCGAGTTCGATCTTGAATTCGTCCCAAGACAAGCGATCAAGAGTCAAGCATTGGCGGACTTCATGGCGGAATGGATCCCCTCTCCATCAAATCCTGGGGGCCCCAGTGAGCAGAAGCTGGAACCAAAGGTTTTGGTCTTCACCGAGCCTCACTGGACTCTCTACTTCGACGGCTCCCTGCAAAAGCAGTGGGCCGGAGCGGGAACCCTTCTCCTCGCTCCGACCGGGGAGAAGGTCAAATACATGGTTCACCTTGCTTCAAGGCGACCAACAACATGGCGGAGTATGAAGCACTAATCTATGGGCTCAATGTGGCACTATCATATGGTGTCAAACAGTTTTTGGTAAAGGGTGATTCGCAGCTCATCATAAAGCAAGTCAAAGGTGAATGCTGCTACAACAACCCTCAACTAGCTGCATACCTACTTGAAGTCCAGAAGCTTCAGAAGGACTTCGATGTCCTGTATCTTTGCCATGTCCAATGTCTCAAAAACACTGAAGCTGACGAACTCTTGAGGAAAGCTTCAACCGGAGCTCCGGCTCCCGATGGAACCTTCGTCCGGAGATTGTCAAGACCAATAGCTCAGCCTGTTGAACTAAGCGAAGGGGGCGAGACCAGCACCTCCAAGTTGGCGGACCCGATGGCCCTGTTACCATGGCGTCCATCAAGGGTCGTAGGTGCTGCAGGAAGCTCTGAGCAACCTAGCACACAAGAATCAAATTCTCAAGTTAGCTCCGATGCATGGATCTCAGAGATCTGGAGCTACTTGAAACACAATTTCCTTCTTGAAGACAATGTATCTGCCGACCGGATAGTCAGATTGGCTAAAAGATACTCACTAGTAGAAGGGGATCTCTACCGGCGTGGTGCCAACGACGTCCTAATGTGGTGCATTACAAGGGAAGAAGGCCGCGAGCTCCTCGCGGAAATCCATGGAGGCGAGTGTGGGAACCATGCGTCTTCCCGCACGTTGCTCGGTAAAGCCTTTCGGCATGGTTTTTACGACACCAAATGGGTCTTCCGCAACAAACAAGATGAACACGGGGTGGTGACAAGGAACAAGGCACGACTTGTGTCCAAAGGGTATTCACAAGTCGAAGGTTTGGATTTTGATGAGACTTTTGCTCTAGTAGCTAGGCTTGAATCTATTAGAATATTACTTGCATATGCTACTCACCATGATTTCAAGTTGTATCAAATGGATGTGAAAAGCGCCTTCCTCAACGGACCAATCAAGGAAGAAGTGTTCGTGGAGCAACCACCCGGGTTTGAAGACGAAGACTTCCCCGACCACGTATTTAAATTGCGTAAGGCTCTCTACGGCCTCAAACAAGCTCCTAGAGCTTGGTATGAGTGTCTTAGAGATTTCTTAATTGAAAATGGCTTTAAGATTGGCAAAGTAGATTATACACTATTTATAAAGAATTTTGATGATGATCTTTTTATTTGTCAAATTTATGTTGACGATATAATCTTTGGGTGAACTAACCAATCATTTTGTGAAGAATTTAGTAAAATCATGACAGATAGGTTTGAAATGTCAATGATGGGAGAGTTAAAGTACTTCTTGGGATTCCAAGTGCGGAAACAGAAGGTAGGAACATTCCTAAGCCAAACCAAGTACACATAGGACATACTCAAGAAGTTTGGCATGGACATTGCTAAGCCCATAAAAACCCCCATGGCAACGAATGGCCACCTAGACCTCAATGAATATGGACCTAGCGTCGACCAAAAGGTATATCGCTCCATGATTGGATCTCTACTCTATTTATGTGCATCTAGGCCAGATATTATGTTGAGTGTATGTTTGTGTGCAAGATTTCAAGCCAATCCTAAGGAATGTCACTTGGCAGCCGTAAAAAGGATCTTGAGATATTTAGTTCATACACCCAACCTTGGCCTTTGGTACCCAAAAGGCTCAAAATTCAATCTCATCGGTTACTCCGATGCAGATTATGCCGGGTGCAAAGTAGATATAAAAAGCACTTCTGGTACATGAAAATTCCTAGGGAGATCCTTAGTTTATAAGTCCTCCAAGAAACAAAATTCCATTGCCTTATCCACAGCCGAAGTGGAGTATGTTGCAGCCGGGAGTTGTTTTGCTCAACTCCCTTGGATGCGACAAACTCTAAGGGACTATGGTTACAATATGAACCATATTCCACTCCTTTGTGACAATGAGAGTGCCATTAATATTGCCCACAACCCAGTTGAGCACTCCAGAACTAAACACATAAACATAAGACACCACTTTTTGAGAGATCATGCCATGAAAGGAGACATAGCCATTTCACATGTCAACACTCAAAAGCAATTGGCTGACATATTCACCAAGCCACTTGATGAAAAGCGTTTTTGTGAACTCCGAAATGAACTAAATATCCTTGATGCTTGGAGTGTGGCTTGAAATGTTGCATACCTGTATGAATTCTTCAAATATGTTGATTGGACTGTGAAAATCATCTCTCTCATTTTTCCTCTAAATATGTCAATTACTAAATCTTGATGAATTATGATCATTGCTTGATTGTTGTATGCTTACTGGTCATATTCATCAATATTATTTGATGTGTTTTGCCTCTCTTTTCTCTGAATATGTACCTTCAAATATAAATGAATGGGCTAAAATTCTTGCCTGGTGACCACGGACTAGTCCGTGGTTGCCCGGACTAGTCCGCCCATGTAGACAAGTCTGTAGAGTGCCGGTTAGGCCGGACTAGTGCGGTAGACAACGGACTAGTCTGATATAGCCCCTGCAAAAGTTCGGACTAGTCCGGTCATCTTCGGACTTGTCCGATTTTTTGTGTGCATAACCCTAGCTGCCGCTAAACCCTAATTTCCTCACCTCCACTCTTGCCTCACGCACTCTCTCTCTTCATGCTCGAGCTCCCTAGGCGATTCCTTGCTTCCTCCACCAAAAGGCTTCGCATTTGGGCAGAAATCAAGCTTGTCCACTTGAGGATTGAAGCTAGCAGACTTGTCCGGCCTTCAACATCCTCATCTCCATGTTTCAAGCAATTTTTCGGTAATTTTCGCTCAAACCCGAAAAATCCCAAATTTCTTCATTGTTGATCAAACAGCCTAGCATTCCTCGCTATATACATGCTCTCTTGATGTATTACGTGTATGCTATGGTCGTTGTGCATTAGAATTTACCATTTATCCAGTCTCTTAGGTTTTTGAGGATGAACATCGGACTAGTCCGGTCCATGCACGGACAAGTCCGGTCCCCCGGACTAGTCCGTGCCTGTGCACCGGACAAGTCCGATGTTTCTGAACTCAAAACCTAATTCTTCAATTCCTCAATGCAATTCCTTGCTACCCGTTCACACCTTTGCCTTGTGTCATTCATTATCATGCATACCACTCATTCTCAGGTCATGTCGAGCTCCGACAATGATGTCTCCGACTTTGAGGCCGAGATGTACCACAAGGTGGCACCTCGGAACTCGACGAGTCTTGGCAAGAAGCGCCAAGAAAGACCCTCCGAGCCAGCTCAGTCTCCTCCACATGCTCGGAGGGAAGTGCTAGCCAAGAAGCCATCCTCCAAGATGCTTGCTTCTAGCGCTACCACCCGCGGTGGCCCTAGCACGGCAAGTGCCCGCCTAGAAAAAGGCAAGGGCAACGGAATAGCAACATGCCCAGTTGGCCCGTTGAAACTTCATGCTCCAAGGGGAGGGGTCCGGGACACCAACGAAGAGAAGATCAACGGGAATGGCAGTGACTCGGCGACCAAGTTTAGAAGCATCGATTGGTATGTCCGACCGAAGCAAGCGGCTGATGGAAGGTTCTGGTGCAACTTCTATGCTGATTTCTATAGATCGGTGTATCTCCCAATGAAGACACCAGTTGTGCGCAGTCAGTGGATTGACTGGGCACATTTTGAGAAGAAGGGCTGCTCACCATTCACTGATGTAGTGAGAGCCGTTGAGAAGCATGGACTGAGAGATCTGTTTGCTTTCAAAAATAACTGGAATGATTAAGTGATTGTGCAGTTCTTTGTGACCTGTCACTTCTCAAGTGAGGATGAGGAGAGTATCACTTGGATGACCCATGGATCCAAGTACAGCATTACTCAAGAAGATTTTGCTAACCTGCTCCACCTTGACACCACAAGATCTGATTGCTTGGTCATACACAACATTGTTGTCATTGACAAGGCTAGGATGAAGTTCCTATATGAGCAAAACTCAAAGTTCAAACCTCCTTCCACCAAAAACATGAAGCCATTCTTTGTGGTGTTGAACAGAGTGTTAAGGAAGACAATTGCTCCCAAGAATGGAGATGCTGGGAGTCTGCAAGGATACCTCCAGACTCTGATGAGAGTCATAAGAAAGGACCGCCCATTTGATGTGGCGGAATACATTTGGAATGATATGGCGAACATATCCTGCACTCCCAATAGATCTTGCGGATATGCTCCTTACCTAATGTTTGTGATTGATAAAGTCACCAGCATTGAATTTGTGAATGATGTGGAGCATCTCCCCTTGAGGCCTCAAATGCCGCAAAAGCCGAGTGTGCAGGCTGCTTCCTTGCCGGCCTCCAGTCCCGAGGCACCGGCAAGGTCAAGTGAAGATGCTAGGGCTGCCCCTGCTTCTAGTGCAGCCCCTCAAAAAGGTTCAGCCAGTAGTATTCTCAAATACCTGGATGCTATCTTTGCCTCCTGCAAGAAGGCCGAAGTGAAGGCCCATAAGCACAACAAGAATAGATAGGAGGACATGAAGTATATCAAGGCAAATGTGAAGCAAATTTGCCAAAAGCCGGAGATTGAGCCAATTGGGTCTCCAACAATCTCTCAAGACTCAAATTCTGATTTCACCGAGCTCGGGCCCTTGACCCGCTCCGAGCTTGCCTACTTTGGCGTTGGGGGCTCGAGTACCTCCGCACCTCCTCCTCCACCTCCTCATCAAGCTAAAGATGAAGATGATGAAGACGACGATGAGAGGACCGATAGCGAAGAGTGAAGACCCTGGGACCCTCCTCTCCTTCTTTTTGGTGTCTTGATGCCAAAGGTGGAGAGATTGAGGGGGAGTCTTAGTCTTAGCTTAGCTGCAGTTTGCGAGGAGATAGCTCTATGGTTTGTTTTTTTAAGTCTTTTTGTGGCTTGTAATGTTTTCACAATGATCTTATGTTAATTATGGTTCTGTGATGCAATGATTTGATCCTTTGAGTAGTGATTTTGCTCTAGAATGACACATATGCTTGCTATTGGGTAATAAATGTCAATTATGTCATTCTCAATGTTTCAGTGCACTTAGTTATGCATGCCACCATAAAGAATGCACATATGGACTATGCTTTCTCTACTTGACATATTTTGGACTCATATGTGCATGCTTTATGAAAATCGCAATTTTTATCATATTTTGTGAAATCTCAATTGGTTGTCATCAATCACCAAAAAGGGGGAGATTGAAAGTGCATCTAGGACTCCCTTGTGGGTTTTGAATGATTTATAACAAGCAATTGGGATCCTAACCTCTTTGTTGAGATGAGTGCATGATTTTAATAGGAAAATGAGCAAAGTCCCAAAAACAAGGAAGAATGAGGAGCAAAGTGGAAATGAGCTCAAGGAAGAAGAATAGTAGATCATTGTGTATGGAGTGTGTTAATAAAACACATCCCAAGAGCTCAATCACAACTTAACACACACATTGCACAAAGTTACATAGGACCGGACTAGTCCGACAACACCGGACTAGTCCGATATCCTTCCTGCACGAAATCGGCATGTCCGATATCCTCTCAGACTAGAATCGGACAAGTCCTCCCCAGTGCGGTCTAGTCCTCAAAACACTTCATAAGTCACACTAAATCGGACAGGTCCGATCATAGCAGGACTAGTCCGATATTCTTTCTGATCCAAACCGGACAAGTCCGATGTTTGCACGGACTAGTCCGAAATACCCTCTGGTCTGAATCGGACAAGTCCGCCAAGTGCGGACTTGTCATCCTATACACTTAGGATTTCACATGTCCGGACTAGTCCGAAGATTTCTAGTAGCGAAATCGAACAAGTCCGTTTGTAGGATCAAAGAGCACGTGAAACGATACCAGAGGTGGGGGGGGGTGAATGGTAGATTTAAAAATCTTACACAGCGGAAACAATTAAACCTCAACCCCTTCGGCAGAAAAACGATATGTTAAAGAAATTGTGTGTGAGAGTAATCTAAATGTGTTTCACTGTAACAAAAGTGATAGATGTCATAGAGAATTAAGTCACGGAGAAAACGCAAGAAAAATCACTCAAATCCGTTGAGAAAAACTCAAGTTATGATCGAAAGATCAAACAAAGGTCAATCTGCCCTACCCGAGAAAAACAGTTTCTAGAATGCTGCAAAGAAACTCGTGTAGATCATAGACCACAAATCCAATGACCGTGAAATTTTGACATATGATATATAATCAAGTTGTGAAGACAACCCAAAATGAATCATGTCAATTGGATCTGTAAAACTCGAGTTATGATAAAACCACCGAGGAAAGGTAGTGCTGTCCAGAAACTCGACGAGTAAAACTTGTCTGGAACAAGTCGGACGAACAAGGCTCAAAACTTCCTTCAAACTACGAATTTTATTCAATTAAACACAAGAGGAACATCCCCAAAGTCGTGCACCACGAGCTCTGGGCTCCCTTGCTTATATAACCAGCTCGAAAGCCAACTCAACTCAAATCAGGAACCTAATCCTACTCTGTTCACGAATCGTAACTTTCCATAACTGCTTAGGATTCTTCTATACGCAGATAGAAGCAATATTAAGACATACAAACACCTTAGGAACGTATCCCACATTCCTAAAAAACTCAAATTCGTGACCCACACGAAATCCTATCATAACCAACTCAAATCTTTCCATATTTGAGTCAAACCCGATTCAGCCGCAGCCTGGGTCCATAACCTAGTCGGTTGGACCTTTCCGACCAACTCTTTACGTCCACATCTCTTCAACATGTCTCGGAACCATGTAGCCACGTCCATGCACTCCTTGCACACGTGCAAACATCTTCCAATGACGTCCAAGATACCTTCACATGCATTGTTCTTGATTCAATCATGCCGCGCAACCTCCTGATCAGCTCAACCACAATTCCTCCTGAATTTGGTTGTTGGAACCTCATCTCCTCCCTGAGACTAGTCCAATGGATCCCATCACCAGCCATGTATTAAACTCAAGCAACACCTGCACATGAATAAACAAACAATTCATACGAGCCCAAGTCCTCGACTTGACTCAAGTTAGTTCCGAACACAACACTTGACGTGAGAACCTCACATAAGCATGTTGCAAAACCACAGTAACACGATATCATCCATATCAACCAAAAATGCACCAAAGACTTAGCAATTGAATACTAAGCAATCTTTCCAGAGATGTAAAGCAAGTACGAAACATTGCAAATGAAAAACACAAGCATTCCGGTCAAGTTTCGGACCTTGCCAGAGCAACCCGGACCTTGAGCCGGAGCTAACAAAAGCTAGTAGAACCTAGCACCGGGGCTTACCAAAACTAGTATAACCAAGCTCCCACCGGAGCTTACAAATCTAGCAGGACCTTAATAAAAAGGTGTTTTGGTGATATTCAAAACTTTTATCATCAAAGCAAGTGTATTCATTACAAGCCAATCTATTCAGCACACATAGGTCTCACAATCTCCCCCTTGATGAATGCATTGGCAACACCATTTAAAATCCAAACATTGGCTTATTCACATAAAAGTTTTGAAGTCAATTTCTCCCCCTTTGTAAATCAAAAGTAAAATGAGAAGAAAATCCAAAAATTATCCCATATTATCTCCCCACCCTTTATTATCTCTCCTTATGCACAAATTCTCTTTCTCTTCATGCTTATCTCTCCCCCTTTGACAATGTATTCAGCAAGTCATGAGCATATAAACAAATTATCTCTCCTTCTTTAGTTGTTATGAGCATATTATAACATATACATATAAATAAAGCTCATCCAAGTCATACTATCAAGTACCTTACATTATCACATCAATGAAATACATAAAGTAGTGTAAGCCATGCTAGAGATCAAATGTAATTTTCAATTTAAGTAAGTCATGATCTCACAAACTTAACTATTTCAAAACCTGAAATCATGACACTAGTTGCTGCATTTTATTATTTTTCAAAGCATAAATTTAGATCATATGATATTTGCAAGAGATTATATGCGCATCTGCCTTATTCTAACCAACCAAGCCAAGCCTATGTCATTTGACAATCAGTAGATGAAGGACATGGTTTTAATCATACACAACTTCTTCCAAGTTCATATCTAAGTTCAATGATAAGCCATCTCAAAAGAAGAAGTGCGATGCATGCATATTCTCTTGATCTTTTCTCAATTTATATTTGTTCATAAAAACTCAACATGTGAGTTGATTACTTGATTAATTCCTAAGGATTAAAAGCACTTGTGAACATGTAACAAGTTCAAAACAGCAAGAAAGTTCGACCAGGACCAGTTTTAGTGTAAGTAATTATTCCAATTACTAGACATGGCAAAAACTACAAAATGTATAACACGAGTAATGTAGTAAGAACTTTCAGCATGTAAAAGGAATCACAAAGTCGTATATGTATGAAATACTATGCTCATATTATTTTAATTTCAGATTCACACATAGACTTCCCAAGTTTCAAAACTCCCCCTCATTTTAAGCCATGAGGATGCATAACCCCTATTTCACTATGAATGTAACAAAAACGAGTGAAATCCAAAGGTTTTGTAAAAATGTCAGCCAATTGTTGTTCGGAATCTACATGGTGAAGCACAATGTTTCCTTTTTCAACATTATCTTGGAGAAAGTGATACCTAATGTCAATGTGCTTAGTTCTAGAATGTTGCACGGGGTTTTTAGCAATGCAAATGGCACTAGTGTTATCACAGAAAAGTGGAACAATATCTAGATCAACCCCATAGTCCTTAAGTGTTTGAACAATCCAAAGAATTTATGAGCAAGAACTAGCAACAGCTACATATTCAGATTCGGCTGTAGATTGTGCAACTGAATTTTGTTTTCTAGAGGACCAAGCAACAAGAGAATTACTAAGAAAATGACAAGCACCGGAAGTACTTTTCCTATCAATCCTACAACCCCCAAAATCAGTATCCGAAAAAGCTTTCAAAGTAACGGTCGAGGAAGAAGGAAGAAAAATTCCAAATTCTTGAGTTCCATGTAAGTACCTGAGAATCCTTTTGACGGCTTGATGATGTGAAGCACGTTGGGAAGCTTGAAACCGTGCACAAAGACATACGCTGAATTGTATGTCTGGTCTTGATGCCGTGAGGTACACAAGTGATTCAATCATGCTTCTATATTCTTTTTGATCCACGGGTTCACCATATTCATCAAGGCCAAGTGTTGTTGCTATTCCCATTGGTTTTCGAAGAGGCTTGCTTTTGTTCATGTTGAAGCGCCTTAGGAGATCTTTTGTATACTTCGTTTGATGCACAAAGGTACCCTCCTTAGTTTGCTTGATTTGCAGCCCCAAAAAGTAAGTGAGTTCACCCATCGTACTCATTTGAAATTGGGAACTCATCATTGCTGAAAACTTGGACACAAGATCATGAGAAGCACAACCTAAGATAATATCATACACATACACTTGAACAAATAATGAGTCATTGCCATGCTTAAGCACAAAGAGTTTTATCAACCTTGCCCATGGTAAACCCTTTTTCAAGTAAGAATGTTTTTAACCTATCATACCACGCTCTAGGGGCTTGTTTGAGACCGTACAAGGGTTTGGACAGTTTGTAAACATGATTAGGAAAATATGGATTTTCAAAACCCGGTGGTTGTTTCACATAAACCTCCTCATCTATGTAGCCATTAAGAAAAGCACTTTTAACGTCCATTTGATATAGCTTAAAACCAATAGATGTAGCAAAAGCTAACAAAATTCTTATGTCTTCTAATATAGCAACACGAGCAAAAGTTTCATCAAAATCTAGACCTTCAACTTGAGTGAAACCTTGAGCAACCAACCTAGCCTTATTCCTAACCAAAACCCCATCCTCACTTTGTTTATTTTTAAATACTCATTTAGTTCCAATTAAAGTGTGACCTTGAGGTGGAGGTACAAGTTTCTTTGCATGGCAATAATCCAAGATTCATTAGTGAGTGCATGTGATATATCTTTGGGTTCAAAAGAAGCAACAAAAGCAGAATGAGCATGAGAGTTTGGATCACAAAACCTGGACCATGTGACTCGTTCATGCAAGCTTTCAATCATCTGTTGTGGGGGATGATCTTTGTAAAACCGTAGGGGAACAGATGTCTCACAAGCTTCTTCTTCTTCATGTTCATCACAAATCGATGAGCTTGTGACATGAGGATAATTTGAATAAGCATTGATGGTTGTCGGTCCTGGTTGAGAATTAACATCCGGAGCTGAACCAAAGTATTTAGATGCTGAATATTCGGGCAGCAGCTCCAATTCTTCCTCATCTTCAACGAAAATGCTCCCCCCCTACGGATATGGATCTGGACCTGCAATGTTTGAGCTAGTACCTGGGCTAGCTTCATCAAAAGACACTTCACAAGTCTTCACAATTTTGTTAGTGTCAAGTAAAAGCACACGGTAGCCTCTAGTATGAGATGGATAACCAAGAAACGTGCCATCAATGGATCTAGGTTCAAATTTATCAAGATTACCATGTTTCTTAACAAAGCATTTGCAACCAAAGACTCGAAAGTGTGTAACACTATGCCTATGTCCAAACCGGAGCTCATATGGTGTTTTACCTAGCTTAGCACGCAAGAAAACACGATCTGAGACATAACAAGCGGATGCTAATGCATCAGCACAAAATTTCCTAGGAGTTTGATATTCATCAAGCATAGTCCTAGCAATCTCAACTAAGGTTCTGTTTTTTCTTTCTACAACACCGTTTTGTTGAGGTACATATGGTGAAGAAAATTGATGATATATTCTATTTTCAGCACAAAAGTGATCAAAAGAGTGATTTTTAAATTTAGTTCCATTATCACTTCTAATTGCTTCTAAAGATCCTGGGTAATCAATGGATAATCTAAGAAATAAAGTTCTAAAGTTACTAAAAACTTCATTCTTAGATGCCATAAAGTAAACCCAAGAGTATCTAGAATAATCATCAACAATCATAAGTACATACCATTTACCTCCGAAGGATTGAACACGTGAAGGTCCTACGGTGTCAAGATGCAAAAGTTGACATGGTTCAGTTGTCATGATCATTGTGAGAGGAGTATGTGAACCTGCAACCATCTTAGCATGTGTACAAGTAGAGCACACAATTTCTTTGTCCCCTTTAAGCTTAGGCAGCCCATGTATGCGATCAAGAGCACTAACACGCGTTAGGTGATCAAAGCCTACGTGATCAAGTCTACGATGCCAAAAATATAGGTCCTTTGAATCATTTGCAACTAGACACCTATTCTTAGAGGAAGACATATACAAATCATCTTTAATAACTCTTCCAAACTGAGACATGTTAAAAATAATCTCACTATTTGAACTTACAACTTTGCAGTAGTTTTTATTGAAAATAATTTCCAGATTTTCATCTAGCAATTGTGACACAGAAAGCAAGTTGTATTTCAAGTTTTTGACAAGTTCCACATGCTTCAAAGTGTAGTGATCATTTACTCTAACCGAACACTTAGCAATTATAAGAGTTGAAGAATTATCGGCAAAAGTAACATTCTCTACACATGACACAAAAGAGACGGAGGAGAACCAATCTTTGTTACCGGTCATGTGGCGTGAGCAACCTGAATCCACAATCCAAATGTTCTCCTTCCTCAAACATGTAACCTACATAGAAGCACAATACGTCGATAACTCAATACTGGGGTTAGTCAAAAGGCATTTAGGAATCCCATACTGAGTCACGTGACATGCAGCAGGAAAAACACGCGAAAGCTGAAACAAAACAGCAGGTTTATGAGTCAAAGTTTGAGATTTTTTATTCTTAACTACTGACCTATAAGGTGTTACTTGTGTAGCACAAAAATTAGTAGCTCCGGAGGAAAAAACAGAAGGTCCGGAGGTAAACTTTGAATGTTTTTGACTCAAAACAGCAGGTTGTACATTCGGTTCAATATGTGCAGCAAATTTTGCATTAAAGTTATGAGATCTAGCAATCATTCTTTCCCTTTTCTGTTGTTTAGCTAGTCTACAACAAAAATCTATGACATGACCATCTCTACCACAGTAGGTACAATGAAATTTAACTTTGTGTTCATGTCTAGATGAGCAAACAACATTTTTATTTGAAACTGAATGAGACAATACTCCTGCAGATTTGAAAACCACTTCTTTTTGTTTAGGAATTGTTTGAATCAAACCACTTCCTAATGACTTTACAATTTTAGGTGGATGTGTCTTAGCAAGAGCATGAGAATGAAAACCTAAACAAATTTTATCATTGCAAGACTTGGAAGAATTCAGCAGCAAGTTTAGGTTCTTATTTCCATTACAAAACCGATCTAATGTCCTATGCATGTCATCAAGTTTATTGGACAGATCAAGGCAATTTTCACATGAAGTTTTTCCTTTTAGTTTGCAATTGGAACAAAATTTAACTTCATGAGAACGTAAAGTATTGTTTAATATAGAAATTTCATTCATAGCATCCTGTAGTTTCTTATCAAGATAATCACAAGTAGAACAATGCAAATCAATTGTAGAACAACTAGCATCTTTCAGGTTTTTATCATTAAGTGCAGCAAGCTCTTTGTTCTTTTCAATTTCTAACTCAAGTTTATCAAGTGTGGAGGTGTGCGCACTTCTTAATGAGGACAATTGTTCATATATTAAATCACATGAGGGACATGCATCATCACTAGGAATCAAAGTTTTTAAACGGTTGATTTCAGATTCTAGTGATTCAATTTTAGCAGCACTATCCCTAAGCTTTTTGTCCTTTTTCTTAACAATAATAGTGCCACGAGAAATAGCATCACACATTTCTTCGCATGTAGGACATACCTCTTCATTGTTGCTGTTGTGTTCTACCTCCTCCATACTTGATCTTGACTTGCCCGCCATAAAGCACAAGTTTCCCAAATCATCTTCATCTTCGTCACTTCCAATGTCCACGTCGCTTGAGCCAAGTTCCTGGAGTGCGGAGATAAAACTGTTCTCCAGTTGACGACCTGTAAAACCCTTCTTTTTCTTCGTATCTTTTGCAGAGGAGTGCTTTGTTCTTGTTTTCTTTTCATCCCGGGAAGTAGGACCTGAAAGGTTAGGGCAATCTGAAAGAAAGTGTCATATCTTACCACATTCGAAGCATCGTTGAGGTCCGGAGCTTCCTCTCCTTCTAGTTCTCACATTTTGCAATGCTTTTGAGAACCGGGTAGAGATGAGCGCTAGCTCCTACTCTAGAAACTCCTCAATCTGTTCAAGGGTTAGAGAGGATAGCAACACAAGTGTACCACAAGATGATGTTTGACCAGAACTAGGCATGTCACGTTGAGAAACAAAAGCAATAGACTTGTCGGGGTTCTTGCGTGAGATTATGTCAATTTCACGAGTTTTTAACTTGGAATATAACACATCTAAAGTAAGTGAACTCATGACAGCAGATTCACAAATAGATGTGACTTTCATCTCCCAAATTGACATATCTAATGCACTTAGCAATTGCCTAGCATTTTCAGCATCTAAAAAATTAACATTGACACTACGCAAGTTGCTGAGAGTCTTATTAAAGCGGGCAAAAAGGTCATCAATAGAGTCACTGGGTTGCATCTTGAAGCACATATATTCTTTCTTGAACAGTCTTGCCTTACCTCTTTGATCGTGTTGGATCCTTTTTGGTAGTAACAAAGTGCTTTCCACACATCGTATGCAGATCGGAGGTGTGCAACACAGTCGAAGTCGCTTTATGTTAATCCTTGTATGATCAAGTTCCAAACCTTGTTGTTGTTGTCGACATCTCTCAGATTTTTAGCTGTAACTTGATCGTTTGATGGCACTTCATAAGGCTTGTATACCTTCTCCCATATTGCAAATCCTTGTGCCTGGATGAAAGCCTCCATGCGTGCCTTCCAAACCTGAAAATCAATACCAGCGAATACACAGGTTTGGCAGAGTACTTCTCCATGATGATTAGTCAAAAACACGCACAAATCACAAAGATTAGAGCAACCTCGCTCTGATACCAATTGTAGGATCGAAAAGCACGTGAAAATCTACCAGAGGGGGGGTGAATGGTAGATTTAAAAATCTTACGCAGCGGAAACAATTAAACCCCAACCCCTACGGTAGAAAAATGATCTGTTAAAGAAATCATGTGTGAGACTAATATAAACGTGTTTCACCATGACAAAAGTGATAGATATCAGATAGAATAAAGTCACGAAGAAAACACAAGAAGAATCACTCAAATCCGTTGAGAAAAACTCAAGTTATGATCGAAAGATCAAACAAAGGTCAACCTGCCCTACCCGAGAAAAACAGTTTCTGGAATGCTACAAAGAAACTCATGTAGATCATATACCACAAATCCAATGACCGTGAAATTTTGAAAGATGATAGATAATCAAGTTGTGAAGACAACCCAAAATGAATCACGTCAATTGGATCTGTAAAACTCGAGTTATGATAAAACCTCCGACAAAAGGTAGTGCTGTCCAGAAACTCGACGAGTAAAACTTGTCTGGAACAAGTCGGACGAACAAGGCTCAAAAGTTTCTTCAAACTACGAATTTTATTCAATTAAACACAAGAGGAACAGCCCCAAAGTCGTGCACCATGAGCTCTAGGCTCCCTTGCTTATATAACCAGCTCGAAAGCCAACTCAACTCAAATCAGGAACCTAATCCTACTCTGTTCACGAATCGTAACTTTCCATAACTGCTTAGGATTCTTCTATACGCAGATAGAAGCAATCTTAAGACTTACAAACACCTTAGGAACGTATCCAATATTCCTTAACAACTCAAATTCGTGACCCACACGAAATCCTATCATAACCAACTCAAATCTTTCGATATTTGAGTCAAACCCGATTCAGCCGCAGCCTGGGTCCATAACCTAGTGGGTTAGACCTTTCCGACCAACTCTTTACGTCCACATCTCTTCAACATGTCTCAGAACCATGTAGCCACGTCCATGAACTCCTTGCACACGTGCAAACATCTTCCAATGACGTCCACGATACCTTCACATGCATTGTTCTTGATTCAATCATGCTGCACAACCTCCTGATCAGCTCAACCACAATTCCTCCTCAATTTGGTTGTTGGGACCTCATCTCCTCCCTGAGACTAGTCCAATGGATCCCAACACCAGCCATGTCTTGAAATCAAGCAACACCTGAACATGAATAAACAACCAATCCATATGAGCCAAAGTCCTCAACTTGACTCAAAATAGTTCTGAACACAACACCTTAAGTGAGAACCTCACATAAGCATGTTGCAAAACCACAGTAACACGATATCATCCATATCAACCAAAAACACACCAAAGAATTAGCAAATGAATACTAAGCAATCTTTCCAGAGATGTAAAGCAAGTACGAAACATTGCAAATGAAAAACAGAAGCATTGCGGTCAAGTTCCGGACCTTGCCAGAGCAACCCGGACCTTGAGCTGGACCTAACAAAAGCTAGTAGAACCTAGCATCGGGGCTTACCCAAACTAGAATAACCAAGCTCCCGCTGGAGCTTACAGAACTAGCAGGACCTTAATAAAAAGGTGTTTTGGTGATATTCAAAACTTTTATCATCAAAGCAAGTGTATTCATTACAAGCCAATGTATTCAGCACACATAGGTCTCACACCGTTCCTAGCCGGACTAGTCCAATATTTCGAAAAACTTAGGGTTTGCTACACACAGCACACCGGACTAGTCCGGTGACCACCACGGACTAGTCCGATCTTTCTGTACCCTAACGGTTACTTTTAGAAACTCATATAAATAGAGTTGTACGACCATATTTTACATCTTGAACCCTAGCACCATCACACCTCCCAAGAGACTCAAAAACCACATCTCTCCACAAAATTAAGTGCAACAAAGATCAAACCTTTGAGGATTCACTCTAGTTCATTGGAGAGACACATTCAACACCACATTGAGCTCTTGGTTTGATTCTCTAACACACTCCTGTGATTTATTTGTAATTTTTGAGTGTGTTCTTGGTGGTATTTTGTGTTGTAATGCCAGGGAGCTCTCAACGTGTGAGAAAGTCCCTTGAATTCAGTTATTCACCCCTTTGAGATAAGTGGAAGAGGATTGGCCTTCGTGGCGATCCGACGAGGGTATGGTTGGAGAAGACCCGGTCCTTTTGTGGGCTCCTCAATGTGGATGTAGGTTGCCTCTGTGGGAACCGAACCACGGGATAAATCTCTTGTTTTCTTTTTGTGTTCATTGTCCTTACTTCATATCAATCTAGGGTCACAAATTGATCTTGATTACTTTACATTGAAATATCAAGTATAAGTTTGAATCGTGATACAACCTGATTCATAACCTTGTGACACTTTGTCTAATCGTATACTTCCGCTGCATATATTGAAGAACAAAGTTAATCGGTCAAACCTAATCAATCTAGTCCGTATACACCGGACTAGTCCACACTTTACCGGACTAATCCGATTTCTATGGTTTTGAACTGGTTGTTAAGTGTTGCAGGATCCGACTATTTTCAAAAAGGCCTATTCATCCCCCTCCAGGCCAGATTTAGAAGACCTCGACATTCAAGTCAGCTACGCGTCCGTAGCTCACTCGGCAAGTAATGGCCAAGATGAGAGAGAAAATGCAGAAATACTAAAAGGACTCAAGACGCACACATACGAGCGCCTGAAAAAACATGGAGCCAACTGGATTGAAGAGCTTCCGCCCACCTTGTGGGCAAACAGGACAACTCCAAACCGGTCAACTGGAGAGACACCCTTCTTCCTGGTGTATGGAGCTGAAGCAGTCCTTCCTCTGGAAATCACCTTGGGGTCACTCCGGGTCCAGACCTTCAACGATGCCACGCAAGACCAGCTCCGGCGTGAAGACCTTGACCTCGTTGAAGAGGGAAGGTGTCGAGAAGCTGTTCGGAATGCCCGATACCGCCAAGCTCTTCGGCGCAATCACCAAAGGCATGTTCACAGAAGACAGCTCGAGGAAGGCGATCTGGTGCTACGGAGAATACATACTCGAGAAGGGTTAAACAAACTCTCCCCCAGCTGGGAAGGACCCTTCCGAGTGATCGAAGTATCCCGCCCCGGATGCGTTTGATTGGCAACCGAGGATGGGCCACCGCTCCCTAATCCTTCGAACATTGAGCACCTCCGTAAGTTCTACGCTTAATATCATGGAGGTGAGTCTGTAATTACACGTGATGTATGTTATAGCATCATTGTACAGAGTCGGGAAGCTCCTCTGGGAGAACAGCTGGACCTTTCATGGAAGGTCCGCAAAGTTCAGGCAACACTTGTCACAGCCTCAGAGCTAAAGGTGTAGCTAGCTACCTTGGGTCAAACGAGAAACGCAACACACTTAGCCTGGTTCCGTACCCTAAGAGTGTACTTGTTTCCCCTGTACCCCGGACCTATTATGAAAGACATCATTATGTGAAAACAGACTCCACATGCATTTATTTTGTACAGGCTCAATATTTTTTATTATTCTCTTTCTTTTCTATAACAAAGTTGTGCAATTCTCAAGAAACTTTAGCTCGAGCAATCCATGTATAATTCAAGTTGCATTGTTAATTCTTCCAGGTCTAAACATTGTTGAATGGCCTACTCGTCTGAATGCCGCCAAGCCAATCTAGGTCCGGAGTGTGCTATCGACTTAGCCTGGTCCTGTACCCTAAGTACGCCACTCTACCTACACCCCGGCAGGTCAAAGTAAGGTGACTCCAAAAAACGATCGGACCTGGAGAAAACAAGCCAATGCACTTGATTATATAAAGAATTGTATTCAACCTAAATATTTCTTTCGGGAATAGTAAGCCGCAATTGAGTTATAGATAGGGAATGGATTTTACTGTTTTTATTGACTTCAGTGTGCAGGGAAAATAAATATGTCATGATGATGGTGGATGAAGCCAGAGCTATCACATCTCCGACACCCCCTAAGGTGGTCTGCTGTCGATGTTTCAAACATTGATAGTAGACATCGCCAGAGCTACAAATTTCTGGCAAATCCAGGGGGCCAACCGTCAACGTGAAGAAAAGATGGTGGGAAGACTCCCCAGTGGGGTCTGCTGTCGACGCACTGCGTGTGGACAGTGGTTGCTGCCGGAGTTACCAAGCTCCGACAACCCCAGATGACTAATTGTCGATGTTTTACATGTTGACAAGGGTCACTGCCAGATCTACTAAGCTCCGACAACCTCAGGGGGCCCCTACTATCGACGACTTCGGACCTACAAACTACAAGTTCAAAGCACACAAGTCTTCAACAAAGTGCTACATTCTCTTGGTACATGTTCACAATAAAATTGTGTACATCTACCAGGAGGGCCAAGCGGGACAAAGGTGTTGAAGACAAAAAATGAAATTCATAAAATTCTTGGATTTCATTAATCTGGAGAGACAAGAGATTACAAAATTGGAGAAAAGAAGAGAAGATACAAGTGGGAGCTACAAAGAGAAAGACCTAAACCCTATGGAAGAATGAGGCGACCTTCTGGGCAACCTCCAACACGCTGGCCTTGGCGGCATCTCCCTCTCTATCGATGGGACCTTCAAGCACCGGGTCTAGTGGGAAGTGAGGATCCCAACTTGTGTAGCAGGTCAGTATGTACTCTGTGACATTCTTCGCCAGGTATTGTCCTTTGGTTTCCAACTGGTCCGCAATGACATCGCCTATCTTTTTGAGTTTGCTTGCTGCCGAGCTCAACGCCTTCAACGTCAGGTCCAGCTTCAGCTCCGGAATCTGGGCGCACCGGACTGAAGCCCAGCAGCATCAGCGCATCATTGGCTTTGCCCAAGAAGTCCCATACTTGTTGGGACTCCGCAGCCCTTGAGCCTCGCACTTCTTCCAAGGACCATTTGGTCGCCGCAAGTTCCGAATCCTCCCGGGCAAGGCACTCGACTTCTTTGGCGTTCTGCTGAATCTTTTCAGCAACTTGCCTTTCGAGTTTACCAAGCTCTTCTTCTCGGAGGTGGATCCTGTTCCAGCGGTCGACCAGGTCTTTCTCCCGGCCCCGCACTTTCTTCTCCCTGGCAACAATTTCGTTCTCCCTCTTGGTGAGATCTTGTCCCCTCTGCCAGACCTTGTTCTCCTATTTCTCGCAGCGCTCCTCCAGCTTCTTTGTGCGCTCCACGAGGCTCTTGTCACCCAGAATCAGCCTCTGAGTAAGATCCTCCTCCCTCTTCACGAGGTCATCACACAGCTCCAGGAGTTTTTGCTCTTCACCTTCGAGATTTTTCTCCCACTCCTCAAGAGCCTCCCGGCGCTTGACGAGGTTGTTGTGGATGGCGCTGTGCTTCTCTTGGCGGTCATTTGCTGCTTCATTAGAAGCCACGGCCTGTTTGTGGATGGCCCGAGACTTGTTGTCTAGGGATCGCGTCATGCTTTACCTCTCATCCAGCAGCTGACCCAATTACTCCAACTGGACATTCTCCCTTTTCACCCACTCCTTGTCGTTGGCCAGCCTCGTCTGCGCCAGCTTGGTCTCGAATTGGAACCATTTGCGCCACCTCCTAAGGGTTTGGCGCTTTTCCTCGAGGGCCTTGCGGTCGTGGTAAAAGGCCAGCTGGACCTGACGGAGGCAGGAGCAGACATTATCGTTAGACAATGACAAAGGGATTGGCTCCGGATGTACCGAGGTCTTCTCTGCTGGCTCCAGTGGGTTCTCTGTAACAAAAATCGGGTCCCACTCTACAAGAGCGGTACCCTGAGCTTCCACGACACTAGGGCCGCCCTCCGGGATAGCCTCAGACGCCGCCAAGGAAAGTCCTGCAATAGAAGTTCCTACTTCCGGAGTCGGCTCTGAAGGTCCTGCCGCTAGGTCATCAGCAGCTGGTCCCTCAGGTGGGGGACCAGTGGTTTCGTCTTGGCACCCTTGCTCAGGCGCAGGTACCTCCGGAACCACCACTTTCGGGGCAGGCGTTGAAGATTCGGTCAGAGCTGAGGCCACTTATAGCTCTGGTGCTGGCGCCTCCTCCGCCATCGGTTCAGGTGCCGGTGCTTCAACCTATACTGGTTCAGGGGCCGGCACCACCTCGACAATGGCTCAGGCGCTGTAACTTCATCAACACCCGGCTCCACCGCCGGGGCTTCAACAACATCCGGCTCTAGGACCGGAACTGCAGCTACCTCCGTCTCTGAGGCTGGAGCGTCCATCATCACAGCATCCAAAACCGGAGCTGGTGCCGCTGGTACATCTTCATTCCCATGGTCCGACACTACCAGGGAACTTCAGGGGATGACTTGAGGTCAAGGACCACAACAGCTGGCACCGGAGCTGCCGCGGCCTCAGCCACCTCTTGGGGCGGCACTGGAACTGGAACCAGAGCCTACGTCTACGCAGCATCAGCTGTTGTTGCTGGAGCTGGAGCTTCAACCCCTTTCTTGGATACCCTGTGGATGAACGACGAAGAAACTTGAAATACGATTACAACAAAAACAATCAACTGAGGTAAAAAATAAAATTTACCTTGGAAGGCTTCCACTCCAGCTAGCGCGGAACCTCTTCACCGGATGCTCAGGTCCAGACCCTGTCGCCACTGGCGTAGTAGCTCCGGAGAGCTCCGCGGAGCTTGCTCTCCCGTCATCGGCGACGTCTTGGTTGAGGCCCCCCCTCGACTGAGAAGGACACTCGGACCTAGAGCCCTTAGCTGGCCCTGGTACCGGAGTCACATGGCCGGAGCTGGCATCCCGGGGAGACGCCGATGCTGGAGTAGGAGTCGCCGTTGAAGATCTCCCCCTTTGGGGAGAAGGAGCTGTTGCAAAAGGAGTAAGTCTGATGGACCTCCCGTGAGAGTGCTTCAACTTCCTCTTGCGGCTAGAGGGCTCGGCCAACTCCTTGCCCTTGCCTATGACTTCAACTCTCTATCTCGAGGCGGAAGGGGGACCACCCTCGGAAGCCCCGGGGATCACCAACCCGGCGGTCGAATGCCTCTCAACTTCATCGAGGTCATCAAGCACCAACATCTTCCGCCGGAGCTCCATGCTGAACTCTGCCTACTTGTTCAGAGGGAGGAAAGCTGCCGGTGGAGTCAAGTCATCGCCCTCGACATCGATACCGTGTTGGAACATCTTGAGGTGAAGCTCCAAAGCTGCGCCTTCAAGGTTGGACTTCAAACTGGTCTCAGTCCAGTCGTCATCCATCACACTGTTGAGGGCCCAGGCGAGCTTCTCCCTCTTCTTCAGCGGATCACAAGAGTCTTAAGTATATCTTCAAGCAAACAGATCTGAATTTGAGGCAATGAAGATGGTTGGAGCTTATCAAAGATTATGATTTGGGAATCAATTATCATCCAGGGAAGGCTAATGTATTTGCCGATGCTTTGAGTAGAAAAGGGGCAAGTCAGCAACTCACAGTTCGAGAGTTGCCATCTGAGTTATGTAAGGAGTTTGAACGATTGAAACTCGGATTCATTAATGAGATCAGGATGATGGAGTTAAATCCGACCTTGGAGCAAGAAATTCGAGAGGGTCAAACAAATGATGAGGAAATTTAGGAAGTCAAGGAAAGGACCCAGGAGGGGAGATAATTCAGATTTGATGAGGATGAACAAGGTACTCTATGGCTTGGTAAGAGGATTGTTGTGCCTAATGTGAAGCATATTCAGGAGACAATACTGAAGGAGGCACATGACTCGCCTTACTCAATTCATCTCGATTGTACCAAGATGTACAAAGACTTGAAGACTTGTTATTGGTGGGGTAGCATGAAAAAGGACATAGCTGAATACGTAGCCTTGTGTGATGTGTGCCAACGAGTGAAGGCAAAACATCAAAGGTCAGCTGGATTATTGCAACCATTGAAGATTCCGGAATGGAAGTGGCAATAAATCAGCATGGACTTTATAGTTTACCTATGACTAGCCGCATCTGAAGACTTTTTATCACAGCTGGTTTGTAACTTAAGAGTAGCCGTCTGTGATAACGAAGTTATATCAGGCGATTCTTTACCTATGACTAGCCGCCTATGATAACATAATTCAGCTATTATGCTAAGCCTTTGTCTAGTATGGTATCAGTTCCTAAAGCAGTTCAATGTGTATGTGTGAATGTGCATATGCAATTGACTTCAAATTAAGAAATAATAGCAGGTAGTGCTGCATAGGGTATACTTTATCACAGGCGATTCTTGACCTATGACTAACCGTCTGCGATAACATAATTTCACAGGCTGCTATGTAACACTCTCATTTTTATCCATCATGCATTGCATACATTCTACTACATGTCTAACATTAATCCACATAAAAAGGAATAAGTTTAAAATGAATTTAGAGTTTAATCGCACATAAGAATTCTGGAAAGTGCGGACTAGTCCGATTTTGATGCGGGCTAGTCCGATTTCTCCCTAACTTCAAAAGGACTTGTCTGTTTTGCTACGGACTAGTCTATTTTTCTCTATGGACACTTTCGGACTTGTCTAGTCCTATGCAGACTAGTCCGGTGTTCCAAATCCTTGTAAATTTTGCTAAGTCCCTGGACTTGTCCGGACTAGTCCGGTATTCCAACGGACTTGTCTGTTTTTCCCCTTTGACTAAAGTCGGACTTGTCCGGTTTTAGGTCAGACTTGTCTGTTTTTCCCCTCTGGATAAGTTCAGACTTGTCCGATGTCTAGTCCGGACTTGTCTGATTTCTCCCTATCCAACTTCGGACCAGTCCAACTCTTTTTGGACTTGTCTGATAAATCGCGACTCCAAGTTCATTTGTTTATATACGACTTGTTTCTTGGGTTCTATGTTAAGTGGGCCTAGGGACGTCGTGCCTAACTCTTTTAGAGCCCATATGGTACTCTAAACTGACCTCTACTCATCTCAAACTCGAAATCCATCTAACCCTAGCCTCCACCTCTATATAAATAACCCCACCCATTGGCTTGACATCTATTTGCCAAATTTCCACCCCACCCAAACCCTAGCTCATGAATAGCCGCCAACAAGGAGGGAGAAAGAGATCTGGAACAAGAAGAAGAAGAGGAGGAAACGAAAGAGGATCAAGATCTCCATCAACTCCGCGTTCTTCGTCACCAATTCATCATCAAGTTCTTCATCAACCCAAGATCTTTAAGATCCAAGTGTTACCTCCAAGATCCTTGATTCATTGGAGTCCTAAACACCTCGTATACCTTCTACTTCCTTTTCCTTACGTGAATTCAACCCCAAATCTTCAAATTCACGCCGATCTAGAAAACCCTAATCAGCTGATCTTGCACAATGCAGACTTGTCCGGTCCCTAACGGACTGGTCCGATCTTCCTGGTTAAATTGTGTTGAATTGGTTCTAAATTAGATCAAATTAAATCCAAACCTATATGAACTTGTTAAAAGCTATTAGAACTAGTTAGTGATGATTGAAAGCAACTCATTAACAAGTTCCACCTTGCATTTGCATTAATCATGCATGTCATGTCATATTGAGTAATATAAGTGCACTCTTTGATTGTGTTTCTTGTCTTGTATGTTTATTGTGCTGGTTAGATGGATTTGCTCTATTGAGTGCCGCGGAGGATCTCCAGCACCAAGAATTTGAAGTCTTTGATCCTAATCAAGCTCAAAAGCAAGGCAAGTGTCCTTGAAGCATATTGATCCTGTTTTGATATAAATGTTTGGTTTGCAAAATTGCATGTTTGTGTCAATTTGATGGGAATCCTATGACTGGAAGTTTACTAGCTTTGTTTAACCACCCTTGTCACCTGGAATTTATGATAGAGAGTCGAGATGAGATTTTTACCCTTTTCGCTACGCTTAATTAATTGGGATGGGAAAACAAGTATACTATCTAATTATGCATTAATGAGATGATGATTAACATGAACTGGTTAACATGAAGTGGTTTAATATGATACGATAATGTGTGATCTAAGTAAGCTTGGTATATGATGGATTGGATGTATAGTGGTTTGCTTGCTTTAGATCTAAGGCCGGTTCGTGGAGCGACCATCCAGGATTTACAGTGCCACCACGAGACCAAGTATGGGTGTGGCGTAGCTTCTTAATTAGGGCTTTGCTAGTGCTATTTGGACCATTAAGGATGGTCGAGGAAGGGGTAGTCGGATTGGGTTTGTTGATGATTGGTGGGACTACCCTAGCATCCGAATAGCTCAAGAGGGGGCCCTTGCTTGAAGATGTGCTCTGTAGGAGACATCGCCACCGGTGAAACCTCATTGGGGTATAAATAAGCTAGTAATCCCTTGGTAAAGTCTATTTTGTGATCTCTTGGCCATACACCTATGGTTGTGTTTTGGCATGATAGAGGTTTTCTTTAGTCGCTGACGGGTGATGAAATCACAAACACGTGGGTAAAGTGGTGCAACCTCTGCAAAGTGTGTCTAAAAACTATAATGATAGCCGTGCTCCTGGTTATGAGCAACCTGGAGCCTCACATGATTAGGGGAAAACTTGGGAATTTTGGATGGATTGTTGGTTGGTTATGGTTATGGTTAATAATATGGTTATGGCTGGTTATGGATTAATTTTTTGTATTGGATATGGTTAATGACAATGGTGAAATCTGGAATATGGATGATGGTAATGAATTAGGATTGGTACTATGATATTAATTTATGGTTTATAATGGGATTATTTCATATACATACAATATATTGCTTTTCAAATATTTTAATATACTTTTCAGCACTTAGCCATTATTATATTCGTCATTTGAATAAGCTACATGTCATACTTTCCACACTTGCTGAGTACGACATGTACTCACCCTTGCAATTCCCCCACCAACAGTTGCAGGTCAGGATTGAGAGTATAACAATGATAATGCGTAGTTCTAGGCCGTGTCTACCGTCAGCTTTGCCTGTGGAGTGTTGGAGTTGTGCTATACCCTATTTGCTTATGCCGCTTAGTTGCTTAGTTTGCTTAATTAGTTTATATCCGCTGCATTAGCTGAAACATGTCATTAATATTCATTAGAGCTTGTATTCGAGGATATTATGAGTTGTGTAATAAAATTTGGTTAATTAATCTTGTTATGTGGTAATTTTTTGTATATCCTTTTGTGATTGCACTCGTGTATGTGTGTTGAACGTCCTAAGCACACATATGCGTTCACTTGGTTTATTTTCGGAACCGGGTGTCACAGGCTAGCTGTAGGTAAAGAACCGGTTGTTATAAAGTATGCCCTATACAACACTACCTACTGTTATTTCTTAATTTGATGTCAATTGCATATGCATTCACACACAGAAGATGCACATTCACACACAGCAGAAACAATATATTCTTACAAGCATCATCGACACAAAATTACCGAAAATTCATCTTATATACATATGTACAGCACATCTGACTTCATAGTTTACAAGTTTCACTAAAAACATTTTTGATGCTCATACTAGCAAAGTTTTGGCACATCAGTTATTACACCGTCGTCATCAAAGAACAGCCCTCTTCGGTGGAAAATTTAGTAATGCATGAATTGACACAGTTCACTCGCAATCTTATCGGCTCCTCCACCGGGTATACTTTTAGAAACCAGCCATTTTTCGTTCAAATTCTTCGTGTGCAGCAAGGAAACACATAACAAGGTTTAGAGTGTGTTGGTGAAAATGATAAAATAATATGAGTAATAAAATACGCTTGTTATAATGAAAATCAAACTCAAAAGTAAGAAAATACAATATCGACATTAAGAATTACTTACATTCTCACAATTCACTCTATACTCGCAGGTGATCCGAAGATGCTCACATACATAATACCCGCATAAGACGCTTCTAGGAGGCTGTTTGGGACAAGGATAATATGTTGACATGTGTAAGACCTATGTGTGCTGAATACATTGGCTTGTAGTGAATACACTTGCTTTGACGATAAAAGTTTTGAATATCACCAAAACACCTTTCTATTAAGGTCCGACTAGTTTTGGTTGTACTAGTTTTGGTAAGCTCCGGCGCTAGGTTCTACTACCTTTTGTTAGCTCCGGCTCAAGGTCCGGGTTGCTCTGGCAAGGTCCGGAACTTGACCGCAGTGCTTCTGCTTTTCATTTGCAATGTTTCGTACATGCTTTACATCTCTGGAAAGATTGCTTGGTATTCATTTGCTAAGTCTTTGGTGCGTTTTTGGTTGACATGGATGATATCGTGTTACTATGTTTTTGCAACATGCTGATGTGAGGTTCTCACGTAAGGTGTTATGTTCGGAACTAACTTGAGTCAAGTCGAGGACTTGGGCTCGTATGGATTGGTTGTTTATTCATGTACAGGTGTTGCTTGAGTTCAAGACATGGCTGGTGATGGGATCCATTGGACTAGTCTCAGGGAGGAGATGAGGTTCCAACAACCAAATTCAGGAGGAATTGTGGTTGAGCTGATCAGGAGGTTGCGCAACATGATTGAATCAAGAACAATGCATGTGAAGGTATCGTGGACGTCATTAGAAGATGTTTGCAAGTGTGCAAGGAGTGCATGGTCGTGGCTACATGGTTCCGAGACGTGATGAAGAAATGTGGACGTAAAGAGTTGGTCGGAAAGGTCCAACCGACTAGGTTATGGACTCAGGCTGCGGCTGAGTCCGGTTTGACTCAAATATGGAAAGATTTGAGTTGGTTATGATAGGATTTCGTGTGGGTCACGAATTTGAGTTGTTTAGGAATGTGGGATACGTTCCTAAGGTGTTTGGAAGTCTTAAGATTGCTTCTATCTGCGTATAGAAGAATCCTAAGCAGTTATGGAAAGTTACGATTCGTGAACAGAGTAGGATTACGTTCATGATCTGAGTTGAGTTGGCTTTCGAGCTGGTTATATAAGCAAGGGAGCCGAGAGCTTGTGGTACACAACTTTGGGGCTGTTCCTCTTGTGTTCTATTGAATAAAATTCGTAGTTTGAAGGAACTTTTGGTCCTTGTTCGTCCGACTTGTTCCAGACAAGTTTTACTCATCGAGTTTCTGGATAGCACTACCTTTCGTTGGTGGTTTTATCATAACTCGAGTTTTACAGATCCAATTGACATGATTCTTTCTGGGGTGTCTTCAAAACTTGATTATCTATCATCAGTAAAAATTTCACGATCATTGGATTTGTGGTCTATGATCTACACAAGTTTCTTTGCAGCGTTCCAGAACTGTTTTTTTCGGGTAGGGCAGATTGACCATTGTTTGATCTTTCGATCATAACTTAAGTTTTTCTCGATAGATTTGAGTGATTCTTGTTGTGTTGTCTTCGTGACTTGATTCTCTCTGATATCTATCACTTTTGTCACTGTGAAATACATTTAGATTAGTCTCACATGCGATTTCTTTAACATATCGTTTTCTGCTGATGGGGTTGAGGTTTAATTGTTTCCGCTGCGTAAGATTTTCAATTCTACCATTCACCCCCCCTCTGGTAGCTTTTCACGTGCTCTTTGATTCTACAATTGGTATCAGAGCCACGGTGCACTAATCTTTGTGATTTGTGCGTGTTTTTGACTAATCATCATGGAGAAGTACTCTGCCAAATCTTGTGTGTTCGCTGGTATTGATTTTTAGTTTTGGAAGGCATGCATGGAGGCTTTCATCTAGGCACAAGGCTTTGCAATATGGGAGAAGGTATAGAGGACTTACGAAGTGCCATCAAACGATCAAGTTACAGCTACAAATTTGAGAGATGTCGACAACAACAACAAGGCTCGTAACTTGATCATACAAGGATTAACACAAAGCGACTTCGACCATGTTGCACAACTCCGATCTGCATACGATGTGTGGAAAGCACTTTGTGACTACCACAATGGATCCAACACGATCAAAGAGGAAAGGCAAGACATGTTCAAGAAAGAATACATGCGCTTCGAGATGCAACCCGGTGAGTCTATTGATGACCTTTTTGCTCGCTTTAATAAGATTCTCAGCATCTTGCGTAGTCAATGTTAATTTTTTAGATGCTGAAAATGCTAGACAATTGCTAAGTGCATTAGATATGTCAATTCGGGAGATGAAAGTCACATCTATTCGTGAATCTACTGTCATGAGTTCACTTACGTTAGATGTGCTATATTCCAAGTTAAAAACTCATGAAATTGACATAATCTCACGTAAGAACCCCAACAAGTCTATTGCTTTTGTTCTCAACGTGACATGCCTAGTTTTGGTCAAACATCATCTTGTGGTACACTTGATTTGCTGTCCTCTCTAACCCTTGAACAGATTGAGGAGTTTCCAGAGGAGGAGCTAGCGCTCATCTCTACCCGGTTCTCAAAAGCATTGCAAAATGTGAGAACTAGAAGGAGAGGAAGCTCCGGACCTCAACGATGCTTTGAATGTTGTAAGACAGGACATTTTCGTACAGATTGCCCTAACCTTTTAGGTCCTACTTCCTGGGATGAAAAGAAAACAAGAACGAAGCACTCCTCTACAAAAGATACGAAGAAAAAGAAGGATTTTATAGGACGTCAATTGGTGAGCAGTTTTATCTCAGCACTCCAGGAACTTGGCTCAAGCGACGTGGACATTGGAAGTGATGAAGATGAAGAAGATTTGGCAAACTTGTGCTTCATGGTGGGCAAGTCAAGATCAAGTATGGAGGAGGCAGAACACAACAGCGACGATGAAGAGGTATATCCTACTTGCGAAGAAATGTGTGATGCTATTTCTCGTGCCACTGTTATTGTTAAGAAAAAGGACAAAAAGCTTAGGGACAATGCTGTTAAAATTGAGTCACTAGAATATGAAATTAGTCGTTTGAAGTCCTTGATTCCTACTGATGATTCTTGTTCCTCATGTGACTTAATATGTGAACAATTGTCCTCCCTAAGAAGTGCACATACCTCCACACTTGATAAACTTGAACTTGAAATTGAAAAGAACAAAAAGCTTGCTGCACTTAATATTGGAAACTTAAAAGATGCTTCTTGTTCTACAATTGATTTGCATTGTTCTAGTTGTGATGATCTTGATAAGAAACTGCAAGATGCTATGAATGAAATCTCTATATTGAACAATGCTTTACGTTGTCATGAAGTTAAATATTGTTCCAATTGCAAACTAAAAGGAAAAACTTCATGTGAAAATTGCCTTGATCTGTCCAATAAACTTGATAACATGCATAAGACATTTGATCGGTTTTGTAATGGGAATAAGAAGCTAAACTTGCTGCTGAATTCATCCATGTCTTGCAATGATAAAACTGGTTTAGGTTTTGATTCTCATGCTCATGCTAAGGCACATCCACCTAAAAGTGTAAAGTCATTAGGAGGTGGTTTGGTTCAAACAGTTCCTAAGCAAAAAGAAGTGGTTTTCAAATCTGCAGGAGTATTCTCATTCGGTTTCAAATAAAAATGTTGTTTGCTCATCTAGACATGAACACAAAGTTAAATTTCATTGTACCTACTATGGTAGAGATGGTCATGTCATAGATTTTTGTTATACACTAGCTAAACAACATAAAAGGGAATCAATGGTTGCTAGATCTCATAACTTTCATGCAAAATTCGCTGCACATATTGAACCGAATGTAAAGCCTGCTGTTTTGAGTCAAAAACATTCAAAGTTTACCCTCGGACCTTCTGTTTTTGCCTCCAGAGCTACTGATTTTTGTTCTACACAAGTAACACCTGATAGGTCAGTAGGTAAAAATAAAAAATCTCAAACTTTGACTCATAAAACTGTTGTTTTGTCTCAGCTTTCGCGTGTTTTTCCTGCTGCACGTCGTGTGACTCAGTACTGGATTCCTAAGTGCCTTTTGACTAACCCCAGTATTGAGTCACCGACGTATTGTGCTTCTATGTAGGTTACACGTTTGAGGAAGGAGAACATTTGGATTGTGGATTCAGGTTTCTCACGCCACATGACCGGTAACAAAGATTGGTTCTCCTCCCTCTCTTTTGTGTCATGATAGAGAATGTTACTTTTGCCGATAATTCTTCAACTCCTATAATTGCTAAGGGTTCGGTTAGAGTAAATGATCACTACACTTTGAAGGATGTGGCACTTGTCAAAAATTTGAAATACAACTTGCTTTCTGTTTCACAATTGCTAGATGAAAATCTGGAAATTATTTTCAATAAAAACCGCTGCAAAGTTGTAGGTTCAAATAGTGAGCTTATTTTTAACATGTCTCGGTTTGGAAGAGTTTTAAAAGCTGCTTTTGATAGGTCTTCCTCTAAGCAAAGGTGTCTAGTTGCTAATGATTCAAAGGATCTATATTTTTGGCATCGTAGACTTGGTCACGTAGGCTTTGATCACCTAACGTGTTTTAGTGCTCTTGATCGCATACGTGGGCTACCTAAGCTTAAAGGGGACACAAGAATTGTGTGCTCTTCTTGTAGACATGCTAAGATGGTTGCAGGTTCACATACTCCTCTCACAATGATCATGACAATTGAACCATGTCAACTTTTGCATCTTGACACTGTAGGACCTTCACGTGTTCAATCCTTCGGAGGTAAATGGTATGTACTTGTGATTGTTGATGATTATTCTAGATACTCTTGGGTTACCTCATGGCGTCTAAGAATGAAGTTTTTAATCACTTTAGAACTTTATTTCATAGATTATCAATTGATTACCCAGGATCTTTAAAATCAATTAGAAGTGATAATGGAGCTGAATTTAAAAATCAATCTTTTGATCACTTTTGTGCTGAAAATAGAATAGATCATCAATTTTCTTCACCATATGTACCTCAACAAAACGGTATTGTAGAATGAAAGAACAGAACCTTAGTTGAGATGGCTAGGACTATGCTTGATGAATATCAAACTCCTAGGAAATTTTGGGCTGATGCGTTAGCAACCGCTTGTTATGTCTCAAATCGTGTTTTCTTGCGTGCTAAGCTAGGTAAAACACCATATGAGCTCCGGTTTGGACATAGGCCTAGTGTTACACACTTTCGGGTCTTTGGTTATAAATGCTTTATTAAGAAACATGGTAATCTTGATAAATTTGAACCTAGATCCATTGATGGCATGTTTCTTGGTTATCCATCTCATACTAGAGGCTACCGTGTGCTTTTACTTGACACTAACAAAATTGTGGAGACTTGTGAAGTGTCTTTTGATGAAGCTAGCCCAGGTACTAGCTCAAACATTACAGGTCCAGATCCATATCCGCAGGGGGGGCATTTTCGTTGAAGATGAGGAAGAATTGGAGCTGCTGACAGAAAATTCAGCAGCTAAAGACTTTTGTTCAGCTTCGGATGTTAATTCTCAACCAGCACCGACAACCATCAATGCTGATTCAAATCATCCTCAAGTCACAAGCTCATCGATTTGTGATGAACATGAAGAAGAAGAAGCTTGTGAGACATCTGTTCTCTTACGGTTTTACAAAGATCATCCCCCACAACAGATGATTGGAAGCTTGCACGAACGAGTCCGCGGTCCAGGTTTTGCGATCCAAACTCTTATGCTCATTCTTCTTTTTTGCTTCTTTTGAACCCAAAGATATATCACACGCACTCACTAATGAATCTTGGATTATTGCCATGCAAGAAGAGTTAGAAAATTTTGAAATAAATAATGTTTGGAAACTTGTACCTCCACCTCAAGGTCACACTTTAATTGGAACTAAATGGGTATTTAAAAATAAACAAAGTGAGGATGGGGTTGTGGTTAGGAATAAGGCTAGGTTGGTTGCTCAAGGTTTCACTCAAGTTGAAGGTCTAGATTTTGATGAAACTTTTGCTCCTGTTGCTAGATTAGAAGCCATAAGAATTTTGTTAGCTTTTGCTGCATCTATTGGTTTTAAGCTATATAAAATGGATGTTAAAAGTGCTTTTATTAATGGCTACATAGATGAGGAGGTTTATGTGAAACAACCACTGGGTTTTGAAAATCCATATTTTCCTAATCATGTTTACAAACTGTCCAAAACCTTGTACGGTCTCAAACAAGCCCTTAGAGAATGGTATGATAGGTTAAAAACATTCTTACTTGAAAAAGGGTTTACCATGGGCAAGGTTGATAAAACTCCTTTTGTGCTTAAGCATGGCAATGACTCATTATTCGTTCAAGTTTATGTGGATGATATTATCTTTGGTTGTGCTTCTCATGATCTTGTGTCCAAGTTTTCAGCTATGATGAGTTCAGAATTTGAGATGAGTATGATGGGTGAACTCACGTGCTTTTTTGGGGCTGCAAATGAAGCAAACAAAGGAGGGTACCTTTGTGCATCAAACGAAGTATACAAAAGTTCTCCTAAGGCGCTTCAACATAGACAAAAGCAATCCTCTTCGGACACCAATGGGAACAGCAACAACACTTGGACTTGATGAAGATGGTGAACCCGTGGATCAAAAAGAATATAGAAGCATGATCGGATCACTTTTGTACCTCACGGCATCAAGACCAGACATACAATTCAGCGTATGTCTTTGAGAACGGTTTCAAGCCTCCCCACATGCTTCACATCGTCAAGCCATCAAAAGGATTCTCAAGTACTTACATGGAACTCAAGAATTTGGAATTTTTCTTCCTTCTTCCTCAACCGTTACTTTGAAAACTTTTTCGGATGCTGATTTTGGGGGTTCTAGGATTGATAGGAAAAGTACTTCCGGTGCTTGTCATTTTCTTGGTAATTCTCTTGTTGCTTGGTCCTCTAGAAAACAAAATTCAGTTGCACAACCACAGCCGAATCTGAATATGTAGGTGGTGCTAGTGCTTGCTCACAAATTCTATGGATTGTTCAAACACTTAAGGACTATGGGGTTGATCTAGATAGTGTTCCACTGTTCTGTGATGACACTAGTGCCATTTGCATTGCTAAAAACACCGTGCAACATTCTAGAACTAAGCACATTGACATTAGGTATCACTTTCTCCGAGATAATCACTACAGGAAACACGATCATTTGCGACGCCCGTATTTATTTGCGACAGCTAGCCGTCGCAAACAGCTTAAATTGCGACGGCCTGCCCCTGGCCGTCGCAAATAAGAGGACCGTCGCTAATAAGGACTTATTTGCGACGGCTGTAGGTCTGGTCGTCGCAAATAAGAGCTTATTTGCGACAGCCAACACTAGAGCCGTCGCAATTAAAGGAGCCGTCGTAAATAACGCCTTATTTGCGACGGCCAGTACATGGCCGTCGCAAATAGTCTTTAATTGCGACGGCCGGCTATCGCAATTAAGGCAGCTGTCGCAAACTAGGTCTAATATCGGGACCCTCCGGCCCCGACTCTTCATTCACAATTCCCTCCACCGCTGCCCCCGACCCCGCCGCCCCCGCCGCGCTCACCGCCGCCCTCGACCCCGCCGCCGACCCGTCTCCGCGCGCCTCCGCCCCTGCGTCGCCGCCCCAGACCCCGCCGCGCCCCGACCCCGCCGTGCCCCGACCCCGCCGCCCCCAACCCCGCCGCGCCCCGACCCCGTCGCCCCCGACCCTGCCGCCGGCCCACCTCCGCGTGGCTCCGCCCCTGCGCCACCGCCCCCGACCCCGTCGCGCCCCGACCCCGCCGCCCCCCGACCCCGCCGCCCCTGCAGCCCCGCCGCCGGCCTGCCTCCGCGCGCCTCCGCCCCTACGCCGCCGCCCCCCGACCCCGCCGCCCCTGCGCCACCGCTGCCGGCCCTCCCCCGGCCCCTGCGCCCCCCGCCGCCGGCTCGCCCCCGGCCCCCGCCGCCCCTGCGCCAACGCCACCAGCAGGTAAGTCCCGGCCCCGCCCCTGCATTTTTGTAGAAATTCAGTCAAGTGATGTGTCATTTTTGAACCTGGTGACCTCATGGAAGAAATCATAGTGGTTATGTTTTGGTTTATTGAAGTAAATTGCTCTCATTTGAATTATGGTTATGTTTAGGTTTATTGAATTGCTCTCACTTGAATTATGGTTATGTTTAGGTTTATTGAAGTAAATTGCTCTCATTTAAATTATGGTTATGTTTAGGTTTATTGAATTGCTCTCATTTGAATTATGGTTATGTTTAGGTTTATTGCATTGCTCTCATTTGAATTGAATTGCTCTCATTTGAATTGAATTGCTCTCATTTGAATTGCTCTCATTCGAATTGGATTGCTCTCATTTGAATTGCTCTCATTTGAATTGAATTGCTTATGTTAGAATTGAGTTGATAAATTAATGAATTACAATGGATAATTGTTATGTTTAGGTTTATTTGAATTGTTTAGTTTTTTGAATTATGCTTAGCTTTATTTGAAGGGTCGTTGATTTGCTTAATTTTGATTGCTTGAGTGTTCAAGTACTATATATACATAAATGGGCTTCAGAACAGCTTGACAAGGCCCGACAAGGCCCATTTAGTGGTAAGGTAAAGTATGCGTGTAGACGGGCACGAAGGCGAACGACGACAGTGAGGATGGCAAGAACCTGCGCGTGGATGGCGTACTCCGACGAAGTGGTTTCATCTCTGATCTACGACAGCTAACCCTAAAGCCGTCGTGGAATTGTCATCTGAGAGCAACTTTCCTCTCACTCTTTCTCTAGTTCTTTCCTCTCTCTTAAATGACCTGAAAATGAAAATGAGCAACGTAACCTATAGCAATGTATTACCCGTTTCAGATCGGCACGTCTCACATGCCACTGGCATGTCAGACGTGCAGGTTCAGAATTGTCCCTTTTTTGGACAGCCTCGGAGTGACCGAGGGGGCGTGGCTTGTGACGAGACGCGGGTCCGGATTTGGACGAGATTTCGGTGGCGTAACCCTGTTGTTCTCTGCTGCACCATTTTCGGGCGTGCAGTGGAGAACCGCTGGGTTATGCTGCCGAAATTTCGTTCGAATCCGGATCACGCGTCTCGTCATGAGCACGCTCCGCTCGGTCACTCTTGGGTGGGTTTAGGATCTATCTGCCTAGGTTGTAGGGCCGTGACATAACACAACAATACATTAACATCAATTTCTTTCGCGTTAAACTGCAGAGTCAAACATGGGTGAAGACCGCAGTTGGATGTATACTGGCTGGAAGAGCAGAACTGGTGGTCACTCTGATGAGTGGTTTATCAAGTTAGATCAAGTTAGACTAATTCTCGAGTCATAGTCGAAGTGGATGAGGATGATGATATAACAGAGGTTGATAGGATGGATGAGATGCTAGAAGCTCTTGAAGTGGAGGATCCTCTTACAAATGAGGCAGAGAAGTTCTTCGAGGAGCTGAAGAAATTACAAGAGCCGTTGCATGAACACACGGTTGTGACCGTACATGCTTTCTTGACCAGATTTATGGCAATTAAGTCCAAGTACTTTTTTTCCATCAACTGCTACAATGATCTCTTGAAATTGATCTGCGATATCCTTCCACAACCTCACAAAGTGCCACCAGATATGTATCAGTCAAAGATCAAGATATCTGGTCTCGGTATGAAGTATGAGAAAATTTATGTGTGCCCAGACAACTGCATGCTATTCTGGAAAGAGCACGCCAATGAGAAGATGTGCTTAAAACACATGAGATGGCACAAAGAAGGTAAACGTGAGAACAAATAATTCTCGACTTCGGAGGTGGCTCCGGAGGTCAGATGGGCGAGTGAGCCCTTTTGTTTGCTTTGTTGATGACGATGTGAGATGTATTGGAATTTATTAGTTTGTGATTGTGATGATGTTTCCTCTGTGATGATGATCTTTGCTATGTGTATATAGTGTGTGTATTGAATCTGTTCTATGATTCTGGCCATCGAGCCGGGTAGTTTTTTCTGTTTTTAAAAAAAAATAAAAAACCTTATTTGCGACGGCTTTTTATACAGTACCGTCACAAATAAGGGACCAGGCCGTCGCAATTAGGCCACTGCTATTTGCGACGGCCGGGCCGTCGCAAATAAGGTTTAATTGCGACGGCACGACCGTCGCAAATAGCCCTATGGGCCCCAGAGAAGGACCCGTGGGCCCAGCCCACTGGACTTATTTGCGACGGCCAGGCCGTCGCAAATAGAGGCACTTAATTGCGACAGCCCAGCCGTCGCAAATAAGCTTTAATTGCGACGGCGGCACCGTCGCAAATAAGGTTGCGGGGCCCACCGGCCCACGACAATAACTTGCGACGGCCCCTCCTAGCCGTCGCAATTAAAGCTTATTTGCGACGGCGGTCGTCGCAAATAAGCTTAATTGCGACGATTTATTTGCGACGGCTAAAAACCGTCGCAAATAAAGAAAGCCGTCGCAAATCGCTTATTTGCGACGGCATTTGGCTTATTTGCGACGGCTACGGCCGTCGCAAATCGTCGGGATTCCTGTAGTGAATGTTGAAAAAGGAAACATTGTGCTTCACCATGTAGATACCGAACAACAATTGGCTGACATTTTTACAAAACCTTTGGATTTCACTCGTTTTTGTTACATTCGTAGTGAAATAGGGGTTATGGATCCTCATGGCTTAAATTGAGGGGGAGTTTAGAAACTTGGGGAGTCTATGTGTGAATCTAAAATTAAAATAATATGAGCATAGTATTTCATACATATATGACTTTGTGATTCCTTTTACATGCTGAAAGTTCTTACTACATTACTCGTGTTATACATTTTGTAGTTTTTGCCATGTCTAGTAATTGGAATAATTACTTACACTAAAACTGGTCATGGTCGAACTTTCTTGCTGTTTTGAACTTGTTACATGTTCACAAGTGCTTTTAATAATCAAGAATTAATCAAGTAATCAACTCACATGTTGAGTTTTTATGAACAAATATAAATTGAGAAAAGATCAAGAGAATATGCATGCATCGCACCTCTTCTTTTGAGATGGCTTATCATTGCACTTAGATATGAACTTGGAAGAAGTTGTGTATAACTAAAACCATGTCCTTAAGCTTCTGATTGTCAAATGACATAGGCTTGGCTTGGTTGGTTAGAATAAGGCAGATGCGCATATAATCTCTTGCAAATATCATATGATCTAAATTTATGCTTTGAAAAATAGTAAAATGCAGCAACTAGTGTCATGATTTTAGGTTTTGAAATAGTTAAGTTTGTGAGATCATGACTTACTTAAATTGAAAATTTACATTTGATCTCTAGCATGGCTTACACTACTTTATGTATTTCATTGATGTGATAATGTAAGGTACTTGATAGTATGACTTGGATGAGCTTTGTTTATATGTATATGTTATAATATTCTCATAACAACTAAAGGGGGAGAGATAATTTGTTTATATGCTCATGACTTGCTGAATACATTGTCAAAGGGGGAGAGATAAGCATGAAGAGAAAGAGAATATGTGCATAAGGAGAGATAATAAAGGGGGAGAGATAATATGGGATATTTTTTGGATTTTCTTCTCATTTTACTTTTGACTTACAAAGGGGGAGAAATTGCCTTCAAAACTTTTATGTGAATAAGCCAATGTTCGGATTTTAAATGGTGTTGCCAATGCATTCATCAAGGGGGAGATTGTAAGACCTATGTATGCTGAATACATTGGCTTGTAGTGAATACACTTGCTTTGACGATAAAAGTTTGGAATATCACCAAAACACCTTTTTATTAAGGTCCTACTAGTTTTGGTTGTACTAGTTTTGGTATGCTTCGGCGCTAGGTTCTACTAGCTTTTGTTAGCTTCGACTCAAGGTCTGGGTTACTCTGGCAAGGTCCGGAACTTGACCGCAGTGCTTCTGCTTTTCATTTGCAATGTTTCGTACTTGCTTTACATCTCTGAAAAGATTGTTTAGTATTCATTTGCTAAGTCTTTGGTGCCTTTTTGGTTGACATGGATGATATCGTGTTACTGTGTTTTTGCAACATACTTATGTGAGGTTCTCATGTAAGGTGTTATGTTCGGAACTAACTTGAGGGAAGTTGAGGACTTGGGCTCGTATGGATTGGCTGTTTATTCATGTACAGGTGTTTCTTGAGTTCAAGACATGGCTGGTGATGGGATCCATTGTACTAGTCTCAGGGAGGAGATGAGGTTCCAACAACCAAATTCAGGAGGAATTGTGGTTGAGCTGATCAGGAGGTTGCACAGCATGATTGATTCAAGAACAATGCATGTGAAGGTATCGTGGACATCATTGGAAGATATTTGCATGTATTCAAGGAGTGCATGGACGTGGCTACATGTTTCCGAGACGTTATGAAGAAATATGGACATAAAGAGTTGGTCAGAAAGGTCCAACCGACTAGGTTATGGACTCAGGCTGCGGCGGGTGGGGTTTGACTCAAATATGGAAAGATTTGAGTTGGTTATGATAGGATTTCGTGTGGGTGACGAATTTGAGTTGTTTAGGAATGTGGGATACGTTCCTAAGGTGTTTGAAAGTCTTAAGATTGCTTCTATCTGCGTATAGAAGAATCCTAAGCAGTTATGGAAAGTTACGATTCGTGAACAGAGTAGGATTACGTTCATGATCTGAGTTGAGTTGGCTTTCGAGCTGGTTATATAAGCAAGGGAGCCCAGAGCTTGTGGTACACAACATTGGGGCTGTTCCTCTTGTGTTCTATTGAATAAAATTCGTAGTTTGAAGGAACTTTTGGTCTTTGTTCGTCCTACTTGTTCCAGACAAGTTTTACTCGTCGAGTTTCTGGATAGCACTACCTTTCGTCGGTGGTTTTATCATAACTCGAGTTTTACAGATCCAATTGACATGATTATTTCTGGGGTGTCTTCAAAACTTGATTATCTATCATCTGTAAAAATTTCACGATCATTGGATTTGTGGTCTATGATCTACACGAGTTTCTTTGCAGCGTTCCAGAACTGTTTTTTTTCGGGTAGGGCAGATTGACCATTGTTTGATCGTTCGATCATAACTTAAGTTTTTCTCGATAGATTTGAGTGATTCTTGTTGTGTTGTCTTCGTGAATTGATTCTCTCTGATATCTATCACTTTTGTCACTGTGAAATACATTTAGATTAGTCTCACACGCGATTTCTTTAACAGATCGTTTTCTGCCGAAGGGGTTGAGGTTTAATTGTTTCCGCTGCGTAAGATTTTAAAATCTACCATTCACCCCCCTTCTGGTAGCTTTTCACGTGCTCTTTCATCCTAAAATTGGTATCAGAGCCACGGTGCTCTAATCTTTGTGATTTGCGCGTGTTTTTGACTAATCATCATGGAGAAGTACTCTACCAAACCATGTGTGTTCGCTGATATTGATTTTTAGGTTTGGAAGGCATGCATGGAGGCTTTCATCTAGGCACAAGGCTTTGCAATATGGGAGAAGGTATACAGGCCTTACGAAGTGCCATCAAACGATCAAGTTACAGCTACAAATCTGAGAGATGTCGACAACAACAACAAGGCTTAGAACTTGATCATACAAGGATTAACACAAAGCGACTTCGACCGTGTTGCACAACTCCGATCTGCATACGATATGTGGAAAGCACTTTGTGACTACCACAATGGATTCAACACGATCATAGAGGAAAGGCAAGACATGTTCAAGAAAGAATACATGCGCTTCGAGATGTAACCCGGTGAGTCTATTGATGACCTTTTTGCTCGCTTTAATAAGATTCTCAGCAACCTGCGTAGTCAATGTTAATTTTTTAGATGCTGAAAATGCTAGGCAATTGCTAAGTTCATTAGATATGTCAATTTGGGAGATGAAAGTCACATCTATTCGTGAATCTACTGTCATGAGTTCACCTACGTTAGATGTGCTATATTCCAAGTTAAAAACTCATGAAATTGACATAATCTCACATAAGAACCCCAACAAGTCTATTGCTTTTGTTCTCAACGTGACATGCCTAGTTTTGGTCAAACATCATCTTGTGGTACACTTGCTTTGCTGTCCTCTCTAACCCTTGAACAGATTGAGGAGTTTCCAGAGGAGGAGCTAGCGCTCATCTCTACCCGGTTCTCGAAAGCATTGCAAAATGTGAGAACTAGAAGGAGAGGAAGCTTCGGACCTCAACGATGCTTTGAATGTGGTAATACATGACATTTTCGTTCAGATTGCCCTAACCTTTCAGGTCCTACTTCCCGGGATGAAAAGAAAACAAGAACGAAGCACTCCTCTGCAAAAGATACGAAGAAAAAGAAGGATTTTACAGGACGTCAATTGGTGAGCAGTTTTATCTCAGCACTCCAGGAACTTGGCTCAAGCGACATGGATATTGGAAGTGATGAAGATGAAGATGATTTGGCAAACTTGTGCTTCATGGCGGGCAAGTCAAGATCAAGTATGGAGGAGGCTGAACACAACAGCGACAATGAAGAGGTATGTCCTACTTGCGAAGAAATGTGTGATGCAATTTCTCATGCCACTGTTATTATTAAGAAATAGGACAAAAAGCTTAGGGACAATGCTGTTAAAATTGAGTCACTAGAATCTGAAATTAATCATTTGAAGTCCTTGATTCCTAGTGATGATTCTTGTTCCTCATGTGACTTAATATTGAACAATTGTCCTCCCTAAGAAGTGCACATACCTCCACACTTGATAAACTTGAACTTGAAATTGAAAAGAAGAAAAAGCTTGCTGCACTTAATATTGGAAACTTAAAATATGCTTCTTGTTCTACAATTGATTTGCATTGTTCTAGTTGTGATGATCTCGATAAGAAACTGCAAGATGCTATGAATGAAATCTCTATATTGAACAATGCTTTACGTTGTATTGAAGTTAAATATTGTTCCAATTGTAAATTAAAAGGAAAAACTTCATGTGAAAATTGCCTTGATATGTCCAATAAACTTGATAACATGCATAAGACATTTAATCGGTTTTGTAATGGGAATAAGAAGCTAAACTTGCTACTGAATTCATCCATGTCTTGCAATGATAAAACTGGTTTAGGTTTTGATTCTCATGCTCATGCTAAGGCACATCCACCTAAAAGTGTATAGTCATTAGGAGGTGGTTTGATTCAAACAGTTCCTAAGCAAAAAGAAGTGGTTTTCAAATCTTCAGGAGTATTCTCATTCGGTTTCAAATAAAAATGTTGTTTGCTCATCTAGACATGAACACAAAGTTAAATTTCATTGTACCTACTGTGGTAGAGATGGTCATGTCATAGATTTTTGTAATAGACTAGCTAAACAACATAAAAGGGAAATAATGGTTGCTAGATCTCATAACTTTCATGCAAAATTTGCTGCACATATTGAACCGAATGTACAGCCTGCTGTTTTGAGTCAAAAACATTCAAAGTTTACCTCCGGACCTTCTGTTTTTGCCTCCGGAGCTACTGATTTTTGTGCTACACAAGTAACACCTTATAGGTCAGTAGGTAAAAATAAAAAATATCAAACTTTGACTCATAAAACTGTTATTTTGTCTCAGCTTTCGCGTGTTTTTCCTGCTGCACGTCGCGTGACTCAGTATTGGATTCCTAAGTGCCTTTTGACTAACCCCAGTATTGAGTCATCGACGTATTGTTCTTCTATGTAGGTTACACGTTTGAGGAAGGAGAACATTTGGATTGTGGATTCAGGTTGCTCATGCCACATGACCGGTAACAAAGATTGGTTCTCCTCCCTCTCTTTTGTGTCATGTGTAGAGAATGTTACTTTTGCCGATAATTCTTCAACTCCTATAATTGCTAAGGGTTCGGTTAGAGTAAATGATCACTACACTTTGAAGGATGTGGCACTTGTCAAAAATTTGAAATACAACTTGCTTTCTGTTTCACAATTGCTAGATGAAAATCTGGAAATTATTTTCAATAAAAACCGCTGCAAAGTTGTAGGTTCAAATAGTGAGCTTATTTTTAACATGTCTCGGTTTGGAAGAGTTTTTAAAGCTGCTTTTGATATGTCTTCCTCTAAGCAAAGGTGTCTAGTTGCTAATGATTCAATGGATCTATATTTTTGGCATCGTAGACTTGGTCACGTAGGCTTTGATCACCTAATGCGTTTTAGTGCTCTTGATTGCATACGTGGGCTACCTAAGCTTAAAGGGGACAAAGAAATTGTGTGCTCTTCTTGTAGACATGCTAAGATGGCTGCAGGTTCACATACTCCTCTCACAATGATCATGACAATTGAACCATGTCAACTTTTGCATCTTGACACCGTAGGACCTTCACGTGTTCAATCCTTCGGAGGTAAATGGTATGTACTTGTGATTGTTGATGATTATTCTAGATACTCTTGGGTTTACTTCATGGCGTCTAAGAATGAAGCTTTTAGTCACTTTAGAACTTTATTTCATAGATTATCAATTGATTACCCAGGATCTTTAAAAGCAATTAGAAGTGATAATGGAACTGAATTTAAAAATCAATCTTTTGATCACTTTTGTGCTGAAAATAGAATAGATCATCAATTTTCTTCACCATATGTACCTCAACAAAACGGTGTTGTAGAAAGAAAGAACAGAACCATAGTTGAGATGGCTAGGACTATGCTTGATGAATATCAATCTCCTAGGAAATTTTGGGCTGATGCGTTAGCAACCGCTTGTTATGTCTCAAATCGTGTTTTCATGCGTGCTAAGCTAGGTAAAACACCATATGAGCTCCGGTTTGGACATAGGCCTAGTGTTACACACTTTCGGGTCTTTGGTTGCAAATGCTTTGTTAAGAAACATGGTAATCTTGATAAATTTGAACCTAGATCCATTGATGGCATGTTTCTTGGTTATCCATCTCATACTAGAGGCTACCGTGTGCTTTTACTTGACACTAACAAAATTGTGGAGACTTGTGAAGTGTCTTTTGATGACGATAGCCCAGGTACTAGCTCAAACATTACAGGTCCAGATCCATATCCGCAGGGGGGAGCATTTTTGTTGAGGATGCGGAAGAATTGGAGCTGCCGCCAGAAAATTCAGCAGCTAAAAACTTTTGTTCAGCTTCGGATGTTAATTCTCAACCAGCACCGACAACCATCAATGCTGATTCAAATCATCCTCAAGTCACAAGCTCATCGATTTGTGATAAACACGAAGAAGAAGAAGCTTGTGAGGCATCTGTTCTCTTACGGTTTTACAAAGATCATCCCCCACAACAGATGATTGGAAGCTTGCACGAACGAGTCACGCGGTTCAGGTTTTGCGATCCAAACTCTTATGCTCATTCTGCTTTTGTTGCTTCTTTTGAACCCAAAGATATATCACACGCACTCACTAATGAATCTTGGATTATTGCCATGCAAGAAGAGTTAGAAAATTTTGAAATAAATAATGTTTGGAAACTTGTACCTCCACCTGAAGGTCACACTTCAATTGGAACTAAATGGGTATTTAAAAATAAACAAAGTGAGGATGGGGTTGTGGTTAGGAATAAGGCTAGGTTGGTTGCTCAAGGTTTCACTCAAGTTGAAGGTCCAGATTTTGATGAAACTTTTGCTCCTGTTGCTAGATTAGAAACCATAAGAATTTTGTTAGCTTTTGCTGCATCTATTGGTTTTAAGCTATATCAAATGGATGTTAAAAGTGCTTTTCTTAATGGCTACATAGATGAGGAGGTTTATGTGAAACAACCACCGGGTTTTGAAAATCCATATTTTCCCAATCATGTTTACAAACTGTCCAAAGCCTTGTACGGTCTCAAACAAGCCCCTAGAGCATGGTATGATAGGTTAAAAACATTCTTGCTTGAAAAAGGGTTTACCATGGGCAAGGTTGATAAAACTCTTTTTGTGCTTAAGCATGGCAATGACTCATTATTCGTTCAAGTTTATGTGGATGATATTATCTTTGGTTGTGCTTCTCATGATCTTGTGTCCAAGTTTTCAGCTATGACGAGTTCAGAATTTGAGATGAGTATGATGGGTGAACTCACGTACTTTTTTGGGGCTGCAAATCAAGCAAACAAAGGAGGGTACCTTTGTGCATCAAACGAAGTATACAAAAGTTCTCCTAAGGTGCTTCAACATGGACAAAAGCAAGCCTCTTCGGACACCAATGGGAACAGCAACAACACTTGGACTTGATGAAGATGGTGAACCCGTGGATCAAAAAGAATATAGAAGCATGATCGGATCACTTTTGTACCTCACGGCATCAAGACCAGACATACAATTCAGCGTATGTCTTTGAGAATGGTTTCAAGCCTCCCCACGTGCTTCACATCGTCAAGCCGTCAAAAGGATTCTCAGGTACTTACATGGAACTCAAGAATTTGGAATTTTTCTTCCTTCTTCCTCAACCGTTACTTTGAAAGCTTTTTCGGATGCTGATTTTGGGGGTTGTAGGATTGATAGGAAAAGTACTTCCGGTGCTTGTCATTTTCTTGGTAATTCTCTTGTTGCTTGGTCCTATAGAAAACAAAATTCAGTTGCACAACCACAGCCGAATCTGAATATGTAGCTGCTGCTAGTGCTTGCTCACAAATTCTATGGATTGTTCAAACACTTAAGGACTATGGGGTTGATCTAGATAGTGTTCCACTGTTCTGTGATAACACTAGTGCCATTTGCATTGCTAAAAACCCCGTGCAACATTCTAGAACTAAGCACATTGACATTAGGTATCACTTTCTCCGAGATAATGTTGAAAAAGGAAACATTGTGCTTCACCATGTAGATACCGAACAACAATTGGCTGACATTTTTACAAAACCTTTGGATTTCACTCGTTTTTGTTACATTCGTAGTGAAATAGGGGTTATGCATCCACATGGCTTAAATTGAGGGGGAGTTTTGAAACTTGGGAAGTCTATGTGTGAATCTAAAATTAAAATAATATGAGCATAGTATTTCATAGATATATGACTTTGTGATTCCTTTTACATGCTGAAATATCTTACTACATTACTCGTGTTATACATTTTGTAGTTTTTGCCATGTCTAGTAATTGGAATAATTACTTACACTAAAACTGGTCATGGTCGAACTTTCTTGCTGTTTTGAACTTGTTACATGTTCACAAGTGCTTCTAATAATCAAGAATTAATCAAGTAATCAACTCACATGTTGAGTTTTTATGAACAAATATAAATTGAGAAAAGATCAAGACAATATGCATGCATCGCACTTCTTCTTTTGAGATGGCTTATCATTGCACTTAGATATGAACTTGGAAGAAGTTGTGTATGATTAAAACCATGTCCTTAAGCTTCTGATTGTCAAATGACATAGGCTTGGCTTGGTTGGTTAGAATAAGGCAGATGCGCATATAATCTCTTGCAAATATCATATGATCTAAATTTATGCTTTGAAAAATAGTAAAATGCAGCAACTAGTGTCATGATTTTAGGTTTTGAAATAGTTAAGTTTGTGAGATCATGACTTACTTAAATTGAAAATTTACATTTGATCTCTAGCATGGCTTACACTACTTTATGTATTTCATTGATGTGATAATGTAAGGTACTTGATAGTATGACTTGGATGAGCTTTATTTATATGTATATGTTATAATATTCTCATAACAACTAAAGGGGGAGAGATAATTTGTTTATATGCTCATGACTTGCTGAATACATTGTCAAAGGGGGAGAGATAAGCATGAAGAGAAAGAGAATATGTGCATAAGGAGAGATAATAAAGGGGGAGAGATAATATAAATTTTTTTTTGGATTTTCTTCTCATTTTACTTTTGATTTACAAAGGGGGAGAAATTGCCCTCAAAACTTTTATGTGAATAAGCCAATGTTCGGATTTTAAATGGTGTTGCCAATGCATTCATCAAGGGGGAGATTGTAAGACCTATGTGTGCTGAATACATTGGCTTGTAGTGAATACGCTTGCTTTGACGATAAAAGTTTGGAATATCACCAAAACACCTTTTTATTAAGGTCCGACTAGTTTTGGTTGTACTAGTTTTGGTAAGCTTCGGCGCTAGGTTCTACTAGCTTTTGTTAGCTCCGGCTCAAGGTCTGGATTACTCTGGCAAGGTCCGAAACTTGACTGCAGTGCTTCTGCTTTTCATTTGCAATGTTTCGTACTTGCTTTACATTTCTGGAAAGATTGCTTAGTATTCATTTGCTAAGTCTTTGGTGCGTTTTTGGTTGACATGGATGATATCGTGTTACTGTGTTTTTGCAACATACTTATGTGAGGTTCTCACGTAAGGTGTTATGTTCGGAACTAACTTGAGACAAGTTGAGGACTTGGGCTCGTATGGATTGGCTTTTTATTCATGTACAGGTGTTGCTTGAGATCAAGACATGGCTGGTGATGGGATCCATTGTACTAGTCTCAGGGAGGAGATGAGGTTCCAACAACCAAATTCAGGAGGAATTGTGGTTGAGCTGATCAGGAGGTTGCACAGCATGATTGATTCAAGAACAATGCATGTGAAGGTATCGTGGACATCATTGGAAGATGTTTGCATGTATTCAAGGAGTGCATGGACGTGGCTACATGGTTCCGAGACGTGATGAAGAAATATGGACATAAAGAGTTGGTCGGAAAGGTCCAACCGACTAGATTATGGACTCAGGCTGCGGCTGAGTCGGGTTTGACTCAAATATGGAAAGATTTGAGTTGGTTATGATAAGATTTCGTGTGGGTCACGAATTTGAGTTGTTTAGGAATGTGGGATACATTCCTAAGGTGTTTGGAAGTCTTAAGATTGGTTCTATCTGCGTATAGAAGAATCCTAAGCAGTTATAGAAAGTTACGATTCGTGAACAGAGTAGGATTACGTTCATGATCTGAGTTGAGTTGGCTTTCGAGCTGGTTATATAAGCAAGGGAGCCCAGAGCTTGTGGTACACAACTTTGGGGCTGTTCCTCTTGTGTTCTATTGAATAAAATTCGTAGTTTGAAGGAACTTTTGGTCCTTGTTCGTCCGACTCGCTCCAGACAAGTTTTACTCGTCGAGTTTCTGGATAGCACTACCTTTCGTCGGTGGTTTTATCATAACTCGAGTTTTACAGATCCAATTGACATGATTCTTTCTGGGGTGTCTTCAAAACTTTATTATCTATCATCTGTAAAAATTTCACGATCATTGGATTTGTGGTCTATGATCTACACGAGTTTCTTTGCAGCATTCCAGAACTGTTTTCTTCGGGTAGGGCAGATTGACCATTGTTTGATCTTTCGATCATAACTTAAGTTTTTCTCGATAGATTTGAGTGATTCTTGTTGTGTTGTCTTCGTGAATTGATTCTCTCTGATATCTATCAGTTTTGTCACTATGAAATACATTTAGATTAGTCTCACACGCGATTTATTTAACAGGTCGTTTTCTGCCGAAGGGGTTGAGGTTTAATTGTTTCCGCTGCTTAAGATTTTAAAATCTACCATTCACCCCCCCTCTGGTAGCTTTTCACGTTCTCTTTGATCCTACCATTGGTATCAGAGCCACGGTGCTCTAATCTTTGTGATTTGTGCGTGTTTTTGACTAATCATCATGGAGAAGTACTCTGCCAAACCATGTGTGTTCGCTGGTATTGATTTTTAGGTTTGGAAGGCATGCATGGAGGCTTTCATCTAGGCACAAGGCTTTACAATATGGGAGAAGGTATACAGGCCTTACGAAGTGCCATCAAACGATCAAGTTACATCTACAAATCTGAGAGATGTCGACAACAACAACAAGGCTCGGAACCTCGACATTGTCACTCATATGCAGCATCTCTTTGTCTTTAGGCCCGTTGAGATTTTGTTAGCTTCGACACACCCTTCACTTGTAACTGCCATTAACATGTCTGATGAGGAAGCTTCAGTTATTGATAAATCTATGCCTAAAAGATTAAGGTCAAATTCCAATGAAAAGGGTAAATACAAGATTTGTGATTGAAGTTGTTCGCTTTGTCGCTTGTGTGAAGCACTAAGAGAGATGGTATTGATTTGTAGTCAATATATTCAGCCATTAGAACTGATAAAGTAGCATCTTCGTATGTTTTTAAAGATGGAGGGAAGAGAAAGAAATCTTTCAGGGCTTGTTTGGGTGTACTCGATCTAATTGGATTGAAGTGGATTGAAGTGAAGAATAAACTAATTTCCCCTCAATCCACCTCAAACCACTTATATTGAAGTGGATCCACTCCTATCCAAACAAGCCCTCAAATGGATGGGAAGTATCGTAAGACTTCAATTGAAGCTTTTAACAATCCAAATGATAAGTCATGGGTGTTACTTGCATCTACAAGAGCTTGCTGTGAAGGGATTAGCTTGACCGAAGCTTCAAGAGTTGTGCTTCTAGATGTTGTTTGGAACTAAGCTGTTGGAAGGCAAACCTGATCATCATAGGTCAGAAGAAATTTATATACACATACAATTTGATAACTTGTGGAACAGGTGAAGGTGATAAATATAATAATGTAATAATGTTAAAAACAGAAGCTGAATTTAATAATGTTCGAAACATGCTATCTAAAGCTGAAATAGAGCATTGTTCTAAGTTCATTTCAGAGGAAACAAATATATACAATATATATCATACATTTTTTCCAGCATTGACATCTTCTAGCATATAGGGTTTCAAATCCTTTTTAATGCTTCTCTCTACACTTGATGTTTTCTGGTTCGGTGAAAAGGTACATCTCTTCATACTACATATATTCCTCTTCATTATCTGCCACATTCTCAACCCCAACAATATTTTGCTTTCCAGAAACAACTACGTGCATCTTCTCAGTTTCTAGATCTTGAACATAAAAAACTTATGCAACACTATCAGCGAGAACCCACGGGTCATCTTTATAACCCACTTTATTCAAGTCTACCAGTATCATCTCGTAAGTATCCACTTTCATACTATCAGGATGTTTAACCCATTGGCACTTAAATACGGGCATTACCATACTTTCGCCATAATCGAGTTCTCATATTTCCTCTATGAACCCCAAGTATGTGGTCTTTTGCCCTTGTAAATCATAAGCCTCAATACGAACACCACTATTTTGTGCAACACTCTTACCGTATTTTTCTTTAGTGTAAAATGTGTAACCATTGATGTCATAAGCTTGCCATGATGTCACCAAAGCAGATGGGCCAGAAGCTGACTTCTTCATTGTCGCCTCTTCTATAGTGTTTCCGTATGGTATATTTTGTCCATTAACCATTCAGTGAAACATCTTTTGTGCTCTTTCATGATCTAGTCCTCTGTGCGGTCTTGGTTTTTTTCACGAAGCTCATGTTGGTGTTCCTCGATGTACGACTCAGCTATTGCGAGCTGTTGCAGTACACCAAAATGTGCATGGTGTACATTCTTATAATCTCGAATGATAAAAGTTTTCTTACCCACTTTGCCTCTCCCACATAATCTACCCTCATGTACTAGTATAGGCACACCTATCGGTTTTCCATCTTTGATGTAATTAGCGCAACCCTCAATCACTTCTTCAGTGGTGTATCCTTCCATAATTGAACCCTCTGGGTGAGCACGGTTCCACACATAACCTTTTAATACTCCTAAATATCTCTCCAATGAAAACATATGATGTAAATATAGTGGCCCCAATGCTTTTATCTGATCAACAAGATGTATGATTAGGTGTACTTGCATATCAAAAAAGGATGGTGGGAAACACATATCAAGCTTGCACATAGTCTCGACGATGTATGTTTTCAGATAGTCTAAATCTTCACGTGCTATCACCTTTTGCGATACTGCATTGAAGAAGTAACACAGACATGTGATAACAACTTTTATATGCTCAGGTTTGATGACTCTTATTGCAATGGCAAGGAACACCGTCATCATCATGTGACAGTCGTGAGAATTATGACTGAACAAAGACAAGTCTTTCATCGAGACTAGTTTGCGGATATTAGATGAGAAACTCGTGGGCACTTTGATCCCACGCAAGCATTCGCAAATTGCTTTTTTTTTTCCTTCTAGCATCAATTTGTAGCTGGCTGGGAAAAGGTAATGCTTCCCATTCGCCTTTTCTACTGGATGAAGCTCTGGTCTCAAATCAAGATTTACTAGGTCCATACGTGAATTTAATCCGTCCTTTGTTTTCCTCGGCATGTCTAGCAAGGTCCCAATGATGCTGTCAAATCCATTCTTTGTAACGTGCATCAAATCAATACTATGGCAAAATTCCAGATTCATCCAATATGGAAGGTACTTGAAAAAAATTGATTGTTTCTTGAAAGCCATGTCAGTTGTATCATCCGAAGATGTACTTTTCTTTCTCTTGATTCCTTTACATTTTTTGCCCTTACCGAAAGCAATATGAAAGTTCTTGACCATTTCGAACACAAGTTTTCCACTTTAAGGTTTTGGTGCAGTATATTTTTTGATTTTGTTATAAAGTTGTTCTTTTATCTTCCTATACTTGTGTGTATCTGTCAAGAACCGTCGGTGTCTCATGTACACCGTCTTTCTGGATGAAGTGAGGTATAGAAATCCAGTTCTATCCACGCACCTTACACAACTTTTCTTCCCTTTCATTTGTCTCGATAATGTAAACAGTCCGGGGTAATCATGCATGGTAATGAATATCATTGCTCTTAGCGTGTGTCGGAGTGTGATTCCGATAATTCTCCAGGTACGACCGTTGGTAGCCCGCGGAGTTTGTAGTTCGGTTGTGGGCGCGTAGAGATTCAGAATACGATAGCAAGTTGACACGAGGATTTACCTGGTTCGGGCTGTCTGAGCATAATACCCTGCTCCACGGGTGTGTGTTGTTGCTGTATTGAGCGTCTGAGCACTTGTGTGTACGAGCCGAATGTTGAAGTCTTAGGCCAAAGAGTCTTCTCTGTGTATCGCTCGGTTCAGTCCTTTTAAAGTACAAGGGCTGGCCGTTACATCGTTAGCCTGGCCCGACATGTGGCCTGGCGGTTACTGATGTTTAATACACAATTAATGAGCTTAATTACCCTTAATAGTGTGGTAACGCGCCTTGACAGTGGCGTTGCTGGTATTAAGGGCCCTCTGATCGTGTGTCATTAAGATAGTATTAATGACACTTAATCGGGTCTTGAAGTCTTTAATGCTCCTTGAAGGTCCGAGCTGTTAGAAGTACCCCATACTGCCTTTTGGGGTTGAAGGTCTGGTGGTTGGACGCGTGGCAGCTCCGGAACTTACTGTCTCGGACGAGTAGGTCCGATGCTGTTGTGCACATGTCGGTACCGGAGCTTCCCTCTGTCGGAAGTTAGGTTCGGGGGTGCCACACGGGTATCTAGTCCGGAGCTTTCTCGTGTAGGGAATGTAGCTTCGGTTTAACGATACACGTGGCGGCATTAGGACTAACCATAGAAGGGAGGCAGGTCCGGTTCCGTATGACACGTGGGGCCTTCGGAGGTCTTTAACTCAAGCAGGTGGAATTCCTTTGCTCTTTTTGCAGTCCCAAGGGGTATTCGGTACGCAGGGTACAGTGGCCCCCTGTGCCCACCTCTGGAGAGACCTTTTGGATGAAGTCGTTCTTCCAGAGGTGGGTCCATCCTTCAGTTTTTTAGCCATGTCTTCAAGGGTCTTTGGATGTGCCCTTGGTGGTAGTTCACAGTTAAACCATCGCCGCGTGGCATATCCAGGATGCGGCAAGTGAGATCTGCGCATGCGGATCTCACGCAATTGAAGGTCACCGGTTCTCGATACGAAAACCATATCGGCTCCGTGCGCCCTGTCAGGCCGTCGCCTTTAGATTTCCCGCCTCTCATGATGACACTGTTCGCCTGGGGTAAGGACCTCGACTTGATCGTAAGGGTGGCCCCGGGCCCCCTTGTCATTAGCAGGGTGAAGTTTTTGAACTTTATCGTCGGCCCCTCCATGGTTTCCATCCAAGCGTTGCGGGGACTTACATAAGAAGGAAAGCGCACACCGTTTTGGGATTCTTTACTCCTTCATTTGAACTTGTGCTCGAATCCTCCAAACTTTTGCTTGCTTTTCATCTCTTGCCCTGCTATGCTGCGATGGAGTTGGGTCTCCGCAAGAGCTGTATTACGACCGACGGTGATTTGGAGAAGGTCCAGACCCTCATGGGGTGGTCCAGTGACTCCTTCAACCACCTGGTCCACGCCGGCAAGCTCATATTCAAGAAGGAGCGCGCCGACGACATGGTGTACTTCTCTGCGTACGCCATGGTGGGACTGATCCCACCCTTCCCCACTTTTCTCTTGATGCTACTAGACTTCTACGGTCTGCAACTGTACCACCTTGTCCCCCACTCCATTCTTCTGGTGTCGACCTTTGTCCACTTCTGCGAGATGTGGGTGGGTATTTCCCCCTGTGTCGATCTCTTCTGCACCTTCTTCACCGTCCACACCACCAGCAAGAGTGACGAGTACCTTGGCTTCTATTATTTTGTGAAGCGCAAGAAGTGCCTGTACAAGTACTTGAGGTCGTTCCCTTCCGGCAAGTGGGACGGCTGGAAGAAGGATTGGATTGTCATCACAACAGAGGAGCACAAGAAGTTGGAGCTGCCCAAAGGCCTTCCCAATGTCGACACTGAAGCTTGGAGCAAAGTTCCAGTGCTATCGGACGCCTTCAACTCTGCTCTGACCAAGATCCACCAATGTGTGAAAGGAGGGGTGACTCCTCAGGCGGTCTTTTGCAACTTCCTGGTCAACAGGTGGGCTCCGCTAAAGAAGAGGGAGAAGCTCGCATGGGCCCTCAACAGTCTGATGGACGACGATCGGACCGAGACCAGTTTAAAGTCTAACCTGGAAGGCGCAGCTTTGGAGCTTCACCTCAAGAAGTTACAGCACGACATCTACGTCGAGGGCGACGACTTGACTCCGCTGGAAGCTTTCCTCCCTTTGAACATGGAGGCAAGGTTCAGTAGGGAGCTCTAGCGGAAGATGCCGGTGCTTGACGACCTCGGTGAAGTTGAGAGGCATTCAACCGTCGGGTTAGCGATCCCCGGGGCTTTCGAGGGTGGTCCTCCTTCCGCTCCAATACAGAGAGTTGAAGTCATAGGCAAGGGCAAGGAGTTGGCCGAGCCCTCTAGCCGCAAGAGGAAGTTGAAGAACTGTGACGGGAGGTCCGTCAGACTTGCTCCTTCCGCAACAGCTCCTTCTCCCTGGAGGGGGAGGTCTTCAACGACGACTCCTACTCCAGCATCGGCGTCTCCCCGAGATGCCAGCTCCGGCCATGTGACTCCGGTACCAGGGCCAGCTAAGGGATCTAGGTTCGAGGGTCCTTCTCAGTTGAGGGGGCCTCAACCAAGACGTCACTGACGACGGGAGCAAGCTCCGGGGAGCCTTCCGGAGCTACTGCGCCAGTGGCGACAGGGTCCGGTCCTGAGCGTCCGGTGAAGAGGTTCCGCGCTAGCTGGAGCGGAAGCCTTCCGAGGTAAATTTAATTTTTTTACCTTAGTTGATTGTTTTTGTTGTAATAGTATTTTGAGTTTCTTCGTCCTTCATCCACAGGGTATCCAAGAAAGGGGCTAAAACTCCGGCTTCCGCGATAGCAGCTGATGCTGCGCAGATGGAGGCTTCGGCTCCAGTTCTAGTGCCGCCCCAAGAGGTGGCTGAGGCCGCAGCAGCTCCGGTGGCAGTTGTCATGGTCCTTGGCCTCGAGTCATCCGCTGAAGTTCCCGTGGTAGCGCCGGACCACGGGAATGAAGTTGTACTAGCAGCACCAGCTCCGGAGGTTGAAGCTCCGGTTTTGGATGTTGTGATGATGGACGCTCCGGCCTCGGAGACGGAGGTAGCTGCAGTTCCGGCCATAGAGCCAGATGTTGTTGAAGCCCCGGCGGTGGAGCCGGGTGTTGATGAAGTTCCGGTGCCTGAGCGGGTGGTTGCAGAAGTGCCAGCGCCTGAGCCGCTGGAGGTCGAAGCGCCGGCGCCTGAACCGGTGACGGAGGAGGCACTAGCAACGGAGCCAGAAGTGGCCTCAGCTCTGACTGAATCTTCAATGCCTGCCCCGGAAGTGGTGGTTCTAGAGGTACCCGCGCCTGAGCCAGGGTGCCAAGACGAAACCGTCGGTCCCCCACCTGAGAGACCAGCTGCTGATGACCTGGCTGCAGGACCTTTGGAGCCAACTCCGGAGGTAGGAACTTCTGTTGCAGGACCTTCCTCGGTGGCGGCCGAGGATATCACGAAGGGTGGCCCTAGTGCCGCGGAAGCTCAGGGGACCGCTCTTATAGAGTGGGACCCGATTTTTTTTACGAAGAACCCGCTGGAGCCAGCAGAGAAGACCCCGACAAGTCCGGAGCCAATCCCTTTGTCGCTGTCTATCGATAACGCCTACTCCGTCCTTCGTCAAGTCCAGTTGGCCTTTTACCATGACAGCAAGGCCCTCGAGGAGGAGTGCCAAATTCATAGGAGGTGGCGCAACCGACTCCAATTCGAGACCATGCTAGAGCAGACGAGGCTGGCCGATGATAAGGAGTAAGTGAAAAGGAAGAAGGTCCAGTTGGAGTACTGGGGTCAGCTGCTGGATGAGAGGGAAAGCATGACGCGATCCCTCGACAACCAGTCCTGGGCCATCCACGAACAGGTCGTGGCTGCTAATGAAGCAGCGAATGACCGCCAAGAGAAGCTCAGCGCCATCCACGATAGCCTCGTCAAGCGCCAGGAGGCTCTTGAGGAGCTGGAGAAAAAGCTCGAAGATGAAGACCAAAAACTTCTGGAGCTGCGTGATGACCTCATGAAGAGGGAGGAGGAGCTTACTCAGAGGCTGACTCTGGGTTACAAGAGTCTCGCGGAGCGCTGCGAGAAAGAGGACAAGAAGGCCTTGAAGCAAGGATAGGACCACACCAAGAGGGAAAATGAAATTACTGCCAGGGAGAAGAAAGTGCGGGGCTGGGAGAAAGACCTGGTCGACTGTCGGAACAAGATCTACCTCCGGGAATAGGAGTTTGGTAAACTCGAAAGGTAGGTTGCTGAAAAGATTCAACAGAACGCCAAAGAGGTCGAGCGCCTTGCCCGGGAGGATTCGGAGCTTGCGGCGACCAAGAGGTCCTTGGAAGAGGTGCGAGGTCCAAGGGCTGTAGAGTCCCAACAAGTTTGGGACCTCTTGGGCAAAGCCAATGATGCGCTAATGCTGCAGGGTTTTAGTCTCGTGCGCTCGGATGATCTGGAGCCGGAGCTGGACCTAGCGTTGAAGGCGTTGAGCTCGGCAGGGAGCAAACTCAACTAGATGGGCTATGTCATCGCGGACCAGTTGGAAACCGAAGGACAATCCCTGGCGCAGAACGTCGCAGAGTACATGCTGACGTGCAGCACAAGCCGGGATTCTCACTTCCCACTGGACCCAGTGCTTGAAGGTCCCATCGACGGAGAGGGAGATGCCGCCAAGGCCAGCGTGTCGGAGGTTACCCAGAAGGTTGCCTCATTCTTCCATAAGATCTAGGACTTTCTCTTTGTAGCTCCTGCTTGTATCTTCTCTTCTTTTTTCCAATTTTGTAATCTCTTGTCTCCAGATTAATGAAATCCAAAAATTTATGAATTTCATTTTTTGTCTTCAACAATTTTGTCCGACTTGGCCCCCTGGTGTACACAATTTGATTGTGAACATGTACCAATAGGATGTAGCATTTTGTTGAAGACTTGCGTTCTTCGAACTTGTAGTTTGTAGGTCCGAAGTAGTCGGTAGTAGGGGCCCCCTGAGGTTGTCGGAGCTTAGTAGCTCCGGCAGTGAACCTTGTCAAATCGTAAAACATCGACAGTTAGTCCTCTGGGATTGTCGAAGCTTGGTAGCTCTGGCAGCAACCATTGTCAACACGCGGTGCGTCGACAGTAGGCCCCAATGGGGAGTCTTCCCACCATCTTTTCTTCACGTTGAAGGTTGCCCCCCTGGATTTTCCAGAACTTGGTAGCTCCGCCGACACCTGCTATCAATGTTTAAAACATCGACAACAGGTCACCTTAGGGGCTATCGGAGCTTTGATAGCTCTGGCTTCATCCACCATCATCATGAGATCTTTATTTTTCCTGCACATTGATGTCAAGAAAAATAGTAAAATCCATTTCTTATCTATAACTCGTTTGCGTCTTACTAGTCTTGAAAGAAATTTGTAGGTCAAACACAATTCTATATACAATCAAGTGCATTTGCTTATGTTCTTCAGGTCCAATCATTTCCTGGACTCACCTTACTTTGCCCTGCCCGGTGTAGGTAGAGTGGCGTACTTAGGGTGCAGGACCAGGCTAAGTCGATAGCACACTCCGGACCTAGATTGGCTTGGCGGCGTTCAGGCGAGTAGACCATTCAACAATGTTAAGACCCGAAAGAATTACCAAAGTGACTTGAATTATATATGAATTGGTCGAGCTACAGATTCTTGGGAATTTCACAACTTTGTTATAGACAAGAAAGAGAAAAATAAAAAAATATTGAGCCTGTACAAAATAAATGCACATGGAGTCTGTTTTCACATAATGATGTCTTTCATTATAGGTTCGGGGTACAGGGGAAACAAGTACACTCTTAGGGTACAGAACCAGGCTAATTGTGTTGCGTTTCTCGTTTGACCCAAGGTAGCTAGGTACACCATTAGCTCTGAGGCTGTGACAAGTGTTGCCTGAACTTTGCGGACCTTCCAGGAAAGGTCCGATTGTTCTCCCGGAGGAGCTACCCGACTCTGTACAATGAAGCTATAACATACATCACATGTAATTACAGACTCACCTCTGTGATGTTAACCGTAGAACTTACGGAGGTGCTCAATGTTCCAAGGATTAGGGAGCGGTGTCCCATCCTCGGTTGCCAAGCGAACGCATCCGGGACGGGATACTTTGATCACTCGAAAGGGTCCTTCCCAGCTGGGGGAGAGTTTGTTTAACCCTTCTCGAGTTTGTATTCTCCATAGCACCAGGTCGCCTTCCTCGAGCTGTCGGCTGTGAACATGCCTTTCGTGATAGCATCGAAGAGCTTGGCGATATCGGGCATTCCAAACAGCTGCTCGGCACCTTCCCTCTTCAACGAGGTCAAGGTCTTCATGCCGGAGCTGGTCCTGCATGGCATCATTGAAGGTCCGGACCCGGAGTGACCCCAAGGTGATTTCCGGAGGAAGGAATGCTTCAGCTCCATTCACCAGGAAGAAGGGTGTCTCTCCAGTTGACCGGTTTATAGGTTTCCTGTTTGCCCACAAGGTGGGCGGAAGCTCTTCAATCCAGTTCGATCCATGTTTTTTCAGGCGCTCATATGTGCGCGTCTTGATCCCTTTTAGGATTTCTGTATTTGCTCTCTCAGCTTGGCCATTACTTGCTGGGTCAGCTATGGAGGCGTAGCTGACTTGAATGCCGAGGTCTTCGCAATATCCTTGAAATGTGAGCTTTTGAATTGGGTCTCGTTGTTAGTTATGATCTTGTTTGGGACTCCAAATATGCGTACTATGGACTACAAGAAGTTGATAGCCAATTGCTTGTTTATTGTCACAACTGGAGTTGCTTCCGGCCACTTGGTGAACTTGTCAATGGCAATGTACAGGAACTTGTAACCACCGACGGCTCTTGTGAAAGGTCCCAAGATATCCATCCCCCACACAGCGAATGGCCATGTAGGAGGTATCATTTGTAGAGATTGAGCTGGTGTGTGAATTTGCTTTGCATGGAACTAGCATGCTTCGCATTTCTTCACTAGCTCGGTTGCATCCTGGAGTGCTGTAGGCCAGTAAAAACCATGCCGAAAGGCTTTACCGACCAACGTGCGGGAAGATGCGTGGTTCCCACACTCACCTCCATGGATTTGCGCGAGGAGCTCGCAACCTTCTTCCCTTGTAATGCACCGCATTACGATGCCGTTGGCACCACACTGGTAGAGATCCCCTTCTACCAAAGAGTATCTTTTAGCCAATCTGACTATCCGGTCAGCAGAAACATTATCTTTCAAGTAGCTCTGGATCTCCGAGATCCATGCATCGGAGCTAACTTGAGCATTTGAGTCTTGCATGCTGGGATGCTCAGAGCTTCCGGCAGCACCTACGACCCTTGATGGACGCCATGGTAACAGAGCCATCGGGACCGCCAGCTTCAAAGTGCTGGTCTCGCCCCCTTAGCTCAGTTCGGCAGGCTAAGCTGTTGGTTTTGAAAATCTCCGGACGAAGGTTCCGTCGGGAGTCGGAGCTCCGGTCGAAGCTTTCGTCGAGAGTTCGTCAGCTTCAGGTTTGTTGACACGCTAGACATGGCAAAGATCCAGGACGTCAAAGTCCTTCTGAAGCTTCTTGTTTTCAAGTAGGTATGCAGCTAATTGAGGGTCGTTGCAGCAGCATTGACCTTTGACTTGCTTTATAATGAGTTGCGAATCACCCTTTACCAACTGCTGTTTGACACCATATGACAGTGCCACCTTGAGCCCATAAATTAGTGCTTCATACTCCACCATGTTGTTGGTCGCCTTGAAGTCAAGGTGAACCATGTATTTGACCTTCTCCCCGGTCGGAGCGAGGAGAAGAACTCCAGCTCCAGCCCTCTACTTTACACGGAGCCATCGAAGTAGAGAGTCCAGTGAGGCTCGGTGAAGACCGGAACCCTAGGTTCCAGCTTCTGCTCACTGGGGCCCCCAGGGTTTGATGGAGAGGGGGTCCATTTCGCCACGAAGTCCGCCAATGCTTGACTTTTGATCTCTTGTCTTGGGACGAATTCAAGATCGAACTCGGCCAATTCCGCTGCGCACTTTGCAATGTTCCCAGTAGAGTGGGGGTTATACAAGATTGCTCGCAGTGGATAAGAGGTTACCACAGAAATCTTATGAGCTTGGAAGTAGTGTCGAAGCTTCCTAGAGGCAATAAGAACTATGTAGAGCAGCTTATGCACCTCCAGGTACCGAGTCTTGGCATCATGAAGTACTTCGCTGATGAAGTACACTAGGCGTTGAACTGTCCGAATCCTCCCGAAGGGGCCCAGAGCTTCCTCCTCATCAACCCGGACCCTCGCGGAGGGGTCCGTACCTTCTTGGGGGACCTCCAGGTTCTTGCTTGAGGAACCCGAAGCTTCTTCTGAAGCGACCCGTACCTTCCTGGAGGGGTCCTGATCTTCTTGTTCAGTAACAATGACTCCTCCACTTGAAGGAGGTGGCTCCTCTAGCTTCTCGCCTTGATGATCCGGATCTGGGAGCTAGGACCCAGACTCGCCTTCAGGTAGCTCTGGACCATCCCAGAGGGGTCTGGACACCTGAAGTGGGTATGGTTCTGGTCTTTCCGCAACCAGGACCATGCTGACAACTTCGTCAGTTGCCGAAATGTAAAGCAGAAGTGGTTCACCAGGATTCAGAGCTACCAAAGTTGGTAGAGTGGTGAGGAGATGCTTTAGCTCTTGGAAAGCCTTTTCTGCTTCTTTAGACCATTGGAATGGCCCGGACTTCCTCAATAATTGAAGGAAGGTAGTGCCCGTTCTGCCAGTCTTGAGATGAACCGGATGAGGGCAGCTAGACATCTAGTCAGCTTCTAGATGTCTTTGATGCGGGCTGGTGGCCGCACGTCTTCAATAGTTTTAATCTTCGCCGGATTTGCTTCTATTCCTTTGTGGTTCAGCAAGAAGCCAAGAAGCTTTCTGGAGCTAACCCCTAAGACACAATTATCCAGGTTTAGCTTCGTGCGTGTGATTCACAACTTGTTGAAGACAGCTTGCAAGGTGTCAAGAAATGACTCCTTGTTCTTGATCTTGACTACGATGTCATCGACATACACTTCCACTACATCTCTGATAAGCTCTCCAAAAGTTTTTTACATAGCTCGTACAAACGTTGAAGCATCATTTTTGAGACCGAATGGCATGGCAGTGTAACAATATAATCCATGTACTGTGATGGAGGAAGTATGCTCTTCATCTTCCCTAGACATTCTGATATGATGATACCCAGAATATGCATCTAGGAAACACAGTAATTCACACCCGGAGGTGGAATCCACTATCTGATCTATTATATGTAGTGGGAATGGGTCCTTTGGAAATGCCTTATTCAGTGTAGTGTAGTCGATACACATCTGAAGCTTCCCGCCGGCCTTGGGTTCAACGACTGGGTTTGCCACGCATTTTGGGTGGAAGACTTCTCGGATGAATCCAGCTTCGAGCAACTTCTTCACTTCTTGGCGTATGAAGTTTTGTCACTCTACTGATTGCTTCTGAGGCTTCTGATGTATGGGCCAAGCGTCGGGATAAATCTTCATATTGTGCTCAATCACTTCCCTAGGGATCTCATGCATTTGTGACGGTTGCCAAGCAAACATGTCGATATTAGCCCGGAGGAAAGTGATGAGCGCGAGTTCCTATTTGTCGTTCACCTCCCGATATACGAGTGGTCTGAGCAGCGTCAGAACCAATTTGGACGACTTTGACGGGTATGTCGGTGTCGCTGCTTGGTTGCACGCGAGGTGCGGAGGTTGAGCCTCGATGACGAATGCTTGGAGGCTTCGGAGCTTGCTCCTTTCCGGATCCTTCCTCCTGCGTTGTAGCAAGTGCATGGATTTCTTCTAGAACAGTAACTCCGGCGGTGCAATCTCTGCATATCTGGAGAACACCTATTAGTGTTGGCATCATCAACACCAAGTAGCCGTAATGAGCAGCAGTCATGAATTTGTACAAGGATGGCCTGCCCAAGATGGTGTTGAATGGTAAGTTGATCTATGCCACGTCGAAGACTAACTTCTCGGTGCGGTAATTCCCTCGAGCCCCGAAGGTCACTGGGAGAGTAATGGCACCAAGTGGAGTGATGGCCCCCGGACCTACTCCGGAGAAAGGTCGGGAGGGGCGAAGATCTGAAGGTCAGAGCTGAAGCTTGATGAAGACTTCAAAGCTTATGAGGTTCAGCCCCGAACCTCCGTCCACCATTACATGGTGGAGCTGGATATTATTGATGGTCGGAGATACCATCAATGGGAGTTGGCTGGCTCTGATCATGTTCCGAGGGCAGTCCGAAGCGTCGAAAGTGATGGTAGTGTCCATCCACTTTCGGTGAGGCTCCGCCCTGGTGGTGGGAGCTACAGAGGCCATGTCCCGCTGGATTGTCTTGAGGACACGGCGGGAGGTGATGTCCCACGAACCACCAAAGATGGTCTTCATGGTCTTTCGATGCTCATTGTCGGAGACGTCGGAGTCGTCGTCAATGGAGGTGTAAACAACCTTCAAGACCTTTTTAGGGTCCTAAAAGCCTAACTCCTCTTCAGCCGGAGCTTCGTCGACTTTTTGTTTTCCTTCCCTTCGACGGAAAGTAACTTCTTCCTGGCGCTTGTTGTAGCGCTCGGCAAGGTTCTGGACCTCTCGGTAGCCTTCCAGGTTGTGGCTGTTCATCTTGTGTATGGGACACCACATCTTGGAGCTGTCATCGTCTTAAGACGACGACCGAGGTCGTTTCTCCGGGCGTGGCCCCTGGCCACGCGGAGCTGCGACAGCAGCGGCAGTGGTGTGCCGGCCGACGGCTTTTTCTTGCCGTTGGACTTCTCTTCTTCTTGCCACTCCCGGAGGTAGTGGCTTCACCCTTGGAGAACTTTTTGTTGTCCTCCGGAGGTGGTTGGGAGTGCATTTCATGGCCCTCCGCAGCCTTGGCACACTTGTCTGCCAAGCTGAAGAGTCCTGTGACGCTGGTGACTTCCTTGGTCGCCAGCTTCTCCAGCATCTTCTTTTCTCGAACGCCCTATATGAATGCCACAATAACAGAAGCACTTGAGATAGAAGGAATGGTGTTTCGTACCTGGGAGAACCTCTGGATGAAGGATCGCAGGGACTCTCCCCCCTTCTTCTTGACATAAAAAAGGTTCAGTTATGTGTCTCGTTGGGTATAGAAACTCCCGAAGTTGGTAGTGAACTGTTGGCACAGCTCCGCCCAACTGTTGATGGAGTCAGGCAGAAGGCTCATGAACCAAGACCTGGCGGTCCTAGCTAAAGCAAAGGGGAAATAATTGGCCATCACGGCCTTGTTGCCTCTAGCTGCGAGGATAGCGGTGGAGTAGATTTTGAGAAATTCAGGGGGATTGACTGTCCCGTCCAATTTCTCTGGCAGGTGAGGCGGAACTTTTGCGGCCATATGACCATGCGTAGGTGCATGGCCAGGGCAGAACACCCTCCTCCTACTCCTTCAGGAGCAAGGCTGTCCTGAGCCTCTAGCCTCTCGCGAGCACGCTCGATGTGGATGCAGCCATCCCGTTGTCGATAACAACGATTGAGCTTAGCCCGGAGGTCATGAGTCGAAAGTATGGTTACCGTGTGGGTACGTCGCGCCCCAGAAGGTAGCAACGTCGCCTGCTAAGATGCAACACGCCTCCTGTGTTGTGAAGCGTGCGAACCAAGTCTACCCGACATGGTCCGATTCTGCGATGGGGCCCTCCCCGAAGGGGGGACCTTGGTTGCTGATGCAATCGGCTGCTGCTGCAACCAAATGTTCCACATCAGCCCTCCACTGCTCCATTGCACCCTGGGATGCTCCTGGAGGCGGTGGACGTTGGAGAAGAGCACGCGCAGCATGGAACACGTGTTCGAGATTGTTGTTCTCCGATGCAGTGACCGACATAGATGCCCCATCTCGCTGTACAGCTTGATTCGCCGGTGCGGATAGTGGCGGTGGTGGCATGACTCCTGCTGGAGCCACAGCACCTGCTGGCTGCTGCATGTTGGAGGGATTGCTTCCAGTAGGTTGCACAGCAGGGTTGACGTTGGACGATCCAGCAGCAGAGTTCACCATCCTTGAATCTCGGGCGCCCCCCTACCTGGCGCGCCAACTGTCGGAGTGTGATTCCGGCAATTCTCCTGGTACCACCGTTGGTAGCCCGCGGAATTTGTAGTTCGGTTGTGGGCACGCAGAGATTCAGAACACGATGGCAAGTTGACACGAGGATTTACTTGGTTCGGGCCACCTGAGCGTAATACCCTACTCCACAGGTGTGTGTTGTTGCTGTATTGAGCGTCTGAGTTCTTGTGTGTAAGAGCCGAATGTGGAAGTCTCAGGCCAGAGAGTCTTCTTTGTGTATCGCTCAGCCGGTCCTTTTATAGTACAAGGGATGGCCGTTACATCGTTAGCCTAGCCCGACATGTGGCCCTGGCAGTTACTGATGTTTAATACACAATTAATGAGCTTAATTACCCTTAATAGTGTGGTAACGCACCTTGACAGTGGCGTTACAGGTATTAAGGGCCCTCCGATCGTGTGTCATTAAGATAGTATTAATGAAACTTAATCGGGTCTTGAAGTCTTTAATGCTCCTTGAAGGTCCGAGCCGTTAGAAGTCCACCACACTGCCTTTTGAGGTTGAAGTCCGGCGGTTGGACGCGTGGCAGCTCCGGAGCTTACTATCTTGGACGAGTAGGTCTGGTGCTGTTGTTCACGTGTGGGTACCGAAGCTTCCCTTTGTCGGGGGTTAAGTCCGGGGGTGGCACACGGGTATCTAGTCTGGAGCTTTCCCGTTTAGGGAATGTAGGTCCGGTTTAACGATACACATGGTGGCATTAGGACTAACCATAGAAGGGAGGCAGGTCTGGTTCCGTATGACACGTGGGGCCTTCGGAGGTCTTCAACTCAAGCAGGTGGAATTCCTTTGCTCTTTTTGTAGTCCCAAGGGTATTTTGTACAAAGGGTACCGATAGCGTGAAATAGTCCCGCTTGTACTCATCCCATGTAAGTACCCCTTCATTCCACAATTTCGCCATATCTTCCATTAAAGGTTCTAAGAACACATCAATTTTGATGCCGAGTTATTTCGGACCTTGGATAAGAACAGATAACAAGATATATTTCCTTTTGTGACACAACCACGTTGGTAGGTTGTACATCGTTAAGACCATGGGACATGAGATGTGTATGCTCCTTTTTTCACCAAACGGATTCATTCCGTCTGTACCCAAGGCAAACCTCACATTTCTGATTTCCTTTGCAAATTCTGGATATTGAATATCAAAATTTTCCACTGTGTTGCATCACCAGGGTGTCGAATATGTTTTTCATTCTTCTTGCATTGCTCGAAATGCCAACACATAAGTTCAACCTCCCTAGGGTTTGAGAACAAACGCTTTAAGCTATTAGTTATCAGAAGATACCACATCACCAAGGCAGAATTTTTTCTCTTATTCTTCCCGTCTACATCGCCAGGAGTATCGTCATCGTCACCTTCAGGACCAATAATAAACTTCTTATTCTTCTGAGACTTTTTCATGTTGGTAACATACTGGTGATTGTAGTCCTTCATATATCTACTGACACCACTGATGGGGCATCTAGTTGCAATCTCATGCTCTTTGCGATACAGAATACAAGGGTTCACACAAGCATGTATTTTTTTCACACCTAGTGCCATCGGGCAAAGAAGTTTCTTTGCTTTATAAGTGCTTCTTGGCAGTTTATTTGGATTTGGAAGAATTTCTGCCATAAGATTCAATAGATCAAAGAAACTACAATTAGATCATCCATGTGTGGCTTTCAACTATAGTAGTTCTAAGACTGCACAAAATGTAGTAAACTCTTTGTCACAACCGTTTGATTCATCATATAAAAGCTTCGTCGCCGCATTCTGTAATGTCTCCATTTTACATAAACCTTTACTTGCTCCCATAGAAGTCAATACATATGGTTCAATGTGACGCAACATCTCCTCACAATCGAACTCATCATCATCATCACCATCTTGATTGTCACTACCATCATCGATATGAACGTTATCATCATCTAAACCTCTCTCATCATCTTTATCCACATCATGTGTATCTAACTCACCATGCTCTGTCCATATTTTTGTAGTTTTTTTTTGAAACCTCTTTTCACCAAATGAGATTAGATTACTATAGTATCCGTCCAAGCAATCTTATTTTCGCAGTCGATACATGGACATAATATGTCATCTATCTTTGGCAACATTGCATCTCTTGGATGTTTCAATAAAATTTGCAACATTATGAATGTACATAGGATCGGGTCTTGGCATGTTATACATCCACGCTCGACGGTCCATGCTTCAATAATAGATTTTTTGTAAGATTTATAAAATTTGTCCACAAAATATTCCCTAAAGGTCTTCTATAAAATTAATTTACAGAGACATAACAAGACCGTATCATATGAGTGAATACTAGTATCATGTAGGTCTGTTCATAAGGGTTCCAAGAAAATTTGTTTCATAATTTTCTCGGCTTCCTAGTGGCCATAAGGTTCACAAGTCATCTAATCGACCCTAGTCGCCTAAGAGGCGACTAGGTTGACTAGGACGATTAGTCGTCGATTAGGGTGACTAATGGACCCTAGTCGATGGCTAATCGATGTCCGGTCATCCTTAAGGTTTTTACGGTAATACCAAGTCAATACAGAGTTGTAGAGAGAGGTGGCACGTAGGAGAGCGGCAGCAACATCAAATACGACTCTAAGATTGGCGTTATAAGCAAGGATCTTTGGCGGCGCTCGTACCTTGCGAGGTAATGGAGATCGGCAGCAGCGGCGACAAACAGGAGGCATCAGCGGCGGTAGGCAGTAGTCGTCAGCAATGAACAGAAAGCGCGACGGACGGGAGGCAGCGGTGTTGAGCGGAGTCTGGAAGATATGGGCGACGTCTTGAGGCGGATGAAGTCGAAGGCGTCGGGCGCAGCAAGCGGGGGTGAAGGATTGAAGTCCTGGGGCAAACAGGCCCAGTCGCATGGGCTAGGTCTGGATGGGATCCGATCCGTTATATCTTGATGTCGGATCCCATCCAATGATGGTAACTATATGGGCGAGTTATAAAACCATCTCCCTAGAAAGCTAACTCTGATCACTCCTTCGAAATATATGCCAGCAGGAGGTACGCACACAGAAGTTACATATTGAAAAGGAAAACACATAAAACTACAATTACAAGTTCGGGTAAACTTCATGCATCTTATATATATGACAATATCATCTGTTATTTAAACATCATATTCATGTCACATAATAGGTACAAACTACAATAAGCTTATTACAATATAGTCCATACATCAATAACTAAAAGACCAAACCTCCAAATTATTGAGTCCAAATGCATATGTACACACATGCAAAGGACACAATCCATATACCAGAACACACAAAACTAGCAGCTTATCAACTTGTTATGAAAATATACGAAGAAAAGTAAGGAAACTACATGTGTAAGGACACTAAGAACTGATATGGAAAAATAAAGGTTGCATTGTATAGTATGAGAATTTACTACATACCTTGTACTCTGTGGCGTGGGACGTCAGCACGGTGGGGCGCCGATGCGGGGCTAGGTAGAGGCCTGCCTCTACGGGGCTAGGTGGAGACGTGGATGTGCCGGGCTGGGCAGCTACATAGCAGTGCGGGGCGGCAGTGCGGGTTGGGCGACGACACGATGGTGTAGGGGCTGGGTGGCGGCTCAGCGGTGGAAAATTTCGGCAGCCTTGCGGCGTCGATAGAAAGTCTCCAGGGTTACATTTTTTTTGTGGTGCCCGAGGGGTCTTTATATAGGCGTCTGTTTTCACATGCTGTTTTTAACTGCTTCTCAGGCAGTTGGTGCTTAATAACCGCCTGAGAAAAACATTATCTCAGGCGGGTATTACTTACCAACCGTCTGAGATAATTGTCCGAGCCTCTTCAGTTTCCTTTTCTCTTGCTTATTTTTTATTTTGATTCCAATATAAATACTCAAACATGTATCGATTCTGCAAGTTGAGTCCAAATTCGATGATTCTCTCTTCTATAATTTTCAAAAATTAACATCTACCATCTGAACCAAATATTTTAAAAATTGTATAGCTGACATTTAATGTTTCGGTAAATATCAAATTAATTTATACTCACATATTATCCACATTTGTGTATCTCCTAAAAAAAGGATTCTTCACTGAAATTTGTTTGTATGAACATATTTGTATTATTTATACATGTATGAATTTTGTTAATTTTTGTAAAGCATTCCAACATGTCAAAATTCAAATTATCCATCATCCTAACTAAATGCTCATATACATATGAGACATTAATCAAAATTTGAACACACATTTATTCAAAAAAATATGAAAAAATTCAAAGAGGTTGATATGATGACTAAAAATGTCCATTGAAAAAATAAATGAAAAAATAATTATATTCATCAAGATAGAAAAATGATAAATAGCAATTGTTATATGTTTTTTATGTTCTGACCAATTTCAAAGGCTCTATGAAGTGAAATTAATGGTAACCTTTACTAATCAATCATATTACAAGAAAGTGGAATTTTTGCTTTTTAAAGGCCCCACATTTAATCAAGAATATTAATTAAGAAAATTATAGTTCTTCTCAGGCGGTTGGTACTTAATAACCGCCTGAGAAAATGTTATCTCAGGCGGGTATTACTTACCAACCGCCTGAGATAATTGCCCGATCCTGTTGTTCAATTTCCTTTTTCCTTGTTCTTTTTTATTTAGATTTCAATATAAATACTGAAACATGTATATATTTTGCAAATTGAGTCCAAATTCGTTGATTCTTTCTTCTATAATTTTCAAAAATTAACATCTGCCACCTGAAGCAAATATTTTAAAACATGTATAGCTGACATTGTAATGTTTTGGTATATATCAAATTAATTTATACGCACATACTATTCACATTTGTGTATCTTCTAAAAAAAGATCGTTCACTCAAATTTGTTTGTATGAACATATTTGTATTATTTATACATGTATGAATTTTGTTAATTTTTTAAAGCATTCCAACATGTCAAAATTCAAATTATCCATCATTCTAACTAAATGCTCATATACATATGAGACATTCATTAAATTTTGAACACTCATTGATTCAAAAAACTTTAAAAAAATCTAAAAAATTCATAGAGGTTAGTATGATTACTAAAAATGTCCATTGAAAAAATAAATGAAAAAATTATTATATTCATCAAGATAGAAAAATGAAAAATAGCAATTGTTATATGTTTTTTATATTCTAACCAATTTTAAAGGCTTTATGAAGTGAAATTTAATGGTAACCTTTACTAATCAATCATATTATAAGAAAGTGGAATTTGGGCTTTTAAAGGCCCCACATTTAATCAAGAATATTAATTAAGAAGAAGTAAATTTCTTCTCAAGAGGTTGGTACTTAATAACCGCCTGATAAAATGTTATCTCAGGCGGATATTACTTACCAACCGCCTGAGATAATTGCCCGAGCCTGTTCTTCAGTTTCCATTTCCCTTGATTCTTTGTTATTTAGATTTCAATATATATACTCAAACATGTATAGATTCTACAAATTGAGTCCAAATTCGATGATTCTTTCTTCTATAATTTTCAAAAATTAACATCTACCACCTGAACCAAATATTTTAAAACTTGTAGACATTGTAATGTTTTGGTAAATATCAAATTAATTTATACGCACCTATTATTCACATTTGTGTATCTTCTAAAAAAAGGATCCTTCACTGAAATTTGTTTGTATGAACTTATTTGTATTATTTATACATGTATGAATTTTGTTATTTTTTAAAGCATTCCGACATGTCAAAATTCAAATTATGAATTATTCTAACTAAATGCTCATATACATATGAGACATTCCTCAAATTTTAAACACACATTGATTCAAAAAAATTTAAAAAAATATGAAGAAATTCATAGAGGTTGGTATGATGACTAAAAATGTCCATTGAAAAAATAAATGAAAAAATCATTATATTCATCAAGATAGAAAAATGAAAAATAGCAATTGTTATATGTTTTTTATGTTCTAACCAATTTCAAAGGCTTTATAAAATGAAATTTAATGGTAACCTTTACTAATCCATTATATTACAAGAAAGTGGAATTTGAGCTTTTTAAAGGCCCCACATTTAATCAGGAATATTAATTAAGAAGAAGTAAAGCTATTCTTATGGGGTTGGTACTTAATAACCGCCTGAGAAAATGTTATCTCAGGCGGGTATTACTTACCAACCATCTGATATAATTGTCCGAGCCTGTTCTTCAGTTTCCTTTTCCTTTGCTCCTTTTTTATTTTGATTCCAATATAAATACTCAAACATGTATAGATTCTACAAATTGAGTCTAAATTTGATGATTCTTTCTACTCCATTTTTTAAAAATTAACATCTACCACCTGAACCAAATATTTTAAAACATGTATAGCTGACATTGTAATGTTTCGGTAAATATCAAAATAATTTATACCCACATATTATTCACATTTGTGTATCTCCTAAAAAAAGGATTCTTCACTGAAATTTGTTTGTATGAACATATTTGTATTATTTATACATGTTTAAATTTTATTAATTTTTTTAAAGCATTCCACCATGTCAAAATTCAAATTATCCATCATTCTAACTAAATGCTCATATACATATGAGACATTCATCAAAATTTGAACACACATTGATTCAAAAAAATTTAAAAAATCTAAAAAAAATCATAGAGGTTGGTACGATGACTAAAAATGTCAATTGAAAAAATAAATGAAAAAATTATTATATTCATCAGATAGAAAAATGAAAAATAGCAATTGTTATATGTTTTTTATGTTCTGACCAATTTCAAAGGCTTTATGAAGTGAAATTTAATGGTAACCTTTTCTAATCAATCATATTACAAGAAAGTGGAATTTGGGCTTTTTAAAGGCCCCACATTTAATCAAGAATATTAATTAAGAAGAAGTAAAGATCTTCTCAGTTGGTTGGTACTTAATAACCGCCTGAGAAAAAGATATTAATATATGTAAAGAATATTATTTAAGCTTACGTAAAGATCTTCTCTGGTGGTTGGTACTAAATAACCGCCTGAGAAAAAGATTATCCTTGGTCGGTTTTACTTACCAACCGCCTGGGATAATTGAATCTTCGCAGGAAGTTGGTAAGTAAAACCCTCCTGGGATAACCATCTTCTCAGGCGGTCGGTACTTAAAATCCCCCTGAGAAAATAGGCGTCTATATATACCCCTCGGCTGTGTTAGAAAAATCTGACCCGAGAGAAATCACTTAGACGCTGCCAGGCTGCCAAAATTTTGTTTGCCGCCAAGTCTTCGCTGCTCTCGTCACCGAGCTTCGCTGCCGCTGCCGAGCTTCGCCGTTGTCCGTTTACTTCGCCCTCGTCACTTCCAGGTACGTCGAGCGAAGCCATTGGCGTCACCGCCGAGCTTCACGGTAAACCCAAAACCCTTCGACCTTCCCTCCTCCATCCCCGTGCCGCCTCCCTCCTCGCCCTCACCACCCGCCGAGTCAAATGATGCCTTACATAGATTTCCTTGGTTAGGGTTCGGGTATTCAAAAAGGGTAGGCATTCTTGTGGTGGTGGTGGTGGACCACGGCGTTAATGCACAACACCTCTAACACGTTCGTTTGGTTCCATGTACTAGACGCAGTTTGTCGATAGTGTTTTGGTGCCAAATCGTGGTCGTAGTATTAGAGTTCAGACATGATAAACTTTTTGATTAACGATCAGGCCTTCTGTTTAAGTTTTCATTATGCTAGATATATAGTTATTGTGTATTACTCATTCAAAAGGGTCGTTGCCCATTGCCCTAGGTCTTATTGATATTTAGTACCATGCTAGATGATTCTAAAACAAAAGGAATATATATGGTAGGATGAGGCATTCTTTCTGTGAAAGAAACATGGCATATAAATGATGCCTAGTGACGGGCACTGGGCACGGTTCTTTATTTGCATATTTGTTACAATATTTGATGTATGTAACATGGATTGTAGTTTCCATGCCTTTCTGTTCTTTCTCCAGAGTCGGATAAATTGTGAATATATCATGACATTGATAATTCTGGTCTGAACTGTCACTGCTATATGGTTTTAGGCAAGCTTGCAAGGGGATTTCAGTAGTTACTAATGTAGGCGGTAATCCATTTTGGGGATAGAATGGATTTTAGTACCACAACAATGCATGTTGCACTCAAGGGCGTCGTGTTTTATTTATCCTTCCAAGCAGTTAGAAATTGCTGTTTTTCTATAAATGCTTCACAGAATGAATTTATTTTTTAATGGCATATGTAGTAATTCCTTGTTCCCATTTTTGTCCTTTCAACCTTTGGAGAACAAGAGCCACTAGAATACATGATGAATTAAAACCTTACCCTTTTTTGTTGTTTGACTTGCGTGACATGTCTGAACTACCGGTGGTAACATGAGTGGATCATAGCATTTGTACTGAAAATAGAGTGTAGCTGCCCCGCACTTCATCTCACAGGGTTGTGCTCCTTCGAGATCGGTGTCGCTATCCTTTTGCCAAACAAAGTAATGTGCTCGCCTACGGCTGTGGTTGACGGCTGTTATATACCAATTTCATCCGTCAATTTAACTCAATTATGTGAAGGATTGATCATTTCTTGCACAAATCACCTTTCTATCTAGCCCAATTCCACTTGGACTTGGAGAAATATGTGTATGCAGCATTTTATGCAGGAAATGAGGAAATGTAGAGGGACCAATCCTATAAAATATCATCCCAGCCAATCAGGCAACGACATGTGGCATCCCATGGATCAAATGGCCCACAAACAGAAGTATCTGAGGAGATCCAACGGTGTATCACCCATATACATCAATGGGACCCACCTGACAGCCACCTGGAGAAAGCACACGAGAAACGGTGCAATGACCAGGTCGGCCAAACCAGGGAGCCGGCCGACCTGGTCTTTTCACCAAACTCAGTCAGCCTCCACGTGTTGGCTCCTCCCGGCTCCCTGGAGTCAATGGTGACTGATTCGCGCGCTTTTGGTGGCAGGAACCGACCTCAACAATAGTATAAATAGGACCGTCTACCCCTCACTTCAACACACACCACTTGAGCTCCATCTCTATTGTATACACTATCATCCATAGTCTTAGAGGAGTTAGGTTGTAGAGAGGAGAGTCTCTAGTCCCAAGTCCAAATTGGCAAAGGGGTAAGGAGTCTCTCTCTTCCCAATCCTACATTGGGAAAGGTATGGCTCATGTATTCTTTCTTGTATTTGTGACTTTATGCATAATAAAAATAGTATCTTTAGTCTCTACTTATACATATACTTGGGCAAAGCGTTACTTGTTTGATTGTGGAGTCCATGTATGTGGAAGGTATAGCTTCTATGACTGTTTCATCATGAACATATCTCATTATCATAGAACCTATAGACCCCCGCTACAGTCTAGTTAATTATAACATAACTAGGTTAGTATGGATAATTATGTTGTGTATCAACATTGGTTCAATGATGATTTAATTCATTGCCTTAGGATGGATTGTGCCTAGGCTCTTAAGGTAATTACTTAATATGCTAGCATGGTGCTATGATAGATAAGTAGCATTGGATGTCTCGTAGACCCACAGATTGAAGAGGTAGGCAGCAGGTGGTGACAACACTATCTGTCCTTTGTAATCCTCCATGTTCGGCTATGCCACAGGCTCTTGGCGGGAGTCGCCCTAGTATTGCTAGGGGTAAGCCCGTGCCCGATGTGTTGAACCACATGGCATAAATATTCACTATTGATCTAGCTTATGAATAATTAGTTTAGACTATGCATATGTACAATAGAGCATAGTAGGAGTACCTCCATAACTCTCAACCTTAACTAACCTCTAGGATCCTCTTACCCCCCCTTAGACTTGAAAGCTTTTGTGTGTGTCACACTACCTCCACTATTATTTTATCCATCCTTACTAGATTCTTACCTAGACCTTTCTACCCTTTCCACTTGATGATTGTTATATCTCTTCCATGCCTTCCTTTGGGATCAAATAAATGACACCCTTGGGAATACTCTTAAGGGGAAATGCTACAATGATATCTCCGTGCGCTTGCGGAATTCACTCTTTGATCCAAAGAACCATTAACAAGCATTTCTGACACATCAGTTAGAGATGTTTAGTAATGGTGCATAAGAAATACCAACAAGCATTTCTCGTGCCATTGCCAGGGATGATTTGTTAGTATATCTTAGGAGCCGTCAAGAAGCATTTCTGGCACCGTTGCAAGGGAAGGCAAATAGATATATAACATGACTGAGTGAATAGGATAGAACCCTGGGTAGGATTTTAGTAGGATAACCATTCTTTGTTTTCACATTTTTAATGTAAAAATAGGGTAGTGTATGTTCTGGTTTCCACCTGCCGGAAAACTTTGTGGAAGATCCCGAATCTCACCTGAGAGACTAACCCCGTGTCGTTACTCCTCAGAAGATTCGGGCGACAAAGCAAGCCAGCATTTCTTCACCAACAATCCAAACGCCAATGGCTCAAAAGACCCTTTGTGAGTTCTCAGCTCCCTCTGCCAACAATGTGCCTATTGGGCCCACTGTTAACACGGGAGATGTGAACTTCGAGATCAAAACTGGCCTTATCACTATGGTTCAAGCCAACCCATTTTGTGGGAAGGCTAACGAGGATGCAAGTGCTCACCTGCAACAATTCCTCGAGATTTGCAGCACTTTTAAGATCAAGGACGTGTCTCTGGATGCGGTCCGTCTGTGACTGTTCCCATTCTCTCTCCTTGGGAGAGCGAAACAGTGGTTCTACGCGAACCGAAGTGCTGTAGACACTTGGGAAAAGTGTTCTATGGCATCCCTCGCCAAATTCTTCCCGTTGGGCAAAACTAATGCCCTACATGGAAGGATTTCCAGCTTTCAGCAAGAGCCCAGGGAATCTATTCCCGAGGCATGGGAAAGGCTTCAGGAGTACATCCTAGCCTGTCCCCACCATGGGATGGATGACTGGCTCCTTATTCAGAATTCTATAACGGGCTGATCCCATCGGCTCGTGACCATTTGGATGCTGCTGCTGGAGGAGCCTTCTTCTCATTGATGGTGCCAAAAGCTAAAGATCTTATTGAGAAGATGGTGTCCAACATGGGATGGAACGATCAGCGTCTCCATACCCGACAGAGAGGCATGCACACCTTGAAGGAGGTGTACATGATCGCTGCAAAATTGGACCTCCTAATGAAGAAAATTGATGGACAAGCCAGTGGTGAAGTGTCTGGCAATGCCTGCGCCCTAGACTCTCACATCACGTGTGAAGTCTGTGGCAACATGGGTCATATGGGCAATGATTTCCCAGAAACTCGTGAGGATGCCCTATACCTCGCCAACATCGGAAATTTCAACAACAACAATGGCTATCGTCCAGGAGGTCATGGGTGGGGTCAACAACGCCCATTCTTTTAAGGAGGGTACAACAACAATGGCAACCCTAGAAATCAGCCCAACTTGAGAGAACATGCCATTAGCCAGCTCAAGATCAACGATGCCCTATCCAAGAAGCTGTCAGCTAAAGACAAGACCCTGGAAAACATCAATGCAAAGATTGAAGGACCATCCTCAGCCTTCAAGAATCAACTGAGCTTCAACAAGATGCTCGAGACTCAGTTGGCTCAGCTGGCAGTTGCTATTCCTCCGATGGAGAATGGCAAGATGCCATGCCAGCTAGGATCTCCGACAAAAAATGTCAACATGATTTCCGTACGAGAGAGCAACTGGCAGAACGACCCTGGGTGTCCTACCATTTCATGCTCAATTGGGGCTCACCACTTTGACAAGGCACTTTGTGATCTGGGAGCAAGTTACAGTCTGATGCTCAAGGTTGTGTTCGACCAGCTGAACTTCACAAAACTGACTCCCACACCAATGCAGCTACAACTGGCTGACTCTTCAGTCCGTTATCCAGCGAGTATTGCTGAAGATGTCCTAATGAAGATCTGGAACTGCTTCATACTAGTGGATTTTGTGGTGCTAGACATGGACACTGAGAAAGATACACCACTCATTCTTCGGCATCCATACCTAAGCACTGCAAAAGCTCGCATGGATGTGGGCGCTGGAGAAATCCACTTCCATATCAATGGCAAGGAGGAAAGGTTTAACTTTCGACCAAAATCAGAACAATGCTCCATGATTCGAATCAAGTATGGGTCGAATGATAAACACATCAGAGAGCTCAAAGTCACACCTCCAAGGGTGGACTCACTGATTGCATTCATGAGAAGATTAATCTACGAGGAGAATCCGTCATTTCGACCACACCGATATCCAAACACGATAGAATTGTCTGGACCTTCCCGAAGACCCAAGTCCACCAAGCCGGCAAAGAAGGAATGGCAGAAGAAGCAAGACAAGCCGTCCGAGCCCATCCCTATGGGGCCGGATGTGAAATGAAGACGGATGAATGTCCATCTCATCGGACGGTGGTGAGACCTACGCCAATAGGTTAAATTGGTAGTTATCCCACTTTATTTTTCTTTCGTTCTTTTTCCACCCCATTTGGAATTTTCCCATTGCATATTTGATTTTTCCTAGCAAGTTGAGAATCTTATATTCTCAACTATCATTTTTCATTCTTTCTTTTCAAAAGAAAATTTTTATTGGATTTGAAAAAGGTTTTTATTTGAAAAACAATTTTTTTAGCTGCACATGTGGCATTTCACCAACGTGCTAACTTTACAGCCTTTGGGAATCCACTTGCCGAAAAGGGAACTAGGGGGGCCACCCGTCAGGTCAGCCGAACCCCCTGGTCGGCCGAACAGGGAGTGGAGCCAAATTGGCTCCCCTTCTTCCAACGGCTACATTTTGAACCCCAAGTGACTGTTGGAGGGTGCACCATATAAATTATGGCCGTGAGGAGCACCTCTCTTCACACACCACATCATTTTACACCTCCCCAAGTCACTCTCTAGTTCACCTTGTTTTTCTTGCTCTTCGTTGCAATACTCTTGCTCAAATCCATCCCCAAAAAGATTTTCTTTTGTTTGCATTTGCATTTTACACTCAAGCATTCAAGAGGAGAAAATTCGTTGAGAGTTTTGTTTTCCAAACATCGCTTCTTTTCATATTTTTCTCGCCTTGTTTTGTTCTTGCTTGTTGAACTCAAAAAGACATGAAGAGGTTGTTTGGAAGGAGGAAGGAGGTTGCAAGCTCAAGCCATGGTGAAGGTTCTAGTGCATGCCTCTCTTCCATGGGTACAAGCCCAAGGAGGAGAAGTGTGTGTGAGGACACTCCCATGGAAGAGAGAAGCAACCCACACCAACTTCTTCATGACAACGACCTCGACATATGAAGCGAAGTTGAAGATCAAGCACGCAGGCTTCTCCAAGATCGTGAGTTCCGCCACACCAAGGCTTACGATCCACATTTGATATCCAAAATAAATATGGACTCCGAATTTCTTTCCATTTGGCATGCAATTGGATTTGATGACTTCGCTCACATAGAGGAGAAAGGTTCACGCCTTCTCACTATCCAATTCCTTTGCACGCTAAGAAGAGGATTTGATGGTATTACTTTTAGATTATTTCAAAAAGGATATAACATCCTATGGAAAGAATTAGGTAGCATCCTAGGCTTCCATAAACGGTGTTTGCTAGATTTAGACAATTTGCCTAAGTTTAACAAACAGAGTTTTTTGCATGAGCTAACTAGTGAGGTCACATGTAGGGCTCCTAGGAGTAGCCACATCCAAAACCCTACCTTACGCTTCATGCATAGATGGGTGGCTATGACTATGTTCCCTAGGGGAGATGTTAGGGTTGTGCGAGATGATGAATTGAATATTTTGTTTGCCCTGACTAAAAAGATAAAAGTTGCTCTAGTCGAAGCCATGATAACACAATGGTTAGATTACATTCCAAAATCAGGAGCAATTGAATGCACTTCATTGATTACTCATATTGCTAATAGGGTAGGAGCACTTAAATACTCTTCATTTGAATGTATTGAAACTGAAAGAGAATTAATTGATGAAGACTATTTAGTGCAAGGACATACCCTTAAGCATGATCACGATGGCTCCTTGATATTTTTCTATCCCGACTTTGTCAATGAAATTCGGTTACCTAATCCTGATTTTCATTTGTACAAATGCCGGAGGCTAACCATTAATCTTCTTCCCCTTGTGGAAGCACGAAGAAGTAATGTCTCTGGCAGGGTAACAAGGAATCGTGCGAGGGCTGCAGCCACAGGCATGCCACCGATAATCAATCCGGTCCATGAATACCATGAGGAAGAGAACCCAATGGGTTGTGAGCCCAGATGGACTCAACCTCTTATGTATGAGACTGGGGGATCATCTTGGCAAGAATGGCAAAGGGATCCACCCTTATCCACTTCAAGCTCTAGCAGCTTGCCCCCAATGTCCATGAGAGGATGTCGTTCCTTTTCGGCTAGAAGTCATCATGACTATAGCCAAGGAATGACGGACCTCACTAGACGTATGGGAGAACTTGAAGTGAGAACGGGTGACATCTATAGCAAACTCCAAGAGCATGTTCAAGGTACCCAGGATTGGCAACAACACATGGATGCTCAATTGACCAACTTCAAAACGGCACTACAACAACAACAAGCCGATCTTTAAGCGTACTTCCGTCATCATGGAGGTAGTTGAAGAACAAGCTTGGGGGAGGACCCCCACTTGAGGAAACATGTATCACATTCCTTACATATTTAATTTTCATACATCCATCATCCAACTTGCATTTAAAAAAATAAAAAATAAATAAAAATAAAATAGGTTACATTTGCTTTCATCAAATAAAGATGTGCGGTAAGAATGATTTAGAATTCACATAGATGAAATGATGAATAGTTGCCCTGTTTTATTTTCCTAAGTCTCTAGTTTAAACTTGCTACTCTCCGGATATCGCTTTCATTGGTTTGAAATACTTTTACCTTAATTTGTAAGTTGTGGGTAGCAAAAGCTTAACCTAATTCTAGGTTGTTGCAAGATTAGAATTAGTAATAGGGCTGCTAGTCATAGTTTGAATGTAAAACTTAGATTTCCGGAGAAATTCTAAAAAGATTTAAGTTTCCCTCATTTGATTGGAAATACCTACCAAAGCCATATGATATTCATACATAGTCAAAATCTTATGCATATGCTTTTTGCTTTCACATTGAGCCTAGTCAAACTAGTATAGACCTATGTGAGAAATCATTCAACTCTTTTTGAATTCAAGACGTCACTTGCACATGCTATACTTCTACACTAGAAGAAAGTGAAATTCCATCATACCCACCATTCCACAATAAAAAGAGAAACTCCATGTTATTCATGTTTAGCACTCTCTTCAAAATTCATTGCAAAGATAGGGAGTAGAAGACATGGCTACAAAAATGAAAAAAAAAAGCATGCTTACATCATAAGCATGAGAAAAAAAGAGAAAAAAAGAAAAAGTAGCCATGTTTCATCCCTGCAAAAGAAAGAGAGAATATACCAAAAAGGAGTTATCTCAAGTATCCACATCCACTTCCACTCCATCACACATGCACTAGTCTGGAATCAAAAAGTTTTGATTTAAATTCTCCTAAGGCTTACTCTTTTGACTTTGCAATATATGTGTTGCAAATATTCCTACCTAATTTCCTTACCAAGCTCCACATACAAGCCATATTCAATGAGTAGGAATAGTAGAGGCACAATGCATTGGTGAGGAAATATTTCCGCTATCCACAAAGGAGTGATTGAGAGAATCAAATTGAGGTACTTAATATCTAATTTGAATTCTCCTGGATTTAAGTGGAACTTGATCTCTAGGCTATGTTTGCTCCAATTGCTATTCTACCTTTCAACTACTCATGAATATGAAAAAGCATAAGCCCCATGATAACTTAAGAAAGATAGGGTATCATAGCCAATTTCTGCAATACTAGGTAGAGTATCTTGTTGTGCATTAGATACTTTTGGAAATAAGACATTGTAGCAACTCCTGATCATTCAACCTAAAGTCTTGACTTTGCTCGGGACGAGCAAATGATAAGCTTGGGGGAGTTTGTTGACGGCTGTTATATACCAATTTCATCCATCAATTTAACTCAATTATGTGAAGGATTGATCATTTCTTGAACACATCACCTTTCTATCTAACCCAATTCCACATGGACTTGGAGAAATATGTGTATGCAACATTTTATGCGGGAAATGAGGAAATGTAGAGGAACCAATCCTATAGAATATCATCCCAGCCAATCAAGCGACGACACGTGGCATCCCATGGATCAAATGGCCCACAAACAGAAGTATCTGAGGAGATCCAATGGTGTATCATCCATATACATCAATGGGACCCACCTGGCAGCCACCTGGAGAAAGCACACGAGAAATGGTGCAATGACCAGGTCGGCCAAACCAGGGGGTCGGCCAACCTGGTCTTTTCACCAAACTCAGTCAGCCTCCACGTGTTGGCTCCTCCCGGCTCCCTGGAGTCAATGGTGACTGATTCACGCGCTTTTGGTGGTGGGAACCGACCTCAACAATAGTATAAATAGGACCGTCTACCCCTCACTTCAACACACACCACTTGAGCTCCATCTCTATTGTATACACTATCATCCATAGTCTTAGAGGAGTTAGGTTGTAGAGAGGAGAGTCTCTAGTCCCAAGTCCAAATTGGGAAAGGAGTAAGGAGTCTCTCTCTTCCCAATCCTACATTGGGAAAGGTATGGCTATGTATTCTTTCTTGTATTTGTGACATTATGCATAAGAAAGATAGTATCTTTATTCTCTACTTATACATATACTTGGGCAAAGCGTTTCTTGTTTGATTGTGGAGTCCATGTATGTGGAAGGTATAGCTTCTATGATTGTTTCATCATGAACATATCTCATTATCATAGAACCTATAGACCCCCACTATAGTCTAGTTAATTATAACATAACTAGGTTAGTATGGATAATTATGTTGTGTATCAACATTGGTTCAATGATGATTCAATTCATTGCCTTAGGATGGATTGTGCCTAGGCTCTTAAGGTAATTACTTAATATGCTAGCATGGTGCTAGGATAGCTAAGTAGCATTGGATGTCTTGTAGACCCACGGATTGAAGAGATAGGTAGTAGGTGGTGACAACCTATCTGTCCTTTGTAATCCTCCACGTTCGGCTATGCCACAGGATCTTGGCGGGAGTCGCCCTAGTATTGCTAGGGGTAAGACCGTGCCCGATGTGTTGAACCACATAGCATAAATATTCACTATTGATCTAGATTATGAATAATTAGTTTAGACTATGTATATGTACAATAGAGCATAGTAGGAGTACCTCCATAACTCTCAACCTTAACTAACCTCCAGGATCCTCTTCCCCCCCTTAGACTTGAAAGCTTTTGTGTGTGACACACTACCTCCACTATTATTTTATCCATCCTTACTAGATTCTTACCTAGACCTTTCTACCATTTCCACTTGATGATTGTTATATCTCTTCCCTGCCTTCCTTTGGGATCAAATGAATGACACCCTTGCGAATACTCTTAAGGGGAAATAATACAATGATATCTCTGTGCGCTCGCGGAATTCACTCTGTGATCCAATAGAACCATTAACAAGCATTTCTGACACATCAGCTGGAGATGTTTAGTAATGGTCCATAAGAAATACCAACAAGCATTTCTGGCGCCATTGCCGGGGATGATTTGTTAGTATATCTTAGGAGCCGTCAACAGTTGTTGAACATCGCTTGTGCTCGAACACAGATACAAGTAAGTGCCTATTTAGAATAAGAAGATAAAATTGTCATTACTGGTGAGCAACTTTAACATGGTTGTCACCCTCGCAATGTATAGGAACCTTTTGGTCAGTCGTCTTAAACCCTAGAATGCCTTATCAAATCCTAGAATGCTTCCATCTTTTTCTTCATGCAACACTTCATGTAGAGTCAATATGCCATTCACTATATTTTTTGTCTTATTAGTTCTAGCATGAAAAGCCATAAGAAGACTGGTGCTGGTAGTAACAATAAAGAAGACAACATGGAGTTTATTGACTCTAGCAGTTCAGGCTCCTTTCACAGTCCATCGGATCCTTTTCCAAATATAAAAATTAAAAAGACTTTAGAGGATCTAGTCTCGGAATATGATCCTGCCAACGAGGTATGGATCATGAATCTTAACTTCAGCAGTTCAAGTTAATGTTCATTGTCAGGTATACGAAGTCTTATAATTCTTTTCTCCCTAGATTAATCGCAAAGACAACGAGGTGACTTCGGCTCCTAAAACCGCAGAAGGTTCTCCAATGGATGAATCCTCAAGTTCACTCAAACGGAAATGAGGGCAATGAGGTCCCAATAAGGGTTAATTGGACTGCATCATGTACATAACAAGGGTCAGTCCAGGTGGGCTTCCCCAAGAACCACTAGATTCAGTTACTAAGTACCGTAATGCATGCAGTTTTCTTGTTAGAGAGCTCGTGCCGATCACATTTGAAAATTGGAGGAAATTACCAGAGGAGACCAAGAATGAGTTGTGAGAAAGGATAATGAAACAATTCAAGTTCCTAAAAGGCACGGAAGAAGCTGTAAAGAAAGCAACATTGGTCTCTTACAGCAAGAAGTTTTGTGGCTGGAAGTGTGAAATGAATGCATATGTTAATGCCGTTAAGGTCCCTAGCCCGAGGAAGATGGGAAAATCACACAAGCTCAGTGGCAAGAATTTGTTCGTCAAAAGAACACACCTGATGCTAAAGCCCTATGTGCAACTAGGTCAGAGCTTGCAAAAAAGAACAAATACCCTCATCGCTCGGGGTCTGCCGGATATGCCCCCAAAGTCCGAAAATTGAATAAGATATTAGACGAAATTACCAGTAAGGGCAATCCTCACCCGTTAGAAGGCTACGATGAGAGAACTCAACGGTGGGTCTTTGCTCAGTCAGGTTTGACCAACGAGGGAAAACTTGAAAAGCCCGACTCTGTGAATAAAGTAGAGGAAAAAATGAAAGAAGTAATTGAAAAGCAACAGAAGGGTCTCTTCAAGCCGAAGAGGGAGAATGACCAACTGATCGCTATCCTAGGAACCCCTGAACAAAGTGGACGGGTTCGAGCAATCTCTTCTCAAATGTCTTGGCTAGGTGGTTTTCCTAAAGATAAAGACACATATAGAAGACGTGAGAAGTTTAAGAAAACACTTGATGAAACGATTGCTCAAAAGGTCAAAGAAAATGTGCAAGAAATAATGGAACAACTTAGACAATCAGGACAATTAGTGGCACCGAGTACAGCAATGGTTCCCGTGCCAAAGGAGCAATTGGTATCTCCAACTGCCTATCCTAGAAGTGTTGGTTCTGTGCTAGGCTCAGGGTCAAACCATAAGTTCGCCATCGATGATATTGCTAATGACAAATATTGTCGTCTTCTTGTCCCGATCGGCAGAGCAGGGAACAAAACCAAATAGGTTGCCACCGCTATGGCAAAGCCTGATCGTGACTTTAACGGGAATCCACTTTTGTTGTATTATGTTGTGGTGCAAGATCTTCAGATCATTGATAATGATTATGAAGATTATGAAATAGACCACATCACACATGAGGGGATTGCGACTCTGGGGCATGCTGTCAACCAATTAATCCTTTGGCACCGACGCGATATTGTGTTGGACAATGAGCCTATTTCTAGCCCCGTCGCATCTCAAAATACTGCAACCCCATCTTCTAAGGCAAAAGTCCAGGAAGATCCACTCCCAGTCCAGGAAGATCCACTCCCCCTATGTCTCAGCAAGGATGACAGTAACATTGCTAGTAAAAATATCCAAGAGTAACAAGTTGGACAACAGCTTCAAGCAGTACCAGAGCTAGCAGTTGCTAGTAAAGAGCACCAGTTGAGCAACAACTTGAAGAAGTACTAGAGCCAGTGTCGGTACCCTAAAAACCATACACCCCCTGAGGTTGCAAAGATCTCAAGGGAAGGACGTCTACTCAAATTGAAGACCCTCGGAGGCCCACTTGTCAGACATAACCGGACCTGCTTCTCCAACATGGTTAACCCCTAGGTTGCCACGTGTACTGCCAGACCGGAGCTACTACCCACAAGGGTGAAGCTCCGGACTAGGTACTGAAACGGCACCTCTGGACTTAACCCCTGACCGAGAGAAGCTCCGGACCTGACACGTGCCAGGCCACCCCGGAGCTTCCCGCTTCCCACAAGCAAGCTCCGGAGCTGCCACGTGTCCAAACGTCGGAGCTGGCCGCCTCAAACCTCCGGAAGACATTGTAACGACTCCGGATCTTCAAAGGATAGCCGCGGACTTCAAGACCCGATTAATTGTCATTAATTCCATGTTAATGACACTTAATCGGACAATCTTAACACCTGTAACGGCACTGTCGGAGCCCGTTACAGGGTTATTAACAACAATTAATCGTGTATCAATACTAGTAACCGCCGGGGCCACATGTCGGGCCAGGCTAACTTGTAACGGTTTGTCCTTGTACTATAAAAGGACAGACCGACGATACACGGGGAGGAGGCTCTCGAACGCTCTCAGGCACACACGCATTGACGTGAGCTTTCATACATAAACTAATACAACACCTCACACCCGTGGAGTAGGGTATTACGCTCAGGCGGCCCGAACCACGTAAACCACTGTGTCTCTCGTGTCCAATCGTGATTCACCTTCTTGAGTCCCCGCGCGCCCACACCGAACTACAAACTCCTTCAACACTTTAGTAGTGTCAGGAGATCTGCCGACTCCAACAGTCGACAGTTGGCGCGCCAGGTAGGGGCGCCTGAGATTTTCAAGAATGGTGAATTCTGCGGCTGGATCATCCAACGGGCAACCTGTTGCTCAGGCTGTCAGGGGCAATCCCTCCAACATGCAGCCACCAGCAGGAGCCTCAGCACCAGCGCAACATGATGGTGCGCCGGCGTCACATACTACGCCGGCAAGTCATGACAACCCAGAACACGCGCTCCATGCAGCGCGTGCTCTTCTCCAGCGACCACCACATCCGGATGCATCTCGAGATGCCATGGAGCAATGGAGGGCTGATGTTGAGCATTTGGTCGCAGCAGCGACCGAACGCCTCAACAACCAGGGTCCTCCTCCTTCAGGGCGAGCCCCGTCGCAGCGACGGACGTTGTCTGGAAGACTTGGTCCGCATGTCTCCAACAACCGAAGACGAGCTGCGTCACAGCAAGTGACGTCGTTGCCCTCTGGGGCACGACGCACCCATACGGTATCTCGGCTTTCGACACATGACCTCCGGGCGGAGCTTGATCGCCGATACCGCCAACAGGATGGCCGTGTCCATATCGAGCGAGCTCGAGAAAGACGGGATGCTCAAGACCTTTCTACTCTGGAAGGAGTAGGAGGAGGCTGTTCCGCCCTAGCCATGCACCTGCGCATGGTTAAATGGCCACAGAAGTTCCGGCCACACTTGCCGGAAAAATTCGACGGGACTGTCAACCTCGTAGAATTTCTGCAGATATATTCCACTGCAATCTTAGCAGCTGGAGGAAACGAGGCCGTAATGGCCAACTACTTTCCAGTGGCCTTAACTGGGACCGCCAGGTCTTGGTTTATGAGCCTTCCACCCAACTCTATCGACAGTTGGGAGGAGCTGTGCCGTCAGTTCACTGCCAACTTCGGGAGTTCATACACCCGACCGGGCACTGAACTAGACCTTTTTGCGGTCGTGCAAAAAGGGGGAGAATCTTTGCGGTCATTCATCCAGAGGTTCTCTCAGGTACGCAACACAATCCCTTCTATCTCAAGCGCTTCTGTCATTGTGGCATTCAGACAGGGTGTACGAGACAAGAAGATGTTGGAGAAGCTGGCGATCAAAGAGATCACCAGCGTCATGGAGCTCTTCAGCTTGGCAGACAAATGTGCCAGAGCTGCGGAGGGCCGTGAAATGCACTCCAAACCAGCCTTGGAGGATCACAAAAAATCCTCCAAAGAAGAAGCCGCTACCTCCGGGAGTGGCAAGAAGAAAAAGAAGACCAACGGCAAGAAGAAGCCGTCGGCCGGCACATCCAACGTTGCAGCCACTGCAACTCCTGGTGGCCGGGGGCCACGCCCCGAGAAGCGACCTCGACCGTCTTCCGAAGACGGCAGCAAATCCAAAATGTGGTGCCCCATTCACAAAACGGGCAGCCACAGGCTGGAAGACTGCCGGGAGGTCCAAAACCTTGCCGAGCGCTACAACAAGCGCCGGGAAGGGTCTCCTTTCCGACAGAGGGAGGGAAAACAGAAGGTTGACGAAGCTCCGGCTGAAGAGGAGTTAGGGTTTCAGGACCCCAAAAAGGTCCTGAAAGCCGTCTACACCTCCGTCGACGATGACTCCGACGTCTCCGACAACGAGCGTCGGAAAACCATGAACACCTTTTTGGTGGATCATGGGACATCACTTCTCGTCGTGTCATCAAGACTATGCGGCGGGATATGGCTGCTGTAGCTCCTACAGCTAGACCAGAGCCACATCGAAAGTGGATGGACACACCCATCACTTTTGATGCTTCGGACTGTCCTCGAAGCATGGTCGGAGCTAGCCAATTACCCTTGATGGTATCTCCCACCATCAAAAACATCCAGCTCCATCATGTTATGGTGGATGGAGGTTCGGGGCTGAACCTTATAAGCTTTGAAGCTTTTACCAGACTTCAGCTTCGATCTTTGGATCTTCAGCCCTCTCGACCATTCTCCGGAGTAGGTCCGGGGGCCATTACCCCACTCGGAGCTATAATTCTCCCCGTTACCTTCGGGACACGGGAGAAGTACCGCACCGAGAAGTTGGTCTTCGACGTCGCTCAGATCAACTTACCATTCAACGCCATCTTGGGTAGACCTGTCCTATACAAATTTATGGCAGCTGCTCATTATGGATACTTGGTGTTGAAGATGCCAACACCAGCAGGCGTTCTCTGGATTCGTGGAGATCGCACCGCCGGAGTAACTGCTCTGGAGGAGCTCCATGCACTCACCACTGCGCAAGAGGAGGACTCCAGATAGGGGCAAGCTCCAAAACCTCCGAGCATTCGGCAACGAGGCTCAACCTCTGCTCCTCGTGTGCAGCCAAGCGGCGACACCGACATCCCCGTCAAAGTCGTACAAATTGGTTCCGATGTCACTCAAACCACCCGCATATCGGGTGGGTTGAATGACAAATAGGAACTCGCGCTCATCACTTTCCTCCGGGCTAACGTTGACGTATTTGCTTGGCAACCGTCACAAATGCCTGGGATCCCCAGAGAAGTGATTGAGCACAATCTGAAGATTTACCCCGATGCTCGGCCTGTGCATCAGAAACCTCAGAAGCAATCTGTAGACCGACAGAACTTCATCCGACAAGAAGTGAAGAAGTTGCTCGAAGCCGGATTTATCCGAGAAGTCTTCCATCCAAAATGGCTGGCGAACCCAGTCGTTGTGCCCAAGGCCGGCGGGAAACTTCGGATGTGCATCGACTACACCACACTGAATAAGGCATGTCCAAAAGATCCATTCCCACTACCTAGAATAGATCAGATAGTGGATTTCACCTCCGGGTGCGAGTTACTGTGTTTTCTAGACGCATATTCTGGATATCATCAAATCAGGATGTCTAGAGAGGATGAAGAGCATACTTCATTCATCACAGTGGATGGATTGTATTGTTACACATCCATGCCGTTTGGTCTCAAAAATGCAGCTTCAACTTTTGTACGAGCTATGTACAAAACTTTCGAAGAACTCATCAGAGACATAGTGGAAGTGTACGTCGATGACATTGTGGTCAAAGTCAAGAACAAGGAGTCCCTCTTGGACACCTTGCAGGCTGTCTTCGACAAGCTGTGGGCCACCCGCACGAAGCTAAACCCAGACAAGTGCGTCTTCAGGGTTAGTTCCGGAAAGCTTCTTGGTTTCCTGGTAAGTCACCGGGGCATAGAGGCTAATCCGGCGAAGATAAAAGCCATTGAAGACATGCGGCCACCAACCCGCATCAAAGACGTCCAAAAATTAACTGGATGTCTAGCAGCCCTCAGCCGGTTCATTTCAAGACTGGCGGAAAGAGCACTTCCCTTCTTCAAGTTACTGAGGAAGTCCAGACCATTCCAATGGTCTGAAGAAGCAGAGAAGGCATTCCAGGAGCTGAAACAGTTCCTCACCACCCTACCAGTCCTGGTAGCTCCGAACCCTGGTGAGCCTTTGTTGCTTTACATTTCAGCTACTGACGAAGTCGTCAGTATGGTTCTGTTCGCGGAGAGACCGGAACTACCCAATACTCAGGAATACAGACCCCTTCGGGACGGTCCGGAGGTTCCTGAAAGCGGGTCTGGGTCCGAGCTCCCAGACTCAAACCCACAAGAAGCCACTTCAGAGGATCCGGACCCCTCTAAGAGGGTCCAGGTCATTTCTGAAGAAGCTCCGGGTTCCTCCACCCAGAACCCGGAGGTCCCCGAAGAGAGTCTGGACCCCTCCGAGAGGGCCCGGATCAATGAAGAGGAAGCTCCGGACCCCTCCGGGAGGGTCCGGACCATTCAACGCCCAGTATACTTCATCAGTGAAGTGTTACATGATGCCAAGACTCGATACCTAGAGGTGCATAAACTGCTTTATGCAGTTCTTATTGCCTCAAGGAAGCTTCGACACTATTTCCAAGCTCACAAAGTCTCGGTGGTGACCTCATATCCACTTAGAGCGATCCTGCATAATCCCAATTCAACTGGGAATATTGCAAAGTGGGCAGCGGAATTGGCTGAATTCGATCTTGAATTCATTCCGAGACAAGCAATCAAGAGTCAAGCGTTGGCAGATTTCGTGGCAGAATGGACTCCCTCTCCATTAAACCCTGGGGGCCCCAGCGAGCAGAAGACGAAACCTCAAGTTCCAACCTTCACTAAGCCTCACTGGACCCTTTTCTTCGACGGCACCATGCAGAAGCAGGGAGCCGGAGCTGGAATCCTTCTCCTTGCACCAACTGGGGAGAAGGTGAAATACATGGTACACCTTGACTTCAAGGCAACCAACAACATGGCGGAGTATGAAGCACTCATCTATGGATTAAAGGTGGCACTATCATACGGTGTCAAGCAATTGCTGGTCAAAGGAGATTCACAACTCGTCATCAAGCAGGTGAAGGGTGAATGCTCCTGCAATAATCTCCAGCTGGCTGCTTACCTCCTTGAAGTCCAGAGGCTTCAGAAGGACTTCGAAGTCCTAGACCTTCACCATGTTCAGCGTGCTCACAACGCTGAAGCTGACGAACTCTCGACCAAGGCGTCAACTGGAGCTCCGGCTCCTGATGGAACCTTTGTCCGGAGGTTGTCAAAACCCATAGTTGAGCCTGCCGAACTGAACGAAGGGGGCGAGATCAGCATCCCGAAGCTGACGGTCCCGATGGCCCTGTTACCATGGCAGCCATCAAGGGTCGTAGGTGCTGCCGGAAGCTCCGAGCAACCCAGCACGCAAGACTCAAATGCTCAAGTCAGTTCCGATGCATGGATCTCGGAGATCCGGAGCTACTTGAAAGACAACATCCTTCCTGATGATGATGTATCCGCTGATCGGGTAGTCAGATTGGCTAAAATATACACGTTGGTAGAAGGGGATCTCTACCGGCGCGGTGCCAACGGCATCCTAATGCGGTGCATCACAAGGGAAGAAGGCTGCGAGCTCCTCGCAGAAATCCATGGAGGCGAGTGTGGGAACCACGCATCTTCCCGCACGCTGGTCGGAAAAGCCTTTCGGCACGGCTTTTACTGGCCTACAGCACTCCAGGATGCCACTGAGATGGTGAAGAAATGCAAAGCATGCCAATTTCATGCAAAGCAAATTCATACACCTGCTCAGTTCTTACAAATGATACCTCCCACATGGCCTTTCGCTGTGTGGGGGATGGACATCTTGGGACCCTTCCCTAGAGCCGTCGGAGGTTACAAGTTCCTGTACGTCGCCATCGAAAAGTTCACCAAGTGGCCGGAAGCAACTCCCATTGTGACGATCAACAAACAATCTGCAATCAATTTTCTACAATCCATCGTGAGCAGATTCGGAGTCCCAAATAAGATCATCACTGATAATGGGACTCAATTCACAAGCTCCGCATTTCAAGGATATTGCAAAGACCTCGGCATACAAGTTTGCTACGCTTCCGTAGCTCATCCTGCCAGCAATGGACAAGCCGAGAGACCAAATGCAGAGATCCTTAAAGGACTCAAAACACGCACTTATGAGCGCTTGAAAAAGCACGGAGCCAATTGGATCGAAGAGCTTCCGCCCACTCTATGGGCCAACAGGACTTCTCCAAGTCGGGCAACCGGAGAAACACCCTTCTTTCTGGTGTACGGAGCTGAAGCGATCCTTCCTCCGGAAATCACCTTGGGTTCCCTCCGAGTCCGGAACTTCGACGAAGCCGCGTAGGACCAGCTCCGGCGCGAAGACCTAGACCTCCTCTAGGAGGGAAGGTGCCAAGCAGCTGTTCGGAATGCCCGATACCGCCAAGCTCTACGGCGCTATCACCAGCGGCATGTACACAACCGACAGCTCGAGGAAGGCGATCTGGTGCTACGGAGAATACTATCCAGAGAAGGGCAAAACAAACTCTCCCCCGGCTGGGAAGGGCCCTTTCGAGTGATCAAAGTATCCCGTCCCGGAAGCGTTCGCTTGGCTACCGAGGATGGGACACCTCTCCCAAATCCTTGGAACATCGAGCACCTCCGTAAGTTCTACACTTAATTCCACGGAGGTGAGTCTTAAGTAACTTGAATTGTATGTTATAGAGTCATTGTACAGAGTCGGGTAGTTCCTCCGGGAGAGCAGCCGGACCTTTCCCGAAAGGTTTGAAAAGCTCATGCAACACTTGACACAGTCTCCGGACTAAAAGTGTGGCTAACTACCCTGGGTCAAACGAGAAACCAAACACACTTAGCCTGGTTCCGTACCCTAAGAGTGTACTTGTTTCCCCTGTACCCCAGACCTATAATGAAAGACATCTTCATGTGAAATAGACTCCACGTGCATTCATTTTTGCATAGGCTCGACATTTTTATTTTTCTCTTTCTTGTCTATAACAGAAACGTGCAATTCTTAAGAAGTTCTAGTTTGACCGGTTTACATACGATTCGAGTTGAATTGTCAGATTTTTTGGATTTAAATATCGTCTGGGGCCAACTCGCCTGAAAGCCGCCAAGCCATTCTAGGGCCGGAGTGCGCTATCGACTTAGCCTGGTCAAGCACCCTAAGTACGCCACTCTACCTACATCCCGGCAGGCCAAAGTAAGGTGGGTCCATGGACAATTGGATCTAAAAGAAAAGACAATTCATCCAGTCGTATTAAAAATCGTGTTCAACTTAAAATTTTCTTGAGAACCGTAAGCCGCGACGAAGTTATAGACAAGGAACGAATTTTACTATTTTTCTTGGCTTAAGTGTGCAGGAAAAATGAGCCCTACGTTGATGGAGAAAAACCGGAGCTAACCAAGCTCCGACTCCCACCAGGGCGTCAACTGTCGGTGTTGACTAAAAGATGGTGAGAAGACCCCGTCACTGGAGTCTGTTGCCAACAAACTAAGTGTGGCAAAGGTCATTGTCGGAGCTACTAAGCTCTGACACCTTGGAGTATTAACTACCAATGCTCAACGTGTTGATAGAGGATATTGCCGGAGCTACTAAGCTCCAGCGATGGACAGTGCCGGAGCTTCTAAGCTCCGACAACTTCAGGGGACCTTCACTATCAAAAATTTCGGACCTAAATTCCACAAGTTCGAAGCAAATTCGTCTTCAACAAAACTCAACATCCTTTTGGTACATGTCCACAATCAAATTGTGAACATCTACCAGGGGGCCAAGTGAAGATAAAGATGTTGAAGACAAAAAATGAAATTCGCAAAAAATTGGGGATTTCACTTCATCTGAAGACCGGAGATTACATCTGGAAACAAGGGATTACAAAATTGAGGAAGAAGAGAAGATACAAGTAAAGGCTAAAAGAGACGGTCCTAGACCCTATGGAAGAACTCGGCGACCTTCTGGGCGACCTCCGACACGCAGGCTCAGGTAGCTTTGCCTTCTCCTTCGACGGGGCCTTCAAGCACCGGGTCCAGAGGAAATCGAGGGTTCCGGCTGGTGTAGCATGTCAACACATATTCTGTGACGTTCCTAGCCAGGGATTGCCCCTCGACCTCCAGCTGGTCCGCGATGACGTCGCCCACCTTGGAGAGCTTGCTGCCTGCGGCGCTCAACGCTTGCAACGCAAGGTCCGGCTCCGGTTCCGGATCATCCGGGTGCACGGGGCTGAAACCCATCGGCGTCAGCGCATCGTCGGCCTTGCCCAGGAACTCCCAAATCTGCAGGGAGTCCGCCTTCCTCAAGTTCTTCATCTCTTCCAGGGATCTTCGGGCCGCCGTCAACTCCGAATTCTCGCGGGCGAGGCGCTCAACTTCTTTGGCGTTTTGCTGGATCTTCGCAGCAACCCGCTTCTCAAGTCTTCCGAGCTCCTCCTCCCGGAGGTGGATCTTGTTCCGGCGGTCGACCAGGTCCTTCTCCCTAGCCTCCACTTTCTTCTCCCGGGCGATAAGGGCACACTCGTATTCGTAGAGTTCCTGCCCCCGCACCCAGGTCTTCTCCTCTTCCTCGAGGCAGCGCTCTTCCAATTTCTTAGTGCGCTCCTCGAGGCCCTTGTTCGCTAGAGCTGTTTTCTCGGCGAGCTCTTCTTCCCGTCGCAAGACGTCATCCCGTAGCTCTAGGAGTTTTTGCTCCTCGTCCTCGAGCCATCTTTCCCTCCCTTCAAGTGCCTCTCGGCGCTTGATGAGTGCGGTGCTGATGGCCTCGAGCTGATCAAACCGAGCATTGGCCGCGTCGTTAGCAGCCTTAGCTTGGTCGTGGAACTCCCGGGATTGAGCGTCGAGGGCGTGAGTCATGCTCTCCCTCTCGTCCAGCAGCTTATCCCAGAGCTCCAGGCGGATCTTCTCCCGCTTGATCCGCTCCTTGTCATCCGCAAGCCTCGACTGCGCCAGCTTAGTCTCGAAGTGGAGCCGATTACGCCACCGCCTAAGGGTTTGGCGCTCCTCTTCAAGAGCCTTGCTATCGTGGAAGAAGGCCAGTTGGACCTGACGTAGACTGGAGCAGGCGTTGTCGATGGACATCGACACCGAGATGGGCTCCGGACCTGCTGGGATCTCTTCCGCTGGTTCCAGCGGGTCTTCACATACAAAAATTGGGTCCCACTCTACGAGAGTGGAACCCCGAGCTTCCAAAGCGCTAGGGCCTTCCTCCGGGATGACCCCAGTCGCCATCAAAGAAGGTCCCGCCGCCAAGTCTTCATTTGCCCCCTCAGGCTGGGGGCCGGCGACTTCGTTCAGGCACTCTGGCTCTACCACAGGTACCATCGACGTCGTCGCCTCCGGAGCAGAAGCCGCTACTGGCTCCGGCCGGGACACCTCTTCTGAGGGAGGCCCAAGCTCCCTCGCCTCTTCAGCCGCCGGCTCTGCGGCCGGCACTCCAACAATCACCGGCTCTGCGGCCGGTGCTTCGGAAGTGACCGGCCCAACTGCCGGAACTACTTCGACCTCCGGCTCAATCGCCGGGGCTTCAGCACTTTCCGGCTCTGAAGCTGGGACTGCTACTTCCTCCGACTCAACAGCCGGAGCTTCTACTACTGCAGCACCAGGACCCGGAGCTTCCACTTCCGGGACGGGTGCCACTGGCGCATCTTCATTCCCGTGGTCCGGCGCTACCACGGGAACTTCTGGAGACGAGTCAAGGTCCATGACCACGACAGCCGGCGCCGGAGCTGTTGTAGCCTCCGCTTGGGGCGGCACCGGGACTGGAGCAGAAGCCCTCGCAGCCTCAGACACTGTGGCTGAGGGTGGAGCTTCACTCCCCTTCTTGGGGACACTGCAGATGAAGAACGAAGAAATTGAGCAAACAGATGCTACAATTAAAAAGTTAATCGAGGTAAAAAAGAAAAATTACCTTGGAAGGCTCCCGCACCAGCTTGCGCGGAACCTCTTTCCCGGACGATCCGGGCTGGCCACGGTCGGCGTAGGAGCTCCGGGAGGACTCCCAGGACTTGCCACAGCCGCGGGCGTTTCCCGGGTCGGAGCTCTCCTTGATCGGGAGGAACTCCTGGACCTGGAGGCCCTCACCGCTCCAGATGCCGGAGTCGCGCTCCCGGAGCTAGCACCACCGGAGGGATCCACCACGGGGACAGTCGCACTCCGGGAGGATCCCACCGCCGGAACAGTAACGTTCCGGAAGGACCCCACCACGGGGACAGTCGCCACGGCGGCAGAGGATCTTCCTTCCTGAGGAGGGGGAACCGGGGGGGAAGTGGCAGGCCCTATGGACCTTCCGTCAGCATGTCGCAGCTTCCTCTTCCGGCTCTCCGGCTCCTCCGCCAGCTCCTTGCCCTTGCCGATGACCTCAGCTCTTGGCTGTGAGACAGGGGCGGAGCCGTCTTCGGCAACCCGGGGATTGCCAACCGGGTGGTTGATCTTCTCTCGACGACACCCAGGTCGTCAAGCGCGGGCATCGTCCGCCGGAGCTCCCTGCTGAACTCAACTTCCACGTTCAGAGGGAGGAAGGCCGGCGGCGGAGTCAAGTAATCTCCGTCAACGTCGATGCTGTGCTGGAATTTCTTGAGGTGAAACTCCAAGGTCTTCCCCACCATGCTGGACTTCAACCCGGTCTCGACCCGGTCCTCGTCCATCACGCTGTTGAGGGCCCAGGCGAGCTTCTCCCTCCTCTTCAGCGGCGCCCACCTGTTGGACAGGAAGTTGCCGAACACCGCCTGGGGAGTCAATCCTCCCTCCACACATCAGCGGATCCGTGTCAGGACAGGGTCGAAAGCTTCCGCCAGCACCGGAACTTCGCTCCATACCGACGTGTCAATGCCGGGCAGACCGTCTGGCAACTCCAACCGCTCATGCTCCTCCACCCGGACGACTATCCAATCTTTCTTCCAGTCATCCCACTTCCCGGAAGGGAATGACCGGAGGTACTTGAATGGGCACTTCTTGCGCTTCACGAAGTAGTAGAAGCCAAGATACTCATCGCTTCGGTCGGTGGTTTGGACGGTGAAGAAGGTTCGGAAGAGCTCGATGCAGGGAGGGATGCCCACCCACATCTCGCAGAAGTGGACAAAGATAGACACAAGGAGAATGGAGTGAGGGCCAAGGTGGTACAGCTGCAGACCATAGAAGTCCAGCAGCATCAAGAAGAAAGAAGAAAACGGTGGGATCAGCCCCACCATGGCGTACGAGGAAAAGTACACCATCTCGCCAGCGTGCTCCTTTTCAAAGGGGAGCTCTCCGCCGGCGCGGACCGAGCGGTTGAAGAAGTCCGAAGACCACCCCATGAGGGCCCGGACCTTCTTCAGATCGCTGTCAGTCTTCAAGCGACTCTCACGCAGACCCAACTCCATCGCAGCACAGCTAGGCAAGAGAAGAGGAGCAAAGTACGAGTTGGGGGTTTGAGCGCAAGAACAGATGGGAAGCGTAAAGAACTCCCGACGGTGCGCTTTCCTTCTTAAGTAAGCCCTCACAACGCTTGGATGGAAACTGCAGGGGAGTCAAGGATATTACTCAAGAATTCAACCCTGCCGATGACAAGAGGGCCCGGGACCACCCTGACGATCAAGTCGAGGTTCTTACCCTGGCGAACAGTTGTCATCACGAGGCGGGAAACCCAAAGGCGGCGACCTGACAAGGCGCGCGGAACCGATACGGTTTTCGTATCGGGAACCGGCGACCTTCAATTGCGAGAGATCCGCACGTCAAAGATCTTATCTGCCGCCTGAGGTGCGCCACGTGTCGGGATTTAACCGTAAAGCCCCGCCAACGGCACCTCCGAAGACCCTTGAAGACCCAATTCAAGAGTCGCGAGTATGGACCCACCTCCGACGGAATGACTTCACCCCGGTGACTTTCCCCGGAGGTAGGTCCAGGGGGCCACTGTCGGTACCCTAAAAACCATACACCCCCTGAGGTTGCAAAGATCTCAAGGGAAGGACGTCTACTCAAATTGAAGACCCTCGGAGGCCCACTTGTCAGACGTAACCGGACCTGCTTCTCCAACATGGTTAACCCCTAGGTTGCCATGTGTACTGCCAGACCAGAGCTACTACCCACAAGGGTGAAGCTCCGGACTAGGTACCGAAACGGCACCTCCGGACTTAACCCCTGACCGAGAGAAGCTCCGGACCTGACACGTGCCAGGCCACCCCGGAGCTTCCCGCTTCCCACAAGCAAGCTCCGGAGCTGCCACGTGTCCAAACGTCGGAGCTGGCCGCCTCAAACCTCCGGAAGACATTGTAACGACTCCGGATCTTCAAATGATAGCCGCGGACTTCAAGACCCGATTAATTGTCATTAATTCCATGTTAATGACACTTAATCGGACAATCTTAACACCTGTAACGGCACTGTCGGAGCTCGTTACAGGGTTATTAACAACAATTAATCGTGTATCAATACTAGTAACCGCCGGGGCCACATGTCGGGCCAGGCTAACTTGTAACGGTTTGTCCTTTTACTATAAAAGGACAGACCGACGATACACGGGGAGGAGGCTCTCGAACGCTCTCAGGCACACACGCATTGACGTGAGCTTTCATACATAAACTAATACAACACCTCACACCCGTGGAGTAGGGTATTACGCTCAGGCGGCCCGAACCACGTAAACCACTGTGTCTCTCGTGTCCAATCGTGATTCACCTTCTTGAGTCTCCGCGCGCCCACACCGAACTACAAACTCCTTCAACACTTTAGTAGTGTCAGGAGATCTGCCGACTCCAACAGTCGATAGCCAGCTACTGGGAGTAAAGAGCAATCAGTTGAACAACAGGTTCCATAACAAGCCAGTGTCCAACATCCGACGACTACTCCTCGATCATCAGTGCATATCAATGTTAGCTCATAGGAAATTCAGAAACCTTCATCAAAAGTGTTAAAGTATTTGGAAACTATAAAGGAAAATATTAGAAAATCGAGTGCATCTCGTTCTTCTCATGAGCCAGCATTAGAAGATATCGAGGAGTGGGAAGAAGACGGTGTCATGTATAATCGATGGACGACTTTAGTTAAACCAGGAGTTCCAATATACAAGCTTGAGGATGTTCCTCCTAAATTTGAGAATGGGAAGCCGTTCATGACATCTTTACAACTTAGCAAACAACCTGCCCCGCTCAATAGAATGCATGAGTGGTACATCTTGCCAACACAAAATATGATCTTTCTTGCGTCACATTTCGTATTCCAAAAGATGCATTCTGAGGCACTGGAGCAGATAGACGAGTCATTTTATTTGAAGAGCTGCATCCCCTTTTCCATCGGGGCATGCTCGAAATCAACCTGCTACTCGTCTGAAGCTTGTAAGTGCCTCTAATATTTTGCATTTGCTTTTCTTACTACACGCATACACATTTCATGATATTATAACAATTCTGGACTTCTTCAATAGGATGCAATACATGGATAATGAAAATAAGAAATGCAAGACAGGTATCCTTGACCCTAAACGGATTGCAAAGACGCTATTCGACATCAAGACGGATCGAGACTCAGCAAAGTTCAAGCAAATGAAAAAAAAGAATTTGAAAAAGCAATCGCAAAACTTAAGAAGGATAGAAGGATAAAATTTGCAGCTTACATAGGACATGCAATGTTTAACTCTGTTAGAGACGGCAAGGACCTCTTAAAGGCTTCGTACCACTTCGAGTAAGTTCGACACATGACATTAAACTAGCAATTATTGGTAATTGTTAACACGTGTGTTTGTATGTTTACATTGATCACTATATAATGATCTTCATCAAGCCAACGCAGGGTTTGGCAACAGTCTTGGACTCGGCCGATTACACACCAGATCGTTACGAAGATTTCCTTTCCATTTTGAAAATGTACATTTATTCAATAATTTTAATTTACACACATTTAGAATGTGTTTACAAGTTTTATATGACATTCCTTGTATTACAGTGCTTGGAGATTTTACGCAGAACAGCTTGGCGGTGAGAGACCTTCTAATATGAATGCATTGGACATTAAAACGTATTATGCTTGTCCGAAGCAACCTGCTGGGAGTGTCTTATGCGGTTATTATGTATGCGAGCATCTTTGGACCGCCAGCGAATATAGAGTGAATCGTGAGGATGTAAGTTATCCTTAATGTCGATATTTTATTTTCTTACTTTTGAGTTTCATTTTCATTCTAACTAGCATGGTTTAATACTTATATTCTCTACTGTTCAATATTACCAAAAATATTATCTTCATATTTTGATTCCAACTTCAAAATTCAATTGCTCATAGAACAACTGCTCCAAAAATACCAAATAAATTATTGTATACTCTCACTTTGATCTATACATTGAGATTGTTCAAACCAACACATTCTAAATCTTGTTATGTGTTTCATTGCAGCACACGAAGAATGTGAACGAAGAATGGCCAATTAGTAGAAGTATTCCTAGTGGAGGAGACAACAAGATTGTTGCTGATCTGGGTCAATTCGTGCGTCGTGAAATTTTGCACAAAAGAGGAGAATTCTTCGATGAGAATTGTGCAATAGCTGATGTGCCAGAACTTTGCGAATGCCAATAGAAACAGTTTTTAGTGAAAACTTATAAAGTATGAGATGAATTGTATGTGTAACTTGTATATATGTATATTGTTTTAGTGAAATTGACTTCTGTGAGATGACTTCTGTGATGATATTATTGACTTCTGTGATTATATTGAATTGACTTGGAAATTAGAAATAACAACAGCTAGTACTGCATAGGTTATACCTTATCACAAGCAGTTATTTACCAACGGCTAGACCTGCCTGTGAAAAACAATTATCACAGGCGGTTAGATATAGGTAAAGAACCATCTGTGATAACATAATTATCACAGGCGGTTACTGTTATGGTAGAAACCAGTTGTGATAAACTGTCTTCACAGGCGGCTTGACGTAGGTCAAGATCCGCCTGTGATAACACAATTATCACAGACGGTTATATATGCTGCACGACCCGCCTGTGATAACATATCTTCACAGGCGGCTAGCCTAAGTAAAGAACCGCATGTGATAATGTATCTTCACAGACGGTTCACTTCTCCGTCTGTGAAATTGTGGATTATCACAGGCTTTTCGTTTCAGTCGGTTTTAAAAACCGTATGTGATAATAGGTTTGGAGCCGCCTGTGATGAAGCTTATTGTAGTAGTGGAATATTTAGATAGAAATTGAGATTTTTATATAAGAAGGACACATACTTTACGTATGTATGTAGTATCTAACTTTTCCATTATATTTTTTAATAACTGTGTGTGCATAGTATAAGAGGTTTTAAAACAGTTCGAGCGATTTTGTTCCCAGATTCTGTTACATAAAAAGTAAATATCTCTTGATTAACCAAACTCTGGAGCTTATGTATTCCACGCCGATTCATCCAGTATGTGAAGCTGCTGGCAGTAGTGTGGCTTCAAAACTGCACGATCGTGAGAACACGGAAATCAGTAAAGGTTTGCTACCTGACACATATCAAGATCAAGCTGTTCATTTGTTTTATAAAGGCATCTTGGGAATTGGTTAATTGGAAAAAATAATGTTAATTTCTCCCCATTGATAAAAATTGATCACAATACCAGCATGAGGTGTTATAAAATCAATCCGTATAATCATCAAATAAGAGGTATAGTTTGGAATTTCACGAAATGTTTTTATATAAAATATATTCAGGTTTCATTATATTTTTTCGATGAAATACATAGCTAGTTTGTTCTTTCTTTCATAGGCAAAGGAATTGTGGCGGCTGCTACATCTGGAGGTGATTTATAAAGCTGTATGGCGGGTGGCATAGTAATGCCGAATAATGAGGTAATGAACATCTTGACAGCCATGCCCGTTTACTATTTTATGTTTTCACAAAATCTCTCCAAATCTGTATTTATATATGGCAAATGACGTATTTTTTCCTAAGCTTAGTTCTATAGTAGGTTGTGCTGGTAGCAAGATACTAAAACTGTCCGAAAGGAACATTTTCAGTTTCAATGTGTTCATCATTTGTCAAAAATTAAATCCGAGCAGCACTAGCATTTTTTGGTTTGTGCATTTTCAAAAACAGTGTGAGTAACAGAGAACACTGCTACAATAAGCCTCATCACAGGCGGCTCCAAACCTATTATCACAGACGGCTTTTAAAACCGCCTGAAACGAAGAGTCTGTGATAATCCGCAATTTCACGGGCGGAGATGTGAAACCGCCTGTGAAGACTAATTATCATAGACAGTTCTTCACTTAGGCTAGCCGCCTGTGAAGAGAGATTATCATAGGCGGTTCTTTACTTAGGCTAGCCGCCTGTGAAAATACTTTATCACAGACGGGTCATGCAGCATATATAACCGTCTGTTATAAATGTCTTATCACAGACGATTATTGAAGCATAACTAACCGCCTATGATAATGAGTCTTCACGGACGGGTATTGAAGCATAACTAACCGCCAATGATAATGTGTCTTCACAGGCGGGTTTTGAAGCATAACTAACCGTCTATGATAATGTGTCTTCACATGCGGATTTTGTAGCATAACTAACCGTCTATGATAATGTGTTTTCACAGACGGGTATTGAAGCATAACTAACCGTCAATGATAATGTGTCTTCATAGACGGTTATGATAATGTGTCATCACAGACGGAGTTTACCTATATCAGCCGTCTGTGAAGACCCTTTAACGCAGCCGGTTTCTACCATAACAGTCATCGCCTGTGAAAATTAGGTTACCACAGATGTTTCTTTACTTGTATCTAGCCGCCTGTGATAATTGTTTTTCACAGTCATGCCTAGCCGTTGGTTAATAACCGCCTGTGATAAGGTATAACCTATGCAGTACTACTGCTGTTATTTCTAATTTCCGGGTCAATTTAATATAATCACAGAACAAAAAACAACAATATCATCATAGAACAAAAGTCAACAATATTATCATCACAGAAGTCAATTTCACTAAAACAATATATATATGTACAAGTTACAGATACAATTCATCTCAAAGTTTGCAAGTTTTCACTAAAAACTATTTAAATTGGAATAGTCACAAAGTTCTGGCACAGCAGCTGCTGAACTATTCTTATCAAAGAACTTCCCCTTTTTGTGAAAAATTTCGCGACGAATGAACTAACAGAGTTCAGAAGCAATCCTGTCGGCTCCTCCATCAGGAATACTTCTACAAACGGGCCATTCTTCATTCAGATTCTTCTTGTGCTGCAATATAACACATAACAAGGTTTAGAATGTGTTGGTTTGAACAATCTCAAAGTATAGATCAAAGTGAGAGTATACAGGAATTTAGTTGGTATTTTTGGAGAAGTTGTACTATGAGCAATTGAATTTTGAAGTTGGAATCAAAATATGAAAATAATGTTTCTGGTAATATTGAACAACAGAGAATATAAGCATTAAACTATGCTAGTTACAATGAAAATGAAACACAAAAGTAAGAAAATAAGGTATCGACATTAAGGATAACTTACATCCTCACGGTTGACTCTATATACGCTGGCGGTCCGAAGATGCTCGCATACATAATACCTGCATAAGACACTCCCAGCAGGCTGCATTCGTATTAGGAGGTCTCTGACCGCCAAGCTCCGCGTAAAACTGCCAAGCACTGTAATACAAGAAATGTCATATAAAACTTGTCAACACATTCTAAATATGCGTAAATTAAAATTATTGAATAAACATACTTTTTCAAAATGGAAAGAAAATCTTTGTAACGATCTGGTGGGTAATCGGCTGAGTCCAAGACTGTTGCCATTCCCTGCGTTGGCTTGATGAAGATCATTATGTAGTGATTACTGCAAACATACAAACACACGTGTTATCAATTACCAATAATTGCTATTTCAATGTCATGTGTCGAACTTACTCGAAGTGGTACGGAGCCTTTACAAGGTCCTTACCGTCTCTGACAAAGTTAAACATCGAATGTCCTATGTAAGCTGCAACTTCTGTCTTTCTACCCTTCTTAAGTTTTGCAATTGCTCTTTCAAAATCTTTTTTTTTCACGTGTTTGTACTAGATTGATTCTCGATTCGCCTGGACGTCGAATAGCGACTTTGCAATCCTAGTAGGGTCAAGGATACCTGTCTTGCACGCCAACTTTTCATTATCCATGTATTGCATCCTATTGAAGAAGTCCAGAATTGTTATAATCTCATGAAATGCGTATGCGTGTAGTAAGAAAAGCAAATACAAAATATTAGAGCACTTACAAGCACCAGACGAGCAGCAGGTTGATATGAGCATGCCCCGATGGAAAAGGGAAAGCAGCTCTTCAAATAAAATGACTCGTTTATCTACTCCAGTGCTCCAGAATGCTTCTTTTGGAATACAAAATATGACGCAATTAAGACCAAATTTTGTGCTGGCAGTGATGTACCACTCATGCATTCTTCTGAGCTGGACGGGTTGTTTGCTAAGTTGTACGGATGTCATGAACGGCTTCCCATTCTCAAATTTAGGAGGAACATCCTCAAGCTTGTATATTGGAACTCCTGGTTTAACTAAAGTCGTCCGCCGATTATACATGACACCGTCTTCTTCCCACTCCTCGATATCTTCTAATGCTGGGTCATGAGAAGAACGAGATGCACTCGATTTTCTAATATTTTCCTTCATAGCTTCCAAATACTTTGACACTTCTGATGAAGGTTTATTAATTTCGTATGAGCTAACTTTGATAGGCACTGATGATCAAGGAGTAGTCGTCGGAAGTTGGACACTGGCTTGTTGTTGAACTTGTTGTTCAACTGATTGCTCTTTACTCCCAGCAGTTGGCTCTAGTACTACTTCAAGCTGTTGCTCAACTAGTTGCTCTTTACTAGCAACAGCTTGCTCTGGTACTGCTTGAAGTTGTTGTCCAACTTGTTGCTCTTGGATATCATCCTTGCTGAGACATAGGGGGAGTGTATCTTCCCGGACAGGGAGTGGATCTTCATGCACTTTCGCCTTAGAAGATGGGGTTGCAGTATTTGGAGATGCGACAGGGTTAGAAATTGGCTCATCGTCCAACGCGATATCGCGTCGGTGCTAAAGGATTAATTGGTTGACAGCCTGCCCCAGAGTCGCAATCCCCTCAGGTGTGACGTGGTCTATTTCATAATCTTCATAATCATTATCAATGATCTGAAGAACTTGCACCACAGAATAATACAATGAAAGTGGATTCCCGTTGAAGTCACGATCAGGCTTTGCCATAGCAGTGGCAACCTGTTTGGTTTTGTTCCCTGCTCTGCATATCGGGACAAGAAGATGACAAGATTTGTCGTTAGCAATATCATCGACAGGGAACTTATGGGATGACCCTGAGCCTGGCACGGAACCAACGCTGCTAGGGTAGGCAGTTGGAGATACTAATTGCTCCTTTTGCACCGGAACCATCATTGTACTCGGTGCCACTAATTATCCTGATTGTCTAAGTTGTTCCATTATTTCTTGCATATTTTCTTTGACCTTTTGAGCAATCGTTTCATAAAGTGTTTTCTTAAACTTCTCACGTCTTCTATATGTGTCTTTATCTTTAGGGAAACCATCTAGCCAAGACATTTGAGAAGAGACCGCTCGAACCCGTCCGCTGTGTTCAGGGTTTCCTAATATAGCGGTAAGTTGGTCATTCTCCCTCTTCGGCTTGAAGAGACCCTTCTGTTGCTTTTCAATTACTTCTTTCATTTTATCCTCTACTTCATTCAGAGAGTCGGGCTTTTCAAGTTTGCCCTCGCTGGTCAAACCCGACCGAGCAAAGACCCAACGTTGAGTTCGCTCATCGCACCCTTCTAATGGGTGAGGATTGCTCTTACTAAGAATTTCGTCTAATATCTTATTCCATTTCTGGACTTTGGGGGCATATCCGGCAGACCCCAAGCGATGATGGTATTTGTTCTTCTTTGCAAGCTTTGACCTAGTTGCACTTAGAGCTTTAGCATCAGGTGTGCTCTTTTGACGAACAAACTATTGCCACTGAGCTTGTGTGATTTTTCCCATCTTCCTCGGGCTAGGGACCTTATCGGCCTTAACATAAGCATTCATTTCACTATTCCAGCATCGAAACTTCTTGCCGCAAGAGACCATTGTTGCTTTCTTTACAGCTTCTTCTGTGCCTTTCGGGAACTTGAATTGTTTCTTTATCTTTTCCCACAACTCATTCATGGTCTGCTCGGGTAATTTCCTCCAATTCTCGGTTGTGATCGGCACAACCTCCCTAACAAGGAAACCGCATGCATTACGGTACTTGGTAACTGAATCCAGTGGTTCTTGGGGAAGCCCACCTGGACCGACCCTTGTTATGTACATGATGCGGTCCAATGCACCCTTATTGGGACCTCGTTGCCCTCGTTTCCGCTTGAGTGAAGCTGAGAATTCATCCATTGGAGAACCTTCTGCGGTTTTAGGAGCCGATGTCACCTCATTGTCTTCGAGATTAATCTAGGTAGAAAAAAATTATAATACTTCGTATACTTGACAACCAACATTAACTTGAACTGCTGAAGTTAAGATTCGTGATCCATACCTCGTCGGCAGGATCATATTCCGGGTCTAGATCCACTGAAGTCTTTTTAATTTTTATATTCGGAAAAGGATCCGAAGGACTGTTATAGGAGCCTGAACTGCTGGAGTCAGTAAACTCCATATTGTCTTCTTTGTTGTTACTATCAGGACCAGTCTTCATAGGGCTTTCCATGCTAGATCTAATAAGACAAAAAATCTAATAAATGGCATATTAACTCTACATGAAGTGTTGCATGAAGAAAAAGATGGAAGCATTCTAGGATTTGATAAGGCATTCTAGGGTTTAAGGCGACTGACCAAAAGGTTCCTATACATTGCGAGGGTGACAAGCATGTTAAAGTTGCTCACCAATGGCAATTTTATCTTTTTATTCTAAATAGGCTAGCTTCGTTCAGAGTGGCGACCACGTTCTTGAGGTTTACTAGGCGGCGCCTAGCTCCGGACCTATAACTGATCAAGCAAGGGACAAAAAGCAAATCCCCGCAAAGCTCCTACCTAGCTTAGAGGGCATTATCATCCCCGCTCTCAAGTTTCCTCTTATTCCCTGTCACTGATTCTTCTACCTACTAAATGAAAAAGAACATGCTGATGCGTACTTGCGCAGATGCAGTGCCTAGAAGAGACCGATAGCAGCAGCAGCAACTAGCAAGCTCACTTTACACCGACAACCCAAGGCATAACTTAGTCAAAATTAGTCAAGTATAGCTATATCTAATGTAACTTAGCTAAAATTAGCCAAATTTGCTCAACTTAACCAAATATAGCTAAATCTTGCCCAGCATAGTCAAACATGCTTGATTATGCTTCAGTTAGCTAAATTTGGTCATATTTAAAACAAATTTTCTCAATTTTGGCTCAATTAAGTAAATTTAGCCAAAACACATTTTTGAAGTTATATAGGTCTTCATATGCTCAGACTCCATCGCCACACCTAGTGGTACCTAGATATGGGTGTGAGGATGCTCCTGGCATCACAAATGAGTTGGCCAGCAACTTGTTTGGCTTCAGAGCTAAATATAGCATAACTTTGTTAGCTCAGATTAGGTACAATTGCTCAAATGAAGCTGATGGAGCCACAAGTGCAGACATCTTTGGTAGCACAGATTATCTACAATTGCTCAAATGAAACTTAGAGAAATAAAAGCAATCTTAGCCAAACTTAGTCTAGCATAGCTAACTCTAAGCAAAAGTAGCCAAATATAGCTAAATATAGCATAACTTAGGCAAAATTAGTCAAGTATAACTATATCTAATGTAACTTAGCCAAAATTAACCAAATTTGGTCAACTTAACCAAATATAGCTAAATCTTGCCCCTAATAGAGAATTATGTGACATATGCAAGGCCGATGACAGAAATAGGGAATATACTGCTGTTACTAGAGTCTAGAATCATGTTTACCACTAATGTGTCAGAACAGTTTTAGACACACAAAACCAACTACTAACTTATCGTGATATAACCATCCACGATGAAGGGAGTAACTCCTATTCATTCGAACTTGACAGTTTTATCTCTGCAAACTACCAGAAGATGAAATGCTACTGATTTCACAGTTTCAGACACACAAAACCAACTACCAATTTATCGTGATATAACCATCCACATAAATCTTGCCCCACCGAACCCTAACCAAAGATGCCACCGAACTTGACAGTTTTTCGAATTCCACCGAACCCTAACCAAGGATGCCTACCATTTTCTAATTCCCGAACCCTAACCAAGGATATGCAAGGCGGCAGCGAGGGCGGGGAGGGAGGCGGCACGGCGAAGGAGGATGGAAGGTCGAAGGGTTTAGGGTTTACCTTGAAGCTAGGCGGCGATGGCAATGGCTTCGCTCGACGTACCTGGAAGTGAGGAGGGCGAAGCTCGGCGGTGACGGTGAAGCTCGGCGGCGTACCTGGAAGTGACGAGGGCGAACACTTGGCGGCAAACGAAATTTTGGCAGCCTAACGGCGTCTAAGTGTTTAGCCCGGGTTAGGTTTTTCCAATGCTACCGAGGGGTATATATAGACTCACATTTTCTTAGGCGGCTTTTAAGTACCGACCGTCTAAGAAGATTGTTACCTCAGTCGGATTTTACTTACCAACCGCCTGAGAAGATACAATTATCTCAGACGGTTGGTTAGTAACACCCGCCTGAGATAAACATGGGCCTGTGAAGATATTTACTTCTTCTTAATTAATATGTGTTCATTATAATTTGATGAACGCCTACATAAAGACCCCTCACCAACCGTGCGCGACCTTTCTTTTCCCCGAGGCGCGACCTTTCAATGCGCGGTAAACCAACTGCTCCATCTTCCACTCCGCGCGGCCTTAAAGACGCGCTATCGCTCACAAGCGCATCGCTCACTTTGAAACCTCTTGTTTTCTTCGTCTTCCCCCGATCCGACGACCCAACACCACTATGGCCTTCCGCCGCCAAGCCCTCCGAGGGAGCCACCTTGCAAGAAACTATGTTGCAGCTCCCCCGAGAAGATCAACACCGAGCAGTGCCTCCTCATGGCGCGAGAGGCGTACAACAATACGTCTCGCGCCATGAGTGCCTTGGGGCTGGGTACCCTTCCAGAGTATACTGGAATGGGTACCATGGGCCACTACCTCTACACCCTCACGGGGGTAGCTGATCGTCTCGACATTCTGTTCGCGATAATGGCCCAGGTTCTTGGCCTCGAGGGCCGTAGAACACTGGTGGAGGCGACGGCTAGCAACCTCGAGGTTGCACCGTCGGTGCAGCTGGTGCAGCCGGTGCAGCCGGTGCAGCCGGCCCTGTCTCCTGTTGCACTGGTGCCGGAGTCGCCGCCGGAGGACGAGGTAGGAGTAGGATTTAATTAGTTTTTCTTTTTGTTGTTTTTAGTTGCTTCTGTTTTGTAAATATTGTTAATGAATAAAATCTATCTTTGTTCATCTATGTGATTGAATATTACTTGTGTATCTTGTGTGTTCTTGTGTAAATATTGTGCATCTTGTGTGTTCTTCAACTGTGTGAATGAATGAATGTGTAGTGTGTTCATCGTTAATTAGAATTTCACGTGTGAGAAGAAGGTTATCTCAGTCGGTTGGTAAGAAATACCCGCCTGAGATAAATATATTTTCACGCGGTTGGTAAGTACCAACCGCCTGTGAAGATATTTACTTATTCTTAATTAATATTCTTGATTAAATGTGGTCCTTTAAAAGGCAAAAATCCACTTTCTTGTAATATTATTGATAAGTAAAGGTTACCATTAAATTTCACTTCATAAATCCTTTGAAATTGGTTAGAACATAAAAAACATACAACAAATGCTATTTTTCATTTTTCTATCTTGATGAATATAATGCTTTTTTCATTTATTTTTTCAGTGGACATTTTTACTCATCATACCAACCTCTACGAATTTTTTCATATTTTTTTAAGTTTTTTTGAATCAATGTGTGTTCATAATTTGATGAATGCCTCATATGTATATGAGCATTTAGTTAGAATGGTGGACAATTTGAAGTTTGACACATTGGAATGCTTTTAAAAAAATTAAAAAAATTCATACATGTATAAATTATACAGAGATGTTCATACCAACAATTTCGAGTGAAGGAACTTTTTTTTATGAGATACACAAATGTGAATAATATGTGAGTAGAAATTAATTTGATATTTACCAAAACATTACAATGTCAGCTATACAAATTTTAAAAATATTTTGTTCAGGTGGTAGATGTTAATTTTATACAAATGTAGAAGAAAGAATCATCGAATTTGGACACAATTTGCAGAATCTAAACATGTTTGAGTATTTATATTGGAATCTAAATAAAAAAGAAGCAAGGGATAAGGAAACTGAAGAACAGTAGCGGGCATTATCTCAGGCGGTTGTTAAGTAATACCCGCCTGAGATAAATATATTTTCAGACGGTTGGTAAGTACCAACCGTCTGTGAAGATATTTACTTCTTCTTAATTAATATTCTTGATTAAATGTGGTCCTTTAAAAGGAAAAAATCCACTTTCATGTAATATTATTGATAAGTAAAGGTTACCATTAAATTTCATAAGTCCTTTGAAATTGGTCAGAACATAAAAAACATACAACAAATGCTATTTTTCATTTTTCTATCTTGATGAATATAATGCTTTTTTCATTTATTTTTTCAGTAGACATTTTTACTCATCATACCAACCTCTACGAATTTTTTCATATTTTTTTTAAGTTTTTTTGAATCAATGTGTGTTCATAATTTGATGAATGCCTCATATGTATATGAGCATTTAGTTAGAATGGTGGACAATTTGAAGTTTGACATGTTGGAATTCTTTTAAAAAATTAAAAAAATTCATACATGTATAAATTATACAAATATGTTCATACCAACAATATTGAGTGAAGGAACTTTTTTTATGATATACACAAATGTGAATAATATGTGAGTAGAAATTAATTTGATATTTACCAAAACATTACAATGTCAGCTATACAAGTTTTCAAAATATTTTGTTCAAATGGTAGATGTTAATTTTATACAAATGTAGAAGAAAGAATCATCGAATTTAGACACAATTTGCAGAATCTAAACATGTTTGAGTATTTATATTGGAATCTAAATAAAAAAGAAGCAAGGGATAAGGAAACTGAAGAACAGTATCGGGCATTATCTTAGGCGGTTGTTAAGTAATACCCGCCTGAGATAAATATATTTTCAGGCGGATGGTAAGTACCAACCGCCTGTGAAGATATTTACTTCTTCTTAATTAATATTCTTGATTAAATGTGGTCCTTTAAAAGGCAAAAATCCACTTTCTTGTAATATTATTGATAAGTAAAGGTTACCATTAAATTTCACTTCATAAATCCTTTGAAATTGGTCAGAACATAAAAAACATACAACAAATGCTATTTTTCATTTTTCTATCTTGATGAATATAATGCTTTTTTCATTAATTTTTTCAGTGGACATTTTTACTCATCATACCAACCTCTACGAATTTTTTCATATTTTTTTAAGTTTTTTTGAATCAATGTGTGTTCATAATTTGATGAATGCCTCAATGTATATGAGCATTTAGTTAGAATGGTGGACAATTTGAAGTTTGACATGTTGGAATGCTTTTAAAAAATAAAAAAAATCATACATGTATAAATTATACAAATATGTTCATACCAACAATACTGAGTGAAGGAACTTTTTTTATGAGATACACAAATGTGAATAATATGTGAGTAGAAATTAATTTGATATTTACCAAAACATTACAATGTCAGCTATACACGTTTTAAAAATATTTTGTTCAGGTGGTAGATGTTAATTTTATACAAATGTAGAAGAAAGAATCATCAAATTTGGACACAATTTGCAGAATCTAAACATGTTTGAGTATTTATTGGAATCTAAATAAAAAAGAAGCAAGGGATAAGGAAACTGAAGTACAGTATCGGGCATTATCTCAGGCAGTTGTTAAGTAATACCCGCCCGAGATAAATATATTTTCACGCGGTTGGTAAGTACCAACCGCCTGTGAAGATATTTACTTCTTCTTAATTAATATTCTTGATTAAATGTGGTCCTTTAAAAGACAAAAATCCACTTTCTTGTAATATTATTGATAAGTAAAGGTTACCATTAAATTTCACTTCATAAATCCTTTGAAATTGGTCAGAACATAAAAACATACAACAAATGCTATTTTTCATTTTTCTATCTTGATGAATATAATGCTTTTTCATTTATTTTTTCAGTGGACATTTTTACTCATCATACCAACCTCTACGAATTTTTTCGTATTTTTTTAAGTTTTTTTGAATCAATGTGTGTCCATAATTTGATGAATGCCTCATATGTATATGAGCATTTAGTTAGAATGGTGGACAATTTGAAGTTTGACATGTTGGAATGCTTTCAAAAAAATTAAAAAAATTCATACATGTATAAATTATACAAATATGTTCATACCAACAATATTGAGTGAAGGAACTTTTTTTTTATGAGATACACAAATGTGAATAATATGTGAGTAGAAATTAATTTGATATTTACCCAAACATTACAATGTCAGCTATACAAGTTTTGAAAATATTTTGTTCAGGTGGTAGATGTTAATTTTATACAAATGTAGAAGAAAGAATCATCGAATTTGGACACAATTTGCATAATCTAAACATGTTTGAGTATTTATATTGGAATCTAAATAAAAAAAGGGATAAGGAAACTGAAGAACAGTATCGGGTATTATCTCAGACGGTTGTTAAGTAATAACCGCCTGAGATAAATATCTTCTTTGACGGTTATTAAATACCAACCGCCTGTGAAGATATTTACTTCTTAATTAATATAATCCATAGAGTACAACACGTTATGGGAGAACAGGTCATACTCGCGCTCAATCCTACAGTTCTCAGTACAGACGACGGTCTCGGACCACCCCCGCCTGTCGCGGCGGGCAGGCCCCTGGTACCCCCCTGTTGGGCAGCGGCAAACGCCATCGTCAATGTCGGGCAGCGCCACCGGCGGCGGTCCGGGAGGAGGCCTACGCTGTAACTTCCAGCTCACGAAAACGTCGAGCCTCTGCATGGCTTGATTCCGACACCGGCAACACTCCTTGTTGGTCCTCTTCATCGCGACGGACCCGACCGCGTTGTCGCCGACATGGGCCTCGCCTTCGACCTGCCGGATATACTCGAGGGCGTCGTGGTCCCCGCGGTCGAAGTCGTAGCGGAGATGGCGAGGACGTAGGCTGCCACCTTGTGGCCGTTCGCGGCCGCCCGGGCAAGGAACTGGGTGCCCCGCTGCGCCTACGCGCGGCCGTAGTTGAAGTTGAGGTCGAACCCGGTGATGTAGCACGCATGAGGGTTGCCCACGTTGGACAGGCGCTCCACGAGGGCGTCGTAGCTCCCGTTCCCGTGCCGTTGGAACCACTCCCAGCTGCTCTCCCGCTCCAGCGCCACACGCCTGCCCACGGTGGGATCACGGCACGCCGCGTGCATGGCCTTGCAGGTGGCACGCGGACTGGAGAAGTCGTCTGTGGGCTGGGTGGAGGTTACGGCGACCCACCCCGCGATCAGGACCGCAATATCGTGTGGCAAGGGGAACTCCATGGGCTTATCTCAGGCGGTTGGTAAGTAACACCCGTCCCCGAGATAAATATATTCTCTAACGGTTGGTAAGTACCAACCGCCTGAGAAGATTTTAATTAACTGATGCGCCGCACGAGGTCTACGGAGAAGTTAAGAAGCTGTGGTGCAGGGACGCGTGCGACGGAAGGATCTTTGAAGATCGTCTTCCACAGTGGTTTAATTGTGCGTCGCACGAGGTCTGCAAAGAGTTCAATGCGCAATGAACAAAATATTTTGTTCAGTTGGTAGATGTTAATTTTATACAAATGTAGAAGAAAGAATCATCGAATTTGAACACAATTTGCAGAATGTAAACATGTTTGAGTATTTATATTAGAATCTAAATAAAAAAGAAGCAAGGGATAAGGAAACTGAAGAACAGTATAGGGCATTATCGCAGGCGGTTGTTAAGTAATAACCGCCTGAGATAAACATTTTTGAAACTACAAGATGTTAATTAACGGCCTGAGAAGATGTTAATTAACTGACGCGCTGCACGAGGTCCGCAGAGAAGTTAAGAAGCCGTGGTGCAGGGACGCGTGCGATGGAAGGATCTCTGAAGATCTTCTTCCACAGTGGTTTAATTGTGCGCCGCACGAGGTCTGCAAATAGTTCAATGCGCAATGAACAAAATATTTTGTTCAGGTGGTAGATGTTAATTTTATACAAATGTAGAAGAAAGAATCATCGAATTTGAACACAATTTGCAGAATGTAAACATGTTTGAGTATTTATATTGGAATCTAAATAAAAAAGAAGCAAGGGATAAGGAAACTGAAGAATAGTATCGGCAATTATCTCACGCGGCTGGTAAGTAATACCCGTCTGAGATAAATATATTCTTTGACGGTTGGTGAGTACCAACCGCCTGTGAAGATTTTTACTTCTTCTGAATTAATGTTCTTGATTAAATGTGGTCCTTTAAAAAGGCAAAAATCCAATTTCTTGTATTATTATTGATAAGTACGGGTTACCATTAAATTTCACTTCATAAATCCTTTGAAATTGGTCAGAACATAAAAAAGATACAACAAATGCTATTTTTCTCAAGCGGTTTGTAAGTAATACCCGTCTGAGATAAACATTTTTGAAACTACAATATGTTAATTAACGGTCTGAGAAGTGTTAATTAACTGACGCGCCGCACGAGGTCTGTGGAGAAGTTGAGAAGCCGTGGTGCAGGGACACGTGCGACGGAAGGATCTCTGAAGATTGTCTTCCACAGTGGTTTAATTGTGCGCCGCACGAGGTTTGCAAAGAGTTCAATGTGCGGGAAACGAACCGCTCCCTCGTCTACTCCGTACAGACCATATATAAGGCGCGTCGTCGGTTATGTACAAGCATAGAACTTTTCCACTCCTTTCTTCTTCTTCCATCGTTCCACCTCTCCTACCCCGGCGCCGACGAACCACCACAGCCATGGCCAACCTTCCGCCACCTAGCCCGCCGCGGCAGCCACCCTGCAAGCGGATACGCTGCAGCTCTCCCGAGAGGGTGAATGACGACCAGCGCGTTCCACCGCCGGTGCAGCCGGAGCCACCGGTACAGCCCGAGCAATCGGCTCAGCCGGAGCAGCCGATCCTCTCTCCTGCTGCATCATCGCCGGAGGAGGAGGAGGAGGAGCAGGAGGAGGAGGAGGAGGATGACTTCAACGACGACAACGATGATGACGATGATGACGACGAGTCGTCCTCCGATGATGGCGACAACGAGTCATCCTCCGATGACGGCGACGACGAGTTGTCCTCCGACGACGGCGACGACGACGGCGACCACCACCATGGTGACAACTACGACGACGACGACGACGAGTCGGAGGAGGACCGCTTGGCTTGGTTTGAGAAGTTGGCGGAGGGGATGGAGGAGGCGGGGCCGTAGTGTAGTTTTAGGATTTCAATCAAGTGTTCTTGTACATATTTCTTGTGTTTTGTACATATTGCAATCAAGTGTCAATGAATACTGGTGGATAATTTGAAGTTTGACATGTTGGAGTGCTTTTAAAAAAATTAAAAAAATTCATACATGTATAAATTATACAAATATGTTCATACCAACAATTTTGAGTGAAGGATCTTTTTTTTATGAGATACACAAATGTGAATAATATGTGAGTAGAAATTAATTTGATATTTACCAAGACATTACAATGTCAGCTATACAAGTTTTAAAAACATTTTGTTCAGTTGGCATTATCTCAGACAGTTGTTAAGTAATACCCGCCGGAGATAAAAATCTTCTTAGGCGGTTATTAAGTAACAACAGCCTGTGAAGATATTTACTTCTTAATTAATAAACATCTTCTCAGACGGTTGGTAAGTAAAACCCGCCTGCGATAAAGTTAAAAACCGCCTGTGAAAAACCGACGTCTATATAAGGACCCCTCACCGCAGTCAAAACGCAACCCTGGAGAATTTATATCGACGCCGCAAGGCTGTTGAATTTCCCTTGCGCCGCGCCGCCGCTCCGCCGCCCAGCCCATACTGCCGCGCCGCCGCTCAACCCCGCACCGCCACTTCTCCAACCAGCCGGCCCACCGTGCTGACGCCTCCCCACCGTGCTGACGCCTCTGCAAGGTAAACGTAGTTTCCTTACTTTTTCTTTGTATATTTTCATTAGCTGATAAGCTGTTAGTTTTGTGTGTTCTGGTATATGGATTCTGTCCTTCTGCATGTGTAAGGACTGTATGGATTGTGTTCAGGTATATTGATGTATGGACTATATGGATTGTTTCCTTTTTGTGCCTATTATGTGACATGAATATGATGTTTAATTAACAGATGCTATTGTAATATATATAAGATGCATCTGGGCCTGTTTCCCGATATAACAGACCGGATCCCACCCAGACCTAGCCCATGCTGCTGGGCCTGTTTCCCCCTTTGACTCTGTCCGCCTCAAGACGTCGACCGTCTCCTACATTAGTCGCCCTAATCATACTTGTTATGGCTTTGTAAATTCATTTTATGGAAGACCTTTAGAGAATATTTGTGACCAAATTTTGTAAATCTGACAAAAATTCTATTATTGAAGCATGGACCGTCGAGTGTGGATGTATAACATGCCATGACCCGATCCTATGTACATTCGTAATGTTGCAAATTTTATTGAAGCATCCAAGAGACATGCGAAGTTGCAAAAAATAGATGACATATTATGTCCATGTATCGACTGCGAAAATAAGATTGCTTGGATGGATACTATAGTAATCCAATCTCATTTGGTGAAAAGAGGTTTCAAAAATAACTACACAATATGGACAGAGCATGGTGAGTTAGATACACATGATGTGGATAAAGATGATGAGAGAGGCTCAGATGATGATAATGTTCATATCGATGAGGGTAGTGACAATCAAGCTGGTGATGATGATGATGAGTTCGATTGTGAGGAGATGTTGCGTCACATTGAACCACATGTACTGACTTCTATGGGAGCAGGCAAAGGATTAAGTAAAATGGAGACATTGCAGAATGCGGCGACAGAGCTTTTATATGATGAATCAAACGGTTGTGATAAAGAGTTTACTACATTGCGTGCAGTCTTAGAACTACTAAAGATGAAAGCTACGCACGGATGGTCCGATTGTAGTTTCTCTGATCTTTTGAATCTTCTGGCAGAAATTCTTCCAAATCCAAATAAACTGCCCAGAAGCACTTATAAAGTGAAGAAACTTCTTTGCCCAATGGCACTAGGTGTGACAAAAATACACGCTTTTGTGAACCATTGTATTCTGTATCGCAAAGAGCATGAGCTCGCAACTAGATGCCCCATTTGTGGTGTCAGTAGATACAAGAAGGACTACAATCACCAGTATGTTACCAACATGAAAAAGACTCAGAAGAATAAGAAGTTTATTATTGGTCCTGAAGGTGATGATGATGATACTTCTAGCGATGCAGACTGGAAGAATAAGAGAAAAATTTATGCATTGGTGATGTGGTACCTTCCGGTAATTGATCGCTTGAAGCGTTTGTTCTCAAACCCTAGGGAGGCTGAACTTATGCGTTGGCATTCCGATCAACACAAGAAGAATGAAAAACATATACGACACCCTGGTGATGCAACGCAGTGGAAAAATTTTGATATTCAGTATCCAGAATTTGCGAAGGAAATCAGAAATGTGAGGTTTGCCTTGGGTACAGATAGAATGAATCCGTTTGGTGAAAAAAGGAGCATACACAGCACATGGCCCGTGGTCTTAACTATGTACAACCTACCGACGTGGTTGTGACACAAAAGGAAATATATCTGATTATCTGTTCTTATCCAAGGTCCGAAACAACCCGGCATCGAAATTGATGTGTTCTTGGAACCTTTAATGGAAGATATGGCAGAATCTTGGAATGAAGGGGTACGTACATGGGATGAGTACAAGCGGGAGTATTTCATGCTAAGTGCAATGATATTCGTTACCGTGCATGATTATCCCGGACTGTTTACAATATCGGGACAAATGAAAGGGAAGAAAGGTTGCGTTAGGTGCGTGGATAGAACTGGATTTCTATACCTCACTTCATCCAGAAAGACGGTGTACATGAGACATCGACGGTTCTTGACAGATACACACAAGTATAGGAAGATGAAAGAACAATTTGATAACAAAATCGAAAAAGATACTGCACCGAAACCTTACAGTGGAAAACTTGTGTTTGAAATGGTCAAGAACATTCATATTGCTTTCGGTAAGGGAAAAAAGAGTAAAAGGAATTAAGAGAAAGAAAAGTACATCTTCGGATGATACAACTGACATGGCTTTCAAGAAACAATCAATTTTTTTCAAGTATCTTCGGTATTGGAAGAATTTGGAATTTTGCCATAGTATTGATTTGATGCACGTTACAAAGAATGTATTTGACAGCATCATTGGGACCTTGCTGGACATGCCAAGGAAAACAAAGGACGGATTAAATTCACGTATGGACCTAGTAAATCTTGATTTGAGACTAGAGCTTCATCCAGTAGAAAAGGCGAACGGGAAGCATTACCTTCCCCCAGCCAGCTACAACTTGACGCTAGAAGAGAAAAAAGCAATTTGCGAATGCTTGCATGGGATCAAAGTGCCCACAAGTTTCTCATCCAATATCCGCAAACTAGTCTCGATGAAAGACTTGTCTTTATTCGGTTATAATTCTCACGACTGTCACATGATGATGACAGTTTTCCTTGCCATTGCAATAAGAGTAATCAAACCTGAGCATATAAAAGTTGTCATCACATGTTTGTGTTACTTATTCAATGCAGTATCGCAAAAGGTGATAGCACGTGAAGATTTAGACTATCTGAAAACATACATCGTCGAGACAATGTGCAAGCTTGAGATGTGTTTCCCACCATCCTTTTTTGATATGCAAGTACACCTAATCATACATCTTGTTGATCAGATAAAAGCATTGGGGCCACTATATTTACATCATATGTTTTCGTTGGAGAGATATTTAGGAGTATTAAAAGGTTATGTGCGGAACCGTGCTCACCCAGATGGTTCAATTATGGAAGGATACACCACTGAAGAAGTGATTGAGGGTTGCGCTGATTACATCAAAGATGGAAAATCGATAGGTGTGCCTATACCGGTACATGAGGGTAGACTAAGTGGGAGAGGCAAAGTGGGTAAGAAAACTTTTATTGTTCAAGATTACAAGAATGTACACCGTGCACATTTTGGTGTACTACAACAGCTCGCAATAGCTGAGTCGTACATCGAGGAACACCAAATTGAGCTTCATGATAAAAACCAAGACCGCAAAGAGGACTGGATCATGAAAGAGCATATAAGATGTTTTACTGAATGGTTAATGGACAAAAATATATCATACGGAAACACTATAGAAGAGGCAACAATGAAGAAGTTAGCTTGTGGCCCATCTGCTTTGGTAACATCATGGCAAGCACATGACATCAACGGTTACACATTTTACGCTAAAGAAAAAGATGGTAAGAGTGTTGCACAAAATAGTGGTGTCCGTATTGAGGCTTATGATTCACAAGGGCAGAAGACCACATACTTCGGGTTCATAGAGGAAATATGTGAACTCGATTATGGCGAAAGAATGGTAATGCCCGTATTTAAGTGCCAATGGGTCAAACATCCTGATGGTTTGAAAGTGGACAATTACAGGATGACACTGGTAGACTTGAATAAAGTGGGTTACAAAGATGACCTGTGGGTTCTCGCCGATAATGTTGCACAAGTTTTTTATGTTCAAGATCTAGAAACTAAGAAGTTGCACGTAGTTGTTTCTGGAAAGCAAAATATTGTTGGGGTTGACAATGTGGGAGATAATGAAGAGGAATATAATCAGTATGAAGAGATGTACCTTTTCACCGAACCAGAAAACATCAAGCGCGTAGAGAGAAGCATTAAAAAGAATTTGAAACCCTATATGCGAGAAGATGTCAATGCTAGAAAAAATGTATATAGCAATGCGAGATGATATATATTGTATATATTTGTATCTTCTGAAATCAACTTAGAACAATGTTGGTATATGGATTGTGTCCTTTTGCATTTGTGTACACATATGCGTTTGGACTCAATGATTTGGAAGTTTGGTCTTTCAGATAATGATGTCTCGGGCGTGTAGCCGATTGAAGGAGGAGCGCTTGGCGTGGCGCAAAAACCATCCCCATGTATGTACATATGGCACACCGGTCACATGGTTGTATATACATATGTATCTGTAATGGACTGATGAACTTAACTGTAGTTTGTTTTTCCGTCTTGTTTGTTTTTGGCATTTTCAATTTCTCCGTGTAGGGTTTCTCTGCGAAGCCTGAATCGGGAGATTTATTGAAGTGGCAGTGCATCGTCCCCGGTAAAGAAGGGGTAAGTCATGAAGAACAAGCACAATATGAGTTTAACCATCATCCTCCTATTAATAAATTTCTTTTGCAGACTGAATGGGAAGATGGTTACTACCCCCTGACAATCTCCTTCTCTGAGGACTATCCCTTGGTGCCTCCAAGATGCACCTTTCCAATTGGGTTCTTCCACCCAAATGTCCATCGTTCGGGAGCACTCTCCATCGGGATTCTTGATTAAGAGACTGTAAGATAGACCTATTTTGTTCATGTAATTATTACTTATAATTGTTGTCGAACTTATTTGAGCTGGTTTCTTATATTGCTTAAATTATATTTTGTAGGGGTGGTGCAGTGCTTTTACAATCGAAACTATACTACTTGAAGTTCAGCGTTTGCTGCATCAGCCAAATGTGCCTGATGTTGAAAATGATTGCTATAATCTACTTATCAAGGTTAGATGACAGTTTGACTTAGTGACCAATGTAGGTTATTCATTCCTCCTTCGACATTTGTTAATTTAAATAATGTCAATATTTTCAGGATTCAGCGGAATATAAGAGACGTGTTCGGGAGCAAGCAGGACAGTACAATTTAGATTGATCGATGGTAGCTTCATCGTCGATCTACAATGAATGTAGCATGATTTTTGTTCAGCGTGTACAGAAATTATCTTTGAACAATTGTAAAGCCTCTAATGGTGTATTATCACAATTAAGCCATCCTCACTGGTGATCGAGCATTTCCTACAATGCATTACTGTACTAGTATCCGCTCATCTGTGTTTTTTCTTGATACAATTTTCCCTGCAACGACTACATACGGTTGTGATAATTGCAACGACTACATCCCTGTAATTTCAATGAAAACCGCTTGTGATAATTGAACAACTACATACATGATCTTCTCAGACCGTTGTTAACCAAGAACCGTCTATGAAGTTCATTGCATTACAGGCGGTTATTAATTAAGAACCGTCAATGAAGATCATGTATTTACCCATGCGGTTGTTTTTTAAAATCCGTCTATGAAGTTCATTGCATTACATACGGTTATTAATTAAGAACCGTCAACGAAGATCATGTATTTACCTAGGCGGTTGTTTTTTAAAGTCCGTCTGTGAAGTTCATTACATTATAGGCAGTTCTTAATTAAGAACCGCCTATGAAGATCATGTATTTACCCAGACATTTGTTTTGTAAAATCCGCCTGTGAAGTTCATTGCATTATAGACGGTTCTTAATTAAGAACCGTCTGTGAAGATCATGTATTTACCCAGACGGTTGTTCTTTAAAATTCGTCTGTGTTGTTCTGTCATCACAGGCAGTTATTATATCATTCGTCATCACAATCGCATATTTTTAAGGACCGCCTGTGTTTGAAAATTTGAGGCGCCTGTAAAAATGCTTTTTGTAGTAGTGGAAGGAACAACACAAAATTGTATTTATTGCTTATATGTGTATTCAATAGTACACAAAATTAGGTGTTGCTCGGTAAAATCAGTCCATTTATAGACAAACCACAAGTATAAATTTGATATCATTGTAGAAATAAATGAACAAGAAACTTTATTTACACATATACCCAATTAATTCGTATTTCGACATCCTATGATTGCCTAACACTCACAGAAAAGGGCACAAGTGAGGCTGAAAATAGAAGCATTTCAATTGTTGCAAATTATTTGGCCAGAAGTATATAATTTTATATACATTAAACAAGTGTGAAGTTTACTATTTTCTGTGAGAGACATACTCTTTATTTAGTGTCACTTAACGTAATATTGTTTATCAAGGTTTGAAACGGATGCATGTCACGTATTATTCATATGGATAATATGTATTTTGCTCAATATAACATTGCCAGGTGTCTAACAAGAGGGTTTATTTGTCAGGTATAAAAAAAAGCTCTCCTCGGATTTCCTGATGCAACAGAAGTAACCACTAGAGCTTCAAATATTATGCTCGGCATTTAGCAGAAGAGACATGCATGCTTTGTGCTTATCTGTGTTTCCATTTGATATGACAAGACTGTATGTTTCTCTTCTGTTAGTTCTGCCTTGTTGTAAAACTGGATGATGACAACTAGGTTGCCAACATCCAAGGTTGGGATTTATACTGCTTATATATTTAAGTTAATATATTCAACGTAGAAGCTGCCCTTACCGCTTACCGCTAAAAAAGTTATATATGTTTTGTTGCAAACTGTTTGATTCAACAATAATTTGAAAAAATTTATCCCGTCACACTACAGGAAACGCGAACAAATACGACGGCCGCAACAACGTGGGCCAACCGACGTAAGTACCCTAACTTACGTCGGGCGTTGGTAACCGACGTAAGTTTCCTAAGTTACATCGGCTTCCTTCCCACAGCTGACGTAAGTAAAGCAACCGACAGCATTAAACAGCTACTGCCGTGGCCTGTGCCCGCAGCCGACGTAAGTAATAGGGCCGATGGAATTTGTCACTTAATTAAGTCGGCCCTAACGTCGGCCGACGTAAGTGTGAAAATTACCCTACCCGCGTGAGCTGCGCGTGCACGCGTGTCTCTTCTTCTTTTTCCCCGCCACTTCGCTTTCCCCACGCCGCCACCAGACAGACGCTGCCGCCCACGCCACTTGACATCGCCGCCCCGGCCCCGCCCCACCTCAGCGGCGCCGCCCCATTAGCCAGAGCACCGCCGCCTCCTCGCTCTCTCACCAAGTAAGGCCTCCGCCTTCTCCTCCCCGCGCTCCACCTCTCTCCTTCCCCCCTCCATGCCGGCCTCCACCCTCCCTGAGCTCCCGTCACCCTCACCACCGTGGCGCCGCCTCCTCCCTGTGCTCCACCTCACTCCCCCCTTGGCGTCGGCATGCACCCTCCCTGAGCCCCCACCACCCTCCCCTTCCCCCATCCCCAAGCCCCCCCCCCCCCCCACCTCCAGCCACTGTCCTCCGCCCTCACCACTCACCCTCCCCCTCAACCCCCCACCCCCACCTTCCCCCTCCACCCTCATCCTCCCCGAGCCCAAGTTAACCGCCAATCAAGTTTGAAATTCAAACTTCAATCAAAGTTGCTTAATTATGCTTAATTTGCTTAGTGTAGATTATGCTTAATTGGTTTAGTGTAGATCAAGTTTCAAATGCTTAATTGCCGCATTTGATCAAGTTCCAATCAATTTCAAGTTTGAAATTGAATTTAATTGTTTAAATTATGCTTAAATTGCTTAATTGTTTATTTAATTATGCTTAAGTGGTTACTTTGCTTAATTATGATTAATTTGCTTAGTGTAGATTATGCTTAATTGATTTAGTGTAGATTATGCTTAATTGGTTTCATTATGCGCCGAGCTTGACTACCATGGGGAGGGCGGAGACGGGGCGGCCGGCCGTCGGGGTGCTGCGGCGCCGGCGTGAGGAAGGTGTGATGGGGTCACTGAGCTCGGGCGCCATGAGGAGGGTGGCGTCGGGTGTGGCCAGCTATCGGTGCAGCGACATCGGGGGTGGCCGGTGGCTCTAGGAGAGAGAGAGAGGAGGTGGTGGCAGCGTTGTGTAAGGAAGATAGAGAGGTGGGTCGTGTGGGCCGGAGATTGGTTAGTTGGGGACAAAGATTGATGAAGCAAGCAAAGCAATGGAAGCCGCAGGAGGGGACCTGAGGGACGTGGATTGGCTGGTTAGATGTCCTCTGTGGGGGCTTACTGCTCCCTGATCAGCTTCACGTAGCGAGAAGGGTGATGGGTCGCAGCCTCCTCTGCCATTTTCTTTCTCTCTCCGTCACTGTCTCCGATTGGCGATGGACATGAGGGACGAGGCGAGATATGCCACCCCACCTCTCCATAAGAGAAAAGAAGAGAAGAGAGGAGATGATGAAGTGAAGTGAGTGAATGAGTTGGGCCTTGTGGTTAGGTCAACCGTGATAGGTGGCGGCCCAAGTTATGAAGCCAAGGGCCCTGGGCACTATCCTGCCTGCCTCCGCCATTCTCTGCTCCCAATCCGAGTCTCCCACCTTTCAAGGGTTCGGGGCAAGGCACCAAGGAAGGAGATGGTGAAGGCCATTAGAATCCATGAGGTCACTCGGTGATGAAAATGAAACAGGGTCAGGGTACCCAAGTAAGGAAGGGGGAAGGTGTGAACGACTGCATCCCTTTCTCTTTTCTCACAAGTGATGGCTGCCATGCCAATGCCATGGAGAAGGAGAAGAGGCGCGCGGAAGTCCAGCAGGATTGGGTGGTCGGTCTACTAAAGCAGAGGAAGTGAGTAGGAATAACCGCCGCTGCTGCACCCCGTTGCACCCTACCGTGGTCAGCCGCCGCCCCACCCCGACGGGCCATTTAGGTTCTGCCATGGACCATTTAGTATGAAGTTAAAGTATGCGTCTAAACCACCCGCGTGTGTGTATGGTGGACCCCGACAGACATAGTTCATTGTCTCTCTCATTCTTTCCTCTTTCTCTCTCTTTTTCTTTCCTCTGTTTTTGAAATGAATAGAAAATAAAATATTAACATAACCTACTTACGACAGTTTGAAAACTGGACCAGTTTTGTTCAGTTGCCCCAAATCTTGAAGAACTACACCGTATTTGGTGGGTGCAGTGTAAAACCAAGCGGTGTTATGCTGCCAAAATTTTATCGTGCATAAATTAACGAAAAACTAACGATAATTAGTCTGGCTTTAAACTGCAGAGTCAAACATGGGCGAAGATCATAGTGGGATGTATACTGGTTGGAAGAGCAGAACTGGATGTCACTTGGATGAGTGGTATGCCAAGACAGAAGCTTTTGCGGAATGAGGTTTTTTGTTGTCAAATAGCGATAAGGCGCGATGCCCATGTATGAAATGCCGAAACAGAATATTTTTGGACAAAGTGGAACTTATAATGCACTTGTGTTGAAACAGTTACGTGTCATATTATGAGTTGTGGAACTTCCACGACGAGACAACTTCTCATGTTGTATAGGAAGTGGAAGCGAACAATGATGATGCCACGGATGTTGATATGATGGATGAGATGCTGGAAGCTATACGACCAGAGCTTATGGAGGATCCTCAAACAGCAAAGGTTAAAGAGTTCTTCAAATTTCTCCAAGATTCAGAACAACTGCTGCATGGAATGACAATCCTCAATTTTGTGAGTAGACTTATGGCAATTAAGTATAAGTTCTTCTTTTCTAATAGCTGCTACAACGAGCTCACTAGTTTGTTCAATGATGTCATTCCACATCCCAAGAATGTGCCTAATGATATGTATAAGTCAAAGAAAATTCTTTCAGGTCTCGGTATGAACTACAAGAAGATTGATGTGTCTCGGAACAACTGCATGCTTTTCTGGAGAGAGACTGCCAATGTGAACAAATGTTTAAAATGTGGTCAACCGAGTTTTATCGAAGTTGTTAATAACGATGTTGATAATGTTTCAACAGAAGTTGCACGTAAGCACCTTCGTTACTTACTCGTGACACCTAGGTTGAAGCGGTTGTTCCTTAAAAAAAAAAACAGCCAGACACTTGAGAGGGCACAAAGAAGGTGAGCATCAGAACAATGGAGTCATGACTCACCGGTCCGATGGTAAGGCACGGAAGGCGCTAGACAGGTTCGATCCAGAATTCAGTCGTGAAGCGAGAAATATTCGCATCAGGTTAGCGACACATAGGTTCACGCCATTCAGCACAAACGCCACTCCATACTCCTCTTGGCCCGTCTTTGTCATTCCAAACAATCTTCCATCGGCTTTTTAAATGAAGTACGAGTTCATGTTTCTTAGCCTCATTGTACCTGAGCCGGATCATATTGGGTCACGTCTCAACGTGATGTTGAAACCATTGATCGAAGAGTTGAAAATGTTGTGGACAGAAGTTGAAGCATACAACTGTTACAAGAAGCAGAAGTTCAACCTTTGAGCTGCTTATTTGTGGTTTGTCCATGATTTTTTGGCATACAACATGTTTTCTAGATGGAGTACTCATGGTTGGTTGACGTGTCCGATAGGTGCTTCGGATATCGATTGCTTTCAACTTACACATGGAGGCAAGATATCTTACTTCAATTGTCATAGACGTTGGTTGCCTTCGAATCACGTGTTTAGACAATATAGGAATGTATTCAGAAAGAACACCCTTGTCACTAAAGGACCAAAGAAATATCTTAACAGGTCAGAAATATCTGATATGTTGGACAAATTGGTTCCAAATGAAGGTCGTCCTTGATATTTTGAAGGTTACGGAGACAAACATAGTTGGACTCACATATGTGGACTTTGGGAGCTACTGTATGTGAAGTCATTGATACTAAGGCACAACATTGATGTCATGCATCAAGAGCGTAAACATGGCCAAATGTATCATAAGCACATGCATGGACATGATGGGCAAAACAAAAGACAATTTAAAAGCTCGAAAGGATATCGTCGAGCTTTGTAACCGTCAAACTCTTGAGCTCTCCGAAAATGGAGGTAAACCACACGCTCCTTTCTATCTTCAACCTAAAAAAAAAAGAAAAAAGTTCTCGAATTGTTGCAAAGTTCAAAATTCCCAGATGGTTATGTAGTTAGTCTGAGATGAGCCATGAATGTGAAAACAGAAAAGCTCATTGGGTTGAGGAGTCATGATTATCTTATAATCATGGAAAGACTTATGCCTGTTATGTTTCGAGGCTACTTTGACGATGCGGTGTGGAAGGTGTTAGCTGAGCTTAGCAACTTCTATAGACAACTCTGTGCTAAAAAAACCACACCAGAGATGATGACTAAGTTGGAGAAGGAGATTCTGGTACTTTTGTGTAAGATGGAAATTTTTTTCCTCCAGGGTTCTTCAATCCAATGCAACATCTCTTAATCCATCTTCCATTTGAAGCGAATGTGAGCGGTCCCGTGCAATATAGGTGGATGTATCATATTGAAATATCACTTAGATATCTGAAACCAATGGTTGGTAATAGAGCAAGGGTTGAAGGTTGCATCGCCGAAGCTTTCACTTTTAAGGAAGTAGGATACTTCTCAAGTGTTTACTTTGCAGAGGAACACAATGTCAATACTTTGGCAATGCGGTACAATATGGATGAGCAACCTCCTTGTAGCGATCTCTTCATTTTTGCAATAGGAGGCACTACTGATGGTAGTTACACTTCCTACGATGTTGCCAAAAAAGAAAGGCGTGTTGCTTTCTTCTACATGTATGCTAACATAGATGAAATGGAGGAATATTTCAAGTAAGTGTTTATCCTACATTTTTGCTTTTCAGCATATTTTGCAACACATCTATTCTAAAAGGTTCTCTTTTCATGCAGTAAGTTCGACAAGCAAAATTGGAGACATAGACATCAACCCACGAGCAAAGAAATAGAACAGATGCGACGAAAAGGAATAAACTTGGGATCTAATTTTCTTTCCTTGTTTTGAGATCATGTAACATTTTCTCATTAACTTATCAATATTAACAACATTTTCATAGAACTTAAGAATGCTTACGTTTTATAATAACTTCATATCTTTGACAGTGCAAAAAAGATGCCAACATCCATCAATATTTGTGACAACTATCCTATGGAGTGGTTAACGTTAGAAGCTATGGTTGATATGACGTCAACGGCTTTTGATTTCGTACAACTCAATTTGAATCTCTTCGTCCTCTTGCGGCAACATGTAATACCGGAGTTCTGATGAGGGCACTTGATTCGCAAGAACGTGAAACTCGTTACTACGGGATTATTAAAAAAATCCTTGAATTCACTTTTGTCGGAAACAGGAAAATTTGAGCAGTATTCTTTGACTGTGAATGGTTTGATTCTATTTGTGGAATTCGATTAAATGAATTTGGCATGGCCGAAGTAAAACACAAGGAACAGTTGAAAGGATTCAATTCATTAGTTCATGCACACCAAGTAGAGCAAGTGTATTATCTACCTTATCCATGCAATATATTCAAAGCTTGGTGGGTGGTACATAAGAAGAATCCTCGTGAGCGGTTATACGCTCTAGGAGATGATGATTACCATGAGGAAGCTGAGGCTGATGAGGTCTACTAAGAGGAAGAGTCGCCAGACTCTTTCTCAGTTGAGCCCGGTGTAGGACTCGAGGACTTAGTTGGAGACGCTCAAGATATCAAGACTGACACGGTAGAGGAAACGGAATCAGAATCAGAAACTGAAGAAATCGATGACTTAGTCGAACATGCTGATTTGCGGAAACGAAAACCATATGCGGAAGAAGAATATTGATCGGCTGGTATAAGGAGTAGGGTGCATGACCGTGATGTTGATGAATTTTCAAATTTATGAAGTAACGTTTTATTCACTAACTTAACATTAATTTTGTATATTATCTTAGCATATCAATTATTTATTCCTTGCAATAGGATGTCGTCGAAGGGGAAGTCATTGAGAGGGGTTGGGCTGGCATGAGACCCTTGTTCAGGGACCTCGTTAACTTCAAGCCGACATTTCCTGTTTCTAGCGCATGCTCTACGCTCAGCTCAGATGTGCTTTCAGCGCACGGAGGTTAATTTCAGTTTACAATCAAGTTATTTTATAAATTGCACTTGTTAATAATTATTTATTATCAATCTTTATCTTTTGTGTAGTCTGACTCAGAGTCATCTGAGTCCAAGCCAGAGGCTAGGGGGCTGCTACAGGAGCCCGAGTCAGAGGCTCGGAGGCCGCTACAGGAGCCCGCTAGTGCTAGCTTCCCTTCGGAGTTGGCTAGCGCTGGTCTCCCTCTGGAGCTGGCTACCGCTGGCCTTTCTTTTGACTCTGGTGGTTCCCAGAGCCTTCAGGGTCACAGGACGCGACAACGCCACAGCAGAATCGACGGATGAGGGGGACCCACTTTGCGGCTCCTCCTCCAGTTCCTTCTCAGCGGATCACTACCTGTCCTATCAAAGATAGATAAAAAACTATTTATAGTATATTACATATTAGATGTTGTTTTCTGTTACTTAATGATTTAATATATTTTTCATATGTTGGTACGACACATCATTCACGGGGGCCAATAAACACCACAAGTAGGTTAAAAGTGTCCTGGGTGCTATAGTGAAGTTGCACTTCCCTGCCCTGTCGTGGTATGACTACGTTGGTGTCTCTCACAAGGTCCATGGCACGGTTCAGGGAGCCGTGTGGAACAATTTATGGTAAGTTTTTAACTATTTTATTTTTTCAACTCATTTGAATCGTTAACACATATCACTTAAATGTTTGTTTGCTTAAAGTTGAGATACCAAATAGATGAACCGAGCACGGAGGACCACGCGGGACACGTGTTCCATTAAAACGCTCGGAAGCTCATGAAGGCGGCGTTGTCGAACGCCCGAATTCAGGCCGTCAACGCGTACTACAAGCGGCACCGCCAAGAGCAGCAAAGGGTTCCATTTAGCAAGGACTCCAGCACGTACTTGACAGAGGAGCAGTACGCGAAGGTAAGTTTTTAATATTGTTAAATATTTACAATATCTATGTATGTTAACTGCATTGATGAAAAATGAAATATGTGCAGGTATTTCCTGGTTACAGGGTAACCTTGAGACGTACTTAGCTCTCTGTCGGCACTGGGCTAGCAAAGCTTTTATCGGTAAGTCCACAAAGGCTAGACAATGTCGCATGGGTTCCGAGGGCAATCACAACTATGGCGGCGACGGCTACTTTCGTTTGGCTAAATGCATGGTAAGTACTTTTCCGTATTCCTAATATATTTATCTCACTAACACGGCTATCCAGGAGCGAGAGGCGGGTCAGGAGCCGCCCCTGACCCAGGTTTAGAAGAGAGGTCACAAGGGAAGTGACCTTTCTCAGCCAGGGCAGCGTAGTCAGGTCGCAGCCGATCCACTAGTAAGTTTTTAAAATTCATCAATTTCATTATAGCTAATACTATTATTGACATTCTTAAAAGATTTCTTTGTTTTGTAGACAAAGTATGGACAGGAGGTCGTGAAGATACACGGTGCGGATTATGATTGGGAAAACGCGCTAATCCACCCCCAAGCCACGTACGCGAGCGGAGGCGGGAAGGCCCATGGACGTTGAGTTGGTCATTTGTTTCATTTTGTTTTGAATTTATCTTCTTCTACTTAGTGTTTTTATTCTTTTGTCGGTTTGCTATTTTTAATGGAGTTGTCGACTCTATGTCGGCGCGACCTTTGAGAGACACTCCATCGACGTAGGCCTCGTCTGTTGGACTCTCAAGTGGTCATCTCTCACAGACCCAGTTGGAGCTCCTTGCCTTGAAGAAGACGTTGGCGCAGACCGAGGGGAGCTGAAGAGATTGAGAGCGGAGGCAAGGGAGGACCAGCGGAGGACGACCTTAATGATGGCCCAGATGCAAGAAGCGGTGGCGGTAAGTAATTTAAATTACCGTAGTTAAATTTTATAGCATTTCGATAACATATATCTTCTAATATTTTACAATGGCAGACTCTTGCTCGAAACAGCGGTCAGGATATCAAGATTCCCGCGCTTCCATCACAGGAGACCCCGGAGCTGGTAATAAACTCTTCCTTTAATATTGTGATTGTTTCATATGGGAGATCCCAGATATCAACTCCAACAAGGTCTAATCCTTTCGGCAAATCATGTCTTGTTTTTTGTGTATATTAAGTAAGCCTACTTCTACTTTCTGAACTTGACCATTCATTTCATGCACTATCTCTACGGGAATGCCAAAGTAGGGAGGACATTTCCTGTATGTACCCATGACAGTTGCACAAGCAAAATAAACACACCCGTCATCATTTATCGTCTAAAGTTGCATCTGCAATTTGTTGTTGTCATCACATCCCCAGGTGATTCTCGATCTAGATGTTCATTACTGTTCTATATTCATGAGCAAAACCTAACGTTTGTAGACTAATTCTTATACTTGTTTTGCCAAAAGTTTTGCCTCCTTTGTTATCAATGTTGCATATGATATCCAGTGTTTGTTAAAATTTCAGTGTGGATAAGATGAAAACTAAGTTGAATTTCAGCTTCTGGTATAGGTGCAGTTGTATGGCAAAATATTTTAAAAGAAGTATTATATTATCTTCTGAAGTTTGAAGATACAGGGAGCTTGAATGCTTGGTTGCCCAAATTTTGGTTATTCAATTGTATTAAAATGCTTCTGGTACCATAGGTGCAATTGTATTCAGGTTCCAGTTTTTGTTATTTATGTGTTGGTTTTATGATTCTTTACGGGGTTGTGCATTCTTTATAGGGCTAATACAGGGAATATATGGTTCTTTTGCAGGGTTCGGAAACGGCGGCGCAAACTCCTTCGCCACACATACCGGCACCTGGAGGGACGCACCGAGAAGATCTCGAGTAAGGAGGTAGTGGAGGGGCTAGTGTGTAGCCCAGTGAAATTGTGTTGTTGTTGTTGATGTATTGAATGTTTTTGAAACTACTGTTTATCTGTCTATATCTGTGTTTGAAACTGTATACCTGTTCTGTGTTCTCCCATTGTGCGAGTTAGTCAGTTTCTGTTTTTAAAAAACAAATCAAAAATGTAACTTACGTCGGCTATGGTCATACCAATGTAAGTTAGCTCAGGTTAACTTTCGTCGGTGTGGCCATACCGACGTAAGTTAGGACATGTAACTTACGTTGGTATGGTTTGACCGATGTAAGTTAGGATATGTAACTTTCGTCGGTCCAGCGTAGCTGACGTAAGTTCTCTGGCCCAGCTCGCGGCCCAACCCAGTAATGTACTTACATTAGTTATACTTTAATCACGTCCAAACTGCTTTGTTGGCCGGCAACCAAGGTAATTAATGCAAAACTGATGTAATTAAGTAACTCACGTCAGTAAAGACCCTAATTACGTCCACCAAGGCCGACGTAATTGATCGGGACTCCTGTAGTGCCAGCTATTTCAATGCTGCGCTTATAGTGGTACAGATAGTTTCCTACCTGCCAATGCAATGTTGCGCAGTCAGGTTGCATGTATAGTTCATTTTAGGGATATAGGTGCGCTCCACGTGTTCTTCCTCAACACCACAAGAACTGGAAAAGAAATGAGGCACACCAGAAATGGAGTAAAACTGCCAACATATATATGCAAAGAAAGAGTATGCAACATACGTGAAGATATAATATATAGTTCACAGACCGTAGTACAGACCAACATACTGTTTGTTTTAACATTCAGGCACACCATAGAACTCACCGCCAAAGTTGGAATTGTTGCCTCAAAATTCAGAGACACCATGCAACACAACATTCAGAAACAAGATTCAAACTCGTCAGGCCTCGTCATCTTTCAGCACTTGCTTGCCCTTGTTGTTTTCATTGTTACCCGCAATCATTGTTTGAATTGTAACACAGAAATTTCAGAGATAATTTCATAGAATTACCATACCTTCAGTCATCTTGTCAACATCCATCAAGGGGGTAAACTGCACCTTACTACGACAGCACGTGAGTCGCTGAACTGAACAGTGACAGGAGGTAAAGTGACTTTTGACAATCTACTTAAACCGGCGCTCTGTAGTGTCAAATTCTGAAGTTCATCGACAATTATATACGGACTAGGGGGTCCAACTGTTGTGCATGCTGATGACCTTCTAACATTGGCCTCCTATCCCATGAGAATGGTTGAGTGTTGTTTAATGGTAACCGAGACATCTTCCTGCTGTCGAACCTCATTTGACGGTTTCATTGGTTGATCATGTTGGTGAAACTGCACTATAGGCATTTGTGGGGGAAATAAGTTTTAGTTCGGAACAATTGGACTATGACATGGATGCGGGTTACCATTTAAATCTGGTGAGTCTTCTTCATCACCAGGAAAATGATCAACAAATTCTGAATTGAAATATAAACACGTACTGTCCAAGAACGACCCTCCCCATCCAATTCAATTCCGTTTTTAGTAATTAGGCTTCTAGGAATATCCGTAGGGTTATCAGTGATAACTAACAACTGTTAAATGGCGCAAGGCAATCCCCTCCTAGGGGTTTACTCACATATATATAGGGGTGTACATCAATGATACATGGTAGGCAATATCACTTGCCAAGAATACATGGTAAGCAATATCACTTGCTAAGAATAGTGGGAGCGCAGCCCAAGAATCAAGGACGTGTGGTTCATTCCTAATATACATGACTTTCTATTTTAACACCCCTCTCAATCTGAACGGTATGTAATTAAGTTTAGATTGTTGCAGATCTTCGAAAATGCCGGACCGGGTAATGGTTTAGTCATAATATCAGCCACTTGATCTCTAGAGGATATGATACGTACATCTAACAGTTGAGATGCAACCCATTCACGAACGAAGTGATAGTCAACCTCAACATGTTTGGTGCGACGATGAAAATGTGGATTCGCCGTTAGATACGTAGCTCCAATATTATCACACCAGAGAGTCGGCGATCTGGACTGTTGTATGCCAATTTCTCGAAGTAGTGCTTGCACCCAAATTACTTCTGCTGTAGTATTAGCGACCTCCTTATATTCAGCCTCTGTACTCGACCGGGAGACGGTTGGATGTTTTCGAGAACTCCAAGAAATGAGATTCCCGCCAAAAAATACGGTATAGCCACCAGTACTACACCGATCGTCCGGGTTACCAGCCCAATCCGCATCAGAAAAAGCACTGATTACTGAAGAACTGGACTTAGTGATGGAGAGTCCCATATCAGATGTGGAGTGAAGGTACCTCAAAATGTGTTTCACCGCCTTCCAATGAGAGGTAGTTTGTGCCGACATATACTGACAAACTCTATTAACTGAGAAGGATATATCGGGTCGCGTGAAGGATAAATATTGTAGTGCACCAACCACACTACGATAGCGTGTAGTATCATCTGATGAGAGAGGTGTACCATCATGGAGAAAGAGTTTGTCAGTAGGTAACATCGGGGTAGTCACACCTTTGGAGCTTTCCATATTGGTGCACAACAGAAGATCCTTGATATATTTGGTTTGTGTAAGGATCAGTCCAGTAGAAGTGTGATGAACTTCAACACCTAGAAAATAACCGAGGCAACCAAGATCCTTCACCGCAAATTCAACTCGAAGTTGTTGAAGAAGGCGATCCGTAGCGGAAGATGATGAACTCACAATAATAATGTCATCCACGTAGATAAGTATATACATTTGAATGTCGGCCTGATTGAAGATAAATAGAGAGACATCCGCCTTGGATTCTTGAAAACCCAATTGAATCAGTATGCCACTCAATCGGGAGAACCAGGCCCGTGGTGCTTGTTTAAGACCATATAAAGATTTATCAAGCTTGCAAATATAATTTGGATAAGTGGAGTCTTCAAATCCCGGCGGTTGCTTCATATAAACGTCTTCATCAAGAAATCCATGAAGGAAAGCATTTTGAATGTCAATCTGTCGGAGCGACCACCCTCGAGAAACCGCCAAGGATAATAAAAGACGAATTGTGGTCTGTTTAGCAACTGGACTGAAGGTGGCATCATAATCAATGCCATATTGTTGTTTGAATCCTTTTGCGACCAAGCAAGCCTTATAGCGATCAATAGTTCCATCTGACTTGTATTTGAGTTTGAAAATCCACTAAGAATCAATGATGTTGAGACCAGCACGAGAAGGAATAAGATGCCAAGTTTTGTTTTTAATGAGTGCATCAAATTCCTCTTGCATTGCACGATGCCACAAAGGGTGCTTCATAGCAGTAACATAAGATGATGGCTCTTCGACAGAAGTCCGAGTAACAGAATATGTCACAGTACCATCGGTACGTTGTTTCGGTTGTCGAATATTATTCTTGAGACGTGTGCTGTACTTGTGTCCTGTGTTATGATTTGGAGCAATGGTTAGATTACCAGGACAAACGGGATCAGAGACTACCTTCAGATTTGGTGCTGCTGCATTAGTCTCTGTAGGACCCACGTTGTGTATTGATGGAGCACGCACTGTATTTGGTGCAGCAGCTGTTGATTCCAGTCGTGGATCCAGCTGGCCACTAATCACGAGCTGAGTGCCCAAATCAGTGCATGCAGGCGGAGGTCTCAAGGCCATCGGCCTAAACCTGTTGGTTGCGGCTTCAACGCCGCATGCATGGGACGCGGATCCCGGAGTGGGCCCCAAGTCCCCACAGCCACATGGGTGGGAGGGGCTGGCGCACGCCCTGATCCGGATTGCATGCCGGACTGATGGGGCGCGGATCCTGATGGCCCCGTATTTTCCACGGGTGCACAATCGTCTGCGCCGCTTGTCTGGGCGGAAAAACCAGGCGCGTGCCCTGATGCCAGGGGACAATGGACTTCCGTGGCAGATTGAGTGTCGTGCGCGTCCGGCATGTGTTCCGGTATGGAATCCGGCTGCACCACAGGCTCCTGGGCAGGACATGCACGCCTGTGTCTCGTGTCCATGCAGCGCATGTCGCGCGCAGTTGTAGGACACAATTGATTCGAGGAAGATCCGTTAATAAACTTTCCTGCATTTGTTGTAGGCAATGAATAGGAAAACTAATCACATAATTGGTTAGTAATTCCATCAATACTATTACTGTCCAAAGAGTGAGAATCAACGTTGGATGAAGGATTTTTGAAAGGAAAGACATGCTCATCAAAGATGACATCTCTGGAAATATAGACACGTCCAGTATCCATGTCAAGACATTTGTATCCTTTATGGATAGTATTGTAACCAATAAAAACACATGGTTTTGATCGAAAAGATAATTTGTGTTTATTGTATGGACGAAGATGAGGCCAACACGCCCAACCAAAAATACGAAGCATGGAACAATTAGGTGGTGTGCGAAATAAACGTTCTAGAGGGCACAAATTATCAATAACACGGGTAGGAAGATGATTTATGAGGTATGTGGCTGTGGTGAAGGCTTCATCCCAGAATTTGAGTGGCATGCCGGCGTGAGCTAGGAGGACGATACCGGTTTCAACAATATGATGGTGTTTGCGTTCAGCCGAGCCATTTTGTTGATGGGTATGAGGACAAGACACTCTATGCGCTATGCCCATTTTAATAAAGAACTAATTGTGAAATTTTTGATATTCTCCATCCCAATCGGACTGGACACACTTAATTTTGGTGTCAAGGAGGCGTTCAACATGAGCTTGAAAAATAAGGAAAATACGTTGAGCTTCAGTTCTATCATTCATGAGATAGATCCACGTGAATTTGCTAAAGTCATCAATAAAACTAATATAATATTTGAAACCACCAACAGAAACGGGAGCAGGACCCCAAACATCAGAATAAATAAGTTTGAGTGGTGTTGTGGATCTATGTCATGAAATACTATAGGGTAATTGATGACTTTTTGCTAATTGGCACGCATTACAAACTGAGGAAATAGTAGACTCTTTAAGACACGGAAGATTATGAATGTGTAAAAGAGACCGAACTACTTGGGTAGATGGATGACCAAACCGAGCATGCCATTGATCTGGACGCGCAGAATAGCTCACGAACGCCTGCTTGATGAATTTATTGATATCGGATGGCTTGAGAGGGTAGAGACTGGCTTCACACTTGCCTTCCAGGAGTAGATTCCGAGTTGACCGGTCCTTTATGAGGTAATACAAAGGATGGAATTCAAAAAATACATTATTATCACGGGATAATTTATGAACTGAAAGAAGATGCTTAGAAATTTCGGGAACGTGAAGAACATTGTTAAGAGCAAGAGGGCGTGTATTAGTATTGATAGAACAAGAACCAATGTGTTTGATTTGCAAACCTGCACCATTGCCTACTTGTACCGTGTCACCACCATGGTACTGATCCCGCACAGTTAGGCGATCAAGGTCGCTCGTGATATGGTCCGTAGCGCCCGTGTCGTTGTACCAGTTGGGATCAATTTTATAGGAGCTTGTAGATGCGAGAGCCGCCGAAGGAACCTGCTCCTGGTACGATTCATCCATCCGGTGCCAACACTTGATGGCGGTGTGCCCGATCTTGCCACAGATCTGGCACTGAAGACAAGGACCATTAGCGCGACGATCAACCTGCATGGGAGTGCCGCCACGAGAACGACCGCCGCGACCACGGTCACCACGGCCGCGGCCGCGACCACGGAAGGAGCCACCGCGATGCACGTGGTTGGCAGAGGCACCGTGGTGCAGCTCCAATTCAGCCACATGTTGAAGTTGACGTGCCTCGAACGCAACTAGGTGCGCGAACACGTCGTCAAGGGAGAGCGACTCAGTCTTGGTTGTCATGGAGGTGACGAATGGGTCGTATTCAGCTGGAAGCCCCGCTAGTAGATAAGCGAGGAACTCCTCATCACGTAGAGGAGCATCGGCGGCAGCGAGCTCGTTGGCGAGTCCCGTGATTTTGCGAAAAAAATCAGCCGCAGATAAATCACGTTTCTTTGATGTAGCAAGTTCTACATGGATTTGCACCGTGCACGCCTTTGTGGAGGAGGCAAATTTCCTCTGGAGGGAGTCCCAAACCTCCTCGAAGGACGTGGCATTGACGACGTCCTTTAGGACTTCCTCGGTCATAGACGAGAGGAGGCCACTCAACAGTTGTTGGTCTTGATCATACCAGCGTTCATACGCCGGATTAGGGACTTCAGCAGCACCTGCGGTCGTCGAATCGACGATCTTCTTCGCAGGTGCGATATTGGATCCATCAAGGTATCCCATGAGCTTCGAGCTCCGTAGGTACGGAAGAAGTTGAGCACGCCATAGAGGATAATTGGATTTGTTCAATCGAATCGTGACGACATGATGTATGGGGATCGACGCCATGATGGGAGGAGCAGTGGCGTTCGCCATAGGTGGAGGAAGGGGAGGAGGAGGAATAGTGTGTGGTGGGTGGTGGGATCAGGAAAATTTTCTTGGCTGTGATACCATGTTAAATGGCGCAAGGCAATCCCCTCTTAGGGGTTTACTCATATATATATAGGGGTGTACATCAATGATACATGGTAGGCAATATCACTTGCCAAGAATTCATGGTAAGCAATATCACTTGCTAAGAATAGTGGGAGCGCAGCCCAAGAATCAAGGACGTGTGGTTCATTCCTAATATACATGACTTTCTATTTTAACAACAACAACACTCTAGCCCGATTAGTATCACTTTCATTGTAGTATAGCAGTTGTACAATACCAGCATAATTCATTCTAAATTTTTGATTTTCTCTCATGTCTAAGGGGAATCCAAGAAGCATAATCCAAGACCTCCTACTAAACTGGTTCTTCTAACATTCATAGAAGTTTCATCATGTCTTCCAGACCAAAACATATGCTGACCCAACCAATGAGAGTTAGCCATGACAAGAGCATCTCTTCCACGAGCACTTCCAAGTTTAAAATCTGATTCCATGCAGATGCGCAACATAGCTTATCATTTACTTCCTAGATTGATGAACAATTAAGTGTACTATCATGTGCAGGAACTGATTGCGATGTGCAGGCGTAAAGACATCATTGGAGACTGCTATCACATATTTATCATTTCTTTTGGCAAAATCTCCTGATATGAAGTGTACCCCTTTTGCAACGTGATGTGGACGTCTTCAAGGTGCATCAAAGTTGGGGTGATACTGGTTGGCACTACGTAAGAAACTTAGATAGAAGACAAAGATCGTCGACGAGCGCAAAGGAGGTTGTCTCTGATAAAGGTAAACGAGACGAGCCCGCTTCAGTGAGGATGTGATATGGCTCGGCTGAGCGTAAAAGGAGACGAGCTACTATAAGGCACGTCTCATTTATGAAAATATCCGAGACGCGCCCGAGACAAGCTTAGCACAAAGCGCATCTCCTATTTGCAAAAGGAAATGAGACAGGCTTTGCAGAAAGCTCGTCTCCTTTGGCTTCGTGATTTTCTACATTTTGATTCAGTTCACTTGATATCACACAGACATGGACACATTCACCGAAAAAATGTAGTAGAGCACATTCACTTGATAACTAAATTAATTGCCATTCCAACGTAGAGCACCTTCACTGTAGTTTGATTTAAATCCAAAGAAAGAAAATTCTTCCTTAGGAACACGATGAACACACCACACATTTATTCAATGACACAGTTGAACATACAAGATAATATTCATTCACACAGATAAACACAGATAAATCATTCATTAACACAATATATTACAAAACACAAGAAAAAAGTACAAGAAGACACAAGAAAACAAAAACAATATCAACTAAAAACAACAATAGAAAAACTAAATCCTACTCCTCCTCCTCCTCCTCCTCCTCCTCCTCCTTCTCCTCCTCCTCTGACAGAGGCTCCGACGGTGACTTCGGCGGTGCAACGGGAGCCTGTGCATAAGGAGCCTGGACTGGCTGCTGTGGCTACTTCGGCGGTGCAACTTGGAGACCGAGGTTCCTCGCCATCGCCGCCACCAGGTTACTACAGCCCTCAGCGCCGAGCTCCTAGGCCATCGTCTTGAACATAGTGTTGAGATGATCAGCCACACCCGTGAGGGCGTAGAGGTAGTGGCCGATGGTACCCATTCCGGTAAACTCTGGAAGGGTACCCAGACCCAAGGAACTCATGGCGCGAGATGTACTATTGTACGCCTCTCGCGCCATAACGAGGCACAGGTTGTTCTTGAGCCTCTCGGGGGAGTCGCAACACTGTTTCTTCAAGGGTGGCTACCTCGGCGGGCTTGGCGGTAGAACATTGGCCATGGTGGGTCATCGGCGCGAAGAAGACGAAGAAAAAAAGAAACAGATGCAAAAGGAGAGACACACTTGTGAAGAACTGATGGTGCACCTTATATAAGGTCTGTGCGGAGTTGACGATGGAGCGGTTCATTTTGCGCGCATTGATGGGGACGATGGGACTTCGAAACCGCCTCGAGGAAACAAAATGTCTCACATCGGTCGAACGCATCTCTGCACCACTGCAGCCACAATTAAGTTCTGCACCTCCTCCTCCTTGGGCCGCGCGTCTCCCTTTGTCATGAATGGAAGACGCGCTTTTATCTCGCCCATCTCCCTTTGTCATCAATGGAAGACACACTTTTACTTGTCTCTGCACCACCGACCGCAATTATGTTCTCCGCAACTCCTCCTCACTGGGCTGCGCTTATCCTCAGTGATCATTCAACTCCAGTGTGACCGCTGCATGTTCGACCAACTCTCTGTTCGCCATCGCCATCGTCATCATCAATGTCCTCACCGTACCGCCCTTGCCGTCACTACTCCCTCCTATTCTACGCTACTTATATTCCACTTTTTATGTAGTTCATGGCTGGAAAATTTGATATCAACTTGGCACGTGGCAGACTCAAGGAGGAGCACTTTGCATGGCACAAGAACCGTGATGGGAGCTTCATAGCTAGGAATATAAGTCTGAAATGTATAGTTTTTCATTTAGTTGCACATTTTTAGCTTTGAATTGCAATGTTATTGCGGTTCTATGTTCATTGTGGCAACGATGCACATTTATTATCACTACGCGGGAAGTGGCAACGTACGCTCATGAGGTTAACTCTGCACGCGAGTGACAACGGACACTCACGATGTTAACTCTGTGCGCGAGTGACAACTGACACTCACGATGAAATGTGCGTGAGTGGCAAAAGGTAGACGCACGAATGAGAGATGACATTATACAAGCTCGTTTCACGCGCTCTCTCCCAGTAGTTGGCGAAATTTTCGTGCTCTCTCGACCTTGAAACTGTAGCTCTGGCAACTCGGCCACCTCGCCCTCGGAGCACGACACCGCTTGATTGTCCTGTCCCTGAAGCACGCCGCTGCCTGATCGTTTCATCGTCAGAGCACACCGTCGTCTGGACCCTGGACTCAGAGCATGCTGGCGCCGTCCCTCTTCCTCAACTCCTTCTTCACCATTGTCGTGCTACCGCCGTCGACCCCGACCTTGGTATGATTATTTATGCGCTCTCTCCCAACACCACTAGACTGTTGTCATCAGAGAGTTGACTAACCGCAACTCTGACGCCTCCGCCACCTCGTCCCTGGAGCATGCCAACGTCTGATCGTCCCTGTCCTCGGAGCATGCCACCACCTGGACCCTACACTCAGAGCATGCCACCATCGTTGACCCTGACCTCGGTAATCAGTAAGATTAATCCCTAACCAACACATTTCCAAATTTGCTCAAAAGGTGGTAGTAAAGTTTCAAATTTTGGGCAACCATGACTCTCCCAACACCGCCGGCCTGCTTTCATCAGAGAGTTGAGGAAGTGTCGCTCCGGTACCTTCACCACCTCATCCACGAAGCACGCCAACGTCTGATCGTCCCTTTCTCCAGAGCACGCCGCCGCCTCGACCCTACCCTCGGAGCGTGCCGCCACCGTCGACCCCGACCTCTGTAATCGGTATGATCAAGCCCTAACCAACATAAATACCATTGTCCAGTAAATTTGTTCCTAAGCCTTCAGATATTTGATCCCTTATGTGAGTGTTTGTGCGAAGTAACTTCATTTTGATATTATTTTATATGATTTCAGTAATTTTATTGAATTTGAGGATGTCTCAGTGACGTCAGCAACAGACTGAAGACGCTATACAGCAGACTACTCCATGTCTGCTTAAGCATGGTTGTATTTGGAGAGCTGGCGAATTGCAACGTATATGTAGCTGCACTTATTTTACTCTATTATTAATCTTTTACTAATTCTCATTTTATCATGTGGCGGGACTATGAAACCGCGTTCAAGAGCGCATTAGAGAGAGGCCACACAGACTCATCACTAACGAAGTCATTGATCCAAAGGGGGAATTTTCATTATGGTATACAGGATTAGATGATGACAGTTATTATGTGTGTAATTAATTACTTGGTAATTAGGATGAACAGGGGGGCATTCTTTGTGTAATTAGTTACTTTGCTAATCACGATTGACACTTTGTTAACATATGATTGGACAATATAATTTAATGTGTCATCTCTATTTGGCTATATATATGTTCATGTATGTATTTTTTGCTGACACTGGCTATGCGGCTGCCAAATCCTGGCTAGATCCAGGATGCAGCCGACAAGCAGGGTAAACAGGGGTGGGGGCATCTAATATGTGACGAGCATTCAACATGGTACGTCTCCTCTTAGTGCCACAATGTAACATGCAGTAGATACATCGGTAACGCGCTAAGAGTAAAGTACGTATACGATATTAGAAGTAAAGGAGACGTATGCACTGAAAACCCATCTCGGATTGCTTAAAGAAAGAAGACAAGCATCTGTAACGCCTGTCTCGGATTTTTTATATAAAGGAGACGGTCTCCTTAAAGCTCGTCTGGTATTAGTCGGAAAAAGGAGATGCGCTTTCTTGGAGCTTGTCTTGCATGTATGCTGATCGGCGACGCGTCCGCCGCACGTCTCCGTTGACTCCGTAATGAGAGACATGACGACGGAGATGAGCGGTTTGTACGTCTCCGTTCTTTGTACGGGCTCGTCTCGGATGAGCCTTTCTGATGTAGTGTGGGTCAATAGCAAAATTTTCCATTAGATAGATGGACTGGTCTGCTCCTTCCTTTAAGTGTAAGTGTCACAGGGGGATGTGAGAACCGAGAAGAAGGAGAGGTGAATGAACATTGTTTTCTCGGAAACTGCCACAGGAAGCAGTTATTGCAAGTGAAATGTTGTAAGAGGCATCTGGATATCTATCGCCATTACAGTTACAACTAGAATTCAAGTATATCAGAAGAAGCAGTTATTTTTGAAGAAGCAATTTTTTATCTGGAATACATATCAGTACCAGTTTATTACTGGAACCAGTTTTGGTAATTGATTTATGAGTATGTATAAGTAAGAATTATCAAAATTGGATGGAAACAAGAACTGGTACATTTGATTAGTATCAGAACTGGTTGTTCTTCGGAACCAGTTCAGATATGACCCCCTATATTTTATTATACTAACGATGTTTGCCTAGTGTGGGATTTGGAATTCGTAGAGTCCAGCAGGCACACTAATACTTAGCGCAGGATTTCTAATAATGAGAGTCTCCCTCGCTTCCACGAGAACCCGTTTGCTCCAACATTTATCTCCTATTCTTGTCTCCGCAATCGTCTCTCGCAATCATCTCCCACGTTCGTCTCCACATTCGTCGACCATAGCTCCTGGACATAATGGGATAGTTTGGCATCCATGGTGCACGTGTCATTTCAAGGCATTTCAACCTCATGATGCCATCATCCTCAAAATGTAGTAAATACTTTTGACTAAATTAAGAACAATACATATAAAGGTATCGTGGATGTCGTTGAAAGATGTTTGCACGTGTACAAGGAGTGCTTGGACATGGATACATGATTCCAAGGCGTGATGAAGAGATGTGGACATAAAGAATTGGTCGCAAAGGTCCAACCAGCTGGAATATGCCTCAGGCTGCGGCTGAGGTGGTTATGGTTCGTTTATGGAATGTTTAGAGTTTGTTTTGTTTAGATTTCGTGTGGGTCACGTTGAGTTGTTTTAGGAATGTGGGATACGTTCCTAAGGTGTTTGGAAGAGTTAAGATTGCTTCTCTCTGCGTATGGAAGAGTCTTGAGCAGTTATGCGAAGTTTCGGTTGAATCTGAGTAAGATTTGAGTCCTATTTAGGATTGGGTTGGCCTAAGTGCTGGTTATATAAGCAAGGGGGGCCAGAGCTCATGGAGCACGACTTTGAGGTTGTTCCATTTGAGTTTTGATCAATAATATTCGTAGTCTAAAGGATATTTTGTGCCTTGTTCATTCGACTTGTTTTTGTCAAGTATTTCTCGTCGAGTTTCTGTACATCACTACCTTGCTTTGGTGGTTTTATCATAACTCGAGTTTTACAGATCCAATCGACGTTATTATTTTTGGGTTGTCTTCACAACTTGATTATCTATAATATGTGAAAATTTCACGGTCATTGGATTCGTGGTTTTCGATCTACACGAGTTTCATTGCAGTGTTGCAGATTTGGTTTTTCTCGAGTAGAACAGATTGATCTTTATTCAATCTTTCGATCGTAACTTGAGTTTTTATCGACGGATTTCAGTGATTCTTGTTGGCGTGTCTTCATGATTTTATCCTCTATAATATCTACCACTTTTGTCATAGTTGAACAGGTTTAGATTAGTTGCACACACGATTTATTTAACAGATCAATTTTCTGTCGAGGGGTTTTTGTTGTTTCTGCTGAAAAATTGTAATCTACCATTCACCCCCCTCTGGTAGTTTTTCACGTGCTCTTCGATCCTACAATTGGTATAAGATCCACGGTGCTCTAATCTTTGTGATTTGCACATGTTTTTTACTAATCATAATGGAGAAATACTCCGCAAAACCTAGTGTCTTTAGTGGTATTGATTTTTAGGTTTGGAAGGCACGTATGGAAGATTTCATCTAGGCACAAGGCTTCGCAATATGGGAAAAGGTGTACAAGCCTTTCAACATGCCGTCAAACCATCAAGTCACGGCTACAAACATGATAGATGTTGACAACAACAATAAGGCTTGCAACTTGATCATACAAGGATTAACTCAAAGCGACTTCGACTGTGTTGCTCACCTCTGATCTGCATATGATGTGTGGAAAGCACTCTGTGACTACCACGAAGGATCCAACACGATCAAGGAGGTAAGGCAAGACATGTTCAAAAAGGACTACATGCTCTTTGAGATGCAACCAGTTGAGTCCATCGACGATCTCTTTACTCGGTTTAATAAAACTCTCAGCAACTTTCGTAGCGTCAATGTTAATTTATCAGATGCTGAGAATGCTAGGCAATTACTAAGTGCATGAGACATGCCAGTTTAGGAGATGAAAGTCACATCTATTCGTGAATCTACTATCATGAGTACACTTACTTTAGATGTTCTATATTCTAAATTGAAAACTCATAAAATTGACATAATCTTACATAAGAACCCCAATAAGTCTCTTGCGTTTGTTTCTCAATGTGACATGCGTAGCTCTGGCCAATCTTCATCTTGTGGAACACTTGCTTTGTTGTCCTCTCTAACCCTAGAGCAGATTGAAGAGTTTGCAGAGGAAGAACTTGCACTCATCTCTACTCGATTCTCAAAAGCATTGCAAAATGTGGAACTAGAAGGAGAGGAAGTGTCGGACCTCAACGATGCTTCGAATGTGGTAAGACAGGACATTTTCGCACGGATTGTCCTAACCTTTCAGGTGCTACTTACCATGATGAAAAGCAAACAAGGACGAAGCACTCCTCTTCAAACAACAACATGAAAAAAAACGGTTTTACAGGACACTAATTAGTGAATAGTTTGATCTCCGCACTTCAAGAACTTGGCTCGAGCGATGTGGACATCAGAAGTGACGAAGATGAAGATGATTTGGCAAACTTGTGTTTCATGGCGGGCAAGTCAAGATCAAGTATGAAGGAGGCAGAACACAACAGCGACAATGAAGAGGTATATTTTACTTGCAAAGAAATGTGTGATGCTATTTCTTGTGCCACTGTTATAGTTAAAAAAGGACAAAAAGCTTAGGGACAATGCTGTTAAAATATAGTCACTAGAATCTGAAATTAGTCATTTGAAATCTTTGATTCCTAGTGATGACTCTTGTTCCTCATGTGATTTAATATATGAACAATTGTCCTCTCTACGAAGTGCACACACCTCCACACCTGATAAACCTGAACATGAAATTGAAAAGAACAAAAAGCTTGCTGCACTTAATGATAAAAACTTGAAAGATGCTTGTTGTTCTACAATTGATTTGCATTGTTCTACTTGTGATGATCTTGATAAGAAACTACAAGATGCTATGAATAAAATTTCTATTTTGAACTATGCTTTACGTTCTCATGAAGTTAAATATTGTTCCAATTGTAAATTAAAAGGAAAAACTTCATGTGAAAATTGCCTTGATCTATCAAATAAACTTGATGACATGCATAGGACATTAGATCGGTTTTGCAATGCAAATAAGAACATAAACTTGCTGCTAAATTCCTCTAAATCTTGCAATGATAAATCTGGTTTAGGTTTTGATTCTCATGCTCATGTTAAGGCACATCCAAATATAATTTTAAAGTTATTAGGAAGTGGTTTGATTCAAACTGTTCCTAAACAAAAAGAAGTTGTTTTCAAATGTATAGGAGTGGTGTCTTATTCGATTTCAAATAAAAATGTTGCTTGCTCATTTAGACATGAATACAAAGTTGAATTTCATTGTACCTACTGTGGTAGAGATGGTCATGTCATAGATTTTTGTTATATACTAACTAAACAATAGAAAAAAGAAAGAATGATTGCTATATCTCATAACTTTCATGCAAAATTTGTTGCACATGCTAAACCGAATGAAAGGAACATGAAACCTGCTGTGACGAGTCCAAAACATGCAATGTTTGCTCCCAAACCTACTGTTTTTTGTGCTACACATGTAACACCTCGTAGGTCAGTAGTTGGATACAAAAATCCTCAAGCTTTGGCTCATAAACCTATTGTTTTACCTTAGCTTTCGTGTGTTATTCCTGCTGAACGTCGTGTGACTCAGTACTTGATTCGTAAATGTCTTTTGACTAACCCCAGTATTGAGTAATCGATGTATTGTGCTTCTATGTAGGTTACACGCTTGAGGAAGGAGAACATTTGAATTGTGGATTCAGGTTGCTCACGCCACATGACCGGTAACAAAGAATGGTTCTCCTCCCTCTCTTTTGTGTCACGTGTAGAGAATGTTACTTTTGCCGATAATTTCAACTCCTATAGTTGCTAAGGGTTCGGCTAGGGTAAATGATCACTACACTTTGAAGGATGTGGCACTTGTCAAAAATTTGAAATACAACTTTCTTTCTGTTTCACAATAGCTAGATGAAAATCTAGAAATTCTTTTCAATAAAAATTGTTGCAAAGTTGTAGGTTCAAATAGTGAGCTTATTTTTAACATGTCTCGATTTGGAGGAGTTTTTAAAGCTGATATTGATATGTCTTCTTCGAAGCATAGGTGTCTAGTTGCTAATGATTCAAAAGACTTATATTTTTGGCATCGTAGACTTGGTAACGTAGGCTTTGATCATCTCACGTGTGTTAGTGCTCTTGATCGTATACGTGGGTTGCCTAAGCTCAAAAGGGACAAAGAAATTGTGTGATCTTCTTGTAGACATGCTAAGATGGTTGCAGGTTCACATACTCCTCTCACAATGACCATGACAACTGAACCGGGTAACCTTTTGCATCTTGACACCGTAGGACCTTCACGTGTTCAATCTCTCGGAGGTAAATGGTATGTTCTTGTGATTGTTGATGACTATTCTAGATACTCTTGGGTATATTTTATGGTATCTAAGAATGAAGCTTTTAGTCACTTTAGAACTTTATTTCTTAGATTATCAATTAATCACCCAAGATCTCTAAGAGCAATTAGAAGTGGTAATGGAACTGAATTTAAAAATCAATCCTTTGATCATTTTTGTGCTGAAAAGGGAATAAATCATCAATTTTCTTCACCATATGTACGTTAACAAAACGGGGTTGTACAGAGAAAGAACGAAACCTTAGTTGAGAGGGCTAGGACTATGATTATTGAATATCAAACTCCTAGAAAGTTTTGGGCCGATGCAATTGCAACCGCTTGTTATGTTTCAAATCGTGTTTTCTTGCGTGCTAGGCTAGGAAAAACACCATACGAGCTTCAGTGTGGACATAGTCCTAGTGTCACACACTTTAGGGTCTTTGGTTGCAAATGCTTTGTTAAGAAACATGGTAATATTGATAAATTTGAAGCTAGATCTGTTGATGGCATGATTCTTGCTTGTCCATCTCATACTAGAGGCTACTGTGTGCTTTTACTTGACACTAACAAAATTGTGGAGACTTGTGAGGTTTCTTTTGATGAAGTTAGTCCAGGTACTAGCTTAAATATTGCAGGTCCGGATCCATATCCGCAGGGGGAGAGTATTGTCATTGAAGATGAGGAAGAAGAGGTGCTGCTGCATGAAAATTCAGCAGCTAATGATATTGTTCCAGCTCCTGATTTTGATTCACAACCAGCACCGATGACCACCATTGCTGCTCCAGATCGTCGTCAAGTCACAAGCTCATCTATTGTGACACCCGATTCCGAATATGAACCAAGTGTAACGCATATGTGTGCCCAAGAAGTTCATCACACATATACGGTTGCATCACAAACGATATACAGAATTTAACCACGTCTTAACTAATAAATAAGTACTTTATTACAATAATCCAATAGTTCACGAATAATAAAACTCTAAATAATTGCAGCGGAAAATAAACTATACAACACGACTCCAATCCACAGGCAATTGACGGCGGTACGCAACCTAGTACTCCACGTGATCCTCAGAGTACTCCCAATTGTCTCCAGTAGCTGTTGGGGAGGAATTGCAAGGGTGAGTACATGTCGTACTCAGCAAGTGTGGAAAGTATGACATGTGGCTTATTCAAATGACGAATGTAATAATGGCTAAGTGCTGAAAAGTAAAGTAAAATATTTGAAAAGCATTATACTATGTCTATGTGAAACAATCCCATCATAACCATCATGTTAACAAAATATAAACCATATCCAATTATTACCAACATCACCATTATCCATGTCCAATTACCATAACTCAATTTCATATCCATGACCATAATCCATAAACCATGACCATTACCAAACCATAACCATAAACCAACCATAACCATTACCGGACCATAACCATCCCAAATCCCAATTCCACTCTAATCATGTAGGTCATCCAAGCGCTCATAACCGGGAGCACGGCTATCATGATAGTTTTTAACACTCTGCAGAGGTTGTACCACTTTACCAACATGTTTGTGATTTCATCACCTTTCGATGACTAAGAAACCTCCATTGTGCCATCTCACACTTCCGTATGTGTGTGGCCAAGAGATCACAAAATAGCCTTTCAAAAGGGACTACTAGTATGTACGGGCCCACTAAGGTTTCACCGGTAGGCTTGAATCTCCATTCTCCCACCCACGGGCCCCCTCGTGTGCCATGCGGATCCCAGGGCAGTCCTCCTCGACTCCCATTCCCCGCGCCATCCAATGGTCCATACAATACTAGTAGCGCTCCTAATTATTCAGCTACGCTGCACCCATACTTGGCCTTGTGGTGGCACTGTTGACCTGGCATATTCTCGCATGAATCGGTCCCTAGATCTAAAGCAAGCAAACCACCATAACATCCAACCCGTCCACATACCAGGCTTGCTTAGATCACCCATCGTATCGACCAGTTCGCATTAACCAGAATATCATTGATGCATAATTAAGTGTGTAGTGTTGTTTGCCATCCCAATTAATTAAGCAAAGCAAAAAAGTAAAAACCCTTCCCGACTCTCTACCATAAGTTCCAGGTGACAATGGTGGTCAAACAAAACTAGTAAACTTCCTACCATAGGATTCCCATCAATTTGACACAAGCATGCAAGTTCGCAAACAAAACATTTGATAAAACAGGATCAATATGCTTCAAGGACACTTGCCTTGCTCCGACGGATAGGGTTGCACGAGCGCTTCAAAATCATGATTCTGGAAATCCTTGTACACGATCTCTGGAGCACTTCCCTCTACTCGTGATCACACATACAAGAAAATGCATACAAATCAACATGATGCACACACATTAATCAACATGCGATGATATGCATGCATGCAAAGTACAATAATTAATTAACTACGGTTGTCTATTAATTAGATGCAACTAGTTCATACGTGTTCATACAGGTTTACGGGGGTTTTAACGTGGATTAATGCTGCTGAAAATAAAATCATGGTGCAACTAAAATCAATTTACGCCTATTAGATTCAATATGATCGCTAAAATTCGCATCGGGAACATGGCCTACCGTAGATGCGATGGCTTCGAAGATCGCGGGATGGGGACAATGCGTAGACGAAGTAGATGCGTAGGGTTCTCCGGCGGCACAACGACGGCGGCACGATGTCGACGACGATCTCCGGCGGTCGGCGGGGCCCTCCTCTTTTTCTTCCTCTTTTTCCCCTTCTTTTTCTCCTTTTTCTTCCCTGGGCGCAGCTCTCTGGACTCCCTTTTTTTCCTCTGTTCCGGCGGCTGCTTCCTGGTATCGAGGGAATCTCATGAGGTCACGGGGCCTTTTTATAGGCGCTGGCGGGAGCGGGATTCGCGGTCGAGTCTGTTCCAGAGCCGGCGGGATCGGACGCGGGGCGAGACTCGGCGGGAAAATCGGCGGGAGGCGGGAGCGGGATTCGGGGCGGGGTCGGCGCGCGTGGGGGGGGGGGGGGGGCAGCATCGCTGCGGTGCGGGGTGGGGTCGGGCTCCGGGCGGTGTGGGAGGCGTGGCGGCGGGGTCGCGGTGTTCGGCGGGGCCGGGTGGGGGCAAGCGGCGGGGTGGGAGGCGGGGCCCAGGCGGGGCAGTGCAGTCGGCGCAGGAGCGGGAGGCCGCGCGGGCGGGCGCGTGCATCGGGCGGCGGGGCGTGGGGCTGAGCGGCTCGGGGGAGGCGCCCAGGCGGCGGTGGGGTCCGCGCGGGCAGGAGCGCGCCAGGACGGGGTGGCCAGCGGGGGTCGGGGCCGGCTGGCTGTGCTGGCTCGGTCGCCTGGCCAGTGGTCCCTTTTTTTTAGAAACATATTACTATTTATTTACTTATTTTATATTATTTATTTATTTTATTTTTCTTATTCATTTTATTTATTATTTTTTATATATATTTATTATTATATAATTTATTTATATATATTTCTTTTTATCTATTATTATTACTTTATATTTATTCCCTAATACATGTTTTAGGCTATAATTATTATTTTCTATTTCTTCTCTTGCTACATACATTTGTATATATATGCTCCATCTTTTATGTTTTATTATTTTTCTTTTATCCTACTAATGTTTAATGCATGATCATGTATGCAATGCAGGATGCGAAAATTTAGGGTGTTACAATTCTACCCCCCTTAAAGTGAATCTCGCCCTCGAGATTCGATAGCGTGGAGAAAAGGTGAGGGAATTCTGCCTTCAGGTCTTCTTCACGTTCCCATGTAGCTTCGGCTTCCGTATGGTGGTTCCATTGCACTTTGCACCAACGGATCCTCTTATTTCTCGTGAATCCAAAACAATGAGGTTGGCAGAGAAGTCTACCCCCTTATTCTAAGGATCACTTTTGGACATACTATATTTGTCCTCATCTCTCCTCCAGGAGACTTAACCAATAGAGTAAACTTCATGTGAGAGATAGGCAAACTATACTTGGCAACATACTTTGATGCAATGAATGAATGCGATGCTCCAGAATCAAGTAACGTAGTCGCGGGGTTGGAGTTAGCAAGAAACATACCAATGACCACGTCATCCGCTTGTTGAGCATCCTCCGTAGAGACATGGTTCACTATGCCACGAGCAGAATTCTGCTGTCCACGGCTTCCTTGTGGCTGTCCTCCATTAGGTCTTGGGTTTTGCCTCGGCGCATTTCTTCTTTGACCAAGGCCTGACTTAGGACATTGATTCGCAAAGTGTACAACTTCTCCACAAGTATAACACCTCTTGACTCCACCAGAATTATTGGGACGAGCTTGGTTTTGAGCATTGGTTCCAGGAAAATCAGCACGAGGTGCATAAGGCATTGCTTGCATAACAGGGCGCTGCTGCACAAACTGAGTTGGGCGTGGTGCGAAATCAGGGCGCTGAGTAGGAATAGAGGAGCTGTAATGAGGCGCATTGGGTTGTGCAAGGCGAGGGCGCACATTACTTCCTTGTTGTTGTCCTTGATATGGCGCCTTCCTCTTGATTTCTTGCTCCATCTTACGGATCTTGTTCTCAACCACAATTTCTTTGTCCACAAGCTTCTGAAAATTGGCATAATCGCAGTTGAGTAGTTGCACTTGGATCCCATTGTTCAATCCTCTCATGAACAAATACTGCTTCCGGCTGTCCTGACTAACATCCTCAGGCGCATATCTTGAGAGTTGAGTGAACTTATTGATATATTCACTCACGCTTGATCTTCCTTGCCTTAAGTTCTCAAATTCTTGTCTCTTCAAGATCATAACACCTTCTGGCACATAATGAGAACGGAAGTTCTCTTTGAATTCCGCCCAGGTGATCCTCTCTTGATTCTCATGAGCATTGCATAGTGAATCCCACCAATCGGCGGCTGCTCCAACGAGTTGATGAGAAGCAAATAGGACCTTTTCCCGGTCACTGCATTGGACAATAGCAAGTTTCTTCTCCACGGACTTGAGCCAATCATCCGCATCCATAGGGTCAGCAGCTTGAGCAAAGGTTGGTGGCCTAGTCCTCATAAACTCTCCCAAACGGTTATGAGGAGGTGGGGGTGGCGGTGGAGGCATGTGGGGCTGATTGTTGATGTTATCGCCAGCCTGCAGCTATCCCATTGTTTGTATCATGGTCTGCATGAGCTGGTTTTGCATAGCCAATAGCTGCTCAATGTTGATAGCTCCATGAGCAGGTCCTTGTCCGTTGTTGTTCTGGGGCACTCCATTGTTCTCCTCCTCATTATTGACATCCCTCTGGTTGCGAGTCCTCACCATCTGAAGAAAAGCAATAGGTAAGAATTTAGAAATGTCCCCAACTATATGCATCAAGGGATATGAAGCTAACCAACTAGCTATACTATCCTAGGTGGACATGGCAATGCTAAGGCATCCCAAAATCCTCTATTAAGCACACAAGCAAACAATATATATAGCAAACAGCACTCCAAGCAAAAACACATTGATTCCTGAGTGCTCCTATGTTCTCTAAAGTGTCCATTCTATCTAGGCTGCGTCCTACGGTCAAACCTGGCTTTGATACCAATTTGTGACACCCGGTTTCGAATATGAACCAAGCGTAACGCATATGTGTGCCCAGGAAGTTCATCACACATATACGGTTGCATCACAAACGATATACAAAATTTAACCACATCTTAACTAATAAATAAGTACTTTATTACAATAATCCAATAGTTCACGAATAATAAAACTCTAAATAATTGCAGCGGAAAATAAACTAAACAGCACGACTCCAATCCACAGGCAATTGACGGCGGTACGCAACCTAGTACTCCACGTGATCCTCAGGGTACTCCCAATTGTCTCCAGTAGCTGTTGGGGGGAATTGCAAGGGTGAGTACATGTCGTACTCAGCAAGTGTGGAAATTATGACATGTGGCTTATTCAAATGATGAATGTAGTAATGGCTAAGTGCTGAAAAGAACAGTAAAACATTTGAAAAGCATTATACTATGTCTATGTGAAACAATCCCATAATAACCATCATGTTAACAAAATATAACCCATATCCAATTATTACCAACATCACCATTATCCATGTCCAATTACCATAACTCAATTTCATATCCATGACCATAATCCATAAACCATGACCATTACCAAACTATAACCATAAACCAACCATAACCATTACCGGACCATAACCATCCCAAATCCCAATTCCACTCTAATCATGTAGGTCATACAGGCGCTCATAACCGGGAGCACGGCTATCATGATAGTTTTTAACACTCTGCAGAGGTTGTACCCCTTTACCCACATGTTTGTGATTTCATCACCTTTCGATGACTAAGAAACCTCCATTGTGCCATCTCACACTTCCGTAGGTGTGTGGCCAAGAGATCACAAAATAGCCTTTCAAAAAGGACTACTAGTATGTACGGGCCCACTAAGGTTTCACCGGCAGGCTTGAATCTCCATTCTCCCACCCACGGGCCCCCTCGTGTGCCATGCGGATCCCAGGGCAGTCCTCCTCGACTCCCATTCCCCGCGCCATCCAATGGTCCATACAATACTAGCAGCGCTCCTTATTATTTAGCTACGCCGCACCCATACTTGGCCTTGTGGTGGCACTGTTGACCTGGCATATTCTCGCATGAACCGGTCCTTAGATCTAAAGCAAGCAAACCACCATAACATCCAACCCATCCACACACCAGGCTTGCTTAGATCACCCATCGTATCGACCAGTTCACATTAACCAGAATATCATTGATGCATAATTAAGTGTGTAGTGTTGTTTGCCATCCCAATTAATTAGGTGAAGCAAAAAGGTAAAAACCCTTCCCGACTCTCTACCATAAGTTCCAGGTGACAAGGGTGCTCAAACAATACTAGTAAACTTCCTACCATAGGATTCCCATCAATTTGACACAAGCATGCAAGTTCGCAAACAAAACATTTGATAAAACAGGATCAATATGCTTCAAGGACACTTGCCTTGCTCCGACGGATAGGGTTGCACGAGCGCTTCAAAATCTTGATTCTGGAAATCCTCGTACACGATCTCTGGAGCACTTCCCTCTACTCGAGATCACACATACAAGAAAATGCATACAAATCAACATGATGCACACACATTAATCAACATGCGATAATATGCATGCATGCAAAGTACAATAATTAATTAACTACGGTTGTCTATTAATTAGATGCAACTAGTTCATACGTGTTCATACTGGTTTACGGGGGTTTTAACATGGATTAATGCTGCTGAAAATAAAATCATGGTGCAACTAAAATCAATTTACGCCTATTAGATTCAATATGATCGCTAAAATTCGCATCGGGAACATGGCCTACCATAGATGCGATGGCTTTGAAGATCGCGGGATGGGGACAATGCGTAGACGAAGTAGATGCACAGGGTTCTCCGGCGGCACGACGACGGCGGCGCGTTGTCGACGACGATCTCCGTTGGACGGCGGGGCCCTCCTCTTTTTCTTCCTCTTCTTCCCCTTCTTTTTCTCCTTTTTCTTCCCTGGGCACAGCTCTCTGGACTCCCTTTTTTTCCTCTGTTCCGGCGGCTGCTTCCTGGTATCGAGGGAATCTCACGAGGTCACGGGGCCTTTTTATAGGCACTGGCGGGAGCGGGATTCGCAGTCGAGTCTGTTCTGGAGCCGACGGGATCGGACGCGGGGCGGGGACTCAGCGGGAAAATAGGCGGGAGGCGGGAGCGGGATTCGGGGCGGGGTCGGCGCGCGTGGGGGGGGGGGGGGGGGGGGGGGGCAGCATCGCTGCGGTGCGGGGTGGGGTCGGGCTCCGGGCGGTGCAGGAGGCGTGGCGGCGGGGTCGCGGTGTTCGGCGGGGCCGGGTGGGGGCAAGCGGCGGGGTGGGATGTGGGGCCCAGACGGGGCAGTGCAGTCGGCGCGGGAGCGGGAGGCCATGCGGGCTGGCGCGTGCATCGGGCGGCGGGGGCGTGGGGCTGAGCGGCTCGGGGGAGGCGCCCAGGCGGGCGGTGGGGTCCGCGCGGGCAGGAGCGCGCCGGGACGGGGTGGCCAGCGGGGGTCGGGGCCAGCTGGCTGGGCTGGCTCGGCCACCTGGCCAGCGGTCCCTTTTTTTTAGAAACATATTACTATTTATTTTTTTATTTTATATTATTTATTTATTTTATTTTTCTTATTCATTTTATTTATTATTTTTATATATATATATTTATTATTATATAATTTATTTATATATATTTCTTTTTATCTATTATTATTATTTTATATTTATTCCCTAATACATGTTTTAGGCTATAATTATTATTTTCTATTTCTTCTTTTGCTACATACATTTGTATATATATGCTCCATCTTTTATGTTTTATTATTTTTCTTTTATCCTACTAATGTTTAATGCATGATCATGTATGCAATGCAGGATGCGAAAATTTAGGGTGTTACATCTATTTGTGATGAACATGAAGAAGAAGAACCTTGTGAAGTGTCCACTCCCCTCCGGGTTCGTTCGACTGAAGAAGAAGAACTTTGGGGCTGTTCCATGGAGTTTTTATCAATAAAATTCGTAGTCTAAAGGTGGTTTTGTTCCTTGTTCGTTCGACTTGTTTTCGTTAAGTCTTTCTCGTCGATTTCTGCACAGCACTACCTTGCTTCGGTGGTTTTATCATAACTCGAGTTTTATAGATCCAATCGACTGATTCTTTTTGGGTTGTCTTCAAAACTTGATTATCTATCATCTGTGAAAATATCACGGTCATTGGATTTGTGGTTTTAGATCTACACGAGTTTCATTGCAGTGTTGCAGTTCTGGTTTTTCTCGGGTAGAACAGATTGACCTTCGTTCAATCTTTCGATCGTAACATGAGCTTTTCTCGACGGATTTCAGTGATTCTTGTTGTCGTGTCTTCGTGACTTGATACTCTATAATACTTACCACTTTTTTCACAGTTGAACACGTATAGATTAGTCGCACATATAATTTCTTTAACAGATCGATTTTTTGTCGAGGGTTTTTTTTTGCTTCCACTAAAAATGTTGTAATCTACCATTCACCCCCCTATGGTAGCTTTTAACGTGCTCTTAGATCCTACACTGTCAAGGTGTTTAACACTAACTTTCGCCTCCATGAGTTTAGCCACCCAACATTGCCTGCAAGTCCCTTAGGAAATAGTTTCCTAGGGTACTTGTACCAATCCACTACAGGAAACACGAAAATAAACGATAGATAAATTAATCGATGATGGTGCCATCGTCATTTAATTAATTGATGATGACTGAATTCAGCCATCGTCAATTAGGTCCTAATTGATGACGGTAAACCTAGAACCATCGTCTATTACGTGTCGGGCCTTATAGATGATGGCCCACCGTCGTTCACTAGTGGCCGTCGGCAACATGGGCCGAATTCAGAGCCCACTCGAAGAATAATAGATGATGGTATTATCTGGCTGTCGTCAATTAAAACCTTATAGACGACAGTGACCTGAACCCTCTTCTATTAGCTGATATTTCCGGGCCCCGCACCACTTCTGTGCCCGAGCTCCAGGTTTAGCACCCGCCTTCCTCATTTCCGAGCGCGAGCTCCAATTTTCACACCCGCATTCCTCACTTCGCCGACACCGCCGCGCCTCCACCTCTCCATTCCGCGCTGTCGTCCTGCTGCTGCGCCATCGCCCCACCGTCACCTCGGCTTCGCGCCACCACCATCCATCGAGGATGACTGCCGCGCCCCCACCTCTCCGGTCTGTGCCGTCGTCCCGCCGCTGCAAGTCGAGGTACTCCCCCCCCCCCCCCCCCCCGGCATCCCCTCCCACTGACATGTTGGCTGTTGATTTAAATATGGATTGTGGACAAACTTAAGGGCCGCACAAACAATCTGATTGGTAACTTGAATTTAGATAATGAATGTGAGGGGTCTTGATTCTGTTAAAATGTGAGCAATCTGATGACTTGTATGGGGTATTACATTGTTCAGTTTGATCTGAAGTTCATTGAGATAATATGTGCAATGATTTTCTGTTCTATCCGTTGTCAGTTTACCTGATGAGGTTGCTAAACTAATATCTCTATGTTACTGTATTCGAAACGATGCTAGCAGCTTTGCTTCCGTGGAGCAAGAGCCTCCTGGGAGCCTGACACTACTACAAAAAGCATTTTCACAGGCGCATCGATTTTTCAAATACAGGCGGTTCGTAAAAAAATGTAACTGTGATGACGAATGATACAATAACTGTCTGTAATGACTGAACATCACAAGCGATTTTAAAAAACAACTGTCGGGGTAAATACATTATTTTCTCAAGCGGCTACTAATTATGAACCACCTGTACTGAACAAACTTCACATGTGGTTTTTAATTAACCACCGCCTGTGTAAATACATTATTTTCACAGGCGGTCAGTGTTTAAAAACCGTATGTACTGGTTCAAATGTCACATGCAGTTTTTATTGAATAACCGCCTCGACAAAGTCATTGTTTTCACATACTGCTTATTAATTAAGAACTGCATGTGATGCTAATAAGTTTCTATCAAGCTAATCGCTTCACAACAAGCTTTGGTAGATGCAAGTAACATCTATGACTCATCATTTGGATTGTTGAAAGCCTCAATTGAAGCCTAACGATACCTTGGAAGGATTTTCCCATCCCTTTGAAGGATTTATTTCCCTCTTGTCCATTTGAAAAACCTCGGAAGATGCTTGTCGAAGTGTTAATGCGACACTTCCCAAGATCTGCTAAGGAGTAGCCCACGGAGGTTCTTGTTCGGCGGGGCTTATGCCTCAAACTAGTGTTCTAGTGGAAGAGTATGAGATAGTGGATTTTACGTGGTTCGGGCCGCAAGGAGCATAACACCCTACTCCACGGTGAATTGTATTGATTGGTGAGTGTGTATGCTTGTGTGTGTGTGTATCGGGCATTTTTGTTTCTGGTCCTTGTATCGGTGGCGGTCCGGGCCTTTTATATTCAAGGTCGGATGCCTTACAAGTGGGGTCCCGAGGCTCGACAGGTGGTCCCGGGGTGATCTTATCCTAAAGATCTGAGGCTTCCCGCGTAAGATTTCTCTTAGCATGACAGTGAAGACTCGCCATCTTGCCGCCTCCCTTGTTAGTAGCCCACACGCTGTTGCTGACGGTGGTAGAAGGTGTCTGGTCAGCCTGTCCTGTTGCCGTAAGCTACCCACTTGGCTATGTGGGATAGGCCTGCAGCACCGTCACTGTGATGCGATTGGTCATAGCGATCCCTGACCATTGGCGTGCTCGGCGTCGTGCGTCGGAGGTGGGTGCAAATCTTCAATGTCTGACCTAAGCGGAGCGCACCAGCTTTTAATTCCCGCACCTTACCATATGGGGCGAGCTGCAAGACATGTGGCAGCGTCGGAGCAGGTCCTCGCTAGGGAGGCTAGTCGCAGTTCTTCATGATGCTTGGCAGCTCTGGGGCTCCCCAAGGTACGCGGCAGCTCTGATCTTTCCCCTGAGGGAGGGCGCTTGGTCTGGCGCTCCAGGCTACGCGACAGCTCTAGAGCTCTCCGCCTAGGTTGGGTGAGGTCCCGCCCCAACACGTGGCGCCTTGGGAGGCTGTCTCCCTTGAGGGTCTTTATCCCGTTCTTCGTGCCCCACGTGGAAGCAACGGGGCTGGATTTTGCGGGAGGCTGGGGCCTCGACAACTTCTGGACATGTGGTGCCGTCGGACATGCCCCGGTGTCTTTATCCTTTGTGAGAGGGTACCGACAGTGGCCCCTGGGTCCACCTTGGCCGAAGATGGAGAGACCAAAGGTGGAGCCCTTTCCCTGTTTTCCCGCACTGTGCTTTGAATTCTGTCTTGGACAGTTGCAGCAGTGGGCGCTCCTGCTAAGACCACCATGTGTCTTTCTTAGGTTGAGAGGTTACGGTGACGGGATCTTTGCTTTCTATCATTTCTCTGACTTCTGCAGCACTTTTAACCGCTACGGTTCCCGACGCGGTTATAGTCCTTTCATTCACCTCGCCTTTACGGGAGCCGCATCAGTTACTTTTACACGTGGCTGACCACCTGGGCCAGTGCTTCTACCCAGGGGCGTAGGGCCTATTGTCATGGTTGCCGTGTTTGGAGTGGTGTGAGTCGGTCCTTCCCTCGAGATACTCAGGCATTGTGGGGGTGATTTAAAAAGGAAACCTCTAGGGGAATTGTTTCCTTCCCTGGTCACACCCTGCATACTAAGCTTTCGTTTTCCTCCTCGAGCGCTCGAGCTCCTTAACTTTAGCCAAAACTCTCACCTTCACTTGCTCCAATGGCCTCCCCACTGGCCCTGTCTTGCCTTCAGTTGGCAGATGACCTGTTGTCAATGCGGCGACTACTTGGCTGGTCAGCGGCGGAGCGTGTGCAGATGATTCGCTGTGGATCTCCCGCTCTTGAAGATTTGTGCAAAGACAAGACCGTCCTCTTCTCCGCCTACATGTCTGCAGGGCTTGGGCTTCTGATGTAGGGGTTCTTCTTCGTCGTGCTGGAGAAGTACGGGTTGCAGCTTCACCACCTGTCGCCGAACTCCATTGCCGTGATAGAGGTGTTCGCCCACCTCTGTGAGGCGTTTATGGGATGCATGCCAACGGTGGAGATGTTCCAGCTCTTCTTCGTGATGAAGACCACCAGAAAAAGTAAGACTACCCAGGTGGGTGCCTACTACTTTCGGCATCGAGACAAGTCCTCCTGACACTACATCCCTTTGCTCAAAGGGGGCAAGTGGAAGACCTGGAGGGAAGATTGGGCTATCGTGCTGGTTGAGGCCCATCCTGCGCTGAAGATGCCCACTGCCGGTCCTGCTGCTGATCGCACCACCTAGGAAGCGTTCCAGGGGCTGTCAAAGGAGTATACGCCTATATTGACAAGGATCCGTTTCTTGGCGAGCAAAGGCTTGACCTCCCTAATGGTGCTGGCCGACTTCTTGCGCCGTTGTACCGCCCCTTTGCAGAATCGTCACTACGAGGCCTGGTACTATACCAGTACTGATGATCAGTGTCGGCTGGCTCTGGACGACCTTTCCCGAAGGTGTTGGATGGTTTGCTGAAGACAGTGACCTGTGATAGGGTTAACTTCGAGCACGTCTCCATCCCAGTCGACTGTCAGCCACTCTTCATGACCCTCGTCGTCAGGGACAAACTTCTGAGCTCGATGCTGACGGTCAATGTGTTCGGTGTCACCCTCTTGCACCCTGAGGAGACGTCAGGGGTTTCAACGGTTCTGGTGTGGTGCCATGTCATGTTGCAACAAAGGTCGGATTCTTCCCGCTCATCAGAGAAGGCAGAGGTAGGGTCCCCATCATCCTCTGTCGGGTTGGAGGGCAGTCAGCCACCACCAGCTCCGTAGCCAGGAAGACATTCCCGCCGTCTGTCCATGGATTTTGCTATTCTTGCGTCAAAGAAGCGGAAGTGCAGGGGGGGCAGCACCCCGACTTCTCGTTGTGATGGGGCCGGATCGGCCGAAGATCCCGTCTTAAACTTGGTTTCTGATTCCAACAGCAGGTCTGGTTCCGGCGTGGCGTAGATGGGCCTGCGTAGGAGATCATGCTGGTGCGGTGCGGTCAAGATCCGGAGCCAGAGACGGCGGCACTAGTCTTGTGGACAGGCCCCAACGTCCTCAATCTGTCGCTCAGGGTGGAGGGCCAGGGTCACTAGAGCAGTCTGACCTGCGGATAAGGTGCATATTCTTCCTCTGCTTTTTCTCTTCCTTCCCTACGCACGTTCTGACGGAGTTTTTTCCTAGCTTCTCAGTGCGTTGTCAGCCGACTTGGTGCCCTTGGTTCTTCCAGGGGTGGGCTTGGTAGGCCCTGCCCTTCCCGGAGTTGGAACGGGGTCTTCCATGTTGTGTCCTACCCTCGAGGGTGCGTTGTCCTTAGGTGCCATCGACGACTCTGCACCCTCGTTCATCAAGGCGGGTGAGGCTGAAGTGGCGCAAAGCGTGGAAGTGCAGGTGAGGAGGCGCCCAGTGAGGATGTGCCCGACGTGGGTGTGATAGGCGAGGAGGTGCCTGGTGTGGAGGTGTTAGGCGAGGAGGTGCCCGACGTGGAGAAGGCTACACTTGTCGTGGCTGCTCCCGTTGGTGAGGTTGACCTGCCCGTCGCTAAAGCGGCACCGGCGCACGACATTATTGTCGCTCAAGACGGCGACTCGCTACTGGCGACCGACAACGCTCTTGTAGCAGAGGGAGGGGCTTCAGCACCAGGCAGCAGCGCTGCGATTTCTGGAGCTCCAGTCGGGGCACCAACTGGTCCCTAGGCGCTGGTGTCTGCCGCGGCATCGGCGGAAGAGGCGGAGACGCAGTCGCTTGTGATGAAGGTCATGCCAATTCCTCTTGTGACACTGTTGCCGCAGCCCAGTCCATCTTACGTCAGACTCAGGCTGCTTTTGCCCAGGAGTTTGATCAGCTTGCAAAGGAGCGGCGTTTGGTGAAGTTAGTCGACGACGGGAATAAGCAACTTCAGGTGGAGGCTCTGAAGGCCCATGCTACCGCTGATGCCCGCCTGAGGCTGTGCAAGGATCAGTGGCTGGAGTTGTTCCGTCAGGAGGTTGCCGTTGCTGACGCTAAATGGGACTTGGTGGCGAAGGAGGGGATGGTCTCCTGGGGCCTGGAGGAGAAACTCCGGGCTTTACAGGCCCTGGAGCTTGCAATCAAGCGCCGGGAAGATGATCTAGAGCGTCGTTCTTGGAAGCTCGCCGACTGGGAGGAGACTGTGTGGAGAGAGGCGGAGAACATCCAGGCCTCCGAAAAGGCCGAAGCCCAAGGGGTCCAAGACTTGTTGGCCCGTGCTGGGGTGGTGGTGGAACCCTCGGCCTTGGTCCCATGTCGTGTGGGGAGCCATCTCACAGAGTGGCCCAGCTGCTTCCTGCCTTGGAGTCCCTCTGTTCGTCATTGGTGTCAGTGAACACCGTCCTTGCAAGGCGGCTGGAGGCCGAAGGAAAGGAGCTAGCTAAGCTGGTGGCATGCCACGTCCTGGTGTGCTTCCGAAGTTTGTACCCAAAGAACCCACTTGAGCCAGTGGAGAAAGGTCCCCTTAATGAGCGGGAGGATGAGGCTAGGGCTGAAGCCCAGGACCTGGCCAAGGAGGTGGCTTCTTTCTTCCAGCATAGCTAAGGCCGGCGGCACCTAGGCGCGATGCTTTTGTATTCGGGGGTGACCCCTTTATGTAAATAAATGTTAATGGATTTAGAATCATGTTGTTTTGCTTGTTGGCTTTGTCGCATGCTTTTCAAAATGGTGCCCCAATTCCTTCTCTTGTCTAAGGTCTTGAAGAGCCTTTGTTGATCCTGTTAGCCTTTTAGGGACCAACACTTGCGCAGTTGACACAGCCGGTTTGTCGCTAGATGACGTCCTTCCTATGGAGCCCCCCTCAGAGGCCCCTTGGTAGGCATGGCAAGATTTTTGGGTATGCCTGGCACTGGAACGCAGGATGTCTTAGACTAGACCCCAATAGAGTGGGGGGGCATGAGTGTTTGAGCTCGGCGTGCCCCTGCCGGGAGCTCTGGGCTTTTCATGAGTGTTGTCATTGATGGCAGGCCGCGTGGGATATGCCGCAGCTGACTGCTCCGGCGTCGCCCACCATCGTTGTTGAGACGTCGACGACAGGCCCCTTGGGACGTGCCAGAGCTGGATGCTCCAACGTCGCCCACCATCTTCATAGGTACGTCAATGGCTGGCCCCCTTGGGAGGTGCCGGAGTTGGGTGCTCTGGCTTCGCCACCTTCTTCATAGAGACGCTGATGACGGGCCCCCTGGGAAGTGCCAGAGTTGAGTGCTCCGGCGTCGTCCATAATCATCGTGAAGTTGTCGACGGTAGGCCCCTAGTGTGCAGGCTATCTCAAGAGAACTCTGTTAGCAACAAGTGCGGGGCAGGACAATTTACTCACTTATTCCCGCTTGGTGCTGTCGTTGACATTCTGGGACGTTGACGGCAGGCCCTTTGGGAGGTGTTGGAGCTGTATGCTTTGGCGTCATACACCATCTTTGTAGAAACATTGACGGTAGGCCCCTTGGGAGGTGCCAGAGCTGGATGCTCCGGCGTCGCCCACGATCTTCATAGGTACGTCGACGGCAGGCCCTCTGCGAGGGGCCGGAGCTGTATGCTCCAGCATTGTCCACCATCTTCGTAGAAACGTTGGCGGTAGGCACCATGGGAGGTGCCGGAGCTAGATGCTCTGGCATCGCCCACCATCATCATAGGTACGTCGACGGCGAGCTCCCTGGGAGGTGCCGGAGTTGGGTGCTCCGACGTCGCCCACCATCTTCGTAGAGACGTCGACGGCGGGCGCCTTGGGAGGTGCCAGAGCTGAGTCCTCCGGCGTCGTTCACCATCATCGTGAAGTCATCAACCGCAGGGCCTCTCGTGTGCAGTCTATTGCAAGGGAACCCTATTAGAAACAAGTGTGGGGTAGGAGATTTTACTCACTTATTCGCACTTGGTGGTGTCGTTGACATTCTGGGACGTCGACGGTAGGCCCTTTGGGAGATGCAGGAGCTTTATGCTCTGGCGTCGTCCACCGTCTTTGTAGAAACATTGACGGCAGGCCCCTTGGGAGGTGTCGGAGCTGGATGCTCCGGCGTCCACCACCATCTTCATAGGTACGTCGACGGCAGGCTCCCTAGGAGGTGCCGGAGCTGTATGCTCCAGTGTTGCCCAGCATCTTCATAGAAAAGTCGACAGCATGCCCCTTGGGAGGTGTCGGAGCTGGATGCTCTGCCGTCGCCTACCATCTTCATAGGTATGTCGATGGTGGGCCCCCTGGGAGGTGTCAGAGCATGGTGCTCCTGTGTCGCTTACCATCTTCATAGAGACGTCGACGGCGGGCCCCCATGGAGAAGCCATAGTTGAGTGCTCTGACGTCGTCCACCATCATCGTGAAGTCGTCAACAGTAAGCCCCTGGTGTGCAGGCTATCGCAGGGGAACCCTATTAGCAACAAGTGCGAGCAGGAGAGTTTACTCACTTATTCGCGCTTGGTGCTGTTGTTGACATTCTGGGACGTCGACGACAAGCCCTATGGGAGGTGTCGGAGTTGTATCCTTCGGTGTCGTCAACCATCTTCGTAGAAAAGTCGACGGGAGGCCCCTTGCGAGGTGCCAGAACTGGATGCTCCAGCGTCGTCCACCATCTTCGTATAAACATCGACGGCAGGCCCCTTGGGAGGTGCCGAAGCTGGATGCTTCGGCGTCGTCAACCATCTTCGTAGAAACGTCAACGGTAGGCCCCTTGGGAGGTGTCGGAGCTGGATGCTCCGTTGCACCCTGCTTTGTATGTCCTGCACACATAACGGAGGTGCATATTGTTTTGCTCGCTGGTGATCTTTTCCTATTTTTGAGTATTGCCATGTCTTATTTTCCTGGGCTGGCATGCGGGGTTTGGGCAATTCAGTGCATTGGTGCTCGAGATCCGTCTTCGTTCTTGATCGGGTTATGAGCATCCTTGCCCTCGATATTTAGCCATAGCACTAGGAGGTAAAGCGCACACGCTTAGGGTACAGGACCAGGCTAAGCAGGCTGCACGCTCTGGACCTTCAGCTCAGCGTTGGCCTTTTGCGGGAGACCATTAGGCACCGCAGGACACCAAGCAAGAGGGCAGCCATGAGGTTCCAAGACACCTTGCAGGTACCTCAAACACATCCGCCTGCAGCAGGGTTGCATGACTCTACTAAGGGCGGTATAGAAACAATTTCACCAAGTATACGAAGATGATATACAGAAGACAAGACTAGATTGTGATCACAAAATTAACAGGTAACGTAAGTGAGCATAAGAGAAAGCATATGGTAGGACAGTGAATTTCTTATTATCGGTGTTCACAGGAGTGAATTGGCTTTACAATAAGGCAAAGACCCACTCCAGTTTGCAAGGGAGGTAGAGTGTTCATGCTTAGGGTACGGGACCAAGCTAAACGGCTGAACACTCTGGACCTGTCCCTCCCAGAGCTGGTTGTCCTACAAGTCGTTCCATGGCACCATGATGCCCTACACTATCCTACTTTTAAGCTTAGGGATAGAAGTTACCGAGGTGCTCTATGTTCCATGGGTTGGGAGGGGCTCTCCTTCATCCGTGCCAGGGTGGACACACTTGAGGCGGGATACATGTATCACTCGGAAGGGGCCTTCCCAGCTAGGGGAAAGTGTGTGCGACCCTTCTCGAGAGAGTATATGCCGTAGCACCAGGTCACCTGTCTTGAGCTCTCTACTCTGCACGAACCACTCTTGGTAGCGCCTCAGCGCCTGTCGGTAACGCGCGTTTCGAATGGTGGCGTGCCACCTTGCTTCATTGATGAGGTCGACGTCTTCTCATTGGAGCTGGTCTTGTGAGGCTTCATCGAACGCTCAGACTCTGAACGAGCCCAAAGTGATCTTTGGGGGAAGGACGTCCTTAGCCACATACACCAGAAAGAAAGATGTTTCTCCCGTGGCATGTCTGGGTGACGTCCGGCTTGCCCAAATTGCACAGGGGAGTTCGTCGACCCACATGGCACCATGCTTATCCAAACTGTCATATGTGCGTGTCTTGAGGCCCCTGAGGATCTCAGTGTTGGCTCTTTCGACTTGTCCGTTGCTCTTGGGATGGGCCACGGATGCATAACAAACTTGGATGCCGAGGTCTTCACAGTAGTCTTGGATAGCTCCACTAGTGAACTGGGTCCCGTTATCAGTGATGATCCTGTTCGGGACCCCAAACCTGCAGACAATTGATTTGATGAACTTGACTGTGGCCTCTTTGTTGATGTTGATTACTGGGGCTGCCTCTGGCCACTTGGTGGACTTATCTATGGTGACGTAGAGGAAGCGGCACCCAACGAGTGCCTTGGAGAAGGGTCCCAGGATATCCAGCCCCCAGACCGCGAAAGGGCAGGAGGGTGGGATCAACTGCAGTGACTGGGCCGGAGTGTGAATTTGCTTGGCATGGAATTGACACGCCTTGCACTTCTTGACCAGTTTGACGGCGTCTTGTAGTGTTGTTAGCCAGTAGAAGCCATACCGAAAGGCTTTGCCAACCAGTGTGCGGGAAGCTGCGTGATTCCCGCACTCTCCTTCATGGATTTCTACGATCAAGTTGCAATCTTCCTGCCGAGTTATGCATCGTAGCAGTACGCTGTTGGCACCACGTCAGCAGAGATTATCTTCTACCAGAATGTAGCATTTTGCCGTCCTCACGATCCTCTTAGCAGATGTGTGGTCCTCTAGGAGGAGGTTGTCCTTCAGGTAGTCCCGGACATCCGGGATCCATACATCAGGACTCTCCTGAGCTTCTGGATCTTGGGCACTAGGTGATTTGGGATCCCTGGTGACCTTCAAGAACCTTGGCATCCCCCACGGTTGCAGGGCTGCCATGGTTGCCAACTCAGTGGAGCTGGGCTCACCTTCTTCATTAGGCCCTGCCGACCTAGCGGTCGGCCGCACCAACCTCCTGCCAAAGACCCCTTCTGGAACGGGGGCTCCTGTGGACGCCATGGTTGACAGTGCATCGACAATGGAGTTGTCGACGTGCGACACATGGTGGAGATCCAAGTCCTAGAATCCAGCTTCTAGCTTCTTAACATGTATTAGATATACCGCGAGCTACGGGTCGTTGCAGCAGCACTCACCCCGGACTTGCTTGATGATCAGCTGGTAGTCTCCCTTGACTAGCATCTGCTGGACATCGAGACCCTGCGCAGCTGTGAGTCTGAAGATTAGGGCTTCATACTCTGCCATGTTGTTGGTGGCCTTGAAGTCGAGGCGCACTATGTACTTGGACTGCTCCCCTGTTGGAGAGGTGAGCAATACGCGGCTCCGCCCACTTGCTTCCTTCAAGATCCGTCGAAGAAGAGCATCCAGTGAGGTCCTGTAAGCACCGAAGCCCTGGGCACCGGCTCGCTGATCTCTCGGCCCCCTGGGTTGCTCTGTGAGGGGGTCTGCTTGGCAACGAAGTCCACCAGGGCTTGACTCTTAATTGCATGTCGTGGCAAGAAATCAAGCTGGAACTCTGCTAATTCAGCCGCCCACTTGGCAATATTGCTAGTTGTGTTCGGGCTGTGCAGCACTGCTTCCAGTGGGAACGAAGTCACCAATGATACTCGGTGTGCCTGAAAATAATGGCGGGGCTTCCTCGACTCGATTAGCACTGCATAGAGCAGCTTGTGTACTTTGAGGTACTTTGTCTTTGCCTCATGCAGGACTTCTCTCATGAAGTAGACTGGGGTTGGATGGTCCGAGACTTTTTCGGGGAAACCAGCGCATCTTCTTCCCTCTGCTCCAGGTCCAGTGGCTCCATGTCTCCTTGGCTTTGCGCATCCTTTGGGGGCTGGGACTCAAGGGCTTCTTGGCCTCCGGGGCCCCCTAGGGGGACTTGGTCATCCTATGGGGGCTGGGACCCAGAGGCTCCTTTGTCTCCGGGGCCCCCTTAGGGGACCCGGACGTCCTCTGGGGACTGGGACCTAGAGGCTCCTTGGTTTCCGTGACCCCCTTGGGGGACCCGAACATCTTCTAGGGGCTGGGACCCAGAGGCTCCTTCCTTTCTGGGGCCCCCTTCAGGGACCCAGACATCCTCTACGCTGGGACCTAGAGGCTCTTTGCTCTCCGGGGCCCCCTCGGGGGACTTGTACATCCTCTGGGGGCTGGGACCCAGAGGCTCTTTTCTCTCTGGGGCCCCCTTGGGGACCCAAAACTCCTTTGGGGGCTGGGACCCAGAGGCTCCTTGCTTTCCGGGGCCCCCTTGGGGGACCCGGACATCCTCTGGGGGTTGGGACCCAGAGGCTCCTTGCTCTCCAAGGCCCCCTTGGGGGACTCAGACATCCTTTGGGGGCTGGGACCTAGAGGCTCCTTGCTCTCCGGGGCCCCCTTGGGGGACCCAGACATCCTGTGGGGGCTGGGACCCAGAGGCTTCTCTGTCGTTGGGCCCCCCTACAAGCTCTAAGCCCTGGGGCTTAGAGTAAAAATGGTAGGTGTCCCTTCCTTTCATTGGGGCTCCTTGGGGCCGGCCCGTTCTGCAACAAAAACCATACTTACCACCTCGGTTGTGGCGGCGATGTAGAGGCACAGGGGCTCCCCGGGCCCTGGTACCACCATTATTGGTAGCGACGTTAGTTGTTTCATTAGCTCGCGGAATGCCTTCTCTACGTCTTCGGTCCAGATGAATGGTCTGGATTGACGCAAGATCTTGAAGAACGGGACAGCCCGCTCAGCCAGCCTAGAGATAAACTGGTTGAGCGCTGCCAAGCACCCTGCAGGCTTCTGCACATCCTTGATGTGGGCTGGACGCCGCATCAGCTCCACCGCTTTGATTTTTTCTTGGTTGGCCTCGATTCCTCGGTGTGAGACCAAGAACCCGAGGAGATTCCCTGCTTTGACTCCGAACCCGCACTTGTCCAGGTTGAGTGTTGTCCATGTGGTTCGTAGTCTGTCAAATACTAGGGCGAGGTTTTCTAGTAATGATGTATGTGACTGGATTTTTACTACAATATCATCAACATAAACCTCTACTAGGTCCCGAATGAGGTCCCCAAATGTTTTATGTATGGCACGTACAAAGGTGGGGAGGGCATTCTTAAGACCGTAAGGCATGGAGACATCGCAGTAAAGACCATCTACGGTTATGAAAGCGGTATGTTCCTCATGTTTTCTAGACATCAGGATTTGGTGAAACCCTGAATATGCATCTAGAAAGCATAGCATATTGCACCCCAAAGATGAATCTTGATTTGATCAATTCTAGGGAGAGGGAAAGGATCTGTAGGACATGCCTTGTTGAGGTTGGTGTAGTCAATGGACATCCGAAGTTTACTGCCAGCTTTGGGGACAACAAACGGATTAGCTAGCCATCTCAGATGTTGGACCTCCCATATGAAGCTAGCATCGAGGACCTTCTTTGTGTAGTCAATGGACATCAGAAGTTTACCGCCAGCTTTGGGGACGACAACCGGATTAGCTAGCCATCTCGGATGCTGGACATTTCATATGAAGCCAGCATCGAGGACCTTCTTGATCTCCTCGCGGATGAAGTTTTGCCGCTCGATGGACTACTTACGGGGCCTTTGTTGTTGCGGCTGTGCGTTGTGGTAGATATTCAGACGGTGCTCGATCACTTCTGTGGGGATGCCTGGCATCCACGACGGTTGCCAGGTGAAGACATCGATGTTAGCTCGCACGAAAGTAGTGAGCGCCAATTCCTACTCGTTGTCCAGACTCCCCGTGATACGGGTGGTCTGAGCCGTATCAGAGCCAATCTGAATTGTCATATGGGTATGTCATCATCGTCGGAGGGCTGCACTCATGGTGCAATGGCGCGGTTGCGAGCGCTTGGGTCTGGCGAATGCTTACTCGACCCAACACCGCTCAGGACAGGTGCTAGGGCTATTGCCAGTGCTCGGAGCTTCTCCAAAACTGTCACCACAGCAGCACAATCTCCGCAGATCTTCAGGACATCGGAGGATGTCAGCATCTTGAGAACGAAGTAGCCGTAATGGGCTGCAGCCATAAATCGGTACAGGGCTGGCCTACCGATAATGGCATTGTAGAGGAGGCTAGCCTCCGCGATGTTGAATAGTATATTCTCTGTTCTGAAGTTCTTGGGTGTCCCTAGGGTCACCCCGAGGTGGATGCAGCCATACGGGATAACAGTCTCCACTCCAACCTCCGAGAATGATCTTGATGGGGCGAGCTCAGACACGGGGATCTTCAGCTTGTTGAAGGACGCACGGCTGATGAGGTTGAAGTCGGCTCCACCATCTACCAGGACGTGGTAAAACTTTACATTTGCGATGGTGGGGGCGAAAGGAGGGGCAGTTGTTCGGTCCTGCCATGTTCTCGGGGTTGTCGGAGGCGTTGAAGCTGATCAGCGTATCCATCCATTTGTGATGCGGCGTCGGGGGATGCATAGAGGCTGTGGAAGCCATTGCTCGGTGCAGTTTCTTGACCGCATTCCTGGATGCAGGTTCCCAAGATCCTCCACAGATGACGTGGAGCGCTTTGCGACGCTCGTGGTCGCTGTTGAGGTCAAAGTTCACAGCCTGGTGTACCGTTTCCACGGCGTGTTCTGGCCTTTGGAACTACTTCTCCACGTCTTTGTCGACATGATGTTCGACCTTTTGCGTCTTGATCTCGCCGCAGCTCGCATGCTTGATGAACACGGTGGTGAAAGCACTACCACATTTTTGAGGGAAAAAGCCCCTACCTAGCGCGCCAAATGTCAATGTCTTAATGCAACACTTATCCCGGATCTATTAAGGAGCAGCCCGTGGAGGTTCTTGTTCGACGGGGCTTAGGCCTCAAACTAGTGTTCTAGCGGAAGAGTATGAGACAGTGGATTTTACGTGGTTTGGGCCGCAAGGAGCGTAACACCCTACTCCACTATGGATTGTATTGCTTGGTCAGTGTGTATGCTTGTGTGTGTGTGTATCGGGGATTTTTGCGTCTGGTGCTTGTATCAGTGGCGGTCCGAGCCTTTTATAGTCAAGGTCAGACGCCTTACAAGTGGGGTCACGGGGCCCGAATGGTGGTCCAGGGGTGATCTTATCCTAAAGATCTAAGGCTTCTTGCGTAAGGTTTCTCTAAGCGTGGCAGTGAAGACTCGCCGTCTTGCAGCCTCCCTCGTCAGTAGCCCACGCGCTGTTGCTGACAGTGGCAAAAGATGTCCCGTCCGCCTGTCTTGTTTCCGCAAGCTACCCACTTGGTCACTTGGGATAGGCCTGCAGCGCCTTCACTGTGATGCGATTGGTCATAGCGATCTCTGACCATTGGCGTGCTGCGCGTCGTGCGCCGGAGCGGACCGCACCAGCTTTTAACTCCCGCACCTTACCATCTGGGGCGAGCTGCGAGACATGTGGCAGCGTCAGAGCAGGTCCTCGCTGGGGAGGCTAACCCCAATTCTTGGTGACGTGTGGCTGCTCTGGGGCTCCCCAGGGTACGCAGCAGCTCCGCTCTTTCCCTGAGGGAGGGCGCTTGGTCTGGCGCTCCAGGCTACGCGACATCTCTGGAGCTCTCCACCGAGGTTGGGTGAGGTCCCGCCCCAACACGTGGTGCCTTGGGAGGTTGTCTCTCCTGAGGGTCTTTATCCTGTTCTTCGTGCCCCATGTGGTAGCACCGAGGCTGGATTTTGCGGGAGGCTGGGACCTCGACAACTTCTTGACACGTGGTGCCGTCGGACATGCCCTAGTGTCTTTATCTTGAGTGCGAGGGTACCCGGTTTGCGGGGTACTAATAATGCTCCTAACAAGTTTTAATGCCTGAACATATTGACTAAAAATCAGTACCTTCTCTCTTAGTGCTTCACACAGGCGATGAAGTGAACAACATCAATCACAAATCTTGTTTTTACCCGTTCATAGGGATTTAACCTTATTCTTTCAAGCATAGATTTTTCAATAAGTGAAACTTCCTTATCAGACATGTTAATGGTAGTTATAAGCGAAGGGTGTGCTGAAGCTAATGAAATCTGAATTGGACTGAATACAAAGAGATCCTGCATATGAGTGGCAATCTCCAGGTTAGACAGCGTGAAGCAATGATGTCATCCTTCAACAACATGAAAAGTGATTCTAAGCTTATGCTTGCATTAACCAAGGCATGTTGTGAGGGTATAACACTTGTTGGGGCAAGCATAACCGTGATGCCCCAACAAGTGTTATGCCCTCACAACATGCCTTGCTTGATGCAAGCATAACCTTGGCATCACTTTTCATGTTGTTGAAGGCTGCCATCATAGCTTCAAGCTGTCTAACCTGGACATTGCCACTCATATGAAGGATCTCTTTGTCTTCAGTACCGTTGAGATTTCGTTAGCTTTGACACACCCTTCGCATGTAACTGCAATTAACATGTTTGATGAGGAAGCTTCACTTATTGATAAATCTATTCTTGAAAGATTAAAGTCAAATTCCTATGAAAAGGGTAAAATTAAGATTTGTGATTGAAGTTTTTTGCTTCGTCGCTTGTGTGAAGTACTAAGAGAGATGGTACTGATTTTTAGTTAATATATTCAGCCATTAGAACTGATAAAGTAGCATCTTTGTATGTTTTTGAAATGGATAAAAGAGAAAGAAATCCTACAGGGCTTGTTTGGGTGTACTCAATCTAATTGGATTGAAGTGGTTGGAGTAGAAAGTGAACTAATTTTCTCCTCAATCCACTTAGATTGAAGTAGATCCACTCCTATCCAAATAAGCATTCAAATGGATGGGAAAATCCATCCAAGGTATCATCAGATTTCAATTGAAGCTTTCAACAATTCAAATAATGAGTCTCGGGTGTTACTTGCATCTACAAGAGCTTGCTATAAAGTGATTAGCTTGACATGAGGTTCAAGAGTTGTGCTTCTAGATGTTGTTTGGAACCTAGCTGTTGGAAGGCAAGCCATCAGCATCATAGGTCAGAAGAAATTTATATACACATACAGTTTGATAACTTATGGAACAGGTCAATATGATAAATATGATAGTCAAGCCGAAAAGGATCACTTGTCCAAATTAGTCTTCTCTACAGAAGATGAAATTAATAATGTTTGAAACATGCTATCTAAAGCTGAAATGGAGCATTGTTCTAAGTTGATTTCAGAGGATACAAATTTATACAACATATATAATACATTTTTTTCTAGCATTGACATCTTGCATATAGGGTTTCAAATCCTTTTTAATGCTTCTCTCTACGCCCTTGATGTTTTCTGGTTCGATGAAAAGGTACATCTCTTCATACTGATTATATTCCTCTTCATTTTCTCCCACATTCTCAACCCCAACAATATTTTTCTTTCCAGAAACAACTATGTGCATGTTCTCAGTTTCTAGATCTTGTACATAAAAAACTTGTGCAACACGATCGGCGAGAACCCACGGGTCATCTTTATAACCCACTTTGTTCAAGTCTACCAATGTCAGCCCGTAGTTGTCCACTTTCACACCATCGGGATGTTTGACCCATTGGCACGTAAATTCGGGCATTACCATTCTTTCACCATAATTGAGTTCCCATATTTCCTCTATGAACCCGAAGTATGTGGTCTTCTGCCCTTGTGGATCATAAGCCTCTATACGAACACCACTATTTTGTGTAGCACTCTTACCATCTTTTTCCATAGTGTAAAATGTGTAACCATTGATGTCATATGTTTGCCATGATGTCACCAAAGCAGATGGGCCAAAAGCTAATTTCTTCGTTGTTGCCTCTTCTATAGAGTTTTCGTATGGTATACTTTTGTCCATTAACCATTCAGTGAAACATCCTTTGTTCTCTTTCATGATCTCGTCCTCTGTGCGGTCTTGGTTTTATCACGAAGCTCAATTTGGTGTTCCTCGATGTACAACTCAGTTATTGCGAGACGTTGTAGTACACCAAAATGTGCACGGTGTATATTATTATAATTTTGAACGATAAAAGTTTTCTTACCCACTTTGCCTCTCCCAGGTAGTTTACCCTCATGTACTGGTAGAGCACACCTATCGGTTTTCCATCTTTGATGTAATCAGTGCAACCCTCAATCACTTCTTCAGTGGTGTATCCTTCCATATTTGAACCCTTTGGGTGACCACAGTTCCGCACATAACCTTTTAATACTCCTAAATATCTCTCCAACGGAAATATGTGATGTAAATATAGTGGCCCCAATGCTTTTATCTGATCAACAAGATGTATGATTAGGTGTACTTGCAGATCAAAAAAGGATGGTGGGAAACACATCTCAAGCTTGCACATAGTCTCGATGTTGTACGTTTTCAAATATTGTAAATCTTCACGTTCTATCACCTTTTGTGATATTGCATTGAAGAAGTAACATAAATGTGTGATGAAAACTTTTATATGCTCAGGTTTGATGACCCTTATTACAATCGCAAGGAACACTGTCATCATCATGTGACAGTTGTGAGAAATATAGCCAAATAAAGACAAGTCCTTCATGGAGACTAGTTTGCGGATATTGGATTATAAAATCGTGTGCACTTTGATCCCATGCAAGCATTCACAAATTACCTTTTTCTCTTGTAGTGTCAAGTTGTAGCTGGCTGGGGGAAGGTAATGCTCCCCGTTCACCTTTTCTACTGGGTGAAGCGCTGGTCTCATATCAAGATTTACTAGGTCCATACGCAATTTTTATCTATCTGTTGTTGTCCTCGGCATGTCCAGCAAGGTCCCAATGATGCTGTCAAATACATTCTTTGTAACGTGCATCAAATCAATACTGTGGCAAAATCCAGGTTCTTCCAATACTGAAGATACTTGAAAAAAATTGATTGTTTCTTGAAAGCCATGTCAGTTGTATCACCCGAAGATGTACTTTTCTTTTTCTTTGTTCCTTTATATTTTTTGCCCTTACCAAAAGCAATATGAATGTTCTTGACCATTTCAAACATGAGTTTTCTACTGTAAGGTTTTGGTGCAATATCTTTTTCAATTTTGTTATCAATTGTTCTTTCATCTTCCTATACTTGTGTGTATCTGTCAAGAACCGCCGTTGTCTAACGTACACTGTCTTTCTGCATGAAGTGAGGTATAGAAATCCAGTTCTGTCCATGCACCTTACACAACCTTTCTTCCCTTTCATTTGTCTTGATAATGTAAACAATCCGAGATAATCATGCACGGTAACGAATATCATTGCTCTTAGCATGAAATACTCCCGCTTGTACTCATCCCATGTACGTACCCCTTCATTCCACAATTTCGCCATATCTTCCATTAAACGTTCCAAGAACACATCGACTTCGATGTTGGGTTGTTTCGGACCTTGGATAAGAACAGATAACAAAATATATTTCCTTTTGTGACACAACGACATTGGTAGGTTATACATCGTTAAGACTAGGGGCCATGTGTTGTGTATGCTCCTTTTTTCACCAAACGGATTCATTCCATTTGTACCCAAGTCAAACCTTACATTATGATTTCCTTTGCAAATTCTAGATAAAATATCAAAAAATTTCCAGTGGGTTGCATCATCAGGGTGTCGAATATGTTTTTTCATTCTTCTTTCACCGCTCGAAAGGCCAACACATAAGTTCAGCTTCCCTAGGGTTCGAGAACAAACGCTCAAGCGATCAATTACTGGAAGGTGCCACAAATATTTCCTAAAGGTCCTCTTTAAAATTAATTTACATAGACATAACACATCTGTATCATATGAGTGAATACTGGTATCATGTAGGTCTGTTCATAAGGGTTCCATGAAAATTTGTTTCATAATTTTCTTAGCTTCCTAGTTGCCCTAATGGATTTTTGAATTTGGGCTTATTCATTGAAACATTTCATCAAACATGTGATGTGCTTGCATTTATCTTCAACCTTTAATCTTCAAATCTACTTCTTTTTTCTACAAAATTCATGGATGAGCTCAGGGGAGACTCAACTACATCTTTCAACCATTAATCCTTCAAATCCACTTCTCAAATACATATAGTGGAGGGGGGCAGGCTGGAGCCATGCAAACTCAACAAAACAAAACTAAAAATAGGACAACAAACTGAAAACATGACAGAGAAGAAGAAGTTTCTTCTAACCTTTTCTCTGTTTGAAGTTTGATCAACTTATGAATAAAGGACAAGCGCGCGCACATTGGAAAATTTTGGCAGCCTGGCGGCGTCGATGGAAAATCTCCCGGGTTAGGTTTTCTGCGTTGCTCGAGGGACCCTTTATATAGGCGTACATTTTCACAGACGGATTTTAATGAAAAAACTGCCTGTAATAAAAATTAATTAAGTTCAGTACAGGCGATAGTTGCTAAACAACCGCCAGTGATAATGGCCTGAGTCTGTTCTTCAGTTTCCTTTTTACTTGCTTCTTTTTATTTATATTCCAATATAAATACACAAACATGTATAAATTCTACAAATTGAGTCCAAATTTGATGATTCTTTTTTTCTATATTCTGCGAAAATTGATATCTACCACATGGACCAAATATTTTAAAACTTGTATAGCTAACATTGTAATGTTCTGGTAACTATCAAATTAATTTATACTCACATATTATTCACATTTCTCTATCTCAAAGGGATCCTTCACTAAAATTGGTTTGTATGAACATATTTGTCTTATTTATACATGTATAAATTTTGTGAATTTTTAAAGCATTCTAACATGTCAAAATTTAAATTATCCATCATTCTAATCAAATGCTTATATACATATGAGGCATTTATCAAAATTTAAACACACATTGATTCTAAAAAAATAAAAAATCTGAAAAAATCATAGAGGTTGGTATCATGACTAAAAAGTTCCATTGAAAACTAAATAAAAAATCATTATATTCATCAAGATAGAAAAATGACAAATAACCAGTGTTATTTGTTTTTTATGTTTTCACCAATTTCAATGGCTTTCCCAATTGAAATTTCATGGAAACCTTTAATACTCAAGCATATTATAAGAAAATGAAATTTGGTCTTTTAAAAGGCCCCTCATTTTAATCAAGAATATTACTAAAGCCTAGACTCAGTACATTTTTCAGACGGTTTTTAACTACTACAGAGGCGGTTGCTGACCGCCTCTGATAATGGCCCAAGCCTATTCTTCAGTTTTCTTTTCCCTTGCTTCTTTTTTATTCAAATTCCAATATAAATACTCAAACATGTATAGATTCTGCAAATTGAGTCCAAATTCGATGATTCTTTTTCTATCTATTTTTCAAAAATTAATATTTACCACCTGGATCAAATATTTTAAAACTTGTATAGCTAACATTGTAATGTTTTGGTAAATATCAAATTAATTTATACTCACGTATTATTCATATTTATGTATCTCCTAAAAAAAGGAACCTTCAGCGAAATTGGTTTGTATGAACATATTTGTATTATTTATACATATATGAATTTTGTTAATTTCTAAAAGCATTCCAACATGTCAAAATTCAAATTATCCATCATTCTAATCAAATGCTCATATACATATGAGGCATTCATCAAATTTTGAACACACATTGATTCATAAAAATTTAGAAAATCTGAAAAAAATCATAGAGGTTGGTATGATGACTAGAAAGTTCCATTGAAAAACTAAATAAAAAATCATTATATTCATCAAGATAGAAAAATGACAAATAACCAGTGTTATTTGTTTTTTATGTTTTGACCAATTTCAAATGCTTTCACAAGTGAAATTTAATGGAAACCATTAATACTCAAGCATATTACAAGAAAGTTGAATTTGGACTTTTAAAAGGCCCCTTATTTTAATCAAGAATATTAATAAAGCCTAGACCCAGTACATTTTTTGAGGCGGTTTTTAACTGCTACACTGGCGGTTGTTGCCAAACAACCGCCTGTGATAATAGCTCGAGCCTATTCCTCAGTTTTGTTTTCCCTTGCTTCTTTTTTATTTAGATTACAATATAAATAATCAAACATGTATAGATTCTGCAAATTGAGTCCAAATTTGATGATATTTTTTTCTATATTCTTCAAAAATTAATATCTACCACATGGACCAAATATTTTAAACTTGTATATCTAACTTTGTAATGTTTTGGTAAATATCAAATTCATTTATACTCACATATTATTCACATTTCTGTATCTCCTAAAAAAAGGGATCTATCGGTACTCTTTAGACGGGGTACCCTCGCGCACAGGATGAAGATAGCGAGGCACGTCTGGAGGCGCCACATGTCCTATCGGCGCCAAGGCCTTTGCCTCCCTCAAGATCAAGCTGTGGCGCTGCCACGTAAGCCTTGAGGATGGGACTTGGCCCTCCGAAGTGACGAGCTCCCTAGATGCCACATGTAGGGACGGGACCTCACCCATCCTTAGGGTAGCACCCCCAGAACAGCCACGTGGCACGGAGCGCAAGGACCAGCACCCCCACAAGGGAGAAAGCACAGAGCTGCCACATACCCTGGGGAGCCCCAGAGCCGCCACGCGTCACGAAGGACCGAAGCTAGCCTTCCCACCGAGGACCTGCCCTGACGCTGCCACGTGTCCCGCAGCTCTCCCCAGACGGTAAGGTGCGGGAGTTAAAAGGTGGTGTGCTCCGCTCCAGTCAAGCAGTGAAGACCCGCAACCACCCCTGACGCACGACGTGGGGCATGCCAACGGTCAGAGATCGCTATGACCAATTGCATCATAGTGATGGCGCTGCAGGCCTATCTCACTCAGCCAATTGGGTAGCTTGCGGCAACAAGACAAGCTGACGGGACACCTTCTGCCACCGCCAGTAACGGCGCGTGGGCTATTGATAAGGGAGGCAGCAAGACAGCGAGTCTCCACTGCCACCCTTAGAGGAAGATTATGCGAGAAGCCTTAGATCTTTAGGATAAGATCGCCTCGGGACAACCTATCGGGCCCAGAGACCGCACTTGTAAGGCGTCCAACCTTGTCTATAAAAGGCCCGGACTGCCATCGCTATAAGGACCAGACTCATAATCCCCGATACACACACACAATCACGTATACACACTAACCAAGCAATACAATCCACCATGGAGTAGGGCGTTACGCTCCTTGCGGCCCGAACCACATAAAATCCACTGTCTCATACTCTTCTGCTAGAACACTAGTTTGAGGCCTAAGCCCCGCCAAACAAGAACCTCCGCGGGATGCTCCTTAGCAGATCCGGGAGAAGTATCGCATTAACACTTCGACATTTGGCGCGCCAGGTAGGGGCTTTTTCCCTCAAAAAAAAAAGTGGTAGCACTTTCACCACCATGGTGTTCATCAAGCCTGCGATCTTCAGTGAGATCAAACCGCAAAAGGTCGACCATCGTGTCGACAAAGAGGTGGAGAAGGAGTTACAAAGGCCAAAATGCGCCGTGGAAACAGTACACCAGGTTGTAAACTTCGACCTCAATAGTGACCATGAGCATCGCAAAGCACTCCACGTCATCTGTGGAGGATCTTAGGAACCTGCATCTAGGAATGCGATCAAGACCCTGCACCGAGCAATGACTTCGACAGCCTCTACGCATGCTACGGCGCCACATCACAAATGGATGGAGATGTCGATCAGCTTCGATGCCTCCGACTGCCCTGAGAACATGGCGGGAGCCGGACAGCTTCCCCTCCTCGTCTCCTCACCATCGCCAATGTAGAGTTTTACCATGTTCTGGTAGATGGTGGAGCTGGCCTCAACCTCATCAGCCGTGTGGCCTTCGACATGCTGAAGATCCCCACGTCTGAGCCTGCCCCGTCAAGATCATTCTCGGGGGTAGGACCAGAGAGTGTTATCTCGTACGGCTGCATCCACCTCCGGGTGACCCTAGCGACACCCGAGAACTTCAGGACGGAGAATATCCTATTCGACGCCGCGGAGGTTATCCTCCCCTACCACGCCATTACCGTCAGGCTAGCCCTGTACCGATTTATGGCTGTAGCCCATTAGGGCTACCTCGTCCACAAGATGTCGACATCCTCCGGCATCCTCAAGTTCCGCGGAGATTGTGCTGCTGTGGTGACACTTTTGCAGAAGCTCCGAGCGCTGGCAAAGGCCCCAACACCTGTCCTGGGTGATGCTGGGTCGAGTAAGCCTTCGCCACACCCACGCGCGCGCAGCCGCGCTACTGCACCACAAGTGCAGCCCTCCGACGATGACGACGTACCCATCAAGACAATGCAGATTGTCTCTGATGCGACTCAGACCAGCCGTATTGCGGGGAGTCTAGACAGCGAGCAGGAATCGGCGCTCACTACTTTCCTATGAGCTAACATTGACGTATTCGTCTGGCAACCGTTGCACATGCCAGATATTCCCATGGAAGTGATCGAGCACCGTCTGATGATCTACCCCGATACATGGCCGCAACAACAGAGGCCCCATAAATAGTCCATCGAGCGGCATAACTTCATCCACGAGGAGAACAAGAAGCTCCTCGATGCTGGCTTCATACGGGAGGTCCACCATCCCAGATGGTTGGCCAATCCGGTTGTTGTCCCCAAGTCTGGCGGTAAGCTTCGGATGTGCATTGACTACACCAACCTCAACAAGGCATGTCCTAAAGATCCTTTCCCTCTCCCTAGAATTGATAAAATCATAGATTCAACTTCGGGGTGAGATATTCTATGCTTTCTAGGTGCATATTCAGGGTTTCACCAACTCCTGATGTTTAGAGAAGATGAGGAACATACCGCTTTCATAACTGTAGATGGTATTTACTGCTATGTCTCCATGCCTTACGGTCTTAAGAATGCCCTCCCCACCATTGTACGTGTCATTCATAAAACATTTGGGGACCTCATTCGGGACCTAGTAGAGGTTTATGTTGACGATATTGTAGTAAAAATCCAGTCACATACATCATTACTAAAAAACCTCGCCCTAGTCTTTGATTGACTGTGAACCACACGCACAAAGCTCAACCTAGACAAGTGCATGTTCGGAGTAAAAGCTGGGAAGCTCCTCGGGTTCTTGGTCTCAAACCGAGGATCGAGGCCAATCCAGAAAAAATCAAAGCGGTGGAGCTAATGTGGCCTCCAGCCCACAACAAGGACGGGCAGAAGCTTTCAGGGTGCTTTGCAGCGCTTTGCCGGTTTATATCTAGGCTGGTTGAGCGGGCTCTCCCATTCTTCAAGCTCCTGCGCCAGTCCGAACCATTCGTCTGAACTGAAGATGCGGAGAAGGCATACTGCGAGCTGAAGTAGTAGCTAACGTCGCTACCAATAATGGTGGCACCAGAGCCCGGGGAGACCCTGTACCTCTACATCGCCACAAAAACTGAGGTGGTAAGTATGGTTTTGGTGTCAGAACAGGACGACCTCCAGCAGCCCCAATGAAAGGAAGGGATCCCTGCCGTTGATTCTAAGCCCCAGGGCTTTGAGCTTGTAGGGGGCCCCAACTATAGAGAAGCCTCTGGGTCCCAGCCCCCAGAGGATGTCCGGGTCCCCCAAGGGGGCCCCGGAGAGCAAGGAGCCTATGGGTCCCAGCCCCAAGAGAATGTTCGGGTCCCCCAAGGGGGCCCCGGAGACCATGGAGCCTCTGGGTCCCAGCCCCTAGAGGATGTCCGGGTCCTCCAAGGGGGACCCGGAGACCAAGGAGCCTCTGGGTCCCAGCCCCCATAGGACGTCTGGGTCCCCCAAGGGGGCCCCGGAGACCAAGGAGCCTCTGGGTCCCAGTCCCAAAGGATGACTGGGTCCCCCTAGGTGGCCCTGGAGGTCAAGAAGCCTTTATGTCCCCACCCCTAAAGGAAGAGCCAGGCCCAAGAGACATGGAGTTGTCGAACCTGGAGCAGAGGGAAGAAGATGCGCTGGATTCCCCGAAATGATCCCAGACCATCCAACGCCCGGTCTACATCATCTGTGAAGTCCTGCATGAGGCAAAGACAAGGTACCTCGAAGTGCACAAGCTGCTCTATGCGGTGCAAATCGTGTCTAGGGAGCACCACCATTATTTTCAGGCACACCGCGTATCATTGGTGACTTTGTTCCCACTGGAAGCAGTGTTGCATAGCCCGAACGCAACTGGCAATATCGCCAAGTGGGCGGCTGAATTAGCAGAGTTTGAGCTTGATTTCTTGCCATGACATGCAATCAAGAGTCAAGCTTTGGCGGACTTCGTTGCCAAGTGGACCCCCTCACCAAGCAACCCAGGGGGCCAGGAGATCAGCGAGACGGTGCCCAGGGCTCTGGTGCTTATCGGACCTCCCTGGACGCTCTTTTTCGATAGATCCTCAAGGAAGCACGGGGTCGGAGCCGACACACTGCTCACCTCGCCAACAGAAGAGTATGCAGTGCGTCTCGACTTCAAGGCTACCAACAACATGGCAGAGTACGAAGCCCTCATCTTTGGACTCACAGCTGCGCAGGGTCACAGTGTCCAGCAGATGCTAGTCAAGGGAGATTCTCAGCTAATCATCAAGCAAGTCTGAGGTGAGTGCTGCTGCAACGACCCGCGGCTCGCGGCATATCTGATACATGTCAATAAGATAGAAGCTAGATTCGAGGCCTTGGATCTCTACCATGTGCCTCGTGCTGACAACTCCATCGATGATGCCCTGTCATCCATGGCATCCACAGGAGCCCACGTTCTAGGAGGGGTCTTTGGCAGGAAGTTGGTGCGACCGACAGCTAGGCCAGCGGGGCGTAATGAAGAAGGTGATCCAGCTCCACAGAGCTACAACCACGGCAGCCCTGCAACTATAGGAGTCGCCAAGGTTCTTGAGCGTCAGCAGGGATGCAAAATCACCTAGCTCGCAAGATCCAGAAGCTCAGAAGAGTCCTGACGCGTGGATCACGGAGGTCCAAGACTACCTGAAGGACAACCTCCTCTTGGAGGACCCAGCATTTGCTGAGAGGATCGTGAGGATGGCAAAATGCTACATGTTAGTAGAAGGTGATATCTACCAACATAGTGCCAACGGCATACTGCTAAGGTGCATAACTCTGCAAGAAGGCTGTGACTTGCTCGTAGAAATCCACGAAGGAGAGTGTGGAAATCACGCAGCTTCCCGCACGCTGGTTGGCAAAGCCTTCTGGCATGGCTTCTACTGGAATACAACACTACAAGACGCCATCAAACTGGTCAAGAAGTGCAAGGCGTGCCAGTTCCACGCCAATCAAATTCACACTCCGACGTAGTCACTGCAGATGATCCTGCCCCTCTGGCCTTTTGCGGTTTGGGGGCTGGATATCCTGGGACCCTTCCCCAGGGCAGTCGGATGGTACCGATTCCTCTACGTCAGCATAGATAAGTGCACCAAGTGGTCGTAGGCATCCCAGTGATCAACAGCAACAAGAAGTCCGCAGTCAAGTTCATCAAATCAATTGTCTGCAGGTTTGGGTTCCCGAATAGGATCATCACCGACAACGGGACTAGTTCACTGGTGCAGCTTACCAGGACTACTGCAAAGACCTCGGTGTCCAAGTTTTTTATGCATTCGTGGCTCATCCAAAGAGAACCAGACAAGTCGAAAGGGACAAAGCTGAGATCCTCAGGGGCCTCAAGACATGCACATATGACAGCTTGGATAAGCTTAGTGCCAAGTGGGTCGACGAACTCCCCTGTGCACTATGGGCATGTCGGACGTCACCCAGCCGCGCCATGGGAGAAACACCTTAATTTCTGGTGTATAAGGCCGAGGCCCCCCCCCCCCCCAGAGATCGCTATGGTCTCGTTTGGAGTCCAAGCATTCGATGAAGCCTCACAAGACCAGCTCCGACAAGAAGATATCGACCTCATCGACGAAGCAAGGTGGCATGTCACCATTCGAAACACACATTACCGACAGGCGCTGAGGCGCTACCAAGAGTTGTTCATGCGGAGTAGAAAGCTCAAGATAGGTGACTTGGTGCTGCAGCGCATAGTCTCTCGAGAATGGTCGCACAAACTTCCCCCCAGTTGGGAAGGCCCCTTCTGAGTGATACAAGTATCCTGCCCCGGGTGTGTCCGCCTCACCACTGAAGAAGGAGAGCCCCACTCCAACCCTTGGAACAGAAAGCACCTCCATAAGTTCTACACTTAAGCATAAATTGTAGGACAGTGTAGGGTGTCATCATGCCAGGGAGCGGAACACTTAAGACAACCAAACTCTGGGGGGGTGGGGGGGATGGTCCAGAGTGTACAGCCGTTTATCTTGGTTTTGTACCCTAAGCATGAACACTCTGCTTCCCTAGCCAACTGGAGTGGGTCGTTGCCTTATTGTAAATCCAATCCACTCCTGTGACAACCAATGAGAAGAATTCACTGTGTTACCATGTGCTTTCTCTTACGTTCACTTAAAATTACCTATTAATTTTGTGATCAATCAAGCTAGTCTCGTCTTTTGTATATTATCTACATATACTTGGTGAAATTTGTTCTATATCACCCCTAGTAGAGTCATGCAACCCTGCTGCAGGTGGATGTATTTGAGGTACCTGTAAGGTGTCTTGGAACCTCACGGCTGCCCTCTTACTTGGTTTTCTCTGGTGCCAAATGGTTCCCCACAAAAGGGAAACACTGAGCCGGAGGTCCAGAGTGCACAGCATGCTTAGCTTGGTCCTGTACCCTAAGCGTGTGCGCTTTGCCTCCCAGTGTTGCGGCTAAGTATCAAGGCCCAGGGTGCTCACACCCCGAATCGGAAGGAAGTCGGACCCTGAGCGCCAATGCACAGAATTACCCAAATCACGTGTACCAGCCCAGGACTGTAAGACATGACAATACTTAAGGATAGGAAAAGATCACCAGTGAGCAAAACAATATGCACCTCTATTATGTGTGCAGGACATACAAAGCATGCTACGCTGGAGCATCCAACTCCAGCACCTCGCAAGGGGCCTGCCGTCGACGCTTCCACAAAGGTGGTGGGTGACGCCATAGCATCCAGCTCCAGCACCTCGCAAGGGGCCTGCCGTCGACGTCCCAGAACATCAACATCTGCACCAAGCGCGGATAAGTGATTAAACTCTCCTGCCCCACACTTGTTGCTAACAAGGTTCTCTCACAATAGCCTATACACCAGGGGCCTACTGTTGACGACTCTACGAAGATGGTGGACGACGTTGGAGCATCCAGCTCCAGCACCTCCCAAGGGGCCTGCTGTCGACGTTTCCACGAAGATCGTGAGCAACGCTTGAGCATCCAGCTCCGACACCTCCCAAGGGGCCTAATGTCGACGTTTCCACGAAGATGGTGGCCGACGCCAGAGCATCCAGCTCTGGGACCTCGCAAGGGAACTGTCGTCGATGTCCCAGAACATCAACATCAACATGAAGTGCGGATAAGCGAGTAAACTCTCCTGCCCCGTGCTTGTTGCTAACAAGGCTCTCTCGCGATAGCCTGTACACCAGGGCCTGCCATTCACGACTCTACGACGATGGCGGACAATGCCGGAGCATCCAGCTCTGGCACCCCCCAAGGGGTCTGCCGACGACGTCTCAACGGCAATGGTGGACAACACCAGAGCATCCAGCTGCGGCACCTCCCAAGAGGCCTTCCGTCGACGTTTTTACGAAGATGGTGGGCGAAGCTAGAACATCCAGCTTTGGCACCTCCAAAGGTGCATGCCGTCGATGTTTCCACGAAGATGGTGGGCGATGTCGGAGCATCCAGCTCCGGCACCTTGCAAGGGGCCTGCCGTCGACATCTCAGAACATCAACGTCAGCACCAAGCGTGAATAAGTGAGTAAACTCTCCTGCCCCGCACTCGTTGCTAAGAGGGTTCTCTTGAGATAGCCTTTATATAAGGGGTCTGCCGTCGACCTCTCAACGATGATGGCGGACAACGACGGAGCATCCAGCTCTAGCACCTCCCAAGGGGCCTGCCGTCGACATTCCACGAAGATGGTGGGCGACGCCGGAGCCTCCAACTCTGGCACCTCCCAAGGGGCCTACCATCGATGTTTCCACGAAGATGGTGGGTGATACCGGAGCATCCAATTCCAGCACCTCGCAAGGGGTCTGCCGTCGACATCCCAAATCATCAGCATCACCCTCAAGCGCGGATAAGGGCCTGCCGTCGACATCTCAACGACGATGGTGGAAGGTGTCGAAGCATCCAGCTCTGGCCCCTCCCAAGGGGTCTACCGTAGATGTTTCTAAGAAGATGGTGGACGACGCGGGAGCATCCAGCTCCGGCACCTCCCAAGGTGCCTGTCATCGACGTTTCTACGAAGATGGTGGGCGACGCCGGAGCATCCAACTCTGGCACCTCTCAAGGGGCCTGCCGCCGACGTACCTAGGAAGATGGTGGGCGACGCCAGAGCATACATCTCCGGCACCCCCGAGGGGGCCTGCCATCGATGTCTCGGCATGTCAGCGACAACAACAAGCAAGGACAAGTGAGTGCACTCTCCTGCCCTTCTTCAGCTGCTAACAAAGTTCGCTTGTGGTATCCTGTCCACCAGGCGCCCGCATTCCACGACTACACAACAATGGTAGGCAACGCCAAAGCACCCAGCTACAGCACATTGTAGGGGGCCTGCCGTCGACAACTTCACAGCAACGGAGGGCAGAGCCGGAGCCAGAGCAGCCAGCTCCGGCTGCTGGCAATGACAACACTCATACTCCCTCATTCCGATGGGGGCCAGTCGAAGACATCGTGCGTTCAAATGGCAGGCGTACCCAACAATCTGGCCACACCTACCAGGGGGCCTCTAAGGGGGATTCCATAGGCAGGATGTCATCTAGCAACAAACTGGCCATGTCAATGGTACACACATTTGTCCCTGAATTGTGGCAACAATCAAAAGCACATGACAAGCCAACAAGCAAAACAACATGAATCCAAATTCATTTATACAAAGGAGTCATCCCTAGAATAAAAAAACATTGGGCTTAGGTCCTGCTGCCCTCAACTCTGCAAGAACAAAGAGGCCACCTCCTTGGCAAGGTCTTTGACTTCGACCCTAGCCTCATCCTCTTGCTCATCAAGGGGACCTTTCTCCACCAGCTCCAACGCGATCTTCGGGTACCAGCTTCGGAAGAACACCAGGACGTGGCATGCCACCATCTCAGCCAGCTCCTTTCCTTCGGCCTCCAGCCGCCTTGCAAGGATGGTGTTCACCGACCCCAACGACAAACAGAGGGAGTCCAAGGCAAGAAGCAGCTGGGCCACCCCTTGAGATGGCTCCCCATGTTGCACGGGACCACGGCCAAGGGGTTCCAGCACTGCCCCAGCACCGTCCAGGAAGTCTCGGACCCCTTGGAACTCGATCGTACGGGAGGCATGGAGGCTCTCCATCTCTCTCTGCGCAGTCTCCTCCCGGTTGGCGAGCTCCCGAGCACGATGCTCCAGATCATCCTCCCGGCACTTGATGACAAGCTACAGGTCCTGCAAAGCCTGGTGCTTCTCCGCCAGGCAATAGGAGACCTCCTCCTCCTTCGCCGCTAACTCCTGTTCCGTGCCAGCTATGGCAACTTCGCGGCGGAACAACTCTAGCCGTTGATCCTTGCACAGCTTCAAGCGGGCGTCGGTGGCAGCATGGGCCCTTCAAAGCCCTCACCTCAAGCTCCTTGTTCTTGGCATCGACCAGCTTCACCAAGTGCCGCTCCATCGCAAGCTAATCCTACTCTCGGGCGAAAGCAGCCTGCGCCTGGTGCAAGATGGATTGGGTCGTGGCAATAGCATTGACAAGAGGGATTGGCTCAATTGTCACCACCAACGGTTGCCCCTCCACCCCTCCTGCCAACGCCACAGCAGACACCAGCTCCCAGGGACCAGATGGTTCCCCGGCCAGAGCCCCAAGGACCGCCACGACGCTACGCGGCACTGAAGCCCCCTCCTCCGCTGCAAAGACATCATCTTCCGCTGGTGGTCAGTCGCCATTTTGTGCGCCAATAATGTTGGGTGCCGGCGCTGCTTCAACGTCCGGCGGGTTAGCCCCACCAAGGGAGGCAACCTCGACCAAGGGAGCCCCTTCCTCGTCGGGCACCTCCTCGACTGGCGCCTTCTCGTCGAGCACCCCCTCGCCTGGCACTTCCACGCTTCGCGTCACTTCTGCCACACCTACCTCGTCGTATGGGCGCACAAAGTCCTCGACGACACATAAGGCCGATGCACCTTCGGGTGTAGGATGGAGCATGACAGACCCTGTTCCAGCTCCGAGAAGGATAGGGGTTATCAAGCCCACCCCTGGAGGGACCAAGGGCGCCAAATTGGCTGACGAAGCCCTGAGAAACCAAGATAAAGTTTCGTCAAGAACAAAAAAGAAAAGAAGAGAAATAGTAGAGGGGAGAAGCTACGACTTACCGGCGAGTCAGGCCACTGCAGTGACCCCGGCCTCCCACCTCGCGTGATAGATCATGCTCGTCGAGAACTGACATCAAGACCGGCACCACCGTCTCTGGCATCGACCCCCAGTCAACCCAAGCCGGTGTTGTAGTCTGCGCAGGCCCCTCGCCATCTCCTCCGAAACTAGGGCCACTACTAGAATCGGAGGCTAAGTCTACGACAGAAGCTTCAGCCCCGCTGGCTCCCTCGTGATGGGAGATGGGAGTACTGTCCCCTCAAAATAACTTCCGCTTCTTCAGCATAGAAGCAGCAGAGCCCGTGGCCAACGTGCGGGAATTCTTTCTCGGCTCCGAAGCTGGTGTCGGCTGGCTGACCTCTACCCTGTCAGAAGTAGCTGAGGGCTCTGCCTACGCCCTTGTTGAAGGACGCGAGGAAGACCCCAACCCTGTATGCGCATCTTCACGACACCGCTTCAGGATAGCAGAGGCCCCAGCCGTATCTTCGGATGCAGCGAGGTTGAACACATTGACCTTCGGCGTTGAGCTTCGCAGTTCAGTCCTCACGTCGGTGGTCATATGGAGCGGTTGGCAGTCATCCGGAATGGAGACGTTCTCATCGTCAACAACGTCAGAGGTCACTGTTTTTAGCATATTGTCCAGCATCTTGGGAGTTGGGGTGTCTGGACTCAGCTGACATTTGTCATATTCGTCGTTGAAGACCCAGGCCCTTAACAGATGCTGCTGAAGAGGGGTAGTACGGGGGAGCAAGGAGTATGCCAACACCATCATGGGGGTCAAGCCCTTGCCAGCCAAGAACCGGATTCTCCTCAGGGCGGGCCTGTATTCCGCTGGCAACCCATGGGATGCCTCCCAGGTGGTAGAATCGGAGCCTGGACCGCCGGATGGCATCTTCAATGAGGGATGCGATTCTGTCCTCACAATCTCCCAATCTTCCCTCTAGTCGCTCCATTTGCCCCCTTTGAACGAGGCATTGTAGCCCCAGGAGGTATTGTACCTATGGCGGAAGTAGTAGGCCCCCACTTGAGTGGTCACACTCTGTCCATTTGTCTTCATCATGAAGAAGTGTCGGAATAGGTCCACGGTAGGTGAGTAGCCCACGAACGCCTCACATAGGTGGACGAACACAGCTACCAACGCAATGGAGTTCGGCGACAGGTGGTGAAGTTGCAGCCCATACTCCCCAGCACTAGAAGGAAGAACCTTGACAACGAGAGTGCGAGCCCAGTAGTGGTGTATGTGATGAAGAGAACAGTCTCGTCCTCACAGAGATCCCAAAGATCGGGGGATCCACAGCGGATCATCCATCCGCACTCCAAAGCCACCCAGCCAAGGAACCGCCTCATGCACCAAATCTCTGGCCGATCGAAAGCATGAAGGAGGCATCAGGGAAGCCATTGGAGCAAGCTAAGGTAAGAGCTTTAGCAAAATGGGTTAAGAAGGATCTGGTGCTCGAGGAAGAAGGCGAAAGCCCAGGCTACTGGAATTGAGTAAGGGAGGAACCGTTCCTCTAACAATGGTTTCCTTTTGATCAGTTCCGCGGCGCCTGAGTACTCCGAGCGGATGCTCAGACCACACCGATCAACACCCGACACCCATGACAATGGGTCCTACATCCCCGCAGTGACGTACTGGCACAACCAGTCAGCCGTCCGGGGAAGCTGTTGAGGCGACTCCCGTAATGGCGAAGCGAACAAAATTGCTATAGCTGCATCGAGAACCATCATGGTTAAAGGTACATACAGAGATATTACAGCGAGCAAAGATCCCAGTCGCCGTAGTCTCTCAAAAAGAGGAAGCGTGGTGTCGATTGGCAGAAGCACCCTCCACTTCAAACGTCCAAGATAGAATTTAAAGCAGAGTGCGGGGAGACATGGAAAGGGCTCCACCTTTGGGCTCTTCACCACGCCCCAAGGTGGACCCAAGGGCCACTGTCTGTACCCTGTAGATGGAGTACCCCCACACACAGGATGAAGACACCGAGGCACATCCAGAGGCACCATGTGTCCTATAGGCGCCAAGGCCTTTGCCTCCCTCAAGATCAAGCTGCGGCACTACCACGTAAGCCTTGAAAATGGGACTTGGCCCCTCCGGAGTGGCGGGCTCCTGAGATGCCATGTGTAGGGGCGGGACCTTACCCATCCTTGGGGGAGCTCCCCCAGAACAGCCACGTGGCACGGAGCGCGAGGACCAGCACCCCCAAGGGAGATAAGACGGGGCTGCCACGTACCTTGCGGAGCCTCAGAGCCGCCACGTGTCACGAACGACTGGGGCTAGCCTTCCCACTGAGGACCTACCCCGATGCTGCCATGTGTTCCGCACCTCGCCCCAGACGGTAAGGTGCGGGAGTTAAAAGGTGGTGTGCTCTGCTCCAGTCAAGCATTCAGGACCCGCAACCACCCCAGCGCATGACATGGGGCACGCCAACGGTCAGAGACCTCTATGACCAATCGCATCACAGTGAAGGTGTTGCAGGCCTATTCCCACTTAGCCAAGTGGGTAGCTTGCGGCAACAGCTGAAGGGACACCTTCGGCCACTGTCAGCAATGACGCATGGGCTACTGACAAGGGAGGCGGCAAGAAGGCGAGCCTCCACTGCCACCCCCAGAGGAAGCTTGTGCGAGAAGCCTTAGATCATTAGGATATGATTGCCCCGAGACCACCTGTCGAGCCCTGTGACACCACTTGTAAGGCGTCCGACCTTGTCTATAAAAGGGCAGGACCGCCATCGCTACAAGGACCATACTCAGAATCCCCGATACACACACACACGCATACACACTCACCAAGCAATATAATCCACCGTGGAGTAGGGTGTTACGCTCCTTGCGGCCCGAACCACGTAAAATCCATTGTCTCATACTCTTCCGCTAGAACATAGTTGGAGGCCTAATCCACGATGAACAAGAACCTCTACAGGCTGCTCCTTAGGAGATCCCGGGGAAGTGTCGCATTAACACTTCGACACGATCCTTCACTGAAATTTGTTTGTATGAACATATTTTCATATTATACATGTGTGAATTTTGTTAATTTTTTTAAAGCCTTCAAACATGTGAAAATTATAATTACCCATCATTCTAATCAAATGTTCATGTACATATGAGGCATTCTTCAAATTTTGAACACACATTTGTTCAAAAAGTTTATAAAAATCTGAAAAAAAATCATAGATGTTGGTGTGATGACAAAAAAGTTCTATTGAATATTTCAATGAAAAAATCATTATATTCATCAAGACAGAAAAATGACAAATAATCAGTGTTATTTGTTTTTTATGTTCTGACCAATTTCAAAGGTTTTTTCAAGTGAAATTTAATGAGAATCTTTAATACTTAAGCATATTACAAGAAAGTGGAATTTGGGCTTTTAAAAGGTCCCTCATTTTTATCAAGAATATTAATTAAGCCTACATAAAGATCTTTTCAGGTGGTTGGTTATGAATAATCGCCTGAGAGAAGTCTTTTTCTCAGGCGGTTATTACGTACTAACCACCTGAGATAAATACTTCTTAGGCGGTTGTAATAAATAACCGCCTGGGAGAAGTCCCCTACTTAGACGGTTGGTACTTAATAAACGTCTAAGAAGATAGGAGTCTATATATAGCGCTCGACTTCCTTGGAAAAATCTAACCCGGGCGAAATCACTTAGATGTTGTCTGGGTTCCAAAATTTCATTTGCCCCCAAGTCTTCGCTGCCCTCACCGCTGAGCTTCGCTGTCATCGCTGAGCTTCGATCTCGCCGCTGAGCTTCGCCATGGCCGCTTCCTTCCATTCCTTCCAGGTACACCGAGCTTTGCTCCGCTGTTGAGCTTTAACCTTGCCACCAGGTATGCTGACGTTTCCTTCCCTCCTCCGTCCCTGTGCCACCTCCCTCCTCGCCTTCACTGTTGGCCGAGTGTTGTCCTCGCCGCCACACCCCACAACTTGTGTCGGTTTGGGGGACTTTGATTTTAGACTGTATCTCTGTTTGCTTGCTAGTTGTTGCCACTGTCATTACAGATTGCATTAGGTCACACTTATGATTTGGAGGACTTGCTGATGGTTCTATGTATTATTATGTATGATTTGAAATTGCATTAGGTCACACTTATGCATTAGGTCACACTTAAGAACTTGCAGTCAAGATTATATTTTGAAAAAATTTAAATCTTAAACTTTCCCCTGTTTGTCAGAATACCAATATTTGTACCCATTCTACATTTGGAATACCAATACCTAACCCGACTGAGTCATGTCCTCACCGTCGCCGCACACTAGATTTTCTTATCGTCCTTTGATACAAGGAATACGCATGCCTAGCTAATGCCTTGGTTAGTCGCTTCAAACCCTAGAATGGAACTTGGTTAGTCGCCTAGGTCAGTTGCCTTAAACCCTAGAATGCCTTATCAAACCCTAAAATGCTTCAATCTTTTTCTTTCATGCAACACTTCATGTAGAGTTAACATTCCATTCACGCAACACTTCATGTAGATTGAACCTTGTGAATATGCCATTCATAATGAAGTTTAAACTTTTGAGAGCAATTATTTTTGTAGCTTTCATTGAAGTGAGACATATTTTTCTGTCTTATTAGTTCTAGCATGGAAAGTCCAAAGAAGATGGTTGCTGGTAGTAACAATGAAGAAGGCAATGTGAAGTTTAGTGACCCCAGCAGTTCAGGCTCCTTTCAAAGTCCATCGGATCCTTTTCCAAATATAATAAATAAAAAGACTTCAGAGGATCTCGACCCGGAATATGGTTCTGCCGACAAGGTATGGATCACGAACCTTAATGTTGGTTGTGAAGTATATGAAGTATTACAATTCTTTTCTACCTAGCTTAATCGCGAAAACAACGAGGTGACTTCGGCTCCTAATACCGCAGAAGGTTCTCCAATGGATGAATCCTCAAGTTCACTCAAGCGAAAACTAGGGCAATGAGGTCCCAATAAGGGTCCATTGAACCGCATCATGTACATAACAAGGGTTGGTCCAGGTGGGCTTCCCCCAGAACCACTAGATTCAGTTACAAAGTACCAAAATACATGTGGTTGTTTTGTTAGAAAGCTCGTGCCGATCACAACTGAGAATTGGATAAAATTACCTTAAGAGAACAAGAATGAGTTGCGGGAGAGGATAAAGAAACAATTCAAGTTCCCGAAAGGCACGGAAGAAGTTGTGAAGAAAGCAACATTGGTCTCTTGCGGCCAGAAGTTTCGTGGCTGGAAGAGTGAAATGAATGCTTATGTTAAGGCCGATAAGGTCCCTAACCCGAGAAAGATGGGAAAAATCACACAAACTCAGTGGCAAGAATTTGTTGTCAAAATACCACACCTGATGCTAAAGCCCTAAGTGCAACTAGTTCAGAGCTTGCGAAAAAGAACAAATATCATCATCGCTTGGGGTCCGTCGGATATGCCCTTAAAGTTCAGAATTGGAATAAGATATTAGAGTAAATTACCAGAAAGGGCAATCCTCACCCGTTAGAAGGTTGCGATGAGAGAACTCAGCGGTGGGTATTTGCTCGATCAGGTTTGACCAGAGAGAGCAAACTTGAAAAGCCTGACTCTATGATCGAAGTAGAGCAAAAAATGAAAGAAGTAATTGAAAACCAACAGAAGATTCTCTTCAAGCCGAAGAGGGAGAATGACCTACTTACCACTATCCAAGGAAACACTGAACACGGTGGACGGGTTCGAGCAATCTCTTCTCAGATGTCCTGGCTAGATGGTTTCCCGAAAGATAAAGAGACATATAGAAGATGTAAGAAGTTCAAGAAAACACTTGATGAGACGATTGCTCAAAAGGATGAGGAAAATGTTCAAGAAATAATGGAAGAACTTAGACAATCTGGACAATTAGTGGCACCGAGTACAGTGATGGTTCCCGTACCAAAGGAGCATTTGGTATCTCCAACTGCCTACCCTAGCAGCGTAGGTTCTGTGCCATGCTCAAGGTCAACCCATAAGATTGTTGTTGATGATATTGTTAAGGATGGATCTTGTCATTTTCTTGTCCTGATCGGCGGAGCAGGGAACAAAACCAAACAGGTTGCCACTGCTATGGCAAAGCCTGATCGTGACTTCAACGGCAATTCACTTCCATTGTATTATGTTGTGGTGAGAGTTCTTCAGATCATTAATATGATTATGAAAATTATGAAATAGACCACATCAAACATGAGGGGATCACGACTCTGGGGCAGGCTGTCAACCAATTAATCCTTTAGCACCGACGCGATATCCTATTGGACAATGAGCCGATTTCGAGCTCCGTCGCATCTCCAAATACTGCAACCTTGTCTTCTGAGGTGAAAGTCCAGGAAGATCCACTCCTAGTACAGGAAGATTTACTCCCGCTATGTCACAGCAAGGATGACAGTAACCTTGCTAGTAAAGATAACCAAGAGCAACCAGTTGAACAACAGCTTGAAGCGGTGCCAGAGCAAGCTGTTGTTAGTAAAGAGCAACCAGTTGAGTAACAACTTGAAGTAGTACTAGATCAAGATGTTGGTAGTAAAGAGCAATTAGTTGAACAACAGGTTCAACAACAAGCCAGTGTCCAACTTCTAACAACTACTCCTTGGTCATCAGTGTCTATGAAAGTTAGCTCATACAAAAATAAGAAACCTTCTAAAGAAGTGTCAAAATATTTAGAAAATCTGAAGGAAAATATTAGAAAATTGAGTGCATCTCGTTCTTCACATGAGCCAGCATTAGAAGATGTTGAGGAGTGGGAAGAAGACAGTGTCATGTATGATCGGCGGACGGCTTTAGTTAAACCAGGAGTTCTAATATACAAGATTCAGCATGTTCATCCTGAATATAAGAATGGAAAGCCGTTCATGACATCGGTACAACTTATCAAACAACTTGTCCCGCTCAAAATAATGCACGAGTGGTACATCACTGCTAAAACAAAATATGATCTTTCTTACGTCACATTTCGTGTGCCAAGAGAAGCATTCTGGAGCACTGGAGCAGGTAAACGATCCCATTTCTGTGAAGATCTACATAGCCTTTTCCATCAAGGCATGCTCGAAATCAACCTGCTACTCATCTAGTGCTTGTAAGTGTCTCTAATATTTTGTATTTGTTTTTCTTACTACACGCATACACATTTCATGAGATTATAAAAATTCTGGACTTCTTCAATAGGATGCAATACATGGATAATGAGAAGATGAAATGCAAGACAGGTATCCTTGACCCTACACGGATTGCAAAGATGATATTCGATGTTAAGGTGGATCGAGACTCAACACAGTACAAGCACATGAAAAAAAAAGAATTTGATAAATCAATCACAAAACAAAAGAAGGATAAAAGGACAGATGTTGCATCTTACATAGGACATGCCATGTTTAACTTTGTCAGAAATGGCAAGGACATCGTAAAGGCTCCGTACCACTTCGAGTAAGTTCGACACATGACATTGAAATAGCAATTATTGCTAATTGTTAACTTATGGCTTGACCCTGAGCCTGACACAGGACCTATGCTGCTAGGGTAGGCAGTTGGAGATACCAAATGCTCCTTTGCCACAGGAACCATTGATCTATTCGGTGGCGGAAGAGACCAATATGGATTTCTTTACAGCTTCTTCCATGCCTTTTGGGAACTTGAATTATTTCTTTATCTTCTCCCACAACTCATTCTTGTTCTCCTCAGGGAATTTGCTCCAATTCTCGATTGGGATCGACACGAGCTCTCTAACAAGACAACCGCATGCATTTTGCTACTTTGTAACTGAATCCAGTGGTTCTTAGGGAATCCCACCTGGACTGACACATGTTATGTATATGATGTGGTTCAATGACCCTTATTGGGACCTCTTTGCCCTTGTTTTAGCTTGAGTGAATCTGAGGATTCAACCATTGGAGAACCTTCTGCGGTTTTAGGAGCCGAAGTCGCCTCATTGTCTACGCGATTAAGCTTGGTAGAAAAGAATTATAAGACTTCATATACTTGACAACCAACATTAACTTAAACTGTTGGAGTTAAGATTTGTGAACCATACCTAACCGGCGGGATCATATTCCGGGTCGAGATCCTCTTAAATCTTTTTAATTTTTATGTTTGGAAAAGGATCCGATAATCTGAGAAACGAGCCTAAAATGCTGGAGTCAATAAGCTCCATATTGCCTTCTTCATTGTTACTACCAGTACTAGTCTCTTAGGGCTTTTCACGCTACAACTAATACGAAAAAAAATGTCCCACTTCAATGAAAGCTCCAAAAATAAATTCTCTAACACAGTGTCAAATCACATCCTACTAAAAAATACAATACTTAGCATCCAAATATGTCAAATCACATCCTAAGATGCTATGTCCATCTCACCACTCGTTGCTTCAACCTAGTCAAACCATCTGCAAACCAGGAACCTAAGCCTGGACCTAATACGGATGCTATCCCTGAGAGGAAAAGAAACTGTTCTTGCTCTGTTACGACCAGAAACTCTTGAAAACTGACAACATTTTATTGTCCTAAGTAATACCCAACGGAATGAATAACGACCACTAGATAATTACAAAATCTGATGGATGCATATTATTAACAGCATGATGTGTAATTACGGGTGCAAAAAAATTGTGACGCATAGCCCTTATAAGACAGTGGGATTCAACATATGTATAATTGCAATCGATAGCCCTTAATTCTAATGGTAAACTATGGGCAGTGTATAAACCAATTACTGGCAGATGGTTTATATAAAATGATAAAAAAGAAACATTTGGTCTTCCTTGAACTCAATGAACCCATAAAAAGACTTATACCTAAATAAATTAGCATATTGTCTATCCAACTGAGATGCGGCTTCAAAATTCTGTCAGCAAATGCATCTAGCATGATATGGATCTTGATAGATTAGCAAGAGTAAACCTACACTCGCCCTCTCCAAGAGGCTCTGAGTCCAAACCCAAACTGGCGGCGAGGGCGAGGAGGGAGGCAACATTGAGAGGGAGGGGGAAGGAGGCAGCGCGGGGGACAGAGAATGGAGGAGGCAGAGAAGGGAGGAAAGAGGCGGACGTACTGGCAATGGCGACAACAACAAAGACAAAGCTCAGCGTCGAGGGCGGCGAGGGTGCGCGGCGAAGTCAAAGCTCAGCATCGAGGGCAAAGATCAGCGACAAGGGCGACGCTCAGCGGCGAGGGCATCTATGGCCTGTCAGCAAAGGAATTTTTGCAGCCTGGCGGCGTCTAATTCGAATTTCCTGGGTTAGGTTTTTTCAAGGAGGTCGGGCGATGTTATATAGTCACATATCTTCTCAAGCAGTTCCTAATCAAAAAACCGCCTGAGCGGATGACTTATCTCAAGCGGGTATTCAGTAATAACTGCCTGAGAAGATTTATCTCAAGAGGTTAATTAGTAAAAACCGCCTTTGATGATGTGCAATATATTTAGGCTTAATTAATATTCTTGATGAAAATGAGGGGCCTTTTAATAGCCCAAATTCCACTTTCTTGTAAGATGCTTTAGTATTACGGGTTCCCATTAAATTTCACTTGGGAAAACCTTTAAAATTGGGAGAACATAAAAAATACAAATAACACGGGTTATTTGTCATTTTTCTATCTTGATGAACATAATGAATTTTCCTATGGAACTTTTTAGTCACCATACAAACCTCTATGATTTTTTTATTTTACAAAATTTGTTTGAATCAATGTGTGTTCAAAATTTGAATAATGCCTCATATGTATATGAGCATTTGATTAGAATTTTGGATATTTTGAATTTTGACATGTTGGAATGCTTTAAAAAATTTTAAAAACAAATTCATACATGTACAAATAAGACAATATGTTCATACAAACCAACTTTCAGTAGAAGATCCATTTTTTAAGGAGATATAAAAATGTGAATATAAATTAATTTGATATTTGCCAAAACATTACAATGTTAGTGATATTAGTTTCGAAATATTTGGTCTAGATGGTAGGTATTAATTTTTGAAGAATATAAAAAAAGTATCATCGAATTTGGACTCAATTTGCAGAATCTATATATGTTTGAGTATTTATATTAGAATCTAAATAAAAAAGCATGGAAAAAGAAAACTGAAGAACAGACTCGAGCTTTTATCACGGGCGGTTATTCTGTTAAAACCGCTTGTGAGGTTGTTAAGAACCGTATGTGAAAACATGTGTACAAAATCTAGGCTTAATTAATATTCTTGATGAACTTGAGGGGCCTTTTAAAAGCTCAATTTCCACTTTCTTGTAATATGCTTTAGTATTACAGGTTCCCATTAAAATTCACTTGGGAAAAACTTTGAAATTGGTCAGAACATAAAAAACAAATAACACGGGTTATTTGTAATTTTTCCATCTTGACGAATATAATGATTTTTCAATGAATTTTTCTATAGAAACTTTTAGTGATCATATCAACCTCTATGATTTTTTTCAGATTCTTACAAAATTGTTTGAATCAATGTGTGTTCAAAATTTTAAGAGTGCCACATATGTATATGAGCATTTGATTAGAATGATGGATAATTTGAATTTTGACATGTTGGAATTCTTTAAAAAAATGAACAAAATTCAAACATGTATAAATAAGACAATATGTTCATACAAACAAACTTTCAGCGGAAGATGCGATTTTTTCGAGGAGATATAAAAATGTGAACAATATGTGGATATAAATTAAGATTTGATATTTGCCAAAACATTACAATGTTAGCTATATTAGTTTTAAAATATTTGGTCCAGTTAATAGACATTAATTTTTGAAGAATAAAGAAAAAGTATCATCGAATTTGGACTCAATTTGCAGAATCTATACATGCTTGAGTATTTATATTGGAATCTAAATAAAAAAAAGCAAGGGAAAAGAAAACAGAAGAACAGACTCACGCCTTTATCACATGTAGTTATTCATTAAAAACCACCTGTGAGGTTGTTAAGAACCGCCTATGAAAAAAGTGTACTATGTCTAGGCTTAATTAATATTCTTGATGAAAATGAGGGGCATTTTAAAAGCCAAAATTACACTTTCTTGTAATATGTTTTTGTATTACAGGTTCCAATTAAATTTGACTTGGAAGAACCTTTAAAATTGGTCAAATCATAAAAAAACAACTAACAGGTTATTTGTCATTTTTCTATCTTGATGAATATAATGATTTTTTTCATTGAATTTTTCTATGGAACTTTTTAGTCATCATACCAACCTCTACAATTTTTTTCAGATGTTTTTTTTAAAAAAAATTGGATCAATGTATATGAGCATTTGATTAGAATGATAGATAATTTGAATTTTGACATGTTGAAATGCTTTAAAAAATTAACTAAATTCATACATGTATAAATAAGACAATATGTTCATACAAACCAACTTTCAGTGGAAGATCCTTTTTTTTGGAGATATAAAAATGTGAATAATAAATGAATATAAATTAATTTGATATTTGCCAATACATTACAGTGTTAGCTATATTAGTTTTAAAATATTTGGTCCAGGTGGTAGATATTAATTTTTGAAGAATATAGAAAAAAAGTATCATCGAATTTGGACTCAAAGTATTTATATTGGAATCTAAATAAAAAAAAACAAGTGAAAAGAAAACTGAAGAACAGACTCGGGCCTTTATCAAAGGCGGTTTTTATCAATAACCGCCTATGAAAATGCTTAGCACAGGTGGTTCTTCATTAAAAACACATATAAAAATGGACGACTATATAAAGGGCCATCGGGCAGCACCACAGAAACTTGATCCGGGAAATTTTACATCGACGTCGTCAGGCTGCCAAAATTTTCTTTTGCCCCTCGCCACTGCCGCCGTCGTGGTCACTTGTCGCCGCCGCCACCCCAGGCCTTGCCGCCACTGACACCGCTACTACCGCCACCATCCTCGGCCTTGCCTCCAAACGTCGTCATCCTCATTGTCTTTCTCTGTATGCCATCATCTTCCTCTGTATGCAAGTTAGCAAGTTTATGTTTCAATAATTAGTAAGCTTGAGCTATTAGAAAGTGCATGCTTCGTTATATTTGAGTAAGTTTGACTATGATTGATTATATTTTACTAAGTTTAGCTAAATTTTATCAAATTTGGCTATGTTTGTCTATGTATGAGTAAGTTTGTATCATTTTGACGAAGTTTTAGCATTATCACATATAAATGATATATCACTTTTTTCATTGAAGATGGACCACCGAGTGTGGATGTATAACATGCCAAGACCTGATCCTATGTACATTCAAAATGTTGCAAATTTTATTGAAGCATCCAAGAGACATGCGAAGATGTAAAAGATAGATGACATATTATGTACATGTATCGACTTTGAAAATAAGATTGCTTGGATACATACTATAGTAATCAAATCTCATTTGGTGAAAAGAGGTCAAAAAAACTACACAATATGGACAGCGCATGGTGAGTTACATACACATGAAGTGGATAAAGATGATGAGAGGTTCAGATGACGATAATGCTCGTATCGATGATGGTAGTGACAATCAAGATGGTGATGATGATGATTTTGATTATGAGTAGATGTTGCGTCACATCAAACCACAACTATTGGTTTCTATGGGAGCAAGTAAAGGTTTAATTAAAATGGAGACATTGCCTAATGCGGCGACGGATCTTTTACATGATGAATCTAATGGTTGTGATAAAGAGTTTACTACATTGCAGTCCTAGAACTACTAAAGTTGAAAGCCACACATGTTAGTCCAATTGTAGTTTCTCTGATCTTTTGAATCTTTTGGCTGAAATTCTTCCAAATCCCAATAAACTTCCCAGAAGCACTTATAAAGCAAATAAACTTTTTTGCCTGATAGAACTATGTGTGACAAAAATACATGCTTGTGTGAACCATTGTATTCTGTACTGCAAAGAGCATGAGCTCGCAACTAGATGCACCCTCTGCGGTGTCGTTAGATACAAGAAGGACTACAATTACAATTATATTACCAACGTGAATAAGATCGAGAAGAATAAGAAGTTTGTTATTGACCTCGAAGGTGACGATGACGATAATTCTGACAATGCAGGCAGGAAGAATAAGAGAAAAATTTTTGCGTTGGTGATGTGGTACCTTCCAGTAATTGATCGCTTGAAGTGTTTGTTCTAAAACCCTAGGAAGACAGAACTTATGCATTGGCATTCCGATCGCAGGACGAATGAAAAACATATTTGACACCCTGGTGATGCAACCCAATGGAAAAAAACTTGATATTCAATATCCAAAATTTGCAAAGGAAATCAGGAATGTAAGGTTTGCCTTGGGTACAGAAGGAATGAATCTGTTTGGGGAAAAAAGGAGCATACACAGCACAAGGCTCGTGGTCTTAACCATGTACAACCTACCGACGTGGTTGTGTCACAAAAGAAGATATATTTTATTATCTGTTCTAATGCAAGGTCTGAAATAACCCGACATTAAAATTGATGTGTTCTTTGAACATTTAATGGAAGATATAGCGAAATTGTGGAATGAAGGGGTATGTATATTGGATTAGTACAAGCAGGAGTATTTCACGCTAAGAGCAATGATATTCGTTACCATGCATGATTATCCCAGTCTGTTTACATTATCAGGACAAATGAAAGGGAAGAAAGGTTGTGTAATGTGCATGGATGGAACTGGATTTATGTACCTCACTTCATACAAAAAAGACAGTGTCCATCAGACACCGGCGGTCCTTGTTAGATACACACAAGAATAGGAAGATGAAAGAACAATTTGATAACAAAATCGAAAAAGATATTGCACCAAAACCTTACAGTGGAAAACTCATGTTCAAAATGGTAAAGAACATTCATACTGCTTTCGGTAAGGGCAAAAATCTGTAAAGGAACAAATAGAAAGAAAACATCTTCTGGTGACACAACTGACACAACTTTCAAGAAACAATCGATTTCTTTCAAGTATCTTCCGTACTGGAAGAAACTGGAACTTTGCCATAGTATTGATTTGGTGCACGTTACAAAGAACATATTTGACAACATCATTGGCACCTTGTTAAACATGCCGAGGAAAACAAAAGACGAATTAAAATCACATATGGACCTAGTAAATTTTGATATGAGACCAGAGCTTCACCTGGTAGAAAAGGTGAAAGGGAAGCATTACCTCCACCAGCCAGCTACATCTTGACACTACAGGAGAAAATGGCAATTTGCTAATGCTTGTGTGGGATTAAAGTGCCCAAGAGTTTCTCTTCCAATATCTGCAAACTAGTCTCGATGAAAGACTTGTCTTTATTTGGCTATAGTTCTCACGACTGCCACATGATGCTGTTAATGTTCCTTGCCATTGCAATAAGTGTCATCAAACCTAAGCATGTAAAATTTATTATCACACGTTTGTGTTACTTCTTCAATGCAATATTGCAAAAGGTGATATCATGTGAAGACTTAGACTATTTGAAAACGTACATCGTCCAGACTATGTGCAAGCTTGAGATGTGTTTCCACCATCCCTTTTTGATATGCAAGTACACCTAATCATACATCTTGTCAATCAGATAAATGCATTGGGTCCACTATATTTACATCAATTATTTTTATTGGAGAGATATTTAGGAGTATTAAAATGTTATGTGCGGAACCGTGGTCACCCAGAGGGTTCAATTATGGAAGGATACACCACTGAAGAAGTGATCGAGGGTTGTGTTGATTACATCAAAGATGGAAAGCGGATACGTGTGCCTCTACCAGTACATGAGGGTAGACTACGTGGGAGAGGCAAAGTGGTTAAGAAAATATTTTATCATTCATGATTACAAATTAGTACACCGTGCACATTTTGGTGTACTACAACAACTCACAATAGTTGAGTTGTACATCGAGGAACACCAAATTGAGCTTCGCCAAAAGAACCAAGGCCGCAGAGAGGACTGGATCATGAAAAACCACAGAAGACATTTCACTTAATGGTTAATGGACAAAAATATACCATACGGAAACTCTATAGAAGAGACAACAATGAAGAAGTTGGCTTCTGGCCCATCTGCTTTGGTGACATCATGACAAGCATATGACATCAATGGTTACACAATTTACACTAAGGAAAAAGACGGTAACAGTGTTGCACAAAATAGTGGTGTTTGTATAGAGGCTTATGATCTACAAGGGCAGAAGACCACATACCTCGAGTTTGTAGAGGAAATATGAGAACTCGATTACGGCAAAAGAATCCTAATGCCCATATTTAAGTGCCAATGGGTCAAACATCCTGATGGTGTGAATGTGGACAGCTACGAGCTGTGTCGAAGTGTAGCAACGACACTTCCCCCGGTACTACCAAATGTAGTTCGCGGAGGTTCTTGTGTCGGTTAAGGCGCTTAAAGATCGGGAACAAGATGGTGACACGGGATATTTACGTGGGTTGGGCCGCCTGAGCGTAATACCCTACTCCACAGGGTTTGTGTTGTTGTATTGTATGAGTTTGTTCCCTCGTATGCGGGTTAGCTCAAATCAGATGTCCCTAGGTTTGTGTGGCACATCCCTTTTATAGTTCTAAGGGTTGACCATTACGTCATTCACCTGGCCCAACATGTGGCCCTGGTGTATTAAATTGCCTAATACACTATCTACGAGTATTAAGCATGGTTAATAGTGTAATAATGTGCCTTACTGGTTGCATTAACCCCATTAACAGTTCTCTGATCGAATGTCGTTAATACAACAATAACGACACGTAATCAAATCTTGTAATGGACGCTTTGATTGTCACTTGAACAAACGTGTTGAAGGAGATCTGCCAGTGTATACATTGATGAAGGTCGGGAGGCTCCACACGTGGTAGCTCTGGAGCTTTCCCTTGCGGGAGGGTAGGTCCGGGGCTGCTGTACATGTGTTGGCACCGGAGCTCCTCTCTGATGGGGGTTAGGTCCGGGGTCGTTGTACACGTGTTGTCACCGAAGCTTTCCTTCGTTGGGAGCTTAGTTCCGGTTTTCCTTTACCTGTGTTTCACCAGGAGCTACCCATATGAGGGGTGCGGGTCCGATGCAATGTGACATGTGGGACCTGAGGATACCTTCAAATCTGACAGGTAGAACTCCCTTTTACTTTTCGCGGTACTGAGGGGTACTCGGTACGCAGGGTACCGACAATGGCCCCCGGGCCCACCTCTAGGAGAAATTCTTTGGGTTAAGTTATTCTATCGGAGGTAGGGCCATTCTCGATTCCCTCGCTTTGATTTCAAGAGTCTTCTGATGTGCTGTTGGAACGATGGTCTGGGATTGAACCTCGACGCGTGGCTTGTTATAGATGCAGCAGATAAGATCCTTGAGTGAGGATCTCACGCAATTGAAGGTCGCCGGTTCCCAATACGAAAACCTTATCGGTTCCGCGCGCCCTGTCAGGGTGCCTCCATCGAGTTTCCCGCCACTCATCATGACAACGGTTCGCCTAGGGTAAGAACGTCAATCTCTTCGTCGGGGTGGCCCCAGGCCCACTCATCATTGCCGGGGTAGACTTTTGAAAAGTGCCTTGGTTCTCACTGCGGTTTCCATCCAAGCGTTGCAGAGGCTTACTTAAGAGGGAAAGTGCGCATGATTTGAGGACTTTTTACGCGTTCGATCAAATTTGCACTCAGAGCCTCCCAAACTCCACCTAACTTCCCTTCCTTTGATCTGCTTTGCCGCGATGGAGTTGGGTCTTCCTAAGAGTCGCCTCAAGAGTGACGATGATCATAAGAAGGTCCGGACCTATATGGGGTGGTCCAGCGACTCCTTCAACCACTTGATTCGCGCCGGCGAGCTCCCGTTCAAGAATGAGCGCAATGGTGACATGGTGTACTTCTCGGCGTACGCCATGGTGGGATTGATCCCACCTTTTTCTACCTTTCTTTTGATGCTGCTAGACTTTTATGATCTCCAGCTGTATCACCTTGGCCCCCATTCTCTTCTTCTCATGACGACGTTCCTCCACTTTTGAGAGATGTGGGTGGGTATTCCCCCCTGCGTCGAGCTGTTCCGCACCTTCTTCACCATCCACACCACCGGCAAGGGGACTGAGCTTCTGGGCTTCTACTATTTCGTGAAGCGGATGAACTGCCCTTTCAAATATTTGAAGTTGTTTCCTTTCGGCAAATGTGATGACTGGAAGAAAGAATGGGTCATCATTGCAGTGGAGGAGCATGAGAAGTTGGAGCTGCCCGAAGGACTCCCCAACATTGACATCGACACTTGGAGTGTAGTTCCGGTGCTTTCAGATGCCTGCAACCCCGTCTTGACTAGGATCCGTGAATGCGTGGACTGTGGAGTGACTCCTCAGATGGTCTTCTGCAACTTCCTGGTCAACAGATGGGCTCCGTTGAGGAAGAGGGAGAAGCTCGCGTGGGCCCTCAACAGTGTGATGGATGACGACCGGATTGAAACCAATCTGTAATCCAACTTAGATGACGAAGCTTTGAGGCTTGATCTCAAGAAATTCCAGCATGGAATAAACGTCGATGGCGACAACCTAGTTCTGCTGGCAGCTTTCCTTTCTCTGAGCATGGAGGCGCAGTTCAGCAGAGAGCTCCGGAGGAAGATGCCAGTGCTTGATGACCTTAGTGAGGTGGAATGGCGTCCAACCACCAGGGTGGTGATCTCCGGAGCTCTTGAAGGAGGGCCTGCCTCTGCCCCAAGCCGGAGGGTTGAAGACACCGGTAAGGGCAAGGGCAAAGAGCCAGCTGAGCCCTCCAGTCGAAAGAGGAAGTTGAAGCACGTTGGCGGGAGGTCCATCAGACCCGCTCCTTCTACCATGGCTCCTTCTCCCCGGCGGGGGAGGTCTTCTGCAGCTACCCTTGCTCTGGCGTAAGCGTCTTCAAGGGGCGTCAGCTCCGGGCAGTCAACCCCGGCCTCAGTGCTGGCTAAAAGTTCCAGGTCCGGGAGTTCTTCCCGGCCAAAAGAAGCTCTGGCCGAGAGGACTCCGGCTGCTGCAAGGTACGAAGCCGTTGTCTCACCAAACTTGGTGGGTTCTGGCTCCGGGCCTGAGAAGAAGAGGTTTCGAGGCGACTGGGGTGGTATCATTCCTAGGTAAGCATTGATTGCTCACCTTAAAATGCTAGTCTTATTGTTGATGTGTCTTTAATCTTCTCTTCCCTTTATTTTTAGGGTGTCAAAGAACGGGTCAAGATCTTCGGCGCCTGTCGCAACGGCCAGGGCTGCACCTGCCGAAGCTCCGGCTTCAAGCACCGAACCTCTTCCTCAAGTGGTGGCAGAAGTAGCGACAGCTCCAGCACCAACTGTCGTGGACTTCGATATGGAGTCCTCGCCCGAAGCTCCTGTGGTAGCGCCAGACCACATGGGAGAAGTCGAAGATGTACCCCTGGCGACGGTAGCAGAGGCTGATGCTCCAGCACTAGCGATGCTAGAAGTTCCGGGCTTTGAGCCGGAAGTCGTCGAAGCCCTAGCCGCTGAGCCAGAGGTAATTGAAGCTCTGGCCACTGGGCCGGAAATCACTGAAGCTCTGTCCCTTGTGCCAAAAGCAGTTGAAGGTCCAACAGTTGAGCCAGAGATGCCTGATGCTCTGGTCGTTGAATCGGAAGAAGCTGACATGATGGCGTCTGAGCCAGCGGCGGTAGAGGCCCCAGATGAAGCCCCTGCTATTGCCCCGAAGGTTGCTGAACCAGAGCCGGAGCTGCCTGAAGAGGTGGCAACGGGTCATCCACATTCGGAGCCAGCGACCAAAGACCCTGAAGCAGCGCCTTCAACTTTTTCTCCGGAGGTGGGATTTCGTCCAGTGGGTTCTTCCTCAGCTACTGCGGAAAGGCTTCTCGAGAGCGGCCCCAATGCCGCAGAAGCTCAAGGGTCCTCTCTTGTAGAGTGGGACCCTATTTTTGTAATGGAGAATCCCCTGGAGCCTGCAGAGATGGTCCCAGCAGGTTCGGATCCTATCCCTCAAGCGTTGTCCATAGACAATGCCTGCTCCAGCCTCCGACAAGTCCAACTCGCCTTCGATCATGAGAGCAAATCCCTGGAGGAGGAGTGCAACACCTTGAGGCGTTGGCACAACAGACTCCATTTTGAGACCAGGCTTGCCCAGACGAGGCTAGCTGACCAAAAGGAGTGGATAAAGAGGGAGAAGGCCCGGTTAGAGTACTGGGATAAGTTGCTTGAGGAGAAGGAAGCCGCCATCCGGGCGCTCGATGCTATCTCCAGAGAAATCCTTGAGCAAGCCAAGGAGAGGTGTGATGCTACTGATGAGCATCATGAAAACCTTAATGAATTGAATGATGTTCTCCTGAAGTGCCGGGCGGACCTGGAGGCAAGGGAGGAAAAGCTCCTGGGGCAGCAGGAGGATATTCTGAAAAGAGAGGCGGAGGTCACCCAGAAGTTTATTCCGGGTGAACAGAATTTGACGGTCACTCAAAGAAGTTTGAGCATGCGAGTGAAGACAAAAAGAAGAAGTACTGGAAGATGGGGTAGGAGCTCTCGAAAAGAGAAGCTAACGTTGCCACCTGGGAAGGGAAGGTGAGAGGCAGGGAGAATGACCTGGCCGAATGGCCGAACCGCATCCACCTCCGGGAGACGGAGCTAACCAACCACGAGAAGCAGGTTGCTGAAAGTATGCAGCAACATGCCAAAGTGGTGGAACGCCTTGCTCGGGAGAGTTCGGAGCTAGCGGGCGCCCGGAGGTCACTAGAAGAGCTTCAGAGCTTGAAGGAGACCGAGTCCCTGATGGTATGGGAGTTCCTGGGACGTTCGAACAGGGCCCTTGTGCCTCTTGGTTACAGTCTAGTATGCCCGGAGGACCCAGTGCAGGAGCTGGACAAGATGCTGGTGGCACTTGGCTCTGCTGGCAGCAAACTCGAAGCGATGGGTAATGTCATCACTGATCAACAGGAGACAGAGGGTAAATCTTTGGCCAAGAACGTCGTCGAGTATGTCTTGGCGTGTTACAAAAGCTGAGACCCCTAGTTCTCTCTTGATCCGGTCTTTGAAGGAATCATTGCCAAAGAAGAGGATGCCGCCAGAGCTAGTGTCCAAGAAGCTGCTGAGAAGGTTACTTCATTTTTCCACATGACTTAGATCCTACAGTGTCTAGGACTTTTTTCCTTTTGCCCCTTGTAACCCCAATTTTGTAATCCAGTACTTTTGATTAAAGAAATCCTCCTTTCTCTATGAATTTCACTTTGTCTTCAATATACTGTGCTCTGTCTTGCTGGCCCTCTGGTATATGTGTACATTTGGAGTGTGTACATATACCAAAGGTTTTGACAATATATTGATGACTTGAACGCTTCACACTTGAAGATTTTAGGTCCGAAGTCATTGAGGCGTAGACGACAGGCCCCCTAAGATTGGCGGAGCTTGGTAGCTCGGACAGTACCCAGTATCTACATATAAATGTTAAAGATCAGAGATTGGTAGCTCCTGATGTCGCCGCACGAATAGTTGAATTTAGGCCCCCCGGGTCGTCGGAGCTTTGTAGCTCCGACACCTACCACCACCGCTTTGAATTTCCGTTTTTCCTGCACATTAAATACAAGGAAAAAGTAAAATTTGTCCTCTTGTCTATAAGTCATTTTTTTCTTATTGTTCTTACTTGAGTTTTATTTTGAAGTAACTCGATATGGTAGCGAGTATATTGATGTAACTCTTCCGGGCCCATATGATTTTTTAGTACTCACCCTACTGAGGCCTGCCGAAGTGTAGATAGAGTGGTGTACTTAGGGTGCAGGACCAGGCTAAGTTGATAGCACACTCCGGACTTATGTTGGCTTGGCGTTCATACAAGTAGACTATATAGCATGTTAAGACCCAAAGAGACAACTTGTAATGCATATGAATAACTTTGTAAAAACTCAAGAAGAATTGCACAACTTCATTATAGATAAGAAGGTTAAAAACAATAAGTTGATAAGTCGAGCCTTGTACAAAAATAAATGCACGTGGAGTCTGTTTTTACACAATAATGTCTTTCATTATAGGTCTGGATTACAGGGGAAACAAGGACACACTTAGGGTGTGGGACCAAGCTAAGTGCACCATACATCTTGTACTAACCCAGGGTAGGTAGTTACACTTTTAGTGCAGTGACTGTAGTGTACTTGAACTTCCCGGACCCTCCTGGAGGGGTCCGGATGTTCTCCCGAAGGACCTACTCCTGTCTGTGTATCAACTCTATAATATACATCATGTGTAATTACAGGCTCACCTCTGTGATTCTAAGCATAAAACTTACAGAGGTGCTCGATGTTCCAAGGATTGGGAAGCGGGGTCCCATCCTCTGTTGCCAAGCGAACGCATCCGGGTCGGGATACTTTAATTACTCGGAAGGGACCTTCTCAACTGGAGGAAAGTTTGTTCATTCCTTCATGAGTTAGTATCTTCTGAAGCACCAGATCGCCTTACTCAATTTGTTGGTTGCACACATGCCTTTCATGATAGCGTCGGAGCGCTTGGCGATAACGTGCATTCCGGACAGCTGCTTGGCATCTTCCCTCGTCAACGAGGTCAAGGTCTTCACACCAGAGCTGATCCTTAACAGTGTAATAATGTGCCTTAATGGCTGCATTACCCCTATTAACAGTGCTCTGATCGCGTGTCGTTAATACAACATTAACGACACATAATCAAATCTTGTAACAACCGCTTTGATTGTCACTTGAATGAACGTACTGAAGGAGATCTGCAAGTGTATACGTTAATGAAGGTCCGGAGGCTCCACACGTGGTAGCTCCGGAGCTTTCCCTTGTGGGAGGGTAGGTCCGGGGCTGTTGTACAAGTGTCGGCACCGGAGCTCCTCTTTGCTGGGGGTTAGGTCCGGGGTCATTGTACACGTGTTGTCACTGAAGCTTTCCTTCATTTGGAGCTCAGATCCAGTTTTCCTTTACATTTGTTTACCCATAAGCTACCCATATGAGGGGTGTGGGTCCGGTGCAATGTGACATGTGGGACCTGAGGAGACCTTCAATTCTGACAGGTAGAACTCCCTTGAACTTTTCGCGGTACTGAGGGGCACCTGGTACGCAGGGTACCAACAGGCTGACACTGGTAGACTTGAACAAAGTGAGTTATAGAAATGACCCATGGGTTCTCGCCGCTCGCATTGCACAAATTTTTTATGTACAAGATCCAGGAACTATGAAGATGCACGTAGTTGTTTCTATAAAGCAAAATATTGTTGGGGTTGAGAATGTGGAAGATAATGAAGAGGAATATAATCAATATGAAGATATGTACCTTTTCATCAAACCAGAAAACATCAAGCGCGTAGAGTGAAGCATTAAAAAGGATTTGAAACCCTATATGCGAGAAGATATCAATGCTGGAAAAAATGTGTGATATATATTGTATATATTTGAAATATTACAATGAAGGTTTAATATTTTAATTTGAAATTTTTTATTTTTATGAATTTGATCATATATGTAGGTATGTATGTATGTGCATATCATGTATATGTATATATTATTATATATACATATAAATGACATAAATATTTATAAGTATATATATAGTATAATATATACATAGATATAATATATTGCTATAAAATGCTTTGAAAAATATTATTAGATATTATGCTTTTAGTCTCCTTCACGGTCGTTCAGTAAGTAAAATCCTTTTGTAAAAACATAGGGAGCATCAAAAGCGGTTCGTATAAAAGACCACATGAAATATATGCACCACTGTAGGCGTTTCTTTATTAATAGCCGCCTGTGAAAACATTGTTCTTACCCAGACGGTTGTTTATTAGAAACCTTCTGTGATGTTTGCACTAGTACAGTTGGTTATTTAGTAATAACCGCCAGTGAACATCATGTATTTACCCAAGCGGTGGTTCATGAAAAACCGCTTGTGATGTTTGAGCATCACATACGGTTATTCTATCATTCGACATCACATGCGCATTTTTTACGGACCGCTTGTGTAAAAAAATTGAGGCGCCTATGAAAATGCTTTTTGTAGTAGTGTTTAATATTTTTGAGTGATTACTTAATATATGTAAATAAACAGGTTTCCGGTCGGCCCGGCATGGCCCGATCCGACACAGCATGACACACAATAAATGGTTCGTGCCGTATAGAGAGTTGTAGTCATAACGTATGTGTTGATACGGCACGGAAGAGAACGGTGATGGTGACAACGTTAATCACCCGCGATTGCATGGACGGTGGATCCGGACGTAGAATTGCCGTCTAAGACCAACTTTCCTCCTAGTGCCATTCTAATTTGGTGGTAACCACTACGCAAGTCAATTTTTGTGAAGATGATAGCACCACTCAATTCGTCAAGCATGTCATCCAATTGAGGAATAGGATAATGATATTGAATAGTGATGTTATTAATCGCTCGACAATCAACACACATGCGCCAACTACCATCTTTCTTAGGAACCAAAAGAACAGGAACGGAACAAGGGCTAAGGCTTTCTCAAATGTACCCGCGGTGCAAAAGATCTTGGACTTTTTGCTGAATTTCCTTAGTTTCTTGTGGATTCGCCCTGTATGCTGCCCGATTTGGCAAACTTGCTCTTGGAATCAAATCGATCTTGTGTTCAATGCCTCTCATTGGTGGTAAACCAGGGGTATCTCGGAGGGAAACACATCATCAACCTCCTGCAAAAGGTTAGCAACAGCAGGGGGCAATGCAATAGACAATTCATGAAGTGAAAACATGGCTTCTTTGCAAACTAAAGCATAGCACATCCCCTTAGCATTGAATAAATCAGCAAGGTCAGATTTAGTTACGAGCAGCGATGGTGATTTTAAATTAATAACTTGTTGTTTTTCAGATTCTAATTTTGTTGCTTTGCCATCACGAATTTTACTCTTCTCAAAATGCACAATTTCAGCAAGAGTCATGGGAAGGCAAAGTGATTTTCTTTCCCTTATGCATGAGAGTATATTTATTGGTTCTACCATGATGAATAGCATATGTATCAAATTCCCAAGGACGACCCAATAAAAGAGAACAAACATCCATAGGAACAACATCAAAATCAGCAAAATCATGGTATGAACCAATTGAAAAATGTATTCTCGCTGTTTGTGTTACCCGAACCTTACTGCTGTTGTTGAACCATTGAATGTGGTACGGATGAAGGTGTGCTCTTGTTGTCAAACCAAGTTTCTTGACGACGTCCGTGTTCACCAAGTTATTGCAGCTACCTCCATCAATTATAGTCTGTACACGGCAGTCCTTGACGACGAGAAACATGTGGAAGAGGTTGTGTCATTGTAGCTTGTCATCGGTCTCCACTTTGGTGCTCAAGGCACGGTGCACAATGATGCTCCTATAGTTCTCCGTAGCCGCTGTACCAAGTACCTCTTCTTTGGTGTGTTCATCATTTGGATCTGTAAAGTCAGTAGCAAGAGAATATTCATCTTCAACATCCAAAGTACTATCATACCCGCCATCGTCGCGTGCTATGTATGCTCGTTTGCTCGGGCAATCTCTCGTCATATGACCAAGTCCCTAGCAGCGGTGACACTTAATGTCGGAAGTACGACCCGTAGAAGGAGTGGATGACGAAGGCTTGAATGATGTCGCCTTGCTGCCTTCTGGCACACGAGAAGGTGGAGCAGCAGGTATAGTTCGTTGGCCGCCATTGGGTGGTATAGTCGCTGCAGGGGGTCGAAGATGGTGCTGTTTTGGATGGTGTAGTCGCTGCACGCGGCGTGAAGTTGCTCCTCGTGCGATGTTGCTGTTGTTGTCGGCCTTGCAATTCTTTTTCTGCCAACATAGCAAGCTGAAACAATCTGTTAACAGTATCATATTCCTTGTAATCAACAATGTCCTGAATTTCACGCCTCAACCCCCATAAAAACGAGCTATTTTATCATCCATGTCCTCTACTACCCCACAACGCAGCATACCTTTTTGTAACTCATGATAATACTCCTCTACAGACATGTTACCTTGGTCTAAGCACTGCAATTTTTTGCGAAGGTCCCGCTGAAAAGATGGAGGAACAAAACGAACACGCATAGCTTCCTTTAATCTATCCCATGTTGGAGGATCAGTTCTAGTTTTAACAAGTTCATTCCTCCATATGATAGCAAAGTCCTTAAACTCACTAGTGGCTTGACGAACTCTATGTTGTTCAGGAACAAGATGGGAATTAAATTTTTGCTCTACTGTTATCTCCCAATCAAGATAAGCCTCAGCATCATAAGCACCAGAAAAAGAGGGTGTAGTAAATTTCACTTTAGCAAAAGGATCATCAGGAGGACGATTATAATTGTTATGATTATTACCTCCCATACCTCGACGATAAAGTGGCAGTCTTGGCTGATTATTGTGATCTTCCAGTTCATCATAAGCATTATCTTCTTGCCTTCTAGCGAGAGGCAACCGAGCCTCAAAAGTATTCATTCGAAGAGCAAGGTCATCCAATTGGCGAGTCAAGTTCGCCAATGACTCCTCCGTTGCTGCATTGTATTTGGCAAACATGTCCGTCATGGTCTTCATCATATCACGTAACTCAGCATGTTGAACACATTCGTCATCACTGTCTTCTCCTGCCATTGTTAGTAGGAAACAAAAGACAACAAAAAAATATGTTATCCCTATCAACTATAGTGTCAATGTGGGAGGTGGAAGAAAACAATCTCTCTCGCTCAAGCGTCTTACGACGCTCTTACAAGTGTTCTTACCGACACGGTAGGTGATGTGGACGGTGAGATGAACCAATGAAGCGTGGGGTGATTACAAAGGTACATGTTATGCTCAAGAGAAAGGTGGAGCTTGGATGGCACAATATGGTGGCTAATAAGCAGAAAATCGTTAACAGCTAAACAAAGTTGAATAAGTATTCAATGTTGGAAACTGTTGCTGGTCAACCAAGTTCCCTAGAGCCTAGCACAACACAAGGAAGTATCAAGGCAAAAGAAACACAGGATGATATAGCCAACAAAACAGCACAAAGTGGTATAGGCCAATTGCTTTAATATATGTGCTCTTCACTATTTTTTTCTTTTTTGTAATATTTTTTGATATTTTATCTTTACTCAGGAGAACAAATATAGGAAGCACACAAATTTTCAGCTCAATTGGATGTAATATGCGTCCTATAGAAAATCAAGAAGATTCTTTAAAATTCGTGCTGAAACTTCGAAGGCCGGATAGCCTATCTTCCGAGGGGAATTTGGGCAATCTAATTTCGTCGAACGCGGCTACACGGCAGAAAATCAGATGCAAAAATTTTTTGTAGATGAATTTGAAAAAAAAATCGCCCGATTTCGAGTTCGTATGCGAACGTTATGGCCGTTTTAAGGTAGGCTGTCCGAGTTACATTTTTTTTATGTTGCTTCCAACTCGGTTTGAGAACACAACTCGCAATCCGATATGAAAACGATCGGTAATTTGCACAACAACTAATGAGGTGGTCTATGATTGATGAGGACATCACAACAGCAGAGACGCGCATTGAACTGCAAGGACCAATCACAAGAGCACGGGCACGGTTATTAAATCAGCAGGTGAATTCGTTCTTAACTTCTTTTGCATGTGAGTTTGAGAATAGATTGCTATGTGATGATTTAATTGTTATTAGGAATAATGGAAAAGATCAACAAGTGAAGGAAGGAGGCCTTGGGAGCGTGGAGAACCACCTGGGACGTCCACAAGTAGATGGAAACAGTTTACAACTCGGACTCGAGTTCAACTCGGAGTCCAGGAGCAGTCCACCTTAAAACAGACGCCCAGGAGGCATACGGACTCCGTTTTTGACATTCTACATATGCACGGAAAGAGGAGAAGATAAACTTTCCAATGGTTCTGGTCCCACCTCAAAATTCCTCCGGAGTCATTGGGAATCGTCGAAACAAGTCGAGTCCAGATTTCTGTCCGGTGCTGCGCCACCGAATCGGGCCTTTGGGCCTTGTATCCTGTAAGAGTCCATTAGGGACGCGTCTAATCATGTTTTGGTCGAACCCTAGCCTATAAATACTGCAGCCGCCGGTCATATTCGGTGGGTTTTGCTTAGATCAATAAAATCGCAGTTCTACGGTTTGTGAGACCCCAATTTCGCGATTTCCGATCATGTCTTCTACGTTCTTGCTCGTGTTCTCGATTGCACTTGCAGGGATTAGCCTTCTTGGCAAGGTCAAGCGTGTGCAGCACGGTTGATAACCAACGGAGCCGTGGTGTAGTGATTGCAGGGGTACTCGAACCGCTCGAGTGCCGCGGATCATCAACGTCGAGTTCTCCACTCCAATCGACATACCTTTCGGAAGATCGGGCCTAAACCTACTCATCAGTGATGATTCAAGGATGAATGGCACAAAGGTTTGTCACCTAATCTCGGGCTGGCGATGCGGGAGTTCACGCAAGGCGGCTAGCTAGGGCAAACCGATGAACGTGGTGGATCGGTTTGTTATTTAGGGATTATGGAATAGGTGTTGAATAGCAAGAAAACAAGGACCAAACACAATAACTAGGATCCAAAACACAAAGCTAAACCAGCAACAAGACTCGACCACATGAATGAAAACTCAACAATGCAAACTGAAATCCGAAACTGCAGGCACTAGTCTGGGAAGCGGTAAAAATGATCTAATTTTTTTTGTGGCTTTTCTGTGGACTCTAGGTACAAAAAAAATCAATCTAATAGAAGGGAAACAAAGATACCTCACGGGCAACCTGGAAATCTGGTACCAATTGATCAGTAAGTTTATGCCCGATCTTCCGAAAGGTATGTCGATTGGGTTGGAGAACTCGACATTGATGATCCGCGGCACTCGACTGGTTCGAGTACCCCTGCAATCACTACACCATGGCTCCGTTGGTTATCAACCGTGCTGCAAACACTTGACCTCGCCAAGAAGGCTAATCCCTGCAGGTGCAACCGAGAACATGAGCAAGAACGTCGAAGACACGATCTGAAATCGCAAAGTTGGGGTCTCACAAACCGTAGAACGGCGATATTATTGATCTAAGCAAAACCCACCGAATATGACTGGCGGCTGCAGTATTTATAGGCTAGGGTTCGACCAAAACATGATTAGACGCGTCCCTAATGGACTCTTACGGGATACAAGGCCCAACGGCCCGATTCGGTGGCGCAACACCGGACTGAAATCTGGACTCTACTTGTTTTGACGATTCCCAATGACTCCGGAGGAATTTTGAGGTGGGACTAGAACCATTGGAAAGTTTATCTTCTCCTCTTTATGTGCATATGTAGAACGTCGAAAATGGAGTTTGTATGCCTCCTGGGCGTCCGTTTTAAGATGGACTGCTCCCGGACTCCGAGTTGAACTCGAGTCCGAGTTGTAAACTGTTTCCATCAACTTGTGGATGTCCCAGCTGGTTCTCCATGCTCCCAAGGCCTCTTTCCTTCACTTGTTGATCATCAACAATGTTGAGGAGCTCGTTGTACTTATTTGAGAAGCAATGAATGTACTGTCGAAGAGTCTTTTCCGGCTTCTGCCAATAGCCCTTGAGGTCCCAAGAGTTGCCAGGGTGGGTGTAGGTTCCCTGTCAGTTGCCAACAAACATCTCCCATAGCTCTACCATGTCCCGAGTGCCATTGGGTAGGAGATACTCGAGCCAAGACACAGACTGATTCAGCTTCGTAGATGGGAAGATATTGAATGATGAAATCATCATTGTCTGCTCTGCCGGCTCTACAAGTCAAGCGGTAGTCCTCCAGCCAAATAGGGTTCGTCCTCCCATCGTATTTCTCAATGTTAGTCAAAGCCTGGAGCTCGTTGCCTGTCCTCAAGGGTCCAGCGGAGGTCACAGAGACCAACGAGCTCGTGTACTGAATGGAGCAAAGGGGTTGATGATCAACCCCTCTCGAGCCATGTCGCCTAATTCGGCATGTGGGTTACAATGGGACTTGCTCTGCTCTGACCACGTCTTCGGCTCCGACCAGGGGTGGAAGAACCCTGGGCTTGCGCGAGGGAGCTTTCAGCTTGCTGGGTAGCGACCATGGCAAGGAGGGCCTGGAGCTCCTGGTGGACCTGTCGGGCTTCGAGATTGGCGGGCTAAGACATGTTATGTAGTATGGCATCTGCATTGCCACATTCTAGCTAGCTCGCTAGAAACATGGGGCATCGTCATCTTTGATGATGTTGGCGTGGACCTATATGGCATGAAGTCGTGCCGCGTTCAGGCCCGTGCTGAGACAAAGACATGTTGTTGCTATGAATGCAGAGGAATCTGCATCCACCTGGGCCTGGTCGGCCTTCGGAGCGGCATGTCGCATTGCGAGCTGGTCGACCAGCTCAAGGCGCTGCGCTTCTAGTAGCTCAGGCTCACCCTCTTGACTCACATTAATTTCTGTCGCTAGTTGGGGCCGTTGTCCATTTCGGCGATGTGGAACTCGCGGGAGGGGTGTTTGCTTCCCTCGGTGATGTCATCGGAGCAGGAACTGTACTCTAGGATGTGGTGGAGGGACATCAGAGCATGCTCGATCATCCTTGGAAAGAGCAGCGCCGAGACTCAAAGGACACTCAAGTCGTTGTCGAAGAAGTCCAAACTAACAAAACAGAGGGCCCGGTGCATGAGGGCAAGGTTGAATTCTGTCTTGTCGCCTGCACCGCTATCAAACTCGAAATTGTCGAAGAAGACTCTTGTGTTGGGCACGAAAGATGAGCATGGCGGAGCCATCTGAAAGGCGGAGAGTGGAAATGTGCGGCATCGCCTATCTGGTGCACCAACTATCGATTTTTAGATTTTTGACGAGTACAGAATACACCGTGTGTCTTCTCCTGAGGTGGCCTAGTTAAGGACACGATGGGACTATACTGCTTCGGGTGGGATGCCATACATCCAATTCAGGTGTCTCGTTGTTCTTTGTTGAGAATGGGGGTTGTTTCTCTTACAAGTTATCTCTCCCATTGAGGATAATATCTGGTTCCCTTTTATATCCCTGTTGACAGCTACTAACATAACATATCATCTCTCCAAAGAGATGAGGTCCGCTAGCGCACGGAAACTGTCGTGTATCATTTCACCCAAGGGTATCACATTTATCCAAAAGGAAGGCAATGGAGTAAAGTAAACATTACTCTTATGATCAAGCTATGGGATACTAATGAATTATCAAGATAGGGGTAAGTTGATAATATGGGTACTGTGGCACACACCTAAGCAATCTGCTCTAAAGGTAAAGTTGTCCTAGCGAGGGTTAGACTACGATACGGAGATACTCCTACTATGCTCTAATTACTCATATACATAGCCTAATGAAGTACACATGAATATGCTAATGGTGAGTACTAGGGCTTAGTGGTCCAACATATCGGGCACGAGTTTACCCCTAGCAATACTAGGCGACTCCAGCCAAGAGCCTGTGGCATAGCCGAACGTGGAGGATTACAAAGGACAGATAGGGTTGTCACCACCTACTGCCTACCTCTTCAATCCGTGGGTCTACGAGAAATCCAATGCTACCTTACTATCCTAGCACCATGCTAGCATATTAAGTAAATACCTTAAGAGTTGCGGCACAAGCAATCTGTGGGTACCCTGCGTATCGGATACTCCTTGGGATTGCAAAGATCACAAGGAAACTCCATGTACCAGATTTGAAGACCTCTGAAGTCCCCACTTGTCAGTCGTAATCGGACCTGCTTCCCCGACATGGTTAGTCCCAGGGCCGCCACGTGTATCATAAGACTGGAGATATCGCCCACACATGGGAAAGCTCCGGACTAGATACCAATATGGCACCCCCGGACCTAACCCCAGACAGAGGGAATCTCCGTTACTGACATGTGTCCAACAGCACCGGACCTACCCGTCCACAACGGTAAGCTCTGGAGCTGCCACGTGTCCGAACCGCCGGACCTTCAACCTCAAAAAACAGATTGATGGACCCCCAATGGCTCGGACCTTCAAGGCGAAATCAAAGGCTTCAAGACCCGATTAAGTGTCATTAATACTATATTAATGACACTCGATCGGAAGGCCCTTAATACAAGTAACAGCACTGTTAAGGCTCGTTACCGCGCTATTAAGGGTAATTAACATCATTTATTGTGTATTAAACATTAGTAACTGCCAGGGCCACATGTCGAGCCAGGCTAATGGTGTAACGACTAGTCCTTGTACTATAAAAGGATTGGTCGATGATACACATGGGGACATACGCTAGACACGCTTTCGGACACACTCAGACACTCTTAGACGCTCAATACAACAACAACACAGCCCATGGAGTAGGGTATTATGCTCAGGCGGCCCGAACCACGTAAACCTCTATGTCAATTTGGCACCATCTCTTGAATCTCTATGTGCCCATTACTGAACTACAATCTCCACGGACTACTAGCAGTATTGCCGGGAGATCTGCCGGATTTAACCACTGACAGTTGGCGCACCAGGAAGGGGGTGCTCGATTTTTCAAGAATGGTGAACTCAGCTACTGGATCGTCCAACGGCAACCTCGATGTTCAACCCGCTGGAGACAATCCCTCCAACATGCAACAACCAGCAGGTTCCACGGCTCCAGCAGAAGTCATGCCTCCGCTGCCACCGTCTGCACCAGAAAATCAAGCTGGACAATGGGATGGAGCATCTGCGTCAGTCACGGTGTTAGCGAATAACAACAATCCTAAACACGTGCTCCATGCAGCACGTGCTCTCCTCCAATGCCCACCACCTCCGGGTGCATCTCAGGGTGCAATGGAGCAGTGGAGGGCTGATTTGGAACATCTTGTTGCAGCAGCAGCCGATCGCATCAGCAACAAAGGTCCTCCCCCCTCGGGGCGGGCCCCATCGCAGCATCGGACTTTGTCGGGCAGACTTGGTCCGCACGATTCCCAAAATAGGAGGCGTGCTGCGTTTCAACAAGTGACGTTGTTGCTTGCCAGGGCGCGGTGCACCCATACAGTAACCAGGCTTTCAACTCACGACCTCCGGGCGGAGCTTGATCGCCGTTACTATCAACAGGACGGCCACATTCACATCGAGCATGCTCGCGAAAGGCGAGAAGCTTGAGATAGTCTTGTTCCTCAGGGAATAGGAGGAGGCTGTTCTGCCCTGGCCATGCACTTGCGCATGGTCAGATGGCTACAAAAGTTCCGGCCTCACCTCCTGGAGAAATTTGACGGGACTGTCAATCCCGCTGAGTTTCTCGAGATTTACTCAACTGCAATCCTTGCAGCTGGAAGTAACAAGGCCATAATGGACAACTACTTCCCAATGGCTTTAACTGGGACCGCCAGGTCCTGGTTCATGATCCTTCCGCCCAACTCCATCAACAGCTGGGCGGAATTGTGCCAACAGTTCACTGCCAATTTCGGGAGTTCATACACACGACTAGGCACCAAACTGGACATTTTTGCTGTAACCCAGAAGGGGGAGAATCCTTGTGTTCCTTCATCCAGAGGTTCTCCCAGGTATGAAACACTATTCCTTCTATCTCTAGCGCCTCTGTTATTGTGGCATTTAGACAGGGCATACGAGACAAGAAGATGCTGGAGATGCTAGCGATCAAGGAGATCACCAACGTTACGGAGCTCTTCAACTTGGCAGACAAGTGTGCTAAAGCTGCGGATGGCCGTGAAATGCACTCCAAACCACCTCCGGAGGATAACAAAAAATCCTCCAAGGGAGAAGCCACTACCTCCGGGAGTGGAAAAAAGAAGAAAAAGGCAAATGGGAAGAAAAAGCCGTCGGCTGGCACACCTACTGCTGTAGCTACTGCAGCTCCGGGTGGCCGGGGGCCACGTCCCGAGAAACGACCTCAACCTTCATCTGAAGATGGCAGCAACTCCAAAATTTGGTGCCCTATTCATAAGTCAAACAGCCACAACTTGGAAGACTGCCGAGAAGTCCAGAACCTTGCCGAGCGAGACAACAAGCGTCGAGAAGAAGTCCCTTTCCGACAAAGGGAAGGAAAACAGAAAGTCGACGAAGCTCCGGCTGAAGAGGGATTAGGTTTTCAGGACCCTAAAAAGGTCCTGAAGGCTATGTACACCTCCGTCGATGATGACTCCGATGTCTCTAACAATTAACGTCGAAAGACCATGAACACCATCTTTGGTGGTTCGTGGGACATCACTTCCTGCTGTGTCCTCAAGACCATGTGGCGGGACATGGCCTCAGTAGCTCCAACCACCAGGGCGGAGCCGCATCGGAAGTGGATGGATACTGCCATCACTTTCAACGCGTCAAACTGCCCTCGGAATATGATCGGAGCTGGTCAACTCCCATTCATGGTATCTCTGACCATCAACAATATTCAACTCCACCATGTAATGGTGGACGGAGGTTTGGGGCTGAACCTCATAAGCTTTGAAGCTATCGTCAAGCTTCAGCTCTGACCTTCAGATCTTCGCCCCTCCCGACCTTTCTCTAGAGTAGGCCCGGGGGCCATAACCCCACTTGGTGCCATTACTCTCCCCGTGACCTTCGGGACTCGGGAGAATTATCGCACTAAGAAGTTGGTCTTTGACGTTGCTCAGATCAACTTACCCTTTAATGCCATTCTGGGCAGGCCAGCCTTGTACAAGTTCATGGCTATGGCTCATTATGGTTATCTGGTGTTGAAGATGCCGACACCAGCTGGTGTTCTCCAGATCTGTGGAGACCGCACTGCTGGAGTGACTGCTCTGGAAGAACTTCACGCGCTTGCTACAGCGCAGGAGGAATAGTTCAGGCAGTAGCAAGCTCCGAAACCCCTGAGCATTCGTCAACGGGCAAAGAAGTTTCTTCGTTTTATAAGTGCTTCTGGGTAGTTTATTTGGATTTGGAAGAATTTCTTCTAAAAGATTCAAAATATCAGAGAAACTACAATCGGACCATCCGTGTGTGGCTTTGAACTTTAGTAGTTCCAGAACTACACACAATGTAGTAAACTCTTTATCACAACCGTTTGATTCATCATATAAAAGCTCCACATTCTGCAATGTCTCCATTTTACTTAAACATTTACTTGCTCCCATAGAAGTCAATACATATGGTTCAATGTGACGCAACATCTCCTCACAATCGAACTCATCATCATCATTACCATCTTGATTGTCACTACCATCATCGATATGAACATTATCGTCATCTAAACCTCTCTCATCATCTTTATCCGCTTCATGTGTATATAACTCACCATGCCCTATCCATATTGTGCAGTTTTTTTAATCCTCTTTTCACCAAATGAGATTGGATTACTATAGTATCTATCCAAGCAATCTTATTTTCGCAGTCGATACATGGACATAATATGTCATCTATCTTTTTCAACTTCGCATGTCTCTTGGATGCTTCAATAAAATTTGCAACGTTATGAATGTACATGGGATCGGGTCTTGGCATGTTATACATCCACGCTCGACGGTCCATGCTTCAATAACAAAATTTCTGTAAGATTTAAAAAATTTGGCCATAAATATTCCCTAAAGGTCTTCTTTAAAATGAAATTACAGAGACATAACCAGCCTGTATAATATGAGTGACTACTAGTATCATGTAGGTCTGTTCCTAAGGGTTCTAGGAAAATTTGTTTCATAATTTTCTCAGCTTCCTAGTGGCCATAATGAATTTTTGAAATTAGGCTTATTCATTGTCACATTTCATCGAACACGTGATGTGCTTGTATTCCTCTTCAACCTTTAATCCTTCAAATCTACTTCGTTTTCTACAAAATTCATGGGTGAGCTCAAGGGAAGACTCAACTACATCATTCAACCTTTAATCCTTCAAATCAACTACAAATCTCAAGTGGAGGGGGGGGGGGGGCTAGAGGCATGCAAACTCAACAAAACGAATTTGAATATATGACAACAAATTGAAAACATGACAGTGAATAAGAAGTCTCTTCTATCCTTTTCACTGTTCGAAGCTTGATCAACTGATGAATACAGGACGGGCCCACGTACGATGGAAAATTTTGGCACCCTGACGACGTCTATGGAAAACCTCCCGAGTTAGGTTTTATGTGGTGCACGAGGGGCCCTTTATATAGGCGTTCGTTTTTACAGGTGGGTTTTAACGAAAATGCCGCCTATGAAAAAAATTAATTAAGTTCAGGCGGTTTTTAACTGCTGCACAGGCGGTTGTTCTTGAACAACCGCCTGCGATAATGGCCCGAGCCTGTTCTTCAATTTTCTTTTCCCTTGCTTCTTTTTTATTTTGATTCCAATATAAATACTCAAACATGTATATGTTCTGCAAATTGAGTCCAAATTCGATGATTCTTTCTTCTCTATTTTTCAAAAATTAATATCTACCACCTGGACCAAATATTTTAAAACTTGTAGAGATATTGTAATATTTTGGTAAATATCAAATTAATTTAGACTCACAGATTATTCACAATTCTTTATCTCCTAAAAAAATGATCCATCACTGAAATCAGTTTGTATGAACATATTTGTCTTATTTATACATGTATGAATCTTGTTAATTTTTTAAAGCATTCCAACATGTCAAAATTCAAATTATCCATCATTCTAATCAAATGCTCATATACATATGAGGCATTCATCAAATCTTGAACACACATTGATTCAAAAAAAAAATTAAAAAAATCTGAAAAAATTCATAGTGGTTGGTATGATGACTAAAAAGTTCTATTGAAAAACTAAATGAAAAAAATCATAATATTCATCAAGATAGAAAAGTGACAAATAGCCAGTGGTATTTGTTTTTTATGTTCTCACCAATTTCAAATGCTTTTTGAAGTGAAATTTAGTGGAAACCTATAATACTAAATCATGTTACAAAAAAGTGGAATTTGGGCTTCTAAAAGGCCCCTCATTTTATACAAGAATATTAATTAAGCCTAGACTCAATAAATGTTTTTTTCAAGCGGTTTTTAACTGCCGCACAGGCGGTTGTTCCTGAACAACTGCATGCGATACTGGCTCGAGCCTGTTCTTAAGTTTTCTTTTCCATTGCTTCTTTTTCATTTAGATTCCAATATAAATAATCAATCATGTATAGATTCTGCAAATTGAGTCCAAATTCGATGATTCTTTCTTCTATATTCTCCAAAAAATTAATATCTACAACCTCGACCAAATATTTTGAAACTTGTATAGCTAACATTGTAATGTTTTGGTAAATATCAAGTTAATTTATACTCACATATTATTCACATTTCTTTAGCTCCTAATGAAAAAGGGATCCTTTACTGAAATTGGTTTGTATGAACATATTTGTCTTATTTATACATGTATGCATTTTGTTATTTTTTTAAAGAATTCCAACATGTAAAAATTCAAATTATCCATCATTCTAATCAAATGCTCATATACATATGAAGCATTCATCAAATTTTGAACACACATTGATTAAAAAAATTCTCAAGCATATTACAAGAAAGTGGAATTTGGGCTTTTAAAAGGCCCCTGATTGTAATCAAGAATATAAATTAAGCCTACATAAAGATCTTTTCAGGCGGTTGGTTCTGAAAAACCTGCCTTAGAAAAATCTTTATCTCAGGCGGGTACTACTTACCAACTGCCTGAGATAAGTCTTTATCTTCACAGGCGGTTGGTAATTAAGAACCGCCTCCGAGAAGTCCTCTTCTCAGGCGGTTGTTCCTTAAGAACCACCTGCGAAGATAGGCATCTATATATAGCGCTCGGCTTCACTGGAAGAACCTAACCCGAGCGAAATTACTTAGATGTCGTCAAGCTGTCGAATTTTCATTTGCCGCCAAGTATTTGCTGCCGAGCTTTGCCGCTGTCACCGCTAAGCTTCGCCATCGTCGCCGTGCTTCGATCTCGCTGCTGAGCTTCGCCCTCGCCACTTCCTTCCCTTCCGTCCAGGTACGCTGAGCTTTGCCCCTCACCCGCCGCCGCGCCCGCACTCGCCGTCGCCTTCTCTCCCTCCTCCATGCCATGTAAGCTCATCTCCCTCTCACCCTCCTCCACAGCGGCCTCCACTTGACCTCACTCGAGCCCCCCTCCCTTTTACCCGGCCTCACCCGAGCCCCCTCCATGGACGCCGGCCGAGCTCCCCTCCACGCCGGCCTCCAATCGAGCACCCCCTCCCCCCCTCACTGAGCCACCTTCCCACCCGGCCTCCTCAGTGCTCCCTCCCTCCCCACCGGCGGCCGTGGCGGCCACCAACACGTCGACACCCGTTCTCCTCCCCCACTAACATTTCCCTCCTCATCGGCGACCTGATTATGCTATGCAATGTTGTTTAATTGTTGATTGAATTGTGCATTGTGAATTGTTGTACATAACATTGAGCATAAATTGTGGATTGTAATTGTTATTGTTTAATTGTTGATTTAATCAATGCAAATTGTGCATTTTTATTTTTTAATTGTTGATATAATTTTTCTTGTCGGCCCTTTGATACAATTGGGTATCTGCAGAGAACCTTGTGAATATGCCATTCACGCAACCCTAGAATGCATATTGAACCTTGTGAATTATTTTATCTACCACTTTCTCCATTCTCAGTGTTAATATCTTTGTAAACCATTTAAAAATACAGTTTAGGAGGCATATTGATCTGTATATATTTCAACCTTTTGATATCCAGCTTCCCTTCATAAAAATCATGACCTACTTGATTATAACCCCAACCATTTAAGAATTTTTTAATTTTTCTTAATTTGAACATGAATCTACTCAAAGACTCTTTGTCTCTAGTTGGACAGACCAGATCTCTTCCACCTCTCATTGAAGTGAGACATATTTTTTGTCTTATTAGTTCTAGAATGGAAAACCCTAAGAAGACTGTTGATGGTAGTAACAATGAAGCAGGCAATATGGAGTTTAGTGACTCCAGCAGTTCAGGCTCCTTTCACAGTCCATCGGATCCTTTTCTGAATATAAAAATTAAAAAGACTTCAGAGGATCTCGACCTGGAATATGATCCTGCAGATGAGGTATGGATCACGAATCTTAACTTGAGTAGTTCAAGTTAATGTTGGTCATCAAGTATACGAAGTCTTATAATTCTTTTCTACCTAGATTAATTGCAAATACAACGAGGTGACTTCGGCTCCTAAAACGGAAGAAGGTTCTCCAATGGATGAATCCTTAGGTTCACTCATACGAAAATGAGGGCAATGAGGTCCCAATAAGGGTCTATTGAACCGCATCCTATACATAACAAGAGTCGGTCCAAGTGGGCTTCTCCAAGAACCACTGGATTCAGTTACAAAGTACTAAAATGCATGCGTTTGTCTTGTTATAGAGCTCGTGCCGACCACAACCGAGAATTGTAGAAAATTACCTGAGGAGAACAAGAATGAGTTGTGGGAGAGTATAAATAAACAGTTCAAGTTCCCGAAAGGCATAGAAGAAGTTATAAAGGAAGCAACATTGGTCTCTTGCGGCAAGAAGTTTTGTGGATGGAAGAGTGAAATGAATGCTTATGTTAAGGCGGATAAGGTCCCTAGCCCGAGGAAGATGGGAAAAATCATGCAAGCTCAGTGGCAAGAATTTGTTCGTCAAAAGAACTCACCTGATGCTAAAGCTCTAAGTGCAACTAGGTCAGAGCTTACCAAAAAGAACTAATGCCATCATCGCTTGGGGTCTGTCGGATATGCCCCCAAAGTTCAGAAATGGAATAAGGTATTAGAAGAAATTACCAGTAAGAGCAATCCTCAACCTTTAGAAGATTGCGATGAGAGAACTCAGCGGTGGGTCTTTGCTCAATCAGGTTTGACCAGCGAGGGCAATCCTCGGTTTGGTTCGAAGAGGGAGAATGGCCAACTTATTGCTATCCTAGGAAACCCTGAACACAGTGGATGGGTTCGAGCAATCTCTTCTCAGATGTCTTGGCTATATGGTTTCCCGAAAGAGAAAGAGACATATAGAAGATATGAGAAGTTCAAGAAAACACTTGATGAATCAATTCCTCGAAAGGTCATGAAAAATGTGCAAACAATAATGAAAGAACTTAGACAATCAGGAAAATTGGTGGCACCGAGTAAAATGATGGTTCCCGTGCCGAAGGAGTATTTGGTATCTCCAATTACCTACCCTAGCATCGTAGGTTCTGTGCTAGGCTCAGGGTCAACCCATAAGTCTGCTGCCAATGATATTATTAAGGATAGATCTTGTTGTCTTCCTGTCCCAATCGGCAGAGCAGGGAACAAAACCAAACAGGTTGCCACTGCTATGCCAAAGCCTGATCGTGACTTCAACGGTAATTCACTTCCGTTGTATTATGCTGTGGTGCAAGTTCTTTAGATCATTGATAATGATTATGAAGATTATGAAGTAGACCACATCACACATGAGGGGATCACGACACCGAGGCAGGTTGTCAACCAATTAATCCTTTGGCACCGACGCGATATCGTTTTGGACGATGAGCCGATTTCTAGCCCCGTCGCATCTCGAAAGACTACAACCCTATCTTCTAAGGCGAAATCCTAGGAAGATCCACTCCCACTTTGTCTCAGGAAGGATGATAGTAACCTTGCTAGTAAAGATAACCAAGAGCAACCTGTTGAACAACAGATTGAAGAAGTATCAGAACAAGTTGTTATTAGTAAAGAGCAACCAGTTGAGCAACAAATTGATGTAGTACTAGAGCAAGCTGTTGGTAGTAAAGAGCAATCAGTTGTTCAACAATAGGTTCAGCAACAAGCCAGTGCCCAACTTCCAACAACTACTCCTCGGGCATCAATGCCTATGAAAGTTAGCTCATACAAAAAAAAAGAAACCTTCTAAAGAAGTGTCAAAATATTTGGAAAATCTAAAGGAAAATATTAGAAAATCGAGTGCATCTTGTTCTTCACATGAGCCAGCATTAGAAGATAATGAGGAGTGGGAAGAAGACGGTGTCATGTTTAATCAGCGGATGGCTTTAGTTAACCCAGGAGTTACTGAAAGTTGCCTAGAGGGGGGGTGAATAGGCTAATTGACCTGCAAATGACTTAATAAAACGAGATTAAATTACAGGGGGCGGACTAGTCTGGTCAGGGGGCGGACTAGTCCGGTCAGCCTGCGTGAATAACCCTAAAAAATTGTTTCTAGCAAGTTTTAGGGAATTTTCTCGTTGCTACAAGTGAGTATATGTTTAAGTCAAGTTGAGCAACAACCTACACAAGAGCAAGTCAAGTTTCCACAAGTTTGTAGCAATGCGGAGTATGAAACGAGACTACCAACCCTAGAACAAAGTAATCAATAGAATGAATGCGAAGAACACAAGGGGGCAAGGATTTTATCCCGAGGTTCGATTCCACACAAGGAATCTACGTCCCCGTTGAGGAGTCCACAAAGGACCGGGTCCAACAACCCTTCCCTCACCAAGTTTACCGCACGGGCCTAACTTGGTTCTCCACTAATCACAACGGTGATTACAAAGTTCGTTGGGGCTTCTCACAAACTGAGGCTCCCACACCACAAAGGTGATCAACACAATAAAACAAACTCAATACACAGCCCACAAAGACTCAAACGAGTGCAAGAGATCAAACCAGGAGCACAAGCGCGATGTTCTTCCTCTTCTCCACCTCACTAAACCCTAATCCACTCAAGAATTAGTTTTAGAGGGAAAGTAGGCAAGAAGGAGGCTTAGGAGTGCTCCAAGTTGGCTGTGGCGGCGCTAGGGTTTTAGTTTTTCCAAAGGTATTCGAAATGAGGCCGGGGGTCCCCTTTTTATAGGGGTCCCAAGCCCAATCTGCTGACTTCAGCAAAAGGGCGGACTAGTCCGGCCACTGGCCCGGACTAGTCCGGCCTAGGGGACCACTGACCCCTTTGTCAGGTCCCGACAGCTGACACACTATCGTCACGCTACCCGCCAAACTTCAAATTCAAACGGTCACTTCCAGAACGGACTAGTAAGGTCAACACCGGACTAGTCCGATCTCACACAGAGCCTTCTGCTCCGTGTGAAAACGGACTAGTCTGAGGACCACGGACTAGTCCGGCCCCTAGGGCGGACTAGTCCGGTCCTCCCAGACTTAGCCACAGAAGCACCTTTTCCTAGCCAACCCGGACTAGTCCGGCCCCACGGGCGGACTAGTCCGTTCTCACTCAGGACCTCTTGGTCCGGTCCAAAACGGACAAGTTCGTGATTTTGGGACTTCATCCCCAAAACCCACTCACAGCTACCCGGACTAGTCCGGTCACAAACGGACTAGTCCTATCTCGGTCAGACCCTTCTGGTCCGGCCGATAACGGACTTGGCCGGCCAGGGGCGGACTAGTCCGGCCTCCTGCACGGACTAGTCCGGCCCTACGGCCAGACCACTCATTCACTCATTTCATTCATAGGTTTGACCTCTAAACCACTTTGAGCTCCCAAACTTGATCTCAATGCACTTTACACACACAACCTCCTATTACTACGGCTAGTCTAACTCAATCACGCTAGAAACCCTAGTTTCTACGCTTCGAGTTGACTCTGTTTCCTTCCTTTTCCTTTTTGAGGGTTTGCGTCTCCGATTGAGTCTTCACCTGTGCTAAGATCACTTGAGCTCATTAGCGACTTAATTGTCGTCATCAATCATCCAAAACCCACGGGGAACCTAGATGCACTTTCAATCTCCCCCTTTTTGGTGATTGATGACAACACATTAAGTCCTTCACAAATAAGAGTATAAAGTTTTGGTTTTCATAACATGTGTGCGTATGAATGACTCCCCATCAATGTATGCAACATGTAAAAGAGATGGAGAAGTTCTTTCATACCCACACACGTTATGGTGGGGTGCCTACATGATGTGCTCAACAGTTTGTGACAAGACATGAATAACATCAATACATTCATAAGATTGACAATAAGAGCAATATATTGATAGTAAGCAACATTAACGAGTCTTGCACAAATGTAAACATCCAAGAGCATAAATATGTTACATGACAGTCATACATCACAAAACACACCCACAAAAGGACTAAACTCACTAAACTCCCTTAACTCTCCCCCTTTGGCATCAAGGCACCATAAAGGAAAAGAAGGGGGAACAACTAACTAAACCTAGTCCTTATCTTCTCCACTTTCGCTCTCAGTGGCTTCGGAGTCTTCAATGTTTGCCTCTGGCTCTTTGTCGTTGTCGTCGTTGTCGGAGGATTCCCTTGCCGAGGGAGCTGCCCGAGAGGAGCTTCCATCCTCCTGGAGCTGAGCAAGCTCATCTGCAGTGAAGACGGGGAAAGGAGTGATCTCCCCATCACTCTCCTCAGGAGATGACATCGGAACTTCAAGCTTCTCACACACCGCCTTGAGATACTTCTCTTGGCGCTTGTGTGCCCTCTGAGCGCGAATCTCTTGCTTCCGGCACGAGGTGAAGATGGCCTTGAAGCATTTGAAGAACGCACTCATGGACTGAGGCGGAGGCGGAGACGGAGGCGCCACTGGGCGAGACGGAGGATCAGCATTCTTGCGTCTTGGAGGCACCGGCACATTTGGCGGCTTCTGGGGGCGCAGAGGTCGGTGCGATACATCCTTGACAAAGGACACGCCCGACACCTTCTCAATAAGGCACATAATGTAAGGGGCATACCCGCACGCCCTGTTGGGGGTATGCGAGATGTTGAAGATGTCGTCGAAGATGTAGTCGACGAGATTGAACTTCTCTTCCCCATCAATCAGAATGAGCAGGTGCCTTAGGTTTCCTTGAATGACCCCTGCATCACCGTCCTTGGGTGCAATGGTCCTCCTAAGTATCCGGTTCATGATGCTGTAGAATGGCTTGATGTTCCGAGCTAGTCCGGCATCAAACGGGAGATGGCTTGGATACATGTAAGCCAGCTCCTCACGATCCACTGCCTTGAGGTTCGAGATAATGATCTCGTGGTCCATGTGAGCCTCAAGACCAAGGATCCTTGCAAACTCAGCATAGGTGACAGAGTATTGTTCACCATGAGTCATCCAAATTATCCTCCTGTCACCTGAGCTTGTGAAATAGATTGTGGAGTAGAATTGGAGAATAACTTCCACATTCCAATCATATTTGAAGCCCATGATCTTCTTGAGATCATGGCGCTCGGCAGCTTCAATCACGGCATCAAAGGCCGAGTGCTCCTTCTTCGCCATATAGTCCCAGTCCACCCACTGAGCCTCTATCACTGGCTTCTTCATTTGTTGGTAGACTAGCCTGTAATAGTCACAGTGGAAGTCACACCAAAACCTGGGATCAGCTGTGCTCCTTTCAAATTTATAGACCTTTTCTGTCCTTAGCCTTCGGGCCTTTTCAGCCCCTTTGCCATGGAACACATTTGCCGACAGTTCCTTTTGCCGGTTGGGATTCCTTTCCGGTGTGTGGACTTCAAGGGGGCCAATAGAGGTGGCCTTCCCCTTTTCCTTGATCACAACCCCACCAGCAGCCCTCTTAACTGATATCTTGACTGCGGGGTTCTTCTTCTTTGGCTCGATAGGAACCGGAGCTTTTCCCTTCTTCGGGTCACGCTCGACCGTAGGGACAGCCTCTTCTTGGGCTGGCTCCTTGCCCTTAGCCTTCTCGCCAAGAGTGACGAGCTTCTTCCTCTTTGGGGCATTGGCCTCAGCGGCCTTGGAGTTATGGGCCTCCCTATCCTCTCTTTTCTTCTTTTGCAGCTCATTCAGTGATTCTGCGGTGGCACGGGCAATGGCTTCATCCTCATTGTAGATGCTCGCAGCCACCTTGGATGCTTCGAGTGCCTTGAGCTTTCTTTCCTCCTTGGCCTTCTGCGCCTCCATTAGCGCAGCCTTAGTCCGAGCCTCGGCAATTTGGGCCTTGGTACGCCCCTTGAGGTTGACACGCGGAGGAGAGCGCTCGGAGTTCGACATTCTGTGCAAAGGATGGAGAGAGGAAGATATGAGCCTAGGAAGAAGAAGTATTGCCGAAAAGATCTCGAGAACCAACTAGAAGTAGGGTTTGCCCTGTGCAAACCGGACTTGTCCGCCCCAGGGGCGGACTAGTCCGCCGGCCGGACTTGTCCGCCTGGTGGCCAGACTAGTCCGGGTTACCCAGGAAGAACCCTAACCCTAATCGATTCATCGAAAAATTTGTGAACCAATGCGCAATACTCCTAGGCTATGATCGCAAGTGTGTATAGAACAACATTAATGAAGGTGTTCCTATCAAAAACTTGAAGAATCAAGAATGGGGCTAGTTTTTGAGGAACGGTGAAATACCTTCAAAAAATCCGCTTGAGTCATCGAAATCGGCATGGATCTCGAAGGTAAGCGCGGGGAAGTGATCCCTCACTCCCAAGGACTTCGATGCGCGGATTGGAGTTGAGTTTTGGTGGTTGGAGCGCAAAATCGCCGATTTGGGGGCGGTTGTGCGCGCGTGGAAGCTTGAGAGTCAAGTGAGAGAGAGAGAGAGGGGGTCCGGGCCGCCTGGGGGGTTTAAGTCCCCAAGGGCCGGACTAGTCCGGTTGAGGGGCCGGACTAGTCCGGTCTGCGGACCAGACCCAGACTAGTCCGGGTCCGGACTTGTCCGGTGGAAGGCCGGACTAGTCCGGTGTGCGGACTAGCCGCGGACTAGTCTGACCCGGACTTGTCCGACCATAGGGGCGGACTAGTCCGGTCCAGCTGGGCTGAAAAACAATATATTTGGGTTTTGCCCATAAAGATAAGTCCTTTTGGACAGATATAGCAAGGAAAACATGACAAACATGATTATGAGTCAATAAAGAACAACTTATGAACATTTTCATGAAGAAAATAGATTTCTGAAACAAATTTGAGGAGAAATCGACATAGAGAGGAGTTTTTCGAAATGTGGCTCAAAATATATGAGGAATGTGGTTTAAGCCACGTTCCGAGAATCCAACACGTTGAGCTCACTTCTTAGCTCACAGAAACGCTTCTCGTCAAGAGGCTTGGTGAAGATGTCCGCAAGTTGATGTTCCGTCCTCACATGCGAAATCTCAATGTCTCCCTTCATTGAGTGATCTCGCAAGAAATGGTGTCGAATGTCTATATGTTTGGTCCTAGAGTGTTCCACCGGATTATGGGCTATCTTGATTGCACTCTCGTTGTCACACAAGAGTGGAATTTTACGCAGGTTAATCCCATAATCCCCAAGCGTTTGTCGCATCCAGAGAAGTTGTGCACAACAACTTCCGGCTGCAACGTATTCAGCTTCGGCGGTGGAGAGAGCAATAGAGTTTTGCTTCTTAGAGGACCAAGACACAAGAGATCGACCTAAGAATTGGCACGTAACCGATGTGCTCTTCCTATCAACTTTGCACCCCGCATAGTCCGCATCGGAATATCCGATGAGGTTAAACTTGGATCCTTTGGGGTACCAAAGTCCTAGGGTAGGTGTGTGTACAAGATATCTCAAGATCCTTTTAACGGCGGTCAAATGACAAGCCTTGGGTGCTCCTTGAAAGCGTGCACACATACACACACTTAGCATGATATCGGGCCTAGATGCACAAAGATAGAGAAGTGATCCGATCATAGACCTATATAGCTTTTGATCCACACTTGGACCGTCCTCATTTAGGTCTAGGTGTCCATTTGTCCCCATAGGGGTTTTGATGGGTTTTGCTTTGTCCATGTCAAACTTTCTTAGAATATCTTGAGTATACTCAGTTTGACTTATGAACGTCCCTTCTTTGAGTTGTTTCACTTGAAATCCTAGAAAGAACTTCAACTCACCCATCATGGACATTTCAAACCTCTCCGTCATTATCTTGGAGAACTCGTCACAAAACACCTTATTTGTGGAACCAAATATGATGTCATCCACATATATTTGGCACACAAAAAGATCCTCATTGAAGTGCTTTGTGAAAAGGGTATAATCCGCTTTTCCTATCCTAAAACCATTCTCAACTAGAAAGTCTCTTAGGCACTCATACCAAGCTCTAGGAGCATGCTTGAGGCCATAAAGGGCCTTTCGCAATTTGTACACATGGTTAGGATAGTCTTGGTCTTCAAATCCCGGAGGTTGCTCTACAAAAACTTCTTCCTTGATTGGACCATTTAGGAATGCGCTCTTAACATCCATTTGGTAGAGCTTGAAATCATGATGAGTAGCAAAGGCTAATAGTATCCGAATTGACTCAAGCCTAGCTACGGGGGCAAATGTCTCATCAAAATCCAATCCTTCAACTTGTGAGTATCCTTTTGCCACAAGTCGTGCCTTGTTCCTAGTTACCACGCCATGCTCATCTTGTTTGTTGCGAAACACCCACTTGGTTCCAACAACATTAGCTTGAGGGCGCTTGACAAGCTCCCAAACCTTGTTCCTTTCAAAGTTGTTGAGCTCCTCTTGCATGGCAACTACCCAATCCGGATCCCTTAAGGCATCTTCAACCTTATGTGGTTCCAAGGATGAGACAAAAGAGAAATGCTCACAAAAGTTTGCAACATGTGAGCGTGTTGTTACTCCTTTTGTGATATCTCCTAGAATGTTGTCAACGGGATGGTCCCGTTGAACACTTTGATGAACACGAGGATGCGGGGGTTGACCTCTTGAATTACTTGGTTCATCTTCTTCACTTTGGTCTCCCCCTTGATTCATGCCTCCCCCTTGATCTTCATTCTCATTATCACTTTGGGGAGCATCTAGAGGATCTTCAACTTGTCCAATGGGGTTTTGACCTACTTCATAGAGAGGATGGTCACTTGAACTTTGAGATGGTTCTTGTGGGCGAACATCTCCAAGTGCCATTTTCCTTAGAGCTTCTAGTGGAGGTTCCTCTTGATCAAGGGCATGTTGATCAACCTGCTCCACTTGAGAGCCATTGGTCTCGTCAAACACTACGTCATGTGCTACTTCAACAATTCCGGAGGATTTGTTGAACACACGGTACGCATGAGTGTTTGAGTCATATCCAAGCAAGAAACCCTCATCGGACTTTGAAGCAAACTTCGAAGTCCTAGGCTTCTTGTTGAGGATATAGCACTTGCTACCAAAGACCCGAAAGTAAGAAACATTGGGTTTCTTACCAATGAGAAGCTCATAAGGAGTCTTCTTGAGGAGGCGATGAAGGTACAATCGGTTCACGGCATGGCAAGCGGTGTTAACCGCTTCCGCCCAAAACCGGTCCGATGTTTTGTACTCATCTAGCATCGTCCTTGACATCTCAATAAGCGTCCTATTCTTTCTTTCGGCTATGCCATTTTGTTGTGGAGAATAGGGAGCGGAAAACTCATGGTTGATGCCCTCCTCATCTAGGAACTCTTCTACTTGCATGTTTTTGAATTCGGTGCCATTGTCACTTCTTATAGCCTTTATCCTCAAGGTGAACTCATTTTGAGCTCTCCTTATAAATTTCTTGAGGACACCGGGAGTTTCACTTTTATCATGCAAGAAGAACACCCAAGTATACCTTGAAAAATCATCAACGATAACTAGACCATACTTGCTGCCACCAATGCTAATATAGGCAATGGGGCCGAAAAGGTCCATATGGAGTAACTCCAAAGGTCTAGTTGTCGTCATGACATTCTTAGAGGGGTGTTGAGCTCCTACTTGCTTTCCTGCTTGGCAAGCACTACATGGCCTATCCTTTTCAAATACTACATCCTTTAGGCCACGAACATGCTCACCCTTAAGGAGCTTTTGAAGGTTTCTCATTCCAACATGGGCTAGCCTTCTGTGCCAAAGCCATCCCATGTTGGCTTTTGCCATTAAGCATGTGTCAAGTTGAGCTTTATCCGCGGTGAAGTCCACAAGATAGAGCTTTCCCTTGAGCACTCCCTTAAAGGCTATCGAGTCATTACCTTCTCTAATGACACTCACTCCCTCACTAGTAAACACACATTTATATCCTCTATCACATAGTTGTGATATGGATAGGAGATTATATTCTAGAGAATCAACATGCAAGACATTTGATAAAGTATGTAATGAGGAGATAGAAATTTTACCGGAGCCAAGGATTTTCCCTTGGCTATTGTCCCCAAAGAAGATTCCTTCACTTGGGTCCTTATTCTCCTCATACTCTATGAACATGCTTCTCTCTCCGGTCATGTGGTTGGTGCATCCGCTATCCAATACCCATTTCGATCCACCGGAGGAGTAAGCCTACAAAACAAGTTTTATGCCTTTCTTTTAGGTACCCAAGCGGAGTTGGGTCCTTTGATGTTAGTGGTTAGGCATTTTGGCACCCACACGCAAGGCTTGGGGCTCTTGCGGAGTGGCCCAACATATCTAGCAAACACCTTGCCGTGTTTGTTCTTCTTCAACACATAAGATGCATCAAAATCATGAAATAAATGATGCGGTTCAGATTTAGGCAAGTTTTTGCTAGAGGGTGAGTTCTTTTCATTTTTAGTTTGGGATGAACTCCCCTTAACAAAGACAATCATGTCTTTGCCACACTTGGAGGTTTTGGCGTTATGCCTTGCACCTCTAGTATAGCCAAGACCATCCTTGACATGGGGTGGTCTTGTGTTGGTGAATGCACTTCGTGCATATGCCACCTTTTCCTTGTCAAAGATGGCACCCTTAGGTGCTTGTTTGCCTTGTGCTAGGTTGAGTTCATCCTTAAGTTTAAGGATCAAGTTGGAGCACTTGCAAGGTGATGTTGCCTTGGATGAGGCCTTTGAGGGGGTTGAGCTCTTGAAGGAAGAGGATACATTGTTCTTGAGTGACTCAACTTGAGTCTCAAGGATCTTGTTAGCTTTTGACAAGCTTCCAAGTTCATCCTTGAGCTCAATCGACTTCTCCTCAAGACTTGAACACGTTTTCTTGCAAAGAGCAAGTTCGTGTTCCAATGCCTTGCTCTTCTCTCTTTCGAGCTCAAGGAGCTCATCAAGCTCTTGACATCTCTCCTTCTCAAGGATGAGCATGTCCTCTTGTCTATTGATGAGATCCTCCTTCTCAAAGATCTCATCCATAAGCAATTTCATCCTTCGTAGGGTGCTTTTACTTATGTCCTTAAACATACTTTCATTTTCACTAGCGCTATCAAAATCATCATGTGAGGAAGTTGGGGAGGAAGGATGAGATGTTACCTTTCTCTTTCCTTCCCTTGCCATAAGGCAAGTAGGCTTGTGGTCGTTGTTGAGGTTGGGGAAGAGCTTGCCTCCCTTGGAGTTCCTACCGATGGCTATGGTGGCCATCTTCTCCTCTTCTTCATCGGAGGAGGACTCATCGTTAGAGTCCCACTCCTTCCCCAAATGGGCTTGTCCGGAGGGCCTCTTCTTCTTGAAGAATCTCCTTTCTTGAGGCTTCCCCTCCTTCTTCTTCTTCGTTTCTTCGTGTGGGCAATCAGCGATGAAGTGCCCATACTCGCCACAGTTGTAGCAAGACCTTTTTGATTTGGGCCTTGCTCTTTCCTTTCCCTTGCCCTCATAGTTGTTCCCCCCTTTCTTCCTCCTCATCATTCTCTTGAATTTGTTGATGAAGAAGGCCTCTTCCTCATCGGTGTCGAGGCTCTCCTCATCACTTTCTTCTTGCTCCTTTGAAGAGGGCGTTGCCTTGAGTGCAACGTTCTTCATCTTGGAGGCGGTGAACTTTTGGAGGTCGTTGTAGAAGAGCGCCTCCTTCTCCATGATTTCATGGTTGATGATCCTCCCAAGGACCTCCTCCGGGGTCATTTGAGTGAACCCCGGGCTTTCCCGAATCATGGAGCACAGAGAGACGTTCCTAGGCATGAATGCCCGGATCATCCTCTTCACCACCTCGTGGTCGGTCCACTTGGTGCAGCCATATGATCGGCTATTGTTGATCAGCACCTTCAGCCGGTTGTACATGTCTTGGGGGGATTCACCATCCAAGATGGCGAATCTCCCAAGCTCTCCTTCGATGAGCTCGATCTTGGCCTCCTTGACCACTCGGTTTCCCTCATGCGCCGTCTTGAGGGTGTTCCATATGTCTTTGGCCACTTCAAGGCCATCGACACGGTTGAACTCATCTCTAAAGAGAGATGAGATGATCACACCCGCAGCTTGAGCGTTGCGGTGGATGAGGATGGCTTGTTCTTGAGTTATGTTTTCCTCATCCTTTGGAATCTCCACCCCGGTCATGACAATTTGCCACAACGCTGGGTTGAGTGACACGAGGTGGATCTTCATGTTGTGTTTCCACATACTGTAGTCCGTTCCATCGAATTGGGGAGGTTTCCCCAATGGGATGGACAGGTAGTGGTTGTTGGCGGCAAGGCGTTCATAGTTGAACCCTTGCCGATTGTAGTTGGCTCCGCCACCACCACTTGATTGGTTTGATGGATCAATCTTGGAGATGTTCAACTTCTCCTGGAGCTTCGCCTTGAGTTGGCGAGTCTCCTCATCGCCCGTTGGCTTATCTTGATAAGCCAACGTCTCCTCACGGGTCGCCTCGTAGTTGCTGCTCGATGCATCGTCATTCACCACTCCGGCCATCTCTCCGAGTTGTTAGACTCTTTGTGGAGAGTCCGGCTCTGATACCAATTTAAAGTTGCCTAGAGGGGGGGTGAATAGGCTAATTGACCTGCAAATGACTCAATAAAACGAGATTAAATTACAGGGGGCAGACTAGTCCGGTCAGGGGGCGGACTAGTCCGGTCAGCCTGCGTGAATAACCCTAAAAAATTGTTTCTAGCAAGTTTTAGGGAATTTTCTCGTTGCTACAAGTGAGTATATGTTTAAGTCAAGTTGAGCAACAACCTACACAAGAGCAAGTCAAGTTTCCACAAGTTTGTAGCAATGCAGAGTATGAAACGAGACTACCAACCCTAGAACAAAGTAATCAATAGAATGAATGCGAAGAACACAAGGGGGCAAGGATTTTATCCCGAGGTTCGATTCCACACAAGGAATCTACGTCCCCGTTGAGGAGTCCACAAAGGACCGGGTCCAACAACCCTTCCCTCACCAAGTTTACCGCACGGGCCTAACTTGGTTCTCCACTAATCACAATGGTGATTACAAAGTTCGTTGGGGCTTCTCACAAACTGAGGCTCCCACACCACAAAGGTGATCAACACAATAAAACAAACTCAATACACAGCCCACAAAGACTCAAACGAGTGCAAGAGATCAAACCGGGAGCACAAGCGCGATGTTCTTCCTCTTCTCCACCTCACTAAACCCTAATCCACTCAAGAATTAGTTTTAGAGGGAAAGTAGGCAAGAAGGAGGCTTAGGAGTGCTCCAAGTTGGCTGTGGCGGCGCTAGGGTTTTAGTTTTTCCAAAGGTATTCGAAATGAGGCCGGGGGTCCCCTTTTTATAGGGGTCCCAAGCCCAATCTGCTGACTTCAGCAAAAGGGCGGACTAGTCCGGCCACTGGCCCGGACTAGTCCGGCCTAGGGGACCACTGACCCCTTTGTCAGGTCCCGACAGCTGACACACTATCGTCACGCTACCCGCCAAACTTCAAATTCAAACGGTCACTTCCAGAACGGACTAGTCCGGTCAACACCGGACTAGTCCGATCTCACACAGAGCCTTCTGCTCCGTGTGAAAACGGACTAGTCTGAGGACCACGGACTAGTCCGGCCCCTAGGGCGGACTAGTCCGGTCCTCCCAGACTTAGCCACAGAAGCACCTTTTCCTAGCCAACCCGGACTAGTCCGGCCCCACGGGCGGACTAGTCCGTTCTCACTCAGGACCTCTTGGTCCGGTCCAAAACGGACAAGTCCGTGATTTTGGGACTTCATCCCCAAAACCCACTCACAGCTACCCGGACTAGTCCGGTCACAAACGGACTAGTCCTATCTCGGTCAGACCCTTCTGGTCCGGCCGATAACGGACTTGGCCGGCCAGGGGCGGACTAGTCCGGCCTCCTGCACGGACTAGTCTGGCCCTACGGCCAGACCACTCATTCACTCATTTCTTTCATAGGTTTGACCTCTAAACCACTTTGAGCTCCCAAACTTGATCTCAATGCACTTTACACACACACCCTCCTATTACTACGGCTAGTCTAACTCAATCACGCTAGAAACCCTAGTTTCTACGCTTCGAGTTGACTTCGTTTCCTTCCTTTTCCTTTTTGAGGGTTTGCGTCTCCGATTGAGTCTTCACCTGTGCTAAGATCACTTGAGCTCATTAGCGACTTAATTGTCGTCATCAATCATCCAAAACCCACAGGGAACCTAGATGCACTTTCAGTTACCATATACAAGCTTGAGGATGTTCCTCCTAAATATGAGAATGGGAAGTCATTCATGACATTGCTACAACTTAGCAAACATCCTGTCCTGCTCAAAAGAATGCACGAGTGGTACATTACTGCCAGCACAAAATATGAACTTTATTATGTCACATTTCTTGTGCCAAAAGAAGCATTTTGGAGCACTGGAGCAGAGAAACGAGCCCTTTTCTTTGAAGACCTACATGTCCTTTTCCATCAGGGCATGCACGAAATCAACCTACTACTCGTTTGGTGCTTGTAAGTGCCTCTAATATTTTGCATTTGCTTTTCTTACTACACGCATACACATTTCATGAGATTATAACAATTCTGGACTTCTTCAATATGATGCACTACATGGATGATAAAAATATGAAACACAAGATAGGTATCCTTGACCCTACACGGATTGCAAAGACGCTATTCAATGTAAGGTGGATCGAGACTCAGAATAGTACAAGCACATGAAAAAAAAGAATTTGATAAATCAATCGCAAAACAAAAGAAGGATAAAAGTATCGAGGTTACAGCTTACATAGAACATGCCATGTTGAAATTTGTTAGAGATGACAAGGACCTCGTAAAGACTCCGTACCACTTTGAGTAAGTTCAACAGATGACATTGAAATAGCAATTATTGCTAATTGTTAACTTAACACGTGTGTTTGTGTGTGTACAGTAAACACTACATAATGATCTTCATCAAGCCAATGCAGAGTTTGGCAACAACTTTGGACTCAGCCGATTACCCCACCAAATCGTTACAAAGATTTCCTTTTCATTTTGAAATTGTACGTTTATTTAATACTTTTAATTTAAACACATTTAGAATGTGTTGACAAGTTTTATATGACATTTCTTGTATTACAGCGCTTGGCGGTTTTACGCGAAACGGCTTGGCGGTGAGAGACCTCCTAATACAAATGCTTAGGACATTAAAGCATATTATCCTTGTCCGAAGCAGTCTGTTGGGAGTGTCTTATGCGAGTATTATGTATGCGAGCATCTTCGGACCGCCGACGAATATAGAGTGAATCGTGAGGATGTAAGTTATCCTTAATGTCGATATCTTATTTTCTTTCTTTTGAGTTTCATTTTCATTATTACTAGCGTATTGTAATACTTATATTCTCTGCTGTTCAATATTACTAGAAACATTATTTTCATATTCTGATTCCAACTTCAAAGTTCAATTGCTCATAGCACAACTGCGCCAGAAATACCAAATAAATTCATGTATACTCACTTTGATCTATACTTTAAGATTGTTCAAACCAAGACATTCTAAACCTTGTTATGTGTTTCATTGTATCACACGAAGATGAACCATGAATGGCCGGTTTGTAGAAGTATGCCTGGTGGAGGAGCCAACAAGATTACCGGTGAACTGTGTCAATTCATGCGTCGCGAAATTTCGCAGAAAAGAGGGATGTTCTTTCATGAGGATGGTGTAATAGCTGATGTGCCAGAACTTTGCCACTATGACAATGGAAATAGTTTTTAGTGAAACTTGTAAACTATGAGATGACTTGTATATGTAACTTGTACATATGTATATTGTTTCAGTGAAATTAACTTCTGTGATTATATTTTTGACTTTTGTGATTATATTGAATTGACTTAGAAATTAGAAATAACAGCAGGTGGTACTGCATAGGGTCAGGCGGTTCTTTACCTATAGCAAGACCTGCGTGTGAAATTATATTATCACAAGCGGCTAGAAATAGATAAGGAACAACCTGTGATAACTCAGTTATCACATCAGTTTCTATTATGGTACAAACCAGCTGCGATAAATTGTCTCTACAAGTGGTTTGTCATAGGTAAAAAGTCATCTGTCATAAAATGATTATCATAGGTAGTTACCAATACTGTACGCCCCACCTGTGATAATATTTCTTCACAGACGGCTAGTCGTAAGTAAAGAACCGCCTGTGATAATGTTTCTTCACAGACGGCTAGTCGTAAGTAAAGAACCGTCTGTGATGACACCGTTATCATAGGCGGTTTCACTTTCCGCCCGTGATATTGCAGATTATCACAGACACTTCGTTTCAGGTGGTTTTAAAAACTCCATGTGATAACATGTTTGAAGCCATCTGAGATGAGGCTTATTGTAGCAGTGCATGTTGATTCATGGTTTGCAACAACTGTCGACTATTTTGCAACAACGGCCGTACTCAGGTTGATTCATGGTTTGCAACAACCGTCGACAACAGAAATCACAAACTAGTTTATTGAACAGAAATTGGTGAACCATAGATATTACAACCCATATGATAGAGCGAAAAATCTTAATATTGAATTCATGGTACAAGGCAACAAAAACAGACCCTACCATGAACTCGAGAACTTAACCCTGAAGGCTACCAAAAACACTAGCATTAGTTTACTTTGACCTCGCAGCTCTCGAAAAAAGAAGAAAATAAATAAGCGAGGGAACAAATCCCATATTTTTAGGAAAAAAAGCATAGAGATTCCTTCTTCCAAAGAAAAAGACTTGGAGAAAAGAAGTCACAAACTCGATGCAAAATTAAGTGCCGTAGACCGTACGTATAGTCGTCGATCGTCTTGTGGCTACACGGCGCATGGTGCCACGGCGGCCTTTGTTGCGGCTGCCCTGACGATCGAGAAGGTCGGCAGCGGCAGGCTGCTCGGCGGTTGCGCAAGCACGTGCACTAGGTCCTGAACGAACCCTCTGACCACCTCGCGCTCCAGGTCGTCCAGCGCTTCGCCCACCGCAGGCGCCGGGGGACTCGGCGGTGGCGCAAGCACGTGCACCAGGTCCTGAACGAACCCTCTGACCACCTCGCGCTCCAGGTCGTCCAGCGCTTCGCCCACCGCAGGCGCCAGGGGAAGTGGCGCCGCCCGCTCCAGCGGATTCCTCCTCCGCTGCACCCTCGGCGGCTCGTCACTGGCCCTCTGCGTGCGCGGCTTCTTCCTTTTGTAGTAATCTCCCGCTACCCAAGCGGGCTTGGTGGCTAGCGCAGGCGGCGGCGGGAGCTGCAGGAGAGGCGGGCGGCGAGGGGTCAAGCGTTGGGAGAGACAGCGAGGAGTGCAAGTGCGGCGCGTACTGAAACTGAGGCAGCAGCAGCAACGCGTACATGGGCGGACCTACAGGGTATTGCCCGGTGGGCTGTGGCATACCCTGCGTCCAGGCCCAGCCAAACCTACAGTGGGGCAGGCAGAATTCTTGGGCAACACAAGTAAAGCTATGGGACAGGGATGAGGGAGCGATGCGCCGATGCGTAGCAGATCCATGGGTCATAGCTCATAGGCACGCGATGGACCGAAGGTCATAGGCACGTATACATGCACGCGGTACATGTATCGCATGCAGCTCATCGAATTGCTCGTGCGCACGTAAGTACGGACGCTTGCACGTGTCACAGTACACATACAAACCATATACAATGGCTCTGCTTGAAATCGGCTTCTTCTAGTGGAGCCGAAGTTTATACATGGTCTGTGCCTGATCATTTAGAAATTTTTCAGTTAATCTGAACGCACTTGTGTTTTTTAATAGAATCTTATATTTAACAATTAGAGAATTATTTTTTCGGCCATGACGTTAATTGTTTTCTGCATTAACATACAAACCAAACAATATCTCTTCACCAAATGATATAATGCTAAATATCTTTAGAGAACGATTCAATTCATTTTTTGTCTTCGTCCACCACAAAGCATCAATCTATATTGTAATTTGTTGAATTTAATACTTATCATATTATTTACTACCTATATATATATATATATTGAATTATATAATACTTACAAAAATGATAAATGATTTTAACGTGTTGCACATAATTATTTTTGTGCGGCATACCCGATAATAAAATCCTAAGGCCGCCACGTAACTGAAGGAACTGTGGTTGACGGGAGGCGGCGGCAAGTTCATGAGGAAGCTTCCGCTCCTGGAGCCGAAAAACGATGAATAGAGTATGGGTTTTAGTAGATGGGTCGGCCCCAACGCATTTAACGCGTCTAAGGGTGTCGGTTTAAGGCGTCGGTTTCCTTAAAGAAACCGACACACATATTAAATGTGTCGGCCGAACCGACGCATATATTAAATGTGTTGGCCCAACTGACGCTCTTAATCGGGCCCCACATGAGACTCAAAGCGGGCCTGATTGGCTCAGCCTCTAAGATCATCGGCCAGGGCCAAACCGACACCCTTATGTGGGCCCGGCTCGTTAAGGCTCTAAGAGCGTCGGTAAGAGCCAAACTGACGCTCTTAAGCTGGCCCAACTGGAGGCCTAAACCCTTCGGTGGCTCTTCTCTTCTCACGCGCGTGCAGTTTAGTCCCGATACTTCTCGCTCGAGCCCCGTCTGCCGCCGCTGCCAGCTCGACGCCTCGCCGGTGCCCCCGCCCGCCGCCCCATCGCCGGTGCCCCTCACCCGCGCCCGCGCCCCATCCACTGCCCCGCCCGCGCCCCCTCTTGTCGGCGCTCCTGCCTCCTGGTCCGGCCCCCCTCCGGCGCCCCCTGGTCCAGCCCCCCTCCGGCCCCCCTGGTCATGCGCTCCCTGATCCGGCCCTCAGAGCCCCTTGGTTCGGCCCCCCTCCGGCGCCCCCCCGTCCGGCCCCCGTCCGCATCCCCCGTCAGCCCTCCTTGGCGCCCCGTTCGCTCCTCCTCGGCGCATAAGGTAAAATGAAGTCATATATTTGAACTTTATGTGTGATCTTTGTTTGGTGCATGAGTTTGTATATGTGATGTTCTATGTGTGACCTTAATTCGTAGCTACTGTGGATATGTAAGATTAATTAATAGTGAATTCTCAAATTATATGAAAAATTACATGTTTAACTTATATATGTGAGCATGATTAATAGTTTCTAAATATGTGAGCATGATTAATAATTTCTAAATTTATGTATGATCTTTGTTTGGTGCATGAGTTTGTATATGTGTGAGCTTAATTCATAGCTAATGTGGATATGTGTGAGCTTAATTCATAGCTAATGTGGATATGTAAGATTAATTAATAGTTAATTCTCAAATTATATGCAAATTTACATGTTTAACTTATATATGTGAGCATGATTAATAGTTTCTAAATAGGTGAGCATGATTAATAATTTCTAAATTTAACATGTATGAATAGGTAATTTAACTTGTATGTATATGTGAGCATGTTTAGGTTTTAGTAGTCTCTAAATATGTGTGACTTGTTAGTGTGAATAGGTATAAGCTGAACAATGGGTGACGACCGTAAGGTGATGTATGATGGATGGAGTTCAGATGGTGTGTACACTTTGGAATGGGCACAAATCGCAAACGTGTTCGTGAACCAAGCGTTTCCTAGTGGTGCTCATTTTGTGAAATGTCCGTGTAGCAGGTGCCAGAATCGTCGACGTTTGGAGAGGTCTGAAATGATGTTGCACCTTTGTAAGCATGGATTTATGCCAGACTATCTAGTGTGACATGAGCATGGAGAGATGGATCATGCTAGTGAGTCAGACAAAAACGAGAATGGAGATCAGATGGATGAGATGATGGCGGATGTTGGTCGAGAGTACGAAGAGCAGTCTCTGCCAGAGGAGGTTAAGAAGTTTTACAAGCTTATTGCCGCCATGGATGAAAAAATGTATCAGGGCACCAATGTGACCGTTCTGCAGGCGATCACACGACTTATGGGGTTGAAGTCTAAGTTCAGTTTTGCAAATAATTGCTACAATGGTATCCTGAAGTTGATCAATGATCTCCTTCCGTCAAAACATGAAATGTTGGAAGACAAATATCACTCAAAGAAGATTTTGGAAGGTATGGGCATGAGTTATGAGAAAATTGATACGTGCAAGAATAATTGCATGTTATTTTGGGAGGAAGACAAAAATGATACTCATTGTATGCATTGCAAAGCATCTAGACATGTGAAGGTTTTAAATGATGAGCGAGTGGAAATAAGTACAAAAGTACCGGTTAAACAGCTTTGGTACGTGAGAGCGATGACAACAGTGAAGCAGTTGAGGTGGCATTCAGAAGGGTTACGTGAGAGCGATGACAAGGATATTATGGTGCATCCTTCTGATGGCGCGGCATGGCAAGCTCTAGACCGTTTCGATCCGGTGTTTGGTAAAGATCCAAGAAATGTTCGTCTTGAGTTTTCAACATATGGTTTCACTCCTTTCAGCACAAGTAACAGTCCATACTCTTGTTGGCCTGTTTTTATCATGCCTTACAATCTCCCTCCCAACATGTGCATGAAAGAAGGATACATATTCCTAGCAGCCATCATTCCTGGTCCTAAACATCCTGGGACAAAAATCAATGTGTTTATGCAACCGTTGATTGAGGAGTTGAAAGTGTTATGGCAAGGTGTCAAGGCATACGACAGTCATCTGAAATGTGAATTTACTTTACGTGTCGCGTATCTATGGTCTATACATGATTTGGTGGCATATGGCATTTGGGTTGGTTGGTGTGTCCATGGAAAATTGTGTTGCCCCATATGTATCGCTGACACCGATGCCTTCAGATTGAAGCATGGAGGAAAAGTCAGCTTTTTTGATTGCCATCGACGATTCCTTCCTTCAAATCAGCCTTTTAGGAGTGATACACGATCATTCCGAAAAGGCAAAAGTGTTACAGAAGGACCCCCTCGTCGATTGACAAGCGAACAAAAAATGGCATGACATGCAAAGTTACAAGAGTCCGTTGAAGGTGGTTTCAAAGGGTATGGTACATAACACAACTGGACTCATATTTCTTTTCTTTTTGAGCTACCATATGCAAAGGCATTGCTTTTACCGCACAACATGGATTTGATGCACCAAAAGCGTAATGTCGATGAAAGGATCATAAGCATGTGTTTTGATTTTACCGGTCAAACCAAAGATAATTTGAGTGCGAGGAAAGACTTAGCTAATATTTGCGATCGTCCTAGACTTGAGGTTATAACAAATGCAAGCGGAAATGAAAGTAGGCCACGAGCTCCATACTGTGTTAGACCAGAAGAAAAAAAAGCAAATACTTAGTTGGTTGAAAACACTAAAGTTTCCAGAGCGCTATGTAGCTAACATAAAACGATGTGTTAATCTCAACAATGGTAAACTGAATGGGTTGAAGAGCCATGATTACCACATTATGATGGAGAGACTTATACCGTTAATGTTCCGTCGCTATTTCAAACCTGATTTGTGGAAGATGTTTGTTGAACTTAGCTACTTTTATAGACATATTTGTGCTAAGAAAGTGTCGAAAAAGATGATGCGGCGGTGGGAGAAAGAAATTGATGTGCTTGTATGTAAGATGGAAAAAGTGTTTCCGTCTTGATTTATGAATGTTATGCAACATTTTCTGGTGCATTTACCTTATGACGAATTGGTAGCAGGTCCTGCACAATTCAGGTGGATGTATAGCCAAGAAAGAGAATTAAAGAAACTTAGAGCTACAGTGCACAACAAGGCAAGAGTTGAGGGTTGTATTGTAGAAGCATTTGCAGCTAAATAGATTACTAACTTCTCTAGCAAATATTTTTCACGTGCCAACAACGTGAATGCATCTGTCACATGATATCATAATGTAGAAGAGCAATCTACGAGTGAGCTTAAGATTTTTCAATGGAAGGGTAAAGGTGTTGGGGCTACTAATTCTCATTATATTTCGGCACAAGAGAGGAACTACACCATGCTTTACATATTTTTAAATATGGAGGAGGTGTTACCATATTTTGAAATGTTTGACAAGTTGTATTAGAAATCCTCACGAAAACCTACACAAAGTCAATTGTATAAGATGCGTCAGCATGGCATAAACAGTGGAAAAAGCTTTGTGGACTGGTTCCGTGAACATGTAATTTCCTATCCATTTTTTCTTGCAATATTAATTCGAATGTTTATCATAAGATGCTAAATTTGTTTATTTATGTAGTGTATGAAAGATGTCAACATCTCTGATGACTTGCGATAGATGTCGCATGGTCAGTAATCAGCTGTGACACGAAAAAAAACGAATCCTTTTGTAGCTCGTCATTTATTGAAAAAAATCGAAAAGATTAATATGAAGGAGGAGAAAGAAACAATAGTAACGTGGTCCCGGGCATCTAGCATTCTACCCGCAATGGTTGGCCATACAATTGCGATTCATAATGGTGGTCCATATATTGTTTGATTCATATACTATATATAAAAATGAGAGCAACAGAATTTAGCGGGTACGATATCAACGAATATCATTTTCGGACGGCAAGTTTAGAAGAAAGTCGTCCACTTGCTGCCACTACAAACAGTGAAGTAATGATAACTGCCGCAGAGGGTAGTGGAAAAGTGACAGAATACTACGGTGTTCTTAAAAAAGTAATAGATTACACATTTGGCGGTCCACAAACACTTCAACTTGTGATTTTCGACTATGAATGGTTTGATCCAACATCGGACACACGAGTTGATGATTTTGGAATGGTGGAGGTCAACCACAAGTCACAATACACAACCCATAACAACAATGTTGTACTTGCGAATCAAGTGGTACAAGTGTACTATTTAAGTTATCCTCATCCAAGTTTGAAAAATTGGTGGGTCGTGTATACAGTTAACCCTGAAGTGCACCCTCATCGTTATGATGAGTATATAGAGATTCAAGAAGATGATGGTATTATCTATCAAGATGAAGTCGAGGAAGCAGAAGACTTTATGGTATCTTATGGGATAGGACTCGCAGAAATAGCTAGTGATACGCTAGAGTTGATGTCTGAAGAACAAGCTGGCCCTTCAGGAAAACGTGTTCGGCAATCACAAAGGATTATGGAAAAGAAGAAAAGGATTATGGAAGAAGAGGAGAGATATGATGAAGAAGAGATGGAAGAGAGTGAAGAGGAAGAGATGGAAGAAGAGATACGTGAATATCTTAATGCACGCGTGATAGAAGCAGATTCTGATGCTGATGATTTTTGATTTATATTTTACGCATTTTTTAGATTTTTATTATTAATGTATACATTCTTTACTCATTATCTAATGTTTTATACTAATCATTTCTATAAAATATGCGCAGATGTTTAAGCTTTTGCCAAGTTTGGGGAAGAAGAAGAGCAAGAAGGGTAGTGGATCTTCGTCCTCCACTCCCAGTTCTACTTCGAGCCAGCCGAACCCATTTCATGTACTTGCTTTTTACATACATTTAAATATTAATATTAGTTTTCTATTGTTTCTTACTTCTTTACATACTTTTATAATTATATTTTTAGGGTACTACTTACTGTGGACAGAGGAAGAGGCAGTTTTTGAGTTGTGTGGCAGAGACGACGTCAAGTGAGCCTGCACGAGGTCCGATAGAGGTGGCAGATCGTTGCCCGATGTACGAGGAGTTGTAAGGGGAGGAACCAGATACTTTCAGGCATACGTCAGAGCAGGAAGGTGGCTCAGGAGGAGGCTTAGGACGAGGCTCAGGAGGAGGCTCAGGGCAAGGCTCAGGAGGAGGTTTAGGAGGAGGCTCAGATGCTGCTGGGCAGTGGACCTCTTCTGATGGTGGTAATGAGGGGGATGATGAGGATGATGGTGAAGAGCCTGAGGATCCCAAGGATTGCAAGAAGGGCAGAGCTAGAAGAGTTAAGACACCCCGATCGATGCCACTTTAGGTAATATCTTATTAATTAAAAAGTTCATTATATCTTTTCAATTAACTAATTTTATGTACTTTTTATGTACAGGCTGCGGAGCCACCTTTTATGTGGTGTAAGTAAAAGCCTGGATGAGCGGACAATTATAAGGCCAAAGGGTACTAGGTGTTGGGTCGAGCTTGGTTGGAGTGGAAAGGGGCATCATCGAGTTGTTAACACCGAATTGGGAAACGCCGTCCGGTTTTGCTACCCCGGGATGGTTTTAGTTGATGATCAAAAGATTGCGGCGCATCATTGGGATTACAATGCGCTTCAGTAGTATGGCGATTCGGGTACATGTCAAGATAGAGTTTGGGAGATCTTCTGGGTAAGTATGTTTTGATTGTTTCCATTACATTGCATCTTATTTTGATTGACATTAATTGTTACTTGTATGCAGGGTAGGTTTCGTTTGGAGGAGGGTGTGAGTCAAGCATATGCTTGTTCGGTTTTTCATAATTCAGCGAAAAGACATGTCAAAGACTCCTTCTCTAAGGCACAGATCAAAGCTGTGACCGTCTACTATAAGACGGCGATGTTCCAGCCCATGACAAACAAAGAAGCAGCCAAAATTCACCTCACTAGGAAGGGGTACTTGCAGAGTCATGTGGACTGGATTTGTGCGAATATGGAGGCTTGGGAGTGGTTATGCGGGTATTGGGGTTCAGCTGAGTTCAAAAATATTTCTGATAGGCACCGAAAAATAGGAAGAGCAAGCCAGGAAAACACTTCTTCAGGCCAGATGGTTATGTTCGGATGGAACAAAAGTTGGTATGAATTCTTACATTCATACTTAGATTGCTTCAATTAATTGTATTGATTAAATTTTTGAATTTTGATATTACAGACAGCTGAAACTGGTACACCTCCTACATTTTTCGAGGTTTATCTTAGGGGGCACAAAGGTCCAGACCCAAATCGCCCGAAGGTGTTGTGTGACGAGGCATCAACGTAGAAATTGGTAAGTATGTTGATTATCCATCAACTCAATTTATCTTGTATTACATTAATATGTTAACTAAATATATCACAACAAAAGTATGTTGAGTGTTTTTAGAATAATCATGCACCTGATTCAGACTATTTGAGAGAGTCGTTGGATGTCGCTGCGGCGTATGATGCCGACGGAGGTCTACCGCATGGGAGGTATGTGTAAAGATAATGATTATTTGTATGTTAATGAATGTCTATTATTCACACTTGTATTTTTTTGTAGACTCGGGTTAGGTGACGGGTATGTCAAGCGTGAGGCTTATGCTAGACGACGGTCGTCCAATGTTAGTGGTAGTCGATTTCAATCTTCTACAGAGGCTGAATTAGGAGAATAATTGAGACGCACCAAGGAGGAGATGCAACAACAATAGTAACAGACACAGATGCTGCTGCAACAACAACAGCAAGAGACACAGATGTTGCTGCAACAACAACAGCAAGAGACAAAGATGCTGCAACAACAGATGCATTATTTGTATATGTCTAAGGTAACATATAATTTTCTTATTTAAAAATATTATTCAATTTACAAATGTATCTACTCAAGATATCACAACTAATTTACTTAATGCAGTTCATAGGTCAAGGTAGCTCTAGTTCTCAGTTTGGTCCTCGATTGGTCCTCGACCAATGCAGCCAGCACTACAGATTGGCTCCTCCTCACAGGTAAACTTGCTTATCTTATTGACTTGAGTTATATAATGCAATATCATAACCATTTGTGTTGCAGGGTTCCGAGAGTGGTCAACTGTGTGTCCCACAACCTTATGGATTCATGTCACTGTTGGCTTCTAGATTGCAACAAAATAATCTAGGTCAACTGTAATTTTCGCATTTGACCACTTTATCCGATTCCAAAATGATTCTAATTATAATCTCACAACTTGAAGCAGTTTTCCCACCGATGCCTGTCCCTCTGGTGAAGATTCACCCATCACAAGTTGAAGACGCAGTGGTATCACTACAGGAAACCCAACGATTTGTGACAGTCAGGGCCGTCGCAAATAAGCAAAATGCCGCTGCAAATAAGCAATTTGCAACGGCTTTTCTTATTTGCGACGGTTTTTGGCCGTCGCAAATAAGCTTAATTGCGACAGCTAGTAGCGGCCGTCGCAAGTTATTGCTAGGTGCTGGTGGGCCCTGCAACAATAATTGCGACGGCCAGGCCATCGCAATTAAAGCTTATTTCCGACGGCCTAGCCGTCGCAAATAAGTTCAGCGGGCAGGGCCCACGTGTCCTCCTCCGGGACCCACGCTGCTATTTGCGACGGCCAGGCCATCGCAATTAATGCTTATTTGCAACAGTCGGGCCGTCGCAAATAGCAGTGGCTTAATTGCGACGGCCTGGAACCTTATTTGCGAAGGTACTGTATAAAAAGCCGTCACAAATGAGGTTTTTTATTTAAAAAAAACAGAAAATACTACCCGGCTCGATGGCCAGAATCACAGAACAGAAACAATATATCACACAGTATATAACACACAAACATCATCACAATCACAAACTAATAAGTGCCGATACATCTCACATCGTCATCAACAAAGCAAACAAGTGCTCACTCGCCCATCTGACCTTTGTAGCCACCTCCGAAGTCGAAGTCGTCGTCTCGCCTCATTCTAGGTGGCGGTAGCAACAGCAACGGCGTTTGTGCAGCCGTCGCGGATCCCTGCAATTAATGAAACTTAGAGTTAGAATATAAATGCATCAACATCTCTCCCCTTCCTCTCCCTCTATCTTCATTTAGATCCCCTCTCTTCCTCTCTCTTTTCATTTCTCTCTTTCTCTCTCCCTCTATCATTCTCTCTCACTCTACCTCTCTATTGATATCCTTTTCCCTCTATCTTCCTCCCTCTGTCTCCATCTACATCTCCCTCCCTCTATCTTCCCCTCCCTCTATCTCCATCTACATCTTCCTCTCTCTCTTCATTCCCCTCCTACTCTATCTAACTATCTTTCACTCTTTCTTATGTCTCTCTCTTTCTTCTATCTCTCTCTTTCTTCTATCTCAATCATTTTCTTCTATCTAACTATCTCCCTCTTTCTTCTATCTCAATATTTTTACGCTGGAGAAGAAGGATTACATAGAAAATTACCTGACTCGCAGAAGAAGGATCGCCTGGAATGACTGGTGGTAGTACCAGTAGCTGGATCCCAAGACCTTGCGCCCGAGCCATGGCCTGTCATTGCAAAAATTAAATGTTATCTATTAGTAAGTCATTTACGCTGAATTAATCAGAACTTTAGTTTTTATTTTGTTACCTCCATTGCTTCCCGCATCTGCGCCAACACTGTTGCCTGGGTTTGGATCGTGGCCTCCATCGTGATCCTTTGGCATTCCTACTCCTCCTATCGCCTGAAGAGGGACTGTATCTCAATATCCCTCTGCGAGGCGCGAGGACTAGTCGTGCCCACTGAAGAAGCCTCCATGGAGCTGCCTCTCGCAGGTCTCCCCGCCCTCGAGACGACAACTCCGTCGAATATGCCGAGCCTATAAAAAAGAGAGTCAGTAATATGAAATTGAAATATCTTGAATACTTTGAATTGAAAATGATAAAATGACTTGTAAACTCACCTTCCGTGTGCTTTTCCACCACCGCTTGCATACGCGGCTTGAGGATCGATTGGTTGACGTTCCCAATCAAAATCCTCGACGTGTATCTTCCTAGCCTCCTCCCCGTACTTAGCCTGCAAAACAAGAAAAACATGTAAGTTCAACAATCTATATAGTTATATTTAATATGAATGATTTCTAAACTTACCAATCACTCGTCTGCAGCCTGACTGCACCCCGTCGACTAAGAAGGGTCCCTGTGACCTCTCTTCCAAGTCTCAGTAGGGGTCGGCGGCACCCCCGTCTCGCGCTCCTGTCAATACGTGTTAGTACGAACAATATATTATGAATATATAAACATAAGTTACATACACTTACCATGCGTTTAGCAAAACACAAGTGGTTATCTTGCCCATGCCTACTCTTCCCCTCGACCCCTCTGCACTCTCAAGCCTTCTCAAACTTAGCTTTAAACTCATTGCTAGCCCAGTTGCGACAAAGGGCCCGAAATGCATCGGACCGACCCTGCAACCAGCTCACGTGGCCCTGCACATAGTTGAAAGTCGTTAAAAATACCATCAAGGAAATTATCAAAAAAATACTTACTACACTCCACGTACCTGCACGTACTCCTCCTCCGTCAGGTGCATCTCGCTCTCTTGCCGAAAGTGTAGCACGTGCTGCTGGTTCGCCTACAAGTGCTCATTAATAATTTGAACATGGGCATTCGACAAAGCTTGTCGAAGCGCCTTGGAAACATTGTAGTGAAACAATCGCCTCACATCCTCAAACTAGTGATGGTAGTTCGGGCCCTCTAAAGTATATCTTGCCTGTGATAAAGAATATATTGAAGAGATGTTCACTAAAAGAGTTTAAGAGTTGAAACTTAGAAACTTTTTTTAACATAAAATCGGCCCATACGGCCTCCTGAAGGTTGCCGTGCTCCTGGTGATGGACGTGTGCGTAGTCCTCCCACGGAAGAGCAGGCATCCTGTCGATGACCACGGGATAGTGCAAACGCACTATGGATCCAAGAACACCGTTCACCGGTCTTTGGTGTCTCTCACCGGTGAAAGACGTGTCGTCCCAAACCCTGCAATATATTTATTGATTGATTCCTTAATTAACCAAAAGAAACGAAAATTGAATACTATAATTTTTATTACTTGTCTCCGACTGGACGAATCACGATCTTCTGTGAAGGGACCGCAGGAGGACTGACAAAGTGAGTCCTCCTCGTCCTCCGCGTCTGCTGGGGCGCCACCTCAGGTGACCCAGACGGCTCCTCACCAGCCGACTCAAAGGCCTCAGGAACAGAAGTATCGCCAGCCGGGGGCTGGCTGGCCGAGGGCTGGCTCGCCGAGGGCTAGCTTACCGAGGGGTAGCCAAGGTCAACTGGCGCCGCAGCCTTTGAGTCAGCCGATGAGGACTACAATATTCAAATGATTCATAAGTAAGATTAATGTGAAATTGAATTTAAAGAATTTGTTAAAAGCGAGTGAAATTTACCTGTGATGAATCTCTAGAGCTACTCAGAACGTGCCCCAGCAGCTGAGAGCGTCTGCTCCCAGTGCACGAGGCACCAGCGAAAGCGTCCTCACGTCTAGAGGGGTAGAACCCCCTCCTCGGAGGCACCTTCTTACCCTTCTTTGACGCCATCCCGTTTTAATTAGATAATCAGTAAATATACAAATAAAATAAAAAAAATTCATGTTACTATCTTCATGAAAACATTACTTGTAATCACTTTCAAAATTCATCAACATCATTATCATGTGCATGTGCCCTACTCCTTAAACCAGACAAAAGATCTTCCATCGTGGCCTGTTCTAATTTCCGTTTTTGTATATCATCTGCCTCTAGATCTTCAACGTCTTCAACATCTGCAACTAATTGATCGAGTCCTGCACCAAGCTCGACGATAAAAGTGTCTGGCAACTCTTCTTCTTGGTACACTTCTTCAACGTCTTCGCTATCATGGTAACCATCATCCCCGGAAGTATATAACCGCTCACGAGGATTCACCTTATATACTACCCACCAAGCACTGAGCTTCGTGCATGGATAAGATAGATAATACACTTGTTCCACTTGATGTGCAAGAACAAATGTATTGTAACCTCGTAATATATCATTATGTTTCACTTCCACCATTCCAAATTGGTTTTCTCGAGTTCCATGAGTGCGATCAAACCAGTCACAATCAAAGAAGACAACTCGAAGGGTCTTATTTCCGGTAAAAGTAAATTCTAGAATTTTGTTAATGATCCCATAATAATCGGTTAAATTCCCTTGAGTGTCTATTGCTATCGTCACAACACCGGAACTTGATGTTGTCGCGAGAGGACGAAGAGCTTCAAAATGAGTTGTACGGAATCGAAAGCCAATTACGTCATATCGACCATAGCTTCTAACATTCACCAATCCATAAGATAGCTGCCGCAAATCTTCATGGACATTGTGAGTCTGACACTGTCATAAATGATCATAAGTTAAAATAATATTTCTTTAATAATAGTAACTTATAATACATAGAAGACGAGAGAATATTACATCTTCTCAAAACCAGGATAGGAAACTCCGCCCCCCATTTATTCCTTCTTTTCTCATTGCTTCTACTTGTTTGGTCGTAGGTCGATGCCTATGTGGCCAACATTGTCTGTGGAACTCGCTGAAGATGAAAAAACATCTTTTAGAGTACACGTGTAGCAAAATATGTCGATTAGCATAAATGTAGAACAAACACTTACTCGAAGTATTCCTGCATGCCTTCTATATTTGCGTACATGTAGAGTAAAGCAACAGTCTTTTCATGTTCAGATAGCACGTAGGTCGTGTAGCTACCAACAGTGGTGCCTCTCGTTTGAAAAATGGAAAGGTCACTTAGAGGGGGTTTTTGGTCCACATTGTACCGCATCGCCGAAGTATTGATATTGTTTTCTTCCACAAAGTAGACACTTGAAAAGTATCCCACTTCCTTAAGATCATATGCTTCAGCGATGCACCCTTCCACCCTTGCCCTCTTGCCAACCATAGGTTTCAGATATCGTAGCGCTCTTTCAATGTGATACATCCACCTATATTGCACAGGACCGCCAACTTTAGCTTAGAATGGAAGATGGATAAGCAGATGTTGCATCGGATTGAAGAAAACCAGTGGAAATTTTTTTTCCATCTTACATAAAAGTATGGGTATCTCCGTCTCTAACTTATCCATCATCCCGATCTTGATTTCTTTAGCACAAAGATATCTATAGAAATAGCTGAGCTCGTCTAAAACCTTCCACACCGCATCATCTAGATAGCCTCGAACATAACAGGTAAGAGTCTTTCCATTATAATGTGATAATCATGACTCTTCAACCCAGTGAGGTTTCCTGTGTTAACATTTACGGCTCGTTTGCGGCTAGCTGCATAACCATCTGGGACTTTCAAAGTTTTCATCCATTTCATAACTTCTTTCTTTTCTTTCGATCTAAGACAGAAAGAAGCACGTGGCTTTCCACCACTTTCAGAGATTTCAAGAGTTGGACGGTGACAAATGTCTACCAAATCTAGTCTAGCTTTATAATGGTCTTTCGTTTTGCCAGGCATATCCATGCAAGTGCTTATGATACTTTCGCTCATGTTACGCTCCTGATGCATGACATCAATGTTGTGCATTAGAATCAATGACTTCACATACGGTAGCTCCCAAAGTCCACATATGTGAGTCCAATTGTGTTCCTCTCCATAACCTACAAAATACCAGGACGACCTTCATCAGGCACCAGTTTGTCCAACATATCAGAAATTTTTGACCCGTTGAGACGCTTTGGTGGTCCTTTAGTGACAACAGTGTTCTTTCGAATGACATGCCTCTGCTGCCTAAATATACGATTCGAGGGTAGCCAACGTCTATAACAATCAAAGTAAGATATTTTGCCTCCATGAGTTAGTCGAAAGCAATTCGTGTATGAAGCACATATCGGACACGTCAGACGACCGTTAGTGCTCCATTCGGAAGACATGCCATATGCCGGCAAATCATGGATGGACCACAAATAAGCAGCTCGAAGGTTGAACTTCTGCTTCTTGTAACTGTCGTACGCTTCGACTCCTGTCCACAAGACTTTCAATTCTTCGATCAGCGGTTTTAACATCACGTTGAGACGTGACCCAGGATGATCAGGTCCAGGTACAATGAGGCTGAGAAACATGAACTCGTTCTTCTTACAAAAAGCAGGTGGCAGATTGTACAGAATGACAAAGATGGGCCAACATGAGTATGGCGTGGCGTTCGTACTGAACGGTGAGAATCTGTCTGTCGCTAATCCGATGCGAACATTCCTCGCATCACGAGAAAAGCTGGATCGAAACGGTCTAGCGCCTTCCATGCATCACCGTCGGACGAATGCGTCAAGAATTCTTTGTTCTCCCGTTTACCTTCTTTGTGCCATATCATGTGTCTTGCGGTTCTTTTTGAAAGAAACATCCGCTTCAACCGAGGTGTCACAGGCAAGTAACGAAGCTGCTTATGTGCGACATTTGTCATCACATTATCGCCATCGTCATTAACAACTTCGACATACCTTGATTTACCACATTTCAAGTCATCTTCTCATTGGCGTGCTCTTTCCAGAATAGCATGCAGTTGTCTGGGCACACATCAATTTTCTCATACTTCATATCGAGACTAGATATCTTGATCTTTGAATGATACATATCGGCCGGCGCATTGTGAGGTTGTGGAAGGATATCGCAGATCAATTTTCATGAGATCATTGTAGCAGTTGATGGAAAAAAAGTTGGACTTAATTGCCCTAAATCTGGTCAAAAAAGCAAGTACGTTCACAACCGTGTGTTCATGCAATGGCTCTTGTGATTTCTTCAGCTCCTCGAAGAACTTCTCTGCCTCATTTGTAAGAGGATCCTCCGCTTCCAGAGCTTCTAGCATCTCATCCATCCTATCAACCTCTGTTATATCATCATTCTGATCCACTTTGGCTATGACTCGAGAATTAGTCTCGCCGTGAAAGGTCCACACATCATAATGTGGAGTGAAACCGTATCGACAGTGAAACGAAAGCTCCAATCTTCTCAAAACTTGGTGTTCCGGCATTATGTACATGGGCACCGCACTATATCTTCCGTTGACAACGAAAATGCTCGATCCAAAAATTGATCTAACTTGATAAACCACTCATCCGAGTGACCACCAGATTTGCTCTTCCAGCCAGTATACATTCAACTGCGGTCTTCACCCATGTTTGGCTCTATAGTCTAACGCGAAAGAAATTGTCGTTAATGTATTATTATGTTATGTCACGGCCCTACAACCTAGTCAGATAGATCCTAAACCCACCCAAGAGTGACCGAGCGGAGCGTGCTCATGATGAGACGCGGGATCCGGATTCGAACGAAATTTTGGCAGCATAACCCCGTTGTTCTCCACTGCACGCCCAAAAATGGTGCAGCAGAGAACAACAGGGTTACGCCACTGAAATATCGTCCAAATCCGGACCCGCGTCTCGTAACAAGCCACACACCCTCGGTCACTCCGAGGCTGTCCAAAAAGGGACAATTCCGAACCTGCACGTCTCACATGCCAATGGCATGTGAGACGTGCCGATCCGAAATGGGTAATACATTGCTATAGGTTACGTTGCTCATTTTCATTTTGAGGTCATTTAAGAGAGAGGAAAAAACTAGAGAAAGAGTGAGAGGAAAGTTGGTCTTAGATGACAATTCCACATCCATTTCCACCGTCCACGCAATTGCGTGTCATTGACGTCCTTAGCAACCCGTTTGCTTCCGTGTCGACTTGACGCATACGGTACCACTACAATGGTCTACACGGCACGATCACACTCATTACGTGTCGTGCCCTTCCAGGTTGGTCCGAGCTAACCGAAAACCCCTTTATTTATATATAATAAGTAGTCACTCAAAAACATTATATGAATGCACTAAAGTCCAAGCATACACTAAACAGAATAGAAATACTTCAGATGGAGCATTGACAGTAAGTAATTTTATTTATATACTCGGGAGTAAAGAACTCCAGGCTATATGCAAATATACAATTGGCCATAAGAACATAGCACCTCCTTAAAATACCCAGAGGCCCAATGAATAAGATTTTCTAAGCATTCCCTTTTCCAATAAAGGTTATTTACTGGCTCCTTCAATTTCATACAGAAAGAGAAATACTTCAAATCATGTAAGTTAAGCTACTGCATAAATCTCCCAACACTTGCAATTTAACTAACATTTGATTAACCTCTAAGATCGTGGGCTGGATGCTACGATCTGTTAGCCATTGAAGTCAATGCCTTGTTAGTATACATAAGACCCAACCAATCAGGTTCTATGCTGCGGCATAGATCTCGAACATTTAACATCTAGCTAGCCCTAACATGAGGTAAGAAGGTTCTTAGGCTTGATTCCAAGATATACTTAGGAATAGAAATTTATGGACACAGTTCCTCATTATTATAACTAGGAAAGAATCAATCTGGCCTACTTATACCAAGATGTGGCATAACAATCTAACATTTAAAAGCTTAACTAAGAGCGCTGATGCAATGTAACAACAAGGATCATGCAGCAAGCACTGCCATCATAGAATCACTCGAGCAATAGAAACACGACATTAAGCTAAAAAATCTAAGGCTACAACGATAGCATAACAAGTATTTGAAAGCACTGAAGTCCGAATTGAAGTGTGTACCTAGTGATCGATGGGTGCCGAGGGACGGACGACCGGGGGCAAGCCGGCATCAAGGGCGCAGGGGCGGCGGGGCTTGGGGTGGGCCGGCAGCGACAGCGCAGGGACGGCGGGGGCGGGCCGGCAGCGGCGGCGCAGGAGCGGCGGGGCCGGGCGGCGGCTTGGGCGCGGAGGCACGCCTGGAGCCGGGGGCGGCCGGCGGCGGGGGCGCAGGTGCGGCAGGGCCGGGGTGCGGCAGGCCGACGGCTGAGCCGGGGGCACGGCGGTGTGCCGACGGCGGGGGTGCGGCAGGGCGGCATGGGCGCAGCAGGCGGCGGTGGTCGAGTGAAGTGAATGAAGAGTCGGGGCCGGAGGGTCCCGATATTAGCTCTAATTTGCGACGGCTGACTTAATTGTGACGGCCTTATCTTACGGCCGTCGCAATTAAACCTATTTGCGACGACCGTCTGACTTACCGTCGCAAATAAGACTTTATTTGCGACGGCTCCATTATTTGCGACGGTCCTAGGGTTGGCCGTCGCAAATAAGTTGTTATTTGCGACGGCACTACGGTTGGCCATTGCAAATAAGCTGTTATTTGCGACGGCCATGTTATTTGTGACGGCCAAAGGCGGGCCGTCGCAATTTAATCTATTTGCGATGGCTGGTCGTCGCAAATAAATACAGCCGTCACAAATGATCGCGTTTCCTGTAGTGTATGTATGACTTGTATACTTGTTACAATATTTTCATTATAACATCACATATTAATTAGCACAATATTAAGAAGAAAAGGAAAATACTAGTGGAGAGATGAAGTGAAAGAGGGAACAAGTGAGAGAGCGAGAGAGGCGGAGATAGATAGAGAGGGAGAGGAAGACATAGAGAGATAAAAGAAGTGATAAATACTTAGATAGAGAGGGAGAGAAATATATAGAGGTCGAGAGGAAGAGATAAAGAGAAAAGAAGAGATAGATAGAGAGAGAGTTAGAGAGAAAAAGATAGAGGAATAGGAGAAGAGATAGAGAGAGTGGGAGAGCGAGTGAGTGCGAGAGAGTTAGGGAGAGTTAGAGGAAATACAAGAGTATTGATAAGTTTTAGTTCAAACCAACATGCTTCTCTTTTTTAAAGTTATGTAATTAAGTTAGTAGAAGTAAACATGTTACATTATTAAGTTTTTATTTTATTTGTCTATCGCAGGGATCTCGTTATGGAACACCCGAAGGTGTCGATGCTTTCTTTAACATCAACGATGGAGGTGCGAGTGGAGGAGATGGGAGCGTAGGTCATGCAAGTTGAGGCTCCCACGACGACATTTGAATTTAGTTTACTCATTTTCGAACATTTGTGCTTGTGTTTAAAACGTTTGAAAACTTGGGTACGGTGCTATGTTTGAAATATTGTTGAATTATATCTGTTGTGCTGTATAAATATTGGTGTTTTGTGTGTAAAATGGAGGCTCCCCATCCGGAGAGGGAGATAAATTAAGCATTTTTATTTTAAAAAACAAGTTATGTGCGTCGGTTTTGTCTGTACTGATGCCCATAGCAGGCTACTGTAGGATGCCCACACGACACATTATATGCGTCGGTTCCACCTAACCGACGCACTTAAGTGGAGTATATGCGTCGGTTTCTACTGGACCGACGCAAAAACACGCGCTCGGTGAGTTCGCCACGTGTCGCTTTATGTGCGTCGGTCCTGTCGAAATCGACGTATATAAGTGACTTAAGTGTGTCGGTCACGGTGGCTGACACATTTACTTTTAAGTGCGTCGGCTACTTGAAACCGACGCACATAGACCATAAATGTGTCGACATCGACGTACTTAGACGTTAAAAGCGTCCAATCTACTTTGTCAGCTAAGTGCGTTGGTTGACCGATGCTTTTAGCTTATGATTGTCGGTTTTTTTAAGCAACCAACGCTCATATGACCGACACCCTATCGACAAATTCTTGTAGTGATTTGCGTCTGCCCAGTGACGGAAGTCGAAGCCACTGACGCATCGATGGGTGAGCACATTGTCCATCTCAATCAGTTCTAGGACGTGAGAGAGAGAGGTAATGATGGCGAGATGCCAAGCCGCTTCTGCCTCCCCGGAAAGGGCTGTCTCGGAGGTCCCGTCACGCCGGTTTTTATAGCGGAAACGGTGGTGGCAATCTTCCATGGTGTCCTCGAAAAAACAAAGAAATGAGAGTGGCAAGTTGACTTTGAAGTCACCGTCTTGAGTCTGTTACGGGCTATTGGTGCTTAGTCAAAGTGAATATTTTAATCTCCAAGCTGGTATTGGCAAACGACCCCTTCAAGATCCTAGTAACTAACTTATCTCATGACATGGGTGTTTTTTCGGAAGGGGCATTTACAAAGACGGAGACCTTTTGAAACCCTAATTTTTCTTCTAACTCAATAAAATCATCAATCGTTTACTTTTTGAGTACTTCCACCGTCCAATTAAATACTCCCTTTATTTTAAATAAATAATGTTTATTGGTTTAATTGTGAACTAACCAACCTTATTTATTTTGAATTGTGGAGAGGAACATTTTATTTGGTAACGCAATGAATTGCTTGTTTGCCCTGCCATGCAATACAAGCAATACAGGAATTCTAGGAAGGGATAACCCGACTTTTTCTGTTGAAGTAATTCTCAGAGAAGTCGAAATTTCTCCAAAAGAAAACCTTAAGACATGCAAAACTGATTGTAGCATGTTAGAGAAAAAAATTAAAAGTCGATGGTAAACAAATGTGGAGTACAAGAAATTTGTAGGGGCTTCCATGCAAAACTGGCGACCAGCAGACTCGCAGCAACTTGCACGGCTTTGCGGAATACAATGCTACCAACCAGTACGGGATTGGGATTGCCCGGTCCATGACCACAGCTGCTCTCCATCTAACCACAGCGAGTCGTGGGCCACCTACAGCTACAGAATACAGTAGTCGTATTATTTTAGCACTGACAGCTGTCCCCACATGCAAGTGGGCTGTGGCTGTGCGCGTTCTCAGCCGTAGCGGGCGGGGAATCTCGCGGGGTGAGGAACGCGTACTGCGTCGGGAGATGATCAACCGCCAAAATAACCATGGCCGTCAGATCCAGATCCCTGTGGGCCAGCCACAACACCATCGGGGGCTCCGCCTGCATATTTGGATGGATCATCTGTACCTGCTTGTAGGAGTACGTGTCAAAACTGATTGGGTCCAGGGACATTGCCAGCGCTGCCATCGGTTAGTATGTATCAAGAGCAAATCTGTGACCACATGATTTTCGTTGGGAGCTATTATTGAAATGTCATGTGGAGTTACATAATTTTAGTTTTAACTTAACACTAGTACAATAAGCCTTATCGCAGGCGGCTCCAAACCTATCACACGCGGTTTTTAAAACCGCCTGAAACGAAGAGCATGTGATAATCCGCAATTTCAGAGGCGGAGAAGTGATACCGCCTGTGAAGAAACATTATCACAGGCGGTTTTTACTTATGCTAGTCGCCTGTGAAGATAAGTTATCACAGGCGGGTCGTGCAGCATATATACCCGCCATCCTTTTTCGATATGCAAGTACACCTAATCATATATCTTGTTGATCAGATAAAAGCATTAGGACCACTATATTTACATCATATGTTTTCGTTGGAGAGATATTTAGGAGTATTAAAAGGTTATGTGCGGAACCGTGCTCACCCAGAGGGTTCAATTATGTAAGGATACACCACTGAAGAAGTGATTGAGGGTTGCGCTGATTACATCAAAGATGGAAAATCGATAGGTGTGCCTATACCAGTACACGAGGGTAGACTACGTGGAAGAGGCAAAGTGGGTAAGAAAACTTTTATCGTTCAAGATTACAAGAATGTATACCGTGCACATTTTGGTGTACTACAACAGCTCGCAATAGCTGAGTCGTACATCGAGGAACACCAAATTGAGCTTCGTGATAAAAACCAAGACCGCACAGAGGACTGGTCATGAAAGAACACAGAAGAAGTTTCACTGAATGGTTAATAGACAAAAATATACCATACGAAAACACTATAGAAGAGGCAACAATGAAGAAGTTAGCTTCTGGTCCATCTGCTTTGGTGACATCATGGCAAGCATATGACATCAATAGTTACACATTTTGCACTAAAGAAAAAGACTGTAGGAGTGTTGCACAAAATAGTAGTGTTCGTATTGAGGCTTATGATTCACAAGGGCAAAAAACCACATACTTCGGGTTCATAGAGGAAATACGGGAACTCGATTATGGCGAAAGAATGGTAATGCCCGTATTTAAGTGCCAATGGGTCAAACATCCTGATGGTGTGAAAGTGGACAATTACGGGTTGACAACTGGTAGACTTGAATAAAGTGGGTTATAAAGATGACCTGTGGGTTCTCACTGATAGTGTTGCACAAGTTTTTTATGTTCAAGATCCAGAAACTAAGAAGATGCATGTAGTTGTTTCTGGAAAGCAAAATATTGTTGGGGTTAAGAATGTGGGAGATAATGAAGAGGAATATAATCAGTATGAAAAGATGTACCTTTTCACCAAACCAGAAAACATCAAGCGCGTAGAGAGAAGTATTAAAAAGAATTTGAAACACTATAGGCGAGAAGATGTCAATGCTGGAAAAAATGTATATAGCAATGCGAGATGATATATATTGTATATATTTGTATCTTCTGAAATCAACTTAGAACAATGCTCTATTTCAGCTTTAGATAGCATGTTTTGAACATTACTAAATTTAGCTTCTGTTTCGAACATTATTAAATTCAGTATGTGTAAATAAATTTCTTCTGACCTATGATGATCAGGCTTGCCTTCCAACAGCTCGGTTCCAAACAATATCTAGAAGCACAACTCTTGAAGCTCATGTCAAGCTAATCCCTTCACATCAAGCTCTTGTAGATGCAAGTAACACCTGAGACTCATCATTTGGATTGTTAAAATCTTCAATTGAAGTCTGATGATACTTCCCGTCCATTTGAGAGCTTGTTTGGATAGGAGTGGATTCACTTCAATGTAAGTGGTTTGAGATGGATTGAGGAGACAATCAGTTAATTCTTCACTTCAATCCACTTCAATTCAATTAGATTGAGTACACACAAACAAGCCCTACAAGATTTCTTTCTCTTCTCTCCATTTTGAAAACTTACAAAATGCTACTTTATCAGTTCTAATGGCTGAATATATTGACTACAAATCAGTATCATCTCTCTTAGTGCTTTACACAAGCGACAAAGCGTACAACTTCAATCACAAATCTTGTTTTTACCATTTTCATATGAATTTGACCTTAATATTTCATGCATAGATTTATCAATAATTGAAGCTTCTTCATCAGACATGTTAATGGCAGTTACAAGTGAAGGGTGTGTCGAAGCTAACGAAATCTCAATGGGACTGAAGATAAAGAGATGTTGCATATGAGTGACAATGTCCAGGTTAGACAGCATGAAGCTATCATGACAACATTCAACAATATGAAAAGTGATGCCAAAGTTATGCTTGCATCAACCAAGACATGTTGTGAGCATATAACACTTGTTGGGGCAAGCATAACCTTGGCCAAAATAATAAATCACACCATCGTGGATTAATCTGAGGCCGCCATGGATTACTTTGAAGTTTACTGAGCACGCACGGAGAAAACTTCAGAGTAATCCATGGCGGCTTCAGAGTAATCCACGATGGCGTGATTTCTGATTTTGGCCAAGTTTATGCTTGCCCCAATAAGTGTTATACCATCATAACATGCCTTGGTTGATGCAAGAATAACCTTAGCATCACTTTTCGTGTTGTTGAAGGTTGTCATCATAGCTTCACGCTGTTTAATCTGGACATTGCCACTGATATGCAGGATCTCTTTATCTTTAGTGTGATTCAGATTTCGTTAGCTTCGACACACCCTTCACTTATAACTGCCATTAACATGTGTGATAAGGAAGCTTCACTTATTTGATAAATCTATGCTTGAAAGTTTAAGGTTAAATCCCTATGAAAGTGTAAAAACAAGATTTGTGATTGAAGTTTTTCACTTACTCGCTTCTGTGAAGCACTAAGAAAGTAGGTACTGATTTCTAGTCAATATATTTAGGCATTAAAACTGAGAAAGGAGCATCTTCCTAAGTTTTCAAATGGACAGGATGGAAAGAAATCGTTCAAATGGATGGGAAAATCCTTCCAAGGATCGTCAGACTTCAAATTGATGCTTTCAACAATTCATATGATGAGCCACGGGTGTTACTTGCATCTACAAGAGTTTGCTGTGCAGGGATTAGCTTGACAGGAGCTTAGCAGCATCACAGACGGTTCTTAAACAATAACCGCCCGTGAAAATCATATATTTTCTTAGGCGTTGGTTAATTAAGAACCGCCTGTGATGTTAGCTACATCACAGGCGTTTCTTAATTAATAACCGCCTGAGAAAATACATGATTTCCACGAGCGGTTGTTGTTTAAGAACCGCCTGTGATGTTCTGTCATCACAAGCGGTTATTGTATCATTCGCCATCACAGTCGCATTTTTTTACGGACCGTCTGTGTTTGAAAAATCTAGGCGTCTGTAAAAATGCTTTTTGTAGTAGTGTAACCTACTCAAATAAAAATAAAACAAGGTTATCGGGTCGTTGTCAAACTATTGCAAGTTTGCAACCCATCAGATCAACACATCAGTTTTCTAATATCCCGTCAAAGGTGATATGAAAATCCCACATTTGTATATTGTTGTGATGTGCTTTTGCAATCCCCTAGTAACACATCCCAAATAACATGCGCTCATTTTTTTCTCCGTACATTGCACAAAAATACTATTAAAAACCCTCCATAGTTTTAACATTCCAAAAACCAGCATAGAGAACTCAAAATAATTCTGCGTCTCTAAGTCTAATTATTCACTTCATCTTTTTTATTAGTGTTTGCATGTTTGACCCTATTTTTTAAATTTAAAATCACAGTTTGGATTTTGTTTCTAACGACGTTAGCTCCAGCTAACTTAGATTACTAACAAAATTTAAAAAATGTTTTGATAATTGTCTCATGATGAAAATAAATGCCGTGAGAACTCCTGTAATCCTGCTACCGTAATTTCTCTCGATGGGTCTCTTGACTGGTCCAGCCGACAACGGTGATGCACGCGACGGCAGCAAAGGCATAAGCGGCACGGTACCTCTAGATTTCGATGACAGAATAAAAGTTCCGACCTTGACCTCCGTAGAGGTTATGGTCAATTGTTACAGCAATCCCGAATCAACACACATAAAAACATCAACAAAAACAAGAATGACAAAACACACCAACATCCTGGTGGTAATTTATTTGAACAGTGATCCTCTTCATGAAACGTCATCCAATATGAGGCAAGATATGCATGACCGTAGGATATTGTGCTCCTCATGTCTTTGTAGGGGTGTCCATGTGCAGCACCTGTAACTTCTTTTGAAAACCCCCTACAGATAAGTTTTCATAGGACCTTTGTCAAAAACTAAATCATTCGGAAAAGGCATATGGCCCAGATCATCTCTGCACACACCACTAGCATAACATGCACGTTATGGCCCTTGAACATATACAACCGGGAATAAAAGAATAGTGTTGGAGAAAGGTTTATAAATATTAAATGAAATCTGAATAGTCCTCCAAATAAATCTAGCATAATGATTTAAGGTGATGTGTGCAATTTTAGCTACCAAATTATTCCAACACACCAAATTTGATCCTACCAACCCACGTCAGAAGGACGCATTTAAAGGTATTGAGCTAAATATAGTAGCGGTTGTAGCAGCCCCCCCCTCCCACACCCCCCACCCCCGCCCTCGGGCAAAATATTGTATTATGATGGATAGCGATGTTTTAAAGTAAAATTCTCTAGCCATCTAACCTCCAAGAACCTTGTAAATCTTCAACTATTAATCTGAAAATAACCTAGGCTTCTTATTTTCTCATCTTGATCAGAAGTGAGAGTCAACTGGTCTTCTTTGTATTTGCCCCCATTATCTTATTTTTTAAATACTTATTTTTCACGAGGTTTTGCCATACTCCATTTTCGTTTACCATTTTGAATATCCATTTGCTCAATAAGCATTGATTCTGAACGTCAATGTTGAGAGTGCCCAACGTATACCCCACTTTGCCAATCTATATTTCTTCTTGTGGTTATCCCCTTACCAAATAAATTTTGATCTAAAATAATCAAGTTTTGCTAGAATACCCAAGGGAATCTCGAAGAAAGATAGCATAAACATGGCTATACTCGTAAGAATCGAATTAATTAATATCAATCACCCTCCTACTCACTACAGGAAAAGCGACAGTAGACAATGGACAGAATTATCGACGACGGCCCCGTCGATATTTAACTTATTGACGACGACTAAATTTAGCCATCGTCAATAATACCATAATTAACGATGGTGTGGTGGAAACCGTCGTCCAATACTTATTATCGACGGTTGGCCGTCGTCAATAAGGACCCGTCAACAATATGGGCCGATATCGGGCCACCCGAGAAGTTATCGATGACAGTTCAATTTAGCCGTTGTCGATATATGCTTATCAACAACAGTTGACCTACACCGTCGTCGATAAGAAACTATACCCGGCCCGCGCGCCCACCAATTTTCCCACCCGTTTCCACACCGCCACCCGCGCACCCGAGTCCACCGCCGCCGCGCAGCGCCACAGCGCCGTCGAAGGCCGTTGCCGCCGCCGTTCTCCGCCTCCTCCCAGGAACGCCGCCGCCTCTCCCCGTCGCCCCCTCCCTCCCGTCGCCCCTCCTCTCCCCTGCGCCGTCTCCCTCTCTCCTCCCCTGCGCCGCCCTGCCGCCGCCCTCGCCGCCGCCCCTACCCCCTCCCCAATTCGTGGGCCTCCCCGAGGACGCGGTTCCTAGGCAGTGCTCTAATAGGGTCTAAACTGATTTTCGTAGGCTTAACCAAAACCAGTGAGCATTGCATTATCATTTGGAGCACTAAGATTACACTCTGATCGAGTTTGTGCATTTGTTCATCAATATGCCAATATGGTCTTGTGTATCTGATCTGATAGAGAACTGAACAAATATACTTTAGCTGCAAAAGCTTCAGTAAGAAATAATCACACAAACTTATAATGAACCTGGTCACTAGGTTATATGGCATAGATACCATACTAGTCAGTGTAGAAATAGAACAAAACGTCAACTTAGACTACACGCCCTTAGAAAAATATACTTGCTGGATCAAATACAATTTAGCAATAGAGACAAACATCAACAGAGACTATGTGCCCTTAGACAACTATACTTGTTGGATCACATGCAAATTAGCAATAGAGATGGATCTAGCGTAAGTTCTTTATTTCTTTCTTTTCTTGTAAGTGCATAGATTGGTAATACACCACAGAATCACAGATTTAATGGACATTCTAGAAGCTTAAAAATATAGCAAAGGTGTACCTCCAGACAACGTTCCACAAGTTGTCTGCTTTTTGAGTAGTCACCAGTTCTGTACTTCCCCACAGCCAGCAAGTACAACTTCTCTCTTGTCTGCAGTGGACTGCTAGAATTATCCAGAGAAGGGGCTTCTTGGGAAACTCCTTCACGGAGAGCACGTCGACTAAGAGGGTGTCGCGGCCTAGGCAACGCCATAGAGCACCGACCGGAATAGGGTGATCCAGTTTGCCCTACCCATCTGAATCGTCGTCGACGGGATTAAAGGCAGTGGCCATGGCTCCTCTCTTCTTCATTTACTCTCTCTCCTGTCTCTCCATCCTTGCTCATCTCCCACTATCTCTCTCCCTCCCTCTACCTTTCACTCTCACCTCATCCCCGTCTCCCTTTCTCTCTCTCTCTCCCTCTCTCCCCTACTTGGCTCCTTTCTTGGCGACCTCGCGTCGGCCGCCGAGGTAGTGCTGGTACACGTACGAGAGGAACCCCGACAGGGCCATGAGCATGGTCACGGCCTTGATGCCCGTCATCCTGTCCCAAAATAGCACCATAGCGAACACCGGCACCAGCGGCAGCACCACCGTGCTCATCTTGGCGAATAGCGACGACACCGTGCTCGTCATCGTATGACTGCTATAATTGTATAGCAGTTAGGCCCCTTTTTACTTTAAGAACTGCACCAGATAGGGAGGTGTAGTGTTAAATAGGTGGCGTCATGAGCACGCTCTGCTCGGTCACTCTTGGGTGGACTTAGGACCTATCTACTTAGTTGTAGGGCCATGATATGATATAACAATGAAACTTATAATGATTTGTTTGCTTTGAAGGTATACTCTCAAACATGGTTGAAGACTGCACTTGGATGTATACTGGTTGGAAAAAAATGGAAGGCACTCAGAGGAGTGGTTCACCAAGATGTATATTTTCATAGAACGAGCTTTCTCGTTGTCAAACAACAACAAGGTGCGGTGCCCATGTATCAAATGTCAGAATATGAAGTGTTTCGACAAAGTGACTTTGACGTATCACTTGTGTGAAAACGGTTTCATGCAATGTTATGAGTTGTGGACATTTCATGGTGAGACACCTTCTCAAGTCGTAGAAGATCGAGATGAGGATGACAACACTGGAGTTGATAGGATGGACGAGATGCTTGAAGCTATAAATCCTGAATTGACGGAGGATCCTCCTACAACAGAGGTTAAAGAGTTCTTCAAACTTGTCGAAGCTTCTGAACAGCCGGTGCATGAACACACCATAATGACAATCCTCAGTTTCTTGACTAGATTTATGGCAATTAAGTCTATGTATTCCTTCTCCAACAACTGCTACAACGATCTCACCAAATTGATCAGCGATGTCCTTCCACAGCCTCATAAATTGCCTAAAGATATGTATCATTCTAAGAAATTGAATTCTGGGCTTGGTATGAACTATGAGAAGATTGATATATGCCCAGACAACTGTATGCTTTTTTGGAAAGAGCATGCCAACGAGAACAAGTGTTTGAAATGTGATAAAGCAAGATTTCTTGAAGTTGTTAATGACGACGGTACAAAAGTAATGATTGAAGTCGCACAGAAGCAGCTTTGCTACTTTCCTGTCACACCTAGGTTGAAGCGCTTGTTTCTCTAAAAAAATAGCCAGACACACGAGGTGGCACAAAGAAGGTCGACGTGAGAACGACGGAATGATGGTGCACCCGTTCGACGGTGAGGCATGGAAAGCGCTTGACCGCTTCAATCCAGATTTTGCCAATGACACGAGAAATATTCACATCGGGTTGGCGACAGATGGCTTCTCACCGTTCAGTACAAACGCAACACCATACTCTTGTTGGCCCGTGTTCGCAATTCTATACAACTTACCACCATCTTTTTGTATGAAGTATGAGTTCATGTTCCTTTTCCTTATTGTACCTGGACCGGATCATCCTGGTTCACGACTGAACGTGACGTTGAAGCTGTTAATTGAAGATTTGAAAATGTTATGGACAGGAATTGAAGCGTACGACTATTATAAAAAACAAAAATTCAACCTTTGAGCTGCATACTTGTGGCCTGTCTATGATTTTCCAGCTTACGGCATCGTTTCTGGCTGGAGCACTCATGATCGTTTGACATGTCCGATATGTGCTTCAGATACAGAATGTTTTTGTTCAAATCATGGTGGCAAGATTTACTACTTCGATTGCCACAGACGTTGGTTACTGCCCAATCACGTATTTAGGCAACATAAAGATGCCTTCAGGAAGGACACCGTTGTCAAAAAAGGACCACCGCAACGTATCAATGGGTCTGAGATTGCTGAACAGTTGAACAACTTAGTGGTAGATGAAGGTCATCCTGGATATTTTGTTGGTTACGGAGAGAACCACAATTGGACTCATATATGTGCACTATGGGAGCTACCATATGTGAAGTCCTTAATTCTAATGCATAACATTGATGTCATGCACCAGGAACGTAACATGAGTGAATGCATCATAAGCACATGCTTCGATTTGACAGGAAGAACAAAAGATAATATAAAGGCTTGTAAGGATTTGTCAGATGTTTGTAAACGTCCAACTCTTGATCTAACCGAGTCTGGTGGAAAACCGCGTGCTTCTTTATGTCTTTGACCAAAAGAAAAGAAAGATGTCTTCGAATGGTTGAAAAAAATGGAAATTTCCAAACGGCTATGCGGCTAGCCTGAGACGAGGCATCAATGGTAAGACCGGAAATCTCACAGGATTGAAAAGTCATGATTATCACATAATCATGGAAAGACTTCTGTCGGTTATGTTTTGAGGCTATATTGACGATGAGGTGTGGAAGGTGTTAGCCGAACTTAGCTACTTTTATAGACAGCTTTGTGCTATAGAAATCACTGCCGAGATGGTGGAGAAGAAGGAAAAGGAGATACTAGTGCTTTTATGTAAGATGGAAAATGTTTTCCCTCCAGGATTCTTCAATCCAATGCAACATCTCCTAATCCATCTTCCATATGAAGCTAAAGTGGGCGGCCCTGTGCAATATTGGTGGATGTATCACGTTGAAAGAGCACTTAGATGTCTTAAACCAATTGTTCACAATTGCATAAGGGTTGAAGGATGCATCGCCGAAGCATACGCCATTCAGGAGACAGGATACTTTTCAAGTGTCTATTTTGCATAATAACACAATGTTAATGTTTCTACGTTGCGGTACAATATGGATGAAGCACCCCCTTGTAGCAGCCTCTCCATTTTTAAAACGAGAGGCACCACTGTTGGTAGTGGCACGAGCTACGATACTGAACCAGATGAAAGGATGACTGCTTTGATGTACATGTACGCTAATATAGAGGGGATGGACAAATATTTTCAGTAAGTGTTTGTTCAACATCTATAATAATTAGCGTGTTGTGTTATACATTTTATGCTAATCATTATGTTTTCTTTATTTAGTGAGTTCGATCAACAAAATTGGAAATCTAAGCAGCAACCTACGAGCAGACAAATACAAGCGATGCGATATTATGGTGTACATGGAGGGCTTAACTTCCTTTCCTGGTTTCATGCACAATGCAAAAAAGAAGTTGGCATCCCTGAAGAATTACGACAACTGTCCTACGGTTCTATTAAAATTAAAAGCTACAGTCGATACGACGTCAATGGGTTTCAATTTCGTTCAACTGGATTTGAATCTCAACATCCTTTTAGAGCAACATGTAACACCGGAGTTGTGAATAGGGCAGTTGACGACCAAGGACGTGAAATTAATTATTATGGGATCATTAAAAACATTCTTGAATTCAATTTTGCAGGGAATAAGGTCCTTAATGTAGTCTTCTTTGACTGCGATTGGTTTGATCCTAACAATGGAACTCGACAAAACCAATTTGGCATTGTAGAAGTCAAACACAAGGACCGACTACGAGGCTGCGACACCTTCGTCCTTGCACACCAAGTCGAGCAAGTGTATTATCTACATTATCCATGCGAAAAGCTTAAAGCTTGGTGGGTTGTACACAAGGTGAATCCTCGTGAGCGGTTATATGCACCTGACGATGCTGGATACCTTGATGATGAGGTTGATGTTGTTTACCAAGAACAGGAGTTGTCGGACTCTTTTGTCATCGAGCCTGATTTAGGACTCGATGACTTAGTTGGAGATGCAGAAGACATAAAGACTATTGAGATGCGAAAACGAAAATGAAAACGGGCAACTACCACGACAGAAGATCGATGGTCCAGTTTACATCGTAGAGTACATCGTGATGCTGATGGATTTTAAAATTAAGTACGAGTAACGTTTCTTTCAAGTCTTCTTTTATTTTATGTATTTTCTATTAAATTCATTAGCTAATTTTCTTTTGAACAGGATGTTGTCGAGAAGCAGCAGACGAGGAGGGGCAGGAGTGCGGAGCTTTCTGTCACCGACAGTCATGAGAGGAGAGGTCTTCCACGACACTCAGCTTAGCGGGAGTAGACGGGCTCAGTTGGTGAGCCATATACCGGTGTCGTCACGACAACGGTCACGACAGGTAAAGAACATTTTTTTACATAAATGATATAAGTAATTCTTTATTCCATAATATGTATCTTTAAAATTGTCAGGATGACTCTATGTCCGAAGACACAGAGACTAGTGTGCCTCCATCGGTGCCTTCTCCTTCGGTGCCTTCTGCTTTGGAGCCTCCTTCTTCGTAGCCACTGCAGTTGGGTGACCCCACCTCTGAGCCGGTTCCACAGCGGCGGACTAGGAGGACCCACTGCGTGGCTCCTCCTCCGGCTCCTGCAATCCCAGACGATCGGATCATTATTCATCCGATTGGCGATAAGTAAATCTCTAACAATTCAATATATATATATATATATATATATATATATATATATATATATATATATACTAATTCATGTATCAGGACTTGGGAGGATGCTTCGTTCACGGGCTGGGGACGCCACTCTCTAGTGAACAATGTCCTGGTGAAAGTGCATCTAGGACTTCCTTGTGGGTTTTGGATGATTTATGACAAGCAATTGGGATCCTAACATCTTTGTTGAGATGAGCACAAGCTTTCAGTAGAAAAATAAGCAAAGTGCCAAAAAGAAGGAAGAATGAGGAGCAAAGTGGAAATGAGCTCAAGGAAGAAGAATAGTAGATCATTATGTATGTAGTGTGTTAAGAAAACACATCCCAAGAGCTCAATCACAATTAAACACACACATTGCACAAAGTTACACAGGACCGGACTAGTCCGACTGACATCGGACTAGTCCGAGAACCTCTCTGCACAAAATCGAACAAGTCCGATATCCATCGGACTAGTCTGATATCTCTCTGACTAGAATCAAACTAGTCCTCCTCAGTGCGGACTAGTCATCAAAACACTTCACAAGTCACACAAAATGGGACAAGTCCGACCGCAACTGGACTAGTCCGATACTCTCTCTGGTCCAAATCGGACAAGTCCGATATTTGCACGGACTAATCCGAAAAACTCTCTGAACTAAATTGGACAAGTCCTCCAAGTGCAGACTTGTCACCTAATACACTTAGGGTTTCACTGCCCGGACAAGTCCGATGTCTATAGGACTAGCCCGAAGATTTCCAAAAGCAAAATCGGACAAGTACGTTCCTAGCCGGACTAGTCCGATATTTTGGGACACTTAGGGTTTGCTACACACAGCACACCGGACTAGTCCGGTGACCACCACGGACTAGTCCGATCTTTCTGAACACTAATGATCACTTTTAGAAACCCATATAAACAGAGGTGTACGACCATATTTAACAAACTCTCGAACCCTAGCGCCGTCACACTTCCCAAGAGCCTCAAAAACCACATCTCTCCACGAAATTAAGTGCAACAAAGATCAATCCTTTGAGGATTCACTCTAGTTCTTTGGAGAGACAGATTCAACACCACATTGAGCTCTTGGTTTGATTCTCTAACACACTCGTGTGATTTCATTGTAATCTTTTGAGTGTGTTCCTGGTGGTATTTCATTTTGTAATCCAAGGTAGCTCTCAACGTGTGAGAAGGCCCCTTTGAATTCGGTTATTCACCCCTTTGTGATAAGTGGAAGAGGATTGGCCTTCGTGGCGATCCGACGAGGGTAGGGTTGGAGAAGACCTGGTCCTTTTGTAGACTCCTCAACGTGGATGTAGGTTGCCTCTGTGGGAACCGAACCACGGGATAAATCCTTATGTCTTGTTTTTGTGTTCATCGTTCTTATTCTTCACTATAATATAGGGTTTCAATAGTCATTGCTTACTTCACGTTGAATCATTAAACATAAGATTGAATTGTGATATAACCTGGTGCATAATCTTTAAAACCTTCATTTGATTGTATATTTCCGCTGCATACATAGAAGAATCAATCTAGTCGACCGAACTTAATCAACCTAGTCCGTAAACACCGGACTAGTCCGCACTTTACCAGACTAGTCCGATATCTCTGGTTTTGAACTGGTTGTTAAGTGTTGCAGGTTCCGACAATTATCAAAAAGGCCTATTCACCCCCCTCTAGGCCAAATTCAATTGGTATCACAGCTTGGTTCTTCAAGAAAGAGACTGATCGCTCGAAGAAGATCATGTCGGACATGAAGGACACCCACAAGAGCAACAACCAAGAAAAAATTGATGATGAAAAGAATCTCAAGGTGGAGAAGCTCCTCAAAGCCATTTAAGACATCGAGGACGACGATGAGGAGACGCTCGAACTAAAAGCGCTCCTAAGAAAGAAGACACTTTCCAAAGGGAAAGTGAAGACTGAATAAAACAAGAAGGGGAGTAGTCACACCGACTACTCCTGATATCCTTTTAACTATGATCGTCTCAATTCCAATAATAATCATTATTTATCTATCTCACTTGGAAAAGCCCCACACTTCGATGGAAGTGATTACTCAATGCGGAGGCAAAATATGAAAATGAATCTAATTTCCCTCAATCCAAGTTTGTGGCATATTGTGTGCACAGGGATAGATATCCCGGACGACGATGAGCTCACCCCCGGCCAAGAGCAGGCAATTCACCGAAATGCTCAAGCCGCGGCCGTAATTACCTCTTCACTCAGTCGGGACGAGTTCACCAAGGTGGATGGACTCAAAATTGCTAAGGAGATATGAGACACACTACAAACTGCACATGATGGTGACCGACATGTGCGTGAAGCAAAACTCGAAATGATTGAAGGCGAGTTAGGAAGATTTACAATTGAAGAAGATGAGTCACCCCAAGACATGTACAATCGATTAAAGACACTCATCAACAAAGTCAGATCATACGGAAGTAAGAAGTGGAATGACCACGAGATGGTAAAGCTCATCCTTAGAGCTTTTATGCCTCGCAACGTCACACTATGCTCCATGATCACAGAAAGCCCCGGATACAAAAGTATGACTCCGAATGAACTGCTTAGAAAGATCATCAACTTCGAGATGATGGAAAAACAAGCAAAACATGTCAAGGAGATTGCCGACCTAACCTCGGCAAAGAAGAAAGGGGTTGCTTTGAAGTCCACCCTCAAGCCCCTATCCAATGAAGCTAGAGAAGCACAACTAGAGGAAGATAGTGACGACGAGAGCAGTGAACTAGATGAAGAAGACATGATATTGTTCATGAAGAAATTCAAGAGAATAATGAAAAAGAGACAAGGTACAAAGTCAAGCGAAGGAAAGTACAAGGAAAGAACGAATCCTAAGTTGAGGCGGGCATGCTATAATTTTGGTGAGTATAATCACTTTATAGTTGATTGCCCATATGAGGAGAACAGGAAGAAGACCAAAGAAGCCAAGCCTCAACCCAAGAAATTCTTCAAGAAGAAGAAACAAGCCGAACGAGTGCACATTAGGAAAGAGTGGGACTCAAATGATGAGTCCTCATCGTCCGAAGAAGAAGAGATGGCTGATGAACTCAATAGTGATAATGAGTACATGCTTATTGGAATAGATAGGAAAACAGCCACAAAAATGAAATTTTTGCTTGATCAACTTGTTGAGAAGGAGAGGTTAATACATCGTCAAGAGGACATGATCATCTCCCAAAAGGAGGAATATGTCGAAGTTGACAAGCTTCTAGAACTTGAAAAGGAACGAAGCAAATCACTAGAGCTTGAGATAGCTTTGAGCAAGGAAACTTGCCTGGAGTTAACCGACTCAAATGCCGCAATCAAGGACCAACTTGCTGACCTGATCAAGGTTAACAAGATCCTTGAAGTGCAAGTTGAGTCACTCAAGCTAAGTGAACCTTCTTCCTCTTCAAACTCACCTTCTCAACCCACTAAAACTGATTTTGCTCATGCTTGCACATGTAAGAAAGGTGACACCAGTTTGAAGGATAAGCCAACCTCTACAAAGGATAAACATCCTCCCCGAAGTGGCATATTTGACAAGGAGAAGATCAAATATGCACGTAGTGCATACTTGGTCAAAAGACCTCCAAATGTCAAATATGGCATTGGTTATTCTTATGGTGAAAAGCAACATGCTAGAAGCCATAAGAGTAACAAGGAGAGGATTACCTTTGTAAAAGGAAGGACCTCTCAAATTGGAAAGTCACAGATTAAGACAGTAACTACACATGAACACCGGACTAGTCCAGTCGGTGTCCGGACAAGTCCGGTCCTCCGGACAAGTCCGGCCCCCCAGACTAGTCCTGTACATAAACAACAACAGTTATTGTTTAAAACTTTTGATGCCTCCTATGTGTTAATGAGAAATAATTTTGGCAAGGTTTATGCTCATTATGTTGGGCCACGCCATGGTAACACCAAGTCTCATGTGTGGGTGCCCAAATGTATTGTAACTAACCTCCAAGGACCCAAGCAAGATTGGGTACCTAAAACCAAAGCATGATTTGTTTTTGCAGACCTATTCTTCTGGTGGATCTAAATGGGTGCTAACAGTGGCTGCACCAACCATATGACCGGGAAAAGAAGAATGTTCGTGGAATATGAAGAGAATGAGGACCCAAACGAGAGCATCTACTTTGGAGATAATAGTCAAGGAAGGGTGCTCGGTACCGGTAAAATTGCAATATCCTCTAAACACACACTTTCTCATGTTTTACATGTTGAATCCTTAGATTATAACCTGTTGTCCATGCCGTAAATCAACTTTATCTTCATCGACTACTCAAGAAAACATCCTATGAGCTACTCACCAGTAACAAACCAAATATTTCATATTTTTGAGTTTTCGGTTCTCCATGTTATATCTTGAACAAGAAGCCTAGGACTTCAAAGTTAGCTTCGATGTCCGATGAAGGTTTCTTGCTTGGTTATGATTCGAACACTTACGCCTATCGTGTTTTCAACAAGACCTCCAGACATGTTGAAGTAGCACATGATGTTGTGTTCGATGAGACTAATGGCTCCCAAAAGGAGCAAGTTGATCCATGTGAACTAGGTAAAGAAGAAGCTCCTTGTCAAGCATTGAAAAGAATGGCTCTAGGTGAAGTTCGACCACAAGAGCCACCTCCACACGTACATGAGGAAGATGAACCACAAGAGGAGACCAACAAGCAAGGGGAAGCTACAGCACAAGATCAACCACAAGAATACGAAGATAATCAACAAGTCAACGAAGGCAATCACATAGGGGGAGAAGCAGATGACCATGAAGATACAACTCCTCAAGTGCCACACCCAAGAGTACACCAATGCGTCCAAAGGGATCACCCACTCGACAATATCATCTATGACATCCAAAAGGGAGTAACCACTAGATCTCGCATAGCTAACATTTGTGAGCACTATTCGTTTGTATCCTTTTTGGAACCACGCAGGGTTGAGGATGCATTGAAAGATCCGGACTGGGTGGTGGCAATGCAAGAAGAATTGAACAACTTCAAGCGGAAAAAGTGTGGGAACTCGTGGAAAGGCCCAATGCAAACATCGTCGGCACCAAGTGGGTCTTCCGCAACAAAAAAGACGAACACGGGGTGGTGACAAGGAATAGGGCACGACTTGTAGCCAAAGGCTATTCACAAGTCGAAGGTTTGGATTTCAATGAGACCTTTGCTCCAGTAGCTAGGCTTGAATATATTAGAATATTACTTGCATATGCTACTCACCATGATTTCAAGTTGTATCAAATGGATGTGAAAAGCGCCTTCCTCAATGGACCAATCATGGAAGTGGTGTACGTGGAGCAACCTCTCGGATTTGAAGACGAAGAGTTCCCCGACCACGTATTCAAATTGCGTAAGGCTCTCTACGACCTCAAACAAGCTCCTAGAGCTTGGTATGAGTGTCTTAGAGATTTCTTAATTGGAAATGCCTTTAAGATTGGCAAAGTAGATTAAACACTATTTACAAAGAATTTTGACAATGATCTTTTTATTTTTTAAATTTATGTTGACGATATAATCTTTGGGTCAACTAATCAATCCTTTTGTGAGGAATTTAGTATAATCATGACAGACAGGTTTGAAATGTCAATGATGGGAGAATTAAAGTACTTCTTGGGATTCCAAGTGCAACAACAAAAGGAAGGGACGTTCATAAGCCAAACCAAGTACACGCAGGACATACTTAAGAAGTTTGGCATGGACAAGGCGAAGCCCATAAAAACCCCCATGGCAATGAATGGCCACTTGGATCTCAATGAAGATGGACCTATCGTCGACCAAAAGGTTTATCGCTCCATGATTGGATCTCTACTCTATTTATGTGCATCTAGGCCAGATATTATGTTGAGTGTATGTTTGTGTGCTAGATTTCAAGCTAATCCTAAGGAATGTCACCTGACAGCCATAAAAAGGATCTTGAGATATTTGGTTCATACACCCAACCTTGGTATTTGGTACCCAAAAGGCTCAAAGTTCAATCTCATTGGTTACTCCGATGTAGATTATGTCGGGTGCAAGGTAGATTGAAAAAGCACCTCCGGTACATGCCAATTCCTAGGGAGATCCTTAGTTTCTTGGTCCTCCAAGAAACAAAATTCCATTGCCTTATCCACAGCCGAAGCGGATTATGTTGCAGTTGGGAGTTGCTGTGCACAACTCCTTTGGATGCGACAAACTCTAAGGGACTATGGTTACAATATGAACCATATTCCACTCCTTTGTGACAATGAAAGTACCATCAAAATTTCCCACAACCCAGTTGAGCACTCCAGAACTAAACACATAGATATAAGACATCACTTTTTAAGAGATCATGCCATGAAAGGAGACATAGCCATTTCACATGTCAACACTCAAAAGAAATTGGCCGACATATTCACCAAGCCACTTGATGAAAAGTGTTTTTGTGAACTCTGAAATGAACTAAATATACTTGATGCTTGGAGTGTGGCTTGAAATGTTGCATACCTGTATGAATTCTTCAAATATGTTGATTGGATTGTGAAAATCATCTCTCTCATTTTTCTCCGAAAAACTATGTCAATTACTAAATCTTGATGAATTATAATCATTGCTTGATTGTTGTATGCTTACTGGTCATATTCATCAAGATTATTTGATTTGATTTGCCTCTCTATTCTCTAAATATGTACCTTCAAATATATATGAATGGGCTAAGCAATTCTCACATGGTGACCACGGACTAGTCCGTGGTTACCCGGACTAGTCTGCCCGTGCAGACTGGTCCGCAGAGTGCCGGTTAGGCCGGACTAGTCCGTCATACAACGGACTAGTCCGATATAGTCCTCTTGAAAAGTTCGGACTAGTCCAGTCTTCTCCGGACTTGTCCGATTTTTCGTGTCCATAACCCTAGCCGCCGCCAAACCCTAATTCATTCACCTCCACTCTTGCCTCATGCGTTCTCTCTCTTCCACTCGAGCTCCCAAGGCGATTTTGTGTCCCCTCCACCAAAAAAAGCTCCGCATTTGGGTGGAGATCAAGCATCCTTGCTCGAAGATTGAAGTTCACAGACAAGTACAGACTTTAACACCCTTCTCTCGAGCATCAATCGAATTCTTCGGTAATTTGCTCTCAAACCCTAGAAATTCTAAATTTCTTCATTGTTGATCGAATAGCCTAGCATTCCTCGTTATATACATGCTTTCTTGATGTATTACGTTTATGCTAAGGTCGTTGTGCATTACAAATCACCATTTGTCTAGTTTCCTAGGTTTTTGAGTTTGAATACCGGACTAGTCCGGTCCATGCACGCACAAATCCGATATCCCCGGACTAGTCCGTGCCTGTACACCGGACAAGTCCAATTTATCTGAACACAAAACCTATCTTCTCAATTCCGCATTGAAATTCCTTGCTATCCTTCCATACCTATGCCTTGTATCATTCATTCTAAATATTGCCACTCATTCTCAGGTCATGTCGAGCTCGGGCAATGATGTCTCTGACTTTGAGGCCGAGATGGACCACGAGGTGGCACCTCAGACCTCGATGGGTCTTGGCAAGAAGCGCCAAGAAAGACCCTCCGAGCCAGCTCCATCCCCTCCTCAGGCTCGGAGGAAGGTGTTGGCAAAGAAGCCAGTCTCCAAGGCAGCTGCATCAACAAGTGACCCATGCCAAGCAAAGGGCAAGGGCAAAGGGATTGCTACAAGTCCAGTTGGCCCGTTGAAACTGCATGCTCCGAGGGAAGGGGTCGGTGACCCCACTGAAGAGAAGTTCAACGGGAAGGGTAGTGATTCGGCGGCAAAATTCAGAAGCATCGATTGGTATGGAAGATTCTGATGCAACTTCCATGCTGAATTCTACAAATCGGTGTATCTCCCAATGAAGACACCAGTTGTGCGCAGTCAGTGGATTGACTGGGCACATTTTGAGAAGAAGGGCTACTCACCATTCACTGAGGTAGTGGAAGCCATTGAGAGGCATGGCCTGAATGATCTTTTCGCCTTCAGGGATAACTGGAATGATGAAGTGATTGCGCAGTTCTTTGCAACCTATCACTTCTCTAGTGAAGATGAGGAGAGTGTCACTTGGATGACTCATGGATCCAAGTACAGTATTACTCAAGAAGATTTTGCTAGCCTGCTTCACCTTAACACCTCAATATCTGACGGCTTGATCATACGTAACATAGGTGTCATTGAGAAGGATAGGATGAAGTTCCTATATGACCCAAACTCAAAGTTCAACCCTCCCTCCATCAAAAACATGAAGCCATTCTTTCTGGTGCTGAACAGAGTTTTGAGGAAGATGATTGCTCCCAAGTATGCAGATGCTGGGAGTGTGCAAGGATATCTCCAGACTCTGATGAGGGTCATAAGCAAGGACCGCCAGTTTGATGTGGCGGACTACATTTGGAATGACATGGTGAACATATCTTGCACTCCCAACAGTTCATGTGGATATGCTCCTTACCTAATGTTTGTGATTGAGAAAGTCACCGTGATTGAGTTTGTGAAACATGTGGAGCATCTCCCCTTGAGGCCTCAGATGCCTCAAAAGCTGAGTGTGCAGGCTGCTCCCTCGCTGGCCTCAAGTCCCAAGGCACCGGCAAGAACAAGAGAAGATGCCAGGGCTGCCCCTGCTACTAGGGCAGCCCCTCAAAAAGGTTCAGCCAATGGAATCCTCAAGTATCTGACTGCAATGTTTGCCTCCTGCAAAAAGGCCGAAGAGAAGGCCCATAAGCTCAACAAGAAAAGAAAGGAGGACATGAAGTATATCTAGGCAAATGTTAAGCAAATTTGCCAGAAACTGGAGATTGAGCCAATTGGGTCTCCAGTAATCTCTGAAGACTCAGATTCTGACTTCACCGAGCTCGGTCCCTTGACCCCCTCCGAGCTTGCCTACTTTGGCATTGGGGGCTCGAGTAGCTCCACACCTCCTCCTCCTCATCATCGTCAAGATGAAGATGCAGATGACGAAGACGACGATGAGAGGACCGACAACGAATAGTGGAGACCTTAGGACCCTCCTCTCCTTCTTTTTGGTGTCTTGATGCCAAAGGGGGGGGGGATTCAGGGGCAGTCTTAGTCTTAGCTTTAGGTTGCGAGGAGAGAGCTCTATGTTTTTTTGCCTATTGTGTGGTTTGTAATGCTTTAACAATGTTCTTAAGTTAATTATGGTTCTGTGATGCAATGATTTGATCCTTTGAGAAGTATTTGTTGAAAACTGTGATTCTGCTCTAGAATGACATATATGCTTGCTATTGGTTGATTAATGTAAATTATGTTATTCTCAATGTTTCAGTGCACTTAGTTATGCATCCCACCATAAAGAATGCACATATGGATTATGTTTTCGCTGCTTGATGTATTTTGGACTCATATGTGCATGCGTTATGAAAATCTCAATTTTTATCATATTTTGTGAAATTTCAATTGGTTGTCATCAATCACCAAAAAGTGGGAGATTGAAAGTGCATCTAGGACTCCCTTGTGGGTTTTGGATGATTTATGACAAGCAATTGGGATCCTAACCTCTTTGTTGAGATGAGCATAGGCTTTCAATAGCAAAATAAGCAAAGTGCCAAAAAGAAGGAAGAATGAGGAGCAAAGTGGAAATGAGCTCAAGGAAGAAGAATAGTAGATCATTGTGTATGGAGTGTGTTAAGAAAACACATCCCAAGAGCTCAATCACAATTAAACTCATACATTGTACAAAGTTACACAGGACCGGACTAGTCTGACTGACACTGGACTAGTCCGAGAACCTCTCTGCACAAAATCAGACAAGTCCGATATCTATCGGACTAGTCCGATATCTCTCTGACTAGAATCGGACTAGTCCTCCGCAGTGCGGACTAGTCATCAAAACACTTCACAAGTCACACAAAATCAGACAAGTCCAACCGCAACAGGACTAGTCTGATACTCTCTCTGGTCCAAATCGGACAAGTCCGATATTTGCACGGACTAGTCCGAAAAACCCTCTAAACTAAATCGGACAAGTCCTCCAAGTTGACTTGTCACCTAATACACTTAGGGTTTCACTGCCCGGACAAGTCCGATGTCTATCGGACTAGTCCGAAGATTTCCAGAAGCGAAATCGGACAAGTCCGTTCCTAGCCGGACTAGTCCGATATTTCGGGACACTTAGGGTTTGCTACACAGCACACCGGACTAGTCCGGTGACCACCACGGACTAGTCCGATCTTTCTGAACCCTAATGGCCACTTTTAGAAACCCATATAAATAGAGGTGTACGACCATATTTCACAAACTCTTGAACCCTAGTGCCGTCACACTTCCTAAGAGCCTAAAAAACCACATCTCTCCACGAAATTAAGTGCAACAAAGATCAATCCTTTGAGGATTCACTCTAGTTCATTGGAGAGACACGTTCAACACCACATTGAGCTCTTGGTTTGATTCTCTAACACACTCCTGTGATTTCATTGTCATCTTTTGAGTGTGTTCTTGGTGGTATTTCGTTTTGTAATCCAAGGGAGCTCTCAACGTGTGAGAAGGCCCCTTTGAATTCAGTTATTCACTCCTTTGTGATAAGAGGAAGAGGATTGGCCTTTGTGGCGATCCGACGAGGAGGGTTGGAGAAGACCTGATCCTTTTGTGGACTCCTCAACGTGGATGTAGGTTTCCTCTGTGGGAATCAAACCACGAGATGAATCCTTGTGTCTTGTTTTTGTGTTCATCGTTCTTATTCTTCACTATAATCTAGGGTTTCAATAATCATTGCTTACTTCACATTGAATCATTAATCATAAGATTGAATTGTGATATAACCTGGTGCATAATCTTGAAAACCTTCATTTGATTGTATATTTCCGCTGCATACATAGAAGAATCAATCTAATCGATCGAACTTAATCAACCTAGTCTGTAAACATCGAACTTGTCCGCACTTTACCGGACTAGTCCGATATCTCTGGTTTTTAACTGGTTGTTAAGTGTTGCAGGTTCCGACAATTATCAAAAAGGCCTATTCACCCCCCACCCTCTAGGCCAAATTCACCTGGGCAGTTAGTATGTTTGCACTACCCCGGTGTAGTGAACGGCTGAGCTGCTACATCTTGGGATGACTACTACAGGGCCCAGGACGTTCTTCACGACATCCACCAGGAGGCTGTTTGGCACGACTTCATGGTAGGAATGAACAATACTTGTGTAATACAAATCTAATATAAGTTCTATACATTTACTTGTACATTTTTTTCAGGCACGATATCGTTTGGAGAACGAGGTTGAGCAGGCGGATCTAGCTCGCCTCGTCTTCCATAACTGCGCTGGGAAGATTGTGACATATTCAGTATCGTCGGCTCGCATTCAAGCTACGAATGAGTACTTCAAGTTGCATCCAAACGAGCATGAGTCGGGGAAGGACTCGTCCGACACGTACTTGACGGAGGCGCAGTACGCAGAGGTAATGTTTTTAGTTTATTTTGCTTCAATATCTGAATATGATCAATATTTTCATTCAATAATAAATTTGTGCAGGTTAGCATAGTGTGGCTTCTCAGCCGTTGGAATGCGTATCGTGCCTTGTGTGCTCTTTGGGCGAGCCAGGGCTTCCAGACACTTTCTAAAACCCATCAAGAGAGTAGAGGGACGGATGGAAAACATCGCTTAGGTGGGGATGGCTACGTACACCTCGCTAAACAGATAATAAGTGCTAATCACATGTTATTAAGTAATTCTATAATCCTTATTGTGCTAACATGTATCGATAGGAGTACGTGAGCAGTCAGCAGCCGGCACCTATCAAGGTGTGGAAGAGGGGTCACTTGGGAAGTGACCCGTCGCAGCCTGACCAGTTGTCTTCTCATACTGCAGCACAGGTTTGGTGAGTTATTTTTTCAACTTAACTGAATTCTTTTAAATAGGTTTAATGAAAAATAGTTATGACATTACTTTTCTGTATTTTCAGGCAAAGTACGGGGAGGAGGCGCGGAGGATTCAAGGCGAAGAGTTTGATTGGCAGAGCGCGCCAATCGTTCCCGAAGCCGCGTATGCAAGCGGTGGTGGGAAACCTCACGGGCGGTGAGCTTTGTTATTTTTAATTTCCTGTTACTAACTTTGAGATACAAACATTTAATAGTCTTGCTTCTTGTGCAGGTTAGCCATCTTCGATGGAGTGGTCGACTCAAGACAGGCGCGGGCTTCCTCGAGGGCTTCTTCATTGCATCAGGGCGGGTCCAGCAGCAGCCGTGCGAGTCGAGATTTGGAGCTCCAGAGTTCTCGAGAGGAGCTCCAGAGGACTCAATAAATGCTCAGGGCAAGGGACGAGGCGCAGAGGGCTAGGGACAAGTATCAAAACTCGTTCATGCTACAGATGCAAGCTCCTGTGCAGGTACATTCTAGATGTTGTACTTAACATTTTTAATATATAAATGACATGTATAATGATTTGCTTTGTGTTTGCAGGCTATATTTCCAAGACAACCGTCTCTCCTTCCGCAATGGACACCGCCTGCGATACAATAGCCGCTGGTGCCGACGACAGCAGTCCAGGTACAAAATTTAGTAAAATATGCATCTTTTGTACTTGTAACATGTCTAACTACCCTTTCACATCACAGGTATCGTGAACGGAAGCTCAAACTCCATCGCCTCAGATTCTGGCGCTTGGACGACTGCAGGACGACTTTTCGAACTCCGGTGGCAGTGGATGAGGTAGCGTCTAAGAGTCAGGTCAGCTTCTGTGCTTAAATGCTCACACTTCATCTCATAATATGTGTTGTGGAGTTGTTCCTGTGGTGTTGGTGCTTGGTAGTGTTGGAAAAGGAAATTAATGGTACATTTATGGTATGGTGCTATGGTGTTGGGTTGCATGGAGCTTGAAATTAGTATGGATTTCGTAATTTTGGCGGTCTCATATTAGTCAACCTTGTTACGGTCGTTGATTAGAATATCATGCCCCACATATGAGCATATTTATCACTCCTTTCCTCATTAATATAAACAATTCCATAGCCTAGAATTTTAAAGTGCTAGTTGAAATTATTACCTTTTTCGCGGCTGAAAGCTTTCTCTAAATCCAAGTTGCTAGCGCTAGATCTGTAGCCAGATGATCTTTGTCTTCTTTCGGTTTCTGATCTTTTTGGAAGAACAACCTAGCTAGGATGGTTTGGATCCGAACCTTAAATTATAATTGCAAGAACCCACTGAAGTCTTGTTTAGCTACCTCGATGTCCCAAAATCCGTAGTACAATTTGGTAAATTGATCCTCATGTCGATAAGAAACTTTGCAGCCTTTCCTCTCATTCACCATCAAATTTCTTTGTATAACTTTTTCCTTTCAATTTTCTTCTTGTATTTCCGCGTTTTGGTCTTCTACTATTCTGAGCATATTTATTCACTCCTTTCCTCATTAATATAAACTTCGGACCTGGCAGTCTCAGATTGGAGAGGATGCTCTGTTACGCGTGATTGATCTCGTTTTGGTTCTAGATCTTGGGTTCTCTTCGTTTTCTTGGGTGTCCTGACTTGTGTTTGAATTGGTTTTACAGGAATTTCGAAGGAGAGGAGGCAATGCCACCGGAAGCCAGGGACTTCACCAAGCTTTTTATGTTTTGCGGTTGTATTTTGCTTGGTTCGAACTCGCAAAGTGCGTAGTGGTGTGTGTATAGTGTTCTAAAATGCTTGCTGATATATATCTGTTTTGAATTTGCCTGTGTAATCTGGCCATCGAGCCACGACAGTATTTTCAGTTTTTTTTTTAAATGCATGACTTATCGAAATGACAACCGTCGTCGATACTGGCAAGTTATGGACGACGTTTTCATAGTAACCGTCATCGATAAACGTCCATTGTAGTCGACGGTGGCACATATACCGTCGTCAATAAGCTTGCATTGTCGTCGACTGTTGCCCTCCTACCGTCGATGATAAGGTTTCCCCGCTGCCACGTGGCTGGAGGACTTATCAACAATAGCTAAACTCAGCCGTTGTTAATAAACTAAGGGACAACGGTTACTGTTGTTAATAACGTTATCGACGACAAATTGTCGTCAATGGCCGGAAACAGTCGTCGATAAGCATTTGCCGTCGTCGATAGCTTATCCACAACGGTCCTGTCCTTATAGACGACGGTTTCCGGCCGTCGTCTATTTACGCGATTCGTGTAGTGACTATCCTATTAATGATGCCCGTCATCTTGGCTCTGTTTATTAGTATGCCCAACATGCCCGTCACTATATTAAACAGAATAGGTGATAACAAATCTTCTTGTCTAAGTCCTTTCTTAGTCCTAAAATTTGTCCAACTTATTCGTTGATTTTATACCCACATGACCACCTTGTATGTATGCATCTATCCATTGACACCATTTATGTGAGAATCCTTTCATTTGCAAAGTTTCTTTCATAAAAACAAATTTTCTTTATCATAAGCTTTCTCAAAATCATTCATGAATATAACCCCATTTTGATTCTTTCTTATGTAATTCATGTATAGTTTATGCAAGATTATTACCCCTTTAATAGTATTTCTCCCAGTTCAAAAATCAGTCTATGTAGAATTAATTAGCTTAGGAGCGATTGAAATTATTCTATTTGTTGCTACTTTGTTAAATATATTAAAGACCACATTTAATAAACATATCCGTGTGACACCCAGTTTCAAAAATGAACCAAGTGAACGCGTATGTGTGTCCAGGACGTTGATCACACGTACACGAGTGCATCACAAATGATATACAGAAAATTACCACAACACAAATTATTAAACAGGTACTTTTATTACAGTATTCAAATAATGCTCAATTTACAAACTCTAATGATCATTATTAATGAAATCTGAAAAACTAATGCAGCGGAAATAATCTGAACTGAGCAAACTAAGCATAGGAGACATAACGTGGCTCCAAGCAATCCACAGACAAGTTGACTACAGCACACAACCTAGTACTCTGTATTATCCTCAGGGTACTCCCAAACATCGCCTGAAACTGTTGGTGGGGGAATTCCAAGGGTGAGCATATATCGTACTCAATAAGTGTGGGAAAATAAAACATGTAGCTTAAATAAGGAATGAAAATAAATATTGGCTAGTTGCTGAACGGTACATTTAATATTTATGAAAAAGCATCCTACAATGTCTATGTGAAATAATCCCAAATTTCCTAAATAATTAACATAATACGAATCAATCATCCATGAATCATCCATATGCCATTCTCTTACCACCCTCATTAACCATGTCCATTTATTACCATCCAATACATAACCATAACCAATACCAAACCATCCAAATTCCCATGTTCCACTCTAATCATGGAAGTTGTCCACGTGCCCTTAACCGGGAGCATGGCTATCATGATAGTTTTTAACACTCTGCAGAGGTTGTGCCGCTTTACCCATGAGTTCGTGATTTTGTTACCCATCGGCGACTAAAGAAACCTCCCTTATGCCAATTAGACTTCCTTAGATGTATGGCCAAGAGATCATAAAATAGCCTTCACAAATGGATTACCGACATATTCAGACCCACTGAGGATTCACCGGTGGTGATGCCTCCGACTGAGCACATCCAACCAAGGGACCCCTCTTGTGTCGTTCAGATTCCAGGGCAGCCCCGCCACTATTGCAAACCCAACAGACTCCCATTCCCTTCTCCCCCAAATGATCCGAACAATGCTGGCAATACACCTAATTAATCGGCTAAGCCGCACCCATACTTGCCTTGTGGTGGCACCGTATTCCTGGCTTATTCTCGCATGAACCGGTCCTTAGATCCAAAGCAAGGAAACCACCATATCATCCAACCCAATCCACAAACCATGCTTTCTTAGATCCCCAAGTCCCATGTTACCAAATAACCATGTTTATCAATTCTCGTCATCCATAAGTTTATTAATTCATAATTAAGCCATTTGATTGTTTTTCCATCTCAATTAATTAGAACGAAGCAAAAAGGTAAAATGTCCTTCCCGACTCTCTACATCATATTACAAGCGACAAGGGTAGACAAACAAGTCTAGTAAACACCTATCTTGTGTTTCCCATCAATTTGACACAAGCATGGAGTTTTGCAAACAAAACATTTAAAAACAGGATCAAAATGATCATGGAGACTTGCCTTGCTCTTGAGATTGGTTAGGATCAAAAGCTTCAAAGTTCTGGTGCTAGAGGTCCTCGACAGCACCCTCTAGATCAACACCTTCAATCCACGCAATAAACATACAAAACAAGCATTACAATCAATAAATGCTCATATATTACTCAATATGCCATGACATGCATGATTAATACAATTATGTGGTAATGCATGTTGTTAAGCTTATATCATTGCTTACCAACTAGTCACAATTAAGTTTTACATGTTAGAGTAAATTTCAAGTCATTTTGGGGAGTATTAATGAAGTTCCAGGAATTTCCAAGTTTGGAGGACCGGACTAGTATGCAGTGATGCCGGACATGTCTGCTCAGGACCAGAGAGTTGAGACTAGTCCGCTATGGCTAGGGTTTTGGCGAATTTTCAATTAGAGCATAGTTAAAATTTATATAGAATCATAATTTTACGTATAAAAGATGGATCTAAGATATTTACCATGAATCCTAGGGTTCAGAGGTCGAGGATTCGACGAAACTCGAGAACTTGACGTCTAGATCCAAAGAAGATGAAGAATGGATGGAGGGAAACATTGACGATGAAGTGTTGATGAAGATTGCAGCAGCGACGATGATCATGATTGATCCCCCTCCTTCTTCCCTTCTCCTTCTTCTCCCTACGGTGGAGGATCCTCGATGGCGGCTCTCACAAACTAGGGCTAAAGGTTCCCTTCAATTGTTGCAAAGAGATGAAAGGGTGGGTGTCGGGGTGTTTATATAGGGTGGAGATGGTAGGGTTTTGGGGTGGAATTCGAGTTTAAGGCGGTGGAGGCCAAGTAGGGGTCCCACATGGGTTCCATAGGGGTTGGACATGATGTTCTTGGGCCCAAAAAGGTAAATTACCCAATAACACATCATGAAGGAAAAATAGAATCCGAGTCAAAACTCATCTGACCGTACTAGTCTGTAGCATTAACGGAAAAGTCCGGAAGAACATCAGAGAGTTCAACGGACTAGTCGGTGGCACAGTCCGGACAAGTCCGCCCTACCCAGGGAGAACAACAAAGAGTTAGACGGACTAGTCCGGGGTACAAATCTGGACAACTCCGTACTGAGCAAGGTTTTTATTTGCTTGTCTAATTATAATTCATTTTAAACTTATTCATTTTTGTGTTGCTTAATGTTAAACATGTATAAGAATGTATGTAATGCATTATAGAAGAAAATGAGGGCGTTACTGTTGGTGATGTGCCCAAGAGGCAATCATAACAATTCGGGTTAAGGCCTATTGGATATTTCATCCATAACCAATTAGGGTACTAATGGGCCTGCGACCTAAAAGCCCATTAGTACGCCTATAAATATGAGGGGTATGGTTAGGGGCTAATCATCTCACCATGTGAGAGCCCTAGCCGCCACACCTCGAAGGCCTCACGCCGAGACCCGTGCCACGCGCGCGGTGCTAGCACACCGGCGCACGACGTTCGTCTCCGTACGTGTGGACTCTGTGGAGGCGCTGCTGCTACTGTTGCGCTGATCGGCTACAATGAACGTGTTCGTCTACTGCTGCTGAGAAGAGGGCGAGGAGGAGATGAACAAGATCATCTACTTCCCCTACACCGACGCGTGTCTACGTTCTGCTGTGCTGCGCGTCTAGTGGTAACGATCCATTTGCTCTGTACTCGCATGTTTCCTGGGTGATGCAGTAGAGTTGCTAGAGTAGCGTACCGCCGATTTCACAACAGCAGCATCAGAGCCGACTTGCGTAGTTTTCTATCTATATCTTGTTAGTAGACGGGATCTACTGCAGACATATTCATACGATGAATTTTATCGCACGGTTTTGGGGTTTGGAATTGGTTAGAGTAGATTGTGATCGTATATGACTAAAGGGTCAGTTCATGCTCCTTCTCTGCTGTGTGCACAACCTGTCCCTACTGGCTGGAATCACCATCGGGACTAATTGCGTACATAGCTAATAGATTGAGCCAATAGACCACGATCATGAGTCGCGATCTACTCATGAATAACCGATCACATTGAAGATTGAGGCATTCTAAATTGCTCGGATTCGGGTTGATTTGATCAATCTGATGAGATTTTCATAGTGATTTCATAGATGCGATCTATGTAATTCCGTTTGGTGTTCAGGGCGCTGCCTTGAAACCCATGGGGGGCGGCTCCCCCCTCGACCCCCCGCCCGCTAACCTGCTAGCGGGACCGCCATTTTGCTGTCTGCTATAGCGATTACATAACATAGTTTCGCGCTAGAAATCATTCTACACTTAACTCGTTTTTGCAGGGAATGATGTGAATGGTATGGCCTTAATGTGATGTGATGATATGTATGTAAATTCGTGCAGCCTGCGTGTTGCAAATTTAACACAACTGGGTTGAGGTTGTCAACATAATTGTATAACGACCTGCATGTCGACCTGTGATGCTTGATCTGTCATGTAATTTATTTGGTAGCTATTAGTTTTATTAGCTTCTTTTATTATTATGGAGATGTCTTCAAGCATGGTAGTGATGGAGATCACCACAAGAAGGGAGGCATGGCAGCTCAGATCTTGATGGAGCCATGGCGATGGAGACCATTATGATTCTAAAGGCCATACTATTCACAATGTGATATGATCATATACCTGTGATGTTTATGTATTACTATTCTTTTCATGCTTTTCATATGGTTGATGTTTTGTCATGATAGAATAGCGTCCCTCAGAAAAGTTGAGTATTTGATGCGATTTACCAATAACTGCACCTATGTTATTTTGATCGTTGTGTGGTAGGTTTGCTAAAGCAAAGTACCATCATCTACCATAATGCATAGGGTGAATGTTAAACATTCACATGCATAGTGTTGGTTCACTCAACAAAGCTATCAAAATGGTTTTGGGCTTTATGGCATGAGTTGGGATCCGGGGCATTGGATGTCACCCAACAAATAAGAGTCATATAGGGATATTATTAACAATGGTTGTTTACATATGTCCCTAATTTCCTAGCAGTGAAGCCAAAGCTCACTAGGAATTAGTGAATATGGATCTTGAACCACTATATGTCGTTAGAGGGAAGACGATGATCATATAGTGGTGATATCTTTTATTAAATTGTTAATATAAGATTGGTACATAACATAGTGCTAAACCTTGTATATCGAGCGGTAGTCCTCTAATGACTACCGTAAACACAGGCGCCTCAATTTTTCAAACCCAAAGGCACAACTATCGATTTTCCATCTTTTATGTAATGAGCGCAACCCTCAATCACTTCTTCAGTAGTGTATCCTTTCATAATTGAACCCTTTGGGTGAGCACATTTCCACACATAACCTTTTAATACTCCTAAATATCTCTCCAACGGAAACATATGATGTAAATATAGTGGCCCCAATGCTTTTATCAGATCAACAAGATGTATGATTAGCTGTACTTGCATATCAAAAAAGGATGGTGGGAAACACATCTCAAGCTTGCACACAGTCTCGACGATGTACGTTTTCAAATAGTCTAAATCTTCACGTGCTATCACCTTTTGTGATACTGCATTGAAGAATTAACACAAACGTTTGATGATAACTTTTATATGCTCAGGTTTGATGACCCTTATTGCAATGGCAATGAACATTGTCATCATCATGTGACAGACGTGAGAATTATAGCCGAATAAAGACAAGTCTCTCATCGAGACTAGTTTGCGGATATTGGATGAGAAACTCGTGGGTACTTTGATCCCACGCAAGCATTTGCAAATTGCCTTTCTCTCTTGTAGTGTCAAGTTGTAGCTGGCTGGGGAAGGTAAGCTTCCCGTTCGCCTTTTCTACTAAGTGAAGCTCTGGTCGCATATCAAGATTTACTAGGTTCATACGTGAATTTAATCCATGCTTTGTGTTCCTCGGCATGTCTAGCAAGGTCCCAATGATGTCAAATACATTCTTTGTAACGTGCATCAAATCAATACTATGGCAAAATTCCATATTTTTCCAATACGAAAGATACTTAAAAACATTGATTGTTTCTTCAAAGCCATGTCAGTTGTATCACCCGAAGATGTACTTTTCTTTCTCTTTGTTCCTTTGCATTTTTACCCGTACTGAAAGCAATATGAATGTTCTTTACCATTTTGAACACGAGTTTTCCACTGTAAGGTTTTGTTGTAGTATCTCTTTCGATTTTTTTATCAAATTGTTCTTTCATCTTTCTATACTTGTGTGTATCTGCCAAGAACCGCCGATGTCTCATGTACACCGTCTTTCTAGATGAAGTGAGGTATAGAAATACAGTTCTATCCACGCACCTTACACAATCTTTCTTCCCTTTCATCTGTCTCGATAATGTAAACAGTTCGGGATAAACATGCACGGTAACGAATATCATTGCTCTTAGCGTAAAATACTCCCGATTGTACTCATCCCATGTACGTACCCCTTCATTTCACAATTTTGACCTATCTTCCATTAAAGGTTCCAAGAACACATCAATTTCAATGTCGGGTTGTTTTGGACCTTGGATAAGAACAGATAACAAGATGTATTTCCTTTTGTGACACAACCACATCGGTAGGTTGTACATCGTTAAGACCACGGACCATGTGCTGTGTATGCTCCTTTTTTCACCAAACGGATTCATTCTGTCTGTACCAAAGACAAATCTTACATTTCTGATTTCCTTTGCAAATTATGGATACTGCTATCAATAATTTTCCATTGTGTTGCATCACCAGAGTGTCGAATATGTTTTTCATTCTTCTTGCGCTACTTGGAATGCCAACACATAAGTTCAGCCTCCCTAGGGCTTGAGATAAAACGCTTCAAGTAATCAATTACTAGAAGGTACCACATCACCAAGGCATGAATTTTTCTCTTATGCTTTTCGTCTGCATCGTCAAAAGTATCATCATCGTCACCTTCAGGGCCAATAATAAACTTCTTATTCTTCTGAGACTTTTTCATGTTGGTAACATGCTGGTGATTGTAGTCCTTTTTGTATCCATTGACACCACAGATAGGGCATCTAGTTGCGAGCTCATGCTCTTTGCAATACAGAATACAATGGTTCACACATGCGTGTATTTTTGTCACACCTAGTGCCATCGGGTAAAGAAGTTTATTCGCTTTATAGGTGCTTCTGGGTAGTTTATTTGGATTTAGAAGAATTTCTGCCAAAAGATTCAAAATATCAGAGAAACTACAATCGGACCATCCGTGTGTGGCTTTCAACTTTAGTAGTTCTAGCACTGCACGCAATTTAGAAAACTCTTTATCACAACCGTTTGATTCATCATATAAAAGCTCTGTCGCCGCATTCTGCAATGTCTCCATTTTACTTAAACCTTTACTTTCTCCCATAGAAGTCAATACATATGGTTCAATGTGACGCAACATCTCCTCACAATCGAACTCATCATCATCATTACCATCTTGATTGTCACTACCATCATCGATATGAACATTATCGTCATCCGAACCTCTCTCATCATCTTTATCCACTTCATGTGTATCTAACTCACCATGCTCTGTCCATATTGTGTAGTTTTATTTTTGAAACCTTTTTTCACCAGATGAGATTGGATTACTATAGTATCTATCCAAGCAATCTTATTTTCGCAGTCGATACATGGACATAATATGTCATCTATCTTTTGCAACTTCGCATGTCTCTTGAATGCTTAATAAAATTTGCAACGTTATGAATGTACATAAGATCGGGTCTTGGCATGTTATACATCCACGCTCGACAGTCCATGCTTCAATAACAGAATTGTAAGATTTACAAAAATTTTCCATAAATATTCCCTAAAGGTCTTCTTTAAAATGAATTTACAGAGACATAACCAGCATGTATCATATGAGTGAATACTGGTATCATGTAGGTATCTTCATAAGGGTTCCAAGAAAATTTGTTTCATAATTTTCTCAGCTTGCTAGTGGCCATAATGAATTTTTGAAATTAAGCTTATTCATTGAAACATTTCATCGAACACGTGATGTGCTTGTATTCATCTTCAACCTTTAATGATTCAAATCTACTTCGTTTTCTACAAACTCATGGGTAGGCTCATGGGGAGACTCAACTACATCTTTCAACCTTTAATCCTTCAAATCTACTACAAATCTCAAGTGGAGGGGGGGGGGGTTAGAGGCATGCAAACTGAACAAAATGAAACTAAAAACATGACAACAAATTGAAAACATGACAGTGAAGAATAAGTCTCTTCTAACCTTTTCTCTGTGCGAAGCTTGATCAACTGATGAATACAGGACCGGCCCCCGTACGGTGGAAAATTTTAGCACCCTGGCAGCGTCGATGGAAAATCTCCCGGGTTAGGTTTTCTGTGGTGCTAGAGGGGCCCCTTTATATAGGCATCAAAAAACCGTCTGTGAAAAAAATTAATTAAGTTCAGGCGGTTTTTAATTGCCGCACAGGCCTGCGATAATGGCCCAAGCCTGTTCTTCAGCTTTCTTTTCTCTTACTTCTTTTTTATTTAGATTCCAATATAAATACTCAAACATGTATAAATTCTGCAAATTGAGTCCAAATTCGAAGATTCTTTCTTCTATATTTTTCAAAAAATAATATCTACCACCTGGACCAAATATTTTAAAACTTGTATAGCTAACATTGTAATATTTGGGTAAATATCAATTTAATTTAGACTCACAGATTATTCACATGTCTTTATCTCCTAAAAAAAGGATCCATCACTGAAATTGGTTTGTATGAACATATTTGTCTTATTTATACATGTATGAATTATGTTAATTTTTTAAAGCATTCCAATATGTCAAAATTCAAATTATCCAACATTCTAATCAAATGCTCATATACATATGAGGCATTCATCAAATCTTGAACACATATTGATTAAAAAAATAAAAAATCTGAAAAAAATTCATAGTGGTTGGTATGATGACTAAAAAGTTCCATTGAAAAACTAAATGAAAAATCATAATATTCATCAAGGTACAAAAATGACAAATAGCCAGTGTTATTTGTTTTTTATATTCTGACCAATTTCAAATGCTTTCTAAAGTGAAATTTAATGGAAACCGATAATACTAAATCATATTACAAGAAAGTGGAATTTGGGCTTTTAAAAGGCCCCTCATTTTAAACAAAAATATTAATTAAGCCTAGACTTAGTAAATGTTTTTTCAAGCGGTTTTTAACTGCTGTATAGGCGGTTGTTCCTGAACAACCGCCCGCGATACTGGCTCGAGCCTGTTCTTAAGTTTTCTTTTACCTTGCTTCTTTTTTATTTAGATTCTAATATAAATACTCTATCATGTATAAATTCTGCAAATTGAGTCCAAATTCGATGATTCTTTCTTCTATATTCTTCAAAAAATTAATATCTACCACCTGGACCAAATATTTTAAAACTTGTATAGCTAACATTGTAATGTTTTGGTAAATATCAAATTAATTTATATGCACATATTATTCACATTTCTTTATCTCCTGAAGAAAAAGGGATCATTCACTGAAATTGGTTTGTATGAACATATTTGTCTTATTTATACATGTATGAATTTTGTTAAATTTTTTAAAGCATTCCAACATGTAAAAATTCAAATTATTCGTCATTCTAATCAAATGCTCATATACATATGAAGCATTCATCAAATTTTGAACACACATTGACTAAAAAAAATTCTTCAGCATATTAAAAGAAAGTGGAATTTGGGCTTTTAAAAGGCCCTTGATTTTAATCAAGAATATTAATTAAGCCTACATAAAGATCTTTTCAGGCGGTTGGTTCTGAAAAACCTGCCTTATAAAAGTCTTTATCTCAGGTGGGTATTACTTACCGACCGGCTGAGAGAAGTCTTTATCTTCATGGGCGGTTGGTAATTAAGAACCGCCTCTGAGAAGTCCTCTTCTCATGCAGTTGTTCCTTAAGAACCACCTGCAAAGATAGGCATCTATATATAGCGCTCGGCTTCATTAGAAAAACCTAACCTGAGCAAAATCACTTAGACGCTGTCAGGCTGCCAAATTTTCGTTTGCCGCCAAATCTTCCTCGCCTTTGCCGCCGAGCTTCGCCGCTGTCACCGCTGAGCTTCGCCGTCGTCGCCAAGCTTCGATCTCACAGCCGAGCTTCACCCTAGCCGCCTCCTTCCCTTTCGTCAAGGTACACTGATCATTGCCCCTCACCCGCTGCCGCTCCCGCACTCGTTGTCGCCCTCTCTCCCTCCTCCACGCCAAGTAAGCTCATCTCCCTCTCACCCTCCTCCACAACGGCCTCCACCCGACCTCACTCGAGCCCCCCCCCCCTCTTACCCGACCTCACCTGAGCCTCCTCCATGGACGCTGGCCGAGCTCTCCTCCACGTCGGCCTCCAATCGAGCACCCCACCCCCCCTCACCAAGCCACCCTCCCACCCAGCCTCCTTAGTGCCCCCTCCCTCCCCACCGGCAGTCGTGGCGGCCCCCAACACATCGACGCCCATTCTCCTCCCCCACCAACATTTCCCTCCTCATCGGCGTCTCGATTATGCTATGAAATGTTGTTTAATTGTTGATTGAATTATGCATTGTGAATTGTTGTACATAACATTGAGCATAAATTGTGGATTGTAATTGTTATTATTTAATTGTTGATTTAATCAGTGTGAATTGTGCATTGTTATTTTTTAATTGTTGATATAATTGTTCTTGTCGGCCCTTTGATACAATTGGGTATCTGCAGAGAACCTTGTGAATATGCGATTCACACAACCCTAGAATGCAGATTGAACCTTGTGAATTATTTTATCTATCACTTTCTCCATTCTCGGTGTTAATATCTTTGTAAACCATTTAAAAATATAGTTTAGGAGGCATATTGGTCTGTATATATTTCAACCTTTTGATATGCAGCTTCCCTTCATAAAATCATGACCTGCTTGATTATAACACCAACCATTTAAGAAATTTTTAATTTTTCTTAATCTGAATATGAATCTACTCAAAGACTCTCTATCTTTGGTTGGATCAAACCATATCCCTTCCACCTTTCATTAAAGTGAGACATATTTTTTGTCTTATTAGTTCTGGCATGGAAAGCTGTAAAAGACTGTTGATGGTAGTAACAATGAAGCGGGCAATATGGAATTTAGTGACTCCAGCAGTTCAGACTCCTTTCATAGTCCATCAGATCCTTTTCTGAATATCAAAATTAAAAAGACTTCAGGGATCTCGACCCGGAATATGATCCTGCCGACGAGGTATGGATCATGAATCTTAACTTGAGTAGTTCAAGTTGGTGTTGGTTGTCAAGTATATGAAGTCTTATAATTCTTTTCTACCTAGATTAATCGCAAATACAACAATGTGACTTCAGCTCCTAAAACCGCAAAAGGTTCTCCAATGGATGAATCCTCAAGTTCACTCAAGCAAAAACGAGGGCAACAAGGTCCCAATAAGGGTCCATTGAACCGCATCATGTACATAACAAGGGTTGGTCTAGGTGGGCTTCCCCAAGAACCACTGGATTTAGTTACAAAGTACCGAACTGCATGCGGTTGCCTTGTTAGAGAGCTTATGCCGATCACAACCGAGAATTGTAGAAAATTACCTAAGGAGAACAAGAATGAGTTGTGGGAGAGGATAAATAAACAATTCAAGTTCCCGAAAGGCACATAAGAAGCTTGTCGAAGTGTAGCAACGACACTTCCCCCGGTACTACCAAATGTAGTCCACGGAGGTTCTTGTTTCGGTTGGGGCGCTTAAAGATCGGGAATGAGATGGTGACACAGGTGATTTACGTGGTTCGGGCCGCCTGAGCGTAATACCCTACTCCACGGGGTTTGTGTTGTTGTATTGTATGAGTCTGTTCCCTCATATGCGGGTTAGCTTGGATCAGATTCGATCAGCTGTCCCTAGATTTGTGTGGCACCGTCCTTTTATAGTTCTAAGGACTGACCGTTACAAAGCTTGTCTGGCTCGACATGTGGCCTTGGCATATTTAATGGCCTAATACACTGTCTAAAGTGTATTAAGCATGATTAATAGTGTGATAACGTGCCTTAATATCTGCGTTACCCCTATTAACAGCACATTGATCATGTATTATTAATATAGCAATAATGACACGTAATCAGGTTTTGTAACTGTCGCTTTAATCTCCCTTGATTGTTCGTGCGGAAGGAGATCCACCAATGTACTCGTTGGTGAAGCAGGTCTGGAGACTCCACACGTGGCAGCTCTGGAGCTTTCCCTTGCGGGAGGGTAGGTCCGGGGCTGTTGTACATGTGTCGATACCAGAGCTTTCCCTCTGCTGGGGGTTTGGTCCAGGGTCGTTGTACACGTGTTGTCACCGAAGCTTCTTCTCGAATGGAGTTTAGTTCCGGTTTTCCTTTACACATGTTTACCCAAGGGCTACCCATATGAGGGGAGCGGGTCCGGTGCAATGTGGCATGTAGGGCCTGAGGAGACCTTCAACTCTGACAGGTATAACTCCCTTGTACTATTCGTGGTCCCTGGGCCCACCTATGGGAGAAACCCTTTGGGTTAAGTTATTCTATCGGAGGTGGGGCCATTCTCGATTCCCGCACTTTGATTTCAAGAGTCTTCTGATGTGCTGTTGTAGCGATGGTCCGGAGTGAACCATCGACGCGTGGCTTGTTATGAATGCAGCAGATGAGATCTTTGAGTGAGGATCTCACGCAATTGAAGGTCGCCAGTTCCCAATACGAAACCGTATCGGCTCCGCACGCCCTGTCAGGGTGCCGCCATCGAGTTTCCCGCCGCTCATCATGACAACGGTTCGCTTAGGGTAAGAACATCGATCTCTTCGTCGGGGTGGCCCCAGGCCCACTCGTCATTGACGGGGTAGACTTTTGAAAAGTTCCTTCGTTCTCACTGCGGTTTCCATACAAGCGTCGTGGAGGCTTATTTAAGAGGGAAAGTGCGCAGGGTTTGAGGACTCTTTATGCCTTCAATCAAATTTGGGCTCAGAGCCACCCAAACTTTACCTAACTTCCCTTCCTTTGCTCCACTTTGCGACGATGGAGTTGGGTCTTCCCAAGAGCCGCCTCAAGAGTGACAATGATCTGATGATGGTCTGGACCTATATGGGTTGGTCCAGCGACTCCTTCAACCACTTGATTCACGCCGGCGAGCTCCCGTTCAAGAAGGAGCGCAATGGCGACATGGTGTACTTCTCGGCGTACGCCATGGTGGGATTGATCCCACCTTTTTCTATCCTTCTTTTGATGCTACTGGACTTTTATGGTCTCCAGCTGTATCACCTTGGACACCATCCTCTTCCTCTCGTGGCAACTTTCGTCCACTTTTGCAAGATGTGGGTGGGTATTCCCCCCTGCGTCGAGCTATTCCGCACCTTCTTCACCATCCACACCACCGGCAAGGGGACTGAGCTCCTTGACTTCTACTATTTCATGAAGCGCAAGAACTTCCCCTTCAAATACTTGAAGTCGTTTCCTTCAGAAAAATGGGATGACTGGAAGAAAGATTGGGTCATCATTGTAGTGGAGGAGCACGAGAAGTTGGAGCTGCCCGAAGGCCTCCCCAACGTTGGCACCAACACTTGGAGTGTAGTTCCGATGCTATCGGATGCCTTCAACCCTGTCTTGACCAGGATCCACGAATGTGTGGATGGTGGAGTGACTCCTCAGATGGTCTTCTGCAACTTCCTGGTCAACAAATGGGCTCCGCTGAGGAAGAGGGAGAAACTCACGTGGGCCCTCAACAGTGTGTTGGATGACGACCGGATTAAAACCGGTCTGAAATCCAACTTAGATGACAAAGCTTTGAGGATTCATCTCAAGAAATTCTAGCGTGGAATAAACATCGACGGTGATGACCTAGTTCTGCTGGCAGCTTTCCTTCCTCTGAACATGGAGGCGCAGTTCAGCAGAGAGCTCCAGAGGAAGATGCCTATGCTTGATGACCTTGGTGAGGTGGAAAGGCGTCCGACCACTAGGGTGGTGATCCCCGGAGCTTCTGAAGGAAGGCATGCCTCTGCCCCAAGCTAGAGTGTTGAAGACACTGGCAAGGGCAAGGGCAAAGAGCCAACTAAGCCCTTCATACGTAAAAGGAAGTTGAAGCACGCTGACGGGAGGTCTGTCAGACCTACTCCTTCTACCATGGCTCCTTCTCCCCGGCGGGGGACGTCTTCTGCAGCTACCCCTACTCCGGCGCAAGGGTCTTCCAGGGGCGTTAGCTCCGGGCAGTCAACCCCGTCCTCAGTGCCAGCTAAAAGCTCCAGTCCCAGGAGTTCTTCCTGGCCAAGAGAAGCTCCGGCTGAGAGGACTTCGACTGCTGCAAGTGGCCCTCCGCTGAGGTCCAAAGTCGTTGTCTCACCAGACTTGGTGGGTTCTGGCTCCGAGCGTCAGAAGAAGAGGTTCCGAGGCAACTGGGGTGGTAGCATCCCTAGGTAAGCTTTGATTACTCACCTTAAAATGCTAGTCTAATTTTTGATGTGTATTTAATCTTCTCTTCCCTTTATTTCTAGGGTGTCGAAGAAGGGGTCAGGAACTATGGTGCCTGTTGCAGCGATCGGGGCTGCACCTGTCGAAGCTCCAGCTTCAAACACTGAGCCTCCTCCTCAAGTGGTGGCAGAAGTCGCAACAGCTCCGGCGGCAGCTGTTAGAGACTTGGATTCGGAATCCTTGCCCGAAGCTCCTGTGGTAGCGCCGGACCACAGGGGAGAAGTCGAAGATGTACCCCTAGCGACGATAGAAGAGGCTGATGCTCCAGCACCAGGGATGCCAGAAGTCATCAAAGCCCTGGCTGCTGAGCCAGAGGTAATTGAAGCTTCGGCCACTGGGCCGGAAATCACTGAACCTCCAGCCCTTGTGCCAGAAGCAGTTGAAGGTCTGGCGGTTGAGCCGAAGATGCCTGAAGCTCTGGTCGTTGAACTGGAAGAAGCTGACGTGCTGGTGTTTGAGCCAGCGGCGGTAGAGGCCCCAGATGAAGCCCCTGCCATTGCCCCAGAGGTAGTTGAACCCGAATCGGAGCTGCCTCAAGAGGTGGCGACAGGTCCTCCACCTTTGGAGCCAGCGACCGAAGACCTTGAAGCAGCGCCTTCAACTTCTGCTCTGGAGGTGGGAGTTCCCACAGTGGGTTCTTCCTCTACTGCTGCAGAAGGGCTTCTGGAGAGCGGCCCAAGTGCTGCAGAAGCTCAAGGGTCCTCTCTCGTAGAGTGGGACCCTATTTTTGTAATGGAGAATCCTTTAGAGCCTGTAGAGATGGTCCCAGCAGGTCCGGAGCCTATCACTCTAGCATTGTCCATAGACAATACTTGCTCCAGTCTCTGACAAGTCCAACTCGCCTTCGATCATGAGAGCAAAGCCCTGGAGGAGAAGCGCAACACCTTAAGGCATTGGCGCAACATACTCCATTTTGAGACCAGGCTTGCCCAGACGAGGCTAGCTGACCAGAAGGAGTGGATAAAGAGGGAGAAGGTCGAGTTAGAGTACTAGGACAAGCTGCTTGAGGAGAAGGAGAGTGCCATCCGGGCGCTCGATGCTAACTCTAGGGAAATCCTTGAGCAAGCCAAGGAGAGGCGTGATGCTGCTGATGAGCATCACGAAAACCTCAATGAATTGAATGAGGTTCTCCTGAAGCGCCGGGCGAACCTGGAGGCAAGGGAGGAGAAGCTTCTGGGGCAGTAGTAGGATATTGTGAAAAGAGTGGCGGAGGTTACCCAGAAGTTGACTCTGGGTGAGCGAAATTTGGCGGATCGCTGAAAGAAGTTTGGGCGATGGAGTGAAGATGAAAGGAAGAAGTATTGGAAGCTGGGGCAGTAGCTCTCGAAAAGAGAAGCTGACGTTGCCACCAGGGAAGGGAAGGTGAGAGGCAGGGAGAAATACCTGGCGAAGAGGCGGAACTGCATCCACCTCTGGCAGTCAGAGTTGACCGACCGTGAAAAGCAAGTTGCTGAAAATATGCATCAGCATGCCAAAGTGGTGGAACGCCTTGCTCGGGAGAGTTCAGAGCTAGCGGCCGCCCGCAGGTCACTTGGAGAGCTGCAGAGCTTGAATGTGACCGAGTCCCTGATGGTATGGGACTTCCTGGGACGTGCGGACAGGGCCCTTGTGCCTCTTGGTTTCAGTCTAGTACGCCCGGAGGACCCAGTGCAGGAGCTGGACTAGATGCTGGTGGCACATGGCTCTGCTGGCAGCAAACTCGACGCGATAGGTAATGTCATCGCTGATCAGCTGGAGACAGAGGGTAAATCTCTGGCCAAGAACATCGCTGAGTATGTCTTGGCGTGTTACAAAAGCCGAGACCCCCAGTTCTCTCTTGATCCGGTCTTTGAAGGAATCATTGCCGAAGAAGAGGATGCCGCCAGAGCTAGGGTCCAAGAAGCTGCTGATAAGGTTACTTCGTTTTTCCGAGGGACATAGATCCTCCAGTGGCTAGGACTTTTTTCCTTTTGCCCCTTGTAACTGCAATTTTGTTATCCAGTACTTTTGATTAATGAAATTCTCCTTTCTGACATGAATTTCACATTGTCTTCAATATACCGTGCTCTGTCTTGTTGGCCCCCTGGCCCCTAGTATATGTGTACAATTGGAGTGTGTACATATACCAAAGGTTTTGACAATATATTGATGACTTGAATGCTTTGCACTTGTAGATTTTAGGAACGAAGTCGTTGAGGCATCGATGGCAGGCCCCCTGCGATTGGCGGAGCTTGGTAGCTCTGACAGTATCCAGTATCAACATATAAACATTGAGGATCAGAGCTTGGTAGCTCCTAATTTCGCCACACGAATAGTTGAATTTAGGCCCCCCAGGGGTTGTCGGAGCTTAGTAGCTCCGACGCCTACCACCACCACTTTGAATTTCTGTTTTTCCTACACATTAAATACAAGGAAAAAGTAAAATTCGTCCTCTTTTCTATAAGTCATTTGTGTCTTATTGTTCTTACTTGAGTTTTATTCCGAAGCAACTCGATATGGTAGCGAGTATATTGATGTAACTCTTCCGGGCCCATATGCTTTTTTAGTACTCACCCTACTGAGGCCTGCCGGAGTGTAGGTAGAGTGGTGTACTTAGGGTGCAAGACCAGACTAAGTCGATAGCACACTCCGGACCTATGTTGGCTTGGCATTCAGGCAAGTAGACTATATAGCATGTTAAGACCCAAAGATACCAACAATATAACTTGCAATGCATATGAATAACTTTGTAAAAACTCAAGAAGAGTTGCACAACTTCATTATAGACAAGAAGGTTAAAAACAATAAGTTGATAGGTCGAGCCTTGTACAAAAATAAATGCACGTAGAGTCTGTTTTTACTCAACAATGTCTTTCATTATAGGTCTGGATTACAAGGGAAACACATACACACTTAGGGTGCGGGACCAAGCTAAGTGCGCTATACATCCTGTACTAACCCAGGGTAGGTAGTCACACTTTTAGTGTAGTGACTGTAGTGGACTTGAACTTCCCGGACCCTCCCGGAGGGGTCCGGATGTTCTCCCGGAGGACCTACCCCTGTCTGTATCGACTCTATAACATAAATCATGTGTAATTATAGGCTCACCTCCGTGATTCTAAGCATAAAACTTATGGAGGTGCTCGATGTTCCGAGGATTAGAAAGTGGAGTCCCATCCTCAGTTGCGAAGCAAATGCATCAGGGTCGAGATACTTTGATCACTCGGAATGGACCTTCCCAGCTGGGGGAAAGTTTGTTCATTCCTTCATGAGTTAGTATCTTCCGAAGCACCAGATCGCCTTCCTCGGGTTGTCATTTGCGCACATGCCTTTGATGATAGTGTCGGAGCGCTTGGCGGTAACGTGCATTCCAAACAGCTGCTTGGCACCTTCTCTCATCGACGAAGTCAAGGTCTTCACGCCGGAGCTGATCCTGCGTGGCTTCGTCGAAGGTCCGGACCCGGAGGGACCCCAAGGTGATCTCTGGAGGAAGGACTGCTTCAGCTCCGTACACCAAGAAGAATGGAGTCTCCCCATTTGATCGGTTAGGTGTTGTTCTGTTCGCCCATAGTGTGGACGGAAGCTGTTCAATCCAGTTGGCTCCATGCTTCTTTAGGCGCTCGTACGTGCGCGTATTGAGTCCCTTTAATATTTCTGCATTTGCTCTCTCGGCTTGTCCATTACTTGCTGAGTGAGCTACAGAGGCGTAGCTAAGTTGAATGTCGAGGTCTTCGCAATATTCTTAAAATACAACACTTTTAAATTAAGTTTCGTTGTTAGTTATGACTTTGTTCGAAACTCCAAATCTGCATATAATGGACTTCAAGAACTTGATTGTTGATTGCTTGTTGATTGTCATAACTGGAGTTGCTTCCGGCCACTTGGTGAACTTGTCTATGGAGACATACAGGAACCTGTAACCTCCGAAGGCTTTTGGGAAAGGTCCGAAGATGTCCATGCCCCACACAGTGAATGGCCATGTAGGAGGTATCATTTGTAGCGATTGAGCCGATGTGTGAATCTGTTTTGTGTGGAACTGACACGCTTCACATTTTTTCACTAGCTCAACTCCATCCTGAAGTGTTGTGGGCTAGTAAAAGCCATGCCAAAAGGCTTTACCAACCAGCGTGTGCGAAGAAGCATGGTTCCCACACTCACATCCATGGATTTCCGTGAGGAACTCGCGGCCTTCTTCCCTTGTAATGCACTGCATTAGGATGCCGTTGGCACCACGCCGATAGAGATCCCCTTCTACCAACGTGTATCTTTCAGCCAATCTGACAATCCTGTCAGTGGTTACACCGTCTTCAGGAAGGATGTTGTCTTTCAAGTTGCTCTGGATCTCTGAGATCCATGCATCGGAGCTAACTTGAGTTTCTGAGTCTTGTGTGCTGGGTTGCTCGAAGCTCTCGACAGCACCTACGACCTTGGTGGATGCCATGGAAACAGGTCCATCGGGACTGCCAGCTTCGAGGTGCTGGTCTCGCCCCCTTCGCTCAGTACGGCAGGCTGAGCTGTTGGTTTTGACAACCTCCAGACAAAGATTCAGTCAGGAGCCAGAGCTCCGGTTGTGGATTTCATCGAGAGTTTGTCGACTTCAGTGTTGTGAAGACGCTGAACATGATGGAGATCCAGGACTTCAAAGTCCTTCTGAAGTCTCTGGACTTCAAGGAGATAAGCAGCTAGTTGAGGATTGTTGCAGGAGCATTCACCTTTGACTTGATTGATGATGAGTTGTGAATCTCCCTTCACCAACAGCTGTTTGACACCATAAGATAGTGCCACATTGAGTACATAGAAAAAAGCTTCATGCTCCGCCATGTTGTTTGTTTGCCTTGAAATCAAGGTGTACCATGTACTTGACCTTCTCCCCAGTCGGAGCCAGGAGAAGGATTCCAGCTCAGGCCCCCTGCTTTTGCATGGAGCCGTCGAAATAGATGGTCCGATGAGGCTCGATGAATATCGGAACTTTGGGTTCTGGTTTGTGCTCACTGTGGCCCCCAGGGTTTGATGGAGAGGGGGTCCATTCCGCCACGAAGTCAGCCAAGGCTTGACTTTTGATTGCTTGTCTTGACACGAATTCTAGATCGAATTCGGCAAGTTCCGCTGCCCACTTTGCAATGTTCCGAGTAGAATTAGGGTTATGCAAAATAGCACGCAGTGGAAAAAAGTTACCACTCATATTTTGTGGGCTTGGAAGTAGTGATGAAGCTTCCTTGAGGCAATAAGAACTGCGTAAAGCAGTTTATGTACCTCAATATATCTTGTATTGGCGTCGTGGAGTACTTCACTGATGAAGTGCACGGGGCGTTGGATGGCCTGGACTCTTTCAGAAGGACCCGAAGCTTCTTCTCCATCGACCCGGACCCTGTTGTGGGGTTCCAGACCTTCAGACTGTGCTTCATGGACCCTCCCGGAGGGGTCCAAAACTCCTTCTTGTTCGACCTGGACCTTGCTGGAAGGATCCAGATCATCTTGGTCAGCCAGGTGAACCTCCTCAAACGAATGAGGTTGATCTCCTAGCATTTCGTTTTGAGGTTCCGTGTCTGGGTGCTGGGACCCAGTCATGCTTTCAGATGATTCCGGACCCTCCCGAAGGGGTCTGGATGCCTGGATTGGATGTACCTCCGGTCTTTCTGTAATCATGACCATACTGACAACTTCGGTGGTTGCCAAAATGTAAAGCAGTAAAGGCTCACCAGGATTAGGAGCTACTAATATCGGTAGTGTGGTGAGGAGTTGTTTCGGCTCTTGAAACGCCTTTTCTGCTTCTTCATACCAATGAAATGGTCCGAACTTCCTCAAGAGTTTGAAGAAGGGTAGAGCCCGTTCTGCCAGTCTTGAGATAAATCGGTTGAGCGCATCTAGGCATCCAGTTAGCTTCTGGACATCTTTGATGCGGGTTGGGGGCCGCATATCTTTTATGGCCTTGATCTTCACCGAATTTGCTTCAATTCCTCGGTGCATCACTAAGAACCCTAGATGCTTCCCGGAGCTAACCCCGAAGACACACTTGTCCGGGTTCAGCTTGGTGCGCGTGGTGCGCAGCTTGTCGAAGACGGATTGTAAGTTGTCAAGGAGTGACTCCTTGTTTTTGATCTTCACAAGGATGTCATCGACATACACCTCCACCAAGTCTCTAATTCGCTCTCCAAATGTTTTGTACATTGCTCGCACAAATGTTGAAGCAACATTCTTAAGACCGAATGGCATGGCAGTATAACAGTACAATCCATCTACTTTTATGAAGGCAGCATGCTCTTCATCTTCCTTAGACATTTGGATTTGATGATATCCAAAATATGCATCTAAGAAACACAATAGCTCACACTCGGAGGTGGAGTCCACTATTTGATCTATTATAGGTAGTGGAAATGGATCCTTTGGACATGCCTTATTTAAGGTGGTGTAGTCGATACACATCCAAAGCTTCCCACCAGCCTTGGGTACAACAACTGGGTTTGCCAGCCATTTTGGATGGAAGACTTCCCGGATGAATCTAGCTTTGAGCAACTTCTTGATTTCCTGTCAGATGAAGTTTTGTCGCTCGATTGATTACTTTCGGGGCTTCTGGTGTACAGGTCGTGCGTCTGGGTAAATCCTCAGGTTGTGCTCAATCACCTCCCTAAGGATCCCAAGCATTTGTGACAGTTGCCATGCAAACACGTCAACATTATCCCAGAGGAAAGTGATGAGTGCGAGTTCCTATTTGCTGTTCAGACCTCCCGATATACAGGAAGTTTGAGCAGCGTCGGAACCAATTTGGACGACTTTAACGGGAACGTCAGTGTCGCCGCTTGGTTGCACACGAGGTGCGGAAGTAGAGCCTTTATGATGAATGCTCAAAGGATTCGGAGCTGGCTCCTTACAAGATGCTTCCTCTTGCGCTGTGGTAAGCGCATAGAGTTCTTCTATAGTAGCAACTCTTGCGGTGTGATCTCTGCAGATCTGGAAAACACCCATGGGTGTTGGCATCTTCAACACTAAGTAACCATAATGAGCTGCGGCCATGAACTTGTACAAGGATGGCCTGCTCAGAATGGCATTGAACGACAAACTGATCTGCGCGACGTCGAAGACCAATTTCCCTGTTATGTAGTTCTCCTGAGTCTCGAATGTCACTGGGAGTGTGATGGAACCGAGAGGTGTAATGGTTCTCGGACCTACTCTAGAGAAAGGTCGGGATGGAGGAAGGTCTAAAGGCCGGAGCTGAAGCTTAACGAAAGCGTCGAAGCTTATGAGGTTTAGCCCCGAACCTCCGTCCACCATTACATGGTGGATTTGAATATTGTTAATGGTGGGTGACACTATCAATGGGAGTTGGCCAGCCCCGATCATGTTTTAGTGGAAGTCAAAAGCATCAAAAATGATGGGAGTATCCATCCACTTCTGATGTGGCTCCACCTTAGTAGTGAGAGTTGCCACGGCCATGTAACGCCGCATTGTCTTGAGGATGCGGCGAGAGGTGATGTCCCAGGAACCACCATAGATGGTGTTTAGGGTTTTCCGGCGCTCGTTGTCAGAGACGTCGGAGTCGTCATTGATAGTTTTGTAAACAGCTTTCATGACCTTCTTGGGGTCGTGGAAACCTATCTCCTCTTCAAAAGGACTTCGAAGTCCTGTATTTCCGTCATGTTTAGCTTCTTCGTAATGTTGAAGCCGATGAACTCTCGACGAAAGCGTCAACCGGAGCTCCAGCTCCTGACAGAATCTTCGTCCGGAGGATGTCAAAACCAACAGCTCAGCCTGCCGAACTGAGTGAAGGGGGCGAGACCAGCACCTCGAAGTTGGCAGTCCCGGTGGCCCTGTTTCCATGGCGTCCACCAAGGGTCGTAGGTGCCGTCGGGAGCTCCGAGCAACCCAACACGTAGACTCAGAAGCTCACGTTAGCTCTAATGCATGGATCTCAGAGATCCGTAGCTACTTGAAAGACAACATCCTTCCTGAAGACGATGTAACCATTAACTGGATTGACAGATTGGCTAAAAGATACACGTTGGTCGAAGGGGATATCTACCGACGTGGTGCCAACAGCATCCTAATGCGGTGCATTACAAGGTAAGAAGGCCGCAAGTTCCTCGCAGAAATCCATGGAGGCGTGTGTGGGAACCATGCTTCTTCCCGCACGCTGGTTGGTAAAGCCTTTCGGCATGGCTTTTACTGGCCTACAACACTTCAGGATGCGGTTGAGCTATTGAAAAAATGTGAAGCGTGTCAGTTCCACACAAAATAGATTCACACACTGACTCAATCGCTACAAATGATACCTCCTACATGGCCATTCGTTGTGTGGGGCATGGACATCTTGGGACCTTTCCCAAAAGCCGTCGGAGGTTACAGGTTCCTGTATGTCGCCATAGACAAGTTCACCAAGTGGTCGGAAGCAACTCCAGTTGTGACAATCAACAAACAATCAGCAATCAAGTTCTTAAAGTCCATTATATGCAGATTTGGAGTTCTGAACAAAGTCATAACTGACAACAAAACTCAATTTACAAGTGCTGCATGTCAAGAATATTGCGAAGACCTCGGAATTCAACTAAGCTACGCCTCTGTAGCTCACCTAGCAAGTAATGGACAAGCCGAGAGAGCAAATGCAAAAATATTAAAGGGACTCAAGACGCGCACGTACGAGGGCCTAAAAAAGCATGGAGCCAACTAGATTGAAGAGCTTCCGTCCACACTATGGGCGAACAGGACAACACATAACCAGTCAACTGGGAGACTCCATTCTTGCTGGTGTACGGAACTGAAGCAGTCCTTCCTCCGGAGATCACCTTGGGGTCCCTACGGGTCTGGACCATCGACGAAGCCACGTAGGACCAGCTCTGGCGTGAAGACCCAGACCTCGTCAACAAGGGAAGGTGCCAAGCAACTGTTCGTAATGCGCATTATCGCCAAGCGCTCTGACGCTATCATCAAAGGCATTTGCGCAACCGACAACTTGAGGAAGACGATCTAGTGCTTCGGAAGGTACTAACTCGTGAAGGAATGAACAAACTTTCCACTAGATGGGAAGGTCCATTCCGAGTGACCAAATATCCCTACCCGGATGCGTTCGCTTGGCAACTGAGGATGGGACTCCACTTCCTAATCCTTGGAACATCGAGCACCTCCGTAAGTTTTTTGCTTAGAATCACGGAGGTGAGCCTGTAATTACACATTATGTATGTTATGGAGTCGATAAACAGATAGGGATAGGTCCTCCGGGATAACATCTGAACCCCTCCGAGAGGGTCCAGAAAGTTCAAGTACACTACAGTCACAACACTAAAAGTGTAACTACCTGCCCTGGGTTAGTACAAGATGTATAGTGCACTTAGCTTGGTCCCGCACCCTAAGTGTGTCCTTGTTTCCCCTGTAATCCAGACCTATAATGAAAGAAATTGTTGTGTAAAAATAGACTCCACGTGCATTTATTTTTGTACAAGGCTCGACCTATCAACTTATTGTTTTAACCTTCTTGTCTATAATGAAGTTGTGCAATTCTTCTTGTGTTTTTACCAAGTTATTCATATGCATTGCAAGTTATATTTTTGGTCTCTTTGGGTCCTAACATGCTATATAGTCTACTTGCCTGAACGCCAAGCCAACAAAGGTCCGGAGTGTGCTATCGACTTAGCCTGGTCCTGCACCCTAAGTATGCCACTCTACATACACTCTGGCAGTCCTTAGTAGGAAGAGAACTAAAAAGCATATGGGTCCGTAAGAGTTACATCAATATACTCGCTACCATATCGAGTTGCTTCGGTATAAAACTCAAGTAAGAACAATAAGACAGAAATGACGTATAGAAAAGAGGATGAATTTTACTTTTTCCTTGTATTTAATGTGCAGGAAAAACAGAAATTCAAAGCGGTGGTGGTAGGCGTCAGAGCTACTAAGCTCCGACTACCCCTGGGGACCTAAATTCAACTATTTGTGTGGCAACATCAGGAGCTACCAAGCTCTGATCCTCAATGTTTATATGTTGATACTAGGTACTGTCAGAGCTACCAAGCTCCGCCAATCCCAGGGGGCCCGCCGTCGATGCCTCAATGACTTCGGATCTAAAATCTACAAGTGCAAAGCGTTCAAGTCATCAATATATTGTCAAAACCTTTGGTATATATACACACTCCAATTGTACACATATACTAGGGGGCAACAAGACAGAGCACAATATATTGAAGACAAAGTGAAATTCATGGCAGAAAGGAGGATTTCATTAATCAAAAGTACTGGATTACAAAATTGGTTACAAGGAGCAAAAGGAAAAAAGTCCTAGCCACTGGAGGATCTAAGTCCTGTGGAGAAACGAAGTAACCTTCTCAGCAGCTTCTTGGACACTAGCTCTGGCGGCATCCTCTTCTTCGGCAATGATTCCTTCAAAAACCGGATCAAGAGAGAACTGGGGGTCTTGGCTTTTGTAACACGCCAAGACATACTCAGCGACGTTCTTGGCCAAGGATTTACCTTCTGTCTCTAGCTGATCAGCGAAGACATTACCCATCGTGTCGAGTTTGCTGCCAACAGAGCCAAGTGCCACCAGTGTCTGGTGCAGCTCCTGCACTAGGTCCTCCGGGCGTACTGGACTGAAACCAAGAGGCACAAGGGCCCTGTCTGCACGTCCCAGGCAGTCTCATACCATCAAGGACTCGGTCGCCTTCAAGCTCTGCAGCTCTTCCAGTGACCTCCGGGCGGCTGCTAGCTCCGAACTCTCCCGAGCAAGGCATTCCACCACTTTGGCATGCTGCTGCATATTTTCAGCAACTTGCTTTTCACGGTCGGTCAGCTCCGACTCCCGGAGGTGGATGCAGTTCCGCCTCTCAGCAAGGTCTTTCTCCCTGCCTCTCACCTTCCCTTCCCTGGTGGCAACGTCAGCTTCTCTTTTCGAGAGCTCCTGCCCTAGCTTCCAGTACTTCTTCCTTTCATATTCACTCCATTGCTCAAACTTATTTGAGCGATCCGCCAAATTCTGTTCACCCAGAGTCAACTTTTGGGTGACCTCCGCCTATCTTTTCACAATATCCTCTTGCTGCCCCAGGAGCTTCTCCTCCCTCGCCTCTAGGTCCGCCCGGTGCTTCAGGAGAACCTCATTCAATTCATTGAGGCTTTCGTGATGCTCATCAGCAGCATCACGCCTCTCCTTAGCTTGCTCAAGGATTTCCCTGGAGTTAGCGTCGAGCACCCACATGGTGGCCTCCTTCTCCTCAAGCAGCTTATCCCAGTACTCTAACCGGGCCTTCTCCCTCTTTATCCACTCCTTCTGGTCAGCTAGCCTCGTCTGGGGAAACCTAGTCTCAAAATGGAGTCTATTGCGCTAACGCCTTAATGGCTTTGCTCTCATGATCGAAGGCGAGTTGGACTTGTCAAAGACTGGAGCAGGCATTGTCTATGGACAATCCCAGAGGGATAGGCTTCAGACCTGCTGGGACCATCTCTGCAGGCTCCAGAGGATTCTCCATTACAAAAATAGGGTCCCACTCTACAAGAGAGGACCCTTGAGCTTCTGCGGCACTAGGGCCACTCTCCAGAAGCCCATCCGCAGCAGCAGAGGAAGAACCTACTCGGGGAACTCCCACCTCAAGAGCAGAAGTTGAAGGCGCTGCTTCAGGGTCTTCGATCGCTGGCTCTGAAGGCGGAGGACCTATCGCCACCTCTTCAGGCAGCTCCGGTTCTAGTTCAGCTACCTCCGGGGCAATGGCAGGGGCTTCATCTGAGGCCTCTACCTCCACTGGCTAGACGTCGGCACGTCAGCTTCTTCCGATTCAACGACCGGAGCTTCAGGCATCTTCGGCACAACCGCCAGACCTTCAACTGCTTCTGGCACAAGGGCTGGAAATTTAGTGATTTCTGGTCCAGTGGTCGGGGCTTCAATTACCTCTGGCTCAGCAGCCAGGGCTTCGACGACTTTTGGCTCAAAGGTTGGAACTTCTGAGATTGGTGGTGCTTTTGCATCAGCCTCCGCTACTGTCATTACATCTTCGACTTCTCCACTGTGGTCCGGCGCTACCACTGGAGCTTCAGGTGAGGACTCCGAATCCATGTCCACAACAGCTGGCGCTGGAGTTGTCGCGACTTTGCCACCACTTGAGGAGGAGGCTCAGTGCTTGAAGCCGGAGCTTCGGCAGGTGCAGCCCCGGTCGCTACGATAGTGTAGCACCCTCATTTTCATGCATCATGAATTGCATACACTCATATACATGTTTAACATTAACCCACAACAAGAGAAACGAGTTTAGAAATGATTTGGAGCATTTAAAAATTATTTGGAACAAAACCGCACTTAAAATGCAGGAAAGTGCGGACTAGTCTGATTTTACTGAGGACTAGTCCGATTTCTCTCTGACTAAAAACGGACTTGTCTGTTTTTGCTGCGGACTAGTCCGATTTTGCCTTTGGAAACTTGCAGACTAGTCCGGTTTTGTGCGGACTTTTCTGGACTAGTCTAGTGTTCCAGCGGACTTGTCTGATTTCCTCTCTGACTAAAGTCGGACTTGTCCGATTTTAGGCCAGACTTGTCTGATTTTCTCTATGGACAACTTTGGACTAGTCCGGTCCTTTTCGGACTTGTCCGATATTTCGCGACTCCGAGTTGATCTTTTGTTTTACGACTTGTTTCTTGGGATTCACGTTAAGTGGGCCTAGGGATGTCGTGCCTAACTCTTTTAGAGGCCATGTCGAACTCTAAATCGGCCTCTACTCCTCTCAAACTCGAAATCCATCTAACCCTAGCCTTCACCTCTATATAAACAACCCCACCCCTTGGCTTGACATCTATTTGCCACTTTTCCACCCCACCCAAACCCTAGTTCATGGAGAGCCACCATCAAGGAGGGAGGAGAAGATCCCATGCAAGAATAAGAAGAGGAGGAAACGAAAGAGGATCAAGATCTCCACCAAACTTTTGTTCTTCATCACCAATTCACCTCCAAGTTCATCACCAACCCTAGATCATCAAGATCCAAGTGTTACCTCCAAGTTTCTTGATTCGTTGGAGTTCTAAACACCTGGTATACCTTCTATTCTCTTTTCCTTATGATAATTCAACCCCTAATCTCCAAATTCACGTCGATCTAGAAAACCCTAATCTGCTGATCTCGCAGAATGCGGACTTGTCCGGTCCCTAGCGGACTAGTCCGATCTTCCTAACTAAATTGTGTTAAATTAATTCAAAAATTACATCTAATCACATCCAAACCTGTATAAACTTGTTAAAATCTATTAGAACTAATTGGTGATCATTAAAGGCAATCTATTAACAAGTTCTACCTTGCATTTGCATTAATCATGCATGTCATGTCATATTGAGTAATATTTGTGCACTCTTTGATTGTGTTTCTTGTCTTGTATGTTTATTGTGGGGATTAGATGGATTTGCGCTAGAGAGTGCCGCGGAGGATCTACAGCACCAAGAGTTTGAAGGCTTTGACCCTAATCAAATGCAAGAGCAAGGAAAGTGTCCTTGAAGCATATCGATCCTGTTTTACAATAAATGTTTTGTTTGCACACTGCATGCTTGTGTCAATTTGATGGGAATCCTAAAGTAGGAAGTTTACTAGCGTTGTTTGACCACCCTTGTCACCTGGAATATATGGTAGAGAGTCGGTAAGGGCTTTTTACCTTTTTGCTTTGCTTATTCAACTGGGATGGGAAAACAACTATACCACTCAATTTAATTATGCATGGATGAGATTATGGTTAACATGAACTGGGTAATCTGATATGGTAATGGGTCATCTAAGCAAGCTTGGTACGTGGATGGGTTGGAAGTTATGGTGGTTTTGCTTGCTTTAGATCTAAGGACCGGTTCGTGGAGGGACCACCCAGGATTTACAGTGCCACCACGAGGAAAAGTATGGGTCTGGTGTAGCTAATTAATAAGGGCTTTGCTAGTGTTATTTGGACCATTAAGGATGCTCAGGGAAGGGGTAGTCGGATTTGGTTTGTTGATGATTGGTAGGACTACCCTGGGATCCGAATGGCTCAAGAGGGGGCCCTTGGTTGAAGATGTGCTCAGTGGGAGACATCGCCACTGGTGAAACCTCATTAGGGTCTAAATAGGCTAGTAATCCCTTTGTAAAGGCTATTTTGTGATCTCTTGGCCCCGCACCTAAGGAAGTGTGAGACGGCATAATTGAGATTCTATAGTCATCGAAAGGTGATGAAATCACAAACACGTGGGTAAAGCGGTACAACCTCTGCAGAGTGTGTCTAAAACTATCATGACAGCCGTGCTCCTGGTTATGAGCAACCTGGACCCTCACATGACTAGAGAGAACTCGGTATTGGGATGGTATTTGGGATTGTTATGGGTTGGTACTGGTTATGGCTGGATATGGATTAATTCTGGTATTGAATATGGATATTGGTATATGATGATGGATATGGAATATGGACTGGTATTATGATGATTATATGGTTTATGATGGGTTTATTTCATATACATGTAATATATTGCTTTTCAAAAGTTTTAACGTACTTTTCAGCACTTATCCTTTATTATATTCGTCATTTCAATCAGCCACATGTCATACTTTTCACACTTGCTGAGTATGACATATACTCACTCTTGCAATACCCCCCCCAACAGTTGCAGGTCAAGATTGGGAGTTTAATGGCGATAATGCGGTGTTCTAGGCCGTGTGTACCATCAGCTTTGCCTGTGGTGTTGCATGGAGCTGCGCATATATACCCTATTGCTTATGCTGCCTAGCTGTTTAGTTTGCTTATTTAGTTTATTTCCGCTTCATTAGTTGAACTTGTCATTAATATTCATCAGAGCTTGTATTCGAGGATAATATGGTTTGTGTAATAAAATTTGGTTAATTAATCTTGCTCTGTGGTAATTTTCTGTATACTCTTTTGTGAATGCACTCGTGTATGTGTGTTGAACATCCTGGGCACACATATGTGTTCACTTGGTTCATTTTTCAAAACCGGGTGTCACAGATTGGTATCAGAGCCAGGTTGACCGTAGGATGCAGCCTAGATAGAATGGACACTTTAGAGCACATAGGAGCACTCAGAAATTGATGTGTTTTGTTTGGTGTGCTGTTGCTATATATTGTTGCTTGCATGCTTAATAGGGAATTTTGGGGTGCTTTAGTATTGCCATGTCCACCTGGACTAGTGTAGCTAGTTGTTTAGTTTCATATCCCTTGGTGCATATAGTTGGGGACGTTTTCTAATTCTTACCTATTGCTTTTCTTTAGATGGTGAGGACTCGCAACTAGAGGGATGGTAATGATGAGGAGGAGAACAATGGAGTGCCTCAGAACAACATTGAACAAGGACCTGCCCAAAGGAGCTATTAATATTGAGTAGCTTTTGGCTATGCAGAACCAGCTCATGCAGACATGATACAAACAATGGGACAGCTGCAGGCTGGTAACATCAATAATCAGCCCAGCATGCCTCCACCACCACCCCCGCCTCCTCATAACCGGTTGGGAGAGTTTATGAGGACTAGGTCACCGACCTTTGCTCAAGCTGCCCACCCTATGGATGCGGGTGATTGGCTCAAGTCCGTGGAGAATAAACTTGCTATTGTCCAATGCAGTGACCGAGAGAAGGTGATATGTGCTTCTCATCAACTCGTTGGAGCAGCTGCAGATTGGTGGGATTCATATTGCAATGCTCATGAGAACCAAGAGAGAATTACTTGGGCCGAATTCAAGGAGAGCTTTCATTCTTATTATGTGCCGGAGGGAGTTATGATCTTGAAGAGGCAAGAATTTGAGAACTTAAGGCAAGGAAGATCAAGCGTGAGTGAATATCCTGATAAATTCACTGAACTCTCAACGTATAAGCCTGAGGATGTTAGTCGGGACAGCCGGAAACAATACTTGTTCATGAGGGGCTTGAACAATGAAATCCAAGTGCAACTACTCAACTATGATTGTGCCAATTTTTAGAAGCTTGTGGACAAAGCAATTGTGGTTGAGAACAAGGTCCGTGAGATGGAACAAGACAACAAGAGGAAGGTGCCATATCAAGGACAGCAACAAGGGAGTAATGTGCGCCCTCGCCTTGCACCACCTAATGCGCCATATTACAGCTCTTCTATTCCTGCTCAACGCCCTGGATTTGCACCGCGCCCAATTCAGTTTGTGCAGCAGCGCCCTGTCATGCAAGCACCTAGGCCTCCAATGTCTTTTGCACCTCGTGCTAACTTTCCTGGTGCCAATGCTCAAAATCAAGCTCGTCCCAATAATTCTAGTGGAGTTAAGAAGTGCTATACTTGTGGAGAAGTTGGACACTTTGCGCACCAATGTCCTAAGTCAGGCCTTGGTCAAGGAAGCAATGGACCGAGGCAAAACCTAAGACCCAATGGAGGACAGCCACAAGGGAACCGTGGACACCAAAATTTTGCTCGTGGCAACGTGAACCATGTCTCTATGGAGGATGCTCATCAAGCGGATGACGTGGTCATTCGTATGTTTCTCGCCAATTCCAACCTCACGACTATGTTGTTTGATTTTGGAGCATCGCATTCATTCATTGAATCGAAGTATGTTGCCAAGTATAGTTTGCCTATCTCTCATATGAAGTTTACTCTATTGGTTAAGTCTCCTAGAGGAGAGATGAGGACAAATATAGTATGTCCAAAAGTGAGCCTTAGAATAAGGGGGTAGACTTCTCCGCCAACCTCATTGTTTTCGATTTTCAAGGATTGGACATTATACTTGGTATGGACCGGTTTAGGAAGTACAATGGAGTCATTGAGTGTGCCACGAAGATGGTGAAGTTGACCAATGAAGAAGGGATCACCGTAGAATTTGAAGCATCTCAAACTGCACCGAAGCAATTGGAGCTGAACCATATGTATGGTGCCGCAATTGAGGAGATTTCGGTGGTGTGTGAATTTTTGGATGTGTTATTCTGTATGGGTTGCTAGGTATGCCACCCGATCGAGAAATTGAGTTTGTTATTAATTTAATACCTGGAACTGCACCTATAGGTAAGAGGCCATATAGGATGCCTCCTATGGAATTAGCGGAGCTCAAGAAACAGATTCAACAGCGACTAGACAAAGGTTTTATTCGCCCTAGTTCTTCACCTTGGGGAGCGCCCGTGCTGTTTGTGGACAAGAAGGATGGAACCCAAAGGATGTGTGTGGATTACCGAGCTCTTAACAAGGTAACAATCAAGAACAAGTACACCTTGCCACGGATAGAAGACTTGTTTGATCAGATGAAGGGTGCTTGTATCTTCTCTAAGATTGATTTGAGGTCGGGATATTTTCAAATGAAGATTAGACCATCGGACATACCCAAGATAGGTCTTAGGACGCGGTATGGATCTTATGAGTACACCGTGATGTCTTTTGGATTGACAAATGCACCTGCCTATTTTATGTACCTCATGAATAAGGTCTTCATGGAGTACTTGGATAAGTTCGTCGTGGTGTTTATTAATGACATTATGATCTACTCGAAGGATGAGAAGGAACACGAGGAACACTCGAGGCTTACACTACAAAAATTGAGGGAGCATCAATTGTATGCCAAGTTCAACAAGTGTCAGTTTTGGTTGAGAGAGGTGTCGTTTTTGGGTCATATCATCTCAGGAGGAGGAGTATCGGTCGACCTCAGAAAAGTGAGGGACGTGTTGAAGTGTGAGCCACCGCAAAATGTAAAGGAAATAAGGAGTTTTCTTGGAATGACTGGATATTACCGTTGATTCATCAAGGACTTCTCCAAGATAGCCAAGCCAATGACGGAATTGCTAATAAAGGGAAAGGCTTTCCAATGGACTCAAGCTTGTCAAAATAGTTTTGAGGAGTTGAAAAAGAGGTTGACAACAGCCCCATTTTTGGTACTGTCGGATGTGAGAAAGAGTTTTGATATTTATTCTGATGCATCGAGACAAGGACTTGGATGTGTATTGATGCAAGAAGGTCAAGTGGTCGCCTATGCATCAAGACAACTGAAGAAACATGAGCAGAATTATCCAACACATGATTTAGAACTTGCAGCCGTGGTACATGCATTGGAAATTTGGAGACACTATATCCTTGGACATAGGTGTGAAATTTATACGGATCATAAGAGTTTGAAGTATATTTTCACACAAACGGATCTGAACTTGAGGCAACGAAGATGGTTGGAGATCATCAAGGATTATGATTTGGGGATCAACTATCATCCTGGAAAAGCCAATGTAGTGGCCGATGCTTTGAGTAGAAAAGTAGTAAGTCATCAACTCACAGTTCGAAAGTTGCCATCCGAGTTATGTAAGGAGTTCGAACGGTTGAACCTCGGATTTGTGAATGAGATGGGAATAATGGAGTTAAACCCAACCTTGGAGCAAGAAATTCGAGAGGCATAGACCAAGGATGAGGAAATTAAGGGAATCAAGGAAAGGACCCAAGAGGGGAGATAATTCAGATTTGATGAGGATGAACATGGTACCCTATGGCTTGATAAGAGGATTGTTGTGCCTAATGTGAAGCATATTCGGGAGACAATATTAAAAGAGGCACATGACTCACCATACTCAATTCATCCTTGTTGTACAAAGATGTACAAAGACTTGAAGACGTGCTATTGGTGGGATACCATGAAGAAGGACATAGATGAATACGTAGCATTGTGCGATGTGTGCCAACGGGTCAAGGAAGAACATCAAAGGCCAGCTGGATTATTGCAACCATTGAAGATCCCAGAATGGAAGTGGGAAGAAATCAGTATGGACTTCATAGTTGGTTTACCACGTACTTAGTCCGGTTACGACTCAATTTGGGTAATTGTGGATCAGTTAACTAAGTCATCTCACTTTATTCCCGTCAAGACCACCTATAATGGAGAGAAATTGGCGGAACTGTACATGGGAAGAATAGTATGTTTGCATGGAGTTTCGAAAAAGATAGTCTCGGATAGAGGTTCTCAATTTGCCTCCAGGTTTTGGCAAAAGTTGCATGAAGCTTTGGGAACGAGGTTGAAATTTAGTTCAGCGTATCACCCTCAAACAGATGGACAAACCGAGAGGACCAATCAAATTTTGGAGGACATGTTAAGAGCTTGTGCTTTAAAGCATGGGAAAAGTTGGGACAAAAGCTTGCCATACGCGGAATTCTCGTACAACAATAGTTACCAAGCAAGCTTGAAAATGTCACCATATGAAGCACTTTATTGGAGGAAGTGTAGGACACCTTTATTCTGGAATGAGGCAGGAGAAACTCAAGTATTTGGTCCGGATGTGTTGCAAGAAGCCAAAAAGCAAGTCCAAATAATTAGTCAAAACTTGAGGGCTGCCCAATCAAGACAAAAAGGCTATGCTTACAATAGGAGAAGGAAATTAGCATTTGAAGTGGGAGATTTTGTTTACCTCAAGGTGTCACCAATGAGAGGTCATAAGAGGTTTAATATAAGAGGGAAGCTAGCACCTCATTATATTGGACCATTCAAGATTTTGGACAAAAGAGGAGAAGTAGCGTATAAGTTGGAGATGCCAGCTCATCTTTCGGATGTCCATGATGTCTTTCATGTATCCCAGCTCAAGAAGTGCTTGAGAGTACCAGAAGAACAAGTGCCAATGGAAGAATTTGAACAAGAGGAAGATTTGACTTATGCCGAGCAACTGACCAAAATCTTGGAAACCAAAGAGAGAGTAACAGGGAACAAGGTGATTCGATGGTGTCAAGTTCAATGGAAGCACCACACATAAAAAGAAGCAACATGGGAAATGGAGGATGAACTCAAGAAGTAATTTCCCTATCTCTTCTCCTCCGTGTCGAATCTCAAGGGCGAGATTCATTTTTTGGGGGGTAGGATTGTAACAACCTCATTTTCATGCATCATGCCTTGCATACACTCATATACATTTTTAACATTAACCCACAAAACGAGGAACGAGTTTAAAATTTATTTGGATCATTTAAAATGGATTTGGAACAAGATCGCACTTAAAATGTAGGAAAGTGCGGACTAGTCCGATTTTATTGAGGACTAGTGTAAGACCTATGTGTGCTGAATACATTGGCTTGTAGTGAATACACTTGCTTTGACGATTAAAGTTTTGAATATCACCAAAACACCTTTTTATTAAGGTCCTGCTAGTTTTGTAAGCTCCGGCGGGAGCTTGGTTATACTAGTTTTGGTAAGTTCCGACGCTAGGTTCTACTAGCTTTTGTTAGCTCCGGCTCAAGGTCCAGTTTGCTCGGGCAAGGTCCGGAACTTGACCGCAATGCTTCTATTTTTCATTTGCAATGTTTCGTACTTGCTTTACATCTCTGTAAAGATTGCTTAGTATTCATTTGCTAAGTCTTTGGTGCATTTTTGGTTGACAAGGATGATATCGTGTTACTGTGGTTTTGCAACATGCTTATGTGAGGTTCTCACATAAGGTGTTGTGTTCGAAACTAACTTGAGTCAAGTCGAAGACTTGGGCTCGTATGGATTGGTTGTTTATACATGTGAAGGTGTTTCTTGAGTTCAAGACATGGCTGGTGACGGGATCCATTGGACTAGTCTCAGGGAGGAGATGAGGTTCCAACAACCAAATTCAGGAGGAATTGTGGTTGAGCTAATCAGGAGGTTGCGCAGCATGATTGAATCAAGAACAATGCATGTGAAGGTATCGTGGACGTCATTGGAAGATGTTTGCACGTGTGCAAGGAGTGAATGGACGTGGCTACATGGTTCCAAGACGTGATGAAGACATGTGGACGTAAAGAGTTGGTCGGAAAGGTCCAACCGACTAGGTTATGGACTCAGGCTGCGGCTGAGTTGAGTTTGACTCAAATATGGAAAGATTTGAGTTGGTTATGATAGGATTTTGTGTGGGTCACGAATTTGAGCTGTTTAGGAATGTGGGATACGTTCCTAAGGTGTTTGGAAGTCTTAATATTGCTTCTATCTGCGTATAGAAGAATCCTAAGCAGTTATGGAAAGTTACGATTCGTGAACAGAGGAGGATTAGGTTCCTGATTTGAGTTGAGTTGGCTTTCGAGCTGGTTATATAAGCAAGGGAGACCAGAGCTCGTGGTGCACGACTTTGGGGCTGTTCCTATTGTGTTATATTAAATAAAATTCGTAGTTTGAAGGAACTTTTGTGCCTTGTTCGTCCGATTTGTTCTAGACAAGTTTTACTCATCGAGTTTCTCGACAGCACTACCTTTTGTCGGTAGTTTTATCATAACTCGAGTTTTACAGATCCAATTGATGTGATTGTTTTTGGGTTGTCTTCACAACTTGATTATCTATCATCTTTCAAAATTTCACGGTCATTGGATTTGTGATTTCTGATCTACACGAGTTGCTTTGCAGCGTTCCAGAACTGTTTTTCTCTGGTAGGACAGATTGACCTTTGTTCGATCTTTCGATCATAACTTGAGTTTTTCTCAATGGATTTGAGTGATTCTTTTTGTGTTGTCTTCGTGACTTGATTCTCTCTGATATCTATCACTTTTGTCATGGTGAAACACGTTTAGATTAGTCTCACACATGATTTCTTTAACAGATCGTTTTTCTGCCGAAGGGGTTGGGGTTTAATTGTTTCGATTGCGTAAGATTTTTAAATCTAACATTCACCCCCCTTTGGTAGCTTTTCACGTGCTATTCGATCCAACAATTGGTATCAGAGCCACGGTGCTCTAATCATTGTGTTTTGCGTGTGTTTTTGACTAATCATCATGGAGAAGTACTCTGCCAAACCTTGTGTGTTCGTTGGTATTGATTTTCAGGTTTGGAAGGCACGCATGGAGGCTTTCATCCAGACACAAGGGTTTGCAATATGGGAGAAGGTATACAAGCCTTACAATGTGCCATCAAACAATAAAGTTACAGCTACAAATATGAGAGATGTCGACAACAACAACAAGGCTCGAAACTTGATCATACAAGGATTAACACAAAGCAACTTCGACCGTGTTGCACACCTTCGATCTGCATACGATGTGTGGAAAACACTTTGTGACTACCACGAAGGATACAACACGATCAAAGAGGTAAGGCAAGACATGTTCAAGAAAGAATACATGCACTTCGAGATGCAACCCGGTGAGTCTATTGATGACCTTTTTGCTCGCTTTAATAAGATTCTCAGCAACTTGCGTAGTGTCAATGTTAATTTTTCAGATGCTAAAAATGCTAGGAAATTTCTAAGTGCATTAGATATGTCAATTTGGGAGATGAAAGTCACATCTATTCGTGAATCTATTGTCATGAGTACACTTACTTTAGATGTGCTATATTCTAAGCTAAAAACTCATGAAATTGACATAATATCACGTAAGAACCGCAACAAGTCTATTGCTTTTGTTTCTCAAAGTGACATGCCTAGTTCCGCTCAAACATCATCTTGTGGTACACTTGCTTTGTTATCCTCACTAACCCTGGAGCAAATCGAGGAGTTTCCAGAAGAGGAGCTAGCACTTCTTTCTACTAGGTTCTCAAATGCATTGCAAAATGTGAGAACTAGAAGGAGAGGAAGCTCCGGACCTCAACGATGTTTCGAATGTGGTAAGACAGGACACTTTCGTACAGATTGTCCTAACCTTTCAGGTTCTACATCCTGAGAAGAAAAACAATCAAGGACAAAGCACTCCTCAACGAATAATAAGAAGAAGAAGAAGGGCTTTTTAGGTCATCAACTGGTGAACAGTTTTATCTCCGCACTCCAGGGACTTGGTTCAAGCGACGCGGACATTGGAAGTGATGAAGATGAAGATGATTTGGCAAACATGTGCTTCATGGCGGGCAAGTCAAGATCAAGTATGGAGGAGGCAGAACACAACAGCGACAATGAAGAGGTATGTCCTACTTGCGAAGAAATGTGTGATGCTATTTCTCGTGCCACTGTTATTGTTAAGAAAAAGGACAAAAAGCTTAGGGACAATGCTATTAAAATTGAGTCACTAGAATCTAAAATTAATCGTTTGAAATCCTTGATTCCTAGTGATGATTCTTGTTCCTCATGTGACTTAATATATGAACAATTGTCCTCCCTAAGAAGTGCACATACCTCCACACTTGATAAACTTGAACTTGAAATTGAAAAGAACAAAAAGCTTGCTGCACTTAATATTGGAAACTTAAAAGATGCTTCTTGTTCTAAAATTGATTTGCATTGTTATAGTTGTGATGATCTTGATAAGAAACTACAAGATGCTATGAATAAAATCTCTATATTGAACAATGCTTTACGTCGTCATGAAGTTAAATATTGTTCCAATTGCAAATTAAAAGGAAAAACTTCATGTGAAAATTGCCTTGATCTGTCCAATAAACTTGATAACATGCATAAGACATTTGATCGGTTTTGTAATGGGAATAAGAACCTAAACTTGATGCTGAATTCATCCAAGTCTTGCAATGATAAAACTGGTTTAGGTTTTGATTATCATGCTCATGCTAAGGCACATCCACCTAAAATTGTAAAGTCATTAGGAAGTGGTTTGATTCAAACGGTTCCTCAACAAAAAGAAGTGGTTTTCAAATCTGCAGGAGTATTGTCTCATTCGGTTTCAAATAAAAATGTTGTTTGCTCATCTAGACATGAACACAAAGTTAAATTTCATTGTACCTACTGTGGTAGAGATGGTCATGTCATAGATTTTTGTTATAGACTAGCTAAACAACAGAAAAGGGAAAGAATGGTTGCTAGATCTCATAACTTTCATGCAAAATTTGCTGCACATATTGAACCGAATGTACAACCTGCTGTTTTGAGTAAAAAACATTCAAAGTTTACCTCCGGACCTTCTGTTTTTGCCTCCGAAGCTATTGATTTTTGTGCTACACAAGTAACACTTTATAGGTCAGTAGTTACGAATAAAAAATCTCAAACTTTGACTCATAAACCTACTGTTTTGTCTCAGCTTTCGCGTGTTTTTCCTGCTGCATGTCGCGTGACTCAGTACTGGATTCCTAAATGCCTTTTGACTAACCCTAGTATTGAGTCATCGACGTATTGTGCTTCTATGTAGGTTACACGTTTGAGGAAGGAGGACATTTGGATTTTGGATTCAGGTTGCTCACGCCACATGACTGGTAACAAAGATTGGTTCTCCTCCCTCTCTTTTGTGTCATGTGTAGAGAATGTTACTTTTGCCGATAATTCTTCAACTCCTATAATTTCTAAGGGTTCGGTTAGAGTAAATGATCACTACACTTTGAAGGATGTGTCACTTGTCAAAAATTTGAAATACAACTTTCTTTCTGTTTCACAATTGCTACATGAAAATCTGGAAATTATTTTCAATAAAAATTGCTGCAAAGTTGTAGGTTCAAATAGTGAGCTTATTTTTAACATGTCACGGTTTGGAAGAGTTTTTATAGCTTATTTTGATATGTCTTTCTCTAAGCATAGGTGTCTAGTTGCTAATGATCCAAAGGACTTATATTTTTGGCATCGTAGACTTGGTCACGTAGGCTTTGATCATCTAACACATGTTAGTGCTCTTGATCGCATACGTGGGCTGCCTAAGCTTAAAGGGGACAAAGAAATTGTGTGCTCTTCTTGTAGACATGCTAAGATGGTTGCAGGTTCACATACTCCTCTCACAATGATCATGACAACTGAACCGGGTCAACTTTTGTACCTTGACACCATAGGACCTTCACGTGTTCAATCCTTCGAAGGTAAATGGTATGTACTTGTGATTATTGATGATTATTCTAGATACTCTTGGGTTTACCTTATGGCGTCTAAGAATGAAGTTTTTAGTCACCTTAGAACTTTATTTCTTAGATTATCAATTGATTACCCAGGATCTTTAAAAGCAATTAGAAGTGATAATGGAACTGAATTTAAAAATCAATCTTTTGATCACTTTTGTGCTGAAAATAGAATATATCATCAATTTTCTTCACCATATGTTCCTCAACAAAACGGTGTTGTAGAAAGAAAAAACAGAACCTTAGTTGAGATGGCTAGGACTATGCTTGATGAATATCAAACTCCTAGGAAATTTTGGGCTGATGCGTTAGCAACCACTTGTTATGTCTCAAATCGTGTTTTCTTGCGTGCTAAGCTAGGTAAAACACCATATGAGCTCCGGTTTGGACATAGGCCTAGTGTTACACACTTTCGGGTCTTTGGTTGCAAATGCTTTGTTAAGAAACATGGTAATCTTGATAAATTTGAACCTAGATCCATTGATGGCATGTTTCTTGGTTATCCATCTCATACTAGAGGCTACCGTGTGCTTTTACTTGACACTAAGAAAATTGTGGAGACATGTGAAGTGTCTTCTAATGAAGCTAGCCTAGGTACTAGCTCAAACATTGCAGGTCCAGATCCATATCCGCAGGGGGGAACATTTTCGTTGAAGATGAGGAAGAATTGGAGCTGCTGCCCGAAAATTCAGCAGCTAAAGAGTTTGGTTCAGCTCCGGATGTTAATTCTCAACCAGCACCGACAACCGTCAATGCTGATTCAAACCATCCTTAAGTCACAAGCTCATCGATTTGTGATGAACATGAAGAAGAAGAAGAAGCTTGTGAGACATCTGTTCCCCTACGGTTTTACAAAGATCACCCCCCACAACAGATGATTGGAAGCTTGCACGAACGAGTCACACGGTCCAGGTTTTGCAATCCAAACTCTTATGATCATTCTGCTTTTATTGCTTCTTTTGAACCCAAATATATATCACACGCACTCACTAATGAATCTTGGATTATTGCCATGCAAGAAGAGTTAGAAAATTTTGAAAGAAATAATGTTTGGAAACTTGTACCTCCACCTCAAGGTCACACTTTAATTGGAACTAAATGGGTATTTAAAAATAAACAAAGTGAGGATGGGGTTGTGGTTAGGAATAAGGCTAGGTTGGTTGCTCAAGGTTTCACTCAAGTTGAAGGTCTAGATTTTGATGAAACTTTTGCTCCTGTTGCTAGATTAGAAGCCATAAGAATTTTGTTAGCTTTTGCTGCATCTATTGGTTTAAAGCTATATAAAATGGATGTTAAAAGTGCTTTTCTTAATGGCTACATAGATGAGGAGGTTTATGTGAAACAACCACCGGGTTTTGAAAATCCAAATTTTCCTAATCATGTTTACAAACTGTCCAAAGCCTTGTACGGTCTCAAACAAGCCCCTAGAGCATGGTATGATAGGTTAAAAACATTCTTACTTGAAAAAGGGTTTACCATGGGCAAGGTTAATAAAACTCTTTTTGTGCTTAAGCATGGCAATGACTCATTATTCGTTCAAGTGTATGTGGATGATATTATCTTTGGTTGTGCTTCTCATGATCTTGTGTCCAAGTTTTCAGCAATGATGAGTTATGAATTTGAAATGAGTATGATGGGTGAACTCACTTACTTTTTGGGCTGCAAATCAAGCAAACAAAGGAGGGTACCTTTGTGCATCAAACGAAGTATACAAAAGATCTCCTAAGGCACTTCAACATGGACAAAAGCAAGCCTCTTCGGACACCAATGGGAACAGCAACAACACATGGACTTGATGAAGATGGTGAACCCGTGGATCAAAAAGAATATAGAAGCATGATCGGATCACTTTTGTACCTCACGGCATCAAGACCAGACATACAATTCAGCGTATGTCTTTGTGCACGGTTTCAAGCCTCCCCATGTGCTTCACATCATCAAGCCATCAAATGGATTCTCAGGTACTTACATGGAACTCAAGAATTTGGAATTTTTCTTCCTTCTTCCTCAACTGTTATTTGAAAGCTTTTTCGAATGCTGATTTTGGGGGTTGTAGGATTGATAGGAGAAGTACTTCCGGTGCTTGTCATTTTCTTCGTAATTCTCTTGTTGCTTGGTCCTCTAGAAAACAAAATTCAGTTGCACAATCCACAGCCGAATCTGAATATGTAGCTACTGCTAGTGCTTGCTCACAATTTTTTTGGATTGTTCAAACACTTAAGGACTATGGGGTTGATCTAGATGTTGTTACACTGTTCTGTGATAACACTAGTGCCATTTGCATTGCTAAAAACCCTGTGCAACATTCTAGAACTAAGCACATTGACATTAGGTATCACTTTCTCCAAGATAATGTTGAAAAAGGAAACATTGTGCTTCACCATGTAGATACCGAACAACAATTGGCTGACATTTTTACAAAACCTTTGGATTTCACTCGTTTTTGTTGCATTCGTAGTGAAATAGGGGTTATGCATCCTCATGGCTTAAATTGAGGGGGAGTTTTGAAACTTGGGAAGTCTATGTGTGAATCTGCAACTAAAATAATATGAGCATAGTATTTCATACATATATGACTTTGTGATTCCTTTTACATGCTGAAAGTTCTTACTACATTACTCATGTTATACATTTTATAGTTTTTGCCATGTCTAGAAATTGGAATAATTACTTACACTAAAACTGGTCATGGTCGAACTTTCTTGCTATTTTGAACATGTTACATGTTCACCAGTGCTTTTAATCATTAAGAATTAATCAAGTAATGAACTCACATGTTGAGTTTTTATGAACAAATATAAATTGAGGAAAGGTTAAGAGAATATGCATGCATCGCACTTCTTCTTTTGAGATGGCTTATCATTGCACTTAGATATGAACTTGGAAGAAGTTGTGTATGACTAAAACCATGTCCTTAAGCTTCTGATTGTCAAATGACATAGGCTTGGCTTGGTTGGTAAGAATAAGGCAGATGCACATATAATCTCTTGCAAATATCATATGATCTAAATTTATGCTTTGAAAAATAATAAAACGCAGCAACTAGTGTCATTATTTCAGGTTTTGAAATAGTTAAGTTTGTGAGACCATGACTTACTTAAATTGAAAATTACATTTGATCTCTAGCATGGATTACACTACTTTATGTATTTCATTGATGTGATAATGTAAGGTACTTGATAGTATGACTTGCATGAGCTTTGTTTATATGTATATGTTATAATATGCTCATAACAACTAAAGTTGGAGAGATAATTTGTTTATATGCTCATGACTTGCTGAATACATTGTCAAAGGGGGAGAGATAAGCATGAAGAGAAAGAGAATATGTGCATAAGGAGAGATAATAAAGGGGGAGAGATAATATGGGATATTTTCGGATTTTCTTCTCATTTTACTTTTGATTTACAAAGGGGGAGAAATTGCCTTCAAAACTTTTATATGAATAAGCCAATATTTGGATTTTAAATGGTGTTGCCAATGCATTCATCAAGGGGGAGATTGTAAGACCTATGTGTGATGAATACATTGGCTTGTAGTGAATACACTTGCTTTGACGATAAAAGTTTTGAATATCATCAAAACACCTTTTTATTAAGGTCCTGCTAGTTTTGTAAGCTCCGGCAGGAGCTTGGTTATACTAGTTTTGGTAAGTTCCGGCGCTAGGTTCTACTAGCTTTTCTTAGCTCCGGCTCAAGGTCTGGGTTGCTCTGGCAAGGTCCGGAACTTGACCGCAATGCTTTTGTTTTTCATTTGCAATATTTCGTACTTGCTTTACATCTCTGGAAAGATTGCTTAGTATTCATTTGCTAAGTCTTTGGTGCATTTTTGGTTGACAAGGATGATATCGTGTTACTGTGGTTTTGCAACATGCTTATGTGAGGTTCTCACATAAGGTGTTGTGTTCGGAATTAACTTGAGTCAAGCCGAGGATTTGGGCTCGTATGGATTGGTTGTTTATTCATGTGCAGGTGTTGCTTGAGTTCAAGACATGGCTGGTGACGGGATCCATTGGACTAGTCTCAGGGAGGAGATGAGGTTCCAACAACCAAATTCAGGAGGAATTGTGGTTGAGCTGATCAGGAGGTTGTGCAGCATGATTGAATCAAGAACAATGCATGTGAAGGTATCATGGACGTCATTGGAAGATGTTTGCACGTGTGCAAGGAGTGCATGGACGTGGCTACATGGTTCCAACACGTGATGAAGAGATGTGGACGTAAAGAGTTGGTCGGAAAGGTCCAACTGACTAGGTTATGGACTCAGGCTGCGGCTGAGTTGAGTTTGACTCAAATCTGGAAAGATTTGAGTTGGTTATGATAGGATTTCATGTGGGTCACGAATTTGAGTTGTTTAGGAATGTGGGATACGTTCCTAAGGTGTTTGGAAGTCTTAAGATTGCTTCTATCTGCGTATAGAAGAATCCTAAGCAGTTATGGAAAGTTACGATTCGTGAATAGAGTAGGATTAGGTTCCTGATTTGAGTTGAGTTGGCTTTCGAGCTTAATATATAAGCAAGGGAGCCCAGAGCTTGTGGTGCACAACTTTGGGGCTGTTCCTCTTGTGTTCTATTGAATAAAATTCATAGTTTGAAGGAACTTTTGTGCCTTGTTCGTCTGACTCCAGACAAGTTTTACTCGTCGAGTTTCTAGACAGCACTACCTTTCGTCCATGGTTTTATCATAACTCGAGTTTTACAGATCCAGTTGACGTGATTCTTTTTGGGTTGTCTTCACAACTTGATTATCTATCACGGTCATTGGATTTGTGATTTATGATCTACACGAGTTTCTTTGCAGCGTTCCAGAACTATTTTTGTCGGGTAGGACAGATTGACCTTTGTTCGATCTTTCGACCATAACTTAAGTTTTTCTCGACGGATTTGAGTGATTCTTGTTGTGTTGTCTTTGTGACTTGATTCTCTCTGATATCTATCACTTTTGTCATGGGGAAAAATGTTTATATTAGTCTTACAAACGATTTCTTTAATAGATCATTTTTCTGCCGAAGGGGTTGGTGTTTAATTGTTTCCGCTGCGTAAGATTTTTAAATCTACCATTCACCCCCCCCTCTGGTAGCTTTTCATGTGCTCTTCGATCCTACAACTAGCCCGATTTCTATCTGACTAAGAATGTACTTGTCCGTTTTTGCTGTGGACTAGTCCGATGTTGCCTCAGGAAACTTTCGAACTTGTTCGATTTTGTGCGGACTAGTCCGATATTCCTAGAATCCTTGAAAAATTTCTAAGTCCCTGGACTTTTCTGGACTAGTCAAGTGTTCTAGCGGACTTGTCTGATTTCCTCTCTGACTAAAGTCGTACTTGTCCGATTTTAGGCCAGACTTGTCCGATTTTCTCTTTGTACAACTTCGGACTAGTCCGATCCTTTTCGGACTTGTCTGATATTTCTCGACTCCGAGTTGATCTTTTGTTTTATGATTTGTTTCTTGGGTTTCACGTTAATTGGGCCTAGGGATGTTGTGCCTAACTCTTTTAGAGGCCATGTGGGAATCTAAACTGGCCTCTACACCTTTCAAACTCGAAATTCATCTAACCCTAGCCTCCACCTCTATATAAACAACCCCACCCCTTGGTTTGACATCTATTTGCCACTTTTCCACCCCACCCAAACCCTAGTTCATGGAGAGCCACCATCAAGGAGGGAGGAGAAGATCCCAAGCAAGAAGAAGAAGAGGAGGAAACGAAAGAGGATCAAGATCTCCACCAAACTTTCGTTCTTCAACACCAATTCACATCCAAGTTCATCACCAACCCTAGATCATCAAGATCCAAGTGTTACTTCCAAGTTTCTTGATTCATTGGAGTTCTAAACATCTGGTATACCTTCTATTCTCTTTTACTTACGAGAATTCAACCCCTAATCTCCGAATTCACGTCGATCTAGAAAACCCTAATTTGCTGATCTCGTAGAATGCGTACATGTCCGGTCCCTAGCGGACTAGTCCAATCTTCCTGACTAAATTTTGTTAAATTAATTCTAAAATTAGATCTAATAACATCCAAACATGTATAAACTTTTTAAAATCTATTAGAACTAATTGGTGATCATTAAAGGCAATCTATTAACAAGTTATACCTTGCATTTGCATTAATCATGCATGTCATGTCATATTGAGTAATATTTGTGCACTCTTTGATTGTGTTTCTTGTCTTGTATGTTTATTGTGCGGATTAGATGGATTTGCGCTAGAGAGTGCCAAGGAGGATCTACGGCACCAAGAGTTTGAAGGCTTTGACCTAATCAACCGCAAGAGCAAGGTAAGTGTCCTTGAAGCATATTGATCCTGTTTTAAAATAAATGTTTTGTTTGCAAACTGCATGCTTGTGTCAATTTGATGGGAATCCTATGGTAGGAAGTTTACTAGAGTTGTATGACCACCCTTTTCACTTGGAATATATGGTAGAGAGTCGGGAAGGGCTTTTTACCTTTTTGCTTCGCTTAATCAACTGGGATGGGAAAACAACTATACCACTCAATTTAATTATGCATGGATGAGATTATGGTTAACACGAACTGGGTAATCTAATATGGTAATGGGTGATCTAAGCAAGCTTGGTACGTGGATGGGTTGGAAGTTATGGTGGTTTTGCTTGCTTTAGATCTAAAGACCGGTTCATGGAGCGACCACCTAGGATTTACAGTGCCACCACGAGGCCAAGTATGGGTGCGGCATAGCTAATTAATTAGGGCTTTGCTAGTGTTATTTGGACCATTAAGGATGCTCGGGGAAGGGGTAGTTGGATTGGGTTTGTTGATGATTTGTGGGACTACCCTGGGATCCGAATGGCTCAAGAGGGGGCCCTTGGTTGAAGATGTGCTCAGTGGGAGACATCGCCACCGGTGAAACCTCAGTGGGGTCTAAATAGGCTAGTAATCCCTTTGTAAAGGATATTTTGTGATCTCTTGGCCACACACCTAAGGAAGTGTGAGACGGCATAATTGAGATTCTATAGTCATCGAAAGGTGATGAAATCACAAACACGTGGGTAAAGCGGTACAACCTCTGCAGAGTGTGTCTAAAACTATCATGATAGCCGTGCTCCCGGTTATGAGCAACCTGGACCCTCAATGATTAGAGGGAACTCGGTATTGGGATGGTATTTGGGATTGTTATGGGTTGGTACTGGTTATGGCTGGATATGGATTAATTCTGGTATTGAATATGGATATTGGTTATGATGATGGATATGAAATTTGGACTGTTATTATGATGATTATATGGTTTATGATGGGTATATTTCATATACATGTAATATATTTCTTTTCAAATGTTTTAACGTACTTTTCAGCACTTAGCATTTATTATATTCGTCATTTGAATCAGCCACATGTCATACTTTCCACACTTGCTGAGTATGACATGTACTCACTCTTGCAATACCCCCCATCTCCCAACAGTTGCAGGTAAGGATTGGGAGTTTAATGGCGATAATGCGGAGTTCTAGGTCGTGTCTACCGTCAGCTTTGCCTGTGATGTTGCATGGAGCTGCGCATATATACCCTATTGCTTATGCTGCCTAGCTGTTTAATTTGCTTATTTAGTTTATTTCCGCTGCATTAGTTGAAGTTGTCATTAATATTCATCAGAACTTGTATTCGAGGATAATACGGTTTGTGTAATAAAATTTGGTTAATTAATCTTGCTCTGTGTTAATTTATTGTATACTCTTTTGTGAATGCACTCGTGTATGTGTGTTGAACATCCTGGGCACACATATGCGTTCACTTGGTTCATTTTTTGGAACCGGGTGTCACAGACAGGCGCCGAAGTTCCTGACCCCTTCATTGACACCCTAGAAATAAAGGGAAGAGAATATTAAAGACACATAAAAAATAATACTAGCATTTTAAGGTGAGTAATCAAAGCTTACCTAGGGATACTACCACCCCAGTCGCCTCGGAACCTCTTCTTCTGAGGCCCAGAGCCAGAACCCACCAAGTCTGATGAGACAACAGCTTTGGACCTCAGCGGAGGGCCACTTGCAGCAGTCGGAGTCCTCTCGGCTGGAGCTTCTCTTTGCCGGGAAGAACTCTTGGGCCTGGAGTTTTTACTGGCACTAAGGACAGGGTTGACTGCCCGGAGCTGACGCCCCTTAATGATGCTTGCTTCAGAGCAGGGGTAGCTGCAGAAGACCTCCCCCGCTGGGGAGAAGGAACCGTGGTAGAAGGAGCAGGTCTGACGGACCTCCCGTTAGCATGCTTCAACTTCCTTTTACGGTTGGAGGGCTCAGCTGACTCTTTGCCTATGCCCTTGCTGGTGTCTTCAACCCTTCAGCTTGGGGCGGAGGCAGGCCCTCCTTCAGAAGCTTCGGGGATAACCACCCTGGTGGTCGGACATCTTTCCACCTCACCAAGGTCGTCAAGCGCCGGCATCTTCCTTCGGAGCTCTCTGCTGAACTGCGCCTCCATGTTGAGAGGAAGGAAAGTTGTTGGCGGAACTAGGTAATCGCCGTCGATGTTTATTCCATGCTGGAAATTCTTGAGATGAAGCCTGAAAGCTTCGTCATCTAAGTTGGATTTCAGACTGGTTTCAATTCGGTCTCATCCATCACACTGTTAGGGGCCCACGCCAGTTTCTCCCTCTTCCTCAGCGGAGCCGATCTGTTGACCAGGAAGTTGCAGAAGACCATCTGAGGAGTCACTCCACCCTCCACACATTTGCAGATCCTGGTCAATGCAGGGTTGAAGGCATCTGACAGCACCGAAACTACACTCCAAGCGTCGGTGTCAACGTTGGGGAGGCCTTCAGGCAGCTCCAACTTCTCGTGCTCCTCCACTGCAATGATGACGCAATCTTTCTTCCAGTCATCCCATTTGCCGGAAGGAAACGACTTCAAGTATTTGAAGGGGCAGTTCTTGCGCTTCACAAAATAGTAGAAGCCAAGGAGCTCAGTCCCTTGCCAGTGGTGTGGATGGTAAGGAAGGTGTGGAACAGCTCGACATAGGGGGGGAATACCCACCCACATCTCGCAAAAGTGGAAGAACATCGCCACGAGAAGAAGAGAATGGGGACCAAGGTGATACAGCTAGAGACCATAAAAGTCTAGTAGCATCAAAAGAAAGGTAGAAAAAGGTGGGATCAATCCCACCATGGTGTACGCCGAGAAGTACACCATGTCGCCATTGGGCTCCTTCTTGAACGGGAGCTCTCCGACGCTAATCAAGAGGTTGAAGGAGTCGCTGGACCACCCCATATAGGTCCGGACCTTCTTCAGATCAACGTCACTCTTGAGGTGGCTCTTGGGAAGACCCAACTCCATTGTGGCAAAGTAGAGCAATGGAAGGGAAGTTAGGCGGAGTTTGGGAGGCTCTGAGCGCAAATTTGATCGAAGGTGTAAAGAGTCCTCAAACCGTGTGCACTTTCCCTCTTAAGTAAGCCTCTGCGACACATGGATGAAAACCGCAGTGAGAACGAAAGCACTTATCAAAAGTCTACCCCGTCAATGACAAGTGGGCCTGGGGCCACCTCGACGAAGAGATCGAGGTTCTTACCATAGGTGAACCGTTGTCATGATGAGCGGCGGGAAACTCGATGGCGGCACCCTGACAAGGCATGCAGAACCGATATGATTTTCGTATTGCGAACCGGTGACCTTCCTCCGGTACTACCAAATGTCAAAGTGTGGCAACGACACTTCCCGCGGTACTACCAAATGTAGTCCGCAGAGGTTCTTGTTTCGGTTGGGGCGCTTAAAGATCAAGAACGAGATGGTGAAACAAGAGATTTACGTGGTTCGAGCCACCTGAGCGTAATACCCTACTCCACGGGGTTTGTGTTGTTGTATTGTATGAGTTTGTTCCCTCGTATGCGGGTTAGCTTGGATTAGATTCGATCAGATGTCCCTGGGTTCGTGCGGCACAACCCTTTTATAGTTCTAAGGACTGACCGTTACAATAGCCTAATACACTGTCTAAAGGGTATTAAGCATGATTCATAGTCTGATAACGTGCCTTAATGGATGCGTTACCCCTATTAATAGCACATTGAACGTGTATCATTAATATAGCATTAATGACACGTAATTAGGTCTTGTAACTGCCGCTTTAATCGCCATTGATTGTTCGTGCAGAAGGGGATCTGCCAATGTACTCGTTGGTGAAGCAGGTCTGGAGACTCCACAAGTGGCAGCTTCCGGAGCTTTCCCTTGCGGGAGGGTAGGTCCGGGTTTGCTGTACACGTGTTGGCACCGGAGCTTTCCCCCAGCTGGGGGTTAGGTCCGGGGTCGTTGTACACGTGTTGTCACTGAAGCTTCTTCTTGAATGGAGTTTAGTTCTGGTTTTCATTTACACATGTTTACCCGGGGGCTACCCATATGAGAGAAGCGGGTTTGGTGCAATGTGATATGTGGGGCCTGGGGATACCTTCAACTCTGACAGGTTGAGCTCCCTTGTAGTCTTCGCGGTACCGAGGGATACCCGATACTCTGGGTACCGACAGAGTTGTAAAGAAAGCAACATTGGTCTCTCACGGCAAGAAGTTTCGTGAAATGAATGCTTATGTTAAGGCCGATAAGGTCCATAGCCCGAGGAAGATGGGAAAAATTACACAAGTTCAATGGCAAGAATTTGTTCGTCAAAAGACCACACCTGATGCTAAAGTTCTAAGTGCAACTAGGTCAGAGCTTGCCAAAAAGAATAAATACCATCATCGCTTGGGGTCTGCCGGATATGCCCCCAAAGTTCAAAAATGGAATAAGGTATTAGAGGAAATTACCAGTAAGGGCAATCCTCACCTGTTAGAAGGCTGCGATGAGAGAACTCAGCGGTTGGTCTTTGCTCAGTCAGGTTTGACCAGCGAGGGCAATCCTCGGTCAGGTTCAAAGAGCCAGAATGGCCAACTTATTGCTATTCTAGGAAACCCTAAACACAGTGGACGGGTTCGAGCAATCTCTTCTCAGATGTCTTGTCTAGATGGTTTCCCGAAAGAGAAAGAGACATATAGAAGATATAATAAGTTCAAGAAAACACTTGATGAATCGATAGCTCAAAAGGTCATGGAAAATGTGCAAACAATAATGGAAGAACTTAGACAATTGGGACAATTGGTGGCACCGAGTAAAATTATGGTTCACGTGCCGAAGGAGTATTTGGTATCTCCAACTGCCTACCCTAGCAGCGTAGGTTCTGTGCCAGGCTCAGGGTCAACCCATAAGTCCTCTGTCGATGATATTGTTAAGGAGTGATCTTGTCGTCTTCCTGTCCCGATCGGCAGAGCAGGGAACAAAACCAAACAGGTTGCCACTGCTATGGCAAAGCCTGATCATGACTTCAACAATAATTCACTTCCGTTGTATTATGCTGTGGTGCAAGTTATTCAAATCATTGATAATGATTATGAAGATTATGAAATAGACCACATCACACATGAGGGGATCACGACACCGGGACAGGCTGTCAACCAATTAATTCTTTAGCACAGACGCAATATCGTGTTGGACGATGAGCTAATTTCTAGCCCCGTCGCATCTCAAAATACTACAACCCCGTCTTCTAAGGCGAAAGTCCAGGAAGATCCACTCCCGCTATGTTTTAGCAAGGATGATAGTAACCTTGCTAGTAAATATAACCAAGAGCAACCTATTGAACAACAGCTTGAAGCAGTACAAGAATAAGCTGTTGTTAGTAAAGAGCAACCAGTTGAGCAACAACTTGAAGTAGTACTAGAGCAAGCTGCTGGTAGTAAAGAGCAATCAGTTGTTCAACAACAAGTTCAACAACAAGCCAATGTCCAACTTCCTACGACTACTCCTCGAGCATCAGTGCCTATAAAAGTTAGCTTATACAAAAATAAGAAACCTTCTAAAGAAGTTTCAAAATATATGTAAAATCTAAAGGAAAATATTAGAAAATCGAGCGCATCTCGTTCTTCACATGAGCCAGCATTAGAAGATATTGAGGAGTGGAGAGAAGACGGTGTCATGTTTAATTGGCGGGCGGCTTTAGTTAAACCAGGAGTTCCAATATACAAGCTTGAGAATGTTCCTCCTAAATATGATAATGAGAAGTCGTTCATGACATCGGTACAACTTAGCAAACACCTGTCCTTCTCAAAAGAATGCACGAGTGGCGCATTACTGCCATCACAAAATATGAACTTTCTTACGTCATATTTCTTGTGCCAAAAGAAGCATTCTAGAGCACTGGAGCAGAGAAATGAGCCCTTTTCTGTGAAGACCTACATGTCCTTTTCCATCGGGGCATGCTCGAAATCAACCTGCTACTCGTCTAGTGCTTGTAAGTGCCTCTAATATTTTGCATTTGCTTTTCTTACTACATGCATACACATTTCATGAGATTATAACAATTCTGGAATTCATCAATATGATGCAATACATGGATAATAAAAATATGAAACACAAGACAGGTATCCTTCACCCTACAAGGGTTGCAAAGACTCTATTCAACGTAAGGTGGATCGAGACTCGGAACAGTACAAGCACATGAAAAAAAATTGATAAATCAATCGCAAAACAAAAGAAGGACAAACGTATCGAGGTTGCAGCTTACATAGGACATGCCATGTTTAACTTTGTTAGAGATGACAAGGACCACGTAAAGGCTCCGTACCACTTCGAGTAAGTTCAACACATGACATTGAAATAGCAATTATTGCTAATTGTTAACTTAACACGTGTGTTTGTATGTGTGCGATAAACACTACATAATGATCTTCATCAAGTCAATGTAGAGTTTGGCAACAGTCTTGGACTTAGTCGATTACCCATCAGATCATTACAAAGATTTCCCTTCCATTTTGAAAATGTATGTTTATTCGATACTAAATTTAAAACATTTAGAATGTGTTGACAAATTTTATATGATATTTCTTGTATTACAGCGCTTGGCAGTTTTACGCGGAATGGCTTGGTGGTAAGAGAACTCCTGATACAAATACATTGGTCATTAAAACATATTATCCTTGTCCGAAGTAGTCTATTGGAAGTGTCTTATGCGGGTATTATGTATGCGAGCATTTTCGGACCGCCAGCGAATATAGAGTGAATCATGAGGATGTAAGTTATTCTTAATGTCGATCTTATTTTCTTACTATTGAGTTTCATTTTCATTGTTACTAGCGTATTTTAATACTTATATTTTCTGCTGTTCAATATTACCAGAAATATTATTTTTATATTTTGATTTCAATTTCAAAATTCAATTGCTCATAGTACAACTGCTCCAAAAATACCAAATAAATTCTTGTATAGTCACTTTGATCTATACTTTGAGATTGTTCAAACCAACACATTCTAAAGCTTATTATGTGTTTCATTGTAGCACACGAAGAATATGAACCAAGAATGACCGGTTTGTAAAAGTCTGTTTGGTGGAGGAGCCGACAAGATTGTCGGTGAACTGTGACAATTCATGCATCGTGAAATTTTGCACAAAAGAGGGGTGTTCTTTGATAAGGATGGTGTAATAGCTGATGTGCTAGAACTTTGCGACTATGACAATAGAAACATTTTTTAGTGAAACTTGTAAACTATGAAATGATTTGTATATATAACTTGTACATATGTATATTGTTCCAGTGAAATTGACTTCGATAATTATATTGTTGACTTCTGTGATTATATTGAATTGAACTGGAAATTACAAATAACAGTAGGTATACTACGTAGGGTCAGACGGTTCTTTACCTACAACTAGACCTGCCTGTGAAATTATATTATCACAGGTGGCTAGAAATAGTTATCACAGGAGGTTTCTATTATGGTACAAACAGGCTGCGATAAATTGTCTCCGCAAGCGATTTGTCATAGTTAAAAATCCGCCTGTGATAAATCGATTCTCATAGGCGGTTACCTATACTGTACGACCTGTCTGTGATAATGTTTATTCACAGACGGCTAGTCGTAAGTAAAGAACCGCATGTGATAATATTTCTTCACAGTCGGCTAGTCGTAAATAAAGAACCGTTAGTGATAACACCATTATCATAGGCGGTTTCACTTTTCGCATGTGATATTGCAGATTATCACAAGCGGTTTTAAAAACCGCGTGTGATAATATGTTTGGAGTCGGGTAAGATGAGACTTATTGTAGCAGTGCGGGTTGATTCATAGTTTGCAACAACTGTCGACTATTTTGCAACAACGGCCGTACTCAGGTTGATTCATGGTTTGCAACAACTTTTGAGTACAGAAATCACAAACTAGTTTATTGAACAAAAATTGGTGAACCATAGATATTACAACCCATATGATAGAGTGAAAAAATCTTAATATTGAATTCATGGTACAAGGCAACAAAAACAGACCCTACCATGAACTCGAGAACTTAACCCTGAATGCTACCAAAAACACTAGCATTAGGTTTACTTTGACCTCACAGCTCTCGAAAAAAAGATGAAAATAAATAATCGAGGGAACAAATCCCATATTTTTAGTAAAAAAAGCATAGAGATTCCTTCTTCCAAAGAAAAAGACTTGGAGAAAAGAAGTCACAAACTCGATGGAAAATTAAGTGCCGTAGACCGTACGTATAGTCGTCGATCGTCTTGTGGCTACACGGCGCATGGTGCCACGGCGGCCTTTGTTGCGGCTGCCCTGACGATCGAGAAGGTCGGCAGCGGCAGGCTGCTTGGCGGTGGCGCAAGCACGTGCACCAGGTCCTGAACGAACCCTCTGACCACCTCGCGCTCCAGGTCGTCCAGCGCTTCGCCCACCGCAGGCGCCGGCGGAAGTGGCGCAGCCCGCTCCAGCGGCTTCCTCCTCCGCTGCACCCTCGGCGGCTCGTCACCGGCCCTCGGCGTGCGCGGCTTCTTCCTTTTGTAGTAATCTCCCGCTACCAAAGCGGGCTTGGTGGCTAGCGCAGGCGGCGGCGTCGTGGCGTACATGGCCGTTTTTGCCGCCGCCGGCGGGAGCGGCAGGAGAGGCGGGCGGCGAGGGGTCAGCGGAGGGAGAGACAGGGAGGAGTGCAAGTGCGGCGCGTACTGAAACTGAGGCAGCAGCAGCGACGCGTAACCGAAGGAATTGTGGTTGACGCGAGGCGGCGGCAAGTTCATGACGAAGCTCCGGCTCCAGGAGCCGTCGGCGTCCGCCCAGTGCCGGAAGTCGAAGCCACTGGCGGATCGATCCATGAGGACATTGTCCATCTCAATCAGAATATCAGATCTAGGACGTGAGAGAGAGAGAGAGAGGTAATGATGCCGAGATGCCGAGCCGCTTCTGCCTCGGCTGTCTCGGAGGTCACGTCGCGCCGGTTTTTATAGCGGAAACGGTGGTGGCAATCTTCTATGGTGTCCTCGAAAAAAACAAAGAAATGAGAGTGGCAAGTTGACTATGAAGTCACCGTCTTGAGTCTGTTACGGGCTAGTACTAGTGCTTAGCGAAAGTGAATCTTTTAATCTCCAAGCTGATATTGGCGAACCACCCCTTCAAGATCCTAGTAAATAACTTATCTCATGACATGGGTGTTTTTTCGGAAGAGGCATTTCCAAAGGGGGGGACCTTTTGAAACCACCACTGTAAACCCTAATTTTTCTTCTAACTCAATAAAATCATGAACCGTTTACTTTTTTAGTACCCCCACCGTCCAATTAAATGCTCCCTTTGTTTTAAATAAATAATGTTTATTGGTCTAATTGTGAACTAAACAACCTTATTTATTTTGAATTGCAGAGAGGAATATTTTATTTGGTAACGCAATGAATTGCTTGTTTGTCCTGCCATGCAATACAAGCAGTACAGGAAATCTAGGAAGGGATAACCGGACTTTTCTGGTGAAGTAATTCTCAGAGAAGTCGAAATTTCTCCAAAAGAAAAACTTAAGACATGCAAAATTGATTGTAGCGTGTGAGAGAAAAAAAAAATCAAAAGTCGATGGTAAACAAATGTGGAGTACAAGAAACTTGTAGGGGCTTCTATGCAAAACTGGCGACCGGCAGACTCGCAGCAACTTGCACGGCTTTGCGGAATACTATGCTACCGACCAGTACGGGATTGGGATTGCCCGGTCCATGATCACAGCTGCTCTCCATCTAACGACGACCATGACTGTTGTGCAATCTGGACTCCTGTTCAAGCATGCAATCCGCGAATCTCAGTCATTGGACGGACATCCATGGGTGGCTGACATTTTACACATAAATCCTTCCACCAGTCTGTGTAAAGGGAAGGATCTATATGTAAAATGTCAGCCACCTTTGGATGACCGTCCAATGACTGAGATTTGCGGATTGCACGCTTGCACATAAATTCAGATTGCATAGCAGTTGTTGTTATCTAACGACAGCGAGACGCGGGCCACCTATAGCTACAGAATACAGTAGTCGTATGATTTTAGCACTGACAGCTGTTTCCACATGCAAGTGGGCTGTGGCAATCTTCTATGGTGTCCTCGAAAAAACAAAGAATTGAGAGTGGCAAGTTGACTTTGAAGTCACCGTCTTGAGTCTGTTACGGGCTATTAGTGCTTAGCGAAAGTGAATCTTTTAATCTCCAAGCTGGTATTGGCAAACGACCCCTTCAAGATCCTAGTAACTAACTTATCTCATGACATGGGTGTTTTTTCGGAAGGGGCATTTACAAAGACGGAGACCTTTTGAAACCACCAATGTAAACCCTAATTTTTCTTCTAACTCAATAAAATCATCAATCGTTTACTTTTTGAGTACTTCCACCGTCCAATTAAATACTCCCTTTATTTTAAATAAATAATGTTTATTGGTTTAATTGTGAACTAACCAACCTTATTTATTTTGAATTGCAGAGAGGAACATTTTATTTGGTAACGCAATGAATTGCTTGTTTGCCCTGCCATGCAATACAAGCAATACAGGAATTCTAGGAAGGGATAACCAGACTTTTTCTGCTGAAGTAATTCTCAGAGAAGTCGAAATTTCTCCAAAAGAAAACCTTAAGACATGCAAAACTGATTGTAGCGTGTTAGAGAAAAAAATCAAAAGTCGATGGTAAACAAATGTGGAGTACAAGAAACTTGTAGGGGCTTCCATGCAAAACTGGCGACCAGCAGACTCGCAGCAATTTGCACGGCTTTGCGGAATACAATGCTACCGACCAGTACGGGATTGGGATTGCCCGGTCTATGACCACAGCTGCTCTCCATCTAACCACAGCGAGTCGTGGGCCACCTACAGCTACAGAATACAGTAGTCGTATTATTTTAGCACTGACAGCTGTCCCCACATGCAAGTGGGCTGTGGCTGTGCGCGTTCTCGGCCGTAGCGGGAATCTCGCGGGGTGAGGAACGCGTACTGCGTCGGGCGATGATCAACCGCCAAAATAACCGTGGCCGTCGGATCCAGATCCCTGTGGGCCAGCCACAGCACCATCAGAAGCTCCGCCTGCGTATTCGGATGGATCATCTGTACCTGCTTGGAGTACGTGTCAAAACTGATTGGGTCCAGGGACATTGCCAGCGCTGCCATCGGTTAGTATGTATCAAGAGCAAATCTGTGGCCACATGATTTTCGTTGGGAGCTATTATTGAAATGTCATGTGGAGTTACATAATTTTAGTTTTAACATAACCTACTCAAATAAAAATAAAACGAGGTTATCGGGTCGTTGTAAAACTATTGCAAGTTTGCAACCGATCAGATCAACCCATCAGTTTTCTAATATCCCGTCCCAAGGTGATATGAAAATCCCACTTTGTATATTGTTGGGATGTGCTTTTGCAATCCCCTAGTAACACATCCCAAATAACATGCGCTTTTTTTTTCTCCATACATTGCACAAAAATACTATTAAAAACCCTCCATAGTTTTAACATTCCAAAAACTAGCATAGAGAACTCAAAATAATTTTGGGACAGTTGCGTCTGCTTCTCTAAGTCTAATTATTCACTTAATCTTTTTTTATTAGTGTTTGCATGTTTGACCCTATTTTTTAAAATTAAAATCACAGTTTGGATTTTGTTTCTAACGACGGCCCTATTTGGTTTCGCTTATTTTAGTCTTGATTATAGGATGAGCATGCTTATGTGAAGAAGCAGAGATCTGGCTAAGCTGATTACTGGATGGTCTAGGTGTTTGGTAACTTGGATGATTTAGAATGAATTATCCTATAAAATGACCATTATACCCTTGAATCTAATTACAACTCATTTTCAAGTTTTTTCCTTCTCTCTATTTTTTAGACTTAACGCTACATCAAGGATGAATTTTGCGCTACTGGTTGCACCAGGTCATACCTTACGTGAATGAAGCGTGCGGCAGAAAATAATAATAATAAAAAACTGCTGGTCCATGCATCTGGCAGACAAAAAATGATGCATCTGGAGCTACAGCACGTAAATGAAGCATCTGGAGCTACAGCACGTTGAATGAAACATCTGGAGCTAAAGCACGCATCTGGCAAACTTCGATAAAAAGACAGCACGTGAATGAAGCACCGCGAGGAGGCGTGGAGGAAGAGGACCCATGGGATGGAGGCGTTTGGGTCGGGGGAAGATGTGCCGCGTGGTGGTACCGCCGCGGGAAGGAAACGCCGCCGGGAGTGGCCGACGGGAGCCCTCAGGATCAACATACGGGGAATCGGTTCCATGGCGGCGAGGTACGGGAGTTTTCGACGAAGGGTTACGGGGACGGGGGCAACCGAGGCAAAGTGACCCCGTGATCCTAAAACGCGAAGTGCGGGCTGCGATCCGAAAATGCCAAGCGTTAGTTCATTTCAGACTTTTGAAGTAATCCGCTCAATAATTAAGTGAGAATTAAATAATATGTTTGGGTGGGATTTTTGCTTTTTTTCATTGATAAGCTGCTTATAAGCGGAAACATACAGGCCCGACGTTAGCTCCAGCTAACTTAGATTACTAACAAAATTTAAAAAATGTTTTGATAATTGTCCCATGATGAAAATAAATGCCCGTGAGAACTCTCCTGTAATCCTTCTACCGTAATTTCTCTCGGTCGTTCTCTCAACCGGTCTGGCCGATGACAGTGATGCACACGACGGCAGCAAAGGCATAGGCGACACAATACCTCTAGATTTTAGATGACAGAATAAAAGTTCCAACCTTCACCTCCGTAGAGGTTATGGTCAATTGTTACAACAACCCCAAATCAACTCACACATAAAAACATCAACAAAAACAAGAATGACAAAACACACCAACATCCTGGTGGTAATTTATTTGAACAGTGATCCTCTTCATGAAAGCCATCCATTATGAGCCAAGATATGCATGACCATAGGATATTGTGCTCCTCATGTCTTTGTAGGGGTGTCCATGTGCAGCACCTGTAACTTCTTCTGAAAACCCCCTACAGATAAGTTTTCATAGGACCTTTGTCAAAAACTAAATCATTCGGAAAAGGCATATGGCCCAGAACACCTCTGCACACACGACTAGCATAACATGCACATTATGAGCCTTGAACATATACAACCGGGAATAAAAGAATAGTGTTGGAGAAAGGTTTATTAATATTAAATGAAATCTCAATAGTCGTCCAAATAAATCTAGCATAATGATTTAAGGTGATGTGTGCAATTTTAGCTACTAAATTATTCCAATACACCAAATTTGATCCTACCAACCCACGTCGGAAGGACGCATTTAAAGGTATTGAGGTAAATATAGTAGCGGTCGTAGCATCCCCCCACCCCCCCCCCCCCCCCCACCCCCCGCCCTCGGTCAAAATATTGTATTATGATGGATAGCGATGTTTTAAAGTAAAATTCTCTAGCCATCTATCCTACAAGAATCTTGTAAATCTTCAACTATAAATCTGAAAATAAACTAGGCTTATGATTTTCTCCTTTACTATCATTAGACTTGAGCAGAAGTGAGAGTCAACTGGTCTTCTTTGTATTTGCCCCATTATTTTATTTTTTAAATACTTACTATTCAGGAGGTTTTGCCATACTCCATTTTCATTTACCATTTTGAATATCCATTTGCTCAATAAGTATTGATTCTGAATGTCAATGTTGAGAGTGCCCAACGTATACTCCACTTTGCCAATCTATATTTCGTCTTGTGGTTATCCCCTTACCAAATAAATTTTGATCTAATATAATAATGTTTTTCTAGAATACCCAAGGGAATCTTGAAGAAAGATAGCATAAAAATGGCTATACTCGTAAGAACCGAATTAATTAATATCAATCACCCTCCTACTATCCTATTAATGATGCCCGTCATCTTGGCTCTGTTTATTAGTATGCCCAACATGCCCGTCACTATATTAAACAGAATAGGAGATAACAAATCTTCTTGTCTAAGTCCTTTCTTAGTCTTAAAATTTGTCCAACTTATTCGTTGATTTTATACCCACATGACCACCTTGTATGTATGCATCTATCCATTGACACCATTTATGTGAGAATCCTTTCATTTGCAAAGTTTCTTTCGTAAAAAAAAATTTTCTTTATCATAAGCTTTCTCAAAATCAATCTTGAATATAACCCCATTTTGTTTCTTTCTTATGTAATTCATGTATAGTTTCATGAATGATTATTACCCTTTTCATGGATTTTCTCCCAGTTCAAAAATCAGTCTGTGTAGAATGAATTAGCTTAGGAGCGATTGACATTATTCTATTTGTTGCTACTTTGTTAAATATTTTAAAGCTCACATTTAATAAACATATTCATGTGACACCCAGTTTCGAAAATGAACCAAGTGAACGCGTATGTGTGCCAGGACGTTGATCACACATACACGAGTGCATCACAAATAATATACAGAAAATTACCACAGCACAAATTATTAAACAAGTACTTTTATTATAGTATTAAAATAATGCTAAATTTACGAACTCTAATGATCATTATTAAAGAAATATGAAAAACTAATGCAGCGGAAATAATCTAAACTGAGCAAACTAAGCATAGGAGATATAACGTGACTCCAAGCAATCCACAGACAAGTCGACGACAGCACACAACCTTGTACTCTAAATTATCCTCAGGGTACTCCCAAACATCACCTGAAACTATTGGTGGGGGAATTGCAAGGGTGAGCATATATCGTACTCAACAAGTGTGGGAAAATAATAACATGTAGCTTAAACAGGGAATGAAAATAAATATTGGCTAGTTGCTGAAAAGTACATTTAAAATATATGAAAAAAACATCCTACAATGTCTATGTGAAATAATCCCAACATTTCCCAAATAATTAACATAATACGAATCCATCATCCATGAATCATCCATATGCCATTCTCTTACCATCCTCATTAACTATGTCCATTTATCATCATCCGATCCATAACCATAACCAATATGAAACTATCCCAATTCCCATGTTCCACTGTAATCACGGATGTTGTCCACGTGCTCCTACCCGGGAGCACGGCTATCATGATAGTTTTTAACACTCTGTAGAGGTTGTACTGATTTACCCACGAGTTCATGATTTCATCACCCGTCGGCGACTAAAGAAATCTCCCTTATGCCAATTACACTTCCTTAGATGTATGGCCAAGAGATCACAAAATAGCCTTCACAAAGGGATTACCGGCATATTCGGACCCACTGAGGATTCACTGGTGGTGATGCCTCCGACTGAGCACATCCAACCAAGGGCCCCCTCTTGTGCTGTTCAGATCCCAAGGCAGCCCCACCACTATTGCAAACCCAACTGACTCCCATTCCCTACTCCCCCAGATGATTCGAACAATGTTGGCAATACACCTAATTAATCGGCTAAGCCGCACCCATACTTGGCCTTGTGGTGGCACCGTATTCTTGGCTTATTCTCGCATGAACCGGTCCTTAGATCCAAAGCAAGGAAACCACCATATGATCCAATTCAATACACAAACCATGCTTGCTTAGATCTCCCAAGTCCCATGTTACCAAATAACCATGTTTACCAATTCTCATCATCCATAAGATTATTAATTCATAATTAAGAATTTGGTTGTTTTACCATCTCAATTAATTAGAATGAAGCAAAAAGGTAAAATACCCTTCCCGACTCTCTACAACATATTCCAAGTGACAAGGGTAGTCAAACAAGTCTAGTAAACACCTATCTTGGGTTTCCCATCAATTTGACACAACCATGCAGTTTTACAAACAAAACATTCAAAAACAGGATCAAAATGATCACGGACACTTTCCTTGCTCTTGAGATTGGTTAGGATAAGCTTCAAAGTTCTGGTGGTGGAGGTCCTCGATAACACCCTCTAGAGAAACACCTTCTATTCCGCGCAATAAACATACAGAACAAGCATTACAATCAATAAATGTTCATATATCACTCAATATGCCATGACATGAATGATTAATGCAATTATGTGGTAATGCATGTTGTTAAAGTTATATCATTGCCTACTAACTAGTCACAATTAAGTTTTACATGATAGAGTAAGTTTCAAGTCATTTTGGGGAGTATTAAAGAAGTTCCAGGAATTTCCAAGTTTGGAGGACCGAACTAGTACGCAATGATGCCGGACAGGTCTGCTCAGGACCAGAGAGTTGATCGAACTAGTTCGCTATGTCTAGTGTTTTAGCGAATTTTCAATTAGAGCATAGTTAAAATTTATATGGAATCATAATTTTACGTAGAAAAGATGGATCTAAGATATTTACCATGAATCCTAGGGTTCAGAGGTCGAGGATTCGACGAAACTCGAGAACTTGACGTCTAGATCCAAAGGAGATGAAGAATGGATGGTGGGAAACATTGATGACGAAGTGTTGACAAAGATCGCAGCAGCAACAATGATCATGATTGATCCCCCTCCTTCTTCCCTTCTCCTTCTTCTCCCTATGGTGGAGGCTCCTCGATGGAGGCTCTCACGAACTAGGGCTAAGGGTTCCCTTCAATTGTGACAAAGAGATGAAAGGGTGGGTGTTGGGGTGTTTATATAGGGTGGAGATGGTAGGGTTTTGGGATGGAATTCGAGTTTAAGGCGGTAGAGGCCGTGTAGGGGTCCCACATGGGTTCCACAGGGGTTGGACACGATGTTCTTGGGCCAAAAAAGGTAAATTACCCAATAATACATCGTGAAGAAAAAATAGAATCTGAGTCAAAACTCACCAGACCGGACTAGTTTGTAGCATTAACGGAAAAGTCTAGAAGAACATCAGAGAGTTGAACGGACTAGTCCAGGGCACAGTCCAGACAAGTCCGCCCTACCCAGGAGAACAACAGAGAGTTAGACGGACTAGTCCGGGGTACAAATCTGGACAACTCCGTACTGAGCCAGATTTTTATTTGCTTGTCTGATTATAATTAATTTTAAACTTATTCCTTTTTGTGTTTCTTAATGTTAAACATGTATAAGAATGTATGTAATGCATGTTGGAAGAAAATGAAGGTGTTACACGTCTATACCACTGTATATTATTTGCCTGCACACTTTTTGGTAGCAGAATGATTGTTCGAAAATTCAGCCTGAATAGAGGTAACAGTCTTGAATAAAAGTCATAGAAGAGGGCCACTAAAACATCCTTAAAGTTCCCAGAAAGTATGATAGAATTATGTAGGGAAACCATTAGGACCAGGAGTCTTATTATGTTTCATCTCAAAAATTGCTTTCTTAACTTCCTATACAGTAAACAGTTCTGGAAGTAAGTTTCCCCCGATGGCAGGTACCCCTAGAAACTTCGATAATGTTACCTGTTACTGAATACGAAACCACAATGGGCCATTAAAATTATAAATGAAAGATAGAATAAGAGATTTACTAGGTCTATGGAATTCAATGATTTAGTACAAGCATGTTTGAATATATCTAAATTAATGAACGCCGTAAATAAGCTTACTTACGACCAAAAGTTAGTGATGGTTAAATGTTTTCATAAATTAGCTATTTAAGACGGCATTCCACTTATGTGCGATGCCATCTGGGCATTAAGTGTGCCGGTTTTGCGAAGTGCACTTATTTATGAGGCCATCTATGCATCTTAAGTGTGCCGGTTTTGTGAAGTGTGCAAGAATCCTTCATAACACTAGAAACATAGAAAGCAATCAGCTTGCAATCTAAACTAAATATCATAACATTCTTAGGGACTTACTATATATACTCATGAGCACAAAATTCCTTCATAAAGAAAATAAAAATCAAGGAAAAAAGCGGAAGGTGTGAGATTTGCTTTTACAAAATAGCAGGTGTTTGCAAGATTATGTAATCATGTTTTGCATTATTCCTTATTTCTTACTTTATCATCTTGTTTACTAACATATTTCATTCTTCATATGCAGGTCTACTGCAAGTAATGTAGGAGAAGCGAAAACACCATCTACTAGGAAGAAGGAGAAAGAGGGAGAGGGAAGGGAGAGAGAGGGAGAGGAGGCTAGCTGAATAGTTTGGTAATTGAATGATCATGTAACAACTAGATGCTACTCAGTGCTTTTGTTACATTATTTTGGGACTGTAATGTTTAAGTCCTTTACAAATATGATGGATTTGTATTATCTATCTCTACTTTGGACATTATGTTAAATTTTGTTTGTGGGTTGTCATATGTGTGATATTATTTTTAACATAAGTGCATATATCACTTTAGGAAACGGGATCATTTGCGATGGCCTTATTACTTTGCAACGGTCTGCCATCACAAATAGTCTAACTTGCGATGGTCCGCACCTGGCCGTTGCAAGTTAACATACCGTCAAGCTCAAAGGGTGATAGCGGGCCCAAACGCCATCGCAAATAATACAACCATTGCAAATAAGTGGTTGACTTGCAACGGCCCAGTCCAAAACAGTTGCAAGTTACTTAATTTGCGACGGCAAACCCTAGGGCCGTAGCAAATTTATTGGGCCATCACAAATGTTTGGATATACCCCCGGCCTGGATCGGCCCGACGACATTTCACTTTACCACCCGCCGCCACTCTCGCTCGCTCGCCCTAGCTTCACGCCCACTGCCGCCGCCACCGCGCTCCCACCGCTGAGTCGCACGCCCCCCGCTGCTGCCCATCGCCCCTGCCTCCACCGTCGACGCAGGCCCCGGCATCGCACCTCCCCACCTCTTGTCGAGCACTCCGCCCGACAGGCCAAGCGCTCCGCCCCTCTCCAGGCGATGCCGCATCCCCTACTGCTCTGACTGCCTCCCCGTGCTCCACCCGCGACACTGCTGGCCGCCCCCGATGACGCCTCCCCGAGGTGCTTCAACGACAACGTGCCGGCCTCATTGCCGCACCGACGCCTCCCCTACCGGCCTCTCCACTTGGATTAGTTTAAATCTTGCGATGATTTTATCGATTGCATATGATTGAAGTGATTCGATATGAATTGTTATGATTTTAGCGATTGGATATGAATTGATGAATTAGAGATTAATTAGGTTTGAATTGGAATTATTTTAGTTGGTTTTAGTTGACCAATATGACTTGAAATTACATTTGAATTAGTTGATTTGAATTAGGTTTGAAATTAGGTTTTACTCATATTTGTTTATTAGATTTGAAATATGATTAATTTAGTTTATTAGTTTAAATTCTTATGCTAATTATATTTATGTTAATTGGTTAGTTTAGTTGTTTTTAAAATTTTTTATGTTAATTTGTGTATGGTAATTAGTTATGTTCACATGTTTAATTAGATGCTTACCTGAGTTATTTATTAATTAATATTGTATTTGTTTATTATTTAATTATTTGTTAGATTGATTGAGTGGTTAATTAATATATATATATTATATATATATATATATATATATATATATATATATATATATATATATATATATATATATATATATATATATATATATATATATATATAAGTAAATGGGCTTCGGCCCGACCCGGCCTGACACGGGCCATTTAGGGCCCGTCATAGCCCATTTAGTTAGAAGTTAAAGTATGCGTATAAACGGGCACGAAGGCGAACGACAACGGTGCGCACAAGAAGCACCCACGCGTGAGGATGGTAGACCCCGACAGACCCAATTCCTTGTCTCTCTCATTCTTTCCTCTCTTTCTCTCTTGTTCCTTCCTCTCTCTCGTAAATGACTCGAAAATGAAAGATTAACGTGACATGTACAATATGCATTACCCGTTACAAAACGGTCTGTCTCACGTCGGTTCAGAATGGTCCCTTTTTTGGACAACCTGGGAGTGAACGAGGAGGCGTGTCTGTGACGAGATGCAGATATGGATCTGGACAAGATTTTGACGGCATAACTCTGTTGTTCTCTGCTACACTATTTTCGGGCGTGCACACTACAGGAAACGCTAAAAATTACGTCGGCCACCGCAACTTACGTGCACCAGCCGACGTAATTAAGTTACTTACGTCGGTTCTTGGTAACCGACATATGTTAAATAAATTACGTCGGCTTCTATCCCATGGCCGACGTAAGTAAAAGAACCGATGGAAATAAACGGGTACCGACGTCGGCCGTGGCCCGTAGTCGACGTAAGTTGAATAGCCGACGTAAGTTAACCTTTACTTACGTCGGTCTTGATGCCAACCGACGTAAATAACCACGACCGATGTAAGTTGTTGATTTAAACTAACCACACGAGCCGTGCGCGCACGCGCGTCTGTTCATTTTCCCCGCGCCGCTTCGGTCGCTTTCACAACGCCGCTGCCGACTGACGCCGCCGCCGACCGACGCCCCGCCGCCTGCCCACCGTCGCCTCCCCGCCGCCGCCCCCGCTCCCCTGACCACGAGGCGCGTCGCCGCCCCGCCGCCGGCCCGCCGTCGCCACCCCTGCGCCCCCGCCGTCGCCACCCCCGGTCCGCCGCGCCCCCGCCGTCGCCGCCCCCGGTCCATCGCCGCGCCCGTCTGCTGCGTCCCCGATCGACGCCTCCGGCACAACAAGGTGAGCTCGGGTTTTTTTTGTTTTCATTTTAAAATTCATATGCACAATAGGGAATTATTCCTACAAATTATATAGATACACAACAGGGAATCATGCATGGTTTAGGGTTTAGGGTTAAAATGTATACACAGTGCGAATAATATTTACTATGCTTATGTTAGAATAATCGATAAATTTATGAATTACAATTGATGAATTTTTATGCTTATTTATGAATTATGGTTAGAATTGAATTGCTTATGTTTAGGTTTAATTTAATTGAATTGAATTGCTTATGTTAGAATTGAGTTGATAAATTGATGAATTACAATGGATAATTGTTATGTTTAGGTTTATTTAAATTGCTTAGTTTTTTGAATTATGGTTACAATTTTAATTTTGATTGCTTGAGTGTTTAAGTACTATATATACATAAATGGGCTTCGGACCGGCTTGACAAGGCCCGACAAGGCCCATTTAGTGGTAAGGTAAAGTATGCATGTAGAGGGGTATGAAGGCGAACGACGGTGGTGAGGATGGCAAGCACCTGTGCATGGATGGCGTACCCCAATGAAGTGGTGTCATCTCTGATCTATTTATAGCAGCTAACCCTAAAGCCGTCGTAAGATAACAACGGTTCCATAGTGGGCATAACATACGACGAGCTAACACTAAAGTCGTCTTAAGTTAGCGGCGGGCTTCGATGGGGCATAACTTACTCTCTAAGACCAACTGGATGTGGAGCGTAATACCCTACTCCACATGGATGTGGAATTGTCATCTAAGACCAACTTTCCTCTCACTCTTTCTCTAGTTCTTTCCTCTCTCTTAAATGACCTCAAAATGAAAATGAGCAACATAACCCATAGAAATGTATTACCCGTTTCGGATCGGCATGTCTCACATGCCATTGGCATGTGAGACGTGCAGGTTCAGAATTGTCCCTTTTTGGATAACCTCGGAGTGACCGAGGGGGCGTGGCTTGTGACGAGACGCGTGTCCTTTACTTAATGATTTAATATATTTTGTAGATGTTGGTATGACTTTTCGTTCACGGGGGCCGAGAAGCACCACAGGCAGGTTAACAGTGTCCTGGGTGCTATCGTGAAGTTGCACTACCCCGGTGTGATTGACGGTTTTCCTGCCCTGTCGTGGGATGACTACACACGTGTCTCTCACCCGGTCCACGACACGGTACAGGGAGCCGTGTGGCATGATTTTATGGTAAGTTTAATTGTTTCATTTTTTCAACTCGTTTGAATTGTTAATTCATATCGCTTTAATATTTGTTTGCTTAAAGTTGAGGTACCAAGTAGAGGAACCGAGCATGGAGGACCACGCGAGACGCGTGTTCCATTACAATGCTCGGAAGCTCACGACAGCGGCGTTGTCGTACGCCCGGATTCAGGCCGTCAACGCGTACTACAAGCGGCACCCCCGGGAGCAGGAGCAGGAGCAGCAAAGGGGTGTATTTAGGAAGGACTCCGACTCGTACTTAATAGAGGAGCAGTACGCGGAGGTAAGTTTTTAATATTGTTAAATATTTACAATATCTACGTATGTTAACTGCGTTGATGAAAAATGAAATATGTGAAGGTTAGTATTTCCTGGTTATAGGGTAACATGGAGGCGTACTTAGGTCTCTGTCGGTACTGGGCTAGCGACGCTTTCATCAATAAGTCCACGAAGGCTAGACAGTGCCGCATGGGGTCCGAGGGCAAGCACAACTATGGCGGCGACGGCTACTTGCGTTTGGCTAAACGCATGGTAAGTACCTTTTCAATTTATTTATGTGTTCCTAATATATTATTTATCTCACTAACACGGCTGTACAGGAGTGAGAGATGGGTCATGAGACGACCCCGACCCAGGTTTGGAAGAGAGGTCACACGGGAAGTGACCCTTCTTAGCCAGGGCAGTGTAGTCAGGTTGCAGCCGAATGACTGGTAAGTTTCCGAAATTCATCAATTTCATTATAACTAATACTGTTATTGACATGCTGACAAGATTTATTTGTTTTGTAGGCAAAGTATGCGCAGGAGGTCGCGAAGATACATGGTGCGGATTACGATTGGGAAAGCGCGCCGATCGACCCCCAAGCCGCGTACGCAAGCGGAGGCGGGAAGGCCCACGGACGGTGAGTTCTTCGTGTGTTTCATTTCTTTTTCAATTAATCTTCTTTTACTTAGTGTTTTAATTCTTTTGCAGGTTTGCTATTTTTGATGGAGTTGTCGACTCGAGGTCGACGCGACCTTTGAGAGGCGCTTCATTGTCGCAGGCTTCGTGCGTTGGGACCAATGGTCGTCTCTCGCAGATCCAGCTGGAGCTCCAGGCCATGATGGAGACGCTGACGCAAACCCAGACAGAGCTGGAGAGGACGAGAGCGGAGGCAAGGGAGGAGCAGCAGAGGACGGCCTTAATGATGGCGCAGATGCAAGTAGCGGTGGCAGTAAGTAATTTAAAGTACCGTAGTTAAATTTCACAGCACTTCAATAACATATATCTTCAAATATTTTGCAATGGCGGGCTCTTGCTTGACACAGCGGTCATGATATCGAGATTCCTATGCTTCCGCTGCAACATACACCGGATCAGGTGATAAACTCTCTCTTTAATATCAGTTCGACCTGCCTTTAGTTTCAGTTTCAATTTATTAGCAATCTGCTCGGCCTCCCTCTATTAGCAATCGGGTCTAACCAATTCAAAGCACCGCCTAACTGTTTTAGTTTCAGTTTGGGCATTCTAATTAAAGTTCAGTTCAATTTGGGCACTATAAGTTTCATATTGACATCTAGGGCAGATTCCGACTTTAAAATCATGAAAAATGACATAAGAACATAAATTGTTCTACGAGCAAATCATTCATTCTTTCATGGTGAAATGGTATTTTATTTTTGCCATAATCTCAATCTATTCATATACTTTACCTCCATGCTTTGGGAGAACAACGGGGTTATGTTGTCAAAATTTTGTCCAGATCCAGATCACACTTGTTGCTGGTGTGAATGTGGCATAGAGGGGGGGGGTGAATATGCTTTTTGAAACTTTGTTGATCTCTAAAACACTTAACAGATTGATTAAACACAGAGAGATCAGACTAGTCCGGTACAGTGCGGACTAGTCCAGCATGCGTGGACTAGAAATATCAAGATTGATCGATAATTTCACTTCTAGTACCCTATCCAACGGAAAGTAATTGGCAAATTGGATTTATTACAACAATGAAACAATGTATGGAAAAGAACAACTTTAATTTCAATGTTTCAACGTGAGTTACGCAAGATTATGCAAACCCTAGAATATGATGAACGATAAAACAAAAGTGGGCAAGACACGATTTTATCCTGAGGTTCGCCACGGAGGAAATCTATGTACCTATTGAGGAGTCCACAGAGGACCGGGTCTTCACCAACCTTACCTCATCGAATCGCCGCAAGGGCTGATTCTCTTCGACTATTCACAAAGGGGCAAAAAACACGTTCAAGGGGCCTTCTCACAAGTTGAGGGCTCCCCAAGAATTACAATGAATGAACACCACCAAACACACTCAAAAGATGTTAAATGAACAACAAGAGTGTGCGAGAGATCAAACCTAAGAGCTCAAGATGTGTAGAACAGGTCTCTCCTTTAATCAATTGCTAGTCCTTAAAGATTTGATTTTGTTGGGGTTAGAATGTGTGGAGAGATGTGAATTCTGGGCTCTTGGGAGGTGTGACGGCGCAGGAGGTCATGAGTGATTGTTGTATGTCTGTACTAGTCAGTGGTGGACTCCAGACTAGTCCGGTGTGTGGCGTGTGGATAACCCTAAGTGTCGAGACTAGTCCGTTAAGGTGCGGACTAGTCCGATTTTAGTCAGAAACTTTTCGGAGTAGTCCGGTCGATATCGGACTAATCCAGTGTGATGAACACCGTGTAGTACTAAGGACAAGTCCGCACTTGGAGGGACTTGTCCGATTTTAGTCAGAGAGTTTTCGGACTAGTTAGGTTGATATCGAACTTGTCCGGTGCAGTGAAAGATTGTAGGGCTAATGACAAGTCAGGACATGGAGGACTTGTCCGATTTTAGTCAGAGGATTATTGGACTAGTCCGATGGATATCGGACTTGTCCGGTGTTGTGCAAGTGTGAAGTGCTTAGGACTAGTCCGCACTAGTGGGGATTAGTCCGATTTTAGTCAGAGAGATATCAGACTAGTCCGGTGAATATCGGACTAGTCCGCGCATGCTGATTTTTGTGCAGTGAGTGTAATTTCTTTAACTTGAGATCTTGGGGTGTTTTTCTCCAAAACACTCCATACAGAATAATCTACTCTTTTCAGCTCCTGAGCTCTTTTCTCTTTCCTTTTTGTACTTTCTTCCTTATTTCTTTAAAACCTGTGCTCATCTCAGCAATTTTGTTAGGATCTTATTTGTTTGTCATTAATCAACCAAAACCCATAAGGGATGCCTAGATGCACTTTAAATCCCCCCTTTTTGGTGATTGATGACAACCAATTGAGATTACAAAAATTTGATGAAAAATCAGATTTTCATGAAGTGTGCATATATGACTTTTGAGCAAAAATAGCAAATGTAAGGGTAATACATATGTGCACTCTTTATTGTGGGGTGGAAAGCTATGTGTTTGAGCAATAACATTGATGTGGATATCATAAGAGGCATAGTCATAATAATCATCAAGAATCTCAACCATACATAGCAATTTTAATCATAAACCATTGATCATAAGCATAACATAGTCATCATTTCACAACACATGTCCAAAAGCATGAGAGAGCATAATTAAAGTTTTACAAACCCAAAAGCATGACAGAGTCACAACAAAAACACAAATAGAGCTCTCTATCTCAAACTAAATCTAAAACCTAAGACTCCCCACAATCTCTCCCCCTTTGGCATCAAGGCACCAAAAAGGAAGAGAAGAGGAGGGATCTACTTGTCGTTGCTGGCTCACTCTGCGTTGTCGGTCCTTTCATCATCTTCATCATCAGGCTGAGGAGGAGGAGGAGAGGAACCACTTGTTGTGCCCTAGGGTTATGGAGTCGAAAAATTGGACTTGTCCGTGGTCGGACCGGACTAGTCTGGACTAGCGGACACAATGCATACTAGTCTGTAATGTGTGGACTAGTCCGCGGTCCCCTGTACAGAAAAGAGAAAAACACTTCATATATATATCCGAAGGTTCCTAATAAGGAATAGGGGACAAAGACACACGAATATTCTTGATGAATATGATCAGTAAACATACAACAATCAAGCTATGACCATAATTCACCAAGATCAACTAATTAACATAGTTTTTCGGAGAGAAATAGAGAGAGATGATTTTTCAAGACAATCAACATGATTTTGAAGATGACATACAGGTATGCAGGTTTTCAAGCCATGTTCCGAGTATCAAGGATATTTAGTTCATTTCGGAGCTCACAAAAGCGTTTTTATCAAGTGGCTTGGTAAAGATATCGGCTAGTTGTTTTTCAGTGTTGACATGGGAAATGGCTATGTCTATTTTCATTGAGTGATCTCTCAAAAAGTGATGCCGGATGTCTATGTGTTTGGTTCTAGAGTGCTCAACGGGGTTATGGGCAATTTTAAAGGCACTCTAATTATTACAAAGGAGTGGGATATGACTCATATTGTAACTGTAATCCCTTAGAGTTTGTCGCATCCAAAGGAATTGTGATCAACAACTCACATCTGCAACGTACTCCGATTCGGCCGTAGATAAGGCAATGGAATTTTGTTTCTTAGAGGACCAAGAAACTAGGGATCTACCTAGGAATTGGCAAGTACTGGAGGTACTTTTTCTATCTACCTTGCATCTGACATAATCTTCATCGGAGTATCCAATGATATTAAATTTTGAACCTTTGGGACACAAATGCCTAGGTTGGGTGTATAAACTAAATATCGCAAGATCCTTTTTACGGTTGTCAAATGACATTCCTTAGGATTGACTTGAAATCTTGCACACAAACATACACTCAACATGATATCAGACCTAGATGTACATGAATAAAGTAAGGAGCCAATCATGGAGTGATATACCTTCTGATCCACATTTGGTCCGTCTTCATTGAGATCCAAGTGTCCATTTGTCGCCATAGGAGTCTTTATGGGCTTTGCTTTGTCCATTCCAAAATTCTTGAGAATTTCTTGAGTGTACTTTGTTTGGCTTATGAACGTCCCGTCCTTTTGTTGCTTCACTTTGAATCCCAAGAAGTATCTCAACTCTCCCATCTAGACATCTCAAATCTACCTGTCATAATCTTGCTAAATTCTTGACAGAAGGATTTGTTAGTTGAACCAAATATAATATCATCAATGTGGGGACCGAAATCCCGACCTCCAAGGATCTCATTGGGTGGTGTCGTGCGATGCAACACCCAACAGTACACAAGAATAGAACGAGAACAAATTTACAATACCAAGTCTTTATTGACAAGCATAGCAGAAGTTTAAAAGTACTAATAGAAGGAAAGAGAACTATACATCATAGCTACGCTCTCAGCACTAGCTATGCAAAAGCAAAGTCATCCATGTCCTGGATACTTTGCACTAGCAACACACAATTCATGGCGGCATGCAGGGTTCCCACTCGGCTGTAAACCCTGGAGGGGGTGCAACCTCGTCATTAAACCCGTCACAAGTCGTATAATCTGCAAAAACTCATTAACTGCAAATGTGAGCATAAGGCTCAGCAAGACTAATCGTCTCACTAGACATATGCAAGGATGAGTACTAAACATAGGTAAGTAAAGCATAAGGACTCGCCTACAAGTGGATCCTTATAGTCATGTTTTATTTAGCACTTGACATTCCTTAGGAACGGCACATCATAGACTCCATAATCAAACAAGAAACGTTTTGCCGATGATATGACGTGCACAAGGCACATAATACTATTACAGGTAAAGTATGAGGAAACTGTAAACTTTTAATTGTAGTATCTCTAAGCAAAACAAGGTTGTTCAAGCAATTTATAAACCAATATATCATATTCTCCCGACTTCTTTAGTATTTACTATGTCACGGCGCAGTGAACAAGTGGTACTCTATTACCGCGAGGGACGGTGATTGCAATTAGGACATACCCGAACAACATGACACATACGCACTTTCGGAAATGCCAGCGAGTACTTTCAGCAGTACCTACATAACAATTCAGTACTAGTCGTATATGGCCACCTTTCACTAAACACTCGAATGTCGAACCGGTCGATCTGTCGCGAGCAGGAGGTCACTGCATGGGGCGTACTCTGACGTGCCCACCAACTGATTTACACCTTGCTGCCCTCAACCCACGCCTATAAAATAGAATGGAATACCTCGACAAACTAGTATCAAGCTACGTCGGTTTACTGGAGCCCATTCCTCCAGAATGTCGCTGGTAGAATTCAAGCTTGTCCAGCAGGACTACACACAAAACTGTCCTCAATCGACACAAGCAGGGCTACGCACGTGAGACCACGTCTCACTGCATCCTATCCACTACTCGGTCTCAATTTCATATTCATAAACCATTTTTCTTATTCTAGAATCTCTCGTGTGATGAAATTCCTATCTCGCGAGTAGATTCCAACTACTCAATTTCTACTGAATTCCTATGAGCATAAGCATAGCAGGTGTCTACTCAACGGGCCGTAGACCTACTCAAGACTCCATAGGATTTGTGGGCCATGCAAGTGGATGTCAAACACCTTAAATGTAATGCACAATCATCTGAAGACATAAGGTGAAATAAAACGGCAAAACACTGTAAGGAACTTAAATGCAAACCGGGACTTGCCTGAATGCGAGTCTGAGTCTATGTTAGTTTTCGGCAGCTGGACCTCCAAGGCTTCCGGCTGCTCCTTGACTTCAGCTACTACACGATATGCATATACTAGGTATAAATGATTTTGTGAATAATTAATATGCTTGAGGTGGGGTAAGTATATTAAGATAAAATAAGATAATTATCTTAATTGACTTTGGGATTTTTATGGTGGATACTAGAGATTATAGAGAAGACTCTTGCAAAGAATAGGAGATGATAAAGGATGTTTGTTATTCTTAACAATTATGGTAAGCAATAAGCTTCTCTAATTTTTGTTTGAAATTTTTGGAGATGTATCATGGCTACCAAGGGCTGTATCATGTAGAGGGCGTCTCACTGGTTCTAGGAAAATTTGTTTCACAATTTTCTGAGCTTCCTACAAGAAGAAACTAATTTTTAAAATTTGGGTAAATTTATGGAAATTGATTTTTCCATTTTTCTCAATTTATAGCTACATAGAGATTTGGAACATGAAACAACCCATTATTTTAAGTCCAAAGAGCTTGAAACTTTTACTGGAGATCAAGTATATTAATTATAAGGTTCTGACCAAAATTGGGAATTTTCCAATTAACAGAACTGTAGGACTGAATTATTTAAGAATTTTGCTTATTTGAATTATGGAGAAATTTCTATGGCTTTTCATACAAATCCAAGTGCACCACTGGACAGTATTCTTCATGCTGGTTCTAACAAAATGTATTTGGGAATTTTTGGTTAATTCTACTGGATGTTATGGATTTTCTAAGTTTGGATTGAATCTGGATTTACTCTCCTATTGGAAATTTCAAAAAAGGGGCTGGTCCCACTTCATTTGAATGGGCCAATCGCATCTGGGCCACACCAGGGTCACGGAGTTCAACCGTGCAGCCGCACCGGATCCAGAGCCGCAGCTGATCTCGGGCGTCCGAATAGGCGCTGACAAGTGGGGCCAAGAGGCCTTCTTCTACCTCGCGACCCGACGGCGCTCCTCGCCAGAATTGCGGCGGTGCTTCGCCGGACTTAAGTGCGTCAACCTCCATTCAGCCTTGCTGTGACCGCTCAACCCTAAAATCGACCACGCAAGTCAATGGTGGTGTCCAATCACGACGGCGATGGCCGGAGACGATGACGGCGGAGCTAGGGTTTCGGTCTTCGTCGGAAATGCTTGGAAATGGCTTAATAGCCTCGGGAAAAGCTCGGGAAGGTTTTTGGAAGCACCAGGAGTATTATTTGGGGGTCAGATTGGGGTGAAATCGCCGACAAGTTTGAGTTCGATGGCGAAGTGCGGTTTTTCAACCGGCGGCCTTGAAAACTTGAAATCTAAGATACTCGATTGATAACTCTCAGGGTTTTTGGGCATGGAGCTTCCTTAGGACACACAGAAACTATCTGCTAACCAGATTTAAGGATGAGTGCAAGAATGAAATGAATTTAAGTGCGAAGCTTTGCTGTTCTATTGAGAGACCGATCGGTTCTCGAACAAGAACTCAAGTTATACTTCATGTTATAAGCTTAGATTCTGTGAGCATGAACTAGAGAGGATTGCGAACCTTTTTTCTTAAAGGATCGAGGCTGGAGATGGTCTGGAACTAGTGTTCAATGGCGAGACAATGAAGGTTTCTCGGCGGCTTCCTCGGCGACGACTGGGAAACTTCAAAATATGCCAAGCAGAAGCTATGTCACGATCAATGACCAAATGGAATACGTATAGGAGTTTGTGACACGCCTTTTATCTACTTATAGCTCCGGAAGACACGGCTGCAATCGTCGGCGGGAGCTCGGCCGAACAGGGGTGGGGAAAAGGGCGTGAACCGGGATGGTGTCCAACGGCGATGGCCAGGGGGTATTTATAGGGACTGAGGGGAAATGGGAGCGCACCACGGCGTCAAGCAGGCAAGCAGCTCCGTGGATGCATGCGCGTCGTGGTGTGAAGCGCTGCCGGGGTCGAACGGCGGGGCGAGATGGAAACAGAGCACCCCCCCATGGGTTTCACTCGAGTGCTTTGGCTGACAGTGGGCCCCACCTCCTCTTATCTACTTCCCTTCTCTGTAACTTCAATTCTCCTACCAAATTGTGTCCAAAAATTCTAGATTTTTGTGGGGAGGCTCAAATAAATATCTAGAATTTGATTCTGCAATTGGATTTTGAATTGGAGCAAGTTTCAATTGGATTTAGAATTCAAATTTGAATTTGGATGGAATTCAATGGTGCCACTGATTTAAATAGCAATTGAGTTCCAAAAATTGTGAAACCATGGGGACAAGTCAAGCAAGTTATGCTGATGATGAGTGTGTGTTCAGATCTAATGTTCAATCTAGTTGAACAGAATACAAAATTTGAATTCAAAACATGGTTTGAATTTGCTAAGCGTCTTAATTAAAATAGCAAATGGAGTTCAAAATTTATGAAACTTTGCAGGTAGTCCACTTGGAATATTAGAAAACCATAGAAAAATTTATGGCCTCTGAATTGAATGATTTTTGAGAGGGCCAAATATACAGTAGTATATATTCAATTTATATTAATTTGAATATCTATTTGGTACTGCATATTAAATTGGCTTAGAAATCTTTCTTCAAATAATTCCAAACTTTGAAGAGAGGTCAAAAGAATTAATCTAAGTTTATTGGTGAAGTTCATTCCTCATGTTAATAAATTTAAACATGAGTAGAAGAAAAGATTTGATGAGATCAAGTTTATAAGCATGGCTATAATTAGTCTCCATTAGGGTTAACAACCAATTTACAACTGATCCTCATATGAAGGAAAATGTGGGATTTTACATTCCTCCCCCCTTAAAAGAATCTCGTCCCGAGATTACAAAAAGAAGGATAAAAAGAAAAGACCTAATGAACATATGATGTTAACAAGTCCAGATAATTGGCTTTAAGATATTCCTCACTTTCCCATGTTGCTTCATCAGTGGTGTGGTTTCCCCACAAGACCTTGTAGAAACGCAAGGTGCAGTTTCTTGTGGTACGAGTCTTCTCATCAGTTATCTGGGTTGGATGTTTGGAGTAAGTAAGATCTGGTTGGAGGGCCTCCAAATCCTCCATACGGACTATCATTGGGGCCTTGAGACATTTTCTCAATTGTGAAATGTGAAACACATTGTGCACCCCTGACAGCGATGCTGGCAGCTCTAGCCGATAGGCTACAGGTCCGCATTGCTTACTTATTGCAAATGGTCCGATGAAACGTGGAGCTAGTTTCCCTTTTACTCCGAAATGATGAATCCCTTTCATTGGAAATACGCGAAAATAAATGTGATCCCTGATATCAAAAAGAAGCGGTCGACGTTGTTTGTCCGCATAGCTTTTCTGGCGAGACTGAGCAGCCTTGAGGTTGGCTTGAATAACTCGTACTCGATCTTCGGCTTCCTTTACCAAGTCTATACCATATGTTACTCATTCAACGGATTCACACCAGTTCAACGGTGTGCGGCACTTCCGGCCATAAAGAGCTTCATATGGTGCCATTTGAATGCTAGTCTGATAACCATTGTTGTATGAAAACTCTGCCAATGGTAGATGATCATCCCAATTCTTACCATGGTGAATGGCACAGGCGCGGAGCATATCCTCTAGTACTTGGTTTACTCGTTCCGTTTGACCACCAGTCTGTGGGTGGTAAGCTGAGCTTCGAATCAATTTGGTACCCAGAGATGCGTGGATTTGCTCCCAAAATCGAGCAACAAACAAAGTTCCACGATCTGATATGATAGTGCGGGGTACTCCGTGTAAGCATAAGATCCTGGCAATATACAACTCAGCATATTGCCATGCCACATACTTGACATTGACTGGAATAAAGTGAGCTGACTTGGTGAGTTGGTCGACTATCACCCAAATCGATTCATGTTTGCGAAAAGTGAGAGGTAATCCAACAATGAAATCCATGCTGATGTCCTCCCATTTCCAGGCAGGTATGCTTAACGGTTGTAATTGTGCGGCTGCTTTCAGATGGTCGACTTTCACTCGTCGACATGTATCACATTCGGATACATACTTCACTATTTCCCTCTTTATTCGAGTCCACCAAAATTTCTTCTTCAAGTCTTGGTACAATTTGTTACTCCCCGGATGAATAGAATATTTGGACAAATGAGCCTCGTCCAAAATTTTCTTCCGAAGTGCCACATTGCGGGGTACCACGATGCGGTCTTTGAACCAGATGGTACCATCATTGTCACATCGGAAACACTTCATTTCCCCCTTTTTCATTCGTTGACAAATATGGGATATGCCCAACTTGTCCCCCTTCTGGGCCTCCATAATTTCCTCCCTTATGGTAGGAATGAGGGCTAGGTTGTAGAGTGCCCCATACGGAACCAAGTAGAGACTCGGTTCTTCTTCCTCTATCAAGGTGATAGAAAGGTTATTGATATGGGACTTGCGACTTAACGCATCGGCGACTACATTTTCCTTACCGGGATGGTAGTGGATCTCAATCTCGTAGTCTTTGATTAACTCCAACCATCTTCGTTGTCGCATATTCAATTCTTTCTGGGTGAAGATGTACTTCAAGCTTTTGTGATCGGAGTAGAGATGTACTAGGTTGTGCCATAGATAGTGTCTCCACATCTTTAATGCTAGTACCACGACAGTTAGTTCAAGATCATGAGTCGAATAATGCTGCTCATGGTTCCGAAGCTGCTGGGATCCATAAGCGATCACCCTTCTGTCTTGCATTAATACGCAACCCAGACCAATGCGAGATCCATCACAATAAACATCAAAGGATCTTGTTGTGTCTGGTTGGGCTAATACTGGTGTTGTTGTGAGGTGTTTAACCAATGCTTGGAAACCCTCCTCATATTCCTTTGTCCAGGTATACTTCTTTTCTTTCTTCAGAAGTTCCGACATTGGTTTAGCTATCTTGGAAAAGCTTGGGATGAACCTCTGGTAATATCCAGCTAAACCCAGGAAACTTCAAACTTCATGCACAGACTTTGGAGACTCCCATTTGAGTACTTGCTTAATCTTGCTTGGATCAACTGCAATCCCTTCGGCACAGATGATGTGCCCCAGAAATGGCACTTGGTTAATCCAGAACTCACATTTGCTGAACTTAGAGTACAACTTGTGGTCCCGCAATCGCTGAAGCACGATGTGCAAATGTTGTGCATGTTCTTCTTCTGACTTTGAGTATACAAGGATGTAGTCGATGAAGACCCTGACAAACTTGTCCAAATCCGGCATGAATACCGAATTCATGAGATACATGAAATGGGCCGGTGCGTTGGTTAATCCGAAGGACATGACAAGGTACTCATATAATCCATACCTCGTCGAGAATGCTGTCTTAGGTATATCCACTGGTCGAATCCTGATCTAATGATAACCAGAGCGAAGATCCATCTTTGAAAATAACCAAGCACCTACCAACTGATCGAATAGAATATTGATACGGGGTAGTGGATACTTGTTCTTGATTGTGACAGCATTGAGTGGACGATAGTACACACATAGCCTCAATGTTTTATCCTTATTTTCCACGAACAGTGCAGAACAGCCCCAAGGTGATGAACTTGGACGAATGAAACCCTTGTCCAACAGTTCATTCAACTGCTCTTTCAGTTCTTACAGTTCTTTAGGTGCCATCTTATATGGCCTTCTCAAGATTGGCCTTATTCCCGATACAAGTTCAATCTTAAACTCGACATCTCTTTCTGGTGGCATACCAGGAAGATCTTAGGGAAAAACATCCAGATACTCACATACTACTGGAATATCTTCGAGTTTATAGGCTTCGGTGTTATCAGCAGTTGGAGGCACGTGGATATTACTCTCAAGAGTGAGAATTTGGGGAGAGTGGACCGGAGAATTTAGATATATTCTCCGAGGAATGATGTCAATAATAGCATCGTTGTATTGCAACCATTCCATTCATAAAATGACATCTAGTTTCTGATGCTCCAATATAATGATAGAGATAGGGTATATGTTCCCACCCAGATTAAGAGGTGCCCTATGGACCATCTTATCTGCTACTACTTTGCCTCCCGGAGAACAAATCATATATGGGGTTTTTGTGGAAATGATAGGCAATTGGTATTGATTGACATAAGACTTGCTAATAAAATTATGGGAAGCACCGGAGTAAAAAAGGATGACTATGGGATGACCAATGAGAGAGAACATACCTGTGAGTACGGGTGCGCCTTCCAGAACGTCCTCGATGGCGATGTGGTGGACGTTGCCGGTTTTGGTGGCTGGCTTCTTGGGCTGGTTGCGAGACTGGTTTGCCCCCTGGTACGATGACTGTCCTCTGCTCTGCGGGTAGTCCTTAGAGAAGTGTCCCGTACGTCCACACGTATAGCACGTGTACGGGTTCTGACTGGTACAGAATGGAGGACGGAATCCCGGTGCACACGGTGGAGGTAGAGGTGCACGTGGAATAATCCCCTGTTGCTGTTGTGGGTGGAAGCCGGCATTGTTGAATGGGCGACCACGAAACATCAGTGGTCGCGATGGCGGCTGCCACCTCTGGTCGGATAGTGATCGATACACCATGCAATATTTCTGAGGAGTACCTCCTCCGCTGCCCTGCGGAGCACTCCTTTTCTTCTTGTTAGAGAACAACTCCCTAGTAGCGTCCTTCTGCATGATGGTGGCATTGACCATGTTGTTGAAGCTGCTGCTGTTGAACAAGGCAAGCTTGTCCTTCATCATGGGGTTCAAACCCCAATAGAAGCATTCTCGCTTCCGATCTTCAGTATTCACTTAGTCCTGAGCATATTGGGCCAAGTGGTTGAATATCTTGGAGTACTCGTAAGCACTCCTTCCTCCTTGTTTTAGCTCCAAGAACTCTTGAAGCTTCATTCTCATCACACCGGAAGGTATGTGATAGGCGCGAAACGCCTCCCGGAAATCCTCCAGCTCGCGGCATAGCTAACTGGTCTTGCGGCAAGTTAATTCGCCCACCACGCAGCAGCGGACCCTTGTAGTTGTTGGGCCGCGAACAAGGTCTTCTGATGTACGGTCAGTCGTAGCAAACCGAACTTCCCTTCAATGGAGCAGAGCCAGTTGTCCGCCTCCAATGGTTCAACGGCCTCCATGAAGAACGGTGGGTGCGTTGACATGAATCCTGAGTACGAACTCGGAGAAGGTTGTAGTGGACCCGCATCTGGTCGCCCTCCTTGACAGGATGAATGTTGGACCAGAGTCCGTAGTAACTCCGTTTGCTCGTCGCGCGAGCCAAGCACTGCGGCGAGAACCTCCGCTAGACTCCTTGGAAGTTCCGGAGGTGGTGGTGGAGGAACTTGTTGCTGCGGCGTTGCAGATGTCTGCTGGGGTGGAGATTCGTCCTCACAACCACAACTGGATCCCCCCATTTCAGGTGTCGAGCGAGTACGCACCATTCTGCATCCAAATGACTTAAAATCAGCACATGTTTTCTTTCCTTTATCCAGTTTATCATACAGTAGCACGACTTTTTGATAAGCAAATAAGTGCATCACATTCACATATATTGATAAAGTACAAACTCTATACAAGATATATTATCTAATGACCAAGTTTACAGTAGTGTACTTCAAAATGATGGACTCCCACTATGGAAATATATCTCTACCATACTTGGTTCCCATGATATGTCATACACATCTTATCAGCTTAGACATACCCACTACTATTCTTAATATGATACAAACATGGTCACAAAAGAAACACACGAGCAACTATTAAACTATATGTTGCCTTGTGACAGCAGAAGTGCTTCCACATCCCACTCCAATACATCCTACTCGACGTACTCGAGTTCTTCGGGATATTCTTCTTCTTATTCGTCATTCGAAGGCAATTGTTCACCCATAATTAGTGGTATATTATGGGCTAGTGGATACACCACGGGTTGCAATTGTGCTTCAGCCTCAATCACATTATCCTGAAGTTGTTCTGCCTCATACTCCCAATTCTGAGCTGTTTCAATGGAGGTGTCCCGCTCTTCAGTGACTAATAACAGCTGCTCTTGCTGTTGTTGCACCTCTAACTGACTTGCTTGCAACTCACCACGAGCTTGCTGCAGTTCAGTGCAAGCTTGCCGTTGTTCGGCACGAACTTTCCGTAGCCTATTGCGAGCATAATGCAGCTGACTCTCGCACTTATTTAGCCAGTAATTTGCTGGAGCTAGGAGCGAACATAGATCCTCGTTGATATAATCAAGGGTATCTCCCCGATCAGTCGCTTCCCGCAAGGCTTCGACTTGCTCCAGAATAATTGCGCTTTGTGTAGAAACCACCATATTGGACGCAGCCGCATATGTCCCAAGTGTCGTCGAGGTTGTGTCGCCATACGGTGTATAGGCAACAACCATACGACGTTGCCACTCAAATCCAGCCATACCACGGACCGGAATAAGGGCAAATTGAGTCCCAGCCATGGCATCTTGATGAAGCTCACAAAGCTTCATAAGCGCCTCGCACGCTGCGATTGCCCAAGTGTCCTCCAAATGAGCCCCATCGATAGTAACCGAGAAAGGAGCCCATCCATAACGATGCGGACTAGCTGGGATATCTACCAAGATGGTGCATGACCGAACGCATCTGTCGATCGTTTCTCTACCCCAATAGCATGGCATCTCGATGAAGCCAAACTGTTGGAGCACTTCCCGCATCATACTTGGGAAACCTGGATGGCTAGTGCAAGTGGAAAATATCCATCCGTCCGGTAGTAGCATCCTTACATCCGTAATCTATAGAAAAGAATACTAGATCAGTGAGAATGTTTCCAACTCGCAACAGTTTAAGAAAATTTAAAACTGGAGTTGTAATCACGGTCTGTTCCAGCTGACCTTCCTGTATAAATTCAAAATTTTCATACAAGAAACGTCAGAACCAGGTGTGGGATTGAATACAAAAGTTGTGTTACACTTTACAACCTTTCCAGATTGTACTCATACAGCTCTAGGTGATCTAGGGAATAGAATATATACAGGTTTAAAGTAGACCCAAATTATCTGGAAATTTTGACAGAACCTCCCCTGTATATGTGGTGATTTCCACAATTTATACAGGTATATCATGACAATATGTTGAGGTAATGACGAAATAAACATTGTATAACATCAAGTTAACAATCCATTGGTAAAAGATTTCGGCCATGAAACATTTGTTACATAGGTATAGTGTGCTAATTCTAAACTAGGTGCCAACTGTTCAAGTTCTGATCTGCCAGAACCAAGTTTGTCACCATAGGAATTTAACACAGCTATACCAAGATTTAGGCCACGAGTACAACACAAAGTTGATTGAGGACTTGCTAATCTTTCCAGAAATGTATAAATAAGACCATGCCACTATTCTGGATCAAAAGCTAAAGCTACCTAAACTTGACAGATGAACTCACTATCGTTCAACAGCAGCCCTGCAGTTCACTGTTTTGAGCTCGAAATTTGAATTTTCTCCAACTTGAATCAAAAGGAACTTTAAATAACAAAACTGTAGATATGCTTCTCCCCTTTTCATATATGTATCACAATAAGGCAGAAGAATTTTCTACAGTGAGTTATAGCAAAATTACTGAGACTGGTACAACGGTAGGGTTATCTGGAGTAGTTTAAGCATACTCCAAATTTCAATAGATTATCAAGCTTTTCTTCCTTGATAGTCAAAAGAAAAGTTGTAGAGGACTTCGAGAAATTTTCATCCATATATCCTAACCCTATGTTTATTTTCAACTATCCAAAATTACAACCTGGCGAATTGAGCAAACTTTGTCCAGAAATCAAGAATCTTGGTGCTACCCCATGTTGAATCGAATTTTTATCTTTGCAGAGTCCAAACCTACCAGCACCTGACAGTCGGGCTTTCCAAAATATAATGCATCCAATTTTCTCGTTGTTGGGGGTGGTGAAGTATCAAAGTTGATACCGACGGTACTACGTGCCTCACCAAAGAAAATTCTAACCGGTTATTTCCGGAAACTTTTATAGGTGGTCCTAGTGAAAATTCTAACCTGGCGAATTGAGCAAACTTTTATAGGTGGTCCTAGCACACTCGCAAATGTGTGCTACACGGGTTGCTACCGTAGTCAATGCTGAAAAAGACAAACAATCCCCTTTCACACCTTCACACCTCAAGGGCAGCATGGGGAAACACGACAGGCAGTCACAATAATACATATGAAAATAAATGCATACGACTCTGGTGTGAGTCGCCCTCGAGCGAGGTCATGTCTCGAGGTACATGGCTGTAAATATGTCTGTACAGCAAAGACTCCTGTACGAACCGGATTATACACGCTCGGCCATACGTGTTTCGCATGCTCCCTTAGAATATGAATGATTCTAGAGAGGCATACTATCGGGTTATACACCAACCGACGGGGGCTCCCACTAACTTTGAAGCACGCTGGGGTACCGCGTGTCATTGGTTCTCAGAAACATAGAAAGTTTCAGAGACTCCTATTAACATTTTCGTGCCAAGCCACAAAAAACCTCCATGCTACCTCTCGCATGGTGAGCTTACCGCAATTGATCTGCTTACGGTGGCGTACCTTACCTCTTACCTGATGTCGGAGCATCGTTACAGAATTAATAACATATAAGTTAGTCTACCACCTGTATATCTTATTCTAATAATACTCCTTATAAGGGCATATAGCTAATTCATCACTCAAATCCTAATTTTTTAGAATACGTTCTTTTCAAGTACACTGTTCCCAATGATGCTCTGATACCATGTCTGTGGGGATCAAAATCCCGACCTCCAAGGATCTCATTGCGTGGTGTCGTGCGATGCGACACCCAACAGTATACAAGAATAGAACAAGAACAAATTTACAATACCAAGTCTTTATTGACAAGCACATCGGAAGTTTAAAAGTACTAACGGAAGGAAAGAGAACTATACATCATAGCTACGCTCTCAGCACTAGCTATGCAAAAGCAAAGTCATCCATGCCCTGGATACTTTGCACTAGCAACACACAATTCACGGCGGCGTGCAGGGTTCCCACTCGGCTGTAAACCCTGGAGGGGGTGCATCCTCGTCATTAAACCCATCATCAGTCGTATAATCTGCAAAAACTCATTAACTGCAAACGTGAGCAGAAGGCTCAGCAAGACTAACCCGTCTCACTAGACATATGCAAGGATGAGTACTAAACATAGGTAAGTAAAGCATAACGACTCGCCTACAAGTGGATCCTTATAGTAATGTTTTATTTAGCACCTGACATTCCTCAGGCACGGCACATCATAGACTCCACAATCAAACAAGAAACGCTTTGCCGATGATATGACGTGCACAAGGCACATAATAATATTACAGGTAAAGTATGGGGAAACTGTAAACTTTTAATTGTACTATCTCTAAGCCAAACAAGGTTGTTCAAGCAATTTATAAACCAATATATAATATTCTCTTGACTTATTTAGTATTTACTACGTCACGACATAGTGAACAAGTGGTACTCTATTACTACGAGGGACGGTGATTGCAATCAGGACATACCCGGACAACACGACACATACGCACTTTCGGAAATGCCAGCGAGTACTTTCAGCAGTACCTACATAACAATTCAGTACTAGTCGTATATGGCCACCTTTCACTAAACACTCGAATGTCGAACCGGCCGATCCGTCACGAGCAGGAGGTCACTGCATGGGGCGTACTCTGACGTGCCCACCAGCTGATTTACGCCTTGCTGCCCTCAACCCATGCCTATAAAATGGAACAGAATGGCTCGACAAATTAGTATCAAGCTACGTCAGTTTACTGGAGCTCATTCCTCCAGTATGTCGCCGGTACAATTCAAGCTTGTCCAGCAGGACTGCACACGAAACGGTCCTCAATCGACACAAGCAGGGCTATGCACGTGAGACCACGTCTCACTGCATCCTATCCACTGCTCGGTCTCAAATTCATATTCATAAACCATTTTTCTTATTCTAGAATCTCCCGTGTGATGAAATTCCTATCTCGCGAGTAGATTCCAACTACTCAACTTCTACCGAATTCCTATGAGCATAAGCATAGCAGGTGTCTACTCAACGGGCCGTAGACCTACTCTTGACTCCAAAGGATTTGTGCGCCATGCAAGTGGATGTCAAACACCTTAAACGTAATGCACCATCATCTGAAGATATAAGGTGAAATAAAACTGCAAAACACTGTAAGGAACTTAAATGCAAACCGGGGCTTGCCTAAATGCGAGTCTGAGTCTATGTTAGTTTCTGGCAGCTGGACCTCCAAGGCTTCCGGCTGCTCCTCGACTTCAGCTACTACACGATTTGCATATACTAGGTATAAATGATTTTGTGAATAATTATTATGCTTAAGGTGGGGTGAGTATATTATAAATAAGATTATTATCTTAATTGACTTTGGGATCTTTATGGTGGATACTAGAGATTATACAGAAGACTCTTGCAAAGAGTAGGAGATGATAAAGGATGTTTGTTATTCTTAACAATTATGGTAAGAAATAAGCTTCTCTAAATTTTGTTTAAATTGTTTGGAGATGTATTATGGCTACCAAGGGCTGTATCATGTAGATGGGGTCTCACTGGTTCTAGGAAAATTTGTTTCACAATTTTCTGATCTTCCTACAGGAAGAAACTGATTTTTAAAGTTTGGGTAAATTTTTGGAAATTTATTTTTCCATTTTTCTCAATTTATAGCTACATAGAGATTTGGAACATGGATCAACCCAGTATTTTATGTCCAAAGAGCTTGAAACTTTTACTGGAGATCAAATGTATTAATTATAAGTTTCTGACCAAAATTGGGAATTTTCCAATTAACAAAACTGTAGGAATGAATTCTTTAAGCATTTTGCTTATCTGAATTATGGAGAAACTTCTATGGCTTTTCATACAAATCCAAGTGCACCACTGGACATTATTCTTCATGCTGGTTCTAACAATTCGGGAATTTTCGATTAATTCTACTGGAAGTTATGGATTTTCTATGCTGGATTGAATATGGATTTATTCTCGTATTGGAAATTTCAAATAAAAGGGGCTGGTCCCACTTCATTTGAATGGGCCAATCGCATCTAGGCCACACCGGGGTCACAGAGTTCAACCGCGCAGCCGCACCGGATCCAGAGCCACAGCTGATCCCGGGCGTCCGAATAGGCGCTGACAAGTGGGGCCCAGAGGCCTTCTTCTACCTCGCGACGTGACGGCGCTCCTCGCTAGAATTGCGGCGGTGCTTCGCCGGACTTAGGTGCGTTGACCTCCGTTCGGCCTTGCTGTGACCGCTCAACCCTAAAATCGACTGCGCAAGCCGATGGTGGTGTCCAATCACGCCGGCGATGGCCGGAGACGGCGGCGCGACGGTGATGGCGGAGCTAGGGTTTCGGTCTTCGTCGGAAATTTTGGAAATGGCTTAATAGCCCCGATAAAACCTCGGGAAGGTTCTTGGAAGCATCAGGAGTTTGATTTGGGGGTCAGATTGGGATGAAATCGCCGGCAAGGTTGAGTTCGACGGCGAAGTGCGGTTTTTCAACCGTCGGCCTCGAAAACTTGAAATGTAAGATACTCGGTAGATAACTCTCAGGGTTTTTGGGCATGGAGCTTCCTTAGGACACACATAAACTATCTGTAACCAGATTTAAGGATGATTGCAAGAATGAAATTAATTTAAGCGCGAAGCTTTGCTGTTCTATTGAGAGACCGATCAGTTCTCAAACAAGAACTCAAGTTATACTTCATGTCATAAGCTTAGATTCTGTGTGCATGAACTAGAGAGGATTGCGAACCTTTTTGCTTAAAGGATCGAGGCTGGAGATGGTCTAGAACTGGTGTTCGACGGTGATACAGTGAAGGTTTCTCGGCGGCTTCCTCGGCAGCGAATAGGAAACTTCAAAATATGCCAAGCAGAAGCTATGTCGCGATCAATGACCAAATGGAATACATATAGGAGTTTGTGACACGCCTTTTATCTACTTACAGCTTGGGAAGACACGGCTGCAATCGTCGGCGAGAGCTCGGTCGAACAGGGGCGGCGAAAAGGGCTTGAACCGGGATGGTGTCCAACGGCGACGACCAAGGGGTATTTATAGGGACTGAGGGAAAAGGGGAGTCCCCCACGGTGTCAAGTAGGCAAGCAGCTCCGTGGATGCATGGGCGTCGCAGTGTCGTGCGCTGCCGGCATCGAACGGCGGAGCGAGCTGGAGACAGAGCACCCCTCGTCGGTTTCACTCGAGTGCTTTGGCTGACAGTAGGCCCCACTTCCTCTTATCTACTTCCCTTCTCTGTAACTTCAATTCTCCTACCAAATTGTATCAAAAAATTCTAGATTTTTGTGTGGAGGCTCAAATAAATATCTAGAATTGGATTCTGCAATTGGATTTTGAATTGGAGCAAGTTTCAATTGGATTTAGAATTCAAATTTGAATTTTGATGGAATTCAATGGTGCCACTGATTTAAATAGCAATTGAGTTCCAAAAATTGTGAAACCATGGGGATAAGTCAAGCAAGTTATGCTGATCATGAGTGTGTGTTCAAATCTTGATATTCAATCTAGTTGAACAGAATTCAAAATTTGAATTCAAAACATGGTTTGAATTTGCTAAGCGTCTTAATTAAAATAGCAAATGGAGTTCAAAATTTATGAAACTTTGCAGGAAGTCCATTTGGAATATTAGAAAACCATAGAAAAATTTATGGCCTCTGAATTGAATGATTTTTCAGCAGGCCAAATATACAGTAGTATATATTCAATTTATATTAATTTGAATATCTATTTGGTACTACATATTAAATTGGCCTAGAAATCTTTCTTCAAATAATTCCAAACTTTGAAGAGAGGTCAAAAGAATTAATATAAGTTTATTGGTGAAGTTCATTCCTCATGTTAATAAGTTTAAACATGAGTAGAAGAAAAGATTTGATGAGATCAAGTTTATAAGCATGGCTATAATTAGTCTCCATTAGGGTTAACAACCAATTTACAACTGATCCTCATATGAAGGAAAATGTGGGATTTTACAATCAACATAGATTTGGCAAAAGAAGAGATCATCATCAAAGTGTTTAGTAAACAAAGTGTAATCAGCTTTACCAATCTTGAAGCCATTCTCAATCAAAAACTCTCTAAGGAACTCATACCAATCTCTAGGAGCTTGTTTGAGGCCACAGAGAGCCTTACACAGTTTGAATACATAGTCGGGGTACTCTTGATCTTCAAAACAGGGTGGTTTCTCCACGTACACCTCCTCCTTGATTGGTCCGTTGAGGAAGGCGCTTTTCACATCCATTTGATAAAGCTTGAAATCATGATGAGTAGCATATACATGTAATATACGAATCGATTCAAGCCTAGCTACGGGAGAAAAAGTCTCGTGAAATCCAAACCTTCGACTTGTGAGTACCATTTTGCCACAAGTCGTGCCTTGTTCCTTGTTACCACTCCATGTTTGTCTTGCTTGTTGCGGAAGACCCATTTAGTGCCGATGATGTTGGATTTGGGTCTTTCAACAATCTTCCACACTTCATTCCTTTTGAAGTTGTTCAATTCTTCTTGCATCGCCATCACCCAATCCGGATCTTTTAATGCATCTTCAAACCTGTATGGTTCCAAAGAGGATAAAAAAGAATGGTGTTCACAAAAATTAGCTTTGCGTGATCGAGTTATTACTCCCTTTTGGATGTCACCGATTATGTTGTCGACAGGGTGATCTCTTTGGATGCTTTGGTGTACTCTTGGGTATGGCACTTGTGGTCTTGAATCTTCATGATTATCATTATCTTCTTTGTCTCCCTCTGGATGGTTGACCTCATTGTTGTTTTGATTATCTTGATATCCTTGGTGTTGATCTTGTGTGGAAGCTCCCCGTTGATCATTTTCCTCCACTTGTGGTTCATCTTCTTCATTCGCATTTGGAGGTGGCACTTGTGGTCGAACATCACCCAACGCCATTCTCCTCAATGCTTGACATGGATCTCCTTCTTGATCTATCACACACTGATCAACTTGCTCTATTTGAGAGCCATTAGTTTCATCGAACACTACGTCACATGCTACTTCAACAAGTCCAGAGGCTTTGTTGAAGACACACTAAGCGTATGAGTACAAATAATAACCAAGTAAGAAACCTTCATCGGACTTCGAAGCAAACTTCGAAGCCCTCGGCTTCTTGTTGAGAATATAGCATTTTGAACCAAAAACTCAAAAGTATGAAATGTATGGTTTGTTACTGGTGGGAAGTTCATACGAGGTTTTCTTGAGTAGACGATGAAGATAGAGTCGGTTTATGGCGTGACAGGCGGTGTTAACCGCATCAGCCCAAAACGTGTCTGAAGTCTTGTATTCATCGAGCATTATCCTCGCCATATCAATGAGTGTTCGGTTGTTCCTTTTGGCTACTCTGTTTTGTTTAGGAGAGTATGGTGTTGAAACCTCATGATTTATTCCTTCCTCATCTAGATACTATTCAACTTGAGTATTCTTGAATTCCATCCCATTGTCACTTCGTATGTTCTCAATCTTCAATGATAATTTGTTTTGGGCACGCTTTATGAACTTCTTGACGGTTCCTTGAGTTTTTGTCTTATCATGCAAAAAGAAAACCCAAACCCACGTGAAGCGTGAAAAATCATCAACAATGACTAAACCATATTTATTACCGCCGATGCTTATGTAAGCAATTGGACCGAATAGTCTATGTGGAGGAGCTCGAACGGTCTTGTTGTAGTCATGACATTCTTTATGAGGTGGGGTGCTCCTACTTGCTTCCTGGCTTGGCATGCTCTACAAGGCCTGTCTTTCTCAAAAACATCATCCTTTAAACCTCAGATATGATCGCCTCTAAGGAGTTTTTGAAGATTCCTCATACCAACATGTGCTAGCCGTCTATGCCACAGCCAACCCATGTTGGTCTTTGCAATCAAGCATGTGTCAAGTTCGGCTTTATCTTTGTTGAAGTCAACTAGATAAAGTTTTCCTTTTAACACACCCTTGAATGCAACCGAGATACCACTCCTTCTAGAGACGGTCACACCCGCATTTGTGAATAAACAATTATAACCTTTGTCACATAACTGACATATGGACAAAAGGTTATAATCCAAGGAGTCAACATGTAAAACATGAGAAAGAATATGTTGTGATGAAATTGCAATTTTACCGGCACCGAGCACCCTTCCTTGACTATTATCACCAAAATAAATGCCTTCGTTTGGGTCTTCATTTTCTTCATATTCCACGAACATTCTTCTTTCTCCTGTCATGTGATTGGTGCATCCACTATCTAGCACCCATTTTGCTCCGCCGAATGAATAAGCCTGCAAAAAACAAATCATGCCTTGGTCTTAGGTATTCAAGCTTGCCTGGGTCCTTTAATATCAACCTTTCACAAGAAACTCAAACGCCGAACCGGTCCCACCGTCGCTGGCATAAGGTCCCCGCACGGAGCGTGTCTAAGCCCAACGGCATATTTACACCTTGCTGCCCTCAACTCACCCCTATCAACAGCGGACTATGCCTCGACACCCAAGTTATCAAGTTACATCGTACTCACAAGAGATTTGGGCACCCACACATGAGACTTGGTGTTCTCATGGCGTGCCCCAACATATTTAGCATAAACTCTTCCAAGATTACTTTTCGTAAGTACATATGAAGCATCAAAAGGTCTAAGTAGATGTTACTGTTTATATGTGTTCACAATGTTAAATTTATCAATATTATTAGGTTTTCTAACTTGAGAAGAGTATCCCTTGACAAAGCCAATGTAATCCTTGTTATTCTTGTGGCTTCTAGTGTTTTGCTTTTCACCATAAGAATACCCAATGCCATATTTGACATTAGGAGGTCTTGTGATCGAGTATGCACTGCGTGCATACTTGACCTTCTCCATGTCAAATATGTCACTTTGGAAAGGTTGCTTGTCCTTTTTCAATTTTGGCTTTTCCTTCAAGTTAGTGTCATTTTTGGCACAAGTACAAGTAATAATAGTTTCAGATTTTATATGTTGAGAAGGTGAGCTTGAAGAGGATGAAGAACCACTTTGCTTATGTGACTCAACTTGTACCTGAAGTATCTTGTTAACTTTGGTTAAGTTGACAAGTTCATCCTTGATAGCCACGTTTGAGTCTTTTAGCTTCAAACAAGCTTCCTTTCTTGAAGCTAACTCAAGTTCCAGTAACTTACTTCACTCCTTTTCAAGCTCAAGGAGCTTTTTGATCTTATGATATTCTTCCTTTTGGAGGATGATCATATCTTCTTGACGATCAACTAGCTCCTCCTTATCAACAAAATTATCCATTAGAAATTTCATCTTAGCAGCAGTTTTCTTATCTAAACCACTAAGCACATCTTCATCATCACTATAATTATCAATATCACTAGTAAAACAAAGCGAGGAGGAAGATTTAGTTTTGACCTTTCTTTTTCCTTCCTTGGTCATTAGACACGTGTGGTCGGTGTCCTTCCTTGCGCCGATGGTTAAGAAGAGGGTGGATTTCATGATAGGCTTCATGATGGCTATGGTGGTCATCTCCTCTTCTTCTTCGGATGAGTATTCATCATTGGAGTCCCACTCCTCTAGATGCTCTTGGACAAATTGCTTCTTCATCTTTAACATTTTCTTTGGTTGAGGCTTGTTGTCCTTAGTCTTCCTCTTATTTTCTTCATGTGGACAATCAACTATGAAATGGTCATACTCTCCACAGTTATAGCATGCATGCCTCATCTTGGGTCTTTGTTTGTCCCTTTGTCTTCCTTCGTTTGAGATATTACCCTTTCTTCTTCTCATCATCTTCTTGAACTTTTTCATGAATAAGATCATGTCTTCATCATTGATGTCACTGCTATCATCATCACTGCCATCTTCTTCAATAGCTTCCCGAGCTTATTTTGATGCGGGTTTGCAAGTTGACTTCAAAGCAACTCCTTTCTTCTTTGCCGAGGTAAGGTCGGCAATTTCCTTCACGTGCTTGGCTTGCTTCTCAATCATTTCAAAGTTGATAATATTGCCATGAAGTTCTCCCGAGGTCATTTTTCGATACCTGGGGCTTTCTCTAATCATAGAGAAAAGGTTCACGTTGCGAGACATGAATGCTCTAAGAATCAACTTCACGACTTCATGATCATTCCACTTCTTGTTTCCATATGCTCGAACTTTGTTAACTAGAGACTTCAATCGATTGTACATATCTTGTGGTGATTCATCTTCTTCTGCGAATCTTCCCAATTCACCTTCAATCATTTCAATCTTGGCTTCACGTACATGACGATCACCTTCATGTGCGGTTTGTAGAGTCCCATATCTCCTTGGCAATTTTGAGTCCATCCACTTTGGTGAACTCATCTCGGCTCAATGAAGAAGTGATCACAACTGCGGCTTGGGTGTTTCAATGAATAGGTTGTTCTTGTCTTGGAGTCAGCTCTTCATCATCCTCCGGGATATCTATCCCTGTACACACTATATGCCAAAGACTTGGGTTAAGAGATATAAGGTTCATTTTCATGTTCTGTGTCCACATGGAGTAGTCATTGCCATAAAAATAAGGTGCTTTCCCTAAAGGAATTGATAAGTAATGACTATTGTTAGAAATTAAACATTCATAGTCAAATGGATATCGGGAGTAGTCTGTGTGACTACCCCCTTCCTCTCTTCATCGTCGATCTTCTTCTTCCCTTTTGGGGAAACCTTCTTTCATAGAAGAGCCTTGAGTTGAAGCATCTCCTTGTCATCGTCCTCGCAGTCTTGAATGGCATCAAGGAGCTTCTCTAGCTTTTGGGCCTTTTCATCATCGCCTTTCTTGTTGTTGAAGTTCTTGTGTACATCATTGATGTTCAACATCGTCTCTTCAAGCGGTGAGTCTCTTTTGAAGAGTTTGGCTCTGATACCAATTGAATATAGCCTAGAGGGGGGTGAATAGGCTTTTTGAAAATTTGTTGATCCCTGAAACACTTAACAGATTGATCAAATACAGAGAGATCGGACTAGTCCGATACAGTGCAAACTAGTCTGGTATTCGTGGACTAGAAAGATCAAGACTGATCGATAATTTCACTTCTAGTACCCTATGTAGTGGAAAGTAATTAGCAAAATGGATTTATTACAACAATGAAACAATTTATGGCAAAGATCAAATTTAATTTCAATGTTTCAATGTGAGTTACACAAGATTATGCAAACCCTAGAATATGATGAACGATAAAACAAAGGTTGGCAAGACACGATTTTATCCCGTGGTTTAATTTTGTCGGTACCCTGCAGACCGGGTACCCCCGCATACAAGGAAGACAAGACGCTGGGTTCCATCTCCCAAGAGGGGAAGTACCTAGAAGCTACCACTTGTCCCGCAGCTCCGTACCTACCTGCCTGCTAAGGTGGCTCCGGTACTGCCACGTGTCCTGTAGCTCCGGACTTGCCTCCCCGCCAAGTGTGGCTCTGGTGCTGCCACGTGCTCTGAAGATTCGGACCATCAGTGCTGCCATGCAACCCGCGGCTCCGGACCTAACCTCCCAGCTGAGGAGAGGTCCGGTGCTACCACGCGTCCCGTAGCTCCAAACCCAGCCTCCCCGCTGAGGAAAGGTCCGGTGCTGCCACGCGTCTCACGGATCATGAAGACGACGTGTGCACTCAAGACAGCATTAGTGCGTCATCAAGAACGCATCAAGAACACGGCTTAAAGACACCATTAATGTGTCATGAAGACACATTAATACACCATGAAGACCCATCAGGACCATTAACATGTCATCAGGACATGTTAGTGCACCATCAAGCGCCATTATTGTGTCATTAAGGCATGTTAATACACTTTTTTGAGTAATTAACCTGGGGCCACTTGTCGGGCCCTGATCATAATGTAACTTGCCGGCCATTCACCTATAAAAGGACTAGGCAATCATGACAGAAAGGGAGGGCTCTCTCACACCTCGCTCATACAATACAACAAAACCAACCGTGGATGTAGGGTATTACGCCTCCTGGAGGCCCGAACCGCATAAAATCCTCCGTGTTCATCTAGCCTGTAGTTCCAAGAAATTCGCCGCTCCTAAAAAGAACCTCCATGGGCTACTCCTTAGCAGGTCCGGCGGAAGTGTCGCAAAAAAACTTCAACATTTTTGAGCACCAGATAGGGGGCACTTTTTTGGGATTGACGAGCCTCATCTCGATGGTGAATCTTCAGTCCATCACCGGCTTCCCTCGACCCTCCCGCCATGAGGGGAGTATGGAGGACGACTCCACTCCCGCTCCATAGCAGCTGATCCGGCGGACACACGCTCCATGTTTCGGGTGCTACTACTGTCACCAGACGACAACTTTCTACCGCCACTACCGCCAGTGGGAGGTCCAAAGTATACAGCCTTCTTAGCCTGTTCTTGCACCCTGAGTTGGTGCCCTGTGACCCTAAGCCTGAACACTTTGCCTCATGGCTACTTCCGCCACCACGTGATGACTACCTGCGACCACGACAACAATGATGTTACCACGTATCTGTGACGTATCTGTTGTCCTTGATTATTTTCTTCTTTGGAGTCCCATGACACTAAACGGTCGCTCCCACAAAAAGCTAATGCCAATAGAGGGTTCGGAGTGCACTATTTGCTTAGCCTGGTCATGCACCCTAAGTATGCGCACTCTACCTTTCTTGCAGACAAATACTGGGGGTCCAGAGTGTGCTACCTACTTAGCTTGGTCCTGCACCCTAAGTATGCACACTCTACCTTTCCAATGTTGCAGCTGAGTACTAGGGGCCGGACGTCTCCAGAAAGACTAATGTCAGCGAGAGGTCAAGAGTGTGCAAACTGCTTAGCCTGGTCGGGCACCCAAAGTCGTGCCCTGTGACCCTAAGCCAACGCACTCTTCCTCCCCAATACCGCAGTTCTGTGCCGGGGACTGAAAGGCACATGCTCCTGGACAAAGAAATAACCAAAATCTGGATATTGTCACCATGTTCACATAATTATGCTTAAATATTATGCATATTATTCTCTTTTTCGCTTTGTTACATCTTTCTGTTTGCCCACGTTGGGAGTTGTGCTATCCTGCTGCAGACGGACAACCTAAAGTACCTGTGATATCTTTGGTATTTCTGGTAGTTTCTCATTTGGGATCTCGTGCCTGCTGAATGGCCTACTTGCCTGGAATACAACGCCAATAATAGGTCCGGAATCGGCTAAAGACATAGCCTGGTCCAACACCCTAAGTATGCCACTCTACCTATTTTGGTGTTGCATCACACTAAGGTGGGTCCGGACAGCACACGTTCCTGGGTGAGGCGGCAGCCAGTACCCGAATACTATCGCACTTAATTACTCAGGCCCCGTAGCCCGGCTAAGGACCGTAAGCAACAAAAAAACTAAGGGCAGGAAGATTGTAACCACTGAGAACTATTACTATTTCTGCTGTCACTCTTGTGTAGGACTTCACCCTTCGCCAAGATCCAACGTCGGACCTCAAGCTCCGACACTAGCACCTCCCAGGGGGGCCCGCTATTGACGTTCTTAGCATCGATTGTGGACATTCCCGCACCTTCACCAAATTCTGGCACCTCCAAGGAAGCCCGCCGTTGACGTTGATGATGGTGGCCCCCACCTACGGGATCGTTGCCTCTCTCGAGGTTGGCTCGGGGGCCACTGTCGGTACCCTGCAGACCAGGTACCCCCGCATAAAAGGAAGACAAGACGCTGGGTTCCATCTCCCAAGGGGGGAAGTACCCAGAAGCTACCACGTGTCCTGCAGCTCTGGACCTGCCCGCCTACTTAGGGTGGCTCCGATGCTGCCATGTGTCATGTAGCTCCGGACCTGCCTCCCCGCCAAGGGTGGCTCCGGTGCTGCCACGTGCTCCTCAGCTCAAGACCATCAGTGCTGCCATGCAACCCGCGGCTCCAGACCTAACCTCCCAGCTGAGGAAAGGTCCGGTGCTGCCACGCGTTCCGCGGCTCCGGACCGAGGCTCCTTGCTGAGGAAAGGTCCGGTGCTGCCACGCGTCCCCCGGATCATGAAAACGACTTGTGCACTCAAGACAGCATTGGTTCATCATCAAGAACGCAGCTTCAAGACACCATTAATGTGTCATGAAGACACATTAATACACCATGAAGACCCATCAAGACCATTAACGTGTCATCAGGACATGTTAGTGCACCATCAAGCACCATTACTGTGTTATTAAGGCATGTTAATACAGTTTTATGAGTAATTAACCCAGGGCCACTTGTCGGGCCCCAATCATAATGTAGCATGCCGGCCTTTCACCTATAAAAGGACCAAGTAGTCACGACAGAAAGGGAGGGCTCTCTCACATCTTGCTCATACAATACAACACAACCCACCATGGATTTAGGGTATTACGCCTCCTGGCAGCCCGAACCACGTAAAATCCTCTGTGTTCATCTAGCTTGTAGTTCCGAGAAATTCGCCCCTCCTAAAAAGAACCTCCGCGGGCTGCTCCTTAGCAGGTCCGGGGGAACTGTCACAAAAACACTTTGACAAATTCCACGGTGGAAATCTATGTCCCCGTGAGGACTCCACAGAGGACCAGGTCTTCACCAACCCTACCCTCATTGAATCGCCACGGAGGCTGATTATCTTCCACTAATCACAAAGGGGCAAATAACTCGTTCAAGGGGCCTTCTCACAAGTTGAGGGCTGTAAGTGCATCTAGGATATCCCTTGTGGGTTTTGGAAAATTGATGACAAACAAATGAGATCCTAATGAAACTACTGAGATGATTGCAGGACAAACAAGTGAAACATCGTGATGCACACAAAAAGGTGAAAAATGGAGTGGTGTCCAAAGAGAGATACTTTGATGAAGCTTGGAAGACCAAATTAGATTTTGAATGTATAGGGAGTGTATGAAAGACACTCCAAGAGCTCACAACTTTGCGCGAGGGTAAGGGATTAAAATTAACCTAACTTTCACAAAGCACCGGACTAGTCCGATCATGGACCGGACTAGTCCGTTCATCTTTCTGGAATCCCACTTACAAGGAGACCGGACCAGTCCGTGCATCCACCGGACTAGTCCGTTGATGTTTCTGGAGTCTCTCATATTGAGGGACCGGACTAGTCCGATCATGGACCGGACTAGTCCGTTGAACTTTCTGGAATCTCCCTTTCGTGGAGATCGGACTAGTCCGCGGACTAGTCCGATGAACTTTCTGGAGTCATCTTCACACAGCACCAGACTAGTCCGAGGTTGGACCGGACTAGTCCGACAGACTTTCTGGACTTCAAAACATTTTGTGACCGGACAAGTCCGGACTTGCACCGGACTAGTCCGGTGTTAGGGTTTTTCAACGGCTAGCTTTTGGAAACCCTATAAATAGAGAGTCCGCAGCTTTCCTAAAGATAGACACGTCGAATACTGATCAAAGAGCAAACCCTAGCGCCGTCACTTCATCCCAAGAGCCCAAAACTCATCTCCCCACACATCTACATTTCAAAAAGAGTGAAATCAATTGAACACCTGGATTCAGGATTGGGAGATCGTCGTTCTTTCACTGCGAGCTCTTGGGGTTTGATCTTTCTACACTCATACTCTGCATTGTAATACTTTTGAGTGTATTTGATCACTTCTTTCATTGTAATTCTCATGGGAGCCCTCAACGTGTGAGGTTGCCCCACAAACTTGGTGATTACCCATGATAGTGGAATCAAGTCGGCCTTCGTGGTGACTTGAAGAGGGAAAGGGTTGGAGACCCGGCTCTGTGTGAGCTTCTTCAACGAGGACGTACATCTCGTGGTGATATCGAACCTCGGGAAAAATTCTTGTGTCTTGCGTCTCATTTACTTTAAATTTTGTTCATTAGATCACTTGAGTGCTAAACATCAACTTAAGGCAATTATAAGTTACACCTGCATTCTTATATTAATTTTAAGTACAAATATCAGTTGTTCTCATTTCCGCTGCTAAAGAAATTTATTTTCCCAAATCACACCTGATCAACACACATAATTTTTGGACACCGGACTAGTCCGCCCACACAACCGGACTAGTCCAGCCAACCAAGTTTTGACGGTTATATTAAGTGTGCAGAAAATTCAAAAGGCCTATTCACCCCCCTCTAGGCCACATTCAATTGGTATCAGAGCAAGGTTCTCCACCAACGAGACTCACATCTTGGAGAGATCAATGGCCTCTGAGAAGAACAACGATATCTCAAAGATGAACATCAATGAGGAGGAACAAGAAACTAAAGCTTTTGATGTGCTGAAAGAGAGCCCACACAATGATGAAGAAGTGCGACAATTGAAGGCACTTCTGAGAAAGAAACTGCTAGGACAAAAAGGAAAGGAAGAAGAGAAGACGACGGGGAGCGGTCATCAAGACTACTCCCGACAGCCTTACAACTACAACCGTCTCAACTCAAACAACCATTATCTTTCTATTCCTATGGGAAAACCTCCACAGTTTGATGGAAGCGACTATACAATGTGGAAGTATAAAATGAAGATGCATCTATATCCCTAAATCCTAGTCTATGGCACATCGTTTGCACTGGCATAGATATCCCGGACACAGATGAAGAACTCACCCCAGAACAAGAACAAGAGATTCACAGAAATGCACAAGCTGCCGCCGTGATTACGTCATCATTAAGCAGGGAGGAATTCACCAAGATTGATGGCTTAGAAAGTGCAAAGGAAATCTGGGATACACTTAAGACAGCTCACGAAGGAAATAGATCAGTTCGTGAAGCAAAAATCTAAATGCTTGAAGGAGAGTTGGGGAGATTCGCTATTGAAGAAGGCGAATCACCTCAAGACATGTACAACCGGATGAAGGCACTCATCAACAAGATACGTGCGTATGGAAGTAAGAAATGGACAGATCACGAGGTAGTCAAGAGAATGATTAGAGCCTTCATGCCAAGAAATGTCACTCTTTGCTCAATGATTAGAGAAAGCCCCAGTTTTCACAAAATGACCCCCGATGATTTGTTGGGGAAAATCATGAATCATGAGATGATGGAGAAAGAGGCAAAATACATCAAAGACTTGGCCGAACTCACTTCCTCCAAAAGGAAAGAGGTCGCTCTCAAAGCTACATGCCGACCCAAACTCAAAGAAGCTCGTGAAGATCAAGACAATGGACATACAAGTGATGAGAGCACCGATCTTGATGATGAGGAAATGGTACTCTTTATCAAGAAGTTCAAGCGAATGATGAAAAGAAGACACAGCAACAACACAAATGAAGGCAAAAGCAAGGACAAAGGAAAATCCATGGCTCGACGCACTTGCTACAACTGCAGAGAGTATGGTCACTTCATGATGGACTGCCCCTATGAAGAAAACAAAAAGAAGAAGGAAACAAGATCTCAAGAAAAGAAAAATTTCAGAAAAAGAAGACAAATCCATCAAGCTCACATTGGCAAGGAGTGGGACTCAAACGACGAGTCCTCCTCCGATGAAGAAGAAGGGATGGCCACTGTTGCAATCAAGAAACCTACTATGAAGGCCACACTCTTTCCAAACATGGGAGGACGGGACATGAACAACCACACTTGCCTAATGGCTAAGGAAGGCAAGAAAAAGGTACGGCTCACTCCTCCTATGCTTAACTCCTCTATTGATGACTTTCACAGCTCTAGCGACAACGAAGAAATGTTTAGAGGACTAAGTAAAATTGCTCTAAAGAAAATGGAAATGTTGTCGAACGAAATTTTTGAGAAGGAAAAACTTCTTGATCGACAAGAAGATATGCTCATCCGTGAAAGGAAGAGATATCAAGAAGTTGAAAAGCTTCTCGAGCTTGAAAGAGAGAAGAACAAGTCGCTTGAAGTTGAGCTAGCCTTGAGTAAGGAAACTTAGTCAAAGCTAGAAGGCTCGCATATTGCAATCAAGGAAGAACTTGCTAACTTGTCAAAAGTTAATAAGATCCTTGAGGTGCAAGTTGAGTCGCTCAAGCAAAGTGACCCCTCTTCCTCCAAGAGCTCTTTCTCCAAAGATATGAGTTCGACAACATTCGGAACTTGCACTTGCTCTAGTAAGAAGAATATTATTTCTAATACATCAACTTCTCATAATATGCATGCCCCTCCAAGCGGCATCTTTGATAAGGAGAAGATCAAATATGCACGCAGTGCATATATTGTCACTAGACCTCCTAATGTCAAAGATGGACTTGGTTTTGATAAGAACAAACACATGTATAACTCTAATCATGCTAAGAATAGAATTGTCTTTGTCAAGGAAAAATCTCATGAATCTGAACCACAAATATTATTTCATACATTTAATGCTTCTTATGTTCTTATGAAATCCAAAAATGGAAGAGTCATTGCCAAATATACAGGGCCACGCCACAAGAACTTGAAAACTTGTGTGTGGGTGCCCAAGACTCTTGTGACTAACCTGAGAGGACCCAAGCAAGCTTGGGTACCTAAAACCAAGGAATAATTCTTTTTGCAGGTTTACTCCTCTGGTGGAACAAAATGGGTACTTGATAGCGGATGCACAAATCACATGACCGGAGAGAGAGGTATGTTTGTGGAGTACGAGTACAACAAGGATCCAGGTGAAGGCATATACTTCGGAGACAACAGCCAAGGAAAGGTCCTTGGTAGCGGTAACATTGAAATATCCTCTCAACATACCTTATCAAATGTTTTACATGTAGATTCTCTAGATTATAACCTTTCGTCAATATCCCAACTATGCGACAAAGGTTACAACTGTTTATTCACTAATGAGGGTGTGAATGTTTTTAGAAGAAGCGATGGCTCGATTGCATTCAAGGGAATGTTGAAGGGCAAGCTCTATCTAGTTGACTTCAACAAAGATAAAGTCGAACTCAACACTTGCTTGGTTGCTAAAACCAGCATGGGATGGCTGTGGCATAATGGCTAGCCCATGTTGGGATGAGAAATCTGCAGAAACTTCTAAAAGGTGGTCACATCCGTGGTCTTAAGGATGTGGTTTTTGAAAAGGACAGGCCGTGCAACGCTTGTCAAGCGGGAAAACAAGTGGAGCACCACACCCCGCCAAGAATGTGATGACTACCGCAAGACCGCTGGAACTTCTCCACATGGATCTTTTTGGTCCAGTTTCGTACATCAGCATCGGCGGTAACAAATACAGTTTAGTAATTGTTGATGATTTTTCAAGATTTACCTGGATATTTTTCTTGTATGATAAATCAGAAACTCAGGGGATCCTCAAGAAGTTCTTAAAAAGAGCTCAGAACGAATTATCTTCAACCATAAAGAACATCAGAAGTGACAACGGGACAGAATTCAAGAATCTCCAAGTTGAAGAGTTTCTCGATGAAGAAGGGATAAAGCATGAATTCTCAGCACCCTACTCCCCTCAACAAAATGGAGTGTCCAAAAGGAATAACAGAACATTGATCGAAATGGCAAGAACTATGTGGATGAATAATAGACATCAGATCAATTTTGGGCAGAAGCGGTGAACACCGCTTGTCATGCCACTAATCGACTGTACCTCCATCGACTACTGAACAAAACTCCATATGAGCTCCTTACTGGTAAAAAGCCTAATGTTTCTTATTTTAAAGTTTTTGGTTGCAAATGTTTTATTTTGAACAAGAAACAGAGGGCCTCGAAGTTCGCTTCGAAGTCCGATGAAGGATTCTTGCTCGGTTATGAATCGAATACCTACGCCTATCGTGTCTTCAACAAGGTGTCCGGCCTTGTTGAAGTAGCACGTGACGTAGTGTTCGATGAATCTAACGGCTCACAAGTGGAGCAAGTTGATAAATGTGTGCTAGATGAAGAGGAAGCTCCATATGAAGCACTGAAGAAAATGGGACTTGGCGATATCTTACCACAAGAGCAAACATTCGACTCAAATGCACAAGATGAACCTCAACACGGAGGCAATGATCAAGGGGGAACCCTTGCACAAGATCAAGAGGAGGAAGATCAAGTAGATCAGGACCATCATGGAAGCAATGATCTAGGGGGAGACAATGCACATGAAGATAATGAAGAACAAGCAACTACACAAGCTCCACACCCAAGAGTACACCAGAGCGGGCAAAGAGAACACCCTGTCAACAACATCATTGGAGATATTGCTAAGGGAGTAACTACTAGATCTCGAGTTGCAAATTTCTGTGAATCCTATTCTTTTGTGTCTTTTCTGGAACCATACAGGGTGGAAGAAGCCTTAGGGGATCCAGACTGGGTGATTGCAATGCAAGAGGAGCTGAACAACTTCAAGAGAAATGAAGTATGGGAGCTAGTGGAGAGACCAAAGGCGAACATAGTTGGAACTAAACTGGTCTTTCGGAACAAGCAAGATGAACATGGAGTAGTAACAAGAAATAAGGCAAGACTGGTGGCCAAAGGTTATTCTCAGGTCGAAGGTTTGGACTTCGATGAAACTTTCGCTCCTGTAGCTAGACTTGAGTCCATTCGTATTTTATTGACATATGCTACTCACCATAATTTTAAGCTGTATCAAATGGACGTCAAAAGCGCTTTCTTAAACTGCCCAATCAAGGAGGAAGTTTATGTGGAGCAGCCACCAGGATTCGAAGACCCGAAGTATCCCAACCATGTCTACAAACTGCGTAAGGCTCTCTATGGCCTCAAACAAGCTCCTCGAGCTTGGTATGAGTGTCTTAGAGATTTTCTAATTCAGAATGGATTCAAAATTGGTAAAGCTGACTATACACTTTTCACTAAACATTGTGATGATCATTTATTTGTATGTCAAATTTACGTTGATGACATTATCTTTGGATCAACTAACAAATCCTTCTGTGAAGAGTTTAGCAAAATTATGACAGATAGGTTCGAGATGTCAATGATGGGCGAATTAAAGTTCTTCTTGGGATTCCAAGTGAAGCAACTTAGAGAAGGTACATTTATAAGCCAAACCAAATATACACAAGACATTCTCAAGAAATTCAATATGGACAAAGCCAAGCCCATCAAGACACCAATGGCCACTAATGGACATCTCGACCTCAATGAAGATGGTCCAAATGTGGATCAAAAGGTATATCGGTCCATGATTGGCTCTTTACTTTATTTATGTGCATCTAGGCCAGATATTATGCTCAGTGTTTGCTTGTGTGTGAGGTTTCAAGCTGCACCTAAAGAGTGTCATTTAGTTGCTGTGAAAAGAATCCTAAGGTACCTTGTGCACAGACCCAACTTGGGCCTTTGGTATCCCAAAGGATCCAAATTTAACTTGATAGGATATTCCGATGCCGACTATGCAGGATGCAAAGTCGATAGAAAGAGCACGTCAGGGACTTGTCAGTTTCTTGGTAGGTCCCTGGTATCTTGGTCATCTAAAAAACAAAACTCCATTGCCCTTTCCACAGCAGAAGCAGAATATATTGCAACTGGTAGCTGTTGCGCCCAATTACTTTGGATGCGGCAAACCCTTAGGGACTACGGCTATAATCTTAACAATATCCCACTTCTATGTGACAATGGAAGTGCTATAAAAATCACACACAACCCAGTAGAGCACTCAAGAACTAAGCACATAGATATCCGTCATCATTTTCTTAGAGATCATTCATTAAAAGGTGACATTGCTATTTCACATGTTAGAACTGAAAAACAACTTGCAGATATTTTTACCAAACCATTGGATGAGAAAAGGTTTTGTGAACTTAGGAATGAACTTAATATTCTTGACTCTCGAAATGTGGCTTGAAACGTTACACATCTGGTTGATACTTCAAATGTTACATTTTATTGCTAAAATTGCCCCTCACCTCTTTTTCTACTAAGAAAACTATTTTTAATGAATAAATCTTGGAATTTATGACCATGTTTTTGTGTTGAGTGCTTTCTGGTCATAATCACCAATATTATTTGCAAAATTTTGTCCTTGGATCACTATTAGTATCTCTCTATACTCAGTTTTTCCAGGGACACCGGACTAGTCAGGTTTGCCACCGGACTAGTCCGGACAGTCCCTCCTTCTAGGTTTTCCGGGGGCACCGGACTAGTCCGCCCTCTGACCGGACTAGTCCGGTCGGCTGCCTATATAAGCAGCTGGCCGGCCCAAAACCGTTTCAAATCTCCCTCCAATTGAGTTAAACCCTCACCTCTAAAACCTTAGCCTCCAAAAGGTGATTTTCGAGTTGAGCCCTCAAAATCCAAGCCTTCTCCGTGGGAAATTCTCCCCTCGACGAGTTGGTACTCCTACCCAAGCTCATCCGGACAGATTTGTGCTCCTTCAACGCGAATCCTCAAATCTCGGTAAATTTCTCCCTAAAGTCAAACTCTCAACTTTTCTAGTTCTAGCCTATTTCTCTTGATTCCAAGGAAGTACATTAGCTTCAGAGATGTATTCCTTTCACCTTCATGCTCATTTGCACCCTTAAATAGAAGTTGTGATTCTAGCTTTGTTAGGGTTCTTGTGCCAGGCCGGACTAGTCCAACTCCCAGGTACGGACTAGTCCGGTACACCGGACAAGTCCGCACTCTGACACCGGACAAGTCTGGTCTCTGACATTTGAATCCTCACATCACCTTCATTATCAGTTCATTCTCATCTAAATCATGAACTCCTTGTTAGGCACGATGTCTTCAAGCTTAGATGACAGCTCCTTCCATGTGGATGAAGAAGTTGAGTGCGAAAAGGTGAAGAGAGCCAAGGAGAGGTACATGAAGAAAAGGCATGATGTAAATGTGCACTCTCCACCCTCCGACGACAACTTGCCCAAGAAAAGGAGGGTAGTTGTGAAGAAGTCCCAAGGAAAGGCTGGTGAGAGCTCCTCAGGGCCAAAGAGGACTCTCAACAAAGGAAAGGGGCTTGCTAGTGGTCCCATTGGATCCTTGAAAATGAAGAACCCAAGTCACCGCAACAGGCAACGCTTAAGTAAGGATTTCACTGGAAAAGGGGGTGAGCTTGCCGACAGCTTCAGGCAGGTTGATGTGTATGCTCAACCTCGGCAATGCTCACACCCAAGATTTTGGAGCAACTTCCATGACGACTACTACGAGCATGTGTACATGAAGATGAAGAATCTCGTTGTGAAGAGTCAATGGGTGAACATCGGGTACATGCAGTCAAAGAAGTATCCTGCTTTCCATGTAGTGGTTGAGTCCCTGGAGAGGCACGGACTGAAGGAATTGTTTTCGTTTGAGAATGACTGGAACAATGAGGTGATCACCCAATTCTACTCTACTCTCTACTTTGCTCGTGGTGATGGAGACAGTCTTACTTGGATGACCCATGGTTCCAAGTATAGTGTTACTTATGATGAGTTTGCAAGGATTCTCCACCTTGAGCATACCTTGGATCATGATCTAGTCATCCACAATCTGCAACCCCTGGAGAAGGATGAACTCACATTTCTCTATGACACAAGGATGCCATATGTTACTCCCACTATCAAGTATTTGAAGCCCTTCTATGTGGTCCTCAACAGAATTTTGAGGAAGACAATAGCCCCAAAAGATGGAGATGCTGGGACTATACAAGGAACTTTGAGGACCCTAATGAAGGTCATTGGTGGGAGAAGACCGTTCAATGTATTTGAATACATCTACAATGACATTGTGAACATCTCAATCACTCCAAACAGATATTGCGGGTATGCCCCGTACATCATGTACATGATTGAGAAGGTGACTGGACTTGAGTTCGTCAAGGATGTTCACCATACGGGGATGAAACCGCAAAAGCCCACAGAATGCACTCTACCTTCGGCTCCCGATGCACCTCCCTCCCCTGAAGCTGAGAGGAGGACTAAACAGGCTCGGGATGTGAATGCAACAAGATCTTCAGCTGCTCCTCCTGGCTCTGCACTTGCTCATGAACCCTCCGGTGGTGTGCTTAAAATGCTCACCTCTATCTTTGCCTGCTGCCGCAAGATTGAAGTCAGGCAGAAGAAGCATCAACAATATGTCAATGCCAACATCAAAGCTATCTGCGACAAGCTGGAGATTGAGCCAGTGGGATCCCCGCCCGCCTTCAAGGACTCCGAGGAAGAGTCTACTCCGGCAAATGATGATGATGGTGGTGAAGATGAGGACTGGACCGAGACGGAGGAAAAGAGTGGCGATGAGTGATTCCCCTCAATTTTCTTCCTTTTTGGTGCCTTGATGCCAAAGGGGGAGAGATTGAGACTAGGAGAGATTGAGTCTATTAGTTTGAGAGTAGTTGGTGTCTTTATGTTTTTGTGATCAAGGACATGTGTACTAAATTTTAAAACCTTGTAATGCACTATTTCTTCTCTTATGTGTGATGCTTATTGTTGCTTGGATGATTATCTTTACACTTATTATTGATTACCTTTACTTCACCACATTGTTGATCACACACCGGTTAGGCACCCCACCATAAGGTGTGTGCATATGTGAGAAGCTTTTTGTGGACTTATCATTATTCTCATATGTGCACACCTTATGAAAATCAAGATTTTATTCTCAATTGTGATATCTCAAATGGTTGTCATCAATCACCAAAAAGGGGGAGATTGTAAGTGCATCTAGGATATCCCTTGTGGGTTTTGGCAAATTGATGACAAACATATGAGATCCTAATGAAACTACTGAGATGATTGCAGGACAAACAAGTAAAACATCGTGACGCACACAAAAAGGTGAAAAATGGAGTGGTGTTCAAAGAGAGATACTTTGATGAAGCTTGGAAGACCAAATTAGATTTTGAATGTATAGGGAGTGTATGAAAGACACACTCCAAGAGCTCACAACTTTGCGCGAGGGTAAGGGACTAAATTAACCTAACTTTCACAAAGCACCGGACTAGTCCGATCATGGACCGGACTAGTCCGTTCATCTTACTGGAATCCCACTTACAAGGAGACCAGACCAGTCAGTGCATCCACCGGACTAGTCCATTGATGTTTCTGGAGTCTCTCATATTGAGGGACCGGACTAGTCCGATCATGGACCGGACTAGTCCGTTGAACTTTCTGGAATCTCCCTTTCGAGAAAATCGGACTAGTCCACGGACTAGTCCGATGAACTTTCTGGAGTCATCTTCACACAGCACCGGACTAGTCCGAGGTTGGACCGGACTAGTCCGGCAGACTTTCTGGACTTCAAAACACTTTGTGACCGGACAAGTCCGGACTTGCACTGGACTAGTCCGGTGTTAGGGTTTTTCAACAGCTAGCTTTTGGAAACCCTATAAATAGAGATCCCGTGGCTTTCCTAAAGATAGACACGTCGAATACTGATCAAAGAGCAAATCCTAGCGCCGCAACTTCGTCCCAAGAGCCCAAAACTCATCTCCCCACACATCTAAAGTTCAAAAAGAGTGAAATCAATTGAACACCTGGATTCAGGATTGGGAGATCGTCGTTCTTTCACTGCGAGCTCTTGGGGTTTGATCTTTCTACACTCATACTCTGCATTGTAATACTTTTGAGTGTATTTGATCACTTCTTTCATTGTAATTCTTGTGGGAGCCCTCAACGTGTGAGGTTGCTCCACAAACTTGGTGATTACCCGTGATAGTGGAATCAAGTCGGCCTTCGTGGTGACTTGAAGAGGGAAAGGGTTGGAGACCCGGCTCTGTATGAGCTTCCTCAACGAGGACGTAGATCTCGTGGTGAGATCGAACCTCGGGAAAAATTCTTGTGTCTTGCGTCTCATTTACTTTAAATTTTGTTCATTAGATCACTTGAGTGCTAAACATCAACTTAAGGCAATTATAAGTTACACCTGCATTCTTATATTAATCTCAAGTACAAATATCAGTTGTTCTCATTTCCGCTGCTAAAGAAATTTATTTTCCCAAATCACACCTGACCAACACACATAATTTTTGCACACCGGACTAGTCCGCCCAAACAACCGGACTTGTCCGGCCAACCAAGTTTTGACGGTTATATTAAGTGTGCAGGAAATTCAAAAGTCCTATTCACCCCCCCTCTAGGCCACATTCAAGGGCTCCACTAGATTACAATGAATGAACACCACCAAACACACTCAAAAGATGTACAATGAACAACAAGAGTGTGCGAGAGATCAAACCCACGAGCTCAAGATGGGTAGAACAAGTCTCTCCTTTGATCAATTGCTAATCCTCAAAGATTTGATACTTTTAGGGTTAGAATATATGGAGAGATGTGAATTCTGGGCTCCTGGGGGTGTTACGGTGCAGGAGGTCGAGAGTGATTGTTGCATGGCCGTACATCTCTATTTATAATAGGGTTTCCAAAAGTTACTATTAGGGTTTGCGATGTCCGAACTAGTCCGTGGTGGACTCCGGACTAATCCGGTGTGCGGCGTGCGGAAAATCCTAAGTGTTGAGATATACAGGACTAGTCCGTTAAGGTGCGGACTAGTCCGATTTTAGTCAGAAACTTTTCGGACTAGTCTGGTCGATATCGGACAAGTCCGGTGTCATGAACACCATGTAGGACTAAGGACAAGTCCGCACTTGGAGGGACTTGTTCGATTTTCGTCAGAGAGTTTTTGGACTAGTCCGGTTGATATCAAACTTGTCCGGTGCTGTGAAAGATTTTAGGGCTAAGGACAAGTCTGGACATGGAGGACTTGTCCGATTTTAGTCAGAGGATTACTGGACTAGTCCGATGGATATCGGACTTGTCCGGTATTGTGCGAGTGTGAAGTGCTGAGGACTACTCCGCACTAGGGGGACTAGTCCGATTTTAGTCGGAGAGATATTAGACTAGTCCGGTGAATATCGGACTAGTCCGCACATGCTGATTTTTGTGCAGTGAGTGTAATTTCTTTCACTTGAGCTCTTGGGGCTTTTTTTTCTCCAACACACTCCATACAAAATAATCTACTCTTTTCAGCTCCCGAGCTCTTTTCTTTTTCCTTTTTCTACTTTCTTAATTATTTCTTTAAAACCTGCGCTCATCTCAACAATTTTGTTAGGATCTCATTTTTGTCATTAATCAACCAAAACCCACAAGGGATGCCTAGATGCACTTTCATGGTGCCTTGTCAGCTGGGAGCAGACACTCTCAGCTGATGGGTCATGTTCTGACCAGCTCTAGGTCTTTGTTACAGCAGCACACAGAGGTAAATTTCGTAGTCTTTGACAAAATCTTAAATCCGATTTCCATTTAAACTTACTTACGGATCATTCAAATGTTGCAGTCCTTACCGACTGACTCAGAGGCTATGGCACCAGTTGAGCCTGGCCACCCTTCGATGAGCCGGCCCTCAGCTGGCGAACCTTCGGCTAGCCAGCCCTTGGCTGGCGAGCCCTCAGTTGCTCACGTTAAGAGGTTGGCTAGTGACGAGCCTTTAAGGTCACCAGATGTGGTGCCCGAGCAGAGGCGATGGACGAGGATGACTCAATTTGTCAGTCCTCCTCCGGTCTCTTCACAGAGGATCGTGATTCGACCAGTTGGAGACAGGTAATAAAATCATAGTGTTTTCTGGTTCCTTTTGGTTACTTATGTAGTTAATCAATAAATATCTTTTAGCGCTTTGTACGGCACGTCTTTCACTGGTGACAAACACCACAGGCCGATGAACGGTGTCCTCGGGTCCTTAGTGCGTATACACTATTCTGGAGTCATCGACGGCGTGCCTGCTACTTCGTGGGATGGCTCGCGCCCCTCACTAGGAGCACCGCAATGTCCAGGAGGCCGTATGGGCCGATTTTTTTGTAAGTACGTTAAATAAAATTTCTAAGTTTGAACTCTTAAACTCTTTTAAATTAATGAACATACCTTCAATATATTCTTCATTATAGGAAATGTATATTTTAGAGGATTCGGACGACCCGCACATGCTTGAGTTTGCGAGAAAAGTGTTTCACTTCAACACTGGAAAGATGGTTCGACAAGCTTTATCGATCGCTCATACTCAACTTATCAACGAGTACCTGAAGGCAAACTAGCACGATGTGCATCACTTCTGGCCGGAGAGCGAGAGACATCGAACGGTGGAGGAGTACGTGCAGGTACATTGGCTGTAGTAAATATTATCTTTGATAACTTTGTCAGTATTTTAATGACCTACAAATATGTGCAGGACCACATGAGCTATTGGCAAGGTTGGTCTGATGCACATTACGCCCTTTGTAGGTACCGGGATAGCGATGAGTTCATCGCTAAGTCCAACAGGGCTTGGTGGTGCAAAGGGCTCGACGAGAAGCACAACCACAACCAAGATAACCACTTGTGATTAGCTAAATGCATTGTAAGTGTGTGTAACTTATGTTTATATATTCATAATATATTGTTCATACTAACACGTATTGACAGGAGTGCGAGACGGGGGTGCCACCAACCCCTGCTTAGGTCTCCAAGAGAGGTAACAGGGACCCTTCTCGGCCTGAGGGGTGCAGTAAGGCCGCAACCAAGCAGCTGGTAAGTTTACAAATCATTCGAATTAATTCTAACTATATGGATTGTTGAACTTACATAATTTTCTTGTTTTTTAGGCTAGGTACCGGGAGGAGGCCAGGAGGATACACGGCGAAGATTTCAATTGAGAACATGAACCTATTGATCCTCAAGTCGCGTATGTAAGTGGAGGCGGAAAAGCCCACAGAAGGTGAGTTGGTAATTCATTTTTTCATTTTTGATTCAAGATATTTCAATTCCATATTACTGATTCACTTTTTGTAGGCTCGCCATATTCGACGGATTTGTCGACTCGAGGGCGGCGCAACCTTTGAGAGGTAGCTCCACACAGGATTCATCGGCGGGCCTGAGTCGTTGTGTCTGGTAGGTGAGGGCTCTCGCCTATCAGATTGAGGAGAGCTGCGAGCACAAAGAGGTGCTGAGGGTGGAGATGGAGGCGTAGAGGGTGGCGATGGAGGCCACTATCTTCTACCAGCAAGCCTGCAAGGTGCAGATGCGGGAAGCAATGGGGGCGCAAAGGCGGGTGATGGAGATAAGTTAAAGTAATTTAAATTCATCGCATTCATTGCGATGGCTGCACCTTTGTCGGTTGCGGTGACGGTGGGAGCTGCACCCCCTAGACTCCCTCGGCTTTCAATAGTGTCTATCATTGTAAATTGCAAACATAGGCAAATCTAACTTAACTTAGATATTCTAGTCTTATTTAATCTTAATTAATCAAACATAGCCAAATCTAACTAAAATTAGCTAACGTAAGCTCAATATGATGAATTCTAGATTTTTTAATCAAAGGTAGTCGATAAGATAGTCTCAAACTAATCAATATGTCAAACAACTTCTATGTATTTCAGGCATTGGTGACGGAAGCTCAAACTCTGTCGCCCTCGATACCGGCGCCTGGACTGACGTGCGGCGACGGTGTTCGTGGCTCCGGAGGTAGTAGAGGTGGTAGCGTGTAGCCCTCTTGCTCATTTTTTGCCTTTGTGGTGTGATGCAAGCATGTTGTGCTATGTACATGTGATATTTGTGTTGCTATGCTGCTATTGTGTTGCTGTTGCTATATAGATTTTTTTCTCTGGCCATCGACCCAAGCAGTATTAAAAAAAACTAATTTGTGACGGATTTTATATAGCACCGTCGCAAATAAGGCATTAATAATTTGCGACGGCTGACTAGGCCATCACAAATTAACACTACAGGGATCCTGATGATTCGTGACGGCCAAAACCGTCGCAAATAAGCATAAAACCGCCGCAAATAAGCTATTTGCAATGGTTTGCGGCCGTTGCTCGAATTTTGTCGCAATTTAACTAATTTGAGACGGCAACCATTGCAATTTAATTTATTTGCGACGGTAGCCTGTAACAGTTGCAGATAAGGGCCTGAGCCCGGCGGATGGGCTGGGCCAGATAAATTGTGATGGCTATCACTGGTCGTCGCAATTAAGATATTATTTGCGAGGACTCTTCGTGGCCATAAAAAATAGAGGTCTTATTTACAATGGTACTTTATAAAAGTCGTCGCATATAAGGTTTTTAATTTTTTATTAGATAACAAAAAATACCGTCTGACTCGATGGCCAGATACCCAGAAGCAGAAACAAATTACAACAGATATGACAGCAGCAAAATAATAGACACATACACACAATGTCACCACATCATTACAAAATGATCGCATCACAACACAAAGTTGAAAAACAAACAAGAGGGGCTATCCGCTAGCCCCTCTACTACCTCCCGAGCTGCGAACTTCCTCACCGCACATCAATCCAGACGCCAGTATCGACGGCGATGGAGTTTGAGCCTCCGTCATCGATCCCTTCAATACATAGAAGTTGTTTTACATATTGATTAGTTTAAAACTTTATTTTTGACCAGGATTGATTAAACAAGCTATAATTGATCATATTGAGCTTACTTTAGCTAATTTGAGTTAGATTTGGCTATGTTTGTTTAAGTAAGACTAGGTAAGACTAAAATAGCTAAGTTGAGTTAGATTTGCCTTGATAAATTAAGACTAAATAAGAACATTTTTTATTACTTGGGAACCCGAAGAAGGGTGCACCGGCGGCGGTGGCTGCACCTGTGGCGGTGGCGGTGGCAGTGGAGGTAGCTCGAGTTGCACCCCTAGCCTCTCTAGCCTTGAGATAGTGTCTATCATTGCAAATGTTACATATTATTATATATTATTAAACATTCAATGAATTTAAATTACTTTAACTTACCTCCATCACCTCCCACATCTGCACTACGCTGGCTTGCTGGCAGGAGATGGTGGTTTCCATCGCTGCCCTCTACGCCTCCATCCCCGCCTTCTGCGCCCGCTGTTGCTCGCGACTCTCCTAGACCTGACGGGCGAGAGTCTCCACCCGGGAGACACGACAATTTGGGCCCGCCAACAAAACCTGCGTGGAGCTGTATCACGAAGGTCGTGCCGCCCTCGAGTTGACAACTTCGTCGAATATGGCGAGCCTACAAAAAAAATCAGTAATATGGAATTGAAATATCTTGAACTGAAAACGATAAAATGAATTAACAACTCACCTTCTGTAGGCTTTTCCGTCTCCGCTTGCATACGCGGCTTGAGGATCGATTGATTCATGTTCCCAATCGAAATCTTCACCATGTATCCTCCTAGCCTCCGCCCAGTACCTACCCTAAAAACAAGAAAATTGTGTAAGTTCAACAATCTATATAGTTAGAATTAATTTGAATAATTTCTAAATTTACCAGACGCTCGACTGCGGCCTGACTGCGCCCCTCGGGATGAGAAGGGTCCCTGTGACCTCTCTTCCAGACCTGAGCAGGGGTCAGCGGCACCCCCGTGTCGTGTTCTTGTTAATACGTGTTAGTACAAACAATATATTATGAATATATAAGCATATGTTAGACACACATACCATGCATTTAGCTAAACGCAAGTGGTTATCTTGGTTGTGGTTGTGCTTCCTGTCGACCCCTCTGCACCCTCGAGCCCTGTTGGACTTAGCCTTGAACTCATCGCAAGCCCAGTACCTACAAAGGGCCTGGTATGCATCGGACCGACCCTGCAACCAGCTCACATGGCCCCGCACATATTCATAGGTCATTAAAAATATCATGTACAAAATTACAGAAATAATATTACTACACCCCACGTACCTGCACGTACTCCTCCTCCGTCAGGTGCTTGTCGCACTCTCGTTGAAGGTGTTGCACATCGTGCTGGTTTGCCTTCAAGTGCTCATTGATAACTTGAGTACAAGCGTTCGACAAAGCTTGTCGAACCGCCTCCTGAGCGTTGAAGTGAAACACTTTCCTCGCATGCTCAAACATGCGAGGGTCATCCGGGTCCTCTAAAATATACCTTTCCTATAATAAAAATATATTGAAGAGATGTTCATTAATAATTGAAAATAATTTAAGAGTACAAACTTAGAAATTTTATTTAACGTACTTACCATAAAAACGGCCCATACGGCTTCTTTAACGTTGTGGTGATCCTTGTGAGGGACGCGTGCGTAGTCCTCCCACAAAGTAGCAGACACCCCGTCGATGATTCTAGGATAGTGCATATGCACTAAGGACCCGAGGACACCGTTCACCATTCTGTGGTGTCTGTCATCAGTGAAAGATGCATCATACCAAATACTAGATGATATTTATTTATTAATTACTATGTAACCAAAAGAAACAAGAATTGAACACTAAAATTTTATTACCTGTCACCCACCGGACGAATCATGATCCTCTGTGAAGAGACCAGATGAGGAACGACAATGTGATTCCTCCTCGTCCGCTGCCTCTGCTCGGGCACCACTGTTGACCTAGAAGGCTCGTCAATAGCCGAGGGGTGGCCAGGCTCAACTAGCACCCTAGCTTCTGAGTCAGTTGGTGAGGACTACAATATTCAAATGATACATAAGCAAGTTTAACTGAAATTAGATTTTAAGAATTTGTCAAAGACTAGTGAAATTTATCTGTGTTCGCTGCTTCGACGAAGTCTTAGAGTTGGTCAGAATGTGACCCATCAGCTGAGAGCGTTTGCTCGATGATGCACCAGCGAAAGCGTCCTCAGCACTAGCTAGGAAGAACCCCCTCGTCCCCACCACCTTCTTTCCCTTCTTTGATACCATCCTATTTTAAGCAATAATCAGTAAATATGCAAATAAGATATACAGAATTCATGTTACTATCTTGAAGAAAATGTTACTTGTAATAACTATCAAAATTCATCAACATCATTATAATGTGCCCTACTCCTGATGCATGACATCAATGTTGTGCATTAGAATCAATGACTTCACATACGGTAGCTCCCAAAGTCTACATATGTGAGTCCAATTGTGTTACTCTCTGTAACCTATAAAACATCTAGGACGACCTTCATCTTGCACCAGTTTGTCCAAAATATCATAAATTTCTGACCTGTTAATACTTTTCAGTGGTCCTTTAGTGACAACGGTGTCCTTTTTTGAAGACATGCCTCTGTTGCATAAATATGTGATTCAGAGGTGGCCAACACATGTGACAATCGAAGTAAGATATCTTGCCTACATCAGTTAGTCGAAAGCAATCCGTGTCCCAAGCACATATCGGACACGTCAGACGGGTGTGGGTTCTCCATGCGAAAAGCATGTCATATGCTGGTAAATCACGGACAAAACACAAATAAGCAACTCGAAGGTTGAATTTTTGTTTCTTATAACTGTCGTACGGTTCAACTACTGTCCACAACATTTTCAATTCTTCGGTCAGCAATTTCAACATCACGTTGAGACGTGACCCAAGATGATCCGGCCAAGGTACAATGAGGTCAGGAACATGAACTCGTACTTCATACAAAAAGCCGGTGGCAGGTTGTACGGAATGACAAAGATGGGCCAACAGGAGTATGACATAGCGTTTGTATTGAACAGAGAGAATCCATCTATCGCTAACCCGATGCAAAAATTTCTTGCATCATGAGAAAAATTTGGACCGAAACAGTCTAGCGCCTTCCATCCATCACCATCGGACGAGTGTGCCAAGAATTATTTGTTCTCACGTTTACCTTTTTTGGGCCATCGCATGCGTCTTGCGGTTCTTTTTGAAAGAACCAACAGCTTCAACCAAGGAGTCTTGGGCAAGTAACGAAGCTGCTTATGTGCGACATCTGTCATCACAATATTGCCATCGTCATTAACAACTTTGACATACCTCGGTTTATCACATTTCAAGCACCTGTTCATGTTGGCGTGCTCTTTCCAGAATAGCATGTAGTTTTCATGGCACAGATCAATTTTCTCATAGTCCATACCGAGACCAACTATCAATTTCTTCGACTCATACATATCTTTAGGCACTTTGTGAGCTTGTGGAAGGATATCGCAGATCAATTTAGTGAGATCGTTGTACCCGTTGTTGGAAAAGAAGTACTTAGACTTAATTTCCATAAATATGGTCATAAAAGCATGGATGGTCACATCCATGTGTTCATGCAACGGCTGTTCTGATGCATTGAGTTGCTCGAAGAAATTGTCTACCTCCATTATAAGTGGATCCTTTGCTTTCATAGATTCTTGCATTTCATCCATCCTATCAACCTCCATTCTATAATCATCCTCATCCACTTCTTCTACGACTCGAGATTTAGTCTCATCATGGAAGGTCCACACATCATATGTGATGTGAAACCATTTGGACACAAGTGCATTGAAAGTTCCATTCTGTTCAAAAACTTGGTGTTCCAACATTTCGTACATGGGCATCGCACCTTATCATCCGTTGACAATGAAAATGCTTGATCCAAAAATTGATCTAACATGGCGAACCACTCATCCGAGTGACCACAAGATCTGCTCTTCCAACCAGTATACATCTAACTACGGTCTTCACTCCTGTTTGACAAATTTGTAGTATAAAGCCAGAGAGAAATTGTCATTATTTCATACATTTTTAATGTCATGGCCCTACATCTATTGGAAATGATAGGTCTATTCACACCCAGGAGTGATTGAGAGGGCGTGATTATGACGACACGCGCGGTCTGGATCTTGACAAAATTTCGGCAGCATAACCCCGCTGTTCTTCAACTGCACGCCTGAAAATGGTGCAACAGAGAACAACAAAGTTATGCCATTGAAATCTCATCCAGATGCAGACCTGTGTCTCATCACAAGCAACACCCCCTCGTTCACTCCCTGGATGTCCGAAAAAGGGACAAATCCGAACTGACACGCCTCACATGCGTAATGCATGTGAGACGGGCCGGTTCGAAACAGGTAATGAAATTGTACAAGTTACGTTAATCTTTCGTTTTTGAGCCATTTAAAAGACAGGGGAAAGAAGGAGAGATAGAATGAGGAAAGAACGAGAGAGACATGGATCTGGGTTCGTGGGGGTCCGCCATCCACACGCCTGCACTGCTTGTCATCCGCATCGTTGTCGTTCGCCTTCGTGCCCGTTAGATGCATACATTAACTTCAAACTAAATAGGTCTTGTCGGGCCCTAAATGGGTATTCTAGGGCCGACCCTAATCCCATTTTTTTACATATAATAACACTCAAGCAATCAAAATAAAAATTGTAATCATAATGAACATAACCAACATGAAACTATAACAGTGAAACATAGAGAAACTATAACATACAACTCCTACTTGCAACTTATACTTGCAACATTACGAAGATTTTGATGATCATATACTTTTGTGAGATTTTATATCATATGCTAGAAATAAAAGAAAAACTGGTGACTTTGAGATATAATGGCATCATCAAATTAGCAAAAAGGACAACAGCATATCGATCCACACTACAATATTTATGCATAAACATAATGTCATTTTATTATTCAATGGACCATTACTCTAAATTTCGAACCTAATAATTTGCAAAACCTAAATCTAAGAATGAGCCTAATGCATAAACATCTAGTGTATAACATGGCAATGATTTGGGCACTGTGGGATGTCAATACCCACCTAACAAAGAGGAGGAGGCGTTGACGTCGTGGAGAAGCTGCCAGCATCAGGGAGAAGCCGCGCTGGCGTTGCTGGTGTCGATGAGGAGCGCATGGAGTTTAGAGGTCGGGTCTAGGTCCGGGGGAGAAGCGCACGGAGGTCGGGGAGGAGCGCACCCAGGGCGACGGCTTGGGGCGAAGCCAGCGGGAGCACGGTGGCCGACACAAGCACGGCGCTAGGGAGCTCAAAGGGCGGTGGTGGGCATGCGGGATCGCGGCAGGTGAGGCAGCCGGCGGGTGAGCGCGGCGGACGGGAGCTCAGTGGGCGGTGGCGGCAGCAGGTCTCACTGGCCGATGCGTGGGCGCGTGGTGGCAGAGGGTCTGGATGAAATGGCGAGTCGGGCCCATGGGCCAGGGGTGTATCCCCTGTAAAGTGTGACGGCCCTGGGGTTAGCCATCGCAAGTAAACTAACTTGCGATGGTACCACGAATGGTCGTCGCATGTTACTCCTCAATTTGCGATTGCTACATAATTTGCGATGGAGTTTTGGCTGGCCATCGCAGATTGAGCTCCTATTGGCAACGGCCAATTGACATGCGACGACTACAGGCGGACCGTTTATAACACCCTCATTTTCATGTATAATGCACTGCATGCATCCTCATACATGTTTAACATAAAGCAACCTAGAATAGAACAAGATTAAAATTAATTTAGGTCTAAACAACATTTTAATTCTATCAGGGTGCGGACTTGTCTGCCCTCCTTCTTCTGTTTCAAAAAATTTAGTTTCTTCAGAGCCCGTAGTTGTCCGGCACAATGCACGAACTAGTGTGTTGTTGGTTCTGATGTTTTTCGGACTTGTCTGATTTTCAACGGACTTGTACGATCTTGTCCAATTTTTAGTCTGAATCAGCCTTTTCTAGCCAACACCGGACTTGTCCTATCCCTATACCGGACTTGTTCGATTTTGCCTCTATTCCAAAATGGACATGTCTGGTGCTATTGCGGACTAGTCCAGCCTTCATAGTCCAATTCAGATTTTATTATTCTTCCAAGATTGGATATTGGGTACTTGCCTTAATTGGGCCCAAGAACTTCGTGCCCAACCTCAGAGGAGCCCAAGTGGATCCCACCTTGGCCCCACTCGTCCTCCATCGAAACCCACTTGCAATTCAACCCAAAACCCTACCTCACCACCCCTATATAAACAACCCAATACCCCCACACCTCCGCATCACGTTGGAAAACCCTCGCTGTTGTGTTCTTGACATGTGCCACCATCATGTGAAGATCTAGCAGCAAGGAGAAGGAGGAGAAGAAGGAGGAGGATCAATCGAGCACAATCTTCATCAACTTCTCGACATCAACATGCTTCATCACCAAATTGTCCTCAACACCTCCCATCAAGCCCTAGATCATCAAGATTCAAGTTTCACGCCCAATTCTTGATCCTTGGATATCTAAACTCACGGTACACCCTCTACATCTAAGTTTCCACGTCGATTTACCCCTTGATCTCGTTGTCCAGGAAACCCTATTTCATAGTTCCTGGACAGGGTGGGCTAGTCCGGCCCTTGTAGCGGACTAGTCCAGTTATCTGAATCTGTTATTACTGGATTAATCACAAATTGACTCAAATCAATACAAAACTAGTTCAGACTTGTTAAAAACCATTGTAACTAGTTAGTAAACATTAATAGCAACCCATTAACCAATTTTACCTCACAATTGCATTAATTATACATATCATGGCATATTGAGTAACATATGAGCATTTATTGATTGTAATATTTGTTTTGCATGTTTGTCGCATGGAATAGAAGGCAACGTTGTAGAGAGTGGAGGGTCTGCATAATTATAACTTCAAAGCTTTCGATACAAACCAAGCTCAAGAGCAAGGCAAGTGTCCTTGATCATTTTGATCCAGGTTTTAAATGTTTTGTTTGCAAAATTGCATGCTTGTGTCAAATTGATGGGAAAACCCAATTATATGAGTTTACTAGTCTTGTATAACCACCCTTGTTGCTTGAACACAATGTAGAGAGTTGGGAAGAGTATTTTACACTTTTGTTTCACTATACTCAATTGGGTTTCAGAAACAATCATATTGCTTAATTATGAACTATTGAACACATGAATGATGAGAATTGATAATAATGACGCTTTAGCAACATGATGCCTAGGGATCTAAGCAAGCCGGTTATGTGGAATGGGCTGGACTGTTTTGGTGGTTTTGCTTGCTTTAGATCTAAGGAACAGTTCATGGGGCGACCATCCAAGATTTACAGTGCCACCACAGGGCCAAGTATGGGTTTGGCTTAGCTGACTAATTAGTGCATCGCCAGTACTATTTGGACTAGTAGGAAAGCTCGGGGAAGGGGTAGTCGGATGGGTTTTCAGTGATGGTGGGACTACCCTGGGATCCGAATGGCTCAAGAGGGGCCGGTTTGATGTGCTCAGTTGGAGACATCACCATCGGTGAAACCTCAGTGGGGTTTAAATATGCCAGTAATCACTTTGTAAAGGCTATTTCATGATCTCTTGGCCACACACCAAAGGAAGTGTGAGACAACATAATTGAGATTCCTTAGTCATCGAAAGGTAATGAAATCACGAACTTGTGGGTAATGTGGTACAACTCTTGCAAAGTATGTTGAAAACTATAATGATAGCCGTGCTCCCGTTTATGAGCAACCTGAACCCTCACATGATTAGAGTTATGGAACTTGAACATGGGTTATTGACTAGAATTGAATTGGGAATTAGTATTGGTTCAGTAACTGACTTTGGTATGTGGAATTGTCGAAAATGAGACATATGAGAAGTTATGAGTTGATTATGGATTATTATTGCTGGTATTGGTTACTTGAGTTGACATTAATGTTATTTGGGTTATTTTGGGAAGCACCATACTTAATGATCGTATAATTGCATTTTCAGCTGTTCTGAATGTACTTCTATGCAATTAGCTATTTAATTTATCATTCCTTGTTTAAGCTACATGTCATACTTTCCCACACTTGTTGAGTGCAACATGTGCTCACCCTTGCTATCCCCCCCATGCAGGCGACAATGAGGAGTACGAGGAGGTATTTGAGGAGTTCTAGGCGTGCGTGTTACCGTCAAGCTTGCCTGTGGAGTTGGTGTCTTTAGTGTTTTTCACTGCGGTCTCTAGAGATTATATTCAAGACTATTTTGTTTGTAATAAGGTACTATTATTAGTGTTATTATTCGAGACATTATTTAATCTGTTTATCATTTATGAATCACTTGTGTATGTGTGTTAAACATCCTGGACACACATATGCATTGCGCTTGGTTCATTTTCGGAACCGGGTGTCACAAATTGGTATCAGAGCCGTGTTTGACTGTAGGACGCAAGCCTAGGTAGAATGGACACCACAAAACACTTAGTACTTCTTCCCTATTCAAAATTCACCCATTTTGCATAATTTTGCCTTCCACTAGATATATAATGTGGAAAAAAATTGTGCTTTTGCTGCTGCTGAAACTTTTGCCACTTTTCCATCTTTTTTGAGAAAATGCACATCCCCTCATCTTAATTTTATGGCTGCTGCAATTTTAGAACTGATAATTATGTTTTCCTCTAATAATCTCATGTTTTCTTATAGACAGCCCGCAAGAGAGCTCGTTTGCCACCCCTTGGAAGCAAACTTAGGCCCCACGAAGAGCCGCAAATGGAACCAGTCCAAGAGGAGGAAGAAGTGAGTTCTCCCGCTAAGGAAGTTGAGCATGAACACTCCAACACAACGGAGGACGATCCTGAGGAGGTGGAACTCTATGATAGTGAGGAAGAGGAAGGTGAATCCCATGAGGAGAATGAAGATGAACCTCAAGAAGAGGAAGAACCCCCTGCACAAGAAGAAGTACCCAAAGCCCAAAGGAGTGCATCACGGCCTAGTGAAGCCAGAAACGAGGACAAATGCCTAGTTTACCGTGATGCCCAAAAATTCTGTTCTGATGGCACTGATGGAGGATTTGTAGCTAAGCAATTAAGGGAGTTTCTAGATTTATGCAAAATGAACTTAGAGTATTGTGTCAAGAGGATTCCTCGCCATAGACGTGAAGAATGGAGGGCTCAAGTTACTGTTCCTGCCAAAGATGAGGTGGTCACCCAACACTTTGCGTCCACATGGAGGTGCAGCAGGGAGCAAGCTTTTGATGATGTGGCTTGGGATGCACATACTAGATTGTGCCACATCTATGGAGAGAAAGTTGGAGGTACTAGTTTTGCACTGCATCCGCAACGCAAGAAGGGAACAAGGGAAGTCTTAAGATTGCAGGATGGAGCTCAAATCAGTTCTCGTGCCATTGGCAGATCTCAGGAAGTATTGGTGAATTTGGGAAATTGATATGTTGATGCCATGGAAGAGATCAGCTACCTCCCTAAGAAGTTGTTCATCATGGAAAGGCAAGAGAAAGTTCATGCCACCGTGGAGGTCAACGGTGCAGCAACCTCTCCAGCGCCTACATGGACGGCAAACTCACCCTGTCGTGCGCCCATGTATGCCTCGCCGCCTCTGTCGCCTTTGCCACCTCACGACTAGGACAACCACGATTCACACAATTAAGTCTAGGTCTCCTGTCTAGACCTTCGAAAAAGCATTTAGATCATTTTGGTTGTGTTTGCTGTGGTGTGCTGAATTTTCTTGGTGTGTGCTTGTGCTTGTGTGCTCAGTGCAACTTGTGGGACACTTAGCATTTTGTCCACATCCGCACGTAGTAGAGAGTTGTGGAATCCTTGTCCACATCCTCTAATAGGGTTTTTATTTTAATAAGAGAGTTGTTTAGTTACATATACCTTGATGCATATAGTTGGGGTGTTTCTTTTCATTTCTAAATTCTTCTGTCTCTACTATTCTTTCACCAACAAACACTATAGGAATCCCGACGATTTGCGACGGCCAAGGCCGTCGCAAATAAGCTATTTGCGATGGCTTTCCTTTTTTGCGACGGTTTTTGGCCGTCGCAAATAAGTCGTCGCAATTAATCTTATTTGCGACGGCTACCGTCGCAAATAAGCTTAATTGCGACAGCTAGGAGCGGCCGTCGCAAGTTATTACCGCGGGCTGGTGGGCCCCGCGACATTATTTGCCACGGCTGGGCCGTCGCAATTAAAGCTTATTTGCGACGGCCAGGCTATCGCAATTAAGTGCCTCTATTTGCGACGGCCGGGCCGTCGCAAATAAGTTCAGTGGACAGGGCCCACGTGTCCACCTCCGGGACCCACGCCGCTATTTGTGTCTGCCCGGCCATCGCAATTAAACCTTATTTGCGATGGCCAGGCCGTCGCAAATAGCAGTGGCTTAATTGCGACGGCCTGTAACTCTATTTGCGACGGTACTGTATAAAAAGCCGTCGCAAATAAGGATTTTTATTTTTTTAAAAAAACAAAAAATACTACCCGACTCGATGGCCAGAATCACAGAACAGATACAATATGCACAGTATATACACACACAAACATCATCACAATCACAAACTAATAAGTTCTGATACATCTCACATCGTCATCAACAAAGCAAACAAAAGGGCTCAGTCTCCCATCTGACCTCCGTAGCCACCTCCGGAGCCACCTCCGAAGTCGTCGTCGCGCCTCATTCCAGGCGGCGGTAGCGACGGTGACGGCGTTTGTGCAGCCGTCGCGGATCCCTGCAATTAATGAAACTTAGAGTTAGAATATAAATGCATCAACATCTCTCTCCCTCCCTTCCTCTCCCTCTATCTTCATCTAGATCCCCCTCTCTTCCTCTCTCTTTTCATTTCTCTCTTTGTCTCTCACTCTATCTTTCTCTCTCACTCTATCTCTCTATTGCTATCCTTTTCCCTCTATTTTCCTCCCTCTATCTCCATCTACATATCCCTCCCTCTATCTTCCCCTCTCTCTATCTCCATCTACATCTTACTCTCTCTCTTTATTCCCATCCTACTCTATCTAACGATCTTTCACTCTTTATTCTGTCTCTCTTTCTTGTATCTCTATCTTTCTTCTATCTCAATCATTTTCTTCTATCTAACTATCTCTCTCTTTCATCTATCTCAATCTTATTACGCTGGAGAAGAAGGATTACATAGAAACTTACCTGACCCGCTGAAGAAGGATCGCCTGGAAGGACCGGTGGTAGTACCGGTAGCTGGATTCCCAGACCTTGCGCCCGAGCCATGGCCTGTCATTGCAAACATTAAATGCTACCTATTAGTAAGTCATTTACGCTGAATTAATGAGAACTTTAGCTTTTATTTTGTTACCTCCATTGCTTCCCGCATATGCGCCATCCAGGCTGCCTGGGTTTGGATCGTGGCCTCCATTGCGATCCTTTGGCGTTCCGCCTCCCTCCTTTCCTCCTCATGTCGCCTTTGGTTTTCTTCTATAGTTTCTCGGAGGGACTGCATCTCAATGTCCCTCTGCGATACGCGGCGACCTGTCGTGCCCACCGACAAAGCCTGCGTGGAGCTGCCTCTCGCAGGTCTCCCCACCCTCAAGTCGACAACTCCGTCGAATATGGCGAGCCTTCCATGTGCTTTTCCACCACCGCTTGCATACGCGGCTTGAGGATCGATCGGTTGACGTTCCCAATCGAAATCCTCATCGTGTATCTTCCTAGCCTCCTCCCCGTACTTAGCCTGCAAAACAAGAAAACCGTGTAAGTTCAACAATCTATATAGTTATATTTAATATGAATGATTTCTAAACTTACCAACCGCTCGGCTGCAGCCTGACTGCACCCCGTCGGCTGAGAAGGGTCCCTGTGACCTCTCTTCCAGACCTCAGCAGGGGTGGGTGGCACCCCCGTCTCGCACTCCTGTCAATACGTGTTAGTACAAACAATATATTATGAATATATAAACATAAGTTACACATACTTACCATGCGTTTAGCTAAACGCAAGTGGTTATCTTGCCCGTGCCTGCTCTTCCGCTCGACCTCTCTGCAGTCTCAAGCCTTCTCGGACTTAGCTTTAAACTCATCACTAGCCCAGTAGCGACAAAGGGCCCGAAATGCATCGGTCCGACCCTGCAACCAGCTCACGTGGCCCTGCACATAGTTGGAAGTCGTTAAAAATACCATCGAGGAAATTATCAAAAAAAAATACTTACTACACTCCACGTACCTACGCGTACTCCTCCACCGTCAGGTGCATCTCGCTCGCTTGCTGGAAGTGTAGCACGGGCTGCTGGTTCTCCTTCAAGTGCTCATTAACAAGTTGAATGCGGGTGTTCGACAAAGCTTGTCGAAGCGCCTTGGCAGCGTTGTAGTGAAACACTCGCCTCGCATCCTCAAACTGGCGAGGGTTGTTCGGGTCCTCTAAAGTATATCTTGCCTGCGATAAAGAATATATTGAAGAGATGTTCACTAAAATAGTTTAAGAGTTGAAACTTAAAAACTTTTTTAACATACTTACCATAAAATCGGCCCGCACGGCCTCCTGAAGGTTGTCGTGCTCCTGGTGATGGACGCGTGCGTAGTCCTCCCACGAAAGAGCAGGCACCCCGTCGATGACCCCGGGATAGTGCAAACGCACTATGGACCCGAGGACACCGTTCACCGTTCGGTGGTGCCTCTCACAGGTGAAATACGTGTCACCCCACACCCTGCAAGATATTTATTCATTCATTACTTAAGTAATCAAAAGAAACTAAAATTGAACACTATAATTTTTATTACCTGTCTCCGACTGGACGAATCACGATCCTCTGTGAAGGGACCGCGGGAGGACTGACAAAGTGAGTCCTCCTCATCCTGCGCGTCTGCTGGGGCGCCACGTCAGGTGACCCAGGCGGCTCCTCACCAGCCGAGTCAAAGGCCTCAGGAAAAAACTCATCGCCAGCCGGGGGCTGGCTGGCCGAGGGCTGTCTCGCCGAGGCCTGGCTCACCGAGGGCTGGCACGCCGAGGGCTGGCTCACTGAAGGCACCGCAGCCTCTGAGTCAGCCGGTGAGGACTACAACATTCAAATGATTCATAAGTAAGTTTAATGTGAAATTGAATTTAAAGAATTTGTCAAAAACGAGTGACATTTACCTGTGACGAAGCTCTAGAGCTGGTCTGAACGTGCCCCAGCAGCTGAGAGCGTCTGCTGCTAGTCGACGAGGCACCAACGGAAGCGTCCTCAGGTCTAGAGGGGTAGAACCCCCTCGTCGGCGGCACCTTCTTACCCTTCTTTGACGCCATCCTGTTGTAATTAGATAATTAGTAAATATGCAAATAAAATATATAAAATTCATGTTACTATCTTCAAGAAAACATTACTTGTAGTCACTTTCAAAATTCATCAACATCATTGTCATGTGCCTGTGCCCTACTTCTTAAACCAGCCCAATGATCTTCCACCGTGGCATGTTCTAATTTTCGTTTTCGCGTATCATCTGCCTCTACATCTTCAACGTCTTCAACATCTCCAACTAATTGATCGAGTCCTGCACCAAGCTCGACGATAGAAGTGTCTGGCAACTCTTCTTCTTGGTACACTTCTTCAACGTCTTCGCTTTCATGGTAACCATCATCCCCAGGAGTATATAGTCGCTCACGAGGATTCACCTTATATACCACCCACCAAACACTGAGCTTCGTGCATGGATAAGGTAGATAATACACTTGTTCAACTTGATGCGCAAGAACAAGTGTATCGTAACCTCGTAGTCGGTCCTTATGTTTCACTTCCACCATTCCAAAGTGGTTTTCTTGAGTTCCATGAGTACGATCAAACCAGTCACAGTCAAAGAAGACAACTCGACGGGTCTTATTTCCGGTAAAAGTAAATTCAAGGATTTTGTTAATGATCCCATAATAATCAGTTAAATTCCCTTGAGTGTCCATTGCTCTCGTCATAACAACGGAATTTGATGTTGCCGCGAGAGGACGATGAGCTTCAAAATGAGTTGTATAGAATCGGAAGCCATTTATGTCATATCGACCATAGCTTCTAACATTCACCAATCCATAAGATAGCTGCCGCAAATCTTCATGGACATTGTGAGTCCGACACTGTCATAAATGGTCGTGAGTTAAAATAATACTTCTTTAATAATAGTAATTTATAATACATAGAAGACGAGAGAATATTACATATTCTTGAAACCGGGATAGAAAACTCGGCTCCCCATTTATTCCTTCCTTTCGCATCGCTTCTACTTGTTTGGCCGTAGGTTGATGCCTATGTGGCCAATATTGTCTGTGGAACTCGCTGAACATGAAAAAACATCTTTTAGAGTACATGTGTAGCAAAATATATCGATTAGCATAAACGTAGGAGAAACACTTACTCAAAGTATTCTTGCATGCCTTCTATATTTGCGTACATGTAGAGTAAAGCAACAATCCTTTCATGTTCGGATAGCACGTAGGTCGTGTAGCTACCAACGGTGACGCCTCTCGTTTGAAAAATGGAAAGGTCGCTTAGAGGTGGTGTTTCGTCCACATTGTACCGCATCGCCGAAGTATTGATATTGTTTTCTTCCGCAAAGTAGACACTTGAAAAGTATCCTACTTCCTTAAGAGCACATGCTTCAGCGATGCACCCTTCCACCCTTGCCCTGTTTCAAACCATTAGTTTCAGATATCGTAGGGCTCTTTCAATGTGATACATCCATTTATATTGCACAGGACCACCAACGTTAGCTTCAAATGGAAGATGGATAAGCAGATTTTGCATTGGATTGAAGAAACCCAGTGAAATTTTTTTCCATCATACATAAAAGTATAGGTATCTCCTTCTCTAACTTATCCATCATCCCGATCTTGATTTCTTTAGCACAAAGCTGTCTATAGAAATAGCTGAGCTCGGCTAAAACCTTCCACACCGCATCATCTAGATAGCCTCCGAACATAACAGGTAGGAGTCTTTCCATTATAATGTGACCATCATGACTCTTCAACCCAGTGAGATTTCCTGTGTTAACATTTACGGCTCGTTTCAGGCTACCTGCATAACTATCTGGGAATTTCAAAGTTTTCATCCATTTCATAACTTCTTTCTTTTCTTTCAATCGAAGACAGAAAGAAGCATGTGGCTTTCCACCACTTTCATAGATTTCAAGAGTTGGACGGTGACAAATGTCTGCCAAATCTAGTCTACCTTTATAATTGTCTTTCGTTTTGCCAGGCATATCCATGCAAGTGCTTATGATACTTTCACTCATATTACGCTCCTGATGCATGACATCAATGTTGTGCATTAGAATCAATGACTTCACATATGGTAGCTCCCAAAGTCCACATATGTGAGTCCAATTGTGTTCCTCTCCATAACCTACGAAATATCCAGGACGACCTTCATCAGGCACCAGTTTGTACAACATATCAAAAATTTCTGACACGTTGAGACGCTTTGGTGGTCCTTTAATAACAACAGTGTTCTTTCGAAAGACATGCCTCTGCTGCCTAAATATATGATTCGAGGGCAACAAACGTCTGTGACAATCGAAGTAAGATATTTTGCCTCCATGAGTTAGTCGAAAGCAATCCGTGTCTGAAGCACATATCAAACACATCAGACGACCGTGAGTGCTCCATCGGGAAAACAAGCCGTATGCCGGCAAATCATGGACGGACCACAAATAAGCAGCTCGAAGGTTGAATTTCTGCTTCTTGTAACTGTCGTACGCTTTGACTCCTGTCCACAAGACTTTCAATTCTTCGATCAGTGGTTTTAACATCACGTTGAGACGTGACCCGGGATGATCAGGTCCAGGTACAATGAGGTTGAGAAACATGAACACGTTCATCGTACAAAAAGCAGGTGGCAGGTTGTACGGAATGACAAAGACAGGCCAACATGAGTATGGTGTGGCATTCGTACTGAACGGTGAGAATCTGTCTGTCGCTAATCCAATGCGAACATTCCTCGCATCACGAGAAACGTCTGGATCGAAACGGTCTAGCGCCTTCCATGCATCACTGTCAGACGGATGCGTCAAGAATTCTTTGTTCTCATGTTTACCTTCTTTGTGCCATCTCATGTGGCTTGCGGTTCTTTTTGAGAGAAACATCCGCTTCAACCGAGGTGTCACAGTCAAGTAACGAAGCTGCTTATGTGCGACATCTGTCATCACATTATCGCCATAGTCATTAACAACTTCGACATACCTCGATTTACCACATTTCAAGCACATCTTCTCATTGACGTGCTCTTTCCAGAATAGCATGCAGTTGTCTGGGCACACATCGATTTTCTCATACTTGATACCGAGACCAGATATCTTGATCTTTGACTGATACATATCCGGTGGCGCTTTGTGAGGTTGTGGAAGGATATCACAGATTAATTTCATGAGATCATTGTAGCAGTTGATGGAAAAAAATTACTTGGACTTAATTTCCATAAATCTGGTCAAGAAAGCAAGTACAGTCACAGCCGTGTGTTCATGCAACGGCTCTTGTGATTTCTTCAGCTCCTCAAAGAACTTCTCTGCCTCATTTGTAAGAGGATCTTCCGCTTCCAGAGCTTCTAGCATCTCATCCATCCTATCAACCTCTGTTATATCATCATCCTCATCCACTTCGGCTATGACTCGAGAATTAGTCTCGCCGTGAAAGGTCCACACTTCATAATGTGGAGTGAAACCGTTTCGACATAAGTGAAACGAAAGCTCCAATCTTCTCAAAAACTTGGTGTTCCGGCATTTTGTACATGGGCACCGCACCATATCTTCCATTGACAACGAAAATGCTCGATCCAAAAATTGATCTAACTTGATAAACCACTCATCGGAGTGACCACCAGTTCTGCTCTTCCAGCCAGTATACATCCAATTGCGGTCTTCACCCATGTTTGGCTCTGCAGTTTAACGCGAAAGAAATTGTCGTTAATGTATTGTTGTGTTATGTCATGGCCCTACAACCTAGGCAGATAGATCCTAAACCCACCCAAGAGTGACCGAGCGAAGCATTCTCATGACGAGATGCGTGATCCGGATTTGAACGAAATTTCGGCAGCATAACCCCGCTGTTCTCCACTGCACGCCCAAAAATGGTGGAGCAGAGAACAACAAGGTTACGCCACCGAAATCTCGTCCAAATCCAGACCCGCGTCTCGTCACAAGCCACGCCCCCTCGGTCACTCCGAGGCTGTCCAAAAAGGGACAATTCCGAACCTGCACGTCTCACATGCCAATGGCATGTGAGACGTGCCGATCCGAAACGGGTAATACATTGCTATAGGTTACGTTGCTCATTTTCATTTTCATATCATTTAAGAGAGAGGAAAGAACTAGAGAAAGAGTGAGAGGAATGTTGGTCTTAGATGATAATTCTACATCCATTTCCACCGTTCACGCAATCGCGGGTCATTGATGTCCTCACAAACCCGTTCGCTTCCGTGTCGACATGACGCATACGGTAGCACTACAATGGTCTACACGGCACGATCACACTTATTACATGTCGTGCCCTTTCGGGTTGGTCCGAGCCGACCCAAAACCCCTTTTGTTTTTATATATTAAGTAGTCACTCAAAAACATTATATGAATGCACTAAAGTCCAAACATACACTAAACAGAATAGAAATTCAAAATGACAGACCAAGCTATAGACAAAAATATATAACGCATATTAGCCACAAAATCTAATTATGCATTTACTACAAAATCTAAACAAAAAACATATTAGCCACAATGGACAAGTGTGAAATCACAAGTGTAATACAAGACAACATATAAAGCATATTAGTCAATTATGCAAGACAAAAAACATATTAGCCAAAAAGATAGCCTAAAATCCAATCCATTTTTTGGATAGTGGACTAACTCAACCCGACCAGGATCTGGACTAAACCCAAACCCAATCCATTTTTTCTGTATCAATCAACCCGACCCAACCCGGCCTATAAAATAAACATACAAAACAAAACCAACCCAACCCACACCTACTTTTGAGCCCAACCCAAACCGATTTGTTTTCAATAACCACGGTTTGGAACCGGTTCCAACCCACAAGCTCGGCCCAGTAGCCAGACAAGGAGGTTCCTCCTCCTCCATCGCCCCTCCCCTGAGACGCCATGTGCCATGTCTGGCAAGATGACCTGCCCCATAGATGCATTCCCCTCCACCCCCTCCCCGCGGTCTCTTGGGCCCCATCCAACTGATATCGCCGCCCAAGAGCGGCGCGCGAGGCCCCCAGATCACCACCATTGCGCCCCCACGGTGTCCCCCCCCCCCCCCCCGCCGCGAGGCCAGGCTCTTGCAGCTCCCAGCACAGCGACGAGCGGCTGCGCCTCCCGGCCATGGCGACGATGTTCGCCACGCAGGCACCCCCCCAACTGGTAGTTCCGCCTCCCCGCCATGGCGACAATATTTGCCATTGCATGCCCCCCGCCACGACGCCACCGGCGGGTGCACGGGGACACGACGACAATGCCCGGCGAAATGCTTCCCACCGACGCGATGCCCGGCTCAACCGATCCTCAACGCACGTCGGTGCCGGTGGTGGGCCCCGATTCCTGTGCTCATGCTGCTGCTGCTGCTCCTCCTCCTATTCTTTTTTTCCTCCTCCTCCCCCACAAGGGTCTGTCTGTGTTGCATATTTGCATTGCATTCCTAGAAATGATCCCATATGCAAAATTGATCCTAATTGATCCCGTATGCAAAATGAGAATTAGATGCTAATAACTAATCATTGTGAACTTCATATTACCATCAACGACAAGCTATACATGCATTATCAACAGCAAGCAATTATGAAGTTCATATTACCATCTGGGCAGCTATACATGCATTATCAACGGCAATCAATCAACTAGCAATGAACTACCTTGGGAAATATTCACAAAATATTTAGAAAATTCATCCATCTGTCGGTACCCTGAGTACCGTATACCCCTTGAGATTGCAAAGATCTCAAGGAAATGTCATCTACTTGATTTGAAGACCTTCGGAGGCCCACATGTCAGACATAACCGGACCCGCTTCCCCAACATGGTTAGTCCCAGGGTCGCCACGTGTACCATCAAACCGGAGCTACCGCCCACAAGGGGGAAGCTCCGGGCTATGTACCATAACGGCACCCCTAGACCTAACCCCAGACCGAGGGAAGCTTCAGAACTGACACATGTCTGGTGGCACCGGACCAATCTGTTCCCCACAGTATGCTCCGGAGTTGCCACATGTCCAACCGTCGGATCTTCAGCCTCAAACCTCTGGTAGACTCCACAACGGCTCCGGATCTTCAAAGGGGAATCAAGGACTTCATGAACCGATTAAGTGTCATTAATACTATGTTAATGACACACGATCGAATGACCCTTATTACCAGTAACGGCGCTATCAAAGCACATAATTCGGTCATTAAGGGTAATTAAGCGCATCAAATGTGTATCAATATTAGTAACCGCCGGGGCCACATGTCGGGCCAGGCTAACTTGTAACGGCCTGTCCTTGTACTATAAAAGGACAGTCCGACGATACATAGAGGGGCTAATCGGATATAATCTAATCTAAGATGATCTGAGAGGATTTGATCTGATCTAATCTGGTCTGATCGGCTCACACGCGATCTCAACTCACGTCACCTGAGTTGAGTTCATACATCCAATACAACACCAACACACCCCGTGGAGTAGGGTATTACGCTCAGGCGGCCCGAGCCACGTAAATCTTTGTGTCTCCTGTGTCATTTTACATTTCACCTTCTTGAATCTCCGCACGCCCACACCGAACTTCAAACTCCGCAAACACTTTTAGTAGTGTCGGGAGATCTGCCGGATCAAAACCACCTAAAGTTGGCGCGCCAGGTAGGGGCGCCTGAGATTTCAAGAATGGTGAACTCGGTTGCTGAATCATCCAATGGTCATCCCGCTGTTCAAGCTGCTGGGGCCAATCCCTCTAATATGCAGCCACAAGCAGGAACCTCAGTTCCAGCAGGAGTCACACTTCCACCACCGCCGCCTCCACCAGCAAATCAAACTGGACAGCGCGATGGTGCGCTGGCGTCAATCACTACATCAGCGAATCATGACAACCCGGAACACGCGCTCCATGCAGCACGTGCTCTCCTTCAGCGCCCACCACCTCCAGATGCATCCCGGGATGCAATGGAGCAGTGGAGGGCTGATGTGGAACACTTGGTTGCAGCAGCAACCGACCGCATAAGTAACCAGGGTCCTCCTCCTTCAGGACGGACCCCGTCGAAACGACGAACCTTGTCTGGCAGACTTGGTCCGCACATTTCCAATAACAGGAGACATGCTGCATCACAGCAAGTGACGTCATTGCCCTCCGGGGCGCGACACACTCATACGGTATCAAGGCTTTCAACTAATGACCTCCGAGCGGAGCTTGATCGCCGATACCGTCAACAAGATGGTCGAGTCCATATCGAGCGTGCCCGTGAAAGACGAGAACCTCAGGACATTCCTGCTCCTAAAGGAGTAGGAGGAGGTTGTTCAGCCCTGGCCATGCATTTGCATATGGTCAGGTGGCCACAGAAATTCCGTCCTCACCTGGCAGAGAAGTTTGACAGGACCGTTAACCCGTCGAATTTCTTCAGATTTACTCCACTGCTATCCTGGCAGCTGGAGGAAATGAGGCCATGATGGCCAACTATTTTCCAGTGGCTTTAACTGGGACCGCCCGGTCCTATTTTATGAGCCTTCCACCCAACTCCATCAATAGTTGGGAGGAGTTGTTCCGATATTCACCGCCAACTTCGGGAGTTCATACACCCGACCAGGCACCGAACTGGACCTTTTTGCAGTCGTGCAAAAAGGGGGAGAATCCCTGCGATCATTCATCTATAGATTCTCTCAGGTACGAAACACTATCCCTTCTATCTCTAGCGCTTCTATCATTGTGGCATTTAGACAGGGCGTACGGGATAAGAAGGTGGAGAAACTGGCGATCAAGGAGATCACCAGTGTCACGGAACTCTTTAGCTTGGCCGATAAATGTGCCAGAGCTGTAGAGGGCCGTGAAATGCACTCCAAACCATCTCCGGGGTATCGTAAGAAATCCTCCAAAGGTGAAGCCACTACCTTCGGGAGTGGCAGAAAGAAGAAAAAGACCAACGACAAGAAGAAGCCATCGACCAGCGCATCTAATGCTGCAGCTGCTGTAGCTCCGGGTGGCCGGGGGCCACGCCCCGAGAAGCGACCTCGACCGTATTTTGAAGACGGTGGCAAACCCAAGGTGTGGTGTGCAATTCATAAGACGGACAACCACAGTTTGGAAGACTGCTGGGAGGTCTAAAACCTTGTCGAGCGCTACAACAAGCGCCGGGAAGAAGTTCCTTTCTGACAGAGGGAAGGAAACAAAAAGTTGACGAAGCTCCGGCTGAAGAGGAGTTAGGTTTTTAGGATCCTAAAAAGGTCCTGAAGGCCGTCTACACCTCCGTCGACGATGATTCTGACGTCTCTGAAAATGAGCGTCGGAAGACCATGAACACCATTTTTGGTGGATCATGGGACATCACTTCCCGCCGCGTCCTCAAGACAATGCGTCGGGACATGGCCGATGTAGCTCCTACAGCCAGGGCGGAGCCTCATTGGAAGTGGATGGACACAGCCATCACTTTTGATGCTTCGGACTGCCCTCGAAGCATGGTTGGAGCAGGCCAATTACCTTTGATGGTATCTCCTACCATCAATAACATTCAGCTCCACCATGTTATGGTAGACGGAGGTTCGGGGCTGAACCTCATAAGCTTCGTAGCTTTTACTAAGCTTCAGCTCCGACCTTCGGATCTTCACCCCTCCCGACCTTTCTTCGGAGTAGGTCCGAGAGCCATTACCCCACTCGGTGCTATTACTCTCCCCATTACCTTCGGGACCCGGGAGAAGTATCGCACTGAGAAGTTGGTCTTTGACGTTGCTCAGATCAACTTACCTTTCAATGCCATCTTGGGTAGGCCTGCCTTGTACAAATTCATGGCAGCTGCTCATTATGGCTACCTGGTGTTAAAGATGCCAACACCAGTAGGCATTCTCCAGATCCGAGGAGACCACACTGCCAGAGCAACTGCTCTGGAAGAACTTCATGCTCTTACTACGGCGCAAGAGGAGGACTCCAGGCAGGAGCAAGCTCCAAAACCCCCGAGCATTCGTCAACGAGGCTCGACATCTACACCTCGTGTGCAGCCAAGCAGCGAGACCGACATTCCCATCAAAGTCGTCCAAATTGGTTCCGATGCCACTCAGACCACCCGTATATCGGGGAGACTGAATGACAAATAGGAACTCGCGCTCATCGCTTTCCTCCGGGCTAATGTCGGTGTGTTTGCCTGGCAACCATCACAAATGCCTGGGATCCCCAGGCAAGTGATTGAGCACAATCTGAAGATATACCCTGACGCCCGGACCGTGCATCAGAAGCCTTTGAAGCAATCCGTGGAGTGACAGAACTTCATTCGACAAGAAGTGAAGAAGTTGCTCGAAGCTGGATTCATCCGAGAAGTCTTCCATCCAAAATGGTTGGCAAACCCAGTCGTTATGCCCAAGGCCGGCGGGAAGCTTCAGATGTGTATTGACTACACAACACTAAATAAGGCGTGTGCAAAAGATCAATTCCCACTACCTAGAATAGATCAGATAGTGGATTCCACCTCCGGGTGTGAATTACTGTGTTTCCTAGACGCATATTTTGGGTATCATCAAATCAGAATGTCTAAGGAAGATGAAGAGCATACCTCTTTCATCACAGTAGATGGATTGTACTGTTATACAGCCATGCCATTTGGTCTCAAGAATGCAGCTTCAACTTTTGTACGAGCTATGTACAAAACTTTTGAAGAACTCATTAGAGACATAGTGGAAGTGTACGTCGATGACATCGTGGTCAAGATCAAGAACAAGGATTCACTCCTTAACACCTTACAGGCTGTCTTCGACAGGCTGCGAGTCACCCGCACAAAGCTAAACCCAGACAAGTGTGTCTTCGGGGTTAGCTCCAGAAAACTTCTTGGTTTCCTGGTAAATCACAGTGGCATAGAGGCTAATCCGGCGAAGATCAAAGCCATTGAAGACATGCAGCCACCAGCCCGCATCAAGGATGTCCAAAAGCTGACTGGATGTCTAGCAGCCCTCAGCCAGTTCATTTCAAGACTGGCAAAACGGGCACTTCCCTTCTTCAAGTTATTGAGGAAGTCCAGACCATTCCAATGGTCTGAAGAAGCAGAAAAGGCATTCCAGGAGCTAAAACAGCTCCTCACCACCCTACCAACTGCGGTAGCTCCGAACCCTGGTGAGCCTTTGCTGCTTTACATTCCAGCAACTGACGAAGTCGTCAGTATGGTCCTGGTTGCGGAGAGACCAGAACTATCCCATGCTCAGGAATCCAGACCCCTCCAGGAGGGTCTGGAGGTTCCTGAAAGCGAGTCTAGGTCCCAGTTCCCAGACTTGAGTCCATGTAACACCCTCATTTTCATGCATCATGCCCTACATGCACTCATATACATGTTTAACATTAACCCACATAAAGAGGAACGAGTTTAACATTGATTCGGAGCATTTAAAATTGATTTGGAGCAAAACCGCACTTAAAATGCAGGAAAGTGCGGACTAGTCCGATTTTACTGAGGACTAGTCCGATTTCTCCCTGACTAAAAACGGACTTGTCCGTTTTTGCTGCGGACTAGTCCGATTTTGGCTCTGGAAACTTTCGGACTTGTCCGATTTTGTGCGGACTAGTCCGATATTCCATGAATCCTTGAAAATTTGCTAAGTCCCTGGACTTTTCCGGACTAGTCCGGTGTTCCAGCGGACTTGTCCGTTTTCCTTTCTGACTAAGATCGGACTTGTCCGATTTTTGGCCAGACTTGTCCGATTTTCTCTCTGGACTACTTCGGACTAGTCCGGTCCTGTCCGGACTTGTCCGATATTTCGTGACTCCGAGATTGACCTTTTGTTTTACGACTTGTTTCTTGGGTTTCACGTCAAGTGGGCCTAGGGACGTCGTGCCCAACTCTTTTAGAGCCCATGTGGGACTCTAAACCGGCCTCTACTCATCCCAAAACTCGAAATCCATCTAACCCTAGCCTCCACCTCTATATAAACAGCCCCACCCCTTGGTTTGACATCTATTTGCCACTTTTCCACCCACCCAAACCCTAGTTCGTGGGGAGCCACCATCAAGGAGGGAGGAGAAGATCCCAAACAAGAAGAAGAAGAGGAGGAAACGAAGGAGGATCAAGATCTCCACCAAGTTTCGTCCTTCACCACCAATTCATCTCCAAGTTCATCACCAACCCTAGATCATCAAGATCCAAGTGTTACCTCCAAGTTTCTTGGTTCATTGAGTTCTAAACACCTGGTATACCTTCTATTATCTTTTCCTTATGTGAATTCAACCCCTAATCTCCGAATTTACGTCGATCTAGAAAACCTTAATCTGTTGATCTCGTCAAGTGCGGACTTGTCCGGTCCCTAGCGGACTAGTCCGATCTTTCTGGTTAAATTGTGTTGAATTAATTACAAAATTTGATCTAATCAACTCCAAACCTGTATAAACTTGTTAAAATCTATCAGAGCTAGTTAGTGATCATTAAAAGCAATCTAGTAACAAGTTCTACCTTGCATTGCATCAATCATGCATGTCATGTCATATTGAGTAATATTTGTGCACTCTTTGATTGTGTTTCTTGTCCTGTACGTTTATTGTGTGGATTAGACGGATTTGCGCTAGAGAGTGCCATGGAGGATCTACAACCTCAAGAGTTCGAAGGCTTTGACCCTAATCAACAGCAAGAGCAAGGCAAGTGTCCTTGAAGCATATTGATCCTGTTTTTTTTTTTAAATGTTTGTTTGCAAAACTGCATGTTGTGTCAATTTGATGGGAATCCTATGGTAGGAAGTTTACTAGATTTGCTAAACCACCCTTGTCACCTGGAATTTATGGTAGAGAGAGTCGGGAAGGGTTTTTACCTTTTTGCTTCGATTAATCAACTGGGATGGGAAACAACTATATCACTCAATTTAATTATGCATGGATGAGATTATGGTTAACATGAACTGGTTAAACATGGTATGGTAATGGATGATCTAAGCAAGCCTGGTATGTGGATGGGTTGGATGTTATGGTGGTTTGCTTGCTTTAGATCTAAGGACCGGTTCATGCGAGAATAAGCCAGGACTACAGTGCCACCACGAGGCCAAGTATGGGTGCGGCGTAGCTGATTAATTAGGGCTTTGCTAGTGCTATTTGGACCATTGTGGATGCTCGGGGAAGGGGTAGTCGGATTGGGTTTGTTGATGATTAGTGGGACTACCCTGGGATCCGAATGGCTCAAGAGGGGGCCCTTGGTTGAAGATGTGCTCTGCGGGAGACATCGCCACCGGTGAAACCTCAGTGGGGTCTAAATAGGCTAGTAATCCCTTTGTAAAGGCTATTTTGTGATCTCTTGGCCACACACCAACGGAAGTGTGTAATGTGACCGACGGGTCATGGGCATAAGGGAGGTTCTTAGTCGCCGAAGGGTGATGAAATCACGAACACGTGGGTAAAGAGGTACAAACTCTGCAGGGTGTTAATTAAAACTATCATGATAGCCGTGCTCCCGGTTATGAGCACCTGGACAACTTCCATGATTAGGGGGAAATTGGAATTTGGGATGGTTATGGTTTGGTAATGGTTATGGATGGTTATGGATTAATCTCTGGTATTGAATATGGTTATTGGCAATGGTGAAATCTGGATTTATTGATGATGGTAATGAATTCAGTTTGGTATTATGGTATTACTTATGATTATGATGGTTTCATTTCACATACTTATACTATATTGCTTTTCAAATGTTTTAATGTACTTTTCAGCACTTTACCATTATTATTGTCGTTATTTGAATCAGCCACATGTCATACTTTCCACACTTGCTGAGTACGACATGTACTCACTCTTGCAATCCCCCACCACAACAGTTGCAGGTCAGGACTGGGATTTTAATGGCGATAATGCGGAGTTCTAGGCCGTGTCTACCGTCAGCTTTGCCTGTGGTGTTGATTGGAGCTGCGCATACATACCCTGTCGCTTATGCTGCATAGTTGCTTAGTTTGTTTAGTTCTTTAATTAGTTTATTTCCGCTGCATTAGTTGAACTTGTCATTAATATTCATTAGAGCTTGTATTCGAGGATTTAATGAATTGTGTAATAAGAGTACTTATTTAATAATTTAAACTGTGGTAATTTTCTGTATATCCTTTTGTGATTTCACTCGTGTATGTGTGATGAACATCCTGGGCACACATATGCGTTAGCTTGGTTCATTTTCGGAACCGGGCGTCACAGATTGGTATCAGAGCCACAGGTTGACCGTAGGATGCAGCCTAGATCGAATGGACACTTTAGAGCACATAGGAGCACTCAGGAATCGATGTGTTCTTGCTTGGTGTGCTGTTTGCTATATATATTGGTTGCTTGTGTGCTTAATAGAGGATTTTGGGATGCTTTAGCATTGCCATGTCCACCTAGGCTAGTGTAGCTAGTTGTTTAGTTTCATATCCCTTGATGCATATAGTTGGGGACGTTTTCTAATTCGTACCTACTGCTTTTCTCAAGATGGTGAGGACTCGCAACCAGAGGGATGGCAATGATGAAGAGGAGAACAATGGAGTGCCTCAGAATAACAATGGGCAAGGATCTACTCAGGGAGCTGTCAACATCGAGCAGCTTTTGGCCATGCAAAACAAGCTCATGCAGACCATGATACAGACTATGGGACAACTGCAGGCTGGCAATATCAACAATCAGCCCCACATGCCTCCACCGCCACCCCCACCTCCTCATAACCGATTGGGAGAGTTTATGAGGACTAGGCCGCCAACCTTTGCTCAAGCCGCAGACCCTATGGATGCGGATGATTGGCTCAAGTCCGTGGAGAAGAAGCTAGCCATTGTCCAATGCAGTGACCGGGAGAAGGTGCTATTTGCTTCTCATCAACTCGTTGGAGCAGCTGCAGATTGGTGGGATTCTTATTGCAATGCTCATGAGAACCAAGAGAGAATTACCTGGGCGGAATTCAAGGAGAGTTTCCGTTCTCATTATGTGCCGGAAGGTGTTATGATCTTGAAGAGGCAAGAATTTGAGAACTTGAGACAAGGAAAATCAAGCGTGAGTGAATATCTCAATAAGTTCACTCAACTCTCAAGGTATGCACCTGAGGATGTTAGCCGGGACAGCCGGAAGCGATACTTATTCATGAGGGGATTGAAAAATACGATCCAAGTGCAATTGCTCAACTTTGATTATGTCAATTTCCAGAAGCTTGTGGACAAAGCAATTGTGGTTGAGAACAAGATCCGTGAGATGGAGCAAGAAATCAAGAGGAAGGCGCCATATCAAGGACAGCAACAAGGAAGTAATGTGCGCCCTCGCTTTGCGCCGCCCAATGTGCCTCATTACAGCTCCTCTATTCCTGCTCAGCGCCCTGGTTATGCACCGCGCCCAACTCAGTTTGTGCAGCAGCGCCCTGCCATGCAAGCACCTAGGCCTCCGATGCCTTATGCACCTCGTGCTGACTTTCCTGGAGCCAATGTTCAAAACCAAGCTCGTCCCAATAATTCTGGTGGGGTTAAGAAGTGCTATACTTGTGGCGAAGCTGGACACCTTGCGAATCAATGTCCCAAGTCGGGCCTTGGTCAAGGAAGCAATGCATCGAAGCAAAACCCAAGACCTAATGGAGGACAACCACAAGGAAGCTGTGGACAGCAAAATTTTGCTCGTGGCAACGTGAACCATGTCTCTACGGAGGATGCTCCACAAGCGGATGACGTGGTCATTGGTATGTTTCTCGCCAACTCCAACCCCGCGACTATGTTATTTGATTCTGGAGCATCGCATTCATTCATTGCATCAAAGTATGTTGCCAAGTACAGTTTGCCTATCTCTCATATGAAGTTTACTCTGTTGGTTAAGTCTCCTGGAGGAGAGATGAGGACAAATATAGTATGTCCAAAAGTAAGCCTTAGAATAAGGGCGGTAGACTTCTCCGCCAACCTCATTGTTTTAGATTCTCAAGGGTTGGATATTATACTTGGTATGGACCGGTTGAGGAAGCACAATGGAGTTATTGAATGTGCCACAAAGACGGTGAAGTTGACCAATGAGGAAGGGATCACCGTAGAATTTGAAGCATCTCAAACCGCACCGAAGCAATTGGAATTGAATCATATGGACGGTGCCGCAATGGAGGAGATTCCGGTTGTATGTGAATTTTTGGATGTGTTTACGGATGAGTTGCCAGGTATGCCACCCGATCGAGACATTGAGTTTGTTATTGATTTAATACCTGGAACTGCACCTATAGCTAAGAGGCCGTATAGGATGCCTCCTATGGAATTAGCGGAGCTCAAGAAACAGATTCAAGAGCAATTAGAGAAGGGTTTTATTCGCCCTAGCTCTTCACCTTGGGGAGCGCCCGTTCTATTTGTGGACAAGAAGGACGGATCCCAAAGGATGTGCGTGGATTACCGAGCTCTCAACGAGGTAACAATCAAGAACAAGTACACCTTGCCACACATAGAAGACTTGTTTGATCAGATGAAGGATGCTTGTGTCTTCTCTAAGATTGACTTGAGGTCGGGATACTTTCAAATGAAGATTAGACCATCGGACATACCCAAGACAGCTTTTAGGACACGGTATGGATCTTATGAGTACACTGTGATGTCATTTGGATTGACAAATGCACCTGCCTACTTTATGTACCTCATGAATAAGGTCTTCATGGAGTACTTAGATAAGTTCGTTGTGGTGTTTATTGATGATACTATGATCTACTCGAAGGATGGGAAGGAACATGAGGAACACTTGAGGCTTACGTTGCAGAAATTGAGGGAGCATCAATTGTATGCCAAGTTCAACAAGTGCCAGTTTTTGTTGAAAGAGGTGCCATTTTTGGGTCATATAATCTCAGGAGGAGGAGTATCGGTTGACCCCGGAAAAGTGAGAGACGTGTTGAAGTGGGAACCACCGCAAAACGTCAAGGAAATAAGAAGTTTTCTTGGGATGGCTGGATATTACTGTCGATTCATCAAGGACTTTTCCAAGATAGCCAAGCCTATGACGGAGTTGCTAATGAAGGGAAAGGCGTTCCAATGGACTCAAGCTTGGCAGGATAGCTTTGAGGAGTTAAAGAAAAGGTTGACAACCGCGCCAGTGTTAGTATTACCGGACGTAAGCAAGAGTTTCGACATCTATTGTGATGCATCAAGACAGGGACTTGGATGTGTATTGATGCAAGAAGGTCAAGTGGTCGCCTATGCGTCGAGACAATTGAAGAAACATGAGCAGAATTACCCCACGCATGATCTTGAACTAGCAGCCGTGGTACATGCATTGAAGATTTGGAGACACTATATTCTTGGACATAGGTGTGAAATTTATACGGATCATAAGAGTTTGAAGTATATTTTCACACAAACGGATCTGAACTTGAGGCAACGAAGATGGTTGGAACTCATCAAAGATTATGATTTGGGGATCAACTATCATCCGGGAAAAGCCAATGTAGTGGCCGATGCTTTGAGTAGAAAGGGAGTAAGCCATCAACTTACAGTTCGAGAGTTACCGTCCGAGTTATGCAAGGAGTTTGAACGGTTGAACCTTGGGTTTGTAAACAAGATCGAGATGATGGAGTTAAATCCGACCTTGGAGCAAGAAATTCGAGAAGCACAAACCACAGATGAGGAGATCAAGGAAATCAAGGAAAGAATCGAAGAAGGGAGAGAATTCAGATTTGACAAGGATGAACATGGTACCTTATGGCTTGGAAAGAGGATCGTTGTGCCTAATGTAAAGCATATTCGGGAGACAATATTAAAGGAGGCACATGACTCGCCTTACTCGATTCACCCCGGCTGTACGAAGATGTACAAGGACTTGAAGGCTTGCTATTGGTGGGATAGCATGAAAAAGGACATAGCTGAATACGTAGCACTGTGTGATGTGTGCCAACGAGTCAAGGCAGAACATCAAAGGACAGCCGGATTATTGCAACCGTTGAAGATTCCGGAATGGAAGTGGGAAGAAATTGGTATGGACTTCATAGTTGGGTTACCGCGTACTCAGTCCGGGTATGACTCAATTTGGGTAATTGTGGATCGCATAACCAAGTCAGCTCATTTTGTCCCTATGAAGACCAAGTATACAGCTGCACGATTGGCTGAAATATACATGGAGCATATTGTGTGTCGACATGGAGTCCCTAAGAAGATAGTCTCGGATAGAGGTTCTCAATTTACCTCCAGATTTTGGCAAAAGTTGCACAAAGCTTTGGGAACGAGGTTGAATTTTAGTTCAGCATATCATCCTCAAACGGATGGACAAGCCGAGAGGACCAATCAGATTTTGGAGGACATGTTAAGAGCTTGTGCTTTAAAGCATGGGAAAAGTTGGGACAAAAGCTTGCCATACGCAGAATTTTCATACAACAATAGTTACCAAGCAAGCCTGAAAATGTCACCATATGAAGCGCTTTATGGGAGGAAGTGTAGGACACCTTTATTCTGGAATGAGGCAGGAGAAACTCAAGTATTTGGTCCGGATGTGTTGCAAGAAGCCGAAAAGCAAGTCCAAATAATTCGTGAAAACTTGAGGGCTGCCCAATCAAGGCAAAAAGTCTATGCGGATAATAGGAGAAGGAAATTAGCTTTTGAAATAGTAGATTTTGTTTACCTCAAGGTGTCACCAATGAGAGGTCATAAGAGGTTTAACATAAGAGGCAAGCTCGCACCTCGTTATATTGGACCATTCAAGATTTTGGACAAAAGAGGAGAAGTAGCATATAAGTTGGAGATGCCAGCTCATCTTTCAGACGTACATGATGTCTTTCATGTTTCCCAGCTCAAGAAGTGTCTCAGGGTACCGGAATATCAAGTGCCAATGGAAGAATTGGAACTAGAGGAAGATTTGACGTATGCTGAGCAACCGGTCAAAATCTTGGAAACCAAGGAGAGAGTCACAAGGAACAAGGTGATTCGATGGTGTAAAGTCCAGTGGAAGCACCATACCGAAAAAGAAGCAACTTGGGAGCTAGAAGATGATCTCAAGAAGGAATTTCCCTATCTCTTCTCTTCCGCGTCGAATCTTGAGGGCGAGATTCATTTTAAGGGGGGTAGGTTTGTAACACCCTCATTTTCATGCATCATGCCCTACATGCACTCATATACATGTTTAACATTAACCCACATAAAGAGGAACGAGTTTAACATTGATTCGGAGCATTTAAAATTTATTTGGAGCAAAACCGCACTTAAAACGCAGGAAAGTGCGGACTAGTCTGATTTTACTGAGGACTAGTCCGATTTCTCTCTGACTAAAAACGGACTTGTCCGTTTTTGCTGCGGACTAGTCCGATTTTGGCTCTGGAAACTTTCGGACTTGTCCGATTTTGTGCGGACTAGTCCGATATTCCATGAATCCTTGAAAATTTGCTAAGTCCCTGGACTTTTCCGGACTAGTCCGGTGTTCTAGCGGACTTGTCCGTTTTCCTTTCTGACTAAGATCGGACTTGTCCGATTTTTGGCCAGACTTGTCCGATTTTCTCTCTGGACGACTTCGGACTAGTCCGGTCCTGTCCGGACTTATCCGATATTTCGTGACTCCGAGATTGACCTTTTGTTTTACGACTTGTTTCTTGGGTTTCACGTCAAGTGGGCCTAGGGACGTCGTGCCCAACTCTTTTAGAGCCCATGTGGGACTCTAAACCGGCCTCTACTCATCCCAAAACTCGAAATCCATCTAACCCTAGCCTCCACCTCTATATAAACAGCCCCACCCCTTGGTTTGACATCTATTTGCCACTTTTCCACCCACCCAAACCCTAGTTCGTGGGGAGCCACCATCAAGGAGGGAGGAGAAGATCCCAAACAAGAAGAAGAAGAGGAGGAAACGAAGGAGGATCAAGATCTCCACCAAGTTTCGTCCTTCACCACCAATTCATCTCCAAGTTCATCACCAACCCTAGATCATCAAGATCCAAGTGTTACCTCCAAGTTTCATGGTTCATTGAGTTCTAAACACCTGGTATACCTTCTATTATCTTTTCCTTATGTGAATTCAACCCCTAATCTCTGAATTTACGTCAATCTAGAAAACCTTAATCTGTTGATCTCGTCAAGTGCGGACTTGTCCGGTCCCTAGCGGACTAGTCCGATCTTTCTGGTTAAATTGTGTTGAATTAATTATAAAATTTGATCTAATCAACTCCAAACCTGTATAAACTTGTTAAAATCTATCAGAGCTAGTTAGTGATCATTAAAAGCAATCTAGTAACAAGTTCTACCTTGCATTGCATCAATCATGCATGTCATGTCATATTGAGTAATATTTGTGCACTCTTTGATTGTGTTTCTTGTCTTGTACGTTTATTGTGTGGATTAGACGGATTTGCGCTAGAGAGTGCCACAGAGGATCTACAACCTCAAGAGTTCGAAGGCTTTGACCCTAATCAACAGCAAGAGCAAGGCAAGTGTCCTTGAAGCATATTGATCCTGTTTTTTTTTTAAAATGTTTGTTTGCAAAACTGCATGCTGTGTCAATTTGATGGGAATCCTATGGTAGGAAGTTTACTAGATTTGCTAAACCACCCTTGTCACCTGGAATTTATGGTAGAGAGAGTCGGGAAGGGTTTTTACCTTTTTGCTTCGCTTAATCAACTGGGATGGGAAACAACTATATCACTCAATTTAATTATGCATGGATGAGATTATGGTTAACATGAAATGGTTAAACATGGTATGGTAATGGATGATCTAAGCAAGCCTGGTATGTGGATGGGTTGGATGTTATGGTGGTTTGCTTGCTTTAGATCTAAGGACCGGTTCATGCGAGAATAAGCCAGGACTACAGTGCCACCACGAGGCCAAGTATGGGTGCGGCGTAGCTGATTAATTAGGGCTTTGCTAGTGCTGTTTGGACCATTATGGATGCTCGGGGAAGGGGTAGTCGGATTGGGTTTGTTGATGATTGGTGGGACTACCCTGGGATCCGAATGGCTCAAGAGGGGGCCCTTGGTTGAAGATGTGCTCTGCGGGAGACATCACCACCGGTGAAACCTCAGTGGGGTCTAAATAGGATAGTAATCCCTTTGTAAAGGCTATTTTGTGATCTCTTGGCCACACACCAACGGAAGTGTGTAATGTGACCGACGGGTCATGGGCATAAGGGAGGTTCTTAGTCGCCGAAGGGTGATGAAATCACGAACACGTGGGTAAAGAGGTACAAACTCTGCAGAGTGTTAATTAAAACTATCATGATAGCCGTGCTCCCGGTTATGAGCACCTGGACAACTTCCATGATTAGGGGGAAATTGGAATTTGGGATGGTTATGGTTTGGTAATGGTTATGGATGGTTATGGATTAATCTCTGGTATTGAATATGGTTATTGGCAATGGTGAAATCTGGATTTATTGATGATGGTAATGAATTCAGTTTGGTATTATGGTATTACTTATGATTATGATGGGTTCATTTCACATACTTATACTATATTGCTTTTCAAATGTTTTAATGTACTTTTCAGCACTTTACCATTATTATTGTCGTTATTTGAATCAGCCACATGTCATACTTTCCACACTTGCTGAGTACGACATGTACTCACTCTTGCAATCCCCCACCCCAACAGTTGCAGGTCAGGACTGGGATTTTAATGGCGATAATGCGGAGTTCTAGGCCGTGTCTACCGTCAGCTTTGCCTGTGGTGTTGATTGGAGCTGCGCATACATACCCTGTTGCTTATGCTGCATAGTTGCTTAGTTTGCTTAGTTGTTTAATTAGTTTATTTCCGCTGCATTAGTTGAACTTGTCATTAATATTCATTAGAGCTTGTATTCGAGGATTTAATGAATTGTGTAATAAGAGTACTTATTTAATAATTTGAACTGTGGTAATTTTTTGTATATCCTTTTGTGATTTCACTCGTGTATGTGTGATGAACATCCTGGGCACACATATGCGTTAGCTTGGTTCATTTTCGGAACCGGGCGTCACAGTCCACAAGACGTTACTTCAGAAGACCCAGACCACTTTGGGAGGGTCCAGGTCGCTTCTAAAGAAGCTTCGGGTCCCTCCAGCAAGGACCCGGAGGCCCCGAAGAAGGTCCGGATCCCTCCGGGATCCGGGTCAATGAAGAGGAAGCTTCGGGCCCCTCCGGGAGGGTCTGGACCATCCAGCGCCCAGTGTACTTCATCAGTGAAGTACTTCATGATGCCAAGCCTCGATACCGAGAGGTGCATAGGCTGCTCTATGTAGTTCTTATCGCCTCCAGGAAGCTTCGCCATTACTTCCAAGCTCACAAGATTTCAGTGGTGACTTCTTACCCACTTCGAGCAATCTTGCATAATCCCAATTCAACTGGGAATATTGCAAAGTGGGCAGCAGAATTGCCGAATTCGATCTCGAATTCATTCCAAGACAAGCAATCAAGAGTCAAGCATTGGCAGATTTTGTGGCGGAATGGATTCCCTCTCCATCAAACCCTGGGGGCCCCAATGAGCAGAAGCCGGAACACAAGGCTCCGGTCTTCACCGAGCCTCACTGGACCCTCTACTTCGACGGCTCCATGCAAAAGTAGGGGGCCAGAGCTGGAATCCTTCTCCTCGCACCAACCGGGAAGAAGGTAAAATAAATGGTACACATTGACTTCAAGGCGACCAACAACATGGCGAATTACGAAGCACTCATCTACGAACTAAAGGTGGCACTGTCATACGGTGTCAAGCAGCTGCTAGTCAAGGAAGATTCACAGCTCATCATTAAACAAGTGAAGGGTGAATGCTCCTGCAACAATCTCCAGCTAGCTGCTTACCTCCTTGAAGTCCAGAGGCTTCAGAAGGACTTCAAAGTCCTAGACCTCCAGCACGTCCAGCGTGTCCACAACGCTGAAGCCGACGAACTCTGGACGAAAGCATCAACCGGAGCTCCAGTTCTTGACGGAACTTTTGTCCGGAGGTTGTCAAAACCCATAGCTCAACCTGCCGAACTGAGCAAAGAGGGCGAGATCAGCATCTCGAAGCTGACAGTCCCGATGGCCCTGTTATCATGGCGGCCATCAAGGGTCGTAGGTGCCGCCGGAAGCTCCGAGCAACCCAGCACGCAAGACTCAAATGCTCAAGTTAGCTCCGATGCATGGATCTCGGAGATCCTGAGCTACTTGAAAGACAACATCCTTCCTGACGATGATGTATCTGATGACCGGATAGTCAGATTGGCTAAAAGATACACGTTGGTAGAGGGGGATCTCTACCGGCGCGGTGCCAACGGCGTCCTAATGCGGTGCATCACAAGTGAAGAAGGCTGCGAGCTCCTCGCAGAAATCCATGGAGGCGAGTGTGGGAACCACGCGTCTTCCCGCACGCTGGTCGGTAAAGCCTTTCGGCATGGCTTCTACTGGCCTACAGCACTCCAGGATGCAACTCAGCTGGTGAAGAATTGCGAAACATGCCAATTTCATGCAAAGCAAATTCACACACCGGCTCAGCCTCTACAAATGATACCTCCTACATGGCCCTTCACTGTATGGGGGATGGACATCTTGGGACCTTTCCCAAGAGCCGTCGGAGGTTACAAGTTCCTGTATGTCGCCATTGACAAGTTCACCAAGTGGCCGGAAGCAACTCCAGTTGTGACAATAAACAAGCAATCTGCTATCAACTTTTTGCAGTCCATTGTATGCAGATTTGGAGTCCCAAACAAAATCATTACTGATAACGGGACCCAATTTACAAGCTTTGCAATTCAAGGATATTGCGAAGACATCGACATTCATGTTTGCTACGCCTCTGTAGCTCACTCGACAAGCAATGGCCAGGCCGAGAGAGCAAATGCTGAAATCCTGAAAAGACTCAAAACACGCACCTATGAGCGCTTGAAAAAACATGGAGCCAACTTGATTGAAGAGCTTCCGCCCACTCTTTGGGCCAACAAGACAACTCCAAACCGGTCAACTGGAGAGACACCCTTCTTCCTGGTGTACAGAGCTGAAGCAATCCTTCCTCCGAAAATCACCTTGGGGTCACTCCGGGTCCGGACCTTCGACGAAGCCACCCAGGACCAGCTCCGGCGTGAAGACCTAGACCTCCTTGAGGAGGGAAGGTGCCAAGCAGCTGTTCGGAATGCCCGATACCGCCAAGCCCTTCGGCGCTATCATCAGCGGCATGTACACAACCGACAGCTCGAGGAAGGCAATCTGGTGCTACGGAGAATACAATCCAGAGAAGGGTTAAACAAACTCTCCCCCAGCTGGGAGGGACCCTTCCGAGTGATTAAAGTATCCCGTCCCTGAGGCGTTCACTTGGCTACCGAGGATGGGACACCTCTCCCAAATCCTTGGAATATTGAGCACCTCCGTAAGTTCTACACTTAATATCACGGAGGTAAGTCTGTAGTAACTTGAGGTGTATGTTATAGAGTCGTTGTACAGAGTCAGGTAGTTCCTCCGGGAGAACAGCTGGACATTTCCCGGAAGGTTCACAAAGTTCATACAACACTTGTCACAATCTCAAAACTAAAAGTGTGGCTAGCTACCCTGGGTCAAACAAGAAATGAAACACGCTTAGCTTGGTTCCGTACCCTAAGATTGTACTTGTTTCCCCTGTACCCCGGACCTATAATGAAAGACATCTTCATGTGAAACAGACTCCACGTGCATTTATTTTGTACAGGCTCAACATTTTTTATTCTTCTCTTTCGTGTCTATAACAAAGTTGTGCAATTCATAAGAAATTTTAGTTCGACCAGTTCATGTGCAATTCGAGCTGTATTGTCAATTCTTTTGGATTCAAATATTGTTCATGGCCTACTCGCCTGAATGCCGCCAAGCCAATCTAGGGCCGGAATGTGCTATCGACTTAGCCTGGTCAAGCACCCTAAGTACGCCACTCTACCTACACCCCGACAGGCCGAGTAAGGCAGGTCCAAGTACAATTGGATCTGGAAGAAAGAAGACAATGCATTCGGTTGTATTTAGAATTGTGTTTGACCTAAAACTTTCTTGGGAATCGTAAGCCGCGATGAAGTTATAGGCAAGGAGCGAATTTACTATTTTTCTTGGCTTCAGTGTGCAGGAAAAATAAAGAATCCACGTTGATGGAGAAAAGCTGGAGCTAACAAAGCTCCGACTCCCCCTAGGTGGATTGTGATCGATGTTAAACATTGAAAACGAGCATTAACGGAGCAACCAAGCTTCAGCAAAGCTAGGGGGGCCAGCCGTCGACGCAGAATAAAAGATGGTGAGAAGACCCCACAAGCGGAGTCTGCTGCCGAAAAGCTACGCGTTGGCAAAGATCACTACCGGAGCTACTAAGCTCCGACACCCCAGAGGGCTAACTATCGATGCTCTACGCGTTGATAGGGACTATTGCCGCAACTATTAAGCTCCGACGGTAGTCAATGCCGGAGCTTCTGAGCTCCGACAACCTCAGGGGGCCTTCACTATCGAAGACTTCGGACCTACACTCTACAAGTTCGAAGCAAACGGGTCTTCAACAAAGTACAGTATCCTCATGGTACATGTTCACAATAAAATTGAGTACATCTACCAGGGAGCCAAGTGAAGACAGAAGTGTTGAAGACAAAAAATGAAATTCATTAACAAATTGTGGATTTCATTCATCTGAAGACCTTTGAAGACTCGGCTCAAATGTCGAAGGATGGACCCACCTCCTGCGGAATGACTTCACCCAAGGGGTCTTCCCCAGAGGTGGGCCCAGGGGGCCACTGTCGGTACCCTGAGTACCGTATACCCCTTGAGATTGCAAAGATCTCAAGGAAATGTCATCTACTTGATTTGAAGACCTTCGGAGGCCCACATGTCAAACATAACCGGACCCGCTTCCCCAACATGGTTAGTCTGAGGGTCGCCACGTGTACCATCAAACTGGAGCTACCGCCCACAAGGGGGAAGCTCCAGGCTATGTACTATAACGGCACCCCCAGACCTAACACCAGACCAAGGGAAGCTCCAGAATTGACATGTGTCTGGTGGCACCAGACCAATCTGTTCCCCACAGTATGCTCCGGAGCTGCCACGTGTCCAACCGTCGGATCTTCAGCCTCAAACCTTTGGTAGACTCCACAACTGCTCCGGATCTTCAAAGGGGAATCAAGGACTTCAAGACCCAATTAAGTGTCATTAATACTATGTTAATGACACACGATCGGACGACCCTTATTACCAGTAACGACGCTATCAAAGCCCATAACTCGGTCATTAAGGGTAATTAAGCGCATCAAATGTGTATCAATATTAGTAACCACTGGGGCCACATGTCAGGCCAGGCTAACTTGTAACGGCCTGTCCTTATACTATAAAAGGACAAGCCGACGATACATAGAGGGACTAATCGGATATAATCTAATCTGAGATGATCTGAGAGGATTTGATTTGATCTGATCTAGTCTGATCGAATCACACGCACTCTCAACTCACGTCACCTGAGTTGAGTTCATACATCCAATACAACACCAACACACCCCGTGGAGTAGGGTATTATGCTCAGGCGGCCCGAACACGTAAATATTTGTGTCTCCTGTGTCATTTTAGATTTCACCTTCTTGAATCTCCACGCGCCCACACCGAACTTCAAACTCCGCAAACACTTTTAGTAGTGTCGGGAGATCTGCCGGATCAAAACCACCGACACCATCCATATTCATCCTATACATGACTTCATCTGTCTATCCATCCATCATACGTCCTTGGGAATCTCTACGGCAAGCAATGAACTAGCAACGGAGAAGAAAGAAAATATCATACGTCGGGCGTCAGGGGAGTCCGCCGAGGAGGTGTCGGAGGAGCCCGACGGCGTCGGATGGCGCGTCCGGGGCAACAGGCGGCTTCTGCAGGCACGGCGGGGCCGATGCGGCGGTTGGTGCGGCGGGGTCGGTGGCGAGCGCGGTGGGGGAGGCGGTGGGGGCGCAGCGGAGTCGGCGTCGGGGTCGGCGGCGGGGCGGCGGCTGGCGCGGTGGGGCGGCGACTGGCGCGGGAGGTTGGGGGCGCGGCGGCGGGCGCGGGAGTTTGGGGGAACGGCGGGGGAGGCGGTGGGGGCGCAGCGGATTCGGCGTCGGTGTTGGCGGCGGGGCGGCGGCTGGCGCGGTGGGGCGGCGGCTGGCGCGGTGGTTGGTGGCACGGCGGCGGGCGCGGGAGATTGGGGCACGGTGGTGTGGAATGAGCTATCGGGCCCGATGGGGCATATATTAGCCCTTATTTGCGACGGCCAGTTTAATTGCGACGGTCATAGGTTAAGGCCGTCACAATTAAACTTATTTGCGATGGCAAGTTCTGAAGCCGTCGCAAATAAGTCATTTAATTGCGATGGTACTTTAATTTGCGACGGCACTAGGGTTGTCCGTCGCAAATAAAACTTATTTGCAACGGCCCCGAAGGTAGCAGTCACAAAGAAGCTGTTATTTGCGATGGCCAGAGGCGGGCCGTCGCAATTTAATCTATTTGCGACAGCTGGCCATCGCAAATAATTACAACCGTCGCAAATGGTCGTGTTTCCTGTATTGAGATGTCGAGGACTCACAACCAAAGGAATGCCAATGGTGAGAAGGAGAACAATGGAACAACTTTGAAAGCATCTAGGCCCCCATGAGGTATGGTTTCGGTGATTAATGACAACCATTGGATTTTACTAATGAATTTGTGAATGCAAGGTCCCCGTAATCACTCAATAAAATGAAATCAATATGTCACTGGAGACCCCTAACAATCAATGTATGAGATCAAATCAATGATATGAAGACAAGAAGTGAAAGCTCTTATGTCAAAGTCATTCAACTTTAAATTGACAACATTCAATGCTTAAAGATCATCAGAAATGCCTTTGCAACAAATGTCAAAGAGTTTAATCGAGCAAGACACAAAAATTCACTTAGAAACAACCCGAAGCAAACAAAATCAACTCACCGGATCAACTGATAATTCCTCAGAATAACACATCGGTCGAGTTGGTTCAGCTGAAGAAGAAGACCTCAGAACAAAGTACTCACCGGATCATACAATGTGAATGGCTCAGTAACATCGGTCCATCGGTACAGTTTGCAAGATCATTGGACCAAGTGTAGCACCGGATCATCCGATGTACAGAGAAGCACACATCGGCCAATTACTCCAGTAAGCATCAAGTTTGAGTCAATTCTGGAGGAAGAGCCATCGGATCATCCGATGAGAAGACAGGATCAACATCGGTCTAACAACGGTCATATCTGACACAATGACGTCAGCTAAAGTAACTTGACCGATGATAACTAAAGGGGAGATATCGGATCATCCGGTGTTCACAGTAAAGTTCTGTCAGCCTACTTTTCCAACGGCTATTTCGTGGAGTCTGGCTATAAATACCCCCTAATCCTGTCATTTCGTCAAGTCTTGATCACCAGACACTATCAACGCATCCACAAGCATTCAAGACCAAGAGCAATCACTTCCACACCATTTCGATCGCCTTTACACCAAGATTTAGGCTAGAACTAGCTAGAGAGGGAGCTTGTGTGCCTCCATTCTGGGTGAGTGGACTCTCTAGGATAGTGAGAGAGCCTCAAGGGAGTGCCCTTGGTGTTTGTAATAGTGAGGAGACTTCCGGAGCTTTCCAAGGCATTTGTGGAAGCCCGAAGGGTCGAAGTTGTACAAGGCTTGAGCTCCACCTTGCTGATGGTTGCAAACGGAGAGGAATAGTGAAGATCCCTCGTCTCGGTGACTTGGGTGTGGCAAAACCCTTCGGTGGGTGCCACAACGTGGATGTAGGAAGATCTTGATGATCTTGCGGAACCACGGGATAAATCCTCGTGTCTCCTCGGAGTTTGCATCCTCCTCCTTTCCCTTACATTTATGCATTTTACATTCCGCAAAGTTCCTATTTACTTGAATGCATAGATAGTTTGCGTAAGGAATTGGGCTTTAGGAATTATGTTTTATTGCTTAGATTTTTCAAAAAGAAGTCCAATTCACCCCCCCCTCTTGGGCATTCGATCCTTACAATTGGTATCAGAGCAAGGTTGCTCATAGGATCATTCTAGCTTCACCGCTAGAGAGCTAAAATGGCCATGGTTGGGGGTTCGGTTCCTATCTTCGAGGGCAAGAACTTTGCCTATTGGAAAGCACGCATGCGCGCTTATCTAGAGGCTATTGCTCCCGAAGTATGGGAAGCGACCCACGCGGGGTTTGGAGAACACAACTATGGTGGTGATCAAATTAAATGGGATGCTAAAGCTAGGAATGCAATATATGAATGTATTAGTCAAGATGTATTTGCTAGAATTGCTAGTAAATAAAAAGCTTGTGAAATTTGGGCTTGCTTAATAGAGATTCATGAGGGTTCTTCTAGAGTCAAGGAACTTAAATATCACATGCTTAAAGCAAAATATGATGAATTTAAGATGCTACCTCATGAAAATGTCAATGATATGTTCTCTCGCTTAAATGTGCTTATTGAAGAAATAAATGCTCTTGACATTGCTTCTCTTGGCAAGGGACTCATCAACCGCAAGATCCTCATGCTCCTTCCCAAGCCAAACTACAACAGCATCAACTCCATGCTCCAAAAAGAGTCACTTGACCACATTGAAGTTTCAGAGCTCATTGGAGAAATACACGCTCATGAGATGAGTGTACTTGGGATGATGGAGCAATCATCTTCAAAGACAATTGCTCTAAAGGCCTCCACCAAGAAAACAAGCCTCAAGAAGAAGAAGGTGGTTGAGCCTAGATCAAGTGAAGAAGAACAAGCATCAAGTGAAGATGATGATGATGAGCTTGCATTGATGATGAGAAAGTTCTCACGCTTGAACTCCAAGATTACCAAGAAGGGATACACCTTTGAGCCCAAGAAGAAAGCGTTTCTACCAAGGAGAGATGATCACAAGACTTGCTACAAATGTGGTGATCAAGGCCACATCTCTTATGATTGTCCAAGACCGGACAAACGAAGAGAGAACCGCAAGAGCAAGCATCGCAAGCTTGAAGAAAGTGAAGAAGATGAAGAAGAGGCCAAACCCAAGCCAAGATCCTTTGGGAAGAAGAAACATGACAAGGGCAATAAGGCAAGACTCTTCCCAAAGAAGAGAAATGGCCCACAAAAGGTGTTCATGTGTGAGGCAAATGAATGGGTCACCGACGAAGAAACAAGTGATGAAGAGAGTGAAGCGGAATAAGAAAGCTTGGCCGGCCTCGCCATTGCCAACAATGATGACTCACCTCTTCATCCACCGCCCATGTGCCTCATGGCAAAAGGTAACACCAAGGTATGTGATGAATCTAGCGATGATGAGCTTTCCCCCGATTATTTAACTTCTTTGATAAATGAATATCATGCTATCATTAAGAGGGAAAAGAGTAAGGTTAAAACTCTTGAAGAAACTTGTGCTAGACTTGAGAGTGCTAACCTTGATTTGCTTGACAAGTATGAAAGCATACTCAAAGAGCATGACACGCTCAAATCTCATGTCAAGCAAATTGAGAAAGAAAAGGCTAAATTCAAGTTAGATAACCATGAGATTAACTTATCACACCAAACACTCTTGGAAGAGCACAACAAGTTAGTACAAGAACATCAAACACTTAACCTTGCTCATGACGTGCTTGATCAAGAGTTAAAAACTATGAAGAAACAAACTCTTAATGATAAGATATCCATTACTTCTCATGCCACTAATGTCTTGCACAAGTCTTTGCCTTTGAAAGAAAATGCTAGGGAGAAGGACTTGTTGGAAGAAATTGAGAGTCTCCGCACTAGTGTGGCTAGACTTTCAAAAGGAGAAGTCAAGCACAAGGAAATCCTCTTCCAACAAGCAAAGGCCTTCAACAAGAGAGGACTTGGATCCTTCCCGGTGCCTAACAAAGGAAAGGTGCCCTCACCGGAGCTAAGAACAAGCTTCATCGAGGAAGTTGGTTCTTATTGCCAACATTGTGAGGTCACCGGCCACCACACAAGGGAGTGTCCTCTTCCTAACCGACCTTCTCCAAAATTGCCTACTAACTACAAATCTACTTTCAATGATCATTATTATCTCTTGAGTAAAGTACATGGCAAGGTGAAGGCAAGGTTCATTGGCAAAGACATGAAGGGCATGAAGGGCAATCATGAACAAGTCACCTTTGGTGATAACTCTAAGGGAAAGGTAATTGGGTTAGGTAAAATTGCTATTTCTAATGATTTATCCATTTCTAATGTTTTGTACGTTAAGTCACTTAGCTTTAATTTACTTTCTATTGCACAACTATGTGATCTTGGACTAACATGCACATTTAGCAAAAATGATGTTGTTGTGAGTAGTGAAACAAGCCAAGACATAGTCTTCAAAGGATTTCGGCATGGACACCTCTACCTAGTGGACTTCTCCAACAAGAATGCTAGCTTGAGCACTTGTCTTTTCACTAAGACAAGCTTGGGTTGGCTATGGCACCGACGCATAGCGCACATAGGGATGAGAAAACTCAAGAAGTCATTCAAGCTTGGGATGGTGACCAGCGTGAAGGATGTCACATTTGAGAAGAACAAGCTTTGTAGCGCTTGTCAAGCCGGGAAGCAAGTTGCTTCACACCACCCAATGAAGACAATGGTGTCAACCTCCAAGCCACATGAGCTACTCCACATGGACCTCTTCGGACCGTCCACATATCAAAGCCTTGGTGGTAACCTCTATTGTCTTGTTATAGTTGATGACTACTCTCGCTATGCTTGGACTCTATTTCTAGGTGACAAGAGTGAAACTCCGGAAGTGTTCAAGACCTTCGCAAACCGCGCTCAAAGGGAATTTCAACTTCCCATCATCAAGGTCCGGAGTGACAACGGCACCGAATTCAAGAACTACAACATTGGGGAGTGGTGTGACCGTGAAGGTGTGAAGCATGAGTTTTCGGCCACATACACCCCTCAACAAAACGGTGTCGTTGAAAGGAAGAACAAGACACTCATCACTCTTGCAAGAGCAATGCTTGATGACTATGGCACGTCAGAGAAGTTTTGGGCCGAAGCAATCTAGATCTAATACCCTGAAGTAAATTGTAATTGCATCTACATCTATTTTATTTCAGCAGCCCTTATTATTGCTAAAACCCCCGTAAACTCGCACGAACACATATAAACTAGTTGCATCTAATTAATAAACAACCGTAGGTAATTAATTATTGAACCTTGCATGCATTCATGTCATTGCATATTGACTAATATGTGTGCATTGTGTTGATTCGTATGTGTTTTCTTGTATGTGTATGATCGCGAGTAGAGGGACGTGCTCAAGAGGCCATATACGAGGATTTCCAGAACCGATACTTCGAGGCTCTTGAGCAACCCAACCCGTCGGAGCAAGACAACAGTCCTTGACTATATTGAACCTACGTTTTTAAATGAATTGTTTGCGAAATTGCATGCTCGTGTCAATATGATGGGAAACCCATACGTAGGAGTTTACTAGAGTTGTATGCCACCCCTTGTCGTCGGGATATACATGATGAGTCAGGTATGGGTATTTTTCTTGTTGCACTGCATCGCTACACGGGTTATGGGTAACTTAAATAATATATTTGACAACTTCAATTACAAGAAATTGGAATGGTAATGGAATGATGATTAATTTAGCAACATGGACTTAGGTGATTTAAGCAAGCATGTCATTGTGGAATGAGTTGCATGGTACGGTGGTCTTGCTTTCCTTCGATCTAAGGACCAGTTCCTGAGAGAATATACCAGGACAACAGTGGCACTACAAGGTTAAGTATGGGTGCAGCGTAGCTGAATAATTAGGTGTGCTGCTAGTATTGTATGGACCATTGGATGACGAGGGGAATGGGAGTCAAGTACGGCTACCCTGGGATCTGAATGGCACACGAGGGTGCCCATGGGTGGGAGAAAGATTCAAGCCTGCCGGTGAAACCTTAGTGGGCCTGTACATACTAGTAGTCCCTTTTGAAAGGCTATTTTGTAATATCTTGGCCACACATCTATGGAAGTGTGATAAGGCATAATAGGGGTTCTTGAGTCACTGAAAGGTGATGAAATCACGAACATGTGGGTAAAGTGGTACAACCCCTGCAGAGTGTTATAAACTATCATGATAGCCGTGCTCCCTGTCACGAGTACCTGGACAACTTCAATGATTAGAATTGGACTTGGGATTTTGTTATGGTTTGGTTTGTCACATGAGTATAGTCGGATTATGGAAGGATATGAATTTGATATGAGAATGATACTAATTTTTAGCTGGTTATAAGTGATTTATGATGGTAAACAAGAATGATGGATATGGTTTATAATGATTAATTTGGACGGGATATGAATTAATATCACATAGACATGATAGGCTGCTTTTACATGTTTATGAAATGCACTTTTTTGCAATTAGCCATTTTATTTCCATCCTTTTCTTTAGCTACATTTCATCTATTCCCACACTTGTTCAGTACGACACGTAGTCTCCCATGCAATTACCCCACGAACAGCTACAAGAGACACTTGGGAGTACCTTGAGAATCACGTGGAGTACTCGGTTGCGTACCGCTGTCATTTGCCTGTGGAATGGAGTCATGCTACTTAGTTTATTTTCCACTGCAATAACTAGAGTCCTGTCATTCATGAACCATTGGATTATTATAATAAGGTACTTATGTACTATTTGAGACGTGGTTAAATTCTGTATATTGTTTGTGATTCATCCGTGTATGTGTGATGAACATCCTAGGCACACGTATATGCTATACATGGTTCATATTCGGAACCGAGTGTCAGAAATTGCTATCAGAGCCGCGTTGACAGTAGGACGTACGCCTAGGTAGAATGGACACTGTAGAGCACATAGGAACACTCCTCTAATATGCTATTTTTGAAATTTCTTGATACTGTTTTTGTTTCGCCGTTTCAACCACCGAAAAGTGCTGAATTTGTTGTTCTTTTCAGCCGTGTCTTATTGTGCTCGCTGCTGTTTTTGCTGCTGAAATCTTTGTGAAAAGTGTGTGTTTTGCTGCTGTTATGCTTTTGTAAAATCTTTGCGCTAGCTGCTGCATTTTCTTCCTCTCTTTTCCTTTCTTTTGGACAGCTGCACCGCGCTTTTTCCCATTATTTTGGCTGCTGCAATTTTCAGATTTATGTTACATTATTCTCTCCTCTTATATACTCTTGTTTTCTATAGATGCCGATCACTAGGAGTACAGCGCACAAGAGCACTTGCCCGCCGCCCCTTGGAGGTGGGCTTAACCCCATTGAGCTTGACAAGCCGAAGCAAGAGGAGGAGAATGTCAAACCCGAGGAGGAGGGAGCTAATCAGTCAAACATTATGGAGGAGGATCTGAAGGAGTTTGAGCCGTATGAGGAGGATATGGATGAAGATTCTAAATAGGAATACTACGTACCAGCTTTAGATGAGGAGGAAAACGGAGGTGAAGATGGAGGGGGATCACAATCCGGTGCAAATGCGAATGGACACAACAGCCCCGAGTTCCCCCAAGTTGAGGAGCTTTGGACCATCGGAACCGAAGGAGCACATGCATCGCTAGAACTAACACAATTCCTTCATTTCCGTTGCATGTGTGCTAATTACTTCATGAAGAAGGTCTCTCATCCCAGACGTGATGAATGGCATGATGAAGTTGTCATCTTCTTCGCCAACATAGTGGTCTCACGGCATTATGCTCCCACCTAGAGGTCTACTCAAAAGGATACTACGGATGATGCTGCATGGGTGGCATTCACAATATTGTGCCATACTCGCCGCTTTGAGCTTGAGAATACCACGTTTGAGCTGCACCCTCAGCGGGAGTGTGGTACGGGGAAGATAATTGGACCACAGGAAGCTTCAGACAATTTGCTAGCGATGGATAGGTCTCCAAAGGGATTATTGGACATGAGCAATCGCTATGCAACCGCAGAGGGAGAGATCCACTACCTCCGCAAGGAGCTAGCTCGGTTGGAAGCCAACTTGGAGATGAAGTAATGTGAAGGAAGAGGAGAACTGTGGTCACCCAAGCGAATAAGGTCACCTACATCACCATGGTGCAACCCCATCACATCCGCGCAGCCAAGGACGACCTCACCACCTCACAATTAGGAATTTAAGTCCCCTATGAGTATTTTGAAATAAGAACGCTTAGATTGTATTAGTTTTAAATAGTGTTGTGTGCTGAATTTTGAATTGTGTTTTCTGGTGTGCTTAGTTGCAACTTGTGGGACGCCTCGGTGAATGTCCACATCCGCATATAGAAGAGAGTTGTGGGATGCTTCGGCACTTGTCCACATCCTCATATAGGTTTATATTAATAAAGGATTTTTTAGTGTCATATACCTTGATGCATATACTTGGGGAATCATTCTCTCTAATCTGAGTTATATTTCATCTTCTCCGCTCTCACAGATGCCGAGGGGATACGCTACACACAACCGAAGGAACCCTCGGGGTGCTGGAACTAGCGGAACAAACAATTGTGATGATAACAACGTGGAAGTTCCACACAACAATAACATTGGGGCTGATGCAAGCAACCTTGAGTGTTTGATAGCTATACAGAACCAACTAATGCAAACTATAATGCAGACCTTGGGCCAGATGCAAGCAAACAACAACAACAATCTCCACCATGGTTCTGCACCGCCACCGCCACCACCGCTGCCACACAACAAATGGGCGAGTTCATGAGGACTAGACCACCTACTTTTGCACAAGCCAATGATCCTATGGAAGCTGATGATTGGCTGAAGTATGTTGAGAAGAAGCTTGCTATTGTTCAACGTAGTGATTCAGAGAAAGTTCTCTTTGCATCACAACAACTAGTTGGAGCAGCTGCTGACTGGTGGAAAGCCCTTTGCAACGCTCATGCTAGTCAGGAGGCAATCACATGGGCTGAATTTAAGCAGAGCTTTCGTTCTCACTATGTTCCTGAAAGTGTCATGATACTAAAAGGACAAGAATTTGAGGTTCTGAGGCAAGAGAAGATGAGCATGAATGAGTACTTGAACAAGTTCAGGCAATTGTCAAGGTATGCTCCAGAAGATGTCAACAAGGATAGAAGGAAGCAATACTTGTTTATGAGGGGTCTAGACAATGTGATTCATGTTTAGTTGCTAAATAGTGTTTATACAAACTTCGAGAAGCTTGTGGGCAAGGCTATTGTTGTGGAGAACAAAGTTCGTGAGATGGAACAGGATAACAAGAGAAAGATGTCATACCAGGGACAACCACATGGAAGCAATGACACTATATTTTTGGTCACCGATGTGAGATTTACACGGACCACAAGAGCCTCAAGAACATATTCACCCAAATGGACCTAAATTTGAGAGAACGCCGATGGTTGGAGCTCAACAAAGGCTATGATTTAGGGATCAACTACCACCCAGAAAAAGCCAATGTACTGGCAGACGCCTTGAGCCAAAAGGGAACATGTCACCAACTCATGGACCGAGAGTTACCACCCGAGTTATACAAGGAATTCGAACGACTGAACCTTGGATTCATAAATGAGATCGGTGCGATGGAAGTCAAACCAACATTAGAGCAGGAAATTCAAGAAGGTCAAACAAAGGAAGAGGAAATCCAAGAAATCAAGGAAAAGATCCAAGAAGGGAGAGAATTCAGATTTGATGAGGATGACCATGGCACTCTATGGATTGGGAAAAGGATTAGTGCCCAATGTGAAGCATCTCCGTGAGACAATATTGAAGGAGGCACATGACTCTCCATATTCCATTCATCCTGAATGTACAAAGATGTATCAGGACCTGAAAACTCGCTACTGGTGGGATGGCATGAAAAAGGACATAGCTGAATATGTTGCGCTATGTGAAACGTGTCAACGAGTGAAGGCCGAACATCAACGGCCAGGTGGACTATTACAACCATTGAATATACCCGAGTGGGAGCGGGAAGAAATAAGTGTATCCAATCCGGTTGTGACTCCATATGGTTTATTTTGGATCGATTGACGAAATCATCTCATTTTATTCCAGTCAAGACAAAGTACAACGTGACATAGTTAGCTGAGTTGTATATGGAGAATATAGTATGTAGGCATGGGGTTCCGAAGAAAATAGTCTCGGACCGAGGTTCTCAATTTACATCTAGGTTCTGGTAGAAACTGCATGAAGCATTGGGTACCCAGTTAAATTTCAGCTCTTCGTATCATCCACAGACTGATGAACAAACTGAGGGGACAAACCAGATATTAGAGGACATGTTGAGAGATTGTGCCTTGAAGCATAGACGTAGCTGGGACAAGAGTTTGTCGTATGTTGAATTCTCGTACAACAATAGCTACCACGCCAGTATGAATATGTCAGCCTATGAAGCACTATACAAAAGGAAGTGTAGAACACCTTTGTTTTGGTATAAAATAGGAGAGAATCAAGTATTTTGTCCTAATGTGTCACAAGATGCTGAAAGGCAACTTGAAATAATACGTGAAAACCTAAGGGCTGCCCAATCTCGACAAAAAGGCTATGCAGATAATAGACGAAGGAATCTGGCATTTGAAGCTGGAGATTTTGTATACCTCAAAGTGTAACCTATCTGAGCACAACGACAATTTAACATTAAAGGAAAACTGGCACCTCGTTACATCAAGCCATTTAAGATTTTGGACAAGCAAGGAGAGGTAGCTTATCAACTTGAGCTGCCGGTGCATCTCTCCGATGTACACGATGTATTTCACGTGTCTCAACTCAAGAAGTGTCTCAGAGTGCTGGAAGAACAGGTGCCGATGGACGAGCTAGAACTTCAAGAGGATTTGACCTATGTCGAGCAACCGATCAAAATCATGGATATGAAGGAAAGAGTCACGAGGAAGAAGAAAGTCTGTTGGTTCAAAGTGCAATGGAACCACCATACGGAGGCCGAAGCTACGTGGGAACGTCAAGAAGACCTCAAGGCAGAATTCCCTCATCTTTTCTCCACGCTATCGAATCTCGAGGGCGAGATTCATTTTAAGGGGGGTAGGTTTGTAACACCCTCATTTTGAGAATCATGCATTGCATACATTCTCATGCAGAAAACATTAGTAGAACAAAGAGAAGAAAAATAAAAGATAAAACACATATATAAATATGTGTAGGTAATAAGAAAAGTGAATGAGAATATAAAATATATATTAGAAAAATAAATATAAACAAATGGAAAATATATATATAAAATATATAAAACAAATACATATAATATCTATAAATAAAAAAATTTTGGAACCTGTTGGGCCGAGGCCGAGGCTAAGCCGGTTGGGGGCTCTGCGTACCGTGGTGCACCGGGACTCCCATGCGTGGCCCGGCTATATAAGGAGCCACACGGACCCGGGTTTTCAACACTATCTATCGTGAGTCCCAGTGACGCCAGGAGAAAATGAAAATAACCCTAGCCGCTAGGGAAGCAAAAGGGAGGCCGCAACAAGGAGGAAAAGGAGGAGAGAAAAGAGAAGAAGAAAAGGAAGAGAAGTAAGGAGCCGCCGTCCACCGGAGATCGTCGCGCCACCATCATCATGCCACCGGAGGATCGCTGCGTCGTCTACTTAGTCTATGCTACGCCTCCAACCTGTGACCTTCAAAGCCGCTGCACCTACGGTAGGATATATTTTCCGAGATGAATTTTAGCGACGTAATAGATCTAATACCAGGAATTAAATTGTAATTGCATCTACATCCATTTTATTTCAGCAACCCTAATTATCGCTAAAACCCCCATAAACTCGCATGAACACATATAAACTAGTTGCATCTAATTAATAAACAACTGTAAATAATTAATTATTGAACCTTTCATGCATTCATGTCATTGCATATTAATTAATATGTGTGCATTGTGTTGATCCGTATGTGTTTTCTTGTATGTGTATGATCACGAGTAGAGGGACATGCTCAAGAGGCCGTATACTAGGATTTCCAGTACAGAGACTTTGAAGCTCTTGAGCAACTCAACCCATCAGAGCAAGGTAAGTTCCTTGACCATATTGAACCTATGTTTTTAAATGTATTATTTTTGAAATTCCATGCTCGTGTCAATATGATGGGAAACTCATACGTAGGAGTTTATTAGCTTTGTATGCCACCCCTTGTCGCTGGGATATATACATGATGAGTCGGGTATGGGTATTTTTCTTGTTGCACCGCATCGCTACACGGAAGATGGGTAACTTAAATAATATACTTGACTACTTCAATTATGAGAAATTGGGATGGTAATGGAATGATGATTAATTTAGCAACATGGAACTTAGGTGATCTAAGCAAGCATGGCATGGTGGAATGGGTTGGATGGTACGGTGGTTTTGCTTGCCTTAGATCAAAGGACCGGTTCATGAGAGAATATGCCAGGACAACAGTGCCACCACAAGGCTAAGTATGGGTACGGCGTAGCTGAATAATTAGGTGTGCTACTAGTATTGTATGGACCATTGGATGGCGCGGGGAATGGGAGTCGAGTAGGGCTACCCTGGGATCCGCATGGCACACGAGGGGGCCCGTGGGTGGGACAATGGATATTCAAGCGTCCCGGGGAAACCTTAGTGGGCCTGTACATATTAGTAGTCCCTTTTGAAAGGCTATTTTGTGATCTCTTGGCCACACACCTATGGAAGTGTGATAAGGCATAATAGAGGTTCTTGAGTCACCGAAAGGTGATGAAATCACGAACATGTGGGTAAAGTGGTACAACCTCTGCAGAGTGTTAAAAACTATCATCATAGCCATGCTCCCGGTCACGAGCACCTGGACAACTTCCAGGATTAGAATTGTACTTGGGATTTTGGTATGGTTGATTTGTCACATGAGTATAGTCAGCTTATGAAAGGATTTGAATTTGATATGGTGATGATATTAATTGTTAGCTCGTTACAAGTGAATTATGATGGTAAACGGGAATGATGGATATGGATTATAATGATTAATTGGGACAGGATAGGCATTAATATCACTTAGACATGATAGGCTGCTTTTACATGTTTATGAAATGTACTTTTCTGCAATTAGCCATTTTATTCCATCCTTTTGTTTAGCTACATGTCATCTATTCCTACCCTTACTGAGTACGACACGTACTCACCCTTGCAATTCCCTCACCAACGGCTACACGAGAAACTTGGGAGTACCCTGAGGATCACGTGGAGTACTAGTTTGCGTACTGCCGTCAATTGCCTGTGGAATGGTGTCATGCTACATAGTTTATTTTCCGATGCAATAGTTAGAGTCTTGTCATTCATGAACCATTGGATTATTGTAATAAGGTACTTAGTTACTATTTGAGACATGGTTAAATTCTATATATCATTAGTGATGCATCTGCGTATTTGTGATGAACGTCTTGGGCACACATATATGCTCTACTTGGTTCATATTTGGAACCGGGTGTCACTAAAGGGATACTAAACAAGGCTTATCCATTGGATTCTTCAACTCCAAGAGTCTGACTTAGAAATTAAGGCTAAGAAAAGAGTAGAGAATTCAATGGCAGATCATCTCTCATGTATGAAAGTCATTCAAACCATGCACATTCCTATCAATGACTTCCTACGAGATGATATGCTTCTCAAGGTGACTGACTCTCACCCTTGGTATGCGGATATTGTGAACTTCGTGGTCGTGGATACATACCACCAGGGGAAAACAAAAAGAAACTCATCTATGAGAGTCGTAGACACCTTTGGGATGACACATACCTCTATCGAGTTTGTGCCGATGGCCTTGTTAGAAGATGTGTCCCATTAGTCGAAGGCACCATGATTATTGAGAAATGCCATGCTAGCCCCTATGGTGGCCATTACGGTGTTTACCGTACCCAGGCAAAGATCTGGCAAAGTGGATTCTATTGGCCTTCTATGTATGAAAATACAAAAGAATTCATTCACAGATGTCGGAAATGCCAAAAGCATGGAGGAATCACAGCTCGCAATGTGATGCCTCTGACATATAATCTTCGAGTGGAGTTATTTGATGTGCGGGGTATTGATTTCATGGGACCTTTCCTTAGATCCTATGATTTTGAGTACATCCTGTTGGCTGTAGATTATGTGTCAAAATGGGTTGAAGCTTTGCCATGCAAAAATGCTCATTCCAAGCAAGCTAGGAAAATGTTCCATGAGATCATTTTCCCATGCTTAGGCACTCCCCGTATGGTCATAAGCGATGGAGGGTCTCATTCATAGATAAGACCTTTCGGAACTTCTTGAGACAGCTTGGGGTCCAACATAACATTGCTACCCCATACCACTCACAAACAAGTGGTCAAGCAGAACATCTAATAGGCAAATTAAGAATATTCTGCAACAGACCATCTTGGAAATGGGAACGGGATGGAAGCATAATCTACCCGACGCATTGTGGGCATACCGTACTGCCTACAAAACTTACATCAGAATGTCTCCTTTCCAACTTGTCTATGGGAAGACTAGTCATCTTCTAGTAGAGTTGGAACATAGAGCCTATTGGGCCACATCAAGCGGTGGAACATGGACCTTAACGAAGCAGGAAAACACCTATTGAAGCAACTTTCCACGTTGGAAGAGTGGAAATATATGGCGTACCATAGTGCCATAATCTACAAGGAAAGAACCAAAAGATGGCACGATAAAAGGATTATGCCTAAAGAGTTCAAACCTAGAGATAAAGTTCTACTCTTCAACTCTAGGGTTAAACTCTTTGGACATGGGAAGCTTAGAAGTTAATGGGAAGGATCCTTCATTGTAGTAGAAACCTCATCTCATGGAGCAATCACACTCCAAGGTGATGATGATCAGCTATTTAAAGTGAATGGGCACCGACTCAAATTATTTCTTGAATCCAAGGAGAAGGTGGCAGAAAAAGAATTTGACGTGATGAATCTTATTGATTTTCACGCCACTTCTTTAAATTCTAAGTTCTCCGAGTCTAATTAATGGGCCCATCCAATTATTCATCCATGGGGCCCATTTAGCCAACCCACGAAACGTTAGCCCGAATGGAGCCAGGAAGGGTTCAGCCAAACCCTAGGGTCAGCCGACCTCCCCTATGTGTCGTCGGCTTTCTATTTTTTCATGCAGACTCTCCCGATGTATCACAAGATTCTCGGTGCTATCGTACTTTCCCCTCTTATATATTGACGGGAACATAGAGGAGAAGCTTGCACCATCTAGAAAAACTCATCTCCAGTTCCTCCCATCCATGTCATGGCTGACAAGAAAATTGTGCTGCATGCCTCATCTAGCTCAACCTTCAACCTCAGCAGAGACATCGCACCAGACAATGACAAGTCCACTATCGCTTTGGAGTCTGTCATGGCATTGGATGTCATACCTCTCGCCATGATCCTGCAACCAACAATGACTCCGCGTGGGCATAGAACCACTCCTCGTGGTGCTGCACGGTCGCTCTCCCCTCAGAGGATGCCCATGAAGTCGACGACACCTGCACGTCGTCCGACTATGGTTGGCCTTAAGTCAGTCAAGACCCGTCTTTTTAATGAAAAGGACGAGTCTCTACCAAAGCTGCAGCCTAGCGAGGAGTTCATGTACACTCCGAAGACCAAGGACGGTGACGTAGTGGGCAACCACTGCAAGTCACCTACACGTACCTCACCTATGCGTGTGGGAGACCGCCTCATTATCCATGGTGTGCGTAAGCCTGAAGGAGGCTATACAAAAGGCTTTTTCAAGCAAATGGATAAATGGTGATGGAGGAATCGACGGGCTCGTCACCCTCCAAGATTAGGCGTCACCTCTTGCCACCTTCTATCAGAGGGCCACCTGGCCAATTTGAGGACAATGTCAAGAAATCTCCTCGGGCCCCTAAAGTGGCACAGCTTTCTAAGGAGATAGCTTCTCTCCATTTGGAGAACAAGAAGCTATCAGACTTAGTGGCTGAAGGGTGCATCGAGAGGGCGAAACTGAAGGATGAACTCATATCCCTCAGGGAGGAGATTGATGGTGTTCGCCGTGGCATGGGCGCTATGCTGCGACACGTATGCAATGCTGTTGGGAAGCCCGACATCTAAAATGATCCATTGTTTAGATGTCCCGACTGCATAGGATGCTTACTAGCTTAGTTTAATTTTATTCCAAATTTTTATTTCATTAAATTTAGATTGAATAATGTAAGCATCCCCATATTTTGAGTTCAATAAAGTGAACTTACTGGTTCATCTAACCTGGTAAAGTTCTCCCTTTAGTTTATTTGTGTTGAATAAGAATTCAGGGAACAAGCGTGGGGGAGGCACCCCAAATTTGCAAAATCCAGATATGCAAAAAATAGCGTTGCATCTAGAAACACGTCGCAACCGAACATACAACTCAACACGTCGAAACAAAGCAACAGAGACGCCAGAAGGGGGTCGGCCGAACCCCCTGGTCGGCTGACCTGTTGTGGGCCCCACACGGCTCCGTTTCGTTCTAAAAATTCGGTTTGGATCTTCTACCCCTGAATATGCATGCTACGTTATTATTTGAGTTGATTCAATATTTAGTACTCAATATTTGAAAGCAATTCAACTCAACAATTAATTAAAACTTGATAGTAAAAATTTGCTCGAGCTGAAAATTTGAATACTTTATATTTCGATTTATTGTCTTGTTTATGATTCCCACAAGCAAAGTAGGAAAAACACATCTTCTAAGTATTTGACTAGTGTGATATGGTAAATGAGTTATTTGAGGAGATATCTTTTCGCTTGAAATTGATTTTGATGTTTGCACAATTTGGAGTCTTGAACTTTGCCTGATTCTCTCATTTGAAATTTAAATACCCACCGTGGCCATATTATACAAATTATTGCAAAACCACATGCATATGCCACTTTGTTTTTCATTGAACTTTGTAAAACTCGTGACCCAATTGAGTTACATGCATGAACTATTTGACTTAGAAATTCTTGTGCACCCTATTCATGCAAAATTCCTCACATTGAGAATTTGCATCCACCACTCATCCATCCAATTAAGAAAATCCATACATTTTGGTCATCAAAATCTATCTAGAAAAATAAAAAGGAGTAGAAGACATGGCTACAAGTAAAAAAAAGGAAAAAGAATAGCATCTACTCTTCAAAAGAGGAAGTATGCCAAAAAAAAGGAGGAAGAGAAAGAAAGTAGCCATGTTTCATCCTTAAAGAGAGAAAATCATGGAGTCCACCAAATATCCATTCCATTCTTGTGCACAAGAATTTTCTTTGTCAATTTGTTTGTTGCATAACTCTCTCATAGGATCAAGTTTTTGACTTAGTAATATATGAATTGCAATGTGTGCCACATTTATCGAAACCAAACTCCAAATATAGCAATATTTAGTATAGGGACAAAATTGGCACGACATGCCAAGGTGAGGATGAAAACACTTTGACAGACTTGAGAGATTCCAAATGAGGGATAAGGGCAATTGTTTCTTTGACTTCCCGAATATAACAAATCGTCATATTATTTCGGCAGGGGGAGATCTAAGAGACCTAAATTCCAACCATTCAACTCTTCAAACACCCAAGATTGATGTGGTAGCCACATTCCACAAAGGGAATTAATGAATTGAGGTATGAGTTGCAATATCTAGTATTCTCTTTTTCTAACTTATAGCAAATTTATGACATCACCTCAGTTCTTTTTTCTTGCCTTCACTCGAGGACGAGCAAAGGACAAAGTGTGAGGGAGTTTGTTGACGGTCCTTAAGTGCCATATTTATACTGTCAATTCACCTCATAATATATACAAAAGAGAAACACAACATAGTGATAGGGTTAAAAACTAACCAATTCCACAAGTGTTCGTGTTTATTTGTATGCAAGTGAATTTAGACCCAAAATACCAAGACATAAGGGAGTAATCTATAAAATTGGATTTAACCAAATCAGGCAACACCAAGTGTCATCACATGGATCAAATGGCCCACAAACAAAAGTATCCGAGGCTATCCAACGGTGTAGCACACATATCAGTCAATGGGACCCACCTGGAACTGACCCCGAGGATGCACACTGGAATTGGTGAAACTTTCTTTTCGACCGAATAGGGAGTTTGGTCGAACCCTTTCTGGTGCAAAACATGGTCAGCTTCCATGTGTCAACTTCTTGTGGTGCGCTGGTCACGATGAAGAATGATTCGCGCCATTTGGTGGTGGGAACCGACCATTCTCCCCCCTATAAATAGAACTCCACACCTCACTTCACACACACACCAAAAGTTGAGAATAGAATACCACTCCTAAGGTATAGAGTAGTCCTAGAGGCTGCCAAGTAGAAGAAGAGTGCGGAGAGAGTTTAGGAGAAGGAGGCTTGGTCTTGTCAAGTCACTCTTCTACACTTGTATCCCTACAAAGGTGTACCCAAATCAAGTAAGCCCTTTGTGAATTCAATTCAAGTTTGATTCTCAATTCATAGTAGTTTGCACAAGTAGTCACTTGTGGGTTCATTGCATTAATTTATTGGAGGCTCTAGTTTTAGCATTGTGTTCGAAACAACTGGAGTTGTGATTTACAATGTAAGTGTGGTGCTTAGGTTAGAAATCACTAGTGAATATCTCGTAGACCCACGTATTGAAGAGGTAGGCAGTAAGTGGTGACAACCCTATCTGTCCTTAGTAATCCTCCACGTCCGGCTATGCCACATGCTCTTGGCGGGAGTCATCCTAGTGTTTCTAGGGGTGAACCCGTGCCTGAAGCAAGCAGCTACTGCGTATTCCTTTCAATTAGAATCAATACTTTTGAATTTCTCTCTCTTCCTTGCCTACCAAATAATTTTATGTCCTTGGGTGGATTAGTTCATAAGATTAGCACATACGTTCCTTGGATTTGACACCCTTTGGAATACTCTCTCAAGGGGAAGTGCTACACAACATTTTCCATGCGCTTGCTGATTTTTATCTGTGGCGTAAGAAACGTCAACAGGCATCCTATATGGCCTCTTAGCTATAGGTGCAGTTCCAGGTATTAATTCAATAACGAACTCTATGTCACGATCAGGTGGCATGCCTAGCAACTTGTCCGGAAACACATCCAAAAATTCGCACACCACTAGAATCTCGTCTATTGCTGCACCGTCCATTTGAATCAGCTCCACCTTCTTTGGTGTGGGTTGAGATGCTTCAAATTCTATGTTGCCCCTTCCTCATTTGTCAACTTCACCATCTTTGTGGCACATTGAATTATCCCATTGTGCTTCATTAACCAGTCCATACCAAGTATTATGTCCAGTCCTTGTGAATCCAAAACAATCAGGTTGGTGGGGAAGTCAACCCCTTATTCTAAAGCTTACTTTTGGACATACTATATTCGTCCTCATCTCCCCTCCAGGATATTTAACCAACAAAGAATACTTCATATGAGATATGGGCAAACTATACTTGGCAACATACTTTGATACAATGAATAAATGTGATGCTCCAGAATCAAATAACATAGTTGTCAGGTTGGAGTTTGCGAGAAACATACCAATCACCACGTCATCTACTTGTTGGTCCTCCTCCGTAGATACATGGTTCACCTTGCCACGAAAAAAATTTCTGGTCCACGGTTGACTTGTGGCGCTCCTCCATTTAGTCTTGGGTTCTGCCTGGGAGCATTCTTCACTTGACCAAGGCCCGACTTAGGACATTGAGATGCAAAGTGTCTCATCTCACCACAAGTATAGCACATCCTTGTTGCACCAGAATTGCTAGGGCGAGCTTGGGTTTGAGCATTAGTAGGAAAGTTGGCACAGGGTGCATGAGGCATTGGAGGGCAAGGTGCTTGCATAGTGGGGCATTGTTGCACGGGCTGAGCTGGGTGCGGTGGAATAGTAGCGCGATATGCAGGAGCAGATGGGTCATAGTATGGTGCATTTGGTGGTGCAAAGCGGTGGGGAACATTGCTTCCTTGTGGGTGTACTTGATATGGCATATTCCTATTATATTCTTTCTCCATCTCACGAACCTTGTTCTTGACCACATTAGCTTTGTCCACAAGCTTCTAGAAGTTTGCATAATCACAATTGAGCAATTGGACTTGAATTTCATTGTTTAGGCCCGTCATGAACAAATATTGATTGCAGCTGTCTCGGTTAACATCCTCTGAAGCATAACTTGAGAGTTGTGTGAATTTATTTAAGTACTCAGTCACACTTGACTTCCCTTGCCTTAGGTTTTCAAATTCCTACCCCTTCAAGATCATAACACCTTCAGGAACAAAATGAGAACGAAAGCTCTCCTTGAATTCAGCCCAAGTGATTCTCTCTTGATTAGCATGGGCATTGCAAAGAGATTCCCACCAATCCGCAGCTGCTCCAACTAGTTGATGGGAAGCAAAGAGAACCTTCTCCCAGTCATTGCATTGGACAATGTTCCCAGTCATTGCATTGGACAATGGCAAGCTTCTTATCCACAGATTTTAGCCAATCATCAGCTTCCATAGGATCATTGGTTTGAGCAAAAGTAGGTGGTCTAGTCCTGATAAACTCTTCCAATCTGCTATGAGGCGGTGGGGTGGTGGTGGAGGAATGTGGGGCTGCTTCCGGTTATTGGCTTGCAGCTGTCCAAAGATTGCATCCGGTCTGCATAAGCTAATTTTTCATAGCCATCAAGCGCTCAAAATTGCTAGCCTCAAGTCCAAGTCCTTTGTTATTCTCAGGTGCCCCATTGTTCTCCTCATCCTCATTGGCATTCCTTTGGTTGCGAGACCTCGACATCTTAAGAAAGAGCAAGAGATGGAAGAATTTAGAAAACTTCCCCTACTATATGCATCAAGGGATATGAGACTAAGCAACTACCTATATAAGCCTATATGTATATGGCAAATGCTGAAGCATCCCATAATCATGTACTAAGCACACAAACACACAAGCAATCATTACATAGCAATCAGCACACCAAACAAACCTCAACTAATCCTAAGTGCTCTTATGTGCTCTAAAGTGTCCATTCTATCTAGGTTGCGTCCTACGGTCAACCTGTGGCTCTGATACCAATTTGTGACACCCGGTTCCGAAAATGACCAAGTGAACGCATATGTTTGCCTAGGACGTTGATCACACATACACGACAAACCCACAAACGACATACAAAAAATTATGACAGCAGAAACTAGAAAATAAGTACTTTTATTATATTATTCAAATATTTCTCGAATTACAAACTCTAATGATCATTACTAATAATACTAAAACTAATGAAATGGAAATAGGCTAAACTAAGCATTGCTGGGCAGCACGGCTCCACACCACAGGCAAGTCGACGGTAGCACACAACCTAGTACTCCGCATTATCTTCATGGTACTCCAAAACATCACATGAACTGTTGGTGGGGGGGGGATTGCAAGGGTGAGCACATGTCGTACTCAGCAAGTGGGGGAAATATGACATGTAGCTTAAACAAGGAATGATATTAAATAATAGCTATTTGCTGAAAGGTACATTTAAAACATGCATAAGTCATCCTACAATGTCTATGTGAAACAATCACATCATATCCCAAATAATTACAATTATGAGTCCAACACCATCATTTACCATCATATCACTTCCATCAATATTTATCCATGCATATACCAAATTCCTACCTTCATCATCAACCATGTCCATTTATCACAACCCAAACCATAACCATAACCAAACCATCCCAAATCCCAAATTCCACTCTAATCATGTAGGTCATCCAGGTGCTCTTAACCGGGAGCACGGCTATCATGATAATTTTTAACATTCTGGAGAGGTTGTACCACTTTAACTACTAGTTCATGATTTCATCACCCGTCGGTGACTAAAGGAAACCTCCCTTATGCCAAATAGACTACCCTAGCTGTATGGCCAAGAGATCACAAAATAGCCTTTACAAAGTGATTACCAACATGCTCAAACCCAAAGAGGCTTCACTGGTGGTGATGCCTCCAACTGAGCACATCCAACCAAGAGCTCCCTCTTGTGCCGTTCGCATCCTAGGGTAGTCCCACCACTATTGCAAACCCAATTTGACTCCCATTCCCCGAGCCTTTCTAATGATCCAAACGATACTCGCAATACACTAATTAGTCAGCTAAGTCGCAACCATACATGGCCTCGTGATGGCACCGTAGTCTTGGCTTATTCTCACATGAACCGGTCCTTAGATCCATGTAAAAGCCCTAGTTTTGAAACCCTGAGTTCAGCTTTGAGTAAGTAATATGGTATTGAAAAAAATCAAATTAAAGGAGTAATAGAAAACCATAGGAATTTAAACTTTAATGGAGGGAATTCAAATATTCAAAACAAGCTCATGTTCGGACCTCATTAAGATAAAAATCTGAGTTCGTCATTAGCTTCCAAATATTCCAAATAGCATCTCTGTCCAATTTCATAACATTTGGAGCACATCTACTATTTAATTCAATGTGTACATTGAATTCCGTTCAAATTCAAATTCGAATTCGAATTTCAGATGAAACTTGGTCAATTCTGTGATTTGATTTCAGAATCAAAGTCTCAATATTTGATTTGATTTCCCCACAAAAACCTAGCATTTTTGGATGAATATTGGTGGGAGAATTCATTGACCAGAGACTAGATGAGGATGAGCAGCTGTGGGACCCACCTGCCAGTCTCACATTTTCTGTTGCCCACTCTGTTCTTGGCACATATGGCGTTATCATTTACCGTGGCCGGACCCCCATTCATGGAGTGCTGGTTGCTTTAAAGGCAAGCTGATCTACTCTCTCTCTCTCTCTCTCTCTCTCTCTCTCTCTCTCTCTCTCTCTGATCGACTTCCACCGAAGAGGACAGCCAGCACTCATTCTCTCTCGCCCTCTGCTCGTTTTCGTGCTCTCCCGCGCCACCAGCAGCGCTGCTGATTGAGCTTCGTTTCATCGGCGATCCAGCCATCACTTCCTACCGACTTCAAAAGAAAAGTGGAGCCTAATCTTCCGTACTACCTCCTGGTGCCAACCGTTATTCGTTTCCTCACCCTTTTGCATGGTATTTTGATGTTCTTACGGAGATCGCGGGTGAAGCCGCCAGAAAGGACCTATGCTCCACCGCCGGCACACCGCACGAAGCATCCTCAGCCCCCGACCTCTACAGAAAAATTGTGTGCTAAGGTACCTAGAACATGCTGGTGAAGTTTCATCCCATGCCATGCTTCATAGCTCTCATATTTCAATTTTTACCGAAGCGAGTTCATAGCTTGGTCGTTAGGTCTCCGATTTAATTCGGTTTCTAGGTGCAACCATCGTTCAATCCAATCAAATATACTTTTCACCACTTCCTAGCGCACCACCTCGATCAAGAATCATAAAGTCTCATCGAGTAATCGAGCTGGGCTACAACTTTTCCCCATCGGCATTAGAAACGGTTCGGATTCACCGTCAACGACCACATTCTGGCCGTTTTCTCCCCGATTGGCACCCAATATCATGTTCCTTGGAGCACCACGATGCTCCTGGACATTGCATCACATAATCTTGTGCATCCCCCTGCGATATCACCGTCGTCCATGCCAAGGCCGCCGCTGCCACCATCGCCGGCAGCCTTTCTGCCGCTGTCCCGCGTCGCCGAGTTGCCTAGCATGAGTTCCACCTCACCTTGATCATTTTGGTATTCAAAACCTGGTATAATTCTTCCTCCTTAGGCCCTAACGCGAGCGCACCATCGTTGCTCTGTGGTCTGAGTTTGGCTGGCGCGAGGTTGAAGATGAACCTGACCGGTGGGACCCACTGGCAGTGTTTCAATCTGTTTTCCAAATTCCAGAAAATTGGCCCAACTTCAAAAATATATTACTCCCTGTAGAATGCTCCAAAAATATTTAAAAAAAATTTATTCGTAAGGCATAAATTTCTAGTTTCCAGAAATGCAAATGTTTAACCTTTAAAATATATGTTAATTTCTGTAAAATTCAATTACTCCAAACACTCCTGGAATTTTCACAGCTGATCCCTTTATTAGAATTTCAACAAATTTTTTCCAAAACCTCAAGCTAGGCATTCCTCGCATCCTGTAAATATTTCGTCGCAATTAAACCTGTATAACGTTCTTAACTTCAAATTTCCTCTCTGCTGTACATTAATACACAGAAATACTTACCAGAATTTGAATAAAACTCCTAAATTCAATTTCTCATGGTATACTTGCTCTAAAAATCTCAAATAAATTTCTGTAGAATCCCCTTGATTCCTAGTTTCAACTTGTACAATTAGTTTGCCATGAAAACTTGTATAACTTCCTGTATAAGTCAATTACCTCAAATGCTCATTGAATTTTCTTAGTTGCTCCCTTAACTTGATATGCACCAAAATTTACCTGAACATTCCTTTAGGTATTCCCAGCTCCAGTAGAACTTCCATGCACATTGAACCTGTATAATTGCACCAAAGATCAATTTTATCCACTGCTGTTCAACATTAACAGAAACCTTATTTCCAGGAATTAATTCCAACTTGTAAACTCAATGGCTCCTAGTAGAACTACTCCAAAAATACCAAATAAATTCCTGTATACTCCATATGATCCATAAATTTAAGTTGTTTACACCAATTTATTATAAACTCATAGAACCTGTATAATAAATTCAATTAAAATAATTATTACATATAATTGTTACTACTGTTCAATATATGATCTATCTTACAAATTTTTACAGAATAGAACTCCATGTACCCTTGTTCTACTGTAAACCTTTCGAAGTTAATGGACATCATTTACAGATCCTAATTTCATTCCAAACCTGTATGATATTTGAAAATCCAATTTGAATTAGAAAACAATTCCAGAAATTCATAGCAACTTAACAATTCAATATGTCACTCTCAAATCCTTAGAAAATTATGAAACCAATTTTTCTAGAACCCATACAACCTCCTATATCATGACATGTACTGTTAGCTATGTTAATATGAGGACCGGGGTCCCGACAATCCAGGAATCGCATTGAGTGGTGCCGTGCGATGCGACACCAAACAGCACACAAACGAAAAGAATACGTGAAACATACCAAAGTTTCATTTCATAGGATATGTGAGTTTACAAAATAATGTATATAATGAGTACATAAGCAGCGGAAGATACATAATACACTCACTCGAACCTAGCTATTGCACAAGTGAGAGTATTTAGCCTAGAATACCTCACACTAGCAACACGAAGCAAAGCAGCTTCTCGTGGCGTTTCTGCTCGGCAATACAACCCTAGAGGGGTGATGCTGCACTATGCAACGAGTCATATGCGATGTTACCTGCAAAATATATTAATCCACAAACCGTGAGCGCTCAGCAAGACTTAACCGTCTCACTTAAACATGCAACTCTACATGCTGGAAACTCTAAAACATAGGCAGCTGAATTTTCATAGAAGAAGCTCACCTAAAGTATGTCCTTTATTTTCAGATTTTAGCAGCAATTTATTTTTTCATAAGAGGTAAATTCAGTTAGCAATATAACTAGAGCATACAAGTAGTAAAACAGAGATTAAGCATAGAGCATAATTCATATAACTCGATTACTCTCAATTTACTACGTCACAAATCAGCGAACAAGTATGCTCAGTCCATAACCACGAGCGACGGTGATTGCAATCAATAACAACCCGGAATGCACGACACATACGCCTGCAAGGAAGCCACGTCGGTGCGCTTCACTCTACGCCATATGCAGCCACTTTTCACAAGAGGCCCTAATATGGAATCAACTCTCCATCCCAAGCAAAAGGTCCCCGATGTGGACACGTCAAAGTTGCCTGCTAGAAGATTTACACCTTAATACCTTCTCAACTCCATTCAAATACAGTGGAGAATTTTCCACACCAAGGTCTACGAGTTACATCAGTTCTGGGTCCCATATACCATTATGCATCCTACAGCTCAAACTTGCCCAGTAGGGTCGCACACTGATCGGTCCTCAATCGACACAGGCGGGACTACACATCCTACACCACTGCCCGATCTCATATTCATTTCCATAAGTCATTTTCTACCATAAACCAATCCCGTGTGAGGTCAAACCTATCTCGCGAGTAGATTCCAACTACTCGACTTCTACCGGATTTTTATACAATATTTAGCATAGCAGTAGCTACACAAGAACTTAACAGCTACCCAAATACTCCATGGGTGTTCTGGTTATGGAAGTGGAGTATCAAAATCATCTAGACTTAATGCACAATTCATCTCCAAGACGTAATGTGACACAAAGCAAAATTTTATAAAACCTCTTAAATGCAAGCTGAGGCTTGCCATTTGGTTGGAATAAAGTTAGTGATGAATCAGTCAATAAACTCCACCAAGAGGTCATGCCACAGCAGATTCAATATAGAAATCCTCAGCTTCGGGTTGTGCTTCTTTCCCACCTTTGGCACGGTCACTATCGTCGTGAATATGCATCAAATTAGAATGTAACTTAGTAAAATAATAAATGAAGTTGCTAATAATTCAAGGAGGATTAATACGAGCTAGACGTGAAGGTTCTGCTGCTGGAATGTATAGCAATAGAGAAAGAACATGATGAACTTAGGAAATGAGGATATGAAATGAAATAGGTATAGTTTTGGAATTAGGCAATGAACATCCAATTACTTGAGTTAAAAAGAGCAACTGGAACTGTAATTTTTGCAGTGGAGTTCTAGTTTCATGGATAATCAACAAGAAAATTTTCAGCTTATGCAATTGAATATTGTGGTCTACAAAATTCCAACAAGCTGTAGGCTTCTCTGAATTTTCATGGACAATAGAGACTTTTACATAAGCCAAACTATGTCTTCTGGATATAGGGGTTCATATAAAGTCCAACACAATTGGTTTGACATTTTTCTAAGAAACCTAGAGGGAGATATGCATTTTACAAGTTCCTAGCATATTCTGAAAAAGTTTCTATTTTTTACAATTTTCATGAACATATGAAAAAGCTACACAGTTTGACTGACCAAATAAAATCCAATTAAGCTAACATTTTGTCTAAATATCAAGATATTTATGGAGGATATTCTGGCCAAAAATTGGTAATTTTCCATAAAGTGGATCTCCTGAAATTAATTCCCAATATTTGGAGTTTAAGGAATTTTGGAGCAAATTACAAGGATTTTAATACCAATCCAATTACCCCACTGCAATGTAATGGTTAAAAGGAATCCAACAAAATTTGTTTCATAATGTTTGGACACTACTACTAGGAGATATTGATTTTTGAAGTTTGATGGAAAGCTGAAATTATTTTCCAAAAGACAAACAGGTGAACAGATCTCTGGGCCCACGATTTTAAATCATCCACTCACGTGGAAGAAACAGGACGGCGACAAAGTTACTTTTGTATGGACACAAAGATCAAGATTCACAGGAGATCCACCTACTTGGGCGAATGTCAGTGGCGGGGGGGGGGGGGGGGGGGGGGGGAGGGGGGAGGCACGTGGTTTCATCTTCAACCTCCGGACAAGGACCGAGCCGGTGGCACCCTAGTGGCGTGCGGCCATTTCCTGGCCGGAAGGCAAGCTTAGGCGACGGGAGATTGGGGCAAAATGACCCCCAGTCCATGTCCAACCTGCCGGGCAACATCACACGCACCAAGTTGGCCGGAATCGGACGGCCAACGAGAAGACGGCGGCGAGCTTCGTCAGCCATGGTGGAAACCACGCCAAGGGAATCAATCGAGCTTGAATTTGGACCCTACGGCAGACTGGGATCAATGGAGGATGGGAATGGACAGCTAATTGGTTGAAATAGCTCGCAGTCTCGAGTTCGACGCTAAACAGGGGATTTTTTCCATGGCGGCCAAGAAATCCGGTTGCCCCACTTGATTAGTCGATCATTCTCGCTGATTATTGATTGAGGGGGTGTGTGAGGACGTGGAGAACATATTTTACAACTGGATCAAAGTATGGTTGCACGTAGAAAATGAATTGACATCGAGACCTAGCAAGATTACTATGAAGAACTTGTCGGAAATCTTCAAAATACGGTATGGATAGGGGATGGCATGCCATAAATATTTTCCGGAACAATCTATGGATTATGGCACACCTTTTTCGAGTTTGCAGCAAGGTGAGAAACAGTTTGTAGCGCTGGTGCGACGAGCAACTGTCGGGGCTACGCAGAGGAGGTGAAAATGGCGATTTGTGCCTCTGTTCCTGCGGTCAGCTCGGTGAGGCAGCGTGGACTGACATCTGGGAGGAAGAGAGGAGATCCTTGTGCCACTTTTTGCTTCTGTCAAGAGAAAGAAACTCGGCTTGAATCTATGGAGTGAGGGAGGAAGTAACTGGCGATAGAGCTGTGTTCTTTAGGGAAGAAAACAGAGAGCAGAGGCAGGTTCTCTTCACCACGGCAAGGGAAAATAGAATGGAGGACAGAGAGGTGGTGTGCTGCAGCTGTAACTAAGCAAGCAGGCAGGTAGGGAGCTCTGTGGCCTGCATGCTGGTGCATGGCACCTGGGCAAGAAACAGAGAAGAGAGTAGAGGATATGCTCTGATTTGCCTATTCAGAGTATGACAGGTGGGTCCCATCTTTCTTTCTCCTTATTCTCATCAGAAGTCTCAAAATATCTTCACTGTTCTAAAAAAATTACAGGTGGACTAATCCAATTATGGAGATTTCAGTGGTGAATTCAAAACTGGATTTCAACACAATTAGGTTTGGTACATTTGAATTCAAACTCAAATGTTATTCCTCTTATAGTTCTAATTAAAATAGCATATGATGTTGAAAAATCATGAAATTTTGCATGGCTGCTTTTTGAATCATGTGGATTCCAATGGACATTTCTATTTTCCAATTTGAAAAAGTTTGAACAGTAGTAATTTTTGAATTTTGAACCTCTCACTTTAGGTTTGAATTAATTTGATCCTTCACTTGCCATTTTTGATTTCTTGTCTAACATTGCATTTCATATCTGAGATGAACACCTAAATTTTTGGGCTGTTACATCCCTCCCCCGTTAAAAGAATCTCGTCCCGAGATTACAAATAAAAGAAATGAAGGAAGGGAGATTACCGGATATATAATGATAGCAAATCTGGATAGTTTGAACGGAGATAATCCTCGCTTTCCCATGTCGATTCTTCAGCGGTATGATTGTTCCACAAGACTTTGTAGAAGCACAAAGTCCAGTTTCTTGTGTGCGAGTCTTTTCATCTATAATCTGAACCGGATGTTCCGTGTAGGTGAGATCCGGTTGCAACTCTTCAATTTCCTCAGTGCGGACAGCAGCGGTATACTTGAGACATTCCGGAGTTGTGACACATGAAAAACGTCATGTACACCAGCGAGGGTCGCCGGTAACTCTGTAGGATCAAAGAGCACGTAAAAAGCTACCAGAGGGGGTGAATGGTAGATTAAAACTTTTTCAGCGGAAGCAATGAAAACCCCTCGGCAGAAAATAGATCTGTTAAAGAAACCGTGTGTGCGACTAATCTAAATATGTTCAACTGTGACAAATCATGTACAGATTGTAGAGAATCAATTCACGAATACGTCACAACAAGAATCACAAAAATACGTCGAGAGAAACTCAAGTTACGATCGAAAGATCGAACAAAGGTCAATCTGTCCTAACAAGAAAAACAGTTCTGGAGCACTGCAAAGAAACTCGTGTAGATCAGAAACCACGAATCCAATGACTGTGAAATTTTTACAGATGATAGAAAATTAATTTTTGAAGACAACCCAAAAAGAATCACATCAATTGGACGTGTAAAACTCGAGTTATGATAAAAACCACCAAACCAAGGTGGTGCTGTGCAGAAACTCGACGAGAAAAACTTGTCTGGAACAAGTCGCACAAACAAGGCACCAAAGTTCCTTTTAACTACGAATTTTATTAAATAGAACACAAGAGAAACAGCCCCCCAAAGTCATGCAACACGAGCTCTGGCCTCCATTGCTTATATAACCAGTCCTTAGGCCAACCCAATCTCAACTAGGACTCTAATCCTACTCAAATCACGAATCAAAACTTTCCATAACTGCTTAGGGCTCTTCTATACACAGATAGAAGCAATATTCGGACTTCCAAACACATTAGGAATGTATCCCACATTCCTAAAACAATACAAATTCGTGACCCACAAAAAATCCTATCATAACCAACTGAAATCTTTCCATATTTGAGTCAAACCCGACTCAGCGGCAGCCTGAGTCCATAACCTAGTCGGTTTGACCTTTCCGACCAATTCTTTACGTCCACATCTCTTCATCATGTCTTGGAACCATGTAGCCACATCCATGCACTCCTTGCACACGTGCAAACATCTTCCAACGACGTCCACAATACCTTCATATGCATTGTTCTTGATTCATACATGTTGCGCGACCTCCTGATCAACTCAACCACAATTCCTCCTGAACTTGGTTGTTGAACCTCATCTTCTCCCTAAGATTAGTTCAATGGATCCCGTCACCAGCCATGTCTTGAATTCAAGCAACACCTGCACATGAATAAACAACCAATACTTCCGAGCACAAGTCCTCGACTTGACTCACGTTAGTTCCGAAACTACAACATCTTGAGTGAGCACCTCACATAAGCATGTTGGAAACCATAGGAAAATGATATCAGCCTTAACCAGCAAAACACACGAAAAACATAGTAAAAGAATATTAAGCAACCTTTCTATAAGTGTAAAGCAAGTTCGAAACATTGCAAGATAAAAGCAGAAACACTACGATCAAGCACCGAATCTTGCCAAAGCTAATCAGACCTTGAACCGGAGCTTACCAAAGCTAGCAGGACCTAGAGCCGGAGCTAACCAAAGCTACTCGGACCTAGAGTCGGACATTGATGATAAATGTGTTTTGGTAGTATTCAAAACTTTTATCGCCATAACCAATGTATTCAGCACACATAGGTCTCACAATCTCCCCCTTGATGAATGCATTGGTAACACCACTTAAGACCCGAACATCGTCTTATTCACATTAAAAGTTTTGAAAACAATTTCTCCCCTTTGTAAAACAGAAATAAAATGAGAAAAAAAATTCCCCCCTATGAAGAATCGTGCCAAAAACAATTGTGAATATGTGCAATGTGCAATCAATTTCCCCCCTTGCATACTTATCTTTAAAAATTCACATATTATCTCTCCCCCGTTGACAATGTATTCAGCAAGGTTTATAAGACACAATTTAATTTTATGAGCATATTATAACATACACATATAAAACAAAGCTCATCCAAGTCATACTATCAAGTAACTTACACTATCACATCAATGAAATATATAAAGTAGTGTAAGCCATGCTTGAGATCAAATGTAATTTCCAATTTAGCAAGTCATGATCTCACAAACTTACTATTTCAAAACCTGAAAGCATGACACTTGTTGCTGCATTTTATTATTTTTCAAAGCACAAATTTAGATCATATGATATTTGCAAGAGATTATATATGCATCTGCCTTATTCAAACCAACCAAGCCAAGCCTATGTCATTTGATAATCAGAAGCTTAAGGACATTGTTTTAGTCATACACAACTTCTTTCAAGTTCATATCTAAGTGCAATGTAAGCCATCTTAAAAGAAGAAGTGCAATGCATGCATATTCTCTTGATCTTTTCTCATTTTTATTTGATCATAAAAGCTCAACATGTGAATAGTTGATTGATTAATTTTTCATTATTAAAAGCACTTGTGAGCATGCAACATGTTCAAAACAGCAAGAAAGTTTGATCATGTCCAGATTTAGCGTAAGTAATTATTCCACTAGTCATGGCAAAAACTACAAAATGTATAACATGAGTAATGTAGTAAGAACTTTCAGCATGTAAAAGGAATCACAAAGTCATATATGTAGAAATACTCTGCTCATATTATTTTAAGTTCAGATTCACACATAGACTTTCCAAGTTTCAAAACTCCCCCTCAATTTAAGCCATGAGGATGCATAACCCCTATTTCACTACGAATGAAACAAAAATGAGTGGAATCCAAGGGTTTCGTAAAAATGTCAGCCAATTGTTGTTCGGTATCTACATGGTGAAGTACATTGTTTCCTTTTTCAACATTATCACGGAGAAAGTGATACCTAATGCAATGTGCTTAGTTCTAGAATGTTGCATGGGGTTTTTAGCAATGAGGATGGCACTAGTGTTATCACAAAACAGTGGAACACTATGTAGATCGACCCCATAGTCCTTAAGTGTTTGAACAATCCAAATAATTTGTGAGCAAGCACTAGCAGCAGCTACATATTCAGATTCAGCTGTGGATTGTGCAACTGAGTTTTGTTTTCTAGAGGATCAAGCAACAAGTGAATTACCAAGAAATGACAAGCACCAGAAGTACTTTTCCTATCAATTCTACAGCCCCCAAACTTAGCATCCGAAAAAGCTTTCAAAGTAACGGTTGAGCATAAAGGAAGAAAAATGACAAATTCTTGAGTTCCATGTATGTACCCGAGAATCCTTTTGATGGCTTGACGATGTGAAGCACGTGGAGAGGCTTGAAACCATGCACATAGACATACGCTAAATTGTATGTCCAGTCTTGATGCTGTGAGGTACAAAAGTGATCCGATCATGCTTCTATATTCTTTTTGATTCACGGGTTCACCATCTTCATCAAGTTCAAGTGTTGTTGCTATTCCCATTGGTGTCCGAAGAGGCTTGCTTTTGTCCATGTTGAAGCGCCTTTGGAGATATTTTTTATACTTTGTTTGATGAACAAAGGTACCCTCCTTGGTTTGCTTGATTTGTAGCCTCAAAAAGTACGTGAGTTCTCCCATTATACTCATCTCAAATTTTGAACTCATCATAGCTGAAAACTTAGACATAAGATCATGAGAAGCACAACCAAAGATAATGTCATCCACATACACTTGAACGAATAATGAGTCATTGTCATGCTTAAGCAAAAAAATATTTTTATCAACCATACCCATGGTAAACCCCTTTTCAAGTAAGAATGTTTTTAACCTATCATACCATGCTCTAGGGGCTTCTTTGAGACCGTACAAGGCTTTGGACAGTTTGTAAACATGATTAGGAAAATCTGAATTTTCAAAACCCGGTGGTTGTTTGACATAAACCTCCTCATCTATGTAGCCATTAAGAAAAGCACTTTTAACATCCATTTGATAAAGCTTAAAACCTTTAGATGCAGCAAAAGCTAACAAAATTCTTATGGATTCTAATCTAGCAACAGGAGCAAAAGTTTCATCAAAAAGCTAGACCTTCAACTTGAGTGAAACCTTGAGCAACCAACCTAGCCTTATTCCTAACCACAACCCCATCCTCACTTTGTTTATTTTTAAACACCCGTTTAGTTCCAATTAAAGTATGACCTTGAGCTGGAGGTACAAGTTTCCAAACATTATTTCTTTCAAAATTTTCTAACTCTTCTTGCATGGCAATAATCCAAGATTAATTAGTGAGTGCATGTGATATATCTTTGGGTTCAAAAGAAGCAACAAAAGCAGAATGAGCATGAGAGTTTGGATCGCAAAACCTAGACCGTGTGACTCGTTCGTGCAATCTTCCAAAAATTTGTTGTGAAGGATGACTTTTGAGAACCCGGAAGGGAGTGGACACTTCACAAGCTTCTTCTTCTTCATGTTCATCACAAATCGATGAGCTTGTGACTTGAGGAGGCTCTGGACCAGCAATGGTGGTCGTCGGTGCTGGTTGTGAATCAAAATCAGGAGCTGGAACAATGTCATTAGCTGCTGAATTTTCGGGTAGTAGCACCACTTCTTCCTCATCTTCAACAAAAATGATCTCCACCTGTGGATATGGATCCGGACCTGCAATGTTTGAGCTAGTAACTGCGCTATCTTCATCAAAAGACACCTCACAAGTCTCCACAATTTTGTTAGTGTCAAGTAAAAGCACACGGTAGCCTCTAGTATGAGATGGATAATAAAGAAACATACCATCAATGGATCTAGGTTCAAATTTATCAAGATTACCATGTTTCTTAACAAAGCATTTGCAACCAAAGACCCAAAAGTGTGTAACACTAGGCCTATGTCCAAACCGGAGCTCATATGGTGTTTTACCTAGCTTAGCGCGCAAGAAAACATGATTTGAGACATAATAAGTAGTTGCAATCGCATCAGCCCAAAATTTCCTAGGAGTTTGATATTCATCAAGCATAGTCCTAGCCTCTCAACTAAGGTTATGTTCTTTCTTTCTACAACACCGTTTTGTTGAGGTACATATGGTGAAGAAAATTAATGATCTATTCCATTTTCAGCACAGAAGTGATGAAAAGATTGATTTTAAATTCGGTTCTGTTATCACTTCTAATTGCTTTTAAAGATCCTGGGTGATCAATTGATAATCTAAGAAATAAAGTTCTATAGTGACTAAAAGCTTCATTCGTAGATGCCATAAAGTAAACCCAATAGTATATAGTATAATCATCAACAATCACAAGAACATACCATTTACCTCCGAAGGATTGTACACGTGAAGGTCCTATGGTGTCAAGGTGCAAAAGTTGATGCGGTTCAATTGTCAAGATCATTGTGAGAGGAGTATGTGAACCTGCAACCATCTTAGCATGTCTACAAGAAGAGCACACAATTTCTTTGTCCCCTTTAAGTTTCGGCAGCCCACGTATGCGATCAAGAGCACTAACACGCGTTAGATGATCAAAGCCTACGTGACCAAGTCTACGATGCCAAAAATATAAGTTCTTTGAATCATTAGCAACTAGACACTTATGCTTAGAGGAATACATATCAAAATCAGCTTTAAAAACTCTTCCAAATCGAGACATGTTAAAAATAAGCTCACTATTTGAATTTACAACTTTGCAACAATTTTTAGTGAAAATAATATCCAGATTTTCATCTAGCAGTTGTGAAACAGAAAGCAAGTTGTATTTCAAAATTTTAACAAGTGCCACATCCTTCAAAGTGTAGTGATTATTTACTCTAACCGAACCCTTAGCAATTATAGGAATTGAAGAATTATCGGCAAAAGTAACATTCTCTACACGTGACACAAAAGAGAGGGAGGAGAACCATTCTTTGTTACCGGCCTTGTGGCGTGAGCAACCTGAATCCACAATGCAAAAGTTCTCCTTCCTCAAGCGTGTAACCTACATAGAAGCACAATACATCGATGACTCAATACTGGGGTTAGTCAAAAGGCATTTAGGAATCCAGTACTGAGTCACACGACGTCCAGCAGGAATAACACGCAAAAGTTGAGATAAAACAGCAGGTTTATGAGCCAAAGCTTGAGGATTTTTGTACCCAACTACTAACCTACGAGGTGTTACATGTGTAGCACGAAAAACAGTAGGTTTGGGAGCAAACTTTGCATGTTATCGACTCATTACAGCAGATTGCATGTTCCTATCATTCGGTTTAGCAAGTGTAGCAAATTTTGCATGAAAGTTATGAGATCTAGCAATCATTCTTTCTCTTTTCTGTTGTTTAGCTAGTCTAAAACAGAAATCTATGACATGAACATCTCTACCACAGTAGGTACAATGAAATTTAACTTTGTGTTCATGTCTAGATGAGCAAGCAACATTTTTATTTGAAACCAAATGAGACAACACTCGTGGAGATTTGAAAACCACTTCTTTTTGTTTAGGAACTGTTTGAATCAAACCACTTCCTAATGACTTTATAATTTTAGGCGGATGTGCCTTAGCATGAGCATGAGAATCAAAATCTAAACCAGTTTTATCATTGCAAGACTTGGAAGAATTCAGCAGCAAGTTTAGGTTCTTATTTCCATTACAAAACTGATCTAATGTCCTATGCATGTCATCAAGTTTATTGGACAGATCAAGGCAATTTTCACATGAAGTTTTTCCTTTTAATTTGCAATTGGAACAATATTTAACTTCATGAGAACGTAAAGCATTGTTCAATATAGAAATTTCATTCATAGCATCTTGTAGTTTCTTATCAAGATCATCACAAGTAGAACATTGCAAATCAATTGTAGAACAGCTAGCATCTTTCAAGTTTTTATCATTAAGTGCAGCAAGCTCTCTGCTCTTTTCAATTTCTAACTCAAGTTTATCAAGTGTGGAGGTGTGCGCACTTCTTAAGGAGGACAATTGTTCATATATTAAATCACATGAGGGACATGCATCATCACTAGGAATCAAAGTTTTTAAACGGTTGATTTCAGATTCTAGTGATTCAATTTTAGCAGCACTATCCCTAAGCTTTTTGTCCTTTTTCTTAACTATAATAGTGGCACAAGAAATAGCATCACACATTTCTTCGCAAGTAGGACATACCTCTTCATTGTCGCTATTTTGTTCAGCCTCCTCCATAATTGATCTTGACTTGCTCGCCGTGAAGCACAAGTTTGCCAAATCATCTTCATCTTCGTCACTTCCAATGTCCACATCGCTTGAGCCAGTTCTTGAAGTGCGGAGATAAAACTGCTCACCTATTGACATCCTGTAAAACCATTCTTTTTCTTCTTATCGTTTGCAGCGGAGTGCTTTGTCCTTGTTTGCTTTTCATCCCGGGAAGTAGGATCGGGTTGCATCTCGAAGCCCATGTATTCTTTCTTGAACATGTCTGTCGGTACCCTAAAAACCATACACCCCCTGAGGTTACAAAGATCTCAAGGGAAGGACATCTACTCAAATTGAAGACCCACGGAGGCCCACTTGTCAGACATAACCGGACCTGCTTCTCCAACATGGTTAACCCCTAGGTTGCCACGTGTACTGCCAGACCGGAGCTACTACCCACAAGGGTGAAGCTCCGGACTAGGTACCGAAACGGCACCTCCGGACTTAACCCCTGACCGAGAGAAGCTCCGGACCTGACACGTGCCAGGCCACCCCGGAGCTTCCCGCTTCCCACAAGCAAGCTCCGGAGCTGCCACGTATCAAAACGTCGGAGCTGGCCGCCTCAAACCTCCGGAAGACATTGTAACGACCCCGGATCTTCAAAGGATAGCCGCGTACTTCAAGACCCGATTAATTGTCATTAATTCCATGTTAATGACACTTAATCGGACAATCTTAACACCTGTAACGGCACTGTCGGAGCCCGTTACAGGGTTATTAACAACAATTAATCGTGTATCAATACTAGTAACCGCCGGGGCCACATGTCGGGCTAGGCTAACTTGTAACGGTTTGTCCTTGTACTATAAAAGGACAGACCGACGATACACGGAGGAGGAGGAGGCTCAAAAACGCTCTCATGCACACACGCATTAACGTGAGCTTTCACACATAAACTAATACAACACCTCACACCCGTGGAGTAGGGTATTACGCTCAGGCGGCCCGAACCACGTAAACCACTGTGTCTCTCGTGTCTAATCGTGATTCACCTTCTTGAGTCTCCGCGTGCCCACACCGAACTACAAACTCCTTCAACACTTTAGTAGTGTCAGGAGATCTGCCGACTCCAACAGTCGACAGTTGGCGCGCCAGTTAGGGGCGCCTGAGATTTTCAAGAATGGTGAATTCTGCGGCTGGATCATCCAACGGGCAACCTGCTGCTCAGGCTGTCGGGGGCAATCCCTCCAACATGCAGCCACCAGCAGGAGCCTCAGCACCAGCGCAACATGATGGTGCGCCGGCATCACATACTGCGCCGGCAAGTCATGACAACCCAGAACACGCGCTCCATGCAGCGCGTGCTCTTCTCCAGCGACCACCACCTCCGGATGCATCTCGAGATGCCATGGAGCAATGGAGGGCTGATGTTGAGCATTTGGTCGCAGCAGCGACCGAACGCCTCAACAACCAGGGTCCTCCTCCTTCAGGGCGAGCCCCGTCGCAGCGACGGACGTTGTCTGGAAGACTTGGTCCGCATGTCTCCAACAACCGAAGACGAGCTGCATCACAGCAAGTGACGTCGTTGCCCTCTGGGGCACGATGCACCCATACGGTATCTCGGCTTTCGACACATGACCTCCGGGCGGAGCTTGATCGCCGATACCGCCAACAGGATGGCCGTGTCCATATCGAGCGAGCTCGAGAAAGACGGGATGCTCAAGACCTTTCTACTCTGGAAGGAGTAGGAGGAGGCTGTTCTGCCCTAGCCATGCACATGTGCATGGTTAGATGGCCACAGAAGTTCCGGCCACACTTGCCGGAAAAATTCGACGGGACTGTCAACCCCGTAGAATTTCTGCAGATATACTCCACTGCAATCTTAGCAGCTGGAGGAAACGAGGCCGTAATGGCCAACTACTTTCCTGTGGCCTTAACTGGGACCGCCAGGTCCTGGTTTATGAGCCTTCCACCCAACTCTATCGACATTTGGGAGGAGCTGTGCCGTCAGTTCACTGCCAACTTCGGGAGTTCATACACCCGACCGGGCACTGAACTAGACCTTTTTGCGGTCGTGCAAAAAGGGGGAGAATCTTTGCGGTCATTCATCCAGAGGTTCTCTCAGGTACGCAACACAATCCCTTCTATCTCAAGCGCTTCTGTCATTGTGGCATTCAGACAGGGTGTACGAGACAAGAAGATGTTGGAGAAGCTGGCGATCAAAGAGATCACCAGCGTCACGGAGCTCTTCAGCTTGGCAGACAAATGTTCCAGAGCTGCGGAGGGCCGTGAAATGCACTCCAAACCAGCCTTGGAGGATCACAAAAAATCCTCCAAAGAAGAAGCCGCTACCTCCGGGAGTGGCAAGAAGAAAAAGAAGACCAACAGCAAGAAGAAGCCGTCGGCTGGCACATCCAACGTTGCAGCCACTGCAACTCCTGGTGGCCGGGGGCCACGCCCCGAGAAGCGACCTCGACCGTCTTCCAAAGACGGCGGCAAATCCAAAATGTGGTGCCCCATTCACAAAACGGGCAGCCACAGGCTGGAAGACTGTCGGGAGGTCCAAAACCTTGCCGAGCGCTACAACAAGCGCCGGGAAGGGTCTCCTTTCCGACAGAGGGAGGGAAAACAGAAGGCTGACGAAGCTCCGGCTGAAGAGGAGTTAGGGTTTCAGGACCCCAAAAAGGTCCTGAAAGCCGTCTACACCTCCGTCGACGATGACTCCGACGTCTCCGACAACGAGCGTCGGAAAACCATGAACACCATCTTTGGTGGATCATGGGACATCACTTCTCGTCGTGTCATCAAGACTATGCGGCGGGATATGGCTGCTGTAGCTCCTACAGCTAGACCGGAGCCACATCGAAAGTGGATGGACACACCCATCACTTTTGATGCTTCGGACTATCCTCGAAGTATGGTCGGAGCTGGCCAATTACCCTTGATGGTATCTCCCACCATCAACAACATCCAGCTCCATCATGTTATGGTGGATGGAGGTTCGGGGCTGAACCTTATAAGCTTTGAAGCTTTTACCAGACTTCAGCTTCGACCTTCGGATCTTCAGCCCTCTCGACCATTCTACGGAGTAGGTCCGGGGGCCATTACCCCACTCGGAGCTATAATTCTCCCCGTTACCTTCGGGACACGGGAGAAGTACCGCACCGAGAAGTTGGTCTTCGACGTCGCTCAGATCAACTTACCATTCAACGCCATCTTGGGTAGACCTGCCCTATACAAATTTATGGCAGCTGCTCATTATGGATACTTGGTGTTGAAGATGCCAACACCAGCAGGCGTTCTCCGGATTCGTGGAGATCGCACCGCCGGAGTAACTGCTCTGGAGGAGCTCCATGCACTCACCACTGCGCAAGAGGAGGACTCCAGACAGGGGCAAGCTCCAAAACCTCCAAGCATTCGGCAACGAGGCTCAACCTCTGCTCCCCGTGTGCAGCCAAGCGGTGACACCGACATCCCCGTCAAAGTCGTCCAAATTGGTTCCGATGTCAATCAAACCACCCGCATATCGGGTGGGTTGAATGACAAATAGGAACTCGCGCTCATCACTTTCCTCCAGGCTAACGTTGACGTATTTGCTTGGCAACCGTCACAAATGCCTGGGATCCCCAGGGAAGTGATTGAGCACAATCTGAAGATTTACCCCGATGCTCGGCCTGTGCATCAGAAACCTCGGAAGCAATCTGTAGAGCGACAGAACTTCATCCGACAAGAAGTGAAGAAGTTGCTCGAAGCCGGATTTATCCGAGAAGTCTTCCATCCAAAATGGCTGGCGAACCCAGTCGTTGTGCCCAAGGCCGGCGGGAAACTTCGGATGTGCATCGACTACACCACACTGAATAAGCCATGCCGTTTGGTCTCAAGAATGCAGCTTCAACTTTTGTACGAGCTATGTACAAAACTTTCGAAGAACTCATCAGAGACATAGTGGAAGTGTACGTCGATGACATTGTGGTCAAAGTCAAGAACAAGGAGTCCCTCTTGGACACCTTGCAGGCTGTCTTCGACAAGCTGCGGGCCACCCGCACGAAGCTAAACCCAGACAAGTGCGTCTTCGGGGTTAGTTCCGGAAAGCTTCTTAGTTTCCTGGTAAGTCACCAGGGCATAGAGGCTAATCCGGCGAAGATAAAAGCCATTGAAGACATGCGGCCACCAACCCGCATCAAAGACGTCCAAAAATTAACTGGATGTCTAGCAACTCTCAGCCGGTTCATTTCAAGACTGGCGGAAAGAGCACTTCCCTTCTTCAAGTTACTGAGGAAGTCCGGACCATTCCAATGGTCTGAAGAAGCAGAGAAGGCATTCCAGGAGCTGAAACAGTTCCTCACCACCCTACCAGTCCTGGTAGCTCCGAACCCTGGTGAGCCTTTGTTGCTTTATATTTCAGCTACTGACGAAGTCATCAGTATAGTTCTGGTTGCGGAGAGACCAGAACTACCCAATACTCAGGAATACAGACCCCTTCGGGATGGTCCGGAGGTTCCTGAAAGCGGGTCTGGGTCCCAGCTCCCAGACTCAAACCCACAAGAAGCCACTTCAGAGGATTCGGACCCCTCTAAGAGGGTCCAGGTCATTTCTGAAGAAGCTCCGGGTTCCTCCACCCAAAACCCGGAGGTCCCCGAAGAGAGTCTGGACCCCTCCGAGAGGGTCCGGATCAATGAAGAGGAAGCTCCGGACCCCTCCGGGAGGGTCCGGACCATTCAACGCCCTGTATACTTCATCAGTGAAGTGTTACATGATGCCAAGACTCGATACCTAGAGGTGCATAAACTGCTTTATGCAGTTCTTATTGCCTCAAGGAAGCTTTGACACTATTTCCAAGCTCACAAAGTCTCGGTGGTGACCTCATATCCACTTCGAGCGATCCTGCATAATCCCAATTCAACTGGGAATATTGCAAAGTGGGCAGCGGAATTGGCTGAATTCGATCTTGAATTCATTCCGAGACAAGCAATCAAGAGTCAAGCGTTGGCAGATTTCGTGGCAGAATGGACTCCCTCTCCATTAAACCCTGGGGGCCCCAGCGAGCAGAAGACGGAACCTCAAGTTCCAACCTTCACTAAGCCTCATTGGACCCTTTACTTCGACGGCTCCATGCAGAAGCAGGGAGCCGGAGCTGGAATCCTTCTCCTTGCACCAACTGGGGAGAAGGTGAAATACATGGTACACCTTGACTTCAAGGCAACCAACAACATGGCGGAGTATGAAGCACTCATCTATGGATTAAAGGTGGCACTATCATACGGTGTCAAGCAATTGCTGGTCAAAGGAGATTCACAACTCGTCATCAAGCAGGTGAAGGGTGAATGCTCCTGCAATAATCTCCAGCTGGCTGCTTACCTCCTTGAAGTCCAGAGGCTTCAGAAGGACTTCGAAGTCCTAGACCTTCACCATGTTCAGCGTGCTCACAACGCTGAAGCTGACGAACTCTCGACCAAGGCGTCAACTGGAGCTCCGGCTCCTGATGGAACCTTTGTCCGGAGGTTGTCAAAACCCACAGTTCAGCCTGCCGAACTGAACGAAGGGGGCGAGATCAGCATCCCGAAGCTGACGGTCCCGATGGCCCTGTTACCATGGCAGCCATCAAGGGTCGTAGGTGCTGCCGGAAGCTCCGAGCAACCCAACACGCAAGACTCAAATGCTCAAGTCAGTTCCGATGCATGGATCTCGGAGATCCGGAGCTACTTGAAAGACAACATCCTTCCTGACGATGATGTATCCGCTGATCGTGTAGTCAGATTGGCTAAAAGATACACGTTGGTAGAAGGGGATCTCTACCGGCACGGTGCCAACGGCATCCTAATGCGGTGCATCACAAGGGAAGAAGGCTGCGAGCTCCTCGCAGAAATCCATGGAGGCGAGTGTGGGAACCACGCATCTTCTCGCACGCTGGTCGGAAAAGCCTTTCGGCACGGCTTCTACTGGCCTACAGTGCTCCAGGATGCCACTGAGCTGGTGAACAAATGCAAAGCATGCCAATTTCATGCAAAGCAAATTCATACACCTGCTCAGTCCTTACAAATGATACCTCCCACATGGCCTTTCGCTGTGTGGAGGATGGACATCTTGGGACCCTTCCCTAGAGCCGTCGGAGGTTACAAGTTCCTGTACGTCGCCATCGACAAGTTCACCAAGTGGCCGGAAGCAACTCCCGTTGTGACGATCAACAAACAATCTGCAATCAATTTTCTACAATCCATCGTGAGCAGATTCGGAGTCCCAAATAAGATCATCACTGATAATGGGACTCAATTCACAAGCTCCGCATTTCAAGGATATTGCGAAGACCTCGGCATACAAGTTTGCTACGCTTCCGTAGCTCATCCTGCCAGCAATGGACAAGCCGAGAGAGCAAATGCAGAGATCCTTAAAGGACTCAAAACACGCACTTATGAGCGCTTGAAAAAGCACGGAGCCAATTGGATCGAAGAGCTTCCGCCCACTCTATGGGCCAACAGGACTTCTCCAAGTCGGGCAACCGGAGAAACACCCTTCTTTCTGGTGTACGGAGCTGAAGCGATCCTTCCTCCGGAAATCACCTTGGGTTCCCTCCGAGTCCGGACCTTCGACGAAGCCGCGCAGGACCAGCTTCGGCGCGAAGACCTAGACCTCCTCGAGGAGGGAAGGTGCCAAGCAGCTGTTCGGAATGCCCGATACCGCCAAGCTCTACGGCGCTATCACCAGCGGCATCTACACAACCGACAGCTCGAGGAAGGCGATCTGGTGCTACGGACAATACTATCTAGAGAAGGGCAAAAAAAACTCTCCCCCGGCTGGGAAGGGCCCTTTCGAGTGATCAAAGTATCCCGTCCCGGAAGCGTTCGCTTGGCTACCGAGGATGGGACACCTCTCCCAAATCCTTGGAACATCGAGCACCTCCGTAAGTTCTACACTTAATTCCACGGAGGTGAGTCTTAAGTAACTTGAAATGTATGTTATAGAGTCATTGTACAGAGTCGGGTAGTTCCTCCGGGAGAGCAGCCGGACCTTTCCCGAAAGGTTTGAAAAGCTCATGCAACACTTGACACAGTCTCCAGACTAAAAGTGTGGCTAACTACCCTGGGTCAAACGAGAAACCAAACACACTTAGCCTGGTTCTGTACCCTAAGAGTGTACTTGTTTCCCCTGTACCCCGGACCTATAATGAAAGACGTCTTCATGTGAAATAGACTCCACGTGCATTCATTTTTGCATAGGCTCGACATTTTTATTTTTCTCTTTCTTGTCTATAACAGAAACGTGCAATTCTTAAGAAGTTCTAGTTTGACCGGTTTACATACGATTCGAGTTGAATTGTCAGATTTTTTGGATTTAAATATCGTCTGTGGCCAACTCGCCTGAAAGCCGCCAAGCCATTCTAGGGCCGGAGTGCGCTATCGACTTAGCCTGGTCAAGCACCCTAAGTATGCCACTCTACCTACATCCCGGCAGGCCAAAGTAAGGTGGGTCCATGGACAATTGGATCTAAAAGAAAAGACAATTCATCCAGTCGTATTAAAAATCGTGTTCAACTTAAAATTTTCTTGAGAACCATAAGCCGCGACGAAGTTATAGACAAGGAACGAATTTTACTATTTTTCTTGGCTTAAGTGTGCAGGAAAAATGAACCCTACGTTGATGGAGAAAAACCGGAGCTAACCAAGCTCCGACTCCCACCAGGGCGTCAACCGTCGGCGTTAACTAAAAGATGGTGAGAAGACCCCGTCACTAGAGTCTGTTGCCAACAAACTAAGTGTGGCAAAGGTCATTGCTGGAGCTACTAAGCTCCGACACCTTGGAGTATTAACTACCAACGCTCAACGTGTTGATAGAGGCTATTGCCGGAGCTACTAAGCTCCAGCGATGGACAGTGCCGGAGCTTCTAAGCTCCGACAACTTCAGGGGACCTTCACTATCAAAAATTTCGGACCTAAATTCCACAAGTTCGAAGCAAATTCGTCTTCAACAAAACTCAACATCCTTTTGGTACATGTCCACAATCAAATTGTGCACATCTACCAGGGGGCCAAGTGAAGATAAAGATGTTGAAGACAAAAAATGAAATTCGCAAAAAATTGGGGATTTCATTTCATCTGAAGACCGGAGATTACATCTGGAAACAAGGGATTACAAAATTGAGGAAGAAGAGAAGATACAAGTAAAGGCTAAAAGAGACGGTCCTAGACCCTATGGAAGAACTCGGCGACCTTCTGGGCGACCTCCGACACGCAGGCTCGGGTAGCTTCGCCTTCTCCTTCGACGGGGCCTTCAAGCACCGGGTCCAGAGGAAATCGAGGGTTCCGGCTGGTGTAGCACGTCAACACATATTATGTGACGTTCCTAGCCAGGGATTGCCCCTCGACCTCCAGCTGGTCCGCGATGACGTCGCCCACCTTGGAGAGCTTGCTGCCTGCGGCGCTCAACGCTTGCAACGCAAGGTCCGGCTCCGGTTCCGGATCATCCGGGTGCACGGGGCTGAAACCCATCGGCGTCAGCGCATCGTCGGCCTTGCCCAGGAACTCCCAAATCTGCAGGGAGTCCGCCTTCCTCAAGTTCTTCATCACTTCCAGGGATCTCCGGGCCGCCGTCAGCTCCGAATTCTCGCGGGCGAGGCGCTCAACCTCTTTGGCGTTTTGCTGGATCTTCGTAGCAACCCGCTTCTCAAGTCTTCCGAGCTCCTCCTCCCGGAGGTGGATCTTGTTCCGGCGGTCGACCAGGTCCTTCTCCCTAGCCTCCACTTTCTTCTCCCGGGCGACAAGGGCACACTCGTATTCGTAGAGTTCCTGCCCCCGCACCCAGGTCTTCTCCTCTTCCTCGAGGCAGCGCTCTTCCAATTTCTTAGCGCGCTCCTCGAGGCCCTTGTCCGCCAGAGCTGTTTTCTCGGCGAGCTCTTCTTCCCGTCGCAAGACGTCATCCCGTAGCTCTAGGAGTTTTTGCTCCTCGTCCTCGAGCCGTCTTTCCCTCCCTTCAAGTGCCTCTCGGCGCTTGATGAGTGCGGTGCTGATGGCCTCGAGCTGATCAAACCGATCATTGGCCGCGTCGTTAGCAGCCTTAGCTTGGTCGTGGAACTCCTGGGATTGAGCATCGAGGGCGTGAGTCATGCTCTCCCTCTCGTCCAGCAGCTTATCCCAGAGCTCCAGGCGGATCTTCTCCCGCTTGATCCACTCCTTGTCATCCGCAAGCCTCGACTGCGCCAGCTTAGTCTCGAAGTGGAGCCGATTACGCCACCGCCTAAGGGTTTGGCGCTCCTCTTCAAGAGCCTTGCTGTCGTGGAAGAAGGCCAGTTGGACCTGACGTAGACTGGAGCAGGCGTTGTCGATGGACATCGACAACGAGATGGGCTCCGGACCTGCTGGGATCTCTTCCGCTGGTTCCAGCGGGTCTTCACATACAAAAATTGGGTCCCACTCTACGAGAGTGGAACCCCGAGCTTCCAAAGCGCTAGGGCCTTCCTCCGGGATGACCTCAGTCGCCATCGAAGAAGGTCCCGCCGCCAAGTCTTCATTTGCCCCCTCAGGCTGGGGGCCGGCGACTTCGTTCAGGCACTCTGGCTCTGCCACAGGTACCATCGACGTCGTCGCCTCCGGAGCAGGAGCCGCTACTGGCTCCGGCCGGGACACCTCTTCTGAGGGAGGCCCAAGCTCCCTCGCCTCTTCAGCCGCCGGCTCTGCGGCCGGCGCTCCAACAATCACCGGCTCTGCGGCCGGTGCTTCGGAAGTGACCGGCCCAACTGCCGGAACTACTTCGACCTCCGGCTCAATCGCCGGGGCTTCAGCACTTTCCGGCTCCGAAGCCGGGACTGCTACTTCCTCCGACTCAACAGCCGGAGCTTCTACTACTGCAGCACCAGGACCCGGAGCTTCCACTTCCGGGACGGGTGCCGCTGGCGCATCTTCATTCCCGTGGTCCGGCGCTACCACGGGAACTTCTGGAGACGAGTCGAGGTCCATGACCACGACAGCCGGCGCCGGAGCTGTCGCAACCTCCGCTTGGGGCGGCACCGGGACTGGAGCAGAAGCCCTCGCAGCCTCAGACACTGTGGCTGAGGGTGGAGCTTCACTCCCCTTCTTGGGGACGCTGCAGATGAAGAACGAAGAAATTGAGCAAACAGATGCTACAATTAAAAAGTTAATCGAGGTAAAAAAGAAAAATTACCTTGGAAGGCTCCCGCACCAGCTTGCGCGGAACCTCTTTCCCGGACGATCCGGGCTGGCCACGGTCGGCGTAGGAGCTCCGGGAAGACTCCCAGGACTTGCCACAGCCGCGGGCGTTTCCCGGGTCGGAGCTCTCCTTGATCGGGAGGAACTCCTGGACCTGGAGGCCCTCACCGCTCCAGATGCCGGAGTCGCGCATCCGGAGCTAGCACCACAGGAGGGATCCACCACGGGGACAGTCGCACTCCGGGAGGATCCCACCGCCAGAACAGTAACGTTCCGGAAGGACCCCACCATGGGGACAGTCGCCACGGCGGCGGAGGATCTTCCTTCCTGAGGAGGGGGAACTGGGGTAGAAGTGGCAGGCCCGATGGACCTTCCGTCAGCATGTCGCAGCTTCCTCTTCCGGCTCTCCGGCTCCTCCGCCAGCTCCTTGCCCTTGCTGATGACCTCAGCTCTTGGCTGTGGGACAGGGGCGGAGCCGTCTTCGGACAACCCGGGGATTGCCAACCAGGTGGTTGATCTTCTCTCGACGACACCCAGGTCGTCAAGCGCGGGCATCGTCCGCCGGAGCTCCCTGCTGAACTCAACTTCCACGTTCAAAGGGAGGAAGGCCGGCGGCGGAGTCAAGTAATCTCCGTCAACGTCGATGTCGTGCTGGAATTTCTTGAGGTGAAACTCCAAGGTCTTCCCCACCATGCTGGACTTCAACCCGGTCTCAACCCGGTCCTCGTCCATCACGCTGTTGAGGGCCCAAGCGAGCTTCTCCCTCCTCTTCAGCGGCGCCCACCTGTTGGACAGGAAGTTGCAGAACACCGCCTGGGGAGTCAATCCTCCCTCCACACATCGGCTGATCCTGGTCAGGACAGGGTCGAAAGCTTCCGCCAGCACCGGAACTTCGCTCCATACCGACGTGTCAATGCCGGGCAGACCGTCTGGCAACTCCAACCGCTCATGCTCCTCCACCCGGACGACTATCCAATCTTTCTTCCAGTCATCCCACTTCCCGGAAGGGAATGACCGGAGGTACTTGAATGGGCACTTCTTGCGCTTCACGAAGTAGTAGAAGCCAAGATACTCATTGCTTCGGCCGGTGGTGTGGACGGTGAAGAAGGTTCGGAAGAGCTCGATGCAAGGAGGGATGCCCACCCACATCTCGCAGAAGTGGACAAAGATGGACACAAGGAGAATGGAGTGAGGGCCAAGGTGGTACAGCTGCAGACCATAGAAGTCCAGCAGCATCAAGAAGAAAGAAGAAAACGGTGGGATCAGCCCCACCATGGCGTACGAGGAAAAGTACACCATCTCGCCAGCGTGCTCCTTTTCAAAGGGGAGCTCTCCGCCGGCGCGGACCGAGCGGTTGAAGAAGTCCGAAGACCACCCCATGAGGGCCCGGACCTTCTTCATATCGCTGTCAGTCTTCAAGCGACTCTCACGCAGACCCAACTCCTTCGCAGCACAGCTAGGCAAGAGAAGAGGAGCAAAGTACGAGTTGGGAGTTTGAGCGCAAGAACAGATGGGAAGCGTAAAGAACTCCCGACGGTGCGCTTTCCTTCTTAAGTAAGCCCTCGCAACGCTTGGATGGAAACTACAGGGGAGTCAAGGATACTACTCAAGAATTCAACCCTGCCGATGACAAGAGGGCCCGGGACCACCCTGACGATCAAGTCGAGGTTCTTACCCAGGCGAACAGTTGTCATCACGAGGCGGGAAACCTAAAGGCGGCGACCTGACAAGGCGCGTGGAACCGATACGGTTTTCGTATCGGGAACCGGCGACCTTCAATTGCGAGAGATCCGCACGTCAAAAATCTTATCTGCCGCCTGAGGTGCGCCACGCGGCGAGATTTAACCGTAAAGCCCCGCCAACGGCACCTCCGAAGACCCTTGAAGACCCAGTTCAAGAGTCGCGAGTATGGACCCACCTCCGACGGAATGACTTCACCCCGGTGACTTTCCCCGGAGGTAGGTCCAGGGGGCCACTGTCGGTACCCTAAAAACCATACACCCCCTGAGGTTACAAAGATCTCAAGGGAAGGACATCTACGCAAATTGAAGACCCACGGAGGCCCACTTGTCAGACATAACCGGACCTACTTCTCCAACATGGTTAACCCCTAGGTTGCCACGTGTACTGCCAGACCGGAGCTACTACCCACAAGGGTGAAGCTCCGGACTAGGTACCGAAACGGCACCTCCGGACTTAACCCCTGACCGAGAGAAGCTCCGGACCTGACACGTGCCAGGCCACCCCGGAGCTTCCCGCTTCCCACAAGCAAGCTCCGGAGCTGCCACGTATCAAAACGTCGGAGCTGGCTGCCTCAAACCTCCGGAAGACATTGTAACGACCCCGGATCTTCAAAGGATAGTCGCGGACTTCAAGACCCGATTAATTGTCATTAATTCCATGTTAATGACACTTAATCGGACAATCTTAACACCTGTAACGGCACTGTCGGAGCCCGTTACAGGGTTATTAACAACAATTAATCGTGTATCAATACTAGTAACCGCCGGGGCCACATGTCGGGCCAGGCTAACTTGTAACGGTTTGTCCTTGTACTATAAAAGGACAGACCGACGATACACGGAGGAGGAGGAGGCTCAAAAACGCTCTCATGCACACACGCATTGACGTGAGCTTTCACACATAAACTAATACAACACCTCACACCCGTGGAGTAGGGTATTACGCTCAGGCGACCCGAACCACGTAAACCACTGTGTCTCTCGTGTCCAATCGTGATTCACCTTCTTGAGTCTCCGCGCGCCCACACCGAACTACAAACTCCTTCAACACTTTAGTAGTGTCAGGAGATCTGCCGACTCCAACAGTCGACAATGTCTTTCCTTACCTCCCTGATCGTGTTGGATCCGTTGTGGTAGTCACAAAGTGCTTTCCACACATCGTATACAGATCGGAGGTGTGCAACATGGTCGAAGTCTCATTGAGTTCATCCTTGTATGATCAAGTTTCGAGCCTTGTTGTTGTTGTCGATATCTCTCAGGTTTGTAGCTGTAACTTGATCATTTGACGGTACTTCGTAAGGCTTGTATACCTTCTCCCATATTGCGAAGCCTTGAGCCTGGATGAAGGCTTCCATACGTGTCTTCCAAACCTGAAAATCAATACCACTAAAGACACAAGGTTTTGCGGAGTATTTCTCCATGATGATTAGTCAAAATATGTGCAAATCAAAAAGATTAGAGCACTGTGGCTCTAATACCAATTGTAGTATTGAAGAGCACGTGAAAAGCTACCAGAAGGAGGTGAATGGTAGATTAAAACTTTTTCAGCGGAAGCAAAGAAAACCCCTCGGCAGAAAATAGATCTGTTAAAGAAACCGTGTGTGCGACTAATCTAAACGTGTTCAACTGTGACAAATCTTGTATATATTGTATAGAATCAATTCACGAATATGTCACAACAAGAATCAAAAAAATCAGTCAAGAGAAACTCAAGTTACGATTGAAAGATCGAACAAAGGTCAATCTGTCCTACCGAGAAAAAAAAATCCTAGAACACTGCAAAGAAACTCGTGTAGATCTGAAACCACAAATCCAATGACTGTGAAATTTCGACGGATGATATAAAATTAAGTTATGAAGACAACCAAAAAAATCACGTCAATTGGATCTGTAAAACTCGAGTTATGATAAAACTACCGAACCAAGGTAGTGCTGTGCAGAAACTCGACAAGAAAAACTTGTCTGGAACAAGTCGGACAAACAAGGCACAAAAGTTCCTTTCAACTACGAATTTTATTCAACAAAAAACGAGAAAAACAGTCCTCCAAAGTCGTGCACCACGATCTCTGGCCTCCCTTGCTTATATAACCAGTCCTTAGGCCAACCCAATCTCAACTAGGACTCTAATCCTACTCAAATCACAAATCAAAACTTTTCATAACTGCTTAGGACTCTTCTATACACAGATAGAAGCAATATTGAGACTTCCAAACACATTAGGAACGTATCTCACATTCCTAAAACGATCCAAATTCATTACCCACATGAAATCCTATCATAACCAACTCAAATCATTCCATATTTGGGTCAAACCCGACTCAGCCGCAGCCTGAGTCTATAACCTAGTCAGTTGAACCTTTCTGACCAATTCTTTAGGTCCACATCTCTTCATCACGTCTTGGAACCATGTAGCCACATCCATACACTCCTTTCACACGTGCAAACATCTTCCAACGACGTCCACAATACCTTCATATGCATTGTTCTTTATTCATACATGATGCGCGACCTCAAGATCAACTCAACCACAATTCCTCCTGAACTTTGTTGTTGAATCTCATCTTCTCCCTAAGATTAGTTCAATGGATCCCGTAACCATCCATGTCTTGAACTCAAGCAACACCTACACATAAATAAACAACCAATACTTCCGAGCACAAGTCCTCAATGTGACTCACGTTAGTTTCGAAACTACAACATCTTACGTGGGGACCTCACATAAGCATGTTGGAAACTATAGCAAAATGATATCAGCCTTAACCAACAAAACACACCAAAAACTTAGTAAAAGAATACTAAGAAACCTTTCCATAACTGTAAATCAGGTTCGAAACATTGCAAGATAAAAGCAGAAACACTGTGATCAAGCATCGGACCTTGCCAAAGCTAATCAGACCTTGAACCGGAGCTTACCAAAGCTAGCAGGACCTAGCGCCGGAGCTAACCAAAGATAGTCGGACCTAGAGTCAGACCTTGATGATAAAGGTGTTTTGGTAGTATTCAAAACATTTATCGCCATAACCAATATATTCAGCAGACATAGGTCTCACAAATTCCAGCCGGTAGGCTACGGGTCCGCACTTTTCTTTGATAGTGAATGGACCAATAAATCTGGGAGAGAGCTTCTCCTTAACACCGAACTGTTGAATTCCCTTCATCGGAGACACACGAAGATAAACATTCTCTCTAACATCAAAATACAGAGGGAGGTCGACGTCGCTGATTTGCGTAACTTTTATGACATGCTTGTGCAGCCTTCAAGTTTGCTTGGATGACCTGAAGTCGTTCTTCCGCTTCATTAACAAGATCAATTCCGAACATCACCCATTCACCGGATTCGCACCAATTCAGCGGTGTGTGACATCTTCGGCCGTAAAGAGCCTCATACGATGTCATCTTGATACTCGCTTGATAACCATTGTTGTACGAGAATTCCGCCAATGGTAAGTGATCATCCCAATTTTTACCGTGGTGGATGGCACACGCTCTTAACACGTCTTCCAAGACTTGGTTCACCCTCTCAGTTTGTCCGTCGATTTGTGGGTGATATGCAGAGCTTCTAATCAGTTTGGTTTCCAATGATGCATGCAGCTGCTTCCAGAAATGAGCGACGAATAGCGTACTGCGATCTGAAATAATGGTCTTCGGAACTCTGTGTAAGCACAAGATCCGTGCAATATACAAATCCGCTTACTTCTTGGCATTGAATCCGACATTTACCGGGAGGAAGTGTGCTGATTTGGTCAAGCAGTCAACGATCACCCAAATAGAACCATGATTCCGGAATGTGAGAGGTAATCCGACGATGAAGTCCATACTCACATCCTTCCGTTTCCATGTGTGAATCTTCAATGGCTGCAGCAGCCCTGACTTTCGTATGTGATCAGCTTTCACACGCCGACACGTATAACATTCGGATACGTATTTAGCTATTTCTCGTTTCATCCGTGTCCACCAAAATTTAGTCTTTAAATATTGGTACATCTTGTTGCTGACCGGATGAATGGAATACTTGGACAAGTGAGCTTCATCCATAATTTTCTATCAACTTTGTATTCAACTCAACAGCTGAATCTTGTTGTAACTGGTCCAAATTTGAATTTCCGTCAAACATGTTCTGACTGTACTGATTTTGGACCTTGTGTACATAATTTGGAACTTTGTTGATAATACACATGTATGTATGATGTAAGCTATCGATGTATACATTTCTGGGAAGCTGACATGTTAGAATACAATGTTGTAAAGTGGAATTGATGAATATTTTTATTGCTTCTCTTATTCAAACTGTGGCCAAAACCACACATTTTAGGGGAGGTTCTGTCAAAATTGTCCCGGAAAACTGTCAGGTTTAAACCATCATATCTCTCTAACCCTTGATGCAATGGGGGCATGTGGGTAACCTTTGGAAAGGTGGGAGAGTCAGCTATAACTTTGTTATTGGGCTCTGTCATGAATATGTCATTTGCATAGTCAAAATTTAAAATTTTGAGGACTGGTCTGGCTGGACTTAGTTCAACCAGATTGGGGGAAACATGAGTATTGATGTTGTAACTTGAAGGGAATAACTATGCATTTGAATTTGATGTATTTTCTACTGTTTGGAACATGAATTTGACTTGCTCAATTCTATTTCCACAGATGAATCTACCCTTTGTCCAAATGGAAAATGGTTGGTATTGCTCTGCCGCGGTGAATCGATCGGGGTTCACCTCAAGGTTGACTCAAATGCTTCAAGACTTCGGATACACCGAGAAAGCGGTGTATTGGACTAAAGAGTCAGAAGAGTATGGACTTTAGTCCTGCATGGTGTTTGTTGAGATACCATCTGAACCAGCATGGCGTAGATTGCTGCCATTCACAGTGGTTGGGTGTGGTATTCGGCGGGATGACGCTTTGGACAGAGCAGCATGTGAAGCTATCACGGTGTTCTATCGTGATCATTATGGAGAAACTTTGGGGACACCCTACGCACTTTTTCCTATCACTGGTCAGCATACAACTGAAGCTCAGCAACGCCTGGTTACTGTGTCTCAATTCTCTTCGGACACTAGTGTATCCCGCCTAGGGGCATACACAACTTCATCGTTTGGAGTGCAAGTGGTTCAGGGCAGCATTATCAGGCAGCAACACAGCACCTTGAGGTCACATATAGAGTGTGAAAAAACACATGGAGATGCAACTGATGCTATGGCAAACATTATAGCTGAACGTGACCAGGAAATTGAACAGCTGCAGTTGCAATTGAATCAAAAGCAGGCAGCCTTGGAAGTCAGGGAGGAATTGGTACAAGAAGTAACTGCTGAACGTGATGAAGCTCAAGAGCAAGAAGAGAATTTCGAGTAGGATATGATACAGGCCATTGATAATCTAGAGGAGTATCAAGCTCATCACCCCCCGACTCCTCAGTACCCTCCAGCAGATGAGGTTCCATTTGTTCAGGAAGTTCAGGTGGAATCTGAGCCTATACAAGAGGAAGATAAGGTTCCACACCTCCCGCCACTTGAGCATGTGGACTTTGATTCTGACATGGAGTGGATTCCAGAATTAGCCTCACCAATAGTAGCTTCTGAGGAGAATCCGGAGGAACACCCTGAGGAGATAGGTGAGGCAAAGGAAGAAGAGGATCTAGAGGAGGATGATGAAGAGGATCCAGAGGAGGCTGAAGAAGAGGACCCAAAGGAGGTTGAACCAGAGCCGGAGGCAGTTGAGGAGCCACCAGCTCCAGTTGCAGCACCGTTGCCTGAGCTGGGCAATGAGTAGGAAGTAATGACCACTAGTTGGTAGTATGGACCATGTGTGAGTTTTGTTGTACAAAGTAGTTTGTATGTAATAATAACATGGTCGAACAATCTTTTGGTAACCAAGTAGGATCGTGATGGACTCCTGTAGAGGAGTACATGAATTTTGGCACAGACTGATGTATACTTGGTTTAGTACTAGTGCTTGTATACAGTTGTGACTTTATGAATGAAAGTGTCCTTACAGTTCATGTTAGCAGTTTATCTCCTTTATTCAGCATCGTATTGGATAAGTGACATGTCATTGCTATCAAGTATCTACTTATGATTTCATTATCAGTTGCCATACTGCATATTATGAAATTAAGTGATGATATGGGAACTGATGGTGAACTTATTGCATTGCTGAATGGTGCTTACTCGCTCCACTTTCGAGGTGGGCAGTGGTAGTGCCCAGGGTGGTGATGAATCTCCACACGCGAAGCAGCAGATCCCGCGACAACAGCCACCACCTCCACCTCCACTTACTCTAGCGAACATCGTGGCCACCCTGGTGGGTTCGCGAGATGAGCAGACGGATATCTTGCGGACTATCATGCTGAATACGCCCCGACCAAGGGGACATCAAGATGGAGGAAACAATCACCCTCCCCAAGCTACTTATTCAGACTTTTTGGGGACACACCCACTACTCTTTATGGAGGCCGATGAACCTTTGGAGGTGGACAATTGGCCCCGCACTATCGACAGAAGTTCGGGCTACTGCAGTGCACCAAACAACAGAAGGCGCTATTCGTGGCGCAGCAACTTCAACATTCCGCTGGTGCATGGTGGGCAACTCACATTGCCTCCCTGCCCGCCGGACATCAGGTTAACTGGGCCGAATTCCATGACGTGTTCTGTGCATATTATATGCCATCTGGGATCATGGACAGGAAGCTTCAGGAGTTCTTGGACTTAAAACAAGGATGGAGCAGCGTCCGTGATTATGTTAAGGCATTCAATCACCTGTCTCTGTATGCACCTGACCAAGTGAGCATAGAGGCACAGAAATGTGACTGTTTCTTTTGTGGCAGCAATGCTAGGTTGAGGGAACAACTTCTGTTGATAGATCACAGTAACTTCACTACACTCTTCAATATTGCGTCAAAACATGAAGATGCAAAGTGCCAAACTCAGGCGATGGACAGGAAGAGGAATGCACCAGCACACGGTGGGAATCCCACTCCATCGAAGTATCGACTGGTGTACCGGACACCCTCTAGTCAACAAGTCCGACCTCCTATGTGACAACAACAGTATCAGAGTCGCCCATTCTAGTACTCAGGGAATAGACCACAGCCGCAACAGCAGTGGAAGCAGCAATGTATCGCTCCATGTCCATTAATTCCTCAGTCGAATGCACCCAGTTATCGTCCTCTGACTGGAGGGGGACCGCCAAGGTATACCTGTTACACCTGTGGTCGTACTGGTCATTTTGCAAAGGACTGCCCACAAACTCAACTGATCGGTGGAAAAGCGCTGGTGCGAGGTGCAAATCAACCTATTCTTGCGGGTACGTTCATTCTCAACGAACTACCCCTATATGTTCTATTTGATTCTAGAGCTACACATAATTTCATCAATACATCATTTGTGTGCAATGCTATGTTAGCTACTAATACCACCAGTACCCACTACCTCATCAGCTCACCTTGAGGCAATATAGCCGCAAGTGAAATGGTAGTCAAAGCACTGTTGTGCTTAGGAGGAAAGATATATCCTACCACACTCATTGTCTTAGAAGGACATGAGATTGATGTTATCATAGGAATGGCATGGTTGAAGTACCATGGTGTTGTTCTTGACATCAATCCTCATATTATTCAGCTAGACTCTCGAATCCATGGTTTTCATACTCTCATTCTTGAAGATCTAAACTCTGAAACTCTAGCTACTTATCACACGGAGACCACGAAACTTGAGGACATTCCAGTGGTATGTGAATATCTCGACGTATTCCCAAATGATCTTCTGGGTATGTCACCAAAGAGTGACATAGAGTTCATGATCGAGTTAGCACTCGGCATGACACCGATATCTCGGAGACCGTACCAAATGGCTCCAAATGAACTAGCAGAACTGAAGTGGCATCTAAAAGACTTGCTAGACAAAGGATTTATCGGACCCAACTCATCACCATGGGGTTGTTCAGCTCTATCTGTGAGGAAGAAGGATGAGTCAATAAGGTTGTGTGTGGACTATCGTCCGCTAAATGCGGTAACGATTAGGAACAAGAATCCACTACCAGGGATTGATATCTTTTTCGATCAACTAGTAGGTGCCAAAGTATTCTCAAAGATGGATCTATGATCGAGGTATCATCAGATTAAGATTTGAGCAGAAGATATCCTGAAGACCTCATTTTCAACCAGATACAGACTCTATGAATATCTGATGATCTCTCTCGGCCTGACCAAAGCACTAGCGCACTTCATGTACCTTATGAATTCTATTTTCATGGCAGAGTTGGATCAGTTCATTGTGGTTTGTATTGATGACATACTGGTTTACTCAAAATCAGAGGAAGAGCATGTTGAACATCTTCACATTGTACTACAACGATTAAGAGAGCATAAGTTGTATGCTAAGTTCAGTAAATATGAGTTTTGGATCAACAGAGTTCCTTTTCTTGGTCATATTATTTCAGCAGATGGTGTGGACGTGGACCCAAGTAAGGTTTTACAAGTGCTTAAATGGGAATCTCCGAAGTCAGCCCATCAGGTCTGTTGCTTCTTGGGACTAGCTGGTTATTATCGAAGATTCGTTCCCAACTTTTCCAATCTCGATAAGCCAATAACTGAGATACTGAAAAAAGGAAACAAGTATGTATGGACTGAAGAATGCGAGGAAGCATTCCAGACCTTGAGAAACCATCTTAGGACATCACCGGTCTTAGCTCAGCCAGATACAACTAAGCCTTTTAACGTATACTGTGATGCATTAGGCATTGGACTTGGATGTGTTCTGATGCAAGATAGGCATGTGATTGCATATGGATCGCGCCAGCTCCGTAACCATGAGCAGCGCAATCTGACTCATGATTTGGAACTTGCTTCTGTGGTACTGGCGTTGAAGATGTGGAGACACTATCTACCTGGAAACCTAGTGCACCTCTACACTGACTATAAGAGCCTCAAATACATCTCTACTTAGAAGTAACTCAATATGAGGCATTGGAGATTGTTGGAACTCATTAACGACTATGATCTTGAGATCCATTATCATTCGGGCAAGGCTTACGTGGTAGCTGATGCACTCAGTCGCAAATATCATGTTAATAACATATCAGTGATACCGGATGAGAAGGAAGAAACCAGCTTACGCGTGATTCCATATGGAGCGTTGTATAACCTCGCTCTCATACCTACAATACAAGAGGAGATTGTGCAAGCGCAAATTCAATACAAAGCTATGTCTATACTTCAACAAAGGATTAAAGCAGGTGAGAAGTTATGCTTCCGACAAGATCATGAAGGTACTCTATGGTTTAAGAATCGGATACTAGTACCCCAAAACATGAAGCTCAAGAAGAAAATCATGGATGAAGCCCATATGTCCAAGTATTCCATACATCCGGGTAGCAACAAGATGTATCAAGATCTCTAGAGTAAGTTTTGGTGGACCAGGATGAAGCGAGAGATTGCTAAATACCTATTTGAGTGTGACACGTGTCAGAGAGTTAAAGCTGATCACATAAAGAGAGTGGGGACACTCCAACCCTTATGTGATCTACCGTGGAAATGGGAGGACGTCGGTATGGATTTTATTGTTGGATTACCACCCACATTCGGGAAACATGATTCTATTTGGGTGATCGTGGATCTGTTGAGCAAATAAGCCCATTTCATTCCTGTTCATACTAAGTACGTCGCCACATAGTATGCGGAGTTATACATCTCGAGGATTGTGTGTTTACATGGAGTTCCTCGAACTATCATCTCTGATTGAGGCTAATTATTTGTTTCTCGTCTCTAGCTGCAACTACAGGAGTCTCTGAGAACTAATTTAATCAGAAGCTATGCATATCATCCTCAGACCGATGGGCAGACTGAAAGGATAAATCGGATCCTAGAAGATATGTTGAGAACATGTGCCATTGATCATGGAAAGAATTTGGATGACCACTGTCGGTACCCTGGGCACCGTATACCCCTTGAGATTGCAAAGATCTTAAGGAGATGTCATCTACTTGATTTGAAGACCTTCGGAGGCCCACATGTCATACATAACCGTACCCGCTTCCCCGACGTGGTTAGTCCTAGGGTCACCACGTGTACCATCAAACTGGAGCTACCGCCCACAAGGGGGAAGCTCCGTGCTATGTACCATAATGGCACCCCCGGACCTAACCCCAGACCAAGGGAAGCTCCGGAACTGACATGTGTCTGGTGGCACCGGACCTATCTGTTCTCCATAGTATGCTCCAGAGCCGCCACGTGTCCAACCGTCGGATCTTCAGCCTCAAACCTCCAGAAGACTCCACAACGGCTCCAGATCTTCAAAGGGGAATCAAGGACTTCAAGAACTGATTAAGTGCCATTAATATTATGTTAATGACACACGATCGGACGACCTTAATTGCCAGTAACGGTGTTGTCAAAGCACATAACTCGGTCATTAAGGGAAATTAAGCGCATCAAATGTGTATCAATATTAGTAACCGTCGGGGCCACATGTCAGGCCAGGCCAACTTGTAACGGCCTGTCCTTATACTATAAAAGGACAGGCCGACGATACGTAGGGGAGAGGGATCTGACTTGCTCTGATCTGATCACACACTCTCAACTCACGTCACCTGAGTTGGGTTCAAACATCCAATACAACACCAACACACTCCGTGGAGTAGGGTATTACGCTCAGGCGGCCCGAACCACGTAAATCTTCGTGTCTCCTGTGTCATTTTACATTTCACCTTCTTGAATCTCCGCGCGCCCACACCGAACTTCAAACTCCGCAAACACTTTAGTAGTGTCGGGAGATCTGCCGGATCAAAACCACCGACAGTTGGCGCGCCAGGTACGGGCGCCTGTGATCTCAAGAATGGTGAACTCAGCTGCTGAATCATCCAATGGTCATCCCGCTGTTCAAGCTGCTGGGGGCAATCCCTCCAATATGCAGCCACCAGCACGAGCCTCAGTCCTAGCAGGAGTCACACTTCCACCACCGCCGCCTCCACCAACAAATCAAGCTGGGCAGCGCGATGGTGCACCGGCGTCAATCACTGCGTCGGCGAATCATGACAACATGGAACACGCGCTCCATGCAGCACGTGCTCTCCTTCAGCGCCTCCCACCTCCGGACGCATCCCGGGATGCAATGGAGCAGTGGAGGGCCGATGTGGAACACTTGGTTGCAGCAGCAGCCGACCGCATCAGTAACCAGGGTCCTCCTCCTTCAGGACGGGCCCCGTCGCTGCGATGGACCTTGTCTGGCAGACTTGGTCCGCACGTTTCCAACAACAGGAGACGTGCTGTGTCACAGCAAGTGACGTCGTTGCCCTCCGGGGCGCGACGCACTCACACGGTATCAAGGCTTTCAACTCATGACCTCCGGGCGGAGCTTGATCGCCGATACCGTCAACAAGACGGCCGAGTCCATATCGAGCATGCTCATGAAAGACGAGAAGCTCAGGACATTCCTGCTCCTGAAGGAGTAGGAGAAGGCTGTTCAGCCCTCGCCATGCATCTGCATATGGTCAGGTGGCCACAGAGATTCCGGCCTCACCTGCCAGAGAAGTTTGACGGGACCGTTAATCCCGTCGAATTTCTTCAGATTTACTCTACTGCTATCCTACCAGCTGGAGGAAATGAGGCCGTAATGGCCAACTATTTTCCAGTGGCTTTAACTGGGACCGCCCAGTCCTGGTTTATGAGCCTTCCACCCAACTCCATCAACAGTTGGGAGGAGTTGTGCCGGCAGTTCACCGCTGACTTCGGGAGTTCATACACTCGACCAGGCACCGAACTGGACCTTTCTGCAGTCGTGCAAAAAGGGGGAGAATCCCTGCGATCATTCATCTAGATATTCTCTCGGGTATGAAACACTATCCCTTCTATCTCTAGCGCTTATGTCATTGTGGCATTTAGACAGGGCGTACGGGATAAGAAGATGTTGGAGAAACTGGCGATAAGGAGATCACCAGTGTCACGGAACTCTTCAGTTTGGCTGACAAATGTGCCAGAGCTGCGGAGGGCCGTGAAATAGCACTCCAAACCACCTTCGGAGGATCACAAGAAATCCTCCAAAGGCGAAGCCACTACCTCCGGGAGTGGCAAGAAGAAGAAAAAGACCAACGGAAAGAAGAAGCTGTCGGCAGGCGCATCTAATGTTGCAGCTGCTGCAGCTTCGGGTGGTCGGGGGCCACGCCCCGAGAAGCGACCTCGACCGTCTTCTGAAGATGGTGGCAAACCTAAGGTGTGGTGTCCAATTCATAAGACGGACAGCCACAGTTTGGAAGACTATCGGGAGGTCCAAAACCTTGTTGAGCGCTACAACAAGCGCCGGGACGAAGTTCCTTTCTGATAGAGGGAAGGAAAACAAAAAGTTGATGAAGCTCCGGCTGAAGAGGAGTTAGGTTTTTAGGACCCCAAAAAGGTCCTGAAGGCCATCTACACCTCCGTCGACGACGATTCTAACGTCTCTAACAACGAGCTTCGGAAAACCATGAACACCATTTTTGGTGGATCATGGGACATCACCTCCCGTTGCGTCCTCAAGACAATGCGTCGGGACATGGCCGCTGTAGCTTCTACAGCCAGGGCGGAGCCTCATCGGAAGTGGATGGATACAGCCATCACTTTTGATGCTTCGGACTGCCCTCGAAGCATGGTTGGAACAGGCCAGTTACCTTTGATGGTATCCCCTACCATCAATAACATTCAGCTCCACCATGTTATGGTAGATGGAGGTTCGGGGCTGAACCTCATAAGCTTTGAAGCTTTTACCAAGCTTCAGCTCCGACCTTCGAATCTTCATCCCTCCCGACCTTTCTCCGGAGTAGGTCCGGGAGCCATTACCCCACTCTGTGCTATTACCCTCCCCGTTACCTTCGGGACCCAGGAGAAGTATCGCACCGAGAAGTTGGTCTTTGACGTTGCTCAGATCAACTTACCCTTCAATGCCAACTTGGGTAGGCCTGCCTTGTACAAATTCATGGTAGCTGCTCATTATGGCTACCTGGTGTTAAAGATGCCAACACTAGTAGGCGTTCTCCGGATCCACAGAGATCGCACTGCTGGAGTAACTGCTCTGGAAGAACATCATGCGCTTACTAAGGCGCAAGAGGAGGACTTCAGACAGGAGCAAGCTCCAAAACCCCCGAGCATTCGTCAGCGAGGCTCGACTTCTGCACCTCGAGTGCAGCCAAGCGGCGACACCGACATTCCCATCAAAGTCGTCCAAATCGGTTCTGATGCTGCTCAGACCACCCGTATATCGGGGGGGGGGGGGGGGACTGAATGACAAATAGGAACTCATGCTCATCGCTTTCCTCCAGGCTAATGGACGTGTTTGCTTGGCAACCGTCACAAATTCTTGGGATCCCCAAGGAAGTGATTGAGCACAATCTGAAGATCTACCCTGACGCCCGGCCCGTGAATCAAAATCCTCGGAAGCAATCCGTGGAGCGACAGAACTTCATTCGACAAGAAGTGAAGAATTTGCTCGAAGCTGGATTCATCCGAGAAGTCTTCCATCCAAAATGACTGGCAAACCCAGTCGTTGTGCCCAAGGCCGGCGGGAAGCTTCGGATGTGTATTGACTACACAACACTAAATAAGGCATGTCCAAAAGATCCATCCCCACTACCTAGAATAGATCAGATAGTGGATTCCACCTACGGGTGTGAATTACTGTGTTTCCTAGATGCATATTCTGGGTATCATCAAATCAGAATGTCTAGGGAAGATGAAGAGCATACCTCTTTCATCAAAGTAGATGGATTGTACTGTTATACAACAATTCCATTTGGTCTCAAGAATGCAGCTTCAACCTTTGTACGAGCTATGTACAAAACTTTTGAAGAACTCATTAGAGACATAGTGGAAGCGTACGTCGATGACATCGTGGTCAAGGTCAAGAACAAGGAGTCACTCCTTGACACCTTACAGGCTGTCTTCGACAAGCTGCGGGTCACCCGCACAAAGCTAAACCCAGACAAGTGTGTCTTCGGAGTTAGCTCCGGAAAACTTCTTGGTTTCCTGGTAAGTCATCGGGGCATAGAGGCTAATCCGGCGAAGATCAAAGCCATTGAAGACATGCGGCCACCAGCCCGCATCAAGGATGTCCAAAAACTGACTGGATGTCTAGCAGCCCTCAGCCGGTTCATTTCAAGACTGGCGGAATGGGCACTTCCCTTCTTCAAGTTATTGAGGAAGTCCGGACCATTCCAATGGTCTGAAGAAGCAGAAAAGGCGTTCCAGGAGCTAAAACAGTTCCTCACCACCCTACCAACTCTGGTAGCTCCGAACCCTGGTGAGACTTTGCTGCTTTACATTTCAGCAACTGACGAAGTCGTCAGTATGGTCCTGGTTGCGGAGAGACCAGAACTATCCCATGCTCAGGAATCCAGACCCCTCCGGGAGGGTCCGGTGGTTCCTGAAAGCGAGTCTGGGTCCCAGTTCCCAGACTTGAGTCCACAAGAAGTTACTTCAGAAGACCCAGACCCCTCCGGGAGGGTCCAGGTCGCTTCTGAAGAAGCTCTGGGTCCCTCCAGCAAGGATCCGGAGGTCCTCGAAGAAGGTCCGGATCCCTCCGGGAGGATCCGGGTCAATGAAGAGGAAGCTCCAGGCCCCTCTGGGAGGGTCCGGACCATCCAACGCCTAGTGTACTTCATCAGTGAAATACTTCATGACGCCAAGACTCGATACCTAGAGGTGCATAAGCTGCTCTATGCAGTTCTTATTGCCTCCAGGAAGCTTCGCCATTACTTCCAAGCTCACAAGATTTCAGTGGTGACTTCTTACCCACTTCGAGCAATTTTGCATAACCCCAATTCAACTGGGAATATTGCAAAGTGGGCAGCGGAATTGGCCGAATTCGATCTCGAATTCATTCCAAGGCAAGCAATTAAGAGTCAAGCATTGGCAGATTTCGTGGCGGAATGGACTCCCTCTCCATCAAACCCTGGGGGCCCCAGTGAGCAGAAGCCGGAACACAAGGCTCCGATCTTCAACAAGCCTCACTGTACCCTCTACTTCGACAGTTCCATGTAAAAGCAGGGGGCTGGAGCTGGAATCCTTCTCCTCGCCCCAACCGGGGAGAAGGTAAAATACATGGTACACCTTGACTTCAAGGCGACCGACAACATGGCGGAGTACGAAGCACTCATCTACGGACTAAAGGTGGCACTATCATATGGTGTTAAGCAGCTGCTGGTCAAGGGGGATTCACAGCTCATCATTAAACAAGTGAAGGGTGAATGCTCCTGTAACAACCTCCAGCTAGCCGCTTATCTCCTTGAAGTCCAGAGGCTTTAGAAGGACTTCGAAGTCCTAGACCTCCACCACGTCCAGCGTATCCACAACGCTGAAGTCGACGAACTCTCGACGAAAGCGTCAACCGGAGCTCCATCTCCTGACGGAACTTTTGTTCGGAGGTTGTCAAAACCCACAGCTCAGCCTGCCGAACTGAGCGAAGGGGGCGAGATCAGCATCCCGAAGCTGACGGTCCCGATAGCCCTGTTACCATGGCAGCCATCAAGGGTCGTAGGTGCTGTCGGAAGCTCCGAGCAACCCAGCACGCAAGACTCGAATGCTCAAGTTAGCTCCGATGCATGGATCTCGGAGATCCGGAGCTACTTGAAAGACAATATCCTTCCTGACGATGATGTATCCGCTGACTGGATAGTCAGATTGGCTAAAAGATACATGTTTGTAGAAGGGGATCTCTACCGGCGCGGTGCCAACGACGTCCTAATGCGGTGCATCACAAGGGAAGAAGGCTGCGAGCTCCTCGCATAAATCAATGGAGGCGAGTGTGGGAACCACGCGTCTTCCCGCATGTCGGTCGGTAAAGCCTTTCAGCATGGCTTCTACTGGCCTACAACACTCCAGGATGCAACTGAGCTCGTGAAGAAATGCGAAGCATGCCAATTTCATGGAAAGCAAATTCACACACCGGCTCAGCCTCTACAAATGATACCTCCTACATGGACCTTCGTCGTGTGGGGGATGGACATCTTGGGACCTTTCCCAAGAGCCGTCGGAGGTTACAATTTCCTGTATGTCACCATTGACAAGTTCACCAAGTGGCCAGAAGCAACTCCAGTTGTGACAATAAAATAGCAATCTGCTATCAACTTTTTGTAGTCCATTGTATGTGGATTTGGAGTCCCAAACAAAAACATTACTGATAATGGGACCCAATTCACAAGCTCTGCATTTCAAGGATATTGCGAAGACCTTGGCATTCAAGTTTGCTACGCCTCCGTAGCTCACCCAGCAAGCAATGGCCAGGCCGAGAGAGAAAATGCTGAAATCCTGAAAGGACTCAAAACGCGCACCTATGAGCGCTTGAAAAAACATGGAGCCAACTGGATTGAAGAGCTTCCGCCCACTCTATGGGCCAACAGGACAACTCCAAGCCGATCCACTGGAGAGACACCCTTCTTCCTGGTGTACGGAGCTGAAGCAATCCTTCCTCCGGAAATCACCTTGGGGTCACTCCAGGTCCAGACCTTCGACGAAGCCACGCAGGACCAGCTCCGTCGTGAAGACCTAGACCTCCTTGAGGAGGGAAGGTGCCAAGCAGCTATTCGGAATTCTTGATACCGCCAAGCCCTTCGGCGCTATCATCAGCGGCATGTACACAACCGACAGCTCGAGGAAGGCAATCTGGTGCTACGGAGAATACAATCCAGAGAAGGGTTAAACAAACTCTCCCCCAGCTGGGAGGGACCTTTCCGAGTGATTAACGTATCCCATCCCAGAAGCGTTCGCTTAACTACCGAGGATGGGACACCTCTCCCAAATCCTTGGAATATTGAGCACCTCCGTAAGTTCTACACTTAATATCACGGAGGTGAGTCTGTAGTAACTTGAGGTGTATGTTATAGAGCCATAGTACAGAGTCGGGTAGTTCCTCAGGGAGAACAGCCGGACCTTTCCCGGAAGGTCCGCAAAGTTCATGCAACATTTGTCACAGTCTCAGGACTAAAAGTGTGGCTAGCTACCCTGGGTCAAACGAGAAATGAAACACGCTTAGCCTGGTTCCGTACCCTAAGAGTGTACTTGTTTCCGCTGTACCCCAGACCTATAATGAAAGACATCTTCATGTGAAACAGACTCCACGTGCATTTATTTTGTACAGGCTCAACATTTTTTATTTTCTCTTTCTTGTCTATAACAAAGTCGTGTAATTCTTAAGAAATTTTAGTTCAACCAGTTCATGTACAATTCGAGTTGTATTGTCAATTCTTTTGGATTCAAAGATTGTTCATGGCCCACTCGCCTGAATGCCGCCAAGACAATCTAGGCCCGGACTGTGCTATCGACTTAGCCTGGTCAAGCACCCTAAGTACGCCACTCTACCTACACCCCGACAGGCCGAAGTAAGGCGGGTCCAAGTACAATTGGATCTAGAAGAAAAAAGGCAATGCATTCGATTGTATTCAGAATTGTGTTTGACCTAAAACTTTCTTGGGAATCGTAAGCCGCAACGAAGTTATTGGCAAGGAGCGAATTTTACTATTTTTCTTGGCTTCAGTGTGCAGGAAAAATAAATAATCCACATTGATGGAGAAAAGTCGGAGCTAACAAAGCTCCGACCCCCCCTAGGTGGCTTGTGATCAATGTTAAACATTGAAAACGAGCATTACCGGAGCAACCAAGATCCGGCAAAGCTAGTGGGGCCAGCCGTCGATGCAGAATAAAAGATGGTGAGAAGACCCCACAAGCAGAGTCTGCTGCCGACAAGCTACGCGTTGGCAAAGGTCACTACCGGAGCTACTAAGATCCGACACCCTGGAGGGCTAACTATCGATGCTCTACGCGTTGGTAGGGACTATTCCCGAAGCTACTAAGCTCCGACGGTAGTCAATGCTGGAGCTTCTGAGCTCCAACAACCTTAGGGGGCCTTCACTATCGGAGACTTCGGACCTACACTCTACAAGTTAGAAGCAAATGAGTCTTCAAAAAAACACAATATCCTCTTGGTACATGTTCACAATCAAATTGTGTACATCTACCAGGGGGCCAAGTGAAGACAAAAGTGTTGAAGACAAAAAATGAAATTCGCAAAAATTTGGATTTCATTCATCTAGAGACAAGGGATTACAAAATTGGGGAAGAAAAAGAGAGAATACAAGTGGGAGCTATAGAGATGGTCCTAGACCCTATGGAAGAACTGGGTGACCTGCTGAGCAACCTCCGACACGCTGGCTCGGGTGGCTTCACCTTCTCCTTCGACGGGACCTTCAAGCACCGGCTCCAGAGGAAATTGGGGATCCCGGCTGGTGTAGCACGTCAGCACATACTCCGCGACGCTCTTCGCCAGGGACTGCCCCTCAACCTCCAACTGGTCCGCAATGACGTCACCCACCTTGGAGAGTTTGCCACCCGCCGAGCTCAACGCTTGCAACGCCAGGTCCGGCTCTGGCTCCGGATCATCCGGACGCACGGGGCTGAAGCCCATTAGTGTTAGCGTGTCGTTGGCTTTGCTCAGGAACTCCCAAACCTGTAGGGAGTCTGCAGTCCTCAACCCCTTCAGTTCCTCCAAGGATCTTTTGGCCGCCGCCAGTTTAGAATTCTCACGAGCAAGGTGCTCAACCTCTTTGGCATTTTGCTGAATCTTTTCAGCAACCTGCTTTTCGAGTTTTCCGAGCTCCTCCTCCTGGAGGTGGATCTTGTTCCGGCAGTCGACCAGGTCCTTCTCCCGGTCCCTAACTTTCTTCTCCCGGGCAGCAATGGCACACTCTTGCTTGTAGAGTTCCTGCCCTTGCACCTAGGCCTTTTCCTCCTCCTCGACGCAACACTCCTCCAATTTCTTGGCGCGTTCCTCGAGGCCCTTGTCAGCCAGAGCCACCTTTTCAGCGAGCTCCTCCTCCCTCTTCAAGACATCATCCCGCAGCTCTAGGAGTTTTTGCTCTTCATCTTCGAGCCTCTTCTCCCTATCCTCAAGTGCCACCCTACGCTTGATGAGAGTAGTGTTAATGGCTTCAAGCCTTTCTTGGCGCTCATCAGCCGCACTATTAGCTGCCTTGGTCTACTCGTAAATGGCCCGGGATTGAGAGTCGAGGGCACGAGTCAAGCTCTGCCTATCATCCAATAATTTGCTCCAGTATTCCAGGCGGACCTTCTCCTGTTTGATCCACTCCTTGTCGTCTGCCAGCCTCAACTGCGCCAGCTTGGTCTCGAAGTAGAGCTGGTTACGCCCCGCCTAAGCGTTTGGCGCTCCTCTTCAAGAGCCTTTCTGTCGTGGTAGAATGCCAGCTGGACTTGACGCAGACTGGAGCAAGCGTTGTCAATGGACAACGACAGGAGAATAGGGTCCGGACCTGCTGGGATCTCCTCCGCTGGTTCCAGCGGGTTCTCGCTTACAAAAATTGGGTCCCACTCCACAAGAGTGGTCCCCTGAGCCTCCACAACACTAGGGCCGTCCTCTTGGATAGCCTCAGTTGCCACCGAGGAGGGTCCCGCAGAAGAAGTTCTGACCTCCAGAATTGGTTCTGAAGGCCCTACCGCCAGGTCTTCATTTGCCCCCTCAGGCAGGGGGCCAGCGACTTTATTAGGGCACCCTGGCTCAGCAGCAGGCACCTCCGCCGTCATCACTTTCGGAGCAGAGGCTACTTCCGGCTCCGGCCTGGGCTCCTCCTCCGCTGGTGGCTCAGGCGTTGGCACCTCGACCATCGGAGGTTCGAGTGCTGATGCTTCCGCAACGACCGGCTCGAGCGCCGGAAGGTCAACAATAACCGGCCCTGAGCCCGGAGCTTCAACCTCAACCGGCTCAGGCGCCGGAAGTCTTCAACCGCAACCGGCTCGGCAGCCGGAGCTTCAGTGGCGACCGGCTCTGAGACCGGAGCTTCGGAGGTAGCCGGCTCAACCGCTGAGACTTCCTCAACATCTGACTCGCTCGCCGGGACTTCAATAACCTCCAGCTCAACCGCCGGGGCTTCGACAATTTCCGGCTCTGGGTCCGGAATCACTGCTTCCTCCGGATCAACGGCCGAAGCTTCCATCATCTCAGCATCAAGACCCGGGGCTTCAACCTCCAGGGCAGGTGCCGCTGGCGCATCTTCTCTCCCGTGGTCTGGCGCTACCACGGGAGCCTCAGGGGATGAGCCGAGGTACATGACCACGACAGATGGCGCCGGAGCTGCCACGGCTTCAGCCACCACTTGGGGCGGCACCGGGACAGGAGCAGAAGCCTCCGCCCTCACAGCTTCAGCTGTTGTGGCTGAGGGTGGAGCCTCATTCCTCTTCTTGGGGATGCTGCAGATGATGGATGAAGAAACTTAAAAAGAAATATTATAGTTACTACAACAAAACAACTGTCTGAGATAAAGATTAAAAGTTACCTCGGAAGGCTTCCGCACCAGCTTGCACGGAATCTCTTTCTCGGGCGTTCTAGACTGACCATGGCCGCCGCCGGCGTGGTAGTTCTGGAAGGACCCCCGGAACTTGTTGCAGCAGCGGGCATTTCCTTAGTCGAGGCCCCCGTCGACCGGGAAGGACCTCCGGACCCAGAGGCCACAACTGGCCCTGGTGCTGGAGTCACAAGCCCGGAGCTAGCACCCCGGGAAGACGCTGCTGCAGGTACAGTCGCCACAGTTGTAGAAGACCTCCCCCTCCGGGGAGAAGGAGCTGCTGCAGAGGATGCAGGCCTGACGGACCTTCCGTCGGCATGCTTCAGTTTCCTCTTCCGGCTCGAGGGTTCGGCCGCCGGTTCCTTGCCCTTGCCGACAACTTTGGTCCTTGGCTTTGGGGCAGGGTCGGAGCCACCTTCAGAGGCCTCGGGCTGGAGGTCGATCTTCTCTCGACGACACCAAGGTCGTCAAGCACCGGCATCATCCGCCGGAGCTCCCTGCTGAACTCTACTTCTACGTTCAGAGGGAGGAAAGCTGGTGGCGGGGTCAAGTCATCACCCACGACGTCGATGCCGTACTAGAACTTCTTGAGATGAAACTCCAAGGTCGCCCCCTCCATGTTGGACTTCAGCCCGGTCTGGACCTGGTCGTCGTCCATCACACTCTGAGGGCCCAAGCGAGTTTTTCTCTCCTCTTCAGCGGTGCCCACCTGTTGACCAGGAAATTGCAAAATACTGCCTGAGGAGTTACTCCTCCCTCCACACAATGGCGGATCCTGGTCAGAGCAGGGTTGAAGGCATCCGACAGCACCGGAGCTTCACTCCAGACTGCAGTGTCGATGTTGGGGAGGCCTTCGAGCAGCTCCAGCTTCTCGTGCTCCTCCACTCGGATGACTATCCAGTCTTTCTTCCAATCGTCCCACTTTCCAGAGGGAAACGACCAGAGGTACTTGAATGGGCACTTCTTGCGCTTCACAAAGTAGTAGAACCCAAGGTACTCATCACCCCTTCCGGTGGTATGGACGGTAAAGAAGGTCTGGAAAATCTCAATGCAGGGGGGATGCCCACCCACATTTTGCAGAAGTGGACGAAGACAGACACTAGAAGAATGGAGTGAGGGCCAAGGTGATACAGCTGCAGACCATAGAAGTCTAGCAGCATCAATAAAAAGGAGGAAAAAGGTGGGACCAACCCCACCATGGCGTACACAGAGAAGTACACCATCTCGCCGGCGTGCTCCTTCTCGAACAGGAGCTCCCCACCGGCGCGGACCAGGTGGTTAAAGAAGTCCGAGGACCACCCCATGAGGGCCCGGACATTCTTCAGGTCACCTTCAGTCTTCAAGCGGCTCTTACGGAGACCCAACTCCATCGCAGCACAGCGAGGCAAGGGAGGGAAAGCAAGCGCAAGTTTGGGAGTTCGAGCGCAAGTTCAGATGAGAGGCGTAAAGAACCTCAGACGGTGCGCGCTTTCCTTCTTAAGTAAGCCCCCACAACGCTTGGATGGAAACCGAAAGGAAGCCGAAGATACTATTCAAAAATTTCACCCTGCCGATGAAAAGAGGGTCCGAGACCACCTCGACGATCAAGTCTAGGTTCTTACCCAAGCGAACGGTTGCCATCATGAAATGCGGGAAGCCCGAAGGCGGCGGCCTGACAAGGCGCGCGGAACCGATACGATTTTTGTATCGGGAACCGGCGACCTTCAATTGCGTGAGATCCGCACCCCAAAGATCTCATTTGCCGCACCCAGGATGTGCCACGCGGCGAGGATTTAACTCCAAAATTATCACCAACGGCACATCTGAAGACCTTTGAAGACTCGGCTCAAAAGTCGAAGGATGGACCCACCTCCGGCGGAATGACTTTACCCAAGGGGTCTTCCCCAGAGGTGGGCCCAGGGGGCCACTGTCGGTACCCTAGCACCGTATACCCCTTGAGATTGCAAAGATCTTAAGGAGATGTCATCTACTTGATTTGAAGACCTTAGAAGGCCCACATGTCAGACATAACCGGACCCGCTTCCCCGACATGGTTAGTCCCACGGTCGCCACGTGTACCATCAAACCGGAGCTACCACCCACAAGGGGGAAGCTCCGTGCTATGTACCATAATGGCACCCCCGGACCTAACCCCAGGCCGAGGGAAGCTCCGGAACTGACACGTGTCTGGTGGCACCGGACCTATCTGTTCTCCACAGTATGCTCCAGAGCCGCCACGTGTCTAACCGTCGGATCTTCAGCCTCAAACCTCCGGAAGACTCCACAATGGCTCCGGATCTTCAAAGGGGAATCAAGGACTTCAAGACCCGATTAAGTGCCATTAATACTATGTTAATGACACACGATCGGACGACCTTAATTACCAGTAACGATGCTGTCCAAGCCTGTAACTCGGTCATTAAGGGAAATTAAGCGCATCAAATGTGTATCAATATTAGTAACCGTCGGGGCCACATGTCGGGCCAGGCCAACTTGTAACGGTCTGTCCTTATACTATAATAGGACAGGCCAACGATACATAGGGGAGATGGATGTGACCTGCTCCAATCTGATCGCGCACTCTCAATTCACGTCACCTGAGTTGAATTCAAACATCCAATACAACACCAACACACTCCGTGGAGTAGGGTATTACGCTCAGGCGGCCCGAACCACGTAAATCTTCCTATCTCCTGTGTCATTTTACATTTCACCTTCTTGAATCTCCGCGCGCCCACACCGAACTTCAAACTTCGCAAACACTTTAGTAGTGTCGGGAGATCTGCTGGATCAAAACCACCGACAACCACTTACCATTAGCATAATTCTCTTAAAGCAATGGTTATCTGTCAAGTATCAAGATGTCACCTTATGAATCACTTTATGAATGTAAGTGTCGTACACCACTCAACTGGTGTGAGTCTAGCAAGAGAGTTATTTTTGGAGTTGATCTCGTTAAAGAAGCAGAACAATGAGTCTGACTCATTCGAGCAAATCTTAAAGCTGCTTGGTCTCGTCAGAAGAGCTATGCAGACAAGCGATGCCGTCCTTTGTACTTCGAAGTCGGTGATCAAGTGTATCTCTGTATTTCTCCGATTAAAGGATTTCACCGATTCGGAGTCAAGGGAAAATTTGGGCCTCGTTTCATTAGCTCGTTTACTGTTACTGAGGGTTGTGGACCCGTCGTCTGCCGTTTGAAGCTACCAGTGTCACGGATAGGGATTCATGACATCTTTCACGTATCTCAGTTGAGGAAATGCCTGAAGAAACCAACAAAAGTTCTTACGGAAGGCATAGAAGCATTGCAACCAGATCTGACCTATATTGAACAACCAATTCAGATCATCGATGAAAAGACTCGTGAAACAAGAAATCGATCGTTGTTGTTTTCAAGGTATTATGGAGTAATCACACTACCGATGAAGCTACATGGGAAAGCGAAGATTTCCTTCGAACCAATTATTCGGACTTGTTATCTTCATATCGCTGGTAACCTTCTTTCCATCTTGTTTTCAATTCTAATCTCGAGACGAGATTCTTTTAAGGAGGGAGGGTTGTGAAAACCCACTTCTCGGGTTTTCCATGTTAACTCCTTTTCAATTCTCACATGAGGCAAGTAATCAACATGAATGATTTGAAGTGCCAAGATCAGAGAAAGGGATGTGAAAAAAGGATTTGAGCAGAGGATTCAAATTCATATCTTGAATTGATGTGTTTTATTTTGATTAAGCTACTTTTCACAGAATTCAAATAGTTTGCAGTGCTCAAACATGAATTATGATTTCACCAATCGATTTGTCATGTTCTAATTAGTGGGTCCACCGTGTTCGAGGATTTTTGGAGCTTTTTTCCATATGCAAACCGATTTTACAGGTTTCTGTGAGGGAAGGGTTATGAGATGTGGGCCCCACCTGTCAGGGTCCGACAGCAAGTGCCCAGGTGAATCGCTCACCTCTGGGTGGCGCCACGGGCGCAGACCGCCGCTGAGCAGCGGCGGCCACTTTGGAGTCAGCCCTCCTAACAAGCAAAGCATTCAACTTGACCCTATCATCTGCCTCCCCACTCATTCTACCGCTCTGTAAAATCAGCGCTGGTTTTTCTTCTCTGCTCGACCTCCATCGACGCTCACCAGCCGTTCCACCATTCGTCGCTGGCGCCGCCGTTCCTTTCTTCGTTTCATCTCTCTCCCAATAGTAAGAATCATCGAAAGCCTCTCCTCTATCCTTTGCTCCGTTGGGTTCGTTGATTTGGAGCTTCATCGTTGCTTGTTCTGCAATTTTGCCGCCGGCTGTTCCCGGTGCTTCCATGGATGACCTCGCGTTCCCGAAGACCTAAGATCTTCCCCTCATCTTCGATCACTCCACAAGGTTTGCCATCACCCACTGATCATTTTTTACATTATTTCCGTCGCGTGCCACCTTGGTTTAGCCGGACGCCGTCGAGTTCATGGCCGTGGGTTACCAAACCGCGAGGATTCAGTTATGAAATTTGGTTTCTACGTTGGTTCGTGCTCCGATTCAGTGAAACACTAGGAATCCCTACTCCGTGCTCATCCATTGAGGCATTAGGCAAGTACATCCGTGGTCAGGTTGCGATTTTCGAGCGGATTTCGTGGCCACCGGCCCCAAACCCTAGGTTGTCGGTGATTCACGATTTCCATCGTTTTACTTCCAATTGGACTGCAAATCCTTGTGTCCCATGTTCCCCTGGTGCTCCTATGCCTTGTGGAACATCGAATTAGGGCTTCTGTTCATAGCAGCAGCCATGGTGGCCGCCGCCCATGGCCGTCGAGCTCCCTGTGCAGACTACGCGGAGCCCCATTGAGATGTCCACCATGTGTGCCATCTCCTTTGCAGTCTTTTGCCAAGTTCCCTTGCCCTGGAAGGCTTCCCCGGTGAGGGGAAGGTTGGGCGCCGCAGCACCTGTCCATTGGCCTCCATAGCCATGGCTGGAGGTTGAAGATGAAGTGTGGGGCCCTGCTGTCATTGATGGGGAAGGGATATATGCAGCGCGCCCAACTGTCATTTTGAAAGGGAGAGAGAGAGAATGCCGAGTGGGCCCTTATGACAGCCACTAGTCAGTTGTCCTGTGGGAATTCAAATCTGAGTGGGACCCATTGTCAGCCCCTGGATCATTTTTCCTGTTGAAGAAAATTTCAGAAAAAAACGTGCAATATTTGAAATTTCATATCTCCCTGTAGACATCCTTAAAAATTCCCAAAAAAAATTTCTGGGATCATCTCAGTTTGTACTATTCAGAAAGTTAAGGTTCATTGCATGAAAGTCAGTATATCATCCTGTATAATTCATTATTTCAAAAGCTTTATGTATTTATTCTGACAAGCCTGGATCTTGATAAATTCTCAAATTTTGACAGAAACTACATCATGTTACCATGTATCACAAGAAAAATCCACAGGTCTGTTTAACTTTATTTTCTTGGTTAAATCAAGGATGTCTCAGCTGTGCTGAAAATAGTGGAAATCCCAGAGACAATACCCAAAATTCATTCAAACTTCAAAATTGAATTGTTAACTGTATATTCATAAGAAAAATATGAAACAAATTTTCCTAGCATCTTCATGATCTTCTCTACCTGATTGCCATCTCAATTCTCCTGATCACCTTGTTCAATTTTTGTGGAAAATATGTCGATAAGGATCTTCCTCACATCGTAAGCACCTATTCTTGCAACCAGCTGCACCTTTTTGTCCAAAAACCTCTATAATCTGCTGGAATCTCCATACACTCACAAGAGTAGTGTCATTGATTGCTTAAACATTTCTTACCAATATTCATTAAACTCATATAATATACATTTCACTAATTGCATGCTTATAATCATATCGAATAGAAGGAACTCTCGAGGAGCAGCCGGATTCCACTAACTATTTTCAACCGGAGTTTGATTACTCTTTTGATCAACATCAAGGCAAGCATCAGTTTGCATTTAAGTTAACAAGCTTCACTTTACAATTGTTACTAAATGTCTAGTCATATGTGCATTACATCTTGGTTTTATTGTCACTCTATTTGCATGGCTAGAAATCCCTGGAGTCTATGGTTAATGTATTGCTTATATGATGTTTAGTAATGCTATGCTGATATATCTATTATGTGTTTACTTGTATAACTCAAGTATGGCCTTTCCTGCTCGTGCACTGGTAGAAGTGGAATCAATGGGAATAATGGACATTGATTCACTAAATAGTTATTTGGGACCGGGCAGGAAAGTAGGAAGCAACAGAGTGGTGGTCTGTGTGCATAGTCCTGCCTGTGTCGATTGAGGACCGTATTGTTTGCGATCCTGCTAGACATGTTTGAATTTATACCGAATATATACTGGGCTTATGACACCCGACAACCCGATGTAACTTGCTAAATTGGATGTTGAGCCATATCCCACCATCCTAGACACCACGCACGTCATGAGGATAGCAGAGGCCACTTCGGCATAGGTCGTCATGTGAGTCTTGCTTTTGGGACGGTTGGACCGGCTCAATGCTTGAGTCTCTCATGAAAGGTTGTCACTTATGGCGTTATGGAGAAGTACCATAAGCCTTCTCTGGACGGGTGTATGTGACATGCAAGTCGGGTGTTTTAATGATTCGAATCACCATCGCTTGCGGAAGGGAGCATACTTATTCACTGCGCTTTGACATAGTAACAACTAGAACTGGATGGAACTTGCTGGATGGATAAGAAACTTGGGTGAAGTACTTGGAAAGCAAACTGAAGTTATTATTCTAATACTTAACTTCATGCTTAAAAGTGAATATAAGGATCCACTGCTATTTTAGTGCTATGAACAGCTTTACTCTTAGTAGTAATCCTCTGCATGTATGAGTAGTGAGACGGATAAGTCTTGCTGAGCATAAGCTCATGGTTTGTTGATCCACTGTTTGAAGGTAACGTTATAAATGAGGGCGAGCCTAGTGAGGCAGCACCCGATGAGGGGTGTGAAGCTCACTGGAAACCCTGCACGTTGTCGTGGAAGTTGGGTGTTGCTATTGTGAAGCGTCCGAGGGCTGGATGACTTCACTCTTGCTTAGAGTAGGCTATAGGGCATGTGTTGTATTGTAGGATCGAAGATCACGTGAAAAGATACCAGATAGAGGTGAATGGTAGATTTAAAAAAAATCTTAGCCAGCAGAAACAATTAAATCCCAAACCTTTCGGCAGAAAAACGATCTGTTAAAGAAATCGTGTGTGAGACTAATCTAAACGTGTTTCACCGTAACAAAAGTGATAGATATCAGAGAGAATCACGTCATTAAGACGACACAACAAGAATCACTCGAATCCGTCGGGAGAAACTCAAGTTACGATTGAAAGATCAAACAAAGGTCAATCTGTCCTACTCGAGAAAAACAGTTCTGGAATGCTGCAAAGAAACTCGTGTAGATCAGAAACCACAAATCCAATGACCGTGAAATTTCGACAGATGATAGATAATCAAGTTTTGAAGACAACCAAAAAACAATCACGTCAATTGGATCTGTAAACCTTGAGTTATGATAAAACCACCGAAGAAAGGTAGTGTTGTGCAGAAACTCGACGAGAAAAACTTGTCTGGAACAAGTCGAACGAACAAGGCACAAAAGTTCCTTTCAACTACGAGTTTTATTCAATAGAACACAAGAAGAACAGCCCCAAAGTCGTGCACCACGAGCTCTGGTCTCCCTTGCTTATATAACCAGCCCTTAGGCCAACCCAATATCAACTAGGACTCTGATCCTACTCAAATCACGAATCGAAACTTTCCATAACGGCTTAGGACTCTTCTATACGCAGATAGAAGCAATATTAAGACTTCCAAACACCTTAGGAACGTATCCCACATTCCTAAAACAACTCAAATTCGTGGCCCACACGAAATCCTATCATAACCAACTCAAATCTTTCCATATTTGAGTCAAACACGACTAAGTCGCAGCTTGAGCCCATAACCTAGTCGGTTGGACCTTTCCGACCAATTCTTTACGTCCACATCTCTTCATCATGCCTCGTAACCCTGTAGCCACGTCCATGCACTCCTTGCACACATGCAAACATCTTCCAACGATGTCCACGATACCTTCATATGCATTGTTCTTGATTCAAACATGTTGCGCAACCTCCCGATCAACTCAACCACAATTCCTCCCGAACATGGTTGTTGAACCTCATCTTCTCCCTAAGACTAGTTCAATGGATCCCGTCACTAGCCATGTCTTGAACTCAAGCAACACCTGCACATGAACAAACAACCAATACTACCGAGCACAAGTCCTCGACTTGACTCTCGTTAGTTCCAAAACTGCATCATCTTACGTGAGCACTTCACATAAGCATGTTGCAAACCATAGCAAAATGATATCAATCAAAACACACCAAAAACATAGCAAGTGAATACTAAGCAAACTTTCCATAAGTGTAAAGCAAGTTCAAAACATTGCAAGATAAAAGTAGAAACACTGCGATCAAGCACCGGACCTTGCCAAAGCTAATCAGACCTTGAACCGGAGCTTACCAAAGCTAGCAGGACCTAGCTCCGGAGCTATAAAAACATGTAGGAGCTAACTAACATAATTCGGACCTAGCAAAAACATATCGAAGCTTAACAAAGACATGTCGGAGCTATCAAAGACATGCCAGAGCTAAAGTCGGACCTTGCTAAAAAGATGTTATGGCAGCATTCAAATCTTTTATTGTCAAAGCCAATGTATTCAGCACACATAGGTCTCACAATCTCCCCCTTGATGAATGCATTGGCAACACCATTTAAAATCCGAACATTTGCATGAAAAGTTTTGAAAACAATTTACCCCCCTTTGTAAAACAGAAATAAAATGAGGAAAAAAAAAAGAAATTCTCCCCCTGAGAAGAATCGTGCCAAAAACAATTGTGAATATGTGCAATGTGTAATCAATGTCCCCCCCCCCCCTTGCATATTTGTTTTTAAAAATTCACATATTATCTCTCCCCCTTTGACAATGTATTCAGCATGGTTCAAAAGAGAAATTTTAATTGTTATGAGCATATTATAACATATACATATAAAACAAAGCTCATCCAAGTCATACTATCAAGTAACTTACACTATCACATCAATGAAATACATAAAGTAGTGTAAGCCATGCTAGAAATCAAATGTAATTTCCAATTTAGCAAGTCATGATCTCACAAACTTAACTATTTCAAAACTTGAAAGCATGACACTTGTTGCTGCATTTTATTATTTTTCAAAGCGCAAATTTAGATCATATGATATCTGCAAGAGATTATATGCGCATCTGCCTTATTCTAACCAAGCCAAGCCTATGCCATTTGACAACCAGAAGCTTAAGGACATTGTTTTAGTCATACACAACTTCTTCCAAGTTCATATCTATGTGCAATGATAAGCTATCTCAAAAGAAGAAGTGCGATGCATGCATATTCCCTTGATCTTTCCCCAACTTATATTTGTTCATAAAAACTCAACATGTGAGTTGATTACTTGATTAATTCTTTATGTTTAAAAGCACTTGTGAGCATGCAACAAGTTCAAAGCAGCAAGAAAGTTCGACCATGACCAGATTTAGTGTAAGTAATTATTCCAATTACTAGACATGACAAAAACTACAAAATGTATAACACGAGTAATGTAGTAAGAACCTTCAGCATGTAAAAGGAATCACAAAGTCATATATGTATAAAATACTATGCTCATATTATTTTAATTTCATATTCACACATAGACTTCTCAAGTTTCAAAACTCCCCCTCAATGTAAGCCATGAGGATGCAAAACCCCTATTTCACTACGAATAAAACAAAAACGAGTGAAATCCAAAGGTTTTGTAAAAATGTCAGCCAATTGTTGTTCGGTATCCACATGATGAAGCACAATGTTTCCTTTTTCAACATTATCACGGAGAAAGTGATACCTAATGTCAATGTGCTTAGTTCTATAATGTTGCACGTGGTTTTTAGCAATGCAAATGACACTAGTGTTATCACAAAACAGTGGAACACTATCTAGATCAACCCCATAGTCCTTAAGTGTTTGAACAATCCAAAGAATTTGTGAGCAAGCACTAGCAGCAACTACATATTCAAATTCGGCAGTGGATTTTGCAACTGAGTTTTGTTTTCTCAAGGACCAAGCAACTAGTGAATTACCAAGAAAATGACAAGCACCGGAAGTACTTTTCCTATGAATCCTACAACCTCCAAAATCAGCATCGGAAAAAGTTTTCAAAGTAACGGTTGAGGAAGAAGGAAGAAAAATGCCAAATTCTTGAGTTCCGTGTAAGTACTTGAGAATCCTTTTGAGGGCTTGATGATGTGAAGCATGTGGGGAGGCTTGAAACCGTACACAAAGACATACACTAAATTGTATGTCCGGTCTTGTTGCTGTGAGGTACAAAAGTGATCCGATAATGCTTCTATATTCTTTTTGATCCACGGGTTCACCATCTTCATCTAGTTCAAGTGTTGTTGCTGTTCCCATTGGTGTCTGAAGAGGCTTGCTTTTGTCCATGTTGAAGCGCCTTAGAAGGTCTTTTGTATACTTTGTTTGATGCACAAAGGTATCCTCCTTGGTTTGCTTGATTTGCAGCCCCAAAAAGTACGTGAGTTCTTCCATCATACTCATCTCAAATTCTTAACTCATCATAGCAGAAAACTTGGACACAAGATCATGAGAAGCACAACCAAAGATAATATCATCCACATACACTTGAACAAATAATGAGTCATTGACACGCTTGAGCACAAAAAGAGTTTTATCAACCTTGCCTATGGTAAACCCCTTTTTAAGTAAGAATGTTTTTAACCTATGATACCATGCTCTAGGGACTTGTTTGAGACTGTACAAGGCTTTGGACAGTTTGTAAACATGATTAGGAAAATCTAGATTTTCAAAACCCGGTGGTTTGTTGACATAAACCTCATCGTCTATGTAGACATTAAAAAAAGCACTTTTAACATCCATTAGATAAAGTTTAAAACCTTTAGATGCAGCAAAAGCTAACAAAATTCTTATGGCTTCTAATCTACCAACAGGAGCAAAAGTTTCATCAAAATCTATACCTTCAACTTGAGTGAAACCTTGAGCAACCAACCTAGCCTTATTCCTAACCACAACCCCATCCTCACTTTTTTATTTTATTTTTAAACACCCATTTAGTTCCAATTAAAGTGTGACCTTGAGGTGGAGGTACTAGTTTCCAAACATTATTTCTTTCAAAATTTTCTAACTCTTCTTGTATGGAAATAATCCAAGATTGATTAGTGAGTGCATGTGATATATCTTTGGGTTCAATAGAAGCAACAAAAGAAGAATGAGCATGAGAGTTTGGATCACAAAACCTGGACCGTGTGTCGTTCGTGCAAGCTTCCAATAATTTATTGTGGAGGATAAATTTTGAGAATCCGGAGGGGAGTGGACACTTAACAAGCTTGTTATTCTTCATGTTCATCACAAATCAATGATCTTGTAACATGAGTAGGATCTGGACCAGCACTGGTGGTCATCGGTGCTGGCTGTGAATCAAAATCAGGAGCTGGAAAAATGTCATTAGCTGCTGAATTTTCGGGCAGCAGCACCACTTCTTTCTCATCTTCAACGAAAATGCTCTCCACCTGAGGATATGGATCCAGACCTGCAATGTTTGAGCTAGTACCTGTGCTAGCTTCATCAAAAGATACCTCACAAGTCTCCACAATTTTGTTATCGTCAAGTAAAAGCACACGGTAGCCTCTAGTATGAGATGGATAACCAAGAAACATGCCATCAATGGATCTAGGTTCAAATTTATCAATATTACCATGTTTCTTAACAAAGAATTTGCAACCAAAGACCCAAAAGTGTGTAACACTAGGCCTATGTCCAAACCGGAGCTCATATGGTGTTTTACCTAGCTTAGCATACAAGAAAATACGATTTTAGATATAACAAGCAGTTGCAATCGCATCAGCCCAAAATTTCCTTGGAGTTTGATATTCATGAAGCATAGTCCTAGCCATCTCAACTAAGGTTATGTTCTTTCTTTCAACAACACCATTTTGTTGAGGTACATATGGTGAAAAAAATTGATGATCTATTCCATTTTCAGCACAAAAGTGATCAAAAGATTGATTTTTAAATTCGGTTCCGTTATCACTTCTAATTGCTTTTAAAGAACCTGGGAGATCAATTGATAATCTAAGAAATAAATTTATAAAGTGACCAAAAGCTTCATTCTTAGATGCCAGAAAGTAAACCCAAGAGTATCTAGAATAATCATCAACAATGACAAGAACATACCATTTACCTCTGAAGGATTGAACACGTGAAGGTCCTACGGTGTCAAGGTGCAAAAGTTGACCCGGTTCAGTTGTCATGATCATTGTGAGAGGAGTATGTGAACCTGCAACAATCTTAGTCTACAAGAAGAGCACACAATTTCTTTGTCCCCTTTAAGCTTAGGCAGCCCACGTATGCGATCAAGAGCACTGACACGTGTTAGATGATCAAAGCCTACGTGACAAAGTCTACGATGCCAAAAATATAAGTCCTTTGAATCATTAGAAACTAGACACCTATGCTTAGGGGAAGACACATCAAAATCAGCTTTAAAAACTCTTCCAAACCGAGACATGTTAAAAATAAGCTCACTGTTTGAATTTTCAACTTTGCATCAATTTTTAGTGAAAATAATTTCCAGATTTCATGTAACAGTTTTGAAATAGAAAGCAAGTTGTATTTCAAATTTTTAACAAGTGCCACATCCTTCAAAGTGTAGTGATTATTTACTCTAACCGAACCCTTAGAAATTATAGGAGTATAAGAATTATAAGCAAAAGTAACATTCTCTACACGTGACACAAAAGAGAGGGAGGAGAACCATTCTTTCTTACCGGTCATGTGGCGTGAGCAACCTGAATCCACAATCCAAATGTTCTCCTTCCTCAAGCGTGTAACCTACATAGAAGCACAACACGTCAATGACTCAATACTGGGGTTAGTCAAAAGGCATTTAGGAATCTAGTACTGAGTCACACGATGTCCAACAGGAATAACACGTGAAAGGTGAGATAAAACAACAGGTTTATGAGCCAAAGTTTGAGGATTTTTGTACCCAACTACTGTCCTATGAGATGTTACATGTGCAGCATAAAAACAGTAGGTTTGGGAGCAACCTTTGCATGTTTTCGACTCATTACAGCTGATTGCATATTCCTATCATTCGGTTTAGAAAGTGCAGCAAATTTTGCATGAAAGTTATGAGATCTAGCAATCATTATTTCCTTTTTCTGTTGTTTAGCTAGTCTAACAAAAATCTATGACGTGACCATCTCTACCACAGTAGGTACAATGGAATTTAACTTTGTGTTCATGTATAGATGAGCAAGCAACATTTTTATTTGAAACCGAATGAGACAACACTCCTGCAGACTGGAAAACCACTTCTTTTTGTTTAGGAACTGTTTGAATCAAACCACTTCCTAATGAATTTACAATTTCAGGTGGATATGTCTTAGCATGAGCATGAGAATCAAAACCTAAACCAGTTTTATCATTGCAGGACTCGGAAGAATTCAGCAGTAAGTTTATGTTCTTATTCCCAATACAAAACCGATCTAATGTCCTATGCATGTCATCAACTTTATTGGACAGATCTAGGCAATTTCACATGAAGTTTTTCCTTTTAATTTGCAATTGGTACAATATTTAACTTCATGAGAACATAAAGCATTGTTCAGTATAGAAATTTCATTCATAACATCTTGTAGTTTGTTATCAAGATCATCACAAGTAGAACAATGCAAATCAATTGTAGAACAACTAGCATTTTTCAAGTTTTTATTATTAAGTGCAGCAAGCTCTCCGTTCTTTTCAATTTATAACTCAAGTTTATCAAGTGCGGAGGTGTGCGCACCTCTTAATGAGGACAATTGTTCATATATTAAATCACATGAGGGACATGCATCATCACTAGGAATCAAAGTTTTTAAACGGTTGATTTCAGATTCTAGTGATTCAATTTTAGCAGCACTATCCCTAATCTTTTTATCCTTTTTCTTAACTATAATAGTGGCACGAGAAATTGCATCACACATTTCTTCGCAAGTAGGACATACCTCTTCATTGTCGATGTTGTGTTCAGCCTCCTCCATACTTGATCTTGACTTGCTCGCCATGAAGCACAAGTTTGCCAAATCATCTTCATCTTCGTCACTTCCAATATCAACATCGCTTGAGCCAAGTTCTTGAAGTGCGGAGATCAAACTGCTCACCAATTGACGTCCTGTAAAACCCTTCTTTTTATTCATATCTTTTGCAGAGGAGTGATTCGTCCTTGTTTGCTTTTCATCCCGGGAAGTAGGATCTGAATGGTTAGGGCAATCTGAATGAAAATGCCCTGTCTTACTGCATTCGAAACATCGTTGAGGTCCAGAGCTTCCTCTCCTTCTAGTTCTCACGTTTTGCAATGCTTTTGAGAACCTAGTAGAGAGAAGTACTAGCTCCTCCTCTGGAAACTCCTCAATCTGTTCAAGGGTTAGAGTGGACAACAAAGCAAGTATACCACAAGATGAAGATTGACCGGAGCTAGGCATGTCACGTTGAGAAACAAAAGCAATAGACTTGTTGGGATTCTTACGTGATATTATGTCAATTTCATGAGTTTTTAAACTTGGAATATAGCACATCTAAAATAAGTGTACTCATGACAGTAGATTCTCAAGTAGATGTGACTTTCATCTTCCAAATTGACATATCTAATGCACATAACAATTGCCTAGCATTTTCAGCATCTGAAAAATTAACATTGACACTACGCAAGTTGCTGAGAATTTTATTAAAGTGAGCAAAAAGGTCATCAATAGACTCACCGGGTTGCATATCGAAGCGCATGTATTCTTTATTAAACATGTCTTGCATTACCTACTTGATCGTGTTGGATCCTTCGTGGTAGTCACAAAGTATTTCCACACATCGTATGCAGATCGGAGGTGTGCAATACAGTCGAAGTCACTTTGAGTTAATCCTTGTATGATCAAGTTCCGAGCCTTGTTGTTGTTGTCAACATCTCTCAGATTTGTAGCTGTAACTTGATCATTTAACGGTACTTCGTAAGGCTTGTATACCTTCTCCCATATTGCGAAGTCTTGAGCCTGAATGAAGGCTTCCATACGTGCCTTCCAAACCTGAAAATCAATACCACTAAACACACAAGGTTTGGTGGAGTATTTTTCCACGATGATTAGTCAAAAACACGTACAAATCACAAAGATTAGAGCACCGTGGCTCTAATACCAATTGTAGGATCAAAGATCACATGAAAAACTACCAGAGGGGGGTGAATGGTAAATTTAAAAAAAATCTTACGCAGCGGAAACAGTTAAATCCCAACCCCTTCGGCAGAAAAACGATCTGTTAAAGAAATCGTTTGTGAGACTAATCTAAAAGTGTTTCACCGTGACAAAACTGATATATATCAGAGAGAATCAATTCACGAAGATGACACAACAAGAATAACTCAAATCCATCGAGAAAAACTCAAGTTACGATTGAAAGATCAAACAAAGGTCAATCTGTCCTACCCGAGAAAAACAGTTATGGAATGTTGCAAAGAAACTCGTGTAGATCAGAAACCACAAATTCAATGACCGTGAAATTTTGACAGATGATATATAATCAAGTCGTGAAGACAACACAGAAAGAATCACGTCAATTGGATCTGTAGAACTTGAGTTATGATAAAACCACCAAAGAAAGGTAGTGCTATGCAGAAACTCGACGAGAAAAACTTGTCTGGAACAAGTCGGACAAACAAGGCACAAAATTTCCTTTCAACTACGAATTTTATTCAATATAACACAAGAGTAACAGCCCCATAGTCGTGCATCACGAGCTCTGGTTTCCCTTGCTTAGATAACCAGCCCTTAGGCCAACCCAATCTCAACTAGGACTCTAATCCTACTTAAATCATGAATCGAAACTTTCCATAACTTCATAGGACTCTTCTATACGCAGATAGAAGCAATATTAAGACTTCCAAACACCTTAGGAACGTATCCCACATTCCAAAAACAACTCAAATTCGTGACCCACACGAAATCCTATCATAACCAACTCAAATCTTTCCATATTTGTGTCAAACACGACTCAGCCGCAGCTTGAGTCCATAACCTAGTCAGTTGGACCTTTCCGACCAATTCTTTACATCCACATATCTTCATCACACCTCGGAACCATGTAGCCACGTCCATGCACTCCTTGCATACATGCAAACATCTTCCAATGATGTCCACGATACCTTCATATGCATTGTTCTTGATTCAAACATGTTGCGCAACCTCCCGATCAACTCAACCACAATTCCTCCTGAACTTGGTTGTTAAACCTCATATTCTCCCTAAGACTAGTTCAATGTATCCTGTCACGAGCCATGTCTTGAACTCAAGCAACACCTGCACATGAACAAACAACCAATACTACTGAGCATAGGTCCTCGACTTGACTCTCGTTAATTCCAAAACTACAACATATTACATGAGCACTTCACATAAGCATGTTGCAAACCATAGCAAAATGATATCAGCCATATCAACCAAAAAACACCAAGACTTTATCAAGTGAATACTAAGCAAACTTTCCATAAGTGTAAAGCAAGTTTGAAACATTCCGAGATAAAAGCAGAAACACTGCGATCAAGCACCAGACCTTGCAAAGCTAACCGGACATTGAACCAGAGCTTACCAAAGCTAGCAGGACCTAGCGCCGGAGCTATAAAAACATGTCGGAGCTAACCAACATAAGTCGGACCTAGCAAAAACATATCAGAGCTTAACAAAGACATGCTAGAGCTAAAGTCGGACCTTGCTAAAAAGATGTTATGGCGGCATTAAAAATTTTTATTGTCAAAGCCAATGTATTCAACACACATAGGTCTCACATGTATCTTATCTTTCCGTTCCTTGTACTGATGTAAATTAGTTTGTAAACTGACAATACTATGGAATAAAAGCCCAATGTTTTGTAAGTGTGTGTTTTGTGTGTTGTGCTGTTAGGTGTCGCATCGTACGACAACACCCAATGCGATTCCTGGAATGTCGGGACTGGGGTCCTCACATGTTGTGCATTAGAATCAACGACATCATATACGGTTGCTCCCAAAGTCCATATAAGTGAGTCCAATTGTGTTCCTCTCTGTAACCTACGAAATATCCTGGATGACCTTCATCTAGCACCTGTTTGTCCAACATATTATAAATTTTTGAACCATTAAGACGTTTCGGTGGTCCTTTAGTGACAACTGTGTCCTTTTTTGAAGACATGCCTCTGTTGCCTAAATATGTGATTTAGAGGCAGCCAATGTCTGTGACAAGCGAAGTAAGATATCTTGTCTCCATGAGTAAGTCGAAAGTTATCCGTGTCCGAAGCATATATCAGACACGTCAAATGATCGTGAGTGCTCCATCCGGTAAACATGTCGTATGCCGAAAAATCAAGGACAGACCGCAAATAAGAATCTCGAACGTTGAATTTCCGCTTCTTGTTATAGTGGTATGTTTTGAATCCTGGCCACAACATTTTTAAATCTTCAATGAGAGATTTCAACATCACGCTGAGACGTGACCCAGGATGATCCGGCCAAGGCACAATGAGGCTGAGAAACATGAACTCGTACTTCATACAAAAGTCGATGGCAGGTTGTACGGAATGGAAAAGACGGGTCAACAGAAGTATGGTGTGCGTTTGTACTGAATGGTGAGAATCCTCTCACTGACCCGATGCGAACATTTCTGGCATCATGAGCAAAATTTGGATAGAAATGATCTAGCGCCTTCCATGCATCACTGTCGTACGGGTGAGTCAAGAATTCTTTGTTCTCATGTACACCTTCTTTGTGCCATCTCACGTGTCTTGTAGTTCTTTCTGAAAGAAACAACCGCTTCAACCGAGGTGTCACGGGCAAGTGATGAAGCTGCTTATGTGCAACATCTGTCGTCAAATTATCGCCATTGTTATTAACAACTTTGACATACCTCGGTTTATCATATTTCAAGCACCTGTTATCGTTGGTGTGCTCTTTCCAAAATAATATTTAGTTGTCTACACACATTAATTTTCTCATAGTTCATGCCAAGACCAGATATCAATTTCTTTGACTGATACCTATCTTTAGGCACTTTGTGAGGCTGTGGAAGGATATCACAGATCAATTTAATGAGATCGTTATAGCAATTGTTGGATAAGAAGTACTTAGATTTAATTGTTATAATTCTAGTCATGAAAGCAAGGATGTTCACATCTGTTTGTTCATGCAACGTCAGTTCTTATTCGTTAAGAAGCTTGAAGAACTCGTTTGCCTCCATTGTAGGAGGATCCTACGCTTCCATAGCTTTTAGCATCTCATCCATCATATCAACCCCCGTTCTATCATCATCCTCATCCACATCTTCTATGACTCAAGATTTAGTCTAACCGTGTAAGGCCCACACCTCATAATGTGGCGTGAAACCGCTTCAACACAAGTGCATCAAAAGTTCCATTCTGTCAAAAAACTTGATGTTCCTACATTTCGTACATGGGTGTCACACCTTATCATCTGTTGACAACAAAAATACTCGATCCAAAAATTAATCTAACTTGGCGAACCACTCATCCGAGTGACCACCAGATCTGCTCTTCTGACCAGTATACATCCAACTGTGGTCTTCACCCATGTTTGACTCTGTACTATAAAGGAAAAGATAATTTTTTGTTATTTCATACATTGTCTAATGACACGGCCCTACATCTATTGGAACATATAGGTCCTAAACCCACGCAAGAGTGACCAAGAGGGCGTGCTTATGCTGACACGTGCGGTCTGGATCCGGACGAAATTTTGACAGCATAACGCCGCTATTCTCCAACTACACAGTCAAAATAGGTCCAGCGGAGAAAAACAGAGATATGCCATCAAAATCTCATCTAGATCCAGACCCGCGTATCACAAGTCACGCCCACTCGATCACTCTCAGGCTATCCAAAAAAGAGACAATTCCGAACCGACACACCTCACATGCTTACCGCATGTGAGACGGGGCGGTTCAAAACGTGTAACGCATATTGTACAGGTTATGTTAATCTTTTATTTTCAAGTCATTTACGAGAGGGAGGAAATAACGGGAGAGAAGGTGAGGAAAGAACAAGAGATGAGGAAAGAACGGGAGGAAACCGCCCCGTCGGGGCTCGCCGTCCACGCGCTGGAGCTTTTCGCTGTCACTGTCTCGTTTTGCCTTTGTGCCCATCTCAACTAATACATTACCACTAAATGGCTTGTGTCAGGCCGGGCCGAGCTAAAGCCCGTTTAATTACATATAATAATTATACACTCAATCAATCAAAATATTATGTATTAAACAATAATTTGTTAAATTGCTAACCTCAATTGACAAACATAATCTCCATTAACAAACAATTGACCTAGGCATAATAAGCAAACCTAATAACATGATTAAAAAAATTAAACCTAGCTAATAAACAAAGCATGATTAACATATCAATTTATCTAGCTAAATAAGTCATGATTAACAAATCAATTTATCTTGCTAAACCTAGCTAATAAACAAAGCATAATTAACATAATTAAACAAAGCATGATTAATCTAGATAAACAACCATGATTTCAACACTAATCATAACAAAGGATTATCACATCGTTATCCACTGACAAAGCTTGAAATCATGCAATAATAATCCATTCACACAAAGAAATGACCTCGACGATCAATGAGCTCCGAAGAACCATGACGGAGCGTGGGGGCGTGGGTGGGGTAGTCAATGCCGCGGAGGAGGAGGTGGTGGAGAGGCCCCCGGGGTGGGGCGTCCTATGGAGGGGCGGCTACTGGAGCCGGTGGCCATGGGGAGCTGGCAGCCCGAGGAAGGGCGGTCCGTGGTGAGGCAGACCGGAGAGGGGCGGCCATGGGGAGCCAGCGGTGGTGGCCACTCAGGGAGTCCGACGGTAGCGGCGGCTCGGGGAGGCTGAGAGCGTGCAGTGCGGCGGCAGGCGACAGGCGGGAGCATGGCGGCCGGCGAAGGGCGAGAACGCGGTGGTCGGTGGTGGGCGGAATCTCGACGGTAGGCGCGGGGCGACGGCGGCTGGCGACGGCGCGTGACGGGCGGGAGCGGGAGACAGCTAGGGTGAAATGGCGAGTTGGGCCCGTGGATCGGCAGTATATCCTCGTAAAGTGCAACGGCGAACGGACTTGCGACGGTCACTAGTGTTAGCCATCGCAAGTAAACTAACATGCAACAGTGGTACGCTTGGTCAGGGAATTTTCGATGGCATTTGGGCTTGCCATCACAAATAGATCCTTAGTTTGTGACGGCCAACCATCGCATATTGTTTTGGCTGTCACAAACCATCGGGTTTCCTGTGGTGGGAGTCCGTCCACATTTCAGAAGTAAATACATGAACCAATAAAACATAAATTAAGAACACATGAGATATGATAAAATGTCTCATACATATAATAGCTCGTAAAACGTCTCACATGTTGAACACATGATAAATGTCTCACATATAGACACGTAATAAAATGTCTCACACATAGAACACATGATAAAATGTCTCACACATATAACAGATAATAAAATGTCTGACACATATCAAGCAGGTGTAACATTTCATATTTTTAAAGCCCTCTGTTTAATTAAATAGCATACCTCAAAATTGTTGATTCAAATTTAAAAATCAAAGGACTTATGCATAGTAAAGTGGAAAATGAAGATAATTAAGCCAACCTTGAAATTTTAGGATCAAAGGAGCCACGTTCAAAATTATTTTAGGCATTAGGAGACTTTTAGGAGGTGCTACAAAAATATTATGATCTTCTTATTTTGGCAGATGCATCTGACGAGCAGGTGCTCCAAACAATTAATAACTTGAAAATTAACCAATTATAGAACTTACGTCAAAATAACACTCATTTAGAACTTCCCCAATTCAGTTTTGGAAGAAATATGTTCTTGCACTAGGTGTAACACCCTCATATTCATCCATCATGCATTGCATTTATTCCCATAATGTTTAACATAATTTCACACAAAAAAGAACGAGATTAAAATGAATTGTAGGCAAAAATAGAAATTAAAATCTGTTTTGGTACGGACTTGTTCGAACAAAGCCCCGGATAAGTCCGATATACCTGTCTTCTCTGGCTAAATTCATTTTCCCTGTAGAGCAATGAACTTGTCCAACCCAGTGTACGGACTAGTCTGTTTTTTCTATTGATGTCATCCGTACCTGTCCGATCAATTTATGGACTATTCCAATTTCATTTCTGTTGTCCCATGGACTTGCCTGTTTCATCTATGGACTAGTCTGATGTTCACTACTGGAACCCATAGGAGTTGTCTGTTATTCGTAAAACTTAATCCGGATCAACTTTCTATACAAGCCCCAGACTTGTCCGGTCCAGCACCGGACTTGTCCAATCCACTCTCTATACCCGGAACGGACTTGTCCGGCCTCCTACGGACAAGTCCGGTTCCTAGGGTTTTGACTCAGATTCTACTTTTCATCCACGACGAGTTATTGGCTAATTGCGTTAATTGGGCCCATGAACATCATGCCTTACCCCCGAGGAGCCTAGGTGGGACCCCACCAAGACCCCTACCTTTCCTCACCGCTTCCTACTTGGATTCCACCCAACCCCACCACCTCTCCTCCTATATAAACACCCCAATACCCTCTCTCACCCTACCATGTTGATAGAAACCCTTATTGTTGTGATATCATCGTGATCCGCCATCAAGAGGAGTTCACCGCAAGGAAGAAAGGGAGGAGAAGTGAGGGAGAAGGAGGATAATAGGAAGGATCAAGCAAGATCATCGTCGCTACTGTGATGTTCATCGACTCGTCAATATCAACGTTCCTCATCATTAATTCTCCATTGACAACCCTAGACATCAAAACTCAAGTGTTGCACCCAATCCTCGACCCTTGAACCATTGAATTCATAATAATCGCCCTAGATCTAACTTTTCACATCAAATATGATCCCAATCTCGCTTGAAAACATGCCTAGTTGGAAAGTTTGCAAAACCCTGGACATAGCAGACTTGTCCGGTCTAGTGCAAACTAGTCCTATCCAGAGCAGACATGTCCAGCCTAATGTGCGGACCAGTCCGGCCTCTGTATTATGAAATTCCTGCAACTATTCCAATTTTCTCCAGAATGACTCGAAACTTGCTCAAATATTTAAAACTTAATTGTAAATAGTTAGTAAGCAATGATCGCAACCTAATAACATGTGTTATCTCATAATTGCATCATTCATGCACATCATGGCATATTGAGTACTCTATGAGCATTTATTGACTGTAATGTTTGTTTCACATGTTTGTCACGCGGAATAGATGGTAAAGCTCTAGTGGGTGTTTACAAGGACCTTCAGCACCAGAACTTTGAAGATCTCGATCCAAACCAGCCACCGGAGCAAGGCAAGTGTTCTTGAACATTTTGATCCTATTTTGAAATGTTTTGTTTACAAAGCTGGATGCTTGAGTCAAATTGACGGAAAACCTATCATAGGTGTTTACTAGACTTGTATATCCATCCTTGTCACTTGGGATGTAATGTAGAGAGTCAGGAAGGGTATATTTTCAGTTTTGCTTAGCTTTTCTTGCTTTGGATTGGGATTAACTAAATGATTTAATTATGAACTATTGAACATGAGTTATGTGAATTGATGATAATGACCATTTAGCAACATGGAACCTAGGGATCTAAGCACCCTGTTATGTGGAATGGGTTGGAAAAGTTTTGGTGGTTTTGCTTGCTTTAGATCTAAGGACCGGTTCATGGAGAAACCACCCAGGATTTACAGTGCCACCACAGGACCAAATATGGGTGCAACTTAGCTAACTCATTATTGTATTGCCGGTATCGTTTGGATCATAAGGAAGGCTTGGGGAATGGGAGTCGGTTGGGTTTGTAGTGATGGCGGGACTACCCTGGGATCCGAACGACACAAGAGGGGCTCTTGAATGGATGTGCTCAGTTGGAGGCATCACCTCTCGTGAAACCTCAATGGGTCTGCACATGCTGGTAATCACTTTGTAAAGTCCATTTTCTAATCTCTTGGCCACACAACAACGGAAGTGTGAGATGGCATAATTGAGATCATCGAAAGGTTATGAAATCATAGACTTGGGTAAAGTGGTACAACCTCTGCGGAGTGCAAAACTATCATGATAGCCATGCTCTCGGTTATGAGTAACCTCGACCATCACATGATTAGAGTTATAGACCTGATTGTGGATTAATGGTTGGAATTGAATGGGAATTGGAATTGGGATATGGGTTTGGTGATAATTATTCGGTTGAACAGTTATGAGTTCAATATGAATGGTTATGGAGCATTATGGATGTTTATGGTTATTTAGGCTGAAATGATGTTGTTAGACATGATGGTATTGTTATTTGGGTTATGATGGTCTTTGACCTCATTTCACGATCAGAATATCGCATTTCAACTGTTTTGAATATAGTTTTCTACAATTAGCCATTTATTATCTTCCTTATTTAAGCTACATGTCATACTTTCCCACACTTGCTGAGTATGACATGTGCCCACCCTTGCTATTCCCCCAACAAATTTAGTAACAGGCGACAATGTGGAGTATTCGGAGGACTGTGAGGAATACTAGGCATTCGTGTTACCGTCGAACTGCTTGTGGAGATGGAGTCTGTTAGTGTTTAGTTTTCCACTGCAATGTTATTAGAGCTTGTATTCGAGACTATTTGGATATTGTAATAAGGTATTATTATTATTATTAAAGACATGGTTATAATCTGAATATCTTTTGTGATGCACTTGTGTATGTGTGTTAAAAATTCAGGGCACACATATGCGTCACACTTGGTTCATTCTCAAAACTGAATGTCACAAATTTGTGTTTTACTACTGCAATTTTTACCCCCTTTTCCGTCTCTATGGGCTATTTCACATCCTCTTACCTTATTTTATGACTGCTGTAATTTCAAAACTTGCATTTACACTTTCCTATAATATTTTCATGTTTTCTCTATAGATGGCTCACACAAAAATGACAGCCCGCAAGAAAGCTCGTTTGCCACCTCTTAGAAGCAAGCTTAGGCCTCATATGGAGCCAGAGAGAGAACCAGCTCAAGAAGAGGAGGAAGTGAGCTCTCCCGCAAAAGAAGTTGAGCATGAACACACCAACACAATGGAGGAAGATCCTGAAGTGGTGGAGTTTTATTGTGATGATGAAGATGAGTAACATGGGGAAGATGAAGACGAAGCGCATGAAAGCGAGGAAGCCTATGAAGAGGAGCCACAAGAGGATAACCAAGAGGATGAAATTACAGCCCCGGAAGATGTACCTGCAGTCCAGAAGAGTGCATCCGCGCCTAGTCAAGCTAGAAAAGAGGATAAAGGTCCAGTTTTCTATTTTTCTCAAGAATTCTGTTTCGATGGGACCGATGGAGGATTTATAGCTAAGCAATTGAGGGAGTTCCTTGACCTATGCAATATGCACTTGGAGTACTATGTTAAGAGGATTCCTCGCTATGGACTTGATGAATGGAGGGCTCAAGTTACTATTCTTTCTAAGGATGTCATGATCACCCGACACTTTGCGACCAAATGGAGATCCACCAGGAAGCAAGATGTTGATGATGTTGCTTGGGAATCACTCACCAGATTGTGTTACTCCCATCGCAAGCAGCTTGAAGGTACTAGCTTTCCACTACACCCGCTAGTGGAATAAGAGAAATTATGGGACCACAAGAAGGAGCTCAGTCCAACCCTCATGCTATTGACAGGTCTCAGAGGGTACTTGTGAACTTGTGAAATCGCTACGCTGACGCCATGCAAGAGATGTGCTACCTCCGCAAGAGATTGTTCATCATGGAAAAGCAAGAGGAGGCCCGTGCCACTATGGAAACCAATGGTGCAGCCAGTTCCCCTGTGCCTACATGGACGGCCAATTCACCTTGGCATGCGCCCGTGTATGACTCACTGTCGCCGTCGCCTTCGCCGCCTCACGGCCAGAATACCCACGGCCCTCACAATTAAGACTAGGTCTCCCATTAGAAGTCTTAAAGGCGTTTAGATTGTAATAGCTATGGTTTGTGTGGTATGTTGAATTTTCTATGGTGTGTTCTTGTTTGTGTGCTTCGTGCGATTCGTGGGATGATTTAGCAGTTTGTCCACATCTGCACGCAGTAGAGAGATATGGGATGCTTCAACACCTTTCCATATCCTCATATAGGGTTTTATTTTAATAGAGGATTTGCTTAGTTTCATATCCCTTGATGCATATAGTTGGGGATATTTTTTCTCAAATTCTGAATTCTTCCATCTCGTGCTGTTTTCCACCCACAGATGTCAAGGGTGACCCGTAACCAAGTGAATGCCGATGGTGATGAGGAGAACAATGGGGTCCCTCAGAATATCCCCCTTGGACCTGAAGCTAGCAATCTTGAGCGCTTGATGGCTATGCAAAATCAACTCATGCAAACCATGATGCAAACCTTGGGACAACTGCAAGCCAACAAAAATAACCAGCCCCACATGCCTGTGCCAACACTACCACCCCCACCGCCCCACAACTGGCTGGGAGAATTCATGAGGACCAGGATGCCTACTTTTGCTCAAGCCAAAGATCCTATGGAAGCTGATGGTTTGCTGAAATATGTTGAGAAGAAGCTTGTTATTGTCCAATGCAGTGACCGAGAGAAGGTTCTTTTTGCCTCACACCAGCTAGTTGGAGCCGCTGCTGGTTGGTGCGAAGCTCATTGCAATACTCATACTAATCAAGAGAGAATCACTTGGGCTGAACTCATGGAGAGTTTCCACTTGTAGTATGTACATGAGGGAGTCAAGGACTAAAAAGGCAAGAATTTGAAAGCCTTAGGCAAGGAAGGATGAGTGTGAGCGAATATCTTAATAAATTCAATCATATATCAAGATATTCTCTAGAGGACATTAATATTGAAAGCAGGAAGCAATACTTATTCATGAGGGGTCTGAATAATGAAATTCAAGTTCAATTCCTCAACGGTAACTATGAAAACTTCCAGAAGCTTGTTGACAAGGCCATTGTGATTGAGAACAAGGTCTGTGAGATGGAACAAGACGGGAAAAGGAAAATGCCATATCAGGGACAGCCACAAGGAAGCAGTGTCCGTCCTCGATATGCACCACCAAATGCACCATACTATAACCCATCTTCTTCCGCATACTGCCCTGCTTATCCACCACGCTCAAATCAACCAATGCAGCAACGCCCTCTTATGCAAGCACCTCACTTACCAATGTTGCCTGCGCCCGTTCTAATATGGGTGCCTATGCTCATAATCAGCCTCACCCTAATTCCTCTGACGCCACTGGTAACAAGACGTGCTATACTTGTGGTCAGGTGGGAGACTTCGCTAATCAATGCCCAAATTCAGGTCAAGGACAGATGAACAATGCTCCAAGGTAGAATCGTAGACTGAATGGAGGAGCAACTCAACGCAACTGTGTACCACAAAATTTCGCTTGTGGCAAGGTGAACCATGTATCCGCAAAAGAGGCTCGGCAAGCTGATGATTTTGCAAACTCCAACCCTGCTACTATATTATTTGATTCTGGAGCATCTCATTCATTCACCTCATCAAAGTATGTCGCAAAGCATAGCATGCCTATATGACACATGAAGTATACTATGTTGGTAAATTCTCCTGGAGGGGAGATGAGGACAGATATAATATGTCCAAAAGTATGTCTTAAAATAAGGAGGGTAGATTTCCTCGCCAACCTTATAGTTTTGGACTCGTAAGGATTGGATATATTACTTGGAATGGATCGGCTACATAAACATAAGGGAATTATCCAATGTGCCCCACGGACAGTGCAATTGACAAATGATGAAGGGGTCATTATAGAATTCAAGGCAGTCCAGCTAGCAACAGGAAAGGCACCACTAGATCATGTAGAAGGTGCAACATTGGAGGAAATTCTGATTGTTCGCGAGTATCCCAATGTTTTTCTGGAGGAATTGCCAGGTATGCCAACCGATCATGTCATAGAGTTTGTCATTGATTTAATACCTGTAACTGCACTTATTGCTAAAAGGCCATAGAGGATGCCTGGTAATGAATTAGCGGAGCTCAAGAAGCAGATTCAAGAGCAACTCGAAAAGGTTTTTATACGCCCGACTTCATCACCATGGGGAGCCACAGTGCTCTTTGTAGATAAGAAGGACAAATCCCAAAGTATGTGTGTGGATTACTGGTCTCTCAACGAGGTGACAACCAAGAATAAGTATTCGTTGCCCCATATTGAGGATCTATTTGGGAGCACAAATATTCTCCAAGATCGATCATCGATTAGCATATTTCCAAATGAAGATTAGACCGTCGGATATACCTCAAAGAACCTTTCGAATGCCGTATGGGTCATATGAGTACACCATTATGTCATTTGGGTTGACCAATGCACTTAATGTACCTTGTGAATAAGGTCTTCATGGAGTATCAAGATATGTCCGTCGTGGTGTTCATCAATGATATCATTGTTATTAAAAAAGCAAAGAAGAGCATTTAAGGCTGACATTGCAGAAATTGCGAGAGCACAAGTTGTATGCCATGTTCCATAAGTGCGAATTCTGGTTTAGATAGATATCATTTTTAGGCCATATTATCTCTGAAGGGAGGAGTATCTGTCGATCTAGGAAAAGTGAAAGATGTGCTAAAGTGGAACCTACCACAAAATGTGAAGGATATTCAAAGTTTCTTGAGAATGGATGGATATTATCGCCATTTCATCAAGGACTTCTCCAAGATAGCGAAGCCCATGACTGAACTATTAATGAAGGATAAACCATTCAAATGGACTCAGACTTGTCAGGACAGCTTTAAGGAGGTAAAGAAGAGATTAACCACCGCGCCAGTGTTGACATAGCCAGACGTGGGCAAGAGCTTTGATGTATACTGTGATGCTTCAATGTGATAACTATGTGTTGAATACATTGGAAATTATATTAACGTGTAGGTTTACATGCCAAGTTTTGAATATACTTGAGAAACACACTTTGCACTGTCCGAACTTTTGTTGCACGTGAGCTGCACATGTTTTGCATTCGGAAATGTTCGAACTTTTCTTGTATAATGCATAGCGGCCGTTTTAGATGTTCCTAAGGTGTTTGGAAGTATTCAGATTTCTTCTATCTACGTATGGAAGAGTCTTGAGCAGTTATGGAAAGTTTTGGTTGAAAGTGAGTAGGATTAGAGTCCGAGTTTGATTGGGTTGGCCTTAGGGATGGTTATAAAAGCAAGGGAGGTAGAGCTCGTGGTGAGATGACTTTGGGTTGTTCCTCTTGTGTTTTGATCAATAAAATTCGTAGTTTAGATGAGCTTTTGTGCCTTGTTTGTTCGACTTGTTTCAGACAAGTTTTCTTGTCGAGTTTCTGCACAGCACTATGATGTTTTGGTGTTTTTATCATAACTCAATTTTTATAGATCCAATTGACGTGATTATTTTTGGGTTATCTTCACAACTTGATTATATTTCGTATGTGAAAATTTGAGGATCTTTCTATTTGTGGTTTCTGATCTATACGAGTTTCTTTGCAGTGTTGCAGATCTGGTTTTTTACTCGGCTAGAACAGGTTGACCCATGTTCGATCTTTGGATCATAACTTGTTTTTTTCTCAATTGTTTCTTGTGATTCTTCTTGTGACATATTTATGACTTGATTCTTCACAATTTATACCATTTTGTCACAGTTGAACACGTTTAGCTTAGTCGCACACATTGTTTCTTTATCCTATTGTTTTTCCGCCGAGGAGTTTTTGTTGCTTCCACTGAAAAAGTTTTAATCTATCATTCATCCCTTCTCTGGTAGATTTTCATGTGCTCTTCGATCCTACATTCAAGGCAAGGATTTGGCTGTGTATTGATGCAAGAAGGCAGAGTAGTAGCCTATGCATCCAGGCAATTGAAGAAACATGAGCTGAATTATCCAACACATGACCTCGAACTCGCAGCTGTAGTGCATGCATTGAAGATTTGGAGGCACTACATTCTTGGTCATAGGTGCGAGATTTACATGTATCACAAGAGTATCAAGTACATGTTCACACAAACGGACCTGAATTTGAGGCAACGAAGATGGTTTGAGCTCATTAGGGATTACGATGTGGGAATCAACTATCACCTAGGGAAGGTCAATGTAGTGGAAGATGCTCTGAGTAGGAAAGGATCAAGCCACTAACTCACGGTTCGGGAGTTGACATTCGAGCTATGTAATGAGTTTGAACGATTGCGTCTTGGATTCGTGAATGAAATGGGAACAATTGAAATAACCCCGACACTGGAACAAGAAATACGAGAAGGTCAGACAAAGGATGAGGAGATCCAAGAGATCAAGGAAAGAATTCAGGAGGGGAGAGAATGTGATGAGGACATCACAACAACAGAGAGGCACATTGAACTGCAAGGACCAATCACAAGAGCACGAGCACAGTTAATAAATCAGCAGGTGAATTCGTTCCTAACTTTCTTTGCATGTGAGTTTGAGAATAGATTGCTATGTGATGATTTAATTGTTGTTGGCCTCTCAAAAAAATGATTTAATTGTTGTTAGGAACAATGGAGAAGATCCACAAGTGAAGGGAAGAGGCCTTGGGAACATGGAGAACCTACTGGGACGTCCACAAGTTGATGGAATCAGACAACTCGGACTTGAGTTGAACTCATAGTCCAGGAGCAGTTCACCTTAAAACGGACGCCCAGGATGCATACGGACTCCGTTTTTGATGTTCTACATATGCACAGAAAGAGGAGCATATAAAATTTCCAATGGCTCTTGTCCCACCTCAAAATTCCTCTGGAGTCATTTGGAATCGTCGAAACAAGTCAAATCCAGATTTCTGTCTGGTGCTGCGCCACCAAATTGGGCCTTTGGGCCTTGTATCCCGTATGAGTCCATTAGGGACGCATCTAATCGTTCTTTGGACGAACCCTAGCCTTTAAATACTGCAACCGCCGGTCATGATTGGTGGGTTTTGCATAGAATAACAATTTCGCCGTTCTACGGTTTGTGAGACCCCAACTTCTCAATTTCAGATCGTGTCTTCTACGTTCTTGCTTGTGTTCTCGGTTCACTTGCAGGGATTAGCCTTCCTGGCGAGGTCAAGCGTGTGCCGCGCGGTTGATAACCAATGGAGTAGTGGTGTAGTGATTGCAGGGTATTCGTACTGCTCGAGTGCCGCGGATAATCAACGTCGAGTTCTCCACCCCAATCGACTTACCTTTTGGAAGATCGGGCCAAAACATACTCATCAATTGATACCAGATTTCCAGATTTGCTGTGAGGTATCTTTGTTTTCCTTCCATTAGATCGATTTTGTTTCGTACCTAGAGTCCACAGAAAAGCCACAAAAAAATTGGATCTTTTTTACCGCTTCCTAGACTATAGTGCTTGCAGTTTCGTTTTTCAGTTTTCATTGTTGAGTTTGCATTCATGTGGTCGAGTCTTGTTGCTTGTTTAGCTTTGTGTTTTGGGTCCTAGTTATCGTGTTTCGTCCTTGTTTTCTTTCTGTTCGACACCTATTCCACAATACCTAAATAACAAACTGATCCACCACGTTCATCGGTTTGCCCTAGCTAGCCGCCTTGCGTGAACTCCCGCATCGCCAGCCCTAGATTAGGTGACAATCCTTTGTGCCACTCATCCTTGAATCATCACACACCACCCTATTAGTTGCTGTGCAAATTACCGATCGATTTCATATTCGATTGCGAGTTCTGTTCTCAAACCAAGTTGGAATCAACATCCAAAAATCGTAACTCAAACAACCTACCTTAAAACGGCCATAACTTTTGCATACGACCTCGAAATTGGGCGATTCTTTTTTCAAATTCATCTAGCAAAATTTCACATCTGATTTTTCACCGTGTAACTGTGTTCGGCAAAATTAGATTTCCCAATATCCCCATGGAAGATAGGGTATCCGACCTCCGATGTTTCAGCACGAATTATAAAGAATCGTCTTGATTTTCTATAGACCGCATATTAAATCCAATTGAGCTGCAAATTTGTGTTATTCCTATATTCGTGCTACTGAGTAATGAAAAAATATCAAAAAAATATTATAAAAAAATAGTGAAGAGCACACATATTAAAGCAATTGGCCTATACCACTTGGTGCTGTTTTGTTGGCTATATCATTCTGTCTTTCTTTTGCCTTGATACTTCCTTGTGTTGTGCTAGGATCTAGGGCACTTGGTTGACCAGCAACAGTTTCGTATATTGAATACATTCAACTTTGTTTACCTGTTAACGATATTTTGCTTATTAGCCACCATATTGTGCCATCAAAGCTCCACCTTTCTCTTGAGCATAAAAGGTACCTTTGCAATCACCCCATGCTTCATTGATTCATCTCACCGTCCACACCGCCTACTGTGTCGGTAAGAACACTTGTAAGAGCATTGTAAGACGCTTGAGCGAGAGAGATTGTTTTCTTCCAACTTTCACATTGTCACTGTAGTTGATAGGGATAAATTTTTTTTGTTTTCTTTTGTTTCCTACTAAAAATGGCAGGAGAAGATAATGATGAAGAATGTGTTCAACATGCTGAGTTATGTGATATGATGAAGACCATGACGGATATGTTCGCAAAATACAACGCATCAACGGAGGAGTCATTGGCGAACTTGACTCGCCAACTTGATGACCTTGCTCTTCAGATGAATACTTTTGAGGCTCAGTTGCCTCTCGTTGGAAGACATGAATACAATCCTTATGATGATATGGAAGATCACAACAATCAGTCAAGACTGCCACTTTATCATCGAGGTATGGGAGGTAATAATCATAACAATTATAATCGTCCTCCTGATGATCTTTTTACTAAAGTGAAATTTACTATACCCTCTTTTTCTCGTTATTACGATGTTGAGGCTTATCTTGATTGGGAGATGATAGTAGAGCAAAAATTTAATGCCCATCTTGTTCCGAAACAACATAGAGTTCGTCAAGCCACTAGTGAGTTTAAGGACTTTGCTATCATATGGTAGAATGAAATGATCCTCCAACATGGGATAGATTAAAGGAAGCTATGCGTGTTCGATTAGTTCCTCCAACTTTTCATAGGGACCTTCACAGAAAATTGCAGCTCTTAGACCATGGTAACATGTCCGTAGAGGAGTATTATCAAGAGTTACAAAAGGGTATGTTGCGTTGTGGGGTAGTAGAAGACATGGATGATAAAATAGCTCGTTTTTATGGGGAGTTGAGGCATGAAATTCAGGACATTGTTGGTTAAAGTAATATGATACTGTTAACATATTGTTTCAACTTGCTATGTTGGCAGAAAAAGAATTGCAGGGCCGACAACAACAGCAACAATGCACAAGGACCAACTTCACGCCGCGTTCGACGCCCACACCATCCAAAACAGCACCATCTTCAAACCCTCGTGCAGCGACTACACCATCCAATGGCGGCCAACGAACTATACCTGCTGCACCACCTTCTCGCGTGACGGAGGACAGCAAGGCGACATCATTCAAGCCTTTGTCGTCCACTCCTTCTATGAGTCATACTTCCACTACTACAATAAGCCTCATCGCAGGCGGCTCCAAACCTATTATCACACGTGGTTTTTAAAACTGTCTGAAACGAAGAGCCTGTGATAATCTGCAATTTCACAGGCGGAGAAGTGAAACCGTCTATGAAGACAGATTATCACAGGCGGTTCTTTATTTAGGCTAGCCGCTTGTGAAGATAGGTTATCACAGGCGGGTCGTGCAACATATGTAACTGCCTGTGATAATACAATTATCACAGGCGGGTCGTGGAGCATATATAACCGCCCGTGATAATAGTGTTATCACAGGCGGATCTTGACTTACATCAAGCCGCCTGTGAAGACAGTTTATCGTAGCTGGTTTCTACCATAACAGTAACCGCCTATAATAATTAGGTTATCACAGATGGTTCTTTACCTATATCTTGCTGCCTGTGATAATTGTTTTTCACAGGTAGGTCTAGCCGTAGGCAAATAACCACCTGTGATAAGGTATAACCTATGCAGTACTAGCTGCTGTTATTTCAAATTTCCAGGTCAATTCAATATAATCACAGAATAGAAGTCAACAATATCATCACAGAAGTCAACAATATCATCACAGAAGTCAACAATATCATCACAGAAGTCAATTTCACTAAAACAATATACATATGTACAAGTTACAAATACAATTCATCTCATAGTTTACAAGTTTTCACTCAAAACTGTTTCTATCAGCATAGTCGCAAAGTTCTGGCACATCGGCTATTGCACCATTCTCACCAAAGAACTCCCCTCTTTTGTGCAAAATTTCGCGACAAATGAATTGACAGAGTTCAGCAGCAATCTTGACGTCTCCTCCACCAGGAATACTTCTACAAATCGGCCATTCTTCGTTCACATTCTTTGTGTGCTGCAATGAAACACATAACAAGGTTTAGAATGTGTTGGTTTGAACAATCTCAAAGTATAGATCAAAGTGAGAGTATACATGAATTTATTTGGTATTTTTGGAGCAGTTGTACTATGAGCAATTGAATTTTGAAGTTGGAATCAAAATATAAAAATAATTTTTCTGGTAATATTGAATAGTAGAGAATATAAGTATTAAACTATGCTAGTTACAATGAAAATGAAACTCAAAAGTAAGAAAATAAGATATCGACATTAACGATAACTTACATCCTCATGATTCACTCTATATTCGCTGGCAGTCCGAAGACGCTCGCATACATAATACCCGCATAAGACACTCCCAGCAGGCTGCTTCGGACAAGCATAATACGTTTTAATGTCAAATGCAGTCGTATTAGAAGGTCTCTCACCGCCAAGCCGTTCCGCGTAAAACTGCCAAGCGCTGTAATACAAGAAATGTCATATAAAACTTGTCAACACATTCTAAATATGTGTAAATTAAAATTATTGAATAAACGTACAGTTTCAAAATTGAAATGAAATCTTTGTAACGATCTGGTGGGAAATCGGCCGAGTCCAAGACTGTTGCCATTCCCTGCATTGGCTTGATGAAGATCATTATGTAGTGATTACAGCAAACATACAAACATACGTGTTAATAATTACCAATTATTGGTATTTCAATGTCATGTGTCGAACTTACTCGAAGTGGTACGGAGCCTTTAAGAGGTCCTTGCCGTCTCTGACAAAGTTAAACATCGCATGCCCTATGTAAGCTGCAACTTATGTCCTTCTATCCTTCTTAAGTTTTGCAATTGCCTTTTCAAAATCTTTTTTTTCATGTGCTTGAACTTTGCCGAGTCTCGATCCGCCTTGACGTCGAATAGCGTCTTTGCAATCCATGTAGGGTCAAGGATACCTGTCTTGCGTTCCATCTTTTCATTATCCATGTATTGCATCCTATTGAAGAAGTCCAAAATTGTTATGATCTCATGAAATGTGTATGCGTGTAGTAAGAAAAGCAAATGCAAAATATTAGAGGCACTTACAAGCACCAGACGAGCAGTAGGTTGATTTTGAGCATGCCCCGATGGAAAAGGAGATGCAACTCTTCAAATAAAATGACTTGTCTATCTTCTCCAGTGCTCCAGAATGCTTCTTTTGGAATATGAAATGTGATGCAACCAATCTCATATTTTGTGCTGGCAAGGATGTACCACACATGCATTCTTTTGAGTGGGGCAGGTTGTTTGCTTAGTTGTACGGATGTCATTAACGGCTTCCCATTCTTAAATTCAGGCGGAACATCCTCAAGCTTGTATATTGGAACTTTTGGTTTAACTAAAGTTGTCCGCCGATTATACTTGACACCGTCTTCTTCTCACTCCTTGATATCTCCTAATGCTGGCTCATGAGATGAACGAGATGCACTCGATTTTCTAATATTTTCGTTCATAGTTTCTGAATGTAGGCCTAGAGGGGGGGGGGGGGTGAATAGGCCTTTTTGAATATTTGTCGGATCCTGCAGCACTCAACAACCGATTTAATACTAGAGATATCGGACTAGTCCGGTAAAGTGTGGACTAGTCCGGTGTTCACGGACTAAGCTTATTAAACTTAATTGATTGGTTTGATTCTTTTATGTGTACGGCGGAAGTAGAGAATCAAACAACATTTTAACAGCTATATACTGAATTATATCACAATTAAGTCTTATGTTTAACAATTTAACGTAAGATGAACAATGTGTGTGAAACCCTAGATTAAGTTGATTAACTTGAATGATGAACAATGAAACAAGACACAAGTGTTTATCCCGTGGTTCAGCTACCACAAAAGGCCACCTACATCCACGTTGAGGAGTCCACAAAAGGACCGGGTTTTCTCCAACCCTACCCTCGTTGGATCTCCACAAAGGGCAATCCTCTTCCACTAATCACAAAGGGGTGAATAACCAAATTCAAGTGGCGATCTCACACTTTGAGAGCTCCCTTAGATTACAAAATACAATACCACCGAAAACACACTCAAAAGTTACAATTGAAATGCAGGAGTGTGTTAGAGAATCAAACCAAGAGCTCAATGTGGTGTAGCAAGTGTCTCTCCAATGATCTAGATTGAATTCTCAAAGGATTGGATGATTTTTCACTTAATTTCGTGGAGAGAGGTCGTTTTTGAGTCTCTTGGGAGGTGTGACGGCGCTAGGGTTCGAGAGTGTTAAAAAGTGGGCCGTGCACCTCTATTTATATGGGGTTTCTAAAAGTGACCGTTAGGGTTTAGAAAGTTCGGACTAGTCAGGTGTGCTGTGTGTTGCAAACCCTAAGTGTCCCGAAATATCGGACTAGTCCGGCTGAAAGAGGACTTGTCCGATTTCACTACTGGAAATCTTCGGACTAGTCCGATGTCCATCGGACTTGTCCGGACATGAGAAACCCTAAGTGTGTTGGATGACAATTCCGCACTTGGAGGACTTGTCCGACTTGGATCAGAGGGGTTTTTCGGACTAGTCCGTGTGAACATCGGACTTGTCCGAAGTCGGTCAGAAAGGATATCAGACTAGTCCGGTTCATAACGGACTTGTTCGTTTTTGTGTGACTTGTGTAGTTTTTGTGGACTACTCCGCACTGGGGAGGACTAGTCCGATTCTAGTCAGAAAGATATCGGACTAGTCCGACAGATATCGGACTTGTCCGATCTGGTGCAGAAAGGTTTATCGGACTAGTCCAGTCCTGTGTAACTCAGAGATCACTGGAGATCCAATGGGATCAATCTCCAGATTTTGGCAAATTTGCTTCATATTGGCCTTTATGTACTTCATGTCCTCCTTTCTCTTCTGATTGAGCTTGTGGACCTTCACTTCGGCCTTCTTGCAGGAGGTGAATATAGCAGCCAGATACTTGAGGATCCCACTAGCTGATCCTCTCTAAGGGGCTTCCCTAGAAGCAGGGACAGCCCTGACACCTTCACTCGATCTTTCCGGTGCCTCAGGACTGGAGGCCGGCGAAGGAGCAGCCTGCACACTCGGCTTTTGAGGCATTTGAGGCCTCAAGGGGAGATGCTCCACATCTTTCACAAACTCAATGCCGGTGACTTTTTCAATCACAAACATAAGGTAAGGAGCATATCTGCAAGATCTGTTGGGAGTGCAGGAGATGTTTACCATATCATTCCAAATGTATTCCGCCACATCAAATGGGCGGCCTTGCTTATGACTCTCATCAGAGTCTGGAGGTATCCTTGCACACTCACTGTGTCCCCATCCTTAGGGGCAATGGTCTTTCTTAACGCTCTGTTCAACACCATAAAGAATGGCTTCATGTTTATGGTGGAAGGAGGGTTGAACATTGAGTTTGGCTCATATAGAAACTTCACCTTGTCATTGTCAATGACACCAATGTTGTGTATAACTAAGCAATCAGACCTTGTGGTGTCAAGGTGAAGCAAGCTAGTGAAATCTTCTTGAGTGATGCTGTACTTGGATCCATGGGTCATCCAAGTGACATTCTCTTCATCCTCACAAGAGAAGTGACAGGTCGCAAAGAACTGCACAATCACTTCATCATTCCAGTTGTGTCTGAAAGCAAACAGATCTCTCAGTCCATGCTTCTCAATGGCTCTCACTACATCAGTGAACGGTGAGTAGCCCTTCTTCTCAAAGTGTGCACAGTCAATCCACTAACTGCGCACTACGGGGGTCTTCATCGGTAGATACACCGATTTGTAGAAATCTGCATTGAAGTTGCACCAGAACCTTCCATCTGCAGCTTGCTTCGGCCTGCCATACCAGTCAATGCTTCTGAATTTTGCGGCCGAGTCACTGCCCTTGCCATTGAACTTCTCCTCAGTAGGGTCCCGGACCCCTTCCCTGGGAGCATGCAGCTTCAAGGGCCCGACTGGCCCCGTCGCTATTCCTTTCCCTTGCCCTTTGCTTGGCGGGCACTTGCATAGCTAGGGCCACCACCAGCCTTAGAGGCTGGCACCTTGAAGGTCGGCTTCTTCGCTAGAACTTTCCTCCGATCCTGAGGAGGGGAAGGAGCATGCTCGGAGGGTCTTTCTTGGCGCTTCTTGCCAAGACCCGTCGAAGTTCGAGGTGCCACCTCGTGGTCCATCTCGGCCTCAAAGTCGGAGATTTCATCGTTTGAGCTCGACATGATCTGAGAATCATTTGCAAGAATGATGATAAGTGATACAAGGCATAGGTATGAAAAGATAGCAAGGAATTGCATTGAGGAATTGAAGAATTAGGTTTTAAGTTCAAAAACATCAGTCTTGTCCGGTGCACAGGCACGGACTAGTCCGGGCGACCGGACTTGTCCGTGCATGGACCGGACTAGTCCGGTGTTCATCCTCAAAAACCTAACATAGTGGACAAAGGCTGATTCCTAATGCATAACAAGTTTAGCATACACGTAGTACATCAAAGGGGCATGTATCTAGTGGAAGATGCTAGGCTATTCGATCAACAATGGAGAAAAACAAGATTTTTAGGGTTTGGGAGAAAGTTACCGAAGAATTCGGTTGAAGCTTGAGGAATAGGGAGTTGGAGCCCGGACAAGTCCGCTAGCTTCAATCTGCACGAGGTCAAGCTTGATTTGCGCCCAAATGCGCACCTTTTTGATGGTGGGATCAAGGAACCGCCTTGGGAGCTCGAGCGCAAGAGAGAGAGTGCGTGAGGAAGAGTGGGCATGAGAGGAATTAGGGTTTTGTGGCGGCTAGGGTTATGGACACGAAAAATCGGACAAGTCCGGAGATGACCGGACTAGTCCGAACTCATCCAGAGAGCTATATCGGACTAGTACGTGGTCTATCGGACTAGTACGACCTAATCGGCACTCGGCGGACTAGTCTGCAGGGGCGGACTAGTCCGGGTAACCACGGACTAGTCCTTGGTCACCAGGAGAAATTTACATAGCCCATTCATATATATTTGAAGGTTCATAAATAGAGAATGAAGGGGCAAAACGAATCAATTAATCTTGATGAATTTGATCAGTAAGCATACAATAAAGAAACAATGATCATAATTCACCAAGATCTAGTAATTGACATAGTTTTTCGAGAAAAATTGAGAGAGATGTTTTTCACAATTCAATCAAAATTTTGAAGAATTCATACAGGTATGCAACCTTTCAAGCCACACTCCGAGAATCAAGGATATTTAGTTCATTTCGGAGTTCGCAAAAACGCTTTTCATCAAGTGGCTTGGTGAATATGTCGGCCAATTGCTTTTGGGTGTTGACATGTGAGATGGTTATATCTCCTTTCATGGAATGGTCTCTCAAGAAATGATGTCTTATGTCTATGTGTTTAGTTCTAGAGTGCTCAACTGGATTGTGGGCAATTTTAATGGCACTCTCATTGTCATAAAGGAGAGGAATACGGTTCATATTGTAACCGTAATCCCTTAGAGTTTGTCGCATCCAGAGGAATTGTGCACAACAACTCCCGGCTGTAACATACTCTGCTTCGGCTGTGGATAGGGCAATGGAATTTTGTTTCTTGGAGGACCAAGAAACTAAGGATCTCCCTAGGAATTGGCATGTGCCAGAGGTGCTTTTTCTATCTACTTTGCATCCGGCATAATCTGCATCGGAATAACCAATGAGATTGAATTTTGAGCCTTTTGGGTACCAAAGACCAAGGATGGGTGTATGAACCAAATATCTCAAGATCCTTTTTACGGCTGTCAAGTGACATTCCTTAGGATTGGCTTGAAATCTTGCAGACAAACACACTTAACATAATATCTGGCCTAGATGCACATAAATAGAGTAGAGATCCAATCATGGAGCGATATACCTTTTGGTCGACATTAGGTCCATCTTCATTGAGATCCAAGTGACCATTTGTTGCCATGGGGGTCTTTATGGGCTTTGCCTTGTCCATGCCAAACTTCTTAAGTATGTCCTGCGTGTACTTGGTTTGGCTTATGAACGTCCCTTCCTTTTGTTGCCGCACTTGGAATCCCAAAAAGTATTTTAATTCTCCCATCATTGACATTGCAAACCTATATATCATGATTTTGCTAAATTCCTCACAAAAAGATTGATTAGTTGAACCAAAAATTATATCGTCAACATAAATTTGACAAATAAAAAGATCATTATCTAAATTCTTTGTAAATAATGTATAATCTACTTTGCCAATTTGAAAACCATTCTCAATTAAGAAATCTCTAAGACACTCATACCAAGCTCTAGGAGCTTGTTTGAGGCCAAAGAGAGCCTTACGCAATTTATATACGTGGTCGGGGAACTCTTCGTCTTCAAATCCGGGTGGTTGCTCCACGTACACCTCTTCCTTGATTGGTCCGTTGAGGAAGGCACTTTTCACGTCCATTTGATACAGCTTGAAATCATGGTGAGTAGCATATGCAAGCAATATTCTAATAGATTCAAGCCTAGCTACTGGAGCAAAAGTCTCATCGAAATCCAAACCTTCGACTTGTGAGTAACCTTTGGCCACATGTCGTGCCTTGTTCCTTGTCACCACCCCGTGTTCGTCTTGTTTGTCGCGGAGGACCCACTTGGTGCCGACGATGTTTGCATTGGGTCTTGCCACAAGTTCCCACACTTCGTTTCGCTTGAAGTTGTTCAATTCTTCTTGCATCGCCACCACCCAGTCCGAATCCTTCAATGCATCCTCAATCCTGCATGGTTACAAAAAGGATACAAACGAATAATGCTCAAAAAAGTTAGCTATGTGAGATCTAGTGGTTACTCCCTTTTGGATGTCACCGATGATGTTGTCGATTGGGTGATCCCTTTGGACGCATTGGTGTACTCTTGGATGTGGCACTTGAGGAGTTGTGTCTTCATGATTGTCTGCTTCTCCCCCTAAGTGGTTGCCTTCATTGACTTGTTCATCATCTTCGTACTCTTGTGGTTGATCTTGTGTTGAGGCTCCCCCTTGATTGATGGTCTCCTCTTGTGGTTCATTTTCCTCATGTTCGTGAGAAGGTGGTTCTTGTGGTCGAACTTCGCCTAGAGCCATTCTTTTCAGTGCTTGACATGTAGCTTCTTCTTTACCTAATTCACATGAATCAACTTGCTCCTTTTGGGAGCCATTAGTCTCATCGAACACTACGTCACGTGCAACTTCAACAAGTCCAGAGGCCTTGTTGAAGACACGATAGGCATAGGTGTTCGAATCATAACCAAGCAGGAAACCTTCATCGGACTTTGAAGCGAACTTTGAAGTCCTAGGCTTCTTGTTCAGGATGTAACATGGAGAACCGAAAACTCGAAAATATGAAATGTTTGGTTTGTTACCGGTAAGTATCTCACAAGGAGTCTTCTTGAGTAGTCGATGGAGATAAAGTCGATTTGCGGCGTGGCAAGCGGTGTTAATCGCTTCCGCCCAAAATCGATCCGATGTCTTGTACTCATCGAGCATTGTCCTTGCCATCTCAATGAGTGTTCGGTTCTTTCTTTCAGCAACCCCGTTTTGTTGTGGCGAGTATGGCGCTGAGAATTCGTGCTTGATGCCCTCTTCATCAAGGTACTCCTCCACTTGTGTGTTCTTGAACTCCGTGCCAATGTCGCTTCGAATACTCTTGATTGTCAATGAAAATTCGTTTTGAGCTCGCTTGAGAAATTTCTTGAGTGTTCCTTGTGTTTCTGACTTATCATGCAAAAAGAACACCCAAGTGAAGCGAGAAAAATCATCAATGATAACTAAACCATATTTGTTACCGCCGATGCTTATGTAAGCAATTGGACCAAACAAGTCCATGTGATGTAGATCGAGCGGTCTTGTCGTAGTCATGACGTTCTTTGCGGGATGATGTGCTCCAACTTGCTTTCCGGCTTGGCACGCGCTACAAGGCCTGTCTTTCTCAAGAACAACATTCTTCAAACCTCGGATGTGATCGCCCTTGAGGAGTTTTTGAAGGTTCCTCATACCAACATGCGCTAGCCGTCTATGCCACAACCAACCCATGTTGGTTTTTGCAATCAAGTATGTGTCGAGTTCAGCTTTATCCTTGTTGAAGTCAACCAGGTAAAGCTTTCCCTTCAACATACCCTTGAATGCAATAGAACCATCACTCCTCATAGATACTGTCACACCCTCGTTAGTGAACAAGCAATTATAACCTTTGTCACATAGTTGAGATATGGACAACAGGTTATAATCTAAAGATTCAACATGTAAAACATGAGAAAGCGTGTGTTCAGAGGATATTGCAGTTTTACCGGTACCGAGCACCCTTCCTTGACTATTATCTCTGAAGTAGATGCCTTCGTTTGGGTCCTCGTTCTCTTCATATTCCACGAACATCCTCCTTTCTCCAGTCATGTGATTGGTGCACCCACTGTCCAACACCCATTTGGATCCACCGGAGGAATAGGCCTGCAAAAACAAATTATGCTTTGGTTTTAGGTACCCAAGCTTGCTTGGTTCCTTGGAGGTTAGTCACAATACATTTGGGCACCCACACATGGGATTTTGTGTTCCCATGGCGTGGCCCAACATAATAAGCATAGACCTTGCCAAGGTTGTTTCTCATTAACACATAGGAGGCATCAAAGGTTTTAAATAAAAGCTGCTGTTGTTCATGAGACTGACTAGTCTCGGGGGCCGGACTTGTCCGGATGACCGGACTTGTCCGGGCACGGACCATACTAGTCCGTTATTCATGTGAGTTCAGATTTTTATCCTTCGACTTACCAGTTTGACAGGATCTTACCTTCACAAAGGAGATCCTTCCCTTGTTATTCTTATGAATTCCATCATGTATCTTTTCATCATAAGAGTAACCAATGCCATACTTGAAATTTGGAGGTCTTTGGACCAAGTATGCACTACGTGCATAGTTGATCTTCTCCTTGTCAAATATGCTACATTGAGTAGGATTTTTATCCTTTGTGGAGATTGATTTCCCTTTCAATCTGGTGTCAGTTTTACCACATGTGCACATATGAGGAAATTCAGTTTTAGTGGGTTGAGAAGGTGAGTTTGAAGAAGAGGAAGGTTCACTCAGCTTGAGTGACTCAACTTGCACTTCAAGGATCTTGTTAACCTTGATCAGGTGAGCAAGTTGGTCCTTAATTGCAACATTTGAGTCGGTTAACTCCAAGCAAGCTTTCTTGCTTGAAGCTAACTCAAGCTCCAGTGAATAGTTTTTCTCCTTTTCAAGCTCTAGAAGTTTTTCAAGTTCGACATTCTCCTCCTTTTGGGAGATAATCATGTATTCTTGACGATTAATTATCCTTTCCTTCTCAACATGTTGGTCAAGTAAGAATTTCATTTTTGTTGCAGTTTTCCTATCTAGTCCATTTAGCATGTCCTCATCATCGCTATCTATTTCATCATCACTAGAGTAGGAATGCATGGAAGGGGTTTTGATGTTTACCTTGCGTTTACCTTCCTTTGCCATAAGGCAAGTGCCATTTCCCTTTCTTGCACCGAGTGTAGGAAAGAGTGTAGATTTCCTGGACGTGTTCTCGATGGCTATGCTAGCCATCTCTTCTTCATCGGATGATGAGGACTCATCGTTTGAGTCACACTCCTTCCCAATATGTGCTTGTTCGGCTTGTTTCTTCTTCTTGAAGAACTTCTTAGGTTGAGGCTTGGATTCTTTAGTCTTCTTCTTGTTCTCCTCATATGGGCAATCTACTATAAAGTGGTTATATTCACCACAATTATAGCACGCCCGTCTCAATTTTGGCTTTGTTCTTTCCTTGTACTTGCCTTCACTTGATTTTGTTCCTTGCTTTTTCTTCATTATTATCTTGAACTTTTTCATGAACAGTATCAAATCCTCTTCATCTAGCTCACTGCTCTCTTCATCACTGTCCTCCCCTAGTTCTGCTTCTCTTGCTTCTTTGGATAGAGGCTTGAGGGTGGACTTTAAAGCGACTCCTTTCTTCTCCGCCGAGGTGAGGTCGACAATTTCCTTGACGTGCTTTGCTTGTTTCTCCATCATTTCAAAGTTGATAATTTTACCAAGCAATTCATCCGGAGTCATCCTTTTGTATCCTAGGCTTTCTCTAGTCATGGAGCATAGCGTGACATTGCGAGGCATAAAAGCTCTAAGGATGAGCTTTACCACCTCGTGGTCATTCCACTTATTGCTCCCATATGATCGCACTTTATTGATGAGTGTCTTCAATCGATTGTACATATCGTGAGGTGACTCGTCTTCCTCGATTGCGAATCTTTCTAGTTCGCCTTCGATCATTTCAATCTTTGCTTCACGCACATGCCGGTCACCTTCATGTGCGGTCTGTAGAGTATCCCATATTTCCTTAGCAATTTCGAGTCCATCCACCTTGGTGAACTCGTCCCGACTGAGTGAGGATGTGATTACAGCCGCGGCTTGAGCATTTCTGTGAATGGCCCGCTCTTGACTTGGGGTGAGCTCTTCTTCGTCATCCGAAATATCTATCCCTGTGCACACAATATGCCATAAACTTGGGTTGAGGGAAATCAAATGCATTTTCATATTCTGCCTCCACATGGAGTAATCACTTCCATCAAAGTGTGGGGCTTTTCCAAGTGGGATAGATAAGTAATGGTTGTTATTGGAATTTAGACGATCATAGTTAAAAGAATATCGGGAGTAGTCGGTGTGACTACTCCCCTTCTTCGTCTCTTCAACCTTTGCTTTCCCTTTGGAAAGTGCCTTCTTTCTAAGGAGTGCCTTCAGCTCCAGCGTCTCCTCATCATCGTCCTCGAAGTCTTGAATGGCTTCAAGGTACTTCTCCAGTTTTCGGGTCTAGACGTCCTTCATGTCCGACATGATCTCTTCGAGTGGTTAAACTCTTTCTTGAAGAAACTAGCTTTGATACCAATTCAATGTAGGCCTAGAGGGGGGGGTGAATAGGCCTTTATTGAATATTTGTCGGATCCTGCAGCACTCAACAACCGATTTAATACCAGAGATATCAGACTAGTCCGGTAATGTGCGGACTAGTACGGTGTTCACAGACTAAGCTTATTAAACTTAATTGATTGGTTTGATTCTTTTATGTGTACAACGGAAGTAGAGAATCAAACAACAGTTTAACAGCTATATACTGAATTATATCACAATTAAGTCTGATGTTTAACAATTTAACATAAGATGAACAATGTGTGTGAAACCCTAGATTAAGTTGATTAACTTGAATGATGAACAATGAAACAAGACACAAGTGTTTATCCCCTGGTTTGGCTACCACAAAAGGCCACTTACATCCACATTGAGGAGTCCACAAAAGGACCGGGTTTTCTCCAACCCTACCCTCATTGGATCACCACAAAGGCCAATCCTCTTCTACTAATCACAAAGGGGTGAATAACCAAATTCAAGGGGCGATCTCACACTTTGAGAGCTCCCTTAGATTACAAAACACAATACCACCGAAAACACACTCAAAAGTGACAATTGAAATGCAGGAGTGTGTTAGAGAATCAAACCAAGACCTCAATGTGGTGTAGCAAGTGTCTCTCCAATGATCTAGATTGAATCCTCAAAGGATTGGACGATTTTGCACTTAATTTCGTGGAGAGAGGTCGTTTTTGAGTCTCTTGGGAGGTGTGACGGCGCTAGGGTTCGAGAGTGTTTAAAAGTGGGCCGTGCACCTATATTTATATGGGGTTTCTAAAAGTGACCGTTAGGGTTCAGAAAGTTCGGACTAGTCTGTGGTTGTCACCGGACTAGTCCGGTGTGCTGTGTGTTGCAAACCCTAAGTGTCCCGAAATATCGGACTAGTCCGGCTGAAAGCGGACTTGTCCGATTTCTCTACTGGAAATCTTCGGACTAGTCCGATGTCCATCAGACTTGTCTGGACATGAGAAATCCTAAGTGTGTTGGATGACAAGTCTGCACTTGGAGGACTTGTCCGACTTGGATCAGAGGGGTTTTTCGGACTACTCCGTGTGAACATCGGACTTGTCCGAAGTGGGTCAGAAAGGATATCGGACTAGTACGGTTGATAACGGACTTGTTCGATTTTGTGTGACTTGTGTAGTTTTTGTGGACTAGTCCGCACTGGGGAGGACTAGTCCGATTCTAGTCAGAAAGATATCGGACTAGTCCGACAGATATCGAACTTGTCCGATCTGGTGCAGAAAGGTTTATCGATCTAGTCCGGGGTGGAACGGACTAGTCCGGTCCTGTGTAACTCTGTGCAATGTGTGTGTTTAATTATCATTGAGCTCTTGGGGTGTGTTTCCTTAACACACTCCATACTCAATAATCTGCTATTCTTTTTCCTTGAGCTAATTTCCGCTTTGCTCCTCCTCATCCCTTCTTTTTGGTATTTTGCTCATTTTTCCATTATAGGCCTGCATTCATCTCAATAAAGAGGTTAGGATCCCAATTGCTTGTCATAAATCATCCAAAACCCACAAGGGAGTCCTAGATGCACTTTCAGTTTCCAAATACTTTGACACTTCTGATGAAGGTTTCTTAATTTCATATGAGCTAACTTTGATAGGCACTAATGATGGAGGAGTAGTCGTCAGAAGTTGGACACTTGCTTGTTGTTGAACCTGTTGTTCAACTGATTGCTCTTTACTCCCAGCAGCTCGCTCTAGTACTACTTCAAGCTGTTGCTCAACTGGTTGCTCTTTACAAGCAACAGCTTGCTCTGGTACCGCTTGAAGCTGTTGTCCAACTTGTTGCTCTTGGATATCTTTACTAGCAAGGTTACTATCATCCTTGCCGAGACATAGGGTGAGTGGATCTTTCTGGACTAGGAGTGGATCTTCCTGGACTTTCAGCTTAGAAGATGGGGTTGCAGTATTTCGAGATGCGATGGGGCTAGAAATTGGCTCATCGTCCAACACGATATCGTGTCGGTGCCAAAGGATTAATTGGTTGTCAGCCTGCCCCAGATTCGCGATCCCCTCAGGTGTGACGTGGTCTTTTTCATAATCTTCATAATCATTATCAATGATCTGAAGAACTTGCACCACAGCATGATACAATGGAAGTGGATTCCTGTTGAAGTCACGATCAGGCTTTGCCATAGTAGTGGCAACCTGTTTGGTTTTGTTCCCTGCTCTGCTGATCGGGACAAGAAGATGACAAGATTTGTCATTAGCAATATCATCGACAGGGAACATATGGGTTGACCCTAAGACTGGCACAGAACCAATGCTGCTAGGGTAGGCAGTTTGAGATACTAATTGCTCATTTGGCACCGGAACCATCACTGTACTCGGTGCCACTAATTGTCCTGATTGTCTGAGTTGTTCCATTATTTCTTGCATATTTTATTTGACCTTTTGAGCAATCATTTCATCAAGTGTTTTCTTAAACTTCTCACGTATTCTATATGTGTCTTTATATTTAGGGAAACCATCTAGCCAAGACATTTGAGAAGAGACTGTTCGAACCCGTCCGATGTGTTCAGGGTTTCCTAAGATAGCGATAAATTGGTCATTCTCCTTCTTCGTCTTGAAGAGACCCTTCTGTTGCTTTTCAATTACTTCTTTCATTTTATCTTCGACTTCATCATAGAGTCGGGCTTTTCAAGTTTGCCCTTGCTGGTCAAACCTAACCGAGCAAAGACCCACCACTGAGTTCTCTCATCGCAGCCTTCCAATGGGTGAGGATTGCCCTTACTGGTATTTTCGCCTAATATCATATTCCATTTCTAGACATTGGGGGCATATCTGACAGACCCCAAGCGATGATGGTATTTGTTCTTTTTTTGCAAGGTTTTTTCCTAGTTGCACTTAGAGCTTTTGCATCAGGTGTGGACTTTTGACAAACAAACTATTGCCACTGAGCTTGTGTGATTTTTTCCATCTTCCTCGGGCTAGGGACCTTATCGGCCTTAACATAAGCATTCATTTCACTCTTCCAGCCACAAAACTTCTTGCCGCAAGAGACCAGTGTTGCTTTCTTTACAGCTTCTTCCGTGCCTTTCGGGAACTTGAATTGTTTCTTTATTCTTTCCCAGAACTCATTCTTGGTCTGCTCGGGTAATTTCCGCCAATTCTCGATTGTGATCGGCACAAGCTCCCTAATAAGAAAACAGCATGCATTACGATATTTGGTAACTGAATCCAGTGGTTCTTGGGGAAGCCCACCTGGACCGACCCTTGTTATGTACATAATGCGGTCCAATGGACCCTTATTGGGACCCCGTTGCCCTCGTTTCCCCTTGAGTGAAGCTGAGGATTCATCCATTGGAGAACCTTCTGCGGTTTTAGGAGCCAAAGTCACCTTGTTGTCTTCCCGATTAATCTATGTAGAAAAGAATTATAAGACATCGTATACTTGACAACCAACATTAACTTGAACTGCTGAAGTTAAGATTCGTGATCCATACCTCGTCAATAGGATCATATTTCGGGTCGAGATCATTTGAAGTCTTTTTAATTTTAATATTAGGAAGAGGATCTGATGGACTGGGAAGGGAGCCTGAACTGCTAGAGTCAGTAAACTCCATATTGTCTTCTTTATTGTTACTACCAGCACCAGTCTTCTTAGGGCTTTCCATGCTAGAACTAATAAGACAAAAAAATACAATAAATGGCATATTAACTCTACATGAAGTGTTGCATGAAGAATAAGATGGAAGCATTCTAGTATTTGATAAGGCATTCTAGGGTTTAAAGCGACTGACCAAAAGTTTTTATACATTGCGAGGGCGACTGACCAAAAGTTCCTATACATTGTGATGGTTTAAGGAATTCTAGGGTTTAAGAGCTTTTTTTGTATGTTGCTGATTGTCCACAATTTTCAAATAGAGAACATTAATATTTGCAGAAACAATATATTGCAAACTTTTTACACACATCCTCAGGATTCCGTAAATGTAAATTATGAAGTCTTTTGATGATCCTACTAGAAATTATGATCCAAATAAAAACTGAATACATAACTGTCCAGATTCTGGACTGTTACGACACCTTAAACGGTACTTCGATTTAAACATGGTTATTGCGTGTTTTAGCCTTAGCATTGAATAGGAAATTGATAGAGGACTCTTTAATCTTTCCAAGCATGTATAGATATGCATAGGTTGCTTTTCTAATTTAAGCAATATGACTGTTCAAAGTTCAGAACTTTTCTAGCTATTTTAGATAGCACTGTACATAGGTACTAACTTCAAATCCAGTTTCTAATTAGTTCTAAGTCGAATTTGAGGTAACAATGAATAGAATAGTTGTAGAATAGCTCTTCCCCTTTCAAAAAATGTATCACAATAGACTAGAAGAGATTTCTACAGATAATTATGGCAAAATTTCATATGCTTGTTCAAACAGTTTCAGAACAGCAGCTGATTTAGTTAGAGAAGAATTTCATCACATTACAACGGTCTATTGGCTTGAAGGTCAATACAAAACTTCAATAATACTTCAAGAGCTTTCCAAAATGTATGCCTACCCTTTTCGCTACAGAAGGCTAACCAAAGATGCTACCATTTTCGAATTCCCAAATCCTAACCAAGGAAATCTATGCAAGGCATCATTTGACTCGGCCGGCGCTGAGGGCGAGGAGGGAGGCGGCACGGGGATGGAGGAGGGAAGGTCGAAGGGTTTAGGGTTTACCGTGAAGCTCGGCGGTGACGACAATGGCTTCGCTCGGCGTACCTGGAAGTGACGAGGGCAAAGCAAACGGGCAACGACGAAGCTCAGCGGCGACGGCGAAGCTCGATGGCGACGGCAGCGAACACTTGGCGGCAAACGAAATTTTGGCAGCCTGATGACGTCTAAGTGTTTCGCCCGGGTTAGGATTTTCCAACCCAGCCCGAGGGGTATATATAGACGCCTATTTTCTCAGGTGGATTTTAAGTACCGACCGCTTGAGAAGATGGTTATCATAGGCGAGTTTTACTTACCAACCGCTTGCGAAGATTCAATTATCTCTGGCGGTTGGTAAGTAAAACCCGCATGAGATAAACATCTTCTCAGATGGTTATTAAGTACCAACCGCCTGAGAAGATCTTTACTTCTTCTTAACTAATATTCTTGATTAATGTGGGGCCCTTAAAAAGGCAAAATTCCACTTTCGGGTAATATTATTGATTAGTAAATGTTACCATTAAATTTCACTTCATAAATCCTTTGAAATTGGTCAGAACGTAAAAAACATATAACAATTACTATTTTTCATTTTTCTATCTTGATGAATATAATGTTTTTTCATTTATTTTTTCAATGGACATTTTTATTCATCATACCAACCTCTATGTATTTTTTTCAGATGTTTTTAAATTTTTTTTGAATCAATGTGTGTTCATAATTTGATGAAAGCCTCATATGTATATGAGCATTTAGTTAGGACGATGCATAATTTAATTTTTGACATGTTGGAATGCTTTAAAAAAATTAACAAAATCCATACATGTATAAATAATACAAATATGTTCATACAAACAAATTTTAGTGAAGGATCCTTTTTTTAGGAGATACACAAATGTGAATAATATGTGAGTAGAAATTAATTTGATATTTAGAAAAACATTACAATGTAAGTGATACAAGTTTTAAAATATTTAGTTCAGGTGGTAGATGTTAATTTTTGAAAATTATAGAAGAAAGAATCATCAAATTTTGACTCAATTTGCAGAATCTATATAGTTTGATTATTTATATTGGAATCTAAATAAAAAAGAAGCAAAGGAAAAGGAAACTGAAGAACAGCCTCGGGCATTATCTCAGTCGGTTGGTAAGTAAAACCCGCGTGAGATAAACATCTCCTCAGGTGGTTATTAAGTACCAACCGCCTAAAAAGATCTTTACTTCTTCTTAATTAATATTCTTGATTAAATGTGAGGCCCTTAAAAATCCAAAATTCCACTTTCTAGTAATATTATTGATTAGTAAAGGTTACCATTAAATTTCACTTCATAAATCCTTTGAAATTGGTCTGAACATAAAAAACATATAACAATTGCTATTTTTCATTTTTCTATCTTGATGAATATAATGTTTTTTCATTTATTTTTTCAATGGACATTTTTATTCATCATACCAACCTCTATGTATTTTTTCAGATTTTTCTAATTTTTTTGAATCAATTTGTGTTTATAATCTGATGAATGCCTCATATGTATATGAGCATTTAGTTAGGATAATGGATAATTTGAATTTTGACATGTTGAAATGCTTTAAAAAAATTAACAAAATTCGTACATGTATAAATAATACAAATATGTTCATACAAACAAATTTCAGTGAAGGATCCTTTTTTTAGGAGATACACAAATGTGAATAATATGTGAGTAGAAATTAATTTGATATTTACCAAAATATTACAATGTTAGCTATACAAGTTTTAAAATATTTAGTTCAGGTGGTAGATGTTAATTTTTGAAAAATTATAGAAGAAAGAATCATCGAATTTGGACTCAATTTGCAGAATGTATACATGTTTGAGTATTTATTGGAATCTAAATAAAAAAGAAGCAAAGGAAAAGGAAACTGAAGAACATGCTCGGGCATTATCTCAGGCGGTTGGTAAGTAAAACTCGTCTGAGATAAACATCTTCTCAGGTGGTTATTAAGTACCAACCGCCTGAGAAGATCTTTACTTCTTCTTAATTAATATTCTTGATTAAATGTCGGGCCCTTAAAAAGGCAAAATTCCACTTTCTAGTAATATTATTGATTAGTAAAGGTTACCATTAAATTTCACTTCATAAATCCTTTTAAATTGGTCAGAACATAAAACACATATAACAATTGCTATTTTTCATTTTTCTATCTTGATGAATATAATGCTTTTTTCATTTATTTTTTCAATGGACATTTTTATTCATCATACCAACCTATATGTATTTTTTAGTTTTTTTAAATCTTTTTTAATCAATGTGTGTTCATAATTTGATGAATGCCTCATATGTATATGAGGATTTAGTTAGGATGATGGATAATTTGAATTTTGACATGTTGGAATGCTTTAAAAAATAAAAAAATTCATACATGTATAAATAATACAAATATGTTCATACAAACAAATTTCAGTGAAGGATCCTTTTTTTAGGAGATACATGAATGTGAATAATATGTGAGTAGCAATTAATTTGATATTTACCAAAACATTATAATGTCAGCTATAAAAGTTTTAAAATATTTAGTTTAGGTGGTAGATGTTAATTTTTGAAAATTATAGAAGAAAGAATCATCGAATTTGGACTCAATTTGCAGAATCTATACATGTTTGAGTATTTATATTGGAATCTAAATAAAAAAGAAGCAAGGGAAAAGGAAACTGAAGAACAGACTCGGGCATTATCTCAGGCGGTTGGTAAGTAAAACCCGTCTGAGATAATCATTTTCTCAGGCGGTTATTAAGCACCAACCGCCTGAGAAAAAGTTAAAAACTGCCTGTGAAAAACCGACGCTTATATAAAGACCCCTCACCACAGTCAAAACATAATCCTGGAGAATTTATATCAACGCCGCAAGGCTGCCGAATTTTCCCTGCGCAACGCTGCCGCCCAGCCCGTACTGCCGCACTATCGCTCAGCCCTGCACCGCCACGTCTCCACCCAGCCTGCCCACCGTGCTGACGCCTCTGCAAGGTAAATGTAGTTTCCTTACTTTTTCTTTGTATATATTAATTAGCCGATAAGCTGCTAGTTTTGTGTGTTCTGGTATATGGATTCTGTCCTTTTGCATGTGTAAGGACTGTATAGATTGTGTTCTGGTATATTGATGTATGGACTATATGGATTCTGTCCTTTTTGTGTGTTCTGCTAGTTTGGTCTTTTAGATATTGATGTATGGACTATATTGTAATAAACATATCGTAGTTTGTACCTATTATGTGACATGAATATTATGTTTAATTAACAGATGATATTGTATTATATATAAGATGCATGAAGTTTACCCGAACTTGTAATTGTAGTTTTATGTGTTTTCCTTTTCAATATGTTACTTGTGTGTGCGTACCTCCTGCTTGCATATATTTCAAAGGAGTGATTAGGGTTAGCTTTCTAGGGAGATAGTTTTATAACTCACCCATTTAGTTACCATCGTTGGATGGGATCCGACGTCAAGATATAAAGGACTGGATCCCACCCAGACCTAGCCCATGCTACTGGGCCTGTTTGCCCAACGACTTCAATACTTCACCCCCACTTGCTGCTCCCAACGCCTTCGACTCCGTCCGCCCCAAGACGTCGCCCGTCTCCTCCGGACTCCGCTCGACGCTGCCGCCTCCCGTCCATCACACTTTCTATTCGTCGACGATCTTAGAGTCTTATTTGATGTTGTCGTCACTCTCCTATGTGCCACCTCTCTCTACAACTCTGTATCAACTTGGTATTACCATAAAAACCTTGAGGACGACCGTACATCGATTAGCCATCGACTAGGGTCGATTAGTCGCCCTAATGGACAGACCTACATTAGTCGCCCTAATCATACTTGTTATGTCTCTGTAAATTCATTTTATAGAAGACCATTAGGGAATATTTGTGGCCAAATTTTGTAAACCTGACAAAATTCTATTATTGAAGCATGGACCGTCGAGCGTGGATGTATAACATGCCAAGACCCGATCCTATGTACATTTATAATGTTGAAAATTTTATTGAAGCATCCAAGAGACATGCAAAGTTGCAAAAGATAGATGACATATAATGTCCATGTATCGACCGCGAAAATAAGATTGCTTGGACGGATACTATAGTAATCCAATCTCATTTGGTAAAAAGAGGTTTCAAAAAACACTACACAATATGGACAGAGCATGGTGAGTTAGATACACATGATGTGGATAAAGATGATGAGAGAGGTTCAGATGATGATAATGTTCATATCAATGATGGTAGTGACAATCAAGATGGTGATGATGATGATGAGTTCGATTGTGAGGAGATGTTGCGTCACATTGAACCATATGTATTGACTTTTATGGGAGCAAGCAAAGGTTTAACTAAAATGGAGACATTGCAGAATGCGACGATAGAGCTTTTATATGGTGAATCAAACGGTTGTGATAAAGAGTTTACTACATTGCGTGCAGTCTTAGAACTACTAAAGTTGAAACCTACGCACGGATGGTCCGATTGTAGTTTCTCTGATCTTTTGAATCTTATGGCAGAAATTCTTCCAAATCCAAATAAACTGTCCAGAAGCACTTATAAAGCGAAGAAACTTCTTTGCTCGATGGCACTAGGTGTGACAAAAATACACGCTTATATGAACCATTGTATTCTGTATCGTAAAGAGCATGAGCTCGCAACTAGATGCCCCATTTGTGGTGTCAGTAGATATAAGAAGGACTACAATCACCAGTATGTTACCAACATGAAAAAGTCACAGAAGAATAAGAAGTTTATTATTGGTCCTGAAAGTGACCATGACGATACTTCTGGCGATGCAGACGGGAAGAATAAGAGAAAAATTCCTGCCTTGGTGATGTGGTACCTTCCTGTAATTGATCGCTTGAAGTGTTTGTTCTCAAACCCTAGGGAGGCTGAACATATGCGTTGGCATTCCGAGCAACGCAAGAAGAATGAAAAACATATTCAACACCCTGGTGATGCAACACAGTGGAAAAATTTTGATATTCAGTATCCAGAATTTGCAAAGGAAATCAGAAATGTGAGGTTTGTGTTGGGTACAAATGGAATGAATCTGTTTGGTGAAAAAAGGAGCATACACAGCACATGGCCCGTGGTCTTAATGATGTACAACCTACCGACGTGGTTGTGTCACAAAAGGAAATATATCTTGTTATCTGTTCTTATCCAAGGTCCGAGACAACCCGGCATCAAAATTGATGTGTTCTTGGAACCTTTAATGGAAGATATGGCGAAATTGTGGAATGAAGGGGTACGTACATGGGATGAGTACAAGCGGGTGTATTTCATGTTAAGAGCAATGATATTCGTTACCGTCCATGATTATCGCGGACTGTTTACATTATCGGGACAAATGAAAGGGAAGAAAGGTTGTGTCAGGTGCGTGGCTAGAACTGGATTTCTATACCTCACTTCATCCACAAAGACGGTGTACATGAGACACCGACGGTTCTTGACAGGTACACACAAGTATAGGAAGATGAAAGAACAATATGACAACAAAATCGAAAAAGATACAGCACCAAAGCCTTACAGTGGAAAACTTATTTCCGAAATGGTCAAGAACATTCATATTTCTTTCGGTAAGGGCAAAAAATGTAAAGGAATTAAGAGAAAGAAAAGTACATCTTCGGATTATACAACTAACAAGGCTTTCAAGAAACAATCAATTTGTTTCAAGTATCTTCCGTATTGGAAGAATCTAAAATTTTGCCATAGTATTGATTTGATGCACGTTACAAAAAATGTATTTGATAGCATCATTGGGACCTTGCTGGACATGCGGAGGAAAACAAAGAACGGATTAAATTCACAAATGGACCTAGTAAATCTTTATTTGAGACCAGAGTGTCATCCAGTAGAAAAGGAAAATGGGAAGCATTACCTTCCCCCAGCCAGCTACAACATGACGCTAGAAGTGAAAAAAATCAATTTGCGAATGCTTGCGTGGGATCAAAGTGCCCACGAGTTTCTCATCCAGTATCGCAAACTAGTCTCGATGAAAGACTTGTCTTTATTCGGTTATAATTCTCACGATTGTCACATGATGATGACAGTGTTCCTTGCCATTGCAATAAGAGTCATCAAGCCTGATCATATAAAAGTTGTCATCACACGTTTGTGTTACTTCTTCAATGAAGTATTGCAAATGGTGATGGCACGTGAAGATTTAGACTATCTGAAAACATACATCGTCGGGACTATGTGCAAGCTTGATATGTGTTTTCCGCCATCCTTTTTCGATATGCAAGTACACCTAATCATACATCTTGTTGATCAGATAAAAGCATTGGGGCCACTATATTTACATCATATGTTTTTGTTGGAGAGATATTTAGGAGTATTAAAAGGTTATGTGCGGAACCGTGCTCACCCAGAGGGTTCAATTATGGAAGAATACACCACTCAAAAAGTGATTGAGGGTTGCGCTGATTACATCAAAGATGGAAAATCGATAGGTGTGCCTATACCAGTACATGAGGGTAGACTACGTGGGAGAGGCAAAGTGGGTAAGAAAATTTTTATCGTTCAAGATTACAAGAATGTACACCGTGCACATTTTTGTGTACTACAACAGCTCGCAATAGCCGAGTCGTACATCGAGGAACACCAAATTGAGCTTCGTGATAAAAACCAAGGCCGCACAGAGGATTGGATCATGAAAGAGCACATAACATGTTTTACTGAATGGTTAATGGACAAAAATATACCATACGGAAACACTATAGAAGAGGCAACAATGAAGAACTTACCTTCTGACCCATCTGCTTTGGTGACATCATGGCAAGCATATGACATCAATGGTTACACATTTTACACTAAAGAAAAAGACGGTAAGAGTGTTGCACAAAACATGGTGTTCGTATTGAGGCTTGTGATTCACAAGGGCAAAAGACCACATACTTCGGGTTCATAGAGGAAATATGGGAACTCGATTATGGCGAAAGAATGGTAATGCCCGTATTTAAGTGCTAATGGGTCAAACATCCTGATGGTGTGAAAGTGGACAATTACGGGCTGACACTGGTAGACATGAATAAAGTGGGTTATAAAGATGACCTGTGGGTTCTCACTGATAGTGCTGCACAAGTTTTTTATGTTCAAGATCCAGAAACTGAGAAGATGCACCTTTTTACCGAACCAGAAAACATCAAGCGCGTAGAGAGAAGCATTAAAAAGAATTTGAAACCCTATATGCGAGAAGATGTCAATGCTGGAAAATGTATAAAGCAATGTGAGATGATATATATTGTATATATTTGTATCTTCTGAAATCAACTTAGAACAATGCTCTATTTCAGCTTTAGATAGCATGTTTCAAACATTGTTAAATTTAGCTTCTGTTTCGAACATTATTAAATTCAGTATGTGTATATAAATGTCTTCTGACCTATGATGATCAGGCTTGCCTTCCAACAGCTCGGTTCCAAACAACATCTAGAAGCACAACTCTTGAAGCTCCTGTCAAGCTAATCCCTTCACAGCAAGCTCTTATAGATGCAAGTAACACCCGAGACTTATCATTTGGATTGTTAAAAGCTTCAATTGAAGTCTGACGATACTTCCCATCCGTTTGAGGGCTTGTTTGGATAGGAGTGGATCCATTTCAATATAAGTGGTTTGAGGTGGATTGAGGAGAAAATTAGTTCATTCTTCACTTCAATCCAATTAGATTGAGTACACCCAAACAAGAACTAAAAGATTCCTTTCTCTTCTCTCCATTTTAAAAACTTACAAAGATGCTACTTTATCAGTTCTAATGGCTGAATATATTGACTACAAATCAGTACCATCTCTATTAGTGCTTCACACAAGCGACGAAGCGTACAACTTCAATCACAAATCTCGTTTTTACCATTTTCATATGAATTTGACCTAAATCATTCAAGCATAGATTTATCAATAATTGAAGCTTCCTCATCAGACATGTTAATGGCAGTTACAAGTGAAGGGTGTGTCGAAGCTAACGAAATCTCAACAGGACTGAAGACAGAGAGATGTTGTATATGAGTGACAATGTCCAGGTTAGACAGCTTGAAGCTATGATGGCAGCCTTCAACAACATGAAAAGTGATGCCAAGGTTATGCTTGCATCAACCAAGACATGTTGTGAGGGTATAACACTTGTTGGGGCAAGCATAACCTTGGCCAAGGTTATGCTTGCCCCCGACAAGTGTTATACCCTCACAACATGCCTTGGTTGATGCAAGCATAACCTTGTCATCACTTTTCATATTGTTGAAGGTTGTCATCATAGCTTCATGTTGTTTAACCATGACATTGCCGCTCATATGCAGGATCTCTTTATCTTCAGTCCGATTCAGATTTTGTTAGTTTCGACACATCCTTCACTTATAACTGCCATTAACATACGTGATAAGGAAGCTTCACTTATTTGATAAATCTATGCTTGAAAGATTATGGTTAAATCCCTATTAAAGTGTAAAAACAAGATTTGTGATTGAAGTTGTTCGCTTACTCACTTGTCTGAAGCACTAAGAAAGTAGTTACTTATTTCTAGTCAATATATTTAGGCATTAAAACTGAGAAAGTAGCATCTTCCTAAGTTTTCAAATGGACGGGAGGGAAAGAAATCGTTCAAATGGAAGGGAAAATCCTTCCAAGGATCATCAGGCTTCAAATTGATGCTTTCAACAATCCAAATGATGAGCCACGTGTGTTACTTGCATCTACAAGAGCTTGCTGTGCAGGGATTAGCTTGACAGGAGCTTAGAAGCATCACAGGCGGTTCTTAAACAACTGCCCGTGGAAATCATGTATTTTCTCAAACGTTGGTTAATTAAGAACTGCCTATGATGTTAGCTACATCACAGGCGGTTCTTAGTTAATAACCGCCTGAGAAAATACATTATTTCCATGGGCGGTTGTTGTTTAAGAACCGCCTGTGATGTTCTGTCATTACAGGCGGTTATTGTATCATTCGCCATCACAGTCACATTTTTTTACGGGCTGCCTGTGTTTGAAAAATCCAGGCCCCTATGAAATTCTTTTTGTAGTAGTGTTCCGACATTAAGTGTCACCGCTGCCAGGGACTTGGTCATATGATGAGAGATTGCCCGAGCAAACGAGCATACATAGCACGTGAAGATGGCGGGTATGATAGTAATTTGGATGTTGAAGATGAATATTCTTTTGCTACGGACTTTACAGATCCAAATGACGAACACACCGAAGAAGAGGTACTTCATATAGTGACGATGGAGAACTTTAGGAGCATCATTGTACAACGTGCCTTGAGCTCCAAAGTGGAGACCGACAACAGGCTACAACGACACAACCTCTTCCACATGTTTCTCGTCATCAAGGACTGTCGTGTACACACTATAATTGATGGAGATAGCTGCAATAACTTGGTGAACACGTACGTCGTCAAGAAACTTGGTTTGACAACAAGAGCACACTCTCATTCATACCACATTCAATGGTTCAACAACATCTGTAAGGTTCGGGTAACACAAACAGCGAGAATACATTTTTCATTTGGTTCTTACCATGATTTTGCTGATTTTGATGTCGTTCCTATGGATGCTTGTTCTCTTTTATTGGGTCGTCCTTGGGAATTTGATACAGATGCTATTCATCATGGTAGAACTAATAAATATACTGCCATGCATAAGGGAAAGAAAATCACTTTTCTCCCCATGACTCCTGCTGAAATTGTGCATTTTGAGAAGAGTAAAATTTGTGATGGCAAAGCAACAAAACTAGAATCTGAGAAACAGCAAGTCATTAAGTTAAAATCACCATCGTTGCTCGCAACTAAATCTGACCTTGCTGATTTATTCAATGCCAAGGGGATGTGCTATGCTTTAGTATGCAAAGAAGCCATGTTTTCACTTCATGAATTGTTTATTGCATTGCCCCCTGCTGCTGCTAACCTTTTGCAGGAGTTTGAGGATGTGTTTCCCTCCGAGATACCCCCTGGTTTACCACCAATGAGAGGCATTGAACACAAGATTGATTTGATTCAAGGAGCAAGTTTGCCAAATTGTGCAGCATACAGGGCGAATCCGGAGGAAACTAAGAAAATTCAGCGACAAGTCTAAGATCTTTTGGACCGCAGGTACATTCGTGAAAGCCTTAGCCTTTGTTCCATTCCTGTTCTTTTGGTTCCTAAGAAAGATGGTAGTTGGCGCATGTGTGTTGATTGTCGAGCGATTAATAACATCACCATTTGATATCGTTATCCTATTGCTCATTTAGATGGCATGCTTGATGAATTGAGTGGTGCTATCATCTTCACAAAAATTAACTTGCGTAGTGGTTACTACAAAATTAGAATGGCACTAGAAGATGAATGGAAACCTGCATTTAAAACCAAGTTTGGACTTTATGAGTGGTTAGTCATGCCTTTTAGGTTAATGCGCCCAACACCTTTATGCGATTAATGAATGAGGTTTTACGTGCTTTCATTGGTCAATTTGTGGTGGTTTACTAGATGATATCCTCATTCACAGAAAGTCGTATAATGAACATCTTGATCATTTACGTGCTATTTTTACTATTTCGAGAGATGCACGTTTGTTTGGTAACCTCGAAAAGTGCATCTTTTGCACCAATCGAGTCTCATTTCTTGGCTATGTCGTTTCCTCGCAGGGAATTGAGATGGATGAGTCAAAAATTGAAGCAATCACCAGCTGGCCAGCCCCAACAACCGTCACGCAGGTTCGTAGTTTTCTTGGTATTGCAGGTTTTTATCGGCATTTTGTGCGGGATTTCAGCACCATTGCAGCACCTCTACATGAGCTAACGAAGAAGGGAGTGCCGTTTCGATGGGGCAAACAGCAGCAACAAGCTTTTGATGCTCTCAAATCGAAGCTTACACAAGCACCATTGCTACAACTTCCCTATTTTGACAAGACCTTTGAGCTAGAATGCGATGCAAGCGGCATTGGTATTGGAGGCGTTCTCATACAAGGAGGTAAACCCATTGCCTTATTTAGTGAAAAACATCATGATCCTTCTCTAAATTATTACATTTATGATAAAGAATTGTATGCCTTAGTATGAGTATTACAAACTTGGCAACATTATCTTTGGTCTAAGGAGTTTGTCATACATTCCAATCATGAATTATTGAAGTATCTTAAGTGTCAAACCAATCTGAATAAACAACATGCTAAATGGATTGAGTTCATAGAGTCGTTTCCATACATCAGTAAGCATAAGAAAGGGAAGGAAAATGTCATTGCCGATGCATTATCTAGGCGTTATACCATTCTGTCCCAACTTGATCATAAAATCTTTGGTTTGGAAACAATAAAAGCATTATATCCTACTAATTTGGACATCAAAGATTCTTTTGAGAATTGTAGAGAAGGAAGAACTTGGAATAAATACGTGTTGCGAGAGGGTCTCCTCTATCGTGCTAACAAGCTATGCGTTCCAGCTGGCTCTGTTCTTCTATTACTTTTGCAGGAAGCACATGGAGGAGGTTTGATGGGATATTTTGGAGTGAAGAAAACTGAAGCCGTGCTATGCACACACATCTTTTGGTCAAAGATGAGGTGTGATGTTGAGCGCTACGTGTCACGATGCACTACTTGCAATAAAGCTAAGTATCGCCTTAACCCACATGGTCTTTTTATGCCTCTTCCTATTCCTAGTGTACCTTGGGAGGATATTTCTATGGACTTTGTTTTGGGATCGCCTAGGACTAAGAGGGGGAGGGATAATATTTTCGTAGTCGTTGATTGTTTCTCCAAAATGGCACACTTTATACCTTGTCATAAGAATGATAATGCCTCACACATTGCCGATTTGTTTATGACGGAAATTGTTCGTTTACATGGTGTGCCAAATACCATTGTTTTTTATCGTGATGCAAAATTTTTAAGTCATTTTTGGAGAACTTTGTGGTATAAATTGGGAACCAAGTTGCTGTTTTCAACTGTATGTCACCCACAACAGGATGGACTAAATGAGGTAGTTAACCGTACTTTATCCATTATGTTGCGGGCTGTCTTGAAAAAAAATTTGAAGTTGTGGGAGGAGTGTTTACCACATATAGAATTTGCTTATAACGGATCCATTTACTCCACGACAAAGGTGAGTCCATTCCAGGCAGTGTATGGTTTCAATCCCTGTGCTCCTATTGATTTAATACCTTTGCCTTCTTCTAAAACTATAAATTTGGATGCTAAACAATTATCTGAATTCATTCTTAAGATGAATGAAACTACAAAGAAAAATATTGGAAAATGAATGAGAAGTATAGGATTGCAGGTAGTAAAGGTAGAAAGGAAGTAAAACTTGAACCCGGTGATTTGGTATGGTTACATTTGAGAAAAGAGCAATTCCCTGACTTGAAAAAATAAACTCATGCCACAAGCTGCTGGTCCTTTTAAGATTGTTAAAAATATTAATGATAATGCATATAAGCTTGAATTGCCTCCCAATTTTGGGGTTAGTCCTACATTTAACATTTAAGATTTGTGATCGTACTTGGGAGAAAAAGATGAACATGAGTCGAGGACGACTCCAATTCAAGAAGGGGAGGATTATGAGGACAACACAACAATGGGGACGCATATTGAACTGCAAGGACCAATCACAAGAGCACGAGCACGGTGAATTCGTTCCTAACTTCCTTGGCATGTGAGTTTGAGAATAGAATGCTATGTGATGAATTAATTGTTGTTAGGAACAATGGAGAAGATCAAAAAGTGAAGGCAAGAGGCCTTGGGAACTTGGAGAACCTGCTGGGACGTCCACAAGTTGATGGAATCAGTTTACACCTCAGACTTGAGTTCAACTAGGAGTCCAGGAGCAGTCCACCTTAAAACAGATGCCCAGGATGCATACAGACTCCAATTTCGATGTTCTACATATGCACAGAAAGAGGAGAATATAAACTTTCCAATGGCTCGTCCCACCTCAAAATTCCTCCAGAGTCATTGGGAATCGTTGAAACAAGTCGAGTTCAGATTTATGTCCGGTGCTGTGCCACCGAATTGGGACTTTGGGCCATGTATCCCCTATGAGTCCATTAAGGACGCGTCTAATCGTGTTTTGGCCAAACCCTAGCCTGTAAATACTGCAGCCGTTGGTCATATTCTGTGGGTTTTGCTTAGAATAACAATTTTGCCATTCTACGGTTTGTGAGACCCTAACTTCTTAATTTCAGATGGTGTCTTCTACGTTCTTGCTTGTGTTCTCGGTTCACTTGCTGGGATTAGCCTTCTTGGCGAGGTTAAGCATGTGACGCACGGTTGATAACCAACAGAGCAGTGGTGTAGTGATTGCAAAGTATTCGAACTGCTCGAGTGTCGCGGATCATCAACGTCGAGTTTTCCACCCCAATCGACTTACCTTTCAGAAGATCGGGCCTAAACCTACTCATCAGAATGGAGGTTTGATGAAGATGAAAATGGCACTCTATGGCTTGGAAAATGAATTGTCGTGCCTAATGTGAAGCATATACGGGAGAAGATATTGAAGGAGGCACATGACTCGCCTTACTCCATTCACCGGGTTGTACAAAAACACACAAGGACTTGAAGACGTGCTATTGGTGGGATGGAATGAAGAAGGACATAGCTACATATGTTGCATTATGTGATGTGTGCCAACGAGTGAAGGCTGAACACCAAAGTCCAGCTGGATTATTGCAGCCATTGAGGATTCTGGAATGGAAGTGGGAAGAGGTTGGTACGGATTTCATAGTTGGTTTACCGTGCACCCCGTCAGGATATGACTAAATATGGGTTATTGTAGATCGATTGACCAAGTCTGCACATTTCCTCCCCGTCAATACTACCTACGATGGTGCAAAGCTGGCGGAAATGTACATGGGGAGAATAGTGTGTTTACATAGAGTACCTAAGAAAATAGTGTCCGACAGAGGTTCTCAATTGACCTCTAGGTCTTGGCAGAAACTGCACGAGTATATGGGAACTCAGCTAAATTTGCATATCATTCACAGACGGATGAACAAACCGAAAGAAAAAATCAGTTATTGGAAGACATACTAAGAGCGTGTGCGCTAAGGTATGGAGGAAGTTGGGACAAAAGTCTGCCATATGCTGGATTCTCCTACAACAACATCTACCAAGCGATTTTCAAGATGTCGTCGTATGAGGCATCATATGGAAGAATATGTAGAACACCCTTGTTTTGGAATGAGATAGAGGAAACCCAAGTATTTGGACTAGATGTGATACAGGACGCTGAAAAGCAGTTCCAGATAATTCATGAAAACTTGAAGGCTGCTCAGTCAAGACAAAAGGGCTATGTGGATAATAGGCGAAGAGACTTAACTTTCAAAGTGGGAGACATCGTATATCTCAAAGTGTCACCTATACGAGGTCATAAGGGATTTAATGTTAAAGGCAAGTTGGCACCTCACTATATTGGACCATTCAAGATTTTGGACAAACGAGGACATGTGGCATATAAGTTGGAGATGCCAACACATCTTTCTGATGTCCATGATGTATTTCATGTTTCTCAACTCAAGAAGTGCTTAAGGATACTGGAAGAGCAAGTACAAAGTGAATAATTGGAGATTGAGGAAGATTTAAATTATGCCGAGCAACCTATCAATGTTCTGGAGACAAGTGAGAGAGTCACAAGAACAAGGTGATTCGATGGTGCAATGTACAATTGAAACATCATACTGAGTATGAAGCAAATTAGGAGCGTGAAGATGATCTAAAGAAAGAATTTCCCTATCTATTTCCTTCTACGTCGAATCTCGAGGGCGATATTCATTTTAAGGGGGTAGGTTTGTAACACACTCATTTTAATCCATCATGGATTGCATTTATTCCCGTGCATGTTTAACATAATTCCACACAAAAAGGAACGAGATTAAAATGAATTGTAGGCAAAAACAGCAACTAAAATCTGTATTGGTACGGACTTGTCTGGAAACAGACACGAATTAGTCTGGTATAGTGTCTTCTCTAGCTTAATTCATTTTCCCTGGTGAGCAACGAACTTGTCCGATCCACTATACATAGTAGTCTGGTTTTACCACTGATGTCGCCCGGACCTGTCCGATCAATTAAAGGACTATTCTGGTTTCGTTTATATTGTCCCACGGACTTGTCCGTTTCATCTACAGACTTGTCCGATGTTCACTACTATAACGCAACGGAGTTGTCCGTTAATTCCCAAAATTTAGCCCGGATCAACTTCCTGTACAAGCCTCGGACTTGTCCGGCCCAGCACCGGACTTGTCCGATCAACTCTCGGTACCCCTAGCGGACTTGTCCGACCTCCTACAGACTAGTACGGTTCCTAAGGTTTCGACTTGGATTCTACTTTTCTTCCACGACGAGTTATTGGGTAATTTCCTTAATTGGGCCCAAGAACATCGTGCCTCACACCTATGGAGCCCAGGTGCCCAGGTGGGACCCCGCCAAGGCCCCTACGTGTCCTCACTGCTTCCTACTTGGATTCCACCCCGACCCCACCACCTCTCCTCCTATATAAACACCCCAATACCCTCTCTCACCCTACCACGTTGATAGAAACCTTCATTGCTGTGATCTCATCGTGAGCCGCCATTAAGAGGAGTTCACCGCAAGGAAGGAATGGAGGAGAAGCGAGGGAGAAGGAGGAGAAGAGGAAGGATCAAGAAAGGTCATCATCGCTGCTGTGATCTTCATCGACTCCTCGATATCAATGTTCCTCATCATCAATTCTCCATCAACAACCCTAGATGTCAAAACTCAAGTGTTGCACCCAATCCTCAACCATTGAACCATTGAATTCACGGTAATTTTCGTAGATCTAACTTTCCACGTCAAATATGATCCCAATTTCACTTGAAACCATGCCCTAGTTGGGAAGTTCGAAAAACCATGGACATAGTAATCTTGTAAGGTCCAGTGTGGACTAGTCCGATCCAGAGCAGACATGTCTGGCCTAATGTGCAGACTAGTCCGACCTCTATATTCTGAAATTCCTGCAACTATTCCAGTTTTCTCTAGAATGACTCAAAACTTGCTGAAACATGTAAAACTCAATTGTAACTAGTTAGTATGCAATAATAGCAAGCTGTTAACATGTGTTATCTCATAATTACATCATTCATGCACATCATAGCATATTGAGTACTATATGAGAATTTGTTGATTGTAATGCTTGTTTTGCATGTTTGTCGCGCAGGATGGAAGGTAACACTCTAGAGGGTGTTTACGAGGACCTTTAGCTCCGGAACTTTGAAGATCTCGATCCAAACCGCCCACCAGAGCAAGACAAGTGTCCTTCAACATTTTGATCCTGTTTTGAAATGTTTTGTTTACAAAACTGCATGCTTGTGTCAAATTGATAGAAAACCTATGATAGGTGTTTACTAGTCTTGTATACCCATCCTTGTCGCTTGGGATGTAATATAGTGAGTCGGGAAGGGTATTTTTCCAGTTTTTCTTTGATTTGCTTAATTGGGATTGGGATTAACTAAATGAATTAATTATGGACTATTGAACATGTGAGTTATGTTAATTGATTCTAATGACCCTTTAGCAACATGGAACCTAGGGATCTAAGCAACCCGCTTATGTGGAATGGGTTGGAATATTTTCGTGGTTTTGCTTGCTTTGGATCTAAGGACCGGTTCGTGAAGTGACCGCCTATGATTTATAGTGCCACCACATGGCCAAATATGGGTGCGCCTTAGCTGGCTATTTAGTGTATTGTCAGTACCATTCGGATCATAAGGAAGGCTCGGGGAATGGTAGTCGGTTGGGTTTCAGTGATGGCGGGACTACCTGGGACCTGAATGGCACAAGAGCGGCCCTTGGATGGATGTGCTATGTTGGATACATCACGTCCGATGAATCCATAGTGGGTCCGCACATATTGGTAATCACTTCGTAAATGCTATTTTGTGATCTCTTGGCCACAAACCAACGGAAGTGTGAGACTGCATAATTGATATTCCTTAGTCATCCAAAGTGATGAAATCATAGACATGGGGAAAGTGGTACAACATCTGAAGGGTGTAAAACTATCAGGATAGACGTGCTCCCGGTTATGAGCATCCTGGACCTTTACATGATTAGAGTTATAGACCTGAATATGGAATAATGGTTGGAATTGAATGGGAATTGGAATTGGAATATGGGTTTGGTGATAATGATTTAATTGAGCAGTTATGAGTTGAATATGAAGGGTTATTGAACATTATGGATGTTTATGGTTATTTATGCTGAAATAATGGTGTTGGACATGATGACATTGGTATTTGGGTTATGATGCGATTTGACCTCACTTAATGATCATAATATCGCATTTCAATTGTTTTGAATGTAGTTTTCTACAAATAGCTATTTATTATCGTCCTTGTTTAAGCTACATATCATACTTTACCACACTTGTTGAGTATGACATGTGCTCACCCTTGCTATTGCCCCAAATAATTTAGTAACAGGCAAAAATGTGGAGTATCTGGAGGACTACGAGGAATACTAGGCGTGCGTGTTACCGTCAAACTGCCGGTGGAGATGGAGTTTTCTGCTGCAATGTCATTAGAACTTGTATTCGAGACTATTTGGATATTGTAATAAGGTACTATTATTATTATTCGAGACATGGTTATAATCTGAATATTGTTAGTGATGCACTATTGTATGTGTGTTAAACATCTTGGGCACACATATGCGTCACACTTGGTTCATTCTCGGAACCAGGTGTCACACTAGGTATGCGTGGAACAACCATAACTCCTGTTTATGCATGTGTCCTAACCTAGACACGACACGGTGTACACACACGTGTTATTAGGAGTGTGCCCGTGATGCGGGAAACCATTTGTTCTTGTTGTCACGTATGAGTGTGAGGGTGTGTTGTGTAACAGTGGTGTATATTCATCAATATGTGCATCCTTTAGTCATGTGTAATAGTGCATACTCTCTGTAAAAGTTGTGCTTAATTATCATATAAAAACTATGCTTTGATTTGCAATTGTCATACTGTAAAATTTTGGGTTTCTCTTTTATTTAATATGAATATCTTTCCTGCATATATCAAGTATATGTCATATGTATAATACGACTTTCCTATTTTGTTTTCTTGTTATTATCACTATGGCAGTTCACGTATAAATGGATAAAGCAAGAATATTAGTTGAGCACTATTAAATATGAAATTATGTAGATGGGTGCAATATTAGATACATTACACAAACTCAAGTTAAACCTTGTCCTTATTTATCCAATTATCTAGCATAAACAGGAGTAGTGGCTTTGACTAACCCATAGAGGTCAACGATGAACCAGCAATGACACAATTTTCATCAATATGTTTCATTACTTGATTTCATTATTGTTGTAAATCAAGACAGTGACGATGTTGAGATTTGTATCATTCAGATCGAACTATGGTTGATGTGATCTTCACTAACTGTTGTCATTGTTTTCATCATCCATATCATCCTTGCTTGTTGTTGAGGGTTTATTCCATTAATAGTAGCAAGAGAATAATTCTCACCACCGCTACCATTGACGCTTCAACTTCCTTCACACCTTAAGTGTATGTGATGTTGGAGAGCAATGTTGGTGTGGTGGGTTCGTGAATCACACTTCTCTTGCATGGTTCTCCATGCACATGAAGTGCGTCATTCAGGAAATTTTAGGACTCGAAGGAAACAATCAATTGCATGATATTTGACTAGAGGATTATATAACGGTTATTGTATGTGGCACACCACCATGCACGGAAAGAGAGTTATTGGATGAATAGTTCACAGATATTAAGAAGAACTTGTGACGTGTCTATTGACACCCTCAAATTATCATGCTCTCTATGGATAATTTCCTCAAGAAAAGCAAAATGAAGAACATGCTCTTCAAAGTAATACTATATTCGCAATATCTTCTTGGTGCCTCCAAAAGTCACCAATTTCATGAACTTCTGGTTTGGCAGAGGCATCTCACAAACTAGGGATCCAAAAAAATTATAACTTTAAGATTAACCAACTATAGAAGTTACATAAAAAGAACATGCTCATTTTTATTCCAGAGGAACATTCTCATCTAGAACTTCATGCCAGTTTTATGCATGTGTCCTAACCTAGACTCAGCACAGTGTACACACACACGTGCTATTAGGAATGTACCCTTGTTGCACAGAACCATTTGTTCTTCGCATGTGAGGGTGGGAATTGCAATAGTGGTGAACCTCATCAATATATTCATGCTCGAGTCATGTGCATTAGTAAAAAAATTTGTGCTCAATTATCATGTAAAATATGAGTAGATTGCAATTGGCATATGGTACGAATTTTGGGGTTCAGTTTTATTTAAAAGTGAGTATCTGTTCAGCTTATCAAGTATATGTCATATGTTTAATATGAGTTGCCTATTTTTCTTTCTTGTTCTTCTGGCTAGGTAGTTCAAATATAAATGCATAATACAATAACCATAGGCGAGCATTATTAAACTTGAAATTACATTGATGGGTGCAATATAAGATTATTTACTCAACTTAATGACAAAAAAACTAAAGACAAACCTTGCCCTTATTTATTCAAATAGCTAGCTTAAACATGCATAGCGGCTTTTAGTGACCAGTAGAGGTGAATATGAACCAACAATGGCATAACTTTCATTTATATGTTGCTTTATTTAGTTTTATTAGTGCTGTCGATCAAAACAGTGATGATTTTTCATCATTCAGATTGAACTCTGATTATATGATTTGCATTCACGGTTGCCGTTGTTCTCATCATACATTTCTTCATTGCTTATTTTTAAGGATTCATTCCATTAACATTAACAAGAGAACCATTGCCACCACCACTACCATGGACCGTCGAGCGTGGATTTATAACATGCCAAGACCCAATCCTATGTACATTCATAATGTTGCAAGTTTTATTGAAGCATCCAAGAGACATGCAAAGTTGCAAAAGATTGATGACATATTATGTCCATGTATCGACTGCGAAAATAAGATTGCTTGGATAGATACTATAGTAATCCAATGTCATTTGGTGAAAAGAGGTTTCAAAAAAAACTACACAATATGGACAGAGCATGGTGAGTTAGATACACATGATGTGGATAAAGAGGATGAGAGAGGTTCAGATGACGATAATGTTCATATCGATGATGGTAGTGACAATCGAGATGGTGATGATGATGATGAGTTCGATTGAGAGGAGATGTTGCTTCACATTGAACCATATGTATTGACTTCTATGGGAGCAAGTAAAGGTTTATGTAAAATGGAGATATTGCAGAATGCGGCGATGGAGCTTTTATATGATGAATCAAACAATTGTGATAAAGAGTTTACTACATTGTGTGCAATCCTAGAATTACTAAAGTTGAAAGCCACATACGGATGGTCCAATTGTCGTTTCTCTGATCTTTTGAATCTTATGGCAGAAATTCTTCCAAATCCAAATAAACTGCCCAGAAGCACTTATAAAGCAAAGAAACTTCTTTGCCCAATAGCACTAGGTTTGACAAAAATACACGCTTGTGTGAACCATTGTATTTTGTACCGCAAAGAGCATGAGCTCGCAACTAGATTCCCCATATGCGATGTCAGTAGATATAAGAAGGACTACAATCACTAGTATGTTACCAACATGAAAAAGTCTCAAAAGAATAATAAGTTTATTATTGGTCCTGAAGGTGACAATGACGATACTTCTGGCGATGCAGACGGGAAGAGAAAAATTCCTGCCTTGGTGATGTGGCATATTCCGGTAATTGATCACTGGAAGCATTTGTTCTCAAGCCCTAGGGAGCCTGAACTTATGCGTTGGAATTCCGAGCAGCGCAAGAAGAATGAAAAATGTATTCGACACCCTGGTGATGCAACGCAGTGGAAAAATTTTAAGATTCAGTATCTAGAATTTGCAAAGAAAATCAGAAATATAAGGTTTTCCTTGGGTACAGACAGAATGAATCCGTTTGGTGAAAAATGGAGCATACACAACACATGGCCCGTGGTCTTAACGATGTACAACCTACCGACGTGGTTGTGTCACAAAAGGAAATACATCTTGTTATCTGTTCTAAGCCAAAGTCCAAAACAACCATGCATCGAAATTGATGTGTTCTTGGAACCTCTAATGGAAGATATAGCGAAGTTGTGGAATGAAGGGGTACGTACATGGAATGAGTACAAGAAGGAGTATTTCACACTAAGATCAATGATATTCATTAGCGTGCATGATTATCTCGTACTGCTTACATTATCGAGATAAATGAAAGGGAAGAAAGGTTGTGTAAGGTGCGTGGATAGAACTGGATTTCTATATCTCACTTCATCCAGAAAGACGTTGTACATGAGACACCGACGGTTCTTGATAGATACACACAAGTATAGGAAGATGAAAGAACAATTTGATAACAAAATCAAAAAAGATACTGCACCAAAACCTTACAGTGGAAAACTCATGTTCGAAATGGTCAAGAACACTCATCTTGCTTTCGATAAGGGCAAAAAATGTAAAGGAACAAAGAGAAAGGAAAGTACATCTTCGGTGATACAACTAACATGGCTTTCAAGAAACAATGAATTTTTTTCAAGTATCTTCCGTATTGGAAGAATCTTGAACTTTGCCATAGTATTGATTTGATGCACGTTACAAAGAATGTATTCGACAGCATCATTGGGACCTTGCTAGACATGCCGAGGAAAACAAAGGACAGATTAAATTCACGTATGGACCAAGTAAATCTTGATATGAGACCAGAGCTTCATCCAGTAGAAAAGGCAAACGGGAAGCATTACCTTCCCCCAACCAGCTACATATTGACACTAGAAGAGAAAAAAGCAATTTGCGAATGCTTGCGTGGGATCAAAATGCCTACAAGTTTCTCATTCAATATCCGCAAACTAGTCTTAATGAAAGACTTGTCTTTATTCAGCTATAATTCTCACAACTTTCACATGATAATGACAGTGTTCATTACCATTGCAATAAGAGTCATCAAACCTGAGCATATAAAAGTTTTCATCACATGTTTATGTTACTTCTTCATTGCAGTATCGCAAAAAAATGATAGCACGTGAAGATTTAGACTATCTGAAACATACATTGTCGAGACTATGTGCAAGCTTGAGATGTGTTTCCCACCATCCTTTTTTAATATGCAAGTACACCTAATCATATATCTTGTTGATCAGATAAAAGCATTGGGGCTACTATATTTACATCATATGTTTTTGTTGGAGAGATATTTAGGAGTATTAAAAGGTTCTGTGTGGAACCGTGCTCACCCAGAGGGATCAATTATGGAAGGATAGACCACTCAAGATGTGATCGAGGGTTGCACTGATTACATCAAAGATGGAAAAGCAATTGGTGTGCCTATAGCAGTACATGAGGGTAGACTACATGGGAGAGGCAAAGTGGGTAAGGAAACATTTATCGTTCAAGATTACAAGAATGTACACCGTGCAAATTTCAGTGTACCACAACAGCTTGCAATAGTTGAGTCATACATCGAGGAACTCCAAATTGAGCTTCGCGAAAAAAAACCAAGACCACACAGAGGACTGGATCATGAAAGAGCACATAAGATGTTTCACTGAATGGTTAATGGACAAAAATATACCATACGGAAACTCTATAGAAGAGGCAACAATGAAGAAGTTAGCTTCTAGCCCATCTGCTTTGGTGACATCATGGCAAGCATATGACATCAACGGTTACACATTTTACCTAATGAAAAAGACGGTAAGAGTGTTGCACGAAATAGTGGTGTTCATATTGAGGCTTAAGATTCACAAGGGCAGAAGACCACATACATCGGGTTCATAGAGGAAATATGGGAACTCGATTATGGCAAAAGAATGGTATTGCCCGTATTTAAGTGGTAATGTGTCAAACATCCTGATGGTGTGAAAGTGGACAATTACAGTTTGACACTAGTAGACTTGAATAAAGTGGGTTATAAAGATGACCTGTGGGTTCTCGGCGATCGTGTTGCACACGCTTTTTATGTACAAGATCCAGAAACTGAGAAGATGCACGTAGTTGTTTCTGGAAAGCAAAATATTGTTGGGGTTGAGAATGTGGGAGATAATGAAGAGGAATATAATCAGTATGAAGAGATGTACCTTTTCGCCGAATCAAAAAACATCAAGCGCGTAGAGAGAAGCATTGAAAAGGATTTGAAACCCTATATGTGAGAAGATGTCAATGCTAGAAAAAATGTATGATATATTGTATGTATTTATATCCTCTGAAATCAACTTAGAACAATGCTCTATTTCAGCTTTAGATAGCATGTTTCGAACATTATTAAATTCAGCTTCTGTAGAGAAGACTAATTTGGACAAGTGATCATTTTCGGCTTGTTGACAATCATATTTATCACCTTCACCTGTTCCATAAGTTATCAAATTGTATGTGTATATGAATTTTTTTGACCTACGATGATCAGGCTTGCCTTCCAACAGCTTGGTTCCAAACAACATCTAGAAGCACCACTCTTGAAGCTCCTGTCAAGCTAATCCCTTCACAGCAAGCTCTTGTAGATGCAAGTAACACCCAAGACTCATTATTTAGATTGTTAAATGCTTCAGTTGAAGTCTGACGATACTTCCCATCCATTTGTGGGCTTATTTGGATAGGAATGGATCCACTTTAATATAAGTGGATTGAGGTGGATTGAGGAGAAAATTAGTTCATTCTTCACTCCAATCCACTTCAATACAATTAGATCGAGTACACCCAAACAAGTCCTGAAAGATTTCATTCTCTTCTCTCCATTTTAAAAACTTACGAATATGCTACTTTATCAGTTCTAAAGGCTAAATATATTGACTACAATTCAGTACCATCTCTCTTAGTGCTTCACACAAGCGACGAAGCAAACAACTTCAATCACAAATCTTGTTTTTACCCTTTTCATAGGAATTTGACCTTAATCTTTCAAGCATAGATTTATCAATAAGTGAAGCTTCCTCATCAGACATGTTAATGGGAGTCACGAGTGAAGGGTGTGTCGAAGCTAACAAAATCTCAATGGGGCTGAAGACAAAGAGATGATGCATATGAGTGACAATGTCTAGGTAAGACAGCATAAAGCTATGATGGCAGCCTTCAACGACATGAAAAGTGATGCCAAGGTTATGCTTGCATCAACCAAGGCATGTTGTGAGGGCATAACACTTGTTGGAGCATCACGGTTATGCTTGCCCCAACAAGTGTTATACCCTCACAACATGCCTTGGTTGATGCAAGCACAACCTTAACATCACTCTGTTGTTGAAGGTTGCCATCATAGCTTCACGCTGTCTAACCTGGACATTGCCACTCATATGTAGGATCTCTTTATCTTCAGTCCACTTTAGATGTTGTTAGCTTTGACACATCCTTGGCTTATAATTGCCATTAACATGTGTGATAAGGAAGTTTCACTTATTGATAAATCTATGCTTGAAAGATTAAGTTCAAATCCCTATGAAAGGGTAAAAACAAGATTTGTGTTTAAAGTTGTTTGCTTCCTCGCTTGTGTGAAACACTAGGAGAGTAGGTACTGATTTTTAGTCAATATATTTAGGCATTAAAACTGGGAAAGGAGCATTTTCCTATGTTTTCAAATGGACAAGAAGGAATGAAATCCTTCAAATAGATGGGAAAATCCTTCCAAGGATCGTCAGGCTTCAATTGAGGCTTTCAACAATCCAAATGATGAGCCACGGGTGTTACCTGCATTTATAAGAGCTTGCTGTGCAGGGATCAGCTTGACAGGAGCTTATCAGCATCACAGGCGGTTCTTAACTAACAAGCAGCCTATGAAAACAATGACTTTCCCAGGGCGGTTCTTCAACAAAAACCGCTTGTGATGATTGAACCAGTACATACGCTTCTTAAACAATGACTGCCCATGAAAATCATGTATTTACCCAGGCGGTGGTTAATTAAGAACCGCCTATGAAGTTAGCTAGAGTACAGTCGGTTCTTTATTAATAGCCACCTGAGAAAATCATGTATTTACACAGGCGGTTGTTTTTTATAATCCGCCTGTGATGTTCTGTCATCACAGGCGGTTATTGTATCTTTTGTCATCACAGTCGGGTTTTTTTACGGACCGCCTGTGTTTGAAAAATCGAGGCGCCTGTGAAAATGCTTTTTGTAGTAGTGGTCTCTATTTGTTCTTGTGCACGATTAGTCTCTGTGGTGTTGAGAAGCGTTGTTCGAGGTGGGTGCATAAAGCACACTTGTCTTGCATGGTTCTCCACGCACACGAATTGGATCCTTGAGGAAACAATAAGACTCGGTGGAAGAAATAATTGCTTGCACGATATTTGATTCTAGGATGATATAACAAACATGGGATGCGGCACACGTGAAAGAGAGTTCATAGATGAACCGTTTGCATACCTTAGACAGGACCGGTCGTGTGCCTCTCTATTGATATTCTCATATTGTCATGCTCTCTATGGACAATTTCCTCAAGATAAGTCAGAGGTAGAACATACTCCTTGAAGTCTACTATATTCTCAATATATTGGTGCCTCAAAAAGTCATCAATTTCATGATCTCCTTGTTCTGGCATATCACAAATAGGTGTTCCAAAACTTCATGAATTGGATTAACAAAATATAGAACTCACTTCAAAAGGACAAGCTCATTTAGAACGTGCGTCAGTTTTAGAAGAAATGTGTTGTTGCACTAGGTATGCGCAGGATAACCCTACGCCAGGTTTTTGCATGTGACCTAACCTAGAATCAGAACGGTACACACACACGTGGTATTAGTTATGTCACTGCTACAAAAAGCATTTCTGATGTATAATGAATTAATAGCCACCTCTGATGATAGAATATCATAGGTGATTCGCAAAACTAAACCGCCTGTGTAAACATATCCATTTTCACAGGCAATTTGTGCATAGAAGCCGTCTGACATAATCACCATCATTACAGGTGGCTCTCCTGAACTAGTGCATGTGATATTCAGTTACTTCTTACAGTCAGTTTTTAATAAAGGGCCGCCTATGAAGCGAATGGGTGTGCGACCTTTGCGGTTACCGAAGGGAATAAGCAGAGAGCCTGTGTTCTTTGAATTCAATTAGAAGCGTCCCATCACTACACGCCGAGAGGCGAACCGTTAGCCATACTATGATATAAAGACACACACACATTCCTCTTTTCCGCACACCATCAAGCGTCTTCTCCGCACAACTTTGAAAGTGCATCTAGGTAATCCCCGTTGGTTTTGGATGATTGATGATGAAAATTTAAGGACTAATGAGATTTACGAGATTAAGCACAGGTGATCGAAGTTGTAATGGAAATGAGACTCTCAAAAAGAAAAAAGAGTGAAAATGGCGTCGAAAACTCAAAGAGTTAAAATTAGGGTTTTAAATTTCTCGTGTCAAGTTGAGCCGTTTAAGTAGAGAGTTTTCAATGAGTCATGTTCTTGAGAATCAACGAGGAGCTCATACTACATTTAGGTTTTGGTGAGAGGTTATGTCTAAGCAGCCTTAAGGACAAAACCGGACTTGTTTGGGCCTTGGGGCCAAACTAGTCCGACCACATCGTACTCTTCTGATGTTAGGCAGACCAAGAGTCTCTATGTGATTTCTGACTTGTCCGTTTGGCGACGGACTAGTCCACGGTGAGTGTGTCTGGGCCATTGTGGACTAAGTCCTGGAGGGCTTGACTAGTCTGCCCTAGCAGACTTGTTCGTTTCCGCATAGACCAAGATGTACTTTGTGAGTTCAGACTATTTCGCTCAAGGTCAGACTAGTCCATTACAAGGAAGAGAGTGGCTTCTGGGTCTAAGACCTAGAAGGCCGACTAGTCTGCCACACTGGTCGGACTATTCTGTCTGTCCAGACTAGTCTGAGTTGAGATGGAGGAGTTGCCTCTTTTTTACTATGTACTAGTCCATGTGGGGACAGACAAGTTTGTTTTGTGAAGAAGTTTGGTTGTAGGGACTAAGACCTGGCAGGCCGAGCTAGTCCGCCATGACCAAACTTGTCCATTCTTGTGAGGATCGGGGTCCCGACATTCCAGGAATCGCATTGGGTGGTATCGTGCGATGTGGCGCCCAACAGCACACACAAAAAGATATACAAAATACATAACACAAATGAGCATGTCATATTCTTTTCTCTTTGTATAACAAAAATATTTTTACACCAGCGGAAGTTATAGGATACATCTCAACCTAGCTACTGCACAAGTGAGAGTATTCAGCCTGAAATACCTTACACGAGCAACACAAAGCAAAGCAATGGCTTGTAGGGTTCTCATTTTGCAATACAACACGAGAGGGGCTATGCCCCAAAGCAAAACCCATCATATGCGCTATTACCTACAAAATATTAATCCACAAATTGTGAGCTTAACGCTCAGCGATACTTAACCGTCTCACCTAAACAGGAAACTCTACATGCAAGAACACACTAACATAGGAAGCTGAAATTTGCATAAAGACGCGCCTACAGTAGATCCTTACTTTCAGTTTTAGCCTCAAGTTTGCAGTTCATCAAAATGTAAACTTAGTGACCTCTTACTTAATACAATCACTAAGCATTACAATTAATAATTCAAAAGAAATAGTAGATTAAATATATCCATTTACTTCTTAGCGCAGTGATTAAGTAAGCTTAATCCATAACCGCGAGCGACGGTGATTCAAATCAATGACAATCCGGAATGCATGACACATATGCCCGCAGGAAAGTCACGTTGGTGCGCATCACTCTACGTCATATGCAGCCACTTTTCACAAGAGGCTCTAATATGGATTCAACTCTCCATCTCGAGCAAAAGTTCCTCTACACGGACACGTCCAAGTTGTCCGCTAGAAGATTTACACCTTTATGCCTTCACATCTCCATTCAAGCACAACGGAGAAGTTTCCACACTAAGTCATCAAGTTACATCACTTTCCTGGGTCCCATATACCAGTATGCATCCGGTACAGCTCAAACTTGCCCATCAGGGCTGCATACGACACGGTCCTTAATCAACACAGGCAGTGTTACCCCTATAGTCACAACGTTCCATTCTATCCGATTGCAGCACAGTCTCATATTCATTTATAGTGAATAATCTCTAAACATATCCATGTGTTCCCAAGTGCCATAAACAAGCGATTAACGAATACTCGACTTCTACCGAATCAACTGTGAATCCTCATTATCATAGCAATAGTCCTACGATAAAATCCTATTCTACCCATACACTCCAAGGTGGGTTGGGGGTCATACGGTTGGAGTGTCATTCACCTTAGACATAAATACATAATGCACATTTCATATCTAACCCAAAGATAATGAATGCAAAGCAAAACTTTAAATATCGCTTAAATGCAAACCGGGGCTTGTCTTGCTCAACGGTTTAGTTAGTAGACTCAAGTCAGTGAATCTTCCTCAGGAAGTCCACCATGGCAGCAGGGAGATGGAAATCTTAGCTTCCGAGTTGGCCTCCTCGTCGAGCTCCGATGTCACATCCACTATCGAAATGCAAATGCATATATAACCAAAAGTGATTTAGTAATTGATTCAATTCGGTTATAGACAACTTAAGAAGGAATAATGATTAACTAAAAATAAAGTTTCTGTTTTGTAGTCTACAGCAACTGAGAGGAAAATTGAGATGGAATGGAATTAGGCTTGAAGGCAATGTTGATGAAGCTTGTATATGGACATAGGCATGCAGCAGTGATTTCTGAGGTTCAAGATGTCCAATGAAGCTGAAAATGTAACAGTGGCTCCTCTTGTTGGTATGTAGACTGTATGCGTAGTTTGAGGTTTCTCTATGGACTGGGGTGGTCACATGAATTCCCCATGTGTTTCTCTTTCTCTGAATTTTAATCCTAGTCCTAGATCTTTAACATGTCCAACAGTGAGTAATTAGATTAGAGGGGGTCTCACTGGTTCTATAAAAATTGGTTTCATAATTTTATCAGCTTTCTAAAGGGAGATATTGATTTTACATGTTGGGAATCAATTCTGAAAAAGTTTCTGTTCAGTTTTTAATTTTCTATGGACGTAGAGCTTTGGAACACAATTAGACACAGTAAATCAAGTCAAATGGATGTGAAATTTCTACTGCAGTACAAAAGAATTAAATGTTAGAATCTGGCCAAGTTTTGGATTTTTCCACTGAGAGTATCTCCTACAATAATTCCCCAATGGTTTAAGGGAATGTAATTATTCAGAAAATATAAAGGGTTTTCATACCACGTATTTTGCACCACTGCAAAGTACAAGTAAAAAGATGCCAACAAATTTTTTTCATAATTTTTGGACATTTCTACAGACAGTTATGGTTTTTCTAAATTGCACTAGTTTAGGGAATATCTTTTCAATTATAAATAGTTTAAACATTGACAGCTGTCGGTACCCTGCACACCGGGTACCTCACGATACCGCAAGAAACGCTAAGGAGTTCCACCCGTCCGAGTTGAAGACCTCTGAATGCTGCACGTGTTACACAGCACTGGACCCGCCTCCCTCGTTTGGGTAGCTCCAGCACCGCCACGTGTAACACAAGGCCCTTCATGGGAAAGCTCCGGTCTTGCCACATGTCTAGTGACCCCGGACCTAACCCTCAGTAGAGGGAAGCTCCGGTGCTGCCACGTGTATAGTGGCTCCGGACCTGCCTCCCCAAGATGGGAAGCTCCAGAGCCGCCACGTGTCGAGCCTTCGGACCTAAGACAACAACAAGGAGACTGGTGGATCTTCAACGGCGCGGACATTCATGTGGTAGTTAAAGCTACAGTTACAAGACATTATTACAAATTATTAATTTCATATTAATGACACATGATCAGATGACCCTTAACAATGGTAACGCCGCCATTAAGGCGCGTTATGACAGTGTTAATTACGCTTAATATTCACAGATCTTGTATTAGGCAATTAACTACCGCCAGAGCCACATGTCAGGCCAGGCTGATGTACCGGCCAGTCCTTAAACTATAAAATGGCTGCACCATACGGTAGCGAGATCTAAGCTCATACGAACACAAACCACCGCAGACTCATCAACAAACACCCCGTGGAGTAGGGTATTACGCTCAGGCGGCCCGAACCACGTAAAACATCCTGTGTCTCCATCTCGTTCTTAATCTCCGTGCGCCCAAATCGAATACGAACCTCCACGGACGACATTTTAGTAGTACCGGGGGAAGTATCGATCACGCACTTCGACATTGGCACGCCAGGTAGGGGCGCCTGAGATTTCAAGATGGTGAACTCTGTAGCAGCATCGTCCAACGGCAATGCCGGACAGCTAGACGGAGGGAATCCCTCCAACAATCAATAGCCAATTGGCACTGTTGTCCCGGAGGGTGTTGCTGCACCACCACCACCACCAACTGCTCTGGCTGCCAACGTCAGATAACAAGATGGTTCCTTCGCGTCGGTCACTGCATCGACACACAACAACCCGGAGAACGCGATCAACGCTGTGCGCACTCTTCTAGAGCGCCCACCGGCGCCCGGAGCCCCTCACGGTGCGATGCGCAACATCTGGTTGAAGCTGCAACTGATAAAATCAGCAACCAACGCCCTCCCCCTTCAGGGCAAGCACCTTCTCCGCTTAGGACCTTGTTTGAAAGGCTTGGCCCTCATGTTTCACAGCACAAGAGGCGCTTGTGTCCCAAAAGGTGACGTCGCTGCCCTCAGGGGCACGTCGCACCCACACTGCATCGAGAATTTCGATGCACGATCTTCGGTCGGAGCTCGACCGACGTTACAAGCAGCAAGACGACCACGTACATATCGAGCGTGCTCGCGAGAGACGAGAGGCTCGGGAAAACCCTTCTGCTTTGGGATTGGGGAGCGGCTGCACAGCCTTGGCCATGCACCTACGTATGGTCCGATGGCCTCAGAAGTTCTGGCCTCATCTGTCGGAGAAATACAGTGGGACCTTCAACCCCGTTGAATTCCTCCAAATCTACTCTACCGCCGTCTCGCGGCGGGTGGCAATGAGGACGTGATGGCCAACTATTTTCCTGTGGCTCTAACTGGGACAACTAGGTCCTGGTTCATGAGTATCCCTCCTGACTCCATTAACAGTTGGGCGGAGCTATGCAACTAGTTCACCGCCAACTTTAGGAGTTCATACACCCGACCTGGCACATAATTGGATATGTTTGCCATACAATAGAAGTCAGGGGAGTCGCTGCGATCCTACATCCAACGGTTTTCCCATGTATGGAATAGAATCCCTTCCATTTACAATGCTTCTGTCATGATGGCATTCAGGCAGGGTGTCAGAGACGAGAAGATGTTGGAGAAGCTGGCAATTAAAGAAGTCACCAGCGTCATGGAACTCTTTAGCGTGGCAGACAAATGTGCTAGAGCTGCCGAGGGCCGTGAAATGCACTCCAAGCCAGCTCTGGAGGCTACCAAAAAGTCCTCTAAGGCTGAAGCCACTACCTTTGATAGTGAAAAGAAGAAGAAAAAGTCCAACGGCAAGAAGAAGTCGTCGGTCGGCATGCCTACTGCTGTAGTGACTGCAGCTCCAGGTGGCTAGGGGCCACACACCGAAAAGCGACCTCGACTTTCGTCTGAAGACGATGATGGTTCAAAGATGTGGTGTCCAATCCACAAGACTGACACTAACAATCTTGAAGATTGTCGAGAGGTCTAAAACCTTGTTGAGCGCTTCAACAAGTGCTGGGAAGAAGCTCCATTTCGCCAGCCGGAGGGAAAGCAGAAAGTCGACGAAGCTCCGGTTGATCTGGAGCTAGGCTTCTAGGAACCCAAGAAGGTCTCGAAGGCTGTGTACAACACAGTTGACGACGACTCTGACATCTCTGACAAAGAGCAATAGAAAACCCTCAACAACATATATGGAGGGTCCTAGGATATCACCTCTTGCCGCGTCGTCAAGACCATGCGTCGAGAGATGGCTACCACAGCTCCTACCACAGCTCCTACGACGACAATACTCGATACATTGAGGTGCATAAGCTGCTTTATGCAATGCTTATTGCCTCAGAGAAGCTTCATCACTACTTCCAAGCCCAGAATATATCAGTGGTAACATCCTATCCACTACGCGCTATACTGTATAACGCCAACTCTACTGGGAACATTGCAAAGTGAGCAACAGAGCTGGTAGAGTTCGATATTGAATTCCTGCCTCGACAAGCTATCAAGAGTCAAGCATTGGATGACTTTGTGGTAGAGTGGACACCTTCTCCATCAAATTATGAGGACCCCAGTGAGCAGAAGCTGGAAACCAAGGTACTGGTATTCACCGAACCTCACTGGACTATCTACTTTGACGGCTCGATGCAGAAGCAGGGGGCCAGAGCTGGAATCCTTCTCCTTGATCAGACTATGGAGAAGGTCAAGTACATGGTGCACCTTGACTTCAAGGCAACCAACAACATGGCGGGGTATGAAACTCTCATATATGGGCTCAAGGTGGCACTATCATATGGCATCAAGCAGATGCTGGTCAAGGGTGATTTGTAGCTCATCATCAAGCAAGTCAAAGGCTAGTGTAGATGCAACAACCCACAACTTGCTGCTTATCTCCTTGAAGTCCAGAAGCTCTAGAAAAACTTTGACATCCTCGATCTCTGTCGTGTCCAATGTCTGAACAATGCTGAAGCCAACGAACTCTCGATGAAGGCTTCAACCGGAGCTGAAGCTCCATACGGAGTTTTTGTCATGAGGTTGTCAAGACCAACAGTTCAACCTGCCGAACTGAGCGAAGGGGGCGACATCAGTACTTCAAAGCTTACAGTCCTAGTGGCCTTGTTACCATGGCGTCCACCAAGTGTTGTAGGTTCTGCAGGAAGCTCCGAGCAAACCAGCACGCAAGACACATAAGCTCAAGTTAGCTCTGACGTATGGATCTCAGAGATCTGGAGCTACATGAAATACAATGTCCTTCTTGAAGACGGTGCATCCGTTGATCGGATTGTCAGATTGGCTAAAAGATAATGTTGGTAGAAGGGGATCTCTACTGGCAAGGTGCCAACAGCGTCCTAATGCGGTGCATTGCAAGGAAAAAAGGCCCCGAGCTCCTCACAGAAATCCATGGAGGCGAGTGTGGGAACCACGCGTCTTCCTGCACATTGGTCAGTAAAGTCTTTCGGCATGGCCTCCACTGGCCTACAACACTCCAGGATGTTGTTGAGATGGTAAAAAGTGTGAAGAGTGCCAGTTCCATGCCAAACAAATTCACACACCGGCTCAGAGGCTGCAAATGATATTGAATGTGGCCTAGGGGGGGGGGTGAATAGGCCTTTTTGAAATTTAGTCGGAACCTACAACACTTAACAAACTGATCAAATCCCGAGATATTGGACTAGTCCAGTAGTGTACGGACTAGTCTGGTGCGTGTGGACTAGATATATCATGTTTGATTGATTATCTCGATCCTAGACTCTATGCAGCGGAAATAAACTTGTAAATAGAGATAATACTTCTATGAAACTGAGTGTTGCACAAGTTAATCTTATACTCAATGTTTTAACATAATATGAACAAGATCAAGTGAAACTCTAGATATCAATGAAAAGTAAGAACAAAATGCACAAAGTGAAGACACACGATTTTTATCCCGTGGTTCGGCTCCCACAGAGGCAACCTACGTCCATGTTGAGGAGCCCACGAAAGGACCGGGTATTCACTAACCCTAACCTCATTGAATCGCCACGAAGGCCAATTCTCTTCCACTATCACAAGGGTAAGACACCAAGTTCAAGGGGCCTTCTCACAAGTTGAGGGCTCCCCAAGATTACAAGTCAAACACCACCAAGAACGCACTCTTAATATCAACAATGAAACAACAAGCCTGTGTGAGAAATCAAACCCAAGAGCTCAAACGTGTGGAATCGTGTCTCTCCTTTGATCCAAAGTGAATCATCAAAGGATTGATCTTTTTTGAATTGGATTGCTTGGAGAGATGTTTTTTCTAAGCTCTTGGAGGGTGTGACGGCGCAGGGGGTCGAGAGTTATGAAATTAGGGCCACGCACATCTATTTATACGGTGTTTCCAAAAGTTACCGTTAGGGTTTCAAGGGTACGGACTAGTTCGTGGTGGAGTACGGACTAGTCTGGTGTGCGGCATGTAGGAAACCATAAATTCTTAGGAAGATCAGACTTGTCCATCTTAGGGCGGACTAGTCCGATTTAGGCTTTGGAAAAGTTCGGACTAGTCCGATTATTTTCGGACAAGTCCGGCTGTGGTGATCACCTTAGTGAGTTGGGATATGTCCACATTTAGAGGACTTGTCCGATTTTTGTCAGAGAGGTTATCGGACTAGTCCGTGGTGATTTTGGACTTGTCCGATTTCGTGAAAATCTGTGAAGTGTATAGGACTTGTCCGCACTGTGGAGGACTACTCCGATTTTAGTCAGAAAGATATCAGACTAGTCCATGGTGTTATCAAACTAGTCCGGTCTGTGTAGACTCGTACTATGCAGACAAGTCCACACTGGGAGGACTTGTACGATTTTGAACAGAGGGGTTATCGGACTAGTCCGAATATTAGCGGCTAGTATGGACATCTATAAATTAGTGCAGTGAGTGAGTTTTCTTGTGATTGAGCTCTTGGGTGTGTTTCTCCAAAACACTCCATACACAATGATCTAATATATTCAGCTCTTGAGCTCTTTTCCATATAGATCCTCATTCTCCTTTCTTTTGGTACTTTCTTCAAAATTTCTTTTAAGACCTGCGCTCATCTCAACAATTTGGTTAGGATCTCATTTGTTTGTCATGAATCAACCAAAACACACAAGGGATGACTAGATGCACTTTTAGATACCTCGTACATGGCCATTCGCTATGTGGGGGATGGACATTTTGGGACCTTTCTCAAAAGCTGTTGGTGATAACAGGTTCTGGTACATCACCATCGACAAGTTCACCAAGTGGGTGGAAGCTACTCCAGTTGTGACTATCAACAAGCAATCAGCTATCAAGTTCTTGAAGTCCATAGTCTGCAGATTTGGAGTTCTGAAAAGAGTCATCACTGACAACGGAACCCAATTCACAAGTGCAGCATTCTAAGAATATTGCAAATACCTCGGCATTCAAGTCAGCTATGCATCGGTAGCTCACCCAGCAAGTAATGGCCAAGCCGAGAGAGCAAATGCAGAAATATTGAAAGGACTCAATATGCGCACATATGAGCTTTTGAAGAAATATGGAGCCAACTGAATATAGGAGCTTCCATCCGCATTGTGGGCAAGTAGGACAACACCTAACTGGTCAACTAGAAAGACACCCTTCTTCCTGGTGTACGGAGCTGAAGCGGTCCTTCCTTCGGAGATCACCATGGGGTCACTCCGAGTCCGAACCTTCGACGAAGCCACACAGGGCAAGCTCCGGCGTGAAGACCTTGACCTCGCCGACAAGGGAAGGTGCCAAGCTGCTTTTCGAGATGCATGATTTCTCCAGGCGCTCCGGTGGTATCACCAAAGGAATGGCACAACCGACAGCTTGAAGAAGGCGGTCTGGTGCTGGAGAGAATACTAACTCGAGAAGGGATGAACAAACTTTCCCCCAGCTAGGAAGGTCCCTTCCAAGTGATCAACATATCCCGTCCCGAATGCATTCGCTTGGCAACAGAGGATGGGACCCCACTTCCTAATACTTAGAACATCGAGCACCTCTGTAAGTTTATGATTAGTTTCATGAAGGTGAGTTTGTAATTACACATAATGTAAGATAGAGTCTATACACAGAGTCGGGTAGGTCCTCTGGGAGAACATCCGAACCCCTCTAGGAGGGTCCATGCAGTTCAAGCCCACCTAACTTAGTCCCAGTGCTGAAAGTGTGGCTTACCTACTCCGGGTTAGAACAAGATGAATAACACACTTGGTCTGGTTTCGTACCCTATGTGTGTCATTATCTCCCCTGTAACTAGGACCTATCATAAAAAACATTGTTGTGTGAAAGCAGTCTCCACGTGCATCAATTTTTGTACAGGCTCGTTTTCTTTTATTATCCTTTTCCTTCTTGCCTACAGCAAAGTTGTGCAATTCTATTTGGGCTTTACTCCAAGTTACATATATGTTGTACAAGTTATATTGTTGATTTTTTTTTATCTTAGCATTGCTAGACGGTCTACTCACCTGAACACGAAAGCTAGTGTCAGGTCTGGAGTGCTCTATCAACTTAGCCTAGTCAAGCACCTTAAGTACGCCAGTCTACCTACATTCCAGCAGGCTTTAGTAGGTCGGGTCTAGAAGGCATTTGAATCTAGAGAGATTACATCAATGTACTTGTTATCATATTAAGTTCCTTTGGATCTAAAATTCAAATAAGAACAGTAAGCCGCAAAAGAGTTATAGATGAGAGGACAAATTTTATTGTTTTTCTTGTCTTTGATGCGTAGGAAAAATGAAAGCTCGTGGCAATGGTGGACGATGCCGGAGCTACTAAGCTTTGAAATCCCCCAAGGGGCCCTGCCAACTCCTCAGAGCTAACAAGCTCCGACAACTCCCATGGGGGACAACCGTCGATGTGAAGAATAAACGGCAATCTAAGAGAAGATGGCAAATAAAGCACACTGAAGGAATTCGCAGTTGATGAATTATACGTTGATGGTAAATATTGTCAATGCCAGGAAGCTTCGATGATTCCAGGGGGCTCGTCGTCGACGCTCTAAGTGTTGACAGTGGGCGCGATCAAAGCTATAAAGCTCTGACAAACCCCAAGGAGCCTGGCGTTAATGTTATACGCGTTGACAATGGGTGTCGTCGGAACTACAAAGCTCTGACAACCCCAGGGGGCCCACCGTCGATGTTCGACATGTTGACAGTGGGTGCTGTTGAAGCTACCAAGCTCCGACAACCCCAGGGGGCCCGCTATCGACGTTCTACGTGTTGACAGTGGGTGCCGTCAGATATATCAAGCTCCAACACCCCCAGGGGCCCCGCTGTCGACGCTCTATGTCTTGGCAGTGGGTGTCGTCAGACCTATCAAGCTTTGACACCTCCAAGGGGGCCCACTGTCGACGCTCTATGTGTTGGCTGTGGGCACTAGCGGACCTACCAAGCTCCGACACCTCCCAGAGGGCCCGCCGTTGACGTCACAAATGATCCTTGGAGATGTCGGAAGTAAACTTTGGACCTAATAACTAAGCGTTCAAGCTACAAGTTTAAAGTGTCCAAGTCATCAAGACATTGTCAGATCCTTTTGGTACATGTTCGCAATCAAATTTTGTACATCTACCAGGGGGCCAATAAGATAAAGGACAATGCGTTGACGACAAATACAAAATGGAATTCGTTCATTCAAGAAGAGTGTATTTCATTCATATGAAGGATTGGATTACAAAAATGAGGATTACAAAAAAAGGCAAAAGAAAAAAATTCTAGCTACTGGAAGTCCTAAGTTCTATGGAAATACAAGGCAACTTTTTCAGCATCTTCTTGAACGCTGGCCCTAACAACATCTTCCTCTTCAGTAATGGGCCCTTCGAACACTAGATCCAGAGAAAGTTGGGGGTCTCAGCTTTTGAAACACGTCAGCAAAAATTCAAGGACGTTATTGGCCAAAGACTTCCCTTTTGTCTCAAATTGATCGGTGATGACGTCACGCATCACATCGAGCTTATTGCTGGTAGAGCCCAATGTCACCAGTGCCTTGTCTAGCTCTGGCTTATCATCTTGGATGTACCAGGCTGAAGCCAAGCGGCACCAAAGCCTGGTTAACGTTCCTCAGGAAGTCTTAGACTTGCTCGGACCCTGTTGCCCTCGAATTCTTGAGTTCCTCCACTGAACACCTGGCAGCCGCAAGCTCCAAAATCTCCCGGGCAATGCGTTCGACCTCTTTGGCATGTTGCTGAATACTCTCAGGCACCTGCCTTTTGCGGTCGACAAGCTCTGACTCCCTAAGGTGGATGCGGTTCTGGTGGTCCACCACGTCCTTCTCCCTGCCTTGTACTCTCTCCTCCCTGGTGGCGACATCAGCTTATCTCTTGGAGAGCTCCTGTCCCATCTTCCAGTGCTTCTCCTCCTCTTGCTTGCACCGCTGATCAAGCTTTTTGGTGCGGTCCGCCAAGCTCTGCTCTCCCAGATACAGTCTCTGAGTGAGATCCTCCTCTCTCTTCATGATGTCTTCCTACTTCTCCAGGAACTTCTCTTCCCTCTCATCAAGGTCCTCTGGGTGCTTCACGAGAATTTCATTCAGCGTGTTGAGGCTGTCTTAACGATCGTCAGTAGCCTCGTTGCTTTTCCTGAAGTGCTCGAGAATCTCTTGAATCTTTGCATCGAGGGCCCTGATGAAGGCCTCCCTCTCCTCCAGCAACTGGCCCCAATATTCGATATGGGCCTTTTCCTTCTCGACCCATCTCTGTTGGTCAGCAAGCCTTGTTTGTGCTAGCTTGGTCTTGAAATGAAGTATGTTGTGCAAATGCCTCAAGGTGTGGCGCTCTTCATCGAGGACCTTGTTGTCATGGTCGAATGCAAGCTGGACTTGGCAAAGACTAGAGTAGGCGTTGTCAATAGAAAACGCCAAAGAAATAGGCTCTGGGCCTGTCGGGGTCTTCTCCGCCAGCTCCAAGGGGTATTGAAGTACAAAAATTGGGTCCCACGCCACAAGCGTGGTCCCCTACGGTCCTGCAGCACTAGGGACGCCCCTCGGAAGCTCTTATACTTCTACAGACGCTGACGAGGGTCCCACTGAGGAAACTTCAACCTCTGGGGCTGACGCCGAAGGTCCCCCTACCAGATCTTCAACTGTTGGCTCTATGGGAGGAGGGCCTGCCGCCAACTCCTCTGGGTGCTCCGGCTCGAACATGGGCGCCTCTAGAGTAATCGTCTCTGGGGCAGACGTTGGACCTCCGTCTATAGCACCCACCACCACCACCGGCTCAAGCGCCGGTACATCCAATGCATCCGGCTCAGGTGCCGGAGCTTCAACAATCTTCGACACAGAGGCCAGAACTTCGGGCACCTCTGTCTCAACCGCTAAATCTTCAACAACTTCCGGCGCAGGCGCCAGATCTTTGGTTACCTCCAGCTCAAATGTCGGAGCTTCCGCCATCTCCGTTTCTTGCACCGGAGCTTCAGTCACCGACATTGCAGCTGCTGGAACATCTTCACAAACTTCTCCCCTGTGGTCTGGCGCTACCACAAAGCCTCTAGCAATGCTTCTGGATCCAGATCCATGACAGCCGGCGCCGGAGCTGTCGTGACCTCAGTCGCCACATGGGGAGGCGGAGGGCTCGGGGCTGGAGCCTTCGCTTGCACAGCCTCAGTCGCTATAGCAGGTGCCGGAGCTTCGGTTCCCTTCTTAGATGCCGTACAAACGAAGGATCAAAAGATTCAAGACATGATAAAAAGAAAAATAGCAACTCAAAGGTGAGGTCACAAGGCTTACCTAGGGATGCTACCGCTCCAGTTAGCGCGAACTTTCTTCATCAAGCGATCGGAGCTAGAGCCCACCATAGTTGGTATGGTAGAAGCTCTGGATTTCTGTACAGGACCTATCGCTGACATCGACATCGCCTCAGTCGGAACCTCCCTCGACTGGGAAGGACCTCCAGACCTTGAGCCCATGGTCGACACTGGGACCGGAGTCAATCTACTGGAGCTAGCGCCCCTCGAGGACGCTGGCACCAAAGGAGGCGTGGTCACTGAAGATCTGCTTCGCTGGGGAGAAGTGGTTGTTGAAGTCGCAGCTGACCTGACGGAGCTCCCATGAGAATGCCTCAACTTCCTCTTCCGGCTGGAAGATTCAGTCGACTCCTTGCCCTTGCCAGCATCATCAACCTTTTGGCTTGGAGTAGTGGGCGCCACCCTCTCTGAAGCTACGGGGATTGCAACCTCAAATGTCTGGCGCCTCTCGACCACGCCGAGGTCATCCAGTGTCAGCATTCTCCACCGGAGCTCCCTACTAACCTCTGGAACCATGTTCAGATGGAGGAAGGCAGCCGGCGGAGCCAAGGCATCGCAGGAGATAACTCCATTCTGAAATTTCTTGAGATGGAGCTTCAAAGCTTCATCATCCAAGTTGGTGTTCAAACTAATTTCAATTCGGTTATGATCGATGTCACAATTGAAAGCCCATCCGGGCCACTCCCTAGTCTTCAGCGGAGCCCACCTGTTCACCCGAAAATTGCCGAAGACCATCTGAGGGGTCACTCCACCCTCCATGCATTCCTGGATCCTTGTTAGGACGGGCTTGTACACTTCTGACAGCTCTGGAACAACATTACAGGCATCGGTGTCAACATTGGGGAGGCCCTTGGGCAGGTCCAACCTCTCGTGCTCCTCCGATGCAATGATCACCCAGTCTTTCTTCCAATCGTCTCACTTGACAGAGGGGAAAGTCTTCAAGTACTTGAAGGGGCAATCCTTGCGCTTCATGAAGTAGTAGAAGTCAATCAACTCCGTCCCCTTTTCCGGTGGTGTGGACCATGAAGAAGGTCCATAACAGCTCAATGCACGGAGGCACGCCCACTATCATCTTGTAAAAGTGGACAAAGGTCGCCACCAGCAAGAGGGAGTGGGGGCCGAGATGATGAAGCTAGAGGCCTTAGAAATCTAGTAGCATCAAGAGAAAGCTCAAAAAAGGTGGGATCAGACCCACCATGGCGTACGCAGAGAAGTACACCATCTCTCCGGTGTGCTCGTTGTTGAAGGAGAGCTTGCCGAAGCGGATGTCCTTGTTGCAGGAGTTGTTGGACCACCCCATGTAGGTCAGGACCATCGACAGTTCTTTGTTGGTTTTGATTTTGCTGCGGGGAAGACCCAACTCCAACGTGGCAAAAAGGAGCGAAAGGTGGATGGGCTATGCGAAAGTTTGGAGACTCTGAGTGCAGTTCGAAAGAAAGTGTAAAGAGTCCTCAAACTGTGTTGGCTTTCCTTCTTAAGTAAGCCTCTGCAATGCTTGGATGGAAACCATAAAGGGATCAAGATCACATTTTCAAAAATTTACCTTGTCAAAGACAAATGCGCCCGGGACCACTTAGGCGAAAAGTCAACGTTAATACCCCAGGCGGACTGTTGTCATGATGGGAAGTTGGAAGCCCGAGGGCGGAGGCCTGATAGGGCGCTCAGAAATGATACGGTTTTCATATTGGGAACAGGCGACCTTCAATTGTGTGATATCCGCACACAATGATCTCACCCGCCGCATTCAAAAGAAGCCATGCGGCGATGGTTTAACAGGGAACCATCATCCCAACGTCACATCAGAAGACCTTTGACGCTGTAGTGCGGGAATTGCAGATAGCCCCACCTCTGGTAGAATAACTTAACCCAAAGGATTTCTCCTAGAGGTGGGCCCGGGGCCACTATTGGTATCATGCGTACCGGGTACCCCAAGATATTGCAAGAAATTCTAAGGAGTTCCACCCGTCCTAGTTGAAGACCTCCGAAGGTTGCACGTGTTACACATCACTAGACCCACCACCCTCGTTTGGGTAGCTCCGGCACCGCCACGTGTAACACAAGGCCGAATCTAACTCCTTTCATAGGAAAGCTCCGGTCTTACCATGTGTCCAGTGACCCCGGACCAAACCCCTAGTAGAGGGAAGCTCCGGTGCTGCCACGTCTATAGTGGCTCTAGACCTGCCTCCCCACAATGGGAAGCTACGGAGCCGCCACGTATTGAGCCTCTGGATCTAAGACAGCAACGAGGAGGCTGGCGGATCTCCAACGATGCGGACATTCAAGGGGCAGTTAAAGCTACAGTTACAAGACCTTATTACATGTCATTAATACCATATTAATGAAACACGATCAGAGGACCCTTAACACCAGTAACGCCGCCATTAAGGCGCGTTATCACACTGTCAATTATGCTTAATATTTACAGATTGTGTATTAGGCAATTAACCACTGCCAGGGCCACATGTCGGGCTAGGCTGATGTAACGGCCAGTCTTTAGACTATAAAAGGGTTGCTCCATACGATAGAGAGAACTATGCTCATACGCACACAAAGCACCGCAGACTCATCACCAAGCACCCCGTGGAGTAGGGTATTACGCTCAGGTGGTCCAAACCACGTAAAACTACCCGTGTCTCCATCTCGTTCTTAATCTTCACGCCCTCAAAGCAAATACGAACCTCCGCATACTACATTTTAGTAGTACCAGAGGAAGTGTCAATCACGCACTTCAACAACAGCAGTAGTCCACCTTTTAAATCTGATAGGGGGCCCGGGCTTTTGAATGGTGCACCCAAATTTAGGCCATATGGGATCACAGGGTTAACTCCACGCCAGCACACTAAATCAGGTGCTGCAAAGGATCCAGATGGGGGATGCAACTTCTATACTACCATTTGTGCTCGGATGTGCGCTCCCGCTGATGTATGACAATTTTATTGGTTGTAAAGGTGTAGCAGTTAATATGAGCATTAATGAAGAGACCAATAGAATTATAACACATCAGCTGGAGTACGCATGAGAACACCGAAAGGGAATATGAAAGTCGCATCCCCAGATGGGGGTCGTCTTCCCCACTTTGACAGGCGGCTTTAATAGCGTGACCGGCGGCTGGAGACTCGCTGGAGTAGCCAACTGCACACATCTCTGGCTTATAATGGCCGCTAGTGTCTAAATGTGGATGAGTAATCGGTTGGTGGCATCGGATTAACTTGGAGAGGACCGGAGCATATGCCACGACGGCAATGGCGGCTCGGCCAGCTCCGGTGAGCTTGCTATGGCTCGGCGATTCACCACCCAGCTATGGAACAGACTTTAAAGTCTCCTATTATCATGAGGAGTATGGATGTGAAACAAAACTGAGCTCAAAAGGCGGGGAAACTAGTTTCCACCAATGACCTAGGTCTGTATGGTCGGCGGCGACGAAATCTCGTCGATATAGAGCTACGGTTTATTATTTTTTGCACTGTTTGATTCCGAAGGTCCGTTGTAACTTAGAGAACACGCTTCCTGATTGGAATGAAGAATAATGAAGAAGGCATGACGAATTCGGAGGTTTTCTATGGTCGGTTTAAGATAGAAGCCAACACAAGATTTGCAAATACGGTTCACCGGTGCGACGGTTGACTGAGAGGGCGTTCCTTATGGACGCCCTAGTCAAGTGGAAGAAGCTGCGGTGAAGTCGGGCAGCGCTGAACCGTGGCGGGGCTTGCACAGCAGATAGGAATTATTTCTCCCTTGGGCAAAGCAAGCTGATGCATAGGTCGAAGATGAAATGCGTCGGGGAAGTAGGGGGGCCTCGCGCGCCCTTGAGCTGGTACAGTTGCAAGAGAAAATGTCAGCACGCGGTGGTGACCAAGCTTTGCTTGAGGCGGCCAAAACAAAGGTGCCGAGGAGGAAAAGCACCGTTCACCGCTGTAGAAACTGAAGGCGACGAAGCCACTCAAGGCGGAGATAGAGGCGACGTCGGCGCATCAGTCATCGAGCTAGGTACAAGAAATCACCACCGAAAGACGCCGGTGACTTTGTTCCACGGGAAAATGCGATGGCGGCAAGAAGAATGAGTGCCGGATTTCTCTGTACCGAGGAGAATAGCCAAAATACAGAGCAGGGAGGGTTGAACACACTTGGTTGATGATAAGGGCGAGACTTGGTTGAGTCTTGGTTGCAGCTTGCTGAGAAAGGTAGGTGGCGCATGCAGAAATCGTGCTGGCGCACTGGGAGTGAAAAAAGAGTCAATTACCATCGTTGTGAAGCTGACATTTGGGGCCCACGGCCACTCTCCTCATCCTCTCTGGTCAAAACATTCCCTCATCCAACGAAATCCAAAAAGTCTCAAACTTTGCAGCCAACAAAAATAAAATATAGGAAATCCAAACTTGAACTCCAAACTGACATTTGGCAAGATTGAATTCAGATATAACAATTGAATTTGAATTTGAATTCCCCTGTTTGGCTTACTTCGATTAAATACACAATGGGCTCCAAATTTATTCAAAGTTCGCGTATGGGCTAATTGAATTATTTAGAGTCCAATTATGAACCAAAATTTGATATTTGAATATTTTTGAGAAAAATCTTGATTTGAAGTTTTAACCTCCTCGATTAGGGTTTGTGATTTAATGCATTTTTCCTACGATACAAATAGCCAATTAGTTCATGTGAATTTTTGAGTTTCCAACTTAAATATTTTTTTAAGTTCACATTTTTGTCTTCTTGTGCTTTGCAAATACAGGCTTTTATAGTTCTCACCCGGAACAAAAGGTTTTGAGTGAGATCAGACCAATCCATTGTTTTATGGACTAGTCCATGGTCAATTGTTGTCACACCTGGTCCCAACAAGCGCCAGGATCATTTCATTCATACATGTGTAGACGAAAAGTAAATAGTATCATATTACAAGCCATGTTCGAAATACAAATAGGTCTTACAGCAATGACCCGTAGGTCTCAAATAAACAACATTAAAGCAAATACATAGGTAAGTAAGAAGATGGCAGCAGCGTGTAGCTTTCTCCAATCCACAGGCAGTTGCGCGAGGGTACGCCCGCCTAGAACATCTCCTACGGATCGGCGTAGAACTCTTCGTTTACTGCTTCTTCTTCTTCATAGTCTGGAGGGGGAGAGAGGGAATCGCTTTGAGTACATGGAGTACTCAGCAAGTGTGGGAAGAGAGATGAAATGAAGGCTACAACAAGGAAGGCTCATAATGGCTGTTAGCACTATGCATTACCTATACCTTAGCTTTCATTAAGCAACCTATAACTAGGTGATTCCACCCAATCAAGATTATTGTAAAAATAATGAGTAAATAAGTAATAGCACATAAGTATTCCAAGTTCATAAATCCCACCATCATCCCAACCAAGTACTAATTATGAAATTGATACCAAGCTGCTCTTGTTCGTGAGCACGACTGTCATGACAGTTTCCCAATCTCTGCAGAGAACGTATCCTTTACCCACAAGCTGTGATTTCATCCCCTGTTGCCAGGTGGACTAAGCAAACCTCCCTGATGCCCGTGACCCGTCGATCACATTACACAATTCCTAGGTGTGCGGCTAGGAGATCACTACGAGGTCTTTACAAAGGTCCTCCCGACTAGTAACCGGCCCTCTGAGGTTTCACCGCTCCGGCACCTAGATTCCATTTTACCTCCGCCAGGAGAAGCCCCCTCTTGAGCCATGCGGATCACAAGGCAGATACGCTGAACCAATTCCCCGCACTATCCAACTACCAGCACTAGACAGGGAGAGGCCTAATTAATTGACCAAGCTGCCCCATACTCAGTCTTGTGGAGATATTGTATAGCTCAGTGGCTACTCCATAAACTGGTCCTTAGAATCCGGCAAGGTTCAATCCCCGAATCGCGGGTCTCGTGCGTACTGCACCACACCATTCAACCAACCCGCCAGATTCCTACTTACTACAATCCATTTCCAAAATCATGATCATAATTGTAATAATAAGCCATGAATAACATGTATGGTAAATGTTTTCTCGCCCAACTAGTATGCATGGCTAAGCGTAAAGTAAATCCCATAACCACCCTTCCATAACCCAAGTGACAAGGTAAAAGGTAATACAACAGGGCATAGCATAGGGTTCATATTAATTAACATGCAACTAACTAAACCCTTAAAAAGGTGCAAGATGGTCAAGGACACTTGCCTCTTTCGAAGTGGTTGTCGAACTGAGGTTCTTGGAAGCTGGTCTCCGGCTCGGGAACCGGGTCTACTCAAAGAGAATAACATGCAATGAGTACTACATACAATGCTAAACATACACATGCACACAATCACAAAATCTATGCAATTACGTACCTAAGAGAGATTTACTGTGTGTGTGCATTAGTTCACTTGATGATACTTATTAAAGGTGAATTTTATGTGTTAGAAATGTGATTTACTATTTTATATAACTTTTACAATTATTTTTAAGCTTAATACACATTTTTCGGGATATTCCTACATGCAAATATAATTATTTATGATTATTATATTAATTTAGATTAAAATAATGCATTAAATAATTTTTAATGGTGTGTGATATTTATTTCTAAGTTTAAAATCATTTTATACAATTAATCCTAAATTAAATATAATTTCTACATGATTTTTTTGTGGCTAAAATGAATTATTTAAATTTATACAGCAATAAATATATTTTTAAGTTGTCTAAACATTTATTCTGAATTTTACAAATTTTTATTCACTTTTCTGTATTTATTCCAAGTTCTATTGCAATTTAAAGTAAATCTGGAAATTCTATAAATGCTGAAAATAGTTTTTAAAGTGTCCAGGAGCTAGCTTGCATATTTAAAAACTATTTTCAGTTAGGGAAATATGCAAGCTAGCCCCTGGACACTTTAAAAACTATTTTCAGCATTTATAGAATTTCCAGATTTACTTTAAATTGCAATAGAACTTGGAATAAATACAGAAAAGTGAATTAAAATTTGTAAAATTCAGAATAAATGTTTAGACAACTTAAAAATATATTTTATTGCTGTATAAATTTAAATAATTCATTTTAGCCACTAAAAAATCATGTAGAAATTATATTTAATTTAGGATTAATTGTATAAAATGATTTTAAACCTAGAAATAAATATCACACACCATTAAAAATTATTTAATGCATTATTTTAATCTAAATTAATATAATAATCATAAATAGTTATATTTGCATGTAGGAAAATCCCCAAAAGTGTGTATTAAGCTTAAAAATAATTGTAAAAGTGATATAAAATAGTAAATCACATTTCTAACACATAAAGTTCACCTTTAATAAGTATCATCAAGTGAACTAATGTACACACACATTAAATCTCTCTTAGGTACGTAATTGCGTAGATTTTGTGATTGTGTGCATGTATATGTTTAGCATTGTATGTAGTACTTATTGCATGTTATTCTCTTCGAGTAGACCCGGTTCCCGAGCCGGAGACCAGCTTCCAAGAACCTCAGTTCGACAACCACTTCGAAAGAGGCAAGTGTCCTTGACCATCTTACACCTTTTTAAGGGTTTAGTTAGTTGCATGTTAATTAATATGAATCCTATGCTATGCCCTGTTGTATTACCTTTTACATTGTCGCTTGGGTTATGGAAGGGTAGTTATGGGATTTACTTTACGCTTAGCCATGCATACTAGTTGGGTGGGAAAACATTGACCATACTTGTTATTCATGGCTTATTATTACAATTATGATCATGATTTTGGAAATGGATTGTAGTAAGTAGGAATCTAGCGGGTTGGTTGAATGTTGTGGCGCAGTACGCACGAGACCCTGGATTTGGGGATTGAACCTTCCCGGATTCTAAGGACCGGTTTATGGAGTATCCACTGAGCTATACAGTATCGCTACAAGACTGACTATGGGGCTGCTTGGTAAATTAATTAGGCCTCTCCCTATCTAGTGCTGGTAGTTGGATAGTGCGGAGAATTGGTTCAGCGTATCTGCCTTGTGATCCGCATGGCTCAAGAGGGGGCTTCTCCTAGCGGAGGTAAAATGGACTCTAGGTGCCAAAGCGGTGAAACCTCAGAGGGCCGGTTACTAGTCGGGAGGACCTTTGTAAAGACCTCGTAGTGATCTCCTGGCCGCACACCTACAGAAGTGTGTAATGTGACCGACGGGTCACAGGCATCAGGGAGGTTTGCTTAGTCCACCTGGCAATAGGGGATGAAATCACGGCTTGTGGGTAAAGGATATGTTCTCTGCAGAGATTGGGAAACTATCATGACAGCCGTGCTCACGTACAAGAGCGGCTTGTTGTTGATTTCATAATTAGTACTTGGTTGGGATGATGGTGGGATTTATGAACTTGGAATACATATGTGCTATTACTTATTTACTCATTATTTTTACAATAATCTTGATTGGGTGGAATCACCTAGTTATAGGTTGCTTAATGAAAGCTAAGGTATAGGTAATGCATAGTGCTAACAGCCATTATGAGCCTTCCTTGTTGTAGCCTTAATTTCATCTCTCTTCCCACACTTGCTGAGTACTCCATGTACTCAAAGCGATTCCCTCTCTCCCCCTCCAAACTATGAAGAAGAAGAAGCAGTAAACGAAGAGTTCTACGCCGATCCGGAGGAGATGTTCTAGGCGGGCGTACCCTCGCGCAACTGCCTGTGGATTGGAGAAAGCGTCACGCTGCTGCCATCTTCTTACTTACCTATGTATTGGCTTTAATTTTTTTATTTGAGACCTACGGGTCATTGCTATAAGACCTATTTGTATTTCAAACATGGCTTGTAATATGATACTGTTTACTTTTCGTCTACACATGTATGAATGAACTAATCCTGGCATACATGTGGAATGCATCTGCTTGTTGGGACCAGGTGTGACAATTGTTCTATGGACTAGTCCATGGTCTTTGTGATGTCAGTGGTCCCCTCAGGTCAGACTAGTCCAGGGTGTTGGTGCGGATTATTTTGGACATTAATTGGTGGCAACGGTGTAGTGTTGGGAGCCCTATAAAAAGGGATCCCCGAGATTCCTTTTCCCTCTCTCAGACCCTAGCGCCGCCATAGCCCTCAAAGAGCCATCCTAAGCCTTCCTCTTCTCATGTTTGATCCCTAAGAGCGAATCTTGAGGGTTTGCGGGATTTGTGGGAAGAGGAAAGGGATTTTGATAGTTCTTGAGCTCTTAGTTAATTCTCTCACATTTGAATTGTTGATCTGAGTCTCTTGTTATAGCTTTTCGATCACTAGTTGTGCTAGGTTGTTGTGGGACCCATAGATTGTCAGTAGCCCCAATAATCATTGTATTCGCCTGTTGAAATGTTTGAATGACACTTCCCCTGGACCTGCTATGAAGCATCCCTCTGAGGTTCTTCGATTTGGGGGGGGGGGGGGGTAGTTCTAGAAGGCTTGCTAGAGCAGTAGCGATGGTAAACACAACGGGTTTTATGTGGTTCAGGCCGCCAGAGCATAATACCCTACATCCATGGTGCGTATTGTATTGCTTGACAGCATGAGCTTGAGTTCATACGAGATTGGTTCTCGAGCCCAAGTTCGTGTTGTCTCAGTAGATGGCTGCACGATCCTTTTATAGTACAAGGCCGGGCAGTTACAAGTGGGGCCGAGACCCGACAGGTGGCCCCAGGGAGATCTTATCTCTTTACAAAATCTAGGGTGTTATGACTATTTCTCCCTTTGATCGTGGCTTAAAGACTCGCCGTTCTGCTGTGCCAGACGCCAGAGCTAAGCGTAGATGTTGATGATTGCAGTAATGTCCAATCCGTCGTGTCGCAAGCATCCTACCGTTAGTGGCGTCGGGTAGCTCTGTGCCATCTTCACTAAGATGTGATCCGGCATAGTACCACCTGACACAAGCATATGCCGCACCCGGCGCCTTGGTAAGGCACGTGTCTTGAATGCGTGAATAGATAGGGCACGTCGCTCTTTACTCCCACGACCTACCATCCTCAGTGAGCCGCAGGACATGTGGCAGCACGGGAGCTCACCTCCGAGAATTAGGCCATGTCTTGAGCTGCGGGCCACGTAATATTGTGGAGCCCACCTCTGAGAAGAAGAGGGGTCTGACCCTGCTAGACACGTGGTGGCCTTGGAGCCCGTATCCACCGGGAGGCTAGGCTCAAAATCGAAGAGCACGTGGCAGTACCGAAGCCCGCCCCTAAGGAGGGGTGAGGCTCGTGCCCGATGGATACATGGTGGCCCTGGAGCTCGCATCTATGGGGGGCCTAGGCACGGAGCCAAGGGGCACGTGGCGGTGCGGAGCTCGCCCCCGAAGAGGGGCGAGGATTGGGACTGCTGGACACGGGGTGGCCCTAGAGCTCGCCTCTGCGGGGAGGCCAGGCCCGGAGCCGAGGGGCACGAAGTGGTGCCGAAGCCCGCACCTAAGGAGGGGCGAGGTCCGGGCCTGCTGGACAAGTGGCACCTCTGGAGCCTGCATATGCGGGGAAGCAGGGTCCTTAGGCATTATTAGCCTGTGCACAGGGGTACTCGGTATGTAGGGTACCAATAATGGCCTCCGGGCCCACCTTGGTAGGTGGGGCCTTCACCTTTACTTCTCGCCTGGCCTTTTCTATCCTATTTTTGGCAGCTGTTGGGGCGGCATGCTCCTGACAACGCAAACACGTGTCTATTCCTTGTTGACGGATCGTGGCGATGTGATCTTTGCTTGCTGCGCGGCTTTAACCGTGATAGTTCCCGATGTAGCCGATGTGCTTCCGCCGCTCTGCTTCCTCGAGAGCTGCCAAGTTGCCACCTTGAGCGATGACCGCCTGGCCCACGTATCTTGACAAGCGACCTGGTCCCATCGTCATTGGCTCTGCGTGTCATGCGATGTGTATCGGGGCCAGGTGGTGCACATGATGTACTCTGAAGCGTCCCAGAAGTGGGTAAAAGGAAACCTTTACGTCCAAAGGAAGTTCCCTTCCCCATTCACTTCCTAGCGCTTGATCCATCCATTTTACTCCATAGCGGCTGAGCCCTCATTCTTTCCCAAGTTCTTGATACCCACCTATTCCAATGGAATAAAGCTTGTATCCCCCTTGCATCGAGAGGATCAAGGACCCAGAGCCGGTGATGCAGCTTCTCGGCTGATGTGTAGAGGAGAAAAAGTTGAGGATCCGCTGTAGATCCCTCCCGCTTAACCTACTGAGTGAAGAGATCGTGCTGTTCACCTCGCATGCACTGGCCAGGTTTATAATCCCAGTGTCCTCCTTCTTCGCCGTGATGTTGGAGGTCTTCAGGCTCCAACTTCACCACTTGTCACCGAACTCCTTCGCCTGGCAGCTGTCGATACCCTCCGTACTGGATACCCCTTGGGATTGCAAAGATCACAAGGAAACTCCATATACCAGATTTGAAGACCTCCGAAGGCCCCACATGTCAGGTGTAGCCGGACCTGCTCCCCCGACATGGTTAGTCCCGGGGCCGCCACGTGTATCACAAGATCGGAGCTATCACCCACACCTGGGAAGCTACGGTCAGAATCCAATATGGCACCACCGGACCTAACCCCAGACAGAGGGAAGCTCCGGTACTGACATGTGTCCAACAGCACCGGACCTACCCGTCCACGACGATGAGCTCCGGTGCTGCCACATGGCAACCGCCGGACCTTCAAGGATCAATCAAAGACATCAAGACCCGATTAAGTGTCATTAAAACCATATTAATGACACACAATCAGATGGCCCTTAATACTGTCAACGGCACTGTTAAGGTCCATTACCAGGCTATTAAGGGTAATTAACCCCATTTATTGTGTATCAAGCGTGTGTAACTACCGGGGCCACCTGTCGGGCCAGGCTGAAGTTGTAACGACCAGTCTTTGTACTATAAAAGGACTGGTCGACGATACACAAGGGACGACTCCAGACCACCGCTGAACACTCTGAGCTAGACGAGCTTCTTCTTATGGAGCTTCTTCTAGACTCCCGAGCTTAATACATCACCAACAAACCCCGTGGAGTAGGGTATTACGCTCAGGTGGCCCGAACCACGTAAATCCATGTATATACGTGTCTTTCACCTTGTTGAATCTCTGTGCACCCATTACAAACTACAACTCCTCGATCTACCAAAAGTAGTGTCGGGAGATCTGCCGGTTCCAAACACCGACAGTTGGCGCGCCAGGTGGGGGGCGCCCGAGATTTCGAGTATGGTGAACTCAGCTGCTGGATCATCCAACGGCAACCCTGCCATTCAACCCGTTGGAGGCAATCCCTCCAACACGCAGTAACCAGCAGGTGCTTTGGCTCCAGCAGGAGTCATGCCTTCACCACCACCGCCTACACCAGCACGTCAAGCTGAGCAATGTGATGGTGCATCGGCATCAGTCACTGCATCGGCAAACAACAACAACCCTAAACACGCGCTTCATGCAGCACGAGCTCTCCTCCAACTTCCACCACCTCCAGGTGCATCCAAGGGTGCAACAGAGCAGTGGAGAGCTGATGTGGAACATCTGGTTGCAGCAGAAGCCGACTGCATCAGCAATCAAGGTCCTCCTCCTTTGGGGTGGGCCACATCGCAGCACCGGACTGTGTCTGGCAGACTTGGTCCGCATGCTTCCCAGAATAGGAGGCATGCTGCGTCACATCAAGTTACGTCGCTACCCTCTGGGGCGCGACGTACTCATACGGTAACCAGGATGTCAACTCATGACCTCCGGGCGGAGCTTGATCGCCGTTACCGTCAACAGGATGGTCGTGTCCATATCGAGCGCGCTCGTGAAAGGCGAGAAGCTCGAGACAGCCCTGCTCCCGAGGGAGTAGGAGGAGGCTGTTCTGCACTGGCCATGCACCTACGCATGGCTAGATGGCCACAAAAGTTCCAGCCACACCTGCTGGAGAAGTTTGACGGGACTGTTAACCCCATTGAGTTTCTCCAAATTTACACCACCGCAATCCTTGCGGCTGGAGGTAACGAGGTTGTAATGGCCAACTACTTCCCAGTAGATTTGATTGGGACCGCCAGGTCTTGGTTCATGAGCCTTCCTCACAACTCTATCAATAGTTGGGAGGAATTGTGCCAACAGTTCACCGCCAATTTTGGGAGTCCATACACCTGACCAGGCACCGAACTGGACCTTTTTGCAGTGGTGCAAAAGGGGGGAGAATCCCTGCACTCATTCATCCAGAGGTTCTCCCAGGTACGAAACACCATTCCTTCTATCTCTAGCGTTTCTGTCATCGTGGCATTTAGACAGGGTGTGCGAGATAAGAAGATGTTGGAGAAGCTAGCGGTCAAGGAGATCACCCGCGTCAAGGAGCTCTTCATCTTGGCAGACAAGTGTGCCAAAGCTGCGGAGGGCCGTGAGATGCACTCCAAACCACCTCTGGAGGATGGAAAAAAATCCTCCAAAGGCAAAGCCACTACCCTCGGGAGTGGTAAAATGAAGAAAAAGACCAACGGAAAAAAGAAGCCGTCGGCCGGCACATCCACGGCTGCAGCTGCTGCAGCTCCGGGTGGTCGGGGGCCATGCCCTGAGAAACGACCTCGGCCGTCCCCTAAAAATGGTGGCAACTCCAAAATGTGGTGTCCTATCCACAAGTCGAACGGCCACAACTTGGAGGACTACCGGGAGGTCCAAAACCTTACTGAGCGCTACCACAAGCGCCGGGAAGAAGTCCCTTTCCGTCAGAGGGAAGGAAAGAGAAAGTCGACGAAGCTCCGGCTGAAGAGGAGTTGGGCTTACAGGACCCTAAAAAGGTCATGAAGGCTGTGTACACCTTTGTCGATGACGACTCTGACGTCTCCGACAATGAGCATCGAAAGACCATGGACACCATCTTTGGTGGTTCATGGGACATCACCTCCTGCTGTATCCTCAAGACCATGCGGGGAGACATGGCCTCAGTAGCTCCTACAACCAGGGCGGAACCTCATCGGAAGTGGATGGACACTACCATCACTTTTGATGCTTTGGACTGCCCTCGAAACATGATCGGAGCTGGTTAGGTACCTCTGATGGTATCACCTACCATCAACAACATTCAACTCCACCATGTAATGGTGGACGGAGGTTTGGGGCTGAATCTCATATGCTTCGAGGCTTTTGTCAAGCTTCAGCTCTGACCTTTGGACCTTCGCCCTTCTCGACCTTTCTCCTGAGTAGGTCCGGGGGCCATAACACCGCTCGGTGCCATTACTCTCCCTGTGACCTTCGGGACTCGGGAGAATTATTGCACTGAGAAGTCAATCTTTGATGTCGCTCAGATCAAATTGCCCTTCAACGCCATTCTGGTCAGGCCTGCCTAGTACAAATTCATGGCTGCTGCTCATTATGGCTACCTGGTGTTGAAGATGCCAACACCAGTTGGCGTTCTCTGGATCCACAGAGACCGTACTGTCGGAGTGACTGCTCTGGAGGAACTCCATACGCTTGCTACAACACAGGAGGAAGAATCCAGGCAGGAGCAAGGTCCAAAACCCCCGAGCATTCATCAGCGAGGCTCAACCTCCGCACCACGCGTGCAACCAAGCGGTGACGTTGATATCCCCGTCAAAGTCGTCCGAATCGGTTCCGATGCTGCTCAGACCACTCGTATATCGGGAGGTCTAAATGACAAATAGGAACTCGCGCTCATCACTTTCCCCCGGACTAACGTCGATGTGTTTGCCTGGCAACCGTCAAAAATGCCTGGGATCCCTAGGGAAGTGATCGAGCATAATATGAAGATCTATCTTGACGCTTGGCCCGTACATCAGAAGCCTCGGAAGCAATCTGTAGAGCGATAGAACTTCATACGACAAGAAGTGAAGAAGTTGCTCGAAGCTGAATTCATACGAGAAGTCTTCCATCCAAAATGGCTGGAAAACCCAGTCGTTGTACCCAAGGCCGGCGGGTAGCTTCGGATGTGTATCGACTACACAACACTAAATAAGGCATGCCCAAAAGATCCATTCCCACTACCTAGAATAGATCAGATAGTGGATTCCACCTCCGGGTGTGAATTACTGTGTTTCGTAGATGCATATTCTGGGTACCATGAAATCAGAATGTCCAGGGAAGATGAAGATCATACTTCTTTTATCACAGTAGATCGATTGTACTGTTATACAACCATGCCATTTGGTCTCAAGAATGCAACTTCAACATTTGTACGAGCTATGTACAAAACCTTTGGGGAGCTCATTAGAGATGTAGTGGATGTGTATGTTGATGACATCGTTGTCAAGATCAAGGACAAGGAGTCACTCCTTGACACCTTGCAAGCTGTCTTCGACAAGCTGCGGGTCACCCGCACGAAGCTGAACCCAGACAAGTGCGTCTTCAGGGTTAGCTCCGGAAAGCTTCTCGGTTTTCTGGTAAACCACCAGGGCATAGAGGCAAATCAGGCAAAGATTAAGGCTATAGAGGAGATGCGGCCACCAGCCCACATCAAAGATGTCCAAACACTGACTGGATGTCTAGCCGCCCTCAGCCGGTTCATCTCAAGACTGGCGGAACGGGCGCTACCCTTCTTCAAGCTATTGAGGAAGTTCAGACCATTTCAATGGTCTGAAGAAGCAGAAAAGGCGTTCCAAGAGCTAAAGTAGCTCCTCACCACTCTACCAACCCTAGTAGCTCCGAACCCTGGTGAGCCTTTACTGCTTTACATTTCAGCAACCGACGAGGTCCTCAGCATGGTCCTGGTCGCAAAGAGACCAGAGCCATCAGAAGCTCAGGAATCCAGACTCCTTCGGGAGGGTCCGGAGGTTCCTGAAGGATAGTCTGGGTCCCAACCCCCAGACTTGGATCAATAGGGAGTTATCCCAGAAGACTTGGACCCGGGAGGATCCGGATCACTCCAACAGAAGCTCCGGGTTCTTCTAGCAGGAACCAGGAGGTCCCCGAAGCAGGTCCGGACCCCTTCGGGAGGGTCCGGGTCGATGTGGAGGAAACTCTGGGGCCCTCTAGGAGGGTCTGCACAGTCCAACGCCCAGTGTACTTCATCAGCGAAGTACTACATGATGCCAAGACTCGATACCTAGAGGTAAACAAGCTGCTCTATGCAGTTCTCATCACCTCTAGGAAGCTTCGCCACTACTTCCAAGCTCACAAGATATCAGTGGTGACCTCTTTGCCACTGCGTGTAATCTTGCATAGTCCCAACTCTACTGGGAACATTGAAAAGTGGGCAGCGGAATTGGCCGAATTCGATCTTGAATTCGTCACAAGGCAAGCGATCAAGAGTCAAGCATTGGCAGATTTTGTGGCGGAGTGGAACCCCTCTTCATCAAATCCTGGGGGCCCTAGTGAGTAGAAATCGGAACTTAAGGCTCCGGTCTTCACTGAACCTCATTGGACCCTCTACTTTGACGGCTCCATGCAAAAGAAGGGGGCCGAAGCTAGAGTCCTTCTCCTCGCTCCAACCGGGGAGAAGGTAAAATACATGGTCCACCTTGACTTCAAGGTGACCAACAACATGGCGGAGTATGAAGCACTCATTTATGGATTAAATGTCGCACTATCATACTGTGTCAAGCAGCTGTTGGTCAAGGGAGATTCGCAGCTCATCATTAAACAGGTGAAGGGTGAATGTTCCTGTAACAATCCTCCATTAGTTGCTTATCTCCTTGAAGTCCAGAGGCTTTAGAAGGACTTCGAAGTCCTGGGTCTCCACCATGTCCAGCGTGTCCACAACGCTGAAGCTGACGAACTCTCGACGAAAGCGTCAACTAGAGCTCCGGCTCCTAACGGAACCATCGTCCGGAGGTTGTCAAGACCCACAGCTCAGCCTGCCGAACTGAGCGAAGGGGGCAAGACCAGCATCCCGAAGCTGGCGGTCCCAATGGCCCTGTTACCATGGCAGCCATCAAGGGTCGTAGGTGCTGCAGGAAGCTCAGAGCATCCCAGCATGCAAGACTCAAATGCTCAAGCAAGCTCCGATGCATGGATCTCGGAGATACGGAGCTACTTGAAAGACAATATCCTTCCTGACGATGATGTATCCGCTGACCGGATAGTCAGATTGGCTAAAAGATACACGTTGGTAGAAGGGGATCTCTACCGGCGCGGTGCCAACGGTGTCCTAATGTGGTGCATCACAAGTGAAGAAGGCTGTGAGCTCCTCGTAGAAATCCATGGAGGTGAGTTTGGGAACCATGCGTCTTCCCGCACGCTGGTCGGTAAAGCCTTCCGGCATGGCTTCTACTGGCCTACAGCGCTCTAGCATGCAACTGAGCTGATGAAGAAATGCAAAGCATGCAAGTTCCATGCAAAGCAAATTCATACATCGGATCAGCCTCTAAAAATTATGCCTCCTACATGTCCTTTCGCCGTGTGGGGGATGGACATCTTGGGACCTTTCCCAAGAGCCATCGGAGGTTACAAGTTCCTATATGTCGCCATCGACAAGTTTACCAAATGGCCGGAAGCAACTCCAATTGTGACAATAAACAAGCAATCAGCTATCAATTTCTTGCAGTCCATAGTATGCAGATTTGGAGTCCTGAACAAAATCATAACAGATAATGGGACCCAATTCACAAGCTCCACTTTTCAAGGATACTGCGAAGACCTCGGCATCCAAGTCAGCTATGCCACTGTAGCTCATCTGGCACGCAATGGCCAAGCCGAGAGGGCAAATGCAGAAATCCTGAAAGGACTCAAGACGCACACATATGAGCGCGTGAAAAAGCATGGAGCCAACAGGATTGAAGAGCTTTCACCCACTTTATGGGCCAATAGGACTACTCCAAACCGGTCAACTGGAGAGACACCCTTCTTCCTAGTGTACGGAGCTGAAGCAGTCCTTCCTCCGAAAATCACCTTGGCATCGCTCTGGGTCCAGACCTCCGACAAAGCCACGCAGGATCAGCACCGGCGTGAAGACCTTGACCTCCTTGAAGAGGGAAGGTGCCGAGCAGCTGTTCGGCATGCCCCATACCGCCAAGCTCTTCGGCGCTATCACTAACGGCATGTTCACAGCTGACAGCTTGAGGATGGCGATTTGGTGCTATGGAGAATACAATCCAGAGAAGGGTTAAACAAACTCTACCCCAGCTGGTAGGGACCCTTCCGAGTGATCAAAGTATCCTGTCTCGGATGCGTTCGCTTGGCAACCGAGGACGGGACACCTCTCCCAAATCCTTGGAACATTGAGCACCTCCGTAAGTTCTACGCTTAGTATCACGGAGGTGAGTCTGTAATTATATATGGTGTATGTTATAGAGTCATTATACAGAGTCGGTTAGATCCTCCGGGAGGGCAGCCGGACCTACCCTGTTAGGTCCGCAACGCCCATGCAACACATGTCACAGTCTCAGAACTATTAGTATAGCTAGCTACCTTGGGTCAAACGAGAAAAAAAACAAACTTAGCCTGGTTCTGTACCCTAAGAGTGTACTTGTTTCCCCTGCACCCCGGACCTATAATGAAAGACATCATTGTGTGAAAACAGACTCCACGTGCATTTACTTTGTACAGGTTCAATATTTTTTATTTTTCTCTTTCTTGTCTATAACAAAGATGTGCAATTCCTAAGAAACATTAGCTCAACCAGTTCATGTACAATTCGAGTTGCATTGTCTGTCCTTCCGAGTTCAAACATTGTTGATGGCCTACTTGTCTGAATGCTGCCAAGCCAATCTAGGGCCGGAGTGTGCTATCGACTTAGCCTGGTCCTGCACCCTAAGTACGCCACTCTACCTACACCCCGACAGGCCGAAGTAAGGCAAGTCCAGAAAGAGTCAAACCCGAAGGGAGCAAGACGGTGCTCTTGATTGTATTTAGGATTGTGATCGACCTAAAAATTTCTCGGGAACAGTAAGCCGCAATGAAGTTGTAGATAGGAAACATATTTTACTATTTTTCTTGACTTCAGTGTGCAGGAAAAATAAATAAGCTATGACACCCTCTAGACGGTTTGTGGTCAATGTTCAAACATTGACATCGAGCATCCATGGAGCTACTCAGTTCCGGTAAAGCGAGTCGTCACCGTAAAGATGTTGAAAGACTCTAAAGTGGAGTCTAACGTTAACACAACATGTGTTGATGGAGGTCACTACCAGAGCTGCCAGAGCTCTGACACCCCAGAGGACTAACCATCGATGCTCCGGAGCTACTAAGCTCCGGCAATGGTCAATGCTGGAGCCACCAAGCTCCGATAGCCTTAGGGGGCCTACACTATCGAAGACATCGGACTTACATTCTACAAGTTCGAAGCACGCAAGTCTTCAACAACTATTACATCGTCTTGGTACATGTTCACAATCAAATTGTTTACATCTACCAGGGGGCCAAGCGAGACAAAGGTGTTGAAGACAAAAATGAAATTTGAATTCACAAAATTTTGGATTTCAATCATTTGGAGACAAGAGACTACAAAATTTGAGAATGAAGAAGAGATAGTACAAGTGGGAGATACACGGAGACGATCCTAGACCCTATGGAAGAACTGGGCAACCTTTTGGGCCACCTTCGATATGTCGGCTCGGACAGCTTCACCCTCTCCTTTGATGGGACCTTCAAGTACTAGGTCCAGAGGGAATTGAGGGTCCTGGCTGGTGTAGCATATCAGCACATACTCTGCGACGTTCTTCGCCAAGGACTGACCCTCTGTTTCCAATTGGCCCGTGATGACATCGCCCACCATGGAGAGTTTGTTGCCTGCTGAACCCAGCTCTTCATCTTCGAGCTGTTTTTCCCGAGCTTCAAGAGCCTCCCGGCGCTTGATGGGACTATCGTGGATGGCATAGCCTTCCCTAGCATTCATCAACTACATTATTGGTAGCCTTGGCCTGATCATATATGGCCCGGGATTGGTTGTCGGGGGTCTGTGTCATGCTTTCCCTCTCGTCCAACAACTTACCCCAAGACTCCAGGCGGACTTTCTCCCTTCACACCCACTCCTTGTCATCAGCCAGCCTCGACTGTGCCAGCTTGGTCTCAAAATAGAGTCGGTTGCACCACCTCCTAAGGGTTTGGCGCTCCTCCTCAAGGGCCTTGCTGTCATGGTAGAAGGCCAGTTGAACCTGGCGAAGGCTGGAGCAGGCATTGTCGATAGACAACGATAGGGGGATCGGGTCTGGACCTGCCGGAGTCATCTCCGCTGGCTCCAGCGGATCTTAAGCAACAAAAATTGGGTCCCACTCTACGAGAGCGGTACCCTGAGCTTCCACGGCACTAGGGCCATCCTCCGAGATAGCCTCAGCCGCCGCTGAGGAAGTGCTTGCAGCAGAAGTACCGACGTCCGGAATTGGTTCCGAAGGCCCAACCGCCAGGTCATCGATAATTGGTCCCTCCAGTGGGGGGCCAGCAGCTTCATCTCGGCACTCTAGCTCGGCAACGGGCACCTCCAGGATCACTGCTTCCGGAACGGGCGTTGAAGGTTCGGCCGGAGTAGAAGCTACTTCTGGCTCCAGCACACGCGCTTCCTTCGCCTCTGGTTCGGGTGCTGGCGCTTCAGCCATCATGGGCTCCGGTGTTGGCGCTTCGACCGCCATAGACCCAGACGCCGTCGCCTCCGCATCAACTGGCTCGGACGCCAGAACCTCTTCAACAGCCGGCTCCACAGCCGGAACTCTTGCAGCAACCGGCTCTGCCGCCGTAGCTTCCTCGACGGCCGGCTCAAGTGCCAGAGGTTCATCAACACCCGGCTCTACTGTCGGGACCTCCTCAACCACCGGCTGGACTACCGGGGCTTCAACAACATCCGGCTCTACGGCCAGAATGGCAGCTTCCTCTGGCTCTGCGGCCGGAGCATCCAACATCACAACATCCAAGCCTAGAGCTTCAACCTCCGAGGTTGGCACTGCTGGTATATCTTCAGTCCCGTGGTCCGGCGCTACCACGGGAGCTTTTCGGGATGAGTCGTCCAATACCACGACAACCAGCGCCAGGGCTGCCGCAGCCTCTGCCACCTCTTGGGGCGGCACTGGAATCGGAGCCGGAGCTTCAGCCTGCAGAGCCTCAACTGCTACTACAGGGGCCGGAGCTTCAGCCCTTTTCTTGGGCACGCTGTGAATGAAGGACGAAGAGACTCAAAATACAGTTAACAATAAAACAACTGACTGTGGTAAAAAATCAGAAATTACCTCGAAAGGCTTCCGCACCAGTTCCCACAGAACCTCTTTCGCGGACGCTCTGGACTGGCCCCAGCCACTGGCGTGGTAGTCCCGGAGCTTGCTGCTGTTGTCGGCGTTGCTCTGGTTGAGGCCCCCCTTGACGGAAAAGGACCTCCGGACCCGGAGCCCTCAGCTGGCCTTGGGACCAGAGTCACTTGGCCCTCAGCTGGCCCTGCAATTGGAGTAGACGCCGCCGTTAAAGACCTTGACCTCCGGGGAGAAGGGGACGCTGTGGAAGAAGAATGCCTGGCCCTCCTGTTGGCATGCTTCCTCTTACGGCTCGAGGGCTCAGCCAATTCCTTGCCCTTGCCGATGACTTCAGTTCGTGGCTTAGGGGCGGGGACGGAGCCACCCTCCAGAGCTTCAGAGATTGCCAACCCGGTGGTCGAGCGCCTCTCAACGACACCAAGGTCGTCAAGCACCGACATCGTCCCCCAAAGCTCCTTACTGAATGCTGCCTCATTGTTCAATCGGAAGAAAGCTGGCGGCGGAGCCAAATCGTCGCCCTCGACGTCGATGCTGTGCTGGAATTTCTTCAGGTGGAACTCCAAAGTTGCACCCTCCATGTTGGAATTCAAATCGGTCACGATCTGATCGTCGTTCAGCATACTGCTGAGGGCCCAAGCCAACTTCTTCCTCCTCTTCAACGGAGCCCACCTGTTGGTTAGGAAGTTGTAAAACACCGCCTGGGGAGTCACTCCTCCTTCCACACATAGGCGGATCCTGGTCAGAGCAGGATCAAAGGCATCCGAAAGCACCGGAGCTTCACTCCAAACTGCAGTGTCGATGTTGGGGAGGCCCTCCTGCAGCTCCAGCTTCTCGTGCACCTCCATCCTGATTACAATCCAATCCTTCTTCCAGTGGTCCCATTCCCCAGAAGGGAACGACCGCAAGTACTTGTACAAGCACTTCTTGCGCTTCATAAAATAGTAGAAGCCAAGGTACTCGTCGCTCCGACCTGTGGTTTGGACAGTGAAGAAGGTGCGAAAGAGCTCAATGCAGGGGGGAATTCCCACCCACATCTCGCGATAGTAGACAAATATGGACACCAACAGAATGGAGTGGGGGCCAAGGTGGTAAAGCTGAAGACCATAGAAGTCTAGCAGCATCAAGAAGAAGGGGGAGAAAGGTGAGATTAGTCCCACCATGGCGTACGCGGAAAAGTACACCATGTCGCCGCCGTGTTCCTTCTCGAACGGAAGCTTGCCGGCGCGGACCAGGTGGTTTAAGAAGTCAGGGGATCATCCCATGAGGGCCCGGACCTTCTTCAAATCATCATCGGTCTTCAGTCGGCTTTGGCGGAGACCAATCTCCATCGCGGCACAACGAGGCAAGAGAGGAAAGGCAAGCAAAATTTTGGAATGTTTGAGCGCAAGATCGATTGAAAGGCGTAAAGAGCCCCAAACGGTGCGTGCTTTCCTTCTTAAGTAAGCCCCCGCAACTCCTGGATGGAAACCGTAGAGGAGCCGATGACACCAGTCAAATATTTCACCCCGCCAATGACAAGGGGGCCCGGGGCCACCCTGATGATCAAGTCGAGGTTCTTTCCCAAGGCGAACAGTTGTCATCATGAAAGGCGGGAAACCCGAAGTCGGCGGCCTGACAGGGCGCGTGGAACCGATATGATTTTCGTATCGGGAACCGGCGACCTTCAATTGCGTGAGATCCGCATGCTAAGATCTCACCTGCCGCCTTCAAGACACGCCACGCGGTGGAAGTGTAACTGTGAACTACCGCCAACGGCATAACCAAAGACCCTTGAAGACACGGTTCAGAAACTGAAGAATGGACCCACCTCCGACGAAATGACTTCATACAAAAGGTCTCTCCCGGAGGTGAGTCCAGGGGGCCACTGTCGGTACCCTCCGTACCGGATACCCCTTGGGATTGCAAAGATCACAAGGAAACTCTATATACCAGATTTGAAGTCCTCCAAAGGCCCCACATGTCAGGTGTAGCTGGACCTGCTCCCCGGACATGGTTAGTACCGGGGCTGCCAAGTGTATCACAAGATCGGAGCTATCACCCACACCTGGGAAGCTCCAGTCAGAATACCAATATGGCACCACCAGACCTAACCCTAGACAGAGGGAAGCTCCGGTACTGACACGTGTCCAACAGCACCGGACCTACCCGTCCACGACAATGAGCTCTGGTGCTGCCACGTGGCAACCGCCGGACCTTCAAGGATCAATCAAAGACTTCAAGACCCGATTAAGTGTCATTAAAACCATATTAATGACACACGATCGGATGGCCCTTAATACTGGTAACAGCACTGTTAAGGACCATTACCAGGCTATTAAGGGTAAATAACCCCATTTATTGTGTATCAAGCGTGTGTAACTGTCGGGGCCACCTCTTGGGCCAGGCTGACGTTGTAATGACCAGTCCTTGTACTATAAAAGGACTGGTCGACGATACACATGGGACGACTCCAGACCACTGCTGAACACTCTGAGCTAGACGAGCTTCTTCTTCTGGAGCTTCTTCTAGACTCCCGAGCTTAATAAATCACCAACACACCCCGTGGAGTAGGGTATTACACTCAGGCGGCCCGAACCTTGTAAATCCCTGTGTACACTTGTCTGTCACCTTCTTGAATCTCTGCGCGCCCATTACCGAACTACAACTCCTTGATCTACCAAAAGTAGTGTCAGGAGATCTGCTGGTTTCAAATGCCGAAAACAGCGGTCTTCACGCACCTCTATGAGATGTTCGTGGATGTTCGCCCGGCTATGCTGTTGTTATGGTACTTCTTCATGTTGAAGACCATCGAGCAAGGTTCGTAGGACCAGCTAGGGGCCTACAACTTCTAGGACCAGAACAAGACCATAATGAGGTACATTCCGCCCTTCAGCGCCTCTACATGGGAGCGCTGAAACAATCACTAGGTGATCGTGAAGGCTAACACCTCCGACCATATGAAACTGCCAACCAACGGTCCGACCTCCAAGCGCTCTTCCTCGGTGGAGGGCCCCAAGCTGGAGATGGAGTACGCTCCGTGTAAGACCTATGTGTGCTGAATACATTGGCTTGTAGTGAATACAATTGCTTTCACGATAAAAGTTTTGAATATCACCAAAACACCTTTTTATTAAGGTCCTGCTAGTTTTGTAAGCTCCGGCGGGAGCTTGGTTATACTAGTTTTGGTATGTTTCGGCGCTAGGTTCTACTAGCTTTTGTTAGCTCTGGCTCAAGGTCCTGGTTGCTCTGGCAAGGTCCGGAACTTGACCGCAATGCTTCTGTTTTTCATTTGCAATGTTCCGTACTTGCTTTACATCTCTAGAAAGATTGCTTCATATTCATTTTCTAGGTCTTTGGTGCGTTTTTGGTTGACAAGGATGATATCATGTTACTGTGGTTTTGCAACATACTTATGTGAGGTTCTCACGTAAGGTGTTGTGTTCGCAACTAACTTGAGTCAAGTCGAGGACTTGGGCTCGTATGGATTGGTTGTTTATTCATGTGCAGGTGTTGCATGAGTTCAAGACATGGCTGGTGAGGGGATCCATTGGACTAGTCTCAGGGAGGAGATGAGGTTCCAACAACCAAATTCAGGAGGAATTGTGGTTGAGCTGATCACGAGGTTGCGTAGCATGATTGAATCAAGAACAATGCATGTGAAGGTATCGTGGATGTCATTGGAAGATGTTTGCACATGTGCAAGGAGTGCACGGACGTGGATACATGGTTCTGAGACATGATGAAGAGATGTGGATGTAAAGAGTTGGTCGGAAAGGTCCAACCGACTAGGTTATAGACTCAGGCTGCGGGTGAGTCGGGTTTGACTCAAATATGGAAAGATTTGTGTTGGTTATGATAGGATTTCGTGTGGGTCACGAATTTGAGCTGTTTAGGAATGTGGGATATGTTCCTAAGGTGTTTGGAAGTCTTAAGATTGCTTCTATCTGCGTATAGAAGAATCCTAAGCAGTTATGGAAAGTTACGATTCGTGAACAGAGTAGGATTAGGTTCCTGATTTGAGTTGAGTTGGCTTTCGAGCTGGTAATATAAGCAAGGGAGCCCAGAGCTCATGGTGCTCGACTTTGGGGCTATTCCTCTTGTGTTCTATTGAATAAAATTCGTAGTTTGAAGGAACTTTTGTGCCTTGTTCGTCCGACTTGTTCCAGACAAGTTTTACTCGTCGAGTTTCTGTACAGCACTACCTATCATCGGTGGTTTTATACTCGAGTTTTATAGATCCAATTGACGTGATTCTTTTTGGTTTGTCTTCAAAACTTGATTATCTATCATATTTTAAAATTTCATGGTCATTGGATTTGTGGTCTATGATCTACACGAGTTTCTTTGCAGCGTTCCAGAACTGTTTTTTCTCGGGTAGGGCAGATTGACCTTTGTTTGATTTACGATTATAACTTGAGCTTTTCTCGACGGATTTGAGTGACTCTTTTTGTGTTGTTTTTGTGACTTGATTCTCTCTGATATATATAACTTTTATCAGGGTGAAACACGTTTAGATAAGTCTCACACACAATTTATTTAACAGATAGTTTTTCTGCCAAAGGGGTTGGGGTTTAATTGTTTCCGCTGCGTAAGATTTTTAAATCTACAATTCACCCCCCTCTGGTAGATTTTCATGTGCTCTTAGATCCTACAATTGGTATCAGAGCCACGGTGCTCTAATATTTGTGATTTGCGCGTGTTTTTGACTAATCATCATGGAGAAGTACTCTGCCAAACCTTGTGTGTTCGCTGGTATTGATTTTCAGGTTTGGAAGGCACGCATGGAGGCTTTCATCTAGGCACAAGGCCTTGCAATATGGGAGAAGGTATACAAGCCTTACGAAGTGCCATCAAATGATCAAGTTATAGCTACAAATCTGAGAGATGTCGACAACAACAACAAGGCTTGGAACTTGATCATACAAGGATTAACACAAAGCGACTTCGACCATGTTGCACACCCCCGATCTGCATACGATGTGTGGAAAGCACTTTGTGACTACCACGAAGGATCCAACACGATCAAAGAGGTAAGGCAAGACATGTTCAAGAAAGAATACATGTGCTTCGAGATGCAACCCGGCGAGTCTATTGATGACCTTTTTGCTCGCTTTAATAAGATTCTCAGCAACTTGCGTAGTGTCAATGTTAATTTTTCAAATGCTGAAAATGCTAGACAATTGATAAGTGCATTAGATATGTCAATTTGGGAGATGAAAGTCACATCTATTCGTGAATCTACTGTCATGAGTTAACTTACTTTAGATGTGCTATATTCCAAGATAAAAACTCATGAAATTGACATAATCTCACATAAGAACCCCAACAAGTCTATTCCTTTTGTTTCTCAACGTGACATGCCTAGTTCCGGTCAAAAATCATCTTGTGGTACACTTGTTTTGATGTCCTCTCTAACCCTTGAACAGACTGAGGAGTTTCCAGAGGAGGAGCTAGCGCTCATCTCTACCCGGTTCTCAAAAGCATTGCAAAATGTGAGAACTAGAAGGAGAGGAAGCTCCAGACTTCAACGATGCTTTTAATGTGGTAAGACAGGACATTTTCATACAGATTGACCTAACCTTTCAGGTCCTACCTCCCGGGAAGAAAAACAATCAAGGATAAAGCACTCCTCAACAAACGATAAGAAGAAAAAGAAGGGCTTACAGGTCGCCAACTGGTGAACAATTTTATCTCAGCACTCGAGGAACTTGGCTCAAGCGACGTGGACATGTGAAGTGATGAAGATGAAGATGATTTGGCAAACTTGTGCTTTATGGCGGGCAAGTCAAGATCAAGTATGGAGGAGGTAGAACACAACAGCGACAATGAAGAGGTATGTCCTACTTGCAAATAAATCTGTGATGTTATTTCTCGTTTCACTATTATTGTTAAGAAAAAGGACAAAAAGCTTAGGGATAGTGCTGCTAAAATTTAATCACTAGAATCTGAAATCAACCGTTTAAAAACTTTGATTCCTAGTGATCATGTATGTCCCTCATGTGATTTAATATATGAACAATTGTCCTCATTAAGAAGTGTGCACACCTCCACACTTGATAAACTTGAGTTAGAAATTGAAAAGAACAAAGAGCTTGCTGCACTTAATGATAAAAACTTGAAAGATGCTAGCTGTTCTACAACTGATTTGCATTGTTCTACTTATGATGATCTTGATAAGAAACTACAGGATGCTATGAATGAAATTTCTATATTGAACAATGCTTTACGTTCTCATGAAGTTAAATTTTGTTCCAATTGCAAACTAAAATGAAAAACTTCATGTGAAAATTGCCTTGATGTGTCCAATAAACTTGATGACATGCATAGGACATTAGATCGGTTTTGTAATGGGAATAAGAACCTAAACTTGCTGCTGAATTCTTCCAAGTCTTGCAATGATAAAACTGGTTTAGGTTTTGATTCTCATGCTCATGCTAAGGCACATCCAACTAAAATTGTAAAGTCATTAGGAAGTGGTTTGATTCAAACAGTTCCTAAACAAAAAGAAGTGGTTTTCAAATCTGCAGGAGTATTGTCTCATTCGGTTTCAAATAAAAATGTTGTTTGCTCATCTAGACATGAACACCAAGTTAAATTTCATTGTACCTACTGTGGTAGAGATGGTCATGTCATAGATTTTTGTTATAGACTAGCTAAACAACAGAAAAGGGAAAGAATGGTTGCTAGATCTCATAACTTTCATGCAAAATTTGCTGCACATATTGAACCGAATGTACAACCTGCTGTTTTGAGTCAAAAACATTCAAAGTTTACCTCCGCACCTTCTGTTTTTGCCTCCGGAGCTACTGATTTTTGTGTTACACAAGTAAAACCTTATAGGTCAGTAGTTAAGAATAAAAAATCTCTAACTTTGACTCATAAACCTGCTGTTTTGTCTCAGCTTTCGCGTGTTTTTTCTACTGCACGTCGCGTGACTCAGTACTGGATTCCTAAATGCCTTTTGACTAACCCCAGTATTGAGTCATCGACGTATTGTGCTTCTATGTAGGTTACACTTTTGAGGAAGGAGAACATTTGGATTGTGGATTCAGGTTGCTCACGCAACATGACCGGTAACAAAGATTGGTTCTCCTCCCTATCTTTTGTGTCATGTGTAGAGAATGTTACTTTTGCCGATAATTCTTCAACTCCTATAATTTCTAAGGGTTCGGTTAGAGTAAATGATCACTACACTTTGAAGGATGTGGCACTTGTCAAAAATTTGAAATACAACTTGCTTTCTGTTGCACAATCTAGATGAAAATCTATAAATTATTTTCAATAAAAACTGCTGCAAAGTTGTAGGTTCAAATAGTGAGCTCATTTTTAACATGTCACGGTTTGGAAGAGTTTTTATAGCTGATTTTGATATGTCTTTCTCTAATCATAGGTGTCTAGTTGCTAATGATTCAAAAGACTTATATTTTTGGCATCGTAGAGTTGGTCATGTAGGCTTTGATCATCTAACACGTGTTAGTGCTCTTGATCGGATACGTGGGCTGCCTAAGCTTAAAGGGGACAAAGAAATTGTGTGCTCTTCTTGTATATATGCTAATATGGTTGCAGGTTCACATACTCCTCTCACAATGATCATGGCAACTGAACCGGGTCAACTTTTGCACCTTGACACCATAGGACCTTCACGTGTTCAGTCCTTCGGAGGTAAATGGTATATACTTGTGATTGTTGATGATTATTCTAGATACTCTTGGGTTTACTTTATGGCATCTAAGAATGAAGTTTTTAGTCACTTTAGAACTTTTTTTCTTAGATTATCAATTGATTACCCAGGATCTTTTAAAAGCAATTAGAAGTGATAATGGAACTGAATTTAAAAATCAATCTTTTGATCACTTTTGTGCTGAAAATAGAATAGATCATCAATTTTCTTCACCATATGTTCCTCAACAAAATGGTGTTGTAGAAAGAAAGAACAGAACCTTAGTTGAGATGTCTAGGACTATGCTTGATGAATATCAAACTCCTAGGAAATTTTGGACTGATGCGTTAGCAACCGCTTGTTATGTCTCAAATCGTGTTTTCTTGTGTGCTAAGCTAGGTAAAATACCATATGAGCTCCGGTTTGGACATAGGCCTAGTGTTACACACTTTCGGGTCTTTGGTTGCAAATGCTTTGTTAGGAAACATTGTAATCTTGATAAATTTGAACCTAGATCCATTGATGGCAAGTTTATTGGTTATCCATCTCACACTAGAGGCTACCGTGTGCTTTTACTTGACACTAACAAAATTGTGGAGACTTGTGAAGTGTCTTTTGATGGAGCTAGCCCAGGTACTAGCTCAAACTTTGCAGGTCCAGATACATATCCGCAGGGGGGGAGCATTTTCATTGAAGATGAGGAACAATTGGAGCTGCTGCCCGAAAATTCAGCAGCTAAAGACTTTGGTTCAGCTCCGGATGTTAATTCTCAACCAGCACCAACAACCGTCAATGCTAATTCAAATCATCCTCAAGTCACAAGCTCATCGATTTGTGATGAACACGAAGAAGAAGAAGCTTGTGAGACATCTGTTCCCCTACGGTTTTACAAAGATCATCCCCCACAACAAATGATTGGAAGCTTACATGAACGAGTCACACGGTCCAGGTTTTGCGATCCAAACTCTTATGCTCATTTTGCTTTTGTTGCTTCTTTTGAACCCAAATATATATCACACACACTCACTAATGAATCTTGGATTATTGCCATGCAAGAGGAGTTAGAAAATTTTGAAAGGAATAATGTCTGGAAACTTGTACCTCCACCTCAAGGTCACACTTTAATTGGAACTAAATGGGTATTTAAAAGTAAACAAAGTGAGGATGGGGTTGTGGTTAGGAATAAGGCTAGGTTGGTTGCTCAAGGTTTCACTCAAGTTGAAGGTCTAGATTTTGATGAAACTTTTGCTCCCGTTGCTAGATTAGAAGCCATAAGAATTTTGTTACCTTTTGCTGCATCTATTGGTTTTAAGCTATATCAAATGGATGTTAAAAGTGCTTTTCTTAATGGCTACATAGATGAGGAGGTTTATGTGAAACAACCACCGGGTTTTGAAAATCCAGATTTTCCTAATCATGTTTACAAACTGTCCAAAGCCTTGTACGGTCTCAAACAAGCCCCTAGAGCATGGTATGATAGGTTAAAAACATTCTTACTTGAAAAAGGGTTTACAATGGGCAAGGTTGATAAAACTCCTTTTTGTGCTTAAGCATGGCAATGACTCATTATTTGTTCAAGTGTATGTGGATGATATTATCTTTGGTTGTGCTTCTCATAATCTTGTCTCCAAGTTTTCAGCAATGATGAGTTCCAAATTTGAAATGAGTATGATGGGTGAACTCACTTACTTTTTGGGGCTGCAAATCAAGCAAACAAAGGAGGAGACCTTTGTGCATCAAACGAAGTATACAAAAGATATCCTAAGGTGCTTCAACATGGACACAAGCAAGCCTCTTTGGACACCAATGGGAACAACAACAACACTTGGACTTGATGAAGATGGTGAACCCGTGGATCAAAAAGAATATAGAATCATGATCAGATCACTTTTGTACCTCACAGCATCAAGACCAGATATACAATTCAGCATATGTCTTTGTGCAGGGTTTCAAGCCTCCCCACGTGCTTCACATCATCAAGCCGTCAAAAGGATTCTCAGGTACTTACATGGAACTCAAGAATTTGGAATTTCTCTTCCTTCTTCCTCAACCGTTACTTTGAAAGTTTCTTCAGATGCTGATTTTGGGGGTTGTAGGATTGATAGGAAAAGTACTTCCGGTGCTTGTCATTTTCTTGGTAATTCTCTTGTTGCTTGGTCCTCTAGAAAAAAAAAATTCAGTTGCACAATCCACAGCCGAATCTGAATATGTAGCTGCTGCTAGTGCTTGCTCACAAATTCTTTGGATTGTTCAAACACTTAAGGACTATGGGGTTGATCTAGATAGTGTTCCACTGTTCTGTGATAACACTAGTGCCAATTGCATTGCTAAAAACCCCGTGCAACATTCTAGAACTAAGCACATTAACATTAGGTATCACTTTCTCCAAGATAATGTTGAAAAAGGAAACATTGTGCTTCACCATGTAGATACCGAACAATAATTGGCTGACATTTTTACAAAACCTTTGGATTTCACTCGTTTTTGTTACATTCGTAGTGAAATAGGGGTTATGCATCCTCATGTCTTAAATTGAGGGGGAGTTTTGAAACTTGGGAAGTCTATGTGTGAATCTGAAATTAAAATAATATGAGCATAGTATTTCATACATATATGACTTTGTGATTCCTTTTACATGCTGAAAGTTCTTACTACATTACTCGTGTTATACATTTTGTAGTTTTTGCCATGACTAGTAATTGTAATAATTACTTACACTAAAACTAGTCATGGTCGAACTTTCATGCTGTTTTGAACTTGTTACATGTTCACAAGTGCTTTTAATCATTAAGAATTAATCAAGTAATCAACTCACATGTTGAGTTTTTATGAACAAATATAAATTGAGAAAAGATCAAGAGAATATGCATGCATCGCAATTCTTCTTTTGAGATGGCTTATCATTGCACTTAGATATGAACTTGGAAGAAGTTGTGTATGACTAAAACCATGTCCTTAAGCTTCTGATTGTCAAATGACATAGGCTTGGCTTGGTTGGTTAGAATAAGGCAGATGCACATATAATCTCTTGCAAATATCATATGATCTAAATTTATGCTTTGAAAAATAATAAAATGCAGCAACTAGTGTCATGATTTCACGTTTTGAAATAGTTAAGTTTGTGAAACCATGACTTACTTAAATTGAAAATTACATTTGATCTCTAGCATGGCTTACAATACTTTATGTATTTCATTGATGTGATAATGTAAGGTACTTGATAGTATGACTTGGATGAGCTTTGTTTATATGTATATGTTATAATATGCTCATAACAACTAATGTTGGAGAGATAATTTGTTTATATGCTCATGACTTGCTGAATACATTGTCAAAGGGGGAGAGATAGGCATGAAGAGAAAGAGAATATGTGCATAAGGAGAGATAATAATGGGGGAGAGATAATATGGGATATTTTTTGATTTTCTTCTCATTTTACTTTTGATTTACAAAGGGGGAGAAATTGCCTTCAAAACTTTTATGTGAATAAGCCAATATTCGGATTTTAAATGGTGTTGCCAATGCATTCATCAAGGGGGAGATTGTAAGACCTATGTGTGCTGAATACATTGGCTTGTAGTGAATACACTTGCTTTGATGATAAAAGTTTTGAATATCACCAAAACACGTTTTTATTAAGGTCCTGCTAGTTTTGTAAGTTCCTGCGGGAGCTTGGTTATACTAGTTTTGGTAAGTTCCGGCGCTAGGTTCTACTAGCTTTTGTTAGCTCCGGCTCAAGGTCCGGGTTGCTCTGGCAAGGTTCGGAACTTGACCGCAATGCTTCTGTTTTTCATATGCAATTTTTCGTACTTGCTTTACATCTCTAGAAAGATTGCTTAGTATTCATTTGCTAAGTCTTTGGTGCATTTTTGTTTGACAAGGATGATATCGTGTTACTGTGGTTTTGCAACATGCTTATGTGAGGTTCCCACGTAAGGTGTTGTGTTCGGAACTAACTTGAGTCAAGTCGAGGACTTGGGCTCGTATGGATTGGTTGTTTATTCATGTGCAGGTGTTGCTTGAGTTCAATACATGGCTGGTGACGGGATCCATTGGACTAGTCTCAGGGAGGAGATAAGGTTCCAACAACCAAATTCAGGACGAATTGTGGTTGAGCTGATCAGAAGGTTGTGCAACATGATTGCATAAAGAACAATGCATGTGAAGGTATCGTGGACATCATTGGAAGATGTTTGCACGTGTGCAACGAGTGCATGGACGTGGATACATGGTTCCGAGACGTGATGAAGAGATGTGGACGTAAAGAGTTGGTTGGAAAGGTCCAACCGACTAGGTTATGGACTCAGGCTGCGGTTGAGTCGGGTTTGACTCAAATATGGAAAGATTTGAGTTGGTAATGATAGGATTTCGTGTGGGTCACGAATTTGAGTTGTTTAGGAATGTGGGATATGTTCCTAAGGTATTTGGAAGTCTTAAGATTGCTTCTATCTGCGTATAGAAGAATCCTAAGCAGTTATGGAAAGTTACGATTCGTGAACAGAGTAGGATTAGGTTCCTGATTTGAGTTGAGTTGGCTTTCGAGCTGGTTATATAAGCAAGAGAGCCCAGAGCTCGTGGTGCACGTCTTTGGGGCTGTTTCTCTTGTGTTCCATTGAATAAAATTCATAGTTTGAAGGAACTTTTGTGCCTTGTTCGTCCGACTTGTTCCAGACAAGTTCTACTCGTCGAGTTTCTGGACAGCACTACCTTCCGTCGGTGGTTTTATCATAACTCGAGTTTTACACATCCAATTTATGTGATTGTTTTTGGTTTGTCTTCACAACTTGATTATCTATCATCTATCAAATTTTCACGGTCATTGGATTTGTGGTCTATGATCTACACGAGTTTCTTTGCAGCGTTCCAGAACTGTTTTTTTCTCGGGTAGGGCAGATTGACCTTTGTTTGATCTTACGATCATAACATGAGCTTTTCTCGACGGATTTGAGTGATTCTTGTTGTGTTGTTTGGTGACTTGATTCTCTCTGATATCTATCACTTTTGTCACGGTGAAACACGTTTAGATTAGTCTCACACACGATTTCTTTAACAGATCGTTTTTCTGCCGAAGGGGTTGGGGTTTAATTGTTTCTGCTGTGTAAGATTTTTAAATCTACCATTCACCCCCCTGGTAGCTTTTCACGTGCTCTTCGATCCTACACTCCATTGCTAGAGAGGATCCAATTCTTGGCAGACCATGGACTCACTTCGTTGATGGTGCTATCGGACTTCATGTCACACCGCATGGCTCCTCTCCAACATCGCAACCGCCCAGCATGGTATTACACTGGAGTGCATGACTGTACTCTGTTGGAGACCGGCCTCAGATCAGACTTGTGCAAGAAATGCTGATCGGGATGCTAGCGAAGGTGAGCGGCGACCTACTGAATGACGAGTTCATCTCCCTGCCGACATCCGTCCTGCCACTCTTCACGGACTAGACACTGAGGATGAAGCTCTTGGGTGCAATTGCGCCCTACATCAAGGGGCTATGGTGCTTCGAGCAAGGATCCTATGCCCCCTGAGCAGAAGACAAGAAGGCTGGAGCACGCGGATGGGACTCCAGCCTTCTAGCAGCGTGTCAGGGAGCCCTAGGTCACAGACATCCCCAACATAGAATTGGACCTCAGCGCGGCGACGGCTCCGGCGGCGCCATATCCAGGATAGTGTGTCAAGGTGCTGTTGTCTCCGTACAGCCCCAGGTTCAGAAGCACCTATTTGCAATTAGTCCTAGTGGGACTTAGTGAGACGGAGCAGAGGTGGCTCCGTCGATATGGCCATTGTTGTGCAGCCCTAGCCTAAGAAGCCCTGAGCCACGAGCACCATAGGTGTGGGTGTCACGAAGAACTCTGGCGGTGGTTCTAGCAGAGGTTCGAGAGTTGGCTCTGCCGATGCAGCAGTCGGGACCCAGCCTCGGGCTATGGAGCCTTGGGCCACGAGCACCCTAGCTGCAGGCGTGGTGAAGAATGACTGCAGCGGCTCCTGTGGAGGTATAGTTGGGTCCATGCTGATGGTCACATCGATGGTGTGTTGACGGCTATTATATACTAATTTCACCCATCAATATAATCAGTTATGTGAACAATATGTCATTTCTTGCACACATCACCTTTCTACTTAAACTATTTCCACTTTTCTTTGGAAAAATAGTGCACATAGACTTTTTCTACAAGAATTTAGGTGAAAGAGGGGGAACAAACCTAAAAATTACAATCCTAGCTAATCAAGCGATGACACATGGCATCACATGGATCTAATGGCCCACAAACAGATGTATCCTAGGAGATCCAACGGTGTTTCACCCACATCAGTAAAGGGGACCCACCAGTCAGTGACATGGAGAAAGCAAACAAGAAATGGGGCACTGACCAGTTCGGTTGAAACCCCTTGTTCAGCCGACTTCTTCTTCGCACCAAACCCGATCTTCTTCCATGTGTCGACTCCCTGTGGTGTCCTGATAATGATGGAGGCCAATTCTTGCACTAATTGTGGCAGGAATCAACTCTTCTCCAGTTATAAATAGGACCCCCTAACCCTCACTTCAACACGCACCACTTGAGCATCATTTTATTGTATGCACTACTTTTCTTAGTCCTTAGAGGAATTAGACTGCAAAGAGGAGAGTCTCTAGTCCTAAGTACAAATTGAGAAAGGAGTAGTGGGAGTCTCTCTTCCCAATACCAAATTGGGAAAGGTATGGCTCATGTATTCCTTCTTGTATTCGTGACTTTATGCATAATAAAGATATTATCTTTATTCTTCCATTATACATATGTGGTAGGAATAGTCTTTATGATCATGCCTTAATGTTAATATATTATCATCATTAACACTATAACCCCCACGATAGTCTATGTAGTTATGATACGATCATGTTAATATGAAAAAATATGCTATGTATCAACATTGGTTTCAATGGTGATGTAGTTCATTACTTTAGGATGGCTTGTGTCATGGCTCCTAAGGTGTTTTCTTAGTATGGTAGCATGTATCTAGGATAGTAAAGTAGTATTGAGTGCCTCGTAGTCCCACGGTGGTTACAGGCCTACCTGTCCTTTGTAATCCTTCATGTTCTGCTATGCTACAGGCTCTTGGCGGGAGTCGTCTTAGTATTGCTAGGGGTAAACATGTGCCCGATGTGTTGAACAACTTAGCATAAAGATTCACAATTGACATGCTCATTAGTACCTAACTTAGGCTATGTATATGTATACTAGAAGCATTGTAGGAGCAACTCACCAACTCTTAGTCTAATCTTCACTAGGACCTATTTATCTTTTTGGAATAGATTGCTTAGGTGTGTCACACTACCCATATTATCAACTTACCCCTGTCATGATAACTGAGTAGTATCCCATAGCTTGATCATAAAAGTAGTGTGTACTTTACTCCATCGCCTTGTTTTGGGATAAATATGATACTCTTGGGAATACTTATGGGCGAAATGCTGCAATGGTATCTTCTGTGCGCTTGCGGACCTCATCTCTTACTGTAGATTATTTGTGGTGTTAAGAAATACCAACAAGCATTTCTGGTGTCATTGCCGAGGAAGATAAAGGAAGTGAAGGATAGCTATCACTTGTGATTAAGCTATATGTACTAATTGTTACTAGATAGGATTACCCTTGCTTGTTTTCTCCTTTTGTGTGAAAACGGGCTAGCGTTGGCTAACCTATTTTATGGGATGGCCAACAAGGATGCAAGTGCTCAGCTGCAAGACGATTCAAGGCGTACCTCAACAAATGTCTGCTAGGTAACACCATTGCCTTTCGCGGAAGAATTTCAGCTTCCAGCAGGAGCCAAAGACATCCATTCCCAAGCTTGGGGGAGGCTCCAAGTGTTCTTCTTAGTCTGCCTCCATCATGGGGTGGATAGTTAGCTCTTCATACAACACTCAAGTCATGGGTTGGTTCTACCAAACCATGACTACATTCATGTTGAAGCTAAAGGAGCCCTATTCTCATTCATCAAGGATGAGAAGATGGTCTCCACACAAGGGGTGGATTGAAGAATGCTCTATTCCCTTAGCTTGGCATGCACAACACTTAACATGGTGGAGATTCTAGTTATGGAACTACACCACCCATTGAAGTAACATGAAGATCAAGCCATTGGCAAAGTGTTGGGATGATCCAAGCCATGGATATTCACATGACATATGAAAATCCATGTCAACATAGGACACTTGGGGAATTATTTCCCTAAGACCCTTGGGGATTCTTCCTTTCGAACAACAACTCCAATGGCCACCATTCACAAGGAGGTCAAGGGTGGAATCAACATCACCCTTGTAATCAAGGAGGCTATGGGAATTTCAAGGGATTTAAGTTCAACTAACCTAACTTGAAGTACTTTGTCCATGGCCAAGCAGAAATCAAGAAAACATTCAAATGAAGCTCTTGGCCAAGGCCAAGAAATTGAAAGAGCATTCATGATCCAAACTATAACACAATTACTTGTTGGGATCCTACACTTTGACCACGCCCGTACAACCTTGGGCAAGTGCCATTGTAGATGAAGTGTTTCTTGTTTGATTATGGAGTCCACATGTCATCATGCCCAAGTAAGCCTTTGATCTATGATCAAAGTATGGGTTAACTCCAAGGAATATCAAGAAGGTCGAAGTGGCACTCCTAAAAAAGGACAAGCCTCACAATGCTCATAAGAGAATATCTACAAAAGGGAAAAGCCTTCACAACATAAAAAATTCTTCATCAAGGCGACGAAGAGCTTGGGGCCACCATGTGGCCCACATGTCCGAAAGACAGCTGAAGTAATTTTGGCATGTCAAGCAGGAGACATTGTCCACATCTTCAACTCCGGGATTGGACTACAAATCATCGCACTAAGCAGTACGGAGGTAAGTCCCACTCATCAGACTTCAAAAAATCGGTGAGTCCTTATCAATAGGTTAATTGGTAGTTATCTCATATTTGTTTCCCAATTGTGTATTTGAATTTCTCATCATTTGCATTCAACATGTTTAAATTTCCCCACTTGCATGTTGGAAGGTAAAATTTCCAACCATCATAAAACTAAACATTTGAACTAGAAATAAAATTTAATTGTATTTGAACTCTGGGCATGACAACTTAAATTTATTTGTCTAATATTACCCAAAAAGATTTGTTTTATGCCTTGAATTCACAAGTTGTTTAAAGTTGGGCAAGACAATTTGACAATAGGGTTCAATTAACTTTTGGCTAACATAACCTGTTTTCGAGTTGTTTTGTTTTTCTTGATTGAATTGCAGCGGGACAAAAATTGTAAAGAGGTGGTTTGGCAAGAAAGAGGAGGCCACATCAAGCTCAAGCCACCATTGGGAGGATTTGAGAACACATCTCTCCTTCGAACTCATTCTGAGTTTGAGGTAGAGAAATATCCAAGATGACGACCCAATGGAGGATCAAGAACAGGCCTCAACCAAATCAATCACCAAATCTGATCTCAACTTGGCATTTGACGTCAAACATCATGTCTACGCCAAAATCCAAGACCGCGAGTTTCTCACACAAAGGCCTTCATCACCAACTGCCCTTCAAATGAGGTATGAGTTTAGCATTTTTTATTATTTGGTTTGCCTTAGAATTGAATATTCCTTGCTTGCATTTACAAGGAAGGTTGCCACTTCCTCATCATTCAATTCTCATGCATCCTCACAAGAGTAAGTGTGGGTATTGTCTTTTGGATCTCCAAAAGGAAATACCACCTTACTTGGAAAAAGTTAAAACAAGTACCTAGAATCTATTAAGCATTGTTTTATAGTGTAGGATTGAAGAGAACGTGAAAAGCTACCAGAGGGAGATGAATGGTAGATTTAAAACTTTTTCAGCAGAAGCAACAAAAACCCCTCCGTAGAAAATAAATCTGTTAAGAAACCGTGTGTGCAACTGATCTAATCATGTCCAACCATGATAAAAGTGGTAGATATTATATATAATAAAGTCATGAAGACACGACAACAAGAATCACAGAAAACTTTCAAGAAAAACTCAAGTTATGATCGAAAGATCGAACAAAGGTCAACCTGTTCTACCCGAGTAAAAACAGATCTGCAACACTGCAAAGAAACTCGTGTAGATCAGAAACCACAAATCCAATGATCGTGAAATTTTCACTGATGAAATATAATCAACTCGTGAAGACAACCCAAAATAAATCACTTCAATTGTATCTGTAAAACTCAAGTTATGATAAAAACACTAATGCAACGTAGTGCTGTACGGAAACTCGACGAGAAAAACTTGTCTGAAACAAGTAAGACGAACAAGGCACAAAATCTCCGTTGAACTATGATGTTTATTCAATAGATCACAAGAGGAACAACCTAAAGTCATCTTCCCACAAGCTCTGGCCTCCCTTGCTTATATAACCATCCCTAACGCCAACGCAATCCAAACTATGACTCCAATCCTACTCAGTTTCAACCGAAACTTTCCATAACTGCTGAAGACTCTTCTATATGCACATAGAAGCAATCTTAAGACTTCCAAACACCTTAGGAACGTATCCCACATTACTAAATAACTCAACTTCGTGCTGACCACGTAACCCTATCATAACCAACTCAAATCTTTCCATATTCAAGTCAAAACCAACTCAACCACAGCCTGAGTCCATAATCCAGCCGGTTGGACTTTACTGGCCAGTTCTTTACATCCACTTCTCTTAATCACGCCTTGGAACCATGTTGCCACGTCCATGCACTCCTTTCACACGTGCAAACACCTTCCAACGACATCCAAAATACCTTCATATGCACTGTTCTTGACCCAAACATGTTGCGTGACCTCCCGATCAACTAAACTACAATTCCTCCAGAACTTGGTTGTTGAACCTCATCTTCTCCCTAAGACTAGTTCAATGGATCCCGTCACCAGCCATGTCTTGACATCAAGCAACAATTGCATATGAACAAACAACTAATTCTTCTGAGCACAAGTCCTCGACTTGACTCACGTTAGTCCGAAAAACACGACACCTTACGTGAGCACCTCACATAAGCATGTTGCAAACCATTTCAAAACATTGACCACTGTAAACATCCATAACACTTCAAAAACATAGTAACAGAATACTAAGAAAACTTCCCATAAGTGTAAATCAAGTTTGAAATATTGCAAATTAAAAATAGAATCATTACGATCTTGCACTGGACCTTGCCAAAGCCAACCGGACCTTGCGTTGGACCTAGCCAACACTAACCGGACCTTGCAAAAGCTAATCGGACCTTGCGTCGGACCTACCCAAAGCTAACTGAACCTTGCGCCGGACATAGCCAATGTTTGTCGGACCTCACATCGGACCTAGCTAGAGCTAGCCAAAGCATGTCGGACCTATCATCGGACCTTGCCGGAGCTACCCAAAACATGTCGAACCTTTTGTCGGACCTTGTTGGATCTCGGACCTAGATCACTACTACAAAAAACATTTTTACAGGCGCTTCTATATTTCTTTTACAGACGGTCTATTAAAAGTGCTGCCTATGATGTCTAATGAGTTAATAACAGTCTGTGATAATAGATTTTCACAGGCGGTTTGTAACAAACAACCGCCTGTAAAAATATAATGATTTTCACAGGCGGTCCATAGAAAAAACCGCCTGTGATAATAGTCATTATCATAGACGGTCCGTAACAAACAACCGCCTGTGAAAATATAATGATTTTCACAGGCGGTCTGTAACATAAAAACTGCCTGTGATAATGATGGCTCCTCATTGGTCCGCTGCTTCATCCCACGGATCTCTCTTGGACTTCGTATCTCCACTGTCCGCTGCTTATCGATCCAACGATTCAGTTTAGAAGCCACACGATAGATGTGTCTATAACAGCAACAGCCAAGGTTCAGTCTGTGATCCTCCATCAGCCTCCCAAGGTACGGCTTTCGGCGGCATCTTCCAAGGCGCGGATGCCGGCGGCCTCTCTCAAGGCACGACTAAGGCGCGACTTCGGTTGCTCCAGACTTCAGCGGCTCCGGCGCGGCCTCCCGACGAGTGCGAGCCCTGCCGACGCGAGCACGGGCGCGGGTCTGACACAGTCTACCTCGGGCTTCCGGCGGCACAGCTGCCGGCAACCTCTCTTAAGGCGCGACTAAGGCGCGACTTCGGTTGCTCCGGACCTCAGCGGCTCCGGCGCGGCCTCCCGACGAGCATGAGCCCTGTCGACGCGAGCACGGACACGGATCTGGCACAGTCTACCTCGGGCTACCGGCGGCACGGCTCCGGTGCGCCTCCCGGCAAGCGCGCCCTGCCGGCGTGAGAGCGGGCACAGATCCGGCGTGGTCTACCTCGGGCACCCGGTGGCGCGGTCTACCTCGGGCTCTCGACGGCGCGGCTCTTCCGGCTCCAAGCGGCACGGCCTCGTCGGGCTTCGGGCGGCACGGCTCCTCCAGCTCACGGCGGTGCGACCTCCTTCGACACTTGGTGGCGCTCTTCCAGCTCTCGGCAACACGGCGGCCTCCAGGCGGCGGCCTCTTCTGACTCCCGGCGGCGCATGTGAATTTTTTTTTGTTTCACTAGCCATTTTCACAGGCGGTTTTTAATTAAAAACCGCCTGTGAAAATGTATTTTCACAGGCGGTTTTTTATTACCGACCGCCTGTGAAAATGCATTTTCACAGGCGGTTTTTTATTACCGACCGCCTGTGAAAATGCATTTTCACAGGCGGTTTTTTATTAAAAACCGCCTGTGAAAATGTAGTTTCACAGGCGGATTATGCCACCGCCTGTGTTAATCGATCATTTTCACAGGCTCTTCATTACAGGCGGTTTTTAAAACCGTATGCGATAATATGTTTAGAACCGCCTGCGATGAAGCCTTTTGTAGTAGTGAGAGTTGGAACTACCCAAAACAAGTCGGACCTATTGCCGGACCTTGTCGGATCTCAGACCTAGAGTCGGACCTCGAAGAAAAGGGTGTTTTGGCGAAATTCAAAACTTTTATCATAATAGCCAATGTATTCAGCACAAAGAGGTCTCACAATCTCCCCCTTGATGAATGCATTGGCAACACCACTTACAATCCAAACATTGGCTTATTCACATGAAAAGTTTTGAAACAATTTTCTCCCCCTTTTTGAAAATCAAATGAGAAAGAAATTTCGAAAACAAATATTTCTCCCCCTATACATATTTCTTGACATATTTCTCCCCCTTTGACAATGTATTCAGCAAGGTTCAAAAGAGAAATTTTAATAGTTATGAGCATATTATCACATAGACATATAAAACAAGGCTCATCCAAGTCATACTATCAAGTAACTTATACTATCACATCAATGAGATACATAAAATATTGTAAGCCATGCTAGAGATCGAGTGAATTTTCAATTTAAGCAAGTCATGATCTCACAAACTTAACTATTCAATAACCTGAAAGCATGAAACTTGTTGTTGCATTTTTATCATTTTTAAAGCACAAGTTCAGATCATATGACATTTGCAAGAGATTATATGCCTCATCAGCCTTATTCTAACCAATCAAGCCAAGCCTATATCATTTGACAATCAGAAGCTTAAGGACATGGTTTTAGTCATACACAACTCCTTCCAAGTTCAAATCAAAGTGCAATGGTAAGCAATCTCAAAAGAAGAAGTGCTATGCATGCATATTCTCTTAATCTTTTCTCAATTTTTCATTTGAACATAAAAATTCAACATGTGAATTGATTACTTGATTAATTCTTCATGATTAAAAGCACTTCTGAGCATGCAACAAGTTTGAAACAACAAGTAAGTTTGATCATGACCAGATTGAGTGTAAGTAATTATTCCAATTGCTAGTCATGGCAAAAATTACAAAATATATAACACGAGTAAAGTAGTAAGAACTTTCAGCATGTAAAAGGAATCACAAAGTCATATATGTATGAAATACTTATGCTCATATTATTTTAATTTCAGATTCACACATAGACTTCCCAAGTTTGAAAACACCCCCTCAATTTAAGCCATGAGGATGCATAACTCCTACTTCACTATGAATGTCACAAAAACAAGTGAAATCCAAAAGTTTTGTGAAAATATCAGCCAATTGTTGTTCGGTATCAATAGAATGAAGCACAATGTTTCCTTTTTCAGCATTATCACTTTAAAGCCCTTACTTTTGTAAACACTTATCACATGTTTAAACATGCTAGTTATGAAGAAAGAGGTTTATGTGTCACATGAATTGTTGAATGCAAATGAGGATGAGGGGGTACAAAAATTTTGTTTATCACATATTCAACACAAATGAACATGTTGATTTAACCACATATTTTAAGCCTCTTTGCAGTGAATAACACTCATGCAAGTGTGGTGATGTTTAAACATCACTTTGTATTCAAATTCTTCTGTACAGTAAATGAAATTTGGAGTTGGTCTCAAATGACCATGTTCAAACTACACATATTGATGTATTTTAATCACCCAATTGAATTAAAATATTCCAAATATCTTACATTTCAAATTTTATAATTTTTGGAGCTGGTTTACTATTTATTTCAATGGAATCATTGAAAAAGGATTTGAATTTAAATTCGAATTTGAATCTGAACCAAACTTTGTCCAATTCGACATCTGATTGCAGATTTGAGTTCCCCATATTTTTCTTAGCCTACCCACCAATTTTCATAATTTTTGGACAAAGTTCATGTGGGAAATCTTTGGAACAGAGAGGATAGACTTGAAAGGGAGATAGGCCCCACATGTAAGTCTCACAAATGAGTGAACCGACTGTCTTTTGTTCTCAGCAGGATAGCGCGCTTGTTGCATGCCGCCAGCACACAAGCTCATGCCTAAGGAAAATATCAAGGCGTTTTGCTTGTCCTTATCATCCTGCAAATGAGAATACTTCTCCCTGGTCCAGTTTTTCATCTCTGGTTAACAGCAAAGAGCACCACAACGCTGCTCTGCTCACCACCTTGCGCAGCAACGTCGTAGCCCCATCGAGCCGCGCCTCTGATAGCTCCTGCGCCAAACCGAGGACACCAAAAGCTTCAGCATGGTCTCCTACCCCTCCTCAAGTTGTCCCAGCTCAGTTTTCTCCCTCCCCACTCGGTGAACAGCTTCCCCGAGCTCTGTTCTGGGCTGCCGTCGTGCCTCCTCATTGTAGGGCAAAACCACAAGCTCTCCCTTCCCAACAAGCGCGTCAACAGGTCCATGAAGCTCCCATCTCCACGCTCTTGTATCAAATTTAGCTCCCATGGCTTGGTTAGATAAGGAGATCAAAATTCGTGACCCACACATGTGAACTCTAGGTCGCCGTGGAAACCTCCCTTGCGGCCATTTTCCCCTAAATTAGAGCCTATATCCTCGCTCCCCATGTCGCCATGAAGCTCCTAGACATAATTCCTGTCAGTTTAGGGCATTGGTGAGTCATTTCCCATGGTACCCAAAAGGTCACCGCCGCTGCTGTCGTTGCCGACGACCTTCCACTCCCTGTCCCAGGTCTCCATGTGGCCAAACATGTGTTCCAGAACGCAGGGAGCAACTGTTGTTTTTGGGTCATGGTCATTTGATGCTCCTAGGAGCGGAAACGGCCGCATGAAGTCAGTAGGAAGCTCCCAGTTCGAACTGGCTGGAGGTTGAAGATAATGCTGACATTGGGTCCCACTGTCAGCCGGTTTAAATTCTTTTCCAAATTCAAGTGAATCAGTTCAACTTCAAAAATCTATAACTCGCTGTAGAAGTGTCCAAAAACCTCCAAACAAATTTTTCTTAGAAGCTCTTGGTATCTAGTTTCTCTTAATAACAGTGGCTGGTCATGAAAGTCCTTTTACAATTCTGGGTGATTCAATTACTCCAAAGACTCCTGAAATTTTAACAGCAAATCCTTTAACTGGAAAAATCCCCAACATTACCCGAAATTCCATTGTCATGTTCTTGACAACCAGGAAAAATTTGGTGACCATTGAAACTGTATAACTTTTCCAGAATACGAATTTATGTCTGCTATTCATTAATAAACAGACACATTTATCAGAATTTGATTCGAACTTCTAAATTTAATTCCTTATAGTACCTGGTTACTACTATAAAAGATCCAAAGCCAATTAAGGTCATTTTATTACAATGATCACCAGTTCCTAGCTTATGAAGTACATATGCATTATATCTTCAATATCATTATATATGTTCTATATGCATGTCGTGTAGTGATCGAGATCGACGAGGAGTTTCACTTGGAGGGGAAGGCTAGGGTGTCCACGTGAAGTCCTTGGCGGAATCTCTGGAGGAAGACCGCTAATAGTTGAAAGTTAATCGAGTTGCAAACAAAGCTAAGCCCCAGTTTGCATTTAAAATCTTTACAGAGTTTTGCAGTCTTTATCAACTTACGTCTTAAGTTTGATATGTGCATTATGTATTGAGTGATTCATACTCCACTTGCATGACTACATATCCCAAGGGTTGGTTGGAACAGTTTACAGTTCGACCTGTAGTAACTGCCACGCTAATGTATAAGGAATCCGATAGAAGTCGAGTAGTTGGAATCTACTCGCAAGTGATGTAGGACATTTTCACATTTGTATGAAATAGAAAACACTCAAGATATGAACGTGAATTCGAGACCGGGCAGGGGTGGATAGGAAGTGGCGAGGCGTGGTCTCGGGGTGCATAGCCCTGCCTGTGTCGATTAAAGTCCGCACCGTATGCGATACCACTGGGCAAGTTTGAACAATACCGGTTGCATAATGGGTTAATAGGGCCCAATAAACTGATGTAACTTGACGACTGAAGCGTCAAAGCTCTTCTGCAATTCTTATAAGGAGTTGGGAAGGCAAATGGTGAAGTCTCTTTTAGTGGGCAACTTAGACGTGTCTGTGTAGGGGACCTTTTGCTCGGGATGAAGGTATGTTTCGATATTGGGGTCTCTTGTGAAAGGTGGCTGCACACAACACAATGTGGAGAGTATGTATTTTCATCCACATGGGTGTATGCATCGTGCAGTCCGGGTGTGTCCTGATTGCAATCACCGTCCCTCGCTGTTATTTGAGTACCACTTGTTCGGTGGTGTCGTGACATAGTAATCTGGAGTAATTATCATGTTATAAATTTTGCTACAATGAGTATAATATTGTATTGCAACCTTGTATGGCTTAGAGGTAGCAAAATTAAAGTTTACAGTTTTCAAACACTTAATTTGTAATAGCATTATGTGATTTGGGCATGTCATATCATTGGCAGTCGTTTTTTTTATTGTGTAGTTTATAATGTGTCGTGCCCAAGGAATGTCTTGTGCTACTTAAAATATGACAATAAAGATCCACTTGTAAGTGAGTCTACTTATGCTATTCCCTACCTATGATTAGACTTTACCTTGCATATGACTAGTGAGACTGGTCAAACTGAGCCTTATGCTCACGTTTGCAGTTAAGAGTTTTTGTAGGTTGTACGATTGATGAGAGGCATGACAACGACGCCGTACCCCCATCAGGATTCACGACCGAGTGGGAGCCCTGCACGCCGCCTTGATCTTGTGAGCGATAGCTGCTAGTGCGAAGCATCCTAACGCATGGATGACTTTGCTTTTGCATAGCTAGTGCTGAGAGTGTAGCAATGATTTATAGGTCTCTTTTCTTTCTCTTAGTATTGTAAAACTTTCGTTGTGTTTATAAATAAAATACTTGGTTTGTATTTTATTCTCGTTCTTTTCATGTATATTGTTGGGTGTCACATCGCACGACACCACCCGATGAGATCCTTTGATGTCGGGACCCCGGTCCTCTCAGCATGGTATTAGAGCATCGTTGGGAACAGTGTGATTGAAAAGAGCATATTTTCAAAAACTTTGGAGTTTATGAGTGAGGATTAGCTATATGCCCATATAAGGAGTATTACTAGTATAAGATATAAAGGTGGTAAGCTAACATACTTGTTACTATATTATGTAATGACGCTCCGACAACAAGTAAGAGGTAAGGTACGCCACCGAGAGCGGATCAATCATGGTAAGATCTTCCATACGAGATGTGGTATGTGATTGTTTTCGTGGCTTGGCACAGGAAGTCAATATGAGTATCCAAAACTTTCCATGTTTCTGAGAACATATGACACTCGGTACCCTAGTGTGACACAAAATTATTGGGAGCCCCCATCGAGTGGAGGATAACTCGATAGTATGTTCCCATGTTCTATGGGAGCATCCAAAACACGTATACCCGAGCGTGTATAAGCTGATTCGTGCAGGCGTCTTTGCTGTACAGACGTAGTACAACCATGTACCTCGAGACATGACTTCGCTCGAGGGCGACTCACACCAGAGTTGTATGCATTTACTTTCATATATATTATTGTGACTGCCTGTCGTGCTTCCCATTGGCCACCCTTGAGGTGTGATTGAGTGAAGTGGGATTGTGTGTCTTTTGCAGGTACACAAACAACGGTAGCAACCCGTGTAGAAACTGATTGCTTATAAACGATATTAGGACCACCTATTGACTTATACTGATATACCGATTAGAATTTTATTTGTTGAGGCACGTAGTACCGCCAGTATCACATTTGATACTTGACCACCCCCACGACAGAATGGATGCATTATGTTTTGGAAAGTCCGACTATCAGCTGCCGGTATGTTTTGGACTCCGCATATTGAATTCCGACTTGACGAAGACGTAGAACCAAGATTTATTGTTTCTGGCAGAAGTATGCTCAACTTCATCAGGTTGCAATCTTGGTAGTTGTTAGAGAACATAGGGGTATTGTAACACCCTCATTTTTATGCATAATGCCTTGCATACATTCATATACATGTTTAACATTAACCCACAACAAGAGGAATGAGTTTAAAATTGATTTGGAGCAAAACCGCACTTAAAATGCTGAAAAGTGCGGACTAGTCCGATTTTACTGAGGACTAGTCCGATTTCTCTCTGACTAAAAATGGACTTGTCCGATTGTGCTGCGGACTAGTCCGATTTTGCCTCTACAAACTTTCGGACTTGTCCAATTTTGTGCGAACTAGTCCGATATTCCAAGAATCCTTGAAAATTTGCTAAGTCCCTAGACTTTTCCGGACTAGTCCGGTGTTCCAGCGGACTTGTCCGTTTTCCTCTCTGACCGAAGTCGGACATGTCCGATTTTTTGCCAGACTTGTCCGATTTTCTCTCTGGACAACTTCGGACTAGTCCGATCTTCTCCAGACTTGTCCCATATTTCGCGACTCTGAGTTGATCTTTTGTTTTACAACTTGTTTCTTGGGTCTCACGTTAAGTGGGCCTAGGGATGTCGTGCCTAACTCTTTAAGAGGCCATGTGGGACCCTAAACCGGCCTCTACTCCTCTCAAACTCGAAATCCATCTAACCCTAGCCTCCACCTCTATATAAACAACACCACCCCTTGGGTTGATATCTATTTGCCACTTTTCCACCCCACCCAAACCCTAGTTCGTGGAGATCCACCATCAAGGAGGGAGGAGGAGATCCCGAGCAAGAAGAAGAAAAGGAGGAAATGAAAGAGGCTCCCGATCTCCACCAAGTTTCGTCCTTCATCACCAATTCACCTCCAAGTTCATCACCAACCCTAGCTCATCAAGATCCAAGTGTTACCTCCAAGTTTCTTAATTCATTAAAGTCCTAAACACCTGGTATACCTTCTACTTCCTTTTCCTTACGTGAATTCAACCCCTAATCTCCAAATTTACGTGGATCTAGAAAACCCTAGTTCGCTAGTTCTGCGAAGTGCGGACTAGTCCGGCCTTCTACGGACTAGTCCGATTTTCCTAGTTAAATTGCATCGGATTAATTCTAAAATTGATTTGAATCAACTCCAAACGTGTATAAAGTTGTTAAAATCTATTAGAACTAATTAGTGATCATTAAAGGCAATCTATTAACAGGTTTTTGGCGTTTGGAACCGGTAGATCTCCCGACACTACTTTTGGTAGATCGAGGAGTTGTAGTTCGGTAATGGGCGTGCAGAGATTCAAGAAGGTGAAAGACACGTGTAGATAGGGATTTACGTGGTTCGAGTCGCCTGAGCGTAATACCCTACTCCACGGTGTGTGTTGGTGATGTATTGAGCTCGAGAGTCTAGAAGAAGCTCCAAAAGAAGAAGCTCGTCTAGCTCAGAGTGTTCAGCAATGGTCTAGAGCCGTCCCTTGTGTATCGACCAGTCCTTTTATAATACAAGGACTGGTCATTACAACGTCAGCCTGGCCCGACAGGTGGCCCCAACGGTTACACACGCTTGATACACAATAAATGGGGTTAATTACCCTTAATAGTATGGTAATGGGCCTTAATAGTGCCGTTACCAGTATTAAGGGCCATCCGATCGTGTGTCATTAATATGGTATTAATGACACTTAATCGGGTCTTGAAGTCTTTGATTGATCCTTGAAGGTTCGGAGCCATTGGGGGGTCCACCGGCCTGATAGTTGAAGTTTCCTGCCTTTCATGATGATAACCGTTCGCCTGGGGTAAGAACCTCGACTTGATCGTCGGGGTGGCCCCGGGCCTCCTTGTCATTGGCAGGGTGAAATCTTTGACTGGTATCGTCGGCTCCTCTGCGGTTTCCATCCAGGCGTTGTGGGGGCTTACTTAAGAAGGAAAGCATGCACCGTTTGGGCTTCTTTGCGCCTTTCAATCGATCTTGCACTCAAACCTTCCAAATTTTTGCTTGCCTTTCCTCTCTTGCCTCGTTGTGCCGCGATGGAGTTGGGTCTCCGCCAAAGCCGACTGAAGAGCGATGATGATTTGAAGAAGGTCTGGGCCCTCATGGGATGGTCCCCTGACTTCTTCAACCACCTGGTCTGCGCCGGCAAGCTTCTGTTCGAGAAGGAGCACGCCGGCGACATGGTGTACTTCTCCGCGTACGCCATGGTGGGACTGATCCCACCTTTCTCCTCCTTCTTCTTGATGCTGCTAGATTTCTATGGTCTGCAGCTTTACCTCCTTGGCCCCTAGTCCATTATGTTGGTGTCCATATTTGTCCACTTCTGCGAGATGTGGGTGGGCATTCCCCCCTGCATTGAGCTCTTCCACACCTTCTTCACTGTCCAAACCACAGGTCGGAGCGACGAGTACCTTGGCTTCTACTATTTTATGAAGCGCAAGAAGTGCCCGTACAAGTACTTGCGGTCGTTCCCTTCTGGGAAATGGGACAACTGGAAGAAGGATTGGATTGTATTCAAGGTGGAGGAGCACGAGAAGCTGGAGCTGCCGGAAGGCCTCCCCAACATCGACACTGCAGTTTGGAGTGAAGCTCCGGTGCTGTCGGATGCCTTCGATCCTGTTCTGACCAGGATCCGCCTGTGTGTGGAAGGAGGAGTGACTCCCCAGGCGGTGTTTTGCAACTTCCTGACCAACAGGTGGGCTCCGTTGAAGAGGAGGGAAAAGTTTGCTTGGGCCCTAAACAGTATGTTGGACGATGACTGGATCGTGACCCGTATGAAGTCCAACACGGAGGGTGGCAACTTTAGAGTTCCACCTGAAGAAATTCCAGCATGGCATCAACATCGAGGGCGACGATTTGGCTCCTCCGCCAGCTTTCCTCCCACTGAACATGGAGGCTGCATTCAGTAGTGAGCTCTGGCGGACGATGCTGGAGCTTGACGACCTTGGTGTCGTTGAGAGGCGCTCGGCCATCGGGTTGGCAATCTCCGAAGCTCCGGAGGGTGGCTTCGTCCCTGCCCCTAAGCCAAGAACCGAAGTCGTCGGCAAGGGCAAGGAATTGGCCAAGCCCTCGAGTCGTAAGAGGAAGCATGCCGACGGGAGGGCCAAGAATTCTTCTTCCGCAGCGTCCCCTTCTCGCCGGAGGGGAAGGTCTTCAACGGCGGCGTCTACTCCAATTGCGGCATCTTCCCGAGGTGCTAGATCCGGCCAAGTGACTTCGGTCCCGGGGCCAGCTGAGGGCTCCGGGTCCAGAGGTCCTTCTCGGTCAAGGGGGGCCTCGACCAGAGCAACGCCGGCAGCAGTAGCAAGCTCCAGGAGGCCCTCCAGGACTACCATGCCAGTGTCGGCTGGGGCCAGTCTGGAGCGTCCGGGGAAGAGGTTCCGCGGGAACTGGTGCGGAAGCCTTTCGAGGTAATTTCTGATTTTTTTACCTAAGTCAGTTGTTTTCTTGTTAACTGTATTTTGAGTCTCTTCATCCTTCATTCACACCGTGCCCAACAAAAGGGCTGAAGCTCCAGCCCCTGCAGCGGCAGTTGAGGCTGTGCAGGCTGAAGCTCCGGCTCCAATTCCAGTGCTACCCCAAGTGGTGGCAGAGGCTGCGGCAGACCCAGCGCCAGCTGTCGTGGTATTGGACGACTCATCCCCAGAAGCTCCCATGGTAGCGCCGGACCACGGGAATGAAGATGTACCAGCAGCGCCAGCCTCGGAGGTTGAAGCTCCGGGCTTGGATGTTGTGATGTTGGACGCTCCGACCGCAGAGCCGGAGGAAGCTGCGATTCCGGTCCTAGAGCCAGATGTTGTTGAAGCCCTGGCAGTCGAGCCATTGGTTGGGGAGGTCTCGGCAGTAGAGCCGGGTGTTGATGAAGCTCCGGCACTTGAGCCAGTCATCGAGGAAGCTCCGGTGGCAGAGCCGATTGCTGCAGGAGTTTCGGCTGAGGAGCCAGCTATTGTAGAGGTTCCGGCGTCCGAGCCAGTTGTTGCGGAGGCGACGGGCGCGCCTGAGTATATGGCGGTCGAAACGCTAGTGCCAGAGCCCATGATGGCTGAAGCGCCAGCACCCGAACCAGAGGCTGAAGCGCCTGTGCTGGAGCCAGAGGTAGCTTCTGCTCCGGTCGAACCTTCAACGCCCGTCCCGGAAGCAGTGATCCCGGAGGTGCCCGTTGCCGAGCCAGAGTGCTGGGATTAAGCAGCTGCCCCCCCCCCCCCCCCCCCCCCCCGCCGGAGGGACCAATTGTCGATGACCTGGCGGTTGGGCCTTCGGAACCAATTCTGGAGGTCGATACTTCTGCTGCAAGCACTTCCTTGGCGGCGGCCGAGGCTATCCCGGAGGACGGCCCTAGTGTCGTGGAAGCTCAGGGTACCGCTCTTGTAGAGTGGGACCCATTTTTTGTTGCTGAAGATACGCTGGAGCTAGCAGAGATGACTCCGGCAGGTCCAGACCCGATCCCCCTATCGTTGTCTATCGACAACGCCTGCTCCAGCCTTTGCCAGGTTCAATTGGCCTTCTACCACAACAGCAAGGACCTTGAGGAGGAGTGCCAAACCCTTAGGAGGTGGTGCAACCGACTCCATTTTGAGACCAAGCTGGCACAGTCGAGGCTGGCTGACGACAAGGAGTGGGTGCGAAGGGAGAAAGTCCGCATGGAGTACTGGGGTAAGTTGTTGGATGAGAGGGAAAGCATGACGCGGACCCTCGACAACCAATCCCGGTCCATATATGATCATGCCAAGGCTGCCAATAGTGCAGCTGATGAGCGCCAGGAAAGGCTCTCTGCCATCCACGATAGTCTCGTCAAGCGCCGGGAGGCTCTTGAAGCTCGGGAAAAATGGCTCGAAGATGAAGAGCAGAAATTCTTTCAGCAGCGAGACGACCTCGTGAAGAGGGAGGAGGAGCTTGTCCAAAAGATAGCTCTGGCTGACAAGAGCCTTGAAGAACGCACCAAGAAATTAGATGAGCGTTGCAAGGAGGAGGAGAAGAAAGCCTCGGAGCGAGGGCAAGAACTCTACAAGCAGGAGAATGCCATCGCCGCCGGGGGAGAAGAAAGTGCGGGGCCGGGAGAGAGATTTGGTCAAACGCCGGAACGAGATCCACCTCCGGGAGGAAGAGCTCAGCAAGCTCGAAAGGCAAGTTACTGAAACAATTCAGCAGAATGCCAAAGAGGTGGAGCGTCTTTCTCAGGAGAGCTCGGAGATGGCGGCGACCAAAAGATCCTTGGCGGAGATGCGTGGTGCAAGGGTTGTGGAGTCCCAACAAGTTTGGGACTTCCTGGGCAAGGCCAACGACGTGCTGACGCCAATGGGCTTCAGTCCCGTGCGTCCGGATGATCCGGAGCCGGAGCTAGACCAGGCATTGGAGGCATTGGGTTCAGCAGGCAACAAACTCTCCAAGGTGGGCGATGTCATCACGGACCAATTGGAAACAGAGGGTCAGTCCTTGGCGAAGAACATCGCAGAGTATGTGCTGACGTGCTACACCAGCCGGGACGCTCAATTCCCTCTGGACCCTGTACTTGAAGGTCCCATCGAAGGAGAGGGTGAAGCTGTCCGAGCCAACGTGTCAGAGGTGGCCCAGAAGGTTGCCCAGTTCTTCCATGGGGTCTAGGATCGTCTCCCCGTATCTCCCACTTGTACTCTCTCTTCTTCTTCTCCAATTTTGTAATCTCTTGTCTCCAAATGAATGAAATCCAAATTTTTGTGAATTTGAATTTCATTTTTGTCTTCAACACCTTTGTCTCGCTTGGCCCCTAGTAGATGTACACAATTTGATTGTGAACATGTACCAAGAGGATGTAATAGTTGTTGAAGACTTGCGTGCTTCGAACTTGTAGAATGTAAGTCTGAAGTCTTCGATAGTGTAGGCCCCCTGAGGCTGTCGGATCTTGGTGGCTCCAGCATTGACAATCGCCGGAGCTTAGTAGCTCCGGGGCATCGATGGTTAGTCCTCCGGGTGTCGGAGCTCTGGCTGCTCCGGCAGTGACCTCCATCACCACATGTTGTGTTAACGTTAGACTCCACTTTAGATTCTTTCCACCATCTTTACGTTGATGACTCGCTTTACCGGAACTGAGTAGCTCTAGAGATGCTCGATGTCAATGTTTGAACATTGACCACAAACCGCCTAGAGGGTGTCATAGCTTATTTATTTTTCCTGCACACTGAAGTCAAGAAAAATAGTAAAATCTATTTCCTATCTACAACTTCATTGCGGCTTACTGTTCCAGAGAAATTTTTAGGTCAAGCACAATCCTAAATACAATCAAGAGCACCATCTTGCTCCCTTCGGGTCCGACTGTTTCTTGACTTGGCCATTGCGTGCTGGATGAGCTACAGAGGCATAACTGACTTGGATGCTGAGGTCTTTGCAGTATCCTTGGAAAGCAGAGCTTGTGAATTGGGTCCCATTATCTGTTATGATTTTGTTCTGATAGCTGATTGCTTGTTTATTGTCACAAACTTGTGACGCCCGATTCTAAAAAATGAACCAAGCTAACGCATATGTGTGCCCAGGATGTTCATCACACATACACGAGTGCATTCACAAGAGAGTATACCACAGATTATTACCACAGATTAAGATTAATTAACCAAGTTTTATTACACAAAACATATTATCCTCAATTGCAATCCCTAATAAATATTAATGCAAGTTCAACTACTTCAGCGCAAATAAACTAATTAAGCAAACTAAGCAAACTAAGCATAGGGAATAGTGCAGCTCCAAAAAAACCACAGGCAAAGCTGACAGTAGACACGGCCTAGAACTCCGCATTATCACCATTAAACTCCCAATCATGACCTGCAAATGTGGGGGGGGGGGGGGAATTGCAAGAGTGAGTACATGTCGTACTCAGCAAGTGTGGAAAGTATGACATGTGGCTTACTCAAATGTCGACAATAATAATGGCTAAGTGCTGAAAAGTACATTAAAACATTTGAAAAACAATATATTATATGTATGTGAATCAAACCCATCATAATCGTAAGTAATATCAATATACCAGTCCACAATTCACCATCCTTATCAATAACTCCATATTTCACCATTTGCCAATAACCATATTCAATACTAGAAATGAATCTATAACCATAATACCAACCATAACCATCTCAAATACCATCCCAATACCAAGTACACTCTAATCATGGAAGTTGTCCAAGTGCTCATAACCGGGAGCACGGCTATCATGATAGTTTTAGACACATTCTGCAGAGTTTGTACCGCTTTACCCACGTGTTTGTGATTTCATCACCCTTCGATGACTAGAACCTCTATTATGCCGTCTCACACTTCTGTCAGTGTGTGGCCAAGAGATCACAAAATAGCCTTTACAAAGGGATTACTAGCTTATTTAGACCACACTGAGGTTTCACTGGTGGCGATGTCTCCAACTGAGCACATCTTCAACCAAGGGCCCCCTCTTGAGCCATTCGGATCCCAGGGTAGTCCAACCAATCATCAACAAACCCAATCCGACTACCCCTTCCCCGAGCATCCACAATGGTCCAAACACCACTAGCAAAGCCCTAATTAATCAGCTACGCCGCACCCATACTTGGCCTCGTGGTGGCACTGTAGTCCTGGCTTATTCTCGCATGAACCGGTCCTTAGATCTAAAGCACGCAAACCACCATACATCCAACTCATCCACATACCAGGCCTTCTTAGATAACCCGTTACCATATCATATTTAACCAGTTCATGTTAACCATAATCTCATCCATGCATAATTAAATTGAGTGGTATAGTTGTTTCCCATCCCAGTTGATTAAGCGAAGCAAACGGTAAAAAGCCCTTCCTGACTCTCTACCATATATTCCATGTGACAAGGGTGGTTTAACAAAGCTAGTAAACTTCCTACCATAGGATTCCCATCAAATTGACACAAGCATGCAATTTTGCAAACAAAACATTTATTTTAAAATAGGATCAATATTCTTCAAGGACACTTGCCTTGCTCTTGCTGTTAATTAGGATCAAAGCCTTCAAACTCTTGCTGTAGATCCTCCGCGGCACTCTCTAGCGCAAAACCGTCTAATCCACACAATAGACATACAAACAAGAAACATAATCAAAGAGTGCACAAATATTACTCAATATGACATGACATGCATGATTAATGCAAATGCAAGGTAGAACTTGTTAATGGATTGCTTTTAATGATCAATAACTAGTTCTACTAGCTTTTAACAAGTTTATACAGGTTTGGAGTTGATTATATCAAACTTTAGAATCAATTCCACACAATTTAACCAGAAAGATCGGACTAGTCCGCTAGGGACCGGACAAGTCCGCACTCTGCGAGATCAGCAGATTAGGGTTTTCTAGATCGACGTAAATTTGGAGATTAGGAGTTGAATTCACGTAAGGAAAAGAGAATAGAAGGTATACCATGTGTTTAGGACACCAATGAAATTAAGAAACTTGGAGGTAACAATTGGATCTTGGTGATCTAGAGTTGGTGATGAACTTTGAGGTGAATTGGTGATGAAGAACGGAAGCTTGGTGGAGATCTTGATCCTCCTTTGTTTCCTTCTCTTCTTCTTGCTTGAGATCCTCTCCTCCCTCCTTTGTGGTGGCTCTCCATGAATTAGGGTTTGGGTAGGTGGAAAAGTGGCAAATAGATGTCAAGCCAAGGGGTGGGGTTTTTTATATAGAGGTGGAGGCTAGGGTTAGATGGATTTCTAGTTTGGGATGAGTTGAGGCCGGTTTAGAGTCCCACATGGGCTCTAAAAGAGTTAGGCACAATGTCCCTAGGCCCAAATAACGTGAAACCCAAGAAACAAGTCATAAAACAAAAGATCAACTCGGAGTCGCGAAATATGGAACAAGTCCGGAAAGGACCGGACTAGTCCGAAGTCGTCCAGAGAGAAAATCGGACAAGTCTGGCCAAAAATCGGACAAGTCCGACTTTAAACAGGTCCAGAAAAGTCCAAGGACTTAGCAATTTTTCAAGGATTCTTGGAATATCGGACTAGTTCGCACAAAATCGGACAAGTCCGAAAGTTTCCAGAGGCAAAATCGTACTAGTCCGCAGCAAAAATGGACAAGTCCGTTTTTAGTCAGAGAGAAATCAGACTAGTCCTCAGTAAAATCGGACTAGTTCGCACTTTCCAGCATTTTAAGTGCGGGTTTGCTCCAAATCAATTTTAAATGCTTCAAATCAATTTTAAACTCGTTCTTCTTTATGTGGGTTAATGTCAAACAGTATATGAGTGTATGTAGGGCATGATGCATGAAAATGAGGGTGTTACAAACCTACCCCCCTTAAAATGAATCTCGCCCTCGAGATTCGAAGCAAAAGAGAAAAGATAGGGAAATTCCTTCTTGAGATCATCCTCCAATTCCCACGTTGCTTCTTTTTCTGTGTGGTGCTTCCATTGAACTTTACTCCATCTAATAACCTTGTTCCTTGTGACCCTCTCCTTAGTTTCCAAGATTTTGACCGGTTGTTCGGCATAAGTCAAATATTCCTCTAGTTCCAATTCTTCCATTGGCACTTGTTCTTCCGGTACTCTCAAACACTTCTTGAGCTGGGAAACATGAAAGACATCATGGACATCCGAAAGATGAGCTGGCATCTCCAACTTATACGCTACTTCTCCCCTTTTGTCCAAAATCTTGAATGGTCCAATATAACGAGGTGCGAGCTTGCCCCTTATGTTAAACCTCTTATGACCTCTCATTGGTTACACCTTGAGGTAAACAAAATCTCCCACTTCAAAGGCTAATTTTCTTCTCCTATTGTCCGCATAGCCCTTTTGTCTTGATTGGGCAGCCCTCAGGTTTTCACGAATTATTTGGACTTGCTTTTCGGCTTCTTGCAACACATTTGGACCAAATACTTGAGTTTCTCCTGCCTCATTCCAGAACAAAGGTGTCCTACACTTCCTCCCATAAAGCGCTTCATATGGTGACATCTTCAAGCTTGCTTGGTAACTATTGTTGTAAGAAAATTCCGCGTATTACAAGCTTTTGTCCCAACTTTTCCCATGCTTCAAAGCACAAGCTCTTAAGATGTCCTCCAAAATCTGGTTGGTCCTCTCGGTTTGCCCATCCATTTGAGGGTGATATGCTGAACTAAAATTCAACCTCATTCCCAAAGCTTCATGCAATTTTTGCAAAAACCTGGAAGTAAATTGAGAACCTCTATCCGAGACTATCTTCTTAGGGACCCCATGTTGACACACAATATGCTCCATGTATATTTCGGCCAATCGTGCAGCTGTATATTTGGTCTTCACGGGGACAAAATGAGCTAACATGGTTAAGCGATCCACAATTACCCAAATTGAGTCATACCCGGACTGAGTACGTGGTAACCCAAATATGAAGTCCATACCGATTTCTTCCCACTTCCATTCCGGGATCTTCAATGGTTGCTATAATCCAGCTGGCCTTTGATGTTCCGCCTTGACTGGTTGGCACACATCACACAATGCTACGTATTCAGCTATGTCCTTCTTCATTCTATCCCACGAATAGCTAGTCTTCAAGTTTTTGTACATCTTTGTACAACCAAGGTGAATTGAGTAAGGTGAGTCATGTGCCTCTTTTAATATCGTCTCTCGAATATGCTTCACATTAGGCACAACGATTCTCTTTCCGAGCCATAAGGTACCATGTTCGTCTTCATCAAATCTGAATTCTCTCCCTTCTTCGGTCCTTTCCTTGATTTCCTTGATATGTTCATCCGCGGTTTGTGCCTCTCGAATTTTTGCTCCAAGGTTGGGTTTAACTCCATCATATCCATCTCATTTACAAATCCGAGGTTCAACCTCTCAAACTCCTTACATAACTCGGATGGTAACTCTTGAACTCAGAGTTGATGACTTACTCCCTTTCTACTCAAAGCATCGGCCACTACATTGGCTTTTCCCGGATGATAGTTGATCACCAAATCATAATCTTTGAATAACTCCAACCATCTTCGTTGCCTCAAGTTCAGATCTGTTTGTGTGAAAATATACTTCAAACTCTTATGATCTGTATAAATTTCACACCTATGTCCAAGAATGTAGTGTCTCCAAATTTTCAATGCATGTACCACGGCTGCAAGTTCCAAATCATGTGTTAGGTAATTCTGCTCATGTTTCTTCAGGTTCCTCGATGCATAGGCGACCACTTGACCTTCTTGCATCAATACACATCCGAGTCCCTGTTTTGATGCGTCGCAATAAATATCAAAACTCTTGCTTACATCCGGCAATACCAAAACTGGAGCTGTTGTCAACCTCTTCTTCAACTTCTCAAAACTGTTTTGACAAGCTTGAGTCAATTGGAAAGCCTTTCCCTTCATTAGCAACTCTGTCATTGGCTTGGCTATCTTGGAAAAGTCCTTGATGAATTGACAGTAATATCCAGCCATTCCAAGAAAACTCCTGATCTCCTTTACATTTTGCGGGGGCTCCCACTTCAACACGTCTCTCACTTTTCCGGGGTCAACCGATACTCCTCCTCCTGAGATGATATGACCCAAAAACGACACCTCTTTCAACCAAACCTGACACTTGTTGAACTTTGTATACAATTGATGCTCCCTCAATTTCTGCAATGTAAGCCTCAAGTGTTCCTCATGTTCCTTCTCATCCTTCGAGTAGATCATAATGTCATCAATAAACACCACAACGAACTTATCCAAGTACTCCATGAAGACCTTATTCATGAGGTACATAAAGTAGGCAGGCGCATTTGTCAATCCAAAAGACATCACGGCGTACTCATAAGATCCATACCGTGTTCTAAAAGCTGTTTTGGGTATGTCCAATGGTCTAATCTTCATTTGAAAATATCCCGACCTCAAATCAATCTTAGAGAAGACACAAGCACCCTTCATCTGATCAAACAAGTCTTCTATGCGTGGCAAGGTGTACTTGTTCTTGATTGTTACCTCATTGAGAGCTCGGTAATCTATGCACATCCTTTGGGATCCATCATTCTTGTCTACAAATAGAACGGGCGCTCCCCAAGGCGAGGAGCTTGGGCGAATAAAACCTTTCTCTAGTTGCTCTTGAATTTGTTTCTTGAGCTCCACTAGTTCCATAGGAGGCATCCTATACAGCCTCTTAGCTATAGGTGCAGTTCTAGGTATTAAATCAATAACAAACTCAATGTCTCGATCAGGTGGCATATCTGGCAACTCGTCTAGAAAAACATCCAAAAATTCACACACCACCGGAATCTCCTCAATTACGGCACCGTCCATATGATTCAACTCCAATTGCTTTGGTGCGTTTTGAGATGCTTCAAATTTTATGGCAATCCCTTCCTCATTGGTCAACTTCACAGTCTTTGTGGCACACTCAATAACTCTATTGTGCTTTCTCAACCAGTCCATACCATGTATAATGTCCAATCCTTGAGAATCCAAAACAATGAGGTTGGCAGAGAAGTCCACCCCCCTTATTCTAAGGCTTACTTTTGTACATACTATATTTGTCCTCATCTCTCCTCCAAGAGACTTAACCAACATAGTAAACTTCATATGAGAGATAGGCAAACTATACTTGGCAACATATTTTGATGCAATGAATGAATGCGATGCTCCAGAATCAAATAACATAGTAGCGGGGTTGGAGTTGGCGAGAAATATACCAATGACCACGTCATCCGCTTGTTGAGCATCCTCCATAGATACATGGTTCACGTTGCCACGAGCAAAATCCTGTTGTCCACGGTTCCCTTGTGGCCGTCCTTCATTGGGTCTTGGGTTTTGCCTCAGCGCACCACTTCCTTGACCAAGGCCTGACTTAGGACATTGATGCGCAAAGTGTCCAGCTTCTCCACAGGTATAGCACTTCTTAACTCCACCAGAATTACTGCGACAAGCTTGGTTTTGAGCACTAGCACCAGGATAGTTGGCACGAGGTGCAAAAGGCATTGGAGGCCTAGGTGCTTGCATAATAGGGCGTTGCTGCACGAACTGAGTTGGGCGTGGTGCATAACTAGGGCACTGAGCAGGAATAGAAGAGCTGTAATAAGGCACATTGGGAGGCGCAAAGCGAGGGCGCACATTACTCCCTTGTTGCTGTCCTTGATATGGTGCCTTTCTCTTATTGTCTTGCTCCATCTCATGAATCTTGTTCTCAACCACAATTGCTTTGTCCACAAGCTTCTGAAAATTTGCATAATCACGGTTGAGTAGTTGCACTTGGATCTCATTGTTCAAGCGCCTCATGAACAAGTATTGCTTCCGGCTGTCCCGACTCACATCCTCAGGCGCATACCTTGAGAGTTGAGTGAACTTGTTGAGATATTCACTCACACTTGATCTTCCTTGCCTTAAATTCTCAAATTATTGCCTCTTCAAAATCATAACACCTTCCGGCACATAATGAGAACGGAATCTCTCCTTAAATTCCACCCAGGTGATCCTCTCTTGATTCTCATGAGCATTGCATAGTGAATCCCACCAATTCGCAGCTGCTCCAATGAGTTGATGAGGAGCAAACAAGACCTTCTCCCTGTCACTTCATTGGACAATAGCAAGTTTCTTCTCCACGGACTTGAGCCAGTCATCCGCATCCATAGGGTCAACAGCTTGAGTAAAGATCGGCGGCCTAGTCCTCATAAACTCTCCCAATCGGTTATGAGGAGGCGGGGGTGGCGATGGAGGCATGTGGGGCTGATTGTTGATGTTGCCAGCCTGCAGTTGTCCCATAGTCTGTATCATGGTCTGCATGAGCTGGTTTTGCATAGCCAATAGCTGCCCAATGTTAATAGCTCCCTGAGTAGATCCTTGTCCAATTATGTTCTGAGGTACTCCATTGTTCTCCTTCTCATCATTGCCATCCATCTGGTTGCGAGTCCTCACCATCTGAAGAAAAGCAATAGGTAAAAATTAGAAAACGTTCCCAACTATATGCATCAAGGGATATGAAACTAAACAACTAGCTACACTAGCCTAGGTGGACATGGCAATGCTAAAGCACCCCAAAATCCTCTATTAAGCACACAAGCAAACAATATATATAACAACAGCACACCAAGCAAAAACACATTGATTCCTGAGTGCCCCTATGTGCTATAAAGTGTCCATTCTATCTAGGCTGCATCCTACAGTCAACCTGTGGCTCTGATACCAATCTGTGACGCCCGGTTCCAAAGAATGAACCATGCTAACGCATATGTGTGCCCAGGATGTTCATCACACATACACGAGTGCATTCACAAGAGAGTATACAGAAAATTACCACAAAACAAGATTAATTAACCAAGTTTTATTACACAAATCATATTATCCTCGATTACAAGCCCTAATAAATATTAATGCAAGTTCAACTACTGCAGCGGAAATAAAATAATTAAGCAAACTAAGCAACTAAGCAAACTAGGCATAGGGAATAGCGCAGCTCCAAAAACACCACAGGCGAAGCTGACGGTAGACACGGCCTAGAACTCCGCATTATCACCATTAAACTCCCAGTCTTGACCTTCAACTGTGGGGGGGGGGAGGATTGCAAGAGTGAGTACATGTCGTACTCAGCAAGTGTGGAAAGTATGACATGTGGCTTATTCAAATGTCGACAATAATAATGGCTAAGTGCTGAAAAGTACATTAAAACATTTGAAAAGCAATATATTATATGTATGTGAATCAAACCCATCATAATCATAAGTAATATCATAATACCAGTCCACAATTCACCATCCTTATCAATAATTCCAGATTTCACCATTTGCCAATAACCACATTCAATACCAGAAATTAATCCATAACCATAACACCAACCATAACCATCCCAAATACCATCCCAATACCAAGTACCCTCTAATCATGGAAGTTGTCTAGGTGCTCATAACCGGGAGCACGACTATCATGATAGTTTTAGAAACATTCTGCAGAGTTTGTACCGCTATGCCCACGTGTTTGTGATTTCATCACCCTTCGATGACTAGAACCTCTATTATGCCGTCTCACACTTCCGTCTGTGTGTGGCCAAGAGATCATAAAATAGCCTTTACAAAGGGATTACTAGCCTATTTAGACCTCACTAAGGTTTCACCGGTGGCGATGTCTCCAACTGAGCACATCTTCAACCAAGGGCCCCCTCTTGAGCCATTCGGATCCCATGGTAGTCCCGCCAATCATCAACAAACCCAATCCGACTACCCCTTCCCCGAGCATCCACAATGGTCCAAACAGCACTAGCGAAGCCCTGATTAATCAGCTACGCCACACCCATACTTGGCCTCGTGGTGGCACTGTAGTCTTGGCTTATTCTCGCATGAACCGGTCCTTAGATCTAAAGCAAGCAAACCACCATACATCCAACTCATCCACATACCAGGCTTGCTTAGATCACCCATTACCATATCATATTTAACCAGTTCATGTTAACCATAATCTCATCAATGCATAATTAAATTGAGTGGTATAGTTGTTTCCCATCCCAGTTGATTAAGCGAAGCAAACGGTAAAAAGCCCTTCCCGACTCTCTACCATATATTCCAGGTGACAAGGGTGGTTTAACAAAGCTAGTAAACTTCCTACCATAGGATTCCCATCAAATTGACACAAGCATACAATTTTGCAAACAAAATATTTATTTTAAAACAGGATCAATATGCTTCAAGGACACTTGCCTTGCTCTTGCTGTTGATTAGGATCAAAGCCTTCAAACTCTTGGTGCTGTAGATCCTCCACGGCGCTCTCTAGCGCAAAACCGTCTAATCCACACAATAGACATACAAACAAGAAACACAATCAAAGAGTGCACAAATATTACTCAATATGACATGACATGCATGATTAATGCAAATGCAAGGTAGAACATGTTAATAGACTGCTTTTAATGATCAATAACTAGTTATAATAGCTTTTAACAAGTTTATACAGGTTTGGAGTTGATTGGATCAAATTTTAGAATCAATTCGATACAATTTAACCAGGAAGATCGGACTAGTCTGCTAGGGACCAGACAAGTCCGCACTCTGCGAGATCAGCAGATTAGGATTTTCTAGATCGACGAAAATTTGGAGATTAGGAGTTGAATTCACGTAAGGAAAAGATAATAGAAGGTATACCAGGTGTTTAGGACTCCAATGAAATCAAGAAACTTGGAGGTAACACTTGGATCTTGGTATCTAGGGTTGGTGCTGAACTTTGAGGTGAATTGGTGATGAAGAACGAAAGCTTGGTGGAGATCTTGATCCTCCTTCATTTCCTCCTCTTCTTTTTTCTTGAGATCTTCTCCTCCCACCTTGGTGGTGGCTCTCCACGAACTAGGGTTTGGGTGGGTGGAAAAGTGGCAAATAGATGTCAAGCCAAGGGGTGGGGTTGTTTATATAGAGGTGGAGGCTAGGGCTAGATGGATTTCGAGTTTGGGATGAGTTGAAGCCGGTTTAGAGTCCCACATGGGCTCTAAAAGAGTTAGGCACGACGTCCCTAGGCCCACTTAACGTGAAACCCAAGAAACAAGTCGTAAAACAAAAGATCAACCTGGAGTCGCGAAATATCGGACAAGTCTGGAAAGGACCGGACTAGTCCAAAGTCGTCCAGTGAGAAAATCGGACAAGTCTGGCCAAAAATCGGACAAGTCCGACTTTAAACAGAGAGGAAATCGGACAAGTCTGGAAAAGTCCAAGGACTTAGCAATTTTTCAAGGATTCTTGGAATATCGGACTAGTCCGCACAAAATGGGATAAGTCCGAAAGTTTCCAGAGGCAAAATCGGACTAGTCCGCAGCAAAAACGGACAAGTCCATTTTTAGTTGGAAAGAAATCGGACTAGTCCTCAGTAAAATCGGTCTAGTCCGCACTTTGTAGCATTTTAAATGCAGGTTTGCTCCAAATCAATTTTAAACTCGTTCCTCTTTATGTGGGTTAATGTTAAACATGTACATGAGTGTATGTAGGGCATGATGCATGAAAATGAGGGTGTTACACAACTGGAGTTGCTTCCGACCATTTGGTAAACTTGTCGATGGCGACATACAGGAACTTGTAACCTCTGACGGCTCTTGGGAATGGTCTCAAGATGTCCATCCCCCACACGGTGAAAGGCCATGTAGGAGGTATCATTTGTAGAGGTTGAGCCGGTGTATGAATTTGCTTTGCATGGAACTGGCATGCTTTGCATTTCTTCACCAGCTCAGTTGCATCCTGGATTGCTATAGGCCAGTAGAAGCCATGCCGGAAGGCTTTACCGACCAGCGTGCGGGAAGACGCGTGGTTCCCACACTCGCCTCCATGGATTTCTGCGAGGAGCTCGCAACCTTCCTCCCTTGTGATGCACCGCATTAGGATGCCGTTGGCACCGCGCCGGTAGAGATCCCCTTCTACCAACGTGTATCTTTTAGCCAATTTGACTATCCGGTCAGTGGATACATCATCGTCAGGAAGGATATTGTCTTTCAAGTAGCTCCGGATCTCCGAGATCCATGCATCGGAGCTTGCTTGAGCATTTGAGTCTTGTGTGTTGGGTTGCTCGGAGCTTCCTGCAGCACCTATGACCCATGATGGCTGCCATGGTAACAGGGCCATCAGGACCGCCAGCTTCGGAATGCTGGTCTCGCCCCCTTCGCTCAGTTCGGCAGGCTGAGATGTGGGTTTTGACAACCTCCAGACGAAGGTTCCGTCAGGAGCCGGAGCTCCGGTTGACGCTTTCGTCGAGAGTTCGTTAGCTTCAGCGTTATGGACACGCTGGACATGGTGGAGATCCAGGACTTCGAAGTCCTTCTAAAGTCTCAGGACTTCAAGGAGATAAGTATCTAATTGAAGATTGTTACAGGAGCATTCACCCTTCACCTGTTTAATGATGAGCTGCGAATCTCCCTTGACCAACAGCTGCTTGACACCGTATGATAGTGCCACCTTTAACCTATAAATGAGTGCTTCATACTCCGCCATGTTGTTGGTCGCCTTAAAGTCAAGGTGGACCATGAATTTTACCTTCTCCCCGATTGGAGCGAGGAGAAGGACTCCTGTTCTGGTCCCCTGCTTTTCCATGGAGCCGTCGAAGTAGAAGGTCCAATGAGGTTCAGTGAAGACTGGAGCCTTAAGTTCCGACTTCTGCTCACTAGGGCCCCCAGGGTTTGATGGAGAGGGGGTCCATTCCGCCACAAAATCTGCCAATGCTCGACTCTTGATTGCTTGCCTTGGGACAAATTCAAGATCGAATTCGGCCAATTCCGCTGCCCACTTTGCAATGTTCCCAGTAGAGTTGGGACTATGCAAGATCGCACGCAGTGGGTAAGAGGTCACCACTGATATCTTGTGAGCTTGGAAGTAGTGGCGAAGCTTCCTGGAGGCGACGAGAACTAAATAGAGCAGCTTGTGTACCTCTAGGTATCGAGTCTTGGCATCATGTAGTACTTCGTTGATGAAGTACACTGGGCGTTAGACTGTCCGGACCATCCCGGAGGGGCCTGGAGTTTCCTCCGCAGCGACCCGGACCCTCCCGGAGGGGTCCGGACCTGCTCCGGGGACCTCCGGGTTCCTGCTAGAAGAACCCGGAGCTTCTGTTGGAGTGACCCCGATCCTCCCGGAAGGGTCCAAGTCTTCTGGGATAACTCCCTGTTGATCCATGTCTGGGGGCTGGGACCCAGACTCTCCTTCAGGAACCTCCGTACCCTCCCAGAGGGGTCTGGATTCCTGAGCTTGTGATGGTTCTGGTCTCTCCGTGACCAGGACCATGCTGACAACCTCATCGGTTGCTAAAATGTAAAGCAGTAAGGGCTCACTAGGGTTCGGAGCTACCAGGGTTGGTAGAGTGGTGAGGAGATGCTTTAGCTCTTGGAACGCCTTTTCTGCTTCTTCAGACCATTGAAATGGTCTGGACTTCCTCAATAGCTTGAAGAAGGGTAGCGCCCGTTCTGCCAGTCTTGAGATGAACTGGCTGAGGGCGGCAAGACATCCAGTCAGTTTCTGGACATCTTTGATGCGGGCTGGTGGCCGCATCTCCTCTATAGCCTTAATATTTGCCTTATTTGCCTCTATGCCCCGATGGTTTACCAGGAAACCGAGAAGCTTTCCGGAGCTAACCCTGAAGACACACTTGTCTGGGTTCAGCTTCGTGCGGGTGACCCGCAGCTTGTCGAAGACGGCTTGCAAGGTGTCAAGGAGTGACTCCTTGTCCTTGATCTTGACTATGATGTCATCAAAATACACTTCCACTACGTCTCTGATGAGATCTCCAAAGGTTTTGTACATAGCTCGTACAAATGTTGAAGCTGCATTCTTGAGACCAAATGGCATGGCTGTATAATAGTACAATCCATCTACTGTTATAAATGAAGTATGTTCTTTATCTTCCCTAGACATTCTGATTTGATGGTACCCAGAATATGCGTCTAGGAACCACAGTAATTCACACCCGGTGGTGGAATCCACTAATTGATCTATTCTAGGTAGTGGGAATGGATCTTTTGGGCATGCCTTATTTAGTGTTGTGTAGTCGATACACATCCGAAGCTTCCCGCCGGCCTTGGGTACAACAACTGGGTTTGCCAGACATTTTGGATGGAAGACTTCTCGTATGAATCCATCTTCGAGCAACTTCTTCACTTCTTGTCGTATGAAGTTCTCTCACTCTACGGATTGCTTCCGAGGCTTCTGATGTACGGGCCGAGCGTCGGGATAGATCTTCAAATTATGCTCGATCACTTCCCTAGGGATCCTAGGCATTTGTGACGGTTGCTAGGCAAACACATCGACGATAGCTCGGAGGAAAGTGATGAGTGCGAGTTCCTATTTGTCATTCAGACCTCCCGATATACGAGTGGTCTGAGCAGCATCGGAACCGATTTGGACGACTTTTACGGGGATGTTGGCGTCGCCGCTTGGTTGCACACGAGGTGCGGAGGTTGAGCCTCGCTGACGAATGCTCAGGGGTTTTGGAGCTTGCTCCTGCCTAGATTCTTCCTCCTGTGCTGTAGCAAGCGCATGGAGTTCCTCCTGAGCAGTCACTCCGGCAGTACGATCTCTACGGATCCGGAGAACGCCAACTGGTGTCAGCATCTTCAACACCAGGTAGCCATAATGAGTAGCTGCCATGAATTTGTACAAGGCAGGCCTGCCCAGAATGGCGTTGAAGGGCAAGTTGATCTGAGCGACGTCAAAGATCAACTTCTCAGTGCGATAATTCTCCCAAGTCCCGAAGGTCACAGGGAGAGTAATGGCACCAAGCGGTGTTATGGCCCCCGTACCTACTCCGGAGAAAGGTCAGGAAGGGCGAAGGTTCGAAGGTCGGAGCTGAAGCTTGACAAAAGCCTCGAAGCTTATGAGGTTCAGCCCCGAACCTCCGTCCACCATTACATGGTGGAGTTGAATGTTGTTGATGGTAGGTGCTACCATCAGAGGTAGCTGGCCAGCTTCGATCATGTTCCGAGGGCAGTCCGAAGCATCAAAAGTGATGGTAGTGTCCATCCACTTCGGATGAGGTTCCGCCCTGGCTGTAGGAGCTACTAAGGCCATGTCTTGCTGCATGGTCTTGAGGATACGGCGGGAGGTGATGTCCCATGAACCACCAAAGATGGTGTTCATGGTCTTTCGACGCTCATTGTCGGAGACGTCAGAGTCGTCATCGACGGAGGTGTACACAGCCTTCTGTACCTTTTTAGGGTCCTGGAAGCCCAACTCCTCTTCAGCCGGAGCTTCATCGACTTTCTGCTTTCCTTCCCTCTGACGGAAAGGAACTTCTTCCCGACGCTTGTGGTAGTTCTCAGCAAGGTTTTGGACCTCCCGGCAGTCCTCCAAGTTGTGGCCGTTTGACTTGTGGATAGGACACCATATTTTGGAGTTGCCACCGTCTCCAAAGGACGACTGAGGTCCTTTCTCAAGGCGTGGCCCCCGGCCACCCAGAGCTGCAGCAGCTATAGCGGTGGATGTGCCGGACCACAGCTTCTTTTTGCCGTTGGACTTTTTCTTCTTTCTGCCACTCCTAGGGGTAGTGGCTTCGCCTTTGGAGGACTTTTTGCCATCCTCCGGAGGTGGTTTGGAGTGCATCTCATGGCCCTCCGCAGCTTTGGCACACTTGTCTGCCAAGCTGAAGAGCTCTGTGACACTGGTGATCTCCTTGACCGTGAGCTTCTCCAGCATCTTCTTATCTCGCACGCCCTGTCTAAATGCCACGATGACAGAAGCGCTAGAGATAGAAGGAATAGTGTTTTGTACCTGGGAGAACCTCTGGATAAATGAGCGCAGGGATTCTCCCCCCTTTTTGCACCACTGCAAAAAGGTCCAGTTCGGTGCCTGGTCGGGTGTATGAACTCCCGAAATTGGTGGTGAACTGTTGGCACAATTCCTCCCAACTATTGATAGATTTGTGAGGAAGGCTCATGAACCAGAACATGGCGGTCCCAGTCAAAGCTACTGAGAAGTAGTTGGCTATTACAGCCTCGTTACCTCCGGCCACAAGGATTGCGGTGGTGTAAATTTTGAGAAACTCGGCGGGGTTAACAGTCCCGTCAAACTTCTGCAGCAGATGTGGCCAGAACTTTTGTGGCCATCTGACCATGCGTAGGTGCATGGCCAGTGCAGAACAGCCTCCTCCTACTCCCTCGGGAGCAGGGCTGTCTAGAGCTTCTCGCCTTTCGCGAGCGCGCTCGATATGGACACGACCATCCTGTTGACGGTAACGGCGATCAAGCTCCGCCCGGAGGTCATGAGTTGACATCCTGGTAACCGTATGAGTACATCGCGCACCAGAGGGTAGCGGCGTAACTTGATGTGACACAGCACGCCTCCTATTATGGGAAGCATGCGGACCAAGTCTACCAGAAACAGTCCGGCACTGTGATGGGGCCCGCCCTGAAGGAGGAGGACCTTGATTGCTAATGCGCTCGGCTGCTGCTGCAACCAGATGTTCGACATCAGCTCTCCACTGCTCCATCGCACCTTTGGATGCACCTGGAGATGGTGGACGTTGGAGGAGAGCACATGCTACATGAAGCATGTGTTCAGGGTTGTTGTTGTTTGCCGATGCTGTGACTGACGCCGATGCACCGTCACGTTGCTCAGCTTGACGTGCTGGTGCAGGCGGTGGTGGTGAAGGCATGACTCCTGCTGGAGCCACAACACCTGCTGGTTGCTGCGTGTTGAAGGGATTGCCTCCAACAGGTTGAACGGTAGGGTTGCTGTTGGATGATCCAGTAGCTGAGTTCACCATACTCGAAATCTTAGGCGCCCCTACCTGGCGCGCCAACTGTCGGCGTTTGGAACCGGCAGATCTCCTGACACTACTTTTGGTAGATCGAGGAGTTGTAGTTCGGTAATGGGCGCACAGAGATTCAAGAAGGTGAAAGAAACGTGTACACAGGGATTTACGTGGTTCAGGCCGCCTGAGCGTAATACCCTACTCCACGGGGTGTGTTGGTGATGTATTGAGCTCGAGAGTCTAGAAGAAGCTCCAGAAGAAGAAGCACGTCTAGCTCAGAGTGTTCAGCAGTGGTCTGGAGCCGTCCCTTGTGTATCGTCGACCAGTCCTTTTATAATACAAGAACTGGTCGTTACAACGTCAGCCTAGCCCGACAGGTGGCCCCGGCGGTTACACACGCTTGATACACAATAAATGGGGTTAATGACCCTTAATAGCCTGGTAATGGGCCTTAACAGTGCCATTACCAGTATTAAGGGCCATCCGATCGTGCGTCATTAATATGGTATTAATGACACTTAATCGGGTCTTGAAGTCTCTGATTGACCCTTGAAGGTTCGGAGCCATTGGGGGGTCCACCGGCCTGATAGTTGAAGTTGAAGGTCCGGTGGTTGCCACGTGGCAACTCTGGAGCTCACTGTTGTGGACGAGTAGGTCCGGTGCTATTGGACACGTGTCAGTACCGGAGCTTCCCTCTGTCTGGGGTTAGGTCCGGGGGTGCCATATTGGCATTCTGACCGGAGCTTCCAAGGTGTGGGTGATAGCTCCGGTCTTGTGATGCACGTGGCGGCCCCGGGACTAACCATGTCGGGGGAGCAGGTCCGACTACGCCTGACATGTGGGGCCTTCAGAGGTCTTCAAATCTGATATATGGAGTTTCCTTGTGATCTTTGCAATCCCAATGGGTATCCGGTATGGAGGGTACCGACAAGGTTCTACCTTGTATTTGCATTAATCATGCATGTCATGTCATATCGAGTAATATTTCTGCACTCTTTGATTGTGTTTCTAGTCTTGTATGTTTATTGTGCGGATTAGATGGATTTGCGCTAGAGAGTGTCGTGGAGGATCTAGAGCACCAAGAGTTTGAAGGCTTTGACCCTAATCAACCTCAAGAGCAAGGCAAGTGTCCTTGAAGAATATTGATCCTATTTTAAAATAAATGTTTTGTTTGCAAACTGCATGCTTATGTCAATTTGATGGAAATCCTATGGTAGGAAGTTTAATAGCATTATTTAACCACCCTTGTCACCTGGAATTATGGTAGAGAGTCGGGATGGACTTTTTACCTTTTGCTTCGCTTAATCAATTGGGATGGGAAAACAACTATACCACTTAACTTAATTCTACATTTATGAGATTTGATTAACATGAACTGGTTAATATGATATGGTAATGGGTGATCTAAGCAAGACTGCTATGTGGATGGGTTGGATGATATGGTGGTTGCTTGCTTTAGATCTAAGGACCAGTTTATGCGAGAATAAGCTAGGACTACAGTGCCACCACGAGGCCAAGTATGGGTGCGGTGTAGCTGATTAATTAGGGCTTTGCTAGTGCTTTCTGGACCATTGTGGATGCTCGGGGAAGGGGTAGTCGGATTGGGTTTGTTGATCATTGGTGGGACTACTCTGGGACCCGAATGGCTCAAGAGGGGGCCCTTGGTTGAAGATGTGCTCTGTAGGAGACATCACCACCGGTGAAACCTCAGTGGAGTCTAAATAGGCTAGTAATCCCTGTGTAAAGGCTATTTTGTGATCTCTTAGCCACACACCAACGGAAGTGTGTAATGTGACCAATGGGTCATGGGCATAAGGGAGGTTCTTAGTCACCGAAAGGTGATGAAATCACAAACATTTGGGTAAAGCGGTACAAACTCTGCAGAGTCTAATAAACTATCATGATAGCCGTGCTCCTGGTTATGAGCACCTGGACAACTTCCATGATTAGAGGAAACTCGGTATTGGGATGGTTATGGTTTGGTAATGGTTATGGTTGGTTATGGATTAATTTCTGGTATTGAATATGGTTATTGGCAAATGGTAAAATCTGGAATTATTGATGACAGTAGTGAATTCAGACTGATATTATGATATTACTTATGATTATGATGGGTTTACATCACGTACATGTAATATATTGCTTTTCAAATATTTTACTGTACTTTTCAGCACTTAGCCTTTATTACATTTCGTCATTTGAATCAGCTAGATGTCATACTTTCCACACTTTGTGAGTACGACATGTACTCACTCTTGCAATCCCCCCCCCAAACAGTTGCAGGTCAGGATTGGGAGTTTAATGGCGAAAATACGGAGTTCTAGGCCGTGTCTACCGTCAGCTTTGCCTGTGGTGTTGCATGGAGCTGCGCTATACCATATCGCTTTTCCTGCCTAGCTATTTAGTTTGCTTATTTAGTTTATTTCCGCTGCATTAGTTGAACTTGTCATTAATATTTATTAGAGTTTGTACTCGAGGAAAATATGGTTTTTGCAATAAAATTTGATAATTAATCTTGTTCTGTGGTAATTTTCTGTATACTCTTTTGTGAATGCACACGTGTATGTGTGTTGAACATCCTGGGCACACATATGCGTTAGCTTGGTTCATTTTCGGAACCGGGCGTCACAGGTATGCTATATGGATGGAAGCTCTTGGAGACCTCTACAAACTTTCTGTTGACCACCAAAACAGAAAGACTTGATAAACCCGTGAAATTTGGATCCTACCAAAACTACTCCATATGCCTATACCATTGCACAAGACTCTTTATTTTTGCCATAACTTCCTGTAGAAAAATCTCCTTGACCATTATGATATATATTTGGAAAGGGGAGAAGCATCTCTACAACTTTGCAATCTAAAGTGTTCACTCATCTAGCCTTGCACCAAATCAAATTTTGTCTCCAAATACAAGGATCTGCAGGACTACAGGCAGAAACCCTTTACTCATTCTGTGAGGTTTAGATGGTTATACCTCTAAATCCAGAAAGGTAACTGTCGAAGTGTTAATGCGACACTTCCCTCGGATCTGCTAAGGAGCAGACCACGAAAGTTCTTTGTTCGGCGAGACTTAGGCCTCAATCAAGTGTTCTAGCGGTTGGGAGTATGATACAGTGGTTTTTACGTGGTTTGGGCCGCAATGAGCATAACACCCTACTCCACAGTGGATGGTATTACTAGTATGTGTGTATGCGTGTGTGATTTGGGGACTTGATGTCTGGTCCTTTGTAACGGTGGCGGTCTGGGCCTTTTATAGACAAGGTCGAACGCCTTACAAGTGGGGTCCCGGAGCCCGACAGGTGGTCCTGGGGCGATCTTATCCTAAAGATTTAAGGCTTCTTCCGTAAGCTTACTTTGATCGTGCACTTGAAGACTCACTGTCTTGCCACCTACGTCGTCAGTAGCCCATGTGCCGTTGCTGACATTGGCAGGGGATGTCCCGTCAGACTGTCTCTGTACCGTAATCTACCCACTGGGCAGAGTGGGATAGGCCTCCGACGTCTTCACTGCGATGCGATTGGTTGTAGTAGTACCTGCTATTAGGCGTGCACCGCGCCATGCGTCTGGGGAAGCTGCGTACCTTTGATCCTTGACAGGGACAAGGCACACCGCCCTCTTAACTTCGGCGCTCCTCCATCCATTGCAAGTGGCTAGACTATGTGACAGCTCGGGAGCTCACCTCTGCGGAGGAGGTCAAGTCCCGCCTTGCGGACCACGTGGCAGCCCGGGAGCTCACCTCTGCGGAGGAGGTCAGGTCCCGTCTTGCGGACCACGTGACAACTCAGGAGCTTGTCTCTATGGAGGAGGTTAGGTCCCACCTTGCGTACCACGTGGCAGCTTGGGAGCTTATCTCTGCGGAGGAGGTTAGGTCCTGTCCTGCTGGACACGTGGAGGTGCCGGGAGCTCACCTCCGCAGAGGAGGATAGGTCCCGCCTTGCGATACACACGGCAGCACCAGTGCCCACCCATATGGGAGGTGGCCCGCCTGATGTCTTGGTCCACGTGGCAGCTCCAGAGCCCTGTCTCATGGGGAGGAGGGATCCTTACCTGCTGTACACATGGTTACCTGGGGGTCATCTCCAAAAGGTGGGGCTGAGTTTCTCCTTCAGGCTTCTTGCGGACATCCTGGGCCTCCCATCTAAGGCTTATGGGTCCGAGTCTCTTGAACATGTGGCGCCCTCGGGCCTTGCCTCCGCTGGGAAGCGGGGTTTCTAGGTGGCTCTAGCTTGTGCACGAGGGTACCCGGTATGTCGGGTACCGACAGTGGCCCCTGGGTCCACCTTGGGGGGAGGCGACAAGCCTGAAGGTGGAGCCCTTACCTTGCTTTCTCGCGTGGCCTTTTAATTTTGTCTTGATCAGTCGAAGCGGTGCACGCCTATGCTCTTGTGACCACGTGTCCTCTCTGTTTTAGGGGTCGTGGTGACGTGATCTTTGCTTGCTGTGACATTATCATGACGGTTCCCAAGGCGCCTGCTGCACTTCTGCTACTTTCACTTCTGCCTTTATAGGAACCGTCGGGTTCCCTTCTCAGGCGGAGAACTGCTCGGGCCAGTTCTTTTAACGGGGGACCTGGGCCCGTCTATCATGGACGCCGTGGTACGAGCCATTGATTCGGAGCCCGCTCAAATTTGCACGGTGCGCCCAAACGCCACTATGGCGCTTTAAAAAGGTACCTTTGTGGGCAATGCAGGTTTCTTCCTTCCACACGCCCCAAGCATTCGAGCCTTCGACTTCCACCTTGAGCATCTACCCACCCTTGAGGTTCTCGACCCCTGCTCCAATGGACTCAGGCCTGCCTCCTTCTCGGATGGAGGATGTCTCACTGAAGAGGCGACTTTTTTGGGCTAGGAGGACGAGGAGCGATGGGATTTAATCCGTCCCGGCTCCTTGCCATTGGAGTTGGGGGAGAAGGAGATCATATTCTTCCAGGCGTATGCATACTTCGGGTTCATCCATCCTGTTTCCTCCTTCCTGGTGACACTCCTGGAAGTCTTTGGGATTCAGCTTCATCACATGTCGCCGAACTCTCTGGTGGTGGCGGCGGTGTTCTCGCATTTCTACAAGATGTTCATCGGGGTGCACCTGAGCGTATCAGTGTTTCGGCAGTTCTCCATGTTGAGGTGGACCGGGAAGAAGAACAAAGCCAACTTCCTTGGCGGTTACTGCTTCCAGCATCGGGCCAACAACCCCTACAAGTACATCACACCACTTTCTTCGGCGAAGTTGGCCGATTGGAGGAAGGATTGGGTGATCATACAAGTCAACACCCACGATCGCCTGGTTATGCCCACCGGATGGGCGACGATCATGAAGGAGACATGGGAGGAGCGGCCGGAGTTGGAGAAGGCCTACACCCCGGTGATGGAGGGATCCAATTCCTGGCGGATCATGGTCTGTCGGAGTTGAAGGTGATGGCGGGCTCGTCCGTCGACGCCTGGATCCCCTTCCGCACCGTTGCTGTCCTGCATGGCTTTACTTCGGGCTACAGGATGGCACTCGGCTGGTGCGGGATTGTGACACAGAGACAACTCCAAAAGAGGTGCTCAACGAAATGTCCAAGGCACGAGATGACCTGTTGTCGCACGACAGCTTCAACTTCCCGCGGTCTTGCCCACCACTTTGCACGGATCGGGTCCTTCGGACGATGGTTCTAAACGAGATGCCCAACCTGGACGCAATTGGTCTTGCGCCAGGGCAAGATGCTGATGAGAGCCGGGGCCTGGCCATCATTGACTCTCTGCAGGAGTCCGCACCTTGTTCAGGTTCTGAAGCTTCCGGGGCGGAGGAGGCACCCTCTATCAGAGGGAAAGGCAAGGTGCCGGTCTCTGACACAGGTAAGGGGAGGGCCCTGGTCCCTGACATAGGCAAGGGGAAGGCCTTGGTGGTCGAGGTCGTGAAGGAGAAGTTCCCTCGATCGCCACCGAGGGTGCCGCCGCAACTGGCCTTCACCCCAAGTCAATGTCCCGCGGCGCGCCCCTCTTCAGTATTGGGCATCGATAGTTCTTCAGGGTGTGGCTCGGTCTGCAAAGTGGTGGATCCGCCGACGTCAGCGGTCGGCACATCATCCAGCATCCCCGTTGCCAGTGCGGTCCAAGGTGCCATAGGGGGCTCTGGCGGCGTCACACCTACAAAGCCTTAGGCAAAAAGGCCTCAAGCCGACGTGATCCGCAGCTCGGGAGGAGGCTCCGGGAGTGCCTCCGTCGGAGTTGGTGGAGGCACACCGGCGCAGGGTAACAACATTGCTGGTGGTTTTGACGGAGGACCAACTGGGATGACCTCACCGATTATGCCGACATCATGGCCTGCGACTTCAGGATCGCCCAAAGTGAAGGCTCGCTGGAGCTTTTGGGGACGTCGGTAAGGCATTCTTGCCAACGCTTGCTCTATTATATCACCTGCCATTATTGATTGGTCAGGGCTTGATATTGATTTGCGGGGCTACATTAGCTGTTGTGAGGCCCTTACCGCTGGAGGTAGTGCCCGAAAGCGCTTTGAAGGCGGTCGAGGAGGGTATAGCTGCGCCGGTGGGGCAGCCCGCCAAGTTTGTTCAGGGGAGCACTGCTCCGGCGTCTGTACCCGACGCGGGTTGTGAAGAATCTCCTGTTGTGTCTCCAGCTGTCGCGCCAAAGGCATCTCCGGCTGTCGCGTCAGAGGCAATTCCAGCCGTCGCGCCAGAGGCACCTCCGACCGTCGTAGCAGAGGTAATGTCGGAGTCGACTCAAGGGACTTAATGCCTGACCTGCACCACTGCTGATCCAGCTAGCAGCTCCTTGAGCGATGATGGTGCTGCTGCTTCGGGTGGCGCCACAACTCCTGCTTAGCCTCCGGGGGCAAGATCCCTAATACTGGTGGCCTCGCCTTCATCGCTACGGGAGGAAGAGGTCCCTGAGATGATCGTCGGACAACCTTCCCTGACTTCGGGGAAGCTAGAGTGCCTCTCCAACACCATGGACTTGACGCAGTCCAACATCCTTCAGGTGCAATCCAACCTTCACAAGGCATAGGAGGCTCTCGCCACGGAGTGGGAGAAGTTGTGTGCCGAAGGCGAGGGCCTCCGAGGCTTGGAGGACCTTTTGAGGTCCAGGATCACCGAGGCTAAGGTGACATACCAAAAGGAGAGCAAGGAGCTGGATTTGAGGCACCACTTGGTGAAGGCCACAGACGCCCTATCCCAGAAGATTCTGGCGAAAGCCAAGGTAGCCCACAACAAGGTTGATGCACGCCTGCACGGCCTTGAAGAAGCTTCAACAGGCCGTGAGTCGCCAAGAATCCATTGTTGCCAAGAGGGAGGCCGCTGTTGCCGAGCAGGAGGTGACGGCTCAAGCAATGATGACTCAGGCTGAAGCTGATCGGGATAGGTCGCAGTCCTGTCTTGAAGATCTTGAGCTCCGGGAGAGGGACTTGTCGCGGGATCAGGCGCAGCACTCAACTTGGTGTCAGGAACTTCTCCTACGCGATTTTGACGTCCAAGCCCGGGAGTGCTCGATAGAGCGCCGCGCCCGAGAGCTCGATCTGCAGGAGTGTCAGCTGGCTTAGCGCCTGGAAGCCGAGGGTAGGGCAGTGGCAGAGATGGTGGCAACCCATGTCCTAGTGTGCTACCAGAGCAGGTACCCTGATCTGCCCCTGGAGCTAGTTTTTGAAAGTCATGTTGAAGAGCACGAGGAGGCGGCAGCAGTAGAGGTCAAGAATGTCGCGAAATGTGTCATCGCGCAACTCGCGAGGGACTGAGGCTGATAGCGAGTCTTTGTATCTGGGGTCTGCCCCTTCGTAAGTATTTCTTAATGAATATGAATTTGTGTTTGACTTCTTGGCTTGTCATTGTGCTTCTCAACTGTTGCTCTGAGTCCTTAGTTGCGTAAGCGTTTGGAGAACCTTTTTCAAGCCCGTTAGCTTTTAAGGATCAACAGTTACACAATTAATATTGCTGAGGTGTTGCCCGTTGACTTCCTGCCTATGGAACCCCCTTAGAGGCCCCTAGGTAGATGTGGTTAGATGGTTGGGCACATCTACCATTTGATTGCAGGATGTCTTCGATGTGCCCCTAGTGGAGCAGGGGAGTTGGAGTGTCAGAGTGCAACCAATTGCCGGAGCAAGACGCTACGGTGTCATCCACCGCCGTTGTGGAGACGTCAACAGCACGGCCCTTGGGAGGTGCTAGAGCTGGGTGCTCTGGCGTTGCCCACCATCGTCGTTGAGACGTCATCGGCAGGCCCCTTGGGTGGTGCCGGAGCTGGATGCTCTGACATCGTCCACCATCATCGTAAATTCATCGACGGCAGGCCCCTGGTCTACAGGATATCGCAAGAGAACCCTGTTAGTCAGCAAGAGCGGGGAAGGAGAGTTTACTCACTTATCCGCGATTTGTGATGTCATTGATGTGCTAGGACATCAATGGCAGGCCCCTTGTGAGGGGCCGGAGCGGGATGCTCCGGCATCATCCACCATCGTCGTAGAGTCATCGACGGGAAGCCTCTGGTGTACAAGCTATCGCAAGAGAACCCTGTTAGCAACAAAAGCGGGGCTGGTACTTCGTTGTCATGCTGGGATGTCGACGGTAGGCCCCTTACGAGGTGCTGGTGCTGGGTGCTTTGGCGTCGCCCACCACCATCATGGAGACGTCGACGGAATGCCCCTTGTGAGGTGCTAGAGATGTGTGCTCTTGTGTCGCCCACTATCGTCGTTGAGATGTCTATGGAAGGCCCCGTGGGAGATGTCGGAGCCGGATGCTCTGGTCTCGCCCACCATCGTCGTTGAGACGTCGACGGCAGGCCCCTTGGAAGGTGCCGGAGCAGGGTTCTCTGGCATCGTCTACCAACATCGTAGAGTCATCGACGGCAGGCCCCTGGTGTACAGGCTATCGCAAGAGAACCTTGTTAGCAACAAGAGCGGGGCAGGAGAGTTTACTCACTTATCCACGCTTGGTGCTGTCGTTGACGTGTTGGGACGTCGACGGCAGGCCCCTTGCAAGGTGCCGAAGATGGGTACTCTAGCGTCGCCCACAATCGCCTTTGAGACATTGACGGCAGGCCCCTTGGGAGGTGCCGGAGCTAGGTGCTCCAGCATCATCCACCATCGTTGTTAAGGCGTCGACAGGAGGCCCCATGGGGGGTGTAGGAGTTGGATTCTCCGACGTTGTCCACCATCGTCGTAGGGTCATCGACGACAAGCCCTGGTGTACAGGTTATCTCAAGGGAACCCTATTAGCAACAAGAGCGGGGAAGGAGAGTTTACTCACTTATCTGCGCTTGGTGGTGTCGTTGTCGTGCTGGGACATTGACGGCAGGACCCTTGCGAGGTGCCGATGTTGGGTGCTCCGACGTCAGCCACCATCATTGTTGAGACATCGACGACAGGCCACTTTGGGGGTTCCAGAGCTGGATGCACCAACGTCATCCACCATCGTCGTTGAGTCATCAATAGAAGGCCCCTTGTGTACAGGTTATCCGTGCTTGGTGCTGTCGTTGTCGTATTGGGATGTCGAGGGCAGGCCCCTTGCAAGGTGCCAGAGTTGGGTGCTGCGACGTCACCCACCATCGACGTTGAGATGATGACGGCAGGGCCCTCGGGGTATGCCAAAGCTGGATGCTCTGGCGTCGTCCACCATCGTCGTAGAGTCGTCGATGGCAGGCCCCCGATGTACAAGCTATCGCAAGAGAAACCTGTTAGCAACAAGAGCGGGGCAAGAGAGTTTACTCACTTATCCGCGCTTGGTGCTGTCGTTGACAAGTTGGGATGTCGACGGCAGGCCCCTTGTTAGGTGCCAGAGTTGGGTGCTCCGGCGTCGCCCACCATCATCTTTGAGATGTCGTTGGCACGCCCCATGGAAGGTTCCAGAGCTTGGTGCTCCGGCATCACACACCATCGTCATTGAGACGTCGAAGGCAGGCCCCTTAGGGGTGCAGGAGCTAGATGCTCTGGTGTTGTCCACCATCGTCGTAGAGTCATCAACGACAGGCCCCTAGTGTACAGGTTATCACAAGAGAACCCTGTTAGCAACAAGAGAATGGAAGGAGAGTTTAGTCACTTATCAGCGCTTGGTGCTGTCGTTGTCGTGCTGGGACGTTGACGGTAGGCCCCTTACGAGGTGTTGGTGCTGGGTGCTTCGGCGTCACCCACCATCATCATTGAGACGTCGACGGCAGGCCCCTTGGGGGGTGCCAAAGCTGGATGCTCTGGCGTCGTCCACCATCATCATAGAGTCGTCGACTGCAGGTCCCTTGTGTACGGATTATCCGCGCTTGGTGCTATTGTTATCGTGTTGGGACGTTGATGACAGGCCCCTTGCGATGTGTCGGAGCTTGGTGCTCTAGCATTATCCACCACTGACGCTGAGACATCGACGACAGGCCCCTTGTGGGGTGCTGGAGATGGATGCTCCGGTGTCGTCCACCATCACTGTAGAGTCGTCGACGGCAGGCCCCTGCTGTATAGGCCATCGCAAGAGAAGCCTATTAGTAACAAGAGTGATGTAGGAGAGTATACTCACTTATCCACGCTTGGTGCTGTCGTTGACGTGCTGGGACATCGACGGCAGGCCCCTTGCGAGGTTCCGGATTAGGGTGCTCCATTGTCGCCCACCATCATCTTTGAGACATCAATGGCAGGCCGCTTGGGAGGTGCCAGAGTTTGGTGCTCCGGCATTACCCACCATCGTCGTTGAGACGTCGACGGCAGGTCCCTTGGGGGTGCCAGAGCTGGATGCTCTCACATCATCCACCATTTTCGTTGAGTCGTCGACGGCAAACCTCTAGTGTACAGGCTATCGCAAGAGAACCCTGTTAGCAACAAAAGTGGGGCAGGACAGTTTACTCACACATCCGCACTTGGTGCTGTCATTGACGTGCTGGGACATTGATGGCAGGCCCCTTGCGAGGTGCCGGAGCTGGGTGCCCTGGCATCGCCCACAATCATCTTTGAGACGTCGACGACGGGTCCCTTGGGAGGTGCCGGAGCTAGGTGCTCTAGCATCACCCACCATCGTCGTTGAGACGTCGACAACAGGCCTCTTGGGGGATGCTGGAGCTGGATGCTCCGATGTTGTCCACCATTGTCGTAGAGTCATCGATGACACGCCCCTGGTGTACAGGCTATCGCAAGAGAACCCTGTTAGCAACAAGAGCGGGGCAGGAGAGTTTACTCACTTATCCACGCTTTGTGTTATTAATAACGTGTTGGTACGTCGACGACAGGCCCATTGCAAGGTGCTAGAGCTGGGTGCTCTGGCGTCGCCCACCATAGTCTTTGAGACGTCAATGGCAGGCCCCTTGGGGGTGTCGCGGTTGGATTCTCCGGCGTCGTCCACCATCGTAGTAGAGTCGTTGACGGCAGGCCCCTGGTGTACAAGTTATCTGCGCTTGGTGCTGTTGTTGTCATGCTGGGACGTCAACGGCGGTCCCCTTGCGAGGTGCCGGAGCTAGGTGCTCCGACGTCACCGACCATCCTCGTTGAGACGTCGACAGCAAGTCCCTTGTGGGGTGCCAGAGCTGGATGCTCTCGCGTCAACCACCATCAGTGTATAGTCGTTGACGGCAGGCACCTGTCTACATGCTATAACAAGAGAACCCTATTAGCAACTAGAGCAGGACAGGAGAGTTTACTCACTTATCCTCGCTTGGTGCTATCGTTGGCGTGCTGGGACATCGACGACAGGCCCCTTGCGAGGTGCTGGAGCTGGATCCTCCAGCGTCGCCCACCATCATCTTTGAGACATTGACGGCAAACCCCTTCGGAGGTGCTAGAGCTTGGTGCTCCGGCATCACCCACCGACGTTGTTGAAATTTCGACGGTAGGCCCCTTGAGAGGTGCCGGAGCAGGATGCTCTAGCGTTGTCCACCATCATCATAGAGTCGTTGACAGCAGGCCCCTGGTGTATAGGCTATCGCAAGAGAACCCTGTTAGTAACAAGAGCGGGGCAGGAGAGTTTACTCATGGTTATCTATGGCGCACAACTTAAACCGTAACTGGATTGTTTTTAACTGGAACATTCGTGGTCTCAACAGTACTAATAAACAGCAGGCAGTCAAAGCCAAAATAGAGGAGGTTCATGAATGTAACATCTTCTGTATTCAAGAGACTAAAAAAGAACATATTGGCATATCTTTCCTTAAACGAGTGGCGCCCAGAAGATTCAACAAATTCGCTTATGCACCATCCAGGGGTGCCTCAAGAAGTATACTAGTGGGCTGGAACGACAATCTTCTTCATGGGGAGTCTCTAAAAATTAGGGACTTTGCCATTTCTATTCGCTTCACATCTCGACAGAATGGGGTTGTTTGGCACCTAGTCTCGGTCTATGGACCCTGTCAAGGTCCCCGCCGGCAAGAATTCAGTGAGTGGTTATGGAACCTAGATTTGCAACTGCAAGAGTTATGGATGATACTGGGGGATTTCAACTTCTATAGTCACACTAGTGACCGTAACCGCACCGGAGCGAATACAGGTGACATGCAGACTTTCAATAGTATCATCCTACACTTGGGATATATTGAAATCCCTCTACAAGGAAGGAAATACACGTGGAGCAACATGCAACAGTCCCCCTGCTTGAACAACTAGATTGGTTCTTTACTTCAGCGCAGTGGTCTCTATCATTCCCAAACTCTACACTTCGGCCGCTAGCCAGGGACACATCTGACCACGTTCCACTAGTGGCCCAGATCAGCACTACCATACCCAAAGCAAAATGCTTCAGATTCGAGAACTACTGGCTCAGGCATCCCCAATTTTTCTCCATTGTTAAAAACTCATGGGATCAGCCCCTAGCCACAGTTGGAAGTGCCAAGAGAGTATCTGCTAAATTAAAATGACCGAGATACAAGCTAAACAAGTGGAGCAGAACACTGGGTGGCCTGAACAAACTGATCATGCGATGCAATGAAGTTATTTTGATCATGGACACAATGGAAGAACAAAGGACATTATTTCCACAAGAAAGCAGCTTCAGAAACATGATCAAACGCCAACTTGCTCAACTTATCAAGCAACAAAATGACTACTAGAGACAACGCTACACAGAGCGATGGGCCATGCTTGGAGATGAGCCAACAAAATTCTTCCTGGCTTCGGCAATGGATAGGTATAGGAGAAACAACATCCCAGTCATTCTGGATGACCAGGGAGTAGAGCTGATGGACCATGGGCACAAAGCTTCCACTCTCTGGAAGGAATTCAATGAAAGGTTAGGCCAATCTGACACGACTCATCAATGGCCATAGATTCAGCAATGGGTTTTGCCCAGGCAACACTTACAAACACTGTGCAACCCATTCACCAGAGAGGAAGTTGATGCCACAATCAAGACGATGCCAAGAGACAAAGCTCCAGGCCTAGACGGGTTCAACACAAAATTCTTTCAAGCATGTTGGCACATCATTAAGGAAGATATATATCTGCTTTGCTCAGATTTTTTCAATAACAACATCAGTATCCAACCACTGAATAGCTCTTTAATCACTCTCATCCCAAAGATCAACAATCCCTGCAGGATTGTAGACTACAGGCCCATATCACTGCTGAACACCACTGCCAAACTGATCACCAAAATACTCTCAGTACCATTGCAGGAAGTCATCACAACCATCATCCACAAAAATCAATACGGCTTCATCAAAAAAAGAACCATCCAGAACTGCATGGCATGGGTCTTTGAATACCTCCACCAATGTAGGAAAACCAACACAGGTATCATAGTACTCAAACTAGACTTTGAAAAAGCCTTTGACAAAGCGGAACATGACTTCATATTACACATGTTGCGAGTTTTCGGTTTTCCGGATTAATGGATCAAATGGGTAGCAGACATCCTATCAACTGCCATTTCTTCAGTGCTTCTCAATGGAGTACCAGGCAAGACGTTCCATTGCAGAAGAGGGGTTCGGCAGGGGGACCCACTGTCCCCCATTCTTTTTGTATTGGCAGCTGATCTCCTGCAAATTTCAATAAACAAAGCGATTGAGTAGGGGCTTCTGACATTGCCACTGCGCCAAGGAACAAATGTGGAATTCCTGGTGGTCCAATATGTAGACGACACTATCCTAGTTCTCAAGGCTAATCAAAGAGATCTCTTCTTTTTGAAGAATCTATTGCAATGTTTCGAAGGAGCGACAGGTCTAAAAGTGAATTGGGGAAAATCAAGCCTCATGCCAATCAACATTGATGAAGAGAAAACCACAATCCTTGCAGCCACACTGGGCTGCACCATTGGCTCATTCCCGTTTACATACTTGTGATTGCCTATGACCCTTGACAGACCAAAAGCAGACGCCTTTGAAGGTCTTGTCTGACGAGTACAGAAGATGGTAACTGGATCAGCAACATGGTTTCAATGGCTGGCCGATGCACACTCATTAACAACATCATATCCGCTATACCTATTTATGCCATGTGCACTATCAAACTGAGAAGTCCGGTCATTCAAGCAATTGACAAAGCCAGAAAGCAATGCTTGAGGAGAGGCTCAGATATCAATGGCAAAGGCCGGCCTCTGGTGGCCTGGCATCAAGTGACAACACCAAAGGAAAATGAAGCCCTTCTGCTCATGAAATTCCTTTGGAAAATCTATAACAAAGTTGACATCCCTTGGGTCCATCTCATACATCAACGTTATTGTAACAATGGTAAGCCTCCGCATGGAACAAAAGGAAAAGGATCCTTCTGGTGGAGGGACGTAGTGAGGCTATCTGACTCATTTCTCAAGAATTTTGAAGTCAAAGCTGGCAAAGGGGACACAATTCGGCTCTGGCAGGATCAGTGGGAAGGCCACTTGCTCAGAAGGGACATGCCTCGCCTGCACTCCTTCGCGAAAAAACCCAGCATCTCTATGGCCCAATTCCTCAGCAGGTCAGATCACCTCAGCCATTTCTTCCAACCAATGTTAGATGAAGCCTTGCTGGAACTGGTCAACCTGGAAGCGTTGTTGGATGAGGTTTCTCACAGGGACCCCTCGCAAGACGTATGGAGTCTGATAGGGGGAGTAAGGATATTCAGCTCCAAGAATATCTACAACAACTGCTACAACCACATCAAGCCACCAGCACCCTTTAGTTGGATATGGGCTTTGAGGGTGGTAAAGAAAATGAAAATCTTCACGTGGCTTATGTTTCGGGACCGGCTCAACTCACGCAACCTCCTGAAGAGAAAGAACATAGCCATTGATGGGAATGACAACACCTGTGTGCTCTGTGTTGACAATGTGGAGGAACTCACTTACCATCTCTTCTTTAGCTGCTCCTTTAGCATGGCATGTTGGAACGTCCTTGTAGTTCATTGGGACCATGACATCCCTTTCTTCGACACTCTGCAGAAGGCCAAGAACAGCTGGAGTCGTCGAGCCTTCATGGAAATCTTCTCTATAACGGCTTGGGAGATTTAGATTGCTCGTAACAACTTCATTTTTAGAAACTCTCCCCCTACTATAAATGCCTGGAAAAGATCCTTCATTTCTTCTACCATGCTTCAAGCTTGTCGCTTTAAGCCTGAGGATAGGAACTGGGTGCTCCTGTGGCTACAGAGCTTGTAAGGGCTGTTCCTCTCTCTAGAACACCTAGTCAAGTGCTGTTGTGCCTTTGTAACTAAAACTCTATTTCATATTTTAATATATTTTCATTGCTGTCGGGGTTCCCCCTTGCAGTTTTTTATTGGTCAAAAAAAAAACAAACCAAATATTTCAATATTTTCGATTTTTCGGTTCTCCATGTTATATCTTGAATAAGAATCCTAGGACTTTAAAGTTCGCTTCAAAGTTTGATAAAGGTTTCTTTCATGGTTATGATTCGAACACTTATGCCTATCGTGTTTTCAACAAGATCTCCAGACTTGTTGAAGTAGCACGTGACGTTGTGTTCGATGAGACTAACGGCTCCCAAAAGGAGCAAGTTGGTCCATGTGAACTAGGTAAAGAAGAAGCTCCATGTCAAACATTGAAAAGAATGGCTCTAGGTGAAGTTCAACCACAAGAGCCACCTCCACATGTACATGAGGAAGATGAACCACAAGAGGACGTCAACGATCAAGGGGGAGCTTCAGCACAAGATCAACCACAAGAATACGAAGATAATCAGGCAATGACTTAGGGGGAGAAGCAGATGATCATGAAGATACAACGCCTCAAGTGCCACACCCAAGAGTACACCAATGCGTCCAAAGAGATCACCCAATCGACAATATCATCGATGACATCCAAAAGGGAGTAACCACTAGATCTTGCATAGCTAAGTTTTGTGAGAACTACTCGTTTGTATCCTTTTTGGAACCGCACAGAGTTTAGGATGCATTGAAGGATCCGGACTGGGTGGTGGCAATGCAAGAAGAATTGAACATATTGAAGCGGAACGAGGTGTGGGAACTTGTGGCAAGACCCAATGCAAACATCGTCGGCACCAAGTGGGTCTTCCGCAACAAACAAGACGAACACGGGGTGGTGACAAGGAACAAGGCACGACTTGTGGCCAAAGGGTATACTCAAGTCAAAGGTTTGGATTTTGATGAGACATTTGCTCCAGTAGCTAGACTTGAATCTATTAGAATATTACTTGCATATGCTACTCACCATGATTTCAAGCTGTATCAAATGGATGTGAAAAGCGCCTTCCTCAACGGACTAATCAAGGAGGAGGTGTATGTGGAGCAACCTCCTGGGTTTGAAGACGAAGAGTTCCCCGACCACATATTTAAATTGCGTAAGGCTCTCTACGACCTCAAACAAGCTCCTAGAGCTTGGTATGAGTGTCTTAGAGATTTCTTAATTAAAAATGGCTTTAAGATTGGCAAAGTAGATTATACACTATTTACAAAGAATTTTGACATGATCTTTTTATTTGCCAAATTTATGTTGATGATATAATCTTTGGGTCAACTAATCAATCTTTTTGTGAGGAATTTAGTAAAATCATGAAAGACAGGTTTGAAATGTCAATGATGGGAGAACTAAAGTATTTCTTGGGATTCCAAGTGCGGCAACAAAAGGAAGGGACGGTCATAAGCCAAACCAAGTACACGCAGGACATACTTAAGAAGTTTGGTATGGACAAGGCGAAGCCCATAAAGACCCCCACGGCAACGAATGGCCACTTGGATCTCAATGAAGATAGACCTAACGTCGACCAAAAGGTATATCTCTACATGATTGGATCTCTACTCTATTTATGTGCATCTAGGCCAGATATAATGTTGAGTGTATGTTTGTGTGCAAGATTTCAAGCCAATCCTAAGGAATGTCACTTGATAGCCGTAAAAAGGATCTTGAGATATTTAGTTCATACATCCAACCTGTGTCTTTGGTACCCAAAAAGCTCAAAATTCAATCTCATTGGTTACTCCGATGCAAATTATGTCAGGTGCAAAGTAGATAGAAAAAAGCACCTCCGGCACATGCCAATTCATAGGTAGATCCCTAGTCTCTTGGTTCTCCAAGAAACAAAATTCCATTGCCTTATCCACAGCCGAAGCAGAGTATGTTGCAGTTGGGAGTTGTTGTGCACAACTCCTTTCGATGCGACAAACTCTAAGGGATTGCGGTTACAATATGAACCGTATTCCACTCCTTTGTGACATTGAGAGTGCCATCAAAATTGCCCACAAGCCAGTTGAGCACTCCAGAACTAAACACATAGATATAAGACATCACTTTTTGAGAGATCATTCCATGAAAGGAGACATAGCCATTTCCCATGTGAACACCCAAAAGAAATTTGCCGACATATTCACCAAGCCACTTGATGAAAAGCGCTTTTGTGAACTCCGAAATGAACTAAATATCCTTGATGCTCGGAGTGTGGCTTGAAATGTTGCATACCTGTATGAATTCTTCAAAATATGTTGATTGGATTGTGAAAATCATCTCTCTCAATTTTCTCCGGAAAACTATGTCAATTACTAGATCTTGGTGAATTATGATCATTACTTGATTGTTGTATGCTTACTGGTCATATTCATCAAGATTATTTTATTTGATTTGCCTCCCTATTCTCTAAATATGTACCTTCAAATATATATGAATGGGCTAAGCAATTCTTACCTGGTGACCACAGACTAGTCCATGGTTACCCGGACTAGTCCGCCCATGCAGACTAGTCCGCAGAGTGCCGGTTAGGCCGGACTAGTCCGGTATACAACGGACTAGTCCAATATAGTCCTCTGGAAAAGTTCGGACTAGTTCGGTTATCTCCGGACTTGTCCGATTTTTCGTGTCCATAACCCTAGCCGCCGCCAAAACCGTAATTCATTCACCTCCACTCTTACCTCACGTGTTCTCTCTCTTCCACTTGAGCTCCCAAAGCGATTTTGCATCCCCTCCACCAAAAAGCTTCGCATTTGGGTGGAGATCAAGCATCCTTGCTTGAAGATTGAAGTTCATGGACAAGTCCGGACTTCAACACCCTCCTCTTCGAGCGTCAATCGATTTCTTCGGTAATTTTCACTCAAACCCTAGAAATTCCAAATTTCTTCATTGTTGATCGAATAGCCTAGCAGATCTCACTATATACATGCCTCCTTAATGTATTACGTTTATGCTATGCTTGTTGTGCATTAGGAATCACCATGTGACTGGTAGCTTAGGTTTTTGAGGATGAATACCAAACTAGTCCGGCCCATGCACAGACAAGTCCGGTCCCCCCGGACTAGTCCGTGCCTGTGCACCGGACAAGTCCGATTTTTATGTACCCAAAACCTAACTTTTCAATTCCTCGATGCAATTCCTTGCTATCCTTCCATACCTATGCCTTGTACCATTCATTCTCAATCATGCCACTCATTCTCAGGTTATGTCGAGCTTGGGCAATGAAGTCTCCGACTTTGAGGCCGAGATGGACTACGAGGTGGCACCTCGGACCTCAATAAGTCTTGGCAAGAAGCGCCAAGAGAGACCTTCCGAGCCAGCTCCATCTGCTCCACAGGCTCGGAGGAAAGTGCTAGCAAAGAAGCCGGCCTCCAAGGTGCCAGCTTCTAGGGTCACCACCGATGGTGGCTCTAGCTCGGCAAGTGCCCGCCTAGCCAAAGGCAAGGGCAAAGGGATAGCGACGGGTCCAGTTGGCCCGTTGAAACTCCATGCTCCAAGGGAAGGGGTCCGGGACCCCACTGACGAGAAGTTCAATGGGAACGACAGTGATTCGGCGGCAAAATTTAGAAGCATCGATTGATATGGCTGACCAAAGCAAGCTGTTGATGGAAGATTCTGGTGCAACTTCCATGCTGATTTCTACAAATCTATGTATCTCCCAATGAAGACACCAGTTGTGCGCAGTCAGTGGATTGACTGGGCACATTTTGAGAAGAAGGGTTGCTCCCCATTCACTGAAGTAGTGGAAGCCATTGAGAGGCATGGCCTGAAGGATCTTTTTGCCTTTAGGAATAACTGGAATGATGAAGTGATTGCGCAGTTCTTTGCAACTTGCCACTTCTCGGGTGAAGATGAGTAAAGTGTTACATGGATGACTCATGGATCCAAGAACAGTATCACTCAAGAGGACTTTGCAAGCCTACTTCACCTTGACACCTCAAGATCTGACTGCCTGATCATACACAACATAGGTGTCATTGAGAGGAATAGGATGAAGTTCCTATATGAGCCAAAATCAAAGTTTGTCCCTCCCTCCCCAAAGAACATGAAGCCTTTCTTTGTGGTTCTAAACAAAGGCTTGAGGAAGACTATTGCTCCCAAGGATGGAGATGCTGGGAGTGTGCAAGGTTATCTCCGAACGCTGATGAGGGTGATAAGCAGAGACCACCAGTTTGATGTGGCGGACTACATCTGGAACGACATGGTCAACATATCCTGCACACCCAACAGGTCTTGTGGGTATGCCCCATATCTGATGTTTGTGATCGAGAAGGTCACCGGGATTGAATTTGTCAAGGATGTGGAGCATCTACCTTTGAGGCCTCGGATGCCTCAGAAGCCAAGTATCCAGGCTGCTCCCTCGCCGGCCTCCAGTCCTGAGGCACTGGCAAGAAGATCTGAAGATGCAAGAGCTGCCCCTGCTAGTAGGGCAGCCCCTCAAAGGGGATCATCCAGTGGAATCTTCAAATACATGGCTGCCATCTTCGCTTCCTGCAAGAAGGCCGAAGTGAGGGCCCACAAGCTGAACAAGAAAAGAAAGGAAGACATGAAATACAAAAGGCAAATGTGAAGCAAATTTGCCAAAAACTGTAGATCGAACCCATTGGGTCTCCAGTAATCTCTGAAGACTCCGATTCAGTTGTCACTGAGCTCGGGCCCTTGACCCCCTCCGAGCTGGCCTACTTTGGCATTGGGGGCTCGAGTGCCTCCGCACCTCCTCCTCATCATCATCATCAAGCTGAAGATGAAGACGACGAAGACGACGATGAGAGGACTGACAGCGAAGAATGAAGACCTTAGGACCCTCCTCTCCTTCTTTTTGGTGTCTTGATGCCAAAGAGGGAGAGATTGAGGGGGAGAGAGCTCTCTGTTTTGCTTTTTGACTAATTTGTGGGTTGTAAATCTTTAACTTTGTTCTTAAGTTAATCATGGTTCTGTGATGCAATGTTATGATCTTTTGAGAAGTATTTGTTGAAATCTATGATTTTGCTGCTAGAATGACATATATGCCTGCTTATAGTTGATTATGTCAATCATGTCATTTTTAGTGTATTAATGTACTTAGTTATGGATTATATTCTCATTGCTTGATGTATTGTAAACTCATATGTGCATACTTTATGAAAATCTCAACTTTTATCATGTTTTTTGAGATCTCAATTGGTTGTCATCAATCACCAAAAAGGGGGAGATTGAAAGTGCATCTAGGAATCCCTTGTGGGTTTTAGATGATTTATGACAAGCAATTGGGATCCTAACCTCTTTGTTGAGATGAGCACAGGTTTTTAATAGCAGAATAACCAAAGTGCCAAAAAGATGGAAGAATGAGGAGCAAAGTGGAAATGAGCTCAAGGAAGAAGAATAGTAGATCATTCTGTATGGAGTGTGTTAAGGAAACACATCCCGAGAGCTCAATCACAATTAAACACACACGTTGCACAAAGTTACACAGGACCGAACTAGTCCGACTGATACAGGACTAGTCCGATATCCTCTCTGCACAAAATCGGACAACTCCGATATCCATCGGACTAGTCCAATATCTCTCTGACTAGAATCGGACTAGTCCTCCCCAGTGCGGACTAGTCCTCAAAACACTTCACAAGTCACACAAAATCGGACAAGTCCGACCGCAACCGGACTAGTCCGATATTCTCTCTGGTCCAAATCGGACAAGTCCGATATTTGCACGGACTAGTCAGAAAAACCCTCTGAACTAAATCAGACAAGTCCTCCAAGTGTGGACTTGTCACCCGACACACTTAGGGTTTCACATGTCCGAACAAGTCCGATGACTATCGGACTAGTCCGAAGATTTCCAGAAGCGAAATCGGACAAGTCCGCTCCTCGCCGGACTAGTCCGATATTTCGGGACACTTAGGGTTTGCTACACACAGCACACCGGACTAGTCTGGTGACCACCATGGACTAGTCTGATCTTTCTGAACCCTAACGGTCACTTTTAGAAACCCATATAAATAGAGGTGCACGACCATATTTCATACACTCTCGAACCCTAGCACCATCACACCTCCCAAGAGCCTCAAAAAACCACATCTCTCCACGAAATTAAGTGCAACAAAGATCAATCCTTTAAGGATTCACTCTAGTTCATTGGAGAGACACGTTCAACACCACATTGAGCACTTGGTTTGATTCTCTAACACACTCCTGTGATTTCATTGTAATCTTTTGAGTGTGTTCTTGGTGGTATTTCGTGTTGTAATCCAAGGGAGCTCTCAACGTGTGAGAAGGCCCCTTTGAATTTGGTTATTCACCCCTTCGTGATAAGTGGAAGAGGATTGGCCTTCGTGGTGATCCGATGAGGGTAGGGTTGGAGAAGACCCGATCCTTTTGTGGACTCCTCAACGTGGACCTAGGTTGCCTCTGTGGGAGCCGAACCACGGGATAAATCCTTGTGTCTGGTTCTTGTGCTCATCGCTCTTATTCTTCACAATAATCTATGGTTTCAATAATCATTGCTTACTTCACGTTGAATCATTAAACATAAGATTGAATTGTGATATAATCTGGTTCATAACCTTGTAACACTTCATTTGATTGTATATTTCCGTTGCATACATTGAAAAATCAAATTAATTCATCAAACTTGATCAACCTAGTCCATACACACCGGACTAGTCCGCACTTTACCGGACTAGTCCGATATCTCTGGTTTTGAACTGGTTGTTAAGTGTTGCAGGTTCCGAAAAAATTTCAAAAATGCCTATTCACCCCCCCCCCTCTAGTCCACATTCACTTGCCATGGATCTAAGGGCCGGTTCATGCGAGAATAAGCCAGGACAACAGTGCCACCACAAAGCCAAGTATGGGTGTGGCTTAGCCAATTAATTAGGAATATTACTAGCATGGATTCGGATCATTTGGTGGAGCGGGGAATGGGAGTCGGTTGGGTTTGTAATAGTGGCGTGATTGCCCTGGGATCCGAGCAGCACAAGAGGGGGCCCTTGGTTTAGGATGTGCTCAGTTGGAGGCATCGCCACTGGTGAAACCTCATTGGGTCTGAATATGCTGGTAGTCCCTTTGTAAAGGATATTTTGTGATCTCTTGGCCATACACCTAAGGAGGTGTAATTGGCATAAGGGAGGTTTCTTTAGTCGCCGACGGGTGACGAAATCACGAACTTGTGGGTAAAGTTGTACAACCTATGCAGAGTGTTAAAAACTATCATGATAGTCGTGCTCCTGGTTAAGAGCACCTGGATGAACTACATGATTAGAGGGAAACTTGGGATTTGGGACGGTTTTGGGATGGTTATGGTATTGGTACTGGTATGGTTATGGATATGGATAATAGTGATGGTAAAAATCTGGAATAATGGTAATGGATATTGAATATGGATTTGTATCATGATAATTATGTGGGATATGGTGGGATTACTTCACATATACATAGCGTATAACTTTCTAAATGTTTTCAATGTACTTTTCAGCAACTATCCTTTATTTATTGTCATCATTTGTTAAGCTACATGTCATACTTTTCCAACACTTGATGAGTACGACATGTACTCACCCTTGCAATTCCCCTACCAACAGTTTCAGGTGATGTCTGCGGTATCATGATGATAATGTGCAGTACTAGGATGTGTGCTGCTGTCAACTTGCCTCTAGTGTTGCTTGAAGTTGCACTACCCTTTATGCTCAGTTTGCTTAGTTTCATATTTAGATTGTTATCCGCTGCAGTTATAGTTCAATATTAATCATTAGAGTTGTAATTTAAGGATTACTTGAATAATTGTAATAAAAGTACTTATTTAATAACTTGAGTTGTAGTAATTATCTGTTTATCATTTGTGAATCAATTGTGTATGTGTGTTAAACATCCTGGGCACGCATATATTGTACTTGGTTCATTTCCGGAACCGGGTGTCACAGGCGCTCGGGTGCACAGGGCGCCGGCTCGGCCAGACCGAGTCCCGCTCGCTGCACTACCCTGGATCCTTTCGGAAGGTTCCGAAAATTTTTTTCTTTTTTTTATAGATTTCATATACATTTGTTTTATATTATTATTTTTATATATCTTCCATTGGTTTATATTTGTTTCGTATCATATGTTTTATATTTTTATTCACTTTTCTTATTACCTACACATATTTTTATATATATGTTTTATCTTTTATTTTTCTTCTCTTTTGTTCTACTAATGTTTCATGCACGAAAATGTATGCGATGCATAATGCTAAAATCTAGGGTGTTACAAACCTACCCCCTTAATGTGAATCTCGCCCTCAAAATTCGATAGCATGGAGAAAAGATGAGGGAATTATGCCTTCAGGTCTTCTTTACGTTCCCACGTAGATTTGGCTTCCGTATGGTGGTTCCATTGCACTTTGCACCAACGGACTTTCTTGTTGCTCGTGACTCTTTCTTTCATGTCCAAGATTTTGATCAGTTGCTCGACATAGGTCAAATCCTCCTGAAGTTCTAGCTCGTCCATCGACACCTGTTCTTCTGGCACCCTGAGACACTTCTTGAGTTGAGACACGTGAAACACGTCGTGTACATCAGAGAGATACGCTGGCGGCTCAAGTAGTTATGCTACGTCTCCTCGTTTGTCCAAAATCTTGAATGGACCTATATAACGAGGTGCCAGATTTCCTTCGATGTTAAACCGGCGTTGATCTAGATAGGTGACACCTTGAGGTATACGAAATCTCCAACTTCAAACGGCAGATTCCTTCGCCTATTATCCGCATAGACTTTTTGTCGAGACTAGGCAACCCTTAGGTTTTCACGTATTATCTGAACTTGCCTATCAGCGTCTTGTAATACATCAGGACCAAATACTTCATTATCTCCTGTTTCATTCCAAAACAATGGTGGCCTACACTTCCATCCGTATAGTGCATCATAGGGTTACATTTTCAAACTGGCTTGGTAGCTATTGTTGTACGAGAATTCAGCATACGACAAACTCTTGTCCCAGCTACGTCCATGTTTCAGGGCATAGGCCCTCAACATGTCTTCTTATATCTAGTTTGTCCTCTCGGTTTGTCCATTAGTTGGTGGATGGTACGCGGAGCTGAAATTTAACCTTGTACCTATAGCTTCATGAAGTTTCTGCCAGATGAGAACCTCGGTCTAAGATTATTTCTTCGGAACGTCATGTTGGCATACAATTTTCTCCATATACAGCTCTACTAGATTTTCCACCTTGTATTTGGTACGTACAGGAATAAAATGAGCAGACTTTGTCAACCAATCCACTATAACCCATATAGAGTCGTAACTGAACTGAGTACGTGGCAATCCAACTATAAAGTCCATGCTGATTTCTTCCCACTTCCACTCGGGTATTTTCAGCGGCTGCAATAATCCAGCAGGTCGCTAATGCTTAGCCTTTACTCATTGACACGTGTCACATAGGGCAACATATTCGGCTATGTCCCTTTTCATTCCATCCCACCAATAGCGAGTTTTCAGGTCCTGGTACCTCTTCATACATCCGGGATGAATGGAATAGGGCGAGTCATGTGCCTCCTTCAATATTATCTCATGGAGATGCTTCACATTAGGCACAACAATTCTTTACCCAAGCCATATAGTGACATGGTCATCCTCATCAAATCTGAATTCTCTCCCTTCTTGGAACTTTTCCTTGATTTCTTGGATTTCCTCATCCCTTGTCTGTCCTTCCTGTATTTCCTGCTCTATTGTTGGGTTGACTTCCATTGCTCCTATCTCATTTATGAATCCAAGGTTCAACCGTTCGAATTCCTTGTATAGCTCGGGTCGTAACTCTCGGACCATGAGTTGGTGGCTTACTCCGTTCCGACTCAAAGCATCGGCCACTACATTAGACTTCCCTGGGTGATAGTTGATTCCCACATCATAATCATTGATGAGCTCCAACCATCGGTGTTGCCTCAGATTCAGATCTATTTGCGTGAATATATACTTGAGGCTCGTGTGATACGTATAAATCTCACATCGGTGACCAAAAACATAATGTCTCCATATCTTCAAGGCGTGCACCACGGCTGCGAGTTCAAGGTCGTGCGTAGGATAATTCAGCTCATGTTTCTTTATTTGTCTCGATGCATAAGCTACCACTTGTCCTTCTTGCATAAGCACACATCTAAGCCCTTGCCATGATGCATTGCAATATATATCAAAGCTCTTGCTCACGTCCGGCAATACTAACACCAGTGCGGTTGTCAACCTTTTCTTCAACTACTCAAAGCTATCCTGACAAGCTTGAGTCCACCGGAATGCCTTCCCTTTCATGAGTAATTCGGTCATAGGCTTTGCTATTTTGGAGAAATCCTTGATGAATCGGTGGTAATATCCAGCCATTCCAAGCAAACTCCAAATTTCCTTCACAATCTGTGGCCGCTCCAACTTAAGAACATCTCTCACTTTTACCGGGTCAACTGATATTCCTCCTCCGGAAATGATATGGCCCAAGAATGACACTTCCCTTAACATAATCGACATTTTTTGAATTTGGCATACAGCTAGTCCATAGCTTCTGCAATGTAAGCTTCAAGTGCTCCTCATGTTCTTCCTCGCTTCTCGAATATATCATAATGTCATCAAGGAACACTATGAAGAACTTATCCAGATATACCATGAAGACCTTATTCATGAGGTACATAAAGTACGCAGGCGCGTTCATCAATCCAAATGACATGATGGTGTACTCATAGGATCCATCTCGTGTCTGAAATGCTGTCTTAGGTATATCCGATGGTCTAATCTTCATTTGGAAGCATCCGGACCGCAAGTCGATCTATGAGAAAATACAGGTACCCTTCATTTGGTCGAACAAATTCTCTATACGGAGCAGTGAGTACTTGTTCTTAATCGCCACTTCATTGAGAGAACTGTAGTCCACACACATCCTTTGGGTTCCATCGTTCTTACCTACGAAGAGCACTGGTGCTCCCCACGGGGATGAGCATGGTCGTATAAAACCCTTCTCTAGCTACTGTTGAATTTGCTTCTTGAGCTCTACTAATTCCGTAGGAGGCATCCTATACGGCCTCTTAGCTATAGATGCAGTTTCGGGTATCAACTCAATGGAAAATTCTATGTCACGATCAAGTGGCATGCCTGGCAACTCATCCAGAAACACATCTGGGTACTCGCAAACAATCGGGATGCTTTCCAATGTCACACCTTCCACATGATTCAACATAGCCTTCTATCTTGCAGGTTGGGCTGCCGCAACTTCGATGCGTGTACCATGTTCACTTGTCAACTGCACAATCATCTCGACACATTGAATGATTCCATTATACTTGCTCAGCCAGTCCATTCCAAGTATTATATCTATTCCTTGAGAGTCCAGGACAACGAGGTTTGTGAGAAAGTTTACCCCCCTTATTTTAATGCTTACTTTTGTACATACTATATTTGTCCTCATCTCTCAGCCAGGAGAACTTACTAGCATAGTTTGCTTCATGTGAGATATGGGAAAATTATACTTGGCAACATACTTTGATGGGATGAATGAATGAGATGCTTCAAAATCAAATAAAACAATCGCAGGGTTGGAGTTGGCGAGGAACATACAAATCACGATGTCATCAGCTTGTTGGGCTTCCTCAGTAGAGACATGATTCACGTTGCCACAAGCAAAGTTCTGTTGTCCATGGTTGCCTTGTGGTGGTACCCCATTCGACTACGGGTAATTTGGTCTCTGTGCATTGTTCATCGGTCCATAGCTTCTTTTGGGGCATTGACTTGCAAAGTGTGCGACCTCTCCACACACACATAGCATGTCTTGCCGCCCGTAGCACTAGGAAAGCTTGGGCACAGCTGATTTTGAGCACAAGCTGCCATGTTATGATGTGGTGCAGGTGGCATAGGATAGAGAGGCACTTGCATGGTGGGGCGTCTCTGTGGTAGCTGATTTGGGCGCGGTGGATAAGCAGCGCGGTATGATGGAGCAGATGGGTTATAGTATGGTGCAGTTGGTGGTGCATAACAAGGACGGACATTGCTTCCTTGCAGTTGTCCATGATGTGGCATCTTCCTCTTGTTGTCCTGCTCCATCTCACAAACCTTGTTCTCAACCACAATGGCCTTTTCAACCATCTTCTGCATGTTTGCATAGTCAGTATTGAGAACCTGGACTTGAATTTCATTGTTGAGACCCCTCATAAATAGATACTGCTTTCTGCTATCAGTGTTTATGTCTTCTGGAGCATATCTTGACAGTTGAGTGAATTTATTGAGTTACTCACTCACACTCATCCTTCCTTGCCTGAGGTTTTCAAATTCTTTCCTTCTTCGTATCATAACTGCATCAAGTACATAGTGAGAACGGAAACTCTGCTTAAACTCAGCCCAAGTGATTGCCTCCTGATTCGCATCAGCGTTGCAAAGGGCTTCCCACCAGTCAGCAACTGCTCCAGCTAGTTGATGTGATGCAAAGAGAATCTTGTCACGATCACTACATTGAACAATAGCAACCTTCTTCTCAACCGACTTCAGCCAGTCATCAGCTTCCATAGGGTCATTGGCTTGTGCAAAGGTAGTTGGCCTGGTCCTCATGAACTCTCCCAAACGGTTGTGGTGTGGCGGGGGTGGTGGCGGTGGCGGCATGTGAGGCTGATTGTTGTTGCCAGCTTGCAGTTGTCCTATAGTCTGTATCATGGTTTGCATGAGCTTGTTCTACATAGCTAACAATTGTTCAAGGTTGATAGCCCCTTGTCCATTGTTGTTCTGAGGTGCTCCATCGTTCTCTTCCTCACCATTTGCATTCCTCTGGTTGCGAGTCCTCGGCATCTGTTAGAGAGTAGAAGATGAGATAGAATTCAGATTAGAGAGAATGATTTTTCAACTATATGCATCAAGGTATATGACACTAAACAATCATTTATTAATATAGACCTATATGAGGATGTGGACAAGTGTCAAGGCATCCCACAACTCTATACTATATGCGGGTGTGGACATTCGCCGAGTCGTCCCACAACTCACAACTAGCACACAAGTGCACAAGCAACCACCAATCAAAATTCAGCACACCACACTATTTAAAACTAATACAATCTAAGCGTTCTTATTACAAAATACTCATAGGGGACTTAAATTCCTAATTGTGAGGTGGTGAGGGCGTCCTTGGCTGCGCGTATGTGATGGGGTTGCGCCATGGTGATTTAGAGGACCAGATTCACTTGGGTGACCACGGTTCTCCTCTTGCTTCACATTCCTTCATCTCTAAGTTGGCTTCCAACCGAGCTAGCTCCTTGCGAAGGTAGTGGATCTCTCCTTGTGCGGTTGTGAATGTAGCCTAGAGGGGGTGAATAGGCTTTTTGCACTTTTATCGGACTCTGAAAAACACTTAACAGATAGATCAAATACGAGTAGGTCGGACTAGTCTGTTATGGTGCGGACTACTCCGGTGTGCGCGGACTAGAAGATCAAAGTAAGTTGATAATTCTACTTCTAGCACACTATGCAGCGGAAATCAGATTACAAGTAAAGTGTATTGAGCTAATTAACCAATGTATTGCAATGATCAAGTATGATACAAAGTTTTAAGGTGAATTTTACAGTACTAAGAAAAACCTAGATTATGATGAAGAGTAAACAAGAACACACGAGACACAAGATTTATCCTAAGGTTCAATCCCACACAGGGATCTACGTCCTCGTTGAGGAGTCCGCGGAGGACCGGGTCTTCACTAACCCTTCCCTCGGGGGTAATTGCCACGGAGGCCGATCTTCACCACTAAGCTTGTTCAAAGGGGGCTTTCTCACACGTTGAGGGCTCCCCAAAGATTACAGCGAATAAACACCACCAAATACACTCAAAAGATATACAATAAACAATGGGAGTTTGCGAGAGATCAAACCCAAGAGCTCAAGATGTGTAGAACAAGTCTCTCCTTTGTTCAATTGCTAATCCTCAAAGAATTGATCTTTTTAAGCTTAGGATGTGTGGAAAGATGTAAATTTTGGGCTCTTGGAAGGTGTGATGACGCAAGGATTCGAGAGATTTTGATGTATGGCCGTACACCTCTATTTATATTAGGGTTTCCAAAGGTTACGTTAGGGTTTGCAAAGTCCGGACTAGACCGTGGTGGATACCGGACTAGTCTGGTGTGGGGTGTGTGGAAAACCCTAAGTGTTGATAGATACCGAACTAGTCTGTTGAGGTGCGGACTAGTTTGATCTTAGTCAGAGAGTTTTCGAACTAGTCCGGTCAATATCGAACTTGTGTGTGGTGGTGAAAAAATGTTCAACTCAGGACAAGTTCGCACCTGTAGGACTTTTCCGATTTTTAGTCAGAGAATTATCAGACTTGTCAGGTGGTTATCGGACGAGTCCGGTGTGGAGAGAAATTGTTCAACGGAGAACAAGTCTGCACTTGGAGGACTTGTCCGATTTTTACTCAGGGAGATATCGAACTAGTCCGGTGCTTATCAGACTTGTTCGATTGTACAGCTGTGATGTGCTGCAGACAAGTCCTTAACGGGGGACTTGTCTGATTCTTGTGTAGAGAAATATCGAACTAGTCTGGTGCTTATCGGACGAGTCTGCTCTTCCTGTGAAATGTGCAGTGAGTGCAACCAATTTTCCACTTGATCTCTTGGGGTGTGTTTCTACAACACACTCCAAACAAAATAATCTAATCTTTTCAGCTCCTGAGCTCTTTTCCCTTAAAATCCTCATTCTCTTTCCTTTTTGTGCTTTCTTCCTCATTTCTTAAAACATGCGCTCATCTTAACAATTTTGTTAGGATCTCATTGGTTTGTCATTAATCAACCAAAACCCTCAAGGGATGCCTAGATGCACTTTCAATCTCCCTCTTTTTGGTGATTGATGACAACCAATTGAGATAACACAAATATGATAAAAATTCAGATTTTCATAAAGTGTGCACATATGAATTTTTGAGCAAAATAGTCAATGTGGAAGTAATACATATGTGCACTCTTTATGGTGGGGTGCAAAAACTATGTGTGTGAGCAATAATATTGATGTGAATGAGATAAGGAGCATAATCATAACATCATCAAGGATAACAAGCACACATAGCAGTTCTAAACCATAAACCATTGATCATAGAATGACATAATCATCATTCCACAAAACATGTCCAAAAGCATGATGAGAGCATAATTTAAGTTTTACAAGATTAAAAGCATGATAGAGTAGCAACAAAACACAAGAGAAGAATAGAACTCTCCCTCTCTCTCTCTCAACCTAATGCTACGACCTATAACCCCCACTTAATCTCTCCCCCTTTGGCATCAAAGCACCAAAAAGGAAGAGAATGAGGTATCTACTTGTTGTTGCCGCCTTCATCCGCGCTGTTGGTCCTTTCTTCATCTTCTTCATCAAGGTTAGGGTGAGGATGAGAAGAACCACTTTTTGTTCTCCTAAGGCCAAAGTAAGCAAGCTCGGAAGGAGAGAGAGTTGGAAGCTCCGAAAAGTCAGATTTAGAGTCCTTTGAGATAACTGGAGATCCAATAGGCTCAATCCCCAGTTTTTGACAAATGGCTTTGACATTTTCTTTCATGTATCTCATCTCTTCCTTTCTTGCCTTGTTCATCTTGTGAATCTTCACCTCTGATTTGCGGCAAGAACCGAAGATAGCAGCCAAATACTTCATGATCTCGCTAGCGGACCCTTTGCGAGATGGAGGGGCCCTAATGCTAGGGGAAGGCCTTGTTTCTTCTTGGGCTCTCCTTAGGTGTTCCTCACTTGAGTTAGGAAAGGGAGAAGCTGGCAGAGTAGCTTGAGGAGGCTTCTAAAGCCTTAGCGCAATATGCTCCACATCCTTCAAAAACTTCAATTCCTATGACCTTCCCTATCATGAACATCAGGTATGGTGCATAGCCATAGGAGCGGTTTGGAGTACATGAAGTGTTCACCATATCATTCCAAATGTAGTTGAACACATCAAACCTCCTCTTTTTGCTTATCACCTTCATAAAGCTTCTCAAGTAACCTTGGACGCTGCCTGCGTCCAAATCTTAAGGAGCAATTGTCTTCCGAGGCACTCTATTGAGGACAATATAGAATGGCTTCATGTTCTTGGTCGATGGGGGATTTTAGGGGAGGCGAGTGTCATATAGAAAATCCATCTTGTCCTTCTCCAGAGGACTGTCCTTGTGGATCACAATCTCATGGTCCCCGCTATCCTCAAGATGTAGCAACTTTGCAAAATCAGCATAGGTGATAGAGTGTATAGATCCATGAGTCATCCACCTGACTCATTCTTCACACTCGTTTGAGAAAAGCAGCAGGTGGAGTACAAATGGTCTATCACTTCATCATTCTAGTTGTATCTAAAGGATAACAGATCCATTAGACCATGCCTCTCCACTACAGCCACAAGCTCATCAAAGGTATCACAACTCTTCCTCTCAATGTAACCCCAATCTATCCACTGACTGCGCACCACTAGACTATTCATAGTAAGGTAGACGCTGCCGTAGTAATCCGAGTGGAAATCACTCCAAAACCTCGGATCAACAGTCACCTTCTCACTACTATAGGCATCCACCTTCTTGTACTCCCAAGCGATATCGCTGCCCTTTAAATTGAACATATCTTCTGAGGGATTTCTGTTTCTATGTCTTGGAGGAGCCATTTTCAGGGGGCAAACCGGACCGGGGGCAATTCCTTTGCCTTTTCCCTTAACTTGGCGAGGAGCCGCCGAGCTAGGTCCAACCACATCCTTGCCTTGGAGGTTGGTTTCTTAGCCGGAACCTTTTACCGCACACGAGGTGGAGTGAGCAAGGAATCAGCAGCCCAATCTTGCCCTTTCTTGGTGTGGTCCGTCGTAGCACGAGGCAATGGTTTCTCAATATGAGAAATTTTGCATGAATAGGATGCACAAGAATTTAAGTCGAAAGTTCATGCATGTCCCTCAATTGGGTCACAAGTTTGAAAAAGTTCAATGAAAGGCAAAGTGGCATATGCATGTGGTTTTCAAGATCTTGTATTATATGGCCATGGTGGGTAATTAAATGTCTAATGAGAGAATCAGGCAAAGTTAAAGACTCCAAATTATGCAAACATCAAAATCAATTTCAAGCAAATAGATATCTCCTCGAATAACTCATTTACCATATCACACTAGTCAAATACTTAGATGACATGTTTTCCTATTATGCTTGTGGGAATCATAAACAGGGCAATAAATCGAAATATAAAGTATTCAGATTTTCAGCTCCAGCAAATTTTGACTACCAAGTTTAAATTTTAACTGATGAGTTGAATTGATTTCACATATTCAGAATTAAATATTAAATAAACTCAAACAGTAATGTAGCATGCATATTCAGGGGTAAGAGATCCAAACCGAATCCGTGGAGCGAAACAGAGCTATGTGGGGCCCACACCATGTCGGCTGATGAAGGGGTTCGGCTGACCCCCTTCTGGCCTCTCTGTTGCTTTGTTTCGACATGTTGAGTCGTATAATCAGTTGCAACGTATTTTGAGATGCAACAATATTTTTGCACGTCGGGATTTCACGAATTTGGGGTACCTCCCCCACACTTGTTCCCTGAATTCTTTATTCGCACAAAATAAACTAAAGATGGAACTTTACCGGGTTAGATGAACCGATAAGTTCCTTTTATTGGACACAAATATGGGGATGCTTAAATTATTCAACCTACACTTAATGAAATAAAAATATTGGAATAAAACTGAACAAAACAAGTAAGCATCCTATGCGGTTGGGACATCTACACAAAGGAGCGTTGTAGATGTCGGGCTTCCCGACATCATTGCATATGTGTCGCAGCTTGGTGCTCATGCCACGGCGAACACCATCAATCTCATCCTTGAGGGTTATGAGCTCATCCTTTAGTTCCGCCCTCTCGATTTGCCCTTCAGGCACTAAGTCCGATAGCTTCTTGTTCTCCAAACGGAGAGAAGCTAACTCTATAGAAAGTTGTGCCACTTTAGGGGCATGAGGAGAATTGCCGTCACTATCCTCAAATTGGCCAGGTGGCCCTTTGGTAGCAGGCGGCAAGAGGTGACACCTAATCTTGGAGGGTGACGAGCCCATCGATTCCTCCATCGCCAAATTATCCATTTGCTTGAAAAAGGCCTTTTGCATAGTCTCCTTCAGGCTTGCGCACCACGTGGATAATGAGGCAGTCTCCCACACACTCACGTGGGGTACGCGTAGGTGACTTGTAGTGGTGGCTCACTACGTCACTGTCCTTGATCTTCAGATTCTACATGAACTCCTCGCCAGGCTGCAACTTGTGAGAGACTCATCTTTTTCAGAAAAAAGACGGGTCTTGACTGACTTAAGTCCAGTTGGAGTCTGACGACATGCAGGTTTGGAGTCTTCGTCAGTGGCAGGATCATGGCGAGGTGCACGGCTTCTAATGCCATGACGGACTCCGAAGCGAGGGAGGACTTGTCATTGGCTGGCGTGATGTCTCCGCTCAGGTTGAAGATTGAGCTAGAGTGGGGATGAGGCACAATTTTCTTGTCGATCATGACTTGGAACAGAAGAAAGATTTTTCTATATGGTGCAAGGTTCCCCTCTAAGTTCCCGTCAATAAATAAGCGGGGGAAGTACGATAGCGTCGAGAATCTTGTTGAGATACATCGAGAGAGTCCGCATGCAAAAACAGAAGGCTGACGGCGCAAGGGGGAGGTCAGCCAACCCTAGGGTTTGGTCATCCCCTTCCTGGCTCCGTACAGGACAAGTTTTCTTGGGTTGGCTTAATGGGCCCCATAGATGAATAATTGGATGGGCCCATTAATTGGACGTGGAGAATTTAGACAGAATTTAAAGAAACGGCGTGAAAATCAATAAGATTTATCACATCGATTTCTTTTTTCATCTCATCCTCTTGGGATTCAAGAAATAATTTGAGTCGGTGCCCATTCACTTTAAATAGATGATCATCATCACCTTGGAGTGTGATTGCTACATGGGATGAGGTTTCTACTATAGTGAAGGGTCCTTCCCATTTACTTCTGAGCTTCCCATGTCCAAAGAGTTTAACCCTAGAGTTGAAAAGTAGGACTTTGTCTCCAGGTTTGAACTCTTTAGGCGTACTCCTCTTATCGTGTCATCTTTTAGTTCATTCCTTGTAGATTTTGGCACTATGGTACGCCTCATCTCTCCACTCCTCCAACTCAGAGAGTTGCTTCAATTGGTGCTTTCCTGCTTCGTGAAGGTCCATGTTCCACCGCTTGATGGCCCAATATGATCTATGTTCCAATTCTACAGGAAGATGACAAGTCTTCCCATAGACAAGTTGGAACGGGGACATGCCGATGGGAGTTTTGTAAGTAGTACAGTATGCCCACAATGCGTCGGGTAGCTTATGCTTCCATCCCGTTCCCATTTCCAACACGGTCTTTTGCAGAATATTCTTAATTTGCTTATTAGATGTTTCTGCTTGACCACTTGATTGTGGGTGGTATTGGGTAGCAATGTTGTGAGACCTATGTGTGTTGAATACATTGGCTATAATGATAAAAGTTTTGAATCCTGCCAAAACACCCTTTTAAGAATGTCCGACTCTAGGTCCGCACTCCTGCAAGGTTCGACAATAGGTCCGACTTGTTTTGGGTAGCTTCGGCAAGGTCCGACGTAAGGTCCAACTTGCTTTGTCTAGATACGACTTACTTTGGCTAGGTCCAACTTCTTTGTCTAGGTATGACTTATTTTGGTCAGCTCCGACACTAGGTCCTGCTAGCTTTGGTAAGCTCCGGTTCAAGGTCCGGTTAGCTTTGGCAAGGTCCGGTGCTAGATTGCAATGGTCCTGCTTTTACTTTGAATTGATTTGAACTTGTTTTACATCTATTGAAAGTTTTCTTATTATTATTTTACTAATTTTTTTGTGTGTTTTGGTGTCTATGGTTGATATCTTTTTTCTAAGGTTTGCAACATGCTTATGTGAGGTGCTCACGTAAGGTGTTGTGGTTTCGGAACTAACGAGAGTCAAGTTGAGGACTTGTGCTCTGAAGTATTGGTAGTTTGTTCATGTGCAGGTGTTGCTTGAGTTCAAGACATGGCTGGTGACGGAATCCATTGAACTTGTCTTAAGTAGAAGATGAGGTTCAACAACCAATTTCACGAGGAATTGTGGTTGAGTTGATCGGGAGGTCGCGCAACATGTTTGAATCAAGAACAATGCATATGAAGGTATCGTGGACGTCGTTGAAGGTGTTTGCACGTGTGCAAGGAGTGCATGTACGTGCCTACATGGTTCCTAAGGTGTTTGGAAGTCTTAAGATTGCTTCTATCTGCGTATAGAAGAATCTTGAGAAGATATCGAAAGTTTCGGTTGAATCTGAATAGAATTTGAGTCCTAGTTTGGTTTGGGTTGGCCTAAGGGCTGGTTATATAAGCAAGGGAGGCCAGAGCTCGCGGTTCACGACTTTAGGGCTGTTACTTCTTAGTTTTGATCAATAAAATTTGTAGTCTAAAGGAGCTTTTGTGCCTTGTTCGTCTGACTTGTTTTCGTCAAGTCTTTCTCGTTGAGTTTCTGCACAGCACACTATCTTTCTTCGGTGCTTTATCATAATTCGAGTTTGACAGATCAAATCGACGTGATTCTTTTTTGTTTGTCTTCAAAACTTGATTTTCTATCATCTGTCAAAATTTCACAGTCATTGGATTGGTGGTTTTGGATCTACACAAGTTTCATTGCAGTGTTGCAGATCTAGTTTTTCTCGGGTAGAACAGATTGACCTTCGTTCAATCTTTCGATCGTAACTTGAGTTTTTCTTGACAGATTTCAGTGATTCTTATTGTCGTGTCTTCGTAACTTGATCCTCTATAATATCTACCACTTTTGTTACAGTTGAACTCGTTTAGATTAGTTGCACATATGATTTCTTTAACAGATCAATTTTTTGCCGAGAGGTTTTTGTTGCTTCCACTGAAAACATTTTAATCTACCATTCAACCCCCCCTCTGTTATATTTTCACATGATCTTCGATCCTACAGTTGGTATCAGAGCCACGGTGCTCTAAATATTTGTGATTTTCCCATGTTTTTGACTAATCATCATGGAGAAATATTCGGAAAAACCTTGTGTCTTTAGTGATATTAATTTTCATGTTTTGAAGGCATGTACGGAAGCTTTCATCTAGGCACAAGGCTTTGAAATATGGAAAAGGTGTGCGTGCCTTACGACGTGTCGTCAAACGATCAAGTCACGACTACAAACATGAGAGATGTCAACAACAACAACAAGGCTCGCAACTTGATCATACAAGGATTAACTCAAAGCAACTTTGACCATGTTGCTCACCTCCGATCTGCATATGATGTGTGGAAAGCACTCTACAAGTACCACGAAGGATCCAACACAATCAAGGAGGTAAGGCAAGACATGTTCAAAAAGGAGTACATGCGCTTTGAGATGCAACCAGGTGAGTCCATCAACGATCTCTTTGCTCGCTTTAATAAAATTCTCAGCAACTTGCGTAGCGTCAATGTTAATTTTTCAGATGCTGATAATGCTAGGCAACTATTAGGTGCATTAGACATGTCAATTTGGTAGATGAAAGTTACATCTATTCGTGAATCTAGTATCAAGAGTACACTTACTTTGGATGTTCTATATTCTAAATTGAAAACTCATGAAATTGAAATGATCTCACGTAAGAACCCCAGCAAGTCTCTTGCATTTCTTTCTCAATGTGACATGCCTAGCTCTGGCCAATCTTCATCTTGTGTAACACTTGCTTTGTTGTCCTCTCTAATCCTTGAACAGATTGAACAGTTTCCAGAGGAAGAACTTACACTCATCTCTACTCGATTCTCAAAAGCATTACAAAATGTGAGAACTAGAAGGAGAGGGAGTGTTGGACCACAACAATGCTTCGAATTTGGTAAGACAGGACATTTTCGCACGGATTGCTCTAACCTTTTAGGTACTACTTCCTGGGATGAAAAGCAAACAAGAACGAAGCACTCTTTGCAAACAACAACCAGAAAAAGAAGGGTTTTACAGGACGCCAATTGGTGAATAGTTCTATCTCTGCACTTCAAGAACTTAGCTCGAGCGATGTGTACATCAGAAGTGACGAAGATGAAGATGATTTGGCAAACTTGTGCTTCATGGCAGGCAAGTCAATATCAAGTATGGAGGAGGCAGAACACAACAGCGACAATGAAGAGGTTTGTCCTACTTGTGAAGAAATTTGTGATGCTATTTCTCGTGCCACTATTATACTTAAGAAAAAGAACAAAAAGCTTAGGGACAGTGCAGTTAAAATTGAGTCACTAGAATCTGAAATTAATTGTTTGAAGTCTTTGATTCCTAGTGATGATTCTTGTTCCTCATGTGATTTAATATATGAACAATTGTCCTCTCTAAGAAGTGCACACACTTCCACACTTGATAAACTTGAACTTGAAATTGAAAAGAACCAAAAACTTGTTGCACTTAATGATAAATGCTTGAAAGATGCTTGTTGTTCTACAATTGATTTGTATTGTTCTACTTGTGATGATATTGATAACAAACTACAAGATGCTATGAATGAAATTCCTATATTGAACAATACTTTACGTTCTCATGAAGTTAAATATTGTTCCAATTGCAAATTAAAAATGAAAAACTTCGTGTGAAAATTGCTTTGATCTGTCAAATAAACTTGATGACATGCCTAGGACATTAGATCGGTTTTGTAATGCAAATAAGAACCTAAACTTGCTGCTGAATTCCTCTAAATCTTGCAATGATAAATCTGGTTTAGGTTTTGATTCTCATGCTAGTGCTAAAGCACATCCACCTAAAATTGTAAAGCCATTAGGAAGTGGTTTGATTAAAGCAGTTCCTAAATATACAAAAAGTGGTTTTCAAATCTGCAGGGGTGTCATCTCATTCGGTTGTTAATAAAAATGTTGCTTGCTCATCCATACATGAACACAAAGCTAAATTTCATTGTACCTACTGTGCTAGAGATGGTCATATCATAGATTTTTGTTATAGACTAGAGAAAAAACAGAAAAAGGAAAGAATGATTGCTAGATCTCATAACTTTCATGCAAAATTTGCTGCACGTACTAAACCGAATGATAGGAACATGCAACCTGCTGTAATGAGTCGGAAACATGCAAAGTTTGCTCCCAAACCTACTATTTTTCGTGCTACACATGTAAAACCTCATAGGTCAGTAGTTGGGTACAAAAATACTCAAGCTTTGGCTTATAAACCTGTTGTTTTATCTCAGCTTTCGCGTGTTATTCCTACTGGACGTCGTGTGATCGGTACTGGATTCCTAAATGCCTTTTGACTAACCCCAGTATTGAGTCATCAACATATTGTGCTTCTATGTAGGTTACACGCTTGAGGAAGGAGAACATTTGGATTGTGGATTCAGGTTGCTCATGCCACATGACCGGTAACAAAGAATGGTTGTCCTCCCTTTCTTTTGTGTCACGTGTAGAGAATGTTAGTTTTGCCGATAATTCTTCAAATCCTACAATTGCTAAGGGTTCGTTAGAGTAAATGATCACCACACTTTGAAGGATGTGGCACATGTCAAAAAATTGAATACAACTTGATTTCTATTTCACAATTGCTAGGTGAAAATCTGGAAATTATGTTCAATAAAAATTGCTGCAAAGTTGTAGGTTCAAATAGTGAGCTTACTTTTAACATGTCTGGGTTTGGAAGAGTTTTTAAAGTTGATTTTGATATGTCTTTTTCTAAGCATAGATGTCTAGTTGCTAATAATTCAAAAAACTTAATTTTTGGCATCGTAGACTTGGTCACGTAGGCTTTGATCATCTCACGCGTGTTAGTGCTCTTGATCGCATACGTGGGCTGCCTAAGCTTAAAAGGGACAAAGAAATTGTGTGCTCTTCTTGTAGACATGCTAAGATGACTGCAGGTTCACATGCTCCTCTCACAATGACCATGACAACTAAACCAGGTCAACTTTTGCATCTTGGCACCGTAGGACCTTCACGTGTAAAATCCTTCGGAGGTAAATGGTATGTTCTTGTGATTGTTGATGACTATTCTAGATACTCTTGGGTTTATTTTGTGGTATCTAAGAATGAATCTTTTAGTCACTTTAGAACTTTATTTCTTAGAATATCAATTGATCACCCAGGATCTTTAAGAGAAATTAGAAGTGATAATGGAACTAAATTTAAAAATCAATCCTTTGATCATTTTTGTGCTGAAAAAGAAATAGATCATCAATTTTCTTCACCATATGTACCTCAACAAAATGGTGTTGTAGAGAGAAAGAATAGAAACTTAGTTGAGATGGCTAGGACTATGATTGATGAATATTAAGCTCCTAGCAAGTTTTGGGCAGATGCAATTTCAACCTCTTGTTATGTTTCAAATCGTGTTCTTTTGCGTGCAAGGCTAGGAAAAACACCATATGAGATTTGGTTTGGACATAGGCCTAGTGTCACACACATTAGGGTCTTTGGTTGCAAATGCTTTGTTAAGAAACATGGTAATCTTGATAAATGTGAAGCCAGATCTGTTGATGGCATGTTTCTTGGTTATCCATCTCATACTAGTGGCTACCATGTGCTTTTACTTAACGAAATTGTTGAGACTTGTGAGGTTTCTTTTGCTGAAGCTAGCCAAGGTACTAGCTCAAATATTGTAGGTCCGGATCCATATCCGCAGCGGGAAAGCATTTTTGTTGAAAATGAGGAAGAAGTGGAGCTGCTGCCCGAAAATTCAGCAGCTAATGACATTGTTCCATCTCTGGATGTTGATTCACAACCAGCCCCAACGACTACCATTGCTGGTACAGATCGTCCTCAAGTCATAAGCTGATTGATTTGCGATGAACATGAAAAACAAGGAGCTTTTGAAGTGTCTACTCTCCTTCGAATCCTCAAAAGTCATCCTCCACAACAAATCATTGGGAGCTTGCATGAACGAGTCACACGGTCCATCTATGATGAGTTCAGAATTTGAGATGAGTATGATGGGAGAACTCACGTACTTTTTCGGTCTGCAAATCAAGCAAACTAAGGAAAGTACATTTGTGCATCAAATGAAGTATACAAGAGACATTCTTTAGCACTTCAACATGGACAAAAGCAAGCCGCTTCGGACACCAATGCGAATAAAGACAACACTTAAACTTGATGAAGATGGTGACCTAGTCGATCAAAAAGAATATAGAAGCATGATCGGATCACTTTTGTACCTCACAGTATCAAGACCAGATATACAATTCAGCGTATGTATTTGTGCACAGTTTCAAGCTTCCCCACGTACTTCACATCGTCAAGCCGTCAAGAGAATCTCAGGTATTTACATGGAACTCAAGAATTTGGCATTTTTCTTCCTTCTTCCTCAACCGTTACATTGAAAGCTTTTTTCGGATGCTGATTTTGGGGGTTGTAGGATTGATAAGAAAAGTACTTTCGATGCTTGTCATTTTCTTGGTAATTCACTTGTTGCTTGGTCCTCTAGAAAACAAAACTTAGTTGCACAATCCACGGCCAAATATGAATATGTAGCTGCTGCTAGCACTTGCTCACAAATTCTTTGGATTGTTCAAACTATTAAGGACTATGGGGTTGATTTAGAAAGTGTTTCACTGTTTTGTGATAACACTACTACCATTTGCATTGCTAAAAACCCCGTGCAACATTCAAGAACAAAGCACATTGACATTTGGTATCACTTTCTCTGTGATAATTGAAAAAGGAAACATTATGCTTCACCATGTAGATATCAAACAACAATTGGCTGACTTTTTTACAAAACCCTTGGAATTCACTCTTTTTGTTTCATTCATAGTGAAATAGGGGTTATGCAACCTCATGGCTTAAATTGAGGGGGAGTTTTGAAACTTGGGAAGTCTATGTATGAATCTGAATTTAAAATAATATGAGCATAGTATTTCATACATATATGACTTTCTGATTCCTTTTACATGTTGAAAGTTCTTACTACATGACTCATGTTATACATTTTGTAGTTAGTAATTGGAATAATTACTTATACTAAATCTGGTCATGATCGAACTTTCTTGCTGTTTTGAACTCGTTGCATAATCACAAGTGCTTTTAATCATAAAGAATTAAACAAGTAATCAACTCACATGTTGAGTTTTATGATCAAATATTAATTGAGAAAAGATCAAGAGAATATGCATGCACCGCACTTCTTCTTTTGATACAGCTTATCATTGTACTTAGATATGAACTTGGAAGAAGTTGTGTATGACTAAAACCATGTTCTTAAGCTTCTGATTGTCAAATGACATAGGCTTGGCTTGGTGGGTTAAAATAAGGAAGATGTGCATATAATCTCTTGCAAATGTTATATGATCTAAATTTGTGCTTTGAAAAATAATAAAATTGCAGCAACATGTGTCATGCTTTCAGGTGTTGAAATAGTTAAGTTTGTGAGATCATGACTTGCTTAAATTGAAAATTACATTTGATCTCTAGCATGGCTTACACTACTTTATGTATGTCATTGTTGTGATAGAGTAAGTTACTTGATAGTATGACTTGGATGAGCTTTGTTTTATATGTATATATTACAGTATGCTCATAACAATTAAAATTTTTCTTTTGAACCTTGCTGAATACATTGTCAAAGGGGGAGAATTGATCACACATTGCACATATTCACAAGTGTTTTGGCATGATTCTTCTCAGGGGCAGTGTACATCCTTAGGGGGAGAATTTTCATTTTTCTTCTTATTTTATTTCTGATTTACATGGGTGGGTATTTTGGGGAGAAAATTGTTTTCAAAACTTTTCATGTGAATAAGCCAATGTTTGGATTTTAAGTGGTGTTGCCAATGCATTCATCAAGGTGGAGATTGTGAGACCTATGTGTGCTGGATACATTGGCTATGACGATAAAAGATTTGAATACTGCCATAACAACCTTTTAACAAGGTCCGACTCTAGGTCTGAGCTCCTGCAAGGTCTGACAATAGGTCCGACTTGTTTTGGTAGCTCCGGCAAGGTCTGATGTAAGGTCCGACTTGATTTGTCTAGGTCCGACTTATTTTGGTCAGCTCTGACGCTAGGTCCGACTAGCTTTGGTAAGCTCCGACGCTAGGTCCTACTAGCTTTGGTAAGCTTCGGTTCAATGTCCGGTTAGCTTTGGCAAGGTCTGGTGCTAGATTGCAATGGTACTGCTTTTACTTTGAATTGATTCGATCTTCTTTTACATCTATGGAATGTTTGCTTAGTATTCTTTTACTATGTTTTTGGTGTGTTTTAATGGTTATGGTTGATATCTTTTTGCTAAGTTTTGCAACATGCTTATGTGAGGTGCTCACATAAGGTGTTGTGGTTTCAGAATTAACAAGAGTCAAGTCGAGGACTTGTGCTTAGAACTATTGGTTGTTTGTTCATGTGTAGTTGCTTCTTGAGTTCAAGACATGGCTGGTGATCGGATCCATTGAACTAGTCTTAGGGAGAGGATGAGGGTTAACAACCAAGTTCCAGAGGAATTGTGGTTGAGTTGATCGGAAGGTCGCGCGACATGTTTGAATCAAGAATAATGCATATGAAGGTATCGTGGACGTCATTGGAAGGTGTTTGCATGTGTGAAAGGAGTGCATGGACGTGGCTACATGGTTCCAAGACGTGATGAAGAGATGTGGACGTAAAAAATTGGTCAGAAAGGTCTACCCGTCTAGGTTATGGACTCGGGCTGCGGATGAGTCGGGTTTAACTCAAATATGGAATGATTTGAATTGGTTATGATAGGATTTCATGTGGGTCACGAGGTTGAGTTGTTTTAGGAATGTGGGATACATTCCTAAGGTGTTTCAAAGTCTTAAGATTGCTTCTATCTGCGTATAGAAGAGTCTTGAGCAGATACGGAAAGTTATGGTTGAATCTAAATAGGATTTGAGTCCTAGATTGGTTTGGGTTGGCCTAAGGGCTGGTTATATAAGCAAGGGAGGCTAGAGCTCGTTGTGCACGACTTTTGGGCTGTTACTTTTGAGTTTTGATCAATAAAATTTGTAATCTAAAGGAGCTTTTGTGCCTTGTTCGTCCTACTTTTTTCGTCAAGTCTTTCTCGTCGAGTTTCTGCACAACAATACCTTGCTTTGGTGGTTTTATCATAACTCGAGTTTTACAGATCCAATCGATGTGATTCTTTTTGGGTTGTCTTCAAAACTTTATTATCTATCATATGTTAAAAAATCATGTTTATTGGATTTTTGGTTTTGGATCTACACAAGTTTCATTGCAGTGTTGCAGATCTATTTTTTCTAGGGTAGAACAGATTGACCTTCGTTCAATCTTTCGATCGTAACTTGAGTTTTTCTCGACAGATTACAGTGATTCTTGTTGTCGTGTCTTCGTGACTTGATCCTCTATAATATCTACTACTTTTTTCACAATTGAACGTGTTTAGATTAATCGCACACACAATTTATTCAACAGATCAATTTTCTACCGAGGGGTTTTTGTTGCTTCCGTTGAAAAAGTTGTAATCTACCATTCACCCCCCCCCCCCTCTTGTAGATTTTCACGTGCTCTTCAATCCTACAACTATTATGCTGGACATCAAGCTCCCTCAAAAACTTCTGGAAGGTCTTATCTATGAAATGAGACCCTCCATCACTTATGACCATACGGGGAGTGCTAAAGCGTGGGAAAATGATTTCATGGAACATCTTCCTAGCGTGCTAGGAATCAACATTTTTGCATGGAAAAGCTTCTACCCATTTCTGACACATAATATACAGCCACCAGAATATACTCGCAATCATAGTACCTAGGAAAAGGTCCCATGAAATCAATACCCCACACATAAAATAATTCCACTTGTAGATTACACTACTACAATAAGCCTCATCGCAGGCGGCTCCAAACCTATTATCACACGTGGTTTTTAAAACCGTATGAAACAAAGAGCTCGTGATAATCCACAATTTCACAGGCAGAGAAGTAAAACCGCCTGTGAAGACAGATTATCACAGGCGGTTCTTTACTTAGGCTAGCCGCATATGAAGATAAGTTATCACAGGCGGGTCGTGCAACATATATAACCGCCTGTGATAATACAATTATCACAGGCGGGTCGTGAAGCATATATAACCGCCTGTGATAATAGTGTTATTACAGGCGGATCTTGACTTATATCAAGCCGCCTTTGAAGACAGTTTATCGCAACCTGTTTCTACCATAACAGTAACCGCCTGTGATAATTAGGTTATCACAGATGGTTCTTTACCTATATCTAGCCGCCTGTGATAATTGTTTTTCACAAGTAGACCTAGCCGTTGGTAAATAACCGCCTGTGATAAGGTATAACCTATGCAATACTAGCTGCTGTTATTTCTAATTTCCAGGTCAATTCAATATCATCACTGAACAGAAGTCAACAATATCATCACAGAAGTCAACAATATCATCACAGAAGTCAATTTCACTAAAAAAATATACATATGTACATGTTACACATACAATTTATCTCATAGTTTACAAGTTTTCACTAAAACCTGTTTCTATTGGCATAGTCGCAAAGTTTTGGAACATCAGCTATTGCACAATTCTCATCAAAGAACTGCCCTCTTTTGTGCAAAATTTCATGACGAATGAATTGACAGAGTTCAACAGCAATCTTGTCGGCTCCTCCACCAGGAATACTTCTACAAACCGGCCATTCTTCATTCACATTCTTTGTGTGTTGCAATGAAACACATAACAAGGTTTAGAATGTGTTGCTTTGAACAATCTCAAAGTATAGATCAAAGTGAGACTATACAAGAATTTATTTGGTATTTTTGGAGCAGTTGTATTATGAGCAATTGAATTTTGAAGTTGGAATCAAAATATGAAAATAAATTTTCTAGTAATATTGAACAGCAGAGAATATAAGTATTAAACTATGCTAGTTACAATGAAAATGAAACTCAAAAGTAAGAAAATAAGATATCGACATTAAGGATAACTTACATCCTCACGATTCACTCTATATTCGCTGGAGGTCCGAAGATGCTCGCATACATAATACCCGCATAAGACACTCCCAGCAGGTTGCTTCGGACAAGCATAATATGTTTTAATGTCCAATGTAGTCGTATTAGGAGGTCTCTCACCGCCAAGCCGTTCCACGTAAAACCGCCAAGTGCTGTAATACATGAAATGTCATATAAAACTTGTCAACACATTCTAAATGTGTGTAAATTAAAATTATTAAATAAACGTACAATTTCAACTTGGAAAGGAAATCTTTGTAACAACCTGGTGGGAAATCGGCCGAGTCCAAGACTATTGGCATTCCCTGCGTTGGCTTGATGAAGATCATTATGTAGTGATTACTGCAAATATACAAACACACATGTTAACAATTACTAATAATTGACATTTCAATGCCATGTGTCAAACTTACTCGAAGTGGTACGGAGCCTTTACGAGGTCCTTGCCATCTCTGACAAAGTTAAACATTGCATGTCCTATGTAAGCTGCAACTTTTGTCCTTCTATCCTTCCTAGGTTTTGCGATTGCTTTTTCAAATTCTTTTTTTTTTCATGTGCTTGAACTTTGTTCAGTCTCGATCTGCCTTGACGTCGAATAGCGACTTTGCAATCCATGTAGGGTCAAGGATACCTGTCTTGCGTTCCATATTTTCATTATCCATGTATTATATCCTATTGAAGAAGTCCAGAATTGTTATAATCTCCTGAAATGTGTATGCGTGTAGTAAGAAAAGAAAATGCAAAATATTAGAGGCACTTACAAGCACCAGACGAGCAGCAAGTTGATTTTGAGCATGCCCCGATGGAAAAGGGGATGCAAATCTTCAAATAAAATGGCTCGTCTATCTTCTCCAGTGCTCCAGAATGCTTCTTTTGGAATACGAAATGTGATGCAATCAATCTCATATTTTGTGCTGGCAAGGATGTACCACTCATGCATTCTTTTGAGCGAGGCAGGTTGTTTGCTAAGTTGTACAGATGTCATGAACGGCTTCCCATTCTCAAATTCAGGAGGAACATCCTCAAGCTTGTATATTAGAACTCCTGGTTTAACTAATGTCGTCTGCCGATTATACATGACACCGTCTTCTTTCCACTCCTCGATATCTCCTAATGCTGGCTCATAAGAAGAACGAGATGCACTCAATTTTCTAATATTTTCCTTCATAGTTTCCAAATACTTTGACACTTCTGATGAAGATTTCTTAATTTCGTATGGGCTAACTTTGATAGGCACTGATGATTGAGGAGTAGTCGTAAGAAGTTCTGTCATCACAGGCGGTTATTGTATCATTCGCCATCACAATCGCATTTTTTACAGACCGCCTGTGTTGAAAAATCCAGGTGCCTGCGAAAATGCTTTTTGTAGTAGTGTTATATGACGGGCATCGCATTGCGAGCTAGGATTCCTCCATGCTTTTGGCATTTCCAACATCTACGAATTAATTATTTTGTATCTTCATACATAGAAGGCCAATAGAATCCACTTTGCTCGATCTTTGCCTAGGTACGTGTAAAATCCCTAAATTCAAGATACAAAGTCATATAGGAGAATTAAAAATTTGAATGGGAATAAGAAATCAAATTGGCAATGGAAAAATTAAACAAATTCAAGCTTCAATAGAAGGGATTCAAAAATTCAATTTAGCTCCTGTTCATACTATACCAAAATAAAAATCTGAGCTCACCATTAAATCCAAAATATTCCAAATAGCCTCTCTGCAAAGTTTCAAAATTTTTGAAGCTCATTCGCTATTTAATTCAGTGGCTCCATTGAATTTCATCAAATTAAAATTTGAATTTGAATTTCACCTGAAAATTGTACAAATTTGAAATCCAATTCCATAATCATAATATCCACAATTAAATTGGCCTCTCCACAAAAATCTATAATTTTTGGATCAATATTAGTGGGAGAATTAAAGGAGCAGAGAAGATAGGCTTAAGGAGACTGTTGGACCCACTAGTCAGTGGGACTTCTACGGTAGTGCTCTGCACGCCGTTTTCCGTCATTGCTCTTCTCTACACCGCATGGCATGCAATCCCGGCGTGCCCCTTATCCCTCCCTTGGTCCTTTTCCTCACGCCATCGACGAGGATAGCAGCGCCGCTCATTTTCTTCCCTCCCGTGAAATAGAGCACCGCTGCCTCCCATTCCTCCCTGGTCAGCACCACAGTCTTGCCTCTTTTCTCTTCGATGCAAACAGCAAAGATGGCGCCAAGGCCTTGCTCTATCATCTCCACCCTTTGGCTCATCATTTTGCTCATTGTTTTGCCCGTATTTTGATGTTCCGCGGATGTCGTCGTTGAGCTGCCGTGGACACCGTCCTCTGTCCACCGTGGCGCTGGCAAACTAGGCCATTTCAATTTTCGACTTCAACAGAGAAACTAATCACCAGGACACCACCTTTCTCACGGTGAAAACCGTTCTTAGTTTAATCCTTTATCGAGCACGAAATATTCTTTTCCTTTTCGGCATGCCTTTAACGTTCTTGTTAGGTTACCGTTCAATTCATTTTCTAGATGTAACTATCTGCTAATCCAGTTGCATAACAGTTTCCTAACCTCCTTGCGTGTCTACACGAACAAAAACCAGAGAAAATAATTGAGGATCGGCTATGATATGCCGATTTTCATAGCCGCCGTGGAAAAACCATCGCCATGCCGTTGAACTCATCGTTGTCGGCCGTTCCACGGCCTTTGCACCTTCATTTCATCTTTCCCTTGATCCCAGGAACGTTTCCGATCGATTTATGAGATGTTTGAGTGAAGGATAGGTGTTTTTGACTTCGTCGAAACCCTAGCCACCGCCGCTGTCGTCGCACCGCCATCTCCGGTCGTCGCCACCACGATTGGACCCCACCATCGTATTGCGCGGCTGATTCTAGGGCCAGGCGGTCAAATCCGTGCCGAGAGGAGGTCGACGCAGCAAGTCCAGAGCGCACCGCTGCTGCTCCCGCGAGGAGCGCCGCCCCTGGCGCGAGGTAGAAGAAGGGTGGTGGGTCCCGCATGTCACCAATGGTTTTACCCGCGCGGGGTCGGCTGTGGCCTCGGATCTAATGCGGCTGCATGGGTTAACCCCATGGCCCTCGGTGCGGCCCAGCTCTGATTGGCCCATTTGAATGAAGTGGGGCGGGTTGATTATTCAAACTTTTCCATTGGGAAATAATTCCATATTTTGAGCAAACTTCAAAAATCCATTTATCCTAGTAGAATTTCTCAAATTTTCGAAATAAATTCTGGTAGACTCATCTTGATCTCAACTTTTCAGTGGTGCAATTTGTTGGACATGATACTCCCAGAATTTTCATAGTTGATTCCTTGGAGCTAACTGCATGGGAAATTAATTACTCTTGTTCTGTTATTGGAAAATTCCCAATTTTGGGAAGAACACTCTTAAAAATACACTTGATCTCCAGTAAAAATTTCAAATTGATTGGACTTAATTTACTGGATGAAACAGTGATCAAATGACCTATGTCAATTGAAAAATGGAAAATGTACAGAAACATTTTCAGAATTTCTTGCAAACTTGTAAAATCAGTTTCTTCTAATAGAAAGCTCAGAAAAATTTGAAACAAATTTTCCCAGAACCAGAAGAACCTCCACTACCAAGATCATCCGCTGTTAACCATGAAAAAGCTCCAGAATTAAAACCAAAATTCAGAGAAGCCTTTTACTTGTGGAATTTTAGAGACAACAAGCTTCCTTGAACATCTCCACTTTTTGGACCAGATCTTCCTCATAGAACCTAGTATCCATTGTAAAAATTCCAAAACCAATTAAAATAATTTACATACCTGACCCGTAATTATAAGAATTTTCTATAGTTTCTATATCAGTCATGTACTTTATATAGTGCATATCATATAGTGACCGAGATCGAGGAGGACCCGGAGCCCTTGGAAAGCATTCTTCCAGAAGTTAACTATTCTTCTGACTCGTAGCCAGCCAAGCCCCGGTTTGCATTTAAGTGCTACTTCAAATTTTCTATTTGTATTACTTATGTCTCGGATGAGTTTTGTGCATTAGGGCTAAGGTGCTTGTTACTCCACTTACATGACCCACGAATCCCATGGAGTATTGGGTAGTTCTACAGCCCGACAAGTAGAAAATGCCATGCTTATGTTCATAGGAATCCGGTAGAAGTCGAGTAGTTGGAATCTACTCGCGGGATAGGATTTTATCACATGGCAAAGAATTGATCGAAGAATGGTTTATGAATATGAAATTGAGACCGAGCAGCGGGTAGGATGCAGCAAGATGTGGTCTCACGTGCATAGCCCTGCTTGTGTCGATTAAGGACCGATCCGTGTGCGGCCCTGTTGGACAAGTTCGAACTGTACCGGATGCATACTAGGCATATGGAACCCAAGAAACGGATGTAACTCGATAACTTGGATGTCGAGGCATAGCCCACTGTCGATAGGGGTGTGTTCAGGGCAGCAAGGTGTAAATCGGTCGACGGGCAAAGACACGCTCTGTGCAGGGACCTTGTGCCCGCGATGGTGGCACCGGTTCGGCGTTTGAGTTTCTAGTGAAAGGTTGCTGCGTATGACGTGGTGAGGAGCATGGCATGCTCCTTAGGCGTGGGTGTACGTGATGTGTTATTCGGGTGTGTCCTGATTGCAATTACCGTCCCTCGCAGTTATTTGAGTATCGCTTGTTCACTGCGCTATGACATAGTAAATACTGAAGAATCCAGGAGGATATTATGTATTGAATTATAATTGTTTTGAAACTTTGGTTGTTGTCAAATATGCTCATTAAAGTTACTTTATTATACTTGTAAGCTGCTGTTAATAACTTTAAAATTAAGGATCAACATGTAGGTGAGTCATTTACTGCAATATCTATGCCTATGTAAAGTATCCCTGCATATAGAGATCTATGTTTAGGTGAGACGGTTAAGTCTTGTTGAGACTTCGTGCTCACAGTTGCTATATTAAGTTGTTTGAATGTGAGACATATGAGGAGGAGTCCGAAGACGAGGCGATGCCCCTGTCGGGCTATACCACCGAGTGGGAGCACTGCAGCCGCTGTAAAATTGTGTGTTGCTAGTGTGCAGCGTATGCGGGCTGGACAGTTGTACTTTTGCATAGCTAGGCTGAGAGTTTAGCTATGAGTATTATCTTCCGTTGTATATTAAGTATTGTAAAATACTTCCACTGTTTATATAAATAAAACTTTGTATTTTGTCGTATTCTTTTTGTGTGTGCTGTTGCGTGCCGCATCGCACGACACCACCCTCTGCGATTCCTGGAATGTGCAGACCCGGTCCTCATAGTACGGTAAACACCGTAATGGCCACCATAGGGGCTAGTATGGCAATTCTCAATAATCTTGGTGCCTTCAATTAATTGGACGCACCTTCTAAGAAGGCCATCAGCCATCAGCACAAATTCGATAGAGGTATGGGTCATCCCAAAGGTGTCTACAACTCTCATAGTTGAGTTTCTTTTTGTTTTCCCCTGGTGGTACGTATCCCATGACCATGGAGTTCGCGATATCCGCATACCAAGGGTGAGAGTTGGTCACCTTGAGAAGCATATCATCTCGTAGGAAGTCATTGATAGGAATGTCCATGGTTTGGGTGACTTATGTACGTGAGAGATTATCTGCCACAAAATTATCTACTCCCTTCTTATCCTTGATTTCTAAGTCAAACTCTTGGAGTAGAAGAATCCAATGGATTAGCTTTGTTTAACATCCTTTTTGGTGAGCAGGTACTTCAAGGCAGCATGGTTTGTGTAGACTATGACCTTGGCTCCAACCAAATAGGACCTAAACTTATCGATAGCAAAAACTACAGCCAAGAGCTCTTTTTCAGTTGTGGCATTATTGAGTTGAGCTCCTGTTAGAGTTTTGCTAGCGTAGGCTATTATGTGATTCTTTTTATATTTGGTTTGGCCTTGGACGGCACCAACAGCAAAGTCACTAGCATCACACATGATTTTTGATGGCTGTGTCCAATCGGGAGGTTGAACGATTGGAGGTGAGATGAGTGCCTTTTTGAGTGTTTCAGATGATTTAAGGCATTCATCATCAAAATGAAAGGGATCTTCCTTAGCTAGTAGGTTAGAGAGGGGTCTAGTGACTTTTGAGAACTCTTTGATGAATCGCCGATAGAACCCCGCATGACCTAAAAAGTTGCAGATTCCCTTAACATTGATAGGAGGTGGAAGTTTCTCAATAACTTCAATCTTTGCTCTGTCCACCTCTATCCCTCTTTCAGACACTAAGAGTCCTAGAATGATGCCTTCACAAACCATGAAATGGCACTTTTCCCAATTAAGTACGAGGTCCTTCTCTTGGCATCTTTGTAAGACCTTGTCTAAATTTTCTAGACAATGATCAAAAGTTTTTCGATAAACGGAAAAATCGTCAATGAAAACTTCCATGATTTCCACAATCATGTCGGAAAAGATAGACATCATGCATCTTTGAAAAGAGGCAGGAGCATTGCACAGTCCAAAGGACATACGCTGGTAGGCATACATTCCATAGGGACATGTGAATGTGTTCTTACTTTGATCGTCGGGGTGGATTAGGATTTGATGATAACTCGAATACCCATCAAGGAAACAAAAGTAGGAGTGTTTTGCCAACCACTCTAACATCTCATCGATGAAGGGCAGTGGAAAATGATCCTTCCTTGTAGCTTTGTTAAGTTTTTGGTAATCTATGCACATCCTCCAACCCATGACGGTTCGTTGAAGAATTAATTCATTCTTCTCGTTTTGAACAATTGTCATACCTCCTTTCTTGGACACTACTTAAACTAGACTTACCCATTCACTATGAGGGACAGGATAGATAATCCTGGCATGTAGAAGTTTCAAGACTTCCTTCTTGACAACTTCTTGCATCGCATTATTCAATCGCCTTTGAGGTTCCCTTGAGGGAACACTCTCGGGGTCAATGGGAATGCGATGGGTGCATAGCGCAGGGCTAATCCCCTTAAGATCCTTTAGTGAATAGCCAAAAACAGCTCTACGCTTATCTAGCATGGCAATGAGTTTGAGTGTCTCATCATCCAAAAGCTTGTCGCTTATGATGACAGGGGCTTCGAAATCGCCATTTAGAAAGGCATAATGTAAGCCTAGAGGTAGAATTTTTAACTCAACAAGAGGTTTTTGGAAGAACTCTTCTTTTGGCAATACAATTGCCTCCTAAAATTCATCCTCCTCTTGGATGAAATTTTCTTCTCCTTCTATTTCAGGAGGAGCTAAGAATTGAAGAGTTCTAACCTCCTCTAATAGTTCATCTTGGATGGGAGATTCTATGGATATGTTCTTGGAACGCAGGACAGGAATAGAAAACTTTCTCCCTCCAAGGAGGCAATTGATATTTCCTTCCAAAGGAAATTCCATGAGAAATTTCTCAATGGGAATCCCGATCATAATGTTGAAATATTGGATTTAGAACACATGGAAATCTAGGATTGTCTCAATATCATTATGTCTTATAGACACCTGTTGCAAAACACCACATCCTTCAAGGATGTTTCCTAAAGAGTCTCAGATGGATTTACATGTTGGTGCTAATGGCACATCGCCAAGAATGGCGAGAGCACAAGAATCAAAAATGAGATTTGCTCCAACAGTTGGCTTGTATAGGACCTTCATTGGTGTTCCTCTAATAAAGCATAGAATAGTTGCCAAAGGTGAGGTCATTCGAAGGATTTCGAGTGACATCTCAACTTATGCAGTCCATTTCGTCTGTTGGTCGAACACTTGATTAGGTGGGTCAGGTGGAGTTAAAGGAAATGATGGTTTTCTATGGCAGTAGTACTTCGAGGTATTTCCAAAATCTTCAAATATCTCTTCCTCGAAGTAGAAGGGAAACTACAAAGGTTTAATTTCTTCTTCCTTCGTAGTTTTAGGTTCGGGAGAGGATTCCTCCGACAAGGTGTGGGATAAGCAAGAGATAGATTCTTTCTTGTCCATGGATTCATCCTCGGATCTTGACACTACTTCCTCTTGAGGGGGCTCATTAAGACCCATACTGAAGGAAGAATTTTCTAGAATCTGGTCTTGAAGATCCTTGCCTTCTTCCGGCGTCTTATGGAGGAAAGATCCTCCAGCCATAATATCAAGATGCAGGGCAGAATCTTTGTTCAACCCCATGTAGAAGTGTTGTAAAAGAAACAGATTAGGGATGGACAAATATGGGCCGGAATTTCTCAAAAGAGAAAATCTATCCCAGGCTGCACCTATGGGTTCCTTCTCCATCTGCTGAAAGAATAGTACTTTCTTTCGTAAGGACACAATTTGGGCAACTGGAAAGAAAGCAAGACAAAATTTGTCTCGTAATTCTCTCCAATTTCCGTTTGTCTTCCCAACATTGTGGTCATACCATTGTGTGGCTTTTTCCTTGAGGGAAAAAGGAGAAAACTTACATTTGATAGTTTCTTGTGTCACACCATTGATTAGAAGGCATGAACACAATTGTTCGAACTCTCTTAGATGGTGGTAAGGGTTTTCACAATCCGATCCTAAGAAAGATTATTCCCGAACCATGGCTATAAAGCCATGGCGAAGTTTGTAGCTAGTAGAACAAATGGGTTCCACTGAAGAATGGTGGGCTGCTCCAAAAAAGTGGTGGTGGTAAGAAAAGGAAAGACAAGATAAGTAGATAGATACGAGGGTGAACAAGGTTCAAAGATTAACAACAACCGTTCCCCGAAAACGGCGCCATAAATGCTTGTTGACGTTTCTTATGTCACATATAAAAATCTGCAAGCGCACATAAACTGTTGTGTAGCACTTCCCCTTAAAAGAGTATTCCAAGGGTATCGAATCCAAGGAACGTGTGTGTAATCTTACGAACTAATCCACCCAAGGACACAAAGTTGTTTGGTAGGTAAGGAAAAGAGAGGTATTTGAAGTATTGATCCTAATTCGAAGGAATTTGCAGTAGATGCTTGCTTCGGGCATGAGTTTACCCCTAGCAATACTAGGCGACATCTGCCAAGAGCCTATGGTATAACCGATTATGGAGGATTACAAAGGATAGATAGGGTTGTCACCACCTACTGCCAACCTCTTCAATCCGTGGGTCTACAAGATATTCATCGGTGATTTCTAACCTAAGCACCACGCTTACATTCTAAATCATAACTCTAGTTGTTTCGAACACAAAGCTACAACTAGAGCCTCTAGTAAATTAAAGAAATGAATCCACAAGTAACTACTTGTGCAAACTACTATGAATTGAGAATCAAACTTGAATTGAATTCTCGAAAGGATTACTTGATTTGAGTACACCTTTGTAGGGATACAAGTGTAGAAGAGGGACTTGACAAGCCCACGCCTCCTTCTCCTAAACTCTCTCCACACTCTCCTTCTACTTGGCAGCCTCTAGGACTACTCTAAACCTTTGGAGTGGTATTCTATTCTCAACTTTTGGTGTGTGTGTGTGTGTGTGTGTGTGTGTGTGAAGTGAGGTGTGGGATTCTATTTATAGGGGGGAGAAGAGTCGGTTCATGCCACCAATTACACGCGAATAAGTCACCCATGACTTCTTCAAGCCGGGAGGGGCCAACACATGGCGTTTGACCACGTTTAGCGCCAGGACCTAGTCGGCCGACTAGGGGGGTTGTCCGACCTGGTCCTGGCTCCAAACGGCTAGTTCTTCCTCCAGGTGACTGATAGGTGGGTCCCATTCCATGATATGGGTGCTACACTGTTGGATGGCCTCGGATACTTCTGTTTGTGGGCCATTTGATCCATGTGGTGACACATGGCATCACCTGATTCATCGAAATCCAATTTTATGGATTACTCCCTGCATGTCTTGGTATTTTGGGTTTAAATTCACCTGCATAACAATAAACACCAACACTTGTGGAATTGGTTAGTTTTTAACCCTACCGCTACGCTGTGTTTCTCCTTTATGCTCATTATGAGGTGAATTGATGGTATAAATATGGCACTTAAGGATCGTCAACAGGGTGCTACACCGTTGGATGGCCTCGGATACTTCTATTTATGGGCCATTTGATCCATGTGGTTCCATGTGTCTTCGCTTGATTGGCCAAAATGATATTTTAAAGGATCCATCCCCTTGTTTCACTTCATTTCTGCATAATCCTTTTGAATGTACTATTTTCTCAAAGGACAAGTGGAAATAGGTTAAATAGAAAGGTGATGTGTGCAAGAAATGACAATTCCTCCACATAATTGAGTTATATTGACAGGTGAAACCGGTATATAACAACTGTCAACAAAAGGCTATTTAATGTTGAATCTGTTTGAATTCAAATTTACATAGGCTCCTTGATCGTATTGATTCTACTTTTGACCTCCTTGTTGGTGGTGGACTTTGGAGTTGTTGTTTGGAAATGAAGGTCCCCATGAGTCTTAGGGAAATAAATCCCCCAAGTGTCCAATGTTGATATGAATTTTTACAAATCATGTGAGTATCCATGACTTGGATCTTCCAAACACTTCCCCATTGGCTTGACCTTCTTGGCTTTTCAATAGGAGATCCAGTTCCATGGCTAGCAAGTACACCTTGTCAATGGTGTGTGTGCCATGCCAATAGAACTGAAGCATTCATGGATCCACTCCTTGAATGTTGACCATCTTATGAATAAAATCTTTATTCTTTTCATGTGTAGGATCGAAGAGCACGTGAAAAGCTACCAGAGGGGGGGAGGGGGTGAATGGTAGATTTAAAAAATCTTACGCAGCGGAAACAATAAAACCCCAAACCCTTCCGGCAGAAAAACGATCTGTTAAAGAAATCGTGTATGAGACTAATCTAAACGTGTTTCACCGTGACAAAAGTGATATATATCAGAGAGAATCAAGTCACAAAGACAACACAAAAGTAATTACTAAAATCCGTCGAGAAAAACTCAAGTTATGATCAAAAGATCAAACACTGGTCAATCTGACCTACTCGAGAAAAACAGTTTCTGGAATGTGGCAAAGAAACTCGTGTAGCTCAGAAACCACAACTCCAATGACCGTGAAATTTTGTCAGATGATAGACAATCAAGTTTTGAAGACAGACGAAAAAGAATCACGTCAATTGGATCAGTAAAACTCGAGTTATGCTAAAACCACCGACGAAAGGTAGTGCTGTCCAGAAACTCGACGAGTAAAACTTGTCTGGAACAAGTCGGACGAACAAGGCACAAAAGTTCCTTCAAACTATGAATTTTATTCAATAGAACACAAGAGGAACAGCCCCAAAGTCGTCACATCGAGCTTTGGCCTTCCCTTGCTTATATAACCAGCCCTTAGGCCATCCCAATCTCAACTAGGACTCCAATCCTAATCCGATCACAATCGGAACTTACCATAACTGCTCAAGATTCTTCTATACGCAGATAGAAGCAATCTTAAGACTTCCAAACACCTTAGGAACATATCCCACATTCCTAAACAACTCAATTTCGTGATACACACGAAATCCTATCATAACCAACTCGATACTTCCCATACCGAGCCATAACCGACTCTGCCGCAGCCAAAGTCTTCAACCGATACGATCCGATCCTTCTGATCAGATCTTCCTTCCATAATCCGTCTCTAGAAGCATATTGCCACGTCATGCACCGCATGCATACGTGCGAACACCTTCCTTCGACCTTCATATGCACTGCCCTTGATTCAATCATCCTGCGCGACCTCCTGACCCGCTCAACCACAATTCCTCCCGAACTTGGTTGTTGGAACCTCATCTCCTCCTGAGACTAGTCCAATGGATCCTGTCACCAGCCATGACTTGAACTCAAGCAACACCTGCACATGAACAAACAACCAATCCATACGAGCCCAAGTCCTCGACTTGACACACGTTAGTTCCGAACACAACACCTTACGTGAGAACCTCACATAAGCATGTTGCAAAAACACATTAGAAACGATATCAGCTTTATCATCCAAAACGCACCAAAAACTTAGCAAATGAATACTAAGCAATCTTTCCAATCTTGTAAAGCAAGTACGAAACATTGCAAATGCAAAGCAGAAGCACTGCGGTCAAGTTCCGGACCTTGCCAGAGCAACCCGGAGCTTGAGCCGGAGCTAACAAGAGCTAGTAGAACCTAGCGTCGGAGCTTACCAAAACTAGTAGATCCTGGATCCGGAGCTTACCAAAACTACTAGATTCTAGATCCGGAGCTTATCAAAACTAGTAGATCCTAGATCCGGAGCTTATCAAAACTAGTAGATCCTGGATCCGGAGCTTATCAAAACTAGTCGGAACTAGTCAACCCAAAACCCGGAGCTAGCCAAAGTACGTCGAAGCTTAGCATCCCGGAGCTAACGAAAATATGCCGGAGCTATCAAATATATGCCGGAGCTAAAGATAAAGCTCACCGGAGCTAACCAAAGATGGTCAGACCTTACCAAGAAGTCCTAGCATCAAACGTAACCGGAGCTACCCAAAGCAAGCCGGACCTATCGTCGGACCTTGCTGTAGCTCGGAGCTAGAGTCGGACCTTGATAAAAAGGTGTTTTGGTGATATTTAAAACTTTTATCATCAAAGCCAAGTGTATTCACTACAAGCCAATGTATTCAGCACACATAGGTCTTACAATCTCCCCCTTGATGAATGCATTGGCAACACCATTTAAAATCCAAACATTGGCTTATTCACATAAAAGTTTTGAAAACAATTTCTCCCCTTTTGTAAAACAAACGTAAATGAAAATCTCTCCCCCTTTTGAAAATGAAAATGTCTCCCCCTTTTTTTTTGATTAATCTCTCCCCCTTTGACAATGTATTCAGCAAGGTAAAAAAGAAAAAATGAGATATAAACAAATTATCTTTCCCTCTTTAGTTGTTATGAGCATATTATATCATATACATATAAACAAAGCTCATCCAAGTCATACTATCAAGTACCTTACATTATCACATCAATGAAATACATAATGTAGTGTAAGCCATGCTAGAGAGCAAGTGTGATTTTCAATTTTAGCAGGTCATGATCTCACAAACTTAACTATTTCAAAACCTGAAAGCATGACACTAGTTGCTGCATTTTATTATTTTCAAAGCATAAATCTAGATCATATGATATTTGCAAGAGATTATATGCGCATCTGCCTTATTCTAACCAACCAAGCCAAGCCTATGTCATTTGACAATCAGAAGCTTAAGGACATGGTTTTAGTCATACACAACTTCTTCCAAGTTCATATCTAAGTGCAATGACAAGCCATCTCGAAAGAAGAAGTGCGATGCATGCATATTCTCTTGATCTTTTCTCAATTTATATTTGTTCATAAAAACTCAACATGTGAGTTGATTACTTGATAAGTTCTTAATGATTAAAAACATTTGTGATCATGCAACAAGTTTAAAACAGCAAGAAAGTTCGACCATGACCAGATTTAGTGTAAGTAATTATTCCAATTACTAGACATGGCAAAAACTACAAAAAGTATAACACGAGTAACGTAGTAAGAACTTTCAGCATGTAAAAGAAATCACAAGGTCATATATGTATGAAATAATATGCTCATATTATTTTAATTTCAGATTCACACATAGACTTCCTAAGTTTCAAAAACTCCCCCTCAATTTAAGCCATGAGGATGCATAACCCCTATTTCACTACGAATGTAGCAAAAACGAGTGAAATCCAAAGGTTTTGTAAAAATGTCAGCCAATTGTTGTTCGGTATCTACATGGTGAAGCACAATGTTTCCTTTTTCAACATTATCACGGAGAAAGTGATACCTAATGTCAATGTGCTTAGTTCTAGAATGTTGCACGGGGTTTTTAGCAATGCAAATAGCACTAGTGTTATCACAGAACAGTGGAACACTATTTAGATCAACCCCATAGTCCTTAAGTGTTTGAACAATCCGAAGAATTTGTGAACAAGCACTAGCAGCAGCTACATACTCAGATTCGGCTGTGGATTGTGCAACTGAACTTTGTTTTCTAGAGGACCAAGCAACAAGAGAATTACCAAGAAAATGACAAGCACCGGAAGTACTTTTCCTATCAATCCTACAACCCCCAAAATCAGCATCCGAAAAAGCTTTCAAAGAAACGATTGAGGAAGAAGGAAGAAAAATGCCAAATTCTTGAGTTCCATGTAAGTACCTGAGAATCCTTTTGACGGCTTGACGATGTGAAACACGTGGGGAAGCTTGAAACCGTGCACAAAGACATACGCTGAATTGTATGTCCGGTCTTGATGCTGTAAGGTACAAAAGTGATCCGATCATACTTCTATATTCTTTTTGATCCACGGATTCACCATCTTCATCAAGTTCAAGTGTTGTTGCTGTTCCCATTGGTGTCCGAAGAGGCTTGCTTTTGTCCATGTTGAAGCGCCTTAGGAGATCTTTGGTATACTTTGTTTGATGCACAAAGGTACCCTCCTTGGTTTGCTTGATTTGCAGCCCCAAAAAGTAAGTGAGTTCACCCATCATACTCATTTCAAATTCGGAACTCATCATTGCTGAAAACTTGGACACAAGATCATGAGAAACACAACCAAAGATAATATCATCCACATACACTTGAACGAATAATGAGTCATTGCCATGTTTAAGCACAAAAAGAGTTTTATCAACCATGCCCATTGTAAACCCCTTTTCAAGTAAGAATGTTTTTAACCTATCATACCATGCTCTAGGGGCTTGTTTGAGACCATATAAGGCTTTGGACAGTTTGTAAACATGATTAGGAAAATCTAGATTTTCAAAACCTGGTGGTTGTTTGACATAAACCTCCTCATCTATGTAGCCATTAAGAAAAGCACTTTTAACATCCATTTGATATAGCTTAAAACCTTTAGATGCTGCGAAAGCTAACAAAATTCTTATGGCTTCTAATCTAGCGACAGGAGCAAAAGTTTCATCAAAATCTAGACCTTCAACTTGAGTGAAACCTTGAGCAACCAACCTAGCCTTATTCCTAATCACAACTCCATCCTCACTTTGTTTATTTTTATATACCCATTTAGTTCCAATTAAAGTGTGGCCTTGAGGTGGAGGTACAAGTTTCCAAACATTATTTCTTTCAAAATTTTCTAACTCTTCTTGCATGGCAATAATCCAAGATTCATTAGTGAGTGCGTGTGATATATCTTTGGGTTCAAAAGAAGCAACAAAAGCAGAATGAGCATGAGAGTTTGGATCGCAAAACCTGGACCGTGTGACTCGTTCATGCAAGCTTCCAATCATCTGTTGTGGGGGATGATCTTTGTAAAAACGTAGGGGAACAGATGTCTCACAAGCTTCTTTTTCATTAAGTTCATTGTAGATTGATGAGCTTGTGATTTGTGGATGATCAGGACCAGCAGAGGTGACAGCCGGAGCTTGTTCAATGTCCGGAGCTGGACACGTGTCAACTTCGGAACTACCAGGCAGTATCACCGGCTCTTCTTCATCTTCGAAAATACCCTCCCCCTGAGGATATGAATCTGGTCCTGCAACACCGGAGCTAGTACCTGGGCTAGCTTCATCAAAAGACACTTCACAAGTCTCCACAATTTTGTTAGTGTCAAGTAAAAGCACACGGTAGCCTCTAGTATGAGATGGATAACCAAGAAACATGCCATCATTGGATCTAGGTTCAAATTTATCAAGATTACCATGTTTCTTAACAAAGCATTTGCAACCAAAGACCCGAAAGTGTGTAACACTAGGCCTATGTCCAAACCGGAGCTCATATGGTGTTTTGCCTAGCTTAGCACGCAAGAAAACATGATTTGAGACATAACAAGCGGTTGCTAATGCATCAGCCCAAAATTTCCTAGGGGTTTGATATTCATCAAGCATAGTCCTAGCCATCTCAACTAGGGTTCTGTTCTTTCTTTCTACAACACCGTTTTGTTGAGGTACATATGGTGAAGAAAATTGATGATCTATTCTATTTTCAGCACAAAAGTGGTCAAAGAGTTGATTTTTAAATTCAGTTCCATTATCACTTCTAATTGCTCTTAATGATCCTGGGTGATCAATTGATAATCTAAGAAATAAAGTTCTAAAGTGACTAAAGACTTCATTCTTAGACGCCATAAAATACACCCAAGAATATCTAGAATAATCATCAACAATAACAAGAGCATACCATTTTCCTCCGAAGGATTGAACACGTGAAGGTCCTACGGTGTCAAGATGCAAAAGTTGACATGGTTCAGTTGTCATGATCATTGTGAGAGGAGTATGTGAACCTGCAACTATCTTAGCATGTCTACAAGAAGAGCACACAATTTCTTTGTCCCCTTTTAGCTTAGGCAGCCCACGTATGCGATCAAGAGCACTAACACGCGTTAGGTGATCAAAGCCTACGTGACCAAGTCTACGATGCCAAAAATATAAGTCCTTTGAATCATTAGCAACTAGACACCTATGCTTAGAAGAAGACATATCAAAATCAGCTTTAGAAACTCTTCCAAACCGAGACATGTTAAAAATAAGCTCACTATTTGAATCTACAACTTTGCAGCAGTTTTTATTGAAAGTAATTTCTAGATTTTCATCTAGGAATTGTGAAACAGAAAGCAAGTTATATTTCAAATTTTTTACAAGTGCCACATCCTTCAAAGTGTAGTGATCATTTACTCTAACCGAACCCTTAGCAATTATAGGAGTTAAAGAATTATCGGCAAAAGTAACATTCTCTACACGTGACACAAGGGTGAGGGAGGAGAACCAATCTTTGTTACCGGTCATGTGGCGTGAGCAACCTGAATCCACAATCCAAATATTCTCCTTCCTCAAGCGTGTAACCTACATAGAAGCACAATACGCCGATGACTCAATACTGGGGTTAGTCAAAAGGCATTTAGGAATCCAGTACTGAGTCACGCGACGTGCACCAGGAAAAACACGCGAATGCTGAGATAAAACAGCAGGTTTATGAGTCAAAGATTGAGGTTTTCTTTTCTTAACAGTTGATTTAGAAGTTGTTACTTGTTTAGAGTGAAAACCGGTAGCTCCGGAGGTAAAAGCAGAAGGTCCGGAGGCAAAAACTGAAGCTCCGGGGGGAACAACAGAAGATCCGGGAGCTCTCGGAGCTATCGGAACTATCGGAGCTGCTTTTGCGGATTTCTTACCAGAAGGTCCGGAAGCTACCTTTTCAAATTTCTGTCTCACTAAAGCAGGTTGCATGTTACTAATTTTCGGTTTAGCTTGAAAGTTATGAGATCTAGTAGACATTCTTTCCCTTTTCTGTTGTTTAGCTAGTCTATAACAAAAATCTATGACATGACCATCTCTACCACAGTAGGTACAATGAAACTTAATTTTGTAATCATGTCTCGATGAGCATCCAACATTAGAAACAGAATTAGAAAGCACTCCTGCAGATTTGAAAACCACTTCTTTTTGTTTAGGAACTGTTTGAATCAAACCACTTCCTAATGACTTTTCAATTTTAGGTGGATGTGCCTTAGCATGAGCATGAGAATCAAAACCTAAACCAGATTTATCATTGCAGGACTTAGAAGAATTCAATAGCAGGTTTAGATTCTTATCCCCATTACAAAACCGACCTAGTGTCCTATTCATGTCATCAGGTTTCTTAGACAAGTCTAGGCAGTTTACACATGAAGTTTTTCTTTTTAGTTTGCAATTGGAACAATTTTTAACTTCATGAGATCGTAAAACATTGTTCAGAATGGAAATTTCATTCATTGCATCTTTTAGTTTCTTATCAAGATTTTCACATGCAGAACAATGCAAGTCAATTGTAGAACAGCTAGCATCTTTCAAGTTTTTATCATTAAGTGCAGCAAGATCTTTGTTCTTTTTAATTTCTTCATCAAGTTTATCTAGAGTGGAGGAGTGTGCACTTCTTAATGTGGACAATTGTTCATAGATTAAGTCACATGAGGGACATGCATCATCACTAGGAATCAAAGTTTTTAAACGGTTAATTTCAGATTCTAGTGATTCAATTTTAGCAGCACTATCCCTAAGCTTTTTGTCCTTTTTCTTGACAATAATAGTTGCACGAGAAATAGCATCACACATTTCATTGCAGGTAGAACATACCTCATCATCGTCACTGTTGTGTTCTGCTTCCTCCTGACTTGATCTTGATCTTGCTTTGCCCGCCATGAAGCATAAGTTGGCCAAGTCATCATTCTCTTCATCACTTTCAAAATCAATGTCACTTGAACTGAGCTCTTGAAGTGCGGTGATGAAGCTGTTGATCATCTTGCGTCCTATGGTACCCTTCTTTTTTTTGTTGGAATTTCCAGAGGAGGTCCGGACCTTGCTTTGTTTTTCTTCCCGGGTGGTCGGACCTGAAAGGTTAGGGCATTCTGTACGAAAGTGTCCTGTTTTACCACATTCAAAACAACGTTGAGGTCCGGAGCTTCCTCTCCTTCTAGTTCTCACATTTTGCAATGCTTTTGAGAATCTAGTAGAGATGAGTGCCAACTCCTCTTCTGGAAATTCTTCGATCTGTTCCAGGGTTAGTGAGGACAACAAGGCAAGAGTATTGCAGGATGATGATTGGCCGGAGCTAGACATATCACGTTGTGAGACAAATGCAATAGACTTGTTTGGGTTCTTACGTGCTAGGATGTCAATTTCATGAGTTTTTAGTTTAGAATAAAGTACATCTAATGTAAGAGAACTCATGACAGTTGATTCACGAATAGATGTTACTTTCATCTCCCAAATTGTCATGTCTAATGCACTAAGAAGTTGTCTAGCATTCTCAGCATCAGAAAAATTTACATTGACACTACGTAAGTTGCTGAGAATTTTATTGAAACGAGCAAAGAGGTCATCGATCGACTCACCTGGTTGCATCTCAAAACGCATATATTCTTTCTTAAACATATCTTGTTTTACCTCCTTGATTGTGTTGGAGCCTTCATGATAATCACAGAGAGCTCTCCAAACGTCGTATGCTGATCGGAGGTGCGCGACACGATCAAAGTCGCTTTGAGTGAGTCCTTGGATGATCAAGTTTCGGGCTTTGTTGTTGTTGTCGACATCCCGGAGGTTCGTAGCCGTAACTTGATCGTTAGGCGGGACTTCATAAGGTTTGTACACCTTTTCCCATATTGCGAAGCCTTGCGCCTGGATGAAGGCCTCCATGCGTGCCTTCCAAACCTGGAAATCAATACCAGCAAACACACAAGGTTTGGCGGAGTACTTCTCCATGATGATTAGTCAAAAACACGTGCAAATCTCAAAGATTAGAGCACCGTGGCTCTGATACCAATTGTAGGATCGAAGAGCACGTGAAAAGCTACCAGAGGGGGGGTGAATGGTAGATTTAAAAAATCTTACGCAGCGGAAACAATAAAACCCCAAACCCTTCCGGCAGAAAAACGATCTGTTAAATAAATCGTGTATGAGACTAATCTAAACGTTTTTCACCGTGACAAAAGTGATATATATCAGAGAGAATCAAGTCACGAAGACAACACAAAAGGAATTACTAAAATCCGTCGAGAAAAACTCAAGTTATGATCAAAAGATCAAACACTGGTCAATCTGACCTACTCGAGAAAAACAGTTTCTGGAATGTGGCAAAGAAACTCGTGTAGCTCAGAAACCACAACTCCAATGACCGTGAAATTTTGTCAGATGATAGACAATCAAGTTGTGAAGACAGCCGAAAAAGAATCACGTCAATTGGATCAGTAAAACTCGAGTTATGCTAAAACCACCGACGAAAGGTAGTGCTGTCCAGAAACTCGACGAGTAAAACTTGTCTGGAACAAGTCAGACGAACAAGGCACAAAAGTTCCTTCAAACTATGAATTTTATTCAATAGAACACAAGAGGAACAGCCCCAAAGTCGTCACATCGAGCTTTGGCCTTCCCTTGCTTATATAACCAGCCCTTAGGCCATCCCAATCTCAACTAGGACTCCAATCCTAATCCGATCACAATCGGAACTTACCATAACTGCTCAAGATTCTTCTATACGCAGATAGAAGCAATCTTAAGACTTCCAAACACCTTAGGAACATATCCCACATTCCTAAACAACTCAATTTCGTGATACACACGAAATCCTATCATAACCAACTCGATACTTCCCATATCGAGCCATAACCGACTCTGCCGCAGCCAAAGTCTTCAACCGATACGATCCGATCCTTCTGATCAGATCTTCCTTCCATAATCCGTCTCTAGAAGCATATTGCCACGTCATGCACCGCATGCATACGTGCGAACACCTTCCTTCGACCTTCATATGCACTGCCCTTGATTCAATCATCTTGCGCGACCTCCTGACCCGCTCAACCACAATTCCTCCCGAACTTGGTTGTTGGAACCTCATCTCCTCCTGAGACTAGTCCAATGGATCCTGTCACCAGCCATGACTTGAACTCAAGCAACACCTGCACATGAACAAACAACCAATCCATACGAGCCCAAGTCCTCGACTTGACTCACATTAGTTCCGAACACAACACCTTATGTGAGAACCTCACATAAGCATGTTGCAAAAACACATTAGAAACGATATCAGCTTTATCATCCAAAACGCACCAAAAACTTAGCAAATGAATACTAAGCAATCTTTCCAATCTTGTAAAGCAAGTACGAAACATTGCAAATGCAAAGCAGAAGCACTGCGGTCAAGTTCCGGACCTTGCCAGAGCAACCCGGAGCTTGAGCCGGAGCTAACAAGAGCTAGTAGAACCTAGCGTCGGAGCTTACCAAAACTAGTAGATCCTGGATCCGGAGCTTACCAAAACTAGTAGATTCTAGATCCGGAGCTTATCAAAACTAGTAGATCCTAGATCCGGAGCTTATCAAAACTAGTAGATCCTGGATCCGGAGCTTATCAAAACTAGTCGGAACTAGTCAACCCAAAACCCGGAGCTAGCCAAAGTACGTCGAAGCTTAGCATCCCGGAGCTAACGAAAATATGCCGGAGCTATCAAATATATGCCGGAGCTAAAGATAAAGCTCACCGGAGCTAACCAAAGCTGGTCGGACCTTACCAAGAAGTCGGTCCTAGCATCAAACGTAACCGGAGCTACCCAAAGCAAGTCGGACCTATCGTCGGACCTTGCTGTAGCTCGGAGCTAGAGTCGGACCTTGATAAAAAGGTGTTTTTGTGATATTTAAAACTTTTATCATCAAAGCCAAGTGTATTCACTACAAGCCAATGTATTCAGCACACATAGGTCTTACATCATGATTATTGAGAAGAGGTCACCTCCAACTTCAGCAAGAATGTGAGCACGAGTTGATGAAGTCAACCCGTTGTAGGAGTGTTGGACAATGAACCAAATATCCACCCCCATGGTGAAGGCAAACCAAGATATAATCTGGAGACTTCCCTGAGCTTTGGGGGATAGATGCCTTTGGCTCCTACTAAAAGCTGTAGAATCCTCACGTAGTGGGCAACGATGTTGCCCAACGGGAAGAATTTGTTGTGGAACGCCTTGAAGTACTAATGGAGTTAAGATCTTGCGTCCTCTTTTGGCTTTCCCAAAGAATGGGTAGCCAAACACTACTATGTTTTCACGCAATGGAGAAAACAAAGCAAGGATAATCCTGCATAGTAACTACTAGTGCCTATATCTTAATCATAAGTGATAGCTATCCTTCACTTATGTGTCTTTCCCGGCAACGGCGCCAGAAATGCTTGTTGGTATTTCTTAGCACCACAAATCATCTCCGGTAGGAGATGAAATCTGCAAGTGCACGGAATATACCGATGTAGCATTTCACCTAAATGTATTCCCAAGGATATCGTATTTATCCTAAAGGAAGGCGGTGAAGTGAGGTAAACACTATTCTTATGATCAAGGTATAGGATACTAAGTGTTTATCAAAAAAGGGCTAAGATGAGCATAGAGGTAGTGTGACACACACCTAAGCAAACTACTCTAAGGGGTAAGAATGTCCTAGTGGAGGATAAGTTAGGAAAGGAGCTACTCCTACTGTGCTTTTGGTATTCCTATACATAATCAACCAGTGTACAAATGGGTACGCTAACGATGGCATTAGGGTTTGGTGGTTCAACACCTCAGGCACGGGTTTACCCATAAAAATATCATGACGATTCCCGCCATGAGCCTGCGGCGTAGCCGAATGCGGGGGATTATGAAGGACGGACAGGGCTGTCACCAACTGCCGCCTACCCCTACAAACCATGGGTCGACGAGACATCCAACGCTACTTAACTATCTAAGCACCATGCTTACATGTTAAGTAGATACCTTAAGAGCCTAGGTACAAGCACCATCCTAAAGCAATGACTAACCTAAACATCGTTAAAACCAATGTTGGGACCAAGCACTACATTACTCATATTAACATAATCATATTAATACCTAATTAAACTAAAGTGGTGGTGTATGATGTTTATGATAACATGATAAAGCCATTATAACTAGACCATAATAACATCTACACCTAACACATACATGGACTCCGCAACCAAACAAGGAACGCTTCATACAAGTATACGAATAAGTAAAGACTAATAATATTAATATAAAGCATAATTTCACAAATACAAAAAAAAGATACATGAACCATACCTTTCCCAATTTGGACTTGGGGACAAGGGGCTCCTCTCTACAGCCTAACTTCCACTAAGGAATGAGGAGAACTAGTGTATACAAGAGAGAATGCTTGAGTGGTGTGTGTGTTGAAGTGAAGGGTGTGGGGTACTATTATACTAATGTTGAGGTTGGTTCCCGCCATCTTTTGCGCGCGAGTCAGTCACCATTCTTATCACCAAGCCACAGGAGTGTGCCACGTTGAAGATGACCGAGATTGGTGAGAAGAACAAGTCGGCCAATGCCCCCTAGTCGACCGACCTAGTCCTGGTACAAATTGTGGTGTGCTTCCTCCAGGTTGTTGACAGGTGGGTCCTCTAACCATTTCGGGGCGCTACGCCGTTGGATGCCCTCGAATACTCCTGTAGGTGGCCAATTTGATCCATGTGCAGCCACATATTGGAATATGATTGGCTGTGAAGGTATTCTTTAGGATTCCTCCCTAGAATTTACTTCAATTATGTATAAAACTCTTGCATGCCCCAATTTCTCCAAGTACAAGTTGATAGAGGTTTAGGCCCGATCTTCCGATAGGTAATGGATAAGTCGATTGATGGAGATCTCGACATTGACTATCTGAGGCTCTTGTGTAGAACACAAAAAACCTCTGCAATCACTACACCACTGCTCCGTTGGTTATCAACCATGCTATACACGATTAACCTCGCCAAGAATGCTAATCCTTGCAAGTGCAACCGAGAACACAAGCAAAAACAAGATAGAAGCAATCTGAATTGCTAAGTTGGGGTCTCTCAAACCGATGAATAGCGAAACTGTGTATAATAGATTAATCTAAGCAAAACCCAATTTTTTATGGAGGCTACTACAGAGTATATATAGGTGGGAGGATGTCCAAAGGGTTTTGGAGTGGTGACCTAAACCTAATACAAAAAAATAATGGACTTAGACTTGATACAAGGCCAAATGGTCCAATACAGTGACGTAGCAGCCTGATAGATTCTGAACTTGATTTTGTTTCCACGATTCTTATAGACTCCTATGGAACTTTGACATGGGACCAGCACCATTTGAAAGGCTATCCTCTCCCCTTTTCGTGCATATGTAGAACGTCCAAAATGAAGTTTGTATGCGTTCTGGGTGTCCGTTTTAGTGCGAACTGCTCCTGGACTCCGAGTTGGACACAATTTTGAGTTGGAGTCGGTTTCCATCTTCTTTGAACATATTTTGTGGTCCTCCACGCCCCTAAACCTTCCTCCAATTACTCCTTGCATCACTCCATGTATCATAACCAAAATTAAATTATTAGATAGCAATCTATTCTCAAAAATATATAAGGAAACATATAAGAACGAGCTCACCTTTGAAATTAATTGTTGTGTGTGAATTCTATTGATTGCATCGTGTATGTTCAATAAAGTGTTGTGTATATCCATAGGAGTGATGTCCTCATCATCCTCCCCTTCATGAATTGGAGTCGTCCTCGACTCAAGTTCATCTTCTCTCATGTGTGGGTCCATATGTGCAACGCCATCAAATCTTCTAGAATGCATGAAAGGAGGAGGCCAAGGTGGTGGACGACATAGTGCATCATCTCCATGTTCTTCATCAAATACGCATGCACATTCACTCGAGCCAGGATCCCAAACAAATAAACATCGTGTTGTGCTTGTATGTGCAATGACAATGAGGTTGATCTCATCATTCTCCCCTTATTTATGACAAGCCGTCCTCGGCTTGCTCGTATGTCCAGCAAAGAGGCTTGCTTTGGAGGTAGAATGAGTGATGTCCATATTGTACAACTGCAGCGAACAACGCTCCTCTATTATATGTTGTCCCTGCTGCAAGAAAAAATACTAGAAAAACTTGACAAAGAATTATTAGTGTTAGTGCATCCATTCATTTCACTATGTTGTTGCAGCACAAAATGGGATTTCTCATTTGAGCATATGTAAACTTTATGAACCATAAATTCACCACTATCTTCATAGTTGCCTATAGCATGAAAAATATTTCTACTTAAGAAAGGCAATTCGGATTGGGAAAATATTATCCTCTCTACAATACCTAGATCACAAAGAGTATTGAATTCAATATATAACAAGATATTTAAAGAAGACAACAATTTTAGTTCATCATTTTCACGAGTAATGGGAATCAAATGCTTAATTTTAGAACATATGTGTGATGGCGTATCAAGCTCATTCACTTGTTCTAGCATAGGTATAAAAAAATTATCAACACCGAACTTCTCTTTATCACAAAGACTAGTAGGAAAATTAACTTGTGACAAAGGTAAATCTATAAAAGCTTTCATAAGTTGGTGCTCTACAACAGTGTGATTGGTCAAAAAAATCAGCACATCCAAAAACTTCTAACTTTCTGTATTTGTAGAATGTTGTGCCTTACCTTTATCCTTATTTTCAACAGTGATTTCAAGTGCATTATGAGTTGATCCATCTAAAATTTCACTAGTTTTGTCGAAAACCTCATTCTCTTCTACATTATTTTCTATATTATCCTGCAAAATGTTAGACGCAAAAGGAGGTACAACAAGAAATTTTACCTCAAATTGATGCACTTCATCTTTGCAATTAGATACATTCACAAAAGTTTCTCGCATACAGATTTTCATATCCTTAAATGTTTGAGGTTTTTCTAAATCATTTAAATTGTTCCACCAAGTTAATGCACAATCTACTAATGCACTCACAACATTTCTAATCTTTCTCCTCTCACACATATGACATTGTCCAAAAAATTTATCCAACTCTATTTCCCAAGCAATATATTCATCATAACCAAAATCATCATAAGAAGAAAGAGATGGGAGAATGTAAGTACTTCTTGTGGAAGGTGTTGTAAAAGTGGTCTGAATGTCATATGAAACATTGGTTGATGTTTGATTTTGAGTGACCAACTCCACCATCGTCTTCATCATGTCAATCATCTCAACATATAGTGCATGATTCTTGTTTTTACCTGACATTGTTAGTAACAAACAGAAGATAACAAAAGAATATGTTATCCCTATCAACTACAAAGGACAATGGCAATGTGGAAGTGGAATCACACACTCTCAAGCATCTTACCACGCTCTTACAAATGTTCTTACCGGCACGGCAGGTGGCAAACGGAGGTCGGTGTGAAGAACCAATCAGAGAGTGAGGTGATTGCAAAGGTGCACGAATTCAACTCAAGAAAAAAGTATAGCTTGGAAGGCACTTTATATCGTAGCAAGGATTAGAAACAATGAAATCAGATAGTAAAGTTGAATAAGTATCCAATGTACTTGTTAAAGTTGCTGGCCTAAATGTGTTCCTAGTAGTTCAAGCTAGCAAGATATGAAACAAAACTATAGCACACAAAGGATGCAAGCACTTTTGTTTTCTTTTTTTTTTTGTGCGGCTTTTGTATCTTGTTTGCACTTGCCTTTTTCTTTTTTTCTCCTTCCCGGTTCTCAAAATGTGCTGCAAAAGAATAACAAAATGCAAAACAATCAAAGATATGTTGTTGGTGTGTCACAAATTTTTTGTTTAGTCTTCCAAGGACAATTAGGCACCCTTTGTTGCCCCAAATCTAAAACTTTTAAACAGAAAGATTATAGATCTATCTCTCCTGTTTAATTTGTGTATACGGGTGACCTAGTTTAGACCAAAACAATAGGAGATATTGCTCCTGAAATACAGACTGTTCAGAAATTCTAGTTCAAGAATAGATTCATATCTAATGTAATTTCGCCATGAGAACTTCATTTTCTGGTAAACTCATGAATATGAAAGTTGTATAGAACTTCTCAAGCATTTTAGAAAGTACAAGGACAGAAAAATCCGAGTTCGTATGAGAGAGATATAATCGAAATACTGAACTGGACAGAGATGAATCTAATCTGGATGTGATAACGTGATTCAAAACGATAAATCAACACAATGCAAAACTCAAACTAAGACCAAAAACACTTTCTAAACCAGCAATATGACTCAACCACGGACACAAACTCAACAAACCAAACTGAATAACAAAGTTGCAAAGACTTAATCATGGTTTGGACAAAGTGATGAATAGATCTACTAAACTACAAGTTTTTTGTGGCTTTTTTGTGGATTCCAGGTATGAAAAACAAACTAATTGAAAGGATAGATTAATTACCTAACGGGCAACCTGGCTCTGATATCAATTGATAGAGGTTTAGGCCCGATCTTCCAATAGGTAATAGACAAGTCGATTGATGGAGATCTCAACGTTGATGATCTGAGGCTCTCGAGTAGAACACAAAAAACCTCTGCAATCACTACTCCATTGCTCTGTTGGTTATCAACCATGCTACACACAATTTACCTCACCAAGAAGGTTAACCTCTGCAAGTGCAACCGATAACACAAGCAAGAACAAGCTAGAAGCAATCTGAATTGCTAAGTTGAGGTCTCACAAACCGATGAACGGCGAAACTGTGTATAATAGATTAATCTAAGCAAAACCCAACTGTTTATGATGGCTACTACGGAGTATATATAGGTGGGAGGACGTACAAAGGGTATTGGAGTGGTGACATAACCCTAAGACACGAAAATAATGGACTTAGACTTGATACAAGGCCAAATGGCCCAATACGGTGGCGCAGCACCCTGAAAGATTCTGAACTTGATTTTGCTTCGAGGATTCCTGTCGACTCCGAAGAAATTTTGATATGTGATCGGTGCCAATTGAAAGGTTATTTTTCCCCTTTCCATGCATATGTATAACGTCCAAAACGGAGTTCATATGCGTCCTTGGCTTCCGTTTTAGTGCGAACTACTCCTGGACTCCGAGTTGGACACGATTTTGAGTTGGAGTCAGTTTCCATCTTCTTTGAACGTATTTTCTGGTCCTCCACACCCCTAAACCTTCCTCCAATTACTCCTTAAATCACTCCATGTATCCTAATCACAATTAAATTATTAGGTAGCAATCTATTCCAAAAATATATAAGGAAACAAATAAGAACGAGCTCACCTCTGAAATTAATTGTTGTGTGTGAATTCTATTGATTGCATCTTGTATGATCAATGGAGTGTTGTGTATATCAATAGGAGTGATGTCCTCATCACAAGTGGAACTATGTTATTTCTAACTATGATGTGTGTAAGAAATATTTATTCCTTCACACAATTGAGTTATATTGACGGTCGAAATTGATAAATAACAAAGTCAACAGTAAGCAATGTTGCGAGTAAATGAGTGCGGACCAAAGACTCCATCTGCATGCTGCTTTGCATCTTCAAAAGCCACGTCACAATAAAGACCAGCAGAGACTAGCGGACGCCCGTGACCTGCTTCACCTCCCTCCTCTTCGAAGCACGCACTCTCTTGGAAAGACGCGCCCCCCACAAATGACGATCATGTAATAAAGAAGGAGCCAGGGGCAAACTAGTTTGCCCTCGCAGCCTCAATCTGTAAGGTTGGGGGAAGAAACAAGGATCCTGACTTACGCGTGGGATCCAACCAAGTTCTGGGTTCAAAGGTCGGCCCATTGGGTTTCGAGACCACCCGGAACAAACCAGAGCAAGGGACAGAAGACCAACAAATGGTCCCACGTGGGACAAAATTGACGGTAGCGGCGCCGTATCTGAGTCCTAGGATGGCGATTCAGCTGTAACCCACGAAGGGTCAACACTAAGCTGCCTAGACCCCCGAATGGTTCAAGACGTGCATGACTGCACCAGACAGGATCTCGTGAGAAGCGAGCATCAAGCCTTGACCTCAATTACCTGTCGAAACCTAGTGTTGGGTTTCACTCGCCTTCACGGTTGGAGGCAACCTGGTTTCACTCGGATCTCCTCGATAGGCAGCTCAAATGGGCTTTAGAACTCGACAATCGAGGTATGTTTGTCGGGCCCATTCCTTTCGAGCCTCGAACGACTTGTGAACAAACACAACATGATCCTACCGCCATCCACGGTGCTCGTTCCCTCAAGTTACGAACGACTCATGGATGGAGCATGGCACTATTTAGTTGCCACTTACGATGTCTGTCGCCTTCGATCCACGAACAGATCGTGGACATAGTACGACATGAATGTACCGTCGTCCGAGATGCCTATCCTCCCTGAGCCACAAATTGCTCATGGATGAGACACGAAACAACTCTACCATCAATCATGATGCTATTCTATCAGGTCGAGGTAAGTTCTCGAGTTACAATTTATTTCTAATTCAACCGAGTTCTGGTTTCGAAAGTCAGCCTGTTGGGTACGGAGACCACCCAGAACGAACTAGAGCAAGGGAAGGACGATCGGAGGTGGTCCCACATGGGAAATTATTGAAGGTAGCAAATACCTCCGACACCTCCGACGCTCCGTACCGAGTCCTAGTTCGGTGATTCAGCAGTAAACCTACGAAGGGTCAGCACCGAGCTGCCCGAACCCCCAAAAGTTCCTGGATCTGCATGGATATATCAGACATGACCTCATGAATTGCAAGCATCGAGCCGCGACCTCGATTATCTGTCAAAATCGGGTGGTGGGTTCCGTTCGCCTTCACAGTTGGAGGTGATCATGTTTCACATGGATTCTCCCCAAAGGCATCTCAAACGAGCTTGGGAACTAGACCATCAAGGAATGTTTCTCGATCTCCCCCCCCCCCTTCAAGCTGCGAGTATCTCATGTACATGGCCCAATGGGCCCCTAGCCCAGCTTTCAAGAAGAGAGCAGGATGAGCTTGACGTAGAGGTCGGGTCGGGATCTGCCCAATGACTCTAGAGGGTAGTAGATCACTACAAGAAATGCATAAAGAAATGTCAGCCTTATAGCCGTCGGTAAGCTACAGTAACCGACGTATTTACAATAAGACTTTCGGCCTACCGACGGTCATAGCCGTGAATTGAGGTGGACGTTCTTAATGCATTAAAGTCGTCGGGACTGATGGCTTTAACCCCTTAAAGACGTCGGCGGGCTACTCCCGATAGCTTTACTGCATAGGTGCAGTATGAACGTCGGGGGCCGCAGACCGACAGTCATATGGGCTTAAGGCCATCGACCCAGCTGCCCCAACGCCTTTAAAGCGCTTTAAAGCCGTCGGCCCCGACGGCCCTATCTGCGCCACGTAGGTGCTTTAGGGACCTATAGCCTTCAGTTTTTGTGTTAAACCGACGAATTTAGTGAGCTTTAAAATGTCGGGGCCGACAATTATAGTTTGGCCGACACTTCTTTGCCCGATTCTTGTAGTGAATACCTTCATCACTCCCGAAGAGCTCCCTGAGTGCAAAGTGGTCGTTCGACACTTAGTACGGCAAGATCATCTCATATCATCCGCCAACCGAGCGAGTTGTTCGGCCAGAGACTCGAGAGCTACTGACGAAGTCTGGCAACCACAGTATCCAAGTACGTGCCTGGTCTGGCTGGTCCCAGCTTAGCGGGGCCTGGCGAACCCGAGTCCCATCTATGAAATCACCCCACAGCTCGGACGGTCAGAAGAAAGAGCTTCCCAACCCTAGTTCGACAAGACTCCATACCCGTCTAGCCGAGCCCCGACCACGAGGGTCGAGATTACACCAACTAGGTCTCCGAATGGGAGACCGTGGCAAAGCCACTGCCACCTCCCTGCATGTCCCGTCCAGTCCTGCTGTGAATGACACGTCAGCAGGAATACTAAGGTGTTGACAGGGAGCTTGAAGTGACCAAAAAGGGAAGACGTGGTGCCTGCAACCTCCACTGTTCGACCTCGTCCCGAGGAGCGTAAGGATGGGAACAAATATATAAACCCCACTTCCCATATGAGGAAAGCAGGAAGTAGCTAGAAGAAATAGGGTTTATTGCCGCCAATAAAAGGGGGTCGATGCTGTCCTTCGAAGGGGACAACGAAGAAGACAACCACAGAAAAAAAGGCTTCATCCCCTCCGCAAGAGCACAAGAATATCTTCTCATTCATGTACTCCCCCACCATTAATAATGAGAAGAAGAGATCTCCAAACTGGACGTAGGGCACCATGCCCAAACCAGTATATATCCTTTGTTCTAGGTGTTAGGCTGCCCCGAGGCAGAATGTGTGGTACATACGGTACTCGTCAGCAATCGATACGCCAACAACTAAACACTAGTATTCCTAACTTGCGTGTTGTATGCATATTAGTAACCTATACGCTTGTATACGAAAAGCACAGTACGAACATGCGTTGTTTTAGTCTAACTCCTGTAAGACTTATGTTTATCTTATTAGAGTAGATGCTCATGTGTGTCACACTATCAAACCATATCTTTTATCTCCTTTGTTGAGACATCTATCTAGCACTCTGCTTTGATCATAAGAATAGTTACGTGTTTACTTCATCGCTTTCTTTTGGAATAAACAAATATGATACCTTGAATACTTCTAGATGAAATGCTAGAACAATATTATTTGTGCCCTTGTTGATTTACCTTGTATTGTCCTTAGGGTGTATTAGTAAAATATTTTTGGTATCTTTGTCACAGATATTTTATTAGTGTAGCTTAGCAAGTATAAACAAGAGTGCAACTCGATGGCACATAGACTACGGTAGAAGCAACAGTCCACTGATATGTCACTCTAGCAACAGACAAGTCTTGCGGCAAGCTTGGCTCCCACTAAACCGCCAACTCTTAGGAGGTGGCACTTCATTTGGGAGCCTTTCAACCACATCATTAGGAACAAACTCATAATTATTTGAAAAAATATGTTAACAAACCAAAGCATTTAATACTCAACAAGTTTTACCAGCCAAATTGCTGGCTAACACTACCACTAAATTTGCATGGGATTGTCTAATAGGAAGCATTTTTTCCATAAACAGGTATGGAACGACCGCAAATGGAATATTCGGTTTAGATGCGGGACACAGTTGCCCCTTTGAAATGGAGCGGATGAACTCAACCCACTCTAACATCGTAAAGCTTCTGTCATTCTGCCCCAGTCGCTTCCGCACTCAGTTCCATCGCTCGCGTTCCACTCTGCTCCAAAGCGGCCACCGCAAGCGGGCGCTTTGTGCTTTTCCTTCGTGCTCGCTGCGCAGCTCGCCTCTGTAGCTGACCGCATCTCCTTCAAGACGGATATACTTTGACAACAGCGGCAACCTAGACTTGTTGAGCAGCTCCAGCCGACACTCTCAGCTCTCCGCACTGCTCCGACCAGCATCGTCATTGTCAGCCATCTCGTTCTGGCTCCAGTATTCACGACCACGACACCTTAGAAGCAGCCGATGCGCGCGGTCGGGTCTCTGGTCCTGAGCGCCAAAGTCGTACTCTCGTGAGGCTGGGGCGTCAGCTTCAGAATCAGCCACGACCTCTACGTGCGCTTTTGCGATGACTTGTGGCGGGATCAGTCGCATCCTCCAGGACGGTCGCGTGTTTAGGAAGGCTGCGGTGCTAGGGAGGTGTTTGATGAAATGTCTGAGTGAGGATCATCTAACTGACTAGTTAACGCCATCGTCCATTCTGGTTGCTCTTTCTCTCTCCAATTAAACAAAAATAAGGGTTCACTCCATCTCGCTAACCAAGCAAAAAATAGGACCATTCCATCCCTAAAATTTGGAATGGAGCCAACCCATCCCACTTCGTCTCCAAACCCAACACACCTCGCCTAAGAGTGAGACCTTGTTGAGAATCTCATCATTAGGCCTTAAGCTTATCTATAATATTCAATATATATGACACGTGCCTCCATTAATGTTTAAGTTGTCTATCAAACACTTGTAATCAACCGTTAGATATGTTGTACATTCAAAGGAAGAGAGATGTTAGAAGGAACACATAGAGTCTGTTTAATGCTTAACTTGCCTAAGACTAATGTTAGTCATGCCACACTGTTTTAGGCGGGCGTTTGGTTGTTGATTAAGGTTAGGCATGCCACAGAAGTAAGACAATTTTTGCTTCCATTGCCTAATAAAAATTGCCGCAACTGTGCACTACTACAAAAAGCATTTTTACAGGCGCCTCAATTTTTCAAACACGGGCGGTCCTTAAAAATATGCGACTGTGATGACGAATGATATAATAACCGCCTGTGATGAAAGAACAACACAGACGGATTTTAAAAAACAACCGCCTAAGTAAATACTCGATCCTCATACGGTTATTACTTAAGAATTGCCTGCAATAAATTAACATCACAGGCGGATTTTAAGAAACAACCGCCTGGGTAAATACATGATCTTCACAGACGGTTATTAATTAAGAACCCCTTGTAATGTAATGAACTTCACAGGCGGTTCTTAATTAACAACGGCCGGAGAAGATCATGTATTTTCACTGGCGGTCATTGTATAAGAACCGTATGTAGTTGTTCAATTATCACAAGTGGTGTTCATTGAAATTACAGGGATGTAGTCATTGCAATTATCACAACCGTATGTAGTCGTTGCAGGGAAAATTGTATCAGGAAAAAACATAGATGAGCGGATACTAGTACAGTAATGCATTATAGGAAATGCTTGATCACCAGTGAGGCTGGCTTAATTGTGATAATACACCATTAGAGACTTTACAATTGTTCAAAGATAACATCTTTACACACTGAGCACAAGTTTAAGTGAGCCTCTCTCTGTAACAACTGCAAACAATGACGATGAAGCGCCCTGTCAAGTAGAAAACAAAAATCATGCTACATTCATTGTAGATCGACGATAAAGCTCCCATCGATCAATCTAAATTGTACCGCCCTACTTGCTTCCGAACACGTCTCTTATATTCCGCTGGATCCTGAAAATATTGATATTATTTAAATTAACAAATGTCAAAGGAGGAATGAATAACCAACATTGGTCACTAAGTCAAAGTGTCATGTAACCTTGATAAGTAGATTATAACAATCATTTTCAACATCTGGCACATTTGACTGATGCAGCAAACGTTGAACTTCAAGTAGTATAGTTTTGATTGTAAAAGCACCGCACCACCCCTACGAAATATAATTTAAGCAATATAAGAAACCAATTCAAATAAGTTTGACAACAATTAAATAATAATTACATGAGCAAAATAGGTCTATCTTATAGTCTCTTGATCAAGAATCCCGATGCAGAGTGCTCCCGAACGATGGACATTTGGGTGGAAGAACCCACTTGGAAAGGCGCATCTTGGAGGCACCAAGGGATAGTCCTCAGAGAAGGAGATTGTCAGGGGTAGTAACCATCTTCCCATTCCGTCTGCAAAAGAAATTTATTAATAGGAGGACGATGGTTAAACTCATATTGTGCTTGTTCTTCGTTTACCCCTTCTTTACCAGGGAAAATACCAAAAACAAACAAGACGGAAAAACAAACTACAGTTAAGTTCATCAGTCCATCAATGATACATATGTATATACAACCATGCGACCGGTGTGCCATATGTACATACATGGGGATGGTTCTTGCGCCACGCCAAGCGCTCCTCCTTCAATCGGCTACACGCCCGAGACATCATTATCTGAAAGACCAAACTTCCAAATTATTGAGTCCAAAAGCATATGTACACAAATGCAAAAAGACACAATCCATATACCAACACACAAAACTGGCAGCTTATGAAAATATACAAAGAAAAAGGTAGCATGCAGTGCATAGTAAGGAAACTATGCGAATTTACTTAGGTACCTCGTGGCGCGATGTGGGACTGGGCAGAGGTGTGCCTCCGCGGGGTCTTTATATAGGCGTCAGTTTTTCATAGGCGGTTTTTAAATTTTTCACAGACGGTTGGTACTTAATAACCGCCTGAGAAGATGTTTATCTCAGGCGGGTTTTACTTACCAACCGTCTCTGATGCTGCTAAGCTCCTGTCAAGCTAATCCTTGCACGACAAGCTATTGTAGATGCAAGTAACACCCGTGGCTCATCATTTTAATTGTTGAAAGCATCAATTCGAAGCCTGACGATCCTTGGAAGGATTTTCCCATCCATTTGAACGATTCCTTTCCCTCCTGTCCTTTTGAAAACTTAGGAAGATACTCCTTTCTCAGTTTTAATGCCTAAATATATTGACTAAAAATCAGTACTCACTTTCTTAGTGCTTCACACAAGCGAGTAAGCGAACAACTTCAATCACAAATCTTGTTTTTACACTTTCATAAGGATTTAACCTTAATCGTTCAAGCATAGATTTATCAAATAAGTGAAGATTCCTTATCACACATGTTAATGGAAGTTATAAGTGAAGGATGTGTCGAAGCTAACGAAATCTGAATCGGACTAAAGATAAAGAGATCCTGCATATGAGTGGTGATATCCAGGTTAAACAGCGTGAAGGCTGTCATCATAGCTTCAAGCTGGCTAACCTGGACATTATCACTCATATGCAACATCTCTTTGTCTTCAGTCCCATTGAGATTTTGTTAGCTTCAACACACCCTTCCCTTGTAACTGCTATTAACATGTCTGATGAAGAAGCTTCAATTATAAATAAATCTATGCTTCAAAGATTAAGGTCAAATTCCTATGAAAATGGTAAAAACAAGATTTGTGATTGAAGTTGTACGTTTCGTCGCTTGTGTAAAGCACTAAGAGAGATGGTACTGATTTGTAGTCAATATATTCAGACATTAGAACTGATAAAGTAGCATCTTCGTAAGTTATCAAAATGGAGAGAAGAGAAAGAAATCTTGTAGGGCTTGTTTGGGTGTACTCCTATCCAAACAAGCCCTCAAATGGACGGAAAGTATCGTCAGACTTCAATTGAAGCTTTTAACAATCCAAATAATGAGTATCGGGTGTTACTTGCATCTACAAGAGCTTGCTGTGAAGGGATTAGCTTGACAGGAGCTCGAAACAGAAGCTGAATTTAATAATGTTCGAAACATGCTATCTAAAGCTAAAATAGAACATTGTTCTAAGTTTATTTCAGAAGATACAAATATATACAATATATATCATCTTGCATTGCTATATACATTTTTTCCAGCATTGACATCTTTTCGCATATAGGGTTTCAAATTCTTTTTAATGCTTCTCTCTACGCGCTTGATGTTTTCGGGTTCGGTGAAAAGGTACATCTCTTCATACTGATTATGTTCCTCTTCATTATCTCCCACATTCTCAACTCCAACAATATTTTGCTTTCCAGAAACAACTATGTGCATCTTCTTAGTTTCTGGATCTTGAACATAAAAAACTTGTGCAACATTATCGGCGAGAACCCAGAGGTCATCTTTATAACCCACTTTATTCAAGTCCACCAGTGTCAACCTGTAATTGTCCACTTTGACACCATCAGGATGTTTGACCCATTGGAACTTAAATATGGGCATTACCATTCTTTTGCCATAATCGAGTTCCCATATTTCCTCTATTAACCCGAAGTATGTGGGCTTCTGCCCTTGTGAATCATAAGCCTCAATATGAGCACCACTATTTTTTGCAACACTATTACCGTCTTTTTCTTTAGTGTACAATGTGTAACCATTGATGTCATATGCTTGCCATGATGTCACCAAAGCAGATGGGCCAGAAGCTAATTTCTTCATTGTTGCCTCTTCTATAGTGTTTTCGTATGGTATATTTTTGTCCATTAACCATTCAGTGAAACATCTTCTGTGCTCTTTCATGATCCAGTCCTCTGTGCGGTCTTGGTTATTATCACGAAGCTCAATTTGGTGTTCCTCGATGTACGACTCAGCTATTGCGAGCTGTTGTGGTACACCAAAATGTGTACGGTGTACATTATTGTAATCTTGAACGATAAAAGTTTTCTTACCCACTTTGCCTCTCCCACGTAGTCTACCCTCATGTACCGGTATAGGCACACCTATCGATTTTCCATCTTTGATGTAATCAGCGCAACCCTCAATCACTTCTTCAGTGGTGTATCCTTCCATAATTGAACCCTCTAGGTGAGCACGGTTCCACACATAACCTTTTAATACTCCTAAATATCTCTCCAACGAAAACATATGATGTAAATATAGTAGCCCCAATGCTTTTATCTGATCAACAAGATGTATGATTAGGTGTACTTGCATATCAAAAAAGGATGGTGGGAAACACATCTCAAGCTTGCACATTGTCTCGACGATGTATGTTTTCAGATAGTCTAAATCTCCACGTGCTATCACCTTTTGCGATACTGCATTGAAGATGTAACACAAACGTGTGATGACAACTTTTATATGCTTAGGTTTAATGACTCTTATTGTAATGGCAAGGAAAACTGTCATCATCATGTTGCAGTCGTGAGAATTATAACCGAGTAAAGACACGTTTTTCATCGAGACTAGTTTGTGGATATTGGACGAAAAACTCGTGGGCACTTTGATCCCACGCAAGCATTCGCAAATTGCTTTTTTCTCTTCTAGCGTAAAGTTGTAGCTGGCTGGGGGAAGGTAATGCTTCCCGTTCGCCTTTTCTACTGGATGAAGCTCTGGTCTCAAATCAAGATTTACTAGGTCCATACGTGAATTTAATCCGTCCTTTGTTTTCCTCGGCATGTCTAGCAAGGTCCCAATGATGCTGTCAAATACATTCTTTGTAACGTGCATCAAATCAATACTATGGCAAAATTCCAGATTCTTCCAATACGGAAGATACATGAAAAAAATTGATTGTTTCTTGAAAGCCATGTCAGTTGTATCATCCGAAGATGTATCCCTTACTATTTTTGCCCTTACCGAAAGCAATATGAATGTTCTTGACCATTTCAAACACAAGTTTTCCACTGTAAAGTTTTGGTGCAGTATATTTTTCGATTTTGTTATCAAATTGTTCTTTCATATTCCTATACTTGTGTGTATCTATTAAGAATCGTCGGTGTCTCATGTACACCGTCTTTCTGGATGAAGTGAGGTATAGAAATCCAGTTCTATCCACGCACCTAACACAACCTTTCTTCCCTTTCATTTGTCCCGATAATGTAAACAGTCCGGGATAATCATGCACGGTAATGAATATCATTGCTCTTAGCGTTAAATACTCCCGCTTGTACTCATCCCATGTATGTACCCCTTCATTCCACAATTTCGCCATATCTTCCATTAAAGGTTCCAAGAACACATCAATTTCGATGCCGGGTTGTTTCAGACCTTGGATAAGAACAAATAACAAGATATATTTCCTTTTGTGACACAACCACATTGGTAGGTTGTACATCGTTAAGACCACGGGCCATGTGCTGTGTATGCTCCTTTTTTCGCCAAACGGATTCATTCCGTCTGTACCCAAGGCAAACCTCACATTTCTGATTTCCTTCGCAAATTCCGGATACTGAATATCAAAAATTTTCCACTGTGTTGCATCACCAGGGTGTCGTATATGTTCTTCATTCTTCTTGCGTTGCTCAGAATGCCAACGCATAAGTTCAGCCTCCCTAGGGTTTGAGAACAAACGCTTCAAGCGATCAATTACCGGAAGGCATCACATCACCAAGGCAGGAATTTTTCTCTTATTCTTCTCGTCTGCATCGCCAGAAGTATCATCATCGTCACCTTCAGGACCAATAATAAACTTCTTATTCTTCTGAGTCTTTTTCATGTTGGTAACATAATGGTGATTGTAGTCCTTCTTATATCTACTGACACCACAAATGGGGCATCTAGTTGCAAGCTCATGCTCTTTGCGATACAGAATACAATGGTTCACACAAGCGTGTATTTTTGTCACATCTAGTGCCATCGGGCAAAGAAGTTTCTTCGCTTTATAAGTGCTTTTGGGTAGTTTATTTGGATTTGGAAGAATTTCTGCCAAAAGATTCAAAAGATCAGAGAAACTACAATCGGACCATCCGTGTGTAGCTTTCAACTTTAGTAGTTCTAAGACTGCACGCAATGTAGTAAACTCTTTATCACAACCATTTGATTCATCATATAAAAGCTCCGTTGCCGCATTCTACAATGTCTCCATTTTACTTAAACCTTTGCTTGCTCCCATATAAGTCAATACATATGGTTCAATGTGACGCAACATCTCCTCACAATCGAACTCGTCATTATTATCACTAGCTTGATTGTCACTACCATCATCGATATGAACATTATCATCATCTGAACCTCTCTCATCATCTTTATCCACATCATGTGTATCTAACTCACCATGCTCTGTCCATATTGTGTAGTTTTTTTTGAAACCTCTTTTCACCAAATGAGATTTGATTACTATAGTATCCGTCCAAGCAATCTTATTTTCGCAGTCGATACATGGACATAATATGTCATCTATCTTTTGCAACTTCGCATGTCTCTTGGATGCTTCAATAAAATTTGCAACATTGTGAACGTACATAGGATCGGGTCTTGGCATGTTATACATCCACGCTCGACGGTCCATGCTTCAATAATAGAATTTTTATCAGATTTACAAAATTTGGTCACAAATATTCTCTAAAGGTCTTCTATAAAATGAATTTACAGAGACATAACAAGTATGATCAGGGCGACTAATGTAGGAGACGGGCGACGTCTTGAGGTGGACGGAGTCGAAGGCATCGGGAGCAGCAAGCGGGGGTGAACGATTGAAGTCGTGGGGCAAACAGGCCCAGTGGCATGGGCTAGGTCTGGGTGGGATCAAGGGATGGCAATTATACCCGCGGGTATGTGTACCCGACGGGTATTGCACCCGATGGGTGCGGGTACAAGTGGATTTTTGCCGCCGCCCCCTTCCTGGCGCGATGGAGAGGCGCGCTGTTGGAGCGTGGCATGGCTCCACTTCGCCACTTCGGTGACTGCCGCCGACTTTCCACTGACCATCGCGCGCCGTCACCCGCGGGTCCAGCCATCACCTCTGTCTTTCGGTCTCGCCGCCACCGGCAGCTGGCCCCGGTGCCTCCAACACTATCTTTGTCCTTGTCGCCACCTGCAGCTGGCCCCGGTGCCGCCTTCCACCCCCAGTGCCATTTCCCGACCTCGCCGCCGCTTGCACATGGCCCTGTCGCTGGCTTCTACACCCTGCCACCATTGATGTCACCTAGCAATGAGGAGGTATGGTCGCCAACGCCCAACCCTACTGCAGCTTGAGGCGGACGGAGTCAAAGGCGTCAGGAGCAGCAATCGAGGGTGAAGGATTGAAGTGTGGGGCAAACAGGCCCAGCATCATGGGCTAGGTCTGGGTGGGATCCGGTCCGTTATATCTTGATATCGGATCCCATCCAACGATGGTAACTAAATGGGTGAGTTATAAAACCATCTCCCTAGAAAGCTAACTCTAATCACTCCTTCGAAATATATGCAAGCAGGAGGTACGCACACACAAGTAGCACATTGAAAAGGAAAACACATAAAACTACAATTACAAGTTCGGGTAAACTTCATGCATCTTATATATATATTACAATAGCATATGCTAATTAAACATCATATTCATGTCACATAATAGGTACAATCTACAATAAGCTTATTACAATATAGTCCATACATCAATATATAAAAGACCAAACTAGCATAACACACAAAAAGGAAACAATCCATATAGACCATACATCAATATACCAGAACACAATCCATACAGTCCTTACACATGCAAAAGGACAGAATCCATATACCAGAACACACAAAACTAACAGCTTATCAGCTAATGAAAATATACAAAGAAAAAGTAAGTAAACTACATTTACCTTGCATAGGCATCAGCACGGTGGGGAGGCGTCAGCACGGAGGGCCGGCTGGGTGGAGAAGTGGCGGTGCGGGGTTGAGCGGCGGCGCGGCAGTATGGGCTGGGCGGCGGAGCGGCGGAGCGGTGGCGCGGCGCAGGGGAACTTCGGCAGCCTTGCGGCGTCGATATAAATTCTCCAGGGTTACGTTTTGACTGTGGTGAGGGGTCCTTATATAGCCATCGGTTTTTCACAGGCGGTTTTTAACTTTTTCTCAGGTGGGTTTTACTTACCAACCGACTGAGAAGATATTTAATCAAGAATATTAATTAAGAAGAAGTTTATCTCAGGCGGGTGTTACTTACCAACCGCCTGAGATAATGCGCGATACTGTTCTTCAGTTTCCTTATCCCTTGCTTCTTTTTTATTTAGATTCCAATATAAATACTCAAACATGTTTAGATTCTGCACATTGTGTCCAAATCGATGATTCTTTCTTCTACATTTGTATAAGATTAACATCTACCACCGGAACAAAATATTTTAAAACTTGTATAGCTGACATTGTAAAGTTTTCGTAAATATCAAATTAATTTCTACTCACATATTATTCACATTTCTGTATCTCATAAAAAAAGATCCTTCACTCAAATTTGTTTGTATGAACATATTTGTATCATTTATACATGTATGAATTTTGTTAATTATTTTTAAAAGCATTCCAACATGTCAAACTTCAAATTATCCATCATTCTAACTAAATGCTCATATACATATGAGGCATTCATCAAATTATGAACACACATTAATTCAAAAAGATTTAAAAAAATCTGAAAAAATTCATAGAGGTTGGTATGGTGAGTAAAAATGTCCGTTGAAAAAATAAATGAAAAAAGCATTATATTCATCAAGATAGAAAAATGAAAATAGCATTTGTTGTATGTTTTTTATGTTCTGACCAATTTCAAAGGATTGATGAAGTGAAATTTAATGGTAACCTTTACTTATCAATAATATTACAAGAAATTGGAATTTTGCCTTTTTAAAGGACCCACATTTAATCAAGAATATTAATTAAGAAGAAGTAAATATCTTCACAGGCGGCTGGTACCTAATAACCGCCTGAGAAGAAGTTTATCTCAAGCGGGTTTTACTTACCAACCGCCTGAGATAATGCCCGGTACTGTTCTTCAGTTTCCTTATCCCTTGCTTCTTTTTTATTTAGATTCCAATATAAATACTCAAACATGTTTAGATTCTGCAAATTGTGTCCAAATTCGATGATTCTTTCTTCTACATTTGTATAAAATTAATATCTATCACGTGAACAAAAGATTTTAAAACTTGTGTAGCTGACATTGTAATGTTTTCGTAAATATCAAATTAATTTCTACTCACATATTATTCACATTTGTGTATCTCATAAAAAAAAAGATCCTTCACTCAAATTTGTTTGTATGAACATATTTGTATCATTTATACACGTATGAATTTTGTTAATTTTTTTAAAAGCATTCCAACATGTCAAACTTCAAATTATCCATCATTCTAACTAAATGCTCATATACATATGAGGCATTCATCTAATTATGAACACACATTGATTCAAAAAGATTTAAAAAAATCTGAAAAAATTCATAGAGGTTGGTATGGTGAGTAAAAATGTCAGTTGAAAAAATAAATGAAAAAAAAAAAGCATTATATTCATCAAGATAGAAAAATGAAAATAGCATTTGTTGTATGTTTTTTATGTTCTGACCAATTTCAAAGGATTTATGAAGTGAAATTTAATGGTAACCTTTACTTATCAATAATATTACAAGAAAGTGGAATTTTGCCTTTTTAAAGGACCCAAATTTAATCAAGAATATTAATTAAGAAGAAGTAAATATCTTCACAGGCGGTTAGTACTTAATAACCGCCTGAGAAGAAGTTTATCTCAGGCGGGTTTTACTTACCAACCGCCTGAGATAATGTCCGATACTGTTGTTCAGTTTCCTTATCCCTTGCTTCTTTTTTATTTAGATTCCAATATAAATACTCAAACATGTTTAGATTCTGCAAATTGTGTCCAAATTCGATGATTCTTTCTTCTACATTTGTATAAAATTAATATCTACCACCAGAACCAAATATTTTAAAACTTGTATAGCTGACATTGTAATGATTTTGTAAATATCAAATTAATTTCTACTCACATATTATTCACATTTGTGTATCTCGTAAAAAAAAGATTCTTCACTTAAATTTGTTTGTATGAACATATTTGTATCATTTATACATGTATGAATTTTGTTAATTTTTTTTAAAAGCATTCCAACATGTCAAACTTCAAATTATCTATCATTCTAACTAAATGCTCATATACATATGAGGCATTCATCAAATTATGAACACACATTGATTCAAAAAAATTTAAAAAAATCTGAAAAAATTCATAGAGGTTGGTATGATGAGTAAAAATGTCCACTGAAAAAATAAATTAAAAAAACATTATATTCATCAAGATAGAAAAATGAAAAATAACATTTGTTGTATGTTTTTTATGTTCTGACCAATTTCAAATGATTTATGAAGTGAAATTTATGGTAACCTTTACTTATCAATAATATTACAAGAAAGTGGAATTTTTCCTTTTTAAAGGACCCACATTTAATCAAGAATATTAATTAAGAAGAAGTAATTATCTTCACAGGCGGTTGGTACTTAATAACCGCTTGAGAAGATGTTTATCTCAGGCGGGTGTTACTGACCAACCGCCTGAGATAATCTTCTTCTCAGGCGGGTTTTAATTACCAACCGCCTGAGATAATTACCTTATGATACCCGAGTCTGAGGAACACGATGAACACACTACACATTCATTCATTCACACAGTTGAAGAACACACAATATACTCATTCATTAACAATATTCAATCACACATCTCACACAAGAACAAACAAGATACACAATATTTACACAAGAACACACAAGATACACAAGTAATATTCAATCACATAGATGAACAAATATAGATTTCATTCATTAACAACATTTACAAAACAGAAGCAACTAAAAACAACAAAGAAAAACAAATTAAATCCTACTCCTACTCCTACTCCTCTTCCTCCTCCTCCTCCTCCTCCTCGTCCTCCGGCGGCGACTCTTGCACCGGTGCAATAGGAGACAGGACCGGCTGCACCGGCGGTGCAACCCCGAGAACGAGGTTGCTAGCCGTTGCCTCCATCAGCGTTCTGCGGCCCTTGGGGCCAAGAACCTGGGCCATCATCGCGAATAGAATGTCGAGATGATCAGCCACCCCCGTGAGGGCGTAGAGGTAGTTGCCGATGGTAGTACCCATTCCACGATACTCTGGAAGGGTACCCAGCCCCAAAGCACTCATGGCGCGAGACGTATTGTTGTACGCCTCTCGCGCCATGAGGAGGCGCTGCTGGGTGTTGATCCTCTCGGGGGAGCTGCAACATTGTTTCTTGCAAGGTGGCTCCCTTGGAGGGCGTGGCAGCGGAAGGTCGGCCATAGTGGTGTTGGCTCGTCGAAGCGGAGGAAGACGAAGAAAAGAAGAGGATTCAAAGTGAGCGACGCGCTTGTGGAGAACTAAAGGGTGATGGCGCGTCTTTAATAAGGGCCGCGCGGAGCAGTTGGTTTACCGCGCATTGAAAGGTCGCGCCTCGGGGAAAAGAAAGGTCGCGCACGGACGTCGACATGTCCGTAGGTGAGGGGTCTTCATATAGGCGTCCGTTTTTCAGAGGCGGTGTTTAAATTTTTATCAGGCGGGTTTTACTTACCAACCGCCTAAGAAGATGTTTATCTCAGGCGGCTTTTACTTACCAACCGCCTAAGATAATGCCCGATACTGTTCTTTAGTTTCCTTATCCCTTACTTCTTTTTTATTTAGATTCCAATATAAATATTCAAACATGTTTAGATTCTGCAAATTGTGTCCAAATTCGATGATTCTTTCTTCTACATTTGTATAAAATTAACATCTGCCACCTGAAAAAATATTTAAAACTTGTATAGCTGACATTGTAATGTTTTGGTAAATATCAAATTATTTTCTACTCACATATTATTCACATTAGTGTATCTCATAAAAAAATATCCTTCACTCAAATTTGTTTGTATGAACATATTTGTATCATTTATACATGTATGAATTTGGTTAATTTTTTAAAAGCATTCCAACATGTCAAACTTCAAATTATCCATCATTCTAACTAAATGCTCATATACATATGAGGCATTCATCAAATTATGAACACACATTGATTCAAAAAAATTTTAAAAAATCTGAAAAAATTCATAGAGGTTGGTATGATGAGTAAAAATGTCCGTTGAAAAAATAAATGAAAAAAAGCATTATATTCATCAAGATAGAAAAATGAAAATAGCATTTGTTGTATGTTTTTTATGTTCTGACCAATTTCAAAGGATTTATGAAGTGAAATTTAATGGTAACCTTTACTTATCAATAATATTACAAGAAAGTGGAATTTTTCCTTTTTAAAGGACCCACATTTAATCAAGAATATTATTTAAGCAGAAGTAAATATATTCACAGGCGGTTGGTACTTAATAACCGCCTGAGAAGATGTTTATCTCAGGCGAGTTTTACTTACCAACCGCGTGAGATAATTTTATCTTCACAGGCGGTTGGTAAGTAAAACCCGCCTGAGGTAACCATCTTCTCAGGCGGTTGGTACTTAAAATCCGTCTGAGAAAATGGGAGTCTATATATACCTCTCGGCAGCGTTAGGAAAACCTAACCCGGGCGAAACACTTAGACGCTGTTAGGCTGCTAATCGTTTGTCGCCAAGTGTTCGCCGCCGTCGCCGCCGAGCTTCGCCCTCGTCACTTCCAGGTACGCTGAACGAAGCCATTGTCGTCGCCGTCGAGCTTCAAGGTAAACCCTAAACCCTTCGACCTACCATCCTCCTTCGCCGTGCCGCCTCCCTCACTGCCCTCGCCGCCTTGCATATACTTGGATAGGGTTTGGGAATTGGAAAATGGTAGGCATCCTTGGTTAGGGTTCCGTGGAATTCAAAAAACTGTCTAGTTCGGTGGCATCTTTGGTTAGGGTTCGGTGGGGCAAGATTTATGTGGATGGTTATATCACGATAAATTGGTAGGTTGTTTTGTGTGTCTGAAACTATGAAATTGGTAGTTAGTAACAGCAGTATATTCCCTATTTCTGTCATCGGTCTTGTATATGCCACATAATTCTCTATTAGGGGCAAGATTTAGCTATATTTGGTTAAGTTGAGCAAATTGGCTAATTTTGGCTAAGTTACATTAGATATAGTTATACTTGACTAATTTTGACTAAGTTATGCTATATTTAGCTATATTTGGCTACTTTTGCTTAGAGTTAGCTATGCTAGACTAAGTTTGGCTAAGTTTGCTTTTATTTCTCTAAGTTAGCTTCATTTGAGCAATTGTAGCTAATCTGTGCTACCAAAGATATCTGCACTTGTGGCTCTATCAGCTTCATTTGAGCAATTATAGCTAATCTGTGCTACCAAAGTTATGCTATATTTAGCTCTGAAGCCAAACAAGTTGCTGGCCAACTCATTTGCGATGCGAGGAGCATCCTCACGCCCATATCTAGGTACCACTAGGTGTGGCGATGGAGTCTGAGCATATGCTGCGGATCTCTATGATACAAGAATTTAGTTAGACCTATACAACTTCAAAAATGTGTTTTGGCAAAATTTACTTAATTGAGTCAAAATTGCGAAAATTTGTTTTAAATATGGCCAAAATTAGCTAACTGAAGCATAATCAAGCAAGTTTGACTATGCGGGGCAAGATTTAGCTATATTTGGTTAAGTTGACCAAATTTGGCTAATTTTGGCTAAGTTACATTAGATATAGCTATACTTGACTAATTTTGACTAAGTTATGCCTTGGGTTGTCGGTGTAAAGTGAGCTTGCTGGTTGCTGCTGCTGCTATCAGTCTCTTCTAGGCACTGCATCTGCACAAGTACGCATCAGCATGTTGTTTTTCATTTAGTAGGCAGAAGAACCAGTGATAGGGAATAAGAGGAAACTTGAGAGCGGGGATGATAATGCCCTCTAAGCTAGGTAGGAGCTGTGCGGGGATTTGCTTTTTGTCTCTTGCTTGATCAGTTATAGGTCCGGAGCTAGGCGCCGCCTAGTAAACCTCAAGAACGTGATCGCCACTGTGAACGAAGCTAGCCTATTTATAATAAGAAGATAAAATTGCCATTGCTGGTGAGCAACTTTAACATGCTTCTCACCCTCGCAATGTATAGGAACATTTTGGTCAGTCGCCTTAAACCCTAGAATGCCTTATCAAATCCTAGAATGCTTCCATCTTTTTCTTCATGAAACACTTCATGTAGAGTTAATATGCCATTTATTAAATTTTTTGTCTTATTAGATCTAGCATGGAAAGCCCTAAGAAGACTGGTCCTGGTAGTAACAATAAAGAAGACAATATGGAGTTTACTGACTCCAGCAGTTAAGGCTCCTATCACAGTCCATCGGATCCTTTTCCGAATATAAAAATTAAAAATACTTTAGTGGATCTAGACCCATAATATGATCCTGCCGACGAGGTATGGATCATGAATCTTAACTTTAGCAGTTCAAGTTAATGTTGGTTGTCAAGTATATGAAGTCTTATAATTTTTTTCTACCTAGATTAATCGCGAAGACAATGAGGTGACATCGGCTCCTAAAACCGTGGAAGGTTCTCCAATGGATGAATCCTCAGCTTCACTCAAGCGGAAACGAGGGCAACGAGGTCCCAATAAGGGTCCATTGGACCGCATCATGTACATAACAAGGGTCGGTTCAGGTGGGCTTCCCCAAGAACCACTGAATTCAGTTACCAAGTACCGTAATGCATGCGGTTTTCTTGTTAGGGAGGTTGTGCCGATCACAACTGAGAATTGGAGGAAATTACCCGAGCAGACCAAGAAAAAGTTGTGGGAAAGGATAAAGAAACAATTCAAGTTCCCGAAAGGCACAGAAGAAGCTGTAAAGAACGCAACATTGGTCTCTTGCAGCAAGAAGTTTCGTGGCTGGAAGAGTGAAATGAATGCTTATGTTAAGGCCGATTAGGTCCCTAGCCCGAGGAAGATGGGAAAAATCACACAAGCTCAGTGGCAAGAGTTTGTTCGTCAAAAGAGCACACATGATGCTAAAGCTCTAAGTGCAACTAGGTTAGAGCTTGCAAAAAAGAACAAATACCATCATCGCTTGGGGTCTGCCGGATATGGCCCCAAAGTCCAGAAATGGAATAAGATATTAGATGAAATTACCAGTAAGGGCAATCCTCACCCATTTGAAGGGTGCGATGAGCGAACTTAATGGTGGGTCTTTGCTCGGTCAGGTTTGACCGATGAGGGCAAACTTGAAAAGCCCGACTCTCTGAATGAAGTAGAGGATAAAATGAAAGAAGTAATTGAAAAGCAACAGAAGGGTATCTTCAAGCCGAAGAGGGAGAATGACCAACTTACCGCTATCTTAGGAAACCGTGAACACAGCGGACGGGTTCGAGCGGTCTCTTCTCAAATGTCTTGGCTAGATGGTTTCCCTAAAGATAAAGACACATATAGAAGACGTGATAAGTTTAAGAAAACATTTGATGAAACGATTGCTCAAAATGTCAAAGAAAATATGCAAGAAACAATGGAACAACATAGACAATCGGGACAATTAGTGTCACCGAGTACAGTGATGGTTCCAGTGCAAAAGGAGCAATTAGTATCTCCAACTGCCTACCCTAGCAGTGTTGGTTCTGTGCCAGGCTTAGGGTCAACCCATAAGTTCTCTGTTGATGATATTGCTAACGAAAAATCTTGTCGTCTTCTTGTCCTGATAGGCAGATCGGGGAACAAAACCAAACAGGTTGCCACTGCTATGGCAAGGCTTGATCGTGACTTCAACGGGAATCCACTTCTGTTGTATTATGCTGTGGTGCAAGTTCTTCAGATCATTGATAATGATTATGAATATTATGAAATAGACCACGTCACACCTGAGGGGATCGCGACTCTGGGGCAGGCTGTCAACCAATTAATCCTTTGGCACCGACGCAATATCGTGTTGGACGATGAGCCAATTTCTAGCCCCGTCGCATCTCCAAATATTGCAACCCCATCTTCTAAGGCGAAAGTGTATGAAGATCCACTCCCAGTCAAGGAAGATCCACTCCCCCTATGTCTTAGCAAGGATGATAGTAACCTTGCTAGTAAAGATATCCAAGAGCAACAAGTTGGACAACAACTTCAAGCAGTACCAGAGCAAGCTGTTGCTAGTAAAGAGCAAACAGTTGAGCAACAGCTTGAAGTAGTACTAGAGCCAGCTGTTGGGAGTAAAGAGCAATCAGTTGAACAACAGGTTCAACAAGCCAGTGTCCACATTCCGACGACTACTCCTCGATCATTAGTGCCTATCAAAGTTAGCCCATACGAAAATAAGAAACCTTCATCAGAAGTGTCAAAGTATTTGGAAACTATGAAGGAAAATATTATAAAATCGAGTCCATCTCGTTATTCTCATGAGCCAGAAATAGGAAATATCGAGGAGTGGGAAGAAGACAGTGTCATGTATAATCGGCGGACGGCTTTAGTTAAACCAGGAGTTCCAATATACAAGTTTGAGGATGTTCCTCCTAAATTAGAGAATGGGAAGCCGTTCATGACATCCGTACAACTTAGCAAACAACATGTCCCGCTCAGAAGAATGCATGAGTGGTACATCCTTGCCAGCACAAGATATGGTCTTAATTGCGTCACATTTTGTATTCCAAAACAAGCATTCTGGAGCACTGGAGAAGATAGATGAGTCATCTTATTTGAAGAACTGCGTCCCCTTTTGCATCGGGGCATGCTCGAAATTAACCTGCTTCTCGTCTGGTGCTTGTAAGTGCTGTAATATTTTGTATTTGCTTTTCTTACTACACGCATACGCATTTCATGGTATTATAACAATTCTGGACTTCTTCAATATGATGCAATACATGGATAATGAAAAGTTGGCGTGCAAGACAGGTATCCTTGACCCTACTAGGATTGCAAAGGTGCTATTCGACGTCCAGGCGGATCGAAACTCAGAACAGTTCAAGCACATGAAAAAAAAGATTTTGAAAAAGCAATCGTAAAACTTAAGAAGGATAAAATGACAGAAGTTGCAGCTTACATAGGACATGCAATGTTTAACTTTGTCAGAGACGGCAAGGACCTCGTAAAGGCTCCGTACAACTTCGAGTAAGTTCGACACATGACATTGAAATAGCAGTTATTGGTAATTGTTAACACGTGTGTTTGTTTATTTGCAGTGATCACTACATAATGATCTTCATCAAGCCAACGCAGGGAAAGGCAACAGTCTTGGACTTGGCCGATTTCCCACCAGATCATTACAAAAATTTCCTTTCCATTTTGAAACTGTACGTTTATTCAATAATTTTAATTTACACACATTTAGAATGTGTTGACAAGTTTTATATGACATTTATTGTATTACAGCGCTTGGCGGTTTTACGCGGAACAGCTTGGCGGTGAGAGACCTTCCAATACGAATGCATTGGACATTAAAACGTATTATGCTTGTTCGAAGCAGCCTGCTGGGAGTGTCATATGCAGGTATTTTATATGCGAGCATCTTCGGACCGCCGGCGTATATAGAGTGAATCGTGAGGATGTAAGTTATCCTTAATGTCGATACCTTATTTTCTGACTTTTGAGTTTCATTTTCATTGTAACTAGCATAGTTTAATACTTATATTCTCTGCTGTTCAATATTACCAGAAACATTATTTTCGTATTTTGATCCAACTTCAAAATTCAATTGCTCATAGTACAACTGCTCCAAAAATACCAACTAAATTCCTGTATACTCTCACTTTGATCTATACTTTGAGATTGTTCAAACCAACACATTCTAAACCTTGTTATGTATTATATTGCAGCACACGAAGATTCTGAACGAAGAATGGCCGGCTTGTAGAAGTATTCCTGGTGGAGGAGCCGACAGGATTGCTTCTGAACTCTGTCAGTTCATTCGTCGCGAAATTTTGCACAAAAAAAGGAAGTTCTATGATGAGAATGGTGCAACAGCTGATGTGTCAGAACTTTGCGACTATGCTAATAGAAACAGTTTTTAGTGAAAACATATAAATTATGAGATTAATTGTATGTGTAACTTGTACATATGTATATTGTTATAGTGAAATTGACTTCTGTGATGATAATATTGTTGACTTTTGTTCTGTGATGATATTGTTGATGTTTGTTCTGTGATTATATTGAATTGACCTGGAAATTAGAAATAACAGCAGTAGTACTGCATAGGTTATACCTTATCACAGGCGTGGGCATGCCTGTGAAAAACGACTAGGCATGCCTGTGAAAAACAATTATCACAGGCGGCTAGATACAGGTAAAGAACCATTTGTGATAACCTAATTATCACAGATGGTTACTGTTAAGGTAGAAATCGGCTGCAGTAAAAGGTCTTCACAGGCGGCTTGATGTAGGTCAACACCTGCCTGTGATAACAACATTATCACAGGCGGTTAGTTATGTTGCAAGACCCGCCTATGATAAGACAATTATCAAAGGCGGATATATATGCTGCACCACCCGCCTGTGATAACTTATCTTCACAGGCGGCTAGCATTAGTAAAAAGCGCCTGTGATAATGTTTCTTCACAGGCGGTATCACTTCTCCGCCTGTGAAGTTGCGGATTATCACAGGCTCTTCGTTTCAGACGGTTTTAAAAACCACGTGTGATAATAGGTTTGGAGCCGCCAGCGATAAGGCTTATTGTAGTAGTGGTGGCGCTCGAATGGACCGCCGAAGCGGAGGCAGTTTCTTAGGTGTGCCTACGCTTAGGTTATGTAAGCAAAGCAAACGCATGCTAATATTAATTAGCTTAGGGCGCACCACAAGTGTGGCAAGTGGCTAAGCTTAGGCTTAGGCAAGTTAGCCATTATCCAAACAGATCTATATAAACTCTTAGACAAATTATGCCTGGTACAAAAACAACATTTAACACTAAATTTTTTCATACCAGCTTTGCTGAATCCTCCTTGGTTGAGATAACTCCTTTAATGAGGCACAGTGTACCACATAAAATATAAATTATTAACTTTTAGGTGTTATTTTGGGTTGCTATCACCTGGTATCGATAGGTACGTGCGCGAAGGGGAGATGTTGGTGCGTGTTGGCTGAGAAGACTCCATTTCAGACGTACAAATGTGTTTTTCTTACCGATTCGAATCTAAGTAATGACTTTTTGTTGCGAGCGATGACTTAAGCATCGTTGGCCCTTAGGTGGTTGTTTAAAATGCTTATTTATGTTTCTATTTTGGTTGTTATTTAAGAGCAGCTTTTTAGAATTAATCTGTAACGACAAAAACCACACTAAAACAAATTCTGTAACTATAATTAACAGCATAAAGCATCACGACACAAAAATCGTAAACAGAGCTTCGAAAGAATTCTCAATAGATCTAACATATGAAAGGAAGGGGAGGAGCGTGTTGTAAACTAGAACACGATGGCATCCCTCCGTGTCCGCCGTACCACCGCGGTGGCCCTTCCCACCGGCGCCGCGCCACTCCCTCTGTATGCCTTCGATGCGCTTTTCGTGCCCTCACGACCGCTGCTCCACGTTTACATGTTCCCGTCCGCCACTCCGGCCACGCCATTCCCCTCGCTAGCCGAGTCAGTTAAACGTTCACTCTCCCGAACCCTCCCCTCCTTCATTCCCTTCGGCGGCGAGGTTACCTACTCGCCTTTATCTCACTCATCCGCCATCGTCTACCCGGATACACCTAGCGTCGCGTTCGTCGAGGCTGAAACAGACCTCAACATCGAGGGGCTCCTGGAGGCGGAAGAGCTCGACACGGAGGCACTCCAGCTGCTTGTCCCAGACATCCGGCGTGATGCGCTGCCGGCGCCTGTGATGGCCGTGCAGATTACGCAACTCGCGGGCGGCGTTGCGGTAGGTGTGGCGTTGCACCACGCGGTGGCTGATGGGAGCGGCATGTTCCACTTCATGGAGGCCTGGACAGCCGCTGCAGCTGGAAGCCGCGGATCCCATGCTACACTTCCGTTGCCTCTGCACGACCGGAACCTTGTCCGGTTCGACGGCGACGAAGAATTCTACAGGGCTGTCTTACGAGTCCATGCGCCCAACTTACCGAGTGTGAGTACTTCTTCTAAAAAGAAATCTTGATATATAATTATTGTTAGTAAACTGAAAGCAGTATAAATGCTGATGCTTGTCACGTTGTTTGATTATTCGTCCATATGTTACCTAAACTCTGCAGATCGCCGTACCGAAGCCAGCTTCCGCGCCTCAACAGCAGCCATGTCATTTCGTTCGACAAACATTTGTGTTCACCTCGACGGCGCTGGCGCACCTGAAGAGCTACCACGTGAGTCTTGCGAACGCCGGCGAGCGGACGGCGCCATCCACCTTCGCCGCAATCGCGGCGCACGCGTGGGTTTCCTTCTCCCGCGCCGGTGCCTTTCACGCCGATGACGATGAGCCAGTGTTCGTCGGCTTCTTCGCCGACTGCCGGGCGCTCATGCCCCTGCCGGTGGACAACGCCGCATACGTCGGGAACTGCGTCACTTTCTACAAGGTGGGTCTGAAAGCGGCGGAGCTGGCGGCGCCGGACGGGCTAGTCCGCGCGCTCACGGCGGTCTTGGAGGCGGTGAAGAAAGTGAAGGCGAATCCGCTGGAGATCAAGGAGGAGCTCATTGCTGATAACCCGTGGGAACGCATCTTCATCCTGTCGGGGTCACCACGGTTTCCGGCGTACGAGCTCGACCTGGGCTTCGGGAGGCCGGCGAGGGTGGAGCGGGCATGCCTGGGCGGCAACAGCGTGGGCGAGGCCTACCTCACGGCCGGGAGGGAGCCGGGCTCTGTGCAGGCCATGGTAGCCATCGCGAGAGACAAGATGCCAGCATTCCGTCAGGCATTCGTGGTCGATGGTGGCCACGGCCGCCCGTGAAGTTCACGAATCAAACTGTCCATCCACGTCGTCAACTCTGTCATCGTCTCAGTGACCCATGGTTAATGCTGTAGTTGTTCCAGAAATAAGGCACGCAAGTAACGGGAAAAAATAGTCTGCGTTTAATTTTGGAAATGTCGGATGTTCCTGACTCCTAATTGGCATTAATAAAGATAAGAAACGAGCAGTGGCTCTGTATAAAATCCGAACAACAGCACTACTAGTACTAGAAAAAGCATTTTCATAAGGGTTTTGTTTTTTTACACAGATGGGCTGTTAAAAATTCTGCATGTGTTCTCGAATGAGTTAATAGTCGTATGTGATAACTGAATTTTACAGGCAGCTCACGTAAATAATCCGCCCGTGTAAGTTAACCTATTGCTACATGCGGCTTTTGAGGAACGAGCCGCCTGCATAGTATCCATTAATACAGACGGCTAATGCGGCCGGACGCAACAGGCATGCGCGTCAGTTACCGAGGTGCCTTAAACACGCACGGCGCATGCGCGTCCTTTGAATTCAATTCGAACCGTTCGCGTCCCATCACTACTCCGCGTGTCGAGAAACGAATCGCCGGGCTGCTGCTATGAAATCACCAGCGCGTACCATCGCCTTCTCCGCACAGCCACTCTTCTCTCTTCTCAAAACCGCGCTAAGAATACCATAGCCGAAAAGAACACGCCTCCGCCAAGCCCGCCGAAAAACCCCAAGGGGAAGCAACAGCATCCGCACTCTCTCTGAATATGGACTGGGCTCTCCGAAGAATGGCGCGCGATGTATTTGAAAATACATCGCGCTCCATGCACCGCCTTGAGCTCGGTCCCCTTCCAGTGTATACTAGAATGGGGACCACGGGCCACTACGTCTTCGGCATGACACACTTGGTTGGTCGTTCGCCTCGACGCCCTCTGGGAGACGCTGGTTGTCGAGCTCGGCATCGGCGACAGCGACAACCTGGTGACAACGATCTCCAGGAAATTAGGCTTCGAGTCTCCGCGCAGGAGGCACCCCAGGCTCCACCCGCCTGCAGCCAGGAGCCCAAGGAGGAGCTTGATGAGGAGGAGCCCAAGGAGGAAGAGGCGGAGGAGGGGGAGAAGTTATTTCTTTTCTTGTTTTTAGTTTTGTTGTTTTTCTTTTTTATTGTTTTTGTAATATAATATTTTTGCGGTAATGAACTTTATGTTGCTGTCCTAATGATCATGCAGTTCAGTGTGAAAAATAGTTCTAATCACACTATCGTAATGATAAACTACTTAAAATAAACTAATAACGTGTTGTCCTAATGATAAATAAAATCTTTATAGATATCACTACAGGAAATCCGATCAAGTACGTCGGCCAGAGCCGACGTAATTAAGGCAAAAACTGATGTACGGGCGCTAGGCAAGGGGGGGCGGCAGTGGCGGAAAATCGGCATGAGGTGGCGGTTGCGGCGGCGCGAGTGACTAAGTGTCGACGCGCGCGTGGAATGGGCCGGCATGGCCCGCACGAGGTAGTGTCAAGTCCCTAACCCACGTCGGCCGTAGGACTTACGTCGGCCTAGGGATGAGCTGACATAAGTTGTGAGTTAAATTCCATCGGCCCAGTTATTTACGTCGGCCTGTGCCCGGACCGTCGTAAGTTTTGGGCTAAATATCGTTGGTTCAAGTACTTACGTCGACTGCGGGCCCGTAACCGACGTAAGTTACTTTGACCGACGTAATGTTCCAATTTTCCTGTAGTGTATGTATTATAAAAATATAAACTAATAGACTATTTATTGCTTTCATGGATGTGTTACACATTGTTGATGTAGAAAATTATTATAGATATGTATCACATACGTTGATTAAAAAGTGTCTTAAGTTTTCACAGGCGGTCCGTATCCAAAAGACGCCTGTGAAAATAGTATCCTTAGGAAGCGACTGCTCAGCTTGCCACGCGGTTATTAAGACTATGCCGCCTGAGAAAATTAGTTTATAATTTATTTAAAATGCTTTCCCAAGTGGTTATTAGGAAATCACCGCCTGTGGAAAAGAATTTCTCTATGAATGAATCCTCGGTCACGCCCCGCAACTCTAACATTTTCACTTTGCCGCCAAGCCCTCCCCCGCCGCAGCCAAACCCTCACCCTCGCCATCGCCGTCAACGCCAAGTGTTGTCCTCACCCTTGGTGTCGCCGTCAACACTGAGCACCGTCCTCACCCTCGCTGTCGCCGTCAACACCGAGGGCCGTCCTCACCCTCGGCGTCGTCACCGAGCATCATCCTTACCCTCGCCGTTGCCGTTCACGCCGAGTGTTGTCCTCATCCTCGGTGGCGATGCCGAGGGTCATCGCCGCCAAGAGCTGTACTCACCCTCGGCATCACCATCGAGCATCGTCCTCACCCTTGTTGTCGCTGTCCATGTCGAGCGCCGTCCTCACCCTCGCATCGCCACCGAGCGTCGTCTTCACCCTCGCCTTCGCCGTCACGTCTGCTCCTGCCTTCATATTGTTATGGTTGTTGGTATCTTGCGAACCGGGTACTCCCGCATACAAGGAAGACAAGACGCTGGGTTCCACCTCCCAAGAGTGGAAGTACCCATAAGCTCCCACGTGTCCCGCAGCTCCAGACATGCCTCCCTACTAAGGGTGGCTCCAGTGCTGTCACGTGTCCCGTAGCTCTAGACCTGTCTCCCTGCCAAGGGTGGCTCCAGTGCTGCCACGTGCTCCGCAGCTCTGGACCTTCGGTGCTGCCATGCAACCCGCGACTCTGGACCTAACCTTCCCGCTGAGGAGAGGTCCAATGCTGCCACACGTCCCGCGGCTCCGGACCCAGAATCCCCACTGAGGTAAGGTCCGATGCTGCCAGGCGTCCCGCGGATCACCAAGACGACGTGTGCACTCAAGACAGTATTAGTGCGTCATTAAGAACACGGCTTCAAGACACCATTAATGTGTCATCAAGACACATTAATACACCATGAAGACCCATCAAGACCATTAATGTGTCATCGGGACATGTTAGTGCACCGTCAAGCGCCATTAATGTATTATTAAGGCATGTTAATACACTTTTATGACCAATTAACCTGGGGCCACCTGTGGGCCCCGGTCGTAATGTAACCTATCGGCCATTCACCTATAAAGGGACCAGGCAATCGATAGAAAGGCGAGGGCTCTCTCACACCTCGCTCATACAATACAACACAATCCCCGTGGATGTAGTGTATTACGCCTCCTGGCGGCTCGAACCACGTAAGAAATCCTCCGTGATCATCCAGCTTGTAGTTCTAAGAAATCCGCCCCTCCAAAAAAGAACCTCTGCGGGCTGCTCCTTAGCAGGTCCGGGGGAAGTGTCGTAAAAACACTTCGACAATAGTGGAGTATGATAATGTTAGATATGTTGTTGTTCTTGTTATTGTTACTGTCTTATATACTGTATGGTGTATTAAAATACTTATCTTCTATAATATACTGTTAGATAAGTTGTTGTTCTTTGTATTGTTACTGTCTTGTTACTGTTAGATACTTATCTTTTGTGACAAAAAATTACAGTTCTTTGTATTCTTACGGTCACAACTGACTTTCTTAGTCTTGCAGTAAGATATGTTGCAAAATTCATTTTGCAGGAACAATTAAGAGGTTAGGCAAGACTGAACTTGGTATAGATAACAAGTATGGACATCCAGTTTCCCAATGAATCTATCCCAATTCCAATATAGACAACCAGTATTTTGAAAAAGTTGCCCCTAAAATCAATGTGAAGGTCAGTGCATTCGGCAGCAATGTCTGTTGTCCCCTTTAGGAATGTTCTTTGTCTGTTTTGGATATTAATATGTGTATATTGTATATATCAGGTTGGAGGACGAAATTACGAAGAATCTACTATTCATCTCGGAAGACTATAGATAATATACCGATCCTCCTTGATGGCTATGATAATGTGGAAGTAACTTCCCTCTTTGTCTCCATTAGGCACCAAGCTGGAAACGGAGAAGACATTGACGCTACAATGTGGGAGGTGGAACTTCAACAATCATGTCTTTTGGATTGCAGCTCGATCTATATTAAAGGAGACAAACCCGTTTCCTATTCATAGGAACATAGCCATTTTCTATTAGTTGCAATGTTAAGGAGAGCAAGCTATGAATTGCAATGTATAAACTATGAATTAAAGATAAGCTGAGAGAAACTATGAATTGCTATGTGTAATTGAACTATATTTTGCAATGTACACACTATGAATTGTAATGTATGAAGTTATGATTTGCAATGTATGTACTATGAATTGCAATGTATGAGTTGCATTGAATATATTTGTGATTACTGTTATTTAAATTTGATCAGAAAATTATAAATAATAGGGTTTGATTAGTATTGTCCTACTGCTTGATCATAGACGGAGTTGTATGTTAGGATCCGCCTAAGATAATGCATCATCACAGGCGGCACGTTGTACGTAAACAACCACCTGTGGAAAATCATTAACACGGGCGCTTTCTAGAGCTGCATGTGAAAATAGTCTATTTTCACAGGCTATTCGTTTCAGACGGTTTTGAAATCCTCTTGTGATAATATGTTTAGAGCCGCCTACGATGAAGCTTTTGTAGTAGTTTGGAGAGATTTCAGTTCAGTAACAGTTCAGTATATGTATCAAGTGTTCCGATTGGGGATTCTCTCTACGAGCTGCTTGATGACACTAAGGGCCTGTTTGGTCTCACGAATAAATGTGTCGCGTCGCAGCTGCGGCGATGCCTAATGTGCGGCATTCAATTATGGCGCTGCAGCTGCAGCGGGCGTTGGTGTCCAAAATGAACTACGAAGGCTGTTGTGGAGTTATGGTGCACCTAACATGAGGCAGAGAACCAAATGTGACCGAGCATGACTAAAGTTTGGCGTTGACTGGCTGTGGCGAGTTGTGGCCACAGACCAAACATGCCCTAAAGCTGGAATGATTGAATTCAATTTGGGTGGGCGGAGCCTATCTATAACTCAATTTCCACCTGATATGATGGATGGTCATCTGGTCACAACTATGAGATTATAACTGCAGAGGATGATGGTATTGTCCTCGCATGTAGGACATATGAGAGATATAGGAGTTATTTGTATTTTTCCTTTTGTATAAGATGTTTTCTTTTGTAACTCTCCTGTACTTTATATATTTGGATATCTTGGTCACATATCAATATAACCGCAGTATTTATAACATAGTATCAGTGTAAGGTTCTAGGACTAGTTTTTCTACTACCTAGCGACCGATCCTGGTGCTTCTTTTTGCGCCTTCACATCGGTTTGACTCTTCTTTGGGCGTCGTCGGATCTTCTTTTTGAGATCCGGTCTCCCTTTACCAGGCATCTTCGTGTTGGCACACCGATGCCGATGTGGCCTCTGTCGATTCGTGCAGTCTCCAATCGCGCCACATGGTATCTGACTTGCGCCGCCCATCTCTGTTGAATGCACCGCCCGACTTCCAAGGTGCGAGCTCACCGACATCCGCGGATTTTGTGGATCCGCCGCCGCCCTGTCTCACTACACGGGTCTTGCTATCTATTGGGACTCCTCTGGTTCCATCAATCAGCTGTGGTCACTTGACTTTGACCCTGTTGAGTGAGGTGGTTTAGAGTTAACTATAACAGTAAAAAATTGCAGCCGGCGCCGCTTCCTCTTTGCGCTCTCGCCGTCACCCGCTGTCGCATAGTTTGTGCTCTAGCCGACACCTATTGTCCTATCAGGATGACTTTTTCTTCTTTGGACATAATTCTAGTCTTGTGTTGCCTGATGCTTTTTCAAGCCGCTGTTGACGTTTCTTACGTCACAAATAAAAATCCGCAACCACACGGAAACTGTTGTGTAGCATTTCAATAAAGAGTATTCCCTATGATATCATATTTATCTCTGTCGACTGTTGGAGTCGGCAGATCTCCTGACACTACTAAAGTGTTGAAGGAGTTTGTAGTTCGGTGTGGGCGCGCGGAGACTCAAGAAGGTAAATCACGATTGGACGTGAGAGACACAGTGGTTTACGTGGTTCGGGCCGCCTGAGCGTAATACCCTACTCCACGGGTGTGAGGTGTTGTATTAGTTTATGTGTGAAAGCTCACGTCAATGCGTGTGTGCATGAGAGCGTTTTTTGAGCCTTCTCCCGTGTATCGTCGGTCTGTCCTTTTATAGTATAAGGACAAACCGTTACAAGTTAGCCTGGCCCGACATGTGGCCCCGGCGGTTACTAGTATTGATACACGATTAATTGTTGTTAATAACCCTGTAACGGGCTCCGACAGTGCCGTTACAGGTGTTAAGATTGTCCGATTAAGTGTCATTAACATGGAATTAATGACAATTAATCGGGTCTTGAAGTCCGCGGCTATCCTTTGAAGATCCGGGGTCGTTACAATGTCTTCCGGAGGTTTGAGGCGGCCAGCTCCGACGTTTTGATACGTGGCAGCTCCGGAGCTTGCTTGTGGGAAGCGGGAAGCTCCGGGGTGGCCTGGCACGTGTCAGGTCCGGAGCTTCTCTCGGTCAGGGGTTAAGTCCGGAGGTGCCGTTTCGGTACCTAGTCCGGAGCTTTACCCTTGTGGGTAGTAGCTCCGGTCTGGCAGTACATGTGGCAACATAGGGGTTAACCATGTTGGAGAAGTAGGTCCGGTTATGTCTGACAAGTGGGCCTCCGAGGGTCTTCAATTTGAGTAGATGTTCTTCCCCTGAGATCTTTGTAACCTCAGGGGGTGTATGGTTTTTAGGGTACCGACAGTGGCCCCCTAGACCTACCTCCGGGGAAAGTCACCGGGGTGAAGTCATTCCGTCGGAGGTGGGTCCATACTCGCGACTCTTGAACTGGGTCTTCAAGGGTCTTCGGAGGTGCCGTTGGCGGGGCTTTACGGTTAAATCTCGACGCGTGGCGCACCTCAGGCGGCAGATAAGATTTTTGACGTGCGGATCTCTCGCAATTGAAGGTCGCCGGTTCCCGATACGAAAACCGTATCGGTTCCGCGCGCCTTGTCAGGTCGCCGCCTTTGGGTTTCCCGCCTCGTGATGACAACTGTTCGCCTGGGTAGGAACCTCGACTTGATCGTCAGGGTGGTCCCGGGCCCTCTTGTCATCGGCAGGGTTGAATTCTTGAGTAGTATTCTTGACTCCCCTGCAGTTTCCATCCAAGCGTTGCGAGGGCTTACTTAAGAAGGAAAGCGCACCGTCGGGAGTTCTTTACGCTTCCCATCTGTTCTTGCGCTCAAACTCCCAACTCGTACTTTGCTCCTATTCTCTTGCCTAGCTGTGCTGCGATGGAGTTGGGTCTGCGTGAGAGTCTCTTGAAGACTGACAGCGATCTGAAGAAGGTCCAGGCCCTCATGGGGTGGTCTTCGGACTTCTTCAACCGCTCGGTCCGCGCCGGCGGAGAGCTCCCCTTTGAAAAGGAGCATGCTGGCGAGATGGTGTACTTTTCCTCGTACACCATGGTGGGGCTGATCCCACCGTTTTCTTCTTTCTTCTTGATGCTGCTGGACTTCTATGGTCTGTAGCTGTACCACCTTGGCCCTCACTCCATTCTCCTTGTGTCCATCTTTGTCCACTTCTGCGAGATGTGGGTGGGCATCCCTCCTTGCATCTAGCTCTTCCGAACCTTCTTCACCGTCCACACCACCGGCCGAAGCAATGAGTATCTTGGCTTCTACTACTTCGTGAAGCGCAAGAAGTGCCCATTCAAGTACCTCCGGTCATTCCCTTCCGGGAAGTGGGATGACTGGAAGAAAGATTGGATAGTCGTCTGGGTGGAGGAGCATGAGCGATTGGAGTTGCCAGACGGTCTGCCCACCATTGACACGTCGGTATGGAGTGAAGTTCCGGTGCTGGCGGAAGCTTTCGACCCTGTCCTGACCAGGATCCGCCAATGTGTGGAGGGAGGATTGACTCCCCAGGCGGTGTTCTGCAACTTCGTCCAACAGGTGGGCGCCGCTGAAGAGGAGGGAGTAGCTCGCCTGGGCCCTCAACAGCGTGATGGACGAGGACCGGGTTGAGACCGGGTTGAAGTCCAGCATGGTGGGGAAGACCTTGGAGTTTCACCTCAAGAAATTTCAGCACGGCATCGACGTTGACGGAGATTACTTGACTCCGCCGCCGGCCTTCCTCCCTCTGAACGTGGAAGTTGAGTTCAGCAGGGAGCTCCGGCGGACGATGCCCGCGCTTGACGACCTTGGTGTTGTCGAGAGAAGATCAACCACCCGGTTGGCGATCCTCGGGTTGTCCGAAGACGGCTCCGCCCCTGTCCCACAGCCAAGAGCTGAGGTCATCGGCAAGGGCAAGGAGCTGGCGGAGGAGCCGGAGAGCCGGAAGAGGAAGCTGCGACACGGTGACGGAAGGTCCATTGGGCCTGTCACTTCCCCCCTGGTTCCCCCTCCTCAAGAAGGAAGATCCTCCGCCGCCGTGGCGACTGTCCCCATGGTGGGGTCCTTCCGGAACGTTACTGTTCCGGTGGTGGGATCCTCCCGGAGTGCGACTGTCCCCGTGGTGGATCCCTCCTGTGGTGCTAGCTCCGGGCGCGCAACTCCAGCATCTGGAGCGGTGAGGGCCTCCAGGTCCAGGAGTTCCTCCCGATCAAGGAGAGCTCCGACCCGGGAAACGCCCGCGGCTGTGGCAAGTCCTGGGAGTCCTCCCGGAGCTCCTACGCCGACCGTGGCCAGCCCGGATCGTCCGGGAAAGAGGTTCCGCGCAAGCTGGTGCGGGAGCCTTCCAAGGTAATTTTTCTTTTTTACCTCGATTAACTTTTTAATTGTAGCATCTGTTTGCTCAATTTCTTCGTTCTTCATCTGCAGCGTCCCCAAGAAGGGGAGTGAAGCTCCACCCTCAGCCACAGTGTCTGAGGCTGCGAGGGCTTCTGCTCCAGTCCCGGTGCTGCCCCAAGCAGAGGCTGCGACAGCTCCGGCGCCGGCTGTCGTGGTCATGGACCTCGACTCGTCTCCAGAAGTTCCCATGGTAGCGCCGGACCACGGGAATGAAGATGCGCCAGCGGCACCCGTCCCGGAAGTGGAAGCTCCGGGTCCTGGTGCTGCAGTAGTAGAAGCTCCGGCTGTTGAGTCGGAGGAAGTAGCAGTCCCGGCTTCGGAGCCGGAAAGTGTTGAAGCCCCGGCGATTGAGCCGGAGGTCGAAGTAGTTCCGGCAGTTGGGCCAGTCACTTCCGAAGCACCGGCCGCAGAGCCGGTGATTGTTGGAGCGCCGGCCGCAGAGCCGGCGGCTGAAGAGGCGAGGGAGCTTGGGCCTCCCTCAGAAGAGGTGTCCCGGCCGGAGCCAGTAGCGGCTCCTGCTCCGGAGGCGACGACGTCGATGGTACCTGTGGCAGAGCCAGAGTGCCTGAACGAAGTCGCCGGCCCCCAGCCTGAGGGGGAAAATGAAGACTTGGCGGCGGGACCTTCTTCGATGGCGACTGAGGTCATCCCGGAGGAAGGCCCTAGCGCTTTGGAAGCTCGGGGTTCCACTCTCGTAGAGTGGGACCCAATTTTTGTATGTGAAGACTCGCTGGAACCAGCGGAGGAGATCCCAGCAGGTCCGGAGCCCATCTCGCTGTCGATGTCCATCGACAACGCCTGCTCTAGTCTACGTCAGGTCCAACTGGCCTTCTTCCACGACAGCAAGGCTCTTGAAGAGGAGCGCCAAACCCTTAGGCGGTGGCGTAATCGGCTCCACTTTGAGACTAAGCTGGCGCAGTCGAGGCTTGCGGATGACAAGGAGTGGATCAAGCGGGAGAAGATCCGCCTGGAGCTCTGGGATAAGCTGCTGGACGAGAGGGAGAGCATGACTCACGCCCTCGATGCTCAATCCCGGGAGTTCCACGACCAAGCTAAGGCTGCTAACGACGCGGCCAATGCTCGGTTTGATCAGCTCGAGGCCATCAGCACCGCACTCATCAAGCACCGAGAGGCACTTGAAGGGAGGGAAAGACGGCTCGAGGACGAGGAGCAAAAACTCCTAGAGCTACGGGATGACGTCTTGCGACGGGAAGAAGAGCTCGCCGAGAAAACAGCTCTGGCGGACAAGGGCCTCGAGGAGCGCGCTAAGAAATTGGAAGAGTGCTGCCTCGAGGAAGAGGAGAAGACCTGGGTGCGGGGGCAGGAACTCTATGAATACGAGTGTGCCCTTATCGCCCGGGAGAAGAAAGTGGAGGCTAGGGAGAAGGACCTGGTCGACCGCCGGAACAAGATCTACCTCCGGGAGGAGGAGCTCGGAAGACTTGAGAAGCGGGTTGCTGCGAAGATCCAGCAAAACACCAAAGAAGTTGAGCGCCTCACCCGCGAGAATTCGGAGTTGACGACGGCCCGGAGATCCCTGGAAGAGATGAAGAACTTGAGGAAGGCGGACTCCCTGCAGATTTGGGAGTTCCTGGGCAAGTCCGACGACGCGCTGACGCCGATGGGTTTCAGCCCCGTGCACCCGGATGATCCGGAGCCGGAGCCGGACCTTGCGTTGCAAGCGTTGAGCGCCGCAGGCAGCAAGCTCTCCAAGGTGGGCGACGTCATCGCGGACCAGCTGGAGGTCGAGGGGCAATCCCTGGCTAGGAACGTCACAGAATATGTGTTGACGTGCTACACCAGCCGGAACCCTCGATTTCCTCTGGACCCGGTGCTTGAAGGCCCCGTCGAAGGAGAAGGCGAAGCTACCCGAGCCTACGTGTCGGAGGTCGCCCAGAAGGTCGCCGAGTTCTTCCATAGGGTCTAGGACCGTCTCTTTTAGCCTTTACTTGTATCTTCTCTTCTTCCTCAATTTTGTGTTCCCTTGTCTCCAGATGTAATCTCCGGTCTTCAGATGAAATGAAATCCCCAATTTTTTGCGAACTTCATTTTTTGTTTTCAACATCTTTATCTTCACTTGGCCCCCTGGTAGATGTGCACAATTTGATTGTGGACATGTACCAAAAGGATGTTGAGTTTTGTTGAAGATGAATTTGCTTCGAACTTGTGGAATTTAGGTCCGAAATTTTTGATAGTGAAGGTCCCCTGAAGTTGTCAGAGCTTAGAAGCTCTGGCACTGTCCATCGCTGGAGCTTAGTAGCTCCGGCAATAGCCTCTATCAACACGTTGAGCGTTGGTAGTTAATACTCCAAGGTGTCGGAGCTTAGCAGCTCCGGCAATGACCTTTGCCACACTTAGTTTGTTGGCAACAGACTCCAGTGACGGGGTCTTCTCACCATCTTTTAGTCAACGCCGACGGTTGACGCCCTGGTGGGAGTCGGAGCTTGGTTAGCTCCGGTTTTTCTCCATCAACGTAGGGTTCATTTTTCCTGCACACTTAAGCCAAGAAAAATAGTAAAATTTGTTCCTTGTCTATAACTTCGTCGCGGCTTACGATTCTCAAGAAAATTTTAAGTTGAACACGATTTTTAATACGACTGGATGAATTGTCTTTTCTTTTAGATCCAATTTTCCATGGACCCACCTTACTTTGGCCTGCCGGGATGTAGGTAGAGTGGCGTACTTAGGGTGCTTGACCAGGCTAAGTCGATAGCGCACTCCGGCCCTAGAATGGCTTGGCGGCTTTCAGGCGAGTTGGCCACAGACGATATTTAAATCCAAAAAATCAGACAATTCAACTCGAATCGTATGTAAACCGGTCAAACTAGAACTTCTTAAGAATTGCACGTTTCTGTTATAGACAAGAAAGAGAAAAATAAAAATGTCGAGCCTATGCAAAAATGAATGCAAGTGGAGTCTATTTCACATGAAGATGTCTTTCATTATAGGTCCGGGGTACAGGGGAAACAAGTACACTCTTAGGGTACGGAACCAGGCTAAGTGTGTTTGGTTTCTCGTTTGACCCAGGGTAGTTAGCCACACTTTTAGTCTGGAGACTGTGTCAAGTGTTGCATGAGCTTTTCAAACCTTTCGGGAAAGGTCCGGCTGCTCTCCTGGAGGAACTACCCGACTCTGTACAATGACTCTATAACATACATTTCAAGTTACTTAAGACTCACCTCCGTGGAATTAAGTGTAGAACTTACGGAGGTGCTCGATGTTCCAAGGATTTGGGAGAGGTGTCCCATCCTCGGTAGCCAAGCGAACGCTTCCGGGACGGGATACTTTGATCACTCGAAAGGGCCCTTCCCAGCCGGGGGAGAGTTTGTTTTGCCCTTCTCTGGATGGTATTCTCCGTAGCACCAGATCGCCTTCCTCGAGCTGTCGGTTGTGTACATGCCGCTGGTGATAGCGCCGTAGAGCTTGGCGGTATCGGGCATTCCGAACAGCTGCTTGGCACCTTCCCTCCTCGAGCTTCGTAAAACAAACACTACTCTTATGATCAACTATGGGACATTAATCAATTATCAAGACAGGAGTAACTTGATAATATGGGTAATGTGACACATCTAAGCAATCTATTCTAAAGTTTAAATGAGTCCTAATGTAGATTTATCTAAGAGTTGAGGAATTATTCCTACAATGCTTCTAATATACATATCATAGACTAGGTTAGATACTAATGAGCATGTCAATGGTGAATACTTATGTAAAGTTTTTCAACACATCAGGCGCGGGTTTACCCCTAGCAACACTAGGGCGACTCCCGCCAAGAGCCTATGGTATAGCCGAACATGGAGGATTACAAAGTACAGATAGGACTGTGACCACCTACTGCCTACCTCTTCAATCCGTGAGTCTATGAGACATCCAGCGCTACTTACTATCCTAGCACAATGCTAGCATACTATGTAAATACCTTAGAGGCTCGAGTACAAGTACCTCTCTAAGGTAATGACTAACATAAACATCGTTAAACCAATGTTGAGACATAACATAAGTATTCATATCAACATGATCATATCATAACTAATTAGACTATTGTGGCGGTTTTAGTGTTTATGATGATAAGTTATGATCATTTTGGCATATTCATAAAGACTACTCCTACCACAAAAATGGAATTCATAATCAAACAAGAAACATTTCATCCAAGTATATGAATAAAAGAAGACTAAAGATAATATCTTTATTGTGCATAAAGTCACAAATATAAGAAAAGATACGTGAGCCATACCTTTCCCAATTTGGACTTGAGACTAGATATTCCTCTCTACAGACTAATCTCCGCTAAGGAACTAGGAGAACTAGTGTATACAATAGAATGATGCTCAAGTGGTGTGTTAAAGTGAGGGGTCCTATAAATAGCTTGGCGAAGGGTCGGTTCCCGCCATCAAAAGTGTGTGAATCAGTAATCAACAACTTCTTCAAGCCGGGAGGACCCAACACATGGAAGCTGAACGAGTTTGGCGGAAAGACCAGGTCGGCTGACTAGGGGGGGTCGGCCGACCTGGTAAGTCCTCCAAACGGTCTGTGCTTTCTTGGGGTGACTTATTGGTGGGTCCCCTTTATTGATATAAGGTGTACACCGTTGGATGACCTCGGATACTTTTGTTTGTAGGCCATTTGATCCATGTGGTGCCACATGTCGCCACTTGGTTGGCTGGGATGATATTTTATAGGACTCATCCCTTGTTTCACTACAATTCTGTATTAAATAACTGTATGAACCAATTTCTCTAAGTACAAGTGGAAACAGGTTAAATAGAAAGGTGATGTGTGCAAGAAATGACATTTCCTTCAAATAATTGAGTTATCTTGACGGGTGCAATTGGTATATAATAGACGTCAAAAAACTCCCCCAAACTTATCCTTTGCTCGTCCCGAGCAAAGTCAAGACTTTAGGTTGATGATCAGGAGTTGCTACAATGTTCTACATTTTAAAAGTACCATGTGTACAACAAAATACTCTACTTAGTATTGCAAAAAAAATTTGTATGGTATTTTACCCATCTTAAGTCATCATGGGGCTTATGCCATCTCCTATTCATGGGTGGTTGAAAGATAGAACAACAAATGGAGCACACATACCCTAGAGATCAAGTTCCACTCGAATTCTGGAGAGTTCAATTTAGATTATAAGTACCTCAATTTGACTCTCCGAGTCTCTCCTTTATGTGTAGTGAAAATATGTCCTCACCAAGGCATTTTGCCTAAATTCATACTACCACTAAATAATGCTTGTATGTGGAGCTTGGTAGGGAATATAATAGGCATATTTGCAACACATAATATTGCTAAATCAAAAAAGCAAGCCTTAAGAGAAATCATTTCAAAACTATTTGATTCAAGATTTGTGCATGTGTGATGGAGCGGAAGTGGATGTGGATATTTGAGATGACTCCTTTTTGTGTGGACTCTCTTATTTTGTAGGGATGAAACATGGCTACTTTCCTCTCCCTCTTTTTTCTCATGCTTTTGATGTAAGAATTTTTTTGTAGCCATGTTTTATCCTCCCTTTTTATGCAAGAAATTTGGAGAGTACTTAAACATAAAGGGTATGGAGTTTCTCTTTTTATTGTGGAAGGATGGTATGATGGGATTTTGCTTACTTATAGTGTAGAAGTATAGTATGTGCAAGTGAAGTCTTGAATTCAAAAAGTAATGAATGAAATCTCACATAGATCTATACTAGTTTGACAAAGCTCAATGTGAAGACAAATATGATATGCATGAGGTCATCAATGTAATATATCATATGGTTTTGGTAGGTATTTCCAATCAAATGAGAGTAACTTAAATCTTTTTAGAATTTCTACGAAAATCTTAGTTTCACTTTCAAACGAGGAATATCAGCCATATCACTATATCATATCTCACAAAAACTTAGAATTGGATTAAACTTTTGCTTCCCATAATTTCTAAATCAAGGCAAAAGTAATTCTAGCCAAGAAATATTTTGGAGAATAGTAAGTTGTAAACTAGGGACTTTTGAAACAGAGCAACTATTCATCATTTCATCTATGTGAATTCCAAATCATTCCTACCGCACATCTTTTATTATATTAACCTGACCTATACTACATTATTATTAATCTCTTTTTTTGATGCAAACGTGGTGGAAAGAAATAAATAAAATATTGGACTTCAAATTGGATGTTATATAGGTTACCTCAAGTGGGGGTCCTCCCCAAGCTTGTTCTTGGTCAACGTCCGCGATAGAGGTTGAAACCCTGACAATGGATGTAGGCCATGAGGTTGGCCTAACCTTGCTGTAGCATGACTTTGACATTGGAGGGTTGATTGTTGAAGTTGGGTTGCCTTCCATGGGTTCCACGAGTGTGGTCGAGATGGGTGTTGTCGATGTCACTCATCTGCACCTCAAGGTTCCCATAGGTTGGATGTACCTTGTTATACCTTGGTTACGGGAATGATAACCCTTAGCTACAAAGGAATGACGTGTACTCAACATGTGTTGAGTGTGTTCCATCATGCTTTGGCTAAGGGGTATCATACCTTCTTGCCATAAAGAAACAACTTGTCCCACTCGTGCATTGGGTGTGATTCGTCATTCCTTGGCTAAGGTAGTGATAACCTTTAGCCACAAATGAGTGACACGTACCCAACATGTGTTGAGTATGATCCATTATTCATTGGCTAAGGTACAACATACCTCTAACCACAAAGGAACGACATGCACTCAACATCGGTTGAGTGTGATCCATTATTCCTTGGCTAAGGTATAAAATACCTTCTAGCCACATAGGAACAACTTACACACAAGATACATTGGATGTGATCTTGTCATTCCCTGGTTAAGGTACATCATACCTTTTTAGCCAAAAAGGAATAACATACACCCAGTGATGGTGGCAATTCCCTTGAACTTGAATGAGTGCTTAGAATAGTTGAGATCATAATGCTCACATATTCGTAGCAGCCCATTGGTTGTTCATGGAGGTTTTCCATGTCAAATCTCCGGCCTCATATAGTTATGGTTGACCTTCGGGCTTAATTTCTGATAGGTGACAACCATCCTAATCTACTCTTTGGCCTAGAGATGTTGAAATAGATCCTCTAGGGATTCCAACAATCGGATCATTGAATGTCTGCATAGTAATATTACTGCTGCAAACTTCCTCTCTATGATAGAGAGGGATGGTTAGCCCCCGACACTTGTACAAATGAATTTTCCGGTTAGGTAATCAAATCTTCATTTGTACATACGGGGAAGAACAAAATCAAAGATGCATTGGGTCCAATTTCAACTGTATCCATGAACAATGCACAAATAATTGATATGAGTGGGGCTTTATGGATAAATCAATTTGCACATTTTGTAAAGCTCCTACTCAGAGCAATGCAAATGATATAAATACACTATATGGATCCCTTTATCTTGTAAAGTTTCTAACCATTATAGCTTTGTACACAAGAGCAAATGTTATCATTTGGATCATGGAAAACAAGATTCTCAATTTTATCCTTCTGAACATTTTTAATTTCTTGCTTACGAATTTGAAATTTAGTGATCCATGCATGAATGAGTTTCAAATCAAAATTATGGATGCACCGTTCCTAGGTTTCTACATACCAATTCAACCACTAAGTAATTCCATAAGCATTACTTAGGCAGAAAATGTCTAAGTCAATTTTAGCAATGCTTATGAAATTCTAGGTACTTGTTTAAATTTATTTCTAAGTAAGATGGCATTCCTTCTTGAAGAATCAAAAAGAGTAATGTCAACACTTACTCTCGTGAGGATGCATAAGAATTGAATGATGAGAAGGTGTAAACCTTCCTCACCGATGTAAGCAAAAAACATTCAATCCTAGTGCAATTCAAACGACGGAAAATTTTAAACTTGTAACAGTTGAAGAGCATTACTGGTTGAAGGACGTTGTGTGAGAAACTCACGACCATGAATTTTGGTGTAGCCTTCATTTTCAATGTCTCCTACCAAGTTGAGGTTGAAGTTGAATGAGATTCATCTTGCTCCTCCATTGAGCCACCATCTTGAGCATTCCTCCACCATGAACTCAAAATGAGGTTGATGGAGGAATATGCGCTTGATGAGGGCTTCCAACCTTTTACAAATTTTGTCCTGACTACACTAAAAATCAAGAACAAACAAAACAACTCAAAAATGGGTTACATTAGCTCAAAAGCATGTTGTACCATTTGTCAAATTGTTTTGCCCAACTTGAAACAACTTGCAGATGTATTGAATTATTAAGGAAAAAAATTTTGGTTTGAATTAGGAAGATGAATTCAAGTGGTTATGCCCAAGGTTCATATCCAAATAAATTAATTTCTGAATTCATAATTTTAGTTTTATGATGGTTGGAAATTTTACTTTTTCAACATGCAAGTGTAAAAATTCAAACATGCTAAATGAAATGAGAAATTCAAATACGAAATTGGAGAAAACAAATATGAGATATGTACCAATTTACCTATTGGCAAGGATTCACCGAATTTTTGAAGTCCGATGAGTGGGAACCTCCGTCTTGTTTAGTGTGATGATTTGTTGTCTACTCCAGAGTTGAAGATTTGGACAACTTCTCTTAATTTACATGCCAAATCTCCCTTGGCTGTCATTCAGACATGTGGGCCACATGGTGGCCTTAGCCTCTCGTCCATCTTGATGAAGACTTGTTGATGTAGTGGCGGCTTCTCCCTCTTGAAGATATTGTTTTATGAGCATGGTGAGGCTTGTACTGCTTTTGAGGTGTCACTTCGACCTTCTTGATGTTCCTTTGAGTTAACCCATACTTTGATCATGGATCAAAGACTTCCTTTGGCATGATGACATGTGGACTCCACAATCAAACAAGAAACGCTTCGTCCACAATGTCATTGGCCCTTGGATGCATGGGCTTGGTTGAAGGGTAAAAATCCCAACAACTGATTGTGGGATATCTTGGATCTTGAAGGCTCTTTAAGTTTTTTGTCCTTGGCCAAAAGCTTCATGTTGTCTTGATTTCTTGCTTGGCCATGAACAAGATACTTCAAGGTAGGCTAGTTTAACTTAAATCCATTGAAATCCCCATATCCTCCTTCATTACAAGGATGATGTTGATTCACCCTTGACCTCCTTGTAGGTGATAGCCATTGGAGTTGTGTTTGAAAGGAAGAATACTCATCGGTCTTCGGGAAATGATTCCCCAAGTGGCCCATGTTAACATGGATTTTCACAAATCATGTGAATATCCATAGCTTGGATCATTGTTGATGGCTCCTAAGATATACTAACAAATCATCCCCGACATAGGCTCCAGAAATGTTTGTTGGTATTTCTTAACACCACAGATCATCTCCGGTAAAGAGATGAGATCCGCAAGCGCAAGGATGATACTGTTGTAGCATTTCACCCATGAGTATTCCCAAGGGTATCGTATTTATCCCAAAAAAAGGCAATGGAGTAAAGTATATACTACTCTTATGGTCAAGCTATGGGATACTAATCAATTATCCGGACAGGGGGTAAGTTGATAATAGGGGTAGTGCGATACACACCTAGTCAATCTATTCTAAAGGGTAAATGGGTCCTAGAGGGAGATTGGATTAAGAGTTAGAGAGTTGCTCCTACAATGCTCCTGATACATATACATAGCCTAAGGTTGATAATAATGGTCATGTCAATGATGAATTCCTATGCAATACTATTCAACACATAGGGCACGGGCTTACCCCTAGCAATACTAGGGCAACTCCCGCCAAGAGCGTGTGGCATAGCCGAACATGGAGGATTACAAAGGACAGATAGGGCTGTCACCACCTACTGCCTACCTCTTCAATCTGTGGGTCTACGAGACATCCAACTCTACTTAAATACCCTAGGATCATGCTAGCATACTAAGCAAATACCTTAAGAGCTGCAGCACAAGCCATCCTAAGGCAATGAACTAAGTCATCGTTGAACCAATGTTGATTGCATAGCAAAGTTATTCATATTAACATAATCATATCATAACTACATAGACTCTAGTGGGGGTCTATAGTGTTTGTGACCATAAGATGTGATCATGAGAGTACAATCATAAAGACTATACCTTACACGTACATGGATTCCACAATCAAACAAGAAACGCTTTGTCCAAGTATACGTATAAAAAGAAGACTAAAGATAATATCTTTATTGAGCACAAAGTCACAAATACAAGAAGGAAAACATGAGATATACCTTTCCCAATGTGGAATTGGGAAGAGAGACTCCTTCTACTCCTTTCCCAATTTGGACTTGGGACTAGAGGCTCTCCTCTCTACATCCTAACTCCTATAAGGACTATGGAAGATAGTGTATAGAATAGAATGATGCCCAAGTGGTGTGTGTTGAAGTGAGGGGTATGGGGTCCTATTTATACTAGCGTTGAGATTGGTTCCCGCCACCAAAAGTGCGTGAATCAGTCGTCATTGACTCTAGGGAGTCAGGAGGAGCCAACACGTGGAAGTTGACCGGGTTTGGCGCCAGGACCAGGTCGGTCGAGCCCCTAGTTCGGCCGACCTGGTCAGGGCTCCAAACGGCCCGTACTTCCTCCAGGTGGCTGCCAGGTGGGTCCCATTGATTGATATTGGTGCTACATCGTTGGATGGCCTCGGATACTTCTGTTTGTGGGCCATTTGATCCATGTGGTGCCACGTGTCGTCGCATGATTGGCTGGGATGATATTTGATAGGTTTGCTCCCCATACTTTTCCTCAATTCTGGTATAAATATCTGCATACACATATTTCTCCAAGTACAAGTGGAAATAGGTCAAGTAGAAAGGTGATGTGTGCAAGAAATGATCAAACTTCACATAATTGAGTTATATTGACGACTGAAAATGTATATAACAGCCGTCAACAAACTCCCCCAAGTTTATCCTTTGCTCGTCCCGAGCAAAGTCAAGACTTTAGGTTGATGATTAGGAGTTGCTACAATGTGCTACCTTTCGAAAGTACCAACTGCACAACAAAATACTCTACCTAGTATTGCAAAAAGTGGATATGGTACTTCACCCTCCTTAAGTCATTATGGGAGTTATGCCTTCTCCTATTCATGGGTAATTGAATGATAGAACAACAAATGGATCAAGCATAGCCTAGATATCAAGTTGCACTTAAATTCCGGAGTGATTCAAATTAGATTATAAGTACCTCAATTGATTCTCTCAATCACTATTTTGTGTATAGTGGAAATATGTCCTCACCAAGGAATTATGCCTATACTATTCCTACTCTTTGAATATGGCTTGTACGTGGAGCTTGGTAGGGAAAGTAAGTAGGCATATTTGCAACACATAATATTGCTAAGTCAAAAGAGCAAGCCTTAGGAGAAAATCAATTCAAACTTTTGAATCAAGACTTAAGCATGTGTGATGGAATGGAGGTGGATGTGGAAACATTGAGATGACTCCTTTTGATGTGGACTCTCTTTATTTTAAGGATGAAACATGGGTACCTTTTTTATGCTTATGGAGTAAGCATATTATTTCTTTATTTTCTCATGCTTATGATATAAGCATGCATTTTCTTTTTCTTTTTCTTGTAGCCATGTCTTCTACTCCTTTTTATGCAATAACTTGAAGAGAGTGCTAACTATGAATAGCATGGAGTTTCTCATTTTATTGTGGAACGGTGGATATCATGGAATTTTGCTTCCTTCTAGTGTATAAGTATAGCATGTGCAAGTGAAGTCTTGAATTCAAAAAGAATTGAATGATTTCTCACATAGGTCTATACTAGTTTGACTAGGCTCAATGTGAAAGCAAATAGCATATGCATAAGGTGTTGTCTATGTATGAATATCATATGGCATTGGTAGGTATTTCCAATCAAATGAGGGAAAATTAAATCTTGATAGAATTTCTATGGAAATCTAAGTTTCACTTTCAAAATAGGAACAGCAGCCCTATTACTAATTCAAATCTCCCAAAAACCTAGAAGTAGATTAAGCTTTTGCTACCCACAATTTCTAAATCAAGGCAAAGTTAATTTTAGCCAATTGAAACAATATTCGGAGAGTAGCAAGTTGTAAACTAGGGACTTAGGAAAAATAAAACAGAGCCACTATTCATCATTTCATCTATGTGAATTCTAAATCATTCTTACTGCACATCTTTATTTTATAAGCAAAGCAAATCTAAGTTCTTATTTTTATGTCTTTTTAGATGCATGGTAGATGGTGGATGAATGGAAAGTAAATATGCAATGGATGATTTGAAATAAAAATGCAGTGGGTGTGATACATGTTACCTCAAGTGGGGGTCCTCCCCCAAGGTTATTCTTGATCAAGGTCCATGATAGGAGTTGAGTGTTGATTGTTGTGTTGCCTCCCATGGACACCATGAGTGTGGTTGAATAGAGTGTTTTCAATGTTGATCATCCGCACATCATGGTCTCCATGTGTTGGGTGTGATTTTTCATTCCTTGGCTAGGATAATGATAACCTTTAGATCCAAAAGAATGACGTGCACTCAACATACATTGAGTATGTTTCGTCATTTTTTGGCTAAGATGTATCATATGTTTTTGCCATAAGGGAGTGACATGTGCCCAACAGGCATTGGGTATGATCAGTTGTTCCTTGGGTAAGGTACAACATACCTTCAAGCCACATAGGAACAACTTGCACCCAATGATGGTGGCAAATCCCTTGAGCTTGAATGAGTGCTTAGAATAGTTGAGAGCTTAATGCTCTCACCCATTCATGGCAGCCCATTGGTTGCTCATGGAGGGTTCCCATTTCAAATCTCTAGCCTCGTATTGTAATGATTGACCTTTGGGCATAATTTCCGATAGGTAGCAACCATCCTCATTTACTGCTTGGCCAAGAGATGTTGAAATGGGATCCTCTAGGGATACCAACAATCAGCTTCTTGAATGCTTGCATAGTAACATTATTCCTGCAAACTTCCTCTCTTGAACAGAGAGGGATGGTTAGCTTCCGATACTTGTAGAAATGAACGTTCGAGTTAGGTAACCGAACTTTCATTTGTACATACAGGGAAGAACAAAATCAAAGATGCATTGGTTCCAATGTCAAGTGTATCCATGATCAACGTGTTATTCATTGGTAAGAGTGGAGCTTTATGGATAATTCATGTTGCATATTTTCTAAAGCTCCTACTCATAGCAATGCATGTGATAGAAATATACTATATGGTTTCCTACATCTTTTAAAGTTTATAACCACCTTAGCTTTCAAGAGCAAATTTTATCATTTAGACCATGACAAACAAGATTCTCAATTTTATCCTCCTGAACTTCACTAGTTTAAAAATTTAGTGACTTCTCCAAAAAACGCAATTCAATTTTAGAGCAAGGATATCACTTATTCCTAGGAGTTTGAAATATAGTGACACCATCTATGCATGAAGATCAATTAAATATTATGGTTGTCACTATGCCCAAGTTTCTATATGCCAATTCACCAATTAAGTCATGCCCAAAAGTTTTATTTTTTAAACCTAGACAAAAATGACTAAGTCTAAAAAACAATGCTTAAAGGATTCTTGGTACTTGTTTTAGATTTTTCCAAGTAAGGTGGGATTTCCTTTTGGAGATCCAAAAGTCAATACCCACACTTACTCTTGTGAGGATGCATGAGAATTAAATGATGAGGAAGTGTCAACCTTCCTCACAAATGCAAGCAAATACATTCAATTCTATGGCAAACCAAACAATGAAAAATTCTAAACTCATACCTCATTTGAAGAGTAGTTGGTGACAAAGGTCTTTGTGTGAGAAACTCACAACCTTGATTTTTGGCGTAGGCTTGATGGTTGATGTCAAATGCCAAGTTGAGATTGGATTTGACAATGGGTTTGGTTCTGGCTCCTCCTATGGGTCATCATCTTGAACATTTCTCTTCCTCAAGCTCAAAATGAGTTTGAAGGAGAGAAGTATTCTCAAATCCTCCCAATGGTTACTTGAGCTTCATGAAACCTTCAACTTTCTTGCCATACCACTTCTTCACAATTTTGACCTAGCTGCACTTGAATCAAGAACACACAAAACAACTCGAAAATGGGTTACGTTAGTCAAAAGAAAATTGAACACAATTTTCAAATTGTCTTGCCCAACTTGAAATAACTTGTAAATGCAATGAGGGTCAAAGCAAATCTTTTTGGTTTGAACTAGGAAGATAAATTCAAGTGGTCATGCACGTAGTTCATATCCAATTAAATTTCTCCCCTAATTAAAAATTTTAGTTTTATGATGGTTGGAAATTTTACTTTCCAACTTGCAAGTATAGAATTTTAAACATGCAAATGCAAGGGTTGATGCAATTTGGAAAACAAATATGAGATAACTACCAATTAACCTATTGGCAAGGACTCACCGAATTTTTGAAGTCTGCTGAGTGATAACTACCAATTAACCTATTGGCGAGGACTCACCGAATTTTTGAAGTCCGATGAGTAGGACTTACCCCGTTCTATTCAGCGCGATGATCTGTTGTCCAATCCCAGAGTTGAAGATGTGGACGATTTCTTCTATTTTGACATGCAAAACTCATTTGGCTATCATACGGACATCTGGGCCACCAGGTGGCCTTAGCCTCTCCCCTTTGTATTGATATAGACATGTTGTTGTAGCGATGGGTTCTCCCTCTTGAATGTATTCCTTCATAAGCATGGTGAGGCTTTGTCCTTCTTAGGTGTGCCACTCTGACCATATTGATATTCCATTGAATCAACCCATACCTTGATCATGAATCAAAGGCTTCCTTGGGCATGATGACATGTGGACTCCACAATCAAACAAGAAATGCTTCATCCACAATGTCACTTGCCCTAGGTTGAATGGGTTTGGTCAAAGTGTGGGAATCCAAACAAGTGATGTGGGATATCTTGGACTTTGAATGCTCCTTAAGTTCTTGTCCTTGGACATGATCTTCATGTGAATGTTATCTTGATTTCTGCTTGGACAAGATACTTCAAGGTAGGCTAGTTGAACTTAAATCCCTTGGAAAGCCATAGCCTCCTTGAATACAAGGGTGATGTTAATTCCACCCTTGACCTCCTTGTGAATGGTAGCCATTGGAGTTGTTGTTTGAAAAAGGTCCTCATGGGTCTTCGGGAAATAATTTCCACATGTCCCATGATGACATGGATTTTCACAAATCATGTGAATATCCACGACTTGGATTATCCAATCAAATCTCCAACGACTTGGATATTCATGACACTTAAATGGGAGGTGTAGTTCCATAACTAGCATATCCACCTTATGAAGTGGTGTGCATGACAAGCTATGGGAACTCGAGCATTCTTCAATCCATCCCTTGAGTGGAGACCTTCTTCTCATCCATGATGAATGAGAATAGGACTCCTTCAGCTCCAGCATGAATGTGGTCATGGATTGGTGGAGCCAACCCATGACAAAAGTGTTGGATGAAGAGCCAACTATCCACCCCATGGTGGAGGCAAACCAAGAAGAACTTCTTGGAGCTTTCCCCAAGCTTGGGTATGGATGACTTTGGCTCCTACTGAAAGCTAAAATTCTCCAGCAAAAGGAAATAGTGTTGCCTAGCGGACATTTGTTGAGGTACGCGTTGAATCATCATACAGTTTAGCACTTGCGTCCTCATTGGTTGTCCCATACAATGGGTTGGCCAACACTACCCTGTTTTAACACAAAGGAGAAAACAAACAAGGGTAATCCTGTATAATATCAATTAGAACCTATAGCTTAATCACAAGCGATAGCTATCCTTCACTTCCTTTGCCTTCCCTGGCAACGGCGCCAGAAATGCTTGTTGACGACTCCTAAGATATACTAACAAATCATCCCCGACAACGGCGCCAGAAATGTTTGTTGGTATTTCTTAACACCACAGATCATCTTCGGCAAAGAGATGAGATCCGCAAGCGCACGGAAGATATAGTTGTAGCATTTTACCCATGAGTATTCACAAGGGTATCATATTTATCCCAAAAGAAGGCAATGGAGTAAAGTATATACTACTCTTATGGTCAAGCTATGGGATACTAATCAATTATCCGGACATGGGGTAAGTTGATAATAGGGGTAGTGCGACACACACCTAGTCAATCTATTCTAAAGGGTAAATGGGTCCTAGAGAGAGATTGGATTAAGATTTAGAGAGTTGCTCCTACAATGCTCCTAATACATATACATAGCCTAAGGTAGATACTAATGGTCATGTCAATGATGAATTCCTATGCAATGCTATTCAACACATCGGGCACGGGCTTACCCCTAGCAATACTAGGGCGACTCCCACCAATAGCCTGTGGCATAGCCGAACGTGGAGGATTACAAAGGATAGATAGGGCTGTCACCACCTACTGCCTACCTCTTCAATCCGTGGGTCTACGAGACATCCAACACTACTTAAATACCCTAGCACCATGCTAGCATACTAAGCAAATACCTTAAGAGCTGCAGCACAAGCTATCCTAAGGCAATGAACTAAATCATCGCTGAACCAATGTTGATTGCATAGCATAGTTATTCATATTAACATAATCATATCATAACTACATAGACTATAGTGGGGGTCTATAGTGTTTATGACCATAAGATGTGATCATGAGAGTACAATCATAAAGACTATACCTTTCACGTACATGGACTCCACAATCAAACAAGAAATGCTTTGTCCAAGTATACGTATAAAAAGAAGAATAAAGATAATATCTTTATTGAGCACAAAGTCACAAATACAAGAAGGAATACATGAGATATACCTTTCCCAATGTGGAATTGAGAAGAGAGACTCCGTCTACTCCTTTCCCAATTTGGACTTGGGACTAGATGCTCTCCTCTCTACATCCTAACTCCTCTAAGGACTATGGAAGATAGTGTATAGAATAGAATGATGCCGAAGTGGTGTGTGTTGAAGTGAGGGGTATGGGGTCCTATTTATACTAGTGTTGAGGTCAGTTCCTGCCACCAAAAGCGCGCGAATCAGTAGTATTGACTCCAGGGAGCCGGGAGGAGCCAACACGTGGAAGTTGACCGCGTTTGGCGCCAGGACCAGGTCGGCCGACCCCCTGGTTCGGCTGACCTGGTCAGGGCTCCAAATGGCCCGTACTTCCTCCAGGTGGCTTCCAGGTGGGTCCCATTGACTAATATTGGTGCTACACCGTTGGATCGCCTCAGATACTTCTGTTTGTGGGCCATTTGATCCATGTGCTGCCACGTGTCGTCGTCTGATTGGCTGGGATGATATTTTATAGGATTGCTTCCCATACTTTTCCTCAGCTCATGTATAAATATCTTCATACACATATTTCTCCTAGTACAAGTGGAAATAGGTCAAGTAGAAAGGTGATGTGTGCAAGAAATGATCAATCCTTCACATAATTGAGTTATATTGACGACTGAAATTGGTATATAACAGTCGTCTACAATCATCCAATCACTTCTCCATTGGCTTGATCTTTGTGTTACTTCAATGGGAGGTGTACTTCCATAACTAGCATGTCCACCTTGTTAAGTGGTGTGCATGCCAAGCTAAGGGAACTAGAGCATTCTTCAATCCACCCCTTGAGTAGAGATCATATTCTCATCCATGATGAATGAGAATAGGACTCCTTCAGCTCCAACACAAATGTGATCATGGATTGGTGGAGCCAACCCATGACATGAAGGTTGGATGAGGAGCCAACTATCCACCCCATGATGGAGGCAAACCAAGAAGAACTCATAGAGCCTCCCCCAAGCTTGGGGATGGATGACTTTGGCTCCTACAGGAAGCTGAAATTCTTCCGCAAAAGGCAATGGTATTACCTTGCGGACATTTGTTGAGGTACGCCATGAATTATCTTGCAATTGAGCACTTGCATCCTCATTGGCCATCCCATAAAATGAGTTAGCCAACACTACCCTATTTTCACACAAATGGAGAAAATAGACAAGGGTATTCCTGTCTAATAACTATTAGTACCTATAGCTTAATCACAAGTGGTAGCTATCCTTCACTTCCTTTGCCTTCCCAGCCAACGGTACCAGAAATGCTTTTTGACGTTTCTTACGTCATAGATAAAAATACGCAAGCGCACGGAAATTGTCGTGTACCATTTCACCCAAGAGTATTATCAAGGGTATCATACTTATCCCAAAGAAATGCAATGGAGTAAAGTAAAGACTACTCTTATGATCAAGCTATGGGAACTAATCAATTATGAAGACAGGGGTAAGTTGATAACATGGGTAGTGTGACACACACCTAAGCAATCTATTGTAAAGGGTAAATGGTTCCTAATGTAGATTAAGCTAAGAGTTGAGAAATTACTCCTATAATGCTTCTAATATATATATATATATATATATATATATATATATATATATATATATATATATATATATATAGCCTAGGTTATATACTAATGAGCATGTCAATGGTGAATACTTATGCTAAGTTGTTTAACACGTCGGGCATGGGTTTACCCCTAGCAATACTAGGATGACTCCTGCCAAGAACCTATGGCATAGCCGAACGTGGAGGGTTACAAAGGACAGATAGGGATGTCACTACCTACTACCTACCTCTTCAATCTGTGAGTCTATGAGACATCCAATACTACTTACTATCCTGGCACCATGCTAGCATACTAAGATAATAACTCAGAGGCTCGAGTACGAGTACCTCTCTAAGGCAATGACTAACCTAAACATCTTGAACCAATGTTGAGACATAGAATAAGTTATTCATATCATCATGATCATATCATAACTAATTAGACTATAGTGGGGGTTTGTATTGTTTATGATGATAAATTATGATCATTACGGCATAATCATAAAGACTACTCCTACCACATACATGGAATCCACAATCAAACAAGAAACGCTTCATCCAAGTATATGAATAAAAGAAGACTAATGATAATATCTTTATTATGCATAAAGTCACAAATACAAGAAAACATACGTGAGCCATACATTTCCCAATTTGGACTTTGGGCTAGAGACTCCTCTCTAAAGCCTAACCTCCACTAAGGAACTAGGAGAACTAGTATATACAATAGAAAGATGCTTAAGTTGTGTGTGTTGAAGTGAGTGGTGAGGGGTCCTATTTATAGCTTGGAGAAGGGTCGATTCCTGACACCAAAAGATCATGAATTAGTCATCAACGACTTCTTAAAGCTGGGAGGAGCCAACATGTGGAAGCTGATCGAGGTTGGAGGAAAGACCAGGTCAACCGACTAGGGGGGTCGGCCGACCTGGTAAGTCCTCCAAACGGTCTGTGCTTTCTTGGGGTGACTTCCAGGTAGGTACCCTTTACTAATATAGGGTGTACACCATTGGATGGCCTCAGATACTTCTGTTTGTGGGCCATTTGATCCATGTGGTGCCACATATCGGCGTTTGATTGGCTGGGATGATTTTTTATTGGATCAATCCCCCTGTTTCACTTCAATTCTATATAAAATACCTGCATGCACCAATTTCTCCAAGTACAAGTGGAAATACGTTAAATAGAAAGGGGATGTGTGCAAGAAATGATTCTACTTTCACATAATTAAGTTATATTGATTGCTGAAATTGGTATATAATAGCCATCAACAACCACGAACTATCGTGACTAGATTCCCCGCATGTGTCTACATATGTGTGGTCAGCTTTTTTGGGAGTTCCTCATGAGTGATCTAAAATGCCTTCCCTGTCTTGCTGCTCCCACAAAGCCTGCCATTCGAGAGAAGGCTACTGATGATGAAAAGAAGAAGTTGCTTACAGACTATGAGACTCATTTATCTTTTTATGAGTCTCAGTCCAGTGTGTACAAGGCATGGTTGGATGAGAATACTCGAGCAGGTGCTACTCTTGCTGGTAGTATGGAGGATCGTCTTACTATTGATATTATAGAGTTTGAGCAAGCCTAACAGGTGTGGTTTTTTTTGCATCACCGCTACTAGCCTATCAGTCAGTCGACCTATCTTGCTATTATTCGTCAGAAGTAGATGTTATGATAGGGAGATGATAAAGTGGAGGAGTTCTTTGCTCAAATATCTGCTATTTGGCGTCAGATTGGTAATCTTAGTCCTTAGTTATCACCGAAAACTTATCGGTCTTGTGAGAGTCAGAAGGCTGCACTTAAGCTTCGACGCACATATGACTTCTTAACCCAACTTTGTGATGAGTTTGATCCTCTTCGTGCTCAGTTGCTTGCTCTTCACCATTGTGTCTCTCTTATGGACGTTCTAGCTAGTTTTTGTAACAAGGAGACTCACCTTCGTACTACTAGTCTGCTACAGTTCTCTTCAGTTTTGATTGCTAGTTCTTAGACTTCTCGACATACTGCTCCTACATCGACAATAACTTCTTTAGTCGTTCCTCCTTCTATTTCTAGGGGGCGTGGTGGCCTTCATTATGAATATTGTGGTAAAGATAGACACATGGAGGCATACTGTTTAGGAAAGAGGAACACTCAGTCTCACTGTTCTTCACAGGGCGCTGGTGGTGTTGGTACTAGAGGCTTTCAGGGTGTTCTGCTACTACAGATGCATAGTTGCTCATGCTTCTTCGTCGCCTTGCTACCCCTACACCATCAAGAGCTACTGGTTCTGTTACTCAACCTTCTGTACCTTTAGATTCTGCTGCTGCTTCTCAGTCTTTCACTAAAGGACCACCTTCCACTTCTACTACAGGTACCCATTCATGGTTTTTTATCCGGGTGCTTTATTCCATATGACTCCTTATCGTACTGGCCTGTCTCCTTTGAGTTCCTTCTTTTGTTCTCGTACCATTCACACTACTGATGGTTCCCCTCTTTTCGTTATTGAATAGGGAACTATTTTATTTGACTCTTTTTATGTTCTTCATGTTTCTTATATTCCTGGTGTGACCATACATCTTATATCTACTGATCATCTAACTAATCATGACTTTCAAGTGATTCTTAACATTTGTCTTTATTATGTTCAGGATCGTCACACGGGTCACAAAGTTGGTACTCCCCCCATCATTGTGACTCATAGCAATTTTGGAAGCTTGACTTGCTTCGTCTTCCTTTCTCTGCGCCTGCTAGTCTTGTTGTCTTCGCTTTTGTTGCTCCGTCCACCTCATCATTTGCTAAGTGGCACCATCGTTTGTCATTTTTGTTGCTCTCGCCTATCAATCCTAGTCCATAGTGGTCTTTTAGGATCAGTTTTAGATTCTAGGTCCTTAACTTAGTGTCAGAATTGTCAATTAGGGAAGCAGATTCAACTCTCTTATCATTCTAGTAATCCACTATCTCAGCGTTCGTTTAATCTTGTTCATTCAGGTTTGTGGGGTCTGACTACTTTTGTTTCTAAAGAAGGACACCGATATTACATCATTTTATAGATGATTTTCTCGATGCACATGGATTTACTTTATGAACATCATAGTGACGTCTTGTCTATTTATAATTTTTTTTGGCTATGATTCACACTCATTTTGACACATTTATTCGTGTTTTTCATGTTGATTCTGTGAGTACCTTTCTAATTCTCTTCATCTGGTTCTTTCTGAGCAAGGCACTCTTGCTAAGTTTTCTTGTCCTAGCGCTCATGCGTAGAATGGTGTGACTGAGCACAAGTATCACATCTCCTTGAGACTACTCTTACTCTTCTTCTTGCTTCCTCTATTCTCTCACACTTTTGGGTCGATACTGTTTCTGTTGCCACTTACCTAATTAACATTCAGCCTTCATTTTCTCTTCAAAGAGATTCCTTTCCACTGTCTTACTGGCAAGACGTATGGCTATACCAACTTTCGTCTTTTTGGTTGTGTGTGCTATATGTTGGTCGCATCTCGTGAGGGCACTAATCTCACTGCCCAGTCAATCGAGTGAGTTTTTTAATGATATAGTGTTGAGAATAAGGGATATTGTTGTTGGTATTCTGTTAGTCGATGGACGAGGATCTCACGGGATGTTGTTTTTAATGAGACACTTCCTTTCTACCCTTACCCTTCTTCGGATACTCCTACTTTATATATGGTCGATCCTATTTCATTTCAATTCCTTCTGGATACCTCCATTGCTAGCATACCTCCCTCACACTCGGTGTCATGTCCCATATTGTCTTCTTCAGAGCCTTCTTCTATGGTCCCTGACTATACTATGAAGCCACATGTGACATAGATCTACACTCGATGAGTTGCACCTTCTTATGATGAGCCATCTACTCCAGTTGAGTCATCTTCGTCTGATGATCCATTTTCTCTTGATGCACCCTCTTCTCCTGAGGTATCGTATCCTTCTAATGATTCTTCTCTTGAGCAACCTCTTGGATGTGGCCATTGCTCACGTCAGCTACTCATTGATATTCTCCGTCTAACTTTGCTGCTACAGTTCTTTCTGAGTTGGCTAAGTATCGTGATGTTATTCCTCATCCAAAATGGCAACATGCGATGGTTGAGGAGATTGCTACTCTTGAGCATACTGGCATGTGGGAGCTTTTGCCATGTCGCGGCGTGTTCGTCTTATCACCTGTAAGAGGGTCTATAAGGTTAAGATCTGCTCTGATGATTCTCTTGAGCGTTATAAGGCTTGAATTTCATTGATTGTCCTGCCCGGTTCACAGGGCTATTTGCCTACCAAGCAAGCACTTGCCCACAGTTCCTGTCGCCTGCTAAGCGGGCTCTGCGCTCGTTATTCTGTTTATTCTCTCCGTCAGGCCCTTTCCTATTGCTCTAACCATAAGCTTTGGCAATTCCATCTCGCGCCCACTCTGGCCTGCCCAGCAAGGCTAGTCACTCGTGGCTTCCAACGGGAATATGGCCGTGACTATAATGAGATATTTGCTCCTGTTTCTCACATGACCACTGTTCACACTCTTCTTGTTGTGGCTTCTGTTCGTGAGTGGTCCATCTCTTAGCTTGATGTCAAGTATGCCCTTCTTAATGGTGAGCTGCATGAAGAGGTTTACATGCAGCCATCGCCTGGGTATTCTGTTCATTAGGGTATGGTTTGTCGCCTTCATCACTCCCTTTATGGGCTCAAGCAAGCTCCTCGTGCTTGGTTTTAGCGGTTCACGTCAATGACCATTGCTATTGGCTTTTCTGGCAGTGCTCATGATCCTACACTCTTTGTACATACCTCGTCTTGTAGTCATACTCTTCTTCTTCTCTATGTTAATGATATGATCATCACTGGAGATGACCCTTCATACATAGCCTTCGTGAAGGCTCATCTTAGTGAGCAATTCATGTCCGATCTTGGACCTCTTTGTTAATTCTTTGAGGTTGAGGTTTTCTCTACCTTCGACGAAATCCATTTGGCTCAGGAGAAGTACATTCAGGATCTTCTTGATCGGGCTTCTCTTACTGATCACCGCAATGTTGAGACCCTCGTGGAGCTCAATGTTTGCCTTCGACCCACTGATGGTGAGCCGCTTGATAATCCTACTCGTTATCGTCATATTGTAGGAAGTCTAGTATATTCCAATATCGCTCAACCTGACATCTCGTACTCTATTCACATTCTGAGTCAGTTTGTTTCGGCTCTGACTCAGATCAAGTACAGTCACTTACTTCGTATCTTGTATTATCTTCGTGGGACTATATTGAGATGCTTGTTCTTTCTATGCTCTAGCTTGTTACAACTAAAGGCATATTGTAATGCCACTTTGTCTAATGATTATTCTGATCGTCGATCTCTTTCTTCTTATTGTAATTTTTATTGGTGGTTCCCTCATTGCTTGAAAGACTAAGAACTAGGCAGTAGTTTCTTGTACGAGTGTAGAAGTTGAGTTGCGTGTTACGGCTCTTGTGAATACATAGATTACTTGGTTACGCTGGTTGCTTGAGGATTTTGGTGTTTCTATTTCTATGCCGACTCCTGTTTTGTCTAAAAGTATAGGTGCTATGAATATTGTTCGTGATCCGGTCAAGCATGAGCTTACCAATCATATTCGTGTTGATGCTTCTTGTACACGAGCATGGGTATAGGATGGTGTTGTTGTTCTTTAGTATGTGCTTTAAAGCTTTTGTTGATTGATTTCTTCACAAAGGCACAAATCTGAGCTCAAAATAGTTTTTATCTCTCCAAACTCAGTGTTCATGACTCACCTTTAGTATGAGGGTGGTGTTAGAGATATAAAAGTTATTTGTATTTTCTCTTTTGTATAGGGGGGTTTCTGCATATTAGTAACTCTTCTGTACTCTATATATTTGGGCCTCCTGGCATCATATCGATACAAACGCAATATTCATAACAGGACAAACTTTACCTTGGACGTGTGGGATAGGAAGGTTCGTACTGAAGGGCCATGAGACATGGATACTGTGGAAGACTATTAAGCTGGAAGAGATCACTGAAGTGTCTAGGTATGGGAGAGGGCACACGATAATGCATGGTTATGATCAAGAATATAACGTGATTTTTCTGCAGACAGACATTGCTTGCTTCATGGTCCAATTTGACTGGATGTAGTTCAAAAATCTTGGTAAAAGGGATTTTCTCAGCACTTGCGCCTATCATCTGTACGTATGTTTTTGTCGGTGAGATCTGATAAAAAGTATTCCGTTCTTATCGTTCAAATTGGTTTAAATTTGTTTGAATTTGAATCTGAAATTTTGGGAATTTTAGTTCTATCGGCAACCCTCTGATATTTTTTGTCTACCGAAATCTTTTTCGTTGCCTTCGTCCTCAGTCACCTTTTTTTTGATATTCAATAGCTGTCATCTTCTCCTTCGTCCTCCCAAACTCTTGTCATGTGTACAGAGGCCCTCAAAGAATCAACAATATCTGATGGCGTTCTCTGTCTTCTGGCCACTCATGTGCACATCATAATCGCTTTCCATTTCCCTTTCGTTTGCTGGAGCCTGGACCGCATTTTGCACGGCAGTTTGGCCATCCTTTTCTTCATTCTCCACGTGAATTGGACACTCCAAGCCAGCAGCGGCTTCAAATCCTATACCACCAACCTTTTTTTTGATAGATATTGTAGACTTTTTTGTGCATTTACTTACTTCAAATTTCTTTCATTATAATTTTATTTAAGTTTTAAAATTAAGATTGGTAAATTTGAATATAAATTTGATGAAATCAGAAAATTGAAATATAAATATGAATTTAATTTCAAACATCAAACTTTTTAAACTCGATCCAAATTTCAAATCTAAAGTTTCAAGTTAAAAATCAACTTTAAATTTCATTTTGAATTTGATATTTAATAAAATTCAAATTAAAAATTGAATTTATTTTAAACTTCAAATTTGGAATCATCTTTGAATTTGAAAATGATAAACTCGACAAAATTTCATATTCACATTCAAGTTTTAAATTTGGTGAAATTTCAAATTCAAAGTCCCACGTTTGATGAAATCTCTTATTCAATTTCATGTTTTAAATTAAATTCAAATTCATATTTCAGTACCAACTTTCAGATTTCACGAATTTATCAATTGTAATTTTCAGACCTAAATAGAATTAAAATGAAATAAATTTGAAATAAATAGATGGACACAAAGAATGTCTATAATATATGTGAAGAACTTGGTGGTATTCAGGTCCTTTTGGATTGAAGAATCAGTTCTGATTAAAGCCCTGTTTAGTACGGTTCCAGATTCACACAGAATCATAAACGTTTCAGTTCCAATGCTGAAACGGTTTCAGACTCTGAAATAGAATCACTTTAAAACCGTTTGGCTATCATATCTGTTTCAGTTTCAGAAGAGAGGAGAGAAATGTTGAACTGACCCATTTTACACTGGTTGGTTTGTGGTTGTTCTTCATTTATGTTTGTGATTATGTAATGAAGTTGACAATACAAAAAAAAATAGTATCCGATCGTAATGTTGACCTCTAGTAAGAACATTGTAACATATTATGGTTGTTATTTGGTTCCTATAAGTTTTTATCTTGTTTGTATTATCACGTTGATGAGTTCGGAAAAAAACGAAGATGAAAAATTTTGGACACTGATTTGAAGCATTCTAAGATGGTGGCAAATCTTCGTGATTTTTCTAGAACTTACACCCGAGTTACCATTGACCAAAATGTTCCAAGGTGTGAAACACCTTTTCAGGTGTTTCACCTCCACAGTTCAAAAAAGTGAATCACTTCAGAGTGTTTCTCCCCTGAAATGTTTCTCTTTTTTGCCGTTTGAATCAGTTTCAAGTGATTTTACCCAGAATCAGAAATGTTTCATCCATCCAAACGAGCCCTAACTCTTGGAACTGGAGAATCCAATCCAAACGCAAAAAGGGGAACCGATTCGATACAGAATCAGAACGGAGTCCAACGACAAAATGAACTACGAGCTCGAAACACCAAAGGTGTTCTGCAAAGCGAATCGAGGACTTATTTCCTAACTGGGCTCAATTTTCGCCGTACTTACCTGCTTCTGCAACTGCCGTATTCAGCCACACCCAGGCGGTGAAAAACATCAAGGAGTCGACGCAGCCAGGAAGACGAATCCCTCTCAGTGATTGGTCTCGCGAAGGCGACCGTAGTTGCCTGCGTCTCCTCTAGTCTCCGCGCCCTTCCCCGTATCTCCTGCTTCCGGTAATCTCCCCCGCCCTTCAGTAATCCCCTGCTCTACTCGGCACCGCTGCCACCCGCGGTAATCCCCTGCTCGGCACCGGATAGCCGCAGATCCCTTCCGCCGGCGCTGTCAGGCGCCCTACTCGCCGGCGGCGCCCAAGCCACGTAACTTGCCGGTGCCCAAGCCGCGCAAGTTGCCAGCGCCATTGGTGCGGCGCCGCTCAGTTGCCTCGCCATGTTCGGTCACCAAGTGCCTCGCCGCCCGCCAAGTTCGGTAGCGCAGCGAAGTTCCTTCGTCAGCGTGCAGTTCCTTCGCCGTTGTCAACTGCCAAGCATCATTATCTTACCATTTTCTTGATCTGAATCGCTACACACACAAAAGGAACCAGCTCCGTAAGTTGTTCTTATCAGAATCTCACTTGGGATCTTCATAATGCTGGCTAAAAGGCTCCTCAGCTCCATCATCACAGCGTCCTGCTCACCTTCACCTACGCACACGGAAAAAGGAAACAAACCATATCAGAAGATGGTGCAAGTGCCCGCATGCGTACTGACCAGAGACCAAGCCAAGTTTTTTTTTATGTTTGATTGCCACCAGTATGAGTTATCAACTTGATACTACAATCAAAATAAAAATGTTGACTGATGGTTGCTCAATGTATAAAAAATTTTGTTAAGTCATGGTTTGCAACATACATACTGACATGGTATAGGCAAAGAAAAAAACAGTACCAATGAGGTACAGCTGGAATTAAAATGTATAAGTAACATCGAGGGGTATATGTGTCAATTCAACTCTCATTCCCTCTTTACTAAAATTGAAACAAAAAACAAGGCAAATGGATTCCAAACTGATTCTATTTCAAGTTCTGGAACCGATTCACTGGTGAAATTAAAATAATTCTGATTTCGAGTGAATCTGGAACAGTACTAAACGGGACCTCAGATTTGTATCCAGGTTTCGTAGGTTTAAGTTGAACATGCTAAACACTATACTAAAGCTTCTTTTGTTGTGTTCCTATAGTTTTACGCTTTATATTTTGCCCAGTGGGGGGACCAGAACTAGAGGAAAATTTACATTTTGCCCCCCCCCCCGGCCAAAATAACCTTCATTTTTAGTCCCCGCCCAGATCTCGCCCCACCACAGACTAGATTGAGTCTCGCCCGATGATGGGTCGAGAGACACCTATTTTTTCCATAGTTTCAAACGAGCACACCATTTTATAAATTTCCTTAGAATAATACTATTTTTGAAAAATAAATCTTGTTTTCAACATCTCAGACGTTGTTTGGACAAGTCTTTTGTCGTGGTAGTGGGTCAAATTGTAGGAGGTCTACACTGTGCCAAAAATCAATATTAACATTTTTTTGCTACAGAATAAAATATATTATCTTTTTTTTTGAAGCAAATAGAAACAGCAGGGCGAGCCCGACTGTTATATGTATTACACAATGAAATGAGTACATGAAGCTTCTGCTCTTTCTGATCAATGCCTACCCTTCCATAGCTTGAGATGAGCTGATGAAGGTCGGAGCGTTAATCAGTAGGGCACAAAAGCAAGAAAGTACAGCGTATAAGATGTCAAGTTCTAAATATATCGTACAACATTATGAGAGCAGAAAAAATAATCAGGCTTGAGATGTCGAATGCTATGAAGACAGCTTTCGGAGTCGGAAAGGATGAGCCATTATTGTATCGACGCCGACCAGGAGATGAACTGCGAGCTATTTGGAGCCATCATGCGTGTTGCCTGGAGTGAACACTCTAATTGAAAAAGCTAAAGTGCATGATGTTAAAGATAGAATATTATGTATATTATGAATGCTTGATTCTAGGGTTGTGCTCCCTCTATTCTTGGTATGAGATATTGCCTGCCATACATGTACCTCTATTTCTGGCAGGTGATATTATTTGCCATGCATGTAACCTTCTGTACACAACTATATATACATGAGTACACCCCCAAGAGGGATTGCCTTGCGCCATTCAACATGGTATCACAGCCAAGAAAAATTTTCTGATCCCACCACCCACCACGCACTATTCCTCCTCCTCCCCTTCCTCCACCTACGTCGAACACCACTGCTCCTACAATCATGACGTCCATCCCCATACACCATGTCGTCACGATTCGACTAAACAAATCTAATTACCTTCTATGGCGTGCTCAGCTCCTTCCATATATGCGGAGCTCGAAGCTCATTGGATACATTGATGGATCCAATGCCGCACCTGCGAAGAAGATCGTCGATTCGACGGCCACAGGCGCTGTTGAAGTCCTTAATCCGGCGTACGAACGCTGGTATGACCAAGACCAACAACTGTTGAGTGGTCTTCTCTCGTCAATGTCCGAGGAAGTCCTTAAAGATGTCGTCAATGCGGCATCTTCCAAGGAGGTTTGGGACTCCCTCCAAAAGAAATTCGCCTCTTCAACGAAGGCGCGCACGGTGCAAATCCGTGTAGAACTCGCTACATCAAAAAAACGTGATTTATCTGCGGCCGACTTCTTTCGCAAGATCACAGGGCTCGCTAATGAGCTCGCTAGTGCCGATGCTCCTCTACGTGATGAGGAGGTCATCGCGTATCTACTCGCGGGGCTCCCGGTTGAATATGATCTGTTCGTCACCGCCATGACGACCAAGACCGAGTCGCTCTCTATTGACGACGTGTTCGCGCATTTAGTTGCGTTTGAGGCACGTCAACTTCAACACGTGGCTAAATTGCAGCATCACCATGGTGTCTCTGCCAACTACGTGCATCGAGGTGGAACCTCCCGGGGTCGCGGTCGCGGCCGTTGTGACCGTGGTCGCGGCGGTCGCTCTCGTGGCGGCACTTCTATGCAGGTTGATCGTCGCGGGAACGGCTCTCGTCTTCAGTGCCAGATCTGTGGCAGGATCGGCCATACTGCCATCAAGTGTTGGCACCGAATGGATGAATCGTACCAGGAGGAGGTTCCTTCGGCGGCTCTGGCATCTACAAACTCCTACAAAATAGATCCCAACTGGTACAACGACACGGGCGCTACAGATCACATCACGAGTGATCTTGATCGTTTAGTTGTGCGGGATCAGTACCATGGTGGTGATACGGTACAAGTGGGCAACGGTGCAGGTTTGCAAATTAAACACATTGGTTATAGTTCTATCAATACTAATACAGGCCCTCTTGCTCTTAACAATGTTCTTCACGTTCCCGAAATTTCTAAACACCTTCTTTCAGTTCATAAATTATCCCGTGATAACAATATTTTCTTTGAATTTCATCCTTCGTATTATCTCATAAAGGACCGTGCAACTCGGAATCTACTCCTGGAAGGCAAATGTGAAGCCGGTCTTTACCCGCTCAAGCCATCCGATATTAAATTCATCAAGCAGGCGTTCGTGAGCTATTCTGCGCGTCTTGATCAATGGCATGCTCGGTTCGGTCATCCATCTCCCCAAGTAGTTCGCTCCATTTTACGTCTTCATAATCTTCCGTGTCTTAAGGAGTCTACTATTTCCTCAGTCTGTAATGCGTGTCAGTTAGCAAAAAGTCATCAGTTACCTTATAATAATCCATGTCATAGATCCACAACACCACTTGAACTTATTTATTCTGATGTTTGAGGTCCTGCTCCTATTTCTGTTGGTGGCTCCAAATATTATATTAGTTTCATTGATGACTTTAGCAAATTTACGTGGATTTATCTCATGAATGATAGAACTGACGCTCAACGCATTTTCTTAATTTTTCAAGCTCATGTCGAACATCTCCTTGACACAAAAATCAAATGTGTTCAATCCGATTGGGGTGGAGAATATCAAAAACTTCATAACCAATTTTTCACTAAAATGGGCATCGCACATAGGGTGTCCTGTCCCCATACCCACCAACAAAATGGTTCGGCTGAGCGAAAACATCGTCATATTATTGAAACTGGTATCGCTCTCCTAGCTCATGCCTGCATGCCACTCAAATTTTGGGATGAAGCCTTCACCACTGCCACGTACCTTATAAATCGCTTGCCTACCCGTGTTATTGATAATTTATGCCCTCTAGAACGATTATTCCGCACACCTCCTAATTATTCCATACTTCGTATTTTTGGTTGTGCATGTTGGCTTCATCTTCGTCCATACAACAAACACAAATTATCTTTTCGATCTAAGCCGTGTGTTTTTATTGGCTACAGTAATTTGCATAAAGGGTACAAATGCCTTGACATGGATACCGGACGTGTCTACATTTCCAGGGATGTTATATTTGATGAGCATGTTTTTCCATTAAAAAATCCTTCATCCAACTTTGATCCACACTCTCAGGGCAATAATAGTATTGATGGAATCACTAATCAAATGTTTGATTTGCTTTCCTGTTCTGTACCTACACTAACAAATACTGCAGAAAATTCCATCGGAAGGTCCTCCTCAAATCACCAGGGACATGCACCAGAATGTGCGCGCACACATACGGCAACAGCAAGGCCATGCCCCCTGCCCTCGGGACATGTGCCCGCTTTTCCTGCTGAGATGCCCGTGACTGTGGAGCAGCAAGCGCTTGCTCCTCCTTCCCAAGCACATGTGGATACGGCAACACCAGGACCTGCACCCAGTGCATGCGGCACCGAAACAGGCGGCAGTAATAGCCAGGGGCCCACACAGATTTCAGCTCCTCCGCGTGCGCGTTGCATGGAAACCTCAGGAGCGGGATTACCGCTTACTTCGGGATTTGTTGCGCCCGACACACAAGGAAGGTTGCCCGCTGGCTACGGCACTTTACCCGACAATATCAATCAGTCGGGCCCAGACGGTGAATTAATGCCTGTCGCACCGGATCCCTTTCCATCGACAGACAACATGGGTCCCACATATACTAATGCGACAACTTCTCATCCAGAGGTATTATCTGATTCTGTCGATCCTAGTGATTCAACTATTGCTTCAAATCATAATACAGGACATACGTACGGAACACGCTTGAGGAATAATATTCGCCAACCAAAACAACGTACCGATGGTACGGTGACATATTCTGTTACTCGGTCTCCTATTGACGAGCCATCATCTCATGTTACTGCTATGAAGCATCCTTTGTGGCATCGTGCGATGCAAGAAGAATTTGATGCACTCATGAAAAACAAGACTTGGCATCTTGTCCCTCCTCGTGCTGGTCTTAATATAATTGATTCCAAGTGGATTTTCAAACTCAAATACAAGCCTGCTGGAGCTATTGATCGTTATAAGGCTCGCTTGGTCGCAAAAGGTTTCAAAGAACAATATGGAATTGATTATGACGCCACCTTCAGTCCGGTTGTGAAGCCGACCACCATTCGCCTTTTATTATCTTTGGCGGTTTCTCGGGGGTGGTCACTTCGACAGATTGATATTGAAAATGCTTCTCTTCATGGATTTCTTGATGAAGACGTTTATATGAAGCAACCACCAGGTTTTGAAGACTCAACTTATCCAAATTATATTTGCAAACTTGATAAATCCTTATATGGTCTTAAACAAGCACCGCGAGCCTAGTTCTCTCGGTTGAGTAGCACCCTGGTTCAGTTGGGTTTTAAGGCATCGAAGGCGGATGTCTCGCTATTTATCTTCACTCAAGCCGGCATCCAAATGTATATCCTTATCTATGTGGTTGACATTATCATTGTGAGTTCCTCATCTTCGGCTACTGATCGTCTGCTACAATAACTTCGAGTTGATTTTGCGGTGAAAGATCTTGGCCGCCTCAGTTATTTTCTCGGCATTGAAGTTCAGCATACATCTACTGGACTAATTCTCACGCAGCGCTGATATATCAAAGATCTTCTGATACGCACCAACATGGAGAGCTCTAAAGGTGTCACTACCCCGATGTTGCCTACTGACAAACTCTTTCTCCATGATGGTACACCTCTATCTCCAGATGATGTTACACGCTATCGTAGTGTGGTTGGTGCACTACAATATTTATCTTTCACACGCCTGGATATATCATTCTCAGTTAATAGAGTTTGTCAGTATATGTCCGCACCAACTGAATCTCATTGGAAGGCGGTGAAACGCATCTTGCGGTATCTTCACTCCACCTCTGATTTGGGACTCTCCATCACTAAGTCTGGTTCTTCAGTACTGAGTGCCTTCTCTGATGCGGATTGGGCTGGTAATCCGGACGATCGGCGTAGTACTGGTGGCTACACCGTTTTCTTTGGCGGCAATCTCATTTCTTGGAGTTCTCGAAAACACCCAACCGTCTCACGTTCTAGCACGGAGGCTGAATACAAGGAGGTTGCTAATACTACCGCAGAACTAATTTGGATTCAAGCATTGCTTCGAGAAATTGGCATACAACAATCCAGACCACTGACTCTGTGGTGTGATAATATTGGAGCTACTTATCTTACGGCGAATCCACAATTTCATCAACGCACCAAACATGTTGAAGTCGACTATCACTTCGTCCGTGAGCAGGTTGCATCTCAACAATTAGATGTGCGTATTATATCATCCAAAGATCAAGTGGCGGATATTATGACTAAGCCGTTAGCTGGTCCGGCTTTTGGAAAAATCTGCAACAATCTGAACTTAATTACATATCCTTCAGATTGAGGGGGGTGTTAAAGATAGAATATTATGTATATTAGGAATGCTTGATTCTAGGGTTGTGCTCCCTCTATTCTTGGTATGAGATATTGCCTGCCATACATGTACCTCTATTTCTGGCAGGTGATATTATTTGCCATGCATTTAACCTCCTGTACACAACTATATATACATGAGTACACCCCCAAGAGGGATTGCCTTGCGCCATTCAACACATGAGATGGGCAACATGATAAAAAATTTTCCGATTACGAACACCCGAGATCGTTCAGCCAGGCCAGGCTCTGAGATTTAAGAGGCCCGGGGCGAACTCAAAAATTGGGCCCTCTTTTATATAAATAAAATTTTAATCTCTTGATATACACATATATTCACCACAAAAAATAATAGTATATCAAAAAACATATCAAAATATTTATACAATACCTTAAAAGTTTCTTCTAACATTTCTTGATGCGAAGTCATTGATGACGGTATTGATATCAATCTACACCAACGTGGCGTGTTGCTGTTGCTAATTTGCTGGACGAATCGTCTTCCACGCACACGGCAGCTGCCAGGAAACGATCGGCCGTTCTATGTGTATATCAGTATATGTATTATGTATACAAGCCAGGTCAAGGGGGCCCCTCAGATTTGGGGGCCCAGGGCGGCCGCCCCGGTGGCCCTCTCCCCAGAGCGGGCCCTGCGTTCAGCAGGCAATAATGATGGCATCCATGAAGAAAGGATACGTGAAGCTTTTTATAGCCATGGTGATCAGGACTAGGATTGACTAGGATCATAATCCCAGATAAATCCAAGGCGTTGCCAACAAACTTTTGCAAAGCAGCATTTAAAAGATAGATGCGTGGCAGTTTCTTGACGACATTTGTTACAGAGTTCACAGCAATAGTTCCTGTTCTCTAGCTGAAATTTTTCCGTTTGGGAATACTCGCGTGTTTAGCCGATCCATCATTTGAAGCCACTGAAAAACACGCAGCTTATTATTACATTTGGACCACCAGATTCCAATAATTGGTTTCGGAGGAATAATGTGCTTGACAGCAATCTCATAATATTTTTTTGTGGAGTATGAAGTGGAACCCCAAACATACGTCCAAATATCCTGCTTATCAAGGTCAAGTGATACCGACTGTAAAATGTCATCCAATGCAATCAATTCCCGAAAAGCCTGGTTAGATAGAGGGATACTGAAAGTTGATGCTAATTCTGTGGCATTGAAAAAGGGCTGAACCGAGATGTCTGTCCTCTTAGCATAAGAGAAAATATTTGGGTAATCTGTCTGAGGCTGAAGGTTGTTCCATTTATCGGACCAAAAGAAAGTGGTGGATCCATCTCCCACTATTGCTGATGCAATTTCTTTAAATTTGCAAAGCAACCAAATAATGTCACGCCACTTGAAAGGACTTCTAGATACTTCCATGGGCGCCTTAATGCCTTAAGAGTAATAGAATGACGAGTAAACATACCCACGAAACATCATTCTTGTTCATGAACTTGTGAAGTTGCTTCAACAGCAGTGCTTCATTTTGTCGCCGAAGATCTGTTGCAACTCAACGCGTGCTGCAGGCAACTCCGGCTCACGATCACCGGGTTCCCGTCAAGATGAAGAACAGAGGAAGTGTAAACTGTTCTGAATGCAGACTGGTGATGCATTTCTTATTGAGCCGTGTGGGTTATATAGAGGCTTACAAAATCCTCACCTGAAGTCCATGATGCGAAGTTCACGCCACACAAACACGATCAGGGAACGGGTCCTTGATTTGGTTTCGTGCAGCTAAGGAACCGGACACTATGCATGCCTAACTAAGTGTACCAACTGAATAGACCGACTCCTATTCGGACTTAACACCTACATGCAGCGCGACACTAAGTGCAACTAGGTACTTTATGACAAGATTAACACAACATTGCACCCCCTTAATCTTGTCACACCTGGACGATATTCAACTGCTGTCGAATCTCCACAAACATTATTCTCGTGAGTGCTTTAGTCATAATGTCTGCAAGTTGCTTCCTTGTGTCGTTATGATTCAGCTACAGCCTCCCATCCTCAACAGTCTTGTGTATGATGAAACTTCGTGTCAATATGTTTCTCTCTGTCATGATACCTTGGGTTCTTGCTTAATTCAATGGCAGCTTGATTGTCAACCCAAAGTTCAAACTTCAAAGGTCTTCTTTCAATATCTCAGCTGTGAGTAATCCTCTGTGTTTTTCAGAGTTTAGAACTGAATAAGACCCTGTCATTGTCGACAGAGGCAAATTAGTTTTTCAGTTAGCAGGGGTCAGCTGTAAGGACCTATTCTTTAGGTGAATTAGTCTTCAGTCAAGATAGTTAGAGGTTATCCCTGCATTCTAGGGGAGACTTAGTCTCATGTCTGTTTGTAACAACCACTAGGATCAACTATAAATAAGGGGTTAAGGCCCTGTTAACAGCTGCATCACAGCAGCTCACATACTTGTTCCCCTGTTTTCTATTCTGTGTGAAGAACAGAACAGAGAGAGGAGAGAAGAGAGTGAGGGCTCTGTCAAGCTAACAATTGGACTCAGAGCTAGGTTCGTGATCAGCGGCAATGTCGCAGCCAGGACACCGATCACCTTCCCCCAACTGCCGCCGCCCACAGTCGCCATCCCCCATCCGTCGCCATGGGCGCAGTCACCGCCCGAGAAGCCCGACACCGACGAGGGTGGTGCGGGAGGTGAGCGGCCAATTTCCACTGCCCACGATGACCAATTACACTGATTGGTCGGCGATGATGCGAGTGATGCTGCGCGCGCGTGGACTCCGGGCGGCCGTCAGCGTCGGCACCTCCGACGAGATGGAGGACCAAATGGCGATGGAAGCACTGTTGTGGGGCGTCCCACTGGAGATGGCGTCCACATTGGCGGCGAAGCCGTCCGCCAAGGCCGCATGGAATCACCTGGAGACCTCACGGCTTGGCTCGAATCGTGAGAGAACGGTGGCGACGCAGCATGTACGACGACAGTACGAGAACGCTGCGTTCCTCGACGGTGAGTCACTAGATGACTTTGCACTTTGTCTCCGGAAGATGGTGCAGGAACTCGAGATCCTCGGCGATCCGGAGGATCCCATTAAAGTCGTCGCCAAGTACCTGAGAGTGGTGCCAAAGAGGTACTCTCTGGTCGCCATTGCAATCGAGTCTGTTCTTGACATCTCGGCGCTGTCAATTGAAGAGATCACCGGCCGCCTCCGAACAATCGAAGGCCGTGGTGATGAGGAGGAGGAGGCAATCCCCAGTGGCAAGCAACTGCTCACTAAAGAGCAGTGGCAGGCGAGATTGAAGGAGAAGCAGGGGCAAGGCGGCTCCGGCGGCTCCAAATTTGGATCCGGAAAATCCGGATCGAAGAACCGGAAGTCCGGATCAAAGAAGAAGAAGTTCGTCGATGACATTTGCCACAATTGCGGAAAGAAAGGGCACTGGGCCCGTGATTGCCGTGCTCCAATGAAGGAGCAGGCCAATCTCGCCAAGAAGGACGAAGAAGAGACCTTGTTGATGGCTCAACACGTTGATATCGACATCAACTCCTCGCCGACGGACGCACTAGAAGGGTGGTACCTCAACACTGGGGCTACCAGCCACATGACTGGAAGATCAGAGGCGTTCTCTGAAATTGATCATGGGGTGCAAGGGACCGTGTGCTTCGGCGATGGGTCACTTTTCCAAATTCATGGTCGGGGCGTCGTCACCTTCGTCAGCAAATCGGAGGAGAAGATCAAGCTCGGCGGCATCCTCTACATCCCCAATCTCAAGAACAGCATCATCTCCCTTGGTCAATTAGATCAGAATGGGAGTAAAGTGTTGATTGAGAACGGCGTTCTCTGGATATGGGATCGACGTCGTCGGCTCCTTGCTAAGATCGAGCGAGGGTGAACAGGCTGTATGTTCTTCACGCCAACGTGGCCCATAACATGAGCCTAGGAGCGCGACACAAAGAGGACGGAGAACTCTGGCACGCGCGGTATGGCCACATGGGGTATGACGCGCTGCGTCAACTCAGCAAGGAAGAGATGGTCGTCGGCCTCCTTGAGGTAGCAAAGAAGGAAGTCTGCGATGTGTGTGTCATCACCAAGCAGCGGCGTGCGCCATTCCAGGCGCAAACAAGCTACAGGGTGCGAGATCCTCTGGAATTGGTCCACGGTGACTTGTGCGGACCGATTTATCCGGCGACACCAGGTGGTCGCCGGTTCTTCTTGCTGCTCGTCGACGATGCCACACGCTACATGTGGATCAAGTTGCTCGTGGCCAAGGGGGACGCAGCAACGGAGATAAAGAAGATCAAGGTGACGGCAGAGCTAGAGGTGGGACGCCCTCTGCGGATGTTGCAGACAGACAGCAGCGGCGAGTTCATGGTGAAAGAATTTGCCGATTACTGCGCCGGTGAAGGAGTTCAACGACAGTTCTCTACGCCATATACTCCACAGCAAAACAGCATTGTGGAACGCCGGAACCAGTCAATATTGGCCATGAAAAGCGCTCTGCTGAAGGAGAGGGGAATGCCGGCACGCTATTGGGGAGAAGCAGTCACTGTGGCTGTCTTCTTGCTCAATCGTGCGCCAACGAAGGCACTAAATGGCAAGACTCCCTATGAGGCCTACCATGGACGGAAGCCGGCTGTTGGATTCCTGAAGGTGTTCGGTTGTCTCGGATTTGTCAAGGACAAACGACCAGGGTTGAATAAGCTTGATGATCGCAGCACGCCGATGATCTTCATCGGTTATGCAGAAGGCTCCAAGGCATTCAAGATGATCGATCCACAAACAGAGAAGGTGATCGTGTCTCGTGACACTGTCTTCCACGAGATCAGGGGATGGAAGTGGAGTATGGGCACTGCAAATTCAAACTACAGGCAAGAATTTACGATGCAACACTACACTGTCTGTCCACCTCTTAGCGTCGGAGGAGAAGAAATGGAGGCGGTAGCAGATCAAGGAGGTGTTGATGGATCGCCGGTAGCACATGAGCTCCCACTGCCCAATCAAGCAACCCCGCCGCCGCCACAGTGTCATGATGGGCCTAATTTTGTGACTCTGATCGCCAGTGACGAGGATCGACTTGATGCCCACGAGACACCTATTCGGTACCGGAAGATGGACAACATCGTGAGAGATGATGGTCCAGTGCCGGGACAGGCACAGAGGAACCTTCTGAGACGAGGAAGACCAAGGAAGAACCAGCGACGTTCGCTGAAGCAAAGGTTGATAAGACCTGGCGAGCAGCAATGATGGAGGAAATTGACTCAATTGAGAAGAATCAGACTTGGGAATTGGTCAAATTACCTCCCGAACATCAAGCAATTGGCCTGAAATAGATCTTCAAGATCAAGAAGGATGATTCAGGTGCTGCTATCAAGCACAAGGCACGGCTCGTCGCGAAAGGGTATGTGCAACAAGCCGGAATCGACTTCGAAGAGGTGTTCGCACCAGTGGCGCGAATGGAGTCAGTTTGGCTTGTCCTTGTGCTCGCTGCGGATGAGGGGTGGGAGGTCCATCACATGGACGTGAAGACCACATTCCTCAACGGTGAGCTCATGGAAGAAGTGTACGTGCGATAACCGGAAGGATTCATCGTCACCGGAGAAGAAGACAAGGTCTTGCGTCTCCGGCGAGCACTCTATGGCATGGTATGCCAAGCTCGATGGAACTTTGCGCAAGCTCGGCTTCTTCCAAAGCAATCACGAGCCCGCCGTCTACAGCAGAGGTGAAAATCAAGCACGACTCATCATCGGAGTCTATGTGGATGATCTAATCATCACAGGAGTATCTCCGATCGAGATTTCAAGGTTCAATGAAGAAATGAAGTCACAATTCAAGATGGCTGATCTTGGATTGCTCACATTGTACCTCGGATTGGAGGTGGAGCAAAGTTCTGCCAGAATCAAATTGGGGCAAGCTCTCTATGCGGCGAAGACTGTAGAGGCAGGAGGTATGGCTGGTTGCAACTCCACACTTACACCGATGGAACAGAGACTCAAATGGAGCTGTGATAGTGAAGCAGAGGAGGAAGACACCACCCTGTACCGAAGCTTGATCGGGAGCATGCGGTATCTGGTTCACACGCACCCGGATCTTGTGTTCGCCGTCGGCTATCTGAGTCGCTTCATGCAGAGGCCAAAGACGGAACACATGGCGGCGCTCAAGCGCGTCCTCCACTACATTGCAGGAACGTTAAACATGGGATGCTTTTACCGGCGAGGTTCGGGCGGAGCAAAATTGGTGGGCTACTGCGATAGCGACTACGCCGGCGACGTCGAAAGCAGCCACAGCACCTCCAGCATGTCGTTCTTCCTCGGCGGGAACCTCATCAGCTGGCATTCAATCAAACAGAAAGTGGTTGCAATGTCATCCTGTGAGGCAGAGTACATTGCCGCCACCTCTGCTGCAACTCAAGGAGTTTGGCTGAGATGGCTGCTGGCAGACTTGAAGCATGGGGAAGCGGAAGCTGTGAAGTTGAGGGTGGACAACAAATCTGCCCTAGCACTCATGAAGGATCCAGTCTTTCATGAGATAAGAAAGCACATAAGGGTGCACTATCACTATGTGCGCCAGTGCATTGAGGATGGAAGCATCATCGCTGAGTTCATCAGTACTGAAGATCAGCTGGCAGATATCGGAACCAAGGCACTTGGAAAGGTGAAGTTTTAGAAGCTGAGAACAAGAATTGGGATGGTGCAACTGAAGTCCAAGCTGAAAGAACACAAGTCTTAGGGGGTGAAGTGTGAGTAATCCTCTGTGTTTTTCAGAGTTTAGAACTGAATAAGACCCTGTCATTGTCGACAGAGGCAAATTAGTTTTTCAGTTAGTAGGGGTCAGCTGTAAGGACCTATTCTTTAGGTGAATTAGTCTTCAGTCAAGATAGTTAGAGGTTATCCCTGCATTCTAGGAGAGACTTAGAAGTCTATTTGTAACAGCCACTAGGCTCAACTATAAATAAGGGGTTAAGGCCCTGTTAACAGCTGCATCACAGCAGCTCACATACTTGTTCCCCTGTTTTCTATTCTGTGTGAAGAACAGAACAGAGAGAGGAGAGAAGAGAGTGAGGGCTCTGTGAAGCTAACATCAGCTAGTAGACGACTGAGCCATATTCCTTGACAAACACCTGAAGAGGCAGCTATATATTCGGCCTCACATGATGACAGTGCCGTGACTCGTTGTTTGTGTGAACTCCAATTCACTATATTTTCCCCAAGGAAGAAGACCATCCCCGTAGTACTTTTCCTGTCATCGATATCACCTGCAAGATCACTGTCAGTGAACCCTATGATCTCCAAAGGTCTTCCACTTGTGTACTTGCAGCCATAAGTGGTTGTTCCTGCGAGTATCTTAATATGTACTTGGCTGCTGCCCAGTGCTCTTCTAATGGTGATTCCATGTACCTGCACACCAGACCAACTGAAAATGCAATATCAGGTCTGGTGTTAACTAGATACCTGAGGCATCCTACAATGCTACTGAACCTGCTTGCATCTATTGGTCTGCTTCCATCAGATTCCTTGAAATGAAGTCTCCACTCCATGGGTGTATCACTTTGACTACAAGTAACCAACCCTGCAAGTTCAATAAATTTCTTGCAATATGCTGTCTGACAAAGAAAAATACCTCTACTACACTTCCTCACTTCAGTGCCAAGATAATAGCTCAGTCTTCCCAAATCACTCATAGACAAGCTCTTTTTCATTTCAGCTTTAAAGTCATCAATCTTCTTAGCTCATGGGCCACAGATAATTAAATCATCTACATATACATCTATTAAAAGAATATCAGAGCCTGTACCTCATCTGTATAAGGCAGCTTCAGGCTCACATGGGAAACTAATAGAATGCAGTTCTCTGTCCAGTCATATGTTCCAAGCCCTTGGTGCCTGTTTAAGGCCATAAAGAGCTTTGTTGAGTTTCAGAACTTTTTGAGGATGATATTGATCAATGAAGTTGGGAGGATGACTGACATAGACCTTCTCTTGTAGCTCCCCATTCAGAAATAGAAACTTAACATCCATATGATGTACTCGCCAGTTTTCATTAGCTGATAGGGCCATCAACATTCTCACAGTTTGTAGCCTTGCTACTGGTGCAAATACCTCTTCAAAATCCACCCCCTAGACTTGAGCATAGCTTTGACAACTAGTCTTGCGTTATGTCTTATAACATTACCAGAAGCGTCCTTTTTCACCTTGAAAAATCCACTTGAGCCCAATTGCCTTACTGTGAGACCTATATGTGTTGAATACATTGGCAATTAGAATAAAGGTGAAGGGTATACGTGTAAAGTTTTGAACCTAACCGAGAGGCCCAATTCGGATTGTCCGAACTCGCGGGAATCCGTTTGGCACTGTCGAACTTGATGTCACGTGAGCAGCACATGGTTTTCACTTACCACTGTCCGAAATTTTGAATGTGTTTTTGGGAGTAACGTTACCCTCGATGGTTTTGGGTTATCTGAACTTTCTCAATATATTTCGGGAGTAACAGTTACTATGCAGAGTTTCCATATTGAGTTTGGTTGCCCTATTTTACTCCTTTTTTTTTAATTTGCAATGCTTTAAACTTGCTTTTGGCTGATGGGAAGATTTGCTTAGCATTCATTTACTAAGTTTTTGACATGTTTTGGTGGTTAAGGCTGATATTAATTTGCTACGGTTTGCAACATGCTTATGCAAGCTGCTCACGTAAGGTGTTGTGGTTTTTGGACTAACATTGAGGACTTGAACTCGCAAAGAATGGTTGTTTGTTCATGTGCAGGTGTTGCTTGAGGCCAAGACATGAATAGTGATAGATATCCTAGAACTAGTCTTAGGAAGAAGATGAGGTTCAACAACCAAGTTAAGAAGGAATTGCGGTTGAGTTGATCGAGAAAGTCACGCGACATGTTTGGGTCAAGAACAATGCATATGAAGGTATCATGGACATTTTGGAAAGTGTTTGCACGTATGCCAGGGGTGCATGGACTTCGCTACATTATTCCAAAGTGTGGTGAATAGATATGGAAGTGAAAATATGGTTGGAAAGGTCCAACTGGCTGGATTATGCCTCAGGCTACGGCTGAGGTGGTTATGGTTTGTTTATGGAAGGTTTCAAGTATTTTTTTTGTTAGATTTCATATGGGTCACGGAGTTGAGTTGTTTTAGGAATATTTAGGACATTCCTAAAGTGTTTTAAAGTCTTAAGATTGCTTCTATCTGCGTATGGAAGAGTCTTGAGCAGTTATAGAAAGTTTCGGTGGAAATTGAGTAGGAGTAGGAGTCCAAGCCAGGATTGAGTTGGCCTAAGGGCTGGTTATATAAGCAAGGGAGGTCAGAGCTCGTGAGAAGACGACTTTGGGCTGTACCTCTTGTGTTTCATTAAATAAAATTTCATTGTTTATAGAAGATTTGGTGCCTTGTTCGTCGACTTGTTTTCGTCAAGTCTTTCTCTTCGAGTTCTTGTGCTCCTCGACCTTTCTTTGATGTTTTCATCGTAACTCATATTTTAATACTCCAAATTTACATGATTCTTTTTGCGTTGTCTTCACAACTCCATTATATATCATCTGTGAAAATTTCAAAGTCGTTGGATTAGCTGATTTGGAGTTACACTAGTTTCTTTGCAGCATATCAGATCTGTTTGCTCTTTGTTAGAACACATTGACCTTCACTCATGTTTTTTTGTCATAACTTGAGTTTTACTCGCCAATTTCTCGTGATTCTTTTTGTGGTATCTCTGTCACTTGATTATTTACAATCTGTACTAGTTTTGTCACGGTTGTACCCATCTAGATCAATCACACACACAATTTCTTTATTAGATTATTTTTTGTCGAGAGATTTTTGTTGCTTTCGCTTAAAAAGTTTAAATCTACCATTCACCCCCTCTAGTAGATTTTAACGTGCTCTCTGATACTACAATTGGTATCGGAGCCACAGTGTTCTAATCTCTTTAATTTACATGTGTTTTGACTAATCGACATGGAGAAATACACCACAAAACCTTGTGTGTTTGATGACATTGATTTTCATGTTTCAGAGGCACATATGGTGGCTTACATACAAGCACAAGGCTTCACCATCTGGGAAAAGTTCTACAAATCATTAGACGTGCCACCAAACAATCAAGTTACAGTTGTGAACATGAGAGATGTTGACAACAATAACAAGACTCACAACTTGATCATACAAGGATTGACTCAAAATGACTTTCAATCGTGTTGCACATCTCTGATCAGTATATGACATGTGACTATCATGAAGGATCCACCAAGGTCAAAGAGGTACACCAAGATATGTTCAAGGAGTATATGCGTTTCGAGATGCAACCCTATGAGTCAATCAATGAATTCTTTGCTCACTTTGATAAAATTGTCAGCAACTTACATAGTGTAAATGTTAATTTTTCTGATAGTGAAAATGCTAGGCAATTGTTAAGTGCATTAGACATATCAATCTGGGAAATGATAGTTACATCTATTCATGAATCTACTATCATGAGTACACTTACTTTTGATGTGTTGTACTCAAAATTGGAAAATCATGAAATTGACATAATCTCATGTAAAAACCTCAACATCTCTCTTGCATTTGTTTCTCAACATGACATGCCTAGTCCTAGCAATTCTTCATCTTGTGGTACACTTGCTTTGTTGTCCTCTCTAACCCTTGAACAGATTGAAGAGTTTCCAGAGGAGGAGCTAGCACTTCTCTCTACTTAGTTCTCAAAAGCTTTGCAAAATGTGAGAACAAGAAGGAGAGGAAGTGGCAGCTCTCAATGATGCTTCAGATGTGGTAAGATAGGACATTTTCATACAAATTGCCCTAATATTTCAGGTCCTACTTCCCGTGATGAAAACAAAACAAGGACGAATCACTCCTCTGCTAACTACAACAAGAAAAAGAAGGGTTTCACTCAACGTCAAGTGATGGACAAAATTTTTTCCGCAATTCAAGAGTATTGATGAAGCGACGTTGATATTGGAATTCATGAACATGAAGACAATTTGGCAAATGCATGTTTCATGGTGAGAAAATCTAGTTCAAGTATGGAGGAAGCTGAATTAAACAGCAACAATGATGAGGTATGTCCTAGTTGCGAAAAAATGTGTGATACCCTTTCTCGTGCCACTGTTGTACTTAAGAAAAAAGACAGAAAACTTAGAGACAATGCTGTCAAAATTTAATCATTAGAATCTGAAATTAATCTTTTAAAATCTTTGATTCCTGTGATGATTCTTGTTCCTCATGTGAATTAATATATGAACAATTGTCTCCCTTAAGAAGTGTGCACACCTGCACACTTGATAATCTCGAACTTGAAATTGAAAAGAACAAAAAGCTTGCTGCACTTAGCGATAAAAACATGAAAGATGCTAGCTATTCTACAATTGATTTGCATTGTTCTACTTGTGATGATTTTAATAAGAAACTATATGATGCTAGAGATGAGATTCTTGCTTCGAACAATACTTTACATGTGTATGAATTTAATTCCTGTTCTAATTGCAAACTAAAAGAAAAAACTTCATGTGAAAATTGTCTATACTTGTCCAAAAAACTAGATGACATGCACAGAACACTAGATCAATTTTGTAATGCAAATAAGAACTTGAACTTGCTGGTGAATTCATTTAAGTCTTGCAATAATAAAATTGGTTTAGCTTTTGATTCTCATGCTCATTGTAAGGCACATCCACCTAAAATCTTGAAGTCCTTAGAAAATGGTTTATTCCAACAGTTCCTGAACAAAAAGAAGTGATTTTTAAATCTGCAGGAGAGTTGTCTCATTCGGTTTCTGATAAACATGTTGCTTGCTCATCTAAACATGAACATAAGTTTAATTTTCATTGTACCTACTATGATATAGATGGTCATGTTATAGATTTTTGTTATAGACTAGCTAAATAACAGAAAAGACAAAGAATGCTAGCTAGATCACGTAACAACCAAGTAAAATCTGCCGCACATGCTGAACTGAATGTCAGACAGTTGCAACATATTGTAATGAGTCAAATACATAAAAATATTGCTCCTAAGCCTACTGTCTTTCATTCAACACATAATCTACCTCGTAGGTCAGTAATTGGGCGCAAAGATTCGCAAAATTCGACTAATAAACCCGTTATATTTTCTCAGCTTTCGCGTGTTATTCCTGTTGGACGTCGCGTGACTCAGTATTAGATTCCTAAATGCCTTTTGACTAACCCCAGTATTGATTCATCAACGTATTGTGCTTCTATGTATATTACATGCTTGAGGAAGGAGAACATTTGGCTTGTGGATTCAGGTTGCTCACGACACATGACCGGTAACAAAGGATGGACCTCCTTCCTCTCTTTTGTGTCACGTGTAGAGAATGTTACTTTTGCAGATAATACTTCAACTTCTAATATTGCTAAGGGTTCAGTTAGAGTAAATAATTATTACATTTTGAAAGATGTGGCACTTATCAAAAAATTGAAATACTACTTGCTTTCTGTTTCACAATTGTTAGATGAAAATCTTGAAATTATTTTCACTAAAAATTGCTGCAAGTAGATTCTAATGGTGAGCTTTTGTTTAACATGTCTCAGTTTGGAAGAGTTTTTAAAGCTGATTTTGATATGCCACCCTCTAAGCATTGGTATCTCCTTGCTAATGATTCAAAAGACTTATATTTTTTGCATTGTAGAGTTGTTTACGTAGGCTTTGATCATCTCACGCGTCTTAGTGCTTTTGATCGCATACGTGGGCTGCCTAAGCTTAAAGGGGACAAATAAATTTCTTGCTCTTCTTGTAGACATGCTAAGATGGTAGTAGGTTCATATGCTCCACTCACAATGACTATGACAACAACACTGACACAACTTTTACACCTCGACACCGTAGGACCTTCTCGTTCTCAATCTTTTGGAGGTAAGTGATATGTGCTTGTAATTGTTGATGACTTTTCTAGATACTCTTGGATTTACTTTATAGCACATAAGAATGAATCTTTTAGTCA